>OX337246.1:39450797-41977477 GCA_946965025.1 Blera fallax
ACATTTTCGAATTTTCGTGCGAATAAAATAAAACATGCAAACGGATAGTTTATATTTTATTAAATTTTATTCCATATTTAAGCCGTTCCACCTTCACATTCGTAAAAATTAATTTTAACGAAGAATAATGATATTTTTCGTTTGAAGTCACGAATATTACTAAGGGTAGAGAAAAGATGAACACGGAATGCATCCGCACTTTTTTATTTTTTATTTTTTTTTTCATGCTGGGAATGCAATTTTTTTTTTATTATTTCTTTCTTTTTTCGTATTGTTCTCAATTTGTATTTTCCATGCAATTTTTATTTTTTTTTATTTTTGCTGTTTTTGCTTATCGTACATGTATGGAGAAGTACAACACCTTATTGTATATATTGGTTGCATGTGTGTGTATAAAGAAAGTATTCGCTTAATGGTGTTTGTGTAATGACAGTGGTGTATGATGGCAAAGAAAAAGTAGGTTCTGCAACTGTATTGCATTTCCGTGCAATGGTGGTAATGCAACTAGAATTGAAGAAGAAGCTTTTTGTCCATACACACGCGTGTGTTGCAGAAATGTAAAGCTTTTCTTTGGTTGAACTTTTTGCTTTTTTTTGCATTACCATTGCGAATTGAAAAGGGGAAATAAAGGGAAATTTCTGGGCAATGGAGATATGAAATATTGAGATATTTATGCGGCATGCATGAGTATGTAGCCATGAATTTGAGGTGTCTGTATACACGTCGCATTAGGATGCGAATAGGAAGTTAATTTATCAGCTGTTTATATCTAAACTCCTTTACCTTCGGCAGTTTATCTTTAAACGCAATGTACTCACATGTACATAATCAAAGAGCTGTTGTCTATCATTATCTAGACAAAAAATACGTCAGGGAGAACCTACATATGTATTACAGCAGACAATAATGAAAATTCAAAAAGGAAATGAGTGTTTAAAATTGAATTTAAAAATGTGTTAGCATTTGGTTGCATTTCCGCTAAGTGAAATGTACAGGCTCATTTTTGACAGTTGTTTCCGGTGGTTTAGTTCGAGAACTGCAAGCTTTCTCTTTGTAAAGCCATTTTGTACGATAGGGATGTGACTTTACAAGAAATGGGTTGTAAACGCTGTTATTTTTTATAAAGATTATAAAAAACAAAATATAAGAAAAGGATTATAATTTATTATTTTTATTCCATTTAAAAAACGGATTGCGCCCATTTCGGCCAATTTTTCATATAACTTTTCTATTATTCAACCGATTTTGGCGGCATTTTTCTTTATTAAATAAAGGAGAGGATTGAGAAATCACTAGATAAAATTTTTTTGCCAGTCTCTTTAGGGAAAACGATTTGAGGTAAACTACGAAAATTGTTTGAGATATCAAAATTAAATATACGAGTATTTTTTAGGTTGGGGTGGCTGTTTGTACCATAATAAAGACACACTAGACCAAAAGATGTCCTTTGTGAAACTATGGATCTTACCCAGGGACTTATAGAACTTATAAGCGACGTGCATACCTTAGGAGTCGTACCCTTTCTGGAGAGCTCGTAAATCTTGCAGTTTCTCGGAATGTCCCTATAGCCAGTTGGCAAAGTGGGGGTTGATCTGCATATCCGAAAAACAAACGCCAGTTTGAAACGGCTTTGGAATGAAAAAGCACAATTCCAGGGACTGCTGATGGCTTGTCAATCAAAGGAAAAGGCTTCCTTGATATCCGTTATTTTCACCTAAAAAACGCTAAATAGATCTGGGAGGTTGAAAAAGATGCTCAGATTGAGCTTTTAAGAGAAGACGCAAGACACAAATACTTGGCACAACAGACCGTATGTGGTGCAGAGCTTTAAAAAGGATTTTTTTTATGTTGTGCAGGGCCTAGCTTCCGTGCGAAGGGACCTTCATTTTATCGCCACATCTGAAAGCAAATTGAGAAATGTTCGCATGACCGCTATTGCTCTCGGACGTTTGTCAGAAATTCGCGAGAGGCATAAATGGTTTAGTGCTTTATAAAATGTAAGCTAGGAACCTTCCGCTCAGTAGTCCAACGCACTAACCACTGAGCCGCATCGTCGAATACCTGCTCGGTTAAAATATGATTAAGAATAGTATGACCGATGATGTTTAGTATGAATGCTTTCAGTTGCTTGTACAACAACAAAGAAAGCTATGGACTTTTAGCTGTATCTGCTCATCAACTGGCTTACTATTTTTGGATTCTTATAGTTTTACAACTAGCTTCCTCTCAACTAAAGTACCCGTTAGAGAATTCGTCTACTAAACCCACAGTTTGTGTACATTTAAATGCCTGACGGAGGCAGCCAGTTTCTAAATTTCTGCACATCAACAAATCTACTTATGACTTGCAATGGGCTTATTTGGGACTTATTTGCACAATCGAGTTTACACCTCCTAATTTCCTCAGCAGGCTCCGAACCCTTTTACTCATGTGGGTGAAATTTTTGTAGTACGATACAACAATTTTAATGCATTAAACTGTGGCTAAGCGAACACTATTGTTGAATGGCAAGTCAAGAACTAACTACTTATCACTCACTCCTGGATGATAGATGGATTTGATAAATGCTGGTGGAGATATGAAGTTCAAAACTCGAAATGAATAACTATGCAGTTGAAACACATAAGAACACCAACTATAAACAGCAACTTCGACAGACAAGAGCAAACGACAACTGCTAAAATGTGAAACACATCGACACAGCAACAGCCCACAGCATTATTTGACTTTGCGGTTATCTTATTTACAGAATTAAACTAGAACTATAAAACAATGATTGTGTCGTATGATCTCATGAAGAAATGTTGAATTTTGTGGCTGCTAGGACTGATAAAATTGTCGACGTAAAGTTGACTGTACTTAAACAGCACAGCGGATTTAGAACTTAGGCCTAACGTTATAGTTGCTGGCACAGCAACAATGTGCTATAGTAGAAACACATTGACACAGCACACATCAACTTTGACAGCCGCCGGGCAAAAACAGCCAACGTGATGTGAAACACATTAACACAGCACAACAGCACACAGCGAAAATTGACATCTAAAACTTACTTGTGTATTTGAAAAGCAAAAAGTGAAATAAAAAAAATTAAATGATTGTGCCGTACGACTTTATGCAAAAATTTTGCTTAAAAGCGTTGCATTTATGTCCCACTCTCGAGTAGTTTACATAATCATTGCTAGTAAAAACACTTTCGATTAGTGCTTCCTGCATTTCATTGCACTTCCTTGAAACAAATGACAAAACGAATTCTTTTGTTTTTATTTGAGGTGACAAATACAATATTTTTCATTTGGGAAGTCTGCAAAATGGCGTCGCAAAGTTGGTTGCATTTGAACAGCAGCAGCGATCTTATTACTTAGGTCTAAAGTTGAAGTTGCTGATGATGTTGCTGTGCTAATGTGTTCTGTTCCATTGAAAAGCATTGGGTCTAAAATTTTCGCTGCGGCTGTCAAAGTTGCTGTTGCTGTGGTAATGTGTTTCTACTATATCTATTTATAAGGCTGTGCTACATATAACTCTTTACTTTAAATTTCAATTGAATCAAAAAGTACTATTGTGAATATCACGTAGATGTACTAATCTCCACTGTGAGTCGTTTAGTACTCAAAATTCGGTCAATGACTACTGGATGTAGTCACTTCCAAGACTATTGGAAAGTTTACCATTTATGTCATTCCTAAATTCAGGCATATTATTAACTTTAGTAGACGGGAGTTGTCATCCGATCAAAATTACTGAAAGGTGTCAGCGGAGAAAATTTGAATTATGAAAATTTTTTTTTTTTTTTATGCATCAGTGAAGAATAATCACGTATAAACAAAAGTAGTCGCGGAAAGTTGCTTTTTTTTCTGTTGGAATCTTCTATTTTTATTAAGATTGTTAGTATTTCAAGTGCTTATTAGGTAAGGGTGTCAGTGTGTTTATGTGTATGTTTTTTGGTGTTCTGTGTGTCTGTCAAGTAATAAAAACAAACGCAATAAACAAAAATAGTGAATAAAAATTATGCCAGAAGTTTTTCTGTTCTTCTGTAAGTTATAATTTATCGCAAGATACACACATGTATAAATAAATAAAAAAAAAAAAAGAAGATATTTTAAGAAATTACCACGGCAGTCGCATGTAAATGTTCGCAATAATACTATCCCACCGGCAACAGGATTAACATCGTTCATACATTTTCCTTGACCCGCACAAAAGGAGCAATTTGGATAAAAAAAAAAAAAAAATTTGCTCTAAATATGTATGTTATTTAAATAATCTATGTGGACTAGAAGAGAAGGAAAGGAATAAGGTAAGATACATATGTATGCTTTTGTTTTAGTTTTTTTCTTAATGACTTTTCGGTTTTAAGACAAAAAATTCTTGTCAAATATGAAATTTTTCTAAGTTGTGGTATGTTGGGCTAGTTACAGTCGAGTATCATTCGCCAACAATTCGTTGAGATGCATAGTTTCACGATGACGAATCGTGTGAATCTAAACATTTGCATTGAACTCTACAGTTTATGAATAAACTTATCATTGGGTGGGTCCAGTTTTTTTTTTTTGTTCTTTTTTTTTGTGGATTCTAGCTGGTGTTATGGTCCGCTGACGGCACGTATACAATTTCCGGAGCGGCAAGTTTTGGGAGTGTATTTTTGATGTACGGGCCCACCATAATACTCTATTTATGTGCCGCACTTAAAAAGGGTTGGCATAATTAGTGTAAAGCTAGAAATTTGATATCTATACAGGTATGTGGTACGCGAAGATGTTTCTACCCAAACACTGAGCTTTCATAATCATCAGCCGTTTATGCTCCAACTTACTCGTATAACATGTCCGTCGTCTTTATCTAGTTATTTATTAATATCGGGGCTATTCAAATAAATTACTTTTCTATCTGGTCTATAAATGCAAAACGTGTTTTCATCACTTAAGAACGCTATTTGTTAAAAAGGTTGGGGATCATATTTGAATAATTTTTATTGACTTCAATTCGATCCATGGCAGGTATCCATATGTTTCTATTTCATGATATCATAAACGTTCTCTTATGTTTCGATTTTTTCTATACGCAATTTCTCAGTTTTGTAGTAATGATTTGTATTTCGATGTTCATACACTGTTGTATGCCGTATCTATTGTCTTATACATATATCTCTAAAGTTACCTTCTAAGGTCCAATAAAGAAGTTCATGTAGACAATATAAAAGTTAGGTGTGCCAAAAGTGATTGCGTGTATTAGGGACTAAGGATTAGATATTTTTCTTTTTTGTTAGTTTTCGTTTATTGAACATTTTTGTTTTGGAACAGTCTATTAATATGGTTTTTGTTAAATTGAAGTAACTTTCATCGCGACAAGTCGTTTCAAATTAATTGGCTCTCTATACAGTGGTGGTCCAGGAGATAGATACATCGATAGATAGATAAAATAGTTTATTTCACTGTAAAGTTTTGTAAAAACAGCCCTGGCATTTAAAATTAAGTCGTTGCATGACAACAAATAATAAAAGTTGCCCGTCTGTTGCATATAAGCTAAACTGTAATGCTTAACTTAGTGAGATTTTAGGTTAAAGGACGTTTATTTCTTATAAGTCATCAGTATTTTAACGCGTATTTCCAAAATTTTCATAAGGAGAATGGAATATTGCATGTTTTCTTTTTCAACTGCTTGTCATTTCGCGATGGAAGCAAATTGCGCACTTTTCCGGCGTACTTCCGGCTTTGGTTTCTGAGTTTCTAACAATCTTTGTAAGAATAATGTTGAAGAAGTCATGTCAGTGTGTTACTTTGTCTTAATCCTTTTTTAACATCCAAGGTCTTGGTGAGGTCATTACCAACCTTGATGGATCAACGAGCGTTTTCCATCGTCGGTTTGCACTGACGGACGAGTTTGGCAGGGATACCAAAACCATACGCGGTCAAAGCTCAACGCCTAAGTTTCGGCTTCATTGATGGTTGGCAGCGTTAACACTAGTCTTCGGCATCTGCTGTTGGCCACAACAAAATATTGGTCCTGGGGTAGTGCCTTGCGACAGTCTAGGGCAATCCCCCCACTGCCATCCATGTATGAAGGGTTCCTCGATGGGAAAATCCTTCTATTGTGCTGTAGAAAAATTCAAATATACAAATAAAAATATGAGCCTCTCAGTCATTCGTGTTGTGCCAGTTATATTTTTCGGAGGAATAAGAGCTAGATTCCCTTTTAATGTCATATACAAAGGGCGTAATTGAAAAGCTTCTCATAACAGCTATTACTCTCGTATAATTGTCAGGGATACGCTAAGAGCTAGAACCGTGAAAAAACTTTCTTGGTGTTGGAGACTCGAATTGCGAACCTTTTGCGCAGTATTCTTAATCACAAACATTGGGTGATGCTCCTGACACAAGTTTCGCGATAAGGCTTAACCCATGGAGGGGGGATAGGGAAATTCTTAAAAAAAAATTTCGTGAAACTGGCATGTTTACATGGAAGATATCAAGAGCTGTCTGATCCAAAAACTGTCAGAAGAAGAAATTTCGCGGTCTTACGTGAAAACCTGAACAGAAAGTTCAACAACTGCACATGTGTTGCAATTCATCCTCCTATTGCTCCGTTCCATTTGTCTCCTGCGACACTACCACTTAAGGCATTCCTTCGCAGAGGCGGAGGCGGATTTGACATTCGACAGGAGATTATTCGTTCCTCGCTGCTCTTTCCTCACTTCCAGCATTCGTTCGTCGGCAATATAAATATGACCAGGCTTCTTGGGGTCACTTGGCCGTCAATTTCTTTCTACTTTCTAGCATATAATATTGGCATTCCATCAGCATATGTCCTTAACAGTGCTGGCAGATTGCTTCATCCGCGAGCTTGTACTTGTAGATGCACTTCCGAAAGCATGCATGCATCAATAGAAGTTGTATTAAGTAACAGTTTACCTCTCCGTGCCTTCTGCTAAACCATCATTAATTTTGGGAATCACTTTATATGTTCATCGTCCTTTTGTTGTGATGTTCCGCCTGTGTTGTCGTTCTGCTTTAAAGCTCCCGTGGATGTTCTTCTGTAACCGTGCTCATCTTCGCGTAGTGCTTTAGTATTCGTTTCTAGCCCGATAGACATTCGGCTTGAAATTACTCTTATCGCATGCGCTGACACACTTCTATAGATGTGCCGATTTTATCCTTTCAATGAACAACTTTACGGTACGTGGCTGATGGCCATATGGGAACAGCATACAAGAGTAATAACTTGCAGACGGACGTTAAAAACTTTCTAATTGGTCCTCCTATACTTGACTTTAGTATTTTAAGTAGGACTTTTCGCGGGAACAGCATACAAGAGTAATAACTTGCAGACGGACGTTAAAAACTTTCTAATTGGTCCTCCTATATTTGACTTTAGTCTTCTAAGTAGGACTTTTCGCTTGCGTACGTTAGGTGGTCCATGAAGCTGAGTCTGTGGTCCAGCTAAAATCTAGCCTTTTGATGTATAGCTCTTTGACACGATGATATGCTCATCGACCTGTATGGTTGCATGTTCAACTTTTTTACAGTTGCTTATGAGAATGGTCACGGTTTTGTGGTCAGCTTCCAAATCGTGATCTGTAGCCACCTAAAAACATTGATCACTACAATTGCAATACCGCCAGCATGCCCGATGATATCTATTCCACTCGGCATCTGTTCTTAGTATGCCATCGTACATTTTGTTCCTTCGAATTGCTCCCAGAACTGATCCTTGTGGACTTTTCCTTGATCTTGTACATCTCCGGTCCGTTTCACAGTAAAGGGTTCTATCTTCGAAGTAGTTGGCTTTTATACGCAGTAGTTAGTTTGGTACCTGCAGGTGGCATAGCACTCTTGCCACACGGCTTCAGTCGAATGAGTTAAACGCTTTCTTGACGTCGAGTATAACGTCAATAGGAGCCATCTTTCTCCGCAATTGCTTCACGTGTTGGCTTTTATACGCAGTGGTTTGTTAGGTACCTGCAGGTGGCATAGCGCTCTTGCCACACGGCTTCAGTCGAATGAGTTAAACGCTTCCTTGACGTCGAGTATAACGTCAATAGGAGCCATCTTTCTCCGCAATTACTTCACGTGCTATGTTGTACACAGCATGTATTGCATGGATGGTGCTTCGTTTCTTTCTAAATGTCGATTACAAAGCCCAGGGTACCCTTTCGAATATTGCTCTGATCTTGATCGTATAGTTTCCCCGAGCACTGTCTCCAGTGTGCACAACGGCCTGCAAAAAGACGATTATTCTGATAGTTTGTCACCTTTAAAAATAAGGATTAGGTGTTGCTGTTTCCCTTGCGATGGAAATTTTCCTTAGGCATACTGTCTAGAGTCGTGTAAAGAACTCTGGTTTGCTTTGCTTCCTTTAAAACGAAGTACGGAATACCATAACTCCCTTGCATCTTGTTGCTTTTGATTGCTGCCGCGGCTTTTTCGACTTCCTCAGTTGTAACTAGCGGTATCGTCTTCTTTTCATCTGCTATTTCTCCGAGTAGTGTAAAGTAATATCTCCTCGGGAAAGAGTTTATGATGCTTGGGCATATCTGTGTAGCTCCCATGCCACTTTTGCGTTCATTCATGTCTATTTTGTATGCGTTTACCCATGGCGTGTGTTGGTTTCTCTTCGGGGCCTGGAATGATTAACTTTTGCTCTTTTTAATCAGCTTATGGATTTGGATTCGCTTCCTTTTGAATTTTTCTCGCAGCTTTTCGTAATACTCTCAGTCTCTGCCTCTTGCCCTTTGCTGGCGTATTCGCATTCGCAGTCTTGCCTTTCATTTTCCCTACAATTAATTCAATCTATTTGTAAATTTTCTGCTGTAAATTATTCTTAGGCTGCTCGTATTCGCGGTTTTCCTCACAATTTTAAGAGGCTGAGTACGTGGCCACCATTCTATGAAACGCTAAAAATGGCTTTCCAAACCAGTTCGTTTCCGTTTCCCGGTGTGAAACGGCACAGGTGAGAATAATCGAAGAAGGTTAATTTTTGGTTACTATCGTGTTTACCGCTTCTATTTATCGTCGTACGTAAAGGTCAGATGAGTAACACATTACAAAGAGTAGGTGACTATTTTTTTTTTTTTTATTTTGACTTTTGAGTCTCGCCTTTTACTTATTGGATTTTTTTTGTAGCACTGTTAACATATTTGAAAATCGACTATTCGAGCACTTACGTCCCTAATTAGCATATGTAATGTTTTCTAGGTCAGCTATTTACAAAACGTTGCCAACAACCATATCTGTAGCGTATTCTTTTGAAGTAATTTAGTTTCATTTGCCTGGAATCAATGTTGGCAAACACTTAGGGCTACTTATTAAGTTTTTTTGTACGAATTGAATAATAAAGATAACAACGTGTGTGGAGTTTTAATTTATCGTTTCCATGTATGTCCGAGTACGTTTAATCATCGCACTATGATAACAACTTTTCTTTTTTACAACTCTGGGAACCTTTATGATGAAGCCTAAAATATAATGCGTTTCTTTGATTAGACGTGATATTTGGTTTTTGAACACGCTTAAATAAATTCAGTGTCTAAATCTGGTCTGTGGACTGAGATTGATGTCCTGTGGAATTCAAAAAGCTCGCATATGAAACCACAGCATTAGTCGATCTTTCTTCCTGGTTGATATACATCTGCGCCAGAGCATAAATCCAACTACATATATCTGCGTACTGCAAAGGCAAATCAGTTGCGACAGCCTCACATTCACTCGTGGGCATCATTGAAAGATATTTGAGTGATAAGGACTACATTATGTTGGCCGTCCTTTTACATTTAACAATACCAAATCAGAAGCGATCACGGTCGCATTTGCAGTTATTTGTTGCTGTACAAAGGATATCACTGCTTACCATCAAAAGTAAAAGTGGTGAAAGAACGCAGCCTTGACGTGCACGACTTTGGACCTCAAAATCATTAGGCATCTTACCAATATGTAAAAAGTGTCGCTAAGCTGCATTGTATACATAGGTTAGGTGAGGTTGGCTGTCCGTACGAGAGTCCAGACACATTTAGACCAGTGAAAGTACTTTGTGATATCATGGATCAAACCATTAGGGCGCTCAGGGATTAACAATGATTAACATGACGCCAAAGGGCGCTAGATCGCCAAGGTCTTCAAGGAAGGCGGACACTAAATGGAGCATTCTTTTATGAAACAAGGCTGGGCAAGTACATTGGAGGTGAAGGATGCTGAGAACAGGCCAAGTTTTCGAGCATGCTGGTCTATTAGACAGTGTGCAGAAAGAACACCAACAAGCCAGCTGATCTGTGATCGCTTTAGTTTGACCAACTCGGCACTACGTTTATGGTCCAGCCTAGGCCAGATCTGTCTCGAGATGTGACACGTTGAGCCGTTTTCCCATCTGAGGTTGTTCTTGCTAACAGCATTCAGCTCTATTAGATGCTTACATGTAGCTAGGGGTATACCTAGGGTTTGCCTATCAGGCAGAATCGTTAGAGTAGTGCCTTGTAACAGTAAGTTAAGCGAAGACACATATATTCAAAGTATTGCTCTATGACGATTTGCAAGTTATTTTCGAGGTTGATAACTTTCTTTTCAATATCGAGACTGGAAGCAAGGTGTTTTTTTTTTTTTTGACTCGATCCGGGTTTAATCGCAATACACCGATGAGTATAAGGGTATTTGTGTTTTGAAAGGATCACTTGGGTGCGAAGCCGCAACTATATCGTTTAGTCGGTTAAAAACCTTGGCAAAATGCTTCCTCCACTTCTTAAGCTGATCCTCATTCGATAACAACAACTGTCTATAATTTTCTAAGAATGTATTTGAAACGGTACTGGCATTCTAACTCAATTTTCTCTACTGCTGGAGCAGCTATTGCTGAAGTTTTAAGTGAACTAGGATCCTTTGGCCCTTTTTTACGTATCTGAATATATGTAGATGTTGTCACGGCGGTGATTTAATCTTTACTGGGAGTTGCTTCGAGTAACATGGTAACCCATTTGGTAAAAACATTTTCCCCAGCCTTTCAATCTTAATGGCTGATTGGTGGCTCTAGAGCGCTGTTTCCCCTCCTTGCGAGAGATGTTCCTCTTGTGGTTAGTGTACAGAGACGTCGGTCGATCGATGTTGTACCTGTGCATCCTTGTGATCTCACAGATTCGTCTAACTGATTTAGTAGTCTCTTTATGATGCGGTTAGCTAACATAAGGTGGAAGTCAAGCGTTTCCTATACGTATATTTCCTCCCCATTTGTTTCGGATGTCCATAAGGCATCTTATAAAACGAGGGATTCGTCAGGTGTAACTCAGCTGACTTTGTGGCTCAAACATTGGCATTGGAGAAGTCTACAAATCGCTCACCATTGTCATTCCGCTCTCCAAGGCCTTGATTGTCGATTATATGTCTGAGCTCTTGGTTGGCGATGCCTTAATGGGCATTAAGGTCTCTTAGCACGATAAGGATGTCTCCGTTCGGTTCTGCGCTTTGGACAGCGCTCAACTGGTTGTAGAAGTTTTTCGTTCTCAGTCATAATAATCGTTGGGCCACAGAACTATGTAATTGTGAAGTTTCTTGTTCTGCTTGACTGAATTCTTTTGCCATGGTGCAAGGACCGTACAGTAGACATTCGGAAACCTTTTTTGACAGTTAGCGATATCTGAAATTGTCGCGGTAGTATTCTACAGGCAGAACGCTATCTGGTTCGAGAAGAGTGCTGATATTCCAGAAATCAATTTTTGTCTGGGTATAATAGCCGTCATCGTTGAATAAGTCCTTACCCTGTTTCGTTAGAAATAGGAATTCAACAATGGATCGTGCTAAGCCACGCTAGAACACGTGAGAATGCTAGTCCGTTCACAGTTCGCAGACACGGTTATTGCGCTACTGGATCCAAGTTTCGAACGATCAGTAGTTGCCCAATCGAATGCAATATAGCATACGTGAATGATGGTATTTATCTTTGCTTTGCTCCGAAATCTTGAAATCCACAGTGATCAGCAGCAGTACCATACCGAATTCGCAAGTGCTTTTCTGCAGGTTTTCTATAGTTGATCAGGACATTTTTATCTGTGGGGTTCGTCCCAAAATATCAAGCTTACATCGCAATAAATCATCTTATTCAAAAATCGCTTTACGTATTACGGCACACAGAAAGGACATGTTCCGAAAAGCTCTTGAAGTTTGTCCCTTCGGGCCAGTTGTGCAATCATTAACTCGTTATTCGCAGTCTATGAATAATTTGGAGAAGGGTTTGTGTAGAGAATAATGTATAATATATTTCTTTGTTGTAAGCATTACGTTAAAATCATTTTTTTTAAATTGTCTGCATTTTTCAACAATCGTGTTCAGGTAAGTACATCGGAAGTGTTTTACTTGCGATTCACTTTCCCTTCTGGGACTATTAGCGAGGTATACTCACGCAACGTAGTTGTATTTTTTTAAACGATACCATTTAAATGCGACTAAGTACCGGAAGATTTTTAAAATTAGAATTTTTATCGCATGTTTTCTCTTTTTGAAATAAATCCCCACCTCGTGTCGGTCATTAGAATTAGACACATTTTGGGTCTAGTCTAATTCAATTCTAACGCATTTCTAGAGACACAATGGTACTGGAAAGCTTATAGTTGTGTTAAGTAAAACCCATATTTCATTTTAAAGGAGACAAAGGAACCACAAGTTATAAATGCAAACAGGGACCATTTTAACTAAAATTTTAGAATATGGTTGTAACCATACCCCGGCTACATAACGATTTACTTACTTCTTAGGTGGCGCTATAGTTCGGAGTGAACCTGGGGGCCATTAATTATTTAGGAAATTAGAATAGCGTGAAACTGGCATCTATGACATTAAGATGGCAACACAAGCCAATCGAGAATTTCTTGTCGTTTCGCAAGGCTTAAAGCATTGCTTTAGTGAGCATCTCCAGCAGCAACTAAATGAAAACCACATATGGACATCTAGATGGCTGTTATTGGCAATTTTAAAATGAAACATATACATAAGCCATACATTTCAAGCCTTGGCCCAAAAATCTGCTGCTACTTTGCTTTAGTAAAACGACCTCTCAGAAGCAGGTATTTTCTCAAGAGAAAAATCGTTCGTTGGCCAGATATTTTAATTCCATCCTTCAAATTCGAACCCATATGGAACCTCAGTTGTAAGAGAAATTGGTCTATCCAAGCTCATCCGGAACCAGGCAGATTGAAAAACTGCGCGATCAAAATCAATTTCGCAAAAAAAGATTTAATAAGGAGTCTAGTTAACATGATGGCCTCTAGTGTAAATTTCATCGAAACAGTCTGTTCTTCCAGGATACTCTTTTGACCTTACATGTGAGGTTGACGTATTCTCAGTAAGATTAATGCTCTTAGAGAGGTTTAGACCGAGCTTATCCTCAGTTCCTCTCGATTGACAACAGTCATCAAACTGGTGGACATAAGCTGCAAATCTTAAGTTCTATGCGATAGAAGGCGAACAACTGCTGCGTAATTAAGAGACATGTCCATTTATATTAAAAATGGTTGTAAGGGTTTCCACCACATATCGTCAAAAAGCACTGGAACACAATCATTGAAATCATTGAATGAGAACGCAGTGGTGATAGTATACGGCCTTGTTGAACACCGTTTCGAATCTTAAATTATTCAATCAGGCTACTCCTAACCACATTACGAGACTTGCAAGCCTAACAGCTTGTCTCCTGTGAAATTAACGACGTATTATGATAGATTTGTCTAAAGTATGTAAATGGCTATTTCTAACCCTGTTTGTAAGTATATATGTATGTATTCTTGTATAGCTAAGCCCGAATTCTGGGTAGAATTGACTAACAGCGCGTTTTTTTGAATAAACCGAGGGCAACGTACGATTAGAAACTACATATGAATACGATGACCGATGATCGAATACTTCTCCGCACGAACTCTTGAGCTGAATATATTGAATCTGAAAGGATATGTTTACCTACATCTTCTTAAAAAAGAATGTGGAGATTCTTGACAGATCTTCCGACATAAAACGAAAAAGTATATCTGCGCTCATAGGCTTAAAGGGAATCACACCGTTTACTTATCTCATCGAATGCGAAGATAAGGAAAGATAACGATCTTGTTGTAGATAGGAAACTTAGATTGAAACTTGACGTCCTACAAACAATGCGTTAAAAAAGTTATTTTAGCTCACTGCTCTTACAAAAAAGTTCTCGGAAAGAAGCGGAGTAAACGTTAAGCCAAAATTCATCGCAATTTCGATTTGCTTGTGTTCCTAAATGTATTTTTTTTGGACACCGGATGTTTTGATGAGAAAATTGTTTGTCGTTTAAAGTTGTGAATTTAAAATCAAAACTGACGTGCCATAAGGATGTATGCTTTCACCGATATTTTTTTTTAATGGTGATAGATAAGTGATGTGCTCCGCACTGTTCTATGAATAGAACTGAAAGAATTCGATGAACTTTTACATCTTTTGTGTACTCTTGCAAAGAATAACAGACCTACACCAAATGAAAGCTGAAGTGGGGAGGGAAGAAAATGTCGTTGGGCTGAAGATTTACACCGCCAGAACTAAAACCATCAGCCTTAGAACTACCTAATCCTCCCAAGTTAGCATTGCACGACAGCCTGTAGAGAGGGTAGTTAGTTAGTAGTTATGTATATCCTGTATCCCCTTGCGGGTCTCTACTACGCCATAGAGTACAATTTCTAGCAATGAGTTTCAGCTGTCTCCAACTCTTCCACAGATTCCGCGACTCCTCCTCTAATGTTCTGCGCCATGTACTTCTCGGTCGAATTACTTTGCTGCCGTCTTGGGTTAGATGGTTCCATTGCATCTCGTGCTTTGCTATGGAACTGTCTCCTTTTCGAAGGGTATAACCGATCCACTGCTACTTACGCCGTTGATTTGTGGTGCCTGTAGGTTCATAATCCAATCTCTGATGTAGATCCTGTATATCCAGGTAGAGAGGGTAGAATTTTGTGAACACCTTGCGAGTATCGTCTCGACCGGAGCCGGGACCGAACAAACATAGGAAACTGAATAAACAAGGTTAAACCGACTTTCGGTATGTTGTCCAAAATATGGAGAAGCAGTGCTGTTTGCTTAGAAATCATACTAAGGCCGATCCAATGTTAAATTCGTGCTGCTATATGGTTACAGAATTTGGAAAACTTTGGCTTAACCACATTTCTTATGCTGAGCTCCGTCAGAGAACGGATCACGATCACATAGACATCGCAGTTCATAGACGGAGGTCGCAATAGATTGGACAGGCGACATCTCCAGTGCATTCCCATTTCCAAGCAATACAATGGAACCCGCTAACCCAGGACACAAGAAAAGCTTGTCTACCGAGACATAAAAGGCACAGTACAGAGGAGTCACGACAGCTAATATGAAGTAAAGAAGAGCTGCGACACATTTCCGAAAACCAAACGCAATGGCGTGTAGGCTCTAAAACCAACAACGTGATACACAACTTAAAATAGTATCAAGGTGTAAAAAGAGAACATTGCCTATCTATTTGCTGTCAACTTAAAAGATTAGGCCTCTTTTCAAATAATTTCTGCAGTAGCAGCAAGAGGGAGGCAATGATTTTGCCCAACCATTTCCAAAACTTTTCTTATTTATGGACCTCTCGACTCGTTAAGAGTCTCTAGCTTAGACACTGCGGCCTTCCAACCCCTTCGGTCCCAGGCACGCTACTGCCAATGCGTTAGGACAAGCATCCTTGTATCCGCGTCTACTTGGTTTTTTTTTTTAACAGAGGTTCGGCCTTCCTTGTCATCTCGAATCGGAGGAATGGGATTCGAAAACTCTCTTAACTGGAGCGTTGTCGCCCATTCACTCGATGTGGTCCGAGCCACTGTAGTCCACGTATTTTGTTCTTTCGGACTACATCCACATCTTGATTCAGCTCATAGAATTCGTGGTTAGCCCTTCTCCTCCATTCGCTCTCCTCGCATATGGGACTAAACATTCGACGAAGTATTTCTCTTGAAAGGAACCCAAGATCTGCTCCGCTTTCATTTCTATCGTTCAACACTCGATGCCATATAGTAGAGTCTTGAACCCAGTTGTTTTTCCGAATCGGAGTAGCAACGGTTTGCTATGGTAATTCTTCGCGAAATCTCCACTAAGATGTCATACGCAAAGCTGGCATTTACTTCTGGCTTGGCCAAAATGGTTCTTCAGACTTTCTATGGGAAACCACTAGATCAGTATTCTTGGTATAAGTTTGCCTGTGCTCTATGGGCAGGCAGCCGTTTGAATCTGACCTAGGTTTTTCGTCTCATTCTCGATAACAAGTTGGCGACTATAGTTATTGTGGGATAAATCTGGACACTCGTACATATTCTCCTTATATCTCATCGCGGCTACATTTTTTTGTTGCCCCCAATTACAAATTTATTACATTAGTGTGTTAGTAATGTGAGTCTAACAGCCGGTGAGACAAATCTAATACAACATGTAGGTATATAAATAGTCAAATGTGTTTTTAATTCTTATCACTTTCAAAATATTGGACACAAAAAAAAAATGAGTCACAGCTTTGAGATGACTTCATCGTTTTTAATTTCTTTCTTTTTTTTTTGACCCAATTCACAAAGTTTATTTAATTTTGTAATGCATATCAACTCTGAGATTATATTTAGAAATCACTTGTACTAACTGAATTGTTACATGTTTGTAACTGCCTGCTGTTTCTGCTCGAATGTTTGCGTTTCCAATTTCATTTCAGAAAACAAATAATTGAATTCCCTCATAAAATCATGCTTTTGTCGGGGCATAGCGTAACCCCTAAGAATCTCTATCATATCATTGAGTCGTTAATTATAATTTGATTGCTCTTGGTCAAAAGTCAAACAATTTTTTTAACCTTTTTTTATTACTGATATTCGAATCCAATGTGAAGAAGCATGATTTCATTTAGGAAGGCCATGGTTGATGAAATGTATGCGTTGTCAGCTACTGAAGCGGTACTTTTGTGGGTACATCTACGCGTATATCATCAATCTAATTTATCAAAATATTTTAAATGATATCTAAATATGTACATATATATTTTTTTAAGAAATCGTTAATTAATCATCCTTATCAATCTTTTTTTTTTAAATATATCGTACAGATAAACGTTTTTATGTAGGTATAGGTAAAGCTATGTAGGTAACACTAACGTCTATAAGTTTCCGGGCAGAACACTCTGTTTTACAAATTAAAATGAGACTCTTTGTCTTCTTTTGTATTTTTTTGGCATACAAATTATTATATTTACAAGAAAAAAGAAATATTTGTCGCATCAGAGCGTGTGTGCATAGCTTTTCGCGACCATTCGTGTTGTGCGTTTTATATTTTTTCACACAAATGGAAGCGACCTTCAGTTCAAACCTATGAATATGTGTAGCTCAAAAACAAATTGAGAGGCTTTCTAATGACAGTTATTACTCTCGGGCGTTTGTCAGACATTAGCGAGAGGTCGGTGGTTTGTCAGTAGGGGAACACGACAAGGTGGTGTGCTCTCTTCGCATCTTTGGAACCTAGTGGTGGATAAGCTATTTTTAATCCTGTAAATGGAAGGCTGTAAGGTAATTGCCTATGCAGTTACTGTTAGGTGAACCAGCTAAGGCTGAGTCAGAATCTGCGTTCATAGAACGAGAACCTTATTTTTGCGTCAATTGGGGCCCTGCCGTTGATTAATGACTTGCAACACAAACTTAGCTTAGCCCATTTGAAAAATGTCCCGGGGTTTAGAAAATTAAAAAGAAAGCAAGTGAGTTGTTTTACAGGCCACTATGGTCAAAATAATACCTTAACAAAATAAATCTGTGCTCAAAGACGGAATGTCGGTTCAGTTTGGAGGACGATGAATCGTCGGAACCCTTTCTCTATGAATGCGTTCGACAGCGGAGTAAGAACTGTCTAGAACTGTCTTTTTATTTTATGTTCAAATTTTATTGATGACTTCTGCTAGTTCATGAATACAATGATTAACTAATGTCCGAGACAAACAAGCCGTAAAATATTGTCCAATTGCTCGTTGATTACTTCCTGTTGTTAAATGTGGTAAGTCACAAATTAGCCAGCTAGTAATGGGATTTGCAGATTTTCGCTAATTTGTATAGAAAAGTAAGTTAATTTTCTCCAAGAACTCCGAATGTAGATGTAGATGATATGTAGATACTTTGGGAAAGGATATCAGGCGATGCATTGGTGCTCGGTTGCTTCTTCAAATGAATTATAATAATTATTAGTCTCATATGTTTGTCTTCTGTTAAATACTAAATTTCGTCCTGTAAAAAACTCATATTAGGCTAGTTTTTTTTTAAATGTAGTAGCACAAATAAGGATTTGTAATAATATCCTCTAGAGAATATTGCTTTAGATTCGCTATCAAAAGTGGAAAGAAACACCAAAAACAGTATCTGCCCTTTAACTACTACGTGTCTTCGAATTATATCCAAAGTATATCCAAAGCAGTGATTGCCAGTAGGTTTTTGTATTTGTTTTTAATAAAAGTTCACCTACGGGTATTATATGAAACAAAGCATTATACACTGATTTTGTCTGCCCCTAATATGCCTTTTTGCCCCCATGTAGTGGTACACGAAATTCATTTTTACCTTTAATTTATTTTTTGAATTTAGATTCAAAGTAACCACCAAATGTCAAACTGAACTCAGCTCACTCGGCTGACAAAAAATAATTCATTCAGCAAAGCCAAACTTACAATGTGTTGCGGAATCGCGGAAATTGGAATTATTGTACACGATCCGTGAAAGCGAACTTTTATGGGTGTGTGCACAGGCAAAAAACTCAACTGAAGCTAGGTCGTACATTTAGTTCGAAAGGCTGAACTGGGCGCATATTTGTGGGGTTATAAACCGTAGATGCCCAAAATCTGGCTACTAGTGGATTTTGGCCTTCCACTTTTTTTTGGTTTCTCAGTTTGAATCGAATAATATTGTTGGGTACGGTAGGATTTAATAATTTAAGTTTATCTGAATTGTCGCGTTCATTATATCCTTTTGGCTATAAAATAATTTACCGAAACGTTCGGTTTTTGAAATAAATTGAAAATACAAACCACATTAATAGTTAAGAAGCAGATTTTCAAATTATTTCCCTAAATGCTTCTGGACCTAAACGTTTTTTTAGTACACAAGCGATTGTTCTGTAAAGCTTTATAGAACCCTTTATTTTTTGAAAGGAAAATACATATAACCTTTCTCTCACGAAGATTTAAAAATATGTAATTATATTTTGCGCAAGCAGATTGGCCTGAATAAGGGAAAAAAAAAACATTTCGTCCGCAAATTTTTGGACGGCAGTGTCAGTAAAATTTCCTAATGCATGCGTATATTTTGGCCTGTGGATGACCAAGAAAATCGAAACTTTCTACACTTGTGGTTTACATATATGTATGTACATATGTATGTATATGTACATATATCGACAATTGGGGGAAACGCTGAATTTTAATGATTTATGTGCAGGGTGCTGCGAAGAACATTTGTTACTTTCTTTTTAATTATCCATTGAATGGAATTTTGCGTAGCTTCTCAAAGGTGTCGAATGACCTACAAAGCTCATAGCATTGATAAGGGGAAAGAGACCAAAGCATAGCTTCTTTGTGCTACGTACCTTTAACAAACTTTAACGAAGGGAACGAGAGCCACTGTCAGTCACATAAAGTAGCTGCCTAAGTTGCGGCAAGAATAAACCTAAACCAAAGCATAGTTTTGTTGTGTTACATACCTTTAACGAAGGTACATACATACCTTTACAAGTTCGTCGTTGGACACTACTGCCATTCTTTCAAAGGAAACCAATAAATGGACTACCCTTTATTTATTTGCCACGAGATACATTATGCAGTGCGTAGTGTTACGTTTGACAGCTAATTTTTGCACGCATTCCATCATTTATGGATGATAACAGAAATAAGACAGAAAGTAAGGGTTATCAATCCCAATCTAGAAGCTGACAAAAGTCTGAGCTGCAATGTGTGATGGTGTGATGTAAAAGGATTCACCCTCTTTGTTCTTGTTCACGCACATTTTGGAACACATCCAGCAAAGAAATGGTGATGTGTATTTTGGCATTGACCCTTCGTTTTTCTGCCAGTGCCTCCGTATACAGATTAACTTTGTTGTTTTTTCTTTTCTGGGTTTATCCCTCATTGGTTTGTAGTTCATAACAGTAAATGTTTCATCACCCGTTACAATGTCGAACAATGGCCTCGGTCAAATTTCTAGAGTAGTATTGTTCCATTTTCGTTTAATGATTTTGATTGCAATTATGTAAAATAATTAAAAACTATTTTGAAGCGTATTTATAACCTAGATACAAAAAAAAGCTTTTGTGATGATATCTGCAAATTGTGACCAGCGTGACCAATTGATCTCTGTCATGTAGTGAGCTAATATTTATGAGCTATTGAGTTTTTCTGCCTTTTTCTGACATCACTAAGCTAGTGGGGTGAACATGATTGTGTTTTAATTGTTGTTTTGGATCGGCACTGTTCGTTTGATGTAAGTTGATTTCTTCTCGTTTCTCTTTCATTAGAGATCGTAATTCCGGAAGGTCTGCAAAATACCCATTTACGGCTGGTAGGTAATCCCTTTTGGATACTAGAAAACACTGGCCATAACCTTTTCGGCACATGAAATCGACTTCGTTTTTTTGGCGCAGTCATCGGCTTCCACCCACTTCGATTGGTGTTCCCTTTCTGGCGTCTAATGGTACACCCACACCCGATCTATAGTAAGAATTCGGTTGGATTCTTTTTAAAACGGTTCAAACATTGTTGAGAAATTCATTTTCGCCTTTATTTGTGGTCGGCATTTAACAAATGTGAACAACAACTTAAAAAGCCGTAAAAATGAAACTACTTGACAAATCAAGTTAAGACTTGACGTTCGTAATTGTGACACGTGCATCAACATAAAAAAAGTCATTCATAGCAATACCACCTCTTTGCTAAGCCGAGAGATATTAACCTTAAACTCTTATAGTAAGAGCTTTCCCAAAAGAGCGATGGCTTGTGTTTTTGAATTAACTAATTATTAATGTTTTTTTTATTATAAATTTGTACTTAAAAGTTGCGATTAACTAAGAAACAAAATCTCAGACAAATGCGCCCCGCGGCTTTGCTAGCAAACTCTTGCTCTTTTGATTAAATTCTCAATGACATCGGTGCCTAGTTGTGGCTCGACAGTGACAATACCGTGCTTACACTTTAATTGTTTGTGATTTTTTAACGTACATATGCGACTTCAAAAACCCCAAAAAAGAAACTTATAGTGGCAAATCACTTGTTCTTGCTGGCCAGTTAAATGCCGAAAAAACTCAAGAAGGTATGGAAAAACTTCAAATTCCGTTGCCTTAAGAAGAAAAAATTAGCAAAAAGGAGACAAAGAGATGCTGGATTTATTTGCGGAGAACATAGAATAACATTTTAGGCCATTACTGTCTATCTACAATCTGATAGAAGAGAATATTTGTGATCAAACTTTGCCAAACAGCAAAAAATCTGAATAATGACGAAGCCCTGGATATGGCTTATGTGGGAGTGAATACTATAACCCCTGACAGACTGCGCTTCGTAGTATACGTTGACTTTTGCGTTACGTGGTATACTTTGACATTTGTGTTGCGCCTCCTCCAGCTGCTTACACATTTTTTGCAACACTCCAATATTGCGTCTTGCTCCTCGTAGCTCGCCGATATAATTCCTCTAAACTTTTCTTATTTCATTGTTTCCAATGAAGATAAAATTGTCCTCCTTAATCCATTTTCAAAACATTTTTCGCTGTGATTGCTTGCTTTTGAATTGTCAAAGTAGCTATGAAGAACCACCAACAGAAAGAAAGTGGCGCTGCAAGCAATAAGAAGGTGGTATACCACCAAAAATTAGCGAATCTCAATACTAGGTTCTATTCATGGTATACTAGGTTTTAACGTGGTATTGCAGTGAAAGACATGTAGCATAGAACGTAGTGTTGCTATGCCATGATATCAATACCAGCAGTCTGTCTCCCACATTAGTAACCGGACATATCCCCAAACAATTGCCAAAAAAAGTCAAAATCAAACTCCCTTATCTTTTAATGCCGTGCTAGGACTGTTGAATGTTGCAAGACAATGGAGAGTCGCCGAAATTATGATTCCGAAAACTGGAAAGATTTACAATCAAGTACTCCACAATCGACTAGGTTCTTAAACCAACTAATGAAATTGAGGGAAGAAATACATATGTACATAGTATGTATGCACTACTAGGGTTTTTCCTGATGTCTCTTAAACTTACGACAAGGTATGACACGAAGGCGTAAAATATAAGCTAAACACTTTCTTCCAGATCAGTTATAACAGATTTTAGAATCTTACCTTGCGAACATTGTTGAATATGGAACCGAATACTTAGATTTCTGGAGTTCTGGAAGAAAGTGTCCTTGGTGCGCTCTTATTCCTACTCTTCACCCGGTGCATACCTCATATGTAAAGAGATCGCCGTTGTATCCACGCACAGGTAGTACGATGCGAGAATACTGACAACAGATAACTCGTAAATTAGTCAAATCAGCAACTGAAACCCTTTTACTAGCTTGGAATTAAATTTGCGGGTGGATAAAGATTTGGCCCCTTATTCTTAACGAGACCAAATCATCGCGTGTTGACTTTTCAAAAAAATAATCAAGCTACAAATTTTTATTAGCCTGATACAAATACGATATTTGCAGACCAGGAAAAATATCTAGAATATTCACTCGACGCGAATCTTAACCCAGGCCTTCTCTCTAAATTAAGCAAACAGGACTTGGCAACGGCAATTTCAAAAGTAACCTCTAAAAATTGTCGCGTGGCTTTAGTCTAAGGCTTTTACTGGGTATGGGTACGGTAATGTCATTACTTTATTCACAAACTTCGTATTCGTTTTTATGATCATCGACTACAAAGAACAAAACCGTTTAATATGGCGAAATTAGACACATTGTGGAATAGGTGTATCCCTTAGCTCGTAGAGCATAACCTATCCAATAGTAAACTATTGATCCAAGTATACTCCTACTACTTACTGCTCCTAGAATGCAAATCATCCTGTCGCTTTAATGTATCTTCAGATGTTGTTCACCGGTTTCCCGGACAGTTCCTCGTTGTCTTCCAAGCAATTTGTTTCTTTGGTGACAGGGGGTTGAGCAACGGCACAGAAAGTGGGAGTGTCGTCATAGACCTCTTCATTACCGCAAGCTCTTTGTTGGTCGATGGTAATTTCTTCATATGATATCTCAGTGTTATGCCCCGTGATCACAGGATCATATAAGGGTATATACGAATTTCCTACCCTTTCGTATAAGTCTGCCAGTTCTTCTTTAATTAAGTAGAGGCACCAGTTTTCTTATTGTAGCACATGTCCTTAGAGAACTCTAGGCTTTTATTAGAGCTTTATTTCCCATTTCATTCTTAAGTGTGCACGGAGAGGTGTTCAGCTTGATCTGGAGCAATTGCTGAGCCTCCTTCACCCAGTTCATCACCGCTCTCATTCCCTGATGTTCTTTCAAAATCAGGGATCCACTTAGTCTTTTCTTATGCTGTGTTTCAAGAACCTTGAGCTCTTTTGCAGTTTCACGGTCGACTGTTGTCACTGGACCACACAGGACCACACCGCTTTGAAAACGTTCCTGTGGTGCTGTAGCTTAGTGAATCTGAAAAGATACATGCACCTTGTGCGCAGGTACATATTTCTCTGTTTATTCTTTTCTACTCGGATAGAGACTTGTAAAAGGTCTTATAAAGTCCAGACATGGCGCTCGCTTTGTAGTTGTTTGGTGGTACCCTGGCTTCATATTCCTGTAGGATTATAGAATGGCCTGATGTGTCGGCGTCCAGCTGTCTGATTGGGCGCTTATGGCCTCGAGACCTTATGGCCTAGATCCACTACACGCTAGCCTTCGTACTTTCCTGATGGTGGTCTTGCCATCACGCAAGTCTGTCGTGGGTCTCACAATAGTCGTAAACATCCACACGATGATTCTGTGACCTGGTCCCCAAGTTTTACCGAGTAGAAGGCTTCCATGGCTTTATTATTTTTTCATTGATATTCCTATTTAGTTTTTTATCGAGCACTAGTTTCAGCTATTTGGCGGTGTCAGAGTTTCTGAAGGCAGTATCTCCGACAGAAGGAGTTTTAAATGCTGCATCTTCGTCTTATTCGAGAACAGTACTAATTTTTTTTTTTGAGTGGATTGTCCACCAGCCCGCAATTTGTAGTCTAGGTGTCTAAGATCATTAGTACTCTTTCAATTAGCGCAATAATAATAGGGAGCTTGTCGCTAGCAGTACCATATCATCTGCAAAAGCTGTTTGTTTCAAGAGTTTTTTTTTAACAAGAGCCCATAGCAGTGGGAGATGACTCCGCCTTCTAAATGCGTTTTGTGTTTTCCTCTAGCATGTTAACTACCCTATTGGTTAGGATGCGGTCGATGTTGAGGTTTGTTAGGGTCCTACACGCCTTTTCTGACATTGCTTCAATGTCTGCGAAAACGGCTAATGTGCATTCTTTGTCTTTAAGAACTTTAACAATTGAGCCAAGAATGTGAAGCAACGCTGTCTTCACGTATCTACCCTTCGTGAAGGCATACTGCGCTGGAGATAGATTTCCAAGGCGGAACAGATGCCTTGCCGAGAAGGTACCTGACCAGTGCCAATATTTTTCTTTAAACTTTAATCGCCGCTTGGTAAAGTAACTAAGTTTCTATTCAATAAGAATAAGAAAAGTGTTGTTAGTCTTATGTGGGAGACAGACTGCTGGTATTGATACTATGGTATGAATACCATGGTATAGTGAATACTATAACCCCTGACAGACTGCACTTCGTAGTATACGTTGACTTTTGCGTTACGTGGTATACTTTGACATTTGTGTTGCGCCTCCTCCAGCTCCTTACACATTTTTTGCAACACTCCAACATTGCGTTTTGCTTCTCATAGCTCGCCGATATAATTCCTCTAAACTTCTCTTATTTCATTGTTTCCAATGAAGATAAAATTGTCCTCCTTAATCCATTTTCAAAACATTTTTCGCTGTGATTGCTTGCTTTTGAATTGTCAAAGTAGCTATGAAGAACCACCAACAGAAAGAAAGTGGCGCTGCAAGCAATAAGATGGTGGTATACCACCAAAAATTAGCGAATCTCAATACTAGGTTCTATTCATGGTATACTACGTTTTAACGTGGTATTGCAGTGACAGACATGTGGTATAGAACGTAGTATTGCTATACCATGGTATCAATACCAGCAGTCTGTCTCCCATATTACACTACTATGTCTGTATGAGCATGCTTTACCGGTCTTGATACTGTGTATGAAGTGTGTTTCTGCTGTACGCCCAGTTGATTTATTATTAATTTGTGTTTCCAGATTATTCTTGAAACATTTTTCAATGTTGAGTAGTGTGTTTGTACATCGTTTTATTTTTATTTTTCAACTAAAAATCATACCAAGAAATTAGTCATACAAGCCATTGTTGAATGAGTGAGTCTGAATTGTAAAGAATGAAATACTGTCGAAAATGTGAACAAAGAAAAAAGATTTTATCCAGAAACAAGATACCGCGATAGTTATGTTTTTAATTACCAATGCTTTGTTTATTTATCATACAAAGTTACATATGTACATAATTACCAACGCATTTAATGGCTACCAAAAAAAAAGACACCTGGTGTACTTTTTAGAATTAAGTATTGCAATGGGTCCTGTAGGTACTGTTGCTCACAATAACAATCACCAGTAATCTAAAATCATCTAAGCAATCAACATGTTGACGAAAACGTATTTTTCCATTGTACAGTAGTTGATGTAAGCGGCCGACCTAAATTTTCACCTTCTGCCAATTAAGCTAGCATTGGCACAGTCGTTTGCTTACTACAACTCTGTGAAATTTTCGCGCATTGATGTGCGGATTGTTGTTAATAAATTCACTGAAGTTGACCACCTTCAACGTCTTTGTACGGTCGCTACACTCCTGATTTTTTTCGTTTTCTATTCACTTGTTTATGTAAAAATAGATTCTCATGTGAAAAGCACAATTCACAACGCAATGTATTTTTAATTGGTTAATGGTTATCACTTTTCTTTTTTACTTCTAGCTCGTAGTGTGGTCTTCGTAAGCTGTAACATCTTTAAATTCCAAAAATGACATTCGCGTGTCTTACCTTGCAGCGCCTTGTGTTACCAGTCGTGTTGGTATTGGGTAAGTTCATCGTGTATATTTGTGTATAACTGTAAATGAATATGTCATGGCCATATTTGTATGTACGAGGATAAGGTGAAAATTGTTACACCTACCTGTGACTGTGCTTTTTTAGTTCAGTAATGCATTTATATTTTCTATAGTTTAGTGAGTTAGTATTAAATGACTTATTTTATTTTAAGGAAGTGCCTACAAGTAAGTTATACCTAAGTCTTATTTGGTTTGACCTAAGGCCGTCTACCAGATTGATAACAATGTTTTTACCTACTATTTGTTTATTCAAATAAAAAATTAAGGAGAGTCTAAATAACTTGAAAACCTTCTTCTATAGGGTCATCCAACAAGAGGTGTCATTTTAAATTAATAGAAAATCGCATCATTTTTATAAAAAGTGGTGTCACTTCTGATTAAAGAAGTACAAACTCCAAGGTTATTAATACCTATCTGCCAAATGTCCACCTCGGCTCTGCCTACAAAAAGTCATTCTTTTGATGAAATTTTTAATCACGTTTTCGGATAATTGCGCCTGTATTTCGCTAATAACAGCTCTGATATTTTCTTTTAGTGCATGAATCGTTGGCGGAGCATTGGCGTAGACTTTGTCTTTAACTTTACAAGTCTCCATTTTAAAAATCGTCCACGTCCAGCATAATTTAAGGCAAAAAAAAAGTCAGTCAACATCGTTCGGTAACGCAATCTATTCACTAAGACGGTTGCATCAGCATTGTTTTCGAAAAAAAATACGGCCCATTACACCGGCAGCGCAAAACCCGCACCATACTGTCATTCGTTGTGGATGGAGAGGTTGTTCCACTATTTCTCTTGGGTTTTCGGGACCCCAAATGAGACAGTTTTGTTTGTTTACGTGCATAGACAAATGGAAATAAGCCTCATCACTCAAAATAATTTTGTGTGAAAAATCATGATCCCTGTTCATTCATTTCCAGCACCCAATCAGCGAAAGTACGGCATTGTGCGTGGTCTGCTGGCTTCAATTCATGTCAACTGGACCGATAGGCATGTAGACCAATATATGTAGACCAAATATATGTAGACCAATATATGTAGACCAATATATTTATGCCAAATGCGATATATTTGCGGATACGCTCAATTCCTATGATCGAAATGGACACACCTGAGGTTTCAGACACACCCTCAGCTACTACGGCGAAATTTTTAGCTTAGCTTACCGGACGAACACGATTAGGAGTCTTCACATCACTAGCATATCCGAGACGTCGTTCAAATTAATCGATTAAATTCATTATATGTATGTAGCAGTGCTAGAAGGAGCTTAATGATGGACTAAAAGCAATACGAAACGTTTCCGACACATTTTCACCGTTTTTTTTTAGTGATTTTTCACTATTTCAACGCGTTGTACGAGTGTGTATCGATTCATATTTATTAACCTCCTAGTTTTTACTTTTATCAAAAGTCATCGCAATGAGAGTTAAAATGTTGACAGTTTAACAATGGCGCAAAATTTAAAATAACAACACTTGTGGGATATGACCCTTTATGACACGTTTTCTGTAGCAAAGTGCATTCCCGGTTTAATTGTATAAAACGTTCCAGCCTTGTTCCTTTCCTGTTCAAAATGGTGATGATTTCCTCCGTAGGACTCCAAAAAATGTAGACGAAGTTCCTTGAGAATTGTAAATATTGCGCTGACATGAAACACATCCTCTCTATCCTTTAAGTTACACATGCAGTTCGCACAAAGTGGGAAGTTCTTCTCAACGGGGAATGTATGTATATAGTAAGTTTATCAATTCCCCTCTCATTTCGAAAATTGGCAATTCCTCACTGTAACGTAGGACTCTAGTGCCTTAAGTGCAGCCTGACTGCCGATGTACAATAGATGGCGGTATTCTTGTTGGATATTGATCGCATCTTCGGTAATTCCGCAGTTTTAAGCACAGCTAGAGCCCCTGCTTGCATGCATCTGAAAGTCAGAGTGCCTACTGTAGGTTTATATTTTTCGAGTATATACATACTCAACCCGAACCCTCAATGGGTTCCTTCGAGTACATCACTTCGTATGGTGTGCTGTAGTCAAGTATTGACAGAATTTTATCCGATCTACTGGGGATATTAAGAAATGATTTCGTAAATATAGAGTTATGCCCAACATCACTGGATTTAATGATCTCTGCGTCAGTGAGCCGAGGCACGTTATTGCCTGCTCATAAGACGTGGGCTTTGTGTCCCGGGTCCTTGTGATGGTAATACATGCTGATCTTTGTACCTTCTTGCCTTCCACCATACAGGAGCCTCATTCGTGAGGATGGGTCTGACCACCATGATGTGTATTGCCGGTTTCAGGCCCCACTTTTTTCCGCTGTTATCTTACAAATGAAGAGAGCATTTGCCCTTCGGACTCTTTTCTGCAGTTTAAAGTTTAGCTTTCTGTCTAGCACAATACCAAGATATCTTGGACTATCCGAATGGGATAGCTACAGCCCTGCCAGCTTTGGCTGTATTTTTTGCTGAAAAGTACCAGCTATGTCTTTCCCGGTTTAACGTGAAGTCCACAATATCCAGCCCATCTTCCAAGTAGGTTGAGACTTAATTCCATCCTTTTATCTAGTGTTCATGAATTTTTCTTGAACTAAAGTCACCACGTCATCCGCGGTATGCCCTGACACCTTGTGGTTATATGATGTAACTGTAGCCTTAAAGAATCTGAGAAAAGCGGTGACACTTCTGTCTCAAGGTGTAACATGTAGTTTGTTGCGCTTACACATTAGAGTTCCATGAAACACAGATGCTGCTGCCATGCGAAATATTTTTATTGCTTGGTGATGTCGGTTATACATTTATTTCTGATGCAGTTTGCCCAATCCGAAAAAATTGCTCGTTTTGCTACGAACTGCTCGTTCATGTTCAGATGGGCTGCTGTCCAAATTCCTAGGACTTTTACTCGCGATAGCTTGTTCTTAAAAGCGGAGGTTTCGGTCTCCCTCTTGACTGTGGCGTTATTGTCCACGCGGTCGGTAGGTCGACCCAATGCAGTCGAGGTATCTTAATCTTTTGGGCTATATCCACATCTTTGTGCAGCTCATAGATTTCGCGGTTGCATCTTCTCAAATATTCACCCTCATTGCATAAAGGAATAAACATTCGACGAAAAATTTTCTCTCGAAAGTATTCAAAATCTGCTCTGCTTTCCTACTTATCTTCCAGCACTTGGTAAAGAAAAAGAGCAGAACTGGCAGGATCAACTTTTTGTAGAGCTTTGTTTCTCTAAAACAAAGCTTAGGCACACACGTCGCGTCAAACCCACATCCGCTTTATTAGCCTGATCTGGACCCGTATGATTTTCATCTCCTCTCTAATCCTTAAAAAATTGAGCAGACAGAGATTCTCAACAAATGAATAAGTCGAAAATTAATCGTATTTTTTACAGGCCTTGAGGAAACACTTTTAAAATACTTGTTTTAAAAGTGTTTGTTTGTTTTTTTGGTAAGGTCACGAACTTTTCAATCCACCCTTGTATTTTAAGCGAAAAGTGAGTTATGTTCTTTCAGCGCGATCAAAATCAAGGGAAAATAGGAAACTTTCAGTATCATGACCATTTTCTTTATACATAGAACCAGGTAATAAAACTACTAGAGTTAAATGGCCTCGCATGGTCAAATTTGACAAACCCATACATTTTTGTATGAATTGTACTATAAATGTAGGAAGTTTTACGCCAAGTTTCGCATGACCTAATTAATTTTTTGTTTAAGAATGAAACGCATAATCCACCATAAAACAAAAATGAACATTAAATCCGCCCATTACAAGGGCTTCGTAGAAAATTAATCAAGCTTAATGCAGACTCTGTTTGGAATGTTCAAACTGTTTGTTAATTGTTAGTTACTCGGTAGATTGTTGGAATAGGGCATTTCCTGTCAAGATAAAGAAGTAGGTAAGGCAAGTGTCTGTGTCCTAGAAACGAAACTAAAACTTTTAGGGTGTGAGAACGCATCATTTTCACTTGCTGCTTGCTTAGAAAAAAGACAAAATAGTCGTGTAAATGGTTCACTTCATGGAAAAGGTTAAACAAAAAAATAATTTGCGTGTTAATTAATGTTACTCGAGCACGATTTACGTTGTAAAGATAGATTCTATTTCTGTGGAAACAAGGTGCGGACTGGAAATTTATGATTTTAGGATTTAGATGCGCTTAAGTTAGATGCACATTGCTTGGACTATTATTAAGTCTTTAATTATAAGGTGCGACAAAATTCGCTACATAATTTTGCATGTTTATAGTTTGATAAAGGTGTGGTAAATAAAAAAAGTAATCGTTCTTTTAAGAGTTTGAAATGAATGTCTTTCTTGCTTAATTTATAAAATTATCAAATAAACAGAAGAAAATAGAACAGTTTAGCTTCCAATTACGAGCGCTATTTGATAAGTCATTAGAGTAGACAAGAGATGGCGCTCGAATCACAAAATGGATTTTATTATTGGTTTCTGACACCTTACGAAAACTTTCAAATCGATCTGTCAAGTAGGGAATTTTTAGTGGCGTTAGAAAGCGAATAAGTTTGTGATTTTTTGCTGAAGTGGAAATAAACGAATGTAGTTTGCATAGAAAAACTATTAAAAAAATCAAAAAAAAGCTTTAAAAATTTTACCGAAATTCTTCTCGAGAGAGAAGAGAAGTGAAGCAAGGGACGTCCAAATGAGGTCACAAGTGTTGGACGACCGTCGTATAAAGGCTCGGGAGAAAATCGAGATAATCAACATCTTAGACTTAGTTTGAGGCCATTGTGCACCCGAGGGTGCTAGAACCTGTGGAACCAGCCAGAGAGCGATTTGAATCTCAGAGGGTCCATCAGCCAACATTACCTATGTAAGTCCTACAGTTACGAAAAGAGATAACTACCAAGAGTCATCATTCTTTTAACGGATATGGCCAGACAATCACACAGCAGATGCCGAACAGATTAATTTTCCTCGTCCCTGCAGCTTCTGCAATAGTTGTTGTGCTGTTCACCGAGACGTTCCGGAGCTGTGCTGGAGATGACCCGTATGTCATGGCGACTAAGCTTCACCAGAGAAATAGATCTCGTCTTGCTAAAACCCGGCCACCGCGTCCAGGCTGTAGCACATGGCTTTATCTTCTATTTTCTTTCTGAAGGGTACAAAAGTGAGAATTTGCGATGCATGCAACACCCACCCCTTTCCTACAAACTTATCAGCCCTTTCGATTCCTACGATATTCTTATGCCATGGTACTTAACAGAGGGTCACCGCATTGGATCTAGATATCTTGTTTGCATCTCCATATTATCGTATTTCGTTAATATATAAAACAAACAGCAATGTGCTTAGGATGCATCCTTGTCTTACATCCTATGTCGTTTGGAACTCCCCAGATAAGTAGATCCGATCCCAATGCATTCTTCATGCATAGCCCTTAAAACGTTAATGGCTTTTGTTGGAAATCCGATTTTGTAAATATTATGGAAAGTGGTTCGCGTTGTGCAGTGTCAAAAGCTGCTCGGAAATTTGACAAAAATGCATGAGACTGTTTTGGTCGCGAAAGTAATTTTCCTCCCCGAGGTCGTATTTAAATAATCGATAGGTATACCACGTTTAGCTTTGTAGGACTTTCGTTCTTAAGGTCGTATGAGTGGTTATCTTGTTCATTGTCAACAGTTTGTGTAAAGTTTCTTTTTGTGGTACTGGATTGTACTCCATTAAGGAGATATCATGTTGCCTACATCATCTCATCTTTCGAGCCGCCTCGCACATTATCGACGTCACTTCGGCTTCATAGACCTTACATTTCGTGCTTGGTGGGATGTTCTTTTTCACAGTATGCCTTTTCAATCACAATTAATTGCTTTCCTTGCCTCTTTTTAACTTTTCTTGTAGAGGATTTTTTAAACCCCAACTTCTTCGATAGCCAGGCCAATTTTTTTCATCCTGCAAGTTTATATTGTAAATCGGACGATCTTGTTGGCCAGTGTAAATCGAGAGATTAAGCGGCAGGGAAATCGCCATTCCTATGTAAACGCAGCACAGTGACTGAGGATGTATAATTCTTCATGCATTACATACGGATTTTCAGTGTTCCAGAAGCGATCATTTTGCTTATACACGAATCGGCATTATTGGAAATGCGCCACGTTGATTCTTAATAGAAAATTATATTCATTACGATTGAGAATTAGAAGGGCTTGGCTGTAATTTACACGCGATTGGCGATCCCAAGCAATAGCTGATGCACTACTTGCACTTTGTTCGGATACATCTTCAAATCTTTCATCAAAATTCACCTTAAAGACGGTCTATTGATACCTAATTGCGTGGCCAGTTTTCTGGTCTTTTTTTGAGGGTCCTCTTGGACATCAAAAACCATAGCATATTCTCAACCGAACGGCTTCTACAGGGCCGGTAACTCCTACTACAAGTTAGTGTCTGCTCAGTCAGTGCCACACAATTGATACAATTATTTTGCGTTCTTGAAGAGTATAACCACCATGGTTTTCCTACGTGTATTCTGCTTTTGTTTACTGCAGCAATGTCAGAGCCGCAATGACATAAGACGTCATTTGGAACAATGAGAGTATCTTCCGATAGGGTAATGACTTTTGCGCCACCTTGTAATGGTTGCAGTTGCTGATTTATTCATGATATTCATTCATAATACCTTAAAGGTAAGGCAAAATTTACTATTTACTGACTTCAGATCTCATCTATTGAATAAGGTCACGATAATATTTAACTTTACAATTTCACAACAACGCTAGAAAGTTTGGGTGAGACACTAAATCAGCAATGATTTGCCAATCATTCACCATTCAGACCATCGATGCAAATATTGGTGCCTTTTTCGTCTATTGTTTTTCCCAGTGATCTTAAGGACTTGCTAATTGTTTAAAGCGTTTTATTTTCCTTAAAGCAATAATGAATATATCTGTATTTTCTATTTGCAGCTGCACTATTTCGACCAGTCGGAATATCATTCGTGTACCTGTTAATGTTTTTTATATCACCATTTATTCCCGTCGCAACAACACAAAATTTCAAAGGTAAGTTTACATTTCATCATGCCTGCCTATGTACACCTTTTAATAAAAACCTTTTTCTTCCATAGGATCCGTTACTGCATACTTAATAATATTAATAGCACTGAGTACAATTTTGTTACTATGTCATGTTGCACTGCAAGTAGCAATTATTATATTTGAAATTCAAAGTGCTTTCGGTCAGTGTACTTTTACAGAGCAACTGTTGCGGCACATTGGTTTTGTTAATTTTTTTAAGTTAAAGTAAGGAATTATTTTCAATATTTTAAATTACATATTTATTTAGTAAATTTTTCTTTGGAACATTTTCAGAGCTTTTGCCATTATCGAATGGCTACTACCTGAGGTTGCAGTGTTTGCAGCATCTATTGTGATTTACATAGTCATAAAGCGAATTGTAGTTGAAGATGCCACCGTGCAGCTAGAGAGCGGAGAAGTAGGAAATTTAGAACATTCTGCAAGCGAAGCAAATATTCGACCGAGAAAATCAAAGCGGAAAAGTTCAAGAATAATCCTTGAAAGTCAGAAATTCAGTCAAATTGGTAAGAGTTTTCGAAATAGATTTCAGCAACACATACATATATTTATGTATATGTAATTCGAGAACAAAATCAAATATTCATGTTTAATTATATGAGAGTGGGCTTGCAAAACTTATTATTTACAGTCCGACTGATGCATAGTCACGTTTGCCTGTATGAGAGAAGGATAAATTCCTCTTTACTGGTTTAATTACTTACTTACTTGCTTACTTACTTACTTATATATATAATATATACATACATACACAAAGGGCTCCGAAGAAGTGAAGAGTCTCTGCATGAGGCAAGGTAGTCTTTCATCCCCGCCGAATCAGGTCACGCTTCCATTCGGTTGTCAAAACCAAGGACTGGCATCCGCGATAGCACTCGATTTAGCCGACCCGTGGTGAACGTATCTTCCCCTTTTGAACTTTACGCAAAACTTAGTACAGTTCGTTCTTTTCGCTAATAGCGGCGATTTTAATAATTATTTCTTTCCTTAAACTAGCAGGAAGCTTAGATCCTTTTTTTTGTGGAACTTTGAGCGACAGAGTGCGAATCTTTTATATGTTAATTTCATTGGTGCCAGGGCTTTAATGTCAACGTACCTGTCCATGTATCCTCTGAGCAGCTTAAGTACATTTCAGTACCTCAAGAGCCAGGGTACGATTTTAACATCACACTTCGAACAAACTCGTCTCAAATATCGTAAAACTTCTCATTGGTGGGATCTTCTGCCTCGTTTGTAGAATTGGATCATGTGTACAAACATATGTAAGGCTGATGTAGAACGGCTGATGTTGAACGTCAAACTAGCTAAATTTAAAATCGTAATTCTACTGGTATTAACGGTGATTAGCTATGTTTTTTTTCGCCATTTATACTCTGATAGTGCTGTGTTAATCGATAATTATTTTTATTTTTAGCACCGATGTTCTGTTTAGCGACAATATTTTTTTCTGCTGTCCTGCGGCCGTCAGTTCCTGGTGGTATTTACTTTTTATTTTTCCTGTTATCGGGTTCATACTGGGCGACATTCCATTCATTAGGAAGGTAAGTTTGCTGTATAAATGGATTAAAATGTTATTAACGTTATTTTTTTTTTTAATTCAAGGGGTTTTGCTATTTTAATACGTATATTAATGGGGATCTTAATTTTACACACAATCTCTATTGTATCCTATCAAACGCCTTGGATTCAACAGAATCTTGACAATAGTACATTACCCGCGAGGTAAAGTGAATGTTTATTTATTACTGCACTTCATTTAAAATTTTTGTTTTATATAGTTTGATCCATGTTTTCGTAGCCTAACATAAAAAGAAAGGGGGAAAAGGATTTTTCTATTTCAATACAGAAAGTTTTTAAAGCTTTTATCAAAAGTAACTACCTTAAAACACAAATAAACACAGCTTTCTTACTTTCATTATCGTTGTTGGAACTGTTTCTCCTAAAGTATCATTTTAGTTATTAAAATTAAAATTAGTCGCTGAGGAGCTAGATCAGAACTGCGCGAGGAGAGACAACTTCCGTAAAAGCTATATTTTCGAGCTATGAAATCGCAGTTCTGTAAATTTGGGCACAAATCAAGTAGAAGACGAATTTTGTCTGTATATTAAGCATTAAGCTTTCAGTTCGTTAAGAATATAGTGGAACGCCATTCGGATCTTTGAGCGTATGTTCCTAAAGTAAAGAACCGACAAGGTTTCAAGTACAAAATTATTGTAGCTATTCCGTCACGAAAAGCAGTTACATCTGAAATGTTTTCTAAGTGTTTTCAATGCATAATACTACGTCTGAGCTGGGAAGGACAAGTTCTGTTTTTGTTGTCGCAGTCATTTGTCATTTTACTGAGGATTGTTAAAACAATTTCCACATTTTTTCTTAACGTGTCTTAACAATTTTCTTGAACTATAAGTGGTGACGCCTACGAGTATGTATGCATATATATCGCGTGCCTTGACTGCTGCTGCACAGGAGCTTTCACGAGTTGACCTGGCCCTGCTCTAGATTTCCTACTGAACCTGCCCCATACTGGCATGTATATCATAGATAGCACTATCAAGACGATCCACAGTCTTAGGCGATATAGCTTTGTTTATGTTCCGGATTGACTCCCAGGAATAGATTTTAATAAATAACAAAAAAACATGAAATGAAAGATATAGAAGTATCTGCGGATTAAAGTCTTACTCAACCGTTGAACAAATTCCAAAATAGTTCAAGTATGTTACAGCTCTTAGAATTTGATTGAGGCGTTGAACTCTTTGATCCTTTAAAAGATCTGCAATAATATTGCTTGCGAAGTTCGGAAGAAAATTTCTCAGAACCTGAACTTGCGTTCGATCTTCCTGTTTACTCAGTCAGTGCTTCCATTAGCGATTCTGTAAGAAAACCGCGACATTCTTATCGTCCTTCAGCAAAATAAAAAACACAGACATCTTAATGGGGTCGTATCAGAATACAGTGCGCGTGCTAGGCTTAAAAGTCACTAAAGTGTCACTTCCGGCAGAGGTTATCAAGTTTTCTTTGCGATATATGTAAGTACGTCGTTTCTGAGGGAGAGCAGCCACACAATTTAACCCAATTTGGAAATCTGAACAAATTTTATTTTTCTCGAGGTGGAAATTGCAACCTATGTATGTGGCTAACTACATACTATCAGCTTTACAAAGCTTCCATCGTAAGTCATTTTGATTGATTCTTATTCTCAGCACAACAGCAGTACCATTTAATTTGAAGTTTCTTAAGCTTACTTGATTATGACTGACTAATACTGATATGCTAACCAAGTTAAAACACTTGTCTCGGCTGGTTCCTTACCTACAAATAAAACATTTTTAAAGTATCCCCGTTTTAATAAAGCTAAGGGAAAGCATGGATCACACTAGGTATATGCAAAATCCGAAACCCTATTTTGAGTTGAATTCATAAATATTAATTAAATTCCAATAGACTGGTTGGATTAGAGCCACTCATTACATCCAGTTGTTCGACGGATATTCGAATAATGTCCTACGGTACATGGTTTAAATTGGACTCGTTTTTAAATCCAATTGTGATGCTTATCTGCTATTATGTCTTAGCCCTAACGTCAAAACAACTGATCAAAGTAAAAGTAAGTAACAACAGTGTTCTTTTATTTAGTACTAAAGTTAGTTACCTAAATTTATAAAAAAAATCTTCCTCGAGATAGAAAAGGTTAAACAAAGTTACAATATAAAAACACCTTATCATTCTCTAAAATTTTACTAATTCGATCTTTTTTTTTTGTTTTCTTAAAATTGTTACCTAACCAAACCTATCAAAATAATGGTCTCTTTTTTCTTCTCTAAAATTAGTTAAACTAACAAAAATGTTCATGCTTTCTATTCTTTTTATTGCTGCTTTGCGCCTGCCTTCGCCAAAAAAATACACAAAATTTCAATGAAAAAAAAATCACTTTTCCAACACATTATCGTAAAAAAAAAAATTCTATGATAAATAAAATAGAGTGTAAGTAAACCGTTAAGTGCTTTTGGACAACTCGAGAACGGTACCAAGATCAATCGGCAATTGTCACTAAACACACGCACAACAAATACCAGTAAAAAGGATAGTTGGTCAAAGACTCAGCGATTAAATGTAAGATACGACTTACAGTAACGTACTTCCTATAAACTTTAAATTTTTCAACGATTTTCAATTTTATTTATTTGTTCAAATCCTTTAAAAAATTTCTTAACTTTAATTTGCATTTATCTATATATGTATTACGTTTGAATGTACATGTACATGTATATTCTTGAATAACTCTTTTAATAAGTAAATACATAATATTCACAATTTTTTGGAGGGCTTTATAGGAAGGATTGAACTCAATCTTAAGTTGTAAAGTTTATATTTTTTATTTTGCTTAAGATAGGTTATTAATTTAAATATACGCTGAGGCATGTTATGATGTTCCTAAAGGGCTGGTCAAGATTTTGTGTTACTCGAAGTTAAAATTTTACAATTCAAAAACCTTTTATTGAAAGCCGACGGTGTTGAAAATATTTTTATTTTTAAACGTAATATCCTCCAAGTTCTGTACACTTCTGTTTTAGTTTTTTTTAAGTTTGTGGAATGAGATGGACGGAGACGGATAATTTTAAATTATATTATTTTATTTTTCTATATAATTTCCTTGAACATGAATACACTTCTTAGATGTAGATGTTAGGTTAGGTTGGGTTTTGGAAGGGTGTGTGAAGAATAAAAACTCATCGCGTTCACTCTGAGACCTTATGGTCCATTGTGAATACCCTTTTTATGTGAAAATAAATAAATATAAACAGAGTCAACCAAACCTATTCGCTCAATACATTTTGCCCAACAATATCTCAACTTATCTAAGGCACCGAATAAAAATAAGATTTTTTGAACGCATTTAAAAATCGTAAAAAGTCACAAGGAACTAAATGTAGAGAATTGTGTGGATGAGGAAGCAGTTCGCAACACAATTTTTATAAGTTTGACCCTTGCAATGGCAGACTTTTTAATTGGTATAATTTCATGGTGAAATATTTTTTTTCCTAAAAACTAATGAATACAAATAATACTGTTTAGTGATTGCGCTTCGCTTTTATACGTAAACGATAAGGATTATACCCAGAATCCCAGAAAACTTCTTTGTCTAAGGAACCCCTTTGGCCTATGGTGTCCTGTTTTATATGTATACCATCTTGGCTGTCTCACGAAGTTTCACTCAAGGATAATCGATTGCTTCTATTTCGTGCGGTACGCTTTGCATCACTTATGAAACACTTATGAAATATTCTTTGCAACGGAGAAAAGTCCCTATAATATTTTCTATTTTTCGATTTTTTTCAATCGTTTTCCACTAAAAAAAAACCTTATTCGAACCAAGAAATAAATTTTTTTCTATTTTAGCAAAATCACAAACTTATTCGCTTCAAAACACTATTAATTTCTCAGATCGGTTTGAAATTTTTTCAGTTTACTCTTTACAAGATGAAAGTTATCAAACAGCTACAACCCGTAGAATACATTATTCGAAATGGTCGCCATTTACCTTCCGGCGCGGCCTGAGAATTTTTGGCCAATCATTCGTCGTAACACGCACCACATGCATGATAAAATTGTACACTTGTTTAGCTGAGGACCTTCATAACGTTTTCCAAAACAGTTGTTTGATAAACTTTCGCCGTTATTTCGACCCCATCTCTGACGTGGGATGGTAGCCAAGTTCGACCCTCGGAATCAGTTCTGACGTTTCTCTTAATATCCGAGCATGCACTTGATCATTTTGTTTATTGAAAGATTCTTCAGTGGTGAACGGAATTCGTTGGTAAGCGTTCATTAGCGTACCGCATGGGCAGTGTTTCCAGTTTGCCTTATTGGGACTGTAAAGTGTTTGGTAAGCCTTTTGTATGCACAGACTGACAAATTTTCTTTTTCGAGGTTATCGAAATCAACACAAGATTTTCTGTGTTCTCAGCGGTTTTTGTCTGACTCGAGATTATACGGCTTGGATGACATTCGCAGTCCTGTACGCGCCGGCCAGATCTTTGGCGGTCTCGAACACATCCCATAACCTCGAACAACTTCACAGTACGATGCGCTAAATCACAAGTGATTCCAAGCGGTCGAAAGATCCGAAGTTTCCGCCTTTTTCCGTCTTACATTTATGAATACCAACTGGAAAACACCACATATTCAAAAGCAAAAAGCAGTAAACTAAATTAACAATGAATGCGTTTAGTCGTGTACCGGTATTTATGAATAGACTAGGAATATACGATTTGGATGGCTTTTAAGCCCCGAAAATTGGCAATATTCTTCGTTGACTTCCATAAACCCTAAAAGAAATGATCGTCATCAAGTCGTTCTTAACGTTTAAAGTTTTATTTCTGCCTAAAAACTGAAAAGTATATGTAAATCCTTATTGGAGTAAATTTGCACTGCACAAGTGCACAGAAATGCTAAATTGCATTAATTTTTTTATATTTATTTGGTTGATCACTGTGTCTAGCACAACTTAGAGAGCTGCTTTCTCTGAATTCCACGTACTCATTAAATCACTTTATATTTTATTTTATTATCACAATAAAAGTAGTTACATAAGATTATTATGTAATTTATTTTACATGCAATTTTTAAATTATTCTTATTACTGTTATTCTCGCTGGGAAGTTACTCTTCGTTTATTGTGACTTAAAACTTAAGTGTTAGGTGCACTGTAGTCTATTAAATGCCTTCGAAATCGGTTGTGCTCTCTGCTAAAAGCTGCCTAAATGACTTTCACCAAGCAAATGCCAACGAGTGAAAACGATATGGTAACCCATGTGATATTTTTTTTTCGAAAAGTCTACACCCTAAAATGAACGATATAAAAAAGTGGGCTGTAAGCCTTTAATGATTTTTCGGAATCGGTTGTTGCCTTTGCTATTGTGGAAGGCGATCCTAGACACCCAGTTACACATAAATCGGGCTAGATTTAAGCATTGGCTTTAATTACGTTGTTCTCGAAATCGTGAATTACTCTTTCTTATCAATAAAATTAACGTGGCCACAAAGAAAAAGGGTTAAAGGTGTCATATCCTACGTTCATGGTGGTACATCCGAGTAATATGGCAAACATTTTTACTAACCTTATTGACACCCAGATGATCATGGAGACTTGTTTTAATGCGAGCCACGAATATGCCCAAGGATGACTCAATATCCCTGTGCGTGCATTGGTTACTAGCATGTTACGAACGTCATCAATATGCCCACGAGTATATATATTTTTTACAAAAACACTTGATGAGCCTCCTTTAGGATACAGGATGCATTTTCTTTAATAAATAACAAATAAATAAATCGCTCTGTTTCTTGGCGAGTTGCACTTCTTTTCAGAGATTTCTCTAAATACTCTTCGACGTTAATTAATTCTATTCTGCTTCGAAATTGGTTGGACTATTCACTGTTATCATCGAGGAGCCTCCTTTTAAACCTTTACCTTCATATTCTGCTTTTGATAAGGAAGTAGATGGGGTGCTACAACGTACTAAGGATAATAATGTGTACTGTGACGTATAAGATCTTTTGTACTGGCATATATAATCTAACCAGAAACTATATTGATGCTCATAGTAAACCACAGTATAGCTTCCTTCAGGACTAATAAGTGGGTGACAAGCGCCTCTTTTCGCCTCCTTTTCGTTGCGCTCGAAGCCCGCCCTGGTATCTAGGCTACGGTAACCTTGTTTTTGGAAGCCATTCCATTCTTCGCAGTCCCCTGTAACAATTTCGAACCTCTTCAGCATGATATCTGGAATTTTAAGACTTAGATCATGATGAACGTTTTCGTTCATTCATTCTCAAATGACCTGTAAAGTCACCGCGTTAAGGTCCAGTATTAGAAGCAGCCTGGGAGCACTTGGCATAGTCTCCTTCTGCACCGCCAGATGTAGTTGTATGAAACTAAGCATTGCTTCTATAGCTCCCGTTAAGCACGTTTTCATTGCCTCGGGTATCACACGGATGGTAGACGGTATATTTTATTCAGTTGTTCCTAGGTTTTGGTTTGAAAATTTTTTTCGCCACCATACTAATAAATTAGTATGAAATTATGAAATTATGTTTCTTGCTCTGGAAAAAGGTACATTACTAGAACAGTTTTTCCAGGATTTATAAACAGGTCCTTAGTTCTACACCATCTTAAAGTAAAGTTAAGGCACTTTGCATCATTTCTGATATTGATGACAACATAGCATAGCCTTGTACTCTGTGACCGGCTTGAATTAGTAATTCTAGGAGTCCGTCTATGACCAAAGTTCAGAGAAAGGGTCCAGACAAAGGCACAAAGTGCGGTCTACTCTGCAGTCATTGAATTGTTTATTTCTGATATTAGGCTGTTAATGGCAATCTCAGTAAACTTTCTAGGTTAATAAGCAAATTTATTTATATGCAGACGATCACGAGTAAGAAACTTACTTATCTTATGTAATGATCGACTATTTTCTTCATTATTTTAAGGAGGAAAAAACTTAGGCTGATAGGACGGTAGGATTTAGGCGACAGTTTCGCAGGTGTAGGCATAAAATCTACTTTAACCCATTTCCAGCTGTATGCTGTAAGGTATTTAGCCTAGTGTGAGGGTGGATTTGAGGATACGTATAAAGAAAGGGTAGTAGATGTTGTCCCTGTTGTAGGGCGCAGGGATAGATGCCGTCCGCTCCTGGTAATTTGAATGGATTGAAGATGGATAGAACCCATTTTATATGGTTAGCCGTGAAAATTCTGTCAGATAGATTATGATTCCGGTTGGAAAAACTAAGAACATAGTTCCTCAATGGATCCAAGGAGGCAGCACTATCGGATATACATACATATGTACGTGCTGGGAAGTGGCTGTCGAGTAATAACTGACAGATTTCCTCTAGTCTGCTAATGAATTAACCCTTTAATTTCTTTAAGGAACCTAAGTAGTTGGAGTAACTTTAGGCTAGGGCCATTTGAAGGCGATCCGTCGTCGGAAATCTTTCAATTAGGTAATCTGTGGTTATAATAGCACAAGCGGACTTAAATATTATTTGTATAAATATAGTATCGATAGTATCGTTATAATTGATTTTAATTTTTTTTTTTTTTTTGTTTTCTTTTTTTTTTGTATAACATATGTTTTATGCTGTTTGCTTTTACTTTAGATCTCAATGCAACAAAACGAACGATCAGCCGAACCCACTGAAACCACGCCTGTACGTAAAAGATTAATAATGATACAATTTCTGATAGTGTAATACCTGTATTTTTACTTGTAAATTATGTCTCGGTCGACACTTAGTCACAGATCAATAATCATGCTTTTATTCTTTTGATCGTACATACGTACATGTGGTTGTTAAATCTAATATACCGTTCATGTGAATAACTTTTGGGATAGATGCTACTATACTAGGAAATTTCTGTGGTTAATGGTTATCTATAAATTTTTGTATCTGTCATAGTGTCTCATAAAAGTATTTTAATACACATTTTAATAGTTTACCATTTTCAGCACTACAATTCCACTACGAGTGTTCTTTTATTTTTGTTTTCTCCTACCACCCTGTGTAGACTAGACTAAAAAAAGTGTGTTTTTTTTTAGAAAAGTCCTTCATTTCTATTCTAAACTAATTCATTTGCTTGGGTCTATGTTAGTTTTGGCTTGGAGTACGTTTTGTATTTATGAAATAAAAATAAAACTAACTCTGAAAATTACAATTGAAAATTTAGTTGGTTCGTCATAAAAAAACTGCACGCGCTAGCGGTATAGAACGAATCGAGAGTACTATTGAACATGCTGGATTTGAAATGGATGGGAATGATATTCCAAGGAATTCATTTTATCCTATAAGAGATGGAGACAGAGGACCATCATTGTGTGACCAGATTTGGTATGGCATCATCAGTGTTGGCGGATTCATCTACCAAAATAGTTACATTTTCACAAATATTCTGATGATGGTTAGTTACGATTAAAAAAAAGTGAATATATTTATTTAAATGGTGTTTTATTTTCTTTAGGCATGGAGTATAGTGTATCATAGTTGGTTGACCTTTGTGTTATTATTGTGGGCTAATGTTCTGTGGATGATACCAAATCAACGGAAAGCAATGATGCGCTCAAGTCCGCTCATTGTTATTTATGCTGAGCTATTGTTAATTGCACAATATATTTATGGGATGAATTTGACGAACAATGAACTGCCATCAAGTGTTAACGTGTGTAAAATGAGTTCTTATTTTAGCTTTCAATTAAGTTATATTTTTTTATTTTTTTTTTTTTGTAGATGACAGGCATTAATCTTCAACAAATTGGTTTGGAACGTCCTATGGAAAATCAAGTGCAGCCATGTATTCCACTGATAGTGAAGACATTGTTTCTGCTGATGTTCTGGGTAACGCTGAGACAATTTTTTAAGGAAAAATCTGAAAAGAGAAGGCATAGTACTATAGCTGATATGGTAGCACCTTTGCAACTTACTGTCAACGCTGCGGCCGCTGGTAAGATAATGTTTACAAATTTGAACAGGTATGGTGGAATAATTCAGGCCTGTCGAGCTATTAAGATCTCCTAAAGCATCTCCTTAAGAGGGTAGAAATGTGAAAATTTTGGTTATATTGCTGTTTGTATGGGACTATTCGATATTGTACTTTGATATCGCTTTCAACGGAAGGTATTCCCTTTGGGGATTCCAACATTCTCTGCATATTTGAATATATTTTACCACTTCACCATCTCCGCAGCGTCTATAGATTTCTACCCAGTGTGCTTTTCTGTAACACTGTATTCTCTCATCAAGCTAAACGCTAAAACTAATGAAAATCTGCTTACAGAATTTACTCACTTGAATGAGATAAAGACCTCTTCCAGTGTGCTCGGTCGCGGAATGACGATACTAAGTTAAATAAGATATATTTTCACTCCACACCATCTATATTTAAAAACTTTACAGACCAGAATACTGGTGTTCATCCGCTCATTCTAACTCTTCTGATTTTAACATCGATGCCGAAGTTATCTCATACCGTTGGCCATTTCAACGTAGATTTAGGTGGAACGAAAGATCACTTGAAGAATTTCGAAGCATTAAATGAAATTCTTCACTTTGAAATTCAGTTTTGAAAATATCTATATACATACAGTCAATCACAAAAGTCTACATGTCGTGAAAAGTGCTTGACTTGTGACTTAAATTCTTGGTTTTTTCTTGTTTTCTTTGAATTATTCCTTATTATTCCTAGTAAAAAAAAATTTAATTTAAATTTTATCTGTAAGAATTGATATAGCACTTTTCTGGCCTATATGTAGAGTTTCGTGACGTCTTATGCAGAGTTATGTACCTTAGTTGTAGGAAAGGGAGCTCTGTTACTATATTGCTTTTGAAGCCAAAAGAAACTGATATTGTTTCATTTTTGCGCCATTATTCGAGTTAATAGACTAGCCTAAGTGGATAAATTTAACTATCAACACAAGGTTCTTTAATACTCGCAAAAGTGCATACCATTGACAGCAGAGTGTGGTCCTCTAATTTTTTTTTTTTTTTTATATAATTTGCACGCACTCAAGGTGTTATGAATACCCTTTTACATATTTTCACACGGTGCGGGCGTTTGAAAGATAGACAGAGAGAGAGAAAGAGAGAGATTGGTGTAGTGGTTTCAAACTCAGGTGTTATTAGGTTTCACATTAACTCCAGGGGTGGTGTCCAGAATAACTGGGGAGATTTGTTTGTTGTCATTTATTTTTTGCCTTCGCTTCTGAATCACAGTATTTTTTTCGCAGTTCACCTGATGTCATAAGCATATCAATCATCAACAGAGCGAACAATTTCTCCAGCCATATGACAAACCTATGCCTTCGCAGTAGTTTTCTCATAAGCTTTCGCAATTGATTCGACTGCCTCTTATCATATAAGTTGCGTTAATATAGGCGGCGTAAGCAATTACAAACCTTTGAAAGATTGTTGAACTTTCTTGAATGTCGCCTTGCCCAAACCCACTTTTGATATTCAAGGTCTCGGTTAAATAATTGCCAATCTTTAAAGAGCATGTAAAGTTAAAACTGGACTTGATTTTATATTCCTTGTCTCTCAATTAAAGTATCGATTTGAAATTCCTGAAAATTCTCCCAGATCTTTTTTTTCGTCGAAAGGTACTGAAGGACCAGTTCAGATTTTAATTGCCTAATTTCAGCTTCAAGCAATCGGCTTAGCCATGTTTCCATTCTATTTCTCTTCGTTGGTCTGTCGCTCCTAATGATTTTGTTTTTTTATAATAAAGGTAGCAAAGGCATCCATCGCTTGTTGGAAAACAGTAAGATGTACCTAATATCCCAACCGAACCTATCTACGTAGGCCCTAACACAATTCCGTAAGCAATCGCATTAAATAAAATTAAAACTCAGTATGTTTCAATTTTGTCCATTGGACGGCCATCTATCTTTTATGGAGTTTTGTTCTATCGCTCCTGCTGTATGCATAATCTTGGGGAGGTTTGTGGCTCCTTCGCATCCTCATGTTTGTTCTCAGTTCTTGGAAACACAAACTCGTCTGTTTATTGGCGCCTCATAATAGGTCCTCCAGAAGTTTCTCACTCAATTTGTCTCCTATATAGTGGTGGTATCCCAAATTGAGGATACAAGAAGAACCCCTGATTTCGTGACATCGGTTAAGGGAATTCTTCAACTGAATCTCGGGTTGCCGATATTCTTTCAAATAGCTTTCTCTACATCTACCATTTCCTAGTAAGTGATTACTGCGACTACCTAGGTATTCTAATTCTGGGTTTGGTGAAATTCGATGTCCGCCTGCTGTTATTTAAAGCTATTGTCTCAGTTATGTCTGCTAAGCATCCGAGCGTGAATTGTGAAGCAAGGAAACTTTATAATGTCTTTTCTTATAATATGAAATAAATTTTAAATGTTTTTAATTTTTTTTTATTGTTACAGATCTAAGTGAAATGCGTGCTAAAAAAAAAACCTCAAAGTTTCTCAAAAAAACCGGTGATATAATAAAAAATCTTCTTGTACGCTTATGGATCTGGCTTTTGATCTTGGTGATCTTTTTATGTGGAATTACTGGTGTTAAAATGACTGGTTTTCGTATATTTTACATGGCATTGTTTCTATTCTTTCTGCTAGTATTCCAGTCATCGTCCAAAGCATGGATGAAAGTCATGTACGGCTTTTGGTTATTCCTGATTTTCTATGCGATGTCCATACTGACTCTTATCTACACTTATCAATTCGATAAATTCGATCAGTTCTGGCACGATTATTTGAACATATCGAAAACTCTGTAATTTAAACACACATCTGTATATATTTCGATTTCCCTACTTATTTTGGTATTCTTTACAGGCAAGAGGACATCGGCTTAAAAAAATATGAGACGAAAGATCTATTTTTGCATCTTGTTTCTCCTACAATTATTATTATCTTAACCGTAATTCAGGTACATTATTTCCATACGAGATTTATTGCCGCTCTACAACAGCAATCAATAGAAGAACGCCAAAATGAAATACCAAGTAGTACAAGTCAAGTTAAAGAAACTTTGCCACAAGATTTGAGTTCTTTTGGAGTGTCGATGAAAGATCTACTGCGTCGTTTTGCATCCGATTTTAAAAGTAAACTAAAAAGTATATGTAAAAATTTTAAAGGAATTTGTTGGAGATTCTTGGAACTGCATATAATCAAGGCTGTTTATATAAGTGCTTTCGTTTGTTCCGTCAGTGAGGTAAGTGTTTTTTAAGAGTTTCTTGTTTTATATTTGTTTTCATATTATCTACTTCTACAATTCATTTGCATTCAATTCTATAAATGTAGAAGCAAGCTATGCACACTGCCGACAATAAGTCTTCATTTAAACAAAGTAAAGTTGCATCACTTTTAATCCTAAAAAGGGTAAAAAGGAATGACATTCAAGAAGTGCAAACAGAAGAACATAATAAAAAAAAATGTTATTTGATAATTAGTCTATAAAGTACAGTCGTGTGTAAAAAATTAGGACCATTAGCAAATTTTGATGAAATCATACCTTTTAATTTTTCTTTAAATAGAATAAAAAATTAATTGGCTTTTTATATGCATTGTGCTCTATTAATTTAATAAATTTTTTTTTAACTTAAGCAGAAACACTTCATTCAGAAATAAATAAAGTTCTTTTCAACTTTTTCCGATTGGTCGAATTGAAGTGCGACGGCTTCCCTCGGTGCAGTACCTTTCGTCATGTGTTCAACACGTCGACAAGGTGGTGGAGAAAAAGTCACGGTATGGGGTGGTATTTCGTGACATCTCAGGCACAGTTGACCAAGATGCTTATATGGACATTTTCCGAAGAAATATGCTAATCTTTCTTGAAGACGAAATGCCTCTGATAGGCTCTTTTTTCCAACAAGATAATGCACGTCCCCACACCGCTAGAACAACTATAGCATTTCTTAATGAAAATAATGTCAATAATCTCCCTTGGCCCGCGTGTAGTCATGATTTAAACATAATCGAAAATGTTTGGCAGATGTTTGGAGATAGTGTAGCAAAAATTCGACCAAAGAATATCAATGATTTGAAAAGAACATTAATACAGGAGTGGAACAACATTCCAATTGTGGCTTCCCTTCATTGAAGAGTCAATGATTGTATTCGGGGCAAGGGTTATTATTTCAAAGGCTAAAGAGGTCTTATTATTTTACACAGGAGTATAATTTTGTTTTTATTTATTTCCAAATAAAGTGTTTCTGCTTAAGTTGAAAAACACACGACTGTACTTAAACTGACTTTTCATAAAAAAGCCACCTTACATTCTATCTCTATTTTTCAGGGTTTCGTAAATAGATCACGGATACCTATTGTTCTCGCTCATGAGTCCGTCTGTCCGTGAGTTCATCTCTCCGTCTTTCATCACCTCTTAGTTACAAATACAAATATATGACGTAAACCGTGTGTTGTCCAGTACCTAGCTTCTCACGACCATTCATCGTGTGCGTGTTGTATTTTTTCACACAAATGGAAGATACCTACATTTTAGGCCCACTCTCGAACATTTGTCAGACATCGCGAGAGCTGGGTCCGTGAAAAAAATGTCTGGTGTTTTCGACGATGTCAAACCTTTTTCGAAGTAGTCCAATGCATTAACCACTGTGCTCCGGCGCTCACAAGAAAACTACACAAGGAAAGTCAATACTGAGTATCGTGTTGCTCCCTCTCTTAATGGAACCAGCTTAACATTCTCTGACAAAGCAAAATATTTGGGTCTTATCCTGGATAGGAAGCTAAGTTGGAAACCTAATATTCAAGAAAGAGTAAAGAAAGCTACAGTAGCACCACAGATAATAAATATACCCAGATGTCTCATTCATATGGGAAGAAGTGATATATGAAAACGAAATTCACTAAAAAAAAAGCTTTTTAAAAAGCTTAAACTTCTTACAAAAGGGAAAAAAACAGAACACAGAACTTTGTTTTTTCTGCTCACTTTTTAGTCCATCGTGTCACTCACACATACCTTTGTTTACCTTCACTGAAAAAATGAAACAAATAAAATATTTTATGCAACTGCGGTCACGGAGTTCTGATGCCGACACGTTGGTAGGATGGATATGGAGTATAGATCGTTCCAGGTACAGGGTTCGCTCCCTATTCGTTTTTCTTTTCCGCTATGTGGCTGATGTTGGTCTTGCGCCGACGGGGCTCCACCAGTCGAGTCACAAGGAAACACACTACCTATTAAACCGGGGCCTCCTGCTTGGATTACATTACTTCCAGAACAATGAAAATCATCTGGTTAGCCGGTGGGTCATATTTTTAGATACATCATGCCTTCAAGGTGACTCTGATGGGTGTACATAGAGCGGAATCATTGACAAAACCTGTTTATGTACCAAACCAAATGCCGAATAAAGACCTTCACGTCCACCATTATCCAATGTCATCACGTAAACCTAATGAGGGCTTTAAAGCGAGGCAAAAACTCGTCCCTCCTCCAAACAAGTCCTAGGTCGTCTTCAAAATCACCCCGATATCCTAAGGTTTGATGCTCAAAAGACTACCAAGCTTTGAAGAGTATTCCATAAAAATGAACATAAAACTGCTTTAGGTTAGGTTAGGTTAGATAGGGTCATGAGGAAAACCTCATAAAACACTACGCACCAAATTTCATCACAAAGTGCAACGAAATGATTGACTTTTCCCGCTCTTCAGATACACCTTTTCATATACAACACATACGCGTTTGCAAAACTTCCATTCATGAAAATTTATTCTTTTGCTGCGGTGGTATGGAAATCACACCGTTATGCAATTTCATCCCCCTTCCCGCACACCCCTTTACACTTCCTCACCTCGTTCGTTTGCATGTCACAACACACGATGAGAAAAAGAACTTTCTCACACGATCGAACGGAGTGACGAAAAAGAAAAAGCTTTATTTGTTGTACTTATTCTGAAAGCTCTTTGTCTGCTACGACGTTGTCTGCTACGACAAAAATATGCTTCATTTTTTTATATGGGCGTGCGACATCTGGGTAGTTTATTATCTGTGGTAGCACTTTTCTCTTGTAAGAAAGCCATTGGGAATAAATGGGGATTACAACCTCGAATTACTCACTGGCTCTACACCTCGATCATTAGACCGATACTCACATACGGGGTGATTGTCTGGTGGACAGCCTTAGATAAAGCTATAAATCTAAGTAAGGTCCAACGTACAGCTTGTCTGTGCATAAGCGGAGCACTACGTACAACTCCCTCCGCGGCACTGGACATTATATTCCATCTAATACCCCTCGATATATATAGCAAGCAAATGGCAGATTGCAGCCGTTTGCCTTGAAGCTACCCAACAGTGGTCAAGAAAAGAATTCGGCTACGCCTCTATTCTGAATAAATTCAAAATCTCTCCCGAAAACACGGACTACACCATACCACGTTTAAATTTTGAGAAGAACTTCCTTGTCACCACCACTTCCAGATCACGCTGGGAGGACGATGCATTTTTAGAAGATGATTCTATTCACTTCTACACTGACGGGTCAAAAACCATAGACGGAGTCGGTGCAGGTGTTTTCTCCGATAAGCTCTCCTTCCGTCTTCCTAATCACTGTAGCGTGTTCCAGGCGGAAATAATGGCGATAAAAGAAGCCCTATCTTGGCTTAAGAAAAACGTGATATCTGCTAGAGATATCCGCATCTTTTCTGATAGCCAGGCAGCAATCAAATCCCTGGAATCGACCTCTATAAACTCTTTAGTAGCCCTAGACTGTCGTTCTTCTCTTGTGGAGATGGCTGAGCAGTTCAATATTCACCTGTGTTGGGTGCCGGGGCATAGAGACATTCCAGGGAATTGTAAGGCCGATGAACTCGCCAAAGAAGGAACAACTTTACCCATCTTGCCAGATAACGGCACCTTAGGTATTCCAATCGCTATTCGCAAACTTAAACTTAAGCTGGATGCTATCGAGAGTGCAAATGTTAGGTGGACAAGTGGTTTAACATGTCTAGCGACAAAACAGATTTGGCCAAAGCTGGATCTAAAACGCTCTAAGAATTTGATTTCTCTCAACAGATTGCATATCGGCACCACTATAGGTGTCATCACTGGACACTGTTTAATAGGCAAGCATGCTACAAGGCTGGGCCTCTTCGCGATCGATTTCTGTAGAAGCTGCATGGATGAAGAAGAGGAGGAAACTATTCCTCATCTTCTTTGTTTCTGCCCAGCTCTCTCCCGTAGAAGGAAACTCCACTAAGGAGCTCCCTATTATAATGATACAAGCGACCTGATGAATATCGACATCAAGAGCCTCCTACGCTTCATAAGAAGCTTTAATTGGTTTTAAGACGAGTAGGTTGAGGGAGGCTTCTCCCATGATCCACGTGGTGTCACAACGGCCTGCATTGGTCTAAGTGTGCTGGCGAATTCTATCTGGCAGCCACTTCAACCTAACCTAACCTATCGTGTTGCTTTACGCCACTAGTGAATTTTAAAGGCTTCTAAAACTTTTTCTTTCTTGTCTTACAACTTTTCCTGTTGAATTTTTAAGTGTATACGGATACAAAGGTACATACATTGCAAATTTGACTGATTCTTTGTTAATGCATAGTTCTACCAATGTCTTCGGAATTTTTTTTCTAATACTACTATCTAATACTTGTTTAAAATCTATGAATAGCATGTCAATAAAAGAATACATTTTTCTTTATATTTAACTTAAAATCTATTACAAAAAAAACCTTATTCCAATATCTAGGTGTGTGTACTTCACATTGCTTTCTGTGCCCTATGCATTATGGGACTTATCGCCAAAAGAAGTGCACAAATTTGTATCAGCCGAGTAATATCGCTAATTGTATCAGTAATTATACTTACAAAAATGATATACCAAATACAATATATACCTCACGAACAGTATAATATATTATGTAACGAAACCCATACTGTTAACAATAACGCTGAGTGGATTGGTCTACGAAAAACTACTGTAAAAGGAGGCCTAATGGATCTTATTAAAAAATATATAATATTTATGGTAATGATTACCTTACATGCTGTTGTTACATTACGGCAGAGTCAAATGCGAAATGCACAAGGAGAGCCGAATAAACGACCCCCTGCAGTACTTTTCCCAGGAGTGAAGCGAGCCGATGCAGAAAATAACCTCCAAGGGATGTGCAAATATTTATTAAATTATGGGTTCTATAAATTTGGAATAGAATGCAACCTAATAACATTAGTTGCCTTGATAACTTATCGTCAGGATATAGTTGCGCTGGTTTATGTAGTCTGGTTATGCATTTTATTATCGTTGAGCAGAGTAAATTGCGCAAGAATATGGAGCGTCTTCCAGTGTTTCACTGCCATACTTATATTTTTAGAGTATTTATTATTAGTTGGATTACCACCTGGATTGTGCATAGGTAGAATATGCATACATTAAATTTGACACCTTTTAATCTATTCCAATTTTTTTAAGGATATCCTTGGACCAACACGATATACTCAGAAGGTTTGCAAAGATGGGCGATGCTACCCGGAAACTTAAATCATAGTCATGTTAATAAAATAATTTTCGATTACATTATGCTTCTGTTTATCAATCGACAAAAAAAAGCTTTTAAAGCGGAATCTCGACATGAGAATGACAATCTTTATCCTGGTGGCACAAACAAATCAGTCATCAGTGATATTAAGAATTTGGGACGTGTGCAATTTGTAAATCCAACGAGAGATTTTCTATCTACAGTACGAGACTATTTGGATGTCATGAAAAATGTAGTTTTTTGTGGATTCTTTTGGATTACGCTGTCGGTAGTGTTCCTTGCCGGAATTAATATATCGGATCTACTAGCGGTTGGATATCTAGTAGGATCATTTGTATTTCTATGGCAAGGAACGGATTTCTATCTTAAACCAATTTCGAGTATTCTATTCAGGTAAAATATTGAACTTAATATTACCATTAAACAATACATTATAAATACATTTATTTATTTATTTTTACATGGTACAATTCTTTTTCTTGTCGGTCCACTTTTGGACCATTTATTCGAGCATCTGGGGCCGTATATCCGCAATAATTCGCCGTATATTGTCTTTCAAAGTTCCAATCGTTGCAGTATTCAAGTAACCACAAAAAATAATCGAGTGGTGTTAAGGCCCTTTCACAGCTCAGCGACCAGCGAATGCGTGAACTGCGAACAAACCATTTTTAGTACAGTTAAAGGCGCGCAATTGACAACTTTACTATTCCAAAAGAACAGAGCTTTATTTATCTATCAATTAATATAAAAAAAGTTAAATTTTAACTAGTTTCTGCGAAGAAATTAACAATTCGCGGATTTCTCCGCGAATAGGCGAATACTTCTTGCGAACTGTCAAATTTTATTCACATTCCACAGATATAGAACGCAATCCACATTTGCGCGACCAAAATATTCGCGAGAGTTTAACCTCACAATTCCTTTGCACATACAATTAATGACAAGAGAAATTCGCAGATTGCTGCGACTAAAAAAAGGGGCTGTGAATGAAATTGTTTTTGAATGAAATCTGCGAATATTCGATCGTTCGCATTCGCAGTTCGCTGAGCTGTGAATGGCCCTTTAGATCGCAAGATCTTAGTGGCCAATTTACAGGTCCCAATATTGAAATCACTCTCTCACCAAATCTTGATTTCAATAAATCGATCGTATTGGGCGCAGTATGACACGTAGCCATCGTGCTTGAACCACGGCTTCAATTCTTACACTAATTGAATCTTGCAAGGGATTAGACCAATATCCAACATCCTTTCGCATTTCAAGTTGTGGAGCGTATTGATCTTATTCTTGTTGTTGGCCTTATGTCATGTAGTGTTAAATTACTACGTTCAGATGGGGTAAATTGGTTCATGAATTTAAAAAAGTGCTCCATAAGTTTGTGTAACTGAACCCTGATTTAAAAAGTAATATTCTACGTTTTGGGAATGTTGTTGCAGTGTAAATTTATACATGATAAATTGTTAGATTTTACTGAAAACAAAAAACATTGACACTTAAAAAGTTGTCATTAAATTTGAAAAGTTTTACTCATTGGAAGCCCGGCGCCTCTTGAAAAGACAACCCTATATAGGGTTATCATTTAGGTTAGATAAATTAACTTTCAGAATACTTTTGGAAAGAGATGCAAGCAAACATTTTCAATGTTTTGCAATTTAATGGCACTTATTTACAAGGTGTTTTTTCTCACCATCATGTTTTGTTACAGCTCGAAGTGAGCTTTAGCCTTTTCAACATTACTTCTCCAGTCTTCCCGGCTACCGTTTCTAATTTTCCAGTTCTTTATGCCAAGTCTTCATAGATCCAGTCAATTCAGCGTGTTCTTGGTCGACAGGTCATCTGTTGTGCAGGGGTTTTAAATTCAATCATTGCTCTTTGAGGGCGGCTTGCGTCCATTCTGGTAATATGTCCAGCCCATCAGAGCCGTTCCGTTTTCAAGAACTTCACAAAGCCTTCATCCTCACACAGATCGAGTAGTAGTAAAGTTCGTTGTTAAACCTTTGTCTATGATACCCGTTTGTCTATAATCCACACCCAGGACACTCCTACCACTTTCCCCGCCGTCATCAAGACAAGAAAAAAAAAAACTAAAGAAAACCTTAAACTAAACCATTTAACGCTGAGAATTGTAATAGGAATCATCTCTGGTTCCTTAGGGCGTAACCTTTTCAGTAACCTCTAGGAAATATAATGGTTTTATCAAGCAAAATAAAATATTAAAATTTTGCACGAAGAAAATTATTTTTAGACTCTTAAATTTCCGTCCAATAAACATACATCTAATCGTGTAGCGGCTTGTCAAAATTTATGAGTGTACCAGATGTTAAAAATCATCCGGGTCATCATCCTTATATTGGTGACATCGAGGGAAGTCAAATTTGTCTAAACAAATTTATCATATAACACTGTCATTCACTTTCCCACTCAATTGTCTTTTAACTTTTAATTAAAAATGTTGGAACTAATATTTTTTTTTTCTAGATGGAAATTACTTCTGCTATATAATGTCATAAATATAGTCCTTAAAACTTTTCTACAAATCGGAGGCTGCCTCTTTATGAGTAGTCTTAAAGTAAATACTTGCTGGTTAGTCCATATGCTTGGAATCATATGTAAGAGTAGTGGAGAAACTTCAGCAATAGATTTAGATGAAACCTCTAACGAATGTCCTCCTTTATCAAATCGCTCAATCCTTGTTTGGGACGCTATCAGTTTTGCTTTTATTATTTTACAGCTGAGGATCTTCCAAAGTCATTACTTTTGTCATATGATTAATGACACAAAAGCAAATACTATATTGGCCTACAGGTAAACTGAATTGCAGCGTTCAATTGATTGACTATTTTCTAAAATATTTTTTAGAGGTGCTGAAATAATAGAAGATCTCCGGCAAAAACAAATAGAGCATCGAAATGCACACGAACAAGAGGTATTGCGCAAGATAAAACGAAAAATGGAGAAAATCCGCGCTACACAGCAAAAAATGTTGCGCCCCATTTATAAGCCCACCCACTTTGATGGTAAGTTGATTGTTTCTCCAATTATTTTGGTCATAGGTTTTGAAGTTATTATTTGTTCCTGTATGCCTATTTGAGAGTGTCCTTATCTCCTTCCTTCCAAGTATATTTCCTGTCTATAACTAATCAAAAACTTTGCAGACTCCAGTTTTTATTTGTTTGCGAAGAGTGTTTTTGTGAATTGTTCTAAATTTTTTTGTCGTTTTTGTATACATAAGCGGGTACACTGTTTTGTTTTGTTTTGAAAAACCATTCAAACGGTTGAATGGCAAAGTGATACGAAAGTGTTTATATATAATAAGTATCATTACTTAAGTATTGAGAGTAAGTAAAAAATTTGTTGTAAGTAGGAGAAGTACCTCCATTGTTACGCAACGGAAGTTTTTCATCATGCCATGGTTCAGGGTATCATACGCCCATTGATGATGACGATGATAATGATGTTCGTAATGTTCGCGATGAGAATAATAAAAATGCTCGAGAAGGATTCGCTTCGGATATTGCATCAAAAGATGGTGGTTTAATGCCGTATGTTCCAGGACGTAAATCTCTTCAAGTAGTTGTTGCATTATCTGATTTTAAATTCCAATTGAATAATTGAATTGATTCTGAACAGATCCACTCACCCAGCTCTGGAGGGATGACAATTTCCTTTGATGGATTTCTGGATGCCAATCGCTTGTCATTTGATTCAACAGCTGGATCTGATCTTGCACAAAAACCAGCGAGTTCTGACGAGTCATGCGGAGTTTTCTCACCGCCACCTACAGGAAAAAATGAAGCAGTTGACTCAAAAGGATTTTTCAAAAGTGATCGATTTCAGGATAATTATTTGCCTATCACTGGTTTGATACCGCCACCAACAACAGCGCAAACTAGTTTAATGGTAAATACAAGTGCTGGTAGTTCGGTGATATCCAGTAATCAAGAAAACCGGCTTCGTGAGCACCGTCGACAATCAAGTGTCAATGCTGTATCTTGGAATGAGCCTGTATCTGAAACTTGCCAGGGGAAAGAAATAGATGTTCCACCGGCAGCCGTTGATGTATGACATTTATTTTTACAATTTTGTATCGAAATTTACCATGGGAAGTGATTCAGTAGTTAGTAATAAAGAATTTCTGATGAGACTTTACCAATAATTTGTATCTTAGGCTAATGTTTAAAAAAATTGTTTAGTGGACCGTCTACGAATCTTGGAACTGTTTTCCATATCTTAGAAATCATATAATAAAGGTCTGTAAATTTCTGCCGATTTTGCTCTGAAATTGCTTGAGATTTAAATCTTTTGACAATATGGAAATATGCAACATCCACCTTGGTGTCAGTAGTATAGACATAGTCAACTAATCGCCCAGGTTTTTTAAATGTAGTTCTAAGGTATACACTTACTCAAAAGATTCATTTACCTCCAGTTGAACATCTTCATTCTTCAAAATTACAGTTCTTTTGACAGCAAACCTGTACGTTTCATCTCGATTTCTTCATTCCGGGTATATGGCTCTATTTTTCAAAAACGGGTTTGAGTTTCCTGAAAATTTGGCTCGTATGCGTTTCTACCGCACTGAAAGAAGCCTTGGAAACTATTTCTATAAATATTTCAAACACTCTCGCTTATAAGTGATGCTCACAATATATACGCAGATTGTGAACGTTTCTGAAAAATCTTGGCACTTACGCTGTAAAACTTTCTAAAACCTTATTTACTTTTGGTCATCTTCATGAGAGATGCCCACAATGTCGACTTTCTCCCTAATCTTTACTCTACGGTCACTTAAAACAGAAATGTACATTGTTTTTTTTCTGTCCGTTTCACAATTTTTTTTAAACTCTTTTTACTTAAAACTGCATCAAATCTAAGCTACAGTAAACATATAAAAGTAAAAGAATGCGACTTAAAATGCAATTCCTAAAGCATTTAGATATTTAATTATAAAAAGAAGTAAATCAAGCGTAAAAAAGATAAAGTAAATTTAGTAAGAAATTCCTAATTACTGAACTATTGAATCTTCTACCTTAGCTCCTTTAATCCTTTAATTGGCTAAATTCCTGTGAACACTCTTGTAGGTTACAGAAGATGTCCCCGTAACTCTTCGACAAAAATCCCTTCACCGACGCCATCTAAGCATGGGCAATGCAACATATTCTGTGGAAGAAAACCCCAACCGTCATAGATATAGCAATTTATCGGCACCAGAAGAATCCTTGTCTCGTCGACCCAATAGTTGGGGTCCTGTTGATAATGTATTTTATTCGGAATCATTGATAATGGACGTTTCTCGCGCTACCTCACATGCGGAGTGTAAATTTATTCTTAACTTATCCTTTTTTTTTAAGTCTTCATTATGTAAATAATAATTATAAAAATAAAAACTCTTGTACATAAAAAAAATAATATACAAAACCTAAGAAAAATACAAAACAACGTTATTTTTCCTTTTTACTCATTAATATTATTAAATATGTAATTCTGACTACACGCATAGACTTTCCAAAAAACACTGAGTGGTATTAACTTTAAATGAAAAGATCTTATCAAAATCGGTTGCAGTTCACCGACAAGATATTGTATTAGATATGATATTCAGGTATCCAGCCTATTCGAAAAAGAAGTGTGACATACTTTAAAACCTTCTTTTTTTGGCTACTTGATTTCGTTGGTAGAGAGTAGTAAAGTTCTTTTTTTTATTTTAAAGCCACTAATATTGACCATGTGGTTGGTGGTGAAACTTGATTGTATTTTTTTTAGTTTAAAATATTTCAAAAAGGAAAACGTTACAAATAATAAAACTTTAAAATTCAGCATATTTAAATCTGTGTGGTTGCTTGATAAATCTAAGTCGACGGAGCGAACGAATCGCAAAAACTGTGAATCACTAGGTATTGTTTTCTAATTTGATCGGAAATCATTTGAATAGTATCTTAAACTTAAGGTCTAAAAAACGCGTTTCCTTTCAAAGAGCTAACAAAGAACTAAATAATTAGATTCGAATATGATTTAAGGAGCAATGTACAATAAACTATGGTGGTATACTGTCTCACGACAACTTTTGAAGGAAATAAGAAAAGGAATGTTATGTTTCCTGTCACCACCTCTTGCGGTAAATCACATTTTAGACGAAAGGAATTTAAAAACAAATTTCTACGAGAATGCTTGTACCTTAATACCTAGGAAGATAGAAAAATGTTCGGTCTAACAATGAAACGATTACACGATGTTCATTGAAACTTGTATTTTTGTCGAAACATCAATAAAGTTCTCAATCGTTTTTTCAATTACTTGAAAATAAATAAATAAATATGTTTGGCGTCAAAATAAATAGTCAGAAACAAAACCACTGTTTTGGATGCATATTTGCTGATTTTGTGTTCTTTCTTCAGATTCGGAAACAACAGTCGCCTGGAACCAGATCTGATGGGGGAGCAGCTACGTTGCTACTTAAGTTTTACAATGCATTCAAAAAATTTTTTTTTAATTTTATTGAGCCTTCATGTTTTAAACACCTTTACATGCGCCTCACCCAATCCTGAAACCAGTGAGCCACTGTAATAACATTTTTGTAGAGGCTTCCCCCACTGCTTAGAAATCATTTATAAAAGGGATTTAAAAAAAGTCATAAGATGCTAAGTCCGGGCTGTAACGTAAATGAGTCATCAGAAACCTTATAGATTGAGATAAAGTGTTTGATGGTCGTAATGGAGAAAAATTCGCCCTTTGGCCATTTTTAACGTATTTAAAAAAACAGGTGGTGGTGTACCATTCAGCATTGATGGTATAACGATTCTGCATAGTAACCCCTTGCGTCGAAAGAATCATTACCTCTGTTAGCTTATTGTCTTTTGGGAAGATCCATTACCGTGACGCGTGTCGATTACTTTCTGGCTCATAAAAGTAAATTTAAGTTTCGTCATTAGTAACAACAGTTCTTTTGACCGGCCTTGTTTGAATTTATTGGGCATTTTCTAGCTTCAATCACCTTGTTATTTCTTGGACTTCGGTCAAATTGTGTGGTATTAACCGAACACAAATCTTTCTGACAACCAGATGATTATGAAGAATTGTTTTAGCGTGAGATACAGATATGCCAAAAGATGACTCCATATCCCTGTAGATGTTTCGGTTGTCTTCCACCAGCATGTTCCAATGACGCCGAATGACGGTTTCCAGGACGAAGAATCTGGCATAACATCTCTCTCGTGGTGAAGTTCTGAAAGTTATTAAACTCTAAAATGCCCAAACAATCTTTTTTATTTTTCCAAGCACTGTGAACCAAAAATGATCACAAGTTAAATTAATTTTTTCACAAAAAACATATTTTTTGCTGGAAGAATAGAAGATAATAATTCTAAACGATGGAAATAGTCTAACCACGCAACTTAAGTAGCAATCGATGTACCATCCCTCAGAGAAAAAAATGTTCCAAAACGACCACTAGCTTCTGTGTTCCACTAGATGATTTCAAATTATATACCTTAAATGGTAAGTAAAAAAACAAATATTTCCATTTTGTTTAAGTATACTACGCTTCAGTTGGTTTTATTGGTTCTTGGGTGGCCAAAGTGGAAAGATGGTATCACAAAGGATCTCTTTTAGTATCCCACCCTAACCCGAAATATATCTCTATGTTAGACCGAACAGTTTTTTACTTCTCTACGTAAGGTCCATACACAATAGTATTACCAGCGGAAGCTGAAAGTATTGCTTCTGTGCGAAGTAACAAAATATTTTTCGCAAGTTGGTAAACATTCATACATAATCTCATGAATGAAAAACACAATGTTTCAAAATCAATAACAGTACAGTTCCAAAAAAAGCAAACTAATTAATGAATATGCAATAATATTTCAGTGCAAAACAATCGAATTCCACCACATATCCATCTCTGTATACTCTGATTTGCATAATTCTCTTATAATTTTCATCAGTATTACTTTTAGAATTTCTTTCTTCCCCTATGACTGCAATCTAAAAACTGGAACAAAATTATATGCAAAAATGGGAATTATTTTATTATTTTTTTTTATTTATAACTTTTTTTTTACTATTGTTTTTCTTCTTTTATTTCGGCTTATCTTAATTATTTTTTCCTCATATCCTACTTATAGAACATGGTTTTCCTATTCCTGGCCCAAGAGTTCAAAAACGGACAGAGATTAAATTACATCCACAGGGTAAAATAAATATTTCTTTTTTCCTATTTAAAATACTTTATAATATATAAAAAAAATAATGTTTTCTATAAATCAAATTGCATATTTCCAAATGAGACGTTACCTATATACATATATATATAAATAAAATGTTATAATGTTTATACAAATGCAATAATAAGTACCCGCTGTCTAATGAGTTCAAATAAATTAATGCTAGTGAAAGGGAAACTGTGGTGCGAAAAACTTATTTTTTTTAGTTTTTTTTTAATTCTGTATTTATTTATTAATTTTTCTCTCGAGCAAATTGAAATTTTAAGCAAACTATAATAATTTACTTCGCATATTTACTTTTTTCTCTTTTTTTATCAATTTTATAAGATAAAGGGGGTATAGGAAATAATTACTTTCGTTTGTTAGTTGCGCTCATTTCATACTTCTTTTGTTTCGAGAAAGAAAAATATAAGCAAACATTTAAAATAAAGGTCTAGCCATGTAATTTATATCCTCAGAGCTATGTATACCAGTTCTCCCAACAATTAAATTCTTATTTCAACTCTTATACAAAAAAAATTATGAAAATGAGTGAATGAGATCATATCCTTCTAGGTTTTTTTTATGTGCAAGATACAAATTTGTCCTCATTGAGTGGTCATTAATAAATTGAAGTTAATTTCATAGCTATATCTTTAAAAGAAAGTTCGCAACACGTATGTACTTTCATGTAATTTAACCCAATATTCCAAAGCTTGGCACATAAGCTTATTATGTACAGTCGGTGACGAAATTAAGTGGACTGCTGATAAAATAATACTCCTAATAATAATAATAATAATAAAAAGAGAATCACTTACTTACTTCGATGGCGCTAAAGTTCGGGGTTAACTGGGCGTCAACCAACAAAACTCTGCAGTTAGTCCGGTCCTTAGCTTACGGGCTCCAGTTCCTTCCATCCTCTTCGATCCCGGGCACGTTGCTGCCAGTTCCTTAGACCAATGATCATGGCATCCGCAATTGCTTGAACCTTATAATAAAGATTTGGTGGTCCCTGTCGTCTCGAACCTAGGGGATTGGACTGAATATACCAAGTATTTCCTTTTGAAGAAGCCCAAGATCTGCTTTCCTTTCCTGCTTGCTGTCCAGCATTCGGCGACATGGGTAAGGACTGACAAAAATAAAGTTCAGTAGAAAAATAAGTATATTTTTCAAATCCCAGTCGCAGACAGCTTTCTCATGATTAATTTTTCATGTGAAATACTACTACTTTACATTTCTGATGAATCTGTACGTTCCACGATGTGGATGTACCCTCTATCATTTCTCTGATTTAAATTTAATGGTTGGTCATCCAGTATGTTATCGGTGTCGTTCAAAGCGTGTACGACTATAGTACTAGAATGCCTTTGGCGACTAACGCCACCTTCAAGTTGAGACTCAAATGAGCGACTATCGTTCCCTCGTATCCATGAGAATCTAGCCATAAGGTTAAACTGATATCTTAATTTTTTAGAATACATACAATAAATTAAAATTAACGTATATTTTGAGCCTACGCACTGCTCTTCTATCAATTCATTCGGCAAAGATGTAACTATGTTCGTGGAGAAAATTGCTATAAAAAGCCGATTAGATAAAATTTGCAACTGTTCGCACACATTTTATCACTGACTGTATATGTATAAGAATTGAAGTAACCTTATTGCAATTTACATTAAAACATATGAGCATTTGGTTCAGCGAAAGAAATATTTATTTCGTTAGAAAAAAATAAGGCATACTATGTATAACCAACAAGTCTTCTAACTGTTAATTCATTGTCGTATAAAATCAAGCAACTAAAGAACTAAATGTTGTCCTTACAAATGAATTCGTTGATAACCCTAGATTAAGTGTGCGAAAATGGGATGTTATGATTTTTCCTGAAATATTTACACGGATACTGTTTTGGTACTGATTAGTTAAATGTAACTTTTACTCATGCACTGATTCAATATTAGAGAATAATTATTTCAATAACTGCAGTTTAGCATGCTTTAAAATTTTTAAATATTGTTTTGCGATTAGGAATCTAAAATTGCTCGTAAAGGCACATTGTTAAAAAAAAATAAGATTTCCTATACTCCCTTATACTCGTATAGAAATGAATAATTTGTATTAATATTTGGTGATAAAATACAACTTTTGTTTTGAGCTAATACAAGTAAGAGGTTAGACGTTACATTATGTAATATTTGCTACTGCAAATGTGTTGAGCACAATTTGTTTGTTTGTCTTTCACGTAGCACATGTAGGGGATCTTGCAATATTAGTATGAATGCACTGAAATACAATAGTTTCCATTCAAAATCATTTTAAACTTTCCTCTGAGAATGATCTCATTTTTAACTAACTTGCAAGCTACTCTGGCACTTTTTTCACATATATGTATATTCATTTCTATTTTATTATTTTTGTCAAAATTTCTTAAAAGAGCAAGAATAGCCCCTGTATTAACTGTATCTCTTCTTTATGTATATTCCCTTTACACAGAAGTAATAGATGACTTAGAGAATATAAAAATGCACATACATGTTATTAAATATGGAAAATGAATGGTTTAGCCTTAAGAATACATATGTATTTAAGAATTTTGTGTTTACATTAGTATTGTTCTTATTTCTAATTCGAATAAGTGAGGAGATTATGTAATAAGATTATGATTTGGTTTATTCCAATTGGTAAACATTTTCTTTGAGCTGAGCTGATTATGATACATACATGTGTATGTTGCTTAACCGTATTGTGGTCAAATAAAAATCGGAACATGAAAATAAAATAATCTGTCGCGCTGATGTACTAATGTTTGCTTAAGAAATATAAAGGATAATCACCGAAATCGATTGAATTTATATTTTGCTTATCACACCTTATTAAAATTAATACAGTCTTTGATTATTTAAATTTTATTTACCGCATTACCTTGGATGTAATGTTTGGTTGAAAATGATCCCTTTGATAGTGTTTTAAAAGTTCGTAGTTCGTTTCCGATTTTACATATTTCTTTACAATTCATTCATAGGGTTAGACATTAAGAATTAAAAATTCTTTTAAACTTACACCCCGCGCAACGAAAATCGAAGCAGGTGGTCATTTTTAACAAACTGGAAGAAAACAAATAAATTATGTATAACTTATTACTCCGCTATCACTTTGTGTTTTTTATGTTTAACATATTACTTCATACGTAGCCGAATTCGAGAATATGCTTTATAGCATAATTCGAAAAAAGTAATGGTATTACGATCAGACTACAAAATAGCAGATGGTTCCCAAGTATTTATTTCAATATAAATTGAAAACAAATGGAATTGAATTTGAAAAGTAAATTTATTTTTTCATATTTTTCTCAGACTAACAAACCTTTTTAAGGTAATTTTAGAATTTTACATTATTCGAAAAATGGTTCTAGTACTTCGAAGTTCCATCCTTAGTCTTAAAAAAATATATATTGAACTCTATTAGGCATGGAAGCATAAAGATTATCATAGTAATTGTCATCAATTTTAACTTTCTCAATGATGTACTTAAGATGCTGCATGGTTTTCGCGCTTGGAGCTTCTTTCCGACAAGAACCCAGCAATTTTGTATGGGCTTGAGATCACCCAGCCAAATAAGCAATTATATCTCTAATTCTTCTTTAAAATGTAAAAGCATAAACATAAAAAAAAAATTCATTACTCGATGGCAAAGTTATGGATCCTCTCGATTTTTTTTTTCAATGTCTCGCGGCCATTATACCCATTCTTGGTACAACACCATCCAACACCATTTATACTGCATTACGTTGATATGGTGTACCCTCGAGCATTATTAGATATCCAACTCTAATTGCAGTGATGTACCCCTCACTATAACATAAAGAGAATGTTTGAACTCTGGAACTATGCATCCTTCGCTGTAACGTATACCTTTTCAACCACGCACTGTCCTCTTCCCATCCGATCTGATAAACTTAAATTTGGATTCCTCCAACCAATCTTGAACACTCCAGTTTAATCTTTCCGTAGCCAAGTTATAGTTTTCTTTATTTCGCTAGTCAGTAGTGGCTTTTTCGCTGGTTTGTTTGCTAAAAAACTCATCGCGCTAAGACGACTCTGGATGATTGTGACGCTAATTTCAGCACCAGCAGTTTCTCATAGGTCAGATCTCAACTCCGATGCGGTTTAAAACCTATTTCTCAATTAAGTGTCTTTAGTTCCTGGTCTTCCGAAACAGTGATACACCTTTTCAGTCCTGTATCAATTTTTATCGTCAGAGTGTGATCCTAACAATATTTGTTAGAAAATATTCTTATAGAACTCTTATTATATCCAATTTATTACCAATTAGTACCAGGTTAAATCCGTATTGATTTTACGGATCTTATTTTGTATTACTTGTAACCTCTTTTGATGACAATTTGCACAATCGCTCCACACAGGCAGTGCATATACGTAATGTACGTTAAAAAATAGTTTTAGAAATAATCAACTTATTTTCAAAATTAAGCTATGGCCGTTTATTAATGAAGAAGAAGCGTCTGTGCCATTTTTTTAATGGCTACAGTAATATGTCTTTAAAAACCAACGTGTAAAGAAAACAGCCTGGGATTTTGCGGCGTCAGCTTCAGTCTTTCATTTCAAAAAGTATTTTTCAATTAGATTGAGCGGTATTTGCAAGGAAGATATTATCAGTATTAAGGCTCAACTATAATAGTCGAAAGCAATCGGAAGCTAATGTCAAAATTCTGCGTTAAGTTTCCTTCAGTACTCTCAATTGCTTAAGTTGCCCATAATAGGCGTATGTGAACGGAAGCGACTGTCAGAGTCAAATCGTTTTGCCATTTTTTTTTTCCAAGTATGAATATGAAATCTATCTAATTTAAGTATGTAAATGAAATCTAAAAATAATAATTGTTATTTCAACTGATAATGTTAAATGAATTTACCTTACAAATAAATAAAACCAAATTTCTTGGCAACTTTCAATTTTTAATTAAACACAGCTGTTCAAATGTCACATTTTCGTACGAAAGAGCGAATGGGTTCGCTCTTTTCGTAAGTGAGCAAAAGTGAACGAAACTTGACGAATCGAAGCAAAAAGCTATTATGGTCGTAGAATACAAATTCCTTGTATTCGCACAGTTACGTACGTCGACGTACGCACCCATTCTACTATTATAGTTCGGCCTTTAACTGTAAACATAGCAGAATGGGTATTTGAGTTTAGTTGAGGAAAGTCCGCAATGATCATTTCTACGTTTTTTCTTCAGCGTTATTGTTTCCACCGGGGAAATATACAGAGAAAATATTTAGAGCTGTTGTGATATTAATGTTTACTTAGATCCACATATACTTTGCCTTCAAGGTTCATTGATCTTTGGCTTGAATCCTTCCGTATTAAGATAACTTCACCTCCTCCTCGACCGCTTTTTTCTATCACATCTATAACAGATATAAGATAAAATGAATTAATAGTAAAATTAGACGCAACTAGTTGGTGCTCTTTTTGCGTGCATAATCATTAGGAACCTTCTTTGCGTTCTGCACACTAGTTTCGTAGGTTCACAATAAACGATTTCTGTCTTAAAACGTATTTTAGACCATCAGTCGGTATACCATGGTTGTTTGCTTTTTTAGTTATAATTACACATGCTTTATGTTATTTATATCATGGGACTGATCCGGTTAGTCTAGAAGTTCAACACAATTTTTGTCAAAAAATTATCGCAATGGCATTGATTCTCATATATGCTCTTGGATCCAAACATAGTAGCACTGTTTCAGCAAAAAATAAGTTTCGCTACTCCATCCGCCACTATATACCAAACCATCAGACTTACACCATTAAATCTATCTTATTGACTTTCCCAGTTTTTCGTTGAAAACAATTAGTCCTGGGATAATATAGAGGCATCATGTTTTATCATAACTGAACAAAGTTTGCTTTGTTGTCGAAAATAAGCTCTAGTATTCAATTTTAATATACTGCAAAAAAGATACCAAAAAGTTAATAATAGTACAGGCACAGATGTTGAAAAGAAATAAATATTTAGCGAAAACAACCCATATAGGGCCTAAGGTCTAACTTCTCCAACCATTCGTATTGTGCCTGCTTTATTTTTCGCACTACTGAGGAGACCTACGTTTAATGCCATATCCGAAAGGCGAATTGAGAAGCTTTCTCATGACAATTATTTTTCTTGGACGTTTTTCAGACATTCGCAAGAGGTGGGATCTTGAAAAAGCGTGTTGGTGTTTTCTTGGATTTGAACGTCCAACTCTCCCGGCAATAGTCCAACGCACTAACCATTGCACCATTTATAAAATAATTTTATGAAAAATTAAGATACTTCGTATAGCGTCCTGCCTTCTTTATTGCTTATAACCTCAAATAACTTCTTTGGCATTAAGTCTATGAAGTTTGCAATACAATGAGTCTATAATTTTTTTCAAATATCTTGGATGGATTCTTTCAGCTCATTGACGTTGATGTACTGCCTTCCATTTTCATATGCCTGATTGGACTTAGTTCTGGAAACTGTAAAGATTGAGAAACAGATATCTTACTACATCTATCTATACTGATGGATATGGGAGTATGTTCAGGGATATTTTCTGAAAGGCTCACTTGAACAAGTCAATTTGACTTCCAGACTACAGTAGTGGTTTTCAAGCGGAAGGCTTGGTGATGACAAAAGCTGCCTGGAAATCTGTGTTCGTTACTATCGCGAAGAGCTACGGGTTCTTAGTACGCAGCACAATATCTATTATCTGCAAACAATAGATGGCAAAAAACAGTACCGACCAAATTTTTACATTTGAACAGATAATATTCCCTATCTGGCTTGGTATGTATAATTACCGGGCACAACATGTTGCGTTATAATACATACAACGAAAATGAAGAAAAGCAAAGATGATATTTGTTCATATGAACCAGTACTCTAACACCTTAGATTTAGATACTAGGCAATCACTTGCCTAGTATAACCGTATCGGTTAGTACGAAAATTGAAATTCAGAAAAAGAATAGGGTTGGTTTAAGAACCCATATGGCTCAGGAGTATGGGAGATACACTTCATTGTCATCACAATAGATCAATCTATGTATATTGATATGAATGTAACGTAGTAGGACCTAACTTCTACGTCAAGATATGAACACAATCTAAACTAGTTTCATCGTCAAAAGCATAGTTTAAACCGCTTGTAGCACTTGCTGGCACTTGGACTTAAGGTCCAATTTGACCTTAATGTTATTTTTGTATGCTTCCTCAACACTGTTTCCTTTTTTTTTACAGTACACAATCTTTTTGGAGCACATTTAATATATCGATTATAGAAGCGAGTTTCTTTATAATTGTTAAATTAAATTTTTGTTGCTTCTCCATAGGCCATTTTTCACGTGTCATTTGTTCGAATTAAATTACTCCACTCAAACATGTAAACTTCATATAAAACAAATGATTACCTTGTATTGACCCATGAAAATAAGAAAAAAAGTAATTTTTAACTTTATTAATGCAACCATTGTGCTATATTAATTTCGTGGAGTCTATACAAAGTTTTGAAGTTTATTTTTTTAGGTATCAATTGAATCGCTTAGAAGATGAATTGCTTTGCAAACATTTGAGTAATCAGTGTTTAAATGTGTTTATCTATAACACCTTCAAATAACATATAAGACCTTTATATGGTTTTTGCTAAATAATAATCTAAAAGTGATAAACAAGATAATACTGAAATTTAAGTTTTCATATAGGATCTTCATTTGAAAAAAGAAATTTAAAAAAAATGTGGCTTAGACCTTTCATCTTCTAAGCGCTTCAATTGGTTTAGTATTATTTTCCTTTCAATGATGACGATACTATCAAACTTTTCTAAATGTTTGCTTCACCTGACCGTACAAATTTAATCCAAAACTTCTTCTGAAATTATTGTGTTATTGTGTTATATGTTGCGGGATGCATTTTAATTATCACCAAGACATTTCTTGGCCTTAAAACATTTTAACCTGATTTATTTAAAATAAATCTAGCGATGTTGATTTTTACAATAGTCCCCCACCTTTATCCGTTTTACTTGATCAGAAATCACCCCCATTTTGAACTACACCATGAGAACAGTTCATTTTCTTGTTTGTCTATATTATTTTTTAAAACTTATTCATAATAAAAGACAATTTGTGCCATTTGTGACCTTCTCTTGCTCGTAGTTATTTTGCTTTTAACATTTCTCTAACGCCGATGAAGATTTTCTAAAAAATAAATTTCTTCAGCTTGCAGTGCTGCAGCTTGTAAAAAGTTATATACATCGCCAAAAATGCTTTTAAATTATAACAACATTTGCTATTTGATAATCTGTATCTTATCCTGGATAAATTGTAACCCTTTTTGCTTTCGTTGCTGGTTTGGTGTTTTTTTTAGTTTTTGTTTCTGAATTTTCTTTGTTTAAAAATTGTTAACAATTTTTTTAGCATTCTCTTGCTCCAGTCAACTTTTCTTTTTTTTTTTTTGTCCTCGGTCAAATTGTTTGATATCTACCGAGCCCATATTTATGATCATGGAGAATTGGTTTAATGTGCGGGTCATGGATATTCCAACGATGTCTCGCTTGCCCTCTCCTACTACGTTTTTAATGGTGTCAATAATTTGTAGGACGACGATAGTGACAGGATATGCCTTTCGTCTCACGTTGAAAGTCATTGAACCAACATTATCCGATGCTTGATCGTCAAATAATCTCTTCAATTTTCCCGATCACTGTTATCGAGTCAATTCATCTTTAAAATCGTAAATAAATGGTCTTCTATTAGGAGACTATTATTTTAACGAAAAAGTTTGGATTTTTTTATTTCTTTTAAAAATGCAGAACACGATAGCTGATAAATGTCGACCTCGTCTTCTCCTGCAAATGGTCATCTTTTGCATGACGTTTTCGTACAATCGCGGCTCGATTTTGCGGATAACAGCTTGATATTATATTTAGCGCTTGAATCGTTCATTGGCGTAGACCTTATCCTTAACATTTCCCGAAAGAAAGAACTCTAACGACATTAATTGAAGGCGACATTAAACGTCCAGGAAATTTCGTTGCAATAATGTCTTTGTTTCATGGCTTGTGTGGCTCGTAGCCCCATCCTGAATGGTTGGATGGTTCAGTTCTTTAATTTCAAGCAGTGCATTGACTGTGACGACGATGGCCACGTCGCTCATGACGATTTTTTTTTGGAAAAATCAGCATCACCTGCCTGCGTTTCTAATACCCAATCAGTGAACGCAAGGCGTTGTTCATGGTCCGCCGGTTTCAATTCAGTCAGCTGAATTTCGTAAGCATATATTCCAAGATCTTTATGCAAAATACGGTGTAGGCTGGTTTGGGATATGTCCAATTACTTCAAATGTCTTCTTATGGACAAAACTAGGTTTTCGGCGTCACTCAGTCACATCAGTAATATTTTGACTGACTGCCTTTACTAACATGAGTTGAAGTCATCACATCACTAACCTGGCTAGTTGACCCAAATTTATTGATCAGGTTCACAATATCTAAGCGAGTAGGTACTTCATATTGATCGAAACATTACAAAATGTATCCGAGAAATTTACACTATTTTTGAAGAGAATTTTGATAATTTGTATGCATTGGTCACGTTTATATGGTATAGTTTATGTTTGAAAGATCAAAATAGTGTAGTTGACCGTTTCAGACGGTAATCTTCGTATATTTATAAAAAAAAAATAAGTCTATTGTAATGTGAGAGGGAGAGCAGTTTAATAGTTTATTTTAACCATTTTGCGTTGTTTTTTTGTTAATTTTTTTTTTAGCTTTTACGTATGAAATTGCCTGAACTCCAATTGTCTTTTACAATCTTATCTTTTAAAGCGCATAGTACTGATCCTATTACTTTCTTTATTTGAAAAAGAACCAGATCGAAGGATAACATTTTAAGCAACTAATCTATTTAAATAATTCGACAATGCTTGGTTCGTGTACTGTACATTAAATAAATAAAACATGTATGTGCATTTTCTAAATTTTTATTGTTGCTTTAGTTCTTTTATATATAATTTCTTACTTCCCTTAAAGATGTGTAAGTGTGTAGAAAAAAAGTATTAATTAACTAATGAAAATTTAGGGTCTTTTTTTAAAATATATTTCAATGATCTTATTTGTTTATTATTTCAATAGCTGTTCGTGCCGGGGATTATTATATGTTCGAGGATATGGACGAGGCATTCGAACTTGACTTAATTGACGACGCAGTTGATTTTCTTGATGATAAAATTGATGAGAGCGAGAAGAAAATGACTCGCAGGAAAAATCTTTTCGAAGTAAGTGTCTGTTTTTATTGCTGTATAAGGTGCATATGCCTTTGAAGGTGAACATTTTGTTGGCGTAATTTCCATCTCCGATTTTATCTACTATTTTTGCCTGTATCTCCCAATTTAACTATTTTATATAATTTTGGTTAAGCTAAACAATTTAAAGAGTTGAGCTGATTTATAAATATTTTATTTTATTATTATTATTATTGTTTTTTTTTTTTGTAATCTATGTTCTGAAATGTTCCCTATAGCAGAAATTAAAACAAATACATCAGTAAATCTCTTACCAAACAATATCCCTTATCTTTTATAAATAATCCTCGAATTTGTCAAATCAACATAAAACATCATCGACATCTACACAATTGACAATGAAAAGGTTTGTAAAGAAATCAGCAACGATAGGAGAAAATCGTTTTCGCGACAGAGATCATATGCCTCAGCACCGGGATCTCGTATTGGCATAAAAGGTATGGAACCAGATATACCAAGAGCATCTGTGATATCCGATCCATTAGTATATCCTGATAGCCGTACAGGAGATGACGTGAGTTGGTCAAGAAGTATATAGAAATTCTATGTTGTGTCATCCGACTTCGTATTTTCTATTTAATCCTTTTATCTCATTGCTTCCGAACAAAAAAAAATCAATTTTTTTTCTGTCTATGGCACTTAACCTCGTTTAATATTAGTAATAATACTATCACTTCTCTTGTCTTCGCCAGAGAAATTGTTCATTTTAAGGACAAATATAGAAAAAAAAATAGAACTAATCACTGGACACAAATAAACCGTTATTGATGGTGCACCGATATATACATAAATATTTCCTTTTACTTACTTACAATGTAGATGCACAAAAACTGCAAAACTGTTCGAAAAAAATTACACTTTTGGAGTAACACCCTGCTTCAACAACAACTTTTACTGAAAAAAGAATGTTTTAATGCTAGACTATTAAAAAAGTCCCTAAAATTGTAAAATATGTATTTTTTTATCGTAACGTTATTGTAGACACAGTTTTTATTAAATTTATTTTATTAATTTAAATATGCTGGAAATATATATTTTTTAGAACATTACTGAAAAACAAAAAACAGATGAACCGACAAGTAGTGAGAGAAGAGATGTTTTGCGGAAAGAGAAGTTGGAAACCAAAAAACGTGTAGAGAAAGACAAGGATGAGGAAGATTTAGATGAAGTAGACAAGAAGTCAGGTAAGCGAAATAAACTGAAATGTAATATTTAACATATTTTTTGTCACTGGTGACAAACAAGTCTAAATATTTGGCGCATCAGACTGTTATGGTCCAGGGCCTAGCTTGTCGTGACCTCAATATTACAACGCACTAACCACTGAGCCACTGGTGACATGCAGGTATTTATTTTCGTGGTGCCATAGTCTTAAAGTCAAATTTTCTGACATTATTTACCATTTTCCGAGGATTTGAAAAATTTTTACATTTCTCAAGACTTTCAGGCGAACTGATGTGGAATGAGGTGCCGTGAACAAAGGCCATATGAACTAACGCCATAATGGCATTAACTCACTTTCAAATGCGAATTAACGCCATAATTGACTTATGACGCCATAATGGCATTAATTCACTTTCAAATGCGAATTAACGCCATAATCGACTGATGGCGCCATAATGGCATTAATTCACTTTCAAATGCGAATTGACGCCATAATCGACTTATGGCTTTAATTCACTTTCCTTTGTTCACGGCACCTGGAATTATTTAAAGAGTCGCAGCAAAGTGTACAAAGTTCTGTCTTCGGATCATTGGTAAGGCATAGTATGGTATGGTATAAGGGGAGGTGCTTCTAGAGGGTGTTTGCACGGGGACTTTTTGGTCTATTGTGATTCCTTATAGATTGTGACTCCGCTTGTAATTTGGTTGCCTCTCGGCAGGTCTTAACCTGTGCTCTTGACGAAACATACATGTCATATTATAGAGTAAAGAGTAGCAGAAGCGACGAATCTAAATATGTATTGACAAAATTACACAGCCATTCTTTGATAGTTTTGATTTCTTTTGTGTCATGTTATTTAGTATACCCACAATGATCCTGGGGCAATTTTTGTTCATTCACAAAAGGCTCTTAGTCCTTTTTTCATTCAGAGTTTGCCATAAGCTGCGAGGTATAACAAAGTCAAAGTTTTAGGGTCTATTTTCCTTTTTAATAGCCCAATGGGGATAGTCTTCGATGCATGGGTGAGTTCCTCATTTAATGCTGACTCTTTCCGTGTTAGTTCATCTAAGCAATTGTAAGTCGAAGAAAATGTTTTAGTTAATTTTTTCCAAGGGTTAGGTGAAATTTTCTGGTAGAATCTAAACGGACCGGTTGTAGGTATTCATAATAGTATAAGATTCTTACTCAATAAAAACACCGCCCTACTTTACTTTAATACTAAAACTAGGCGAACGCATCCAGATTTATTTTCAATAGTAAATACGTACTATGCACCTACTAATAGCACCAAACACAGTCAATCGACCGGTTTCAGTTCTTTGCGGTTTGTGCACTTAGTTCTTCTCGTCCAAAATTTAGAGTATAGCATTGCAATAATGATTGTGAAGACGAATACAAGCACCTATAACGTGAACCTTTGAAACATTTTTTACAGGGCGTTGAGGAAATTGCACACCTTTATGATGATCATAAATTGTTAAGCGAAATAAAAAACCTGGAAAAAGACTGGTCTGTGAATATAAGATTGCTCTCATCAGCTCAGCTGCTTCAGTGTGAGATTCTGTTAGAACATTCCGATCTTTTCATGCCGTTTTGTGTCTGTCCGCTCTGATTCCCTGAGTCGTACATCATCGACGTGTCCAGTTTCTTCGCAGCGGCTATGCCATCTTTTAATGAAGTTGGTTGTAGTTTCCAGGTACTTTTTTGCCTTTGTTGCACACCATTTCGGTCGCACTCATCGCACACATATGTAGGCCTGGAAATAAAATGCACTCTGTATTTCGAGGATGTTGGGATGAGGAAGTCATCGAGGACACAACTTATTTTCTCTGCCACATTCCAGGTCTCATCTCACTTAGGTACAAATATCTCGGGCGACAGTCCTTCCAGTGAACGGCATCTTGAATAACATTAAATCAACTGGATGGTTTACAAGTTCATTGCCAGCAAGAAGTTGACAGAACAAGGTTAACCAATGATCAAATCGAATGATATGAAGAATCGAGACATTAGTATTCGAATGATTTGAAGAATCGAATTACCATTCGAGATACGGATGAATGAAATTTGCAATGCTGCGTGGATACACTTTGTTTTTGTTTTGTATTAAATTCATATATGTATGTACTACACACTTATGTACATAAATAATTTTCCCCAAAAGAAAATTGCAACAGAAAACCAATTCAACCAATCGATTCACACCGAGAACATTTTAATTCGAGATATGAAATCATTCGAGACATTCATTCGAGATATTCATTAGAGATCCGAATGAGATAAACCATATAAAAAGGGCATGAAGAAAATCATTTGAGATATCGCCTTGTGTTCTGAGTAAGAGAAGTGAGTAATGAAATAATAGAAGAAATATTTTAGAATGTTTGGCGCTCTTCGACAGTGCATAAGAAAAAGAGAACACTAACACAAAACATACACAATATCTACATACAAGCAGTTTTTGCGTATATTTTATTCGGTTTCGACACATATACACCCGCACCACAGATAATGCGTTCATTGGGATAAGGAATTGTAAAACCTTAAGAGTAAGTAAATAAGAGAAAAAGGAAAATAGAAAACAAAATCATTCGAAGGATTTTGTGCTAAGAATCGAGACATTTTCATAATCGATTATAATCGATTCCTTCATTCAAGTGCGCCCATCACTAATCCCCGATATTGTGATCAGGGAATAATATTTCAAAAGGTTATTTGAGGTAGAAATAGTACCCCTTGGAAACTGGTCTAATGACGTTTCAGCACTAGAACCCAAATGTCTGGCCTGGTTCACCGATGGATCTAAGATGGAATCTGAAGTAGGGAGAGGGGTGTATTCTCCAATGATTACAACCTAAAAATCTCCTATCGCCTCCCAAATCGCTGTAGAGCCTTCCAGGAGATCATTGGGATAAAAGAAGCATTTTCGTTAAAATGCAATATGATATCCAAGCGGGATATCATCATTTTTACCAATAGTCAGGTCGCAATCAAATCTCTGGAATCCGTCACCTTTAACTCATGAACTGCCCTAAATTATCGCCTGTCTCTTAAGAGATGGCTAAAAGAAATCAATATCCTAATATCATTCAGGGGCCGGGCCTCAGGGATATTCCATGGAATTGCATGGCTGACGAACTCGTCAGGCAGGGTACAATCATATCGATTTTGCCGGATAAGGCGAATCACTATATGCCTATCGCTACAGTTCAATCGCTAGTCAAGCTTAATGCTACTAACATTACCAATCGCAGATGGTCAAATGGTACTACCTGATTTATCACAAGACAGATCTGACCCAAACTGGATCAGAAACGCTCCAACTGTCTTATTAGACAAAAAAGGGAATTTATTGCATTATCGGTAGACTTCTGTAGAAGCGGCATGGATGAAGAAGAGAAAGAAACCATACTTCATCTTCTTTGCACATTCGAAGCTCTCTCCGCTCGTAGGAAACTGCATTTAGGAGCCTACTTCTTCAATAACCTTGGCGAACTAGCTAATACAATCATTAGCAACCTCCAGCACTTCATCACTAGCTCCTCCTGGTTCAATGGGTAGCTCTTTGGAGATGCCGATCATGTGGTAACACAATGAACATTACTGATCTAAGTGAGGTTACACACTGCAGCCTGCTACAACAATCTAATCTAGCCTAAGCCCCAATTCTTCTTGTGGATGTAAAAGTGTCCAGGGAGAACCATTTGTTGTTTGCCTCCATTAGGACCCTGTTTCAAGCTTAATTAAAACGGGGTATCGCATCTCCGAGAAATCTGATCCCATCAATGACTTGTGAAAAAAATAAAGTCAATTACCAATTTAAACCTTACACATCATCTTTAATCTTAACCATTGTAAACTTTGCTTTGAGAACCAAGAAAAATTAAGATTAACAACGCGCATTTACAATTTTTCAGCCTTAAATTATTCAGTTCGACATTTCATAACATTTTTATATACAATTTCTAAGCTAACATTAACTTTATTCTTTCTTTTTATACAGAAGAAATTTATACACCCAATCCAATTTTACGACTTTTAGAAGCTTTCATGGTTTCAATTGTGATTCGTATAAATAGATACTCCCGAAACTATCGATATGTAATGAAAATGTTAGCTGAAGAAAAGAAAACTCTCAAGGTAGGTTTGCTAAATTTTAAATAAAAACATTTTTAAAATATATATATTTCCTTTTATATCAGGATTCAATCGCATTTGATCAGTATACAAGTACGTCTTCTGTACATATAAACAAAACTGAGATTCCTGCTAATATAGAGTCAAAAAAAAGAAACCCTCCATTAAAGAACAAGTAAGTTGTTGCGTATTGTACATATGTAGGTACATATTATATGTTTATTTATTTGTATTGTCCCAATGTTTTAAATTATAAAAACAAATGATTTTTTTACATTTTTGTAAACGAGTTGCTTTTTACATTTTATTCTTTTAAGTCGTTAAATTATATATACTACTTATGCATCATCAAAACACGACTCTAACAGTATTATTCCACTTAAAAATATTAATCACAATTCGTAAATATGTATGTATACCTGCATATTTACTAGAGCAAATTGCAGGAAGTAGAAAAACAAAGTATTTCGTTCTCATGTTTAAAATGCTGTAGGCGGCATACTTTAAATTCTTAACACAAAATATTTAATTTAAAATTAAAATATATGTACGTTCAATTAATAAAGAGATTTCAAGTGCGTCCAATAAAAATAGAACGCAGACATCATGTAGAATTTCAGCATTAGTTACTCCAATGTTTCCGGTTTGTTAACGTAGATACGACTTTTAGCGTAACCCCACAAAAAAAAATCGTACGGCGTTAAATCGCATGATTTTGGCAGCCAGTTGATGTCACCAGAACATGAAATAATACGACCTGGAAACTTTTCACGCAAAACATTCAGCGTTGTACCCGATATGAGTGGCAAGATGCCCCATGTTGTTGGAACCGCATATGTGTTCAACTTCGTACTGCTGTAGCATCTAATCTGCGTAAATTCTTAGCTGTCCATGGTCTTTGGGTTTCAGTTCTTGTGTTATCAGAATTTCTTACGGATGTAGGTCCAAGTCCTATTGCAAACTGCTTTAAATGGAGTCATAAGATGAGCCCAAAATCTACGTACATCGACGAATTAACAATTCCGAGCCTGAAAAATTGACAATTTTATTTTCTTTTTCTTTTACATGACCATCGGTTCCAAAATTACTTGGGGTCGACTCTCCTAGTGCTGAGGCGTTAAGTACATTTGCCTTGGGTTGTCGATTCTGAAAACCTTGATATCCGTGTTGACTGTTTCGAGCCAAGAACCTATTAGTTGATTAGGTTTTCTCCTTGGGCTCCCCCACTTCTAATAATAATAATAATAATAACTCATAAAGCGCAACCAGAGATTCCCTGACACGTTCAGTGACATTTTCCAACCTGTTGAGCTTTCAATCACCAACTTAACACTGAAACCGCAAGACAAATTACCAAATGCCTTGCGGTATTTTACTGATAAGATAGTTTCTTCAGCGGGCTCGGAGTTGAATCCAAAGAAGGCCTTTATAACTCTTCTCGTAAGAATGTTCTCTATTGTGCAACAAATGTCTAGCCTACGTAAGGCTTTGATAATAATCGACTAAGCTTTAAAGTTACAGCCTTGCATTCGTCCAGAACAAAGGAAAAAGGAATATCTCAGTGTGCAAATCTCTCTAGAGACCTGCATCCGAAGGAAATATTTATTACTCTGCACTTTATAATATGGTCTATAACGTATAACATATTAGAGAGCAGTAGATCCTTGCCAATGCGGCCATTGGACTTGCTGCCTTCTCACCTAAATGTTGTAGATGTTGCTTAAAAGTTTGCCTTTCATCTATGGTAATGATAAAGTAATTCAACTCCGGTTTGGAAATTACAATATGATCGCCGATGGTTACTCTTATGTTCTCCATGCTTCGTCTGCTGCTGATGAGCACTACTTCTGTCTTTTCCTCTGCAAATTGTAGACCCATGCCTACTAATCAATCCTGAACCATAACGATAGCATCGCTGCAGTCATACTCCAATACCTTAAGTTTGGTCACTACAAAGATTGCTAGTACGGAGAGTAACATCGCCTGTGTTATACTGTCTCGTTCCGTCGTTTGTGTCGTGGAGCAGTATCGTTTTTTTTTTTTCTAAAATATTCCGCCATTTTCTTCTGCAGGTAATCTATCACTCTTGACCAATTACTATGCAAGGAGTGTTTAATATAGACATCCATCATGGGGTCAGGCTAATTGGTCTGAGATCCTTGAAGAGTGTCTGTAGTCGCCAGGCAGTCCTTCGGAATATGATTCTAAATTTAACTTACAGTCGCGTAAGAAAAATGCCACCTAATTCCAAAGATTTGAATTGTTCAAAGCTGTTCACCACCCACTTCAACTTCTCTCCATTGAGAATATAAGATATTCAACAGCCTAAACATTGCTCCTTCACAGGGCTTACATTAGAGAAAGACATACATAGATCCGGAGAAGTAACTATCCATCGGAATATTCAGCGATTCATCTTCGAAATCCAATTGGACTATTTAGAATGCTTGGTAGATCTTGTGTGTTTAAGAGTACCAGAGGCTGTCTTATCAACACTTCGACAGAACGTGCGTCAAGTTCTGTGCTGGGCTTTTCTCTTCTTCGTTCCGAATAGTATTAGGTTGTCGTTTTAAATCTCCCAATTTGGGAATTGAAGTTTTTGCAGTGGAAGCTGTTTCAAGTTTCGACTAACTATAGCAATTCACCACCGAGTCGTAGACAGGAACCGGTAAGGGCTGAATAAAGAGCTGGTTCAGAAAATTGTTAAGCTTGTTCCAACTGAGATTCCGGGTTTAGAGGAAAGAATTCAATTTTCAAAATTGATTTCCAGGAAGCATTGATCCAAGAATAAATGCCACCCGGATAAAGCCAAATTTGAGATTGAGTGGTATTGATTTTGAGAGCCAAAGGTGACGTCTATTTTTTTTAAGTTTATGAATAAAAACATGACAAAGATATCTGTTATAAATTTCTTACCGAGCAAATAAAATATTTTAGTTTTAGTTTTAATTGTCACCAATTTTTCAAATACATTATACTGCCTGTATTGTTTACGATTTTTTAAAAAGCAATTTCTTTAGGAAACCCAGTACACGCATACATACATATCTGCAAACCTGTGTGCTATTGCGTCTTAATTTTGTTTTTAGTACTTTGCATGTAGTTTATACTAGTAAACCTTATTTTCTAAGATTTTTTTCCTTTGATTACCTCCCACATTTTTCTTTGTTTGTCATTTGATTTTGCTTGTAGTGATGATGAAGCTTCAAATACAAATGCACTAAATAGTCAATCAAATACAGAAATACACGATACCAACTCCACACCAACCACTGCTGTATTACAACAACCACTCGTAGATATCAACGAAATTCAATCAGATACTATTGACGCGCTTCCTAGGTAAAACAAATATTGCGTAGTATTATTGCAATCAAAATTTATTTATTACTAAATGTACTCTTTTTTTAACCAATTTTGACTAGAAAAAGGGGTTTTCAAGCTAATTTTTTTTACAACGGCTACATTAAAATATATTTAGTGATAGCACTTCTTAAAAGCCCCTGATCTAGAATTTCCTTTTAAATTTTTTTCTCCCTCGTTTTTTTCCTATCTTTCCTTTCCTCTAGTATAGTTAAACAATTAAAAATTATTTCAAAACTTTATTTGTTTTTTTCACATGCATTTAGGAAATATTCTGAAAGTGTTGCTACATTGCCATTGCCGATGTCACCTGGGTAAGTTTGGTGCACTTACTTGTTTAAACTTTAGTTTAAAATTTAACTAACAATTAAGTGATTTTTGCAATAAATAAGCAAAGGACATGACAAGTAAAAAAAGTCAATGTTACACAATGGAGTGTCGTGTTATGTCCGTTTGTTTGAATGTGCCAATGGAACTTGACACCTACGTAACCAACCTTAGTGCAGTTTTCGTGCCTATATACACTACCGCTAATAAGTATTTGAACATCGTTTAACACGTGAACTTAAAAAAAAAAACATAAATTTAAGGAAACTATAGAATTTTTTTCTTATTAATCGCAATTTTATTTATTTTATTATTTATAGAAAATAATATCAATTAATTGGGCGCCTGTAGACCTTTTGCAACAGTCGATCCTTTCGATGACTGTCGTAAATTTCGGACGGTATGTCCGCTATAACTTGGCTTGTAGCTATGACTTTTAGCGTAACACACAAAAAGAAATCCAACGCTGTTAAATCGCATGATCTTAGCGGTCAGTTGACGTTACCAGAACCGAAAATAATGTAACCTGGAAACTTTTCACGCTGCTACGCCGCGCCGTGTTGTTAGAACCATATATCTCCAATATCAATATCTTCGATTTCGTATTTCCAAAAATACTCTGTTATCACGCGCCTTTAGCACTCACCATTGAATGTTACAGTCCGTGATAGTGGCTCGTGGATCACATGAGGATTTTCTTCTTGCCATATGCAGCAATTTTGTTTATTGGCATAAATAATGCAAACAGTTAAGGAAGTTTCCTTTGCATGAAAATATTTTTACTTTCTTTGTAACTAAGTATTTACCTACATATGTTTGTCGATAATCTGAATCGAGTGCCTACTATTGTATATAGAGGCTGTGAAGCAATGTTAGTAAATGGTAATATCTTCCTTTGAAGATTTTAATCGTTTTTAAAATTATTTAAGTACTTTTCTTCATTGAAAAAATATTTACAGTCACAGTGGCTCAAACACATAATTTAGTGACGATACGATAGTATTTTAGTGAAAGGTATACTTACTTGTTACTTGTGGGCGCCGTGGCTCAAGTGGTTAGTGCGTTGGATCGCTGAGCGTGAGGTTCGAGGTTCGAATCCCAGAGAACACCAACAAATTTTTCACGGTCCCACCTCTCGCGAATGTCTGACAAACGTCCGAGAGTAATAACTGTCAAGAGAAAGCTTCTCAATTTGCCTTTCGGATATGGCTCTAAACTGTAGGTCCCTTCCATTTGTGTGAAAAAATATAACACGCACAACACGAATGGTCGCGAGAAGCTAGGCCCTGGACCACATACGGTCTGTTGCGCCAAGAATTTGTATTTGTATTTGTTGTTGTTTAACGTTGTTGTTTAACGGTCTCCCGACCAGTGAAGAATCTCTGTCTGAGGCAGAGTACCTTTCTATCCTCGCTGTTGGCGGCCACGTTGTGTCCAGTGCTCTGGCAGCCGCGATAGCTTCGTCTTTAAAGCGAATGTTCGGTCTTCCTGTTTGTCTCGAATCTGAGAACTGGGATTCGAAAATCTCCCTAGCTGGGGCGTTGTTGTCCATGCGCTCGATGTGGCCGAGCCATTGAAGTCGACGTATTTTGCTCGAATCTGTCCACATCTTGGTATAGCGGTTGTATCTTCTCCACCAAATTTTTGTAGACCGATCAGCCTAAACTCAGTGTTCTTAAAGATAATTAAGATAATCATTGGCCTCCATATTAGAAATACCGACACCCTCTTAACGAATACCATTTTGCCTACCTAGCAAGCAAATCAACATTACACCTTACAACACCTTGGGCCTGTATCAAGAAACAACAAGCATTGTACAAGAAGTTATTTTTAACTTATAACTAGAGTTACTGTTCCTAAAAACAACAGAATGAAAATGCAATATAACAATTGTTAAAACTGTCTTTAACGAATGGCAAATTGGTGAGTTTCCCACTTCCTGTAACTCAAAACAACAATTGCGCACATGATTTAGAAAATAATTGTTAAATTGTTAATAAAATATAACGAATGAATTCGAAATTGTTAAATGGCATAATATTGCTTTTTGATGAAGTCTGAATATTCTGTGTTATCTCGGAGCGGAACTTCATAGATGATTAGATAAACTTCTAGGAACAGACCTCCGATAATTATACAAGGACTCTTTCAAAATTTAACTAGGCTTTCACATATAAATATTTCTATATTTCCCGGAATTTTGCCAAAAAACGTCTCTCATGTATGTCCAGATTTTATTATCAGGAGTAGGGGAAATGTATTCTCCAAAGATTACAATCTCCTTCCAGAGAATTGCATGCCTGACGAGCTCGACAGGCAGGGTACAACCCCACCGAACTATCTAATGCAAGCATTAGCAGCCTCTAGAGCATCATCATTAGCTCCTCCTCGCTCAATGGGTAGATCTTTTTGGAGATGCTGGTCCTGTGGTAATACAATGGACCTTATTGGTCTAATTGAGATCGCACACTTACAGCCTGCCACGTCAACCTAACCTAACCTACTGCATTTAAACTTTGACCGATTTTTAAAATACTCGTCCAAGTTTCAATTTTGTTTTCTTTTGTTAGAAAAGAGAGACCGAAAAGAATATTTCTATTGTCATGAATTTTAACCAAGACAGTTAATTTGCCTGTGGCACTTATTTTCCTCCGCATTGTGCAGGTGCAGCTGTGACACAATCATTTGTTAAACTGACTTAACAAATCTTAGGAAATTTTAATTTTAACAAATACAACACATTTTTTTTGTAGTACGAACTTTACTTGTTAAATCTTCATTCTTAACAAACGTCGGTTTTTATGTTAAATTGTTGTTTCGTGGTATAGGCCCCTGGTTGAAAAATTGAAGTCACAGTTGTACAAAGACATTACACTTTGTGCTTTTCTAATTATATTTTTTAAATATCTCTGCTTCATACTCATCCCTACCGTTGAATCCGCCGCGCCAGGGGGAATTATTCACCGAAAAAAATATTTCGGCATCGTCAAATCCGCAAAGTGAACAATTCCCCGTGTCGGTAATGTGAATAAGTTCCACTGTATCGTAGAAAACGTACGAATCCAATTTTTCCCAAACAAAATGACATTTCTCATCCGCATCAAAATCATTGCGGATTTCATATGATTTGCTTGGCTGCACGTCGTCTCCTTGTTTACAGAAATGTAAGTGAGATATAAAAAAGCAACAATTTTGCATTTGTTTACATATCCGGAAAAAAACTACAAACAAAAAACAGTTTAGAACGGTGGTAAACTCTATGAAGGAATCACCAGACATTGCTAAAAATATGACCAAAAGGCCACCAGAACAGGTGAAAAGGTTTTGGGACGATCTTCGGCTTGAGCTGAATAAATATGGGCAGTTTTTAAGTAATTAAATTACATGGTTACAATTACAACTCAATTTGAATAATCGTTTTATTTTCCAAAAAAATATTTATTGCCAAAAAAAGACAGCTGTTTAACAGTAAACCTACTTTTCCCAAATGTCTGTCGATAAGGAAACGTTCTCGGCGAATTCCGCGATAGCAGTAAAAAGTGAAAGAGAATAGAATAGGTGAAGTGAAACAAAATGATTCACTGAAATCAGGACATATGAAGATCCTTAACAAAATTTCGCAGTATGTGTTATTGGCTTCATTCCGAGCGAATAAATTAAAACCATCCCGAATCGCATCCACTGGGAGCGGGGAATCAACTGGTACACTAATGGCGGATGGTGTGCGTGCCGAAATATTCGGCGCCAATTTTACATCTGTACCTACTTATCCTTACCCTACTTGCTGCACATAACATTATTCCACGTCCTGGTCCATGGTCACCGAAATACCACTGGTTTCTTAGAGTCAATTTTCGTCGAATCTCTAGCTGTTATTTTTGGAATTAATGGTGACTTCAGAAAACATGAATTCCTTAACTATCTCAAAGTTAAAACTATCGAACAGTGATGTCGTTTAGTTTGATGATAGCATATACTTAGTTTTGCCCTCGTTCCAGCCCGAGCAACTCGTTTCGCCTGTTTAACCGTTGCTGTGAAAGCTTTTATTACGTTACGCTGAAAGCGACCAATGTCGTCGTATCCTAACAGCTGGACGGATTTGTTGAAGATAGTGTTCTGTTTTCACTTCTGCACAACGCAAAATCTGCTCCAGGACGAGAAGGAAGAAATTATGTATATGAAGACGCATCTCCTTGACGAAATCCGATACTGTGAAGACGTGGTCTATCAGTGATCTCAGTGTGTTACCGAAAGGCTTTAGACGTTAATACAGTACGTTAAATACTATCTTATTAAGCGACATTAAGCAGGTATATATATAAGGCTCGATAGATGGTGCAAGACATAGAATCGCTCTTCTGGGCCATACGGAGCTGATATTTCCGTCATCAGGCATTCTTTATTCAACCCATACTTAATTAATGATTTAGTGCATGCACCCTACCCAAATATCTCCGTATTTGAATAGCTCTCCTGGTAAGCCATTAGAGCAGACGGTCTTGTTACTTTTCAACTTATGAATAGCTGCGCCAACCTCTTCTGTACTGGCGAAGATAATTAATTTTACGTTAAACTGAGTTCTTTTCTTGCACTACCACTCTCTTGACATTATCCCTGTTTAACAACTGCTTAAGCAAATCTGCAATTACCTGTGCATCGATGACTAAAACACCGTCAAAATAACACGTACTTTAAAAAGAAACCAACCATAAAGACTTTTCGTGACATCAAAAGGTTCGGTGAAGTTTTCACTAACTTTGGTGGAGCAACATGAGTTGTCTATCGTTATCCTGTAAAGCAGACAAGCAGACAGGGATGTCGAGACTAAACACGCCTCGTCTCTATATCTCTATCATAAATGCTTTCCGGCCTGAAAACGTAGTTATGAGGATATGTTGGCCAGATTTTTACCGTAAGTTGTATGCAATGGTGTATACGATATTGGTGCAGTTTAGAGGTTCTCGTTTCTTGAAGACTGAGATTCAATTCATCGGGCATACTTTCACCCGACCAAATTTTGTAGATTAATTCTATACTAAGTACTTTCCTGCAGCTTTGAGAGTTTTGGCGGCTATGGGATAAGGTTCCGCAGGTTTGTTCTCGCAGCTGAATGGCTCATGCTGTCTAACATCTATAAGTCGTCACTGTCTCACAGCCTGTTCTGTTCTGTATGTTCAGCGCCGACTGCGATTCTACTACTACGTTAGCGTGTCCGTCACTGCATGTTTTTGTTCTGGCTTTGAAGCCTTTATATATTTATTTTACCTTTCGATCAATCTAATCTCATTCTCCTTTTTTTCTTTCTCTTAAGAAGTCAATGATCCTCTTATTTTCTCCATTTTTAACTGACAAGTAACTTATTTGTACCTTTTTTATATTCTTTTTTAAATTACACTTTTATATGCATTCAGAATAAACAAAATTAAGTTAGGATACTCGTACTAATATTAATTTACTTTTGATCTTGTAACAGCTCTTAGTCTACTTGACATTTAATCCCCAAAATTCTGTAAAATTCGGGGTCAATACTGTTCCGTAGTCGTTGAATCTGTATGCGTGCAGATTTTGAGTCAGTAGCTCCCTCAGCCAAGAAAATAATGATTTGTTCCTGTAAGCACTCGTGGGAGATAGGGCGTCAAAAGGGACCGCGCCTCATCGTGTGGGGGTTGCTGCAACGTGTTTCAGCTCTCATCAACTCATTTTCAGAGACCTTGTCTCCTCCTCAACAGTCATGCGCCAAGTTTGCTTAGGTCTCCAACTTGAGTTAGTGGATTTCATTACATGGCATACTAAGCAATGGAACTTTTTTCACTCCGTAAGGTGTGAGGGCTATTCATTCGAAGTAGGGTTCGCTCAGAATATCAGAATATCCTTAGGAGAATGTGTAAACATCTATTTACAAAGATTTGCATGAGTGCAACCATAAAGTAGTACTGACTACATTATACATAGAACATAACATTGTTCTTCCACATTTTAGATAGAATACGAACGCAGCTTTTGCTTTCCCAATTTCTCTGTTCATATCGAGTTTGATGCCGCCGTCAATCAAGTGAACGCTTCTTAAATAATGGAAGCTATTAACTTTGTCGGTCTGCTGACCAGCAATGCAGGACGTGACATTTTGCAAGGAAACTTTTATAACGGTTATGGGTTTGTACAAAATGCGTAAAGCATTTCTAGATGAAATTTAGCCTAATGCTGTCAAATACTTTATCGAAGGAGAAGAGCAGATGGAGGCGGATCTATATATATTTCACGCATTCTATGATGCTCCTATAAATGTTTATGTGGTTGATCTGGCGCGGAAGCCTCCAGGTGGTCTTTGCATTCCAAAATAATGTAGTCTTTATCTTAGCAATATCAGGCAAGACACAGACACCTCTCCAGTTTCCGCACTCCATTAGGTTGCCTTTCTTTAGGAGTTTGATGATCATTCCCTTCATTTAAAAAAATTCTCTTTCCCATACTTGTGTAATGAGTGGATGCAGAATGTCTGCCGATGTATTTGGCGCCGCTTGTGTCATCACTGTGTCATTAATTGCTATTATGTTTGCCTGTTTTGCTAGAAGATCCAATGCGTAATCGGGATTTGTTGCAATGGATAACTCATTTGAGTCCAAAGCAACGATACTATTGTCTTAAAGGTTAACTACGCACCGAAATGCTCCTTCCATCCCTTTACGAAGTTAGCAAGGTACCATCCACACTCTTCACTGGATGTAAACTAGAGCTCGATCATCCATTAGCTCCTTTGTGATTCTGTAGAAGGTCCTGCTAACGAATCAACTAGCTGCAGCTTCTGCTTATCCCCTGCATTCGTCACGTCTCACACTACGCTGCACTCTGCACTTCTTTAAACTTCAAGAGATATTGGATCTCAAGCCCTGCCGTCAGACAGAGGTACATACATACATCCATACTTATCTTGACCCCGTCGTTATTGATTAATTAATTACAAAATTCATTTGAGTTTGTTGCTTTCACATAACAATTTTTAAAATGATAAGAAACATCTATCAAAATCGGTTAACTGGTTCTTCAGTCATAAATTAAATTGTTACAAGTTAACCGCTTTAAAAAATGGTTTACATTGCACCTACGTAAAAAAGTTAAAAACTTCACTACATAAACTGAAAAATAATGATTTATTAAAACCCATTGAGTCTTTGTGACGTTTGACCGAGAGAATAAGCTTTTGTTTGTTAGTATGCTTCCACTTATGAGGATATTCTGAGACATATCGATGTGTAATCTTTGAACCACGTTTAACCTAAATGCAAAGTACATGACCAATCCTTTCAGCCGTCATTGAGCTTCCCTGGGGTTTTGTATATACGTATATGTATGCATATAGTGAAGTAATATTAAGTAATGTATTTGTTAATAGTTAACCGTACTTTTATACAGGCGGAGAGCAAGTGGGGTGCCAGGAATAAGGGTGATGCCTCCCTCAGTAGAGCTGGGATTAGACGAAACAGGCACCTTAAGTGAGGAATGGTCTTATGAGAAAGTTGGCAGGTATACTAATAAATTAGATTCGATACTTTAAATGCACGTTTTTGCATCATGCATTGTGTTTATTTTATTACGTATAGGTACAATATTTTCAACTTTTAACCTTGCACATTTCCAAATGCATTCATTTTTATATTAGTACAATCTAGTTCATACATTTTATTTGAAAAGCTTTAAGGCATCTCTCTGTATGTACTCGTATTAAACATTTTCATTGTTTCATCTGTTAATGTACCTCAACTTTTGATTTTTAATGATAAATAGAAACCATAGTAACATATCATTTCTCATTAGTTTTGCAACTACAACTGATGCCTAACTTCAAGTTTTTATAGTTACAATAAAACGAGTCAGTTTTACCGACATTCGCATATTCCACTTCTAGATATTTGTTCAGAATTGGTTTTAAAATATTGGTTACACAAATACCGCATATCTTAATTAAAATAAAAATTTATTTAATTCTCTAGAAAAGAATTATATTTATATTCTCTAGAAAAGAATCTTTTGTTCAAGTTAGACGAATTTATTTTGTAAGAAGTTATAGGACTTTAATTTTATTTTTTTAAATAGCATTATACCATTTATAATAAGTGCCTTATCGCTAGGCAACTATGGTCAAAACTAGACTAAAGAAGATCTAACGGACTTCTTAAGCATAAGTGAGGAACCCCCTTTACTCTAACCAACGTAATAAACGGACACTACACGATAGGCAGGCACGCCCAAAGATTTCGCATACCCTATAACGACTTCTGCAAAAGTTGCAGAGACGAGGAGGAAGAAGAATCGTGTCCTGCACTGGCTAACATTAGGATAGCTACACTTGGTCATTACTCTTTTGATGGTCTTATTGACCTTAATAACGCCTCTACGGCTAACATTAATAATTTCATAAAGAAAAGTAATTGGTTCCAGGAGCGGACAGTGTGACCCACCTGCCCATACCTTGTGGCAGCACATGAAGCTACTTTGGTCTAAGTGTACCTTATCTAGCGCCACATCAACCAAACAATCCAAGCATACCTTTTATATGCTACCAGCGAATGAACCCTTAAAGGTCTTATTTAGATAGTTTGTTTTAATCAACGTTATTTTGCTTTAAAGAACCGAAACTTTTATTTTTACTTTAATTTTAATAATAAATTTTTTTTTGTTTCCTAACATCATGCTTCAAAGTATTGTCTTATTAGTGAACACTAAGAAGACCATTTGGAGTAAAAGAACTGACTGGCACCTACTTAGACTGGACACATGATCCAGATTCCAGAGAGAAAAACCTCCCCAAAGACAGAACCTTGTTACAGAAAAAATTGTCTTATTGACGCAAAAAACTACTGAAGTTAATATGTTCAATAATTCAGTATTTAATTAGAAAATCACCGCCTTCGAGGAAAAGTAGTGACGTCAAGTTTTATCGAGTAAAAATTCCGTATACGATTTTCAGGTTATAACTTCGTTCATTACTACTTTTCAAATTTATTTAAGTCTCTGCTTGTTTAAATATAAAAAAAAATCTCAAAAACAGACCCACATGCCAATTTGTACTTTTGTTTTCTTTTTTCTTATTAACAATTTTTAAACAGTCTTTTACTTAGCAATGGAATTTTGAAATTGTATGCACCTACTGCACTATTATATTAAAAGTCAAGAATACATTATTTAACCCATGTAATACAATACGATGAATGGCATACTCTTAGATATTAACAACAAGATGCAATATTATTTATACAATATAACATATAAAATATATTCCCTCATATAACGGTGTAACAAGACTCTATCTCATTTAACACATACGGTCGGAGTTAAAAAATGTGAAGGAAACCTTGACTACGTGCTTCGAAAATGTCCAGCCCTAGCAAGAGTAAGGCTTCGCACCCTGGGTTAACTGTTCGTCTTTGCTGATATACCTAAAGATTTTGTCAAATCTTCAGGATGGGTTATAGGTTGAAAGGAGGAGGAAACCCTCATTCCCCTCATCTACACCTATCTGGCCCATGTACCAAGAAGGCTGCTCGATTCAAATGTTCTTTTCTCCAATGATCTGGAGTCCTTAGACAAGCAGTCTACGCTTTATCAAAACCTTCGGTTGGTTTTATTAGTCACTGGGAAGTCGAAGTGGATAGGTTGTATTGTATCACAAAAGATGTCGTCTGGCCAAAATGTTTATGTACTCTGGTACAGCCAGTGACCGAAACCTAAACCTTAACCTAAAACGGGATTGGGCTAATAAGGTTTTCTATAAAGTCGCCTTAATTATTCGTGTAAGAGCTTTGCTATTCAATCACCTTCACAGTCCAAAAGCCAAAGATTGGTCAAAGATTTTACAAAAAATCAAAAAAAAAACTTTAAATCTGTAACTACAGAGTAGAAAAATTTTAAAAAACGCTTTGGTATATTCCTATCACTTTATTAAAAATTAGAGAGAAATACAGATAAAAATCTTTTGTCCTGAAGTTGATTCACGGCCACCCTCTTATGTACATATATCCGAAGAATTGTTTTAAATTTAGATTCTGATATCCAGGAAAACCCCGAAAAATAATATTAAGTGGATATTGCTGCACATCTGATCCTTGATGCATATTTATCGACATCGGTAAGTTTTAAGCATGCGTTAGGTATGCACTACATATGGCTTTCAATTATTCCGGTTTACCTGTGTTTGGATTTTGATGCTGCGAACATAATTAAAAGCACACATTCACTCAAATATATATATATATATGGACATTATTCTTCCCTCCAATAATCCTCATGATGAAGTATGAACGTAGTATGAAAAAGGATAATAATTGTAACAAGTATCAATTTGTTTCATATCTACATATTCGTGATTATTGGTTACTAAACGATTAGCACATGGAGCAGATTCATCCTTCCTTTTATTATTTAAGAAAATAAGTCATACGAGTATATTATTTTTTTTTCATATTTTACAGAGGTGGTGATTTCACTTACGAGGAGGATTTTACTACTCAAGACCATCATATTGTTATTGAAGCTCTTATATCGACTTGGTATGGAATACTTTCAAATACCGATTTAATCTGCTATTTTATTGTTTTCATAAATCAGGTAAATAATAAAATAAAATTAATAAAGAATAAAAACTAAACAATTTTTTTTATAGGTTATCAACGCCAGTATAATGTCTCTTCCATTACCATTAATGGTATTCCTCTGGGGTACTCTTTCACTGCCTCGACCGCCAAAAACCTTTTGGGTTACATTGATTGCATATACCCAAGCGTTGATTTTAATTAAATGCATTTTCCAATTTAAATTGATATGGGCAAATTATATCAATTTGCCAAATGAACCGCTAGCAGCGGCTAAAATCATTGGTATTGAATTGAATAATAACTATGCAAACTATGACTTGTTGCTTCTCTTGGTACTATTTTTCCATAGGTAGGTATATTCCTTCAAATATAAATTATAATTATAAAACACTGAACTTTATCGTTTTTTTTTATAGATTTATATTAAAAACTCAAGGCTTGTGGAAATCAGAATATAAAAGTGAAATAATACAGGAGCGAGCTTTAGTTTTACAGGAATCTCACGTAAATCCAAGTGATGCGTAAGTTGAACTCTTTTGACCTATTTTTACAGATACTATTTATAATCATTTGTCAAAAATGCTGAAATGCTATTCAGATCAATATAAACTTACTACATCATCAATGCCAAGGTCGAACTTCTTTAGATAGGTTTTTGATTCTCTAAAAATTTTTCTTTAGTATCATTAATGTACACTTTAGAAAGGAATATTTCAATGATTTCCTGTCTAGAGAATCATCGGAGCACATGATGAAAAATTAATAGTCTTCTTAGCTAAAAGTCAGAATTCAAAAGTTCGGTCGGCCTTACATGCACATCTTGTTAAAGATGATTGATAAAATTATTCCAACAAACCAACACTTCGGATTCCAATTAAGGATATAAGGGAACTTTAGAATTAGTTATCGATGGGAAGGGTAATGCTTTGGGAAAGTTAAACAGATTCTCTCCTCACCCTCTCTGCCTTATTTGCGTTGCGTTACATCTTCCTTATCCTATTTCTCCGGCGAAGTTTCTATATACGATTATCATCAACTATTTCAGGGATTTACTGTTACAAAAAATAATATGACCGGTGTAAAAAGGAATTACAAGATCTCCTTGCATGGATCTGTTGATAAATAGAATCGTTTGCGCCTTAGATGTAACATTATATACAATATGCGGGAACTCTAAATATATCAAAATTTTGCAAGGTGTTTGTCGTCACCGTTGATTCCATCTGTGGCATTCTCCAGCTGTCGTATAAGCCATGAACCAACTAACATACCCCTCCAGTCAGTTCGGTACATACCGTACTACCTCCGCGGTCTTACCCCAAAAAGCAGCGATTGGCAAGAGTAATTCTTCACTAAGAAGGAGAAAAAATCGTTGCTGCTTCGAGTCCAAGCCACCAATGCTAAGAGTCCTCTCGTTGTCAAAATATATATACTTCGTTAGGTCCTTATTTTAAACCCAAATGCTTGCAAATGCACGGCTGACAACTTGCTTAGTTTTTCCAATCATGTCAATATAATCCGCATATGCAAATAATTGAATGCACTTTTGAAAAATTTTACCTCTGGTGTTACGTACAATTGTTTTAATTATGATATTATAGAGATCAGAATGCTTAACATTGTCTTAAACCTTTTCCCACATAAAAGGCTTCGATGATTTTCTTGGAGCAGCGAGATTTCTCGATTATCACCCTGCATAGAAGAACCAGTTTGGGATTGGGCATCGCTCTATATAGTTTATCTCTATATACGCTATCATAGGCGACTTTAAAGTTCATGACTAAAATCTATCAAGGGAGGGTGGATATCTATTTGAAATTCCTAGATTTTCTCTAAGATAGGCCGGAGTATGAACGAATGGTTGACTTTCCTGGCCTAAAACCAAAGCTGATACGAGCCAACCAAGCCACAGTACGGTCGACAGAATCTTATATGCGACGTTTAGAATACTTTGTTCCTCTATAGTTGGCTACACTGCTTTGTGTAGAATGGGGAATATCGGAAAACTGCAGAGCCCGCGTGATTCCAATATGACATTAATCTTTAATCTACTGAAAACACCACATTAGAAAGACAGGTGTCGTTAGACTTAGCAGCTAGTTGTCTCCAAAAATTAAGTTATTTAACACTAAATAAAGAGGTGCTAACCTTTAGGCTTCTCTTTTAAATCTTAGTTAGCTTAAAAGTTTCACTCTTTTCAGTCTTCTAATTAAGTTGTTATTGTTCAGTAGTTGAGGTACTACTTCGTTATTGTCATTGCAAAGCCTAATCTCGTTTCTCAAAATCTGTCAGGAATTTTCAAAACCTTATTGATATTTTTCCTGGGAAATATTGTGTTAATTGCTTTACACATGATAGGAAGTAAAAATACGTAATATTATTTATTTATGGAATGAATGATCAAACCTATTGCTCCAGCTCCAGTAAAATTGATTTTTTTTTTGCCAAAAAGCGAAAGAAACATATCAATATCTAGGACACTTGGACAATTGATTTGGATATTTAAGGCTCATATTTTTGCATGAACTAAAATAACCCTTTTTTTATTGTAGAGACGATGAAAATTCTACTACTGAAATCGAGGAACGGTCTGTTATTTTAAAAGATAATGAGCCTGTTTATGCTAATACCCCAGAGGAGAGCTTGGAGGAGGATTCCGCGGAATATATTGCTGGAATGTCGAAATTACGGTAGTATAGCTAATACTCGTAAATTTTAGATTGCGATTGTTTTATTTATTTATTTTTTGTTTTAGGAAAAATGAATACGTAAGATCGTGCAGTAAATTTTTTCATAATTTGATACATAAATCTCGCCTTCCAACTGATGTTTATGCGCTGATGTTCTTGTGTGACTTTGTTAACTTTTTCGTACTTCTATTTGGTTTCACTGCATTTGGGGTAAGAATTACTACATGCTTTGGTAGTCTAAAAAATATTTCTTTTTAGTTTTATACATTCGCTCACGCATGCTTTTCTGCGTTCTAAAATATCTCAGCACAGTTTTTTTTTATGATATTTCAAGTCTATACACGTGGCTTAGTGGTTAGTGCGTTGGATTACTGAGCATTAGGTTCGAAGTTCCAATCGCAGAAAGCACCAAAAAGTTTTTTCACGGTCCCACCTCTCGCGAATGTCTGACAAACGTCCGAGAGTAATAAATGTCATGGGAAAGCTTCTCAATTCGCCTTTCAGATATGGCTCTAAACTGTAGGTCACTTCCATTTGTGTGGAAAAATATAACACGCACAACACGAATGTGTTTTAAGAGAAGGTAATAAAATGTATACCGTCTTCTTCTGAAAGTGTACGAAACTTCTTTATTTTTTATAGTAGAGCCACTTTAATCTGAATTCCATACTTCTTATTTCGAACATCGTGTTGTTGTAAAGTACCTACATATTTATAAAAATACTCTAAAGCAGATTTATAGAGATATAGTGGCAACTATAGTGGAAACTTCCCCATCCAAACCAAGCGTTAAAAAGTTCAAACGTAAACACTGTGTTAGACAACATGAACTACAAAGGAAAACATTAAAAAAATAAATTGTGATCTGATCATTAGGGAACGCAGATTTATAAAGATATAGTGGCAACTATAGTGGAAACTTCCCCATCGTTAAAAAGTGGAAAGCCGCATTCAAACGTGGGCACTGTGAAAGACAACATGAACTACAAAGGAAAACATTGAAAAAATAAATTGTGATAACGGAAGTATGTGAGATCTTTGGCATCTAGTACGAACAGAGTTTTCCAAGCTATCTGCAAATTGGGTCTTCTTGGTCCATAATCCGGTGAAGGAAAATGTATTCTATACTTTTACCATCGACACGCGCCAATATGGCACTGTTAACTGCTCCTGTTTGATCATTGAAAGACGTTAAAATAGCTCGCTCACCGAGCCACTATGTTCTGTTTCTTTTTTTATATGTTTATTTTAAGGCACCGTACTCGAAAAATTTTGGGATTCTACTGTAAAATTTTAAATTGTTTTAAGGAAAATTACTTGTTCTGATCAACAGTTTTATAATTTTATTTTTACATTGTATTCACTCCACTAACATATTACCGAGATATTAATAATTGTATTATATATCTACTTTTATTTTACTTTTAGTCACAACATGACGAAGGCGTCCAAACATATTTAGCTGAAAATAAAGTGCCTATACCATTTCTAATTATGTTGTTGCTGCAATTTATTTTAATTGTTATCGATCGTGCACTCTACTTACGAAAGGCATTGGTAAAAAAAATATTTTTCCATTTATTCTCTGTGATTGGGATTCACATCTGGATGTTCTTCGTAATACCAGCAGTTACAGAACGTAGTTTTTATTCTTTAGCACCGCCAATTATATTTTATATTATTAAGTGCTTGTATCTTCTACTTTCATCGTATCAAATTAAATGTGGTTATCCAAAACGAGTTTTGGGTAATTTCCTTACCAGAAGTTTTTCGCTGGTGAATATGATATCCTTCAAAGTGTAAGTGGTTTTAAAATAAATTTTATACCGGGTGTTAAAGCTTAAATGTGGGATGGTACTTCAGGATCTGATATAAATGTTTTTTGACTAAAATTGGTCGATTTTGAATGCCGTTCGAGATCCTGTAGTAGCAGCCAATATTGAAATTACATCTTGTACATTAATACATATATTTTCTTATACTTAATTTATTTTCTTTTTTTTTCGCAGGTATATGCAAGTACCATTCTTATTCGAATTACGAACGATACTCGACTGGGTGTGCACAGATACTACAATGACTCTATTCGATTGGCTAAAAATGGAAGATATTTTTTCAAGTGTTTATTTTATCAAGTGCAGTAGACAGTTAGAGTCCGATTTTCCTGCAATGCGAGGAGAGAAGAAAGCTTGGATTTCAAAAATCGCTTTGGGTGGAATAGTTATTTTACTTATCGTTGTGTCGATATGGGGTCCTTTATGCCTATTTGCATTGGGAAATGCTGTTGGACAGTCAAATATACCTTATGAAGTATCTGCAACGATTCATATTGGACCTTATGATCCAATTTACAAAACTCGGATGAGAGAAAATATATATGGTTTTGACTCTAGAAAGTTCTCCGAATTCAAAAGTGCCTACAAAAAGAATAGACCCGCTATCACATTCTTTAGTAACTACGATGCCGTCGATATTGCTGCAATCGTTTTAAAAGGAAATTCACCTTCATTGTGGTCGATTTCGCCACCGGATAGAGATCGACTCTTACAAGATTTAAGAAACAGTAAATAGCTAACAGTCTTACTAATGCAGAACGTGTTTTTTTCTCAGTTTTCTAATTTTGTTTCTTATTCTTTTTCAGACAATACTTTAAAGTGCCGTTTCACATATTCTCTCACGAGGACGCCTCCAACAAAAGGCGCCATGGGAACGGTTTTTGATGAAATAACGTATGTGTTACCATTTGAAGGGCGAGAGAATATGATTAAAATGCTTCAAGGAGATGCGGAAGCTGACGACGTGGTCGTAATTCCAAATATTATTCCCAAATTCATTAAGGTACGCAAATGTTGAACAAAGTCAGTTTAAAAAACATAAATTCTGTTCTCTTTAGGTCCATAATGCGGGTGAATTAACTATCATACCTCAACTTTTGTCAGATGATAACAGTAAGTTCTGTCTAATCCAAGTGTTTATTAATAGTTCAGTAATTTTGATAATAACCTAACGAAATTATTACCCTTCTAAGTCTAATTGCATTCAAGTGATATTATCTAAAGCAAATGAAACGAACATCGACTTTTTCGATGGAAGTATACCTATACATAAGCAGGTTTTACTGCAAAGATAATTTTGGATATTTTTAGCAAACGGCAAAACAATCAAAATTATAATGCCCGGAGAGAAGCCTTCGAGGAAGGACAGGGAAATCTCGTAGTAGAGAAATACTCAGAACAGCGAGAATTACATAATCATCAGTTTCCTGATCTTATCTGCTGTTATGTGTGAACGTCTTAAAATTCTTGACATAATGAAGTTCGTATTTTGTAGCTGCTTTTTGCCTTTTGTTCTACGGTTTTCTTCTCGACATCTAGCTATCTGGTCCCCCGCTTGACCGCATATCTTCTCGCTCTTCTTCAAATTCGTCGATCAGCAGGGGTTCCATCATTTTACGAAAATCGTAGCTTTCTATATTTTTCATACGCATAGTGTAAACGAAGTTTTATTTTTGCTTTTCTTCACAGTAGTGTTCATAATTCGTTGCAGTTTTCGATTGTGTTCAAACCATTTATCAGGAGCATCCAGCATTTTGACACCAATTATTGTTCTGTTAATACGCTTAAATTATTCGTTATTACGAGCAACACCAGTAGTGATCAGAATGCGAATGATGATCCGTTCTTAGCATTGTTCCTTAAAAGCAAATGATGTGTACGCAGACCCCTTATCAGTGATGATTCTCCCCGGATCGCGAAAAATGTTGCTCTGCATGAAAAGAAATAACGCCCGTCTTGCAACGCCCGTACATGAATTCTTTTTCTTCATGATTGTCCGTGTAAATTTTATATTTTATTCCTTAAAGATAAGTTTTTAGCTTTTTTAGACACTTATACTAGCGAGAGCTTCTTGCTCATAGCTTGTATACATGACCTCAGCTGGCGATGTTTTGTAGCTAATGTAGAAAACATAATAAAGTTTGTGGTCGTCATGTCTTTGCAATAGGACTCCTCCACTACAATAGTAATAATGCTCCTGGTTCCAGAAAAGCTATATTTCTAATTTCATCTACCTACTTTCTTATAATTTGAAGTCCAAAAAGTATATACATATGTAGATGAAGGGGCTCTGCTCCTTATAGAGTCCAGCGTTGCGAATAAGCTATAAATATCGAACGCTATTCCAAGGTTTTTACAAGGATTGGATCATAGTAGTAGCAAATCTGACAGTCCGACAAGAAAAATAAGATCTATTCAGGTCACAGTTTTAAAGTGGCCTCCACTAACCTTTCAAATTCAACTGGAGTAACAAAAGGGAATGGAGTAATGAAGCCGGGATGTACCAACTTGGATAAAACACTATAAAATGGTACACAGACGGATCGAAAACTCCCACAGAAACCGGTGCAGGTGTATACGGGCCCAGAATCAAATATGCGGAAGCTATGGGAAGTCCAAAATACTCCAGTATCTTCCAAGGAGAAATATACGTAATTGAAAGATGCGCCCAATTTAACCTCGATAGAAAGTATTGCGGGCAAGACATCGCGATGCTGTTAGATAGCCAAGCCGCAATCAAGACCTAAAGCTCCTATGAAATCAGGTCTCCACTGGTGTGGGACAAAATAAACCGATTAAGTGGGAACAACAGAGTCACGCTTTACTGGGTACCAGGTCACGTAAGATTAAAGGGGAATGAAGCAGCTGAAAAACTAGCTAGAGAAGGATCAGAAACCGTATTCACTGGGACCGGAACCATTTTGTGGACCGCATACGATGCGGGAATAACTAAGAATGGAAGAAGACTGAAATAGAGTGAACCTTTGGGAGAAACTCCCTAGTCGTCGGGCATAATTTTGCCTCGCATACTTTTCTAATAGTCTAACAGATACTAACAGCAGAACACCGCCTCCATATTTTAAAATTTCCGAGGGTAAGCCATCGAGGGCCGACGACTTTGTTGTTCTTTAGCTTCGTAATAACTGTGCTAATCTTCTCCAAGCTGGGAGGGAGAACTATTTCATCGACTGCTTGTGACATCTCTGCTAGCGGTGTCACACTCCCTGTTTTAACTTAAAAAATTGTGTGTTCAAAAGTTTTTTACAATTCAAATTCGTTATCTATCTTGTATAAATTAAATTGAATTATATTAATTAAATTTTCTCTTTACAGAAAACCGCCCATTAGCAATCAAACTGCATTCGACCAATAACGCATCTGAAGGGATTTGGTGGGAGATTAAAGAATCTTGTGATGATTTGTTTTACAAAAATACTCTAAAGCAATTACCGTTTTCAAATTGTAAATCAGGAGTTGTTATGTACACATTCAATGATAAGAAATTTCCGTCAACCTTCAGTTTTTTGACGGCCGGAGGGTAAAATATGTTTACTAAAATATTATTTTTTTTCTTATTTACATCTTGCTTGTTTGACTCTTTTAGAATCATTGGCCTGTACACCAGTTTTGTAGTTTTGGCATCAAGATTGCTGAAATCATTTATTTCTGGTCAAAGTAGAAGGATAATGTTCGAAGATCTTCCATATGTGGACAGAGTTCTCCAATTGTGCCTTGACATTTATTTGGTGAGTTTTTTTTTATTATTATTCATTTGTAGAGTGCATGTACTTTTCTCAACTTAAACCTCGTACCTAATATAAACAAGTAGATAAAGCAAATTTTAAATGGCAAAGTAATACAGTCTAGCATCGTTGATGCTACAATTTCGGCGTTTAGGACTCGAGGATGCTTCCAAACCTAGTTACCTTATTTACAGCTTATTTCAATGTTTGCTAAATTATTGATTCATCATTAGCGAAAAATTCAATTTCAGGAGTACTGCAATATGCATTATCTGAAGTACAGAGATAGGTGTACATTCAAAAAGACAAGAACCACAATATGGAATCGTTTTATTCGGACCTCTTTTAATGGTGAAACTATTCAATTTCCATGAGTAGCAAAGTGCAAACAGCAAACTATCCTGCATCCTACACATCGACCGAATCACCGATAAAGCTAATTGAGCTAATTGAGCACTATGAATCTAACTATAGTAGAAACTGTGGACTAATTTCTTAGAATACACTTTTGGTAGTTAGACAGTGGTCAGTAAGAAAGGTTGAATGAGTTCAACGTCTAGCCAATATCTAAAAAATGGACTGTATGCGCTCCGATTTCACTGTTTCGTTTAAAGTTACTAGTAATCTTTCAGAAAAAGATATAAGCTATCTACCAGTACGCAATCATTAAACTGCAATCTAACACCCGCGACCAAACCAAGTTTTTCTTCTCCGATATGCAAGCCACCCTTATAGCTTTAGACACGGTCATGAGGAACTGAAAGCTATACCTGAAGTCAGTTACATTCCTTTCAAAACTTTTTTTTTTTTTTGATGCGCTGGAGGGGTGAAATCTTTTATGGATACTCGCTAGCCCGTACTACGAATTATGCCAGACTCCATGCTCCTGCACGTTTACGTGGCTGAAACAACCCCCCCGAACTCTGTCCTGTGATGCCCCCTACGGTACTACCGGCCAAGGCATTCCTTCGTAGGGGCAAGCAGGTTTTGACATCATGTCTTCTCCTTCTTAGGTTCCACGGTTTCCTTCCTCTTGGCCTCTCGGTGTTTGATTTTCCCACCGTAGTTCCTGCATGATGCTTGCAATGATACGGTTAGCGATGTCCCATGCTTCCCTCGTTGAAAGCATGAACAATATCAGTCGTCTTGGGGTTATTTCATTGCCTATCTCTTGTTCTAAGGCATTTCTGGCTGCTACGTATTTTTTTGGTATTCCAGTAGCACGTGCTCGGCGTTGTGGATTTTTCCTTCACAATGTATATTGATGCTGCTACTTTGACCTCTAGCTCGGTTGGTATTCGCGCCGCTATCACACTTATTGCATCCCCCGATACTTTTCAGAACTAGTGCTGACCCTCCGGGTAAAATTCGAATACTCTAATGTTCTCTAATGCTTTTGGAATACTTAGGTCTATTTCACCGTACAGCTCACATAGATCCTCGTAAAATCTTTACATACAAAACCCATCAATATAAACGAGAACGAATTTTTCCGAAAATTTGTTCGTTCAAAACGATTAAGGATTATTTCATCCGTCTTCAATAAGGTTCATTGTTTCAGCGCCGTAAAGTAGAACCGAGTTTAAGAGACTTCTTAGTTATTCAAGACAGGGCCTTACTGGTCCGAGTCTATACTAACTACTCGGAAAGTTCAGACACCCAGAATACTGGTCAAATTATATACTCTTGTATAGTATAAGTATTATTACTATTCGTTGGACCCTTCTATAAAATAAAAACAAGGATTAATAATTTTAATTAGTTTCTTGAGTATTTTTTACATTTACATGTAATTTCGAATATTTACGTTTATATAATTCTGTTTTTCAGGTAAGAGAAGCCTTAGAATTTGCTCTCGAAGAAGATTTGTTCGCTAAACTACTGTTCCTGTATCGTTCACCTGAAACAATGATTAAATGGACGCGGCCGAAGGAAGAAACTCACGACGATGAAACTGATACAGACAGTGTACGCAGTAGAAGCAGTCATCGTCGGATGGACTAAATATAAAGATTCCTCCGAAAAGCTCTCTAATAGAACAACAAAATGGTGCATGAAACTCGTAACCAAAACTCAAGTTCAGGGATACTTAGCATTTTTTTCAGTTAAATTTTCTTTATTGTTGCGCTTTTACAGTTTATTTACAGTTTTTTTTTATTATTATTTTTATTTAAACTAATTTAAGTACTCTTTTGTTTATTTAAGAGAAAACAGTTTGTGTACCTTTGAAAACATATATACTAACTAATAGCTTTTAAGAATTAAATACCGGTTGAAAGCAAAATGATGTATATTTATGTAACTTGCATACTAAGAAAACTATTAATTTAAGGTTCCTGATTTATTCTGAAGAACTAAAATATACATTATAGTAGCGTTGTTTAAAACTGAAGTTTAAAAGTGTCTAAGAAGTCCTCTAACGTTTGACAGTAGTGAAAAAATTCAAAGTTTAGTCTATACAAAGCCTGTGAGTTACAACTTTTTTACCCGTAATTTAACGCTAAACTAACTCATTCAGTAATTAGCGCATTATAAAAAAACGCGCGTGTGGAGTTTCAGTTTTTCTGTTCACTACATCCGAGACGTTAAAAGAGAATGAAAGCATTCCTTGGGAACGACGTGTATTATACAACACATAAATCAGAGTAGATTGTCCTAATCTTGATTATATAAGCTAGCCATACACACAGGTATTTTCTTATGTCAATGAACAATCCTATTTCCTCTGTTGAAAGAAAAGAGACACGAGTCAGTATATTTACTGCTCTTATTACTCAACTACTGTAATATACCCTTTGATGAGAGAAATTTTACGCCTGCTATCAATACACATTATAAGGCCTTTTAATAAGTTGTAGTTTCACGTATCCTACTCGTTCTCTTTATTTACTCGTATGAATCTATTAATGAAATGGAGAAATTCTATCCAAAATACTAGCATAGTATAAGAAAATATTGTGTCTGTTTTGATGCAGTCTTCCCAAAATTTGTTTTATTTCAGACCAAATATAAAGGGACAAAATTATTTACCTTTTTTCCCGAATATAAAGGGACAACATGATTACATTCGTTTTTCTCTCTTATGTAAATTTATCGGGGTAATTGGAGACTAGCAGTGAATTTTTCATATCAGTAGCTATTATTGATTTTAATGAAATTTACTGTTAAATTAAACCATTATAGTGCGACTACAGCATATCAAATGATACTCTACCCATAATCTTATAATAATATTTTATCACTCAATGAATAGATATAGAAACACTGCTGATGCTGTAATATCGAAATTGATAGTTATTCCGTCTAAACACGCTGTCTAGTGCATGTATTAACATTTTTTAAGCGGTTGTTTAATCGGTAAATTATTTCGCAGAAGAACATTTAAAACAGGTCATAAATACAATTACAAACAGTTGTGAAATTTTGTTGAATGTAATATTTTACTTTAGCTTTTTCTGGCATAATTTTTAATTACAGCCTGCAATTCTCAGAGCATAGATTCCTCTAAGTTTTCACACCCTGCTTTTGAAGACTGCCGATTTTCCTGTTTCTGATTTTCCTTTTTCAATACTGTAACATATTCTCAATAGGATTTAGATTTTTGCTAAGCGACAGCCATTTCAGTAAAGTCATACTATTGTTCTTAAATCATTTTTTGATGCAAGCAGACCTGTGCTCCGGATCGTTGTTGTTTTTCCAAATTATCGACAGGTAACAGTACAACGTCTGCATATATTTATAAGCAAATTACAAATTTTCTTTCATTTAACAACGGCTTCTTTCTGATATGCGTCCAAAGAGTTGAACATAGCGCAACATACGTTTAATTGTGTCAACAATTAATAATAATTAATATATAATTTTGGGCAACAATCGAAGAATCTTCTCGAGAATTTTGTGAGGGCTTTTCAACTGTTGCCTTTCTTTGATATATTGGATTTTTAATAATATACGGACAGAATTGAGTGATCCTTTATTTTTTGGAGTTTCTCGTGATCGAAACTTAGTGATTAGTGCGTTAGACTACTGTACATGAGTTCTGAATGAAGTTAGAATCCCTGAAAATACTAAAGGGTTTTTCACGGTACATTCTCGGGAATGTCTGACAAATATCCGAGAGTAATAATTGTCATAAAAAATTTTCTCAATTTGCAGTCCATTTTCAGATGGTCGTTTGTTAACCGATTGATGTCATTTGCAAATTTGAATCCTGTTTGTTCTTTTCTGAAAAAGTCGGTTCTTCAGAAGCCTGAAAAATGAAAAATCATCACGCTCACTTCTTTGTACTTACATATGTACGTATAATACTCGTAGATTTAATTTGAATATTTTGTGAAATATCACTTTATATTCGCAAATTATTTTTTGTTTGATCTCATTTAATTTCTTTTTTCTGGTCAGAAAATTTATTTTACAGGAAACAGAGCGGAGGAGTTACTCTAGTTTTGTCTAGTTGAAAATTGATGGCCCCGTATCGCAGTGGTTAGTGCGTTGGACTACTGTGCGAAGGGTTCGACGTTCGAATCCTAAAAAACACAACGGTCCCACCTCTCGCTAATGTCTGACAAACGTCCGATAGTAATAATTGTCATGAGAAAGCTTCTCAATTTACCTTTCTGATATGGCTATAAACTGTAGGTCTCTTTCATTTGTGCGAAAAAATATATGACTCACAACAAAAAAAGTCGCCATATACCCATATAGTCTGTTGCGCTAAATATAAACCTCAATACTAGTTTGACGAATGGTTTTGACGAATGTATATAAAGCAAATATTAACTGATTTTAATTAAAGGCTATGTTATCATTCAATTATTTGATGAAAAAGAAAATACAGGTACCGAGCGCACTGGAAAACCTATTTCTTGCCTTTATTTAAAGGATTATCCAAAAAATCTGTTAAGAAAGCTTCTACTCTTTCTTTATATAAAATAGTATTTGTATTACAAATCCAGTAAAACGAAATACATGGATTTCAGACAATGTCTATTTGTCCATGTTACATACATATATAACACACTTGTAACTTTTGAACTGTTTGAACTAGGGAGTAGAAGCAAATGGTGAACCATGTAATCAAGGAAAGATAGTGTGAAAAATTATTTGAAGACCCTTTAATGTGATATATCAAATGAAGGCATAACAAGGAATACAAATATTTTTTTTCCCAAACATTCTCGTGTGCTTCAAAGATCAAATGAAGCAAAACCTTGTTAATAAACTGTGAAAGCTTTTCCTTCTTAGTCGGTACTTAAAAAAAAAAAAAAAAAAAAAACTGGCTATTACGGACGAATAAGAATGACTATACAGTACATACTACAGTCAAATTATAATCATAACTGGTTGTTATTGTAAGGATAGCCATCTCTGCATCTTAATACGTGTTGTACTCTCACCATATGCTGCTGTTTTTCCAAATTTTATACCGTTAGTTCACATTAGTAGATGTGTACATATTTTCTTTGTAGAAAATTATTCATATTTCCATTCGACTTTTCCTCTGTCTCTTTCATAAATTCACAAATTAAGATGCAAATTAGAAACACAATGGAAAACGTAAAGAATTCTACACAGAAGAATCTCACGATATTACCTTTTTGTACCATTTGCTGCAAATTCACACTGAATACCATGACAAATCAGCAATTACTCCACTATATTTTTTAATTTTTTTTTTAGAGCTAACAAGCTCTTAAATTCACACATTAAATATTTTATTATATTTGCAGATTATTAACATTTTGAAATGTTGCATATTATAATACTGCAGTAGCATTGAGTTTTACAGTTGAGGCTTTGTACACATGTGCAGCATGTTTGTTATGTTGAAATCATATTGAAGTATAATTGATTGCATAGATTGCATAACTAAAAAAAATCAAGCCGACTATTTATATTGAGTAAACGCTGAAATTACGAAAAAAATATTACGATATCCCAGTGATTTAATTATGTACATGTTAACAAAGCCAAATTGGAATAGTTTCCAGTACTTGCAGCCTTTCGAACGAAATTACGTATTTAACCGCAATATCATTGCTGACAATTCATAATTTATATTGATGGCTTGTAAAAGCAGAGACAAACGAAACAAGAACGATTCTAAATATATATTTATTATTTCTGTGCTTATTTATAACGAAAACGTACATAACCTCTTAAACAAAAAAATTATTATAACATCAATGTTTGTTAAAAATTTCACTTATGTTTTCAAAGGTATTTAAAAGTAATACGAAAAAATATCGAATTTTTGGCTTTAATAATCTAATTATTTTAACTGTGTGCATTATTATAACTCTTGCAATATTATTCTATTCAGCAAAACTAAACTATTTCAAATGGTATATAAAATTAATGCTTTATTAGGAAACATATACTAACAGATCGTTTTATATGAAAAAAACAAGTAACACGAGTAATAAATTTTTTATAACTATAAATAAATCAATAGATTAAGAGGAACGAATCGTTTGTATTTTTTGAATAAAAAGTTATATGTAAACTATATAAACATATAAATCTGGCAATAAATTCATTCTTTAAGAGAAAAACTTATTTTTTTGTAAATTTTTTTTTTAATATATAACTTAAATCATTTCGGCAAACGTTTTCTTTTAAAATATTATGTCTCTTTGGATATTTGCTGGACTATGTAATGCGCGTTGAACAATGACGGCGAAATCTATACGAAGGAACCTCCTGTTCACTTGACGAATCAACTCCAGAGTTTTTGCTTTGCTTTGGCTGCGATATTGGATTGTTGAGAATTGAAGTAACACTTTTGGAAATAAGAATCGGCTGAATGCGATTGTATCCATTATAACCACTCTTGTATCGTTCCAATTTAAGTGATAAACGTTCTACTTCACTGGAAACCCATTTTTGACCACGTTCACAGAATCCTTGAACCATTTTTGTTGATTTCTCTTAATTGATGTCTAAAATAAAAGTAAACGTTGAAATTCGTGATTCTTATCATATACGTATACTCTGCCCTTAACACTTTGACTGCCAGAGTATCACCGGTGATCACATCGAAAATCTTTATCCAGGTGCCAAGCAGAAATATTTCGGTCTATTTGTGTATCACCCGTGATACATTGGCACCTGAGGAATGACTTTTGTTGTGATCACCGGTGATACACTGGCAGCCAACCTGGCAATAGGCAAAAAATGCTTAACATTTGATTGAAATGGAATCATATCGTGCTTTTAAGAAGCTGTTTTCTCAATATTGTGTCGTCAATCGTCACTTTGAGCAGTTTCGAAATAAAAATTCTTTTCTAGTCAATTACAATATTTTCGCAGTTACCGTTAAACTTGAACTAAGCTAAAAAATTAAAATTTTATTAATGTACATTCCCTCCAAACAACAATTTACTGCAGCAGATCTCGATAATATTGTACGAACAATCCACTTACATATGTATGTATCAGTTATTTTAAAAGGCGACTTAACCTCCTGAAGGACTTTGATGTTCTCGTATATGCAATTCCAGAGGCAGAGAGGTAGAAAGATTCCTTTCTATCTCCCATCTCCCATCTGTTTTAACTGGATGAAAGCCCCACGCACTTTTCCACTCGCAGTACATTATCACATTTCGATCTAACAATTATCATACCTTGCGCATTGTGGACCATATTCGAAAGCCTGCACGAAAGTGAAACCAAGTGGTAATTATGAGATTAGAGCATTACGAAGAACCAAGGTAATGTTTTGTAATTGAGAACCTTGTGACAAATAAAGTCACTGCTCACTAAGACTAACAGTTTGTGCTCCCTTATTTAACCTAGGAGCACTGTAAGAGGTCCATCAGCTAATCATAACTTAAGTGCTCCAGTTCTGCGAAGAAGTAACTAACAAGAGTCCTCATTTTTCTGACGGATAGGGTGGGACAATTACACAACAGGTGGCGAACAGATTCAATTTCTTCCTCGTCCCTACAGCTTCTGCAATAGTCGTTATGCAATAGCCAGAGATGACCCGTGTATAATAACAACTAAGTTTCATCTAGATGAAAAAAATAAAATAGATCTCTTCATACTAAAGCTTAGCTAAAACGTCCTGGTTCTGTATCCATATGCCCTGGTAGTGGTACCCAGCAGATGGTCACCGCATTGGCTCTAAATATCTAGTTTCAGGTATTCACAAACCTCATTCTAATTACCCCAGAGTCCAGAGCCATAATGATTGCTTGGCTTTCGGCCTGAAATACATTTCAGAACCGTTAGTTTTTATTTTCATTTTCCTTTTATGAATAAAATCTATTAATTTGAACTCAAAAAATATCCTGCTGTTATTTATATACCTCAATGAATACCTTAAAACAAACGCTCAGTTCCGCAAAAGAGAAAAGGAATCTAAAAAAGACTGCTTAACAATTTCACTTAAAAATTTAACCCCAGTTGAACTAGCAAAAAAATGTGGGCTGACATAAAAAACCTTACAAGAAACTACACTCCATACTATAATCTCTGATGGAGCGAATATGTAGATCCGAACATTTTGCTAAAACTTTTTCATGCATTTTTCTTCTTAGCATTAAACAGCAATAACTGAACGGATTTATGAAATCTATCAAATCGCTCAAATTGCTGTATGACATTTTTTATTGGCTTGTTTGGAAGATTTGCGAACAGACTTTTTGTTTCGTGTGCTAAATTCGGGAAAAATTGAGGAAGATGAGCAACTTTTCTTGTTCAACGCGTTCGTTTACTTTTTCGAAATTATGGGCCTTACCGCGAGATTCTATTCGCAATAGAATTAAAGTCGAATAGAATTAAAGTCGATCTATCGGTACTGCGAGTTTCTATTGGTATCGAAGCTTTTCTGTTGATAGAATTGTCAAAAGTTCAATAGAATTAAAGTCGTTTATCGGTATCGCGAGTTTCTATGGGTATCCATATTTTTCTATTCAATAGAATTTTCAATTCTATTGGAAATTCCTGGTCGGCCTTTGTTTGAGAGTACGCTAAAAGCAAATGCTAAAGAAAAAAAATGGATAACGACGAAAATAAGTAAGTATTTTAAGTTATATTCAAGTTAAAACGGTTTTTATGTAAATTGATACAATTTTTGGTGATCTTAAACTTATGAAGTTTATATAAAGATTGTAATTTTCGAATGAATGCTCGAATTTAGCATTTAGCTACAACCTCCTGTTCAAGTTCAAAGTGCTGATGAAATTGCCTTTCGTCTTGATAATCCAGTTATAGTCTGCAGAGAGAAGGCATGTAGAGATGGTATCAGCGTTCCAAGATTTGCTTGAATTGCTATTAAGAACTAAAGAACTGTGTCCTTACACTTTCTTATGAAAAATTGAAACCATGACGATTCTCACCCTTACTTTTTTTCATATCCCAGCAGTTAATTTTCTTAGTTATAAATGAGTATGTTCTTTCTTTAAATTCTCTATTTTTAAGTTATGAGCACGTAAAGAAACGCAGCTAAGGAGTAAATTTCGAATATTGAACTCATCAACACAAATCTTTGCCTTTTTGTATAATTTAGCAAGGTACCTATTTTTATATTTACTACAATATCTGATATCACTTTCTAGTTACAATTTACATAAAAATTGATTAAATACCTTAAATAAATTTTCTCAAATGTATGAAACTTGTAACGAACGAACGATCTGATATAATATTCACATAATAAAATATTGGACTAGAATCAAAGACAAACTAAAAGAATCCGCTTGAATTGTCCACAGTTTTATACGAGCACAAAGTTGTGGGTGACTAATCCGAATAATTAGATTTAATGTCTGTACAAAGATTGTCGTAATTGATTTGTTTTCTTCTGTTTTTCTTTTCTTTAAAAAAAAAAAAAAATAAAATTTCATTGATTTCCATTTCCAACTACCCTAAGGCTTGGGATTTGCAGTAGGGAAAGTGTTAGGTTGGGGCTTGAGTGGGTGGGTTCTAATAGTTATTTGCTGAAGGTTGTTGGCGGTAATTTTCACATAACTTTTTCATTGACATTGAGTAGATGTTTATTTATTTTGCTTATTACGCAAGGATAAATGCTATCCTTATGTTTATATTTTGCTTTAAAAGAATATTAAAGATTCGATTATACTTTTATGGAATGCCGATGTAATTAAAGTACATTTCAAGAATGGGAAATTGTGGCTTCTAGACAATATTGAACATGGTGCTTTTGGATAACATAAATATGTATACTTTTAATATAAGCAAATACACGTGAGTTAAAACTTCCACGTCGCGGTGGATTAAAAAATACGCGAACGTGCGCCCGAAGGCGCACCCACTTTATTACTTAAATCGATTTATTTAAAAATGGCGGAATATATAATTGAACCGATGTTCACGCTCCGAAAGTCCAATCAGAACTGCTCCTCAAATAAATGTTTCCCGTTAGGAAACCTCCAGCTCCAATATGCGAATCGCTGATTCGGCAGCTATGCCATTGCAAGCGCATCCGTTGGCAATGACATGTGCGTAACGAGATCCTAATGCACCGGGACTGTGCTGACACAGCCAATCCGGTCATTGCACGCGTATCCGGTGATGACTGTCTGTACGTAACAAGATCCTAATGCACTGGGACTGGGGTTTGAACCCCAACGCCCTAGGCAAACTTAACGCAGAACCGTTAAGGAGGAATCGAGCTCTTGAAGGCAACTTGAACGAATTGCAGAACTTCGAACAAGATGGCGCGCAGGCGTGGTTGACGCCCTATGCCACCCGAGGGGTTAAAGGATCTAAGTGATTAAAATGTTTCCCACTTACGCAAAATATTAGACATGAATGAATGGCTTCAAGAAGCTAGGCACTAGGCCCTATTTAAAAAAAATATTCAATTTTTTCAAATATTTCAACTATAAACCGAAATCATGTATTAACATTATAAATAGATATTAGCTTTCTCTACAATTCGTCCATACATTAGACTTGACTAACAGGACGGTGCCATATCACACACAGTTCGCTCTACGGTGCAAATTTTCCGAGAAATTTTTCCTCGACGATTAATGTAAAAAAGGTGATATCGACGAACCCACGCTCATCCGATTTGACTGTTCCCTATATTTTCCTAAGGAGGTACTTGAAGGGACAAGTGTACACCAACAAACGAACCAATGTCTTGATGCTTAAGAACAACATTCGAAAAGAAATTGCCGAAATAACACCAGAAATATGTTATAAAAAAATATGCTTTAAAGAGCATGCATTTGCCCTGCGGTCAGAGGGGGCCACTTGTTCGTTGTTAACATTTTATATGGAGTAATAATAAAGTTCATCGTCGCGTACTCTGCAGCGAAATTCATTGGTTAATTGTAATTTATTCATGATATCGCAGTGTTATGTCCCCTTCATGACCAGGGATCCAACAGAGTTTTACCTTATGCTGCATTTCAAGGACTTTAAGCTCCTCTCGACAGCACTTCACAAGCTTCAGTTTTACTGCTGTATCAGATATCTCTTTTATGACTGCCTGACTGTCGATGGAAAAAGTGATATCCTCAAGTGATATTGCCTTCATCGCAGCCGCACAGGCGGATATTGTCATTTCTAGGACCTCCGATTGGAACACATTACTATGGTTCGGGAGTCTGACTGACTAAGATGTTAAGCATAGCGAATCAGAAGATTCTTCCGCCTACTCTAATTTTCAACTTGGATCCATCAGAGTAAGCATCTATAGCTTGTGCGGTTGTTATTTAGTTTTTCGATTCTTCTTTACTCGGTTAGGAGCTTGTAAAAAAGGTCTTGTAAAGTTCAGGTATGGCGGTACGTTGAAGGTTTGTTGCTATCGCATTGTCTCCAATCATTTTTTTTTTCAATTTTATGACCGACAAGACAACATAACCCTCTCACAAAGAAAACCAACTTCTTTCGCCTCTTTCAATAAATTATGTTATGAAAATATGCATATATACAGCATATGTATGTATATATGTCTTTGAAATATTGGTTTGGTAGATCGTAATAAAACATTTGGAGTTCTGAATTTCATTTGTAAAAAAAATTCTTTATTTCTAACTAAATACATTAACAATAATACAGGTTTGAAACCCCTTTTATATATTCGAAATTAAAACAAAACTTCATACGTAAATATTTATATATAAAGCTATGTATATAGTATTCGAAAGGAATTCAAAACTTCGTAATTAAATAATAAGCAATACATTAAACAAAAATATTGATGATAAAAAATATTCAAACCGGTGTAAAAATATTCGAGACAGTGGTAAACCCACAAAGAAATCGTTTGATTCATTGATGGGTGCATTTATCTTTAGATCTTTTCTTCCGTTCCTCATTTGAGTTGCATCTTCGCGTTCCTTGAATTGGCATATAAGGTGGTGCAGGACTTGAATTTTGATCTGCAGAAAAATAAAACATCGTACAACATAATAATAAAATTTTATATATAAATTACCAAATGAACTAGACATTGAGTGGTTCATACGCAGTGAGTCATGCGGCTCATGTTGTATTTCCATTAACGAAAAATGTTCTGATCTCGTTAAAGAATGATTTTGTAAGCTCTCGGGAGTTTGGCTCAGTGAAACAGTACGATTTGGGCCACAGCTATCAACAGGCAAAGTATAAATATCATCATCTCTGTTGTTGTCTGCATGATCTAACGTTGAATGCACGTTATTTCCTCTAAAATTTTCACTCTGGATTCTTTGGTGTGAAATTAGATCTTTCGGATTTGAATAAGCTTCAAAATCGATTGGATCGATTTCTTCGGATTTAAGATTGGACGTCGATAAGGATTCTTGTGGTAGTGGCAACAAGGGTCCACAGTGTGTACTGTTAGACTCTTTTTGATATTGATGTTTTCGGAGTCGTGCCTTCTCTTTTGCCCTTTTAGCTTTGGCTTTTTCCTAGAAAAAAAATTAACACTTTTAATTTTGATTGAACTCCGTGGCGTAAGTTGTTAAAATTGTACTCTTTCTTGTAACATTTTCGCCAGTTCCTTATCCTGTGCCTCGATAGCTAAGAGACGATCACGATCTTCTAATGTAAGTCCATTTAGCTGTTCCATTTCTTGTAGTTTTCTTGCCAATTCCTATAAATGACATTTGAATTAATTTTTATTACTAGATGCAAGCTAATAATCAGCATGTAAGCACGAATGACTCATAAAAATGGAATAATCAGGACAAGTTTCAAATAATAAAAACAAAATTTAATTATGTGAACACCAGACGTTACACTAATATTATTCACAAAGAAACCCCTAGTCTAACAGAAAGTTCATAACCAGAAGTGTTGTTTCCGTTGTATCCTTTCGGTACGGGACATTTAAAAAAAAAAAAAAAAAACAACAAAAACTGACATACAAGGGCTCATATGTTCGCGTGCTACGGCATCAAATGAAAAAAGAGATTAAAAAATTATGTGTAGTACATCTTTCAAATCGGACAAACAGTGCCTTAGGTTAGGTTAGGTTAGTTTGGCTATCCGCATGGGAGTGCAGACACATATAGACCAGTAAAGGTCCTCTGTGATACCATGGCCACTCAGGGACTTCCAGAACCAGCCGGAGCTTTTGATAAAGCGATGGATGCACATGATTCATTCTACCTAAGGACGCTATGTCACCAGGACTTTAAGGAAGGGGGAAGGATACTTTCCTCCTCCTCCTCGTCCCTACAGCTTCTACAGAAATCGTTAGTAAAGAGGCGAAGTCTTTTGGCATGTTGGCCTATAAGACAGTGTCCAGTGAGAACACCAACAACGCAGCTGATCTGTGATCGCTTTAGTTTGACCAACTCGGCACTACGTTTATGATCCAGCCTGGGCCAGATCTGTCCCGAGATGACTCGTTGTCCCATCTGAGGTTGGTCTTTCTAATACTATTCAGCTTTAGTATATGCTTACGTGTAGCTAGGGGCATACCTAGGGATTGCCTATCAGGCAGAATCCTTAGAGTAGTACCTTATCTGGCGAGTTCGTCTGCCCTGCATTTACCTGGAATGTCTCTGTGGCCTGGCACCCGGCTGTGTACAGTGCCTTAATACCATTAAAAAATTATTCTTTTTCTTTGCCTTCAAAATGACTCGTAGATTCTTGTTTGGACTCCGTATCGTATTGGCGAACCCAAGTCTTATTGTCCCCAGCTAACTCCAAAAAATCTTTGCAGCACTCGAGTTGTCGTTGCTTGTCGAACGGTGTGGGCATTTTCGGTACCCAGCGGGCACAAATTTTCTTCATGTTTAAATGCTTGTGCAAAATTTCTCCAATACGTTTTTTGCAGATGGGCGATTTGTCTGCTATATGCCACATTTTTATTCTTCGGTCGACCCCAATTAATTTTTCGAATTTTCGGACGTTTTATTCAGTGACCACTAACACAGGACGCCCTGAACGGAAGTCGTCTTCAGAGCCTTTTCTTGAGGTACTTTATCACGGCGCGGTGCTCAAAATTGTCGTAGGATTTAAGAAAAAATAAATTTTACATACTTCAGGAACACAAGACGAGAATTATAATAATTTTCGTAACTCAAAACGAGGGTAATATATCAGTTGTGGGTGGCGTTTGAGGGGTCAAAAGAAAATTTAAATAATATCCCTTAAGTTTCTCCTTAAAACATTAAAACGCGCCATTTCCAGTCAGTGAGAGCCACAATGCAAACATCGTCAGCATTGTCCAGGTGTTTGAGGTAGATTGTGAGGCCCCATTGAATTCTGTCACTTCTTGTCGACGAAGCGCTCTGCCAAACGTTTCTAATCACATACAAAATAAAAGTAGTAGTGATAGTAAGTAAACTTCGGAAGCTCGAGATCTCAAATTTTTCCGACAACATACTTCTTTGTAGTACGTAACACTTCGCACCTTCATACCTTGTTCCGCCACTAATTTGTTCAGCATACCTTTTCTGCGTAAGACCCGACATATATATAAACTATCTATTTATACTTTTTTGAATCATTAAACAGCAGGTGTAGCGGAGATCTGTGCTCGACGAATTATCCGTAAGGTGTGTCTTGGTCAACGTAAGACCACATCCATAACGGAAACAAACATTGTTAGTACTTTAGTATGAGAGTTCTTTCTTGATGTTTTTATTAATCCAAGGATTGATAGCAATTGCTAAAATAATAGAAATTTATCTCCAATTCTCATTTCACTGGGACATTACCAGGAAACTGGAATAGTTATTCAAATAACTTATGCCAACCATTACCCTATACAATATATTCCTCTCTTCATTTCGCTACTAATTTTGTGTGTCCTTAATGTAAAATCAATTAACTTTCTAATAACTTTTTAAGCTACGAATGATAACGCATTGCGAAGCCTAAAAGGGATAGGATAGGAAGGATGATTAATCAATTAAAAAAAAGTTTACCTTACCTCATCCTTCTTTTCCTGTTTGATTTTCTTGCTCATTTCCTTAATTTCATCTATTGGGAGACCGATTTCTTGCAAACTCGGATCAACGTACAACTCAATATCATCGACATGTTCCTGCATGTGCTTCACCCTCTGTTGTGAGCTGCTGTCAAAATTGTCTCGAGACAATTTCTGAAAATTGTAATCAGCTCTTAGTTGGCTATCACCAATGAGCTCAGTAGGGGAGCGCTTATTTATATTATTTTTGTAAGAATGATTGTGAGCGGGTGGTTTGGTGGGATCAGAAATGGCAGAAGTTGAAGGCTCCAAAACTTCAGGGTATTGAACAATTTTCTCCAAAGATAATGACTGTTGTGTATGATGCTTAGAACGATTTATATTGACATTTCTGCCTAATAAATGTGTAGCATGAGATGCATCGTGAGAATCGTGTACGGATTTGTGACTTTTTTTCGATTGACGATTCATCTGTACATGATCTATGGATTGATGAAACTGCTCCGACTGTGAGTTTAATGAATTCACGTTCAGTGGAAGACCAACATCTTGTGAATGAATTTGTGATGATGCTCGATTATTATGCGAGATACTTGCTTTTTCAGAATATTGGTCTAACTGGTTCTCGAGAAGTCCAGATGCAGGTAAATTAACATAAATGTTCTGAAATCAAGTACAAAAAAATACCATTCAAATGTCGTCATCGACGTATTAGATTTTAGATCAACTTCTTCTACCGATATTGGTTTTAAAGTTCACATTTTATCTTCTGTATATTAAGCAGACTTTTACCTGAAGTTCATCAGCAATCGCTTCACTTTCTTCTAGTTCTCGCTGCCGTTGTTCAAGTAGGTCTTTCTCCAATTTCTCAGCAATCTTCAAGGCAACACGTTTGTCATGCTCTTCTCTACAAAAAAACAAAGTATGAGTTAATAGCTTGCTTCGAATTTGTTCGATTAATTATTTACTGTTCTGAAAGATATTTTTTGTAACATTCAGTCTGTTTTTGGGCATTTTCTTTCTCCTTAATCTGTTCATTAAGTGCCGTTGGGAAATCCGTGCGGACAACTTCATTACGATATCGATTTCCTTTGTAAAAGTCATTTACTGAAGATACAAAAATTTATAGTAGTGTATTTTGAAAACGGTATTATTAGGACCTACTTTCTTGAGACTGCAGTTTGTATGCCAGAGCACCATCTTCACGCACAAGCCATTCCTTGCAAACTGAAAATAAGACAGGTATTGAACATTTTATCAATTAAAAAAATAATATGGATTATGAAAACTATTTATTATCGGGTAAATAGTAACAATAGACTCATTTCATTAATATATGTAGTAGTGTAACAAAAGTACACATATCATATGGGCTGAAGGTACAACATCACGAAGGAACGAAGGAAGGAAGGAAGGTTAGAGGGCAACAAGCTGATTTCGGATGAGGGCCATCCAAAATATTTGAAGGAAACATCTGTAAGAATTTTGGGTGACACAGAGATATTGTCTTACTCTAGCGAGCGTAAGCCATGAATTCCCGGTTATCGAACCTGTAAGTCGAAATTGTAAGTCATTAGGGATTGAAATGCCGATTTGGAGTCTGACAATATTGCTGTCCTTTCTGTTGTGTCATTTCTGTGTAATAATTGCTGCAGTGCGTTTTCTATTGCGGCAAGCTCTCCCTCGAATACTGTGGAGTTCGTTGGTAAGGCGAAATAGTGGCTGAAATTTTTGCAATATACCCCTGCTCCGGCTCCAGCGCTATTAGTCATTAGGGATCCGTCTGTATAGATTATAAGCCAGGTTTTAAGTGGGAATCTCTCGTCTATAGTTTTGCTTTACATGCCGTCCTGAGTTGTTGATAATGCAATATCGTCAACTAATAGAGTGTATGGACTGTTGAAGTCTTTTATGATATAAAATTAAGAATTTCTACCAATTTTGTACAAAAGTATAGGCCATTGCCTTCATTATAAGTTAATTTAAGGCGTACTTTTCATAATGTCCTTAAGATTTGAAATTTTGGTTTATTTGTTTATGGCAATTTATTAGAAACTATTTATTATGCAGGGTATCTCAAAACTCATACATAACCTTATATAGAATTTTAAATTAAATTAAATATTTCGATTTTGAATAATTCGTTGTCGAATCTTACATTCGGCACAATTCCTAAATTCTAACGACAAAAGGAGAATTTCGCTGTCATTTTAATGTAAGAGATGCCTTAGTGTGTCTTGTTGCCTATTATTGGCCGCAAATTCAACATATTTGTGACAAGATTGTGACCAGTGAGCGCATCTATCAACATTGATATCGATTTTCTCTCATTTTTTAAAGCTACCATGGCATATCACAGGCGGTAAGCGAGTTCCACCTATAGTTTGCTTTCATTATTATTTTACACTCAACTCGCCCTTTGAAGTTGCAGAGTGGAGGCTTAATCCATTGAGTGTTCGATTGTGATCTATTGCAGCCCATTTCCTGGCAAGTTTATCATATTTCCAACCATCCAGTCAAGAGGGATATTGTGCTGCCAGCCAAAAGGCTTAAGATCTTCGCGACAGCGTCGAGCTAGCTAGAACTAAACAGGAAGTGCTACAATTACAATGCTTCACTTAATCTTAATCTAGTGCTCTAAGTCTAGATACATATGTATACATAGAATTACGTCAATTATTGAAATTAAATTCAGTGGAAACAAATAATCAATTAACAAAAGTCATTCTCATTCGCTTTTAAAATTAAAAGTCACGAGTTTATGGCCATCTTCTTGGGAGTGTCCAATGCACGGTATGAATATTAAAAGTACCAAACACAAATGGCTATTGAAATTGGAAAAAGGTAGCTAAATTACGAATATGAGTTCCATAAAGAAGAAGAAATATTTCAGCTAAACTTGTTGAAGATTGGGAGTGCACGACCTGCAGAAACATTTGAAGTTAAATTTTGCATATTTGCCAAAGATAAATGGACGGCAATAATTAAACCTTTATCACGGTAATAACCAGTAAGCATGTGTGTATACGAAAGTAAACAGAAAAAGAGCTTGAATCACACTTTTCTCTGCTTTCTGCTGATGTTATAGTTAAACCATCGCTGTATCTGACGCACTATAGCTTTTTGAAGTCAAAAACAACTAGAGCATTTCAATGCCAAGGTATACCACGGTCAAGCATGTGAAGAGGTCTTTACGGCCCGGAAGTCGTAATAACAACGGAGAACGGTTTTGTAGACTTTTGCAATGTCAATAAATTTGTCATTCGCTGCACTTTGTGCGACGATATGACCTAAATTAAAATTATGTGAGTTTCACCAAATGGGTAAAAACCATGCAGAGAGAGATAAAGGGTTTCATTTTGTCATTCTCGAGCACATAAATATGTTTAATTGTGCAAATAGTTGACGCACGGGTAATGTTTACCTTGCCACTTTCATCGCTAATATAAATCTACTTGTAAATGCTATCGTAGTATTTAATATCAATCGAATAGTTTATACATTTCCTGTTAATTTATCAAATTTGAGAAAGAGGTAGATAATAGGTATATGCACGTACGTGATATAATGCAGCTCCTATATCAAAACAACCACACAATATAATTTTCGATTATACTTCAAGGCCTATTTGAAAGGCTTCTAAAAGTTTTCTATATTTAAATCCACAAACACGATTGTATGTACATAGTATGTACATATTAACATACGAATATATACATATGCATGTACATATTTGCAAATACCCAGAAATTAACAACAGTATATTGGATTATATATATATATGTACATACATACATATATTAACACACTTTAGAGAAATTTAGCAGTCGGTTACTTTTATCGAATGTGAATGTTATAATTTTATTAACTTAATTTGCAGAAATACTATTATACCCGTTGAAGCATGCTAAGTGAAGAATTTTTCTCTCGAAAAAAAGACATATTTCACAAATATAATTTTAGTTTTAATCGGAAAAAAGTGTTTTATGATTTATTGCATCATATTCCGCTCGTAGACTTTTACGTCCTTTGTGATTTTAGTAGCTTATCCTTATTTCCTACCAGTAAGCCAGTCCATACTCATTATTTTTTTTTTAATTTCAATAAACATCGCATCTTTGAGTTTTCTGGCTTCATTAGTTTTTTCAAGAATCTAGACGGAATGACGTATAGAGCTACGCCATCGTAAGATCTAACACACTCTGTGGGATGTAACGCACTCTCCGAAATAAAGCATACTCTGCCACAAGTAGTTGGTTTTCTTATCATTGATAGTATAGAAGTGTTTGCTTCACTAGAGCTCTTTGCCGACCCCAGTCTCATTTCCTGTTAGAATATCTGCTCGCTTCATGCTTAGAATATCTAGTTTGGTAGAGCTTCGAACTTTTTCTACTGTTGACCACCGTTTATCGTGTTCAGTAGCGACCCGTTCTTGATCAGATCCTTTACTGCTCCTCTGCATTGTGCAGAAAAAGGTTCAGTACCTAGAAATTCCAAAGTTGACCGCCGTTTAGCAAGTTTGTCTTTTTCATTTCTTTCAATTCCCACGTAGCTTTTCAACCAACCCAATGTTAATTCTTTATGTATTACAAATTTATTGGACATCATCGCTGATGCCGCCTTGCTGTAGAAAAGATTCAGTTGGCACCCTCTTAAGATGCCCCGGTGCCGATCATTGGAGTAACGACAATCCTAAGAGTACTACACAAAAAAGACGAAAACGTGCAGTGGACAAGGCACTTTCCAAAACAGCTGATTTTGCATATTGACATAGCCTGCACGTCCGAAGCCATAGCTTCGCGAAAATAGACATCATCAAAAATCAAGGCTTTTAGGTAAATGTGTAAGCAAACTCCAACATTTCTATAATCACTAAGGGTATGACATTCGCAATGTTTCTTGTACGCTCTGAATTCAAATACCATTGAGCTTGGTACCAAAATCTGTTAACCTTATTGCTCCAAAAGCTTGGGGAAATGTTTACCAAGTTGTTAAAAATAAATCTGATATCTTAGCTACATATCAGGTAGCATTTTTACTGTTTGGGTACAAGTGCGACACCCGTGATACATTTTTCATCTTTGCTGAATGTTTATCGTAACCAAACTATTTATTAAGGTCATATCAAAAACTGTTAGGAGACGCCTGGCGCTTAACCTTCCTATACCCGCGTGAAAAAAAATAACACGTATACCCGCGCACGGTCTCTGGGACCGAAATTCAAGAGCCCGTAGTTTCTCTTCTACTTCGAATATTTTTATGAAATTTGTTTTATTAATCAGTAGAGTGATATATTGTTAACGAAATAAAACCAGTTTATATTAGTTATAGTATTTAATAAATAAGGTACACTGCGCTAAATTGCACCGTTACTAAAATTTTTCCAAAAAGCGTGTCGGTCTCACAGACCAATGCGCGGGTATAGGAAGGTTAAGATTAGTGCTTTCCATAAAATGTAACATTCAAGCAAAATGAAAAATTGTCCATAGTAATATTTTGGGTTATATTTCATTTTAAACAATTTGGGCGATAATTCATTATGAATAATCCAATTCACTATGAACAATCGGCCACAATTTTGTACTCGATTTTTGAGGCGATTGGATTATTTGGACAAAAATTGCTGTCTTTTTGAGATATTCTTACGAGATTTCAATGTTAATTTAGCATTAAATACCTTCTAATACACACAAATTTTGTATATTTTGAAATTCGCATCCATATTTTCAAAATTAACCAAAAAATTAACACAAAAACCACCAAAACCAGGAAAAGGTCAGTTAACAATTACTACCTACTATCTACAAAAAGAAAAAAAAAAAAAAAAAACAAGAAAAAAAAGTCCGCAAAATTTTCAAAAATTTCCGGCCTTTTCTTTGTATCAGTTTAAGGGCCTTTGTTTTGTGGGTTTGTGTTTTGTGGTATTATTCAGTTTGTCTGTTTTTTGTGCTTCTGTACGTGCGGAATAAACATTTGTAGACCAATGCGCCTTTCCTCTATGAACTCAATTCCGCTAGATGACCGAATTATCACACTGTGCTACAGTCTAAATCCAAGCCAAGCAATTTATTGTCAAATTCTATTTTTTATACTGAAATACAATGCTCCTACTGTATTAGTATACTATATACCAAAGTTGTCCGCTAATAGGAGAGTTCACTGTACTATTCGTTCATTGACACACATGCCTGGACATCCATGCCTTTAATTAGAGGCTGCAGATGGTCAGTCAATTAAAAATTGCAAATTACATGTGCCTTTATGCTTTATGTTTTATAAGAGGTGATTAGTCGAGACACACTGTGACATCATATTTAATTCAAATAAGAGAAGTAGACGAAACAAAAAAATAAACACCTTTCTTGCGGATTCTAGCAAAAATTGTGCTGACACAATTCCTGTATCGGTAGTATGAGTACAATTGGTAGAATTGAATCTTCGCTACAGGTGCCGGAATAGGTATATACACTTTGTTTCTTCAGTATATTAGCTATGCGTGTGTTTACTATAATAGTTTAATAACAACACATGGACACGGATCATTTACTTTGAGGCAGTATTCAAATTGTTGGCAGTAAAACATGCCGATTGGCATTGAGATAAAAAAAAATAATAAATCGCTTGCGAGATAAACTGCATTCGTGCCAAATTGTTATTATTTTGTTTGCAAGCTTTAAACACTCATTTTCAGTGGAAGTTGCAGAGAAAGGAGCAAAATCACAATCAACTTTCCATCGTCTAAAACAAGAACTGGATATTTTTATAAATTTCAAAGTTCGTATAACAAACTGCTTTTCCAACTGGCTTTCTTCAGAATTTGCAAGATTTTCAGTGAGATCAAAGAATTTGTTAATGCTTTCTTTCAGCCAGTGTGACATTACAAAATGCGGTCTGTGAACTTTTGCAAAACATAGATTAATACAGCACCATTCAAGGCACTTTCTCTAACAACTTCGACTTGTGGTGCATATTATGCTTTGCTTTCAGATTTCACATATTAATTAAAGTGAAAGTTATTGCTCTAATCATCTGATTAATGTGTGAAATGTGAGGAGAAAAATTACATGAACAAAGGAATCTTACAAGGATGGTGTGTCTTGTCTTACCTTCATTGACGTGGCCCCTCTTGGGCAAGGCATCTGTTTTCGGTTCACTCATGATGTTCGCTTTTCAATATTTTTCATAGAAAACATTTGTTTTTTTTTTTACATTTTTTGCACTCTCCTCCCTTGCACAAGAGGAATTTAACTTATTCCGTGAATTCCCGAATTAAAAATACAAGAACGAAGGTACAAACAAAAATCAATTTCATTGGCTTCTCTTAATTAGAATTATAAATGAGAAGCTGTACTAAACGCCATTCTATATGAAGTTACAAATTTTTCTTTAATAATTTCACTTTCCGCTTGACCAATAAAAATTTCAACCGATCTACCTAAAGTAATCCGCTTTCCACACCAAAGAAGATACGCAATAATCTTCTTTGTTTCCCACAAAAAAAAAGAAATAAGAAAAAATAATAACGCGAAATATAAAACCACACAAAATGAATCTCAACAACAGAAACTAATCCCGAGGTATACAAAAGGTAAGTCTGTCACTTTTGCCAGCTGGTTCGCATTTGTCCACCTGCAAAAGAAAAGAGGTTTGGCGTTTGGATAACTTTTTTTTTTCATTTGTACAGTTTTCTTTTTGGTTGCGACACGAGTCGTGGGCTGTGGTATTATTTGGACTTTTTGGAAAAAGTGGGAACACTTATCTCTTCGCCGGAGAAATATGGATGATTTCCAAATTTAAGTACAATATAAGTGATGTGCTGTTCAGGACATGTGAGGACTATAAAGGTGACAGGATAATAAGCGAACTTAATTCATTTTACAGTTTTACAGTGTGTCAGTCTTTGACTTGCAGAACTGAAATTAGAGCTGTCAGCTCCAAGTACTTTCATTTTTGACTAGAACACAATGGCATTAAGACTGAAACAGATGTGCAGCAAAACTGATTGCAGTGCTGCATGCAGAAACGATATGAACGATATTTGCTCGGCAATGTTGAACAATGACCCAATCAGTTATTTTGATCACGAAATATGCGCGACGGAACATGCTCAATGCAACAGCTAAGTCAGTTCCTTGACGATTGCACGCTATTAGCAGTGGAACTCGGTGAAAGCGCTCCTTTCTAAAATCGATTTGCAGACAGCAGAACCTGAAAGTTTCAATATTATTGAGTTTCAATAAACATGTTCCACATACGTTTTTTTAAAATAATGTTCATTTACGGTATTGACTAAATTGTGTGATTCGTCGCATGGAACTGTGTATTTGACATAATGACATCCGTAATATTTTTACTGTTTTTAGTCCAGTTTCAAAGGTGTTTTTCGGGGAGTTTAATTAGCCTAAGGGCATCCATTTTCGGTATGTAGTAGTTGCCTGCAAACATTTATATTCGGAGTAAAATTGAGATCTGCTACCACGCCTACTTTACAAATGAAAAGACGGTTTGCAATAAAATCGGTGGAAAACTTTTCAAAAGCAAATGCCATGTTCGGTCTTACGCGACACTAATTGCTATTTTACGAGTTTAATGAAAGTGTAGTGGCAGCACTACCGCAACATCTATATGTCAACATACGAAGTTCCCTGTGACAACAGCCGCTGTACGGGCAACTGGAAGTGGAAATCATAAAAATGAAAATGTCTACCGGAATTGAAGTTTAATGGAAATAAAAAAAGGTTTTAAACTTTTTGTGGTAAATTATGAATTTTTAGGAAATTTATATTTTTTTTTTGTAGGACAAGGAATGCTTACAGTACGTATTTAATTTTTTTAAAGCTTTTTTTGAAAAGGCTGAGATTCATAGAGTAGCACCTTTTCTTCCAAAGACCAGCTACTGAGTGTAACATCGAAAGGGAAGTCAGTCCACAGAATGTTTTAACAAAGAGCTGCTTAAAGCACGCAACAAGATAAGGGAAAAGAAGCCGTTCGAACACGATGGTATTCCGAACAAGGCCGTAAGGCCGGCTGTTCACAACGTGCTGGACATTTTCATATCAACGACGCAAAAGTGGCTAAAGGAACGACGTTTATCTAAACCATGAAAGCTTCGAAATTTTGTATTCTTACCAAAGGAAACTAGCCACCTTGAGAACACTACTCCTATTGACCACTATATATATTTACTCGAAACTTCGGAAAAGATATTCGAGCAATAAATATTCAACCGATTGCTCATAACAGAGAATGAGAAAGGAGCCCCGTCAGGCTATCAGAGACAAATGAATATTGTGACACTGGACACTAAAAACCCTTTGAATTCGGCAAATTGGTTTTCTGCAATGAAATCACTGGCTCGGATTGATACACCATACTACTTGCTTTACGTATTCACAAACTACTTCAAGAATAGGTAGTTCAGGTACCAAACCGATGGATCAGTACTGCGTCCGCTCCTACGATACGAGCATATCATATACGATGGAGTTGTAAGACTAATGTTACCATAAGGAGGTAAAATAATAGGATTGACGACATCATTGTTGTGACCAAGCATGTTTACGAAACAGAGTCAGCCACAAATGAAGCAGTCGGAAAATCGGACACTGGCTAAGCTCTGCTGAATTAGCTGCCTATAAAATGGAAGCTGTTCTGTTATTGGAACAGTAGAAAAACTGCTGAATTTGTGAATATGCAGGTCATCAGTTAAACCATTAGATCCAAGGACGCATTGAAATACTTGGGAGTAAGCTTGACACTAGGTTTAAGCAAAAAACTTCGAGCATATCTGGCAAACATCAGTGGTCTAGTGCTAGGAGGATTGTATTATCCTCGGTTATTGGGCAAATGCGTTAGCGACGGCAGAAACACGGAGAAAACTTTCGGTACTATACAGGCTTTGCGCAATAATATCGCAATATCCGACAAAGAAGCCAGAATCATTGCCTCAAGGATCCCTATCGACATCCTCGCGAACGAGATGCTAAGCACCCACCAAGGAAGAGCCTTGAGCCAACGAGATGTGGGTGTAGCCAGGACGATAAAAAAGAGAAGAAGAAGCAAAATCACTAGCTATTTGGCAAGGCAGGTGGGACAGTTCTACAAAAGGCAGATGAACCCACAAGTTGAACCCCGCCATCGAGCTCTGGATAAAGGAAGGCATGAGAACTGCAACTAAGAATATATATTTTTTTACAATTCGTACTAATTATGTACATGTACTTCGTAAATACGATGAAAATTATAATTCTGTGGCCAGGCTTCTTTATGAATCCTCTGTTTGGAATCGACAGACCTGGAAACGCTAGACGAATTCTACTCTTCAGTTCTGTTATATGCAGCTCCAAGATGTCTCTGTAATAAGAAGAACCTTGACCCAACACGACGAAGATGGCATCAAGACGATCAAAATTAAAGAAATTTGAGGCAAGAATATTCGAACCATATAGCAAAAGACAGATAGACATACAAACTGATACATACAAGACTGGATAAGTTGAAAGCATAGTGACTACAACTACTAACCTACTCAGTTTCTCCCCAGTCAAATATCTCCTTGGATTTGAACACGACAGCTCACAATCCTGCCCGAAATGCAAAGACGTAGGTTAAAGTTACGGAGCCCGGAGTATTTTATTGCACACTTTTCAGGGTATTGGAGAACTACTCTGCCCAGTCCTTCGTTACTCCTCGACTATTCATAGTCTCATAACAAATCTTCAAAAATTCAATGGCCACGGAGTAGTAGGTAGTGTGTTTGCTTGTGACATAACCGATGAAAGTTCAAACCCTGCTAGGGGAGCAAGAATCAAAGCAACCAAGCAAAAGCAAAATATAGAAACGAATAAAATCTCAGTTTTTCAAAACTACTACACCAAAAGTGGAGTTACTGCCTGGCAGTACGTCTGAGTGCTTCTGGATTTTGGTTGCTTTTTTATTCAAAAAAAAAAAAAAATAAAAAAAAATTTCGAAATTATTTAAAGACTGTGTGCGTTGTGAGGTATGAGTTGCAATAAATTTTGAGAAAAACATCTCAGTGTAAATAAAAGGAAGAATAACTCTTGCCAATGGCTGTTTCTTTGGGTTAAAAACGCAATTGAGTAGTACGGCCCTATTCCCAACAACTAAGGAGACTCTTTACAAGACCTCAATCATCCCAGTCCTACTTTATGGCGCTAAGGCATGGACACTGTCGAAAGCGGATAAAGATACATATCCCCGGCCGTTTCAAGAGAAAAATTCTTCGTAAGATATTCGGTCCCGTTTGCGTTGACGGGCTTTTGAGGAGAAGATTCAACGATGAAATATAAGACCTGTACAGCTACATGGACTTAGTCAAAAAACGATGTTTCAGTCGCTTAAGAGATGGCTAGGACATGTACAGGAAATGGACAACAATGCTCCGGCCCGTAGAGTCTTCGAATCTAACCCGGAGGGATAACGCAGTAGAGGACGACCTCGCCTTAGGTAGCATGCACAGGAAGAAGAGGCCCTCAACCAACTAAGAGTGCGCAACTGGGGGCATTTGGCTAAGGACCAAGCCAAATGGAGAGGCTTGTTGATTGGGGCTTGAACTGTAGCGCCACCTAAGCAAGTAAGGTATCATCTGATAATTCTATGTTATGAATTGTGCATTTCATTAGTCCAACGCCCGCCCCATGTGAAAACATGTAAAAGGGTATTCATAACCCCTTGAGTACGTGCAAATTATAAAAAAAAAAAAAATAGCGTGGGGTATCATACGATCCCTTCAAGATTTATTGCAAATTTTCAGTATCTTTTGATGTGTGGTGGTAACACTGGCGCAACATAGTGTTGACAATGAATGAATCACTTGTCTTATGTTTCTGCGAGTAAGTGGGGCTGCACAATTCAGCGAAGCATATTCTGTGGAGCAAAATGTTCCATATGCACGTGCATGTCAATAGTTATACTCTCAATCCGTACCTACGTACTCTATATAAACAATTTTATCCAAAAGGAAGCTAAAAATACTTAGTGGATTTATGTCCATTATTTTCGCTTATATAACGTTATATTTCCTCCATTATACTTAAAAAACAATTCTCTTGTCATTTAAAGGAATAGAGATATATACATGTGCATACGCCAATTAATCAAAATTTAGGAGTTTAAAAAAAAAACAAAAACAAAAAAAATTAGAAATAAAATGAATCATACTTTTAAGCACCTATTTTCCCATTACAAAAACCGATGCACGAGGGGGAAAAAAAAGATGAGTTTTCCTTTATATTATGGTGATCGCATGTGCGCATGTATACATACATATGTACGCTTACAGGGGATGGATGACTCGGAAGCGGGCCCACAAGATCTTCTAGTGTTCTCTTGGGTGCGTCTACATTGATGATCGGCATACCATCAGTACTTAAGAACTCTTCGTTTGTGGCGATACATAAGTTGAAGCAGTATCTGGATCTGCAATTTGTTTTTGCTTGTTGTAGAAAAATACATTTTTAAACCTCAAAATGAAAAGAAAACAAAGTGTACGAGTACGTTGAAGTTTTTTTTTCCTACTACTCATATAGTGAAGCCAAAGGAATATTAAATGGAATCGTACATCGTGTTTACATCGCATCGAACAGATGAATTATTATTTAAGTGAAAATTTTGAAATTAATATTCTTTAAATTTAAAAAAAACTCGTAAAAAAAATACATAAGTAAATGACAAGAAACATAAATCATATTTTAGAGAGCATCTTTGTGTAGTTCGCGGCTCTGCGACCCTTAATGAGGGAACTTATTTTTAGCACACACTGATGTACAAATTTATTTATAATTCATTTTCCAGTCATATACATCTTTGATCCATTTTGTAGAGGATCTGCGAAACAAACGTAAAATGTGATTATCTGTAGTATTCGTATTCGTATTGCCGCTTCAATGCATACTCGTACTCGTATGACTGTCGAAATTCGAAGTACTCGTACGTGAATGTATCGATTATCTTATAGGTATTCTTCTTCAGTGACCCTAACGCATTTTTTTTTTTAATTGTATATTTTCCGGGAAACATATGGTTAGTGAAACACAAATAAGGAAAAGTGTGTACAAAAATATGTAAAAATAAATAAATCGTGTTAGTTGAAATCAAATTGAAAATTAAATTTTTAAGTTAAAATCTGTTTTAAAGTCGACTTCGACTGTGGTCCAATAAGAAATAAAAATAAAAAAAAAACGAAAATCGTATCCAAAGATTTGTTGATCAACCATGAGAAATATAATCCACTGAAACTAGATTAATTGGTGCCAATAAATTCTCATTACCGCTATTGTAAAAAAAAACAATTCTAACGTCGGATATGGATTGATTTTTTTTCCAATTTATACACATGAATAGACCGTGTAGACATCATGAAAATCAATGTTGGGATTCAATTAACCATTCGTCTGGTATTAGTCTTAGCGACTATCAGTTCAACGAACGCAATGAAAGGTGAGTTATGATACAAATTAAAAATTTCATTCATTTTACGTTGTGGGAACATTTAAAATGAATTTCTTAGGTACACACATATGTATATATACTCCCCCATCATTTGATTGAGGATAGTTACTCGTAAAAGTCGACTTTATTTTGACCCTCTGAGTTTTCCAATGTTTGAGTGCGCTTTATATGTGTGTTCGATAAAAAATAGTGTCTATCGAAGAAAAACGATTATGATATTGGATTTTGTAGCATCCACAGATTGAGAATGGTGACAAAAAATAAAACAGAAGTAGATCTAGCTAGAGTTAGCCGTAGGAACACGGTGTAGATTGTCATAGATATTCGTGTAATGCACACTTGGGACCTAATAATACATATAATGGAGCATTCGAAAGGTGTAATTGATCAGTGCCAGCATCTTTCTTGGAGTTAAGTTTAGATAAAGCTTTCTTCAATTCGTCCATATCGGGTGGACGGAATGGTTGGTCTACATCGTCCAGGTTAAATGGTTCGTTCTTTCTCTCATTCGATTTGCCGTCGCCGTTATACAGTCTGCATATGTGGTTCTTCCATATCATCAGCATCGGCAGCTCCTGATATTCCCTTGATCGTCCTTGTAGGCGGTCCATTCGTGCTTTGTAGCTTTGACAAGCTCTTTTTGTCCTTTGGTAAAACCTCCGTTCCTTGTTCCTGCAGCAGCGTCTGTCTGTTTCCTCGATCGCACGCTTTACATGCTCCTGACCAGAAGCCAGTGTTCACCTCTCCTCTACTGCTCGTAGAGCTCGCGGCCAGCTCTAGTCCTTCTATGCAACGCCGCTTTTTATGCCTTTTGTTTAGCTGCATGTGCTTGCCGGTATTCTTCGTCAAACCAGGGGTTTCATTATCATCTCCGATAGCTTTTTAGCAATGTTGCCACATAAGACGTCTTAAGAGATGAAGGGATACTCGATGGGAAAAGAATTTGGCGAGATCTTGAGATTGTAGTCCTCCGAAATCAAACTTCCCCACAGTATTTCCTTGTATTGGTAGTGTTCGGGATATCCTCAACTGTATCTTAGCTACAGCGTGGTCCATCTGGTTGACGGTTTATATATAAGGACATTTTCATGTTCTTTGTGGATATCTATTGCGGGAACTGTTTACTAGCTACGACAACTTTACGCCCTACAGCAAAGTCGATAAGCCTGAATCCGTTATCGGAAGTGATGTCATCAAGGTTATAATTACCGACTGTACTGCGAAAGATGCCTTCTCTTCCCTGCTTTGCTTTATAAAGTCACCTTGGACAATTTCAATGTCATACGTATGTATGTAGTGCACTGCTCGTATGTTTTGTCCAAGACCTCGTAGAACTTGTCTTAAGTGTCGTCGTTTTTCTCCCCTGCGAAGGCATTTGTGCACATTAAGGGCTAATATTGGAAAATAAAGTCTTGATGCGAATTGTCATAAGGTGTTCGTTCACATATGTATTTAAATTTTAAGACTTCTTGCCTAAATCTACAGCCAACAACGAATCAACATCTAAATAGCTGCTGCTTTTGTTGCCGGTAGCTATCAGCCGTAGTAGATATTGCAGTTGTTCGGTGGCCTTTTAAGAGACCTAACATTCCATGTGCAGATCCGAAGTTGGTTGTCCTTATTTCGTTTACATGGTTTGTTATCAGTAAATCCGTCCGTATCCGAGGCTTATTGTTGATTCGTAATTATTAATATTTTCCGTAGTCGGGCAGTTACTCCGGCGGCACAACTTCTAACCTGGAGAACTAGTTCCATTTTTGAAATCACTGTGATTAGAGGGGTCGCTTAGATCGATGCCAGTAACCTACTTCGAGGGTTTGAGCGCTGCCATTGGCTATTTTCATGCTCATCCGTCACCATTTTTTCCAAGAACCCAACTAATTCTTGGAAATCCTAATTGGTATAAGCTCCAAATATGTCGAAGACGCCTAGATAAAGTGTTATATCCGCTCCGGAAGCTTATCACGCCACCGTTGGTTCCATCTGGTGAATTCGTCCGCTGCCTCCCATGCGTGCCTTCTGGTCAACACTAGCGCTTATAAGTTTAACAGTTAAGTCCAGACGGACAACAACAATTTAAAGGCTAAACTTCCGGCTCAATCATTTTTTTTCTTGTATTGCACATTTGCTGACACTGAAAGATCTGTGTAATCATGCTGAAAATAATCCTAATAGCTGGTCCACCACGTTATGAAGATTACTACGTCCTTAGTAGCAGAGTTTTTCTACTTCACTGACGAACGTATTTCTTTGTGGAAGACACGTCTCCTTAACTACCGTAGTGCGGAGCCTTCACATTCATGTGATCGGATGATTAGTTTTCCTTCAAATAGAATCGACATTCCGTCTCTGGGCATAAATTTAGTTTGTCAAGGTTAGAATGACCTGTTTTAAAACCGCTGGTCCTATGAATGTATATTGTAAGCCCATCCTAACTAGGTTTTCTATATATTCTTTTCATTCCCTGGTGACCATGGACGCAACCAAGTTTTACCCTGTCTTGCCAGTGAATGTATTACATTGTACCACCATTTAACTGACTTATAGTCCACTAAGTTGGACAATAATGCTTTGAGGCCTACCTGACTATCTGAGTAGATAAGTATTCTGAGGTCGTTAATACCTTTTTAAGGGTTTAACCCAGCGCAGATTTAAAAAGCGTGGCCTTAGCTCCGCCCACATACCCATAGGTATGGAGACTTTGGTGTTGGGTCCAAAAACGCCAGCTCCAACTTTAGATTTTATTATTGATCCGTCGGTGAACCCGATCAGACTTCTAGGATAGGGTACTGGAGCATCATTAAACCAGTTTACACGATCTTATATTTCTACCTCAAATAACTTTTGGTAACAGTATTCTCTGACAATAATATCGGGGATAGTTCAGAACATATCTCTTCGAGGAATTGAGTCAGTTTATGCTTGTATTCTAGTTGCAGTTAAACAACAGTCGTCTTCCTAATGAAGGAACTTGTGGGTGTAACAGTCCAACGGGTGCACGCATGGCACCCGTAATACAGAGTCAGGCAATTTTCCGTCTATGAACTTTCGGCCACTAGACGATGGTCGCGTACGCGGTAATAGGTCTCACCATCATTATATACATCCAGTGTATCCATTTGGGATTGAGACACAAGTTCTGCACTATAGGTGCCAACTGGCTCACAAGGCTCTAGTGACATGCTCGGTGGTCTTGAAAGGAATGAAACGATGGAGAGTCCTTCTTTACACATCATTCTAAACCGTGTAGTAAAGCTCTTTGCTAATTCAGCAGCATAATCAATGTGTGCTTATCTTTGTAGATCGACTATAAAATTGTCGATGACTATTGGCCAGAGGAGAGGAGAGATGACTCCTCCTTGGGGACAGTCTTTATTTGCAGCTACAGGCACCGACGATGCTCCTAAGAAGGAAGTCATAATTCTAGTTTCCAGCATAGCTCTTCACCATTGGTTAGTCAATGCCTTTGCTACTGATTGCCAGTGCTATCGAGTCGTATTATCGAAAGCGCTGTCTATGTCTTTGAAGGCATATCAAGCACTTTTCTTGGAACAAAGTGCTCCTTCTATATTTTTGAAGAGATGGTAGAGGCCGCCTTCCGTGGACTTGCCTCTTCTGTAGGCATATTGACTGGAGTGCAGCGGGGTAGTCAGATCCAATCGGCCTCTAATGTGAACATCAATGACGCTTACCGCTCAGTAGATGTTAGCAGGTTCCACGGACATTCATTGTACTTAATTCGTTTGCTCGAGTTGTCATCGTTGAAATCATCCATATCCAAGTGGTACGGAGGTTACACTGACGACACAATCCCTAATCTGGAGGGCGAGGACCTTTGTTGTGCCATTATGATGTGAGGGGTCGGGTATACTGATCATTATTGGCTTGAATCTTCGAATAGGTGCAAGTAGTTTAAATAAGGTGTTCACCAGGTAGTTCGTCCTAACTGTAACTGGAATCACTACTGTTGGTGCCATCAAAGAGTTCCTCTGCTGCCGCCTCATCTCGGAATACCCTTTCGTTGCAGGCAGTTAATGGGGACGACCTACTCCACTTTGACCTCTCGACCATGGACCTTTTGCAAAAACGTGTATGGCGATCAGATAATTTCAAGTAGTAGTCACCACAAGCCCATCCGCCGCGATCAGGCTAACCTTATGTGGTATTCCACTCCATGGATTTTTTTTAAGAAGTGCAGCTAAATGTAAGAGACACAAGTGTAATTATATCAACACACTAGCCACCTAGGTTGAAGAAGCAGCGAATAGGCGCGACAGCAAGACCGCCTGTAATGTTACTAAGGAACTTGCTGGTGGTCAAAGTTCCAAGCAACATTTATTTTTTATTTTTTTTTTGTCCGTGCGGGCACACCCTACTGGAGCACTTAGTCTGCCTACATCCTGAAGAGCTATGCCACCTTCGATTTTGCTCATTAAAAACCCAATCGTCAATGGAAGCTCTGGCCAAGGACGTTGGGAAACCCGTGGGTTCAGGTCCTGAGAAGGCCTCTTCTAAACCTTGTCTAGCAAACTCATCGGAGGTCTCATTCCCTGTTATCCTGTTGTGTCCTGGGACGCAGACGAGATTCAATGAGTTCAGCCTTCCGACCAAATTCAAGGAGGGGTTTAATCAAAGCGTCTACAGCAGAGCCTGGCGTTTAGTTGAATGGTGATTTAACACAGGCTAAGTTAGACCAGTAAAATTTGTCCTCTCGTATTGAAAACCACCTCGGTTTTGAGAGGATTATATATATTATTGCGAGAAATACCGAATCAGACCACAGTTATGGATCCCGTTTCGTCTCTCTTCTACGATCCATCTTAGCCTGAGAGACTCTCCAGATTTCTGCACAGTTCAACAGAGATCTGGTTCATCTTCTGCGTTTCTACCCAGTGGCGTCCCAAGAACTCTCTTCTTCTGCTAGCTAATACCGGACAATGATACAGTATATGTGCCGCCTCGATTTCCTCCAGACATAGTTCACAGGTATCATCTACCAGAAAACCCATCTTCTTTAGGTGATTTCCGCAATTTCCATGATCTGTAGATAAAGCTACCATTCATTTCAGAGCTCTTCGCTCCAAGCTTAGGGTTTCCATATGAGTGTAGCCAGCCGGCACTTTAATAGCCATTTTAGCCTGCCTATAACCTTCTACGGTTAACCACCTTCTCTGCTGTTCCGCCGCGATCCAGTTTTTAATCAGGTGCTCCACTATTTCTCTGCCAATTGCAGCGAATGGTTCCGGACCAGAGAACTCTAAGGTTGACCCTTGTTTTGCTGGAGAGTCCACCTTTTTATTGCCCTCAGTCCCTACGTGCCCTCTCACCCATAGCAGCGTCACCTTATTTCGAGATGAGCAGTAGTTGAGTTTATGAACACATTCCATCGCCAGGGATGTATTTATATCTGTTCGCTCCATGCGTCTAATTACTGATTATCCAGAGCTATAGTAATATTTTTAACAACAGCTCAAACTTCTATCAAGTGATCCAACGCATGTAACAGAGCAATAATCTCGGCTTGATAGACTGAGGTATATTTCCCCAGACTAACATGACAGGGTAGTTCTAGCTCTTCTGAAAAGATACCTGTAAATATGGTTATATCACCAATTCTCTTATCCGGAGGTGTTCCATCCTCGATAAGAGTTTTGTGATACCTTCCGGTAACACGCACTCTCTTTATTCCGTCCATGGTTATATTCAGATCCCTAATCTCATGTTTCTCGAGATCCAGGATTGTCCTATGCCCATAGATGGTACCGCTCCAGTGTCAGTTGTGATCTCGGTGCAGACGAAGTGCCGTTTATGCCGCCGTTTTCTTAATAAATAAGTCCAGCGGCAGATCTTGATACTCCTGTTATACACGCCCAAGTCGGCGGGGGGTGTTGGTATAATGGTTGGGCCCTTCAGAATTCTTGCTCCAGCCGCAGTCGAGAAGACCACGGGTGGACCTTCGCCCTCATGCGAGCGAGTGCCAACTGGAGTAGTTAGAATTATTAGTTTCTCCATTCATACATTGTTTAACTTTTTTTAACGTCAGAGTTAAGACGTCCTCAGCGTTAAGTTCGGTGTCTCACCTGGGATCTTTCCAGACCCTTATGAGCTTTGACTCTTAAACCTCCCCGCCACGACAAGGCAGCTGAAGAATGGGAAGGAAGCAACATCTAGTAAAGGGGCGAAATGGAAATCTGCTGACTTCGGATGAGGAATTGCTTGCCAGATGGCGGGAACATTTTGCAGTAATGTTTAACCGCTTGGGCTACAGTAATTTGGACCCAAACTCAGGTGAGCCTTTCGCAGCAATAAATTCCCGTTGGCATAGAAAATATCCCGACGGAACTATTGCAAGCCGCACCCAATATTTCGGCGGAAATCCTACTGCTTGATTAGAAGATTGGGAATGATTGTCAAGGTGCCCCTTAGAAGGGAAACCTTGCGGAATGCAAAAACTTGAGAGGTATATGCGTTTTTCCGGCTGAGGCAAAACTAATAGCAAGAATAGATCTGGATTGAATGAGAGAACTTCTCCATTCAACGCTCGATAACAAACAGGCAGGCTTTCGAGCTGGATCCTCTTACATTCACCACCTTATGATCATCATTAAACAATGCGTCGAGTACAGATCTCCGCTACATTTGCCTTGGGAAGTTTGAATCGAGATGCTATATGGTGAACTTTGCGACCTATGATGGCGGTAAATACTATGTCTTGCACAACGGTAAGGTGGACTTAAAAAGAATACTACAAAATAAAGGACCTCAGTACATCAGTAGTATGTTTATGTCAGTTCTGGATCACAGGGAAGGGGGAAGGCTTTTGATGCCTTTGTTCGTCTATAAACTGGAGGGGAAAGTTATTTATAGATTTCTTCGTCATTGATTAAGATTTGAGAGTTCAATGAACTAGGGTGATTGCTTAGGGATATCAGGAGAATAGTAGAGGCATGGTGGCAAAAAGTGTATACATATGAGTTTATTATTTGAGGATTCAAGCGGTTAGGGCGAATGATTTGAAATGACCAAACATTCAACTATCTGAATATTGTGTTGGTGAAGTTTGATAATCGATCCATTTGATTTGGAAGGTCCTAATGTAAGATTTGTGGGCGCCGTGGCTCAAGTGGTTAGTGCGTTGGATCGCTGAGCGTGAGGTTCGAGGTTCGAATCCCAGAGAACACCAAAATGTTTTTCACGGTCCCACCTCTCGCGAATGTCTGACAAACGTCCGAGAGTAATAATTGTCAAGAGAAAGCTTCTCAATTTGCCTTTCGGATATGGCTCTGAACTGTAGGTCCCTTCCATTTGTGTGAAAAATATAACACGCACAACACGAATGGTCGCGAGACGCTAGGCCCTGGACCACATACGGTCCGTTGCGCCATGAATTTGTATTTGTATTTGTAATGTAAGATTTTGTATTCTTGTCGCATATTTGTGTGTATATTTGCGGTGCTTACTCCTTCTCCAAACTCCTCAGTTAAAAACTGTTTCAGCTCGGACTATTTGGTGATGCTGGTTTTCGATCTAATCGCCAATCAAGTTGAACCGGTTAGCAACCTCTTCCCAAAAATTATTTTCTCGAACTGCGACCACTTCATACTTTCGGCTGCTTGTTCGACGTCCCGTACCCAGCTCTCGATATTGTATTCGTCGTTACCATTGAACACGGGCACAACCTCTGCGACATTTTAGAAGTTTATGTTGGTGCTACTCGCATTCCTACGAGTCAGCATTTGTTTTTCTATGGACGTTTGTAAAATTGGCATTTCCTGTCACCAGCAAGGGTATTTTATTACTGAGAGCTAGGTGTCGCTCCTTCGAGGTGTGTAGCACGACTACTAAACAGGGTATTTTATTCCTGAAAGCTAGGTGTAGCTCTTGCGAGGTGTGTAGCACGACCACCAACCAGGGTATTTATTGAGGTGTGTGGCACTGTTACCAACCAGGATATTTTATTCTTGTGTGAGCTAGGTGTCGCTCTTACTATGTGTGTAGCACGATCACCAACCAGGGTATTTTATTCCTGAAAGCTAGGTGCCACACTTGCGAGATGTGCACCACAACCACCAACCAGGGTATTTTATTTTTGAAAGCTAGGTGTCACCCTTGTGAGGTGTGTAGCAGGATCACCAACCAGGGTATTTAATTCCTTAAAGCCAGGTGTCGCTTTACCGAAGTGTGTAGCATGATCACCAACCAGGGTATTATATTCCTGAAAGCTAGGTGTCACTCTTGCGAGATGTGCACCATGACCACCAACCATGGTATTTTATTCCTGAAAGCTAGGTGTCATTTTTGTGAGGTGTGTAGCAGGATCACCAACCAGGGTATTTAATTCCTAAAAGCCAGATGTCGCTTCACCGAAGTGTGTAGCATGATCACCAACCAGCGTATTATATTCCTGAAAGCTAGGTGTCACTCTTGCGAGATGCGCACCACGACCACCAACCAGGGTATTTTATTCCTGAAAGCTAGGTGTCATTTTTGTGAGATGTGCACCACGACCACCAACCACGGTATTTTATTCCTGAAAGCTAGGTGTCACTCTTGCGAGGCGTGGAGCACGGTCACCAACTTAGGGATCAAGCAAAATATTTTTTCTTCATTTCTAATGCATTAAATCTTGTTTGAGTGTCAGCCTTGCATAAAAGAGACAGCACGATTTTTTAAGAAAAGGAAAGCAATTTTTTTGCAGAACCAATAACAAACTGTCAGCTTTTGTTTTTGTATTGAGCAGAACAGAATCACAAACGGCGAAAATTAATTGGGAATTTAGGTTTTCGTTTTTCTTTGAACATTTCCAATACGGTTGCTATTAATAAATTTATATTTAAATCACACAAAATTAGTACATCTGGATCCATTTCGCAAATTCAAAACAATTAAGTTTTGCAATGACTAAATTTAATGTCAAAAAAAGCTGACAGCGGCTGAAAAATGTAGTTTGGGTTACATTTTTAATGCACTTTTTCTGACGTTTTCACATTTATTAGGTTAGTGTGTACGCACTCACACTTAATGGCAATGTCAGTAGTAAATTTTTCGCACTGTTCTAATTTCATTTTCAGAGCATTAAAAATGCGAAAATAATGGAGTGTCATACGGGCTTAATGGCTACGCAAATGTCAAATCTTATGAATTGCACATCTGTTGAGTTTTTGCACACATTCAAAATCCTGTCCTCTAAAATGAATGGTAGCTCAACCCAAGCAAAAATCAAAGGATTGGATGTTGAAAAATTTAACTTACTGTCCGCCATGATAAGCCATATTAATCTACAGAGCATGTTCAGAAGTTGTTCTTAAGGTGTATAGAATCTGTTTAAAGGTCGTGTGAAGGCTGTTTCAGGCTATGTAGAACCTGTCTATATACTGTACGAAGGCCGTTGCAGACTATAAAGAGCCTGTTTAGAAGCTGTCCCAAGCCGTGTATACCCTGTTCAAAAGCAATACGAATGCTGTTCCAAGCTGTATACACCCTGTTTAAAAGCAGTACGAGGGCTGTTTTAATCTGTAGGGAACCTGTTTAGATGCTGTTCTAATCTGTAAAGAACCTACATATTCAAAAGTGGTACAACACAGTTCAAATCAAGAGAATTCTGAGCTATGACGAAGTTGAATTAATAACTTTTAATTCGTCAACGTCACAAATGCTGCGCACTACAAAATATTTATCTGTCAAATAAATTCCCACATGGAGTTTAGTATAAATAATATTATTTTTTCTTTTAAAATATCATATTTTAAAATATCAATATATATATTGGGTTTAATTTTTATTTTATTAAATAATAATTAATACATTGGTTTTTAGCTGTCAGTGCAGTTTTAAGTCGTCTGTGACCTAAAGGTTGGGTAGGGTATGGGTATCCATTAATTATGTTCAGATGTAAAGTCAAGCCATTTGTAAATGTTCTGCCATTCTTCCTTTCTAACAAGCGGATAATACCACAGGTAGCTGTTTTTGATATAGAAAAGCGCGCATCAGGTACACACATGCTTCCGCCCGGAGCCCGTCTGCCATCGGTCTCTATTCAATAATTTCGGCTTCTTTTAATTGTTCAATGATTGATTAAATCTTATTAGAGTTATTATTATAGCCAGCTTCTTGTAACTCTTAAACTAACCGCAATCAATCTACTAGCTCATTTGGACCATCCTAGTAGATATGTATGTATATTCTTTTCCATTATTCGTTAACTGCATTAATGTGCTGCCAGTATGGTGCTCAGTATCTTGTATATTATTTACTAGCTGACCCGTGCTCGTCTTGCTTCGCCCCCTGAAAGTTTTAAGACAGAAATGTTTTCAGCTTCTGAATTCCCCATGAAATAAATCTGTAGGAAATTGGGATAAGCGCTACTGTTAGGAATTAATGTTCCAATTAGGTGATAAATTTGACCCTGAATCTTAAAAGTGGACATAAAGTCGCTTTCTGTTATGCGATTACCACCAAAGGAGGTCATTTGAAAGGCTGAGTTAAACTTTCTAGGACTCCCAAAAAAAGTTTTTGACGAAGGATGATCACCCAGAAGAATGCTCTTTGCTGGTTCCGGAGGTGCACCTATTTCTCTGAACATTACTTTTTCGCTTGAACAACACAATCCAACAGATTCTTTTGCCACTTTTGTGCACCAAAAAAGCTGCAAACCTCAGACATTATACCTACATGCGACTCCTTTTCGTATGAAATGAAACGTTCGTATTGAAAAGATGCATTTTTCTTTAGGCTTCACGGTCGGACAGTATTTTGACCGATAACAATAAACCGTTCACTAACATAACCAAGTCTATTAACAGTGGAACCTTGCACATTCCTTAGGCGAGACACCACATAATTTTTGTACCTTTACTCCTTCGCCCAATATCATGCTTAGAATATCTCTTACTCATTTTAGTTGACGCCACACATTCGTTGAAATACATACCAACTGTTAACTGAATACAGGGTGTCCCAGTCAAGAGGTATAATCCTTTAACTGGTGATTCCTGAAGGTCCGGCGACCCCAGTTCGAGTTAAAGCCCGTCAAAATGAGACACCTCCGATTTAGAGGTACAATAACTTTAAATAGTATAACTTCTGAATTATTACAGCTACAAAATTATACATTTTGAAAAGACAATTGAGTGGCGAATATAACTGAAAACTTTTTGTAATTTCATGCAGCTACAAAAAAGCTTCGACACCTTAAGTCCTTGGCTACACAATATTTTAGGAGTTATCTTACATTCACCTACACCCCTAGTTGCTTGAGGTGGGCCAAGATAGCTCTTCATACCGAAAGCCGGTAAGAACTCTCATGCATCCCCTAAAAACTTCCATCCGATCAGCTTATCCTCCTTTCTATTAAAGACCCTGGAAAGGCTGGTCGACGTCCCCATTAGAACAAATTTGGATAGTAATCTCCTGTCGGTGTCCCAACATGCATATTGCAAGGGAGAATCGGTACAGACTGCCCTGCACTTGTTGGTAGGAATAATTGAGAAATCGTTTGAGAACAAGAATTTCACTATGGCGCCCTTCCTTGATATTGAAGGAGCCTTCAACAATGTCAAAACAGAAGCTATTTCGGCTGCACTTCTTAGCTTGAAGGTTAAAATGCTTAAAAGCAGACTCATCCAAGCCGAGCTGGGGCGTTGCTTTACCCGAAGCTCAGTGAACAGGGGTACCCTACAAGGTACCCTATCACCACCATTGTGGCTCATGGTAGGGAATAAGATACTCCTAATCCTGGGTAAAAAGGGGTGTCATAGCCTATGTGGGCGACATTGCGATAGCGATTTCAGGGAGGTTCCTTCTTACAGTTAGAGACTTGAATGAGTCTGTTCTAAACAAACTCGCAAACTGGACAGATAGTGTCGGTCTTGGAGTAAAACCGTCCAAGACTGAACTAGTTTTATTCAGAAAAAGGGTATAAAATACCATTTATAACTGCTCCAAAACTCAAGCGTATTGAATTGCAATTTGCAGATCATGCCAGATATTTGGGGGTTATTCTAGATAAAAGAAGTTGGAAACTGAATATTCAAGACCGTGCTAGGTCAAACTGGGGTCTCCAGGTCCGGATTGTTCACTGGGTATATACGGCAGTCGTCAGACCTATCGTCATGTACGGAGTACTAGTTTGGTGGACGGCACTGGACAAGGAAAGCAACAATGCAATACTTGAAAAGGTTCAAAGGCTATACTGCGTCTGTACAACGGGCGCCCTTAGAACCACTCCTACAGCTGCTCTAAAAACTATGCTCCATCTTCAGAAGATGGGGTATCGGGAGATGTTTTAAACGAATCTGCTATAGAGATTTACACAGACGAAACCAAGACAGCATTTGGAACAGGCACTGGACCACTGTAGTGTATTTCTAGCAGAAGTCACAGCATTCCGTGAAACCGCGACGAAGTGACTAAAACATTCGTCTTGTGGTTTAAAATAATCCTAATGAACAGAACGTTGGTTTTGGAGCGGACTTTGGCAAATACGTTATGACAGCGTTGGACAGGGCTAGCAACAAAGTGGTTTTTCTCCCCTTTTTTATATGGCACAAACTCTCTGCTGACTGCTCTCAATGCATCTGGCATTAACGGTCAGGCATCGGTTCATGTTAGCAAGTGTCTTTTCCATGAAGCAGATGTGTCTAGAAATGATTAATTAGTGGTGCACTAGGAATAGGCATTCAGTTAAAACTAAGGCTGTTCTCTATACGAAAAAGAGGATGTTGACCGATTTTTAACAAAGTCACCATTCAAATTATCGATGAAGTTAAATATCTGGGAGTTTTGGATAGTAACCATCTCTATTCATAACATGTTAAGTCGAAAACCACCAAAGCGTTGTTGACATTTTTGCAGTACAAAGGTGCCTTTGATGAGACATGGGACTTATTGCTGAACGAGTCCTTTGGACATATACTGTAAGAGCAATCCTCGCATACGCATCGGTTTTTAGTGGAATAAAATGTCTTCTTTTTCCAATGTTTATTTTGTTAAACTCTTAAAAAAACGGTTTATCTTGGCTGCATAGGGGCCTTCTCTAGGATGCCCAGGTCTGCCCTAGATGCTCTGCTGCACACTCAAAGGTATCTCTCGTTTAAGATCAGCCTCTCTTTTGGTACCATTGGCAGTGGAGTTTTGATAACCTTGGGCGAGAAATATTCTACGATCCCAGTCTAATACATATGCCCTCTGGTGCCGTGACATTTGAAATGCACTGCATGTGCATTGCGACGTACATACATACATATGTATGTAACATATGTAGCTACACAGTCGACCGAGGAAAAATTGACATTGGAATGACTTCAAAACTAGACTGACGTCGGCGGCTGACTCCATTCGGCTTTTGATTAATATGCGTTTGTCTTCCAAGTGCGATTTGCGCGATTCTAATGGAAACGTGCTTAATTTTGAAGAAAAGACAAGGGACATGTATCTATCTGCAGCGATAGTCAAGTCAAGCCGCAGTCAGGTCGCTGCTTAAGCGTTTTACCATTTACAAAATAGTACAAGATCTCTCCAAATCTGGTCAGAAGACTAAATTCATTGCGTCATGTCTGGGTGCTGGCTCACACTGGAATCCAGGAAAAAGACAAGAGTTTTCTTAGTTTTCTTTTTCTTTCCCAACCAGCACTGGGTTTGTCTGCATTTGCGATTTGCCCGCGAGTAGTTCCATCGACCACTGGCTTTCTGCTGGATGTAGACAAACCAAGTGTAAGAAACCTACTCGGACTAGGTGACAGACGGGCCGACGTGTTGAGTGCTGATTATCTAAGCATAGTTAGTACAAAGTACCAGTAGTTGAGTCCGAGTGCACGAATAGATAAACTATGTACAACAATGGGAGCATAATAGGTTGAGTTTCTTCGGGCATTGCTCTACCACCGTTTTACCGTTTTCCAAATGATGTGGTAGCCAAATTTCTGGCTTTGATTGTGCCTTGGCTATCAGTAAAGGTAGTGGTACTTAAAAAGGTTGTAGGGAGATTTCTCGGTGTGCGACAAGTCTTCTTAATGGCAAGATGCTCCACCTGGAATACACTGGAATAGTCCGGTTGGCGAAACGACCTCGACACGTTCAGTTCATCTGAAAAAAAAAAAAAAATGTTTGCACCGATTCCGTAATTAATTTCTTAACCCATCCGTATACATGGAAGTCCCTGGTTACGTTCCCCTTCTTCCACTCCCTCTGGTTGGGATTTTTACTGAGAAACGTTAACTAAAGTTCAGTCAGAGGGTTTTGTAGTGGTCAACCAGTTTGTTTGGTATGGTGTCCAGGACTTTACCATGGCCATTCATAGTTGGTTGTTGGGTTTGGGATGGTGAGGATGTTCTCATCACGTAGGCTACCGTATGGGCCCATTGTAAAAAAGGGGATGTAAGTGAAGTGTGGTTTAATTTGGGGATATAGAAACTGGTCTGAGAATTGTCCTGTCCTTCTAACGAACTCCACGTTAGATCGAGCGCCCTCTTTGCATGACGAAAGCAAGGGCCTCGCTAGCTTTGCAGGTTTGCAGTTAAGGCTGTTCCCATGGTTGTAGCCATGGAGGCATTCAGGAGGCCCCCTTCCTCGCCAATTCATCCGCGGTATTAAGTTATCCCTTGAATCTCAATTTTGAGATGGTTCTTTGGTTTGCTACTACTATTAAGGCTACCTGACTATCCGAGCAGGTGTTATTAGTGCTGCTATTCTGGTACTGAGTATAGAAAAAATCTTTGCCTGATAGACTGTCAGGAACTATTCCAGTTGGACTGCGTGATTGAGAGGTAGATTCTCCCGATGCTCTATGGATATGTGATCCATCAGTATACACTTCCATCCTCGTTTGGAACGCCAGTGCTCTGCTGTCATTTTTCGCGTTTGGGGAGTCGTACTGTTGTGTTACTTACTTAAAAGGTCGCTCGGATGCCTTACGAATCCAGAGGCCGGTTCTTTCTTTCTTCCAGATAGCCCTGTTTCCCGTTGTGGTCCGTTCGTTGAAATGTCCAAAGGTCTTGAGATAGTAGTAAGAAAGCATATTTCCTGTCTACTATTGGCCACCATCCAAACACTCTATAAAGTAGGATGGGCCTGGCCTGTAAATCCAGTAAACTTTCTTCGGTTTCAAACCCTACGTCTTACCAAAAGCCCTGTTGCCATATGGCATCTAGAATAGATAGTATTTGTTGTATAAATCGATGGGCAGCGAGTGTAAGATTATAGTTAGAGCATCTTCCGGACAGGATATCAGTGTTCCAGTAGTGGCTAAGAGAACTATTCTCGAAAAAATGTCGCTAAATGTCGCGGAGGACATTACTCATCTACTCTGTAAATGTCAAGCCATTGCTCGGAGTAGAATAAAGTACCTTGGAAAATACTTTTCCAGCGATCTGGAGGAGGTTGGTTCCTTGAACAAAAATGAGTCCATATTTAGGTTCTGTAGGGAAATCAAGTGCATGGGCGAATTTGGTTAGGTTTCTGACCGTGACGGCTTCCTAGGGATCGTGATGAGCCATGGTGCGCAGTGTCTTATGATGAACGTAACCTAACCTAGGTAACCTAAACAACGTAACCTAAAACAACGTCTGTTGCGCCAAGTGTTTGTATTTTTTTTTTTTTTTAAGTCATTGAAGTATCAATCGTATGGTAGGTAATTCATTAATAAATCATTGCTTACCTATTTCAGTATCGTTTTACGGCGATGGATACATAACAATGCCACTACAGGAGGCAAAATCATCGACAAATATTCGCATTAAATTCCGTACACAGCAAGAAAACGCATTTCTCTTCCTAGCGGATGGAAGGACAGACTACTGCCTAATACGTCTAGATGGCGGAATCATAAATTTCACGTTCAAAATAGATCGTGATGTCATACAAGTTTGTTGCTGCATTGAAGTAGATTGAGTTCTTTAATCCTTGCAATGCTTCTTTCTCTTCCAGTTATTATCACCAAAGAAACAAAGACTGAACGACTTAGAATGGCACGATATAGCCATTCAACGGTACGAAAACAATATAACACTTCAGGTGGATGCCAATATTATCCGCAAATCTCTAAAGACGGGATTGTCTGCCTTTAATGTACATTACGGGACATATTTGGGAGGAGTCGGCGAATTTAGAGCCGAATACGTAAAAGACGTCAATAATTTCCGTGGTTGTATCTCTGATGTAAGCCTTTTTTCCTGTTCTGACTTAAGAAGACATGAATGGAAAATTTTTTTTTTAAGGTTTTCTATAACAACATAAACCTTATCAAGCGAGCAAAGGAGCGAATCGGTCATGCCACTAGCATCGGAGTTTCTTGGTCCTGCAGTTCGGAATTTGACGCACAAGTGAATGATGCTATTAGCTTTCTAAATGACGACTCATTTGCCCTGTTGGTTAAGGAATCCAATCCGAATGAAGAGTCGTAAGTACTAGTTTCTTGAAATCTGTTTTTTTTTCTCCCTAAGTGTATCTGTCTACTTTAAAGCCTTATATTTGATATACGCACCATTGAGTCTACTGGACTGGTGTTCTTTAATGGAGGCTACGATTTTATACTCGTAGAGATCCAGGACGATATGCTACATCTAATTTTCAATAAAGGAGGAAATATTCTTAAGCTATCTCCAAACAAGACCATTTCCGATGGGCAATGGCATAAAGTGAACATTCGTTATGACCCCGTACAAGTTGAGGTTGTTGTTGATAGCAGTTTGGCAATTGAGAAGCATCCTAATACCTCCGAAAACGCAATTCAACTGGAAAAAAGTTTTTTCATAGGAGGAGTACCGGAAAAAATGCGGCGAAAACTTTTAACCGAGGGTCTCAAGGTCAACGATCAAAGCTTTAAGGGCTGCATACAAGCAATTCAGGTAAATGGTCATTCACTTGGCTTTCCTCAGATGAAAGCAAGCAACAAGTTGTCTGTTGACTGCGTTTGGAAGTATCCTTGTATTGAGGAGAGTCCATGCTTGCTAAGTGCAATATGCAATCAGTGGAGCGTTGATGAATTCATTTGTTACTGCGATCAAGCTTACTGCATCAAAGCGGATTTCCAAGGACCATTTAAGGTGAGGAGCTGACGAGTTTATTTTCAATATCCTTTCTATAATCTCTATTTTCTCAGATTTTTACAGAATCTAATCCTGAAAGCGAACTTCTCAACATTTCACCACTTCAACTACTGGAGGGGGGTACAATTTTTGTAACATCTCTGAACATAGACATTCTTTTCGAATTCAAGAGATACGAACTTACCGAATCCGCGATACGATTCATCGTAGTCCAGCAGCCGAAATACGGAGCTATTCTGCAATTTTCCAGAGAGAAAAATAATTTCGTGCCTTCGTGGTCGTTTAGTTTAGTCGACTTAAGCACCGACAAAGTGAAATATGTCCACAATGGAGCAGAAAGTTTTAGTGATCACGCAACAATAGATATGCAAATCGAAGGACCAATACATAAAGTCCCCGAGTATATTTTGGGGAAACATCGTTTCCTGCTTCATGCAAACATAACACCTGTAAATGACCCTCCGCAGCTGCGAATTCCAAGAAATAAAATCCTTCGAGTTATTGAAGGAATTGAAAAAATCCTAGATATTGATCTGTTTACCATTCAGGACCCAGATAGTCCGCCGAATGTTTTAATTTATACCATCATTCCTACGAAGAATCCAAAAGAGGCATATGGACGCTTCGAAGTGAGTGGAAAGACAACAGAAACGTTTTCCCAAATAGACGTCGATTTAGGGAAGGTTACGTTCATTTTTAATGCCACAACTACTGAGTCTTTTGCGTATAATATTAAAATTCAAGTTTCCGACGGTATTGAGACAAGTGACACTGTGAATCTACCCATTTCTGTTCATCCTTTAGAGCTGAGACTTGTGAATAATACAGGCCTCATAATGATACATAAATCGTCGCTGTTTCTAACGCCTTTTAATCTATCAATCGGCACCAATTCGGCTGAAGAAAATATTGATATACGATACGATATCGTTAAGCCGCCACAATACGGAGCCATACAGCGTCTGAGACAGATTGACTCCTCGTGGGTGAATGTGGATTGGTTTAGTGATAGTCAACTGTTGCTGAGTCACGTTAGATACGTTCATAATGTTGGAACACCATGGCAGGACGAATTTAAGGTAAGTCACATTCACAATGAATGCCAATGTACCAAATGCTATTAAGAATAACGCTGACACGATAACAGTATTTTGTGCCACAGGATTCAATTAATAGAAATAATAATTATGCATAAGTAGGTCTAACAATCCCGCTATCACATCATAGCCTTGCAAACTGGAACTTTACTTTTAGATTCCTTCGTCATTCGGTAGTCGCATTGCCAAGACGGTGGTTAGGTCTTGTGTTGTATTGTGCCTTGTATATGTAGGAGGCTGCTCATCTTTGCACAGCAGTACGTAGTTCATGTAGCGCGACTCTTCGATTTCCTTGAACAGTTGTACTATATATGTCCTCTTCTACTTATGTAGGAATTTCCCCTTCTCTTGGTTTGGCATTCTTCCGTCGTTGTCCTTGTTCTGCATTGCTGTGAATAACCTGTCACCATTTTCTGGTATTCGTATAACCAAAGAAATTCTCGGGAACTATAACCGCAAAAAAAGTAAGATCTGTATAAACAACAACAAGAACCGGCTGTGCATCCTTACAGGCTTTCTAACCGGACACTGTAGACTTAAGGAGCGCCTCAGCAAACTGGGTATTGAGCAACGTGGGACCTACAGATTGTGCGGATATGTTCAGGAATAGCCAGGGCACCCTTTAAAGAAATGTGGAGCATTAATCCACAGAAGAAGGAAACACCCGGATGCCAACCAACTATAACCAATACAACCCTATAACCAATCTATCTACATCATCATACCATTAGGTAAGGTTAGGTAAATGGGTGCCCTTGTTGACAGGCTAAGCCCAGGCCACTAAGAGTCCATTGTGCCCAATAAAAACCCTGGGAACCTAAATCTCAGTCTTCGGCGGCTAAGTTAAACCGCCAGATAAATGCATGAATCTCAGGAGTTTGCTTAGCTCAATGTTACCTAACTCGTCCAGTTCTGAAAAGAAGTAACTGTTAGTTAGTGGCCAGCGCTGTCCAGTTGCAAAGGAGGTGACGGTCATGCTGCCTGATTCACTATCACACAGTGCCTTGTCACGACGCCAGCAGCTATTCGGATATCCCTGCGACTTAGTTCCGTGAGATTAATAGATCTCTTTTTGTCGTAGTCTGGTCATAACGATTTGGCTGTTGTGCATGTTAGATACATACATCGGCACCAGGGTTTATTAGCCTCCTCATAAGCCTCAATCTCTATCTATCTTGAGCGGTATACTGGCCGCAGAGAAAGCCCATGAAGAGTTCATAAGTGACCCTTCTCTGGCTAGTTCGTCCGCTTTTTTGTTACGGGAGATACCCAGCACAGGGTCACTTCAATAATCATGTCCGCAGTTTGTTTTATTGCAGCAACTCCCAGACAGCCTGTCCGTTGGATCTTTGTAACGCTTTCAAGTTGGTATTTCCTCTCGAGCGTTTTCCACCAGACAACCGAACCGTATGATAGGATAGGTCTTCCTACCGCTGTATAAAGCCAGTATACCACTTTAAGCTTGAATCCCCATGATTTCCCGAAGGCTCTTCTACATGCATATAGTGCCACACAGGCCTTCTTGATTCGATTGTCAATGTTGACTTTGCAATTTAGTTTGGAATTCAATATTACGTCGAGATGTTTAGCAGTTTTCTGAGGTATCAGATCGATACCCTTCATACGAGCGTATTTATGTATATCTTCTCCTCGTTAAAATTACTAACTCGGTTTTTGTCGGGTTCACTTCCAGACCACTGCCTTTGATGCAGTTATTTACTAGTAGTAGTGCATAATTGAGTTTTTCGCTGAGTGCGGGAAGGAATTTTCCGGATACCAAGATGGTTAAATCATCTATGTAGGCCGCTACGTTGAAGCCATTCCTTTCTAGTATGTTTAACATCTCATTCACTACTAGTAGCCACAAAAGTGGCGATAGGACTCCATCTTGGGGAGTACCCCGCTTGACTCTCATTGCACCTTTTGTGTCTCCAAGTGTGGATTATACGGGTACTAACCATTTGTTCGATCTACGTATCTGCATAGGGCCGAAAGACATTCGGCACTATGCAGACTGTCTACTATGGCTTCAGTACTTACATTGTTAAAAGCCCCTTTGATGTCAAGAAACGCAAATTTTATAATTAGGTCCATACACACCAACGCCAAGTCCTGAATCAGAGAAGATCAAAACGAGCTGCATGGAGAAGATGCTGCGAAGACATTACTGACATGCCTGTAGCGGCCCGTATCCACAAAGCTCTTGATAAAGATCATACAAACTGTGTGGGTTTACTAAAGAAAACTGATGGTACCTACACGTTGGACCGAACGGACACGATTAACACCCTACTTCAGGTGCACTTCCCCGGTTCGACTACCCATGAAAATCATGATAACTCTAATGACACTGACCTTAGGGTCTCCATAGCCAGCAGAGTTAACAGTCTATCTGGTAAAATCTTCAGTCCAGATAAGGTAAGATGGGCAATCGGCTCTTTCAAACCTTTCAAAGCCCCCGGTGGTGACGGCATATTCCCAGCCCTTATTCAAAGTGTTATCGACGTCATACTGCCGGCAGTTATCGCTTTATTTAGAGCTATTTACAACTGGGGTTACATCCCATTCACCTGTCTCCAGGTGATCTTCATCCCCAAGAGTGGCAATAGGCCTAGTGAACTGCCTAAATCATATAGACCTATCAGTCTAACATCATTTGTTCTTAAAACTATGGAAAGACTTATCGATGTTCATATTAGAGGCCAGATAGAAATATCTAATCCTCTACACTCAAGTCAATACGCGTACAGAAAAGGCAAATCCACTGAGAGTGCTCTTCACTATCTCGTCAAAAAGATCGAAGAAGCATTTCAAACCAAGGAAATTGCCCTATGTGCCTTTTTAGACATTGAGGGTGCTTTCGATAATACCGGATACGACTCGATATCAATGGGTCAGAGCAATGCTAGAAAGTCGAATCATAACCGCCTCCTCTGGTGGCGTGTCGGTGTCCGTGACGGCGGTCAAAGGCTGCCCCCAAGGTGGGGTACTTTCTCCCTTATTATGGACACTGGTCATTGACGATCTTTTAGTCAGTCTCCACAGACTTGGCTTTAGCGCCATTGGTTATGCAGATGACCTGGCGATCATTTGTAGTGGCAAGCTTAACGCATTGCTTCACGTCTTAGAATGGTGCACTTCTGAAGAATTATCTATTAATCCCAGCAAAACTATTCTAGTGCCTTTTACTAGAAGGAGACTGGTTGATTTTGAACCTATCACCTTAAAAGACACCACTTTGCCTTATTCCAATGTAGTCAAATACCTCGATATTATCCTAGATAGGAAACTCAATTGGAACTCTCACATCAAGTCAGCCACAGAGCGTGCCACTAGAGCCATATGGGCCAGTAGGCGCGTCTATGGCAGAACTTGGGGGCTTAACCCCAAAATGATATACTGGCTTTATATCATGATGGTTAGACCTATCATTACGTACGCTGCTGTTGTCTGGTGGCCTAAAACCCTCGAACAATCAACGGCTAATAAGCTCCAGAAACTACAGCGTATTACCTGCCTAGGTATTACAGGTGCAATGCGCACCTGCCCAACTTTAGCACTTGAGGCTTTAATTGGACTTACACCCCTACACATCTTCATTAGGAAGACGGCTGCTAGATGCGCTATCAAACTGCAGCTCGAACTTAAGTATAAAACAGATGGCCATGTGGGACACCTGAAAATACTTAACTCAATCCCAAATATAGACATGTTTATGTCCATCCCAGACATTATGGTTAGGGAATACAGTTTTGGGAAACTATATGAGGTAGAAATTCCAGACCGTGCTAAATGGGCCAATGGGGCTCTGGCACGGGACCCTAGAAGTCTGATCTGGTACACTGATGGATCGAAAATGGAATGTGGAGTTGGGGCTGGTGTCTTTGGACCCAACACCAAACTGTCGATACCCATGGGAAAATGTCCCTCGGTATTCCAGGCAGAAGTACATGCCATTGAGATCTGCGCCGACTTAATATCCAGAAAAGGTATTAAAGGCGCCAGAATTATTATCCTTTCGGATAGCCAAGCAGCATTACAAGCACTGTCTTCCAACATGATGGACTCTATGACAGTTAAATGCTGCCACGATGCCCTACAGGCCCTCGCCAGATACAACAAGGTCAAACTTGGATGGGTACCTGGTCACCAGGGTATTGCAGGCAACGAATCGGCGGATGAACTAGCAAGGGCTGGATCAGAATCCGTGTTCTTAGGACCAGAACCGTTTTGCAGAGTCAACTGGGCTTCTGCCTTAGGACAATTAAACGAATGGGAAAATCAACTTCGTCTAAACCACTGGGAAAATGTCCCTGGTCTGAGACAATCCAAACGTTTAATTAAACCTTACTCCTATAAGGAAATCCTTAACCTAGATAAGGAAAGCATTAGGAAGCTGACGGGCTTCCTAACTGGCCACTACGGCCTGAGATACCACCTTAACAAAATGGATATTTGCCAGGACAAGGATTGTCGATTCTGCCTCGAGGAAGATGAGACATCCGAACACATTCTTTGCGAATGCCCGGCACTACATTGGTTAAGGATACGTACTCTCCACAGGGAGATACTTACTTCAGTGGAACTCAAGGGATCCGCTACCAAGGATGTACTTGCCTTCATAAGGGAAGTAGTACGTCTCTTGGATTAACTCCAACATCTCGATACAATAGATCTTTTAGGTCGCAGTGTCGATGCCATGCGGGCAAGGGTTGTACAAGAGGAAAAAAAAAAAAAAACTCCCGAATCAATTTTTGATCCGTCGGTATTCACATACGATTCCTTTTGGATTAAACAACTATCCACCATTCTTCCATGTGTCACGGTTTGGGATCTCCATCTCAAACCTTCTACCAAAGTGGAGTAATTTAGGTGTAAAGTCAGAAACCGTACTGAGCATATCTAGCTCGGGAAAGTCAGTTAGAAGATCCATTAGATCCATATGATCCGATGTACTATTAACACCCGACTTTCGAAGATTGACTGCACTGTGAATTGCCTGCCGCTTTTTTATACATGTATGTAGCGGAGTGAGACCGATTTAGACTCTATGGCTGTTGTGGGACAGGTATGCATAGTACCTGCAATTTCGAGGCAAGCCAGTCTTTGAAGTTTACCGAGTTTATTGATGGTTGTGACCTCCTAGGATTTGTCCACCAGACAATGGACGCGTAAGTAAGTATGGGCCTTACCAACGTGCTATATAACCAGAATATGATTTTAAGTTTTGCCATATGTACATCCGGCGAGAGGCCCACATGGCAGTGGTCGCCTTGGCAATTTTATGCTTAGCATGGGAGTTCCATATAAGCTTCCTGCCCTGTGAATGGTATACCGACTGCCTTGCTGGGGTTGATCGATAGGCCCTCCCCAGCACGCCAATCCGAGACTACAAGGAGTATGTTTTGCATGAGTTGACACACATTGTCTTCATGTTTGTCTTTGATGATGATCACATGATCATCTGCATAGTCTATAGTTGTGAACCTAGACTATTAAGTCTATTCAGTAAGTCATCCACTGGACGGAGCTGTTATAGTGCGGCTATCGAGCATGGTCCTAACCACTGGCTGGGCTTAGTATGCAAATAAAACGCCATTCGCAGACGATTTGTTAGTCTCTCACAGTTTTTGCATCATGCATATTTAAAATCTGAACAACCTAGTGTGACCCAGTCGTGTCCATCACTTTACTTTATTGGTTTGTGTATATAAAACAGGAAACAACTCACGGCATTATTTTCCCTTACTATACTGTCCGTCTAACAATAAACAATTTTCTACGTATTTTCCTATAGTTTGTTGCATCGCATGGACTCGTTATGACACAAACTTTTGACTTTCGGATCACTTTTACCAGTCTTCGTATTACCTCAAAAAAGCAGTCAATCGTTGCGATAAATGGTTCAAAAGAGTTCATTTTCAATAGTGATGTGCTTTCTTTTGAAACCGTACCATTGGTGACATTCCCGAGGAATATAATCTACAAAATTCTACAGCCAACAAAATACGGATCGGTTTTTGTCGAAGGATCACGCAAATTTGCAAAGGTAAGTAAAATTGCCTAAATTTTCTATAACTTCTATTTCTTGCATAAAAATTCGAAAATAGTACTAAATTTGAACGGTTTTTATATTTCAGGAAATGGATTCGTTTACACAGTTGGATGTGGATAAAAACCGGATTCGCTACGCCCTTCACCGTAACTCGTATTCCTATTTCGTAGATTATCTGGACTTTATGGTGTCGGTTTTGGAATGCGACAACGTTATTGGAAGATTGAAAATTATTTTCACGCCATTAGAAGAGCTGGAGAAAAAGTTATCATTCCAAACGAAACAATTATTACGCGTAAAAGAGGGCGATCGTGCCCTAATCACTAAAAACAACTTCAAAATTGCGTTCAACACCTATGAAAGCCTGCGTTTCCTAATATCAATTCCTCCGCAACATGGAAACTTATGCCAGCATAACACCAGCACTGCTAAGCTTAATCCAATATCCGAGTTCACTCTTGAACAACTGTTCCTTAACGAAGTGTACTATTGCCATGACGATACTGAATCCGCGAAGGATTCGTTTAGCTTGCTTATACTATCGAACGAAGAGATAGATATGCAATTCGTGTGCGAAATAGATGTCCAAATCGAGCTGTTGAATGACAACCCACCTTTTAGGACAATCGATCGTATTTTTCATGTTGTTCGTGGGTCGGTGAGAACAATTAATCAAGACGAGCTACAGTATATGGACGCTGATGTTAATACCAATCTGTCAGATATTCACTATAAACATATCTCCAGCACAAATGGTGGATTTTACAAGTCGGGCTTGTACATGGATAATTTTAGGCAGGATGACATCAATAACAGAAGGATAGTATTCCAGCATTCAGGTCCTGACATTGGAACCGCATCGTTTATCGTTACAGATGGGCAGTATGAATCGACTGGGATTCTAGAAATTCATGCATCCGAACCGTTTGTTTCTATGCTGACAACGAATGCTACTACTGTGCAAGAGGGAAAATTCGTCATACTTCGGAATAGGGACTTTGTTTTGGAAACAAATTTGGACATCAAGCTCGATGGGATTCACTATGAAGTGATAAGTCCACCATCATATGGGATTCTTATGTATTTGGGACGAAGAACAAACGATTCTGTGCATCTGAAGGCATCGAACTTAACTTCGTTAACGAATTTTACTCATTTGGATATCGAAAGAGATCGATTGGTCTATTGGAATACTGAAATTGCTTCGATGGATAAGGTTCGGTAAGTTGGGTTATAGTGTCAAATTTCGAGATTTCTTATTGATTTTGTTTTATTAGTTATCGAGTGATAATCAAAAATACATCAGCCGAGGGCGAAGTCATCTTTAGAATCTATCCATCAGCGTATTGGGAGAATCTGCAAGTTCAAAAAAATCAGACATTATACGTTGAGGAATCAACCAGTGTATTACTATCGAGAGATATTCTAGAGGTAATTTCGATCACATTTAAGAGACAATTTTCGTGTTTTTATTGCAAAACTTGGGCCATCTGTTGGTTTCGACGATCGCGACACCAATCCGCTTGAAATGTTGTTGGCTCCGAAACATTAAATGAATAATTTTATGCTTAAAAAACGTAGGAGATATTTTAAAAATTATTTTGCGTGGAATTCTTTGTGGAAATTCTTTGTCCGTGCTTTGAGATATGCCCGACTTCATGCTCCTGCATGTTTACGTGGCTAAAACATCCCACGCCCACAAGTCTGTAGTCAAGGCAAGCAGATTTTGAATTCATATCTTCTTATGATCCAGCGTTTCCTCCCTCTTGGGCTCTTGGTGTTTGATTTTGCTGCCGTAATTCCTATAAGATGCTTGCAATGAAGTTGGTTGTATCCCTCGTTGATAGTATAAACGATGTCACTTTCCTTGGGATTACTGTGTTGGCTATTTCTCACTCTAATGCAATCAGCACGTGCTCTGCGTTTTGGAATTTGCCTTCACTATATCTGCAGAAAAAGTCATCTGCGATGTCATATTTGTGATCGTATTCACGGAAGCTTCCATGTCTCAAAGCTGCAGTAGATGTAACCTCATTCATACCAGTAATGTATCATCCATGCAGATTCTGCAGAAGTCGTTTGCGAAGAGGCCCAGCTTGGTTGCGTGCCTGCCGATAATGCAGTGTCCTGTAACGACCCCTACCTTTTCTGTCAGGTCCAGGTCAGAGAGAGCCAGGTTGTCCGGATCCAGAGAGAGCCAGGTTGTCCGGATCCAGATCTTCTCGGGCCTTTAGAGGATGATCGGTCTGATCCACCCCAGCCGTAGCTTTTGAGTTGGCCAGTATATTACTAGCCTTTACGGTCAAGATGGGTGTAGAGGACATCGGTCTCTCAACTTTCAGGTCCTCCTCATCCCTTTAGTAAGACCGAAGAGTTAAGCCACCGAAGCCATAGCTAATTTGGTCTGGCCAACGTTAGCGTCTGTTTAACACAAATCTGGTTCATCTTATGGCTTTCTACCCAGTGGCGTCCCAAGACCTCTCTTCTTCTGCTAGGTAATGTCGGACATCGATTTCCTTCAGGCATAGTTCACAGGTGTCATCCTCCAGAAGATCCATCTTCTTTAGGTGATACCCGAAATTTCCATGACCTGCAGATAACGCTACCACCCATTTCAGTGCTCTTCGCTCCAAGCTTAGAACTTCCCTATGAGTGTAACCAATCGGCAGTTTAATAGCCATTTTAGCCTGCCTACAACCATCCATGGTTGACCACCTTCTCTGGTGTTCCCCCGTGGTCCAGTTGTTAATCAGGTGCTCCACCATTCCTCTGCCATTTGCAGCAAATGGTTCCGGACCAGAGAACTCCGAGGTTGACCCTTGCTTTGCTAGAGAGTCCGCCTTTTCATTGGCTTCAGTACCTTTGTGCCTTCCATCAGTAGTTAGGGTAAGGAAATTCAAAGGAGAATTTCGTGAAACTGTCCTGCTTATGGATAACAAGGAACTGCTCGTTCGTTGCACGCACATAAAAGAATGAAAGAATTGCCTTAAGTGTGAGTGAAAACCCAAGACCTAAATAACTGAACATCAGTCGCACTTCTCTGAGTGAGGCGAAGCTTGCATAAAGTCCGGTCTTTTGCAAATTATCTTAAATTATCTTCTGCAATTGACGTTGAACTTTTTTATGGAGAACTCTTACTCCAACTTCAGGAAAACATGCATCGATCTATTTTCTAAATATATGGTCCATTGTGCCCAATCTTTTTAACCCTGGAAACATGTGAGAAAACCGCTGTTAGAACCACCCAGATAATGATATGAATCTCAGGAGGTCCGTCAGCTCTACATTTCCTAAGTCCTCCAGTTCCAAAAAGAAGTAACTTCCAAGAGTCCTCATTCTTATGACGGATAGGGCAGGACAATCACACAGCAGATGACGATCAGATTCGATTTCTTCCTCGTCCCTGCAACTTCTGCAAAAGCCGTTATATAGGACACCGAGTCGTTCTGTGTGAACGCCGATAGCACAGTGTCCAGTTATTATGCCAGAAACAACACGTGCGTTATAACGACTAAGTTTTACCAAAGAGGTTGATCTCTTCTTGCTGAAGGCTGGCCATAGCGCCCTGGCCGTTGCGCATGTTTCCAGATAAACCCAACGTCTGTTTGCTCGACTGATGGCTTCATATTCTATCTTTTTCCGTAAGGAACTGATTGGGGTTACTACAAAAGAGAGGGCCCGCGATAAGTGCAGCGCCGATCCTTTCCTAGCCAGCTCATCAGCCTTTTCATTTCCTTTGATATCCATGTGCCCTGGTACCCAGCAGAGGGTCACCGCATTGGCTCTAGATATCTCGTTTAGGAGTGACTTGCAGATTCTCACAAGCCCCGACCTGATTACCGCGGAGTCCAGAGCCTTAACGGCTGCCTGGCTGTCTATATAGACAGTGATCGTTTTGCCAACGATATTACTCTCGCGAATAATTTCAGCAGCCTGTATGATGGCTGTGACTTCGGCCTGAAAGACGCTGCAGTCGTCGTGAATTCTAAAGGAGTGGTTTATTCCTAGGGCTTTACAATAAACTGCTGCTCCCGTGCCAATGTCCATCTTAGAACCATCGGTGTAGAATGCCAGCTCCTTTTTCATGCTCCTATGGTTCTTCCAGTACATTCTGTCAGGAATTCTTGTAGCGAATCTCCTTTCAAAAGCTAATATCAGGTTCATGTAATCAGTTTCCGTCGACCTGTTGGTAGCTTCATCTTACTATCTTCTCAAACCAACTCCATTAGGAGAAGGACTCCAGAGGTTAAAAGGAGAAGGACTACCTTAACAAAGACTGGAAAGCCTCGGTGTAAAATGTCATACATATGCCGATGACTTTTGTGGTTGGAGGTTGCTACTATCTGCTGATGCTCTCAGACTCATTGTATTAACCATGCAGACACACCACCTTACTTGAACGTTTTGTGCTTTTTTGCAAATCCGACCGTAAACACTTGTTTTGTCTGCATTCAGTAGAGCCACGCCAAGGACTATTATGTTCACGAGAAAACCCAGTCGTCGATGGAAGTACTAAATAAAAATGAACTCAGCGCTGGTTTGGGTCCTGAGAAAACGTCGTCTGAGTCTTGTCTCATAATTCCATCGGAGATCTTGTTTCCCTGGATTTATTCCATTGTGACCTGCAAACCATACCAGATCCAATGAATTTGATTCTTCGACAAGATGCAGAGAATTCCTGTACTATTTTGCAAGAGCTAAGAGGGTTAAGCAGCACCTTGATGCATACTCTCCTTCCTATCCAACTTTTCTTTACAATGAAGCATATGACCATTAGGATTGCGTGGCAAAAGAAGCATAGTGGACTTATTCTGGTCTAAGTGTGGCTGCATCTAACGTAGCCTGCCACTAGAACCTAACCTAACCCAAGTGCATGTTTGGGTCGCGGGTATTCGCCCCTTGCAAGCCATTCAGTATAGGATTTAAACAAGACCTCTGAAAAAAAAATTCTTCTAAAGTCAAATTCTTATGTTGGCTAGTGACGCACAGGGGTCTGAGTCTTACCTGGTTAATTTATCGGCTACCAACTTAAGATGGCGGGAAATCATTCGACTAGCCAGCCTATAGCAAGACTTATGCAAATGTAAAAAGGAAAGGCCTTGTCTTGTTAATTTGTTGGTTTTCTACATATGTATGTACATACATGACGGTTAGGATAGCTTAGGTATGAGTGACTGCCAGCTATCGCCAACATACTCAGACCAAAGATAGATCTATTGCGATACCACATGGATCATGGGAAAATTTCCTTGCTTACTTGTTTAACTTATTTCGTTTCTGATGAAGCATAAGAGTCTGCATTTATAGGATCGCCTAGATCGGTGTAATTGAAAGCTTCCAAGTGAAGCTTCATTCTTTGGGAGAGAGCTGGGGGATTACATGCCCATGTTTTTGTCCTTGCAGCTTCTATAAAAGTCGCTCTAATATACACTAAGTCTTGTTGCATGCTTGATTATTAGCCTATTATGGCCAAATATGCAATCTCTAGAGAGAAATCCACTTCTTGGGGGGTTTTGGATTTAACCTGGCCAAATCCTGATGGTTATCTAGATGCAACTTGCTATCACCTAGCCAACTTCTGTAAGTAAGTAGCAGAAAGAGGCCACATCTTGCAGTGTATATTTTCTCTGGCTTTAGAAAACTCAACTTGAAGTGCATTGAAATGGTGTTTAAAAATGTTTTATGTACCGTTACAGGTTTCTCACCCGAATATATCACCTGGGGATATAACTTTTCTGGTAACATCATCACCCATGCACGGATACCTAGAAATGCAATCTATGAGCTTCGATGATGAGTATAATTGCAAGGTTTTCGATCAATCCGCGATTAACACGAACAAGATGTTCTACATTCAAGCTGGCGTCAATCAGTCCACTGATCATTTCGTTTTTGACGTAACGAATGGAATCACTTGGTTACGAAACCTCATGCTGAAGATCATTATAATTCCCGAGAAGCTGTACATGGTCACTAACGTTGTCATCGTAGTAGAAGGTTCATATTTCTATTTTTCTTTACTCATTTAGTGGTAACCAAAAAATATTTCCAGGCAAAACGGTTCAGCTAACCCCATCCGATATTCAACCATTTTCCGAATACTTCAAAAATAAAATTTTGGAATACAAGATAACGCGAACCCCTTCATCAGGATTTGTAATGGCTGGGAACTCAAAAGTGAAGCGTTTCACTCAAAAACAGTTAGAAATGGGTACCATCCAGTACATTCACAACGGAAATGAGAACTCGTCAGACTCCATTACCTTAGTCGCTCTGGCTAGAAATAAGGAGAGCGTCCCATTCGATTTGAATATCTCCGTGACTCCGGTAAACGATGAGATCCCAGTTATAGTTATCAACACTGGACTGCAGGTGTGGCATGGAGGGAAGTATATAATCAAGAACAGTGATTTGAGTAAGTCGAACAAATAGTCCTTAGACCAACGCCTAGTTACCGTCTTTTTTCAGTGGCACAGGACTACGACACACCACCGGAAAATCTAACATTTATCGTCAATCATATCTATGGTGGATTCCTTGCGCTGAAAACTGATTTGAATTTCAAAATCCATCAGTTTACTCAAGAACAAATTAACCGCGAAGAGCTATATTTTATCCATGACGTCAATGCTCGGCGAAATGAAATTTCGTTTCTTGTTACCGACGGCTTATTCAATACCACCGAGCAGATTCTGAACATCGCTATAAAGCCGGTTGTAATTATCGAAGAACGAAATGAGAATCTTCACGTTTTTCCACTGACCAAGAAGCAAATCCTAAGAGATCACTTGAAGTACAAATGCTCAGATGATGATCGTAAGATACAATATAATGTAACCATGCCTCCAAATCTGGGAAGGATTTTATACGAGTACATGGAGAATGGTCACACCAAGGAAATAAATGAGTTCACACAGGAGGATATTGATAATGGACGAATATTCTACGAGCATACAGCTGTTATCTTGGAGTTTCGTGTCAATGACTCGTTCTACTTTGACGTTGCTGCAGAGGAATCAGATCGATTGCTTAATCAGAAATTTAACGTTGAGATATCGGTGTCTTCGGGAGGACTGTTACGATTCTTGCCGGTCCCTAAGTTGCAGGTCGATGAAGGTGGTCTGACACCGATTAAACTTGACTTCACTAAAATTTATGAATACCTGAAGACTAGAGCAGGAATCAACAATCCAGAACTGTACATCGAGGTGGTGCAGAAGCCAAATCATGGTCGTATTGGACTTGGCCATGACATGAAAACAGAAAATCGTATAAACCCAACCGACTTTTTGACAAAGAAGGTTTATTACGAGCATGATCATTCAGATACTTTGGAAGATACTGTCTTAATGTCGGTGTTTTTGTCACAAGGGTGAGTTTGATGAAAGAGTTATAATGTAATGGCTAAGCTTGTTTTGAATTAGTTAGGTGAGGTGTCTCATCAGCATCGTAGCAGCATTTAACTGATATAGAGTCCATTAAATTGGACAACAACACTTTGAGTGCTGCCTGGTTATCTGAAAAGATACATATATGTTTATATTTTAGCGCCCTTAATACCCTTACGCAGATTTCACTGGCATGGAGTCCAGCCTGAAATACCATGGGACACATTCCCATAGGTATCGAGATTTTGGTGTTGGGTCCAAAGACACCAGCCCCAACTCCAAATTCCATCTTCGATCCATCTGTGAACCAGACCAGACCTCTAGGATCTAATGTCGGAACACCATTCGACCAATTTGCACGGTTTAATATTTCTACCTCAAATAACCTACCGAAACAGTACCCTATGACCATGATGTAGGTCTTCCAGGAAGAGGGACGCTCAATGGAGCATTCTTTTATGCGACAAAGCTGGGCAATTACATCGGAGGTGAAGGATGGTTTCCTCCTCCTGCAGAAGTCGTTAGAAAAGAGGCCGAGTCTTCTGGCACGTTGGTCTATAAGACAGTGTCCAGTGAGAACACCGACAACGCAGCTGATCTGTGATCGCTTTAGTTTGACCAACTTGGCACTACGTTTGTGGTCCAGCCTAGGCCAGATCTGTCTCGAAATGTGACACGTTGAGCCGCTTTGCCATCTGAGGTTGGTCTTTCTAATAGCGTTCAGCTTTAGATGTTGAACTAGGGTCATACCTAGGTATTTCCTATCAGGCAGAATCCCCGGAGTAGTACCCTGTCTGGCGAGTTCGTCTGTCCTGCAGTTGCCTGGAATGTCCTATACATGCAGCATAGGTGAATGTTGAACTGCACTGTCATCTCCTTAAGAGGTAGACGGCAGTTGAAAGCGGCCTTTGAAGTAAAGGGGCCCGATTCCAGGCACTTGATTGCCGCTTGGCTATCAGTGAGAATGATTGTGTCCCTGCCAGATAGTACATTACAATTTAGCCAGGACAGAGCTTTCTTAATTGCAATGATTTTCGCCTGAAAAACGCTACAATGATCAGGGAGGCGGAACGATATTCTCAGGTTAGGTTTTTCGGGAACTTTATGAGAGGAAATTTATATTTCGTCGTGAAGAGCACGACTTCCGTTTTATGGAGATTAACCCCCAGTACACATTTGCAGGCCCATCTGGTGAGCCGAAAGAGAGCATATTGGAAGATTTCCTTGAGAGTATCAGCATAAGCGATCATTCTGCATCCTGACCTATCCAGGTCCACCAGTAGCTCCTTTACCTAGGTTGATCCACGCCCAGGATCAGTGCTGACCCATTGTGTAACCCATTCGGGGGGGAAAAAAAGTGTTAAAGGCCGGGGCAGTGGCATAGGAAGTGGGTCGTATCCTCAATCGCTTCCATATATGATACCGCAGAGTGTTGTGCCCTGTGATGATACTCACGAGGCTGGAAATGGATTTCCGGTCTTTCCAAACAAGTGTCTCGGCTCCAGCTTTGTTAAAAGTGGACCATAGTTTCCTTGGAGTTCCACCTGTAGTTTGCCTCGCACGTGGCTTTTTTCCCTGCTTCAAGCTTAAGTGTACAAGGCGGGGTTCTCAAGGTTGGGTCTCTCAATTCCGTGGTCGATGCAGAGCCACCTCTTGGCAGCTCGTCAGCCTTCTCGTTGCCTGGTATTCCTTCATGTCCAAAAACCGATACCTTCAAGAGGTATTGCCCTTACCGCAGACTCACGAACTGCTGCTATCACTAATGGGAAAATGCCAGAACCAACGCCAGTGTCCATTTTGGAGCCGTCTGTGTACACAGATATGGATTGCGCACTTGGTAAGTGGTCATTTTTCCATTCTTCTCTGCTAGGGAAGGCGAAAGAGAACGGTCTCGTGAAGTCTAAATATGGCGTAATGTAGTCCGTGATAGGTACATGTTCAATGCATTTTCGTAGGATCGTTGAGTGACCCACAGTATTTTTTTTCCAGTTTTCAGACTGGCTTATTTTTAGGGCGCTAGTAGCTGTCTATGATTGCAAGAAGATATCTAGCGGTAGCAGGTTGAGGATCGTCTCAAGATCTGCCGTTGGTGTTGTTCTCATAGCACTGGGGGTGCCGATGCACGCTAGTCTTTGTACCTTCGTGAGAGCTTTTATGTTAGTGGGTTTTTCGGCTGCCTGCCACCACACTAGACTGGCATAAGCCAGTCTATACTCCACCTAAGTAAGTAAGTAAAAAAGCTTCTTTGGGGTTTTTTAAGTTGCATATGTATGCAACTAAGTTTCTAAGCTTAAGGCGGAGATTCAACATATTTTTATTGCTAGTATCGGGTCACAATTAGGCAACAATATCTTAAAACAGCAAGAGTTACTGCCAGCTAAAACCTGGGGCACTTTTGTCTGACTTTTGTTCCACACTTTATCGCAGCATTTGCGCTTTATAATGAAATACAAATATTATCACTCCTTCAATGAATATTATCTCCAATTTGAAACTCTTATTGGGACGCCCTTCCCTTAGCCTTTTTAGGAGCTTGTTTTGCGTGTACATACACGTATGTATTTAGTCAATTTAATTTTACCAATATTTTTGTGCTAATCCCTCAACGAATTTTATTTTTATTTTTTCGTTTAGGAACATATTTCTCTGCAACCTGACAATTCCGGTTTCCGTCGATCCAATCAATGACCAGCCTTTTACACTTGCAACACACGCTCCCCAAATGACGGTTGTTGAGACTGAAAATCGAACGATAACAAGAAGTATCCTGCTAACCGAGGACAAGGACACACCTCCCGAAGAGATTTTATATGATGTGATGAGTGGACCGACACTTGGTGTGCTAAAGAAAATCTCTTCCGATGGACAAGCACAAGACTTAATAATTCACTCCAACCAATTCACCCAATCAGATATTAACAACAATCGAATCGTTTACGTCCACTTCGGAACCCCACAGTCCACAACGTTTTGCTTTACAGTCTCTGACGGACAATTTGATCCAGCATACGAAATATTCACAATTAAAGTCGATCCTATTACTATTTTACCAATAGAAAAACAGACTCCAGTCCTAGTTCAGCAAGGAGCCACAACTGCACCTCTCCAAGTGGTCAACATTGCGCTCAAGACTAATGTGCAGAAAAACCGCTTGCTCTACAATATAACCAATTCGCCGCTTTATGGAATAATAGTGTTTAGGCATCAACCAACCCTTAGGTTTACCCACGATCTCTTGGAAGACTCTCAAATAAGTTACATGCAGACTGACCTGAATAGATCCAATGACACGTTTCAGGTTTACGCGTACGTGCCTAATACGAACTACGGTACGGTTGTGGATGTTTTGGTGCTTGTCGAGCCGGTTATCAAAATCAATGACATAGCATTGCCAAAGGATGGAAAAGTTCGCCTCGAGACCTCCATTGTGGCAAATAGTCCGCTCTTGACGAAGCTAAATAAATTCAGTTCCAAGTTCGTGATAACACGGCCGCCAGATACCGGCCAGATCAGAAAGATCATTCGAAGCTCCGGTGTGACCGAAAGTCAAAACGAGCGCAGTACAAATACCTTTTCATACAAGGAACTGAGAAGTGGGGTCATTTATTTTGTGCCTTATGTACCAGACACTACAGAATTTTCGGATAGTTTCGAGTACAGCCTCATCATTAAGACGGTGCAGCCCGCTCAAGCCGTGGTGAACATTGATTATCATAGCCAAGAGGAGGATAACAAGCCCGTTATTGTGGAAAGTGGGCGGTTCTCCATAGACTACATCGCTATCGTTTATATTTTTATTCTTCTTCTTATAATTATTTTGATTGTGATGCTGATATTTAAGTTCCGTTGCCTTAAGCAAACAAAAGTGAATCTCTGCAAAGAACATCCTCCATCTCTACCTTGTCCGCCAGATTTGACCTCAGTTAGTCCCACTCATAACTACAATAACTCTGAGGTTGATTCCGTTCCTGTTACAGCAGCGTCTACGCCTCTGCCATGTTTTAGTAATATACCCCACTGTAAGGTTATGCGAGTAGAAAGCTATAAAGTAAGTGGAACTGACTTTGACGAATACGACCCTGATTATGATATGAAGGACGATCAAAGGGAAATCCAGCATATGGTACCGAATCAGTATCAGCATTCCTACGTAGACAACGATACGTGGAGTTCATCATGTGATATGGCCAACGATATGGGCTATTCGACAGTCAAGTCAAATCAGCCGTCCAGTAATCCACTTTTAAGACGAAACCAATACTGGGTTTAGTCAAGCCCTCAGTGTTAACCCACGCAAGGGTTTCACATTTGACTGAGTTACCCATTCAAAATGCACTTAAAAAGAATAACGACATAGACTTAACGGTGTTTACCTTCCGTGTCTGTTTTGTAATTATGTAATTATACGATAGTGACTAGTTTAAGGACGTAGGTATGTATACGCATAGAATACTCTAATTTTGTAATTACTTCTAAGAAACGATATCAGATTGCCGCAGCAAATAAATGCGAGGAGCAGCCTTCGAAGTCCTTTTTATAAATTTTTTTATTTTTTTTTTTTATTTTACTGTTCATGCCTCTAAAGACCTGAAATAGAAAAGACGTAATGCTCCTCTAGCACATAATGAATGGCTTTTTATTTTGATTTAAGATTTTTCAGTTGCTACTTACACGCGGGGATGGAATTGGATTGGATTGAGTGGTTTTTCGAGCTTAAGCAGGGACGCACATAGACCAGAAGGAGTGTCCATTACCTGCACTGGGAAGCTACATACATATATGCAAATAACCAAATTGGACAAATAATAATGTAAATAGGGTAACCAGTTTCAGTATGAACACATGACGCAAGGTTATTCGAAGTCCTGTATTAAACCAATTTAATCCTGAGGCAAAATTTTTAATCTTGTTTAAGTCGGGTCGAGTATTCATAAGCCTCCTGGCATGTTTTTCTAAAAGACAATGCTCCGTGAGAGCTCCTACTATGCTTCTTAAATTTTTCCTAATAACGGAAATCAGTCTTCCAGTTTTCTTATAATCCAGGTTTGGCCAGATTTGTTTCGATGGGAGACACTTACTAATGTCATTCGACCTACTGATTGCCAAAGTGATGGCTGCAGTATCCAAGTTTAACTTTATCGATTTGATAGGGGCTAGCAGTCCTTCTCCATTATCAGGAAGGTTACGCTCTGGACCCTCCTTACCTAGCTCGTCTTCTAGGGATTCTTGTCCCATATTTGACGTCAAGGTCCAAGTACGGGGTAGTCTTGGTCAATACTACACACCACGCGCCTTCGTGTGGCTGATAACCACATTGGATAGGAAGCTGGGAAAGGAGGATATCAGAGCGTTCCCAACATGGCACGCTTTCTTGGATTCAAGTACAGCGGCAGAGTTCCCCAGATGAAATCAAAACGGCGCGGCGTTTACAATGTCTGAAAGGCTGAGTTCTGATTGAATAGACCATTTCAAATTCGAGTTTGAGTTTTAAAAAAAAGAGGTGGTGACGGATGAACTTCACCCTACTTAAGTAGGTGGTACAGTTTGGGGTAAATCTGGGCCTCAACTTACAAGTCTCTCCAATTAGCCCGGTCCTTAGTTAACTGCCTTCATTTGCACACTCCAAATTGGTTGAGGTCCCCTTCTACTTGTGCGCGCCACCTTAGGCGAGATCGTCCTCTTCTGAGTTGTCCTTCCAGGTAAGAAGCGAAAACTGCGGCCCACAGGATTGAAATGGGTTATTGACTCATTTAAGCCCTTTAAGGCACCCGGTAAGAATGGCGTTTTCCCAGAACTTGTGCACTTATCCTGCTTTGGTAGGTCTTTTTTAGAGCCTGTCGTCTTATGTATGGAGAACTTGGGGTCTATCTCCAAACCCACCCTGACTTTAGAATCAGTTGGCTGGACGAAAGTCAAGGAAGTTACAACCATTCATACAACCATAAGCTTAAGCAGCTTCAAGGACTAGCAAGGGCACTACGGCAGTCATCGAGGCTTTTATCGGGCTCATATTTATATCCGACTTCCCCCAACTAGAAATGCTCAGCACGGTTTCCGGCTTTATGCCCAAATCACTTTTTAGCAGGAGGTTCGAGATCGAGATCCCTAGCCCAGACTCATGGACCACTGGCGGCGCGTTCCTCAATGCAAAAGGCAATTTGTGGTGTACTGATGGATCAAAAATAGATTCTGGTGTTGGTGCTGGAATATACGGACCTCGAAACCAGTCGGCAAAAGTCCCCGTGTTTTCCAAGTCAAGCCTTACTCTATAAAAATATTCAGAGACATCAACCTGGCACTAAAGGTGTCTCGATCCATATACTCACAGTTAAGCGACGCTCAAAGGTCTGATCTCCCACTTCCTGCATAGATTGGCCCTACGCAATAAAGTAAAACTTTGGTGGGTACCAGACCATATATGTAGGTGTTGAAGGCAACGAATCTGCAGATCTGATAGCCAGGCAAGAGTTCACAGATCTATTCGTTCGATTCGAATCCTTCATTGGAATAACTAATTCTGCTTTCAACTATATGCTGGCATATCCCACTGGAATAGCACTCAAGGACTCAGATAGGCAAAAGATCACTGAGCATCACTGAGGATACCATTTGTCGCCTCTGCCTGGAAGAGGATGAAACCGCAAAATACATAGAATGTGAGTTTGTGGCTCTAGGAGAACCATTTTTCATAGAAGGTAATCGATGTCATCCTGCCGGGTATGATTGCTTTATATAGAGCCAACTACAACTGGAGATATATGCCGACCACCTGGAATCAGGTAAACGTGATCATTCCTAAGCCGGGCAATAGGCACAGTGAATTGTCCAAATCCTACACACCAATAAGTTTAACATCATTTCTTCTCAAAACTATTAGAGGCCGGTTAGATTTGTCTATCCCTCTGCAATGAAGCCAGTTTGCATACAGGAAGGGTAAATCCACGCAAGGTGCTCTTTACTAGCTTCTGAAAAAAAATAAAAAGAACATTTTGTGCCAAGAAAATAGCTCTGTGTGCCTTCATTGACATTGAGGGCGCTTTCGATAACACTGGCTGCAGCTCAACAGCAAGAGCAATTAGCAGCAGATGTATCGAGAATTCGACCAACCAATAGATGAGGGCCATGCTTGAAAGTCGAATTATTACTTCCTGCTCTGGACGAGTGTCAGTGTCTTTCACCGCAACTAAGAGTTGTCCCCAAGGATGAGTTCTTTCCCCCCCTTCAGTGGTCACTATTCATAGACAATCTTCTAGCAGATCTGCAAATATCAGGCTACACATCGCCATTGGGTATGCGGATGACTTGGCGATATTTATTAGCGGTAAGCACAGCACGACCATCACTAGCAACATGCAAGGTGCTTTACTAAACGTTTTAGAATGGTGCAGCATAGAAGGACTATCCATCAATCCCTGCAAAACTGTTCTAGAGCCTTTTACTAAAAAAAGACTGGTCAGTGAGGTATCTTACCTCGGGGTCATCCTCGATAAACGGCTTAGCTGGAATTCTTAAATCAAGTTCGCCATCGAGCGTGCCACTAGGATGACCATGGCCCAGTAGACGCCTTTATGGCCGAATGTATACAATAATGGTGAGGCCCATTATCTTCAACGGACAACGGCAACTTGGCTTCAGAAGTTGCAGAGAATTGCCTGTCTCGCCATCACATGCTTTTACCCCTATAAATCTTCATTAGGAATACGGCCGCTAGGTACTATTAAGCTACGAGTCGAGGGCAATTCAAAAAGGCTAGGTAGGTGGAGGTTTACAAAGCGAATGACGTTCAAAAGCTTGGCGTCCAGTTGGTGGCTTCTGGCAACGAAAATCGCAGTGCAAGGAGCCTTTAAGTATCGCAATTTATTAGCGGCTTAACAGTGAAAGCATACGAAAGATTCAAGCCTTCTTTAAATTTATTTTCCAATCAAAAAAATTTAGTCGAGAAAGTCAATAAAGGGTTGGCATTCCACATAACGACATCTGCGGAAGTTAGTCATCTGGAGATGAGGAAGACGAGGATATCAAATCTCATTTTCCCACACTCGCTAGCATTAGGAAGACTACTTATGGTGGATATCTGTTCAATGATCTCAACAACGTCTAGACGTCCAGCATTGAAAATTAAAACTGAAATATAAGCTGCTTCTGAGAGGACATCACTAGCCGATCAATTACCTCTGTAGCCTGTATTCCAGTAGTCCTGACTCAAACTACTCACAGCTTAGCAGTTTCCAGTGATATGACTTCACTTTGTTTTCGACTCACATTTTAAGGCGTTTCAGAGTGGCTGCTTCCAACCCAACACTTCATGGAAAAACTTTTCGAAACTTTTCACTCGAATATGAGACCGCGTTCTGCAGTAACTGAGCCAGAGTATTGATTGATTTCAAGACGGGAGAGTCTTCATGAGGCTCTGGCATTGCGGCTACATAGCGGAGCCTATTGTGACCTCCCTGGTAAGGTCCTAGAGCAATCTTTTTACTCCGGAGGCGGTCAGAATTTCTTCACCGAAAATGTTCTTTCTGAGACGAAAGAGAGCAGGACACTCCATGAGATTATGAAGAGACGATTCGTCTTTTTAAGGCATAGTCTACGTGAAGGTTCCGGAGAAAGGTTTATTGAGGAGGCAGTGTCTACTGATTCCTGATTCCAGTCATGATTTTTAGATTGTTCTTGTCTAGGTCGATCAGGAAGTTGGATTTCCTGGGAGAGAATTTAGGGAAAAATGTTTTGGAGCAGTGCTGCCCAGGTGAGTTTAGCCAAACTTTATTGGATTCGAGTAGGGACAGACTCTTGGCGTAGTCTTTGAAGTGACTTCTGGTGGCACCGCAGAAGGGTTCGGGGCTGACGAGTGGTGTTGCTGCGCCAGTTTTAGTGAGTCAGCTATTTCGTTTCCAGCAAAATCACCCAATCATCATGGACTGGGTTCCAGTGGAGAATGGATAGCTTGTTTTTTGCTAACCATAAAGGTTTCTAGTACGAGCGTAGATTTTATAGCAGATGAATAAAGAGCTTTAAGGGCTGCTTGGCTGTCTGAGACGATAAATATTGTTCTATCTCGAGTGTTAGAACTTAAGTTTATTCTGGAATATGGAAGAGTTTTTACCAAGGCTGACTGAAAAGTTCGCATGATGTGACTCTCCCTGTATGCCACATCCAGTCCCTGAATCCATCTTGGATCCGTCCGTATACCAGATGAGGTCATGTTGTGATAGGCGGGGTAGATGGGATCAATATTCGGCAAGAATATCGCCATCTTCATTGACAGTCAGGCTGCGCTAAAGGCGCAGAATCTTGTTTCACTAAATCTGATATCGTCAGGAATTACCGCACAATGCTTAAGGCATTATGTACGCAGAACTGTGTCAGATTGTGTTGGGTACCTGGATTCTGGACACTGCGATATAGAAGGCAACGAAAAGGCCGGCGTGCCAAAAGTGAAGCAGAGCTCCTGCGTAGGAACATAATCGGTATCATTAAACCACACCAGGTGTGTGGGGCATTATTCTTGATAGAATCATCAACATAGGTAATTCAAGATGGTCCAACTTAGATGGCCATATGGTGTCCAAGGCCTTGTTGTCTGTGTTAGACCGCGGGAAATCAGGAGAGATCATAAGACTATAAAGGTTAGTGCTAAGAACAGCGATAGGAATACTCTCTGGACACTGTCTTCTAAGGAAGCGTGCTATGAGATTAGGTTTATCAAATACAGATGTCTGTAAGTACTGCAACGACCTACATGCTTCAGAGGATATAACACACATACTCTGTGAACTCCAGAGCATTGCCAGGATACTTCTTTGATAACTTGGAAGAGTTAAGGTCCTGGAACCACAATAGTGATATCTTCAAACTCTGTAGGGAAATTAAGTGTATGGGAGAATTGGTTTAAGTCTTCGCCGTAAAGGTTCGCTAGAGATCGCGATGGGTCGACTTTGGTGCCTAGTGTATTAGGATAACCTCATAACCCTAATCAACCTAACCTAACCTTACCTAACCATCCTTTGTCGCAGTGCCTTTACGCTTAAAAAAGTTGGTATTGTTTTCGATTATTTATTTATTTATTTATATCTATTTATTATCATAATAAAACTGTTATCACTGTCAATGGACGAATTGTTGGCAATAATTTTAAGCTTAAAGTATATTTTACGGGAACGGAGGTTTATTCGAAGACGGAGTCACCTGCAAGCCAGCATTATCGTACGAATACTCTGCAGACGTTGTATTATCCTCGGCCGGATATCTTGTACTTACTGGAGTAGTAACTGTAAGCACTGTTGAACCCTCCATGCCTATAAAAATGAAATAAATAAAAGTAAATAATTGTGGGAATGAATTTAAATAATTTTTGTTAACCTGTGACACTATAGATTTGGGACGGAGGCCTGTCTGCATCAGTCATATGCATTACATTCGCTATGGTTCCGACCGCCTGCTCCTTAGCATTTTTCTTTTTCTTTGTTGTTAACTTCTTCAGGAATAGTTTTACACATTGCTTACCCCCCAGCCATCGTAGGCACTTCATTCCATTGGAAGTAATAATGAAAATGAAAATAATTATTACCAAAATAAAAATCACATTTTGCTGGTTTTGCATTGCACGAACTTGAGAACGTAGCCCGTCATCTGTGCCAAATTCTGTTCAAAAAAAAGTTAATAATAATTTAATTATTCATTATCTTGTAATTATTGTTCACTATATTCAGAAAAAAACAAAAAAGAGAGAGCTAAAGAAATTATTCACCAGCATCAAATACTCGTGTGTTCATAGATGCTTTCGCATGACAGGACGTATCTCATCCTTCGACGTTTGTCAAAGTTTTTTTGGTATTTTCTGGAATATGAACCTCAAACTTCGTGCTTAATAGTCCAACCCCCTAAGCATTCAGCTTTCATTCATCGAATCATGTCCAGCTACTAGAAGGAAGGCAGGCAAACGCCCACTTTGATGGACTGCAGAACAAATGAGTAGGGCCAAATAAGCTCAGATATCTACAAGGAAATAGTTGGCGCAGCCTCTGCCAGAGTATTAATAACACGTCTCAATCTGTAGGCTGCGTAAAGTCCTCTCAAAATCACCACCGTGGCTCAAGTTGTTAGTGCGTTGGATCGCTGAGCGGGAGGTTCTACATTCGAGTCTCAGAAAAAAACCAACAAGTTTTTTTCACGGTCCAACCTCTTGAATGTCTGACAAACGTCCGAGAGCAATAACTGTCATGAGTATGGTCGTGAGAAGCTAGGCCCTGGACCACATACGGTCCGCCAAGTGTTTGTACTTTTTTTTGTACCGAGTGTCCTAAAGAATCCCGATGGATCTTCGGTGGATTCCGAAAAGAAGTCGCTCAATCTATGGACGCACACTTTCCCGTCTCTATACCTATCCCCGATCTTAGACTTTCCCCGGTATATGCTGTACGCACACAGATCTCTCTTGACTTAAAGAAACTTAAAGTGGATGATCAACAGCTTCGGGACATTCAAATCCCCGGCTCATCTCCAGAAGGCATTTGTAATCATACGAGAGAACCTGTCATGTATTCTAAAAGGCAGTCTGGCCCTAGGAACTGTTTCGAATGCCTGGTCCAAGGTGAAGATGGTTTTCATACCAAAGGCAGGCAAATTTTCACACACACTCCCCAAGGATCTCAGGCCAATTATCCTCAAAATTCGAGAAAATCATCGTTCTTTAGAGATGATTGCCTTGCTGTCTAAGTCGCACCATGCCTATCAGAAAGGCAAATCTATTGAGACAGGCCTTCACTAAATTATAGACCCTGTCGAAAATCCCTCTCTGTTAAGAAAGCGAAGCTGGATGATCTAAGAAACATTGAGCTTGGCAGACTCCTGAGATTCATACATACATATACATATACATATCTGGGTGGTTTCGTTACGTTCAGCCGTCGAAAATGAACTTCAGGTTCTCAAGGGTCTACTAATGGGCGCAATGGACTCATCATTAGTCTAAGACAGCTTTCTGTTTACTTTATGGTGCAGATGTAATAACACATTGGTTTCTTCCCGTTGGTCATCTTTCCGAAGAGACTCAGGAAGTCAAAAACAAAGTTTGCCGGAAGTTCAGGGAAATACATACTAGAAAAAACCAATCGTATTGCTACCAACAAAGATTTACGGACGATGTTATTAATTTCTTCGGATCCATTGTTGAGAAGTATCGAAGAATCCAACTCCCTCGGTTCGTTTTTTTTTTAATGACGAAGGCGCAACTAATACGTGATTCTCTGCCCTATGGTCAAATAATAACCAACTTTTTTTGGCCTCAGATTGAAGACATTGATGTGAGCGACATGTTATTCAAACCGGATGGAGCTATGTACATACACGTACGCGTCAAACAACACAGGCAAATTTGGTTTTGTGGCATAAAAACTTCCTGTTCGACATCAATTCGGGACCAAGATCGTGAGATTGAATGTTTTCCTTTTTTTTTGTTAGAATCGTGTCTATGCAGAGAATCCTGCAGACGGATACTCAGGTCCACAAACTTACCTAACCCCATGAGCAAGGCAGTAAAAATGGGAGAACTACATATGGGTATATAGCATTAGATGTACTTGTACGCGCTGTATAATTTAAAAGCTATAAACGTAAAAGAAGAAGTCTATGCAGATAATCTTCAAACTTTGAAACACTTAAAAACATTCGTAAAGATGTGGTATTGCATGAACTTTAGAAGAATCGAAGTTTGTAAAAACACCCATTTAACTGATGGTGTATTCCATACATAATGACACAGTTCAACGCTAAAAAACGTCACACAGCTTCTTCGTCTACATATTGCTCTGACAATAGTCTGATAAGATTCAAGTAATTGCACTCACCTACTAAGATAGATGCTCTATATTTGTACATATGTAGGTACAACAAAAATTCAAACTTCAACGCAATCAGTTCCACAGACTTGAGCAATAAACTTGCGCTGATTGTGATAAGAAATGCGATAAGCTTACATACATATTTGTTGGGTTTTTAGAATCATTATGACCTCATCCTGCTTAAAATAAGATATTTGTTATAGAAGTATCAAGTGGCGTTTCCAGTCGCGGCAACAATTCTCCATATGAAATCATGATGGTGTCTAGAGTTTGATTAACTTACTGAACACCTAATACCTTGAGACGTAGAGAAATTAAATGCAAGTCAGTGGCAAGTAAGGTGGACAAAAACGCATCATCATCTCCACATGGTGCCTGCTGGATAGCTATTTGATAGTGAGCTAACGATGAGCGTATGCTGAGTCTGACTGTACTCGTACACGGTGATCTGGAAAATCGGACCAACGAAAGCTTAACCGGGCCGTATGTGCCAGACGATGTGTCTTTTGATGACCTGACCTGTAATATTGCAGATCAGATGTCTAATAATAGGTCCTCAGAAGGAGGATTAATTCCCTCGAAGGAATCAATCGAGATGTCCATAGGCAGACATAGCGCAACTAGCCTTACTTAAGCTCCTCGACATATTTGGAGCTTAGGTCAATAAAGAGCTTTCAAGACTGGGACAGGGTCTTCAAAAATTAAAAAGAAATGGTGGTAAAGAAATCTCTCAACGACTGCTATACGCTGGGTACCGGATATGCTCACGTCGTTCGACAAGGCGACTCGGCGGCTCGAGTGCCGCAAAGATTTTTTGAGCTTAGCCGACAAGTTAGTGATAATCTCAACGAAATTTGCAACCTAATCGTAACTGTAAATGAGACGTGGGCTCGCCAATATGATCCGAAGTCCAAACAAGAGTCTATTGAGTGGATTAGAAAAGGAAATGGGCCGCCGAAGAAATTCAAGGTGCAAAAGTCAGCTTCGATGTTTATGGCGATGACATGGTTGACAATCTCACCTATGCTCTCAATAAAGCTACGACAAGTCATCCCTAAGTACATACAAAAAAAAGTCAGAAAAGCCAAGCGTAATTCTTGGAGACTCTTCTGTGATAAAATAGAGTAAACCTCTTAGGCCCCTAGGCTAGGGAAAATACTCTCTTCAAATCCAATAACACCCAGCTTCCTTAAGAAAAATGATGGGTTTTGGACGACCTCCAGCGCAGAATCGCTCAATCTACAGCTCGACACTCACTTGCCAGGTAGATCCCATGTGGTTATAAACATAGTCCTCAACAGACCATCTGCACCAAAAGCCATCCATTCAAACTTATTCACGCAGAGCAAACTAAATTGGGCAATTCATCGCTTCAAACCATTTAAATCCGAGGGACCTGAAGGCAGGTATTAACATGCCGAACTGCAGAAATCATCAGATATTATCATGCCGGTGATAGAGACAATTTTAAAATGTTGTCTCCATCTGGTATATATCCCAAAGATATGGAGAGAAGTTAAAGTTGTCTTCATACCCAAAGCGGGTAAATGCTCTCATACAGATCCAAAAGATTTCAGACCTATCAGACTATCATCATTCCTCTTAAGAATTATAGAACGACTAATTGATATCCACTTAGGGTGCTTCCACACTGAATAGAACAAAACTGAGTTAGACAAACAAAACTACTTTTTTATGTTTTTTGAAATTTAAATACACGCTCTTAAATACGTGTGCCCCATTGAATAAAGCGAAATAAAGCAAACAAACAAAAACGGTTTTGTTCTACCGCTTATGTCAAACATTGCACGTGCTTTAATGGAGCAACGTACATTGAAATAAGCAATAAATCATTTTAAGCAAAAAAATTGAGCTAGACAGAAACAAGACAAAACAGTTAATGCATAGGCAAGAGACAAGCACATGCAATCAAATGAGAGCGCCTACATTAACTCAGTCAAACAAGCAAAACAAAAGAAAACGCTTGAAACATGTGAACGATGACTATCGGTATTTACGTTTCATTCATTCACTTTCTGTGAAGTGCAGCATCATGGGCAACACAAAATATGGTTTCACGACGGTCGTGCGTTAAGAGGTTTGGAACTTCTTTACAGCCATATCTTCGTCCGAATCTGAAGCCATCTTAAACGCAACTGATATTCTTTACTCTCTAGTACGAGAAAACTAATGAAGCATGACTCTCAATAACCCACACCAAATTAAGCAAGTCAAAAAAACGTTTTAGTTTTGCTTCATTTGGTGTGGGTTACGAACAGACATTTTTGTTTTGTTTGTTTCTGTTTTATTTAGTGTGGAAGCACCCTTATGCAACAGAATTGATAGGAATCTACTGTCAGCGGCCCAACATGCATATTGGAAAGGCAGTAGAGATGGCATTACACTCATTAGTACGTAATACCGAATATGTACTCCCTATTCCATAAGGAATATACGATGGTTGCCGTCCTTGATATATGTATGTAGAAGGCGCTTTTGACAACGTCAATACATCAGCAATGGCAGATGCACCATCCGACCTGAAGGCCGACAGCTCACTTTGCGAACTGATTAATCTACTGCTTAATGGTCGGACTATCAACTCAAAGCTGGGTGAGATGTCCACTAGAAGATCTGTCAGTAGAGGCATTCCGCAAGGAGGTGTTCTATCCCCCCTTCTTTGGAATTTAATGGTCAACGAACTATTAATAATCCTGGAGGGCGAGGGATGCACGGCGATTGCTTATGCAGATGATGTTGCTATAGCCTTCTTAGGAAAGCATCAAAATACTGTAAAAGAACTCCTACAAAACGCTTTAAACAAGCTGGCAGAGCAGGTTGGGCGATGTAGGTTGGGTGTAAACCCCCACAAAACTGAACTGGTACTCTTTACCAGGAAATATAAAATTCGGACAGTCGAGCCACCCTCTCTCAATGGTATCAGCTTAACTTTCTCTGACAAAGCAAAATATTTGGGTCTTATCCTGGATAGGAACCTAAGCTGGAAAGCTAATATTCAAAAGAGAGTCAAGAAGGCTACAGTAGCACTTTTCTATTGCAAAAAATCCAGTGGTGATAAATGGGGCCTAGAACCTAGTGTTTTCTCCAAAACACTGTAGCATATTCCAGGCGGGAAAAATGACGATTAAAGAAGTATTATCTTGGCTTAAGAAAACGTGGTATCCGTTAAAGATATTCGTATCTACCCAAGCAGCCATTAAGTCCTTGGACTCGATCTCTATAACTTCCTTAGTAGCTCTAGACTGTCGATCATCTTTCAATACTCACCTGTGTTGGGTGCTGGGACAAAGAGACATTCCAGACCGATGAACTCGCCAAAATAGGAACAACTTTACCCATACTGCCGGACAAAAGCACCTTGGGTATACCAATTGCTACATGCAAACAAAAACTCAAGCTGAATGCTGTCGAGAGTGCAAAGGTGGACAACTGAACCAACATATCTAGCGACGAAACAAATTTGGCATAAGCTGGATTTAAAACGTTCTAAGAACTTGATTTTTCTCAACAGATTGCATATCGGCGTTATAATAGGTGCCATCACAGGACACTGTCTAATAGGCAAGCACGCTACAAGGCTAGGCATCTTTACCTTGATCTAAGGGTGGTGCAATGTAAACACTGACACGATCCTGAACAATCTAAACGGAGCTTCACCTTAACACCGGCAATTAGATTGCACAGATGCTTCAATCAATATTCAAAGCAAGGAGATATAACCATCCGGAGAAGGGTCTGCAGATGAACCCCCCGAGGCAGAGTTCTGTCTCCCCTTATATGGCTCCTTGTAGTGGATGAGATCTCGGTAATACTGAAGGAAAACGACTTCAACGCGACATTTATGCCGACGATGTGGTCATCCTTGTTCCAGGAAAATGTCCTCCAGCCCTAAGTGAAAGATTCAATCTCGCACTACAACTAGTGGATAAATGGGTCGGTAGTAAAGGGCTGGGAGTGCGCCCTTCAAAGACGGAAGTAGTACTTTTCACTTAGAAGAGATCAATCCCTACCTTCAAACCCCCAGATATCGGTGGTACTAAACTAAGTCTCTTAAGTTTAGCTCTATACCTTGGCGTTATCCTAGATTCCAAACTAAATTGGAAGGATAACATTACCGAACGCATCAAGCGTAGTTTTCTATTCTTGTAAAAAGGCTTCCAGTAATACGTGTGGGTTCAAACCAGCTGTGGTGTACTGGATATACACGGCGGTTCTCATATTCTCACATATAGCTCACTAGTATAGTGGATGGTACTTGGGAAGCAAGACCAGCTTTAAAACCTCTCCAAAATCCAGAGGGCAGCGTGTATCGAAATCATGGGATCAATAAGTAGGACCGTAGAAGAAGAACCTTAGGACCAAAAAAAGGAAAAGGGAGCTGGCGTTTTATACCGATGGTTCTAAGATGGACATTGACACGGGAGCCGGAGTTTATTACGAAGATCTAGGAATAAACTACTCCTTTAGCATAAACGACGACTGCAGCATCTTTCAGGCCGAAGTCTCAGTCATCATACAGGCTACTGAAATTATTCGTGAGAGTAATATCGTTGCAAAATCACTGTCAATATAGATAGACAGGAGCCGTTACGGCTTTGGACTCTGCTGTAATCAGGTCGATGCTTGTAAGGATCTGCAAATCACTCTTAAACATAATATCTAGAGCCAATGCAGTGACTCTCTGCTGGGTATCAGGGCATATGGATATCGAAGGAAACAAAAAGGCTGACGAGCTTGCTAGGAAGGGGTACGCGTAGCACTTATCGCGGGCCCTTCCTTTTGTAGTAACCCCAATCAGTTCCTTACGGAAGAGGATAGAAGATAAAGCTACCGGTCGAGCAAACAAATGCTGGGTTCATCTTCAGCAAGAAGAAATCAACCTCTCCAGTAAAACTTAGTCGTCTTAACGCACGGGTCGTTTCCGGCATAAATTGGAGTTCACGCAGAGCGACTCGTTGTGCTACATAACGACTTTTGCAGAATTTGCAGGGACGAAGAAGAAATTGAATCTGCTCATCACCTGCTGTATGCTTGTCCTGCCCTATCCATTATAAGAAAGAGGACTCCCGGAAGTTACTTTTTTTTCGGAATTGGAGGACTTATGTAGGTAATGAAGAGCTGACAGATCTCCTGGGATTCATATCATTATCTAGGTGGTTCTAACAGCGGACTTTACAGCGTTTCCAGGGTTAAATGATTAGGCACAATGGATCTACTGTTGGTCTAAGTGTGCAGTGACTCTTTTTATCACAAGGCACCCATCTACCTAACCTAAGGGGGCGCGAGTTATGAAATTCACATAACTATGGATACCCCTGGTAATCTATTACTTAATTTGCCAAATTCTGAAGTCTTAAAATAACTAATTTACTAAAAAACTTAATTTTTTTATTTAAAATGTCACCTATGTACCTAACGTATCATAATGTACCCTATGGTTCGATATCATATCCACTGATTCATTTTGATTGCTGCTTGTTATCAATGTTTATGGCGAGAGAAATTACATACATATGTATGCTTGTATGTACTTGATGACCAATTGTATCCGCATAAAGAAAGCAATACCAGTGGTGATTTTGGCAATATCAGTGCGTTTCATTGACTCCTTCACTTTGCTAGCACCCACCAAGTCAGTACAATCGATCATTATTACCAGTCAAAATTTCTATTATCGTTCTTGTTTTATTGTGCTTTGATATGAAGAACCAATCTTTTTATAACGAACTAAATTTCTCGGTATTATTCGTTACCAACCCCCTTACGATTCGCCATGCAATTCGGACGAGAGGTTTACTCTCCAATGTGTACAAAGTCAACCGCGATCACGCGATAGAGTGGTAACAAACTGTTGACAGAAATTCTGACACAAGTAGAAGGGGACCCCAACCAACTTGGAGTGCGCAATTGGGGGAAGTTAGGTTAGGACCGAGATAAGTGGAGATGCTTGTTGGTTTAGGTCTAAGCTTACTCCGAACTGTAGCGCTATCACATTTACATGTATGGACATAAGTAAGCTCTTAGCAACGGACATCTTAATGCTTTCAATATATAGGTTCCCTTTAAAAAGCATTGAGGAAATGTTAAAATAGTTGGTAAAATGACAGCTCAGTCTGACAGGTATCGTAAAAAACACCTGTTAGCCTAAGAACTTGTTTGCAAAATGTCTGCAAAAAGTCTCAGCTAAAAATGTTTCACAGAAAGATATAAATATAGAATTCGACCAAAATATAACCATTTATTCCAAAAAGCAGACACATTAGAGTACTAAAGTATCTTAATAAGTTGAAGGATAAGTCAAGTCTATTTCATGAATCACACACAGACTAAAGATACCTACTGTAGAAGAACAACCAATCGCGAGTTTACGTGATCTTCGTTTGGCTGAAAGAATGACGTAATTTTCAGCGATCAGGTGAATTCATTGAAATTTATAGAAACAAAAACTAATTTTTGAAGTTCTGTTACGACAGTTAATTTATAACTTAAGGACGGCGATTATTTAAATAAGAAAGTCCCACGTACTGCGAGTAAATTAAAGAGAAAGTTCGTGTTTTTTTTGTGCCATTTACCTCCAGAAACAATAATAACAAAACCATCATTCCTACCTGGACAATATCGATTGCAGTCACTTTCCTGGTAGTTGTGGGATTTAGAATCACAAATTTCGTCACATTTTTCACATCTTTCGCTGAAAGGTGAACAATATTCTTCGGATGAACACACTCGTCCATTGTGACAGCCTTGCGCCAGCGCTAACGATTTATGTATCGTTGGTAGCAGGATTCCAACTACAGACAGAGCTCCATTCATTTTTCTACTTATCCTTGTACAGTTGGTAGAAATTTTCAATTGAATTTATCTTTTCATTTAAAATGTTATTTTCCACTATAAATATTAACTTGTTTTGATCAATGATGCTACCGATGACTCACATTTTAGCACTCACTCACTAACCCGAAAGTATTTTTGATAAAAAAAAAAAAACGATATGTTCTGGTGCCTACGAAACAAGTGCAAAATATTTACAAATCTCAAAGGAAATCGAAAAAATTAGTTGTAGATAACGATCCATAAGTAATTAAAAAAAAATTAAATATCTAAACACGTTGCACCCTCGAATTGGCAAACTACAAATGAACATTTGCGCTCCGGACACGCACTGTCGACTGATGGTTACAGGTACATCTATGTATCTACTCGTCTCAGATGCCAGCTCGGAATGTTTATTTGTAGTAGTGAAACTCGTTTTGTTGGTTATGAATACAGTAACCCGATGGTTTACAGACAAAATTGTTAGCACTAGGTGGCTTGCTATTAGAGTAAAAGAGGAACATATACGAGTGTGTACTTTCACTGCAGTAGCTCGTTTACTTACCTTTGTATATTCTTCTCCTTCTTATAAAATTGGTTAACACCGATCGAATTGGAAAATAAAAAGTCCGATTGACTAGGGGATTGTGATTGTGTTTTGAATTTTATTGTTTTTTTTTTTTTATTTTAGTTTCTCGTTAGGTTAAGACGAAATTGTGGTACGTACTTTGTAGAAGCATTTTGTCTTAGAGTCCAATTTTCAAACGTAATTTCGCGAGTTCTGTAAACTGACTGCAAACAGATAAACAGAAACTGATCATATAAATCTGTTGCTGCTTCTTGACTGAAGATTCACCATCAGGAGTCCTAACAGAAATGACTGGGGGAACCAGAAACTTACCGATAAAGAGGAATTGACTTTTTTTTACTGATGGTTTTAGGATGGACGTTGGTGGGGGAGCCGGGGTTTTGTTGGGATGATGGGCAATGAAAAAAAGCCTCAACAAGCATTTGAATCTTTTGTGCTATACCCTTATTTATTTATTGAAGTTTTGTACAAGCCGTACCTTAAAGCTAAATTAATCTAACTTAACCTATTTTTTTTTTTTTAAACTGGGCCCTAAGGCCCACCCAATCTTACTTTGTGAATTAAACTAAGATATAGCACTTGGAAAATAAGGGGAGAGAATATTTCTAAGGGATGATAAACTGGGGTGAAAGTCAAGCGTGTTCTGTGCAATGTTGGCCAAATGCAACATTCTGGAGATTGGTTTGAAAGGGCCATAGTTGGTGCAGTGCTGAGGGAGACGAAAGAGCGGAACAGACTTAAGGTTACGTGGGTTAGCGTGAAGGAAAATCATTTCCAATAATGCGGGGGAATCTATCGTACCAGTTAATACTGAATGTCAGCGACTTCGCGACGTTTTACAAGGGTCTGCAGGTTTATCAATTTCAGCCGATCTTTGTCTGGGGGTAAGATATAGTTGTCGGCTCATGGAAGACTGCGTAAGGCAAAACGGATACACCTGCGTTGCACAGCTTCAATTCTGAGTGAGTGGATGTCGTGAAAAGGTGACCAAACTTAGCTGGCGTATTGAAGGAGGTCTGAGGTCTGACAAAGGTAATGTATAGGGGGAAGCGATTACGCGAAAAAGTTATGGATTGACATTTACAGACGTTAAGTTGTAAAAAATTGTTGGCGTACCATGTGTAGAATGAATTTAGGTCGTTTTGAAGTAAGAGAGGATCAGTAGGGGTAGATATTACCTTAATGAGTGTTTTATGATGTGACCAACATCGTTTATTGTTAAGACAAATATCAATGGACCAAGATGACTGCCCTCAGCCTTAACACTTGAATGGGATCAGAGACTTAAAATCTTAAGAGAACAATGTACTGGCGTTTCTCTAGGCACGATCTCAGCCATGAAATGAAAGAAAATGGAAAACCGAGGGCTTTGAGTTTAAGGCGCCTTGCTGTAGTCGGTGGTAATGACATCCACTTTCTTTCCTTCCTCTAAAGCTTGCAGTGTTTTAGAAACGAATAAGGTTAGGTTGGTCGTTCTGGATCTACCCTTGTGCTAACCGTGCTGTTGTGGGGAAAAAATGGATTTGAAGTGGAAATATAATGAGTCGTAAACAAGGCTTTCGAAGAGTTTGGGGATAGAAGAGAGTTTAGCTATGGGTCGGTAGTGAGATATGTCGGTTTTACTGCCTTTTTTATGGATAGGGAAATAAAGGAGCTCCATAGTTTTGGGAAAACGGCTTGAGAGAGTGAGAGTCGAAATAGAGTTGTAAGGGGCTGATATAGAACGTTAACAAATTTTTTTTTAGAAATATGGCGGGCAGACCATCAGGACCGGGGGAAAACCATCCTTGAGCCGATCAATCGTTTCGCATACTATATCAGTTCTTATGTCATCTGAGACTAGGGAGGTTTGTGGGCAGTTATTCAGGTAGCCGAAATAATCAAGGTCCGGTTCGTGAACGCATAGTGGCCATGCGAATGGCTGAAAAAGGTCGCAAAGAGGTTGGAGATTACTTCAGGGTCTGTAGTTGATGTATTAAATAAATTTAGAGTGGAAGGGAAACCATTTTCTTTTGTTGTCAATAAATTGGTAAAAACGCCTAGGATCTGTGATTTGGCTAATTGCATTCGACCAAGGTATTGGAGATAGAGAGATTCACAGAGCATGGAAAAGCGGTAGTAGGCTTGCTGGTAATGTGTAAAATCTAAGGCAGATCTGGATCTCAGGTAAGTTTTCTATAATGTGTTTCCGACGTTGCGAAAAGTAAGCAATTCATTATTATACCAGGGAGGGGATGACGAGCAGTTTTTTCGCGGCGCATATGGGACAGATTGGAGAAGACATTCAAAGATTGCTGTGTAAAAGAATTCGAGAGCGTTATAAATGGGGGTGTTATTGTTAAGAAAGAGGCCGAATTTTAAGTTATTGACAAGGATATTAAGTTTAACGAAGTCGGCTTTACGAAAGTTGAAAGAAAGAGAGTACGAAAATGTAACAGCGAGAGAAGGGTGATAGTGATCAAGGGTGGAGAGAAGATGGTTACTCGCGCCAACCAGGGTATTAAGGGCGTCGGTATGAAAATGAGATCTAATTGCCTACCAAGGTTGTTTGTGATAGCACTAATCTGCAAACGGCCGGAGTCGAAAAGACGATCAGTAGGGAGAGTTTCCTTTTCTGTGGAGGAATTATTTGGAACAAAACTTACTTACGGACTAAAACCAAGTTTATGGATGAAACTTAGGATTGATTGATCTGAGGAGCAGGTCACATCAGAAGGACATTAACATAATGTTCGCGAGTTTCAGGCAAAGGCGGTGTAGTTTTTCTTGAGGTGCTATGTGAGAGCGCAGTCGCCAGTTAAGATGTCCTTCAGGATCTTAGCGTTATATTGGCTTATTGCTAGAATATTTTCGTTGTTTTTTCGATGGCAATTTTGTCATGTTTTAAGCCAGTTTGTGAGCTTTTTATCTTGTTCGCAGTGATTTTTTCTATCTTTATCTCACCAACAGGTAGACCGCAAGATTGTTCGGGTAAAATAAATGAAGACTGGGCACCGAATCTGACAAGTTCATCAGCAAATTCTTTGCCAGAGATGCCTTAATGTCCTGAAACTACTGAAGTTAATGTGATTTTATTGTATACAGATAGCTGTAGGAGAGTTTGAAGACAATTCCAAACCATCTTAGACTCAAAGAATGCTGCTTGCGCCGGCGGTATTCTTTGACGAAGGGCCCAGAAGAGGGAATGCTGAAGAGCTTTTGAAGAGCATTCGGATTCTGTTTTTCTATTTAGCTTTAAAAAACAAGATAAGAGGTAGAGCACACAAGAACATCTGCTCCGACAGCCAAGCCGCGATTAAGGCTTGTTCTGCCTGCGTGATTACCACCAAAATCGTGAGGGAGGCAATTGTTAAGCTCTTGCGGTGTATGTAACTCGGTTGCGTTTGTCTGGGTTCCGAGACATTCCGAGATGCCAGGTAACAAAAGAGCAGATGCTCTTGCCAGGGAGGGGAAAATGACCCCTTCGAGGCTGAAGCATTCTTTAAACAAGCAAAGGCTGAGCTTCCAATAAAATAGCGCCTCAATTACTGGCGTCGTCTTGGTACATGCCGGCAGATGAAAATATGGATCAATGCACCCAGTGCAGGCAGAACCCGGTTTCTGCTTAATCTACCAAAAAGTAACTTGACAATTATTACAGGGCTCGTCATAGGTATCAGTCAACAAACACCTGAAAACCATAGGACTCAGGAGTTCGGGCGTTTGGGTGATGTGCATGGAATAGGACAAAACCGCCATACACATCCTGTGCGACTGCCCACTTTTGCACACATCAGGCACTTTACCATGGGCAATTTCATCCTCAAGTACGATGATGTGGCTACGCTCAACCCTGCTGATATATTCCTTTTTGCAAGGCGCACTGGCAGGGTCGGGGAGCGGTAAATACAAACCACAATAGGGGCAATGCTACTGGCCCCAACAAATATAATGCAATAGACTCAAAGTGGAAGGACATGAAAGCTTTTGGGGTGCTTGGTTATCTGATACGATGTTAATGTGTGATCTTCGGAGGTTTTTTCCCCCTGCTTGGAGGATAGAAGTAAAGCGTCCTAATGGCGCAGAGTTTTTAGTTGGAACCAAAAATTCCAACTCATACCACATTTAAAATATTTGAATCGTCAGTGTACCATTCGGATATCGGTTAAGGTATTGGATGATTGTCCCAATAATTGCTTGTCCCATTGAAAGGACGATATAGACTGATTCTTTCAGTCATGATTCTTTCAGAGGTACCAACGTAAGATTTAAAGTAACATTCATCTCCGAAAAGGTAGAGTAAGGGAAGCTTCGATGGTATGGCAATGTATCCCGACAAATGCATGGCGCAACGGAGCATGTGTGGTACAGAGCCTAGCTTCTCGCACACAATAGTAGAATTAAATGTAAACCCGACCATGACTTCTGCAGTACTTATCAGCAGAAGAAGTCAGCTAAAACACATGCTACCCATAACGCTGAATGGGATCAGAGTAGAACCACAAAAGAAGGTCAGGTATGTAGCCATTTATAATATTAGATAGCAAAGATGAAAAATTAAAAAGCAACAAGCAGTGACGAGTTTAAACGGTTCGCTTATGTCTTCGGATTAGGGTTAACTAATAAGGTGGCGGGAGTATTTTGCAGCGGGTCTAAGCCATCTAGACGATGGTTTTGCAACCTCATATCTAAATGACTTATCCGCAGTTATAAATACCCAAATTCAAATCGGTCCTTCCACTAAAACAAAGATCAAAGCTCATAGCACTAAATAAAAACGAAGCTGTGGGACTAGACGGCATCGCAGCAAAGCCTTTCCAAATAGATCCACTTATTTTGGCAGCCTTTATACTACGAGTTTCTCACAGGGCTTGGGAAATTGCAAGCATCTTAGAAGAACGAATGATCGTCAACCTACCAAAGAAAGCGGAATATAACAGCTGTGTGGAACCTGGAGAAATATTCTTCCTGTGGTCTCTAAAATATGTAATAACACAGGTAGATAGAATCAAACAACCAAGGTACTAAACCCTCGATGTCAAACAGGCAAGCTTCCGCTCGGAATCATCTTGCAGCGATCGCATAAGTAAGAAAAAATAAATACAAGTACTTGGCGCAATAGATAGTATGTGGTCAAGGGCCTAGCTTCTCGCAACCATTCGTGTTGTGCGTGATATATCACACAAATGGAAGGGACCTACAGTTTAGAGCCATATCCGAAAGGCAATTTAAAAAGCTTTCTCTTGACAGTTATTACTCTCGGAGGTTTGTCAGACATTCGAGAGAGGTTACCGTTGAAAAAACGTTTTCTGGGATTCGAATGCCGAACCACTCTCTCAGAGATCCAACACACTAACCACTTGAGCTACGGCGGCCACACAGCACATAAGCACCTTTCAGAATAATTCATCGAGCAATGCTTCGAGTATATCTCCGCTTCATCTGCTATTTATTGACTTCGAGAAGGTATTTCAAAGTATAAATCCGGATTTAATCTGGTGTGCCTTGCGTAGGAGAGGTATTTTCAAAAGCTCGTAGCAACTATCAAGGCAACTTTCGAGAGTGCAGAATGTTACGTGTTAGTGTCCAGAAATTTTAAAGTCCTAAGTGCCATGCGATAGCGCTGCATTCTTTCACCAAGTGGTGATCAGCTACGTTCTCCGTGCTGCCCTAACATCAAATAACAGCGGCATGCAGTGGACAATGATATTTCATTTTAAGCACCTAGACTGATGACAGCCTTACAGATACCACCGTTCACTTAAACATTTGTGAACAGCAGGTCTTTATTGTCTCGCTCAACGGTGGCACCGAACTCTATGTGGAGAGCAGAATCAGCAAAGCGAAGATTGCGTTCAGATGCAGATCTTAGATCTGTAGAAGGAATGCCACCAAGCTGCGACTCTTTCTCTAGTGTATGGGAATAGTACGTGAATGAGGTGCTCCACTGCCATGCGTAAGCTGCAGCTGCAAAAATATACAGAACACCGACGCCTCGGGCAGAACTTAACTCTCGACAGATATAACTTTGAGATAGTTAAGGACTTTATTTATTTGGGCTAGGATAGGTTAGGTTTAGAAGTGTGTGTGATGGATAGAACTCATCACGTTCAGTCGGAGACTCAATTGTGAATCCCCTTGTTTAAAAAAGTTGGTTGAAAATAACCCGTGGAAAACCTATCTAAATTGTGGCACTTGAAACCAGTTGCTGCTTTTTAAGAATTGTGGGAGATCCGGTATCTGGCCTACTACTAACTCTGCGATGCTTGCAAAGATCCTGGATCCTAGTGTACGAAGACGTCGTTCTTGCAGGGCGGGACAGTGGCATAGCAGATGTTGGATTCCTTCTCGTTACCGCAGCTTCTGTATAAATCGTTAGACTCTGCGTTCCATTTGCTGTGTCCTGTGATTACTCCCGTTAACACGGGGATGCAGCATCGGTCTAGTGCCAAAAGGCTCTTTGTTTTAGTTTTATTTAATTTCGGTCATAATGTACGAGAGGTGGCACAGTCCTCCCTGGATAACCAGGAGGAGTTAGCCTCTTTCTCTATTATGGCGTCAATAATACTGTACAATCTACCAATCGGTGGCAGTATGGATGTGTTACCTACACTGATGTTCATTCCTGACCCACTTCTTGCCAAGGCTTCGGCTTTTTCGTTCCCTTCCATATTGCTATGTCCAGGAACCCAGCAGAGCTTGATCGAATGGTGTCTTATGTTGATCAGTGCATCGCGACATTTCTTAACCGCCTTTGACTTGATTGTATTCGACTTAATCGATTTTAGGGCTGCTTGACTGTCAATGAAAATAATTATATCTGACGGAGCGAGGTGACTGTTTTCTATGCATATAGCGGCCTTTTCTATTGCCAGGATTTCAGCTTGGAAAACACTTCATACTTCTGGTAGTCTGAACGACTCACGTTTTTGCACAAGGCCTGCATCCGTACCAATATCCATCTTCGAGCCGTCAGTGAAGATCATAATCTCTTGATTTTGGTGTACTCTGTTTGACTCCCAATCTTCTCGCCTTGGAAATAAGATAGGGATGTCGATGTTGAAGTCATTGTAGGGAAAATGATGTGGCTGTAAAGCTTTCAGAGTAAAATTTTCCGCCCATTCTCTTTTGTACGTAGTATTGTCAAGTGTTCGCAGGAGATGTAGAATCGTATCCAGCCCTGCTGCGGTGCGCTAGTCAAAACTCCCGTGGTACAAAGTGATGCAAGCCTTTGTACTTTGTAGAGTTCCTTCATGTAGCTCTTTGTTCCTGTTGCTGCCAACAAGACTAGGGACGCGTGGGAGATGATTGGTCTAATGATTGCTTTGTACATCCATTTGCTTGGTATGTACCCCCTACGTAAACAGCGTATAAAGATGTTTATGAGGAGTGGTACAACCATGTTTAGGGACTGTTGCAACATTGCTGATATAATCTCGTCAGGTCCTGCAGATTTGAAGGGTTTGAACGAGTTTATAGCTCATGCTTCTTTGTCCTTATTTATCATACTGGAGATCACTTCCTCTTCTGCAGGTTCAAAAGAGAATTACTGGTTGTCCTGCAAAGGGTGGCAGCCGGCGAAGTGAGTTTCAACTAACAGCTCGATAAATTCTTGGCTGGATTCTGTCCATGTGCCATCAGACTTCTGGATGTATCCGGGGACACAAGGGTCTTTGGATAATGCCCTACGGAGTCCTGCGGCTTCATTTTCCTCCTCAATGGATTCACAGAAAGATTGCCATTATTTTAATTTCGCTGTCCTGAACGAATATAAAAGTAATATATATTCATTAAAACTGGATTTGTAAAGGTTCCAGTCCTCAATTTTCTTACTCGTTTTCGTCCTATGGGAAAGTTTTCTAGTTTTTGTTCTAAGTTGTCTAAGCTTTGTGGTCCACCAGACTGCACTGGCTTTCCTTCGGGGTCGATTGATAGGACATGAACTATGTATTTAACGATTCTTTTAGAGTTTTTACCAAGTCGTCTACTTCCTTCTCTATGTTAGTCATGCTTAGAGTAGCTGTGGCTGAAGGCGGGGCAAGCTTAGGTTGGAGAACTTATCCCAGTTGAGTTTTTGGGGATTTCTGAAAGGTTTGGGTTCATCCTTATTCAGGCTGAGGGTGAAAAGACTTCGGCTACGGTCTGAAACCAGGTTGGCGTTAGATTCAGCAGCTAAAGTCAAGTCAAGAACCTCTTTGGGCTTAGAAGGCAATTGTGTAGCAAAGCCCTCTCTCGAACAACTAAGGTAACCCTATATAAGACACTGATCATCCCAGTCCTGCTCTACGGCGCAAGGGCATGGACTATGTCAAGAACGAATGAGGTCGCTATCGGTTGTTATTAGAGAAAAATACTTGATTTTGGTCCCGTCTGCATAGACGGAGAGTGGAGAAGAGATATAATCATGAGCTGTACGAGTTTTATAGCGACATCAACCTAGTCAGAAGAGTCCAAATACAACGACTAAGATGGCTGGGTCATATAGAGCGGATGGACAACAATGCTCCAACCCGGAGAGTCTTCGATTCCACCCCGGAGGGACACCGCAGTAGAGGAAGACCTCGCCTAAGGTGGCGCGCTCGAGACTGGGACAAGTATTAAAAAAAGCCTTAATGACTAAAAGAGGTAAATAAGAAAAGAGTAACTCTTCTGTTCAAATATTGAAAACACGAGTGAAGCTGGAAGAGTTGAGAAGATCCTGTCTAAGTCACCTGTGATACCCAGCTGCATCAGATATCCAGATGGAACTGTGACGAACCCTAGTAGAGACTCTCTAATCGTACTACGAGATACTCACTTCCCCGGAAACACAACAGCGAACGACTTCAATCACGAAATATTCAGAGATCAGAAGCGACCGAAAGCTCTCGTGGGTGGTAAAAAGTTTCCTTCCATAGAAATCGGCAGGACCAGATGGAGTTATCCCAGCGGAGATGTAACATGCTTATGGTATTCTTCGACACTGGTTGATTATACTATTCCGTTCATGCCTAGACAGTGGATATATACCAAAACTTTGAAGACACGGCCTCACAGTGGACCAGTAATGATACAGGGCATGCCAAAGCTTATTCAGCAACGTAGTAGAAGTCACAGATTACTTAAGACCGACCCTAGACTTCTATATCAAATTCAATAAAAGCATTTCCAGTCGACAGAATTGGACGGAGAAAGAAATCTTAAATAATTCCGCTTTGGAGATATACACCAATGGCTCTAAGTCAGAGGATGGCGTTGGGGCAGGCATGTTCTCAGCACCCTTAGTTATGGAAAAATCTTTTAGACTACCAGATCACTGCAGTGTATTCTAAGCGAAGATAAAGGCTATTCTTGAAGCGGCTAAATGGCTGTTGATGAGTACGGTATCGAGCACGGTATCGAGCACGGACATCGTCATCTACACCGACAGCCAACCAGCTTTAAAGGCACTCGAATCACCAATAATAAGATCCAAATTGGTGAAGCAATGTCGCGCCTCCTTAAATAGGATATCGAATTATTGCAATCTCACTCTGTGGTGGGTTCCTGGTCATTCGGACATTTCAGGTAACTGCAGAGCAGACGAATTAGCAAAATATGTTACAAAATAGGAGCTCTTTACTGCAGAAGGGGGCTACATATACCCATAGAAACGGCAAGATGCAAATCCTCTATAGCAGCACTGAATCAGGTCAATGAGAGATAAGTAGATAAGGATACGCATAAGTTTCCTAGTTGGAATGTTTACTGGTCATAGCGCAATAGGCAGGGACGCCATGAGGCTTGGAACTTCGGCCAATGATTTTTGTCGCAGCAGTATGGACGAAGAAGAAGAGGAATCTCCCTTTCACTTTCTTTGCGGAACACTTCTTTGAGGAACTCACAGAGAACGCCGACTCTGATAACTAACTAACTAACCTAACCTAACCTAATTCAACTCACTGCCTTGTTCAGTGAGGATCGTAAGCACCTCTGATGTAAATTTTGTAAATTTTCTTAACCGCTTATCATTCTTTTGCCGATAACGATAAACGTCGTTTTTCTTTTTCATCGCAAATCATATCTTTAATCGAACTCAGTGTATTTTTCCTGACTACTTAGTTCGTGAATGTGTTCTATTTTTAGATCTCTGTGTAGATTGTCATTTGTAGATTGGCAAGGGAAAAAGTTTCGATCGAAAATGAAATCTCAATATATAGAGATGGGTCTAAAACTAGTAAGGGTACGGGGTCAGATATACATATGTTCATGAGATATGGACCTTCACGTGACTCTGAAACTTCCGGACACATGCAGAGTGTTCCAGGCAGAGATTCTGGCCGTACTCAAAACTGCGGAGCTGCTTGAGATGGGATCAGTATCCAGCAAAAATATTGCCTTATACATTGATAGTGAGGCCGCTCTAAAGGCGCTAGAGTCCTACATCACTAAATCTGAACTAATCAGGAGTTGCCGCACACTGCTTGGGGCATTATGTTTGCAGAACCGAGTCAGATTTTGTTGGGTGGACACCTGAACACTGTGATATAGAGGGTAATAAAAGTGCCGGCATAATGGCCAAAAAAGGAGCAGAGCTCCCGATAAATGACGCAATTGATGGTATAAGACAACCAGTGGCGGTGGCTAAAAGAACTATTCTCTAAAAAAAAAGGTATGGCCGACCTAAGATGGTCAAACTTAGAAGTCCACAGGGTTTCTAAGACCCTGTGGCCTGAATTAGATTGGAAAAAACCTGCAGAAATAATAAAGCTCAGGAGATCAAAGTTAAAAAGTGCGATAGGGATACTCTCTGACCATTGCCTCCTGAGGAAGCACGCCGTGAGATTAGGTTTAACGAACACGGAAACATGCAGGTATTGTGATGACCTACATGTCGCGGAGGACATTACTCATCTTTTCTGTAAATGTCAAGCCATTGCTCGGAGTAGAATAAAGTACATTGGAAGATACTTTTTCAGGGATCTAGAGGAGGTTGGTTTCTTTAACAAAAATGAGTCCATACTTAGGTTCTGCAGGGAAATTAAGTGCATGGGCGAATTGGACTAGGTTTCTGACCTTGACGGTTCCCTAGGGATCGCGATGAGTCCACTATGGTGCCTAGTTTCGTATGAGGAACTCATAACCCTATATAACCTAACCTAACCTAACTTTGTCGTTTGTGTAATACCATGGACAGTGCTTCTTTGTACTTTGTTTTGAAAAACCTTAATCATTTGCATTCCATGTTTCCATGAAGCTCTTTAAATTTGAGTTCGGCGTCTAGCGTTATGTCCAGGTATTTGGTGGTTTTCCGTGATTTCAGATACCTTTTGCAGCTCTCACACCCAACCAATCTTGACAAATAAGGTGTTAAACGGAAGAGAATTTCCTGAAAAAGTGACGGATTGCGCTTGCAAGTATTAGCGATTTGTTAAAAAACGCGTTTAAAATATTTCACTTTTTGTATGACTCAGTCTATGTGTTCATTTTGTAGGCTGGCAGCGTGGTAAATACAGCCTATTCTCAAAAGTAGTAAAGATAAGACCAATTCGGTGAATCTTCCTTTGTTAAAACGCCTTCTGAACATCAGCAAGGTTTTTGAAGATGTAATTAATAGGGCTCTGGCTAAGTGGGTTGATGACATGCATATACATATTTCCGGATGCCCAATTCAGTTTAAAGGCGGGGCCTGATACTATACATATTGCGTCTAAATTGATCCCGGATATCCAATGGATCAAAAGCAAGAAATGCACGGGTGTCTGGTTGACTTGGAGAAGGCCTTCGATGCCGTCTAGCTAGCAGGACTTTCTACAAGTTGAGCAGGCTGGATATAAGCCACTGTTGTAGATGCTTTGTAATATGCTGAACAGTAGACAGTTCATTGTGAATTAAAAATGGCAATGCGATCTCTGGTCTGCAACAGGGTGCGGTTAATTCGCCGATCCTCTTTAGCATCTACGCAAGTGATTTCGTAGGATAACTTCACCATGCCATAGCGCACGTAGACGATTGATCGCGTACATGCCAAGACCAAAGATCGAGGTATTACAATACTCTTGCAATGTGACTTCGATAAGATCGAGAGATTTTGCGATGACTGGAAACTGAAAATCAAGTTCCAGAAATTGGAAACTATCCTGTTTAGAACTTTGTTATCTGGGGCCTCTGCGAATACTAGAAAAAATTGGCGAAAGTTCTCAATAGTGGGACAGCACGGGCAGCCACTGGCGTGTCGAAGTGTAGTCAGATACCTTGGGCTTTGGCTTGACCAATATTTATTTTAACAAACAGCTCTAACAAAGAGACTGTTTTATAGCAGCCAACGTCAAAGTAGTCTGCTTCATGGCCCTCATCCATGACCCGTGTGATTCAGCGTAAGAGCACGGTTGATGGAAAGGATTCGGATGCTTGAGAGATGACGTTTGCTTCATTCGTGTTCGGTTCCAGCCACCGAATAGACTTGGATGGGCTGTTGGAACCACTAGAGAGATCCAGGTTAGAGAGTACCAGGTTTGCCGGGTTCACATCTCCTCGGGCCTTTAGAGGATGAGCGGCCTGATGGGGATTGTACTTTATCACCTCCGCCTCAACCGTAGCTTTTAGAGTGGTTGATATATCACTAGCTTTTACGGTCGAGACGGATGCGGAGGAATTCGATCCCTCAACTTCCATCCTCATCCTTTTTGTATACCCAAATAGTTACGGCTCCGAAGCCATATCTGATTGGACTTTCAGTTTTGGTCAGAGGACCCAGAGACTTCTAATTCACCATAATTACAGCGTTCCGGGAGTCTCCCTTCCGTTCTTCTAGCTTATCTAACTTCCAATTATGCATCGGAATCTGAGGGTTGCAGACCTGAATGATTTTCAGGATGGTGGAGGGGTCAGACAGTTAGGCCGGTGTCCAGACACGACTTCTGTGTATACTAGGGATCTGATCCTCACTAACAACTCCTAGCTAAGCCTCATCCCGAATTTCGCCTTGTTTGGCCACGGCTATGTTAAAGAGATCTGCGGATCTCTGGTCAGAGCAGTCGACCAGCTTCACCTGATTTTTTCAATGTTGTGACAAATGGGAACACGGCCAGGGTTATACAACATAGTTTGAGGAAGTAAGTTGCCTGGCTAACCTCCATTTTTCTCCACTTTTCAGGAGTAATGCTCCCGTCAACGTCGCTTTTGACGATGACCGCCGGCACTAGGCCCGGCACTATGCTGCCCTTAAGCACTTCGCTGAAGGGTCTGCGCAGTCTCGTAAACGGAAAGAACTTCTGCAGTTGACCTTCATCCTTCTTTTAGGATCCGTAAAGGATTCCTCCGTTACCCTTTGATATTTGCCCTATGGTCAATGTGGCTTTTTTTAAAGGAAAGCTCGTCCTGTGGAGCGCTCTCAAAGTCTAGAGGCTGTGGGGCGCTTACGATAATTCCGCGAGCAGGAAGCGATCTTAGCATTCAGCACTTCAGGAACTGTGCCTGCGCACAGGCAGTACTCTAGGAATTGAGAGCATCGGACTCTTAAAGTCTTGTTAACTTCCCAATGGGAAGTTGTTGTAATGGGGCCGATTTTGTGAATCGCGAATTTTGACATATCTCCACGTTTTAAGGTCACCTGAATCCAAATCCAACGTTTTTACAGAGATGTCTGTGTGTGTGTATGTACGTATGTGCGTATGTGCGTATGTGCGTTCGGAATTATCTTTCGTGTCGATTATCTCGAGAACCAAAGATGATATGGACATGGGACCGGATTCATATGACGCGTAATTACGTAACTAAGAACTGATTAAGTTTCCAGAAAAATCGGTCCAGTAGTTTTTTGTTAGTAATTAAATAACTAAAAAAATAAAGGCAAACTAGCTGAATTTTGAAATTGATGATTTGTACTATTCATTCGTGCAGATTCTAAATAACTTCGTAGTGCTTTTTTTTAATATTATAATTGTATGTTTTAGCAAAATTTTTATGAATGTCGTAGCAATTATTTTAAAAAAAATATTATTAAAAAAAATACTTATCAACAAAAACTAGATGAATGTGTAGAATTTTAAATTTATATTATCAGGCCGGGAGAATAATGAGATTTCGAACTAGCCAACTCGTAACAATTAGTTATAATAAAAAAAATTACGTTGATAACAATAATAATAATAAAAAATGGGATGTGAATATATTCTTCGATATAAAAAAATCAACAATCTTTTTGCAATTCAAGGTTGCTTTATTAATATGCAATTAATACAAGAATATTATGTTTGAGAAAACATTTGGAGGTAATAGTATGGTGTACATTTAACATTTAAAAAATAAATTATGGCGTGGAACATGGTTGTAAGTAGAAGTTATTAACCGTAAAAGTTATTTTCGATGAAACAATGATTTTTTTCATTTCTATAAGTACATATAAATAGTATTTATGAAAAAATATTGTTATTTCATATTTTGATAAGTCTTATGTAAAGTCGATTTCTTCCATTTTAAATCCGATTTAATTGCATATGTTGTGTATGGGCTGATTGATGTTATGAGAGCTTCATCAATTTCTGCTAGTTATTATTTTTTGTGACAAGCCAATAGGAAATGTTTGTTGAAGATGATAAAATTCTTGAGGATATGGTTAATAATCTCCTACTGATGATTTTGAACGGTTCAAGGTGAAAAGCAGTAGTTTTGTGATGTCAGTCTTGAACAATTCATGAAGAAAGTAAATTGTATTGTGCTTTCAGCTGCGTAGTCTGTTATCAATATTGCTGTTTAGTTACTTGTAAGTAAAGAAATGTTAATTCAGCATTCTTAGTTGATGTGTGGTATTGATGAGATATCTCCAAGTTGATGGTGAAGAAGAAAATTTCATTGTTCATCAAACATTGAAGTAATTGTAGAAGCAAGTGTTTATGTGTAGGCCATTAGTGTTTGGGATTGAGCTTCATTAAACCTTTTCGTATGATCATGTGAAAAAAATAATACTTATTAATTAAATAATGAATATTGTTTTTTTATTTCTTCCCACTGGGAAGTTAGTCGTGTGGACCTTGCGGGTCGCACCCAGACCACATTTTTTTTGTTTGTTTTTAGTAACAGGATTCATATTGAGTTCCCACGAGTAGCGGGGATCTGCAGTTCACAGATAAAGGCTGGCTAATCCAGAGGTCGCCAGATATTTTCGAAATGGGACCGGTGATTCTCGGCACCGGTCGAACCTTCAATGACTTTCCTAGTTTGACAACTACGTATGTACCTCATAAAAAAAAGTTTTAGAATATTTGTTCGTTAAAGGGGAACAATGGCTTTTAAAAACTTACAGATCTGAATAATTTTCAAAGTAATACAAAGCTTTCTAGAAGAAAGGAGAGCTTTTGTCTTTTGGCATGGCGTGCAGTTTTTATTCTTTGTTTCTCTAAAATGAACCGATCTCAGAATTCGAGGCACATTCAGAAAACTCGTAAAGCGACGAAAGTATTTTTTAAGTTCGACAGTAGCCTACTACGCTATCTGTAGTAGCAATAAGAATTAAGATTTACACGAGGTAAACATACGCATCGCTAGGAACCACATGCTCAAAATTCTGTTTTGCTATCAATTTCATTTCCAAAAGACTTTTCAAATGAATCTATTTCTGGCCAACGGAATGTTTTCATTGTATTTTTGTGCTTCATAGATAGAAAATAAATTGTCGCTAAAATACGTGCGACTTTTATCGGCTGTGTCGGGAAATCCAAATGCAGTCTAACTCCTACGTTTTTATTCAAATTTATATTTTGTTGTTCAAAAACGGCAGTACGAAGAAATTTCAAGCACATTTCTTCTCTTCAGGGGAAGCAGTAAGGATGCATCAGTGCGAAACAGTCTCAGTCATTGGGGTACATCTGATCATATCCGTGCGGGCAGAATGGTCATAAACAGCTGATCTTTGTATATCCTAGTATCACATGGATTTTTAAAGAAAATATTGAACTGAAATTCGAACAGAAAAATTTGTTCGAATTGCAATTTTGATTAAAAAAATCCTTTAAACAATTTTAGTGAAAAAGAAAACTTGGAAATGTTGTCAGCAGTCTGTGACGGATTGTCAAAAAAGGCTTTTGAGTTGAAATTCATCTTATTTCGATAGGTTTTTTTTTTTCAAAAGCAAGTTTAAATTTATCCGAATACTGCTTTAATTCGTGTGTGTTTAAAATTTAGATTTGTTTACGAAGCCGCCCTTAAGGCGGCGTTCTCTCTCCCCTAATATGATCCTTTGCAGTGGATTAGATTTCAACGCGACGCCCTACCCTGATGACGTGGTAATTCTGGTTTCGGGTAAACTTTTTCCGATCCGAAGTGAATGACTCAACTTCGCACTATAACTAGTGGATAATTGGGTCAGCAGGAAAGGGCTGGGAGTCAATCCCTTAAAGACAGAGGTCGTTTTTCTCACTAAAAAGAGATCAAGAGACCTTCGGAACACCAAATATGGTGGTCATTGAATTCAGTTTTTCAACACGATACCTGGATACAATTTTGGATTGCAATCTAAGCTGGAAGGATAATACTGATAAACGTATAAAGAAAGAAATCCTGGATTTCTACTGTTCCGAAAAGGCGTTCAGTAATACATGGGGCTCCAAACGAGATATGGTTTACTGGCTATATAAAGCAGTTGTAAGACCCATTTTTACAAATGGTTCACTACTTGAGAAGCAATACCAGCTTTGAAACCTCAGTAAAATCCAAAAGGCAGCGTGTATCGGAGTCATGGGATCAATAAGAATAATACCAAACAGTGGCCATGGAAACTATGCTTAGTTTCTTTTCGCTTGATCTAGACAGCAGTCTGGCGGCCAAAGCCACAGTAAAGCAGACGGAAGGTCGACTATGGTCACCGAATTCTTACGTACAGGCCTCCATAACATCCTAATGGAAGGCTGCCAAAGGATTAACGGAAACTGGTCATATAAACTTGGTGCTTGCAATTGAAAGGAGATTCAACGCTATATTCAGAATTGAGAATTCCTGGCAGAGGTTACTGGAAAAACGTGAGAAGGAATTGAACTTCAATACTGACAGTTCTAAAATGGACGTTTGTACAGGATCCGGAGATTATTATGAAACCCTAAGAATAAACAATTCCTTCTGAGTAAATGACGACCAGTGATTTTCAAGCCAAAATCACGGTTATTTTGCAGGTTTTCGAAATTATTCGTGAAAGCAATATCGTACGACGACTCCTGTCTATATAGACAGCCAGGCCAGGATTCTGCTGTAATTAGATCGGGGCTTATTAAGATCTGGAAATTGGTTTTGAACGAGATATCTAGAGTCAATGCGGTAACCCTCTGCTGTGATAAGCTCCCAAGAAAGGTATCAGCGTTGCATGTTTATCAGGCTCTCTCTTTTGTAGCGATTCAATTAACACTTGAGAAAGAAAATGAAAGATGAATCCACCTGCCGAGCAAGCCGATGCGGAGTTCATTTAGACACATGTGCAACTGCCAGGACTGCACGGTCAGCCTTTAACAAGAAAAAAATATATTTCTCTTGTTGACCATCTGCTGTGTGATTGTCCCGCCCTATCCTGAGATTGATATCACTCTTTGGGTGAATTTTACATATGTATTGGCACAATGGATGGATGTTGTGGAAATTCGGTAGGCACTGATTGTCTTTAACTTGGCGAAGCTCAGTGTTGTAATTGCTACCACACATCAACTGTGCTTATTTTAACTCCAAGTGGTAGCCATCTGGTACTGGTTGTTGTCCACCCAGACGCGGTTTGCTAAATTTATAAGCACGAGTGCTGACCAGAAGACAAAAATAGCAGCACTATTAATACGACAGCGAACGAGTTCCCCAGATGGAACCCACGTTGTCATGATAAACCTCTCTAGCGGAGATAGTACCTTATTCGGTCTTCTGCAAAATATTTGGAGCTTAGACCTATAAGGATTTCCAAGTATTAGTAGGGCTCTTGGAAAAGAGATGGTGGCGGAGGGCCGACGGCAGAGCTCACACCCCCGAAGTGAGTCACCGACAGCGGTATAACCGATCCCTTAACCTAGGAGTGTCTAGAATAAAACTTTCTTTCTGAATGGAGCTGGCATTGCAGCTTGGAGGTTGTGCCGTCGGGGTAACTGCTCGACCACGGAAGAACTCATATGTTGCGAAGTTCCAACAAGCCTCGTAAACGGACGGATTTACTGAGGACGGACCATGCAAACGCAAGAAGGACAATGAACTTTGGATCTGTACGTGGAACGTTAGGTGACTACGTGCAGCCGAACAATAAGCGGAGGCCCTAGACTGTTGCAAAGTAGATATCACCGCCATCCAAGAAGTGCGATGGGGTAGGCCGGGCGAAAAGAGGATGAAAAACTGCTATGTACACTACGGCAATTGTTACCGACAACAAAAGCAGCGCCCATTTGGATGTGGATTTGTCGTTGGATGCAGACTTGGGCAAGAAGTCTTAAGTTTCAAATACCTGGACGTATTTCTCCCCCACAGAGGAGAAAGACGACGATACCAAAAAAAGGTTCTACGAGCTATTGGATAAAACGTATGAACAGTGTCCTAGCTATGACATTAAAATTGTCCTAGGCGATTTTAACGCAAAGCTAGGAAGAGATGGCATCTTTGGTAGTACAGTCGGAAAGTACAGCCTACACGGCACCACCTCCGATAACGCATTCAGGCTGATCGACTTTGCTGCGGGGCGAAATGTTGTCGCAACTAGGACGCGGTTTCCGCATTCTGATAGTCACAAGGGAACTTGGAAATCTTCTGATCCATCAACCGTCAACCAGATTGACCAGATTATGGATGTCCGAACGTTCCACGGGGCCAACATTGACGCGGACCACTACCTTGTTGTAGCAAAGGTACGGTTGCGGATATCCCGAACACGGCCAAGACAAGGAAATACTGTGAAGAAGTTTGACGTTGGACTGCTACAATCGCAAGAGATCGCCAAATCCTTTTCCGATCCTTTACCGATCGAGTCTCCAGTGGCAACATTGCCAAAGAGCCATCAGAGATGCCGCCTCTGGTTTGCTGGGTTTCACTCGGCCACCACAACAAAACCCCTGGTCTGACGACGAGTGCCGGCAAGCACATGTAGCTAAACAAGGGGCATATAAAGCGGCGTTGCATAGAAGGACTAGAGTTACTCGTGAGCTCTTCGCGCAAAAGAGAAGAGACGAACACCGGCTTCTCAGGAGGGAAAAGAAAGAGCATGAGAAGCACGCGATCGACGAAATAGAGAGATGCTATTGCAAAAATATGGTTTGGTAGTTTTACCAAAGGGTAAAAAGAACATGTGAAGGTTACAAAGCCCGAACAGAAGCCTGTAAGGACGATAAAGGAAACAACGTAGTAGAAACGCAGTCGAAGCTGAGAATATGGAAGAACCATTTCTGCAGACTGTATAACGGCGACGACGAATCGAATCCCGCTGTCAGGTAGAATGAACCATTCAAGCTGGACGATGTAGAACAACAATTCCATCCACCCGACCTAGACGCAGTGAATATAGTCATATCTAAACTTAAGTCCAACAAAGCTGCTGGAGCTGACGGCCTAGCTTCCGAGCTGTTAAAAGCGGCGGGCGATGAATTCGTAAGGAGCATGCACCAACTCGTCTGTAAAATATGGTTGGATGAAAGTATGCCCGATGAATAGAACCTCAGCATTGTTTGCCTGATCCTCAAAAAAGGAGACCCTTTAAACTGCCTCAACTACAGAGGCATCAGTCTTCCTAACATCGCATATAAGATCTTATCTGCCGTATTATGGAAACGCCTGAAGCCGTTTGTTAACAACCTGATAGGTCCATATCAGTGTGGTTTTAGGTCAGGAAAGTCCACCATCTACCAAATCTTCACACTCCGGCAGATTCTGAAAAAAAAAAAACAAAAAAGTCCAAATCGATACTCACCATCCTTTTATCGATCTTAAGGTCGCATATGACAGCATTTATAGAGACGAGCTATATAGAGCCCTGTCTAGTTTTGGCATCCCTACCAAACTCGTCCGTTTATGCAGGATAACGATGGAGAATGCACGCTGCTCCTTTAAGATCGGTAAAGACCATACCGAGACCTTTGATTTCAAAAAAGGTTTTAGATAAACTTGAAAGAATAGTGCGTAGTAGAATACTAACGCGTCAACATCAGATACGCCATCTTTCAAAAGTCCGTCCAATTAGTCGCATACGCCGACGATAGTGGAGGATAGTGAGTGGAGGAGGAAATACAACAGCACACTGTACGGGCTGTACAGCGACATATACTTAACCAGAAGGTGAAGGTCCAACGACTGAGGTGGCTAGGTAAGGTGTTCGCATGGACATAAATTTCCCGGCCCGGAAAATCTTCGAAATCATTCGCGAGAAACGGCGCAGTAGAGGAAGATCGCGACTCAGGTGGCGCACGCAGGTGGAAGGGGACTTCAATCAACTTAGCGTGCGAAACTGGAGGTAGCTTGCTAAAGATCGAGTTGGCTGGAGATGCTTGTTGGTTGATGTCCAGGTTCACCCCGGACAGTTGTAGATAGGCGACTTAAATACGACCCACACGTCGCACAGCATTACGGAGCGCCTCCGGTCCAGTGAAGCAGTATCATAATTTTTTTTTACTAAGTTTTTCCAAAATATTCATAGTTAATAGACTAAATAAATAAGTTAAATTATGTTATGTCAAAGGATAAATATGCATGTCCTTTAAGTATATATGTACATATTAGGTTTAGCTTGGAGCACCCACATGGGGTCAGTAAGTTAGTATTGCATTCCATAGTTAAGTTAGTTTTAAGCGTGTCTGTCCAGCTCTTAAAAAATAATGAATTAAGCAATAAAACTGCATTCAAAACTAAAAAAAATGAACAGTATTCAAAAAAAATATTCTAATGCACAAGCGGTACGTGGCCCGCCGTTCGTAGAGCTCTGATTCAAAGTCATTGACCCGAAAATAAAAATGTCGTATCTAACTTCATAAACTTCAGCCAGAATTTGCGCGTTATCACATTTTTGAGTGTTCGAATGCCAGACCTCAGCATGTGTTTTGCCCCCGCCGATAATCTGAACTTTCACAATCGCCTATCACTGGTGAGAAATTTATTTCTGGAATCATTCAGTCAGTCATTTTTCCTTTGTGAACAATTTAGAATCGAATCGAATTTTGTTTGCCAAAAAAAGCACTTAAATTGTAAACAATGCCTCAAGTACGTGTAAAAAGCTGCAAATGATGCATCTAAATAATTATTTATAAAAATAATTTATTTACTTATTCCTTGCTACACCTGAGCTAAGAAAGAAAAAAAGCTTCAAAAAAGCTCCTGCATTTGAACTTGATTAATTCTTGCTGGGAATCATTTCAATTAGCTATTAGCTGTTAGATACGCAGCGTCGTGTGTAGCTACAGATTTATTTTTATACTTACCTTCGAAAAAATTTTTTTTAATGCTATTTCTCGTTGAGTGAATAGTCGGCAAACGCACATGGTTATACATAATACGGTAGTGATTGTTAGTGACAAACGGCAGTTATTTTAAACTTTTAAATTAACTTCAATTTTTGTTTGTACTGGTGTTTGCCTTTGACCTACGAAAAGGTTGGCACTAACTCCATGTTTGTGTACGCAGTCCAAAATTATTTATAATCCAGTTAAAACTCAAGGATACAACTCAGTGAAAAATAAAAGTAAGACAACAATTTAAAAAGTGAGTGTGATGAAAGTGTTAAAAAAGGAAAAACACTTTGTGCCAAGAAAAAAGATTGTTATGCAAAATTTCTTGTAAACAATCTGTCTAAAGATACAATTTTGTGACATAAAACAAAGGTTCTTAATTTAAACGACAATAGACAACGAAGTGTAAAGTACTTAGCACTTAATTCGGGGCACATTAACCACCTTCATGCACTTACCCTTTAAATGGATTTAAGTGGAATTTTTATTTAAGTGCTCAACATTTTAAAGTAAGACGCATTGTGATGCTACCCCAGTTTGTGCACATATTTGAGTTCAAAATTGTGACAATAAGTTAATTTAATGGTAATTTATTTAGCTGACCAGACCAGTAGCTGCAGGTTTACTGAGAAAGTAGGTGAAGTTCGCAGAATCTTTAGATACTCATAAAAGAGGTTTTATTTGTACCTATGAGTGCACTAAGTATTCGTCATAAATGGCGCTCTGATTACACAGCGTTTGTTTGTTGTGTTTGGGTGATTAAGCGTATCAAGATAATATTTCTTATTGCGACACCATAAATACCTACAGTGGGGAAAAAAATTTTGGATAGATTTTAAGAATAATCAAATTGTGGCTGAGTGTGTTTGCTTGTCACCTGGCTGGGGTAAGTTCAAACCCAGCTAAGTGCACAACAATCACAACCACCAAGCAAAACAGAATAGAATTTTTGTTTATCCAACTATCAACTACTATGATAAAATGAAGTTGATATTTCTTTGTCCTGTATTCGTGAGAAAACGGCTGAACCGATTTTAATGGTTTTTTTTATTGATTTCGAAATCGCATGGACCAGGTTCAGATAAAGCTACTTATACAATTTTGTGCTTGGGAAACCACGAAAGAGACAAAATAACTTAGAAACACAAATAACATCAACTTTGCCTTTGTCGATTTTAATCAAATTAGTTTTGTCGTTTAGAGTTTTTAAAGACGCAAATTTCAAGTCCAGAATAATGATTCTAGAAGCTGAGCAATATCAGAAATATCATTTGTAAAATTCAGAATTTGATTACTTTTTCGTTGATCATGTCTCCCAACCATGTCTCTGTGGTGATAATCATTTTTTTGTTCTTTATTCTCCTTTCGCTGCCTCTTCGCTAAATTTATGAGCAGAGGCGAGTGGCTGGCGATAGAAGGGTGTGTGTTTCCTTTTCCTTTTTTCCTTATTTTTCTGTCATACATGCATACTGAATAAGTTGCGTGCATGTTGTGTCTGTGTGTGCTGTGGTAGCGATTCCTACTGGGGATGTTATAATTGAGTTTGCACATTTTCAGTATTGTAGTTTAACCGAATCAGTTGCTATGTATTCCAACGAATGTGTGGCGTCAACTAAAATGAGTAAGAGATATTCTAAGCCTGATATTGGGCGAAGCAGTAAATATACAAAAATTAGGCGGATGTCACGGCTGAGAAATGTGTAAAGTTCCACTGTTAATAGACTTGGTTCTGTGAGTGGACGGTTTATTCTTATCGGTGAAAATGTTGTCCGACCGTGGAGCCTAAAGAACAATTCATGTTTTCAATATGAACGTTTCATTCCATACGAAAAGGAGTCGCATGTAGGTACAATGTCTGAGCTTTTGTGGTGTACAAAAGCGGGCAAAAGAATCTGCTGGATTGTGTTCAAGCGGAAAAGTTATGCTCAGAGAAATCAGTGCATCGCCGAAACCAGCAAAGAGCATTTTTCTTTCGGCTTCGGGTCAGCTAGTTACACTATAAAGGAGTTGCTGCCTGGCAGTACAAAGGATCGTAAGAGCCTGAGTGATTCCAAGATTTGGTAACGCTTTTATTAAAAAGAAAAGAAAACAAACATCAAGTGAAATACAGCCTTCATGCTATCAGGCAAAAAGTTTACGTCAAGCTTCCAAAATCCATCTTCAACTGGGGCATAATTTTAGACTTCACAATTTATTACGCTTTCTTATGCAACGGGTGCATGTGAACCTATGTAATTCATGTGAAAAACAAGCCTTTCTGTAAGGATAGAATCGTTCATCTCACCTATAATTGTGATCCCATAAAACTCCAACCGTTAAAGTTGCAAGAAACAACAATTTGCGTGACATCAATTGAGTAGGTATATAAACTCACGATTAAGGCAAAATTATTTATATAATAAAAAAAAAAATGAAATTCTTGCTACTTGTTGACAAAATAGGCCGATTATCTCATTATTGTTGACCTCTGAACTTGACTGTCTGAACAGAGAACAGAACATGCGACGTTCTTGGAATTTCATTGAAACTTTCTAAAAAAGATAGTTTTAAAAAAAATCCGATTAAAATGATGCTTAATCATGAAGTAGATTTCGTAGATTTGACATGGCAAATAGCCGTCTGCCAGAAAGACATTCGGGGATGATTATATATTTACGAGCTACGCATGTAGGTACATAATGTACATATGTACATGTGTATGTAAATACTCGTATCTTAAAAATGAAAATATTTTTTCAAGACTTTAATTGTAAAAGGGGTTGGGAGCAACAGTTAAGAGTTAGGATCAAATCAGACCAAAGATTAGGTCTACTGTGATGCCAATAAAGAGCTGAAAGAGCCCTACAGTACTCGTAACCCTTAATTAGGTGGTATGAGATGCAATTATTACAATATTTTGGTTAAGTCAACGTTTCAATGAGACGTGATATATGGCTGACCTGATAGTACTGTTTATTGGAACCAGTTGACCTGCACATAAGGGTTAGCTAGGTACATGGGTGACTATGTTTCCAGTCAAGAAGATACGTGTATCTCTTCTTTTTGTAGGCTGGTCCTGGCCGTTAAGCATGTGTTTATCTACATCCATCTTGTAATGGTTTTATCGAGGGCTTTGCTTTCGATCCTATTGGAACAATTACTAATCAGAGGCGCTGAGAGATGTGCAACACCGACCCTTTCCTTGCGAGTTCATCGTATGCCCTCGAACCCAACATAGGGTCACCGCAATGGGTCTGGGTTTTTCTTACAACTTAGGTCCTCTGGCCCCCCGTGGGGCATAGACATGCGGTGTGGGTCTTGAAAACCTCTGATATATGTGGGTCTTCTGCCATACAAAGTGGTCAGTTTATGTCAAAAGAGTAGTGAGTAGTAAGAAGTGCCAGTTATGCCTTCCTACTCAAGTTTTCGAGTTAATGCTGCCGGGTACAATCCAAATGGTAGAGGCAGTTGTTAAGCTCTGAATAGGTTCAGTGAGTGGAGGAAGACCTATGTGTTCCAGCAGAATCCCGTGCCAGGGCATAAAATTGTGACGCCTCGAGAATGAATGGCGATCAATTTCCATGATCACGTAGCACAAAACTCAAAACAAGGATCAATTAATTCAGGCATGTTTACTAAGCTCCATTAAAAGCAGAATGCTATATTCACGTCGTATTTCTAAACAGCTTGACTCTTGCAAAGCTTTATGCATAAAAAGTTTTTTTTACATATGTGCACACAAAATTTAACTTTCACAACCGAGTCATTAAAGGTTAACTAGCAGGTGGCATTCGAATGCACTTAAATTCACTTTTAAAACTGTGATAGATTCGTGGAAAGAAATTTGTATGCATTTCGATATCATATGTGTCCAAGTTTGTATACATGTACATGTGTCACATGTTTATTAGGTTGGAGGACACCTGACTTAAGTAACACAGTAGCACCTGATGTGGAGAATGACGAGCCTCAAATTTCCCGAGAATTGCCACAATACAACTTTGCTATGTATGACTGCTTCGATAGAGTGACAATCAGTGTACTGCATTACTATGTGGGCTTCATTTGAGCCATCTAGAAAGTAGCTTAAGTTAAAGAGATGTACATATTATGCCACGTTGAGTTGAGTTTTAAGTTCACAAGTTGAAGCAACAAACGTTTGAGCTACATTTCCCCATAGATACTAATACTTTTTTTAATGGTAAAATCGAAAAAAATCGGTCGCAAAACCTCACCAAAAAAAAAACTCATATGTAAGTAGCTGTACTGTATCGCTACTTCATTCGCCTTAAAAATCTACGACAAAAAAAAAATCACTGCAAGGTGGAAACCAAGTGGGAAACATTCACATTTTACTTTTTATGGTTGTCGATTCGGCGATTTTTCCACTTCGTAGAGCTTTCGTACGTGCACTCAATGTTCATTTTTAGTTTTATTTTACTTCACATGTTTATCTGTTGTTTAAAACGATTCAGTGATTTAAAATAAATATCAAACCACGCCCCTGAGGGCTAATCACAACCCGTGCCAAGAGAATTCTGTGCAGTAGTCACGTTGGACAGTAAAAATGGCTTAGATCGGCAAATTGGTCTTTTATAAGGAGGTCGCTGACCCGGATAAGTAGACCATACTACGTGCGGAAGATAGTCAAAAACTATTTCACAAACAGGAAGTTACGGTACCAAACCGACGAGGGGATATAGTACTACAATATCACGGTGGAAGTTCCACAACGATCGGTATTAGGGCCTCTACTATGAAATGTACGACGGGATTCTAAGATTAAGCTCATCACAAAGAGTTAAAAGAAATGGATTCGGTGGTGACCTCGCCATTGTGACTAGGTAGATGCCGCTAGCTACATATATCATGGGTGTATTATTAAAGCAATCTACATATGTATAGTTTCTCAGACGAGGTGGCTTTTGGTACCATTCGCACATTGCGCGGCAATTATCCTACGATTCTGGTTCCATGGATGTGCCATTTGATACAATGATACTGGAACCTCGGCTACTTTGCTAGTTTAGAGTTGCCCTGACTCTACGCAAGGCACTGGCTTCCACCAGAGCCTGAGCCTGGACTGCACTATAGTCGAATCTTCACGGATGGCTCCAAAACTGATCAAGTGTCTGGCGCGGGTTTCCTCGTGGAGACCGACAACACGAAGGTAAACATGCCACGGTTTTCTAAGCGGAGGATAGACCTCCAATCCTAATGGCTACCGACTATACCTTAAAGAATATGTGTAGGGCTTGGTACATTTGCGTCTGTAGTTCATTGCCTTGCTCGACGTGAGCTTTAAAGCGCAGCCTATTGCCAAGCATGACTATAAGGTACTTCAAGGATTCCTTGCTTGCATACTCCACAGTCTTGCGGCTGGTTATTAGGACAGCCTCAGTCTTGTGGGCAGCTCTAGTTCTAGACGGGCCTTATCCATAGCAGAATCCACCTCGTGAGCGTGCTTGGCTACTGTAACCATGGCGATGTCGTCAGCAAAGCCAATCTCTTTAGTCGCGTTAGTCGCAAAACTCCGTTGTACATAATGTTCCATCGAAGAGGTTCAAGGATTGATCCTTGCAGCATTCCCGCGGAAACGTTGTAGTGTTTAGCGTCGTCAGTATGGTATTTTATCTTCCTGTTGCTGAAGTAGTCCATGACTATCTTCAGCAGGTAGTATGGTGTGCCCATTCTGGCCCGGGATCTCCTAATGAACGACTGGTTGGTCGAGTTGACCGCATTTTTGGCATTTATTAACTTCCCAATGGGAAGTTGTTGTAATGGGGCCGATTTTGTGAATCGCAAATTTTGACATATCTCCACGTTTTAAGGTCACCTGAATCCAAATCCAACGTTTTTACAGAGATGTCTGTGTGTGTGTATGTACGTATGTGCGTATGTGCGTATGTGCGTTCGGAATTATCTTTCGTGTCGATTATCTCGAGAACCAAAGATGATATGGACATGGGACCGGATTCATATGACGCGTAATTACGTAACTAAGAACTGATTAAGTTTCCAGAAAAATCGGTCCAGTAGTTTTTTGTTAGTAATTAAATAACTAAAAAAATAAAGGCAAGCTAGCTGAATTTTGAAATTGATGATTTGTACTGTTCATTCGTGCAGATTCTAAATACCTTCGTAGTGCTTTTTTTTAATATTATAATTGTATGTTTTAGCAAAATTTTTATGAATGTCGTAGCAATTATTTTAAAAAAAATATTATTAAAAAAAATACTTATCAACAAAAACTAGATGAATGTGTAGAATTTTAAATTTATATTATCAGGCCGGGAGAATAATGAGATTTCGAACTAGCCAACTCGTAACAATTAGTTATAATAAAAAAAATTACGTTGATAACAATAATAATAATAAAAAATGGGATGTGAATATATTCTTCGATATAAAAAAATCAACAATCTTTTTGCAATTCAAGGTTGCTTTATTAATATGCAATTAATACAAGAATATTATGTTTGAGAAAACATTTGGAGGTAATAGTATGGTGTACATTTAACATTTAAAAAATAAATTATGGCGTGGAACATGGTTGTAAGTAGAAGTTATTAACCGTAAAAGTTATTTTCGATGAAACAATGATTTTTTTCATTTCTATAAGTACATATAAATAGTATTTATGAAAAAATATTGTTATTTCATATTTTGCTGTTTGCCCGCGGCTCCGCTCGCGTGGACTACAAAATTAATGTTAAACTTTTTATCTTTTTAACTAAAGCTAAGACTTACATTGTATTCATTATAATGTAATAAAAGATATTTTATTCAAACAAATAATTATTAAATGTTCACGTTGAAAAGCACAGTTTAGTAGATCGCACTAAAATTTGTTTTACTTTTGCTACATATCTGGAGTATCGCGAATAACTCGATCTTATTGACCCGTTCACGCAAAAGTATTAAGCTACCGTTAGTCTAATGGAGCTTTAATAATTCTATTCACACAACCACAAACCAATATACCTGCTTCATTTTTTCTGCTTTCAATGTTTTTCTCTGTCATTGAATTATCTAATGATTGCTGAAACATCAAAATACAAATACGATTTTGGGTGGTTTTTAGCTTGGAGGCGCGAATCTGTCAAACGACCCGAAGATGACTGTCTATTTTAGTTCGACTATGGTTTGCACTGAAAAGGGATGACCACAGACTTAAGTTCAAAACATGATCACGTTAGAGCGCCTACATATGCTCACGCACACTATTGCAACGATACCCACTGCTGCATGACTGCTGGCAGTGGTCTCCACTGAAGGAAAATTGTGGGCGATGATTTAAATAATTGTTTTGAAGATTGCTCAGCTTCAGGACAACGTAGAAGGATGTTTTATATCTCAAATGAATCAGGGGCGAATTTACTAATTTGACCTATTTTTTTGTTTTTAAATCCGATAAGCCATTATTGAGTTAGAGCTGTAAAATTGAACTTTTTCCCCACTTAATTCACTATTATCGTTACTCCTTATTCGTTATTTTACCTAACGCAATAAAACATATCCTATAACCTGAAGAGTGAACATATCTATGAAATAAAAAAAAAATCACGTAAATCGGATAAGTGGTTCTCCGGCTAGGAGGCAACTAACAGAAAATAATTTTGGTTTTTATAAGTATTAGGGATTAGGGATTAGGGATAAGTCTTATGTAAAGTCGATTTCTTCCATTTTAAATCCGATTTAATTGCATATGTTGTGTATGGGCTGATTGATGTTATGAGAGCTTCATCAATTTCTGCTAGTTATTATTTTTTGTGACAAGCCAATAGGAAATGTTTGTTGAAGATGATAAAATTCTTGAGGATATGGTTAATAATCTCCTACTGATGATTTTGAACGGTTCAAGGTGAAAAGCAGTAGTTTTGTGATGTCAGTCTTGAACAATTCATGAAAAAAGTAAATTGTATTGTGTTGTCAGCTGCGTAGTCTGTTATCAATATTGTTGTTGAGTTACTTGTAAGTAAAGAAATGTTAATTCAGCATTCTTAGTTGATGTGTGGTATTGATGAGATATCTCCAAGTTGATGGTTTCTTGATAACGTGAAGAAGAAAATTTCATTGTTCTTCAAACATTGTAGTAATTGTAGAAGCAAGTGTTTATGTGTAGGCCATTAGTGTTTGGGATTGAGCTTCATTAAACCTTTTCGTATGATCATGTGAAAAAAATAATACTTATTAATTAAATAATGAATATTGTTTTTTTATTTCTTCCCACTGGGAAGTTAGTCGTGTGGACCTTGCGGGTCGCACCCAGACCACATTTTTTTTTCTGTATTTAGCTGGCAGACTGCCGTTCGAGTGTGTGCCCTGCATGAATATATTTTAAACCTTAAAAGAAAATAGTTTTCACAGTTCTTGTATGCAATAGTAATGAAAAAGACTGCTTAATATGCAGTAAACCCCTTTAGGTAGGTGAAGCATTTGGAATGACGCACACCTAGTCGAAGGCAGAGCGAGAGACTATCGATAGAATATTCGAAGTTTACACTGCGAAAAAAAAATGTCCTCATCTTAATTTTCTTACCGATTTTTAAAGGTATTAGGAACGTTTTCCAAACGCCCATTCGACAATGTACTGTCAAATTGGGTTGGCATAATGGGTTATCGCTAAGCCAGCAGCGGCGGCCGATTGAATGGAATTATTTTCTATAAATAATCGGAAGATATACTCTCCTGCGTAAGGCAGCAATCATTGGAAATATTGAACGTCATACATACGTACGGTACGTAGTTTTAATACCGCTCGGTACGATTACCTTTATCATCCTGTTGCCTCTGTTTAGATTTAGCCTTGCATGGAGACTACCTTCAAATTGTTCTATTATCTGAAAATGTGATATTTTGCAAAGTTGCCGTCCGCCTTTCACCTTACTTCCAACTAAGCTCCTAAACTTCATGAACTATGTGAACGAGTTTGCGAAAGATTCTCCTTGGTTATGGTTAGAGGGACGCGCACCTGAAGGTGCTTTTACGGGGGCCAGTTGGTCCATTGTGTTTCCCTGTTGAGTAGTGGTACCATAACTGAATTCTATCGGTTGGTATGGTTAAACCAGCCTGTACTCTTTACGAAGCACATCATGTTCCAGAGTGGGACTTCCACCAGGTACTCTAGTTCCTCTAATAGTCTGTTTCCCGTGTGGTGGAAGCGACGGATTTGGAGGCTGGGGCAGTCGCAAAGTAGGTGTCTGATGGTTTCTGTTTCTTCTGTATCATGGCAGCTTCTGCAATAGTCAGGTGAATTGATACCCAGTCTGACGGTCATTGCACCTATCGGACAGTGTCCCGTTAGTACTCCTTAGTTTACTATCAAAATGTATTTTCGTCTTAGCTCGTCCTTTGTTTGATTTATCGTCAAGATCTGGTAGAGCGCTTACTAGTCACAACCTTTTCAGAAGCCAAACAATGCAGCTATCGACGACTTCTATAGAGAGTGCGATGATGAAGAATTCAACGAAGGTACTCGTACACATCACTTGCTAGGCCACTGTCCAAGTCTCTGTGATTTGAGGAATGGGACATTTGGAAATTATTACTTCCAAGATATTCCAGAGCTATAGGACATCTTACTATCCAGTCTTTCCAGATTTCTGAAGGCTTCACGATGGCTGGAAACCCTAATTTAGACCAACTAGTAAATGGAAAGCAAACCTAATCGCAATAAACTAGGATTACTCCCACAATCACAATGAGAATGGGCGTCACCTGAGTGTGATAAGGTCGAGCTTATCTATTCCGCATCAACCCCGTAACCTAACTTAAAGCCCGATCAGTAAATGAACGAAGAAAATGATGATAATATGAATATTCTTCGATACTGCGTTCATATTATCTTCAGCACACATATTGCCCTCTCGTGAATGATGTAGGGAATACCTGGTACGAAAACTATCCACCAATAGGCAGCAAGCTGCTCAGATGGACGATCATGTGAGCTATAAAAATCACGAGTCGTCCTTAAGTTTCGCGAATCGACGATCTAAGTTTCAAAGCAAATTGGGATGCTTTGAGAGTGTCACTCAAGCGTGGTAGTTTGACAGATTTTTCTGAACATAAATGGCGAAAAACCTGACAGAACAATAGCTTCCTAAGCCATTGACTATATTCAGCTAAATGATCAAACCTCAGCTGCAAACTGAATATTCAGGAGCGTGCTGCGAAGGCCTCGATTGTCCTGTATTCATGTAGGAAAGCCCTTGGGATAAATTGGAACCTTCAATCCTAAATCGTCCATTGGATATACATATGTACATGGCAGTCGTTAGACCCATCGTCATGTATAGTGAACTAGTCTGGTTGACGGGAATGGATAAAGAAAAAGTTACTTTGCAATGCTTGAGACGGTTCATAGATTATTCTGGGTCTGCATAACGGGCGTCCTCAGAACCACTCCTACAGCTGCATTGGACCTATGCTTCACCTTCTCCCCTTCCTAGTAATTTGGATTATATTGTCCCTTATTTGGACTTTGATATCAAATATAAGACCAGGATTCCTAGTAGAACTATCAGGAGAAATTTTAAATGAGTCTGTGATAGAGATGGTTCCAGGACAGCGTTTGGCACAGGTGCGGGAGTTTTCACCACGCGACTACACCATCCTACGTCTAAATTTTGAGAAGAACTTCCTAGTCACCATCCCTTGCAGATCACCCTGGGAGGACGATTTTAGAAGATGAATCGATTCACCTTTACACTGGTTTCCAAATCATTGTAGCGCGTTACAGGTGAAGGAAGCTTTACTTTGGAGCCCCCTTTTACAATGATATATGCGACCAGATAGATATCGACATTAAGAGCCTCCTTCGCTTCATAAGAAGCTCAAAGTGGTTTTAAAGAGTAGGTAGAGAGAAACTTTCTCCCATGATCCACGTGGTATCACAATGGAACTACCATTGGTCTAAGTGTGCTGGCGACTCCTAGCTGGCAGCCACTCCAACCTAACCTAACCTAACCGATCTTAGTGATCTAGCTCGACTCGGTTTAAGCAAGGTCAAAAATTTTGTCTCTGGGTGAAATTGGTTTGATGCTTAAACGACCAATCAACTTACGGCATGGGTTCATATCGAAAGTGGTTCCCTTACCTTTTGTCCGGTATGGGAATTTGCATGTATGCTCCCAGTGCTGCTGATCTGCATTTCCATTTAGTGGGATCACAATGGACCTTCTGGTCTAAGTGCGTCTCTGCTTAAACGGGGATATCCACTCGATCCAACCCCCACCTACCCAATTGCGAGTATCACACGTGTAAAAAGTACATTTTTCAAAATTCACATAAATTAATATTGTACTCACCCTGAAAAAAAAAAACTAAAGAATTGGTGAAATCTACGTGTTAGAAGCTGTATCTGTGCACCCATAATTCGTTTTTAAACGTTTTACATAATAGTGACGGATTAGGGAGCTCTTATCGGTTTGTTGTCGCAAGCGGTTGAATGATTTTAAAATAATGCAACAAAAAAGCAAATATTGTACGTGATAATCTTTATTTTTACATTATACAGCACTGGAATAAATTTAAAACAGTCGTGGAGGAATGCTTCTATAGCTCACACTTTTGTTTGCCGTTGAATTCGAATGTAAATAATATAATCTGTCTATCTGTCTGTCTTTCTATCGATGTAGCCTGATATGCTATTCACCACATTACTTGTTGAAGTCGAATGTGTCCCCTTCTCACAAAAATGTGACCTTGAACCAAGGAACGCTCAGCTTTGTAAAGATTTAACAACAACTTCATCTAAACTTTTTCTTAGATAGTCGAACTGGCTAGGAAAGGCTCCACACTGGGTCTAGAGCAAGCCGATCAATCAGTAAAAATCCCAGCGTGCAAAATAATCCACGTGCAGGGATTAAGTCTTATGCAGAAGCAAACAGACGATGGAGCTTCCTAGGGATATCTACTGTAACAAAGAAACTACGGCCATTATACAAAAAGCTAGAGCTGAGAAACTACTGCAGAAAGACGGAAGGATCCTATCCACCCTTATAGGTGTGAAAAAGCTAAGGCTTAGCAATGCTGACGATTGTAGGGGATGTGATGATGATGACGTTCATGAGGATACAACCCACTTTCTCTGTCATTGCCCAAGCCTCTACCACCTAAGACATAAAATACTTGGAAGACACTTCTTTCTGGATATTGAAGAAATATCCAATATAGGTTTATAAAAGACTCGAAATTTGAAACCAGAGAACCTTAGTAAAAGATTGTTAATAAGGAACTGCTCCACGAACAAGGGTGGCCTTCACCCTATGGGTATCACAATGGATCTATATTGCCCTGAGTGATAGATAGATAGATAGATAAAATAATTTATTTCCACAGTAAAGCTTTATAAAAATAGAGTTTGCTGGTATTTAAAATTAATTAATTAATTAAAATTTAAAGCATACTTCAAAAATTTGTATAAGTTCTTGTAGTTGTATCCATTCATAATGCTAAGAAATTCCAAAGAATTGTCTCCTGTATCTGTTGAAGATGGGACAAATTCCAACGAAGTGAAAAGTATTTTCCATGGCATATAGGTTGAAAATCGTACATAGACCGACGGTATCACTCCTGAATGCTCTGGCATTTAAATTAAGCAGACCGCAACGTGCTTTCAATATTAAGTTGATCATACCGCGGGGATTTTTGTCAACGAAGTAGTTGGAAACATCAACGTAGGCTAGGTTGCAGTACTCATCATGGAATTGAGATTGAAGTGCAGAGCTTGTGAATTCAGTCCAGTATTTTTCTTTCAAGTTAATTATTGGTGCTCTGTTGCCATTCAGACGTTGCTGAATTGAAGCTGAATTCCATTGCAACATCACGAAAAAGGTCTACCCACTCTTTGGCCCAATAAATGTTCCTTTGTATGATGGCCTCTGACAGGATGCGGGGAAGCCTATTAGGCGAAAGTGGGACTACTCTGCGAATGTATGCATGGTGCAGTTTAAGAGTGGTTAGGAAGGTCATAGGTAGTCCAGTCTCTATGTGTAGAACGTAGTTAGGTGTGGTGTCCGGAAAGAGAAATAATCTTTTTAGGAAGAAACGTTGTAGTTTTTCAAAATGCATATACTCCCGATAACCCTACACTTGAGCTCCATAGAACATGACAGACCTTGAAGCAGCTTCATAAATTTTGAATTTTGCGGAGTGAGGAATTAGTCCATTTCTTATAAAGTTGCGCCATGTAAAGTTTCTTGGATGTTGCAAGTCTGTTGATTAGAAGCTCGTTCCACGACATGTTGTAATTTAGGATTACTCCAAGATATTTGTATTGGTTATATTGGACCACCATTGCGAAAGATATGATGTGTTCCCGTACACGTTTCGAATAATCTAGAAGAGATTCTCCCAAACTGCATATTCTATGGTGTATCATCCACCCTTACTCGACACAGCTGGATTAATTCTGGAGGAATCCCGAATTCAGCCACCATCCTGTCGTGCTACAGATGATGAATTTTATCCTATGTGGCTGCGATAAGAAACAAACATCTTTAGGGGGGCTCGGAATTAGTATTTTTTTTTATCAGTAGTATCTCAATGTCAAAACTTCGTGGCTAGAACTGTATGAGCGCTTGACATGAAAGAATACTCTAAGTGCATCTTCACCGACATAGAAGGCGCTTTCGACAATGCGACCTTTGCCTGCATGTGTGACTCTACTTGACAACACAGTGTTGATAAGACATTGGTATTGTGAATTAGGGCAATGCTGACGAACGGAACAGAGACTGCCCGCAAAGTGGTGTTCTGTCTCTATTGCTATGGTGCATGTTGGTTGACTCTATGTTGTATACTCTGAATAGTTCAAGCTTCTACGCCCAGGCATACGCGGATGATGTTGCCATACTTTCTGTCGTGCCATGCCTAGAGACTGTCTGTGCTGACGCGCAGGTAGCTCTAGATATGATCAATGAATGGTGCACTAAAAGTGGACTTTCGGTCAACCCTCTAAAAACTAAGGATTTTCTCTATACGAGAAGGAGGAATGTCACCGGTCCGATTTAGCCAGTGCTAAAGGGCGTCACTATCCAGACCTCCGATAAAGATATGATCTCTAGGAGTGATCCTAGACAGGAAACTTCTTTGGGCAAAACATGTCGAAGACGTCCAAGACGCTCTTAGTCTTCTGGCACTGTAAGGATGTAAGGAAGGTTCTTTGGATCTATGATAAGATATTTTCTAGCTTTCGCGTCAGTTGTTTGGTGGAGGGTGCTCTCGTGTATGTACATATGTAATGGCCTTCTGCGCTAAGCTTTAAAAACGGTCTGTCTCGGCGGTACGGGAGCTTTCCGAGCACGCCCGGCTTTGCTCTAAACGCTCAACTTGACTTACCTCCTCTTGATACGTACATATATTATGGATTGTATTATCAAAGCAATCGGCCGTCTCAGACGAGATGGCTTTTGGTATCATTCGATGACCTTGCGCCACCTACGACCTTGGCTGCATGGATATGGGGTCTGATGCAATGACTCCGTAACTTCGGATTCTGTACAAATTTAAAGTCGACTTTGAAATGGAATCGGCAAGAGCCGAAGCTGGACTGTGCTGTAGTCGAATCTTCTTCCTGTTTCGTAGCAGAAAAGACAACTTATTGGCGTTCTTACGGTGCATTTTCCTTTAACTAAGGACCTTAGTGTGCTAGGCTTAAGAGACACGACTGTTGTGACGCTTGCAGAGAGGGTGACGATACTTCGGATCACTTCCTTTGCCATTGGTCTGGTTTTGCTCGGATCGGGTGGCAGATCTTCGGTGCTGATGTGGTCAGTGCTGATACTGTAAGTTCTGCATCCATGGAGTGCCTTCTCAGCTTTCTCCGAAGGTCGAGAAAATTCCAGTAAAATGGGTAATACTGTGTTTTGCTTTCTAGTAGTACAATGGACCAATTGCGTCTGAGTGCTCCAGTGGAGTGTTTCCTAACCCGGCAAAAAAAATCTTACCGTCAGACTATGCAATAGAAAGTATGTATGTATATGTTGATATATTGTCTGTGGCTAGCTTCTGGATACTAAAGTAACGGTATGGCACTATTCTTTGATATGTCGGAGAGAAAAAACCGCCGATCTTTTAGTATAAATCAACTTTTTGTACTCTGGCACATTTTTATTAATTTTTTTGTTCTGTTTCAGATGAAGACAACATTTCTGGGTGTGGTGCTTTTGCTGGCTCTTCCACAATTCTCCTCGTCATACAATATTTTGTTTATGGGTCCATTTCCAGCGCCAAGTCACTGGATGTGGCTTGAACAATTTGTTAATGAACTTCTCAACAGAGGTCACCATGTGACATCTATCACCAATTTTGCACCAAAGCAACCGCATGAAAACTATACCGCAGTTGTTTTAAATCCACCATTTGATATTCCTAAATATTGTAAGTATGTAGCTATATACATATATGAGTTGTATAATTTTAGTTTTTTCTTTTAATATTCACATAAATTTGTAGCTATGTTGGTAGCAGCGGATCACTGAATACAGCCATTAGTTGCCATTCAATTAGTAGTAAAAACAAAGAGCTCTAAATTTGGCGGCAGAACTTAAAATGGTGATATTAACTTAGTCGGCCAGTCACCGTCCGAACATATCCTCTATCTAGACTGGGTTACAAACTGAACACAGAACACTGCGCACCATAATGAGACCATCGCGATAGCCTCTAAGTTTCAGCGTGTTTTTCGAAATATCAGTTTCAGTACGAAAATAAATAAGTTTCACTTGAGTTAATTAAAAAGGTCTCAACTTGATCAAGAAAAAAACTCAGAAGTTTACAAATTACTATTGTTTTTCAACATAAACTCCTTTAAGCTCAAAACACTTCCTCCATCTTTCCTCAAGGCCTCAAATTTCGTTCACTGCAGCTTTGACCTCGTTGAAAACCTCTGCCCTCCCAAAATGTTTTAAGGTTTACGGAATAGATCGAAGTCATACGGAATAAGATACCTAATCTGTGAATAGGGAGGATACGGCAGTAATTCAAAATACATAACACTTATGGATTTCAGTGGTGGTTTGATTGGATGTGTGTGAGCCCTATGGGCCATTTTTTTTTTCTCAACATTCCTGGACTTCATCTCCTCGCACAGTCGAAACAAAAGATCGCCGCAGCTTTTCCTCTTGGCTGGTGATTCCAATCTTCTTTTGTTTAGTGTCTTGTTTCAGAAGTATAGTGGCGAATTCAGGCCTCATCTGTCGTCACAGATCTGAGCAAAAAATTCTCCTCGTGGTTTTGAAATAACTCCAAACACTCGCGAGATATTCTCAGTCAATTGCATTTTTTTTTTCAATTGAAGGGAGTTTCGAAACCCATCTTGCAGAAAGCTTGGAGAACCCAAGTTCGTTTTCAATGATATACATACGTACATACATCTCAACAACAAGCCTCGGTTATGGATAACCCTATTGTTGACAGCACTGGCAAATGTAATATGGACAGAATCCTAGGACCGCGTGCAACCGATCAATTAGCAGAGACCTTAGACTGCCAAAGCAGATGTTATCGTAGAAGTGCCATGTGGTTGGCCAGCCAAATGAGCATGAGGAAGAAGCAGCGCTTAATCGGCTACGGTTTTGTTAAACACGGCAGACTTAGGTAAGAAGTTTTAAGCTTTCGACATGTAAGCAAGCGCCTTATGACAATTCGCATCAAGGTTAAATGCGCCAACATTAGCCTAAAATGCGCTTATGCTTATCCACACAGGACAAGATCAACGCTACTGTCCTGAATGCGACATTAAAAATCATGTTGGGCGACCAAAAGTCCAAATCGATACCTTCCCACCATTTTCTTATCGATTTTAAGGTCGCATATGACAGCATACAGAGTCATGTCGGGTTTTGGCATCCTTGCCAAGGTCGTCCGTTTGAGCTATTTGTAATAATGAAAAACGCTCGTTGTTCCATCAAGGCCGGCAGCGACTTCACCAAGACTTTTGATGGCAAAAAAGTACTTAGACAAGGTGACGCGCTGTTATATGACATCTTTCAAAATTATTCTTGAAAATATTGTTTGAAACTCACAAGCGAGCACTAGAGGCACAATCTTTCAATGGTCTGTGCAACCACTTACTTACGCTGACGACATTGAAATTATTGCACTGGTGCTTTCGCTAGTACTGAAACGGAAACTGCCAAAATGGACTTAGCGGTAAATGGGGGCGAAACTAAGCATATGCTGTCAACATGAAGGGACACACAACATCGACGAATTGAACAGAACGTCACAGTCGACAGCTGTAGGTAGTAAGGGACTTTTGCCTACCTTGGCTCAGCTATAAACTCTGACAACTACACCCCAGCAGAAATCAAACGAAGAATAATTCTTGCCAATTGCTATTTCTTTGGGTTGAGAAGTCAATTGAGTAGTTAGGCCCTATCTCGGACAACTAAGAGACTCCATACAAAAACCTTAACCCTGCTTTATGGCCCGGAAGTATGAACACTGTCGAAACCGAATGAAGATTAAGTTTTATGTGTGAAGTTCCAATGACGCTCTCTGGCATATAAGTGAGGCATAGGTCAATATTATTGCTATGATGGCAAGGTAAGTCTAGTTAACCACTTAGGATCCTAGAACAGACCCAGAAGGCTTTAGTTACCTTTCATGTGATTCTACCTAGTTGTAGTTTTCAAAGAGGTTTTTGATTAAGGGTTACTACTAGATATTTCCCTTCACTGAAAAAACTGAGTTGGACACCATTTGTCTAGAAATTTAAATTTCTTCTACTGGTGCAGTGGAATTATGACAGCGTTTCGCATATGGCTCTAAACTGTAGGTCCCTTCCAATATAACATGTACAACAAGAATGGGCTACTTTATCCGCATAAAGTGGACAGCCTTCCTTGTGGACAGCCTTTAGTGCTTTTGATGGAAAGTGAGAGTTGACCAATCATAGGAGAGATACATAGTTCTGCTGCTTAGCAAGAAGTATATCCATTTAGTAGTGTATTGGCATTGGAAGTCATTTTTATAAGATTGAAACGAGGTGTTGTTAAAAGCTCCAGTTATGTCTAGAAAAGTACAAAGTGTGATGACTTTTCGATTCCAATGTGATAGCTTACGTGCCCGCCACTTTTCCTTCACCAATTCTAGAGTCTCTGCCTCAATTAGCTAGGATTTTTTCGACAATAGCTGGATAATGGTCGGAGGACACATATTTTTTTCTATTTTGACTGACGTTAAGTCCACAGCTTTTAGTCCATGTAACCAGCTGGGTCCAAGGAAATTGTTAGATATAGAGGATAATCTGTGGGTATTCACCTGATAGTCATCGTATTATACGTTCCAGACCCAAACTTTCTCAGGACTTTTGCTTCTTATTTCCCTCTAAGACAAGATGCTTCCTTAAAAGCTACCTACAAAGCTACAAACTCTGTTCAGGACTACTGTTGCTATTTTTAAACAAATTTTCTTTTTCCAGATCCCAAAAGCGTTATCTTTGAAATGCGCTACAGCAGTGATTTTCAAAACTTACAAATGTGGTGGAACCTGGGCATTCAAACTTCCGAATATGCCTTGAACGATGTCAACGTCAAGAAATTAATTAAAAGTGACTTGGAATTTGACTTGATAGTCTTGGAACAGTTCTTCCATGAAAGCTTTCTAATGTTTGCTCATAAATTTAACGCTCCCATCGTTACTATAGGTATGAAAATAATTTTGAAAGTGATACGTTTCAGAGGTTTATCAAACTTTAAGTTTAGGAACTATGGGCTACGCAGACAATATGGATCATACTATGGGCTTACTGACCCCTTGGTCGGTTATTCCGCATTTGCTCTTACCGTACACGGATCAAATGTCATTTACACAGAGGGCTTACAACGCATACCTGTCAATTTATGATTATGTTTTCCGAAGATGGCAGTACTTGCCTAAGATGCAAGAGATGGCTGAAAAACACTTTAAGGGCTATGTTAAAGGTTCTATCAAAGCTTGCTTTGTTGGTTGGGAATTTTGTACAAAATTGTTTCTTTTTTTTAGGGCCTTTACCATCAGTACGAGACCTTGAAAAAAATATCTCCCTGATGTTGATCAACAGTCATCGCAGTATTGACTTACCAAGACCGGGTATGCCGGGCTTAGTAAACGTTGGAGGCATTCATATAAAGCCAGCTAAAGCGCTTCCAGGTGACATTCAGGTAAAGTTGCGAGTGGAATACTTTTTACATTCTTACGAGTATAAACTTCAAGGTATTGCAACTATTTTTATGATAGAAGGTCATTTTGTGAATATCAAACAATAAATTTAAACTGATTAGATAGCACTGTTATCTCGTCCCACAATTATGGGATGGATAGTAATCATCTGCTTTACGACAGCGCCACAAGAAGATAAGGGGGAAAGGCGGCATTGTTATTTTAGGCAATTTATAATAAATAAGCAGAGTTCAGGTCGCACATAGGGTGACACTTAAAATGTTTACTTCTTTATTCACTTAGTGGGCTCCCGATCCGTGAAGAGTCTCTCCCTGAGACAGGGTAGCCTTCCATCCTCGTCGACCATGCTTAAAGTTGTCAAGACCGAGAGTTGTGTCTTTCCCCGTCTGCAGATAGATATTTCAGCTGTGGCCACGTTTTAATCTGGATCGCTGCTTCTTCTAAGACAGTTGATCTCCACGTTGTTCTTCGACTTCTAACCCGCCGTGCACCCTGTAGATTCCATTCGAATCCTCGTAATGTTTGCGGAGACTTTCGAGGATTCACAGGCATACAATAGCAGTCTCAACTTAGTGCGTAAAGAGATTTGACTGGTTTTCCAAACTGGAGACAGGATACCAAAGGCAGCGCGAGCTTTACTTATTCTGCTTTTAACGTCTAGGTCCGTTCCGCCATCAGATGACACAAAACTTCCTAGGTAGTTAAACTGTTCGACCTCCTCAATCGGTGTCTGCTTCAGAATAATACGCTAATGTGTGGAGCGACCTGTAGCCATTATTTTTGTATTTTTACTGTGGATCCTTCAACCGACCGACTCTTTCTACATCTGCAGTTTTTGGCACAGCTCGACTAGCTCATGGGACTTGCCAGGAAACATATCATTAGCATCGTCCAAAGTACATCGTCTGTCGCCAGTAAAAAGAGGATTGGCGACAGAATATCCCCTTGTCTCACTCGCTGTTGCACTTCGAAAGAGTCTGAGAGCTGTCTATTGTGGACTCCTTTGTAATAGCAACTATATTTGGGGGGATTCCTCTTCTGAGAAGTGACCTCCATATGCATTCGCGATTTACCCAGTCGAAGGTTACCCGATGCGGTGACTTGAACACGGCTGATTGCTCGAGAATGATACACAAGGTGTTGATATAGTCGGCGCATGATCGACCGTAACATTACTTGTTCCGCCGTTGGTGTTTTCCAAGATATGATTGATAAACCCATAAACTCAGATTCGACAGGCACACCAGCCCATTGGATGGTCGAACACATACTGAAATTGAGCCCGCCTACTGTGGGAAACAAACTAGCTATTGCCGTGGGCTTAATCCGCCGCCATGAGGCTATGATTCCTCCTGTTGATCACTGCCTATAGTTCATCCGCCTTAAGGTTAAGGTGCTAAAAAATGTCCAGATGGCCAGCATAGCTGGTTTGGTTGCTTATTCCGGCAGCCACTCGGTTCTCCTCTCGCTTTGCCGTCAAGAACGTTGAACATCCTCTACGACGGGGAGGTGTATCTTAACCTTTGGGAATGCATTCCCACTTGGGACAGCTCATGGAGTTCACGGTTGAATCTTCTCCTTCTTCTTCCTCCTCCTTTCTAGCAGATACTTGATTTTGACGTCGTTTATTTCAAAATAAACTCGTTTCGTCGATGCAAGTAAAAAAACAAATTAATAACCACAGTGATCTTGAAATATCTCACTTTTGAAAGTCGCCCCATCGTTCGTACAAAAGTTTCGAGTTAAATTAGAGGCTTCTGGCGACAAAGTTTCACTGTTTCTTAAAGTTGAAAGTATGTTTAGACAGCAAGGAAACCTGGAATTTCTTCGACAAGTATTTATTGAATCGAATCGTATAGTATCGTCTTCGTCAGGAAAGGAAACACCGATGAGGTCAATAGCAAGGCACATTCAAGTGTCTGAGCGCCTCATTCGCGGTGAGTTTCATGAAAACCTTCAATATAAATCTTATGCCAAGAGAAGTGGCCAGTTTATGCTCCAAGGAAAGCCGTTCTGGAACAAGTTGTAGCATCCCAAAGATACCAGCATTTTTTAGTTTATTTGAGAGAAAAATGCTAACGAAAACCAGAAGGTTCTGCAGATGAATCACACGAAGTTTCCTGTCAATATGATCGATAGAGCAATAAATGAAATATTATGCATCCCAACTATTTAAACAAGGTTTTCGAGAAACTGGAGGCAGTAGTTAAGGCCTAGATAGACAGTGTGAGTGAGGGAAGATCATAAGCGTTCTACAAGGACTGTGCAATCGCTTAGTGCGAGTGTTACAGGTATAAATCAGAAAAACGTTATTTTTGTATGTGTGTGTGGAGACCATAATAAAGTGAAAAATGTGCTCCTCACGATTATTGTATTCGTATAGACATCAACAATTGCAGATGCACTGACAGACCTAAAGGTTGACAGCTCACTTTGCGAACTAATTAATCTACTCGTACTGCTCACGGGTCAGTTTATCAACTGAGACTGAGTTGGGTGAGACATCATTTGAGAGGATCTATTAGTAGAGGCACCCCGCAAAGTGGTGTCCTATCCCCCTTCATTCGAATTTATTGGTTGACGAACTTTTGATAGTCCTGGAAGGCGAAGGATTCAAGATGATCGCTTATGCAGGTGATGTTGCTATAGCAGCCTTGGGAAAGCACCTTAATATCCACTTATGACAAAATGCCTTAAAGAAGCTAATTAGATGGGCGGTTCGGTGTGGGTTGAGTGTTAATCCCCAACACTGAAATACTTGTATAAATTCCCTTCGTCGAACCACTTTCTCTCAATGGTACAAGCTCAACTCTCTCTGACAAAAGAAAAATTTCGGGTCTTACTTTGGATAGAAAATTAAGCTAGAAACCTAATATTCAAGAAGCTTTCTCTTGCAAAAAAGCTATCAGGAATAAATGAGGTCTACAACCTCATCTCGTTTACATCTCGGTAATAGGACCGATACTCACGTACGGGGTAATTGTCTAGAGGACAGCCTTACATAAAGCCATAAACCGTGACTACCTAAGAAAGGTCCAACGTACAGCTTGTTTGTTCATAAGCGGAACACTTCCTGTGTAGGACTTGACATCCTATTTCAACTGATATCTCTCGACTTATTTAGCAGGCAAACGGAAACTAGTGCCGCAGTGGTCTATAAAAGATTTTGGCCACGCATTCGCTCTAAAATAAGTCGAATTCCCATCCTGAAAACTCGGACTACAGTATTTCCCGTCTAAGCTTTCATAAAAACTTCCAAGTCACCCTGTCCCTGCCCTATCATTCTGGGAGAAGATGTATTTTTAGAAGAAGAGTCTATTCATTTCAAAACCGACGCGATGGTTTAAAAAAAACCAAGGTCGGACGAAGAAAAAGAAGGAGCAATCATCACATTCTGCCCAGTCCTCTCCGACAGAAGGAAGCTTCACTGAGGAGCTTTCTATTTCAACGATCTAGGCTATCTGCTGAATTCACATGTTAGGAGCCTCTTAGGCTTTTTCAGAAGCTCAAATTGGGTAGGTAGGGTTTTTTTTCCCATGATCCGTGTGATATCACAATGGAGACACTAGAACTAGCCACTTGAAACTAACCTATCATATATGTACTATCAGTTTAAAACGAACTTTTTTTTTCATGAATTTCTCTAAAACTTAGAATTTTGTCATTCTCATTTCAGGAATTCCTCGATAAGTCGAAGCATGGTGTGGTATACTTCAGTCTCGGATCCTACATGAAGAGCACTGATATGCCAGCAGAAAAAATAGCCGTAATCCTCAAGGCATTTGGTCAGCTCAAGCAAAATGTGTTATGGAAGTACGAAGATGATGACTTGGAAAATCTTCCTAAAAACGTTATGATTAAAAAATGGATGCCACAGAACGACATTCTGGCACACGAGAGGGTCATATTATTCATCACGCATGGGGGACTCTTTGGTACGCAAGAGGCTATTCATTGGGGTATTCCAATGCTGTGCATACCCTTGTACGGTGATCAGCATCGCAATACAATTAAATCGGTCCGTGAAGGATATGCGCTGCAGTTGCAATTTTCCAAAATGACCGAATCCGATATAGTCACTAGTGTTCAAACGCTTGTTGAGAATCCAAAATACAGGAACAGGGCGAAAGAGCTATCCGCTCTCTTCAGGGACAACTCAATACATCCTTTGAATGAGGCAATGTTTTGGATTGAATACGTAATCAGGAACAAGGGTGCACCAAATCTTAAGTCGAATGGTGTTCATTTGCCTTTCTACAAATATGTCCTGCTGGATGTATTGTTTGTGTTCCTATCTGTAACACTGATTTCTGTAGTCCTGTTATACAAAATTTTGAAATTTGCAGTGGTGCTGTTGAAGGGCCTTAATTCTAGTAAACCAAAGAAAGATTAGACTATCGTTTGAGACTGTGTTAGATATATTTGTTGTTTTTTTTTCCTTTTTAGTAGAATAAAGTAGAATAAATTTTATGGAGTTGATACACTTCATCTAATCCCTCGCATTATTTCTCTATTTTGATACAATTTTCGAAGTACACGTAAAAATAGAAATTTTTCAATTTGGAACAGGATTTGATGCCTTTTACAATGGTCTGAGGTGGAGGAATCCTACATTATGAACAATATGACCATTTTCATTGGTTTCCTAAAAACGTTAAGGAGCACAAAAAGGTACATACTAGTATAAGTACGAAGAAAAAGCAATAAATGTAAAAAAAGGTAAAAAAGATTAGAAACAATATAGACCATCAAGGAGCACATAAAACAGTCCCGGCTAAGGCGTTGCGAATCAAATACATGGTTCAAAGCTATCGTTCTACAACCTTGCGAATCCAGAAAACGTTCTTGGTCGCATCTTAGTTGGGGATACATGGATCCAGTATGATCCTGAAGTTAAATGGAATTAATCTGAATGCAGAAGTGCAGTTGGAAAACCAGGAGACATCTTGGTAAATTTTTTCAAAAAAATGAATGCAATGGCAGGTTGTTTTGAAAGCTACAATTGAGAATAATCAGTCTGCCAATTTCTAGACGTTTTAAGATTTCGTTGCAAATTTTGTGACACCCACAACGCGCACGTTTTTGCGCCTATACTTCCTTATTCGTAAATCGCACACATTTTTAAACTCATTCTAATAAATTTCAAAAATTTGGTGTGCTATGTCCTTGCATGCCAAAATTACTCAGACATTATTTGGAACATGGCTCCAAGAAAAGATTGGCCTGCACCTCGCCAGAAAAGATGAGCTGCCTGTTGTGATTTAAGTGCTCAAGAACAACAAAGCGGTGTGTCTTGGTGGCACATCTGCTGAGCTATTTAAAGCTATGCTAAAAACATCTGGGAAGGCCTGGAAAACTGAGTCATTTCCCGAAGAGTGAAGAAAACTTCCTGAGGAAGGAAGTCTTCTATGGTGGGAGACCTGCAGTTTGCCAAAAAAAAAGCAAAGGTTCGTTCTATTTGAGGGCATAAAACAGCACATTGAGAACACGGTCGACATCGAGCAAGCAGGTTTCTCCGCTCTAGATTCTCCAGTGTCGACCACATCAACACCCTGCTGGTTATAGTTGAGTATTGCTTCAGCTGTGTTTATAGATTTTAAAAAGGCGTTCGAAAGTATTAATAGGCTTGACTTGATTGAGGGGCATAGCAGACAAACATATCACTATTGTAAAGACAACATACGACAGATCAAAATGTCACAAAATGTGTGAAGAGGAAAGCAAACATCATCGGGCTAAAGAATATCATGAATACTCGTACAATGTTGCCTTCCAAGGCGTCATATGTTTCTAACCATACAGGAAATAATCGAGAGGTGTCAAATCATACAATCTAGGAGGACAATTGATGAGTCGATTTCTCCAAATCAACTTAGTGCCAAATAGTGATTTCATCGGTCGGTCTACGACCTGTAACGCCATCCGTTGAAACCGCATTTTTTTTTTTTTTTTTATAATTAACCCGCACTCAAGGGGTTATTAATACCCTTTTACATGTTTTCACATAGTGCGGGCATCTATTTGAGACCAATTGTATTCAAAAGATGGATACAAATAATGAAGGATTATCGTTTTGTAACGATCTTCATTGAGCATAACACGGGTACTCGGTTATTAAGAAAGTAAGTTCCATGTAGTGTGTGGAACCTGAAGTGAAAATAAATCTGAATTATACTCGAGGCATTAAAGATGAACATGGCTAAGCCAGGAACTTAAACTTGAGGATTGAGGACAATCATGTGGAATGCTGCAAAAGTCTGGTTGGTATGGATGTTTGAATACGAAGTAAACTTTTTTTAAAAAATTTTTTTAGATTAACCGTAAACACAGCTGCATACATGTTGCCCATGGAAACTAGTACATGTATCTTTTCTCTACACTTTTTGATTAGATTTTCTAAGTATCCTTAAATTAATAGAACTTCAAACCACCGCTTTCACACACTGCCGCAAAATTAGTGTTAAAACCAAAGCTGCAATTCTTTAACGAATGTTACAGGCTCAGCGACGAGCACAATATAGAGCTAAAGGACTACGAGTATAGTGCAAAATTATGGCAAAGTTCCCTGAAGGAGCCGTTAAACTCTATTGAAGAGTCAGATAGACGAGTGAGACTTGGATTGAAAGCGCAGCCATGTGAAACTAGATGTATTTATTGTTTACACAATCATGATCTTGCTCATTCCACTATTGGTTCAGCACAGATGTAATCTCCATCATCTAAGGCCGGAGTCACTTGAACTTAAGACCACAAAAAAGAGTCGAGAATGAGGAATGCAATCTATGCAACCTTCGAGCAAAAGAACACGTATTCCATTCTATGCAAGCATGTACATGAACGCATGAATAGCTGAGTTCACCATATATCTAAATAACGGTAACTGGACATGATATATTCATACAAAAGTATATCCATTGTGATACCACATGGATCATGGAAATGGGCCTAAACCCCGAAATGATGCTATGGCTATACACGGCAATAGCAAGACAAATGAAGCACCGGTATGGTAGCAAAAAACAAAGCAAATGTCTACACAGGACAGGCTCAACAAATAACAAAGACTAGCTTGTGTATGCACAACAGGTGCAATGAAAACTGCTCCTATGGCAGCGCTGGAGGTTTTTCTTAACTTACCACCTCTACATCTTCATATAAAGAAAGAAGCTATGGTTAACGCCTTTATGCTCAGCGCAGAAGATGACTCAAATTCCGAACTAGTTTACTCGGATATTGCCCTTGAGCTCAACAGTAATGAACTACTAGGAATAACAAGTACGGATAAATTTCTGCCATGATTTAACTTCAGCCACAGCTTCAAGGTTACATTCCCAGATCGCAATAACTGGGAAGAGAACAAACCTACATCTGCACATAACTCTCATGTATGGTACACAGACGGATCCAAGACAGATAAAGGAGTATACGGCGCTCTTACGAAAACCTTCATTCACTCATGCATGAAAAAAGGAACTCCGCATTCCAAGCCGAAGTATTTGCTACAGAACTATGCATCAGAGAAAATATAAACAGATCTGTAGCCAACAAGAACATTTACATTCTATCAGATGGCAAGGCACTTCTACTGGCAATTAAGGCTTATGAAATAACATCCAAACTAATATAGGACTGCCTTCAACTACTCATATCACTAGACAGCACAAGCAAAGTTCATCTCATTTGTGTCCCAGGACACAGCGGATATGAACGAAATGAAAAACCTGACCTGCTAGCCAGAACAGGAGCTGCGTCAAACTTTATACTGCCGAGACGATTCTGTTAATTACCAGTGAGTACGGCAAAAAGCTGTATCAAAAATTGGCTAAAAGGAAATGGAAACTGAAGGTAACAGACAAGCCAACATCTTTCTGCTAAATCCTTCCCTCAAAAGATTCGTATAGCCACATGTTTTCCACTGTCAAGTGAAAAAACATCTAATGGCTATGGGAATATCGCAAGACCGCATCTGCAGAATGTGCAAAGAAGAACCGGCAGAACACATCTTATGTTACTGTAACTGTCTAATCAGAACACGTCATCGTTTTTTAGGTAAATTCTATCTTGAAGCGGAAGACCTATCTCCAAGCTCACTCAAAAGCATAGTAGAATTCACCACCAAATCGGGCATATTGAGTGAGCTTTAAGATCAGAGGAAATCACAATAGGCCCATTGCGGCCGCAGTGATAAGGTGACCTAATCCCACCTCTTAAACAATCTACAATCCACAATCGATTTCCCTACCTATTCGTTAAAACAATTTATGCTTCTTATGAAGCATATGGGGCTCCTAATATCTGTATTTATCAGATCGCCTAGATCGTGTAATGGAAAGCGAAGTTTCCTCCTGTGTGAGAGAGCTGGGCAAGTGCAAAGAAGGTTATTTATGGTTTCTTCGTTTTTTTTCGTCCGACACAGTTTCTATAAATTTCATTTGAATACTCGCCAAGCCCTGTTGCGTACTTGCTTTTTAGACAGTGCCCAGTGATGACACCTTTTGTAGCGGCAATCTCAGTTCTTAGTTCTGTTTTCCCGCTAGACATGTTGTACCATTTGTGCACCAACAGTTTTTTCTTCCGAGAGCATCCTGCTTTAATTTAAGTTTGCAAGCAGCTATTGCCATACCTAGTTTCATATCTGGCGATGTTTTTCTTTAGTCAAGTTAAGACTTCCTTAATCGCTATTATTTCCTCCTGGAACACGTTGCAATGATTTGAATGAAGGAAAGAGCGCTTAAGATTAAGCCTATCAGAGAAAACACCTCCACCAATCCCGTCGTTGATTTTTGAGATTTAAAAAAGGAGTGAAAAACTAACTAAGCAAAATAATCCCGTTTTTTCTTTGTTTCCATAACCGTTTGCAAACATCTGAAAAAGCTCATAGGCCATAACGGAATGAGTGCAAACATTAAGCCGGCATTTCGGTGTGGGCATTAGCAGCTTTGTAAAACTGTTAAAATGACAAAACTAAAATAATTTCGTAAATAAATCAGCTTTTAAGCGCAAACTTTTTCCGCTGCGCCTAATACTATACTGCTGTTTGTTTTTATTTCGAGCCATTTGCTACGTTTCCGATGTCGTCATTTCCTGTACTTTTTTTTAATTTCAAATTTATATTCTGGCACAGATTTGACAATCGAAATGCTTATGATAAAAAAAAGTGGCAATCGCGTCGCGGTTATCAAATTCAAATTTAAAAAAATCAGGTAACAATACAACACAAAGCTTTTTATCGCTGTGGAAGGGACTTAAGAATATCGTCGTTATATCCGGTATTACTATTCATTTAATGGTCCTAAACAATTCTGCAGACCTAATGTTAATTTTTAAGAAAAAATAAGTTTCTATAGTAATTCTGATTTGACCCATAAATTTATCAATCAAATAACAAAGGAAGAGCCGTTTGCTACTTTTCTTTTGAAGTGTTAAGTGCCATGGGCTTTGTGGCTGAGTGTTCGTTGAACTGTTCTTCGAAATTCCTGCTGTGAAAGCTAACAATCCAAGTTTGTGACCGCAAATAAATAAAATAAGAGCATTTACCCGAACCACGAACTGGCATCCTCTAAACAAATTGAAGGTGGAGCTCGAATTTCGACTCATTAAGGAGGAAGTAATGCGTCGACATCTCCCTTCAGAGGTGAAAGACCCTTTTTAACAATGCGCATTACCCGGTGCTTTAGAAGACAGCGGTGGTACAGCCTATTCCCTAAAGGAATAAGAATACATCCAACCCGGCGAAGTCTCATTCCAAGAGTCAGCAAGGTATTCGAAAAGGATTGTACAACAAGTGAGAGCAATATTAAACTAATTTGTGTTCCTGGCCATAGGGGTATTGAAGGCAACAAGATTATGAATGAACTCACTGGAAGCGGTTCCCTATCACTACCCACGTCTTACGCTAGAGTTAAACTACTGGGAACTGTATTTGATCCATAAAAGAGATACAAACCAACTAACGATCTTTCGAAAAGGGCACTGTTCGTTCAACTATCTTCACAAGAAAATGGGTATCGAATCTAATTTTGCCAGTAGTGTAGGCAATCTTAACTAGTTTTCTAGATCTGGTCTATATCCGAAAATTGTAGTATCCTAATACCCAAAGTTGATAAATATTCTTACATAAATTCAAAATATTTCCGACTCATTAGTCTACCAGTATTCCCTCTGAAAACATTAGAATGACTGGTTAGTAGCATTCATAGATACAGAAGACGCTTTTTCAGCAATTACAGAGGCCCTGTCAGAGCTGAAGGTCTGCGAATTGATAAATCTACTATTCATTGGTCAGATTATCTACTCAAAGCTCTGTGGGACGTCTACTAGAAGATCTGTTAGTAGAGTCACCCCGCAAGGTGGCGTCTTATTCCTTCTTTGGAATTTCGTGGTTAACGTACTACTGATAATCCTGGAAGGCGAGGGATGCACGGTTTCCAGCCGGAAATAATGGCGATCAAAGAAGCCCTATCCTGGCTTAAGAAAAACGTGATATCTGTTAAAGATATGCGCAACTTTTCAGATAGCCAAGCAGCATTGAATGCTGTGTTGGGTGCCGGGGCATAGAGACATTCCAGGGAATTGTAAGGCCGATGAACTCGTCAGAATAGGAACAACTATACCCATCTTACCGGACAAAGGCGCCTTAGATATACCAATCGTTACTCGTAAACTTAAATTTAAGCTGGATGCTGTCGAGAGTACAAATCTTAGGTGGACAAGTGGATCAACATGTCTAGTGACAAAACAGATTTGGCCGAAGCTGGATCTAAAACGCTTTAAGAAATTGATTTCTCTCAACAAATTGGCGCTACAAAAAATGTTATCACAGGGCACTGTCTGATAGGGAAGTATGCAACAAGACTTGGCGTGTATACGAACCCATTTTGTGGAATCTGTTCGGACGAAGAAAGAGAAGAAACCATTCATCACCTTCTTTCTCTACCTGCCCAGCACACCCCCACAGGAGGAAGCTTCACTTAGGAGCTTTCCATTACAACGATCTAGGTGATGTGATACATATATTCACTTACTTGATGCCTCTTATGTTTCATCAGAAGCTCAAATTGGTTTAACGAGTAGGCATCCATGATCCATGTGATGTCACAATGGACGTATCTTTGGCTTAAATGTATTGGCAGTCACTTCAACTTAGCCTAACCTAACCTAAAAAAAAAAAGAAATTTAACTAAGCAAAAAGTTAAGCTGCCTCAAAAGCAAGGCTGAACTACCCATAAAATTTACACTTGTGCGATTGGAGTTCTCCATCAAAGTGCCTCAGAACTATTTCTAATAATACTGACGACAGAACCTAATTTACGACGACCGTATTTCAGTGTTTGGAATTCAAATTATTAAACTAACTGTGGAACATTATTTACTGCAAATCGAGTTTCAGAATTTATTCGCAAGCTTATTACACTCACGCGACTGACATGTTCTTAAATATTTTTTTTCATTCAGTCACCTCAATAAAAGTACGTTCAGAAATTCAGAGCAAAAAAATTTTAAAAGCTATTTATAATGCATCTTAAGAGCTTCATAAACAAATAAGGTCAATGCTCACTATTCTACCTTGAAGGCGCGTTAAACAAGACATAAAGCGTTTATCGCACCCCTTTAGAGTCTCATGCTGGCGTTAATTAAAGAACAACACCAGTTCTCTGATGTTACACTAAGAATCGTCTTCCAGGAACTAAGACCAATTTGCAGTCCTCACTATACATTCCTATGAAATTGCCTAAGCTTATCGTGTTAAATAAATGTCAATTCATTGAATTCCACATATTTTTTTATTTTATTATTTCATTAGTGTAGCTATTCGATACCGTATGTCAGCTCACAAAAATTATTTCGCACATTTTTCCAGATGACTTTATTGCTAAGGCACATCACAGGTGCTATGTGTACCTGCCCGACGGCAGCTTTAGAAGCAATCGTTGGGCTTTCACCCCTTCATATCTTCATTAAGAAGACAGCTGCTAGGTGTGCTATCAAGTTGCAGATAGAATACAAGTATAAATCAGGTGACCATGTGGGACATGTGAAAATTCTTGACTCAATCCCCAAAAGAGACATGTTTTGTACCATCCCAGACACCATGGTCAAGGAGTACTGTCTCGGTAGGCTATTTGAGGTAGAAATATTAGATCGTGCAAATTGGTCTAATGGTGTTCCGGTATTAGACCCTAGAGGTCTAGTTTGGTTCACAGACGGATCGAAAATGGAATCTGGAGTTGGAGCTGGTGTCTTTGGACCCAACACCAAAGTCTCGATACCTATGGGAATGTGTCCCACGGTATTTCAGGCTGAACTCCATGCCATTGAAATCTGCGCTAGGTTAAACCTTAGTAAGGGTATTAAAGGCGCTAGAATTTTTATATTTTCAGACAGTCAGGCAGCACTCAAAGCGCTGTCGTCCAATTTAGTGGACTCCATCTCAGTTAAAAACTGCTACGATGCACTGCAATCCCTGGCGAGACTAAACAAGGTAAAACTTGGATGGGTTCCTGGCCATCAAGGGATTGCAGGTAATGAGCTAGCAGATGAACTAGCTAGGGCTGGCTCAGAATCTGCGTTCATAGGACCTGAACCTTACTGTGGCATTAACTGGTCATTCGCCACAGCGCTGATTAGTAACTGGGAACACAAGCTTCGTCTGGACCACTGGGAAAATGTCCCAGGGTTGAGACAATCCAAATTACTAATCAGACCCTACTCCTATAAGGATATACTTAACCTTAATAAGGAAAGTATCAGGAAGCTAGTGGGCTTTCTCACGGGCCATTGTGGCTTGAGATATCACCTTAACAAACTTAACCTGGGCTCAGAGACGGAATGTAGGTTCTGCTCGGAGGAGGACGAATCGTCCGAACATGTTCTCTGCAATTGCCCAGCATTACATTGGTTAAGGAGACGTATTTTCTATAAAGAAATATGTACGCCAGCAGAAATGAAAAACTCTGCTACTAAGGACCTACTATCCTTCATTAGGGAGGTAGACGGTCTCTTAGACAAAGAACACCCTTATGATACAATAGATCTTCTAGGTCGCAGTGTCTGCCACATGGGCAAGGGTTATATTTAAAAAAAAAATTGCTAAGGCAGTGCTATCAATGTCCAGATGGCACGACATACGTATGTGTGTACATACATATGTACATGTGTATAAGAAATGGTCACTCTATTTCTGTCTGTATAAAGCTTACGTTCGAGTTTTTGAAACGGTTTTCACTAACATTGCAGAAGTCCGTCAATAGGGCACTTAACAGCATGAATCTGTCTCCAATAATAGGAAGATGGATTATGTCCATTTTAAATGGAAGAATAGTCCTAGCATGTTGTTAGTTGATATGCTTTCTCAATGCAGCTTCCATAAAAACTTCTCTATCGTCGACCCCCCGAGGGAGGACTGGGAGAAATACAAACCCCACCCATCACAACATGACCTCGTCTGCTATACGGTTGGATTCAGGGACTGAATCTGGCATACATAGAGAGTCGCCTCATGCGCACTTTTTACTCGGCCTTGATAAAAACTCTTCCATATTCCAGGCAGAAGTCCTTGCTATTAACCAGTGCGTCAGAACAAACTGAAGTTCTAACACTCGAGATAAAGCAATATTTATCGTCTCACACAGCCAAGCAGCCCTCAAAGCTCTTTACTCCTATGTTATAGAATCTAGGTTCGTACTGGAAACCGCTATGGTTATCTACGAACTAGCAAAAAACAACCTAGCCATTCTCCGCTGAATCCCAGCCCATAGCGGTTTTGCTGGAAATGAAATGGCTGACTCACTAGCTAAAATTGGCGCAATAACACCACTCGTCGACCCCGAATCTTTTTGCGGCGTCGGTAGAAGTCGCTTCAAAGACTACGCCAACAGTCTATCCCTACTCGAATCCAATAAAGTCTGGCTATGTTCACATGGGCAGAACTGCTCCAAAACATTCTTCCCTGAATTCTCTCCCAGGAAATCCAATTTACTAATCCTGACTGGAATCATCAGTGGACAATGTCTTCTGAATAAACACCTACACCGAATAAACCCTTCTCCGGAACCTTCATGTAGACTATGCCCGTGAAAGTGACGAATCCTCTCTTCATATTCTCATGGAGTGTCCGGCTCTCTCAGAAAGAACGTCGTCTCAGAAAGAACATTTTCGGTGAAGAAATCATCTCAATGCATCATTAATGCAAACATTGCAGACATACACCCAGAGAAGATCTTTATCTTTTGACTGCCTCCGGAGTAAAAAGTTTGCTCTAAAAACCAACCAAGCAAGGCACAATAGGCTTCATTATGAAGCTGCAGTGCCAGAGCCTCACGAAGGCTCTCCCGCCTTACAATCAATCAATCAAAACAGTGCAGAAGACAAAGGTAAATGTAAATAGCTAACCACTCACCCTTGTCGAATGGCACAACTTCGATCAAACTTTAAGACTTGTTAAAACTTTGTCTACAGATCAAACGGCAAACGAAACCGAATATCTTATGAAGATTTTTCTGTTCGAAAAGACCACGGATGTCTTCATCCACTTCAGACAGGATGCATGATTCAGCGCTGTAGACAAGCCTACGCTGGTGTTGTTGTCTATATCTGAGAGCGGAGAGCGGAGTGTAAGTAGACAAGTGCTTCACTTACTTACTTAAGGTTAACCTAAGCCTCAACCAACAAGCGTTGAGCAAGCCAGATCGATTTTTAGCTAGCTGTCCCCAAGTTGGTTAACGTCTCCTTCCATTTGCGTTTACAACATAAGTCGCGGTCTTGCTCAACTGCGCCGTCCTTCGTGGGTGGATTCGAAGAATTTCTGGGCCAAAGCATTGGTGTCCATACGCTCTAATTAACCCAGCCATCTCTGTCGTTGGACATTCACTCTTCTGGCGAAATAAATGTCGCTGTACAGCCCGCACAGTACGTCGTACAATATGGTATGGAACACAGTGGGTACTAGACCAGACTTTGCGGGTCCAGTACCGGAACACCAGCTTACGCAGTCTAGCATTCCTGCCTCAAATAATCTTCCGAAACAGTATTCCCTACCCATAAAGTCCGTGATAGTGGAGAACATGTCCCTACTAGTTATCGAGCCAAGTATTTTCAGGCATCCCACAAGATCGCCTGGCTTGTACTTACTTATATTCTAGTTGGAGCTTAACAATCGTACATCTAGCACATCTAGCAGTCGTCTCTCTAATGAAAATTTGTAAGGATAAGAGCCCAACAACAGCTTCCAATGCTGGTGCAGGGCAGGTACGCATATCACTTGTAATACGAGCCAGTCAATTCTTTAAAGCTTCTGTGGCTCAGAAGCCTTTTCGACTGATTATAAAACCCCAACTTTAGGCTTCAGAAAACGTTTCTTTGTTATTTTTCCAACCAGAGTGGAATGGAAGAGCGGAAAAGTAGTCAAAGATTTTGTTACTACTACGGACAGATCGAAAATGGAGAGTGGAGCTGGCGCAGGAGTTTTCTCAGACAAGCTGAACCTCTCGAAATCTTTCTGTCTACGAATATTTCAACAGTGATTTTTAAGCAGAGCGTCTCGCGATTCGTGAGGCCTGCCGACCACTGAACACTCTCTCAACACCCAACCGGAATCTTGCTATCTTTATTGATAGCCAAGCTGCTATTAAAGTCATTGATTCAGCTACCACATCCTCAAAACTAGTAGAGCAATGCCGGAAAGGGCTCAACGAATTGGGTTCTCAATCAAATATTGCCCTCATTTGGGACCCAGAACACAGTAACTATGAGGGAAACGAGCGGGCAGACGATCTGGCCAGACAAGGGTCAGCCCTTAGCGGCTCGCTGATAGAAAGAGTCAATGCTCCGCTAGGAGTCATTAAGGGTAACATTCACAATCACTTCTTAAAGCTGGCCAACCTAAGTTGGAACACGCTTTCCAGCTGCGCTATATCACGAAAGACATGTCCCAGCTATAGCAAACATAACACAAATGAGCTACTAGGGAGATCAAGACCAGATAATGCAAGAATTGTAGCCATAGGCACGGTCCACTGACCGATAGGAGACCATGCAACCAAGCTTGGCATCCGCCATAACACCTTCTGCCGTAGCTGCAGAGATGCTAACGAGAAAGAATCTCTTCTTGACAATATTCCTGCTGTAAGTAAAAGTCTGGCCAAAGACCCGGAATTGTCGATACTTTCATCTACTTACCCAAGAACTTTCACCACAGCTGTATACAATTCTGTTAACACAGTCCAGTCTGAAGTCCAGAGAGCATGAACACAGACGATTGGGTGTTGAAGCAGCAGGAAGCCGAAGTTGATTTCCCAAAGATATTCTCCTTCTCTGATGAGACACATTGCCACCTCTCTGGGTAGTCAATATGCAAAATTACCTCATACGGGGCCAGAAAAATACTCATGTGATTCAAGAGACACCATAAAATTCCCAAAAGTGACTGACTAACATAGTGAGGGTCTATAACAGTCAATGGTGAGCGCTACAAGTGCATAATAGCCGAGTATTTTTGGCACGAAATCGAAGATGTGGAAGACATGTGACTCCATTAAGGCGGCGCAACTTGCCAAACATCAGGTACAACGTTGGATGTTATGCGTTAAAAATTACCAGGTCGCATTATTCTAAATTCTGGTGCCATTCAATGGCCGTCAACAGTACTTGTCTGTGTCTTAAAATGTTTGCAATTTTATCTCTTTTATGGTACAAATGATGGTACAAATTAATTTTTTATCCAATAAGTACGACATTTGTATGTTTTATTTTAGTGACAGTGTTTGTGATCGCAGCTAAGGGTTGTCCCCAAAGAGGAGTTCTCTCCCCCCCTTCTATGGTCACTAGTCAAAGACAATCTTCTAGTCAATCATCATAGATTAGGCTACATCGCCATTGGTTATGGGAATGACTTTTAGGGGTAAGAACAGCGCGACCATCTCTAGCGTCATGCAAGGTGCTTTACTACACGTTTTAGAATGGTGCAGTAGAGAAGGACTATACATCAATCCCAGCAAAACTGTTCTAGTGCCTTTTATTAAAAGAAACCACTGGTCAATCTAGGGCCTATCATTATCAAAGGCACCACTCTAGTTTATTCCAGTGAAGTCAAATACCTCGGGGTCATCCTCGACAAACGGCTCAGCTGGAATTTTCACATCAAGTCCGCCCTCGAGCGTGCCACCAGGGACATGTGGGTCTGTAGACGCCTTTATGGCCGAATTTGTGGTCTAAGTCAAAAAATGGTACATTGGATGTATACATTATCACGTACGCGGCCTTCGTCTGGTTCTTGGACGGACAACGGCAACTAAACTTCAGAAGTTACAGTGAATCGCCTATCGGAAGTTCAAATTGAATCGCCCTTTACCTACCCCCAGGTGCTCGGCAGTATCCTGAGTCGTAATTGGCTCTCAATTAAGCGATCACGCCCGGTAGGATAGAATCGTTAACCTGCTGTAGAAGAAGAGGAAATGAACCATCTCCGCCGGGGACTTTGAATGGGTTTCTTTTCTGCAAAAGCACTTGTAAGCAGCTCCCATTCTTAAATGCGGTGACTCGTATAACTCGTTTCTTTGTGATCACTTAGCGACGCTATTCATAAACCCGGGATTTCTATATTGTGGTCGCAAAAAAAACCAACACATCCGTGTCGAAATGTGATGCAATTGGTTCGACATTTGTGGCATTGGACCTCTCTGGACGTTCAGGGATACTCGATCTGCAATCCCTTGTGTTTCTAGCTAAATTTCAAAATTGAATTATAACGGAATTAAGCAACTCTTACCTTAATAGAGTCAACTTTACATGATGCCATTATTATTTAACAGTTTCTCATCTCATTATTCTCAACTTAACCGATCTAGGCAGTAAATTTTGTAACTGATTCTTCAAACGCACTAGCGAAAGTCAAGGTACAAAAATTCATTTCAATATATCTGCTCCGCATTGATTAGCAAAATACAATTTAAATACGAGGTGAAAGAAGAATACTAATGGCGATATTATATCTTTTTTTTTGTTTGTCATTTATACCTACTCGTAGCATACTTACATTTTCGTGTGTTACATCACAATGTCACATGGTTCCTCTGCCACCATTGCCAATGCAAAACAAAACAAAAAACAACAAAAAAAAAAAAAACTATTCTCCCTTGCAAATTTCTGTACTGAAAAGCGAATATCGAAATAGGTAGGTTTATTTCACATTCCATTTACACACACATACACACAGTGAACCAACAATAAAGAAGGATAGTGCAAGTATTTCGTAGCGCCATCTTGTATTTCATCAATTTAGTCATCTGATCGCATACCCACTGAACAGGTGAAAATCTAAAGAAGTAACGAAATAAAAAAAAAAATTAAGAAAAAACAATTTCATTAACAACTAATCATCAATCGAAATGAAAGCAAATAATGTTTGTTGGTCAGGTGGTCGCAAAGACACATGGTTTTGCAAATTAGGTAAACAATACAAGTGAAATCAAAAATCAAAAAACGTACCGTAGTCACGGGTCACTAGTGGTTTCTCAACCAATCGTTGAAGTTGCTTTTAAGTGGGAAAGATAATAATTAGTTGCAAATTATAGAATATGTGTTATCTACCTAAGAAAAAAGGTATACAAGCTTGGGTATACAGCCTTCCTGTTTTAGAAGCTGGTTTGCTTTTTCCTTGAACGGTTCACATTTGAAAACAGCATCGATTTCGAAAAAAAAAAAAAAATTGGAAAATATTCCGTCCAAGGGATTTTACGTACGCAGGGTGAAATACGGATCGAATGGGCCCTAGACACAGCTATGCGTATTGTGTTGAACCGGTTCGAAAGTTGCATTTGCAAAATGAACTGTGCTTCGAGATCTACTCATTTTGGTATCAATCGGATGTGGTTTTGGAAAATACTCAAGTTAGCGGTGTCCCCCCGTTCCTTCATGGCAGCGCACTGCGACCTTATAGATCTGTTGTGCTCCCTGACTTTGAGCTCCCGTCGATGAGATACTCGACTTAGAGCACCTCCTCCAGTCCAATTTCCTTCATGAGCCGGGGTATCTTGAGTGGATCTGGCGATGGTAGATCTTCTTCGGATAGTTGATAGGCATCCAGGTGTTTTGGTGTTTCTTCCCAAAAATTGATTCTTTTGCAATCATCCCCCTTATTTAGCTCCCTCCGTATCGTGTGCGGTCCAAACCCGCCGAAAGGCTCCGATAAAGGTAGCCTCTAAGATTCTTGTAGCTAGTTCATCATCTGCTTCATTTCCCTCTACTCCCACGTGACCTGGTACTCAGTAGAGGGTGACTCTGCTGGTTTCACTCAGTCGGTTTAGCTTGGCGAGGCACTCCCATAGCAGTGTAGACCTGATTTCATGGGAGCTTAACGCCTTGATGTCGGACTATCCAACAGTATCGCGATGTCTTGTCCGCGATACTTCTTATCGAGGTTGAATTGGGCGCATCTTTCAATGGCGTAGACCTCTGCTTGGAAGATACCTGGGTATGTTCCCATGGGCCCGTGTATACCTGACTCAGTACCTGTGGATGTTTTTTTAAATCCATCCATGTACCACTTTATGGTGTTCTGTTTTAGTTGGTTCATTTCGCCTTCGCCATTTCATTCTCTCTTGCTGCTCAGCTTCAAGTTGAATTTCCATTTGAAGCAGTATCTCTTGACCATACCATCTCTGGGCGGGACTAATTTGGAAAGTGTTTGTCGTTGTTTGTGAGCGATGCATTTGTACTTTAGAATAAAATAAAAATATCACCGCTTGGCATAAAATTGTTGCGTTTGTCTATGGATTTTAAATAACACCTCTAGTTGGATGACCCTATATATGCTGTCAACAAGGAAGGACAACCAACAGAACAGGACGTCACCGTAGACACATCGACTTAGCGACGATGTTTCACCTTTTTCGAAACAGAAATAACGAACAACAAGTTTCGACACCATGAAAAGCCCAGACTTTGTTCAAAGAAAGCAGCATCGTATTAATAAGGACGAGGTCAATTGCAACGAATCTTTGAGTCCTAGAGCGAGTAATTTGTGGTATGCTTCCAGAAAACCTACGAAAATTTAGATAAAAATTTAGATTAAAGCCTTGTTTTGGTTTATTTTTGATGAAATAAATATCGTCCAGGACCAGAAGATCAATAGAAATGACGACAAACGGTTGTGAGCAGAGTCTTTAGATATTCGTCATGTGATGCACACCAAATTTCCTGAGAGTGTAATAGTCCCTGAAGTAGTAAGCAGTGAAGGTCATGTTATTTGTCAATCCTTTTTCCATTAGGTCTTAGAGTTAATGCTGACGGATACATCGAGGTGCTGGAGGCAGTTGTTAAGTCTTGGATGGACAGTGTGAGTGGAGAAAGACCGTACGCGTTTCAGCAGGATTCTGCGCCAAATATATTTTGAATGTAATTTGGGCCAGCTAGTTAAATATATTGCATGCGAATTTCAGAAGCTTTTTTTTCCTGATTTACTCTCGGGTGCATAAGTTAACCAAAACAGAAGTGCCAGAGTCGAGTAAAGTTTCAACTTGTTGGAAAATCCTCGGTGCATGCTCATGAAAATGAACTGCGCACCTTGTTGGCAAATACTTACTGCCGGACCTGAAAGGGTCCACAATCTAAACCTCAAAGAAAGAAATGTGCTGCTTAAAATTATCTCGACTAAGATAAAGACAGTCGAGCTTTTAAAATCTGCTCAGGTAAACAATGTCGGATAGCGATTCGAGAAAGCTGATAGCTTGCTTTTCTTGGGAAGTATTGTCTTAGTTGGCGATGGCATCGAATTGGACGTGGATTTAGTCAAATAGTGAGTCTGTACGGATTTATTAATTGAATGATTATTGGTACTGTCATTCGTAAGCCGGAAATCTTCGATAAAAGATGAAAATGGCCGAAACGCATCTCGAGCGAAGTGATATACGAGAACAGGTCAGGAAACTATAAACTAACTTATGTCTTTGAGGTTGCTGGTTTGATGAGGGGAGAAAAGACTGGACCCATTGCGATACCCAATGGGGAGGTTGGTCCCAGTTTGTGTACTGGGTTCCTATCTTACCGTTCGTTGGTGTTTAGGGTCTCCAACCATCGTGACCTCCTTAGAAACCAGGAAAGTGTGTTTAATGAAACGTTAGATTGTTCTTGTACGTATTGGAAGCATTGTATTCCTAAAGTTCTGTTTCTGAAGTCTCATCGGCTTGGATAGTATCAAAAGAAGTGAGGTATATCCTCGTGAGCCTCTCCGTCGACATCGCAGCTTCTACGTACTATATTATCATCATTATGTTTGGTTTTCACAGCGTGGTTTCTTAGAAGGATGTGGCCAGTGAGCGCGCGATATTCTTTATTTATTTTAAAAGTGTTTTGGTTCTGGCTTCATTGTATTTTTGCTAATGCTTCCTCGATACATCACAAGTGGTAAGCAAGTTACACCTATTGTTTGCTATCATTATCATGTTTACACTCAACTCAATCTCTGAGGTTACATAGTGTAGGATGAATCCATTTATGTGCTCGATTGTGGTCGACTGCAGATCCTTGTCTTGCAAGTACGTTAGCTACATATACATATATGTACCTGCGATCAGGGACCCAGCAGAGAGTGGTATTGTGCTGCGAGCCAAGAACCTTAAGTTCGTCGCGGCAGCGGCGAACTACGTAGCTTTGACTTGGTTTCAGTAGCAAATTACGTTGATGGATGCTTGACTGCCAATGAAAATGGTGATATCAATCTCGTCGTATTGTCATCATTTACGCCGTACTAGCTGCCTTTGTCATAGCCAGGACCTCCACTGGGAATACATTGCATTATTGGATGAGCTGTCTATGCTGGAGAATATGCTGGCGCAAAGAAAAGGTATGATGATATGTAGTCACTGCTTAGATCCTCACCTTGAAGTTTCTTTAGAATCTGTGCATATCCTTCGTGATTCTAGTTCCAGTCATTTTACTGGCTAATCCTCAAGGTATCAGAGGAATTAGCGTTTATCTCCACTATGAGAGGCTCACAAGAGGGAGTTATTGTGTACGCCTACTTCGAAGGAGACCAAACTTCAGCCCCACGAGAGAATGTAATCGGACTCAAAAAAATTTTGCAGCAAAAGCAGTTTAGCTGGAAACTAACGGATGCCACACAAACGCACATCATCAACAATGGGGCAGTACCAACACTAATAAAAGAGGTGACTCTCTTTTCAACTATTTTATTAAATCCAATTTACAATAGTTAAACAGGGGTAGTGAACTTACCTCCAATTCTGTCAGACATAAAGTACTAGATAATTATGAAGGAAAGCCCTGGGGCCGAATTGGGGCCTTTAACCCTGAATAGTTCATTGGATATATGTACATGGCAGTTGTTAGACATATCCTCATGTATGGTGTACTAGTCTGGTAGACGGCACTGGACAAAAAACGTAACATAACAACACTCGAGAAGGTTCACAGTTTATACTGAGTCTACATAAAGGGCGCCCTTATAACCACTCCTACAACTGCACTGGAAACGACGCTTCACCTTCTCCCGTCGACATGTTGGAGGAGCTAGTGGAGGCAAAAGCTCGGTGAATCCTCTCAACTGGCTCGTACAAATATGAGCTATATAATTCGGATTATATTGTCCTTTGTTTGGACTTTGACGTCAAATATAAAACCAGGATTCTTAGAAAAACTGCTTGGGAATCTGGAAAATATTTAAATAATTCAATCTAAGGTTGTTAAGCAATGCCGTGGATGTTTTAACGAGACCGCCACCAGATGCCATATATCCCTGTGCTTGGTTGAAGGCCGTAGGGACATTCGGGGCAATTGGAAGACGGATAAGTTAGCTAAGGAGGTGTATAGTCCCCAATAATGGGGAGCGACCGCTAGCCCCTATAAAATCAATATCAAAATCACTTAGATACTGCAACCATCAGAATGGCAAGCGGTAGGTTGAATAACATTAGTACGTTATTGCAAGAGAACTAGGAGACTTATTTCAGTTAATGGGAAAAATTTAAGAAACATAGTAACAGCCCACATGGGGCATTGTCTAATAGGCAAACATGGCAGGAGGCTGGGTGCTTCCTTCAATGATTTCTGCAGAAACTGTAGAGACAAGGAGGAGGAAAAAACTATGACCTAGCTTCTGTGCAATGCCCTGTCGGTTCTGACTGGGAGAAACCTTGGTAAATACTTATTCGAATATCTTAGTGATCTAGCCAGACTCAGTGCGCGCATAATTCCTTTTTAAATGTTTTACATAACAGTCATGGATTAGGGAGCTCTTATCTGTTTGTTGTCGCAAGCGGTTTATCGGTTTCAAAACACATATGCACATACATTATGTAAGTGATGCAAAAAAAATGTTTTCCGTGATAATCTTTATTTTTACTAGATATAAATAGATATAAAAAAAAGTCGTTGGGTAATGCTTCTATAATTTACAGTTTTATTAAAAATTAAATCCGAATGTAAATTACACATATAATCTGTCTACACATTTAGCTTGATGTAGCCTGATAAGCTTTGCACCACACTAATTTAGTTGAATTCCTCCTCTCCTATAATTCAATTCTACTCACAAAAACGGTTCCTTGGACCGTAAACGCTCAACTTTTTGAACACTTAATTCTTAGAGAATCTTAAATATCCATGAATTCTAATAAAAAGATTAGGAAAAAAGATGCCAAAATTTTAACAGACTTTCTCACGGTCACGTGAATACATATTCTTTGCCAGCGTCCAGCTGTGGCTCGTAGCAAACACGCGTTACTCAGAAAGGGACCCCTATAACCCTCCTAAATCTAACACTTGTCTGCAAAAAGCATACTCAGATTCCTTCAGGAACTGAACCTTTTACAAGATCAAAATCGTATGAGGTACCATGTGTCTAGGTCTAAGATCTATTCTGGTCGCAGTGTTAGAAGGCCTCATAGCCCTCTCAATCGTTATAATAATAAAATTTATCTCAGCACTTGGTCTCCATCTACTGCCGAAGATTCGGTTGCATGTATAAAATGCAGTCGCAGCCTTTCTTTCTTTTTCATTGACATTGAGTTAGTATAGACATCACAATACATTGAAGAAAATAACAACTTTTTGCTCATGCCCTGCATGGCATGGATCATACCGTTGCCAAATATGTCATGCAATGGAATAGAGTTAATGAAGCTGCTAGAAGAGCCCCAAGTAAAAGTCCTGGAAAACGATCCAATCAGGAAAATTGGAAATGAGTTGTACAGATATTCAGAAAATTCAGAGCATTTTTAGGTATACGAACACGATGGTGCACAGTTGTTGTTGATGATCTACATATGTCCAGAATTCATGAAATGAAAGTCTTACTAATCCTTAACGCTGCTCATCAAACAATTGCTCGGACTTACAAATTTAATAAGAGCCATCAAAAGCCTAAAACTTAAAATTTTTTTAAAGCAAAAAGCGTTTACAAAAATCAATAATTTTCGCAATGCCTTAGAGTACAGTTATTTTTCTTGACACAGGCTTATTGTCAAAGCCAAATACATCAATCTAAGGTGTGTGTCTTTACTACCTGCACCATGCACAGTTGATGCTTGTACCTGGGACCGAAAGTCTATTTACTTTAGTTTTTCCATACAAATGAATAAAAACTGTTGATGTTAACATGAATATTTAAATCAATTTAGTAGTTCTGCGGGAATAAAAAGAAATCAAAAAAGAAAAAAAAAATAAACAGCGCCATTAATATGTAAATTAGGTACTAGTGTTATAGATACAGAGATAGTGCTGAAGAGTTTTTTTTTCTGGTAGCTGGGAGACGAGTCACGAGTTCAACGTCGGGCTTGTTAACAGCTTCTACCAGAAAAAAAAAAACATTTACACGTCCAATTTCGTTGATTTCGTGAATTCTTTTCGAAGTTGAAAAACGGTTGAAGACCTTCTATTTGACATTCTTTGCATGCATGGCTTTTGTTGTGACATATTCTTATTCAAGCGTAAATAGCTAAAGTCTCTCAAGTCAGGTCTCATAGACAAGGCTAGAGTCTGTCTTTGGCACGTGATGCGGGTCTTTGGAATACTTTGCTCGTATATGGATTTTCAATTTTCACACCACCTCTAAAAAACCTACCTCAACTGAGGATATTTTAGCACTAGTCTTTTCTGTGAAAATAGAATACATTTGTCTTGGTCCAGTTCTACGGAGATTGTACATATGCATAGGTTAACAAGGGCCACATGTACAATTGTCCTCCTTCGATAATATTTCCGTTTTTATAATTTTATACACGAAGGCAGGAGATACATATATCACAGAACAATTTAGTAACAAAGGTCACACGAAAGTATGAGGTTTCAGACCTGCATGTCATGTTTTACCAAAAACTTCACGCTCACATCAGATGCAAGTGCGGTAATGATTTGCTATGCCATAACATGCATTCCTAAAGGACAATTCATTGGACACAGCTTCAGAAGACTTAGTACAGAAAGTAAATTCAAGTATTTAACGCAGAAAAAAAGCTTCAATGTCATATGTAGTTAGTACAGCTATCAAAAGTGATTTGAAGGGCCTTTCCTTAAGGCTGCTAGATATTCAAAAATCAATAATTCAATAAAAACCACTATTATTACGGACTAGAGTGCATCCAAAATCATCGTTTGAATGGCCTCCGAGGCTTGGTTTGCAGGAGGAAATCCAATTTTAGATGATTCTTCTACATAATCTCCCTATAGGACTAGATCTGCCAGACTGGTTGCTCTCAGACTCACGACCTTAAGACATTTCAACGAACGAACGGCTATCTGGAAGGAGGGACAGGCGCCCTCTGGATTCGTAAGGCATCCGTGCGACCTTTTAAGTAAGGAATATCATTTCGACATAAGCGATGTAGTCCGACTCCCCAAATGCGAGGAACTGCAGTAGGATTAGGATTGGGTTTCTGTTAAAAGAATCTTCGATATTCTTGAGCTCTTGTACTCGTCCCACCCTGCCCTTGTTCTCCGCTGCAGCGCCTGTAGATATGCTGGTTCTGTCAGCTTTTTCCGATGCGTGTTTTGATTATTATACCGCGGATTTCTTTTTTTTCGGAGGTAGCATTGTAGGCTATGGTAGTTACGGCTACCTCATAGACCTTTTTGACGGTTGCGCGACCATAGAGCCGATGTCTTAATACATGCCAGCAGTCAAAGATGTGATTTGACGCACCTAGTGCGGGCAAAGCAAGGTTTCTTCTTAACCTACCCAATAGTGACTTGAGAACTATTATAGGGCGAGATGTGCTTTGAAGAAAACGAAATTGCCGCACACTCCCTATGCGTCTCTTCTCCTTTTGTACAAATCAGGCACTTTAGTTTGGGCAGTTTCATCCTGAAATATGAAGATCTGTCTACGTTCAATCTTGGTGATCTGCTGCGTTTTGCAAAGCGCACTTGCAGGTTTGGATTACGGACAACACAAATTATTTGAGTATTGTTACTGTCTCGCATTATGGCCACGGAGTAGTAGGTAGTGTGTTTGGTTGTGAACTACCCAGTGTAAGTTCAAGCCCCGTCAGCAATCACAGCCACCAAGCACAACAGAGAAACGCATAAAATCTGAGTTCCTCCAACTACTACACCAAAAAAAGAGCTGCTGCCTGGAAGTGCAATAGACCGTATAGGTTCTGAGTGCTTTTGGGACTTGATTGCTTTTTAAAAAAAGGTACTGCCTCGCACGGCTAAGATAAAATGGTCTCTTATGGACTACATGCTGCTGTTCAACGATAGACATCCCTAGATAATTCCAGCTCAGCGACATTGACCTCAAAAATGGGAGTGCACAAGTAAAAATGTATCTCAACCAACTTGGAGGACGTAACTGGACGCAGCTAGCTAAGCCCGGGTGGTTATGGAGCACTATCCCATGATTGAAATCCTTGGCAAGTACCATCTACTAGAAGAGGGTATGCCAACTTTAGACGCAAATCGCATTCTCAGATTCCACTGAAAAGCCGGATTAGACGGGGTGTTATAGGGCGGACTGTTCTTGCCAAGACATCATATTGGACTCATATTGCGAGAGGAACTCTACTTGAGGGAACAAACCTCTCCTAGGTTTTAGCAGAAGGCACAATAGACCATTGTGTCGCAGTGCAAATTAATCCCATACAAAAATAATAATAAGGCAGGGCTAGTTGTTGAATGAGGTTCGGGTTCAATCCAACTATAGAGGCTAAGTAAGTAACAAAACCATCTTTCGGGAATGAGTTCAATTGCCTTAACAGAATAAAAAGTGAATAAGGAAGCATGTCTCGTCTTTTAAGAAGAAATAAATATGTTCACCATCGCGTCGGTTATTAAAAGAAGACAGCTTTATTATTCTCCAGAAATGCGGTCCTAACTACTGAGCCATTCTTGCATGTTATTTGAGAAAAAAAAATAGGAAAATGTATTTTTTTAATTTTAACTGTGCCATTAAATGAATTAATATTTTTTCAATAATAATAAAAAAATTAATGGAGACATTTTATAGTTTACGTATGAAGGTCTGTATTTGCTTACAAATATATCAACAAATCAATGCGAGTCTTGACAGATTTTCGAGTAATTTCGGTACCCTTTTCGTTGACGAAGTGTGGATGGAAAGTTTGTATCAGGAACTCTATAGGCTGCGACATTAAGATTTTATCATAAAGGTTCGAACTCACCACCAAGATGAGAAGGACACATCCATTACAGTCCTGAGGTTTTTGGAACATGCTCTTAATAAATGTAAGCTAGGAATATGACTAGCAAAGTGTAAAACCTATGGGTAAGTTGAAATTTGATGGATTGGTTTCAGAGGGTGAGTTTGTGCTTTTCATTTAAGCCTCTATTGGACCCATTGTGTTCCCTTCGTCTGTCGAACTGTTAGGAACAGAAGTGTGATGAGGGAACTGCATGTTAGATCCATTATCGTTGAATATCGAGTATCCTTAGTCCTCCCTTCGTCGTTGCAGGGCAGTGGCAGAGGAAATGTTCCATATCTTAAGTTGGCACAGATTATTGTTTGAGCTAGCCCGAGTCTGAACGAATGTTTGTTGAGATTGCTCTGTTATAAGAGTCTCTATCGATTTTACCCGTTTTCTACTTGAGTTTAAGGCTCATGTTGTTACTCGGTTTTTTAACTACAAATCTTGAACTCCTATCGCATCTGCACATTGTTCACAATTCATCTGCCTTTTCGTTACCCGGCACACCTTTAACCTTCCTATACCCGCGCATTGGTCTGTGAGACCGACAAATTACGCTTTTTGGAAAAATTTTAGTAAAGATGCAATTTAGCGCAGTGTACCTTATTTGTTAAATACTATAACTAATATAAACTTGTTTTATTTCGTTCACAATATATCACTCTATTGATTAAAACAAATTCCATAAAAATATTCGAAGTGGAAGAGAAACTACGGGCTCTTGAATCTCGGTCCCAGAGACCGTGCGCGGGTATACGTGTTATTTTTTTTCACGCGGGTATAGGAAGGTTAAGCCCCGCTTTTAGTAGCTTTTGGTAGCTTTTCCAATTTTTCAATAACATGATTCAATACTTTACCGAATTCGTGTATAAACAGCAGTGAAGTACATAGGAGTATACGACACCCTGAAGCTGAAATTTGGCATCCTCATAACTAATCAATTCCCATTGATCAGACAGGATATTTTTCGAAACTGTTAATATTAAATTTTTATCGATGGACACTAAGAATTTAGCTAACCCCTGACACATTCGTGTTTTTCACTTTATATCGTAATTAAGTCGAATTAAGAAGTTAGTGTTCCACTTTATTGTCAACATAAAATCGGTTTTAATGCAGAGGTGCTCGTGGTAATAAATCCAATAAATCTGGTCCACTCAATCCAATACGACGCTGGTACGGGGATGGAAACAGCGCATCGAACCAATGCAGATATTTTTATTTTGTACTCTGCACCCTTTTCTTGGTTCCTGCACCTGCTACTCCTTTCATCTTCTCACCAAGCCTGCGACCGGTCTCTTAAATAATTAAGTAAAAATGAATAAGTACCCCATTGTTGTTAAAACAGCAATAAAATTGTGAAACACGCAGAAATGGTGACAAAATCTAGACGATTTCTTCAATGTGGCAATAAATCAGTGCTGTTACTGCGTTTATTAGGTATGAGAAGGTATGGGGGCTAAAAAGTCTCGCAACACTGCGACCAGAATTGATCTTTTGTGTTAATTCCCCTGGACCCATGGTACTTTACATACGATTTTGATTTTGAAAAAGGTTCAGTTCTTGAAGGAATCTGAGTACCTACGTGTTTTGCAGATAACTTTTGGATTTTGGAGGTGGATAAAAGTCCCTTTCCGAGTAGTCTGTGTCTGCTACGACCCACGGCTGGGCACTTGCAAAGAATATGAAATGACGTCTCTTGATTTTCCAAGCATTGGCGGCAGAGATCTGAGGCAACTTTGACTACAGAATAATATAAATTCTAGGCGCAACAGACCGTCTGTGGTCAGAAGCTTTGTCATGACAGTTATTGCTCTCGGACGTTTGTCAAACATTGGCGAAAAGTGGGACCATAAAACAATTGGTGGTGTTTTCTGGGACTTAAATCTTGACCTTCCCGGTCAGTAGAGCCTGTACAACGTTTATTTACAGGATCGTGAAGGAAAAATTTGTTGTTCTGATTTACTTGTTAGAAGTTTAGGGACACATTAAGGCCAATCAGGTGCAATACGAACGACACCAACATGCGCAATGGAGATTATCCTATGCATTCTGCAGGTGAACTTATTTATTAACAAAACGGCGGCATCAACGGCACCTCGTCTGCACTGAAATCACAACTGGCACTGGAGCGGTACCATCTATGGGCATTGAACAATCCTGGATCTCGTGAAAATAAGATTAGGGAGCTGAATATGATCATGGACAAAATAAAGAGAGTACGTGCTACCGGAAGGTATAACAAGACTCTTTCTGCGGATGGAACACCTCCGGATAAGAAAATTCGTGGTATCAGCATCTTTACCGATGGGTCCATGATAGATGGGAGAGCGAGGGCGGGCATCTTTACAGAAGAGCTAGAACTACCCTGATATGTTAGTCTGGGGAAATATACCTCAGTCTATCAAGCCGAGATGACTGCTCTGTTACATGCGTTGGATCACTTGATAGAAGGTCGACTTGTTGGTAAAAATATTACTATAGCACTGGACAATCAATCAGTGATAAGACGCATGGAGCAAACAGATGTAGATACATCCCTGGCAATGGAATGTGTTCATAAACTCAATGACTGCTCATCTCGAAATGAGGTGACGCTGCTGGGTGAGAGGGCAAGGAGGGACTGAGGGCAATGAAAAGGCGGACTCTCTAGCAAAGCAAGGGTCAACCTCGGAGTTCTCTGGCCCGGAACCTGCTCTAGTTTTTTTTAAACCTTTTCATGGAAATTGTTTTAAAATTTCCCCTGTAATTAAGTCAAACCATGGGGCCTTTTTTATATATATGTCTTCTTTAATTGGAAAGTTTTTTAGCTATTACCGGCCGATAAGCTCTTTCTTCCACAATAGCATTTTTGGCATTCGTCGACGCCAAGTAAGTAAAAAAAATTGTAGAATCTGTAAGCACGTTAAGTACTTTAGAATCGTAAACAACATTTGTGTCTAGAAAATTTATTGTAAACTAAGCTATTCAGCTATAGTTTTGCTAATTTAAGCTACGAGGGAAAATCTGAAATTAATAAATAGTGGCCATTGAAATCCGTTTTGGGGATTTAGTTCTTAACTTTTTCTGAAGCAAATATAATTGTGTATAAGTAATATTGATTTGATTCGGATGTGCTTTATAAACTGATGAAATTGTATTCACAAAATTGAAATACGTTAGCAAATACTTAAATTGTTCAGTCAGCCAATTCGTTAACGTCATTAGAAGTGAGACCAATAAAATTATTTTTGTAGCAAATTTTTGAAATGCACCTATGATGTCAATTTAAAGGATGTTGTAATCAGTAGATAGGCTTCAGGTTATCACTTAGATGTAGGGTTATGTTGAGGTGGCTGTCCGTACAATTACACCAGTAGAGATCCTTTGTAATGCCATTGGATCCTTGCACTTTGAACTAATGAATCCAGCTGGAGATTTTAATACTCATTATGCCCAAGGATGCTAGTTCGCTGAGGTCATTGAAGAAAAAAGTCCCTTAAGGGAGTAGTTTTCTTTGTGACAGGGCCAGACAGGTGCATAGAGGTAAACGATGATTTCCTTCTGGTCTTTGTTCCTGCAAAAGTCATTTAAGAAAAGTCCAACCTTCAGAACGTTGGCCTATCAGACAGTGTCTTATGGTGACACCGATTACGCATCCAATTTGTGATTAACTTAGCATGTACGTAAGTTAATTCGTAGCTAGAAGGCAGTTCCCGCATCTCGATATTCACAAAGGAAAATGGAAATCTCCTGATCAATCGACCTTCAACCAGATTGACCATATTGCGATCGACGCAAACGTTCCGAGAGGCCAACATTAACTTGGAACACTACCTTGTAGCCATGTTACAGTTGCTGATATCCTAACATCGCCAAGACAAGGAAATACTGTGAGGAAGTTTGACGGCAGAGGGCTACGATCGCAAGAGATTACCAAATCCTTTTCCGATCGAGTATCCCTTAATCTCTTAAGATGTCCTATGCCACCAGCATCAAGTATTGAAGACCAGTAGCAACATTGCCAAAGCCATCAAAGATATTGCCTTTGACGTGCTTGATTTCATCGACCACCACAACAAAACCTCTGGTTTAACGAAAAACACCGGCAAACACATGCAGCTAAATAAGAGGCATACAAAGCGACGCCGCATAGAGTGACTAGAACTGCCCGTCCACCCAACTTGGTAGAAGTTAAGATAGCCTTATGGATACCAAGTTCAACAAAGGAGGTAGGTAGGAGTAGGAGTATGCACCAACTCATCTGCATACATAGTTTGCCCGATTCTCAAAAAAGGAGATGCTTTGAACTGCACCAACTAAAGAGTCTTCTTAACATGGCGTTTAAGATTTTATCTGCCAGATTGTGTGAAAGCCTAAAGCCGTTGGTCGACAACTTGATCGGTCTATATTAGTGAGGTTTCAGATCAGGGAAGTCCACCATCGATCAAATATTCACACTACGACAGATTTTGGAAAAAACCCAAGAACTTCAAATCGATACTGACCACCTTTTCATCGATTTCAAGACCTCTCATGACAACATTCATAAAGACGAGCTATGTAGATTAATGTCCAGTTTTGGCATCCTTGGTAAGTCCGCTTACGGAGTATAACAATGGAGAATGCATGCTGCTCCATCAAGGTTGGTAGACAGCTCACCGAGAACTTTGATGTTAAACATAGATTTAGGCAAGGAGACACGCTGTTATGCGGCTTCTTTAATGTCGTTCTTGAAAGAACCAGAGACACTCACTCCCGCTCCAACACCAGAGACACAATCTTTCAAAAGTCCGTTCAATTACTTGCACACGCCTACGATATGGACATATTCGGAGGAACACAGCGTAATGTCAGTCGTGCCTTCGTGAGTATTGATACGAAAGAGGCAAAGATGGGTTCAACGATCAATGGGGGCAAGACCAAGTATAAGCTATTAACAAGAAAGGACAACCAATATCGATGTTTCGGACAGAACGCCACTTTGAGGTAGTTAGAAACTTTGCCTACGTAGGCTCCGCTATTATTTTAAACAATGACACAAGCGCTGTGATCAAATAAAGAACAACTCTTCCCAGCCTCTGTTTCTTTGGGCTAAGAAGGCAATGTAGTGCTGAGCCCTCTCTCGAACAATTAAAGACCATAATCATCCAAGTCCCAGTCTATGCTGCAGAGACATAGACTTTGTGAAATTGAATGAGGTCGCTCTTGGCTCTTTCGAGAGAAAAATTCTTCGAGTGATTTTCGGTCACGTCTGCATAGACAGTGAGTGGAGGAAGAGACACAACGACGAAATGTACGGCCTGCAGAAGGGTGAAGCTCTAACGACTGAGGTGGCTGGCTCGGAAAATCTTGGAATCCACCTCCAAGAGACGATGTAGTAGAGGAAGACCATAACTTTGCGGCCCTCTTGACCTATGATATTGAGTATCCTGTTTACTACTGGTACCCATAGTAGTGGCGATAGTAATCCTTCTTGCGTGGTGCCTCTACACATGGACTTAGGTAGTAAATAGTTTTCTAGCATCGCACAATGATTCTGCGGACCAGCAGCCGTTCAATCAGAAATTATTAAACCACATTCTATGTCTACGAACGAACTCATAGATAGGAACTTTTCTTATCCTGCAAGAGTTGCGGGTCTTTTCTATGTTTTCACAGGAGAGAAGCCATGCCCACTTTTAAGATATTCTTAAATTTGCTTTATGTCTTTTCAGGATATCCTTGTATAGATCCCAGTCTTTGAGATCTCTTGAGGATTTTACCTAATTAAAGCTCTTTACTCTTACCACATAGTTTGCTCATTATACATTCGAAAAGTTATTAAGACGACAGAATGCAATACACTAAGGTAGCGCTTAAGGTACTATCATCTGTCGGCTCCATGTCAGTTAAATGTCTGGCCAGACATAACATGGTAAGCCTTGATTGTGTCTCTGGTCACCATTGAATTGCAGGCAAATAATGTGCAAATGAACTAGCTAGCATAGCTAGACCATAACATTACTGTGACCTCAACTGCGCTGCCGCCTCAGCGCTCATTAATGTCTGGGATGTATTTTGTCTAACTCATTGGTAAAACATCCTGAGGCTATCCAAACGATTAATCAAACCTTATTCCTACAAGGAAATGCTTTACTTATCTAAAGAAGCTGTGCGAAGTTGGTGAGCTTTCGCACAGGTTGCTGTGGCCTGAAGTACCATCTCAATAAATTAGATCTGTGTTCAGATGAATCATTCTAATACATTCTCTGTGAATGGTTCGGCACCCCATTGGATAAGGATTGCTTCCATAAAGAAATACGCTCGTCAGTGGAATTTAAAAACTCAGCTACCAAGGACGCAATAAACTTCATAAGGGAAGTGGTAAGAAGTCTCTCTCTCAAAAAATACAATAGTGTCAGCCATATGACAAAATTAAATCAATTAACAAAATAATAAAACTTCATTCCTTGCTACTTGGCACAAGGTTCTCAGAAAAATAAAGTAATCAATTTTGAAAATTCAAATATTTTTCTTTTTATCCCTAGAGCGGTTATTTTTTCGAAATACCTCTCCAAACAAACAGCATTTACTACCCTCAGACTGCAATCAAACTGAGTTCACATCTAAAGCAAAGCATTCAGAGCCATCAAACTACAATGATTTCCTTAAAAGTATTCTTGAAAAATTGAGGTCTCTCATAAATAATATTTCAGCTCAATATGTGCACAATGGAGGAGGCAAAAAATAGAGAGACATAATTTCATTACCCACCCCAATGGCCAATAGCAAGTAGTGACTCCAAAAAAGGCTTTATTACTCAGAGAGAACTACAAATATACTGCACACTCAGCATAGAAGCTCAGGAATCTCTACTCTAATCCGTTGATCTATTGTACCCGGATACCCTGTGAAGCTATGGGAAATCATCAAACAACAAACAACAAATGTGCTAAACTCGTTCACCTTACTGAGGGGCTAAAATAACAAATTTCGTATTTCTAAAATGTTACATTAAGTGAATGACGCTGTTATTTCGTATCTTAGATCGCCGAGCAAAACATTCTCCCACGCACCGATACCGGATCAATTCCCTTCTCCAGCACACACACTTCAAAAAAAGAAATATTTTTTTTTGAAGTTCATTATGGATGACTGTACATATGTACACATAGAGGTATAATCAACAGCAACACACAAGCAAATAATTCGGTTAAGTTCCAAACATATGGTTTGGAGCTCTTCCAGGCACAAAACAAAAAAAAAACGAAAAAATAACTCGCGTACCAGCAGGTACCCATGTTTATTTATCTATATAGTTCTTACATAAGAAAATTTGAACCGTACATGTACATACATATGTATATATAAGTCAACTTAGTCTAAAACAAAAGAGTTGAGCTGCGAACTTAACTTGCATGTGATTCAAAACGAAGAATGTTTGAAGACGATTCAAATACACTCAAAGTCATCCAATAAATTACTACATCCGGGTTGTCAACAGAGCAAAACATATGCTAATATAAGGTACACTAAAGCTATTCATGAAAACCGATAGGGATGCTATTAACAGTTTATAATTGATTAAAATACTTGCTCTGAGAATTAACAACAAAAAACCAATGACAACAATCTTCTTCTTCTTCTTTTTTTTTCAAACAAATCATATGATAACCATAGCGAAACCGAGGTCACATAAAAACTGAAATAATAACAAGAAAAAAATGTGTATATAAACAATAATAACACTTTGCTAATACAGAAAATAAGGATCCAAATACCCTAATCAATACGAAACATCTGGTCGCACAGAAACAAAAAAAAGAAACAGAAAATAAGCACAAAAACAACAAAGAAAACCTGTCGCTTCTATGCTAATATCCATGGTAGTTTGTGCATCTAATTTGATCACTTATATGACGATATGGTACTGCCCACGTCACCCAATTCATTCTTTCCGCGTGACTCCTTTCACATGTCTAAGACTCATTGACCACCACCAGTCATACCGGTCACTCTTCTAATTCACACCTATTAGTCTAAGTATCTTCAGCAATAATACACATCCACCAAATCCCTGATGAACCTGAAGTTCAGAAACAACTTCATCACCGGATACTACCGCCACCAAACCTTATATCACTGTGTCTGGCTACTTCTGTCGTTCAATCTCACACAACTAAACTAAAAAAAAAAAAAAAAATTATGAAAAACAAAAATAAACGATAACTTTCTCCACATAAAGCACATCAGTACCAGCAAATATAATTTTTTTTTTTTTTTTCAAGAAGAAAAGAAAAAAGGAAAAGCCACAAACACTGTTTCAAGAAATTCTCTGTATTGGAGAAGTAACCTCAAAACTCCTCTACTCACTATTAAAGTATTAGTAGAGCGCAAAGTAAAAACATAACAAATTCGCTTATATGCTATGCACAAAATACCTGAAGCTTTAAAAATCCCTCACTATTTGGTCATAAATTTACCAGTTCGTGTCTGCTGAGACGTTCAGTTAGTCGCTGGCTTTATTCCCGATCGCGTTGTGTCTTTTATTTCTGTGCCACGGTGTTGTATTATAAACGTTGATTTGCTTTTTTTGCGCCGGGAAACTTACATAGAGACTTTATAAGTTCCGAGCTAAACTTTTAAAACAAAACAAAGCCCAGGTATCCAACAGACAGTCAGTTAAAAAAAGCCTCGCTAGTTTCATGACCCCAAAGTTGGCTCTGACATTAAATTGTTACTGCTGGCTGCTTGGTTTTTGTGCTGCAGTTTAATTTTTTTTTTTTTTTTTTTTAAATCAATATTGATTCAGATGCGGGACCAGGCAAAGTGAATCAACGACAGTTGGTATACTGCTGTTATCGGTTTTGATAACAAAATTTTCTGCGAATATTTAATCGTTTTTCTCATATTCAAAAAAAAAAAAATATTTTATATAGAAAAATCGGTTATAAAAATTCGGTTGGTTAAGTGAAAAGTGTTTTGAATGAACCGACTATAAATTCATTTATTTTTTATTTTTTTTGGTAGAATTAAATAAAAATATAAACCTTAAGGTGCAGAGAAAAATAAGATCATAATGATGAGGTCTCGATTGACGATGCTGTTCATACTATTATGGTGAGTGCTGAAGAATTATTTATAAAAATACGTTGAGGACACATTTTTTATGTTTCGCGAAACTCCTTAAAATTTTGAAAGGTAAACATTGTTGCAACAAGAAGTACGGAATGCATACAAATGAACTGCATTGGGTACGCATGCATTTTTTTTAAAGCAAATTTCACGCATACATATGTATATATGTATGTACTCGTATGTTTGTTTGTAAATCAGGTCAACTCGATTGATAAAATATTGTAAATCCGTTCAGTTTGTCTGTTCTATATACTCGTACTCTTATGTAAAAATTCTATAGAGCGCAATACATAGCCAGGGAAACGAAAATTGTTGCCCAACAATGTGAAAGCAGACATGAAAGTCATTAAAAACTTGATTTTTGTAAGTCACGTGAGATTAAAACCGCAAAATCAAAAATTTATTTTTTTTTATCGGACTTGTTGGGACTCATCGATTGCCTTAAGCGCGACTGTAGTCAGACTTAATATCTGGAATGATTTGATTCAATGATATTCTCACTATGATTCGTACGATTAGCAAATTCATCAAATCATTGAATCAATCCATCATTTATCTGACATGCCATCAACAATTTCGAATTTAGGTGTAACCAACTTCAAACGCATAGTTTTCGGTCCTCACACCTTTAATAATTTTTTTTTTTTTTTAAATGCTAAGTTCAGCTGAATTGAGTTGTGTATATGAAAAGTCAAGAAGGCAAGGCAAACTCACAGTTCAAATTAATTATGTGTAGAATTCTCTTGGTGCCTATAAAGACATATAAAGCATTTAAAAAAAAATTTTAACTGCTTTTCCCCCACAACCATTTGTTTACGTTTTTTTTTTCACTTTCTGTAAAAGAATTTGTGACCATGAAGATACTACGAGTATATGCATGTATATATGTAGGTATAAGCCTTTAAGATATGACACGGTGAGTTTAGTTTCATCATCAGCGATGATAATGTCAATAGCACGACGACGCTGTATCTTCTCGATGCAAGTCTTATACTTAAATAAAATTTTAAAAAGATGATATTTCACACTTTCATAACAATGATGATGGTATTGGTTTAGAACTTGAAAATCGAAAGCGATTTTGATCATACCTTTGGGTATGTTCTTCGGAAAAAAAATTTAAATTTGATGACATATTTTGCGAAGAAATATTCAAGAGGGGGAGGGACTTGCACTGAAGTGAAAAATAATACGAAGAGCATAAGAAAATGGTAAAATTAATGATCGGGCATTTTTTTGGATAACATCAGTCGGTTGAATGGAAAATTAAATCACTGCATGACTGGAATTACTTACACAAACAGTGGGGAAAAAAGCATGACCCAATTTGTCAAAATATAATTTTATTCCTTATTTTGTTGTGTAGAATGGAAATTTTATGGTTTTAAAACGGTGTTTGTCTGTTTGCCGAACCGTTTGAGCTAGAGATTTGAAATTTGATACAAAGACAGAGTGTGTGAACCATATATGTACATATAATGGGGGACAGTTTCTGTGGGCAGAGATCATCTAGTGAAAAGTACGGATTTGTGATATAAAATATTTTTTTCTGATACATTGTTCAACAAATTTAACAGTGATGTCTTCCCAACCTCCGTCCTCTGTCATGCATTTTATTATATTCGAACGTATGAATGCGAAAAACTGTAAAAAATTGAAAGCAGGTAGCACGAAAATTATGGCCCTTTTTTACGATTTACACATGCAGTTTTCGAACCAAATTCTGATACATGGGGGAAAAAGTCACCCAACAATTTTGTTCTTTTGAACAGAAAAAAATAGACACACTCATGGCGAGCAATGGTGGCTGTTTGTTACGTAAAAAATGTTGGCTTTCAAGACATTGTTTGTTTGCTAGCATTAGTGACTTCACGTAGTCCTACGATAAATAATCGAAAGGTGTCAAATCAGCACGATTGACAGCTCCATTTCTCAAAATCAGCTTGTCGCCAAATTTCGATTTCAATAAATAGATGACTTCTGTCGCCCTACGGTACTTAGTCGCACCTTGTTAGAACTAAGTGTCTTCGAGATCTACTCCATTGAAATTTGGAAAGAAATAGTCAGGCATCATTGTTCTGTGACGATATTCATTGACCATGATAATTTATGAAGAAGTGATGTTCGATAATGCTGCCAGCTTCGAAATCGCATTAGACGGGTCTGTAGGATGTTTTCTGGATTGATCTTACTCCATATGCTTCATAATTTTTTTTCTTATTAACAATCGCGAAAAGCTTGCTTGTAAATCAGCCAAATCACTAAAACAATTTTGCGTCAAGTCAGCGACTCAAGTTGCAACTTCTCAAGAGCGTGATCAGCGAGAGATTGACGCAAATGATGGTCTTGTGGCCTTTACTACTGCACAAGCTAGATTTTACTCTCCATAACTCTCCAATTATTGGAAAGACAGGACTCCATTTGCTACGGCGTCCAATGACAAATAGAAAATTTTGTATTTCTTTTTTAAAATTTCAATTACAGCAATTCTCTGGAGTACGAACAGTTTTACAATTTACTGGAATTATTGCATCATTTAGAGAGTATGTGGTACAACTTGTATCAATAATTCAATGGATTGCTTTGCTCAGATGGACGATTATGTGCCAAAAAAAACACGAGGTCGTCTACAAGTTTCACGACTTGACGACTGATTTTGATTTCACTGCATCAGTATATGACAGCTCAATTTGACTGTTTTCTACAAAAGCAAAAAATAAACATCATTCAGCTTAATGCTTTTATTCAAAATCGGATTATTCAGGCAGTCATTAATATCTACAACTTCTTACGATTGCTAATAAACGTTTTGAACGGACTTAATTTCATTTCAGACATACTTCACAGCTATAGCTCAGAATTGAACATACGCGTAGCATCTGTTCCTATGTACTGTTTGTTTGTAAATCTTCCAGACTTTAAAGTCATCGACAAAAAACTCCCGTGGAGCTAACTTATTGAATGAAGCATTGTTTTCCTTACTCAATGCAACAACCAGGTGGGCAAAGATTAACGAAAGTCAAAGGTGGGCAAAGATTAACGAAATTACTAAGCTGGAACGAGGCCTTCGTTGTAATTTGTGGCTCCCCGACAAAATCCTCAGTTTCACACATTTCCACATGGGTTATCTCAGACTGCTTCCTTAACTTTACAAGTCCTTTCACCCCACGAGGAAAATAGGGCATCAATGACATCTGTGTCGCATCCTCTTCCCTCAGAGGTTTGCAATGCGCTCTGTCTATGTGCCCGATCCTCTGCGACGTTCTCCTTCATATTTTTTTTTTCTGAAGCTCTCAGACACTATGCACTCCATCTGACAGTAACTCCTTTTTTTGGTGTTATAGTTGGAGAAACTCAGATCTCATTGATCTCTGCTGTGCTTGGTAGCTATTATAGCTATTTCCCAAGCGGGGTTTGATACTATACCAGCCAGGTCACAAGCGTACAATCTACCTCCTACTCCGTGGTCAACTTATTCTCCTCCGTGACATCGTACCTAACCTGTTCCCGGATGGAGCTGTTCGTTAGAGATGGGCTTAGGCCAAGTAATTCTTAAGTTGATGCGCAGACATCCGTTTATTTATGAAATCTTACAGCTTTAGAGTAATAAAGGAGCTCACCTGCATCTTCAAGCGGAATTCACCATCAATCAGTATGTAAGCAAAAGCTTTTTAGTTAACACCCGTGGCAAATCATTTCCAAAACCATACCAGAACATAGATCTGATGCACTGTGTTCGTCTGTCGACCCTTCTAAAGACCCGTTTTATTGATATTTTGTAGGTAGATCGAACATTTTCCTAGAACAACTACATTTGTAGCGTACCAGCTACATCATATACGTATAGTTTCTGTAGATACTTCTTCAAACCACTCTCGTTTCGGAGATTCCTCTTCTTGATTGACTTTCCTTCACAATGATTCGTCATATCACCGCCCTTCCGAAAGGTTTGGCCAATCAACCAAACAACTGCGACTTTCACTTTTATATTTATAATTGCGTTTTCTTAAATGACGTTATTTAGCATACATAATTCGGGTACAACATCACATGACATCTTCGATTTCATGTCTGAATGAATCACTCAAAGCTTTTGTATTTGAATTGATTGTTTTGCTTCTTCAAATATCTTGACTTCGTCTTCCAACTTCGTTGTACATAGGTATAGACCGCTTATACATAGGTAGCATACCAGATCTTCTTTTTACTACTGCACAGTGCATGCAGTACTTTTAGAGGTTTGATTATGCCTCTTTGCACTTCTGAAACTCTATGTTCACAGTATTTGTCGATTTTTTTTTTAATGGGAAATCCATCCTTGACGCAGGCTTTATTGATGTTCAACTTTGTATCTTTAATGTTTATTTAGCATAGACAGAAACAATTCTAGCTAAAGTCTTATCTAGCAGATACTATCGAAACTATCTTAAGCGTAGTCTGTGACTGGGTTTCACGACACAATGACTAAGCTAGGAAGAAAAAGCATCAAAAGGCACCACAGCCAGAAGCATTGATTTTAATTGGAAAACATTCGCACAGAAATATTGCAAACTTTCTAGAACGTATCGTGTCCTATCTCTCATTAATTTAACCCAGTCTTGAAACATAAGACGTGACGTTGTGATATTTCTGGTTCAAGTGAATGAACTAATAAATAATTTAAGGCCGAGTTATACCCATTCGACATGAAGGATTTATTGTGCTCTATCCTGGTGCTAGATGATGTTCTTCTGAGGCACTTCGTTATGTTTTGATTAGAAACCGAAGTGTTCAAATTGGATCTTAATCTGCTGTGGGTCAGTGTCCCATAGTTCCTTAAAGTGTTATCCTAATTTTCCGCTGTTTCATCGCAGAACCTGTAGCTCTGACAACTAAGAAAGACAGTAAATATTTGGAACTTGTTTGTTAAATGGAATTTTTATTGTAGATATTCAGAGTACCATTTCGGGATATTGAAAAAAAAAAAAATATTTGAAAATTTCTTGCTACGGCTTCAGTTTGAAAAAAAGGACGCGGCATGTCTACCTGAAATTCGTGGATTCTGAGTGGATATTCATAGTAAAATCAGGAATTAAAACAAAAGTTTCAAAAAAGCTAAATCTGTATTTTGAAAGCCATCTATGAAATGTATCGAAGAATTATACACAAAGTCAGTGTCTATATTGCAAGCGTTTAAGAAGAATCTCACAACTAAACGAAAAAGAATGTCTGTAGAAATTTACAAATCATCATCACTATTCCAACGAAGTGTTATCTAATTAGAAAAACAATGACAGGTCTGTTCATTAAAATTGCAAACTTGTGACTCCACACACTTATGACAGCTTCACTTTAAATTTGAATTTTTAGGTTGTGATAAGGCATGTGAAGGCTATTTGTTTCAGCTTCTGTTAAAACTATGGAACTCTTTTTCAAGTCGGCCTGACTCTGTCTGAATTTACAAAAAATTTTGCAGTACTCGGGCTTGGGAAACCTTGTATATGAAGTTCCATTGTCCTAATTGGCAATTTAAGTCCCAAAAACTAGAAAACTGCCGAGGGACCCATAAGTATTCTATCGTAGTGGTCGTATTTCTAAATAATTTTAACCGTGTGCCTTCATTTGTTGTCTACATTACAGAACATATATAAAAACGAATATAATATATGAAATGGGACATAAAAAATGCATAGGAATATCGTTTACCAACTTATGAACAATAAAACTGAAGTATCAGCAGACGATATGAATTGACAGTCTAACTGCCTCATAAAAAACATTTTTTCTTGCTTATGTGCCTTCTATCTATGTACATATGTACACAGATGTGAACTCGCCAAAAATTCATCCAGAAGGAATAGCTAGCTGCAAAAGTAATGAATGACATCTCTCACGCAGTGCAGTTAATAAATATCGGCCTGTTTTCAAAATTTTCAAATCAATTCAATTCAGTCCCGCAGATTTAAGTGCATGGAATAATTAGTACATATGGGTTATTTGTTGGTTTTTTTCTAGGGTGCATGTTATTTTAACTCTGGCAACATAAACGCACTTGAACTATAGCGTCAAGAATAGGAATGGTTTTACGCTTTACCAACGCTGGGAGATATTGGTGTAAGTTCCTGAAACTGGTATGCTTATGGACAACAAAAGGTATCCGTGAGCTTGTACAGACCAAAGACTTGTTGTTGAAAACTCAAGATCTTCAACTGAACATACATACATATATACGTAAATCGCACTTCTTTGAGGGAGAATTTTGCACAAAGACCTCAGATTGTTAGCTTAAATGACCATCAGCTTCGTTATCATTTTTCCGTGAGGGAAAAAGAGCCAAAAATATTTACGGATCTAAAAATCCATACGAAGTGGTTGGCCTATACATCCTCAAAGAGTGACTGTTTGATGTGGGCTTTGGATGCCACATTTGTCCCTACTTTGTCGTGAATGAAGTGTGTGTACAGAGTCAACTTGCTTTGGTATCAACAGGATGGCGCAGTGCGCTACAATTGTCTCAAACAATTGATTTTTGCTCGGTAACCATGTTATCAGCCGTTTTGGAGACCTGGCTTGACGTCGTTGGACTTTTTTTAAAGGAACTGTTAAACGTCAACAATTCCGAAATAGAACCACCAACAAATGACAATGTATTACAATATTGAATTGACAAGATGTGCTACTGTCGAGATAGTCGCGGTAGCCCTTTAAATTCAAATTATTTTCCATTAGTAGTCGGAATCGAGTGCACTATATTTAACACAGCAACAACCATTGCAGGATATTGACTGTATTTTTAAGAGTAATTTCAAAAAGATTTCAACATTTGGCCAAACCTTTAGTATTAAAGCTAAAGCTGCCGTGACCGGGTAAGAATTGTGTATGGTAGTAGCTGCAGTCTCTGTGTGCTCTCTTTGTACAGGCCTCGATTGTGGGAATCGGCTTGTAAGTCCATCTGCCTTTTGCCGTGTTACCCTACCAGTGCCATAGATGTTGCCGTTTGTCTGCTTTCACCATCCTGGTAAAGTTCGTCTCTGGTCAATTCGCAGTTTGCCCAAGGTAAACCCTTTACATCTCATTGGTGAGATTGTCGACGGGTACCATATCCCCTATAACACTGGCTGCTTCGTTCGAAATTTGTTGGAATCCGCATATTGTTCTGAGAAACTTCTTTTTGTCTCCTTTGTTGTAAATGGCAAAATAGTCCTGGCGTATTGCAATCTACCGGTATTTGGCACCATGAGACGCTTTTTACTGCAGTACTCGACGTGAAGCTTAAAGCTCAATCTGTTGTCGAGCATGTTCCCATGTATTTTAACGCCTCTTTAGAACTGATTGCTTGGCTCTCAAGCCGGAAGTTTGTGTATTCCACACAGTCTTTCGGCTTGTTATTAAGATAGCCTCGGTCTTGTCGTCAGCTAGATCTAGGCTGGCAAATTTTGATCCTGGCGGCCACATCTCCTTCTTTACGTAGTATCTTTCGGAAATATGTTGCTTTGACTCTAATAGACAATTTTATTGAAAATAATTAGCATCCAGCTATTTCACAACTAAAACTTGAAGACACGGCTCAAAAGTAGTCGCTAGAAAACTCTAGCTAAGCCAAGAAGGACTTAATTTAAATCGTCGCTGCCACCCTATCCATCCATCTTAAGGTCTAACTAATTTCTTCTCAAAACCAGCACTGGTATCGGTATGTAGCTACTCGAAGAAGTTGAAAACTTCCCAATCCAGGAGGACATACAAGTATTTGACGCCAATTATGTGCTATTTTCGTCGATTGTGAAACTAATTTTTTTTTTCCCACAACCGGATGTGTACGAGTTGCTTGTCGTGCATGTTTGTTTTTTTTTCTGGTTTTTATTTGTAAGCAGATTCAAATTATTTCCAACACTATTTTCCATAAATGGTTCCACAGCCCGGGATGGTACTAAACCTTAATCAATAAACCTCTCCGGATGACCGCCTTTTCTCAGTCTCTACCGTATGTCCGGACTTGATTTGAAGATTCCCTGAGAGGTACGTAGTTTGTTGACGTACAATTGTTATTAATGCTAAACCCATTATCCGTTTTGCTCCACACAGCGTACCTACTCGTAATTATCAAAGCTTCCCCCATCGTGCTATGAAACAAACATGAACAACATTTATAATTCTTTTAATTTTCTATTACTAATGCCTTGTGTACGAGTATTTCTGGTCGTAAAAAAAAAGTTGGTTTTCCCAAAGTAGGTATGCACCTCTTCAGTGTGATGTAATCGATTTATAATCGGTTAATTCAAGTTTTCACTGTCGACTCCAACTTCAACTATTTAGAGCAGTTAAAATTAAATAATATGTCGATGTACTTATAGATTTCGTCATCAACAAAGTCAATAGACCTCTCTACATCACGACCTGTTTAAAATTACCGACGACAAATGATTTTTAAATGATTTTCACTTTCATTGGATAGAAAATCAATAAAAAAAAAAACAGAAAAAAATAGTTTAAACGAACTTGAAGCAAAGACACCAAAGCCCATTAAAAGTTGACCACATAAATGTGCATATATGCACATACTCGTACATATTTTTGCTTTTGAATTTTCACAAGACTGTTGTATAGTCTTGAAGATGTGCAACGTAATCTATTATAACAAAAAAAAATGTTTCCGTTTTCCCCTAAAACACGAATATCTCAACCACAATAGCTAAACAATTAATGCTAATACCACAACTGTTCAGCCGGATGAGTTTTGTAATTTTTTTTTTATTCACTTTAAGTGGGACACTTGACCTTTTGGTCTTCGTTGTTCTTCTTTTCTTCTTCATTTTTTTTTTTTTTTTTTTGTACTTCTTTGTTGTGATGAAGATCAGAGTAAGAAAATGTTAATTGATTGAATTGGGCTCGTGCCAAGGAAACAAAAGATGATTGAGAAATGAAGATAAATAAATGAAAAGTCTTAACTTAGTCAATATTTTCTTATAGAAACTTTTCGTGATAATTATTAATGTTAAGCAAAACAAACTCGCGACAAAATGTTACGACATTTTATTGTGTGTCTCATAACGTAAGAGAAAGTTGCAAACAATTTTTTTTTTATCACTTAACAGAAAAGGCATATTGCTGCAGAAAGCATGTGATCTGAAGAAGACGGTTTTTTTTTTTGAAGATGTTGCGACATACATTCATACTTAACTTAATTAAAGGGCTCCCGACCCGTGAAGAGATTCTGCCTGAGACACGACTGCCTTCCGTCCTCTGCGGTCCCGGGCCCGTTGTGAAGACCTGGCATCCACGACAGCCGGATGTTCGGTCTTCTTCGCCGTCTCGAACCTGGGGGCTGTGATTTAAAGATCCTCTTGGCTGGAGCGTTGTTGTCCATTCGCTCGATGTGACCGGGCCAATGTAGTCGACGTATCTTTGCTTTTTGGACTGCATCCACATCCTGGTACAGCTCTTAGAATTCGCGGCTGTATCTTCTCCTCCATACGCCCTCCTTGCATATGCTTTCGTACATATCGTCCAGAACTCGGCACCATATAGCAGAACGGGTAAGATGAGCATTCTTCTTCCTTTTGTTCGGCGAGGTTATGATCAGGATTATAAGGATCATAAACCTCCCACTTTACTGCATCCATACTGGTCCGCCGGTGGGGTTAATATGAGCGTTCTATAGAGCATTAATTTGGTCCGTCGAGTTAGGAGTTTTGAACCCAGTTGTTTTGCCAAAGCAAAGTAGCAGCGGTTTGCTATAGTGTCATTTGTGGGATTTATATTTGTTCCGAGGTAGGTGAACTCCTTAACTGACTCGAAGTTGTAGTTATCAATAGTGACGTTCATTCTATTCTACCAATTCGTTTCGCCTGCTCTTCAATTGCCGTAAACACGTCTACCACGGGTTGTCAGAATCTACCGATGATGTCAATATCGTCTGCGTATCCCAGCAGTTGGATAGATTTGTGAAAGATAGGGCCTTCCGTGTTTACACCTGCCCTGCGCACTATATGCTCCAACACGACATTGAAGAAGTCACATGACAGCGCATCTATTTGCCGAAATCCGGTGCAGGTTTGAAAGATCTCAAAACAGCTATTTCCAAGTTGCATAGAGCATCGTGTGTTTTCTAGCGTTACGCGACACATCTGGATAAGTTTTGACGGTAGCCCGAATTGGACCATCGTCTGGTAGAGCTCAAGACGATGAATGATGTCATAAGCGGCCTTAAAGTCGATGAATAGGTGCTGAGTTTCGACTTGAAATTAGTTGGTCTTTTCCAGGATTTGGCGTAGTGTAAAAATTCGGTCCATTCTCGATCTGCCGGGCCGGAAGTCACACTGGCACGTGCCGATTAGTGTCTTGCAGAAAGGTTTCAGACGTTCACATAGTACGTATGCCATATGTACATAGGTGTTCATTTAAGGATATCAGCTTATGCGTTGCCCAACGCACATATATTTTAATATCCACGTTCAGATCAAGTTAAATCCATTCATCAAGTACTTAACAGATACTCGTATGCCTGTCTACTTACCACAAAAAAAAAACGATAATGTACCTTGCCCCTTATTAGTTTATAAGCTGAATTCAATTTTAGGACCATTATATGCTCATTAGAAACTCACTACTTGAATTCTGGATAGTCATAGGAAACCAATTAGAAGCAGTCCGGCTTTTCGAAATAATTGCTGAAGGTTTTGTAATATTGAAAATAAATTTCAGCTCATTAATTTCTAATTTGTCAATTATAAAAGGAAACCTAAACTAATGATTATAGGTTCTAGTGGCAGGCTGCACGAGATGCAACCTCACGTAGGCCAGTAAGGTCCATTGTGTTACCACCACAGGATCAACACCTCCAAAGATCTACCCACCGAACCAGGAGGAACTAGAAATAAAACGCTGAACGCTTCTATTGCTTGCATTACCCAGTTCGTCAAGATTTTTGAATAACTAATCCCCTCAATACAGGTTCCTCCGATCGGAGAGAGCTTCGCATATCCATGTAGCTTCTGCAAAAGTCGTTAACGAAAAGACCCAGCCTGGTGGCGTGTCCGTCGATAATGCAGTGCCATGTTACGATACCTACTGTATTTGAAATGAGCGCCCTTTTGTGTTTAAAAAGGCAATTGGAACGTTTCAGATCCAGTTTGGGCCAGATCTGCCTAATGATGAAGCAGTTAGTACTATTTGCTCATCTGCGATTGGTACTAGCAGTAGCGATGAGCTTGAGTAGCACACCGATTCGATACTTAGTCGGCAAAATTGATAGGGTTGTACCCTGCCTGGCGAGCTCGTCGGCCATGCAATTCCCTTGTATGTCTCAATGGCCCTGGACTTAAATGAGGTGGATCTTCAGCTATCTCGTCAACAGACGATTTAGGTGAGTTAAAGATGACGGATTCCATGAATTTTATTGCAGCTTGGATGTCGGTAAAAATTATGATATCCCGCTAAGATCTCACATTGTACTTTATTCAAGACGAAGCAGTATAGTAGTATAAAAAAATTGCTCAAGACTTTCAAAACATAAATTTACTGCCACTTGAACCTCTTTATTCGTCGAAAATGGTTGCTCTTCTAATTGATTAGAAAACCGATGAAAGACCGGAAATACTCCTACAAACGAAGTTGTCAAGGCCATTTGATTGATGCTATTTTTCAGACACAAGGTACATTCAGTTCTTTAATCTACAATAACTAATCAAGAATATTTGTATATTCATGCATCAAAAACGAATTCTGGTGTTTGTGCTGGGGTATACGGATCCAATCATAAAATCTTGAAACCGAAAAGTCTAAGTGCATCAACCACGTGCCAGAACCTCTGAGCATACTATGTGAGTGTGTATGTGGTACTCTGTAATACTACAAAGGAGAAGCATTTTTCGTAGGGAAATACCTCCCAAAATGATCTGAGGAACTCCTCCGCAGCAGTAATTCTCGCCTTTATTACGAAAGTGGAATTGTTGTTGGAGTAATATTGGCTTGTGGTATTATAGATCTTCCTTGGTCGCAGTACCTTTAAGCTCAAGGGCACACCCAAAATTTAAAAAAAAAGTCTCAGGAAACGCCAGCGAATTTGTTCACGCTTCCATCCCTAGTAAGCGCATGAAATAGGTCCAAGAGTAATACGATACTATCCATTGGTGCGACAAGCAATCCAAATGGTTGTGGGAAACTAGACGCTACTCTTTACATAAACTAGTTACGCTAAGTTTTTGATCTGACATAAATTTAAAACAAGGAACCTCAAAAAGTCTGCCAGCTGCCGTTCAAACATCCTCTTTTATGGACGCATGTGTTAATCTTCGAAAGATACTAATAGCTCGGGCTCTCAGGTATCTATGTATTTCCGATAGCCGCCGCGTTCGGACAAGAATATCGTAAGGTGGTAGTTGCAGTCCCCTTGTGCTCTCTTTGTACAGGCCTCGATCGTCAGAATCAGCTTGTACCTCCATCTGCCTTTTTCTGTGATACCACCTGTCTTACCCCAGTATACATGTAGATGTTACGCGTTCTTCTGTTTTAACCTTTCTGGTAATGTTGGTTTCTTGTCGTTGCGCAGTTCGCCTAAAGTTAACCCTTAATATAGGTACCATATCCGCCATAACCCAGGGTGATTCGTCCGAAATTTTTCGGAAACCGCATATTGTTCTAATTGCGCAGAGCCTGTATGAAAGCATGTCTCCTTCGTTATATGTGCTTCCGCCCCGACCTGAGCAGTATATAGAAGGATTCAGCTTACCGCTCTGAATAGAAGAATCATCTTGGCATATCCAAGTTCACCGATATTTGGCAGGAAAGCGCTGCCTTAATCTGTGACGCCTTTTTACTGCAGTACTCGACGTTGGTTTTAAGACTCGGTCTGCTGTCGACCATTTTAACATCTCTTTTGATCTAATTGTTTGGCTCCCAACACAGAACTTGGGTCCAGTCTCTCGGCTGATTATTGAGACAGCCTCCGTCTTGCGGTCAACTAGCTAGAGGTCGGTAGACTCTGGCCAATTTTTGAAACTTGGGGACTCTACATCGTGAATGCGGTATCAACAGCGAAATCGTCAGCAAAGCCATTTTTGATCCTGGCGACCGCTTTATCCGTGGCAGAGTCTACCTCGTGGATGTATTTGGCCACGGTATCCACAGTGATATCGTCAGTAAAACCGATCATCACTCCTTGTGGTAGGGTTAATCACAGAACTTCGTCTTATATTCTGTTCCACAGAACGGGTCCAAGGACCTACCCCTAGGGCATTCTGATGGAAACATTATACAATTTAACGCCATTGTGCGTCTGGTATCCCAATTTTTTGTAGTAAACTAGTGAAGAATTTTGTTCAGGAGGCAATATGATGTATCCATTCTGGTCGTTCGGTCACCCTGTATTTTGAAATTGGTTCTTCCATGCGCAAAGCATCGTATTACATGTTTTCCACTTATTAACAAAGAAAATCAATCTTGAACTTTATTTCTACATAACACTCGTGGTCTTCTGAAGTAATCGTAATTTGTCTGCTAATGAACATAAGTGTCTTAAATAATTTCAAAACTGATTTAGATTAGGTGCTCTCAAGATACTTCTCTTTATCCAAGACGTACTTCAGCCACACGATCTATTCGTAATGTCATTTCCCGTCAAAGACATACATACTCGCACGAGTATCTAGTGTGTACTTACGCACAAAACCCATCGAAAAATAGAGTGTGTTTGCGCAACGAACGTATCACGCACTAAGAGAGGAAGACGCAAATCAAATATCTCCAAAACTGGCCTTGATTTAATTTAATAAATTATTTTAAAAAGGTGATACCCTATTCCGTGTTCAAGTTCAAAGTTACGAGTGTGTTAACATGCCCTCGTAAAAAAAAAGAAAGAAACCATACCAAAGGCATTACCCTTCCATTTTTCTTTTTTTTACGGTTTAATCTCTTTGTGAAGTATGCGCTTACAACTTGTTTTGATTGTAGCCGTTTTAATAATCTAGATTTTGAGATGTTTTGGCCAAATTTTTAAAGCAAAGCTTGAAAGTAACTAACTAACGATTGGAAATGTGTTGAACTGTAAAAGGTCATTGGGTTGAGTGAGATATAATCCGCTCTAAATGCGCAAGGAAGTACATGCTTGTACATTGATATGAGTACAGTCGTAGAATGCAGGGTCAAACTTGGATTGAGTCTTAATCAAGCTCGAGTTAGTCAGCTAACACTTCACAGTTTACGAGTGTATAATTTGTAAGCATTATACAGAGCTAACAATTCAGTTTTGTTTATTTTGCAGAAGCGCTATTTAAATTCTTTGTCGAATGGCTTTTCATATAAAAATCATGTAAGGTGTGTGCAGGCAAACAGCATTGCGTCATAGTGATCTGAGATAAAAAGTTTATTTTTTATGCTCAGGCACGTCTTCAGTCACAATTTTAGAAAACAAAGAATGCAATATGGACTTGGGACTTTTTGCATTATAAATGCTAAAGAATTACGATAGAAAATTCGTTTGATACTTTGCTAAGCTGGATCAAACAGTGGGAATCAGAAGTTTGAAATCAAGTTCAATTGTTTTCGACCACTTTTTATAACGTTCTTTGCAGTTTTCGAAATCTGGTAATGTAGTTATGGGAGATCAGGTTAGGTTAGTTTAGTTATGAGTTCATCATAACATCATAGTGGGTCCATCGCGATCCCTAGGGAATTTTCACGGCCAGAAACCTAGTCCAATTCGCCCATGCACTTAATTTCCCTGCAGAACCTAAATATGGACTCATTTTTGTTCAAGGAACCAACCTCCCCCAGATCCCTGAAAAAGTATGTATCTTCCAAGGTACTTTATTCTACTCCGAGCAATTGCTTCACATTCACAGAGTAGATGAGTAATATCCTCTGCGCCATGTAGGTTATCGCAATACCTGCATGTGTTCATGTTAGTTAAGCCTAATCTCATAGCGTCCTTCCTCAGGAGGCAAGGGCCAAAGAGTATTCCTATCGCAATTCTTAACTTTGATCTGCTGAGCTTTATTAATTCTCTAGATTTTTTCCGATCTAACACAGGCCTTAGAAACCCTGTGCTCTTCTAAGTTTCACCATCTTAGCTCGGCCATATTTATGATTTTATCGACAATAATTCTCTTAGCCACGGCCATTGGTGGCCTTATACCATCAATTACGTCATTTATCGGTAGCTCTGTTCCTTTTTTGGCCAGTACGTCGGCACTTTCGTTACCTTCTACATCACAGTGCCCAGGTACCCAACATAGTCTGACTCGTTTCTGTGAACATAATGCCCTAATCATTGCAGCAGTTCAGATTTAGTGATATAGAACTCTAGCGCCTTTAGCGGAGCCTGATCATCAATGTAGATGGCAATAGTTTTGCTGGATACTGATCCCATCTCAAGCAGTTCCGCAGTTTTGATACTGCATGTGTCCGGAAGTTGTAGAGCCACGTGTAGGTCCATGTCACTTGAATATATGACTGACCCCGTACTCACTAGTTTTAGAGCCATCCGTATATATTGAGATTTCGTTTTCGACTGAAATTTTTTTCCTTTTCCAATTTTCCCTACCAGAGACACGTAAGTTAGAATGGGTCTGACTACGATAGTATATAGCCAGTGCGTCATGGCCGGTTTCAAGGATTTAACAAATTTGGGATAATTTTTTGTATCTTTTCACTCAATAAAAAGGCATTTTTCGTCTCTATCAAAGGGTTTTGTCTGTAATTAAATATTTGTGACTTGAACTAGTAGCGTAAGGGCCTGATGTGGTAAAGTGTTAAACTGAATTGAATTCAGTATTTTGACCAAATAACCTTTGGTCAGTAAAAAAAAAAGACAGATGTACGAATCTTAGACAGACTATACGTTTTGTGCTTGTTAATGGAAGTCCCAAAGGCGAATTGAAAAGCTTTCTCATGAACGTTATTTTAATACTTTCGAACGATTTTCAGACATTCGCGAGATGTGAGACCGTAGAAAATGCTTGTTGTTTTCTGAAATTCGAACTCTGAACCTCCTACTCAGTAGTCCAACACAATAGCCACTGAGCCACGACGGTCACAGACTTTGGGCCCTTTTAGTTCACTTTTTTAAAAGATGAGGTGACATCAGACGATGATGTTAATCCTTTATTAAATCCCTCGATCTGCCGATTTTGTTCAAAATTATTATGCATACAGTTTTGTTCGTATGCAACAACATGGCATACCAAGATTTGACAAATTCTTAAAACCAGTGTTTAGCCTTTAAGGGATATAAAAACAAACAGTTATCGTTAGAGCACATGTTTCAAAACTTAGCACTTTGCAAATGAGCAGTTTATAAAGGCACATAGCTGCAAGCAAGTATAAGACAGTCTTGCCCCTTTTTTTATCCTCAATTTGGCTCGCACTGCAGATGGTGTACGGATGGATCAAAGATAGATTCTAAAGTTTTTGCTGCACACATCAAAAGATTTTGGAAGCACTTTGAAAATATCCTACTGGAAATAGTAGCCTATACTGCAGCTCATAGGTATACATACAATTGCAGTTTAACAAATTTGCCCAACGTTCATTTTGTTTTTTCCAACATAGTTGCTCACCGTGGCTCAGTGGTCAGTCCGTTAACTTACTTAACGGGAGATACGACGTAAACCAAATCCCAAAAAACTCCAAAAAATTGTTCCAAATTCGCCATCTTGCGGATGTCTGAAAGATGTCTGCGACTCCTAACTGCCGTGAGAAGATTCTCAATTATGCCTTTCGGATACGACATTAAAAGCGTTCCCCGGTCGTATATAGGATGTTTGAGATACATAGTACGTAAATGATTATTTATTTCACTAATCTCCATTTAGCTTGATATATTTCGCCCAACCGTGTTCCAAATTTTGAGCATATTCTTTACTTTTTAGGACAAAAAATAGTCAGAAGTTGTCGAATCTGGAGAATAGGGTGGACTACTACGGATGGAATTTATTATCAAATTCTTCAGTTGTGACTTCATTTAGACGTCCCAAATGCTCTATATCACTTGCACTTGTACGACAATGAAACTTGTGAACCATCCTATGCGATGGAGTATATGTTGTCCCCGTGATACTTCAGCTTTTCTTTGGTATCTTAAATAGTTTACTACGCAAAAATAATGCGTGAGTAGCTTTTTAGCAAAAAAATCACAAATTTATTCGCTTTCAAGCGCTTTTAAGGATTTCCTATTTGACAGATCCCCTTGGAACTATGTGTGTTTAAAATGGCAGAAATCTTTTATCGAATCATCGAAATATGGTACGTGTCAGTATTAAGCTGATTTGTAGCATAAAAGTTGATCTTTTCTACGAGTACTCACAACAAAGTCTAGCTCTAGTGGGCATCGAATCATGATATTTCTGATTTGCTTGCAAGAAAGGGCTTATCGAAGATTTTCAGCGGAATCTTAGACTTTGCTTTCAGAACAATTACATACAAATGACAGAACAATAGGTGCATAAACTGTTTTAAAAAAAAAGAGACAATGGGCGCCGTGGCACAGTGGTTAGTGCGTTGGATTACGGATTACTGAGCGAGAGCTTCGATGTTCAAATCCCAGAAAACACCAACAATTTTTTTCACCGTTACCTCCTCTAGTAAAAACTGTCATGAGAAGGGTTCCAAAAAAAGCCTTTCGGATATGGCTGTAAGGTGTAGGTCGCTTCCCAACGCGAATAGTCGCAAGAAGCTAGGCGCTGGACCACATACGGTCTGTTGTGTATTTGTTTTTTTTCATGCTCAAATATGTCAGATACTAAGGCCAACAAGTTTTTGCCGCAGCTCAATGATTAGTGCATTAGCCATACCAAGCAAAGCTACATCTAAAAACTGTTTCGCCGGTGTGCTGTCTTCCTTGAAGACGTGCCAGAAAAAGCTGTGTATTTAAGACTATTATCCTCCTGATTTGCGCCAGGATTAAATTAGTGAGAACCAGACTCAAACTCATGCAATGGTTGTTCAGTGGATACTTAAAGATAATTCGACATAACGACACCTAGAATATGCATGTGGTAAATGTACTCATTTACAGAATAATTAGTCTAATTTATTAGCATTTAATTAAAATATTCACAAGAAAACAAGCAAAGTACTGCTGGAACTATTTCTTTTAATAAGTTACCATGGACACGTTTATGTTCTTATAACGCAGTTGGTAATGCATAATTTGCCTACGCGTTCTTGTGCAAAGTAACAGCGCACTAGGTGACCTACACATAGTTCTACCAGACCTCTGAATTCCAGATATCTATGGACTGCAGTGCTGTTCACAACTTTCGCAACCGGCCTCTAGAATGCACATTAACATTTTTTTCTAAAGCACATTTTCTAAATTCACAGGCCGCTGCAGATCCGTTAGAGGTGACCAAGGTCAATCTTCTAACACTTAGACTTCTTTGTGTGCGTATTTATGTCTGCAAATTACCTGCGCATACTTTGTTTACACTTACAACGTGTACAAAGCATTAAACTTGAATGTGAGCTTTTGTTTTTGTGGCATACATTCGTCTCTAGGTATAGATTTTCAATATGTCATACGAATGTACATCCACACGTACGTATCCACTGGAGAATACCTGTTTTGCAACGTATCTCAACTCAATGTTTGGTATAATGCCTATCCTATTACTCATAGATCAATTTCTCATTAAAAATGTAAGCTTTAGTGTCATCAATTCAGTGACAACAGCCAGTCGGGTTTATTCTGCTCTTATATGGTAAGTACGACGCCAACTAAACCAATAGATCTCCAAGTATGGTTTCTATCGGTGTCATGTACAAAAACTAAATAATTTATATTCAACGCGCCTAAAAATCGTTAAACCCTTATCGCATGTTCATCATTCACTGTATAAATAGATCTTCTATTTCTTATTTATTTTCAGAAGAAAAAAAAAAACCACGAACACATGTATCTAAAACGATATGATGTCAAATCTCAAAGAAAAAAATATCTTACACACTCATAGTTCGTGCCTCCGAGTATACAGATACATACTCGTACACGAGTAGCTCCTCTTCAAACATTTTTGAGCAGCGATTCACTTATGCATAATTTTTCTCTGTTTGCATAAGTATCTATAAAAAAAGAAAAAGAAAAACACTGCATCAACAAACGATGGTCAATTTGATGGCTAACTCACATGACCAGTACTAATTTCACTACTTTACAAATAATACAAGCGCGAGACCCAAGCATGCTTTCAAAATTCGCTAAATTACACAATTGCTATAAAAAGTAAAAAAAAAAAAAAAAAAAAAAACAGATAGGATCTCTTAGTCAATAAAATTTCTATGGCACGTGACACAAACAGGTTTTAATTTCACTCATTTACGAGTCTATAGTTTGAATAGTAATACTTTATGTACTCACACCATAGATACTCGTACAATAGATTCCCATCAATCTTCGAATCATCTTGGTCTTGATCATGCTTTGCTTGAATTGTGTTTAATGTATTTTATTTTTTTGTTTTTTATTTGCTACCTAAAGTAATTGAATATTTGGAAAAATCCAACTTTAGTAAGCTAAATAATAAACAATTAATTTTACGGTAAAACCAATGATGATAGTGCATTAGCATAATTTAAAGAGAGACTTAATCAAAGTATCTTTAATGTTGTTCCGGGTTATAACAACGGATTTATCAACTTTTGTGGATGGTTGAGCACTTGGCATGATATAAAATGCACTTTTAAATTCGAATATACAGTTGGGTTCACATAAATAGCACACCCTTACCTTTTAATACAAAATTTCGTTCAGAAAATTTTCTAAATGCGAGTTATAAAAACTTTTTTTTTTTCAAATGATTAAAGCCCGAAACAGACGTGCAGCAGCTCACGCGAGACAGATGTGTAGTAAATTGTTGACTTTTGAACGCATTAATTTTCTGTCATTTCTTCCATCGACTTTTTGACAGTGGACCCCAAATTGTTAAATGTCACTTACATGAAACGTCATATCACAAAAATGTACTACTTTGCTATTCTACTACTGGAAGTTTGCATCAAAATTGAAAATAGAGACGTCTTGCAGCGACGCATAGTAGTGCAGCAAATACATGTGTCCCCTTACATATGTATAAAGCCATGTTCTAAAAAGCTTTCAATTTATCAACAGAAAATACAATTTAATAAACCTAAAAATGTGCTGTTCACATAAAAAGCACAGCCAAACAAATTTAACAAAAAAGACAATAAATGAATAAGAAAGGAAAGGATTTAAGATACAAATATTTTGGTATTTGGTAGGAGAGCTTTTGCTCCTACTTACTTCCAAGCGCTTAGATCTACCCAAAGGACCTCCCAAAGCTCATCCAAATTCATTGGATTTGAGTGCTTCAAAATAATCTCCACATCGTTCCAAAGGTTCTCTATTGGATTTAGATCGGGACTTTGAGCTGTCCAATCAAGTAACGATATTTGCCGCTCCGAAGGCTTATCTCATGATAAGTGTCCATGATGTAGGCATAGACTCATGACTCATCAGTGTTTGGCTCCATATGGCTCTCTAGAATGCTTTTGTACTGATGTTGATCCAGGATGCAACCAATTATTACGATATGTCCAACACCATGCTGTGACATCGCTGCCCACACCATTACAGTCCCACCACCATGTTTTACGGCCTTAATGGTGCACCTGGGATTGTATTCCTGGTTCGCTGATCGCCTTATGCAACCAACGATTTGTCCTTGTGAGCAAAAGCAAGTCTTTTATTTCGGTTCTTCTATGACACGAGAGGTTTCTTCCGAGCAATTCTTCTGTTGAGCTGGAATTCAAATGGAATTCCATCAGACGGCGACGCACAATTACGGCTGATATTTGGACATCATGCTGGTCACACAATTATGCCTTAATTTCCCGAAAGAGGTCACTGCAGCTTATCCTGTGTATAAGCTGTGAATGGCCCTTTACTTCGTAATGACAATCTCGTTTAACAATCGTAAAATAGAGAAGAACACCACGATCTTCTTTGCAGTATGTTTTGACGCTCATAATGGTGCAATTCTATTTAAATTATCCTTTCACTGGAATCCAGTTAGTGCATTACAGTGTAAATTGCAAAAAAGAAGAGATATTTATGTGAACACCACTGAACACTACTGTCACTCTAATTTCGAATATGTACTTCCATTCATTCATTGGATTACGAATGTGGATTTGTTTTTCAAGTTTAAATTTTCGAGATTTTTGCTATGCTATGCAAAAAAAAACCAGATAAACGTTAAAATTAAAACAAGTCAAACGATAAACAATAGATACTTCTAGTTACAAACTCGTTTTGTTTTTGTTTTTGTGCAATGTTTGCTTTGGAAGATGCTTAATTTTATACATCTATAAATGTATATGGATGTATCTATGTTGTTTATATCTCAGAGCTATAATTTGTATGACGGTCGAACGTTCTTTGTACACTTTGCAGTCATTATATTGCACTTTGCCTTATAAATGGGAGCCACTTGCTTTGTTTTCGTGTTAATTTGGTAGAATTCCGAAATTTTGACCAATCCAGTTTGATAAAAACTACAATAGTCGACAAGTATTCGGCTGTATAAAACTTGTTCAATACACGTCAAGATGTGTGATCTAGTTGACTAGTGGAGCGAGCTACAATAATCGTTGACAAGTTATTTTGGTCTTAAACTGTGATGTAAGACCTGAAGATCGCTGCATAAATGGGAAGCTCCTTTACCTAAGCACATGTAGCAGGAAATAAATTGAAATTCATGGTCGCACTATACTGCTAAACGTTAACACGTTTGGCTGTACATGACAGTCAGCATGCCTACCAGAGATGTAAGTCTTCGGAGACAGCTCTGATTGAGCTTACATGCAGAGTGCGTCGGGCGCTCGATTGCAAGCACTTCGCTCTCGCTATCTTCTTAGATTTTGAGGGCGCCTTTGACAAGTTTCCTTTAAGAGGATAGGAGCTGCCCTAAGGTCCAAGAAAGTCGATCCCCTATAGTGGAGTGGATCCTCGCTATGGTTAGGTTCAGAATTACTACTGCTACTCTTGGTAGTTGTATGGAATACGTGAAAAGGCTTTGCAGTTTGTGAAACCAAATGGTTGATCACTACTAAGTAGGCTTAAAGAGAGGGGCTACCCTGCTAAAGAGTTTGCCAACGACGAGTGTATTGTCGCCTACCGCCTTATTGTTTTCGCATGCAGGCGGCAGTCAACATTGCCGGGACTTGGTACCGTGAACAGTCATTGTCCATTAATCAAGCCAATACTGAGATGATGGTATTCGCTATTAGCAGGAAGCTACCTCCTGTGAGATGGTCATCCTACAAAGTTAGGTTTAATAACATATTGACTACTGACGAAGTCTTGGTACATACCGGCAGGCGAAGATGTAGATCAAAATAACTGGTGCGAGCAGAGCCAAATTTCTGCTCAATCTACCCAAAATGGACTTGATAACTATTACAGGACTCATCACTTGTTTCACTCCCATTAACGAACATCTGAAAACCATAGGACTTAGGTGTTCGGGCCTTTGTGAGATATGCCTGAAAGAAGGCGTAACTGTCACACACATCCTGTGCGACTGTTCTGCTTTTGCATTCAACAGGCACTTTACCACGGGCAATTTGATCCTTGCGAAGCGCACTGGTAGGTTTGGAGTGCGGACAATATTAACTACTTTGCTACTCGGGCTACCTTCGGCCAAAGTGCAACAAGCCCTCAATGGAAACGTGCTACTATTCAACGATGGATAACACCCTACAGAGCTTGTACAATTTGGCATTTCGTCCGATTCTTACTTTTTTTAAGCTTTCTCATGACGTTTGTCAGACATTCGCGAGAGGTGGGAATGTAAAAGAATTCAAACTGCGAAGCTACGGCACAGTATCATTAATACATTATCTCCAGGATTTTCCAATCTCTTTAAATATCTTTGCAGCACGGAGCAAATTAGAGTCAGAATTGGATTTCTATGGGCAAGCGGCAACCTTTCCCCCAAGGCGTATCATAATGAGTATTTCTCTCTTCGCAAGCCCACCTACCTTACCTAACCTAAGGCTTAGATAGCCGGGCAATGTACAACAAAATTGTGGTAAATTTATTTCATTGCATATCTTGTTATCCTTCGATCACGTCGCTACTATGAGCTCTGGTATAAAAATCCTAGAGACTCAGAAAAATAATCTGACGATTCTGTCTGTCTGCCCTAAACAACTGGCGGTTTACCTGAAACTCGGGCTCGGTGCGGTCAAATTTTGAGGAGAATTTTCGACAAACTATAACGAAGTAGGAAAAAGTGAGTAGATGTCTCACTAAAATCATAAATTTGAAAGCGAAAAACTTACGGAAAGGAGTATAAGGATATAACGTTCTTCACTTAACCTTTACACAAAACGGTATTTTATTCAAGTGCCCTTTGAAAGGCTTGCTGAAAATATTTTCACTCGATCCATAACCGTAAAGTGTACTGACACATATTGAAATCGGGTTCAGAAAGCTCCTCAAGTGGCTTTAACATCTAAAGTCATGCCTCTGTGTGCCAGAGCCAGACATACATATGTACGTGTACACAAATGCTCCAATAGTCGGGGCAATGCACAAGTAAGTCAATTTACCCAGCTGTCAACTTCCCGAACCCACTTTTAAATCAACTTTCCGAACGACACGACACCTTTTATCATGTCATTCGCACTTATTGCTTCCACTGTGGACCTGTACGATACTCGTATATGGAGCAGTTTGCTTTAATTAAGCGCACAGCTTACACCTTTGATCGCATACAGCACAGCAATATCGAAGGTTTATTTATCTATCCAAAGATATATTTTATTTTTATTTGATTTATGCGATAATGTAATTGTTCTAGTTAATGAAATTTCTTCTTCTAAGACGAGGAGATAGTTCCTTTCGTTACGAGGAGCTTGCAATTTTAGGATCCCCCATATAATCTCTAAAAATCGACCAAGTGCCATGAGCAAAGACTGAACAATTGCAATGAAAGTATTCCAGAGTACTGTCATCATCTGCAGAAGCAATGAAAAAAAGGTGAAGTGAAGGTGACGCCAGAACGCTGTCCACCGCATACTGGATATTCCAACTAGCTACGCTTACGTGCAAAGCCAAATCTAACGTGAATGGAGGATACAGAAAAGCTTAACGTGGCTCAAGCCCTAAGAAGTTATTCTCTGACCCATTGTGCCACGAGACTCAACTGCCAACCAAAAGGACCCAACTTAGGTTCAGGAGATTGCATTACCCGCAATCCCATTGTGCCTGGGGCCCAAGCAAAACTAAGTGAGCTTACACTGAATTTCCACTATTAGGACACAAGAAAGTCTAACGTAGATTCAGGTTCTGTAAGATACTTCTCTGACCCCTGTCCATAAAATTCATTGGACGTTTCATTTATCGCAATCCCATTGCGTCCTGAGACCCAACCAAGATTTAGACCGAATTCAGAGAGCTCTAGCATTGACGGACTATATTGAAAGTGGAATTAAGCCTTAAATTACAGCCTGATAGGCACAAATTCTTCATTTCTTCCGCTTATTCTTGACAAAGTAATTTAAAGCCATTAGGTTAGGATAGCAATGCATGTCAACTTAATGAGAAATAAGACCTAATGTTGTGGTCTTCAGGCAAAGTACCAGGACAACACTCTAGACTGGCTCTGAAGCCATGTATTAAAATTCGATCACAATTCTTTTTGGCTCAAACTCCGGCCAAATCCAATCCTGAGCACGAAGACATATCACCAGTTGACTTTGACCTTGCCCAGAAGTAGAAGTTATGAGGTTAAAGACGTCTGTTGGCATATCCAGAAGACAGGAGTTGAAGTATAAGTATCGTGCAAGGCCGTCAAAACTTTAGTGCGGGCTATGCCAAAAGAGAGCTTACCTATGACGGAAGAGTGCCTTTGTACATAGTGCTCCCTACGATGAAAGTATTAAGAGAAGGCTGAATAAAAAATGCATCTAGGACACAGCTAGGTATGCACCCTGGCACCCCTCATCAGGTATAAGTCATCAACAAAGCCAGCCTACGATCATGTATGGCAGGACTCGTTAACTCATCGGGCGCAAGACATGTATTGTGTTTTCCACATACTCTAGAGTAAAGACCTCAAGACCCTCATTCATTCGCTCCAACTACCACGAACTAGCACACGTTTGTGGAATGATAGATCTCTATGCGACTAATCGTCGCTTTGGTGAACAGAGGTGTATGGCTGGTTTTAGTTGTTAGAACTGTCTACTGCGACATTTTGTAGAAGTTTCCAAAGCTGAGGATCCTTCTCTAACGACAGCCTACGTTTAAGTTTTCCGAATGACAAAGGCTGCTAGGTCCGAACCGAGTTAAGTATCAGTTCGATTTTGATGTCAGAACCGCAGCAGATGCAGTATGTGATGGAGCATTGTCGTGACACACTTTTTGAAAAATATGCAGCAAACAAGTGTTGGTGCACCATTAAGTATTGGACGAATGACAAACCTCCGATAGGAATAGTGACAACATAACCAGGACTCCGTGCACACTTAACTTTTCTTGGCTAGTTGCCACCTGGGAACGACGACAGTGGTTGGACGATCCCCTCGTGGCCACTCCTTTCGCGAAGAACGCCCTCATTGAAACTCATTCAACACTGTCCTACAGTGTCCGGGATTGTCTTTCATCACCTCACAATATTTTTAACTTTTTGAATACTGTCATCGAGTCAATCCATGAAATCGTAAAAAAGTTGCTAGGCGGGCTCAGTAGTGTCCGAGCTGTAAGGGTTTAGGTGCAAACGTGACAATCTTTGATTTTGTTAGCATCGTAGATGCGTCTGGAAGTGTCTGGTGGGCTAAGGCTTCTAATGGATGACGGATGCACTCCATCGTGTTTGTTGGTTACTTTCACACTCGCACGAACTGAAGTTTCCCCGATAGTAGTGGGTACTGGCCCGCCGTGTGCGCTACCATTTCAATTTACCTCCGCCGACAACCGCGAGGCGCTCGAGTTTGGGGTCTTTTTGGGTTCTCCTTGATCTACTCTTTCTTCTGATTGTTCTCTTCTTGATTGGTTGATTGGTTAAAGTGACCCTCGATGAAGTACACTTAGACCAAGATACGTCCATTGTGCTGCCACTAGACAGGGGCAGGTGAGTCACACTGTTCGCTCCTGGAATCAATTGGTTGTTCTCATGAAGCCATTTATGTTAGCCGTAGAGGCAGTATTAAGATCATTGAGATCATTGAAAAGTTAATGACCTAGTGTAGCCTTCCGTTAGCAGGAAGTATAAGACTGTTTTTTCTTACTCCTCATCTCTCCTACTCCTGCAGAATTCGTTGTAGGGGATGCCCAACCTTTCTGTAGAAAGGGTTTCTCTCTTATGCTTTAGAGATCTGTTAGATCTTCCTTTTTCTAATTTTGGTCAAAGTTGCCTATCGATATGGCATTGACCAAGCTGGCTCCATCTATGGTTAGCTTTGTTTAGTGCATCGGCGTGGATAAGATACTTTGCAGAAGACATCGTTTGGCCATGCTGGTCATAATTGTAATAGCCTTGTATAGGCAATTTGTCAGCCACGCACTTCCCCGGGACGTCACATTGACCTGGTACCCAGCAAAAGGTGATGTTATACTATTCAGCTATCTTGTTAAGAGATACGCAGCAGTTTTTTTTTATGACTCTGAATATGAGGGATTTGATAGCTGCCTCTGCCTAGTTATCGACATAGTATTTACCGCCAGCTAGTCAGAGCCTTGGCGAATAGCAGTGACTTTGGCCTAAAAGACGATGCAATGGTTCGGAATATTGAAGGAGAGACGGATGACTAAGTTCTCCGAAAATATAATTGAATATCCATTAAATGCGTGCGCCGTGGCTCAAGTGGTTAGTGCGTTGGATTGCTGAGCGGGAGGTTCGAGATTCGAATCCCAAAAAAAATTATTCACGCCCCCACCTCTCGCGAATGTCTGACAAACGTCCAAGAGTAATAGCTGTCATGAGAAAGCTTCTCAATTTGCCTTTTTCTCTTAACTGTAGATCCTTCCCATTTGTGTGAAAAATATAAAACGCACAACACGAATGGTCGTCAGAAGCTAAAGCACTGGACCATGGCATGGTGTGTTGGGCCAAATATTTGTTTGTTTTAGTAATTGAGGTAGCAATGACCAGTAAGGTAGTCAGTTAAGATCTTTTTAGCTGCTACAACATACAAACTGTCAAAGAATCAGAGATAACATTTCGACAAAGCGATACCTTCCATGGTATAGTCTAGCCGCAAGACTTGAGTAGCACCCTTGGAGTTGAAATACAAAATGAATAAGTTCAGAGCACAATTTTGGGCAAACTGTTTCACGTTGAAGGCAGCTACAAATTGTTTACTCAATAAGTCTGATGCGGAGATGCGTTAGCTTCTAAAAACAATGATATCCGTATTTCAGTTTAGCCTTAGTGCCTCAAATTTTAACAGAGAAAGACTTGCTTTTGTCTTAAAAAATCCAGATCATTAAAAATACATGTATATGTAACATACATATATCTTCATGCGTGTAATATTGGAAAAAAAAGTCCAAAAAAATAATCGTTTCTGGTCATGTGCTGAGGGCCAAGTGAAAGCCGTCTTTATCGATGACGATCAACTTCTCCTTCTTCGCAACAAATCGCACTTTTCTTATACCTACTCAGACATATCTTCTTCAACAATAAAAAAAAAAAAGCAGAAGAAAAAAAACAGATTGAATGAAATCACAGTCGACGAGATAAATAAATACTGAGGGAAAAATAAAGCAGAAGCTATGTGGGAATAGATAATAAGACAACGAAAATATTGAAGAAGAGATGACTACCGCGCGCTGGACCAGTGAAAGTGTATTCAAATCTTCATGTTTTGTATTTTTTTTTTTTTTTTTTTTTTCACACTGACCGTAAACATGCAAATTTATTTTTCTCATTATTTGCTTTCTTATTTTAAACATTACAAAATTGATTTTTTTTTTTTTAGTGGAAATGAATACTATAACATTACGCATAATAAAGTTGCATGTCACGTACAGATTTTGCAATTTATGTAATAGAAGCTACAACGCCCGGTGATTATTAATTTGTTTCCTATCTCATAAGTAGGACATGGGACGAGCATTTGCTTTTTTTTAGGCTATAGCCTATGAATGTGTATGGGAATTGTAGATGAATGTACGTCTATGCATAGTTTGGCTATTAATCTGTATGCATAAACAATTTTCATCGAATTTTTAATATCTGCCCTTCGATATTGTTGCTGCAACAACATTCTGTGAAAAGTTATTTGAAAGTTTGGTTATCTATTAATTTAGATTAGACCCCGCTTTAGGGTCTATTATAATTCGATATCTCTTTGAAAGGTGATGTGTAAGAGAAAGAGGCCGAATACCAAAATTAATAGTTGGACTATAATAGCTGTGAAGAATAGAGTAGGTATCTGTTTCCCAATGGGACGAAGAGAAGAGACTTCCCTTATAGGGCCAATGCAGTTTGAGTCAACTGACGTGCCTGCCAATTACCTGGAATTATGATGTCAATATGCAAATATTTTAAAACTTTAAAAGGCAGCTACTTTGGAAGGCAGCTACAGTTTCAAGCAAAAGCCTTATCCAAAACGCGAATTGAGAAGCTTTCTCATGACATTTATAACTCTGAAACGTTTCTCAGACAATCGGCAGACTTTCCTTTCACTGCTCCTCAAAAAAATACAAGAGCTAAAGATCAAATTGAATTCTAATACCTTGAAGGCAAACTCTATGTCGAACAGGTAAGTTCACTATTCAGTAGTCCATTAGAGGTATAGTATTTAAACATTTAGGCAAGGTGGCGCGCTGTCATGTCAATGTGCAAAACTCGCGCGCCAACACTAGAGGCACAATCTTTCAAAAATCCGTCCAACTACTCACATATATATTGAAATAGGAAGGACGCAGCGTGATGACCGATGGCGCTTTCGTGTGCTTTGCGACGGAAACGGCAAAGATGGACTTAAAAGTCAATGAGGGAAAGACCTAGCTGTCAACAACCAGTACTGTCATATCGAACAGAACGTCACCGTAGACAGATATGTATATGTCACTTTGAGGTATTTAGGAAATTTCGCTACTTAGGCTCCGCAAATAATACAATAACGACTTCTTGCCTTTGGGCTAAGAAGGCAATTGAGTAGCAAGGCTCTCTCTCGAACAACTAGGTATAGTGACCCTTTACAAGACCTTAATCATCTCAGTCCTGCTCTATGGTGGCAGACTGTTTCGAGAGGAAAAATCTTCGAGTGATTTTCTGTCCCGTTTGCATAGTTTGCATAGAAGAAGACACAATGACAAACTGTACGGGCTGTACAGCGACAACGACTGAGGTTGCTGGGTCATGTAGAGAGTAAGGACACCAATGCTCCGATATGGAAAATTCCCGAATCCACTCCCGAGGGTCGGCGCAGGGCAAGAGAACCTCAACCAACTTTTTCCGGTTCCATTCTCCTTGCGAAATATTTCTTTCATCTCATTGGAGTCCTAGCCTGTGCCCAAGTTTGGTTATTTTTTTTACCCAAAACAGTTGGGTGGTAGTCTTCATTCATCATATTCGAAAATTCTTGTTGAAATACATACATATATCTTAAATGAGTTTCATTAACGTAGAAATGGACATCTTCTGCTCCAGTTGGGGTACATAATGGTAAGAATTCTTTTAAAAAAGTAGCGGTGAAATTTATTTTGCGCACTATATGCATAATAGCCCTGCAAATGCCTGAAATAGCTTCCATTTTGCTCGAAAAGAAATATTTCTCTTCGCCAAAAAGCTATGCCACGTTGCATTTGTGTTGCTTTTCGATACAGCGTTACTTGTTCCATAGATTCTGCAAAAGCCATTATTGGTGATACAATTCTAGGAGGATCCCTTTTAACATTCAGTTTTCCTGGTGTGACAATCTACCCCCGTTCCTAAAAACCATAATCTCTGACTTAGCTCACTTCCAGAACCCACATCTTCTCGTAACAGTACATAAGCTTCAAGTTTGGTTATCATAATAATGTCCAGCGCCAAGATAACCATATCATTAGCATACAACAACAATGCTATGATTCTTCTTCTTCCTTTCGTTCGGCAAGGTTATGATCAGGATTAAAGGGAACATAACCCTCCCACTTTACTGCATCCCTACTGGTCCGCCTGTGGGGTTCGCCGATTCGACCTCAGAAAATATCTGCAGGCCTCCCGGTTTCGGATCACTTCGTCACTGAGGCCGATTAAATGCTGCTGTTTTTGCATTTGGGTGATCCAGGAATTTTTTGGCCTGCCTCTCTTCCGCGCTTCTGTAGGAACGTTGATTGACATTGCCCTTTTGACAGGGTACGTAGGATCCCTCCTTTGAACATGGCAATACCAACTGAGCCGATCGTGCTCCAATTTTTTCGAGATGGGTTCTTTGACGTGAAGGCTTCCTCGGATCTTCGAACTTCTAATTCGATCAAACTTTGTTACTCCTGCTATCATGCGAAGCATCTTCATCTCAGCTGCCGTTAATTTGCTCTCATACTTTTTGTACATTGTCCAACATTGTGAACCGTATGTGAGCGCCGGACGAACAACCGCGGTGTAGAGCCTTCCTTTCAGCTTAGCGGGCATTTTCGGGTCACTTCATCCACCCTACGCTTACGCGATGATTGATGTCGTCATCAATAGTTACTTCGCTATTGATCATAGATCCCAGACACTTGAACTTTTCGTACTTGGGAATCACTTTTCCATTCAAATAAATGTCTGGACTAGGTCGGAGTGGATCAGAGAATGGGCAGTACAGGTACTCTGTCTTTTTTGGACTAATTCGATACCCATTTCGCTCCGAAACATCCATCCATACATCAAGCGCTCGTTGCAGGGACGTTTAATCCTCACTTATGATGGCTCTATCGTCAGCAAAGAATTACTGATGCACTTTGGGGTCCGTCACTTTTCCTTCAAGCAGATAATCCAAGACAACAATGCTATGATTAAAGGAGGTATATTGAGACCTCCTCCCAGAAATTTATCCAAGTTTATGTACATATAGTGCGAAGAGTAGAGATGATAATGAGCACACCTGTTTTTCTCCAAAAAGTATCTAAAAATACTCCGACAGCTCGTGTTCTGTCGAAACAACGGAATGAGTAGTGAAATAAATCCATTTTATAGATATGAGAAATTTTATCCAAACCGTTTTAAAATCGGCAACTTTGTTTTTGTAAGTGTGACATGAACGATTGATGCCAGATTATAAATGTTATTCGCAGTGCAATAATCTGTTCTAAACCCAGCCTTATATTCTGCCAAAATATTGATTCTTTCACCCATGCATGGAACGCCTCGCATTAAGGATTCATATCATAATCTTTGCTATGCGATTCATGAAGGAGATGCGTCTATAAATATAATAACCACGGGAATACTCGTTATTTTTTATTTGTAAAATTGATATGCGTGGACTTTGACTCATTAAGTTTGATTCGTCGCCATCGTTGCGTCCAATCATTTCTATTTGTAGCTTTTCTTGCTTTAGCCACACATCCATCAGTTGATAGAAGAGCTGTGTCGTCTGCAAATGTGGCTATCATCGTATCACTCTCATGTGGTATATCACTTTGACAATACCGGTTAAAGTGAAATTGTCCTATATGAGGTAACTTCTGATAAAGGCTTACCTTGTTTAGGTATAACAATAATTTCTGCTATCTTCCAGTGGTGTGGAACATACCTCTGTTCTGTTCTGTTCTTTGTTTTGTTGATAAGTCGGTGTACTATCTTCAGCTGCCTGTTGTACATCGGCAATGAATTGTTTTGTTTCGATGTCAATATATTTTGTTGTGACAAGTGGATATCTGAGGTTAACGAAACTTTCGAGATGTTCTCTAAATTTACATCAGTTCGTTCTTTTGTTTGTAAGTCGTTAGATTTTTTTATCTGTTCTGTTGATTAACCGTTGACTGTAAAGATTACAGGTGAATGATCCGATGACAGATCATCACTACTTTTAATTTTAACTTCTTTTCTATTATTTCCTTTCGTTATGAAGAAGTCAATAACATCTGGTATTTTCGTTTGGACAGATGGCCAATTAGTTGTTGATCCAGTCGAAATAAGAAAGATGGGTTGGTTTATTAAAGGCCTTGCCTATAGAGCATTCAGTAAAGATTCTATTGTAAATAGACACCAGTTGTTAAGTGTAAGTATTTGTTGCATATTGGTAAACCTGGTACGTTGTTAAGCTTGGTTTTTAAACATACTTACTTTCAATATCTATATATAGGCTTGAATTTGGTGCGTACGAGCATAGCATACTCTCAATAAGCTATAAACTTAGAGGATGAGATCTGGGGTTAAGTTTGTTGCCCTTGGTTTCAAATTTTGTCTTGCTAGTTTCCAACCCTCTTTGCTGCATTTTACCGTGCTAAGCTTGAGGTCCAGTCATTGATTAGGTATATAAAATTCTGCTTCTTTGCCTTATATTGAGCTCTAAGGTAGTTTTCTTTTTAGATTTGATTTCCAGTTCTTCTGAACGAATTTGGGGATTTTTTAGAATTCATTTCTGGCCGCTTCACCTTCTGGATTGAATCATTTACTTCTTGGCTTGAAGTTTTTTTTATCAAATTGGGTTACGGCTGATTTCTTAATAAAAGACCATTTGACACTATCGTTTCCTTTTGAGCTATAAGATTCTGTAAGCCAGAACTTAGTAAACCTTGGTACACAACCTTTTCGATTTCAACTTTAGCAGGAGATCGAAATTATTTCAAGTATTGTCTAGGGTGCTTTGTTTAAGAGATAATATTTTTGGTTAGTTTCTTCTCTGCTCTATCTCTTGCTATATGTACATATGTCATTCACCGATTCTCCTGTATTGCTAACGAAAGTGAAGTTGCGTCTATGATCACCTTTTGTGCTGCCATTCAGAATTACTAGTCCATTATCGCTGCAGACAAAGACCTAATAAGACCTCTTCCTTTGCATTTACAGTAGCATGCTTAGATGGCCGTTTATCAAGATACTTTCTATGTACTATTGTAAATTGGCCAATCTAATATTCAAATTCTCACCTTTTAAATATAGGAAGAAGGCTCACTACTCTCTTATTCATGATTATTTTGATACTTTCTTTATCTTCACAGTTGACGAATTCGTGAATACTGAACACCATTTCACCCCCTTCTCATCGACGTTCCACTATGTCAATTCAGAATTTATTTGGCTTTCCGCAAGCCGCATTGAAATGGGTTGCTTGATGAATTTCAGATCCAAATTGAAGTGAGACAAGGCGGCATTCTTTCGCCTTTCTTTGTTTTTATAAATTTGTCGACGAGCAACGAAGGAATTCGGTAAACTCTTAAACTCACACACCTTACCTAGGTTGTCGAAGGACTCTATCTAGGAATTATGGAGCTCTACCAAATGACGTGTCGAGGGACAGAAAACAAACATGGAAAAAAAATTAAATAAACACCTTTAGAATGGGCTCATTACACTGAGACCCATTATGGTGTCCTTTCATGCTATAGAATTGCTTTCTTCGGGGCAAAAGCCGGAAGGCACCTATTCTGGATAACTAGAATTAGGCTCTGAGGGGCCTTCTGCCTATCCTTAGTAAGGCCAGACAAGCACTGCGACCTAGAGAGATCTTTTGTGCTATCCCTAAGTTCTCCTAGTAATGGAGAAAGTATTTATGCCAAAGCAAAGATTAAAGTCGTGGAGGAACCTTTGGATCGTTTTTGCGGGTGACTGGTTGACTATGTTTGGGGAACTGAACTCCCTTCCAAAGTGTCTTTGCCTGCTTCGAGCCATGGCGGAACAATTGCACAGGATATGCTCGGCAATCTCTTGATCTTCCAGATAAAATCGGCACATGTCCGTAGGACTTATGCCCATCTTTGTGGATATGGAAGTTAAGTGAACAGTGTCCGGTGAGGAAGTCTGTGAGAATCTCAGCATCATGCTTGTTCTGTGCGAGAATTTCCTGACTTCTCTTGCTATCGAAAGCATTGACGAATCCCTTAGCTTGACGTAGCCCGGTTGTTGAGTTCCATTTTGAGTTTCTCTCTTGGTGATCCCATGAGTTAAGCTCCATCTTTATGTGACTGGTGGATGAGCCGAAAAACGGAGAAGGGCCAATGAATGAAAATTGCGATCCTAGTCTGGTTCGCTCATCAATAATTTCGTTGCCCTCTATTCCTTCATGTCCTGGAACACAATGAATTGTAATTTGATTTTGAGCACCGAGTTGTGTTAGGGCGTCCAGATAGTTCCAGACGAGCTTGGACTTAAAACAAAGGAGTTCAGAGCCTTTATCGCCACCTGACTGTCGGAAAAGATGACATTCAGGTTTATTCCAGTGGTTTTGTTCTGGAGATTATCTTCATACACTTCTGGGTCCATTTTAGGTGCTTTTAACCAGCCTGATGTCCTCAACAAGCATCAGATAATTCTTGAATGCCTTGGAAGAAGTATCTTCCCAGAATCTTATTTCTCAGGTAAAAGGGGCTTGGGCAGTGGCAAACATAATGCGGGATAACTTCATGGACTTCGTCGTCGATGAACCTTGTGCATAATTCGTCATCAGTTAATCTTAGTTTCAGTGTGTGACTCCTCAGTAAATTCTGACGCGGGAGCACACATGTTAGTAAGGAGAGGGGTCCTCTCTCTCTCTTTGCGGAAGTTTGTTGGTTGAATTTCTATCGTACTAAGAGATATCTTAAAGGTCGAAAGAAGTTCCCATCTGGTACGTTTTTAACTTGTACGCTCCTACATACTTATGATCAATGGCTCTTAAAAACGGGTAAATTTAAGCTCTAAAATAAGAATCCATGTGTATGGCGTCCTATAATTCACACTAATCTTGCAAAATTAATCATTTAAATCGATGACTTCTTTTCTAAGATTATCGTAAACGTAAAGATCAGTGAATCAAATGTCCACTAATGTTTGACAATATTTTATCCAATTTTAGAGGTGACGCGACTGTGGTGAACGTCGGTTTAAATTGATTTTTTTTTTGCGCAATATTTTTCCCAGTCGCTAGAGACGCAATGCTTTAGTAGGAGGTCTTAAGTTAAACTCATCCATGACTATTAGTTATGTTAATAAGAATCAAGGTCTTGCATTATTTCAATATTTTAAAAGTAAGTCCAATTTTCTGAACATAATCACTAGACAACCAATTCCGATCTTTATTGACACAAATGGTATTCCCCAGGTTAACGATGATAACATGGAACATAATTAGCTGTGGCGGTTCTACAATTTTCCACCGGTTTCATATAAAAGAATATCACGATTGCGTACTAAAAATAAATAAGTAATCGATAAGAACTCATTTTATACCGGGGGTACCCCTGCTAACAGGTTTCATGATCTTGCTATTGCCCAAAGATATTTAACACGATGAACATCCTAAATAAATTTTACATTGAGTCTCATGAAAAACTGGATTAATCTAAGCACAAGTTGATTACAAAAATTCAAATGATGATTAGACAAGATACGTGTGGCTTAAGACAATCAACAATCGAAGGTCATTTTTATAAGATGTTAACAAACTCTCTGGCATATTTAAGTAAAAACCAAACAAACGAAAAAAAAATTAAATATTATTCACATGTACTCGTAGGAGTATTTATTTAAATATTCCTTTTCTCAGGTTTAAAATACCTATAAAAATACGATTAATCTAAACCAATGCATATACGTATCTATATTCAAGAGATTGTATCACTGAAAATTGTTTGTACATGCAAACATTTAAACAAATAGTAACCTCTCTATCATGTGACAATCATTCATTAAAAATGTGCCGGAGATATGTATAAAGCAAATTTTAATACTCTTTCAGGAAATAATTTTGAAAGATTATATGATTGTCAAGGCTATAGGTAAGTTAATAAGCTTATTTTTGGTATTGCTGCACACACTGCCATATATAGACTCTGGAAATCCAAATGAGCTTTCAGATTAATTAAATATCTATACGTATGCGACAATAAAACGAGAGGTACATTATACGAGTGTACCTACATAGGCTCGGTCATTTCACTGTGTACTATAAACAAGTGGATAGAAATCTTTGTACCGTATTGTAGGTATTAAATAAATGGAATTTTCTATAGTACGTGTTTCTGTACATATGTACATATATGCAAATAGAACATGGGACACCTTCAGTAAATAGATACACATCCCTGCATATCTTACTGAGCTTCGAAGGTGATCGTATGCTAATAGCATTTTTAATGGATATCTTTAAATTTTATTATAAGAAAAAATATTGTGGTTAATGTTATAACGAAGCGTTATATCTACCTACACATATATGCTTACCAATGTAATAAAAAATTTTATTAGAAAAGCATGTAGGCAAATCGATCATATAAGGAAATTTTTCGTTAAGTGATTTATTATTTATTTAAATTTTCCATCAAAAATTTACGTTATTTCCGATGGATCACAACGCCATTTTTTTTATATTGTTTCATTGTAGAAAAACATAGTTTTTGTTTTTGCATAAAACTTTGAAATTTTTGTCTTAATGCTTCCATCAAATATAAGCAAAAATCCGTATTACATCCGGAGTCCAATGATTTTTATTATTTTGTTTTTTTAAACGATGAGATAGTTTGCATAAACATCAATTCTGGAAATTGACTGATTGCTTCAGTTAGGATCCGATAAGCCTTCACATTGCAAAGGATTCCTGAGTATACTACACGGAAATCGGTGGTTTTTTTTTCCGAAAGACAGACAGAGTGGGAAGCCAATACATTAACCAATGTACAGGATCTTTAACTCCACACTGTCGCGTCTAAAATGGACATAGGAACCGGAGCTGGAGCTTTTCTGTGAATCACTCAATATCAACGATTCATACAAACTCCAGGACGACTGCAGTATCTTCAAAGCCGAAGTCTTCACCATTGAGAAAGCAGCACAGACGATACACGCTTACGATACAGGATTACAATTTTCGTGGATAGTCAAGCAGCACTCAAGACACTAGACAGCGACACGGAAAGGGTCAGCATTAAATGAGGATTTCATCCAAAAATCAATAGCCATCCCTATTGGTGTGCTGAAAAGAAGAATAGACCTTAAAGCTTGACAAATTATCAACTCCTTCTGGACAACTAGAGGAGACTGTATCATATCTCACAGTTTATGGCCAACGCTGAACGGTAAGAGGACTAAAAGCCTTTTATCAGTGAACGAACAGTCAGTTTACTGACAGGAATACTAACTGGACACTGTCCGATAGGTGCAATGGCCTTCAGACTGGGCATCAACTCATGAAGCTGTCATGACACAGAAGAAATAGAAGCCATCAAACACCTGCTTTGTGGCTGCCCCAGCCTCCAAATCCGTCGCTTCCGCTATATGGGAAACAGACTATTTGTGGAACAAGTGGACCTGGTGAAAGTCTCACTCTGGAACGTTATGAGTTTAATCAGGATTCAACCAAACCAATCGATAGAATTTAGTTATGGTACCACTGCATAATAGGGAAACACAATGGACCAATTGGCCTCGGTAAGTCACCTTTAACAGGTGCGCGTCCCTCTTACCATACCATACTATACCATACCATACCAAGTGAGACTTGAATAGTGAGTTTAATAAATGCACGTAGACTGGCAGCCAGTTGTTAATAAGTGGTTGACCCCCCATAATCCATTATTTAATTAACTGATCTGACATGTATTTAAAATTAATTTCTTTTTACTTTCCTTACAGAACCTGAAATTTGAACAGACATTCAATAGGTCATGTATCCCATGCGCTGTTTCCCATTCCTATTGTGCTACGATGGATATTTAAATACTCGTACTCGTATGTCTACAAAAATCTACTTTGATTCAACATGTTTTTAAAAAAGAATGCCCGAGGCAAGAACAAATCTTTGTTGAAGGAAACAACTTAACCAAGTTTGTAAATGAGCCCAATGCAATACCTAACATTTCAAGTTACATTGCAGAAGGTCTAGACTTGCTCTTTATCTCTCTCACTTTCATAAATATTCAGTCGATCTATTGTCTCCTCTATGCTTGTCGGATCACTATGCCTTTTCAGCCAATTATTGCCAGTTACTGTATCTTTTCTTCTCTAATCGAAAGTAAGACCCAAGGGTCTGCAGCTACAAACTAGGGTCGATGAATATGACGATTGGAACTCCTCATCAAGTTTCAGTGAATTCAAAAATAATCTTTACCCACTCCGTGCCACGCAAGCCTGCCCTATGTCCAATTTTTGACCACATTTTGAGTACGCTGATCGTTCCGTGCGCTGAAAATAGCAATCATAGACGCCAATTGGCAGGTCCATTTCCCGAAATCACCTTCTTGCCAATTTGTGATTTCAACATGTCGATGGTTTGAGTTGCTGCATGGCAAGTAACGCAATTCTGTTGAAACCTCATCTTGTTCGGTCTTATGTCGTCCATAATTTGAAAGAATTTTTCGATGACGATGGTCCGGTAACAATCCCTAATGACAGTTACGCGAGCCTAAGCCTCATTTTTGAAGAAATAAGAACTGATAATGCCACCAGTGTGTAAATCACACCAAACTGGGAATTTTTCTGGATGGAATGGAGTTGCAGAACCTCTTCAGGATTCTGTTCAGATAAACGATTATGCGCAAGAAATATACGAAGCGCTATGTACATAATTTTGGCGAACAGCACACGAATCTTGAAAATAAATGTATACGGCACGTATGTATGTAAGTGTTGTTGAGGCTTAAGCCTTTTCATGAGAATTCGCCAAGTTATACTGAATGAAAAATGTCATATGCATCTGGAAAATTGATAGTTCCATCACTTTGAAAACACACCCTTTACATACATATGCATGTATGTATGAGCGCATTGGACATACCATTGCTCACGAAGTAGATCCTCCGATTATTAATGAAAAATAAATTTATTCAAATAGCTGCCGCGGCTTACTTGACAGTAGCCCATCCTGTCAACCAAATTTAGCAATACATTGTCAACTGTTTCTGGCTCTATTTCGGGAATTAAGTGAAACAATTTTTTTAGGGAGTCGGAGTAGAGCGCTCTTAAACAGTTCTCCATAAAAAAAGATTCCAACGACGTCAAAGCTCAGCTGCGCGGGGGCCAAGGCGCGTCTGCAAAACGGGTCCACCGTTCAACAGCTGGTGTGACACGTTGTGCCATCCTGATGGAATCAAAGCCCATCCGAATTGTTAAAATTCGGTCAGAAAAAAACAATTATCATTTCTCTGTTAACCGTAACATTGTTTTTAAGGAAATAGAGGCCAGTGATGCCGCCCCACGAATACTTACACCAAATAATCGCTCCTAAAAGATGTGCTGTCTTCCCTACGACTACGTGTGTATTCTTCGAAAACCAAATCAGTTTTTGTTGAAAACGAGCTTCATCCGAAAGATGATTTTACGACCAAAATTGGCGTCATTTTCGAACTCGTTTAAAGTCCATTGATAACGCAGTGCGTTGGACCTTGTATTCCGGGGTCTTAATGCAATATTCTCCTCAGAGAAATGCGATTGATGTTTAGTTGTTCAGTTCTGCGTCGAATTGATCGAATTCTCGCGTTTTTACGCATACTTTGGACAGCAACAGTATTTTTTTTTTTGTGCGCACCGGACAATCACGTGGATAGCTTTTGTGGTCAAAAAGTGCTATGGATTCACCAACATATATTTACCTTAGGAAAATAAATAAGACCGTTTTCCACTGATCATGAAGGAATGTCAGAAAAGCGTCTAATTTCGAGTGGTTGAGGGAGCAATTTATTTAGAACTTTGGTAGCTCACAAAAAAATTATTTTTAATAAGGTTTGCTTCCGGAAAGTGTCTTACCGAAAGAAGCCGACAGGCTATAGGCCCACTACCAATAGTCAGATTTTTGTATCACGACTTCTTGGGTGCGTATGAACTAGTGTATTACGCAAGTCCAGGGCAATCACTCCAGGATTATTAAGACAATTATCGTCTAAATGATTTCGCTTTTCTTTTTTTACGTAACTCCACTACTGTCGTGTCATTTGTCACGTATTTGTCATCATTTAAAAGGCGCCGAAAACTGATAAACGACCTATAATTGTCGTATTTGTTTAATAATTTAAATAAATTAAGCTAAAAATTTTGCAACATTTAAATTAAATTAATTGATTTAGTCACGCAAGAGAGAAAAACTCAAATATCCGGATATACAATAGGATACAGGTCATACTGATTGTGAGGTCACCTGGAAAAGTAAAAAGAACTCAATCTGCGAATGCATGGCTGGATCATGGAGAAGAGTAAGAATAGCTCCACTATCCAAGCATAGGATGCACGTCATACCGATTGTCATTGTGAGTCTTCTAACTTATAGAATATTCTCTAAGTCACTACCATTAAGGCAGATGGTACATAGTACATTCTTGCCTGCAGGCATAATAGAAAGTTCTAGTACCAAACAATATTAGTCCTAACAAAAAAAGGGCCTCTAAGTCCGAATTCGAAAAGGGTCAGACGCGCCCTTTAGCCACGATAAATAAACCAAAATTATACGACACAAATAATACTCCGAGTATTTGACACCATTTCAGCTCACATTAAGCAACAATTTCCTTTTTTTAAATTTCGAGTTTTCGAGAGTTCACATATTCAAAAGGCTATAGTTATTCAGCTTCGTAGAGCTGACAACATCCAGTGACAACGCGTTTTAAATTCATATCGAGGACGTAAATGCTAAGATTTTAGTCATTGATTGTCCTGATCATCCATTGTTTCAATTAGCTTTCAATTTACTCTATGGAGCACCATTCGCACGTAATTATATGTATGTATGTATTTCAATTCTAAAGTTTGGAAAGAAAGTAAAAGATGTCTTTTACCTGATCTACCTTGCCTTAGGAACACAATGCTTAGCCACTGAATGGCACACGAAGTAGATTAGGTGAGAGAATTGGTCAGGATGCCATAGACATCATTTCAAAGCCGGAAATGGCAGTAGATCGGACGTACATATCGAAATAGCGATTACTGCATGTACTGCTTGCAAAGATATGAAATGGATCCAAGTAACCCACGACGGAAGAAGGGGTAGTCGACCGTGATATCCAAGACATAGAGCAGTCAAAGAGAAGTCTCAATAGCCAGGCCGAAGTTTGGTCGACACATTTCTGGAAAACGAGCACGATGGCGCGTACACTCTGAAATCCCCAAACGAAAATGGGAGCTACGTATGGTAGACGGATTTTAAGAGCAAACCAAATACTCTGCTACTAACCAACAATTAAAGCCTCTGTGTACCTCTTTATCGTAAAACTGAGGGACTCAAAGCTAATTACATCTAAACGGAAGCAGACAAATCGACTCCAATAATGGTACAGCTCTGTTACAAACCATGCAATAAAACTATTCACCTTATTACGTCAGATTATAACGAGTAAAATAAAATAATTCAATTAAAAGTAACAAAAACACCCGTACATACACAATAACATAAACCCAGCTACGAAAAGCAATAGCTTGGTCGACCATAAAATATTAAAAAGTCATAAAAAGCGATCATCGATTTTTCCGCTTGTTTTCCACTCATTAGAGTTTTCTCGCAGGCGAGTCAATTTGTTACCTTTAATTAATTGCTTTTAAATCAACCCGGTTGGATCTATGTACGTTGAAATAAACTTTTTAAACGATACGACAGTTGACTGTCAGTTGCCTCCGCACGTCTAGTCGCTTTTCCTTGCAGCTTTGCGTGCTCATTCGCAAATCACAAAGATTTAAAATTCAAAATAATAATAAAAAAAATCCCCTCAGGAGCTAAAAACTCTTCTTCATGATTTTCCGAAACTTGGATGTCATGTCCTTGAATGTGTCAAAAAATGCTCAGACAAAAATTTTTATCAAAGCCGCCGAGCCACAGCTCTGAGCTTCGAGCCTAGTGGGCTTCCTTTATTCGATTTTTTTAATGAGAGACAGCTTATCGATCTCATGACGTTCGACTATGTCCATCTTAACTCTAATAAGGTGTTCGAACAAAAGCAGTGGAGGCGTTTTCGAGTGCGTTGATTTGATATTTTTTTATACTGAGAACTCATTTTGGAACCGTGACCATACTGAGCTTAAATGTCGAGATCGGAGAAAGCTTGTCCAGTCAGTTAGGCGGCAATTGAGTTCAGGCAGACATCACTTCATTTTCTAAAAGTGATTTTTTCCCAAAAGTAAATAACCCAAGTTTCCTGAGAACAGGGCATTTACCCATGCCTCGTTTCTGTCTCCCTCAAGTTGCAGAACATGCATAGCTTCATTACATTTATTCTGAATCCATTTCCACTCAGCTTGATGAAATCCCAACGCGTTTTGAAAATCCATGGGATGCTGCTTTGATCGTAGGTTAGGTTAGTGGCACGCTACATTAGATGCATCCACACTTGGACCAGAATAGTCCCATTGTCATACGTATGAGTATTCCTCAAGACACTATCCGGAGCTTGTTACACAGCTCTGGAAGCAATTAATATATATGCCAGTTTGGCTAGGTTATCGAATAAGTAAATTAAAGTCGGTGTGCACCAGGGAATCGTCTTAAGTAGATTATCTGCTTGAAGGAAAGTGACGGACCCCGAAGTGCATCAGTTATTCTTTGCTGACGATTGAGCTATCATAAGTGAGGATCAAGCGTCCCTGCAACGAGCGCTTGATGTATGGGTGGATGTTTTGGAGAATGGGTATCGAATTAGTCCAAAAAAGACAGAGTATCTGAACTACCCATTCTCTGATCCACTCCGACCTAGTCCAGACATTTATATGAATGGAAAAGTGATTCCCAAGTGCGAAAACTTAAAGTATCTGGGATTTATGATCAATAGCGAAGCAACTTGTAAGCGCAGGGTGGATGGAGTGAAAGGAAAACTCTGCTAACCGAAAAATGCCCCCTAAGCTGAAAAGAAGGCTTTACACCGGAGTTGTTCGTCCGACGCTCACATACGGTTCGCAATGCTGGACAATGTAAAAAAAGTATGAGGGCAAATTAACGGCAGCTGCGATGAATTAAAAATTCGAAGATCCGAGGAAGCCTTCACGTCAAAGAACCCATCCCGAAAAAATTGGAGCACGACCGGATCAGTTGGTATTGCTATGTTCAAAGCAGGAACCCTACGAACCTTGTCAAAAACGCAATGTCAATCAACGTTCCTATACAAGCGCGGAAGAGAGGCAGGCCAAAAAATTTCTGGATCACACAAATGCAAAAACAGCAGCATTAGATTGGCCTCAGTTACGAAGGGATCCGAAACCGGGAGGCCTGCAGATACTTTCTGAAGTTGAAGTGGCGAACCCCACAGGCGGACCAATAGGGATGTAGTAAAGTGGGAGAGTTATGATTCCAATAATCCTGATCATAACCTTGCCGAACAAAAAAGGAAGAAGAAGATCGATTAAGTAGGCTACTAAGTGTAATCTTCTTTGAAAAAAAGAGAGAGAGCAACGGCAATGATGCAGTATCCTCGTGACGACACCTATTATTGTGCTAATAATCAACCTTTCCAGCCTTGTAGGATAATCTAAGCGTTTGTTATCCAGCTAAGACCATGATGGTGAGAGAAGCATACAAAAATTCAGTTCCCTAGAATCTTCCTAAGGCCCGGCACCCAAATGAAGTGATTTTTGAGTTGTTCAGTCATTTCGTTAAGAGACAAATGGCACTTTAGAGCGGTTTTTGACTTCAAGCTGACAGATTCTAAGAATTTAATCGCGGCTTGGCCGTCGGCAAAGGCCTCCTTAATCGCCATAATTTCTTCCTGAAGGCGGAAGGGTATATTTTAGCTCAGAGACTGTGTCAACAGAAGATTAATTCAGACAATGTACTTTAAAATTTTCTTGACAGGATGGGCTACAGCCAAGCGCGCTGCGGAGAGCCAGACTCTCTCAGGTCTTTTTTCGGTACAATAGTTGGAAAAACTTAGATTCCGTTCGTTTCTCTTTTTGTTTTCGGTGACTGGGGTTGCTGTTCCCGGCGCGGCTCGAACCTGCATCGGCCGCGTCAAAAGCAAGCACACTACCACTAAACGCTCGCCAACCTTTCCTGAAACATCTAAACGGTTTAGTTATTTCCACACCTCTCTTTCATCCGGTCATTAAATATTCGCCTTAAAAATTAACAGCCTCAAGTAACTCTTAACTAATTTTACAAATTTCTTTCATTTCAGGTGCACAATATCCTATGTTTCTTCGCTAACAACACCAGACGATCTCCTGGAAAGGGCCCAAAAGGCTTTACTTTCAGAAAAGACAAATTCCTCCATTAACTGCTCGACTAAACAGGAATTTGATGTCTGCCCGCCGAGTAAGTTTCGCCTGCCAACTGGAGAATGTAACAATATCGTACACCGCAACTGGGGTGCCCGTGGTGACATATTTCTAAGACTCTTAGAACCCGACTATGCCGATGGTAGTAATGAAATCTTTTAAGCCTTTACAACTTCTATAATAAAGTACTGACTTTCAGGCATTAGTCAACCACGTTCAGCCCATGGAAAGAATGTACTTCCCTACGCTGAAAATGTCATTGAGAGCCTGCAAAGCCATATTGAGCCTGAACTTCGGCATCAGCATATTACTGCCATGTTACCAGCATGGGGTCAACTCCTATCAGCAGATTTAATCGAATTCACTGAATTGCCATCGACTATCAAGTGCTGTAAAAAAGATGCAGAAGAACTTAAGGCTGAAGAATTCACGGACTGCTTTGTGAGGTTAGGAATCGATTGTAAGGAGTACAAGAGATCGACACCGGGCTACGACATAAACACTTGCAGCAAACGTATGTTTGAATATCTACAGAACTAAAGACAATTCTTTCTTTTAATTTCTGAATTTTTGTTTTCCAGATGAAAGGCAGCAGATGAATACAGCTTCGGCTTATATTGATGGCTCAGGTCTTTATGGAAGCACTACAGAAGAATTTCAACAACTGCGAACTTTTAACAGGGGCGGAGTCAACGTTGACCAGTGCAAAAACTGTCAAGCATCTGGAGCAACTGGCGCTCTTCATCGCGCCTTGTTGCAAGAGCATAACTATATTGCAGAGCAACTCTCACATTTGAATCCAACATGGTCTGAAGATACTGTTTTCATTGAATCTCGAAGGATAATAATTGGACAGATTCAACACATTACCTACAATGAATTTTTGCCTTTGGTCTTGGGACAAGAAACCACTGCTAAAGTCGACTTGAAGTGGGCTTTAAAAAAATATTTTTTTGAATTATAAATTAAAATTTGTTGTTTCAATTTACAGGTTAACTCCAGAGAAATATTTCACCAACTACTCCAGTAGTAACCGAGGAGGTGTTTACAATGAATTCGCCACAAGCGCTATGCCAGCTTTCCTTACCATGTATCCACCAGAAATGGTATGATCATGACGTTTGTTACACGTTAGATTACATTTAAACGTTTACTTTATACAGATAAGCCCCTCAATGTCAGCTACATCCCTATTGAAAATAGCTGCCCTACAAAAGTCATTGGTGCCACCAAGCGTAACCCCAAGTGGATGGAGTGAATTGGCTTTGGCAATTCATCGAGGACGTGATCATGGCATACCTTCATACCGGAATGCATTGGATTTATGCGAAAAACGCTTCGCTTTTAATGACGTTTCGAATATCACTTTTGAGAAGCTTTCTAGCGTTTCGAATATTCCCGAGGAACACATTACCATGCTGAAGGATATTTATCAGTAAGAACACTCATATTTCTACGAATTGCCTGAACTCATTTAATGTTTTTTTTTTAACAGAAACGCTGAAGACATTGATTTGCTTGTGGGTGCACTTTTGGAGAATCCTGCTGTGGGTTCATTGTTTGGACCTACAATCACATGCCTGTTGACACGCCAATTCGCCCAATTGAAAACGACTGACCGATTTTGGTACGAAAATGAAATCCCACCATCATCATTCACACTGGACCAGTTGAAGGCTATTCGTCAGACAACATTGTCGGGACTTTTGTGCGCGACCAAGCAAGTTAAAAAGGCTCAGCCGAAGGCTTTTATTCGTGAAGATAGCTTTTTGTAAGTATTTTTATTATTTAACTGACAAATTTTGCACATTTTTCTTCTACACTGTCTGCACCATAAAGGTCAGAGAGCTTTAAAATATTATGTCTGGTAATTAAAAAGTAATTGCTCTCTTGGGGGTCAAGGCCGAACTCGAATGAGTTGCAACCATGGCTTACTTTTTTTTGCGCCTATAAAGAGGTTTTGTGACATCAAGTTTTTTTTAACAAAAACAACCACTGCGCCATAATAAGATGCAGGGAATTTTTATACCACAGCCTCACTGTTACATGCTACGAGTATAAATCGAAAAGTTCTTTCCGAAAATAGACTTCAAAACCCCCCGACCAGTGGAAATTCTCTGCCTTCCATGCTTGTCGATCCCAGGAAAATTGTTTCCAGTTTTTGAGACAAAGCCTACCTGGTAGCCTCCTCGATCGTTTGGTCTTTAAAATGGAAGATGGGCCTTCCTTAACTCCTCCAACTAGGAGACACGGAGTCGTAGATCTTTTCGATACTGCGTAATTACCCTCTTCGCACACTGGACAAAATATCCGGCATTCAAATTTGTTTTCGAAAGAGTTTAAGATCTGCTTCCCTTTCCTAGTTATCGTCTAGCAATCGGCACTGGCAGGTTTTGTGATCTAAAGAGCATCAACGTAGTCTTTTAAGTTAGGAGTTTTTAACCAATCTACTTTGCTAACACATAGTAGTAGCGGTTGCTTAGATGAGTGCTCGTCGAATTTTCACTTAAGTGTCGTTTAAGGTATCTTAAGGTTGGAGTTGTCAAGAGTGACGTTTTATACAAGGCGATGAACGGACGTCTCTTTTTTAGGTTTTGTCCCTATTCATTCGAAGACCAACTCATTCCGACAGATTTGCAGTTGCTGTGAAGGCCACTACGACCCCTGATGATATCAATACCGTCTGTGTACCATAGCAGCTAAACGGGTTTGTTTAAAGTCAGTAGCTTTCGCGTTGACTTCGACCCTGCAGATTGTCTGTTCCAGCACAAGGCTGAACAAATCACATGACAGCGCTTCTCCTTGTTGAAATTCCACCGATGTTGCTATCAGTTGGAAGTAACTATTTCCAAACCTCACAATACACTGCGCGTAGGCTATGTATACCCTGAAATCGATGAAGGGTAATTTTGAACTTCACAGGAACCAGATACAAACTTGCCTAATGAGTACCGAAGTTTTATATTGTCGTCTTCCTCAAACTCGGCTCAAACTCTGGCCGAAATCAGTCCTAAAGTCCACTTTAATTTTGTTCGTAATATAGCCTCTACAGTCCACATCTATAGTTCAAAGTTCACATCTAGCCCGTGTTCCGCAGATTTGCACATGCAATCAAAAGTCACATTTTTAAAGGTGCTCTCTATATCAAGGGTGCATTCCCAGAACTACCTGACTTGGGTCTCAGCCAGCCTTTCCATGCTTTTCAGCAGGAAGGAATATAGACTTATAGCCCTGTAACTCTAGGCAAGAGAGTAGACATCTTTACCAATTTTTTGGTACAAAGCCACTCCAACCGTTAACCAGGATGTAAGCACCTAGGCTAATGTCGATCCTGCAACGAAAACTCTCATCAGACTTGACAGCTGATGTGATAAGACTGGGTAGATTCCATCCATGATGTCGCAGCATATACAAGTTTTGCCGAGTTTTTCGAATTAGAACAAGCTAAGTAAACGCACTAAGCCATAACTAAATCGTTATCTTGTTACCTGGGAAATTAGTTTCCAACTTCCACTGAGAAACTCCGTTTTCGGTTCAGATCTTCTGAGGAACTCTAGCTTCGTTGCTTTGCTGCCAACTTAAACCGAGGATTTCGAGCTCTTCACAACAATCTCTATAGGAAGCAGTTTCCTGACTTTCTTTCTCAATTTCTGCAGGACTTGGTGCGGTCAGGAAATAGGCGATTTATTAAAGGGAATGTCAGTTCAAAACATGCTGATGGTGATGATGGATACTGATCACGTTTCGAGCAGAATCCATGTCGTTCTAACCTCAGGAATAGTTTTGACGGACTTGTCTAGCTCTTTCCTTAAGCAAACTCATTTGGTATTTTGCCGACTCCACCTCTGCTGTAAAGCAATGGCTTCTGAAAGCCAACTCCCTGACCACAAATTACAATTTTAATCTGAAGCCTTAAGAAAAAAAAATCCTTACAATCCATCAAAAATCTAACAAATCTTGAAGACTATATACCGAAATGTTTAACATTTAATAGAATCTATGATTGGCTACATATGCATGTGTATGTCTTCATTACAGAAATTCCCTGCTTTCCTGCAATCAACTACCAAAACTGGATTTACGTTCCTGGCAAGCTGATCCGAACGAGGAGGAACACAAGGAACCCGTTGAAGTAGAGCCCCGAGTCAAAGAAGCTATCAAAGATCTAAGTCCTGAATTAGTGGAAGCTGCTGTTGAAAGAGCAAAGGATGAACTTATTGCAAGGAAGCGATTTGAATACGACTCCTGGCTGTCACGTAAGTTAGATGAAATCATACATATTTTCGCCTTCTTTATTTCTTTCTTTATTTTAGAGGGTGGAATTGATGCTAAGTCACCTGATGGCGTTGCCGCCTCCTTCAGCAAAGCAAATCGTGGTGCTCTCCTTCTTGCCAACACCTCACTTATGCTTGAGCTTACGTCCAATGAAATTTTAAATACTTTAAATCAAATAACCCGCAGAAAACGTCAAGTTTTTGACGGCAATTTAAATACATTTAACCGGAACGAGCTTACCGAAACCCTTCAAACTATCGACATTAGCACATTCCTCTCTGGGAACGTTGGTTCGCGACAAAATGTTGAGCAACAATGCGATGATCCTGCTGTACCATGTGATACCAACACTCCGTTCCGTACTTTCACAGGCTACTGCAACAACTTGCGTAATCCCAGCTGGGGCAAATCGCTATCAACATTCTCCCGTTTGCTCCCAGCACAGTACGATGATGGTGTTTCCAAACCTCGCATTGTTTCTGTTACTGGAGCTCCATTACCAAATCCTAGAACCATTTCAACTCTCATTCATCCTGATATTTCCAATTTACATACGCGCTACTCACTTATGGTCATGCAATTCGCTCAGTTCGTAGATCACGATTTGACCCTGACTCCCATACACAAGGGTTTCCATGAATCTATACCAAGCTGTCGCCGCTGTGATTCACCACAAACTGTTCATCCAGAATGCAATCCATTCCCTGTACCAGCCGGGGACTACTTCTATCCCGAAGTGAATGTAACGAGCGGTGAGCGACTTTGCTTCCCCTCGATGAGATCATTGCCCGGTCAATTGACCCTCGGTCCACGTGATCAGGTTAACCAGAATACCCATTTCCTGGACTCTTCTATGATTTACGGTGAAAATAATTGCGTTGCCAATAAGCTTCGTGGATTCTCTGGCCGTATGAACTCAACCATTCATCCAGTACGTGGCAAGGAACTTTTGCCACAAAGTAATTCACATCCTGAATGCAAGTCACGCAATCGCCTGTGCTTTATTGGTGGAGATGACCGTGCTTCTGAACAGCCAGGTCTGACCGCTATCCATACATTCTTTTTGAGAGAACACAATCGCATAGTTGAAGGTTTACGTGGGGTGAATCCCCACTGGACCGGTGATCAGTTGTATCACCACACAAGACGTATTGTTGGTGCTCAGTTCCAACATATTGTCTTTAACGAGTTCCTGCCACGTATTCTCAGCTGGAACGCTGTCAATTTATATGGACTTAAGCTCTTGCCACAGGGTTATTATAAGGACTACAATCCGTCTTGCAGTCCAATTGTGTTTAACGAATTTGCTGCCGCCGCATTCCGTATTGGACACTCGCTACTGAGACCTCATATCCCACGTTTGAGTGTTAACCATCAGCCCGTGGACCCACCTCTATTGTTGCGCGATGGATTCTTCAAAATGGACGCTTTATTACAGGTAAGTCAGCAATAAATAGGCTTAGTAACATAGATAGAGCATAGAGCGTGCTTTTGTAGGGTTCTGTGGAGAAAGCTCCATATACGTGATAAGTATTCCAGGTTTACACACTAACTCGTGTGAATACTTATGTACAAGTCAAAACTATTGATTGAGCGCAAACATATTGCGGAATCTTACGCTCAAAAACATGAAATTCACATTCAAATTTCAGTTGAATAATATGGATTCTCCGAGAGGCAGAGTCTCTGGGAGTCCCTTATCTCTTTCGAGGCATATAATCTGATCGAAGGTCTTTATCATGCCAAGTATTCACAACAATTAAAATTTGCTTTGTGCAGGAGTCTGTATAGGACTTCCTTTGATGACACCTCAGTCTGAGGTGGACCCGGGTCACAACCAACATATGAATCTCTTCGGCAAACTCGATTGTTAGCCTCCAAATGCGTACGCCAAATTGGTTGAAGGCCCTTTTCGTGGGCCAGAGGCCTTTCTCAACTGCGTTTTCCCTTTAGTAGAAGTCTAGTGGAAGGCTTTCCTGGTTAGAGCGTTGGTGTATCCACTCTAAATGTCCCAGCCAGTTATTCACTGAGTTCGGACTCTTCTGTCTACGTCGATATTGCAGCACTGATCGTATAGCTAGAAGTAGTTGAATTTCCTCTTTTAGTCACCGTCTGAAGCAAAGAAGTATAGCAGCAGGCCTCTGTGCCGTACTCCAGCACTGGAATGATCACAGTTTTGTATAGTGTTACCTTCGTTGTTCAAAAGAGGGCTTAGTTCTGCTTTCTAAACTCATAAAAATACAGATTGGCAGGAGTGGTTCTTCGTTGTGAAGTTCGCCACCGGGCCTAATTAACCAAAGCCACAGACTACCTCAAAATTTATCTTTCGATCTGACCTCCCTGCCGATGTTGATAATCATTTTTTGTGGGCAGCATGTATGAACATATGTACGAGTACATACATATTTATTCTTGCTCTCATTCACCGCTTAATCCATAATCATGGCGATCGATTTTAATCGAGCAACGGGAATTGTCCATTGACATCCTGCACAGAGGAAAGGGCTTGACAGGGATGTTAAAGATGTTAAGACATGGATCGGTGTATTTTTTTACAGTGAAGGTAAGCCCCAAGGTCTGGGTAAAAACTCCTAGAAAGACGAGATTATTAAACAATGTGGCAGAGCTTAAAGCTCAGCTCTGGAAAGCCGATTTTCCGATTTTTGCAAGGATTTTTGGAAACAAAATCCTCGAATTTCGTTGCAACAGCTATGTGTATATCTGTGTGAATTAATTCCTATTAAATTTTACACCATAATCTTCGAAATTCTCCACATCTTAAGCCTCCAGAACTTTATCTTGTTCCACTCTATTTTGCACAGGGAGCTATAACTTTCTGTGTCAGCACGTGAATGCATATTTTTCTTCTACTATCTATAATCCAACTTGAATTTCAACTTAACTAATAAATTTAATATTTCAGCCCGGAATAATCGATGAAATCGGTAGAGGATTAGTTGCAACACCAATGGAAACCCTTGACCAGTTCATAACCGGTGAAGTAACCAATCACTTATTCGAGGACAGAAAAATTCCATTCTCAGGCATTGATTTGATTGCTCTAAACGTTCAAAGAGGTAAGGACGTTCATTTATTTTTTTTTTTTTTTTCTTTCATTATAAATTTTTTTTTCCTTGTAATAGCTCGCGATCATGGCATCCCATCATACAACAATTATCGAGCATTGTGTAATCTTAAACGTGCTAGCACTTGGTCAGATTTAAGCCGTGAAATTCCACCGGAAGTCATTAATCGCTTCAAGAAAATCTACGCCTCTGTGGATGATATTGATTTATTCCCAGGTTCAATGACAGAAAGACCACTTCAGGGTGGATTAGTTGGTCCAACATTAGCTTGTATTATTGGAATACAATTCAGACAGTTGAGGAAATGTGATAGATTTTGGTAAGTGGAACTATCGAATATTTTTCTTTGTAGCATTTATGAGGTATTTAAGTTTATAAGATAAACTTGTGCAGTGTCCTTTCCCACAAATACATTCGTGAAGGAATTTTTGTTTGTCTGGCTTTCTGAGTGTTTCTCCATATCTCGAAAACCAGCCAATTTTGCTCAGATGTATATACACGAGTACTTCCAATTCAGAGCACAAACACGTCTTATTCCATTACCATTTAAAAAAAGGAAATGATTCCAAATATACATACATTGGTATGTACATATGTACACACGCATTCATGTGATTTTATTTATCTAGTTCGGCGTGCCTCGTCTTGCCTAAACAAAAGGAAGCGTTGAATGCTATGGATCATACATATGTACGAGTATATTGTTTGGATTTCAAAATAGCCTAAGCTTAGAAGACAAAGCAAGTATCTAAATTCTAAGAGACCGCCCACGAATACCACTTTTTGCAATATTAATAAAAGCTTAAGACCTACACTTGCCAGGACTGGACTATGATGTCAATAAGCCTATGCATTATTTCCCTTTAAAATTTTCTGTATTCACACTCGCACTAAATGTGGCTCAATCGCAAACTATATGATGAAAATCTCTTTGTGCACAGGCAACCGATATAGACTATATGGGGTATTTGTACCGTTGCCTAGACGACATCAATGTCACATGTCTTAATGTCCATCCAGCAGTTCAGCCATTTTTTCGCTGCACATCTCCTGCGTATCTTATGATTTTAGAATGATCTAGGACTCAAAAGCCAGCCTTGCACATAATTCCATGGACTTGGACATAACGCCGAAGCCTAAGGGAATCCTCTTATAAGGTAGTACAGTCTACTAGTTTTACTCAAGTAGTCTGGTGCTCCCATTGCTTTGAATACTTTCAGTCTCTATTTCCAGTTCACTGGGTTAAGTAAGCTTTATTGGCGTCCAATCCACTCCTTCAACTCTTGCCTTCGATTGTTCTTTAATCTTTTCCGTGGAATTTGATTATCTACCACGACGAGCAATAAGATATTGATCGTCGGGGGATTTGATTTTATCACTTTGACAGCAATATCTAGAGCTTCTGCTTCCTTTCCTCTGGAAAACTCGTTCTTCTAGACAAATGTACCTACATATCGGTGAAGATTTAAGGTCAGCTCAATTTTAAGGTCCGTCAAGCCTTGTCGATTTGTTGTAGCCCTGTCGACTTGTAGCCCTGTAGCCCACAACTTTTTGTGCGTTAGATGGGGACTTTATCATCAGTACACTTCAGCCACTAACTAAAGGATTTAGGTCTGCAACTACACAAGATCTAAGGTTCATAGTCTAAATGCATTGCCCTTGTTCACTGGAAATATTTTTTAACATCTGTTTAAAAGGTCCCATATTTTTTTTGTCCCCGAATGAACTGATGTTCCATCATTCGAGATAGTTTTTATTACTATCCAGGCGGCAAATGTGTTTTAGAGATCTGACTACCTAAACTGTTATGTACATATGTATGTAGAGACTTTGAGATCCTCATTCATTCTTGGTTTTAACATTTCTTTTTCACCACCAAATATTTAGGTTCAAACAAAAAACCCTCGTGAAAATCACTACACGAGGAAAGTTATGGAAAGAGATCAAGAATTTGCATATTTTAGCGAAAGTTGAGTATCTGTGTTAATAGTGGATTTTTATGCAATGGATTGGTCATCTATAAACGTAGAGTATCACTAGCTTAAGAAATAATTTTAAATCCACGAAGAACAAACCATACTTTGATTCAGTCCACTACAGACTTCCATTTTGTCCTAAATTAATCTCATTTTTACATTTTTGTTCTAAAAATTAAAAATGTTGTTCTTTAATTGCATTGCAATAAAAAAGGACTGTTCTTAAGCCGCCTGCAGACTTTTGTGACATCGTGTGTTCATCTATGTATGATGATGATAGCCTGATAGTTGATTTCCATGATATTTACTTCTATTAATATATTTTTTAATATTGAAATTAATTTTATTTAATTTTTTTTAAAGGTATGAAAATGAGAATCCTGAAGTGAAATTCTCTGAAGGACAATTAGCCGAAATCAGAAAGACAACTTTGGCTAAGGTCATTTGTGAGAATCTTGAAATTTCCGGTGATATGCAACGTGCTGCCTTTGATTTACCAAGTAATTTCCTGTGAGTTAAAAATATTTACAAAAACTCTGAATTTTATATTGAGATTGTAATTTTTTGATAATTTTAGAAACCCTCGTGTTCCATGTCAGTCTATGCCACAAATTGATCTAAGCGCATGGCGTGAAAACGTCCAAGGATGCCAGATCGGTAATCGTCAAATTCAGCTCGGAGAATCGGCATTCCCGTCACCATGTACAAGCTGTGTTTGTTCCGCAGATGGAGTAAGTAATCAACTATAATTTGCTTACAGGCATAGGTTAAGTTAATGTTAATGTACGAGTACTTTATATGTTTGTTGGCCTTTTTTCCACTCACATTTGAGTAAAATCAAAATTTTGTTTACTTGTTTGCTTTGGGTATAAAACACCTCTACAATCCCCAAAAGTGACATCGTGCATATATTGTGGTGGCTCAGATTTGAAGTCAGTCGTAAAATCTTTAAATTTCAAGCTAAGAAATCAAAAAAAGTACGTTTATTCGAATCCCGCATTTCGCGCTTAGAACTTTAACCCCATTTCCAGCCGCATTTTCAAAGAATAACGGCCCAATCCACAGGCCCTAAATCCGTAAACAGTGGATGCATTGGCTTTTCTTGAATCGTTTTTGGATTCTGCACACTGAAAATTCGACACTTATGTTGCTGAAGCTGCAAAAAAATAATTTTTTTTGTTTTACCAATTCTTACTGCAATTCGTCCATATGTACATTGTATATGACAAAGACCGCTTTTGAGAGAAATGGTGACATCCTCACCTACTTGCTTCTAAATCGAAATCGTAGAAACGGCTTCAAATCCTTAACAATCAAGGAAATATTCTTTGAGTAGCAAGATCCTATTCTAAAACATTTCGTAAGGCGACGCTTTCTTTCTCAGGCCTGGGTTAAAAAATAAAGGATACGGTATCATACGATCTGTTCCAGATGGTTGTAACATTTTTGTAAGTTTGACGTAAAGACTCGTTCCCTTCTGCAAAAAAAACCAAGACAGTCCTTACGATAGGCTATTCATATAGAGACCTATTCCCTTGTTTTTTTTTTATAATTTGCACACACTCAAGGAGTTATGACTACCCTTTTACATGTTTTTCAAACGGTGCGGGCGTCGGAAATGTAGATAGAGAGAGAGATTGGTGTAGTGGTTTGAAACTCAGATTATTTGATTAGCGTTTAAATTTGCCATGTCTTGATTAGGCATGGGTTAATACTAATATTTGTAGATATCGCCTGATATGAATATATTCCTTATTTAATATTATAATATCTTAACCGATACAAAAATATCACTAATACTGGTATCTCTCATAGTAAGAGTAAGAGAGTAAACTAGTTAACAAAGTACTAGAAGGCCATTAGACACTTTCTGTCTCACTCCAAATCACTTCATTTTGCTCTTTCGTGTCACTCATATGCATATTCAATACCTACACATGCACATGCATATGCATATATCTCGATTGGATTCGTACTGGAATAGTGTAATCAAATACGTATTGGTGAATATCAAAGTATCGTAATATCCTAGGTATTCGTATTAGTGATACGTAATACGTACAAATATTAGTAATATTTTGACGAATACTAATATATTCATCTCACCCTAGTCTTGATCAATGGCCAGTAATCACACAAGGGGCCTATAAAAGACCCAAAAACTTGTAGCACCATATTGATTATATAGAATTACCGACCACGACCATAAAATCGTTTTTCAAAATGGGCTACAGGGACATAAGCGTGTTAAACAATACCAACTCACTTATTTAACGGTCTCCCGACCCATGAAGAGGGTCTGTCTGAGATACTGCAGGTTCCATCATTATCTCCAAATCATGCCTTTTGCCATCCGCGATCATCTGGTTTTTAAAACAGAGGGTCAGCCTTTCTTCACTCCCCGAACTTGGAGATATGGATTCGAAAATCGTCTGCGTGTCTAAACCATCTAGTGTAGTTATCTGGCTTTTTGAACTATACCCACAACTTAGTAAGACCGATACAGTATGGGGTTGTTTCAGATCTCTTCGTACAATGGACCGACAGAGACGTTTTTTTTCTACATTGCTTATCGTCCAGCACTTTTAGAAGCGTAAATTATAACTGAGAAGGGATCGTGATTTGAAATTAAATTTTTGAAACGATATTGTTCATGTTTGACCTCTTAATTCACGCACACACCAGTGTGCTCAAATGGGCTTCCATCTCAGTTTTGAAAAATTTTCAAATTATCAATTATCAAAATTATTTCCCTTCTTTATTTGCACGAAATAGAGTGCACCACTTTAATTGTAAAAGCAATGGAACCAACCCACATGCGTTCCGATTTGGAGATTCATCCTTAGAAAGATTTTCAACTCCATTGTGCCAACGTACCTAGTATTCAACACAAATCTTGCCTATTTGCGTTTTAGCAAGATTTAAATATCTCAACTTCTAACGAAATCTACAACAACTTGGAGCTTTCCTAGAATTTGACGCGGTTAGGCTGAGATCTTAATTTAATTTTCCCAATTATGCAAGTCGTTGTTGACGATAAGATTTCTCAATTAGGCTTTAATGCATGAAAAGTCAAACGGCAGCCGGTGGTCTTACTTACGCACATATCTTATCAATCTTATCAACTTTTAACTAATACATATAAAAAATAAGTAAATTATAACGAAATATTTTTCATTACTTTCAGCCTCAATGCGCATCGCTAAGGATCACCGATTGCGGACAACTCATTCGACAATGGCCTCGAGATGCGATTTTACGCGACGAAGTTTGTAATTCTCAATGTGGCATCTACTTACGTGGCAATACATTTCCCGCATCTGGGCCAGTAAACCCACCATCACATCGTGTACAAAGGTCAAGACCACAGAATCTTTTCAAGTTCCCCGACCTGACACCATTCGTAACTTCGTAAGCAAGACAAATAGTTCTTCTTAAACAGAACTCTGCAAGAAGTACAACTCAAAATCGAACTGTTGAGTCGAAAGGTTTTCAGTTTCAAATGCAGTAATTAATTTAAAAAAATAAGAATAAAAACCTTTAATGTAGCTATAGTGTAAATTGTAAATATTCTTCAACGTATGTATGTATATGTTAATAGAAAACATACCAATGAAACTGTGTTTTCCGCGTTAAAAATAAATATAAATAATTTATTTATAACAGCGCACCGATTATTTGTATTAAAAAAAATTTAAGTTTTTTTCAGTCACAGAAGCCATTATATTTAAATTTTTTTAGAGTTGAGGACTAATTTATGCAATTAATCGAATAATTATGCTCTGATGCCGACACAATGCATTCGAAATTATGTGTATATGTGTGTGTATAATTCGAAGTTTATATTTGGTTGTTGTATCTGATAAAAGAATGTTTTGTTATACGTTACCGATTAATTATAATTATAAATATAAATACGAATATAATAAAGCTATTAATATATTTTAAACCTTTTCTAGACATTAATATTGCAATTAGAGAAATTTCGAAATCGTTTACGCATCTGATTACTTTTGAGTATTATTGCGCATAGGACACAGGTGTAACAAACCTTTCTCCGACAAATGGATGTCCTCATTTACTAATACTCCTACTAACCCAATCCTCTCGTGTATTTTCTAATGGATTTTGGATTTTAACTGCAACTCCTTGTACATACATATGTAATTAGTTCATGTCTAAATATAATATGGGTGTTGGTTGAATGAAGTATTGACACAAATGCGTTACGACATGACAAACGGTAACAGCTTCTGACTAATAGACTTTGCAGCAGTTCCCAATACGGTGATAAATAGTCCTAGGTTCCCAAGACTACGAATCCACATAACAACCTAATTATCTCCGAACCGCCAACCAAATTGGCCATGTGCTGATCGATGTAAGGCACATATGAGCACACATTCAGAATGGCAAACGTCGACTCTGAATATTATCTCCAAGCAGCTAGACTCAGAGCTCGACTGTCCAACGAAAAGAAGCTGGGAATAGCCCACAAAAGGACCATGAGTACGCCTGGAACAGATAGATGCTACAAAGACATACAAAGGACTATCCTAATTTCAACACCGAATGGATCCAGTAGCGTTAACACACTGGAGTACCAACCACATTCAAAAAGAAATTCGTGGTATGACGCTGTTTGCGAATACTGGAAAAAGTGACAGAAGTTGGACATTTAAAAACGCTGCTACGTAGAACAAGTCAGCGAGGAAAGAGTGCCGAGTAAGAGCTATTCGAATACGAAGGTGATGGTTTGGTAGAGTGCACGTAACAATCATCAATTAAGTATGAGTGGACGAAAATATGCCCCATAACTGCGAATATCAGCTCTATATGCCCCATCTACAAGAAAGACGATCCTTTGTCTTGAACCAACTATCGAAGCATACCCTTGCCAAATTTCGCATTAGGGATTCCAAGTACTGTACGAACGTCTAAAATCTTCCAGCACACTGCACGTCAAATAACAGTGTGGCTTCCACCCCGCCAAATCGACCATATATCAAATCTCAACTTGATTTTGTGGTACAACTCCGATCGTCTGTGACTCTGCGTTTGTGAATCGTTGTCAAACGACCTCAAATCGAAGCTGCACAATAGTCACGTTACATCTCCAAAATGGCTGATAATGCGGTTACCGAGCTTCGTGCGCAAAAGATCAATTGTTTGACGGTTGGTGTGGAATGTTGCGCCATCCTGCTGTAACCAAATTCAATAGAAGTCCAAATCGTCCAAGCACAACCATATAAAATCAATTAACATGTCTCTGGAGCGCACTTGGTTGACCGGAATGTTTTGTTGTTATTTTCAAAGATGTAGGGACCAATTATGTCTCTAATCCAAGACCTACACAAAACAGTCACTTTTTGGAGATTTATTGGCTTCTCTGCAACTACGTATCGATTTTCTGAACCCCAAATCATACAGTTTTGCTTGTTGGCATAGCCTCCGAGATGAAAATGAGCTTCATCTGAAAAAAATGATTTGACAATCAAAATCGGAACTATTTTCCAATTCATTTAAAGCCTACGCAGCAAAGCAATAGCGATTTAGATGGTCACTTTGCCTCAGCTATTGAGTGAGTTGGACCTTATAAGTATATAATCTGAGGTTTTATGCAATATTCTCTTCAAAATGTGCAAGTGATATGCTGTTGCTGAGCTGTGCACGCGGATAGCTTTCATTAAAAATTTCCATATTCCAGTCACTGAGAGGGTTTCGACTAAAAAAAATGTTATTCCAACAATTCACAAGTTAAAGTGTGCCTTAATTACACGGAAAGCCCCTATAGGTGGGGACTGTTACATTATAAAAAAAAAATAAAAAGTCAAATATCGTTTAAGTATTTGTATTATGCTATTTTAAGTTCATATTTAATGCGTTATGAAACATCACGGTAACTCTTTGGAATTGTGCCATCCATATCAAAACATTTGCAGGAACACAAGGCCACAGGACATTCCGAGTTTTGACTAAACAGAAAAATGTAAGCTGAGTACAAAGAAAAATTGAAAAACTTACCTAAACCACTGCATGATATGCTCAGTATGTCCACCATGCCGGCATGTTTGACACCAAGAAAACCATTTAGAAAATGACTTTGACTGCCACCCAAGGCCCTCATGACCAAATGCATTTTGAGGTGGGAAATGAACAGTTGTCCCCATATGTAGAAGGCACAAAGAACATCTGGGCAAGGGCTTCCGGCAACTTGGACATGATGAAAGCTTTAAACGAAAACTAGGGTTTTGAATTTACCACAAATAAATAATTCACCTCTCACCTTATTAACATTTGAACTGACATTGCGAAGTCTTGCGTCCTCTTGCAATGCACTAGAAACTGATTTTCCACAAAAATTACATAAAAGAAAAACAGTTCGAGCAGTTGTAGGAGCTGACCCTATATTTTGCATATTGATTTCAAGTTCAGCACGCTTTTCCCAAAGACGCCAAGAATCAAGAAGATTCAAATAACTACAAAGAACGTCGTTATCGATCAATCATTTCAAAAGATCTAAATAAGACTTGCCTGGAATTCCAGTACTGAAGACGAGTATCTGTGAAAATTGCATTGTGAAAGAACCAAATAGCAATAAGTGAAACTGTTTGCACATCGTCAGTCCGATCAATATAGCTTTGCAGTATACTTATGCCTTCCAGAGATTCACCAGTAAGCAGCAGGCCATTTAAATCACCTTTTTCGATTGAGGTTTGAATACAGAACTTCACGTACTCAGAAAGTTTGCTTTCACTGAGATATTTACAAGCAAAAGCAATTCTATCAGCAAGAGATATCTCCTCTTCTTTCTGAAAGATACAAGAAACAAAACAACTTTAATTGTAAATACAAGACTTGTGAGTGTATCCACCTACCAGCACCGCATCAAAATTTTCATTTTCTGTTGTAATAAATGAAAATATCACTCTCAGATGCGGATCTTGGATTTGCATATTTGCGTTGGATCTTTGATTTCTCCACGCGGAATTTCCATTGTCAGCATTGAAGCTAGATAACGCGATTGCAGCTATTCGATACATGCTAGGATCTTCAGACTGAAGTGAAAAAGCTTAGTTATGATTTTATATGCGGAAGCTTAAGAGTATACTAACCTGATCTTCAGCTTTAGAGAGGATGTCACAAGCCTGAAGGATTTTTAAATGAAACGTACAGATCATTGCCGCTCTGGAGTACTCCTTTGGAAATGAAATATAAAAAAAACATATTTAATTCACATTTGTAGTAGTGCTTTTAAGTGGAAATGGGATTATGTTAAAATATAAATATTCTAACGAGTAACCTTTTTCATATTTGCAAGTCCTTTCAAAGCTTACACTCATTTACAACACTTACATTCCTTAAGAGACATGACCTACTAGTGAAAATTAGAAATTAACGAGTAGAGAAGTACAATTCATTTAAACGTGGGAAACATTCACTTGACTGAACACTTGTCGATGCGCTTGCACTCATTTAAAAGTATTTACTTAGTGCACATGTATCGAGCACAATCCTGCTCCATAACGCATATGCCCTTATAAAAGTGGATACGGATGTCCTTGGTTGTTTCGAAACAAACATTTTTCAAAATTCGACATAGTCTTTAAGTCTTCTCCAAAGGGACGGCACCGTAAAGGAGGGCCCTACATTATAAATCGCGCACAGATGGAAAAATGAGGTCAACCAAATTGGTTCGCGCAATTAAAGGCCGTTATCAAACAGCCAAGTGGGCTAGAGAAACTTGCTGGTTAAGGACAAAGTAAAGCCCGAACAGTAACCTCATTTAAGTAAGTAAATAAATAAAAAGTAAAGCATCGAAGGAACTTTCAAAAGCAATCTTTTTTATAATTTCTTTCTGCAAAATAAAGTAAAATATTTTATATCTCACTTGCAAAAAAAATACTTACTTTATTATCACACAGCGATCGAATGAACCTATCCAAGTCTTGATCAAATGTCCATCCACATAATTTGAGCGCGGCATCTCGATGTTCACTTCTAATAAAAAAGACTCATAAATGCAATTTTAACCGAAACAAGTAAAAGTCAAGCTTACCTATAACACACGAGATTGCTTGCATTCTTAATTAAATCAGGCCATTGCAAGACATGTGATTCAATTCCAGAGGATGGAATTTCCTCAGTCTGGGCGGCTTGGCCGTATTTTAGAACATTTTTTATTCCAACCACTCGATCTGTGCGATAGATATGCAAAAGAATCTTCCAAACCTTTTTGAGATAATTGTTGTTAAGGAAATCTCCGAAGTGTCTTGATTCAACCTTGAAGGATACAAACATTTTATGCATTATTTTTGGTTTAGGAGTGGGGGTTTGGGAAATAATTATTAGAAATCTACAAATGATTTTATCAAAAGTCTGTAAATGATATAAAGGGTGTCGCAATAAGAGCGCCGGATTTAAATTATGCTTAATTTTTCTATAAGGCAAGCAACCCTAAAAATTTCATACCCGTATATGTCAATGTTGAGCTTAATAAATATGGAACGCTATACGAAAGAACAAGACGTCATCATTGTTAAAACTCATTATAGAAAGAGGGAACGTTTTGCTGAAGAGGTTAACAAATGTCGACGAATTTTCGATGCAAATAGTGCTCCAAATGAGTCATCAATTCAATGATTTGATACAAAACAACTCTACAGAAGGCGAACTTAATCAGAGTGAATAATTTCCTGATCAAAGTAATTCGAAGGCACATTGAAAGAGCAAGGAATTCGCTGGACAACCTGAACTCCGGGTCCTACTACCCCACTTACATGTATCGACTTCAAAATGGCAATGTGACTGTTGAGAATCTCGATATTAAAAACCGCCTGGTATACGATATAACGAGTACGCGAACAAAAGACAAACAAAAATTGGTTGGAACTTCTATTCAAAATGTACTTTAAATACCTTTAAGCCATAGTTATGCTGCGCTCTTTTCCGAATTATTTCGGATATTTCCTCTTCCGTAAAGTCCGAAAAACGAAATGTAGACAATGACGCCAATTCAGAGGAATCAGAACTGACTTGGGTAGGTGATGAAGGATTCAAAGGCCGCATTACTAGTCCAGTAGATAGTTTCACCTGATTATTCCATACCATAACGATTTTAGGAGGTATTCGGAAATCAGTTAAGCTACCTAAAAATAAACTGTAAATTTAATTACGTAGAGAGGCTTAGCTTATTGCCTACCTGATTCAGATAAAACCAAAATGCGTTCATAATCAGTAGGATGCCATGACGCTGATGAGACGGTGTTGTTTTTATTAGAAGAATAGAATTTCGAATGGAAAGGTGTGTACTGATTTTTAGTGTGATATAGCTCTCTTGCATTTTCTACATCTACAGAATGAATATCGTAGATGAATATAAATGGAGAATCACGTTGCAGCGAGGACAGTAAATTAGACCTAAAAAAATTTACTTTTGAAGTATAGACGAGTATTTTCGACAAATAGAACATACCTAGTTGGACACCAGGTTACGGAAATATTATCCTTTGAAGACTGAATTTGTTTTAAAGGCTTATCAATACTTCTCAAGTCCCATAGTAGAATTACCGAGTCTAAATAGCTACTTAGATAGTTTCCGTTTGGTGACACAGCAAGGCCATGCACAGCTTTTGTGTTGATTGAGGTGCAGGTTGCAGAGTTCTCTAAAAAAAAAAAAAACAATTATTTTCTGATTTTCTGATAAAGTGTACCATATTTACGCCTTAAATCGAAAAGTTTCACCATCTTTTGACTCACTCCAGCTATCAGCACACGATGGTTTCTGTCCCAGCATAATGAATGCGCAGAATCCGATAGCCCAAAAAAGTTAGCTGAGAAGAAATTATAATCAACAAAATTAGTTCTAGACCAATCAGATTTATTTATAACATAAATTCAAATAGAATTTCCGGTGCCTTGGAAGCATTGTCTTGATTGACGGAGGCTTCGAATTGGATATAAGCAGACAACTATCTAGAGAAAAGAATGCGTTCGATGATTTGTCTAAAGTCTAGGGAAATGCACAAAACATAAGCGCCAAACTGCAACTATTCCACTCTAATGTTTAGTTTAGGCTATTCTATAAATTTAACCAACATGGAAGAAAAACAGGTGGTCTACAGAATACCTGCCGTAGGAACAATCGAAGAACCTAGGCAATTTCGACTAAGCTAGTTGGAGCTGAGACACCTCACGTACCGATGGCGTATAAGGAGACAAAGCAGTTACGTGTCAGAATTATTAGTATAGGAAGTCGAAGAGTAAGTTTACCTACAAATGTTGTGTTCTATTCCAATTCTAAGCGTGAAATGGTCTACTGTCATGGGCAACTTGTTACTGATCTTAACTGGCAAAAAAACAAAGAACTCAGTAGAACGGTCCCCAGTAATGCGACATTAAAGCGTTTACGAGACAACTCGCTAGGGTTCATAACATTAGTTGTCAACCGCAAGAGCTACTCCCAATCGAAATTTCGTTAAAAAACTAGCATACTGCTTTTAATCTACAACTTTTCAAGATCAGAATCAAAGGGCAGTTGCCAGCATCTCGGCAAATTACAACGTTTCAGCAGGTTTGCCTCTCTTGAGATTTAACAAAGAAATCTGAACTGGGAAGTTGTTCAGGAAGTTTCGTATGACTATCTCGTTTCGACAAAAATAAAACTCACAGCAAGTACAAGCGAAAGACTAATATGTTTGAGAATTGCGTGCAATCTTAAAAACAGCTAAAGGTGAACTTGAAAACAGACAATTCCATGCTCACTTCGTACTTACTCGTTTCCTTTGGAAAACCACTTCCTATATCCCATATTGTTATACAAGTATCAGTCCTATTACGATCATGACCAATAGCTAACACATTTGTTTCTACATGATTCCACGCAAGGCATAAGCAAGATCTTTGCTGCCTGGGAGCTAAAATCAAAAATATAAATATTTTTAAGCAAAAAATAATAAAGAATACATTCTCATATTTACTGAATTCCAAATTTGGATCTACATTCGACTCAAAGTTGCATATTCCAACTTTTCCATCAGCCAAGCCAACAGCAAGAATCGTATCTTTATGATACGACGGTTGTAGACACCTTACATACTGATAACGACTATCTGACGCTAAAAACGACGCGGTCAACTTGGATGATATATGTAAATCACGACCTAAAATTATTAAATAGTGTATTAAAATAACGTAGCAAGGCTGTTTCAAATGTTTACTTTTTCCAGGTTCAAGATCATTTTTAGGATTAACTTTGTAAAGGTTGATCTCTTGACCCCAGGTAACAAATCTCTCCTGACAGTTGGGAAACCAACTTAGCCCATGTATAATTGCGTTCATAGCTTCAAACTTGTCAATCACAGACTACTTTATTCATAAAGTTAACATATTATACGAAAATACCAAAGGCAAGTCTCGAGAAACAACAATTTTTAAATATCAACCACACTTTGACTGGAAAGAGATTTTCAACTTGGGGGTGACTTTCAATTTGACTGCAGAGAAAAAACAGATAATTGCTAACGCTGTGTGTGTTTGGATGTCAAAAAACCGAAAACCGTGTTTTTATGTATGCGTCACAAGTACGCTATCTGTGATGGGTAGCGGCACAAGGGAAATGACTTAGGAACTTGACAGAGTTTGACAGCCACAGGAAAAATGTTTGAAACAATTAACAAGTTAATTGTTTAATTTATAATAAATTTCGTGGAGATAGAGTCGTGCAGATTTTAATAGCATTGTCACCTCGGAGCAATACTGAGTAGGTAGGCTACTATGTTATGTACATACGTAAATTTTACGGATGACTAAGAAAACTTCAAAATTTATTAATACATATAATATAAAAGTAAAAATTAATGCATGCGCTTGAACCACTTCTAGAGGCACTGCGCCTAACGTTGCAAGGCCACAACCCAAACAAAGCTCTCGAGGGCTTCCACCGTTGCTCGTGGGCTCCTTAATGTCTATCAACGTATTCTATCCATCATGAAAGGGGATGAGTGCCGAGGTTTAGAGTTTAGTGCATTGGACTGCTGAGCAGGAAGTCCCAGAAATCACCAAAAAGATTTTTCCTGGCCCCACTTTTCGTTAATGTCTGAAAACATTCCAAAGGGTTAGATAAACTACCTTCTCCACGTTCTTACAATCCTGTTCGAGAAGCTTACTGGCTATGAAAATAACTTCGCGAATACCTTATACATTTTAAATACATATGTTTTCATTTATTGCTCTCAATTTTGTCTAATTCTTCACAAACAAAATTAAATAATTTACGGTGGATTTGACGTGTTTGAACTGTTGATAAATTTGCCTTATCTATCATTATGGAGAGACTCGAAAAAAATTGTTCGTTTTCCCCTTGTGATTTTGAATTTAAACTCTTTATGTGGGATAGCACTCCCGTCAAAAATTCCTGCAAGCAATTGTCCTCTTTCGAATTATTCTTTAATCTTTTTGAAGGTCCTGGAGAAGAACGCGAAGTTGGCGTGCTTGTTCGGTTATTTGCTGACGTTGAAGGGGCCACGATCTCATTCATGACGTCGATAGGATCAAACTCATCATCAATAACTGCAGATTCCTTCTTTGCAACATTTAATATTGCCGTGACATCCGAATCCATCGTCTCTGATTCATCTGTCCAATGGTCATAGTTACGGGGTCGTCTATTAAAACATGAATGCCTTATTAAAAGTGTTTAATAAGTTTTAGTAGCCACTTACTTCCTGGTTTCAAGACTATCTTTTAAAAACAAAAGTTGTTCGTAGTATTTGTATGTTTTATATTCGGTAAACTCTTGCCCTGACTTTCCCTTAATTTTCTTCGTAGCTTTCACAAATTGGTCCCTTAAGGACTTCCACGCAACCTTGCAGTCATTTGCTGGAATAAAAAAAAACTTTAGTTAAAACTCGAATTTAAAAAAAAAAAAACAAAAACTTGAATGTGAACATACCATCAACCCCTACATTTTCAGCGATTTCTTTCCAAATCACTTCTTTCATGGAAAAGTGCTTGTAATGTTTGTCCGCTTTATTGTATATAAATGGCTTTTCTTTTATTAATTCAATCAACTTTTCAGCTTGAACACTTGTTAACTTATTCATTTTAAAAAACGCTTTAAAAAAATGCGCTCAAAACGAACCGAACTCTTTGAAAGTACACAAAATATTAAACGTCACGTCGTATCGCCGCCACTAGATTCATACGCAATGGCCGCGTTGCGAGACAACGAGTCTGGCGCCATTGTGTTTTGTTACATCTGTTGCTACATTTGACAACTCGCACTAGAATCGTTCTCGCTCTCGTTTCGCTCTCTCGCTGCATTGTGAATCAGGCATTCTTAACAAATATGATTTAACATTTTGAAACCAGAGTGGGATACAGGACTAGAACGTAAACGCTTCACAATATGGAAGAGCTAAGTCAACTAACGCGGAATTGTAAATGTACCTATGCAGCATTTTTTGTAGTTGCCGAATGGAAATAATTTCAGGGGAGTTGTGAATTCTGGCTCCAGCCAACAAAGAAGCGTATAATTCTATTAGCCGCGATTGGTCTCGAGACCACAGGTGGACCAGTAGGGATGAAGTAAAGTGGGAGGGTTATGATCCCTATAATCCTGATCATAACCTCGCCGAACAAAAGGAAGAAGAAGAAGAAGGTCTCGAGAATTGTAGGCAGTGTGTTGGAGATTAAAAAAAAGTATTTATAAGCAAACCGTGTGTGTTTCGCAACACAATTCCCGTATTTCTCGCAATTTAGACTTTTCTTAGATTCAGTGAATCTAATAAGGGTGTTTTATTGTTTTTTTATTCACTTAATTTTCAGTTTGCACCAATCTAGTTTTAATGATAATAATACCACGGGAGAATATTACCAGTCAGGTGGTTATAAAAGCAATAGAAATAAAATCGAAATGCTGTAGAAATAAAACCGAAACTTTTTTTATTTTTAACTATCTTGTTTATTTTTGATGGAGAATAACTTTTGCACAGCAACAATAGCGTCTTTTGGTGCGGCTTTCCTCTGACCCTCTCCATCTTCAGGGAATTCGACCCTGGAATTGCTTCTTGCATTACTTCAGTATGCGGTGCCATTTTTCTAAGCCACTATAGGGCTCCAATCTTTTATGGCAGTAACAGGGTTATGTCCCATTTTCTCTTTTTTATTTTCAGCACTTTTTTGATGTAGGAGTACCCTCGGTTGCAGCTTGCTTCATTCGTGCTAATTTCCGCCACGATCTTGTTTGGAGTGTATTCGTCTGCATCCGCTTCCAATGTTTGTCTCTCTCTGAGCCATTTGGTTCATTCAAAGATCGTCTAATTTGTGTTATCTTGAGTCTAGCCACCATACTGATGTCCCGTAAGTAATTGAGAGAGCTAGAAATTCACCTCTCCATACTTTCCACCTCGAAAGGGGGAATTCCAATCTGCGTTGCTCTTGCATCATCAGTCTTCTAATCAATCTACCCATAGATTTTCTGCTTTAGCGTTCTTGCAGAAACGTCTGGTGATCTCCTCATATTCTGAAGTTACTCACGTCCAATGTTTGGAGTAAAGCATGGTTTCAATGACTATGATGGCGAATATATAATCTCTATTGCTTGCTATGCTTCAGCTCCAGACTTGTATACCGTACGTTCATATAGGCTTAAGCACTTGCTTATAGAATAGCAGTTTGTTATATGTACTCAGGTTGGAATTTCTTCTAGCATTTCTCTAAAGCGATGAATGAAACAAGATATTCAAGCCCATAGCGTTTTCTCTTTAAAGTGCGGTATCATCCCCAGCTTCATTTGAGTACGGAATTTCGTACCAAGTTGTCACGAGTTAATGAAAATAGATAGATTGTTCATTTTCTCGTATGTAAAGGTAACATATGTCGATTTGGTCTCGTTGAGAACATCTGCTAAAGTTTTGTCTAGTTGCAAATTTTATCCAAAGATCGTTGGAGTTTTTCAGTTGCTGACTCGATTAAGGTTTCCGTTGCCAAAATAGCCGTATCGTCCGCTACCGTAGCTACTGAAGTGCCATCAGATTGCGGTATGTCCTGAGAGTACAACAAATATAAAATGGGACCAAGGAAACTTCCTTGTGTTATCTCCGGGGGCGATTTCCATAAACTCGGAGTATTCAGTTCCGTGTTTAGCACAAAATAATCTATCTTTTAGATAGGATTCTAAGATCTTATACAAGTGTTCCAGAAGATCCCGCCTTAGCTAGTACTTCAAGCCATGCCTTGTCGGACGCCTGAGAGACGTCAAGACGTCAAGAAAACTGCTAGAGCAGATGACTTTCGTCAATGACCGGTTGCATACGTTTCAATAAAGTCTTTCAAATACCATTGATATTATTGGTAAGAGCGCTGTCGGCTTGTACGATTTCTTGTCGTTTGGAGACTTTCATGGCTTAAGAACCATTATCATTTCTGCTAGTTTCCACGGATCTGGAATGTGTATTAGTCTTAGCGAAAGGTTTATCAGATACAGAAGTTTAATTACATAGTTCCTATTTTTGGCAATTTTCAAAAGGATTTGTCCGGTTATTAAATTATAGCCAGGGGCTTTGTTATTTTTGAAGTTTTTTACCTTATGGCAAAGTTCGTTTAGCGACACACTTTATATTTCAAAGTTGTCAGATGTTGTCATACCTCTAGGATCGCCTATGAATATTTGACCATCAAACTAAAGTTTCCGCAAAGTGCCTGTTTTTTCTTTGTCACCCTTTGCCCTTTGGCCATTGTTTTGGATGCTATAGAAATCTACTTGACAGTAGACCGACATATTGGCCCTTCGATGCAGCAAAAACCCCTGACTTAATAAACTTATTCGTAACAAAAGGAGTGTCTTAAAATTTGCGAAAGTAAAGGAAAGCTCTGATCTATTTTCAGATCCTTCGCCGGTAACCTAAACTCTCCAAAAACTTTTTACACTTAGGCAGGTCTTCACTTTTATAAACACCATCTCCTTATTGATTTCAAAGCTGCCTATGACCAAATTTATAGAGTCGAAATAAAGATCCATGTCTAGCATTGACATCAGTGCTTAATATTATTTGAATATCGCTCGGAGGTACAACGCAGTAGAGAAGGCACGCATAAGTAAAAGGGGATCTCAACCAAGTTAGAGTGCTAAGGATTAGGCTATTTGGAGAGGCTTGTTGCTTGTGCATACTGAACTGCAGAACCACTTACTTATGTAAGTGGCAAGGAAAACTGCATGATTAAAAGTTCGAAAAATTTACTCGTATTTGTAAAAACGCTAATACATCCTAATATAGTAAATTATTGATATAGGTTTTGGAGTGTTGATATCATTGGTTACTACTTCCTTGAAAAAGATGTTAGCAACAACGTTATGGTGAACGAAGTGCGCTACAAAGTACTATTAAGTAACTACTCCAGCCAGAATATTCGCAATAACTCGCCGTGTAATGTCTTCCAAAGCTGCCTTATCCACATAAATAGGCGATTTCACCTACCTGCATAGAAAATTTACAGGTCCCAATATTAAAATCACTTTCTCACCAAACAGATTTAGATAGATCCTTAGTATCGATTTCGCGTAAATTTTGGCACAAATCTTTCATTTTTCTGTATTAATACCATTGACTGTAACCCAAGCTCCTGCCAGTACATTTTTGGGGATGCAATGGCGTATGAAGAGTCACTTGCGGATTGTTGTCACTTCATTGTTGACGTATCCCTTAAGCCAAAAGTGAACCTCATCGCTGAACACAATTTTGCCATAAAATTCAGGATCATATTACAGTTGGTTTCGAGCCCATTAAGCGAAAGTCCGTCAGTTAAATCTTTTGAGGGATTAGACCAAGATATTTGCTGCAAAATGTTCTAAGTTGTGGACGGACAAAGCCCACGCTCTTGTGCAACTGACAAATTCGGGTCTTTAATAATACTGTCCCCAACTGTCGGAACGAACTGGTATCTTTCATTCCGCTGCTCTAATATCATGCATCGTTGAATTAGTGCGAAATCTATCGACAACATGATGAACAGCACGTTCAGATGGGTGATTATTCGATCCATAAAATGGACGAATCGCTCGATAAGTGTGTGTAATTTCAGAAATAATATTCCACGATTTGATCAATCAATCCCTGATGAATTATTAGACTTTACTGAAATCAAAAAATATCGACACTTAAAAAACTGACAGCTAGTTAGACAGTAACGCCTACCGGAAACCCAGCGGCTCTTAAGGAATCACATTTTACATGCCCAAGAGCGCTTCAATTCTAAAAGCAGGCAGACCAACATTACCCACTTGCTTATTCGAAAGTCAGCATAACCTGACACATTTTTGTCGTTATTATACAATTAAATAGGGAAGTGTTGTAATTATTGAATAATTACCGACTAATAAATCATTAAAACAATATTACTACCGTTTACTCAAATTTAACTCAATTAAGGAAGACTTGTAATAACCCCTGCTCTGATAATAATCGTTTCGTCAAATTAATCTTCTCCAATCAGTCAAAACCACGAAATACCGCACAAGTCAGTCAATAAATGAGTTTTACTCTCCACGCATCGTTTTCCCAAAGAATTGGTATATTCCCGGTTGCGCCGTCCTATTAGCCATCAGTTTTTAATTTTTTTTTTTGGTTTTCATTTACCAGCTCACCTGAGGAACCTGCTTTCAATTTAAACGCAGCTTCCAGGTAGTCAAACACACCTCTGCTGCAACCCTTTTCGTTTTTTTTTTTTTGTTTTTTGGAAAAATTAGTACAACCATTTATCTCTGTACAAAATTTCTATTGGCTCACGAACAGAAAGCATCGGGAAGTTGAGAGTATTTTATGGAGCCAGAAGCCCATCTATCAGGAAGTCTGCTGTTGATTATGATGGTGATTGAGTGTTTCGGCCGAAATTAGTTGTGGAGAATATTGAATTTAGTCGAGGAGATTCCCGGTGTCCGAAATTAACATTCATTAAGTTGTTATTAATCTTAAGGTAGTAGGTCCTTTACTGTGCTCATATTTTAGAAACAATTACGGAAATTAAATTAATTTTCTCATGAACGCATACATATGTATGTACATATGTATGCATGTAGTTACAAAGTTTTTACTCCGCACACACCAAAGTTTTGAATTTGAATTGTGTAGCACACGCGGTTGTTTAACTGAAGGCGGAGAGTAATGTATCTTTTTACTGGCATGAGCTACATTATGTAAATTTGCATCCGTTAGGTAATAATTAGGTTTACTAACGATCTTTGAGCGTTGAGGTATGTATATATGTAGGCATATGTATAAAAAAAAAAAATTATCCTTAAACAAAGAAAGACAGAAAATTACTAAAATTTATGCTTTGAGGTAAATCTAAATACGAAAGTTTGATTGAGACTAGGTTTGCTCAGGTCTTGTTCTATAGTTCGTAGGAACGTATGCGTGAAAAGGGATACTGCCCGCTCACATTTTTTTAATAAGAAGGGTTTTTGACCCTAACGATGTAGACTTGAGCCCCATCGAGCCACCACAACAACAGCCACCGAGCATAGAAAGAGAAACGAATAATAAGCTTCAACAACCACTTCACCTCAAAAGGATCAAAATCAGGTCGGCGTGTTTGGATAAATACTCGTAGTTGGAACTTTGCTAAAGAAATTTTCAGGTCCATCGCAGTTCTCGCCAAAGCGACGATGACAGCTGCGCTATAATCTTCATTCGCGAAAGGTCTAACGCTGGGATAGAACCTCACGATGCTTGTTGATTCTGCTCTTGAGTTGCTGCAGGTTTAAGTCCCTTAAAAAAACCTCTCTTAAAAGGTTAAATTTCAGTTAACTTATTCCGTAAACAAAAAAATAAATCATATGGTAGAGAAATAATCGCGTGGTAGTGGCAGAATATTTTTTTCCAAAGCGTAGTCAGATAACATGACTCACATTCACAGTTCTGAGAAGAATTATGAGATTTCCAAAGAGGCCCACACTCTTCTCCAAGGTTAGTGCGGGTACTGCAGACAAAAGGTTGCAGTGCTAAATAAAAAAAAAAACTTGGCGCAATTTGGCGTATGTGGTCTTCTCGCTTCTCGCCTAGCTTCTCGCGACCATTTGTGTTGTGCGTGATATATTTTTTCACACAAATGGAATGGACCTACAGTTTAGAGCCATATCCGAAAGGTCAATTGAGAAGCTTCTTACGACAGCTATTACTCTCGGATGTTTGTCAGACATTCGCGAAAGGTGGACCCATAAAAAAAAAATTTTTGTGTTTTCTGGGACTCGAACTTCGAACCTTCCGCTATGGTAAGGCACTCATTCATTTTCATTTTTATGCATTTTAATATGTGAATTCATAATATCTTCCCTGCTAGACTAAATAAAACAATTAAATAACTAAATAACTTAACTATGTTATGTGCTAACTTGCTGGCCTTATGCGGGCGGTCTAAGCTAAACATAATGCTTATATTAATGTCTTTCGACGTAATCTAACTTAAATTTAATTTTTTAAATTACTTAATAAACTGTTTAAGTAAGAAAATTTCTAAAAAAAAACTTAGTACATGAACTGTTTGTGTTTAGAATTAAAATAAATTTTAGTCTTAAACTGAAAACCTGCAAACTACCTTAATATAAATCTTAGCTATCTTATTCTTATTACGTACATACATAATTAAATACCTTTTTTTTTTAATACGGAAAGTGCTGCGATCTTTTTTTCTTATTATATCCTAAACTACATAGCCTACATATCCTATGTAAGTCAGCTATAAGTAAAAAAATAGGCAACTTTGCCCCTGGAGAGGCTACACTGCATCAATAGGAAACAACGAATGAGTTCCCTCTCCATCCCCTAGCCACCAGAAATTCTGATGCTGCCTAACAATATCTCGCAAATCGCGACCTGATACCGCTCTACTAATGCTGTGTGCGACGAGCCTCGAATCAACTTGATCACGAAATTGTTCACTTTGTTTATGTTCACCCTGTTATATAGTATAAACAAAGGTACGCCCTAAGGCAAACCCTTGCATCGAGTTGGCTGCTAAAAAACAGTCTCTTTGTAAGGGCGAAGATATATAGATATTGGTCTAGCCAAATCCCAAGGTTTTTGACCACATTTTGACACGCCAGTGGCTGTCCGCGCTGTCCCACAATTGAGAACTTTCACCACTTCTTTCTGGTATCCGCAGAGGTCCCCAGATAACGACGTCCTAAACAGGATGGTTTCCGACTTCTAAAAGTTGATGTTCAACCTCCAGCCGTTGCAAGAGTATTGCAATTACCACGATCTTTGGTCCTGATCTGTACGCTATCAAGTCGTCTGCGTACGCTGTAAAGAGATCCTAGAAGATCACTCGTGTAAATATTGACAAGGATCTGCGAATAAACCGCACCCTATTGCAGACCATTTTTAATACCAAATGTACCAGCAGAAGTCACACCGCAATTGAATACATCCCTACGAATCTACTACATTTGGAATTCGAATAGTGAAAAAATAAAGTTATTTCATCCTTAAGCTCATGTTGTGCTCGTCGTGGCTCAGTGGTAAGGTTTGAATCCCAGAAAACAGCATAAAGTTTATTCACGGTCCCACCTCTCGCGATCAAGTTGGACAGTTTTATTTATTTTGTGCCGTTCATACAGGATATTGTTTTGAATTCACCGGTGGCAAAACGCGTAATTTACTACAGTTAATCGGAAAATATAACACGCACAACACGAATGGTCGCGAGAAGCTAGGCCTTCGACCATACACGGTCTGTTACGCCAAGTATTTGTATTTTTATATAAAAATAAAGGTACCCCTGTTGTAGCCCGAAATCATGCACTCAGTATATTCTAGAGGGATTGGAGGCTACAAGGTCTTTGTCGAATAAGATGTAACCGGTGCCTTAAGGAGTTTTAGCTCATTAAGTGTCTGGTACTAAGACCTTACTACTGGGATATAGCCTTAAGGCAAATCGCTGCATTAACGGCCACTTATTTGCTGTGGATATCTAGAGGTAGCATGTGGAGCAGTATATTTAGGGCCGCAGTAGGACTGGTTCCGAGGGCTCCATTTTGATACTTACTCTCTTTTGCTCTCTTACAGTAGTATAAAGCTGTAGCTGGATTTTTTACTCGTTCTAGATTGTTGGGGCTCGGAAAGATGCTAAAATGAGACCCAAATATTTCGCTTTGTCTGTGTGAGTGTCAGTCTGACGAAAAATAATTCCTGATATAATTCAAAATGGGGAGTTTCGTATTCCTTGTGAAGAGTACTACTTAAAAATTAAGGCTAATTCAAATTCCGCAGCCTTTACCCCATTTGGGGAAGTTTGAGAAAGCATTCTGAAAAGATCTCTCAGCATATAGAGGCGGGTGCTCTAGCAATAGCCAATTACCTTACAGAAAGAGATAATAACACTGAAAATTCCCCACCAAATTATATAACAGGAATTGCAGCCTACATTAATTGCCTGGTTATACTTTCAGAAGTGTACCTTAACTGTATTATAAACCACGGATCACAATTAAGATACACTCTAGTACGAGGTTCATATACGAGTACGAGTACCTGAAAAAAAAAAGAAATCAATTTGGAAAACTCGTAACTAATGTGCACGTTAGCATTGCCTTATGATTTCTATCTGTGGTAAGGGCCAAATAACCGCCTTCCTGAATATATTTAGCCTAATTAGTGAAATTATTTGTACGCATTAACCGCGACCGCTCTACACCATGATTTCCCAAATAGTTTTCGGCGCTTATCAAAACAATTTCATCGCACCTTTCTCATTCACATTGGATCTGTCACTGGCGTATAACTTACATTATTATGTAATGCCAGCATGCTTTGCCATTGTATTTGCTAGATACAAAATTAGGTGCAACTATAGGTATAAAAAAATTAAACAAAATTCTTCTCATTTCCTTTGGGTACACCTATGCACTAAAGGGGGAGATGAGATAATGCTTCACAAATTAGACACTGAAAAGGATCAGAGTGTCGCATTGCGTTTTTGAATTCCATAGATAAACATCCTTGTCGGTTTCAAATTATTTAAAACCCTAACGACTGGTATTCTAGTCGAAAGGTAATTGCCCGCGATTTTAAAAAAATCTTCTACGAAAGTTTAACTCGTGTGCATGTACTCCAATTAAATCTAATTTTGTTGTCAATTTTTATCTAATTGTTGGATCATTCTGTTTTTTTTCTTTTTTTTGGAAATAAACGCGTAATTATGTTCATAGTAATTTAATCTTTGAAAATATTATCTCTGAAACAAAAATGATCAAATTAGATTTAAATAATTTTAATTATTTCCGCTAAAACTGTGGGTAATGGGTATGGCGTGGGTTGGTTTGGTGTTCATCATTTCGAGGGAAACTGGAAAGATTTTTTCCAAATCGATAAGAAAATAGAAATTATGAAAAACTAATTTGTTAATGCATTATGAAGTTTTCCTGGAAGAAAAACTACACTCCTATTCCTGTGCTGGTCTCCAGCTACCGTGTCGTTCTCAGGAACCTAGTAAGATCGCTTAGTGAAACGTTGGATAATTCATGTATGTCCTGGAAGTAATATCTTCCTAGAGTTCTATTTCTCAAGTGACGTAGGCTTGAGCAGTGATAGAGGAAGTGAGGTGTATCCTCGTGAGCCTCTTCGTCACCGCAACCTTTACAGATATTGTTGTCATTGAGTTTAAGTTTCATTGTGGGGTTTCTTAGAAGGTTGTGCCCAGTAAGCGCACCTATCAGCGTTGACAGCGATTATTTTCTGTCATTATTTAAGAGCTTGCTGGCTCTAGCTTTGTCATATCTAGGCCAAAGTGTCTTTGATATGTCACAAGAGGGAAGCGATTTCCACCTTCCTGAGGTTACAGTGGAGGTATAATCCATTGAAGTTCTCGATTGTGGTCTATTATAGACCTTTTTCTTGCAAGTTCGTCAGTTTTCTCGTTTCCAGCTATATCTCTGTGAGCAGGGACCCAGCCAAGTACCTTCAGTTCTTCGCTACAGCGTCGAACTAACTTGGACTTAATTTCAGAAACGAAAATTGCTTTAATGGCTGTTTGATTGTCAATGAAAATGGTGATATCATCTCGTGGTATTGCCAACATTGATACCGTACTAGATGCCACCGTCACTGCCAGCACCTTCGTCTGGAATACACTATTGTGGTCAGGGAGTCTGATTTAGCTGTGTATGTCTAGCTTTTCGGAGAATACGCCGGCATTTGTTCCTATATCCATCTTTTACCCATCTGTGTAGATAGATGTCTGATGATAAGCTTGTCTTTTGCTGGTTCATTGGTTTCCCATTCTTCTCTACTTGGTAGAATGCAGGAGAATGGTTTTTCAAAGTCGAGGTATGGTGACGTGAGTCACTGTTTACATCCTCACTTACAAGTTCCTTTAGAATCCATGCATGTCCTTCATGATTTGAGCTCCAACCAGTTGATTGACAGGCAGATTCCTGCATGTAGGGGTCTAGGGGTAGCATGTTGAGTATTGTTTCCAACCCTGCTGTTGGCGTTGTACTCATTGCACTGGTTGTGTTTATGCATGCTAATCTTTGCATTTTGGTCATTGCCTTAAGATTGGTTGCCTTGTCTGCGGCTTGCCAACAGAAACGTTGACATATGTGTGTCTAGGTCTCACAAATTGCCTTGAGAGCTTTAAAAATACTGCTTCTTTCCAAAATAAACCCAGAACAAGAAGTCAAAGTATACACTTGAAAAAAAATTTCGAAAAAATTGTTGGAGCTCTAAAATTTTCCAACAGACTGCAACCCCTGAGTTCCAAAATAACGAAGGAGTTATAGTTTATGCCAAACAATACGTCGCTCCTCATAAAACTAGACTTTCTCCAAGAGCTGGAAATGTAATTTCAATCTCTGGTATCAAAATATCTGTAGTTGAAGAGTGATGAAAGTTAGCAGTAGAAAGTAGTAAAAGGCACTAGAACTTTTTTGCAGGTATTGATGGATAGTCCTTCTCTGCTGCACCATTCTAAAACGTGTAGTAAAGCACCCTGCACGACGCTGGAGATGGTGTTGCTGTGCTTACCGCTAATAAATATCGCCAAGTCATCTGCATAACCAATGGCGATGTAGCCTGATATTTGCAGATCGACTAGAAGATTGACTAGTGACCATAGAAGGGGGGAAAGAACTCCTCCTTTAAAACAACCCTTAGCTGCGGTTACAGACACTGAAATTCCTCCAGAGAAGGAAGTACATAATAATTCGACCTTCCTGCATGGCTCTTATCCATTTGCTGGTCGAATCTTCGATGCCTATGCTACTGATTGCTCTCTCTATTGAGCTGTAGCCAGTGTTATCGAAAGCGCCCTCAATGTCAAGGAAGGCACATAGGGCAATTTCCTTAGAACCAAGAGTTCGTTCAATCTTCTTCACAAGGTAGTGTAGAGCGCCTTCTGTGGATTTGCCCTTTCTATATGCAAATTGACTTGAGTGCAGAGGGGTAGACAAATCTAACCGGCCTCTAATAGTTCTGAGAAGAAATGATGTTAAACTTATTGGTCTGTAGGATTTGGACAATTCATTTGGCCAATTGCCCGGCTTAGGAATGAAGATCACGTTTACCTGTCTCCAAGTAGTCGGGATGTATCCCCAATAGTAGCTGGCTCTAAATAAAGCATTAATACCCGGCAGGATGAAGTCGATAATTTACTCTAGAAGTGCTGGAAAGAGACCGTCACCGCCGGGGGCTTTGAATGGTTTAAAGGAGCTGACCGCCCACTTTACCTAATCTGGACTACAAATTTTTCCGGATAAACTGTTTACTCTACTAGCGATAATGACCCTATGTTCAGCTGCATTCGAGGGTATGTGTTGTACATGAGTAGACGAACCTGGGAAATGATTCTCCAGTAAGGTTTTGAGAGTATCCATACGGTCCGACGTGTAGGTGCCATCGGGTTTTTTTTTAGTAATCCTACACAATTAGCATGATCTTTAACGAGTGGCTGATGGATTCGTGCTGCAACTGGCAAGTCAGCGATGTTTTTACACCTTTTTTTTTTGATGTAGCACGATTAGATCGCCTCAATTCTAAATTGTATTCAGTAAGAGTGGACATTTCCTAGTCGCAGCTCTTCGTGCGCTTAGCAGAGTTGGTGAGTTTTCTAACTTTCTTCCTAAATTTGGCAAGCTGGTCATACCATCAGGGAACCTTACGTTTATAAAAAACAGTCATCTCCCTCCGTCGGATATAACTATTTTCGTTGACAGTCAAGCAGCCCTAAAATCAATTAAATCGAATATAATCAAATCAAAGGCGGTTAAGAAATGTTGCTATGCACTGATCAACATAAGACACCACTCGAACAAGCTCTGCCGGGTTCCTGGATATTATAATATAGAAGGGAACAAAAAGCCGATGTGTTGGCAAGAAGGGGGTCAGAAATGAACATCAGTGTAGCTGACACATCCATACTGCCTCCGATTGCTAGATTGTACAACATTATTGATGCCATCATAGAGAAAGAAACTTACTCTTCCTGGTCCTCCAGAGAGAGGGCCACCTCTCGTACTTTATGGCCAAAATTAAATAAAACTAAAACAAAGTGCCTTTTGGCACTAAACCGATCCTCCATCCATTAATGGGTATAATCACATGACACTGCGCCATCGAATCTACGCTCAGCTAAAAGAATGCAGAGTCTAACGATTTATGCAGAAGCTGCGGTGACGAGGAGAAGGTGGAATCGATCCAACATCTGCTACGCCACTGCCGCGCTCTGCAAGAACGACGCCTATGTACTCTAGGATCCAGGTTCTTCACAAGCATCGCAGAGGTAGCAGTAGTCCAGATACTGGATCTCCTACACTTCTTAGAAAAACAGAAAACTGCAGATTGTACCTCATTTTGCTATAATAGCATCTATACAACGACTGCTGTGCTTCATTTGAGTTTTTTTTCGTAGAGTATGTGACCCAATTTCTCCAGAAGAGTGTTGAAGAGTGGTTTCTAAAAGAAGAATGCTGGTCATCGGGCGCTAATCATGAACTAATGTTGCAGTCTGAGGCTAGTTTTTCCCACTTTAGAACCATGTTTCCTTTGGCAGACAATGTGTGGCTTAAAATCAACTTTGGTAGCCTTTCTTCTCCCATCGCCATAACTTTTACTAAGCAGTCAAAATGCATTTTCAAGGTTCCTAAGAATAGAGGAGGTACACCTGTCTCCAAGTGCAACATAAAGTTGGGGGTGCTATTCGGCAACTGAAAGAACCGTTTAAGGAAAAATCGAAGAAATTTTTCAACCGCATCATAAGAACAGTATCCCCACACTTGTGCACCATATAGTAGTATTGAAGCTGCAGTTGCCCAAAATACCTTTTCCTTGATGCGATATGGATTTGACTTTAATGCACCGACCCCAAACAGAACAAATTGTACGCTTAGCTTCAAAGAGTTAATTTCCTAGATGTTAATACATGTTGAGGTTTGCTGTGATTAGGACTCACAGGTATTTATATTCGCGTACACACGCTCTCCTTGATAAGACCACTTTTAATTCTGCGAAAATCTACCTCCACCACCTCTAAATATCACGATTTTTGATTCTTCCAAATTGACAAGCCTTCAAGCCCATTGATCATCAGCTGTAAGCCATCCACTGTGTCTGCCAGGATCACCATGTCGTCAGCATACTTAAGTCCAGGTTTTTGTTCCGCCACCTATATCTAAATCTGTGATGTCATTTATAAAAAGGATAAATAGCAGCGTGCTTAAATTACAGCCCTGCTGTATGAATGGATGAGTTCTATTCATCACACACCCTTCTTAACCTAACCTAACCCAATCATGCATCTATGAGAACGTTATAATCATATCCTTGTAAAAAAGCGTAATGAATTCAATAACAAAATATATCAGAAATGTTAAGGCCCTGTAGAAAAGAGACAGTCTATAAGGTCACCCCTCTTCTCCTCCTTTTTAGACGAAAACTCCGCAAAGCACACTTTTTGGACATGGAATGTAAGTTACTATAAATCGAATTAAAACTACAAATGAGTTAACCATATGCCTGTAAAAAAATATACTTCTGAGGTGTCCCTTTCATATTCGACGCCAATCTGAATTATTAATCCGTCGATAATCGATATCCAAATAAATACCGACACGTGAAGTGGAAAACAAACGAGCCAACTTCACACTTTCAGCGTTAGCTGGTAAAAAAAAGGAAAAATAAAAAACTAAACTTCTTGAATGACAAATTAATATTAATTGATTTGTAGCCGAGGGTTAAGTATTTTCAGCAAAGGATCGACGAAATTTGTTCTCGGGACCCTTGTCAACGCCTCAGTGCCTTCCTGGTATTCTCCACCACTTGTCTTGACAAATTGTTCCAGCAGGTCATTAATTATTATGTACACTGTTTCCTTACTCCTTTTTCTTGAGACTTGCCGATGTAGTCCTAATTTCATACCTAAAGCAATGTGATCGATAATTAGCCTTAAATGGCCGTGCGCAACGAGGAAGTGGTGTAATTTCGCTTTTAGATACTTAATGGATTTTTTTTTGAATGTTGTGCTAAAATGGGAACACTTAAAATAATTCACTCGATTATCCATTCCGTTGATCGTGTCCGTTTTAGTCCAATAACGTTTTCTGCCAAAATGTCAATTACTAGGCAATTTCACGCCTCAATAAGATTTAACGTCCTGCTACGAGTGTAAGGAAATGTACTTTCAATGAACTGTCTTGCATATCAATCCTCATGCGAAGTGCCACATTTATTCATTGTGCTCGCAAAATACACATCGAAAAAGTAAAGGCATCTGCGGCATTTTTTTTTTCTTGACATTTCCGGTCAGTGCAACATATGTCCGCCTAAATTGTTATCACATCTAGGGGACTTTAACCAAATGCAAGAGCGTTGGTTCGCGAGCAATTACAACTTCTTTCTGTGGCCTGTTAATATAATTATATCTTTGGTACATTTTCGAAGATGAAAAATTGACTTTAATTTACAGTATAACAATAAAATTTCGGGTAGGTCAGTTAATTATAAATAAATTGCTTAATTTAAAACTTCATTAAGCCATTACGAGTATGAATGACCAGTTTTGTTACTGGGTTATCGCAAGGACACAGGTTTCTTTTCATTCTAAATTCTGTATTTTATTTATCTCTCCACAATGGCTATTTATTTTTTTTTTCATTTTTATTTTAGGTTAAGTTAGATATGCGGTTAGATAGGGTTATGAAAAAAACCCATAAAACACTAGGCACCAAAATCGCGATCCCTGGGGAACCTCCATTACAAAGCGAATAGAAACCTAAAAACTTTCCCTCAGATACTTGATTTCCCTACAGAATCTAATTAGCTTGTTTTGGTTGATAAGACCTTCCCCTTCTAAGTTACTGAAAAAGTAGTTACCTAGGCATTTTCTACGATTTCGAGCTATTCCTTGGAACTCACACAGTACATACATGTGTGATGTCCTCTTCGACGCATATGTCTTTACAGTATCTACATAAATCCGTCTGTAAGGCCCAGTGCCTTCCTGGCGTGCTTTACCAGAAGACAGTGTCCGGACAGTGTCTGGCCACAAGGCTTTGGATACCCTATGAGCTGCTATATTTGACCATCTTTGGTTGGCTGTTATGTATATTTTGCTTTTCATGGTAGCCTTAACTTCGCACGAAGGTGGTTTGATATCCACGGCTGCGCCTATTGGCAATTCTCCTCCATACCTTGCCAATTCATCAACAAGTTCATTCCCTTTTTTACCGCAGTGTCCTGGCATCCAGCATAGTTTTACACGGTTCTGCGTGCACAACGCCTTTAGCATTAACAGTTCCGGACTATATCAGATTTTATTATATTCGATTCTAGCGCTTTGAGTGCAGCCTGACTATCCTTATTGGATATTGACTTCATCCCTAGTAGTTCCACAGCCCTAAGTACAGCTAGAACTTCTGATTGGAAGATACTGCATGTATTTGGCAGTCTCAGACACACTTTCAGGTCCGGATCCGTAGAGTACATTGCAGGGCCCGTTCCTTCGGATGTCTTTGATCCATCTGTGTAAATTGCGATTTCTGATTTTTTCTGATTACCGATTTCCTTAGAGAGCGGAGTTGATGTTTCGTGTATCAAGCATTCTACATAAACAGTTTTGTTATTCCCAGCTCGACCTCCGTGCTATCTAAGGCCTGTTTGACGGCCCTACTCTCTACGTTGTTGAAGGCCGCTTCTACATCTAGGAAGGGATCTTGAGCAAATTCTCCATGACGCAGTCTAACCTGTATTTTCCCCACTACTTCGTGTAGAGCTGTTTCTACCGATTTTCCTTTCATTTATACGTGTTGTCCTCGGCGCAACTGACCATTGTCACATTTGCTTCTTATATGGGCAGCCTTTCCAAGGTTTTAAGCGCAAATGAGAAGAGACTTAATGGTCTGAAGTCTCTTGCTGTCATGTGGCCCTGTTTGCTAGCTTTGTTTGAGACAGTGTCTGAATACGAATACGGTAAAAATGACCATATGGCCCACCGTAATTTCGTCGAGATTAAGAGTTTTCTACCACTTCGTCATCAAGTGGTGAGCTGTCTCCCTTTATTTGTCTTTCTTGGATAGTGTTCTCCAGTGCTTTGCACCCCGGAAAGTGGGTGTCGACTAGAGTTTCTAACACTTCCTGACTGCTTTCGGCCCAAGTGCCAACATTTTTCTTTATGTAGCTCGGAATGTTTGTCTCTTTCATTTTAAATTAAATAAATTTTTAGTGTTAAATAACTAAACTGTGGACCAACTATAGGTTTCTTTCCAAAATTAAAGTTAGAGCTTAACTTACTTAGTTACTTAGGTGGTGCAACAGTTTGAAATTCTTCTGGGCATAAACCAATGGACGTCTGCAATCAGCCGGCTCTTTAGCTAACTACCTCTAGTTGCGCATATCAAGTCGGTTGAGATCCCTTTCTATTTGTGTGCGACACCTAAGGCGAGGTTTTCGTCTACTGCGTTAGATTCAGATCGAATCATTAGTATCCAATCGCTCTGCATGGCCTATCCATCTCAATATCGCTATACAGCTTTTATAATACGTCGTTGAATCCTTTCCTCTAAAGCTCGTCAACGCAAAGGGACTGAATATCTAACGAAGTCTCATTCGAAACGACCAAGAATTTGTTCATCCGTCTTGGATAAAGCCCATGTTTCTGTGCCATGAAACAGAGCTGGGTGATAAGTGACTTATATGGAATCTCCTCAGTTGTTTCAGGAATGGACCTTTATACTCAATTGTATTTTTAGCCTGAAGAAGCAGCCATTGGCTTGAGTTATTTTTCTTTTGACTTCTGCTCTGAAGTTATTTTCAGATGTACTAAGGTAGACTCAACGCTCGACAATGAACAAGCAGGCTTTCGAGCTGGATCCTTCTGCATCAGCCACATCAACACCTTGCGGATCATCATTGAACAATGCGTCGAGTACAGGTCTGCGCTATATTTGCTGTTCATTGATTTCGAGACGGCATTTGATAGATTGAATCGAGATTCTATATGGCAAGCCTTGCGCAGGAGAGGTATGTATACCAGAAAAACTCGTGGTTATTATAAACACTTCCTATGATGGCGGTAAATGTCATGTATTACATAACGGTAAGGTGTCTGTGGGCAGGTCTCTTTGGAGAAAATATTCGACTGCGATGAAGTATGACATCGTCTGCACTCACACAGGATAATTGACCTCAATAAGATGGCCCGTAATCTGGAGTCAAAGGCGCACAAAGTAGGGCTTAAAAAATAAACACGGTATATATTTAGGAACTAGGAACCATCTTGATACTGAACTCTAAACAGCAGAATTTGTAAAGCAAAGGCTCTGTTTGGTATGCTATCTAAAACCTGGAAAAAGCAATGTTTTCCAGCATTTCACTTTTCAGGAAAGTGACCGACAAGGAAGCTGCAAGCCTTCATAAATAGATGCCTTCGCAACATCCTAAGGCCAGGCGCCAATAGCATCAAAATACAGAGAAAAATGTGGCAGTGGATTGGTCACACCTTACGGCGCGAAGATAGTTCCATTGCGAAGTACGGCAAGCAATGGAATCCATTTACCCAATCAGCTAGACAAGAAGAAGGACAGTCGAGGAGGAATCTAGATCATTGGGGATAACTTAGAGGGATAATGTTGAATAGGTCAAATGACAGCGCGTCACCTTGTCTAAATTTTTTGTTGTCATCAAATATTCTGAATGTGCACACATTCAGACGGTTAAACGAGACTCTGACCATTTTCTCCTCGCAGCCAATTTCAGAGCTGGACTGTGCACCAAGAAGAGTCTGCGAATTGCCCAAAGTTAAAGAGTCATAACGCCTGGAATAGGAACTAAAAAAGTACCTAAGTGAGAAGGTCTCTGTTGTGCGTTCACCATCTAGTAGCGCCAACACTCAGTGGACCCAGTATCGCAACATCATCAGATACGTAGCCGAAACCATACTGGAATACCATCCACATGCAAAGAGAAGTCCTTGGTATGATATTTTTAGTAGAAGACAGCAGCAGAAGATGCACATCTAAATGTTCTGGAACGTAGAACAAGGGCAGCGAGGGAACAACACTGAGCCAGTAGAAGGGCGAAGAAGAAAATAGTAAGTAGGGCACACGTAGTATCGATAGGGTGCATGCACCAAATCATCATTCAAGTGTGGGTGGACGAAAGTACGCCTGTTGACTGAAATATCAGATTTATATACCCGATCTATAAGAATGGTGATCCTATGTTTTGTACCAACTTTCGAAAGACATGTACCTCTGCTTAATGTCGTATATAAAATCCTATCCAAGGTACTGTGTGAGCGTCTGCCGCTCTTCTGTAACACACTGATCAGGAAATACCAGTTAGACTTCCGCCCCGACACCAAGTATCTATCCAGTGTCTAGATGAGTTTATCTTCTTCACATTCTACATCAACTCCACAAGTAACCCAGTAGTTGAGACGTGGCGAAAACTGACCCTTGATGCCGCAGTAAAGTTGCTGCAGAAGTTGCAGTAAAAAACGCAGATTCTGAGCCAGCCCTAGCTAGTTCATCTGCCCATATTGTCTGAAATTCCCTGGTTACCAGGAACCCATTCAATTTTTACCCTGTGGTTTCGAGCCAGAAATTGCAATACATCGTAGCATTCTTTTACTGACTTGAATGACTGGAACGATAGTGCTTTAAGCGCTACTTGACCATCTGAAAAAATATGTATTCTGGGGCCCTTAATACCTTTTTGGAGGTTTAACCTAGCACAGATCTCAATGGCGTGGACTTCATTCTGGAACATTGTGAGATACATTCCTATATGTATAGAGACTTTAATGAAAATTTCCCGGGGTGGCAGCCTAGAAACAGCTTCTAATGCTGACTAATGGCAGGTACGCATTGCACCTTTAATGTCAAGATAGGCAACTCTTCTGTAGCGTAGAACCGCGTACGTAATAATGGGTCTCACCATCATTGTACACAGCCAGTTTATCAATATGGGACTGAGGCTCCGAATTCTTCTGTCCAGTCGCTTACTGGCCCACAAGGCTCAAGTGACAGGTTTGGTGGCGAACTTCATGTTTGATTTCCTAATGATTCGCTATAATCAAGCGGAGACTCTTCACGGATCGGGAGCCCTTTAAGTAAATGAAGTAATTATTCTCCCACGAGGATGCAAAATATTTTTGTGTGAAGATGTGGAATGTACTCATCTCGTCTGAATCCATATCATTGAGTACATTTAAAGTGCTTCATCTTGCCTCATGCTTCCCATGCAGAGGGGAAGGAATCTAAAGACAACATCTCGAAAACACATTACCCTGACTGCATATAGTTTAACAGTTGAACAAAAAAAAAGAAAGCAGATGCAGTTTATAATTTAATTCACAACTAATTGAAAAAAAAAAAAAAAATACATATCGACAAACAACACACACACAGATTGCACATTTTCATTTCCAATTGATTGGTGGTGGACAGCAGATCATAAGCCGATGCTTTGAATCCACAGCACTGCTAAGTAGCCAATCCAATTTATATCCGAAAATAGTTTGTTCACGTCCGCAGACCAGCTAAAGAAATGAAATGCGCGCGCGAGCACATGCATCCACACACAACATACAGATACAACATATCCATCGCAGAAACCAATAACGTAACCTTGTTTATCCCATTGATTAAATAAATAATTATGTGTATTCGTCAGAGGAGCACGGCTCCCTATTCTCCTTTACAAGAAAAAGATGTCTTGCGTAATGCATGAACCGAAACTAATTTAAAATTGATAATTGAAATTTATGAATTATTCTGCGGAGCCTGCAGTTCTGCAGTTGCCGAGGAATCGCATCGATCAAATTAAAACAAACAGAAACGAAAGATGAACAGGAAATAACGAAACTCAAGCCATGGCGCTTGTGCCGAAGGCTCCAATAAAAGAAACTCTTTGCCGGCCATGGTGGAGATTTTTCATATCGGCAGACGATTAAGTTTTGCAAAAAGGTTTTACCTTGTAACATTTGTCTTATAGAATGACAATAAGTCCGAAATGTGCTCGTATATTATCGTAAATTTAATTTTCGATTATTGTTTTGAGGATCAGTGCCATTCTACATGGCTATCGCCGACATAACAATTATGCATCTCCTGAGATACATGGGTACATTCTGAGACTTTATTCTTATTCTTTCAGTACATGAATGTGTCATGTAAGCGATTTTTCACCCATGGTCCTCTCAAACATGGCTGGAACAAGGATTCTGGAACCCCAAAGAAAAATACTTGCATCTGAAAACGTTTATTTTTAATATTTGTTCAGCTCTCTCTCTCTCTCTCTCTGGCCGACGCTCGATAGACTATGCTGCAGTAATAGATGGCGTTACTCGCACTCTGCCGGACGAATTGATGAGGCTAAGCTCAGGCAGCCTTCAGAAATGCAGGTGAACTGCGAATAGACAATAATCAGTTCCAGACCAACAGTGGGCTAAGAGGAGTGCGCGGCTGAAAAGGTTAAAGGAAGCCCTATGAACTCCCTGCGACAAGACGAATAAACACCGTCTTCCATGTTTATGCTTGCCACCACCGCATAGGGTAGCTACGAAGAATAACTTAAGGAGAAAATGGAGAGATCCGGACGTACCCGCCACATCGTAAAGCGCGAGGCTTCTTGCTCCGGAAGAGATGTTGCTTATGTGTGCATATACTACCAGTACATATACCACTATAAAAATAAATTAATCGAAAAAAGGGAATCACAAACGGTTACGTACGATGACTTCGTCGATCCGTATCTGTAAACCTTAGGACAGAGCCCAGTAAGCTCTTAATTATCGCAGACCGTCTTTAACTGGAAAACGAATTGGTATGCCAGTTACGCGAGATGACCTTTGTAGTATTCTGTTACCTGGGTAAGTAAGGAGGAGTGAAATCCTGTTAGAAACGGTTTCGCCCAGCCAAAACCTAGGCAGGCCTTACCATTCGTGATATATGTACATATGTATGTCCGGATATCAACCGGACCGGAGTCATCCATCGCATGGCCTCAGTGATTAAGGAGACAACTATGGCATCCCTAGGTAACTACACATTTAAACACTGATAGCAGTTTTGTGTGGAGACCTATTAGCAGCTAAAACTGCGCTAAGACCATACGTTGATGCCTCAATTCTGAACCAATGGTACATATCGAGACTCCAGACCGAAACGGATTACATTGTCCCAATAACAAACAGTAATCGGAGATTCTCTATCAGAATTCGTGGCAGGGAGGAGTGTGATCCAAATGGATGTATGTGCTGATGCTGGTGTCTACTGCGAGTCTCGAAATACAAACCGGTCCTTCAGACTTAAGGACGATTGCAGTGTTTTTTAAGCCGAACAAGTTGCGGACATGATTAAAGAGGGAAATATCTTGAAAAACAATCTGCATCTATGTTGACAAGCAAGCAGCCATTAAAGCATTACAGTTAAACATCGGTAAGGTCCAAGCTCGTGTGAATGTGCATAAAATGACTGGACTGGACGATTAGGTGAATCTCCATTGAATACCGGGCCACATGGATATACCGGGTGACGTAAAAACGGATGAACTGGCCAGGGCACGGTCAAATCTAAGCGCCTCGCAAGCCATTCCCGAAGCTAGCACACCGCTTAGCACTTTGAACAGGAAGATAGACATTGAGTCCAACAAGGAAGCTAACAGGCGCTGGTATCGATTAGATACATGTGCCATAGTCAAATCGTTGTGGCCAGTCTGTGACAAAAAGAGATCCGCAGATCTCATGAAACTCAGTCGCAGAGATATTCGTATAGCAATCGGCGTCGTGACGGGGTATGCAGCACGGTTAGCACAATCCCACAACGACTTTTGTAGGAAGAGGAAGTAGAGTCCCATCTCCACTTACTATGCTATTGTCCAGCATTAGCCACCAAAAGGAAATACACTTTTGGAATTGACTTCCCTGAGGAGTGGGATGATCAAAGAAACATTGCGTTCAACAAAATCCTGAGATTCATACATAAATCTGGGTGGTGTAGTTTAGCCGTCGATAATGAAATTTAGGTTCTCAGGGGTCTACTATTGGATACAATAGACCTTTAAGTGGGCCGTTGACAGTTTTCTATCAAGCACCCTCATCTACCTCACCTAACCTACATTCTTTGACCTCAACTTAGACAGGTTGGAGATTCATCCTGCTTAAGCCCGTTTAGATGCGCTCGAAAAGAGCCATGTCCCGTCAAGGTCTGACAGAGGTAAAAGTCGACTTCTCCGTGGTGTCGTGGGTCCATCTTCCCTGGGTCCTCAAGGCGGACCTTGATATGCTAGAAGCAGTCTACTCTCTTGATTCAGTATTATTATATGCCGCTCCAGTCTGGGATCAGGCATTAAAGGCGAAGGAGGTCAAAAGGGAACTTTTATTAACATACAGACTCTGCGTACTACGGACGATCCAAATCAGACGAGTCCACCTTTGTTACAGCTGGAATGGTCCCCATCGATATCCCCATCGCAGACGAGATATTCGATGATAATGGCAAGCTCGTTGGGCCAATATAAAAAAGGCACAAATACATTCAAATTGATATCAACAAACCAAGTCGAAAGCAACTATCACCTTATGCAGTTCCTTTCTGGTCGCGGCGGTTACGACAATTTCGACGCGGAATTTCCAGATGAAAACGAAGATAGTTGGTTGGCTTTAGAGGGTGAACTGGAAGGAATAGTTGTGTGATGTGGAAATTATGTACTGAGATGGATTGTGGGTATTTGGATCATGGGGAGTATAAAAGGGAACTATATCGTGTAGTGATCGGAAAAGCAAATTTTACTTGGCAAATTTCAGTATTTCAGCTGTTGTTGAGGGCCCTAGCCTTAACCGCGCTGTTGCAGAGCAATGGAACATTCATGTGCCCTTTTATTATATGTAAGTTACCCATCAATCTCATCTGTTCTGCTTGAGTTTAGTGCTTGATTTACAATCTTGTTACTCGGCTCATTTTGCGGAGATTCGTCCAGTAGTTATCGAACTCTTGTCGTATCTGCACACTGATTCTAGTTTTATGAGTTGTCAGTGGAGCTCTCGAAATTAAGTTCTCTGTTACTAGCCAATAGCATGACACCAAATGGAATAACAAACCTAGATTTGAAAAAAACGAGAATTATTTTTCCCGTCAGTAGAAAATGTTTAAGTTATATAATTCGGTATTGTCTGGAAGGTAGACGCGCCAGAAGGATGGGTGTTTCATTCGACAGTTTCTATAGAATCTGTAGAGACGAGAAGGAGGAAGAAACGATGACAAACTTGACCTTGAAAAATCACTCAGCAAATACTTCCTCGAAGATCTGAGTGATCTAGTTAGACTCAAGATGTACCGAATAAAGAGCTTCGTCTCTGGGTGAAACTTGTTTCGCGCCTGAACCAAAAATCATCAAGTGGCATGGAACTACACCACAATAATTCAGTTCCAGCCCTTTTCTCCAAAAAGGGAAACACTGCGAGTTGATTTCTGGTGCTGGAAATTCAATTTCCGGAGTCACCTAACCTTACCCAACCTAACCTACATAATATGTTCACCCTTATTAAAACTTTTTGCTATTTTTGCAGTATACTTATAGTAAATCATCTCCAATGAAAAATAATTAACGAAGACAGATAACGCCCAAATCACGTGCAGACGTGACAGAGGGTACAGGCTCATCACGAATGAAGTAGATCCTACCTGGTGTTGGGAGACGCTTGCGGGAGTAGGTGATGGAGTGACATTTATTGACATTAAGTTCTAAGCCATTTTTATTACACCAGATGGAGAAGCTAACTAGATCACCCTGTAGTAGGCGAGAATCAGTGGCGGATGATATACGTTTAAAGATTTTCATATCATCAGCGTAGACCAGGAGATCAGAGTACTGGATGACACGTTAAGCATCATTTGTTGTAAGGGTGAAGATTAATGGTCCAAGATGGCTGCCTTGAGGGTCGCCCGATGTTGCTGTAATAGGGTCTGATACTGTTGATCTGAATCGAACTTTGTCTTGACGGTCCACTAAGTACGATTTGATCCATGAGATGAACCGCGGTGGAAATCCAAGGGCTTTCAGCTTAAAGAGAATAATTTGGTGAGAAATTTTGTCAAAAGCCTTACTAAAATCTGTGGCTACAACATCTACTTGATTGCCATTTTCCAAAGCGTTCAGTGTACTAGACACGAATACGGTTAAGTTAGTGGTTGTTGACCTCCCTTTGAGGAATCCGTTTTGGGGAGAGAATTGGTTTGTAGTGGAAAGACATTACATCGAACACGATGCTCTCGAAGAGCTTAGGTATGCATGAGAGCTTGGCAATTGGCCGATAATTCGAAACTTCGCTCTTGCATCCTTTTTTATGGATAGGGGTAATGTAAGCGTCCTTCCATAGTTGGGGAAAATTTCCTTGTGAGATTGAGAGTTGAAAAAGGGTAGTGAGCGGCTGTGTCAGATGATTCGCGCATTTTTTTAGTACTATGGCGGGGACACCGTCAAGACCAGGGGAGTTGTCATCCTTCAATTGGCTAATCTTATCAGCAACCATTGATGGGAAAATGTCGACAGAGACAAGGGAGGTTTGTGTAGAGTTGTTCAAATAGAAGAAATAATCAAGATCAGGTTCATGTATGTAGGTGGGCAGCAAACGACTGGCCAAAAAATTGAGCGAATAGGTTAGCAATTATTTTAGGGTCTGTCGAGGAGATGAGAGTAGATGGATAGACATCAGATTTTCTTTTAACGTTTATGAATTGAAAAAATAGATTTAAGGTAGGATTGCCATAGTTTGTTCCTATTATTGCGAAGGGCGCGTAACTCTTTATTATACCAGGGTGGAGAAGACGAGCAGTTTTTTTTTGGTAGGTATGACACCGATTCGACAAAACAGGCAAAGATATCCGCGTAGAAAATCGCGAGGGCGTGGGCAATGGGTAAATGTGTAGAGACGGAATTTATGTTAAGAAGTAAGCTATTGAGTTTGACGAAATTAGCTTTACGAAAATTAAAGCAATAAGTGTGCTCTGAGACTGGGTATGAATTATCGTTGTGTGAAAAGGATAAGAAAAGCGGGGGGTGAAATTGGTCCAAAGTCGAAAGAAGATGATTGCTATCAGAGACTAGGGAACTAAAGGCGTCAGACGAGAAGATGAGGCCAAGTTGTCTATTCAGGTTGTTACGGATGCCGCTAACTTGGAATAGGCCAGATTCAGATAGACAATCAGTTAGGAAGGATTTCCTTGTCAGAAATGGCACTGGGAATATGGTGGGATTCATCTTCAGATTGAGACCATTGAAGATGCGGAAGGTTAAAGTTAGACCGCTCATAGCTTCTCAACGCCAACCAGACCGTAAAAGAATTTTCTCTCGAATCAACTGAGGACATCTTCATCGCTTTTTGGCAGAGTTCATGCTTCAGTGCCTTAAAGCAGGACTGGGATGATAAGGGTCTTGTGTAGAATCTCTTTATCTGTTGTTTTTCTAGATACAATTTATTAATTCAATTAACTCATCATCTAGGAACAAAATTCCTTAGATACTCGTACTCTCTGAAGCGAATCTTTCAACTTTCAACATCTAGGTACATCCAATTATATGCTACATTTAGTAACTGGAGTCCCACCGCTTTTTTAGATACCCTAAAGCTGCATAGAGATTAATTTGCAAAAGTAGAAGAGATGGAAAAATGAACACCCCTGGGGATTTTACTGAAGCATATATTATCGACAAGGCGACACTTGGTTTAAAAGTGGGAGGAGTCAGCGGCAAATTATGGCGTGAACTTAATTTATTACAGCTGATATGCAACTTTCAATGCTTAAATCTACATATGTTTACCAATAAAGAGCTAAGCCACATCCATCGCAACTTAGGTTCGTCATTTGTAACCTTAATTGTAACCTAACGGAATGAATAAAATTTAATTCGACAAATGATTGAACTAGTTGATGCCCACCGGAGTCACTAGTTAGTCTATTGCACTACCAGTTCTTGCGCCTTCGTACATTAGAGTCTTCTAACTTACTCGCTTTGGTTTAGGAGTTTAGAAGCTCTTCATTTGGGTGCTGTCTCAGTCTTTTCGCGTGAGCTGCTGCATATCTCTGAATCTCGCTAGATACAGTCTCCATCCTTAGGTCACGATGAAGGTCTGTGTTACGGATACAATGGTGCACTGACGATGCTTCGCATCACTTTGAATGGTTTTGATGATACTTTTCTTAGCACACCTCCCTAATTGGATGCCATAGAGACAGACATACTGGTTTGATCACTTGTTTGTATATCAAAATTTAATTGGGAATAGATAAAACTGAACGTCTGTCAATGAGCCAGTCCATTTTGTTTAGCTTTAGGTTGATTTGGTACTTTATTTGACGTGCTCTTCGCAACGAAGTATTGCATTTAAGGTTATTCCTAAGGATTGGGCGGTGTTAGCAAAGGCATTTGGGTGATGCTTATGAATATCGGAATCATCGGGGAACAAAAGGTAGAGAGTTGATCCCAGGATGCTGCCTTGACGAACTCCCGCATCTTGGAGTACGTATCTTTTTGTTTAATTCTAAAGAAGCGCATTTTTAAGTAGGATTTAAGTAACATGTTTGTCGAACGCTTGAGCAACGAGCAAAAAAATAGGCAGAGCAAATCTTTTTTTCTTTTCCAGCGATTATTCTATGACATCAGTAATTCTATGAACTTAGTCTACAGTTGAAAGACTTGCTCTAAAGCCAAACTGCTGACTTGGTCCTAATCGTTCACGCTCAATGATTGGTTTAATGCGTTTGAGAAGTTGGCAATTTCGATATGACTGAGAGAAGGGATATAGGCCTATATGACGCTGCCTCATGCGTTGATTTACCTGGTTTAAGTACCATGATCACTTCAGCAACTTTCCAGTGACAAGAACGTGATATAGTCTGATTTAATATTTCACCTGTAATAAGGTCATAAGGTCCCTGAGGCTTTTTCTGTCTTAAGTTTGGTCTAATTTCTTATCTAACTTCAGGCACAGAGACTGGTTGGTGGAATAACTTCGTTTTCTTGACTGCGCGTATCGCACGTCATATCACATTGAATTGCATGTGGTTGAAAAGTGATGGAATTAAGGCATCTTTCTCTGCATTCGTTTTCGCCCACTGCCTAAAATTTTTTCTGATGGGATGCCTTAGCTCTATTGGTCTGTTTAGGTGTCAAGATTTCTTTGGTATTTTCGGAGTAATTGCCTTGGATTTTGATGAGGTTATTAGCGAGAAACACTTTCCAACTGAGTCCCCCTGCTGGACTGGCTCAAAGATGATATGGTCAGGAGATACTGCTTCGAGATGAAATTCAACTGGAGGCCGAGTAGCAGAAGAGAATGGAGTAGTGAAGCCGGGATGTACCAACTTCGGCAAAACACCATAAAGCCGTACTCAGAAGAATCGAAAACATCCATAGCGACCGGAGCATGCGTATACGGGCCCAGAATCCAGTATTCGGAAACTATAGGAATATAACACAGTATCTTCCAAGCGGAAATCTACGCAATTGAAGATGTGCCCAATTTAAACTCGATAGAAAGTATCGCGGGCAAGACGGATAGCCAAGCTGTAATCAAGGCTTTAAGCTCCTATAAAATCAGGTGTACACTGGTGTGGGAGTGCCTTGTTAGAATAAACCGACTAAGTGAGAACAATAGAGTCACCGTCTAATGGGTACCAGCTCATGTGGGAGTAGAGGGAAATAAAGCAGCTAACAAACTAGCAAGAGAACGATCAGAAACCGTATTCACCGGAACCATTTTATGGGCTGTGGCCGCATACGATACGGGAAAAACTAAGAAAGAAAGAAGACTGCAAAAGAGCGGAACTTTGGAAAACGCTCCCTAGGCTAAGACAGGGCAAAGAACTTCTCGGGAACAATAACCGGAAAAGAAGTGAGGTCTGTTTAAACATCAGCAAGAACCGGCTGCGCATCCTTACAGGCTTCCTAACAGGTCACTGTAGAGTTAGGGAGCACCTTAGGAAGCTGTGTATTGAGCAAAGTGGAGATGGTAGATTCTACGGGGATGTTGAGGAAACACCAGGGCTTGTGGAGCACTGATCCACAAAAGGAAAAAAAACACATGGATGCATGCCAACTGTTAGAAAAAGATCCACTCATCAAGGAAATCGGACTGGAGGAGCTGCTCTAGGTCAAGTATCTCATTGGGGTAGCACAACAGATTTATTAAGATAGCCTATAGCCACTCTTCAACCACAATTAAAGTCACTATTAGTTTACAATGAACTTTATGATAGCTAACGTGTCGGACTGTTGATAGCCTTAAGTCATACCATAAACGAGTAAGTATAATCTGTTCGCAAACATATCAGACAAAATTTATGAGGCTAATCAAAAAGCTATCTAACAGATAGATTCGCCCGTAAATAATATAATTTTTAATAACATACACTGGAACATAACCACAAAGAACACCCCGAAAACCTTATTAAAAATTTCACGATTATAATTCATTTTGTACAACGCCAACTTAGTAAACAAATTTAGATTAGCTCGTTTATAGCACATTGTTGTTAATCGGTATTAACATCGACGTGTTGAATAAATCTTTAATTGTTCGCCATTGGAAACACGCCCCTTTCCTCAAACCTGATTACATTTGTTAAGAAATCTTTTAGTTGTAAATTAATTAATTTATTTCCTTTTCTATTTTCTTTCTACTTTACTTTCATTGTATTTTTTTATTGTAAAAATAATAAGAACGTCCTCCTCATTAGCTATTGAGATTTTTTTTTGTGATTCAATTTGAAATTTAATTTTAAAATCATCGATGTATAAATGATTATCTGGTTTTAAATGACTCGTGTTTAAATGTTTTCTTGAACATCCGGTCCGTTACAGATTCAAATTTTATTATGAAAATGGTGCGAGTATATCATAGTATTGAAGAAAAGTGTATCGGCGAAAGTAGGACTGGTTTTATATAGAGTTTTCTAAAAGCAATTTTAAACTGTTTGTTAATAATTGAATTTTTCAAAAGGCACTACATTTGCTCTAATATATCGAAATAATGATTTTTTCGCTTCGACTCATTTCTGGGAAATGACAAAATCCCCATGGTCCCGCCTACACGTCGATTTTACTAAGCCTTTCCAAAGCAAGTTGCTCTTCATCGTCGTGGACTCGTTTTCTAGTGGAACCATTTGTGGTCAAGTCGCCATCTTCTCAATCTGCCATCAAGCCGCTACGTTCCTTGTTCGCAACACATGGTTTGCCGGATTCAATAGTGTCCGACATTGGGACGGCGCTCAGGACCGTCGAATTCAAGACATTCCTTCAAGACAACCTTATCCGCCATATCCGTTGTGATCCGTTTCATCCATCTTCAAATGGGTAGACATAGTGGATGGTGCAGGCAACTAAAACCTTTTTTAAAAAGATACCGGATAAGATTGATTGGAACTTAAAACTACCTCGGTTCTTTTTTAATCAACATTTCACGCCGCACACCTTAACAGGTCGTTCACCTGCAGAGTTAATGTTTAACAGTCAGCTTAAAACCTATTTCGACAAAATTCACCCACATGAATTAACGGCGAAGATGGATGAACATTCGGTTACGAGATCATTTCAAAAATATGATCAATTTCGTGTACAGTGCGACTAAAGGATGCAAGAGTCATTAAACGTTACCTAGATCAGAGACGTAGACGTCATGCAGCTGACGTCAGCGTTTGCATCAGAAGTCGGAGATAAAGATGAATTCGCTCCATCCCATAGGTCGCCACTGCCGCTAACTCAGCCCTCCTCCAGTTCACCGCCATCTCAACCCGTCGAGGTCCTCATCGTCGCCATTTCTTTATCCTAGTACTACGCCAGGTGGATCAACGCCGCGCCGCTCGACGCGAGTTAAACGGCCGCCGGATTTCTATACTTCCACTGGGCGTTAAGTGGAGTTATGTATGAACAATATTTTCGCTCATCTACAGGGTGTCCCAGTGGAGATTTCTGAAGTTCCGGCGAACAAGAAATCGTATGGCAGGGTGGGTCTATTTTCACTCACTCCAGTTCCACTCGAGTTATACCCCGTCAAAGTGGGACACCTCCGATTTGGAGGTACAATCACTTTAAATAGTATAACTTCTGAACTATTAGAGCTACAAAAACGGTTGTGTTCATTTTGAAGACACAATTCAGTAGTGCATAAAAAATGTTAAAACTTTGTGTAATTTTATGCAGCCACAAAAAAGTTATTTCTCCTTAAACTCAAAATTATAAAAATTTGTTGTTTCATTTTTTTACTTAAAATGCATTTTTTTCAAAACTTTCACTAAATAAAAAACTTTTTTTTACGAAACTTTTATCTGTGATAAATTTTCGGAAAATTATGTTGAATAACTTTTTCACATACGACTAACAGAAGTTGCAGTAAAAGTAGTTTTCGTCAAACAAAAATGGTAAAAAAAAATAAGAAAAAAATCTATGGGTGTAAGATTAGGAGACCTGAGCGGCCAATAATTGGGGCCAAATCGGCCAATCCACCATTCATTAAATGTTTGGTTGAGTGAAGGAGTTACCCTGCTGCTACGTGAAAAGGTGAACACCTTCAAGGATAAGAATCAGGGGAGGGGATGTACTGTTGAACGTGAACTCTCAATTACCTATTCCATCTGAAACAGTGGTTCAATACCTTTCAAAGATAGATCTTTGCTATGCTTAAGCGCGCGGTACCACTACTCAGTACCGGAACCCAACAGCATTAACAACTTCTGGGACAGATATAGTCATAGATGCTCGACTTACCTTTATACAGCACCTACAGTGCGCAGCTGAGAAGACAGCAAAGGCAACCGCTGACCTGACAAGGACGATGCCGAATATTGGTGGACCGGGATATAGGAAAAGACTGTTGCTAGCAAAAGTCGCGAAGTCAATAATGCTGTATGAGTCCCAAGTATCGGCCAGTGCAATGGAAACAAAAGCATACAGAAGAACAATGGAGGCGGCGTACCGAATCAGTACTCTGAGGGTAACTAGCTCTTTTTGAACGACGTCCTACGAAGCAGTGTTAGTTGTGGCTGGTATGGGACCAATAGGTTTACTAGCACAAGAAGCACAAGAGAAGTATCTCTTCAGCAAACAAACAGCGACAACGCCAACCGATAGCCAGACTCCATCAAGGACGAAAAGCTTACGGAAATGGCAAAAGAGATGGGATCGCCCTGAAAAAGGACGCTGGACGCATAAGATTATTCCCAAGATCGAAGTGTGGATCAGCAGAAAGCATGGAGATTTAAACTACTACTTGACGAGCATAGCTCATCAGCAATTTCATTGCCCTCTATTCCCTCATGTCCTAGAGCCCAATGAATTGTAATTTGATTGTGGGCAGCGAGTTGCTTTAGGGCGTCCAGGCAGTTCCAGGCGAGCTTGAACTCAAAATAAAAGGAGTTCAGAGCCTTTATCGCCGCCTGAATGTCGGAAAAGATGACAATTTGTTTTCTACGGAGGTTGCGTCTGATGAGCTCTCTGGCACATAGCTCAATTGCAAAAACCTCGGCTTGAAAGGTAGATGTGGAGGGGCCCAGAAAAACTGCTTATTTGAAGTTGTGGCCGTATATGCCTGCATCAACTCCGTTTCCTGTTTTTCAGCCATCGGTGTACCACACAGAATGGGAACTGAAGGAGGTTGGAACCCCACAACTCCATACACTGCGTTCCGGAATGATGGCTTTGAATGGCATAAAGTCCGTAATACAAAGCGACGGACTGGAAAGCAGAGGAATTGTGTTTAGTATCTTTAGATGCCCAACTAGATCGCCCAGTTTGAAGTTGCACGAAAGATAAAGCTTTATGGCAGTGGCTGCGGCCAACTTCTTAATACTTGAGTGGAACGGATGAAGATCTAAAAGAGCTTCCAGAGCTGCTGTAGGGCACGAAAGCATAGCGCATGTGATGCCAGTGAAGGCGAGCCTTTAATTTTTTTTTTTGGAGTACGTTTTGGGTGGAGGTTTATTCAGGCTTTTAACACCAGACTAGTGAAGCGTAAGCGATAATAGGGACCGCCATGATATCCGCCTGATAACACTACAGTGATCCGTGAGCTTTTCAGAGTAGACCCCACAACCCACCCTGCTTTCGGTCTTGCAGAAGTCTGTGTAGCAGATATGAATAATATTTTAAAGGGTGGACCAACAGTTAGTTTTCTTTTTGAAGAGCTTGTTATTTTAATCTGGCAAAACTGATGCACTTGGAATTATTATCTCCCGATATGTGTACATTTAGTGTCAAAACTCTGCAGAAATGAGAAATGAATGGTTTCAGGTTTCAAAGTATGAGTGAAATCCTAATAACTTCGACTGGTCGTGCAACTCATTAACTGAACATTAGTCACACTTCTCAGAGGATAATATTGCATAAAGACCTCGGATTATTTGCTTACTATGTCCAACCCGCTCAGGAGTTGGAACAAAGTCGACCCGCTTCGTTATCGCCTTTCCGTGTGGGCTTTCATTCATCTTTTCGGACGAAGTTAGTTTTCGTTTCGGAGGTTATGACTGCAAAACTGTATGGTCTTGGGATTCTGAAAATCCGCATGAAGTCTGGGAGAAACCACTATAACCTCAACAAGTGACTGTCGGATAAATGTTTAGAGTGGTAGCATCATTGATCCCTACTTCTTTGAGAATGAAGCTGGCAACAACATTAAGATAAACGGAGTGCACTGCAGATATATTGGGCGATTTAGACTCGGACCGGGCTTGGTGCCAGCACTATCTTTCGTGCACTAAATTCGTCAACACAATAAATTTGAATTTGTTCCCAGGTGTTCCTGGCGCGCGACTATGTAGAATGCTTTTTAAGCCAACTTAATTCTTTTGTTAATGTTTAGTCTCGATTTAGTATCCTGTCGAACAGTAATCCCAGATCTTTGTTCACCGAATCTGAGGAAGATGTCCGCAACATGTACATGAATATAAGTATTTTCTTTTATTGTCAGGGTATTTATATATGAACCCCATAACTGGGGGAAAACCAAATGGTCCTAGTTCACTGTTAGGTCCTTGGAACATTAATTCAAAATATTTAAGCGACAAAATATTTAATTCGACATTCTACGTCCGACTTTACAGCTGTTGCGCTATCGACAAGTTTTGTTGCTCTTTTTTCGTTTGACATTTGGAGATCACTTTAAAATTTTGAAATTTACAGAAAGAATCTTTTCAGAGAAATACCTGCAGTGCCTCCCAATGGGATGGGAAAATGACTAATTTCAGTGACACCTCATCCTAGAAGTTGACGACGCACGGTTGAATATTTTTCCATGACGGTTGCTTTGCTGAAGAGAGCATAATGTCCCTTCCGATTATTTATGGAAAACAATGACGGATATTTGTGACCCTATTTCGCGAATACATAGGTGAAGGGATCGTTAAAGTAACCTTAACAGTTCCCCATTAAATAAAAGGGTTAACGGCTCCAAATCACTATCGCGAGGTGACCAAAACACGGTTTCAAAATGGCTGTTGCGATACGATAGTTTGTTTGACGGCTGATGGAGCACGTTGTGCCATTCTGTTTTTTGCTTGTTGACAGCCTTTAAGATGAAAATCATTTGTGAATACTTTGTAGTCCGTGCAATATCCGACTCCGCTGCAAGTTGTTGTATACGCTATTTCTGCATTAACTCATCGGTTGTCCTTTGTCATCGTGCTTGTATTCACATAGTAGGTACCGCAGTCTTCTTCGATTAACAGGATTCGGCTTGAAATTACACTTATCGGATCCATTTGCAAAGTTCTAAAGACATACATAGTATTCAAGCTTACAGCGTACGACTCACGTTACGACGTTAATGCTCAGATTATGTTGGGTTCCTGGATACTGCGGTATGAGGGGTAATGAATGTGCCGACGTACTGGCCAAAAAGGAGCTGAATTCTAATAAAGTGACATTATTGGAGGCATAGAACCTCGAAAGAGTGTAGCTAAGAGAGCTATTCTTGAGAACTTGGCTGACATAACATGGTTCAACTTAGACGGACATAGGGTTCTTGAAGCCAGTGTTAGATCGGAATAAATCTGGGAAAATTATAAAACCAAGCAGATCAAGTATAACAACAGCGATAGGGATACTTTCTGATCATTAACGTCTGGTATGTATTAGGTTTATCGTATGCAGGTACTGCAGTAATATACATATGTATGTATGTACACGTCTCAGAGGCCATATCACATCTGCTCTGTGAATGCCAAAGCATTGCCCGGGACAAACTAAATCATCTTAGAAGAGGTTTTGTCTTTGACCCAAAAAAAATGATTTATTTAAATTCTGCAGGGAAATAAAGTGCATGGATGAGGTGAGGTTTAGGTTTCTTGTCGTTACCAAGGGATCGCGATGGGCCCACTACGGTGTTTGGTATTTTTATGATGATCCCATAACCCTACTCAACCTTACAGAGTCCGGAGCCAAGTGGAGTAATCCTTTCTTTGTGTCTCCTGAACAAACGTAAAAAAATTTACCATTTTGTTCTAATGATGTGTAAGTGGACAAAGTTCGTTAAGGTTCTTAAGTCGTCTTTGTTTATATTAAGTAACGTCTTGGCCTTTTATCGGCTGAAGTTGGTGAACTTTTTCGCTTACCTTAGACCCTGAAGCTTGGGTCAGTAGTCAGCGTCTCTGTCGATATGTGTTATCTTAGAGTGGGTACGGTTAGGTGGTACTCCAAAATGAGAGTAGAATACGTAACTGATCGAACACAAGGAACTTGTATTGTACGACCATAATAGCTTCTTGGTTGGATTCGTCAAGTTTTGTTGAATTTTTTCTCACTTACGGAAAGAGCGAACCCTTTCGAAAAATTTACATTTGATTTCAACAGCTGTGTAATCGCTTCCGCTCACTGTAGCTATTATAGTTGAGCTTTTTTTTTGTAAGTGTATCACAGTTAAATAAGAGTTTTATGTGCAAAATGATCCAAGCGAGCAGGAAATAAAATCTTTTCTCTATCGATTGTGCGACGTCCCTGCCTTAAAGCCCTTTACGGAAGAATAATTCTTGACGGCAACTCTTTCTAGAAAACTTATGAACAGCTTAACAGTCTTAACAAACTCTTAACCTTCATTCATATAATAAACATAAATAAGAAAGAAGTACCACTTAAAAGTCTGATTTTCTTGTGTTTGAATAATAAATGCATAAATCGACTAAAGAATAAATAAAATTCTAAAACGTGCTAAGTAATTCTCGAAAACAAAATATTTAAAAAGAAAAATCATGTGTAGGTACTACCTACCTGTCCATCTTACCTCACTCCCTAACGCTTGTAGATAATTGAATCTAATGAAATTTATCCACATAATGTGTGTAAGTGCAAAGCAAACGTCTGCCCCTCAAATTGTTTTCTCACATAACATCAACATGCATCTCAAGCCAACATACAACGCCCACCTTTTATCTCGCGTGTCACTAAAATAAAGTCCACCACTAATAGAGCTGAATTATGACGTAGCGAATATTTTCTCTCCCACCTTTATTTACACAAGTGACAGTCTAATATGCAGAACAAAACAAAAAATGGCGGCAACTCCCTCACGCTACGAGATGCTTTCCGTTTTGTACATGAATAACTGAAACGAATTCTTGGCAAAATGTCAACATAAATTGAGAAAGAGCCAGCAATGGTTTACGGATACTTCTTGGCCAATGGTTACGGGGAGGAGCAACACCAATAAGCAATTGGTAAATGGGCGTTTCCATGTTGCTCTGTCTCCGTCACACGTTTATTAAAAATGGTCGCCATTTTCTTGTTTACTGGTATAACTAGCTGAAATACCTCATGAACCTGTTCGCATGAACACACCTCTCACGTGGTTTTGTTAAGCCAGGTGGCAAGTTACCTTGACTCGGCGTTATTGCATACAGTTAAGTTGCGACTTCTATACCGATCGGTTGTGTTTTGTGTTTTAGTATCTCTATTTCCTATATTAGTTCACAATTTATTTGGTATTTTCTTTTTTAAATAGTTTTTCATTGTTCGCATTTGAAAGGCGTTCTCTTTTCTTCGGTTTCGACTTTGACGTTTGACGATCGTTAAGGTATGCGCATGAACGTATACGTGAAACAGTAGATGACGTCAGTGTGCCCCCAACTTGATACGAATCTTTGTTGATTGTTTGTTTGTGTTTTTTGTAAACCGCAAATTTGTACAAATTAAGTTTTGATTTCATTGCTTGTTTTTGTTCAAATTGATAATTGATTTTTTTTTTGTTACGATAATCAAAACGATTGAGTGCTAATTTAATTGAATTATTTGATTTTTTTTCTACAAAAAAATATAATTGCTGCATATACATATGTATGACTACGAAAATGGAATTACCATGGTGATGTGACAGTTAGTATAATTTAATTAAAACATCGAAAAAATAGAAATAGTTGATTGCAGATTAATACATATTCGTGTACACGTGTGGATAAGTTCAATCATAAGCTTCCGACGGAATAATGAAAACAAATTTCGTGAATGAGAATTGATGCCTGTAGATACAAAAGAAATTTTTTTTTAAGTTTTGGTAAGTCTGACCTGTGTGAATATTTAATTTAAATTCATTTCTACTAATGAAAGAAAACATGATTTAAATTCTGAAAAAGAAAAACTGTCCGCTCATTAATTTATGATGTTGGCATCACTAATTATGTTCACGTGAGCGTCATTATTTTTTCATATTTTCGCTTTATTTAATCAGAAAATGCTAAGTTCCGGGAATGAATGAATGTGTAAGCTTGTTGGCAGCAGTTCACCGTTTAAATTAAACTATGCGGTGCGTATTTTCATTTGTTTTTGTATTAAACATTAACTTGTTGATGTCACAAGCATGTCACTTTTGATGCAAGGCGTGTGGATATTCACTTGTATCACGGAATATTACATGCATATGCCGATTAGTACGTGACGTGCTAAATTAAGAAAAGTGGTTCGTTTTCATTACTTTAATACTTTTACTTAATTTAGTTTCATATTGGCGGTCCTGCGCTGCTTCGCTAGGGTTTATAGAGGATGACTTTTTTTGGATGTACATACCTACAGGAACTCCGACCAACTTTTTTTCATAGTTCTTCTGAAAAGAAACTTCATCGGTTTGTAACTTGATTTTTAATTTTTTCGCAAGCTCCAAACTTCTTATTTACGTCGTTATTACAGGTCAGAATGATCCTGAGCCTAAGCTAGCAAACCTCTCCAATTAGCCCGGGCTTTAGCTAACTGCCTCAAGTTGCGCACTCCAAGTTGGTTGACTCGCACGCGTCCTCTGGCTTATATTCGAAGACTCTGTGAGCCAGAGCGTTGGTATCCATTTGCTCCACATGTCCTAGCCATCTTTTAAGAGTCCAAAAGTATAACTCGTCATTAAATTGTCATCGGAGGTTTATGCTTCTGTAATTGACGCAGTTGATAGGGCCTTCTTTCTTGTAAATGGATTCCGATATTCCATTCAGAAGGCAAACACTGATCAGATTTTTGAAATAAGTTGGTGTATGCATTGTAACAGGCCATTTTCAACTGGGGAGACAGGCCACCAGGGGCCTGCAGCCTTGTTTGACTTGAGTGTAAATATTGCTGTCCTCACTACAAGCCTACCATCCTCATTTTTACAGGTTTTTGTTTGAGCTTTGTTGCCGAGACATGTTCGGTACATCATTGTTGGAATGACACCTCTCTAAATCCTCAATCACGCGCTTCTCATACTCTTTCTTTTTCCTTAGGTTTGCCGTGGAGCTCAGGAACAGCTCTCGTCCTTCTTTGCAACACCACTTTATGTGCTTCTTGTTTTGCTGAATGCGCCTGCTAACATTTTTCGTCAAACAAGGGGTTTCAGTCTGGTGAAACCCAGTACCTCAGTTGCGGCATTCTTTATGGCGTGCTGACAGCGTTGCTCCTGGTTTTTGGCGCTTTGTGCTAGCGACATTGGACTTCTTAAGAGGCTACGGCTTATGAGATCAGTGAAGAGTAGGACAATCTGTTGCGACATCACATTTCCGCGAAGCGATTTTTCATTGCTGTGGCATGATGGATATCCACATTCGTACCTTGGATACGACAAGGTGGTGGTCCGAGTCTATGTAGGCCGCTGGGAAGGCATGCCTTCCTTCTATGGTTACTTTTTCAATTTAGTTGACGGTTTATTGATCAGACGACTGCCAGATCTCACTTAAGGCTGTTTTTGTAGTAAAAAAATTTGGGGCAACAGACCATATGTGGTCCAGGCCCTAGCTTCTCGCGACTATTCGTGCTGTGCGTGTTATATTTTTTCACACAAATGGAAAGGACCCACAGTTTAGAGCCATATTCAAAAGGCAAATTGAGAAGCTTACTCATGGCAGTTCTTACTCTCAGATGTTTGTCAGATATTCTAGGATTCGAACATCGACCCTCCCGTAATCCAACGAACCAACCACTGGACCACGGCGCCCACGTTAGGGATAGTTTTTTTTATTATGTAGTCTGGAAAATTATCATAAATAGCCTCAACTATGAACAACGCAACTACATTATCCAAATTTACATCGGAAATCGGTCGACTTCGTGACTTTTATGGCGCATATAAATCCATCTGAGCAAAGCCATCTGCCGATCTGTGGGCCGATTTCATACCACATACTTTCTAAATTATCCAATAACACCAACACGTCAAAGGAAAGTGTGTACTGAATTGGATATCGTCACTGTACCTATACAAAAATGTACAATGCTTTGTTCTTCCACTACTTGTAATAGTGTTGACCTACACCCATATAAGATACAACTATTGCAGGAACTAGAGCCACAAGATCACAAGGTAGGAAGACATTTGAAGACCCGCTTATTTCCAACTCACAAAAATTTTTTCAGGAAATTAGAAAACACCGTTGAACTATAGCTTGCAAGGGATTTTCTAAGCATTAGTTGCCGACACAGTTGTGGTTCCTACTTTCCTGTTCCCTTAACTAACTACGTCAAAATGGGGTCACAAACATTATACATTGGTTATGGTTGAATTGGATTTGGACTAAAAAAAGAATGCTTAAACCGTTAACTTACAAAGTGAGCATGAAGCTTAAGAAGCTCAAAGTATAATTCATGATAAAATGTTTTTTATTCTCAAAGTTGACAAAGTTGACGGCCTTTAAGTAGCACGGACAGAAACTCGTAAATCTGCGACCCATTATTATGAAAAGCACGCATCGTTTGATGAGATATGATTTGAAACTAGTGATCCCTATTGCGGCAGTTCTTAGACGGCACAAAGCCGTCTTTGCTAAGAAGGGGCATAGTTAGTTCTAGGCTTAACGATCGTTTCTTTTGTAATGTGTAGGGGACAAGTAGTTCAGCCCTCGAGTACAACTGGAAGCCATTTTTGTTTTAACTCACTCCAAGCTATGATTTTTGATATTTTCGGTTCCTAAAACAAGGTTCATTTTGAAAGAAAATGTACTTATCCACAACTCTTTCAGGCGGTATTTTGAGTCGTCCAAATCCAGTGAACAAGTAGTTGCATTGCAGCTTTTACGCTCCAACTACAGGTTATCTGTTGGTTTCTCTACATATTTAGCTTCAGATGTGTGATGGCTCCGAATGAGATGTAAAGAAATTTACTACTTACGAGTATTTATCACGCTTTTGACCTTTCTTTTTATCAAACACAGCAGCCTTGAATACTCTTTGGACCATTGGACGTTGCATTCACTTCCCTAGACTAGGCTTAGCATCTGAGATCGTCCGATCTTATAGAATGGAAGTTCGATTCTCCATTCGTCCTTCTCGTAGGTGAAATTTACTTTCGAAAGAATTCAATCCTTGTTTATGGACTAGAATTGGCCACCGAATAATACCGCAAAAAGCTTCCAAAGCTTTTGGACCCAGTTGTACTGTGAAACTTAAATAAAAGTGGTTTCCGAGAAAAAACGTAGTCCTTTCTGCAGGTGTTTTCTTTCAAGCAAGCGAACTCCTTAATTACTTAGCAACATTGTGCTCTAGGCGATAGATGAATGCACCTTTATGAGTATTTACCGCTGCCATATATAAATAATTTTCTTTTTTTACTTCAAGGCCATCTCTTTTCGCGTGCGCTACAATTACTGTACAATCTTATACACCGGTATTGTCTGCCTATCCCAGTGGTTGGGCACACTTGTTGACATCAGCCCTATCGTTATCTGTTCTGGCAGGAAATTAAAAAAAATCATATCACATCCGCAGCTGATTATTATACTCTGTTATATGTTTGGGGTAACTTAAGAAATTTCCTTTCAAATTGCAGAGAGCACCGCCTGTTTTGTCGTGTTACACGATGCAACTGGATTGGTTCGCTCAGGATATGGAAATCGGTTCTGTTCCCAAACAGTTCTTGGCTACCAGTATGGTATCATACACAGCCTTGAAGTCGATGAAGAGATTACGGATTTCGACTTGACACAAAAAGGCTTAGAGCTGATTAGAGCTAGATTAATAGAAAAATCTGCCAGCCAATGTTCACAATCTTTGTTGAAAGCTGATAAAAAAAGATTGTGAACATCGGCTGACAAGTCCATCAGCAATCTCTAGAAAGCTGATAAAAAATTTGTAAACATGGCTACAATGGTCAGCAGCAATTTAGTTATAGATACCCTAATGTCCAGGCATTTCAACGAGAGTAGAGACAAGCTTAAGGCTTGGCTTCTCCTTAGAATAATGGAGGCCGCGTCTAACACCGTTGCTAGTTACCTGGTCCTTGCTTGAACCAGCGTGCGCTCCTTATGAATCGCCTTAAGGTCATCTGTGAAGCTTTCGCAATCTCACCCAGTTCTTCAAAGAGTCTGTTTTCCACGGTTTTGGAGATTTGGGCAGTCGCAGAACAAGAAGTCGTCATCCTAACAGCTTCAAGGTGTTTATGCCTAGCCTATTGGCCATAGTGTCGATCCTGCAATGTTATGTCAAAACTTCGGATTTTCTTTTCCCCATTGCCCATTGCATAGGCTGTCGGCGGTCGGCGGTCGGCGATGGTGTTGATTAGTTCTCTGATCCTGTAATCTGTCTTCCTTTTACTACGCCAATCGGGTTATCTATTTTTGTGTGAGTATTTTCGGTGCCTAGTTTTCTTCCTTCCCTGGCTAGCTCATCTGTTATCTCGTTACCTTATCACTATACCCGGGAACCAAGCAGAGATTGAGCACGTGGCTATTGCTTAGTTACGACATTTACATGCTTTACTAGATCTTATGATCTCACTGTCCAGTGTCTTGATTGCTGCCTGACTGCCCACAAAGACAGTAATCCGAGATCTTCTTCGTGAGAATTGTCAAAGCAGCTCTATTAATGGCAAAGATTTCAGCTTGAATTGTGCTGCATTCATTTGGAAGCATGTATGAATGGGTAATCTGTACACAAGGAGATCAGAAATGGTTGTTCCTCTTGTTTGAAATAATTCTGTGAGACAGTTTCCTTTTATGTATGTAGTGAAACTACTAAGTTTTTACTGGTAGGATTTCTTCTCAACGAGAAGAGCCTGTTTGTTCTAGCTCAGATCAGAGTCTAGTAGCAAAGCTCTGAAGCTTATCGTTGTTGTAGATTCATGGCTACTTCTCAGCGCAAATGGATATTAAATTGCTTAACGAAGTCATTACGCGTCGACCGACAATTTAGAGCGACGTTTGATGGTTTCCAGAGATTTTATGGCCGCTTGACTGTCAGTGAAAATCTATTAGAAATGCCAAAGGCTTGAATGCATTCCACCTTAGTCCAGTTGAGAACACAGAAATGGCAGAACTATTCAGCATCGGCCAAGATGCTTTCCGTTCTTAGGGAGCAGAGACAGCGGCACTACAATCATTCTTAGAAGGAACTAGCGATAGTTATTTGTAGGAGGAAATGCAGAAATTCCTCGCAGCTATGCATACAGACTTGACTACTGATGGACTACTGAGCAAAACCTTCTACAGATTACGGATCTAACTTCTCGCGAATGTCTGACAAACCACCGATAGTGTACACTCATGAAAAGCTTTTGAAAAAAGCATTGTCTTTCGGATACGGTATTAAACTGTAAGTCTCCTCCATTCATCCAATAAAATATAATATGCACACACCCTGAGTGAGAGATGGCATTACTTGCATAACGCACAATGATGACAAAAAGTCGTCGTTAGAAGGCATATCAAATCGAGCCCTCCAACTAGCAATTAAGACAAGGCCCCGAAAGAATTGAAAAGGTAGAGTAAAAGGCAGATTCCTCGAACAAGATCTGAATGGATTTCAAAAATCGATCGAAAAACCATCATCATTACCCATTAAATACCAGAGTTTGATGCGAGGAATCCCTTAAAAGAACATCTACAGAGCTGGGTAGCCAAGACCCGCACGTAAATGGAGGATTACACCTATTAAGGTCCATTCACAGCGAACTGCGAACAAACCATTTTTAGTACATTTAAAGGCACACAATTGTCAACTTTACTATTCCAAAAGATCAGAGCTTAATTTATCTATCGATTAATAGGAAAAAAGTTAAATTCGAATTAGTTTCTGCGAGGAAATTAAAAATTCGCTGATTTTTCTGCGAATCGGCGAATACTTTTTGCGGATTGTCAAACTTTATTCACATTCCACAGATGTAGAACGCAATCCACATTCGCGCGATCTATACCATTCGCGAAGTTTAACCTCACCGACTAGGAAGAAAAAGTAGCTGTGAATGAAATATCAAAATTTGCTCATTCGTATTCGCAAGTCGCTGAGCTATGAATGGTCCTTTAGTGGAGGCCTAAGGCATGCAACGCCAATTTAGACCAAACTACTAAGTGACAAGATAAATGTCCGAAGGACAAATTCTGTGTACTAACAAAGACTATTGTGAGTGTGTAGCGCCTTCCGCACGGTGTCGAACCATGCAATAAATTCTACTTGAGAAATAACGTCAATGGAGCGATTACTATGACAATAGGTAGTAAGACAAAACGGAGTCTGACAGTTCACAGAAAAGAAGTACAATGTCCGCTAGATCAAAAGGAGGAATGGAAAGTTTCGTAGAGGCGTAGATAATGCACCGTCTAGGAAAGTAGACGTCCACTTGAGACAACTACTGACCGGGTGTGTGCTTTCGCGTGTACCTACACTATTATGAAAAAGATGACAGAAAACGCAGAAATGACATGTTCTGCGGCTCGGTATTTGCAAACGAGCCCGAGTTGCTCCGAATAACAACTGAGCAATTTCTAAGCCACGGAAAACATCATGGCTTGTACAACTCTTGTACTTAGCAGTGGCAGCTTTCTTAAAAGAAGTGCACGACTTGTTTTCGAAAACCCCAGAAATGTTTAAGGAGGAGTTGACTGTAATCTCATTTGCCACCTTGTCTGTAAGTAAAACTGGAAAATGACTACATTAAAAAATTAAATGACATAGTTTCAAGGATATATGTACATACATATGTGTAAGACCAAATGAAGCTATCGGAGTGATAGTTGCCTAGCCCACAATTTCAGGGCTATTGTAAACGGGTGCAATTTTGCTGTAAACGGGTGCATTTCAGAAGAAAAACCACGACGTCATTGTCACTTTGTCTAAAGAGAATTCCCTAAAATTGGAGCTTTCTAAAAAAACCCTGAAGAACCTAAACTATTAAGGCCTGCTTACATTTAATGTGGACGCCGTGGCTAGCAGTTAGTGCGTCGGACTATTAGGCGTTATTTTCGAACCTCGTTTTTCAGAAAACACTTAAAAATTTTCACGGTCCCACCTCCCACGAATTTCGGAGAAAAGTCCCAGAGTAATTACAGCCACAAGAAAACTTCTAAATTAAAAAAAACGCCACACACTCACATACTTAGTATATGTTCTGCAGTTTCATCCTCTTCTAGACAGAGGCGATAGATGGAATCATCAGCGATGCTCAATTTTTGGATATTGTACTTGAGCTGACAGTGTACAGAAAGAAAGCTCACAAGCCTTCTTATGTATGTCGTTTCTACAAAATTTGGGGATATCTCTTGCTTTTTATGAAAGAATCTGATGGCTCTACCTGAGTCCTTAATGTTGTTCTCGTGGGATATGCACATATTGCTTTCCAATTTGTATAGCGTATATTTGAAAGCAGAATCAGAGATTCGAAAAAAGGGTTCAAGTCCAATAATCGATCAGACGGCCCTTGCCTGGCCTTCAACACCAATGTACATATATGGCCCGGTAGCAACCAAAGCTTAATTTTTTTGCGTAGAGCTAATCTTTTCAGAATATTAAGCAGCTGGACGACGATAAGCAGGACGGCAGAGCAGATCCTGGGATCCCTCGAAAGAAAAATTCTACGTCGAATATTCTGCGAGAAGGGCGAATGGAGGAGAAGACATAACCGCGAACTCTATGAGCTGTACAAAGAAGTAGATGTAGTTCGGAAGACAAAAATTCGTCGACTACACTGGCTCGGTCACATCGAGCGGATTGACGAAAACGCTCCAGCTAAGAGAGCCTTTGAATCCCAGACGACAAGGGAGACCGGTTTAAGGACCAAGTGAACGCGGACGTAAGAAATCTTGATCTTGCCAACTGAAAGCAGGGAGCCCGCGACCGTAAAGGATGGAAGGCAGCAGTTTAGGCTCTGACCCTCCAAGGGTCGCAGGCCTACTAAGTAAGTAAGTATAGGACTGATTTGGAGTTAATAAAGCGGAAGCTCAGAGCTTTGATCGCCGCTTGACTGTCTGTGAGTATGGATGGAGGCACTTTTTAATCTCCGAGCTCAGGTTGATGCCGGCGCATATTTCTGTAGCTTAAAGCTCGGCTTGGAAAGCGCTTGGACTTTTCCCGAATGATTTCGATATTTTATGACTACTCTCTCCTCCTCACACACGTTACATTTAGAATCAACCAAAGGTTTTCCAGTCTTCCATAAATACCGTCTAGGGATCTCGATCTCGAACCTCTTGTCAAAGAAGTGCAATTTGGGCATAAAGTCGGAAACGGTGCTGAACATGTCTAATTTGGGGAAGTCGAATATCAGTTCCATGAGATTCATCTGATCACAAGGAGTATTTTCATCCTACTTTCGGAGACTTTCCGTGCTGCGATTCGCCAATTTTCTGACAAATATATGCAGGGGGAGAACCCCGATACCGTGGGGCAGGTATACATTGAACCTGTAGTGCTAAGGCATCCTAGTTTTTTAAGCCGTATAAGTTCATTGATGGTTATAACCACCAGACAACGAATGCGTAAGTCAGGATGGATTAAACCACCGTGATGTAGGTGTTTAACCAGTAAGTGACCTTTGGGGATAGGTCCCAAATTTTACCATACATACATAAGACGACAAGCACACATGGTTTTGTCGCCTTTAGCATTTTGTTTTTATTATGGGAATTCCAGTTGCGTATCGAGTATAATTCCCACATATTTCACTTCGTCGTAGAAATCAGTAATAGCCCCATGGTTAAGTCTCCTTTTTCTTGTGAAGCGTACCACGACTGCCTTCCTAGAGTTGATCGATAGACCCTTTCTAGCGCACCAGTCAGAACCTTCAAGGAACGCAGCTCGTATGAGTGGACACACATTGCCTTCATGCTTACTCTAGATCATCAAGCATAGCCTATAACGTTAGAGTGCTTGCTCCTTGTACACTTATACGAGTATCATCGGGTGTCAAAAAGATTTCTATTTTTTTTGAAAATAAAATCAAGTACTTTCGTCTGCAGTTTACAAGTGCTTATATGCCCTTCCAAAGCCCTCTAAAAGCCCTCAGAAATAAAGATCTGGAAATATTACAGCTTACGGAAATGAGAGAGTAGGAGCAGGAGTATTGGTTTCAGATTTCGCTCAGAAAACGTGGGTACTGAAATTCCACAGTTTCTATGAAAGTTGTACTTGTAAGCAGTGTTGGGTCATCAAGGTGCTTGTACCGATGGAAGTCCATGTCCCGTCAAGAAAGATTTATGTAGAAATTCCACGTTGTCGTTCGACCTTGGTTTCGACGTGGTGGTGCAACCGCCGGCCGACAGTCCCGTTACTGTCTCGATTGTCTTTTTGCTGGTTATGAGAACCGCTTCAGTTTTATGGGGAAACACTCTGGAGGTAGGAGTATGACCGAACCGGACTGGACCGATTTTTATGGAGAAGGTTTCAGGCCAATTGTCTTAATCCTGGAATTACACCTGCTCTCTGTTGCGCGGAGGTGACCTTCATAATCCACTAGCTGCGCAGACTTGTGCTTTTGTTAAGTACTGATGCAAATTCACAAAAAAAAACGACTTTGACCAAAAGGTCAGAGGATTTCTGAGCACAGAAGACTACAAATTTCCCACATCTACGTCTCAGATTCATTTCGATTTATTGTACTACCAGGCAGTAAATTTTATTTGTTTCTCTTTCATGTTCGACGGTTGCATTTGCTGTTCCCCGGAGGGTCTCACACCTGTATCGGTCGCGTCATAAGCGTGGCCGCCCCGAGAAATTTATGCCGCATTGGTCTTCAATTCTGATGCACCCTGTGAAGTTATTGTTATCCAATCACCTCCCGCGCTATCTATTGTATTACGTGTCGATAATGCTGCCTCACAGACAATATGGTTTATCGTAAAATCTCTCGTATGGCATGACTCGACAAGATTGTTCGACAGTCCGCTACGCTGCTTTGGGGTTTCGAAAACGATAAGCAATACGTTGCTGTGAAATGACGACTTTTTTTTATTTTATACGATTTTCAATCTGTATAATCAAACAATAATTGAAATTAAGTTCCATCAAATATTTCAATCTAGACGTGTGTAGCCCGGAAATAGCCAATTTATCGGATTTAATCAATTATGCTGACGCTTTTATCGTCGTTCATAGAAATGTTCTATCGAATTCTGAGAACTGGTGACCGGATTGAACCTGCTCCTTTGCCATTTCTATTTCTACTCCAATTGTGTGAATTACAAAAATTGTCGAATTGAACAGCTCATTTAGAACCTAGAGCCCAGCTTCGCCCACACTTTCGTGTTGTGCGTGCTTCACTCGAATGGAATGGTTCAACAGCTTAGTAATGAATCTGAAACGCTGATTTGACATTTGTAGAGCTTTTCATGACATTTATTACTCTTGGACGTTTGTCAGAAATTCACTTGGTTTGTGAAAGATTTCTTAGCGTCGAACCTGAACTTGATTAACCGCATTAACCAAGGCTCCTAATGAAATAATCTACTGATTGGAAATATTTAATCCGCAAGACTGTCAAAGCAGTTGATGAAACAGTTTGCTACTTTGTGGTTCGAAAAGTATGTGTACCTAGAATCTAATATCTAAAAAGGTATCCTAATAGGTTTTACGTCTTTACGTTTTAGGCGCCTAAAACAGAGACGGTGAAGTAAGTTGTAGCTTAGCGGGGTAGCGGATGCACTGGCAAGATATTTCTCTGTTGTTGTTGCTTACAAACCAGGATGCTCAAGTAACGATTCTAAATATTTTTGATTGTACTTTGTCCACATAAGAGCAGCAGTGATATCAACATGGTATGATACCCTACATTAGTTTTGCGTAGCTGACGGTACTAATAGCTCAATTATAGCCAATACTGACCAATGTCTTATGCTAAGTACCTCATCCTCAGCTAGGGAACTGTGGCCGAAATTAGTCCAAAGAAGATCTAACGGACTGCTTAAGCATAAGAGAGGAACACTTTCTACACTAACAAACGTATGAGTGCACGATAGGCAGGCACTAACAAAGGCTGGATAGCCCCTATAATGACTTCTGCAGGAGTTGCAGAGACGAGAAGGAAGAAAAAACAGTCCTTCACTTCCTGTGTACTTGCTAACATTAGGAAGGCTACATTAGGTCATTACTAATTCCATGGTCTCAATGATCTTAATAATGACTAGGTTAGTTAAGGTTAGGTTGGCTGCCCGCACGAGAGTGCAGACACACTTTGACCAGAAAAGGTTCTTCGTGATACCATGGCCACTCAGTGACTAACAAAATTTACCGGAGCTTTTGATATAGCGATGGATGCACATGACGCCTAAGGACGCCAGGTCGCCAGGTCGCCAAGGTCTTCAAGGAAAGGGGACCCTAAAAGGAGGTGAAGGATGGTTTCCTCTTCCTCCGCGTCTCTACAACTCTTGCAGAAGTCATTAGAAAAGAAGCCAAGTCTTCTGACATGTTGGCCTATAAGATAGAGTCCAGTAACGCGGCTAATCTATGATCGCCTTAGTTTGACCAACTCAGCACTACGTTTATGGTCCAGCCTGGGCAGATCTGTCTCGAAATGTGACACGTTGAGCCGTTTTCCCATCTAAGGTTGGTCCTGCTAATAGCGTTCAGCTTTGGTAGATGCTTATGTACATGTAGCTAGGGGCATACCTAGGATTGCCTATCAGGGAGAATCCTTAGAGTAGTACCTTGTCATCTTCATAAGAGATAGACGGCAGTTGAAAGCGGCCTTTGAGGTAAAGAAGCATGATTCCAGGGACTTGATTGCCGCTTGGCTGCCAGGGCTTGCTTAATCGCCATGATTTCTGCCTGAAAAACGCTACAATGATCAGGGAGGCGGAACAACATTCTAAAGTTGAGTTTTTCGGAGACCACAATCCACCCCGCTTTGTGACCCACCTGCCCCTACCTAGTGGCAACACAATGGACCTGCCTTGGTCTAAGTGTACCTTTTCGAGACCCACATCAAGCGCTCTTCAGAACGTCTTTCGCAAATACGAACGTGCTAAAAATATTTTCGTTTGTGCTTCTGGCAGACATGACAAAGCATATTAAATTCTGATCGTTCTCCTTAGCATTCAACGAATAACAGTTTTCAAACCATTGACTTCGATGACTCAAAATACGAATTTTTTATCCATAAAAATCATCTGCCACGATACTGTATCTGCCACAATTTACGACATCCAAAAGACGGAATTAAAGTGAATTAATAAATATTAATTCAAAATCTAACTTATGAATAGCATATGAAATGTATTGTATAAATGTATAATTCCTATAACTGTTAAGTGCTTGCGTTGGTGGATATCATCTTTAAATGTTTCTGGGTTTCACTTCAACCCTCTAAGTTTTCATTCTGAATATTGTGGTTCATTTTGGATCGGAGCCATTTTTAAAATATTATTGCTACGGTCGAAATTAAAAATGAAGCAGTTCTTACGTTAATTCAATTTAATTGTCTGTCTATCGTAGATACAATATCCAAGCTTAAATCCAACAAAGCTGCTGGTCCTGATTGCCTACCAGTCGAGTTGTTCAAGGCAGCTGGAAATGACTTGGTAGAGAGCATACACCAACTCATTTCCAAGATTTGGTCAGACGAGTGTATACCTGATGAATGGAATCTCAGCATTGTTGCCAGATTCACAAAAAAGGAGACCCCCTCAACAGCGCCAATTATAGAGACATCAGTCTCCTTAACATCGCGTACAAAATCTTGTCAGACAGTATGAACGTCTGAAGCGCTTGGTCAACAACCTGGTTGGCTCCAATCAGTGTGGTTTCAAGCCAGGAAAGTCCACAGTCGATCAAAGTTTCACACTCCGGCAGATATTGGAAAAAACCCAAGAAGTCCAAATCGATGTCTAGTTTTGGCATCCCTGCCAAACTCGTTCGTCTGTGCAGGATGACGATAGAGAATGCTAGCTGCTCCATCAAGGTCGGTAATGACCTCACCGAGACTTTCGAGTGTCAAAAAACGATTTAGACAAGGTGATGCGCTGTCATGTGACTTTTTTAATATCATCCTTGAAAGAATTGTGCAAAACTCACAAGCCAACACCGGAGGCAAAACCTTTCAAAAGTCTGTGCAACTAATAGCGTACGCCGGCTGATGACATCGACATATGTATGTAATTGGCAGAATACAGCGGGCTGTCACTGGTGCGTTCGCTGGTATCGAAACAGAAGCCGGCAAAATGGGTTTTGCTGTAAATCAGGGCAAAACCAAGTATATGCTGTCAACACACAACAACGGCGAATTGGACAGAACGTCACAGTTGACAGCATTAACTTCTAGGTAGTAAGGGACTTTGTCTACCTTGGCTCTGCAATTAACTCTGACAATAACCTCTCAGCAGAAATTAAACGAAGAATAACTCTTGTAAATCTCTGTTTCTTTGGGCTGAGAAGGCAATTGAGGAGACTCCGTTCAAGACCTTGATCATCGTAGTCCTGCTTTATTGCACTGAAGCATGGACTCTGTCGAAAGCGGATGAAAATATCGGGCTTTGGAGGAGAAGATTTAACGATGAAATTTACGAGCTGTACAGCGACATCGACATTGTCAAACAACTGTACATCAGTCTCTTGAGATGGCTAGGACATGTAGAGCGAACGGATACCAATACTCCGACCGGCAGAGCCTTTGAATTCAACCTGGGGAGACAACGCAGTAGAGGACGGTCTCGCTTAAGGTGGCGCGCACAAGTAGAAGAGGACCTCAACCATTTGGAGTGCGCAACTGTATGCAGTTAGCTAAGGAACGGGGTAACTGGAGAGGATAGTTGATTGAGGCCCATGTTCACCCCGAACTGTAGAGACCCTAAGTAAGTAACTAATCGTAGATACATACGACTGCATGTCAAAAGAAACAAAAGAGTGATTTTCCGGAGCCCTATAAAAACCCAAATTGTGAAGACCTTAAATAAGACCCGCAATAGAGACATGCCAACAATTTATAAGATACTCTAGCAAAAGATCGAAAGAGAGATCGAAATGTAATGCAAAGGTTTTCAGTGACTTTCTTACTGGTTGTTGCCATATCAAATACACCTCGACCCTATGTCTTGAGGACTCCGAATTTGCCAAATATATTTTATACGATGGTCCCGTCTGCCCGCAGCAGATTACGATATTTTTATAAAGGATTCACTCCATCATCTCCTCTGCAGCTCAGAAACTGCTATGCTTCCTCGGAAAACTTGGAGTTTAGCTAGAATGCAAGGCGATATCAGAAAAGATCCTCCGTTCGATCCAAATTTACCTAAAAAAATCTAAAAAAAAAACGAATTGACTAGCTCATGCATCCTTAAATAGCCTCCGTACACTGCATAGCTATCCAAATACATCTCTAAAAGGTTATGATGTTTCAAGTTGGAAATGTTTTATCTGACATTTTCAAGTACGCAGAATAGACCAAGTCCTTCATTTTGGGTACCGTTTAACTTAACTTTTTCTAACATCCTGGTCTACTACTTACTTAGCAGATTCACGACTTGTGAAGAGTTTTTACCTTGCAGACTTCCATCCTCGCCGAACTCAGATACGTTGCTTCCAATTGTCAAGGCCAAACGCTTGGATATAACTGATAGTTTGGTGGTCAAATTCGGTCTTTCTGATTGTCTCATCTGTCGTTCCCAGCGAGACATTGTAGAGGCTTTAACGGTAATTGAAACAAAACCTAGAGAAATTGGTGTGAAGTTCAACGAGGACAAAACCAAATAGTCTTCAAACAAACCATCATCTGTCGACCACTTACAACAAAATCTCTCATCGACAGCTACAACTTAGAAGTACTTAAGGAGTTCACCTACCTCGAAGTAAAGGTTAACTCTACGAAAGACACCTTAGTGGGGATGTGTTTGCCCTAGCAAACACCTGCTACTTTGCTTCGCCAAAACAATTGGCTTCAAATACGAAAATCGAACGTTATGCTCGACAGCGCTGAGTTCGGGCAGATCTTGGGCTCATTCGAAAGGAAAATATAAATATGCAGTCGCATATGCGGACGAATGGAGGAGAGGATAAATCCGCGAACTCTAAGAGCTGAATTAAGATGTAAATGCAGTCCAGAAGGTCAAAATACATCGATCGAATAGATAACGAAGGTCCGGCCAAGAGAATCTCCGAATCCGAGCTCCCAGGTTCGAGACGACAAGGAAGATTGAACATCCGTTTAAGGGATACTTGGCCTGACGAACTGGCAGCACCGCGACCGGGAACGAAGGGAATGAAAGGCCGCAGTGTCTCAGGCAGAGAATCCTCACAGGTCAAGAGCCCGGTAGGTAAGTAAATAGATCCTCTCAAACCTGGGGGCTAAAATTCGAAAACCTTGCTGACTGGCCCATTGTTGTCCATGTACTCGATGTGGCCGAGGCAACGTAGTCGACCTATTCAGTCTTCCATACACATCTTATTACAGTTCGCAGGGTTCGTGTTTGTAGCTTCTCCTCCATTTGCCGTCCTCGCACACACATCCAAAAATTTGGGGAAGAATTAACTTTGAACCCGATGTAGATGAACTCCTTAGCTATATCGAATTTAAGGCTCTCAACAGTGACGTTTTCAAGATTAACTCGTTTCATCTATTCACCAATAGCTATGAACGGAATGCGGCCAGCGACTCATGGTGTCGCTATCGTCTGCGCATCCCAGCAGAAAGGCGGATTTGTTGACAGTTGTGCCTTCTGTGTTCACACCTGCCCTAAGCACTCCTTTCACATTATAGCAAATTTTTTGCCGAAATCCAGTTCGCTTTCAATAATTCAGAAGGACTACTTCCAAAATGCACATTTTCCAACGTTACTCGGCACGTAATGCCAAATTCAGGCAGCGCCACATGCGACTTTAACGGCGATAAATAGATGACCTTTTCCTGCTTTAGAATTCGATCCGTCGTGGATCTGCCAAGCCACACTGGTATCTCTTGATAAGTGTGTTGCAGAAGAAGCTTTAGACGTTCGCAACAGTACGTTGGACAGGATTTTATGTATATGCGACATTAGGCAGGGATATACCTCAACGACGTGGCTCAGTAGTTAGTCCGATAAACTACTGAGTGGGAGGTTCGAGGTTCGAATCCCAGAGTAATGACTTGCATGTCCCTCCGTTCTTGTAGATAGGAAATATGGAGCTGACGTTCCAGTCATCGAGCATCCATACTTGATAGATCATTTGGTGCATGGACCCTTCCAAATCATAAGAGGATTAATTCTTCGTTGGCTCTCTCAAAATTGCGCCCATTTAACAGCTATCAGAGGTGCTGCCGAAACACATTTATAGTTCTCTATGTATCGGTGAATAAGTTCGATGCACTATTTCCAAGCGCCTGCGTTTTGTGACCAGCTGCCAGTTGCGTCGTTATCCTATAAGAATGTCGGATATTATTCCTGTCGGGCGACTCTTCGATTTTTTTGAGCTAGAAAACTGCGTATATCCTCTACTTTTTACACAGGACCTTGTTATACGTTGCAGCACTTTAAGATGTGTATCTTCTGTCGCCTTTTCTGACAGCATTTACTGGTATAACAGAGGTCTTTAAAATTGAAAATAAGTGCTGTGCAACGCTTAGAGTATCTAAGATTTGATTGGTTTCTTTTGATACTTCATGGACATCAGTCGATTCAAAATCTTTGGAAAAATTAATTCAAAAATGTATTTTCCCTGATAAGTAGTCAACCATACAACACACAACACCAAGACCACCCACTTCCGGGTTCCAACAGTTGCCAAGATAATAAAAAAAATATTTTGCAGCGAATAAAAGAACTAACTTGATGCTAAATACCACTAATAACCACTCTGAGTAGTTTTGTTTACAATCATAGGTTGGCACCACTTTTACTATCGCTTGCCATCTACCCTGAGATCCATCATGGCTTCAAACCTCGCACATAAATCTTAACTGATAAAGGGGTGTACCTTTAAAAAACAAATTTGAGCACCGTCACATCGAGGTACATGCATACATACATGTATAAAAACTAATTAAGAAATTTATGGAAACTGCTATGCATTTTCAGTTATACCGTGCGAGTATGCTATGCATAATAACCGCTAATTAAACAGGAGAATTTGTTATTAATTTCCATTTAAAGTGCAGCTGGCATACAGCTTTTAAACGATGTTAACAGAACAATAATCACACTTTTTGGTTAAGCATTGCAATTGGGTCTTGGAAATCGTTGTAACGTAAAACTGAAGTAACTTGTGCACTCCTTACGCCAACTTATGTAGTACGAGTGATACAGTCTTGGCCAAAAGTATTTGACACCCTGTATTTCTCACTCTATCTTTTTTATTAATAAATGACTCTTTTCCCTTTTGAGATGAATAGACCTTCTGTTAGTTTTTTATTCTTTTGTCATGGTTCTAAAATGTTTTCTTTTATTTTGAAAAAGTGGTCAAAGCAAGGGAGCTTGGTCTGACATAGCGTTGAAAATCCAAATTTTTGTGCGTATGAAAAAAAAACAAGTTGGTCCGTACAAAATGCTATAAAACGGTTCCGACACACAGGATCACAAAAAAACAAGCAGAAAAAAAATACAAAACATCGATCTTTCTAAAGAAAACTGGAAGTAAACGTCGTCAGAGCTGGTTACTGCTATATTGGAAGGTGTACCAATTGGAACTGTTTAAAGTGATAGTTGCACACATTCGTTTATTCAAGACCTCGATGGTGGGCCCACCTGGCTTGCCACATAGCTATTTATCTTGTCTTCTCCTCATCCTTTATCCTCTTAATAATACCTGCGTCGTGATGGCTCAAGGTTCTCCTTTCAGCGATACTTCCTATCTCACTCGCGAGAAAGTCGATAGAGATCATTCCGGCTATGACACAGGCTGCTTCTTCCGATATTGTTGGTTATGCGCAGAATCTATATGTCGCCAACAGTTTTCTCCATGTCTTCAGTGTCGCTTTATCCCAAACCGGAGCGGCATATAGGACAACTGAGCTGACAACTCTATTATGCGTATCCATATCCCCCGATGTTTGGTAGTTTCAAAAGAATAACTTAAACCGTCAATCGTACTTACTTACCTGAGCCTCAATCAACAAGCCTCTGCAGTTATCCCAGTTCAAAGATAACAGCCTCCAGTTGAGCAGTCCAAGTTGGTTGAGGTCCCCTTCTACGTCTGGGCGCTACCTTAGGCGAGGTCGTCCTCTACTACGTTCTCCCTCTAGGCTACATTCGCATAGAATGTATTTTGACGTATCTTGATCTTCCAGGCACAGGCGGAGATCTGAGGCAACTTTGCCTATTTTGTGGAGATGCGTTAAAATTTTGACAACTTTCATTCGATTAGACAAAATTTCATCAGATCGGTTATGTTTTGAGAAATAAATCAAATTCTGGACTTGACGAAGGTCCCGAATTGAGTTCCATTTAGATAGAGATTCTACTTTTTCTCAAGAGTTCAGGTCCAATTTCAGGTCGACAATAGGTAAGCCACAAAAAGGTAATGAACCTGTGAATGGTAATGCAGAGCGGCGTCTTGCAAGTTCATCTGCGCGTTCATTACCATAAATTCCAGGCAATTTCAAGCCTAAATCTACTTTTATAGTAAAATCTAGGAAAATCTAGGTTGAATGTCCAAAAGCGACTGCCAATTTAAAGTTTGCACCCAAAAACTCCCGCTCCCACTCGGTATTCCATTTTAGATTCGTCGGTGTATCATGTTGAGTGAGGGTTGTTCAAAGAGGGCCCCCGTTATTTCATTTATCATGCTCTGAGATCAATATTTTAAAAGGGCGGAGTAGATTTATCTCCAGGACTGTGAAATCTGTGACATTCAATGCGGATGTAGAAAGTGGCGGGACTTTGTTTAGGATTCTTAGATGCCAGATTCTTGGCGCAACAGACCGTTGGTGGTCCAGGGCCTAGCTTCTCGCCAACATTCGTGTTGTGCGTGTTATTTTTCACATATGTAAATTGAAGGGGCCTTCAGTTTAGAGCCATATCCAAAAGGTAAATATTTCCCATGACAGTTGTTACTCTCGGACGTTTGTCATACATTCGCGAGAGGTGGAACCGTGAAATTAACTTTTTGGAGTTTTCAGGGACTCGAACCTGAAACCTCCAGCTCAGTAATCCAATGCACTAACCACTGATCCATGGTGCCCTTGATTACCCGATACAAGATTTAACGAGAGGGAAAGTGATGCCTGGCTTTTCGCTGCAGCTTTCTTGATTCTGATGTGGAGTGATGGAAGTTGTAGGAGAGCTTCTAAACCGGTTGTCGGGCAGAAGCCCATAGGGGCTGTACTGTCGATGCAAGCTGTCCTTTGGATTTCCTGTAATGCGTTTTGGGCGGTTCTTTGTTCAAACTTTCTCTACCAAATCATAGATGCACACGTTATTGTCGGAATTATTATGGCAAGGTACATAGGTCCAGTGAGCGTGATTTTTGGCCTTAAAAACAAAAAAGTTTTGAACACGCCCATAATATGAAAGCGGCTTTCTTGACAGTGTTGACAATGTCCTTGATTCCTAGGAGTTTTACGTCCTTTGATGATCGTTGTGTAAGGGTAGAAATTGAGCCCCTCAAGTCGACACCATTTCCAGACTATATCTAGGGTGTTCTGCATGAGGTCAGCGATGGTACATAGCTTCAGAAAGGTCCCTAGTTATAATGATTAGGTCATCTGCATATCCTTGGGCTGTGTATCCGTTGTTGTGAACGTCGCGTCGTTCGGGAGTTCGTGTGGAGTGACCATAGTAGAGGTGAGAGAACGGCCCCCTGACAACCTTCAATCGTGCTGATTGTGGCTGATGAGTTGCCTAATTTGGCAGAAGTTGCTATGTCTACGCCTTTTGCTGCTACAGCTGCTTTTACGGAGGCTTAGGAGGTGTTGCCCAAAGCCGAAGTAATGTCCAGACATTTTATGTTGCTCACAAGATGATGCAATGCAGTTTAAGTCGATTTACCGGCCTGATTAAAGCTTATTTAGTGGGTGTTGTATTTGCTGCTTTGCGGCTTAATGGAAATATGACGTTTTTTTAAGGTCGCGTAATACTTTTGGCCAAGGCTGTAGATTGGAAGCATGTAGTGAATATTGATTTCCAATGACTTTTTCCCTTTTCCATTGTGGATAATTGTTTTAATCAACAAGTATCCGTAATTGTTGCTACTCCTAAATTGACCAAGAGTCCTTTTATCTCCTCTCCTTCTTTCCACATTAATTTCCATCCAATGATAGGTTGGTGTAATAAAATAAATGCCAACTAACAGGAACAATAAATCCTAAGATTAGCCGTGGCTAGGACATTTACTGTGGCTTAACAAAACATTTTCCTCAACGAGGTTTTGAAAATGGGCCTCTCAACTTTATTTGTATTGGAAATTGATATCGTGCTAAAACTCAATCGTAATAGTGCACCATTTTCAATAACTAGCCTCCTGCAACATGGGACAGTAAGAAAAGCAAAGATCCTTCTGGTCTTTTCGTGCACAGCATAATTGGCTTGCTGCTTGGCACTGAAAATGGTTTATTAGCAAAGCCAGGCAATTTTATGCGCGCGTGAAAAACGAACGCGATACTCACGAAATAAATTTAAATTGGAAATAAACCACTCATTGCATGCCATTATGAAATTGATTTTACATGCCAATTGAAATGTAAACGTTAAGAGATGTGCAGCTGCCTTGGTGAAGGGCATTGATTAGCCCTTAGACAAGGGACTAGTTAAACTTAGATTTAAAATTACATGTTTTCGGAAAGCCTTTAATTCAAGACTCACATCAATTCTCTTAGTTCAACTCAGTCTGCTTAAGTTAAATACAAAGTTTAACACTTCTAGCGAATCTTCGAACGTATCTGAATGAGTACAGTCCTATACGGTTCGTATCTTTCATCTCTTTGTAGGATTTTTACGCAAAATATACATATTAACACGCTAATGCAGTTCTTAACATGGCATTGTGTGCTTCCATTGTGTGTAGTTGGATACGCCCCAACAAAGTACAGCAAGAATGCATCTCATTTCATTCGGATACGTTGGAGATTGAAGAAGAGCACTCAGAAGAAAAGTTGTGAATGAGAGTTTTTTTTATGACGTTGGGTGTCCTCCAATACCCTTGTTCTTGAGGATGCCGGACAATTATAAGAACAGTACAGAACAGAACAATTAAAGAAAATATTTAGCTTTTTGAACAAACTTCTGATGGATCATAAGAGTTATACTGGAACCGAGGAATAAACGAATCTTTGATTTCAGAGATACGCGAAAGGTTCGACTTTCGAACAAAATGTCTTTTTTCACGGTTCCACCTCCCGCGAATGTCTGACAAACAACCGAGAGTAGTAACTATAATGATAAGCTTCTCAATTACACCTTTCGGGGTAAGGAGCATACCATAGTGCAGAGGCATGGACTTTGTCAAAAGTAGATTAGGTTGCTCTTTACTATTTCAGGACGTCTCCAGAGTCTTTGAGTGAAGGAGGAGTTACAACGACGAACTGCATAGGCTGTACAGCGACATTAACTTAGATAGAAAAATGTAAGTCCAGCGACTCAAGTAGCTTGGTCATGTAGAGCGTACGGACACCAATCCTCCGGTATGAAAAATTTTCGACACTTCAGTAAAATTGGAGTGCGAAACTGGCCAGATCGAGCTGGCTGGAGACGCTTGTTAAGGTCCAGGTCGTACCCCGGACTATAGCGCCACCTTAGGAATGTAAGTAAGGGTAAACGTTCATACAAGACTAAGAAATCCCCGAGTATCGTCCGTATGCATTCGGAGGCCCTGAAATGACCCATCGTAAGTCCTTTGATTTCATCGGTTACTGATGGGACTCACATGTATTTCTATGTAGATTCTCATTTCACGTACTTCAACGTCCTTGGTACTTTGTCTTAAAATGTTTGTATACTGTTAATATTTGAATTGCTTAAGCAGCACTGTAGTCACATCGGTTTATGGAATTGTTGACACAAAGCAATTTTTGTGGGAGGTCGCCAGTATATCTAGATACAAAATAGGTCCTTATACACTAAGCTGAAGGATCTCGACATTTATTTTCTTGAATTTCATGCATTCTCCTTCACATTTGGTAAGAAATGTCTTTCATAGATGTACGAATATGAACTCAAAATTTGAGCAATCTGCTGTTGTAAATATGTAAGTCCCCGGTGCCAAACTTTACCGAACACTTGCATACCTTCTTTTCCTGGATACCTCTATAATTCGGTATTGTCTCCGTCACCCAAAGAAGTGTCGCGACACTTCAGGACAGAATACAGTCTGGGGTAGCAGCAAATACTGTCTCCTAGATCTATACAATCGTTTGACAAAGTCATTCACAATGCTGGTTCTGAGCCAACATTTGATACTAAGAGCTAGACACGTCCGTAAAATTCTTAAAAGCAGCATGTTAACCAACCTCACTGGAGTCACTCGGAAAATGATGTGGACTTTCTGTCTTGTGCTGAAAATTTATTTTCCTGGAATAAATTGTGAACTTGGTCCACCTCACAGTCTGAGCTTCATCTAAGTCGTATAACTCACATTACTGACATGCCTGTAGCGGCACGTATCCACAAAGCTCTTGATAAAGATCATACAAACTGTGTGAGTTTACTAAAGAAAACTGATGGTACCTACACGTTGGACCGAACGGACACGATTAACACCCTACTTCAGGTGCACTTCCCCGGTTCGACTATCCATGAAAATCATGATAACTCTAACGACACTGACCTTAGGGTCTCCATAGCCAGCAGAGTTAACAGTCTATCTGGTAAAATCTTCAGTCCAGATAAGGTAAGATGGGCAATCGGCTCTTTCAAACCTTTCAAAGCCCCCGGTGGTGACGGTATATTCCCAGCCCTTATTCAAAGGGTTATCGACGTCATACTGCCGGCACTTATCGCTTTATTTAGAGCTAGTTACAACTGGGGTTACATCCCATTCACCTGGAGACAGGTGAATGTGATCTTCATTCCCAAGAGTGGCAATAGGCCTAGTGAACTGCCTAAATAATATAGACCTATCAGTCTAACATCATTTGTTCTTAAAACTATGGAAAGACTTATCGATGTTCATATTAGAGGCCAGATAGAAATATCTAATCCTTTACACTCAAGTCAATACGCGTACAGAAAAGGCAAATCCACTGAGAGTGCTCTTCACTATCTCGTCAAAAAGGTCGAAGAAGCATTTCAAACCAAGGAAATTGCCCTATGTGCCTTTTTAGACATTGAGGGTGCTTTCGATAATACCGGATACGACTCGATAGCTAGGGCAATCAGTCGTAAAGGTATCGAAGATTTGACCAACCAATGGGTCAGAGCAATGCTAGAAAGTCGAATCATAACCGCCTCCTCTGGTGGCGTGTCGGTGTCCGTGACGGCGGTCAAAGGCTGCCCCCAAGGTGGGGTACTTTCTCCCTTATTATGGACACTGGTCATTGACGATCTTTTAGTCAGTCTCCACAGACTTGGCTTTAGCGCCATTGGTTATGCAGATGACCTGGCGATCATTTGTAGTGGCAAGCTTAACGCAACTATTACTAGAGGCATGCAGAACGCATTGCTTCACGTCTTAGAATGGTGCACTTCTGAAGGATTATCTATTAATCCCAGCAAAACTATTCTAGTGCCTTTTACTAGAAGGAGACTGGTTAATTTTGAACCTATCACCTTAAAAGACACCACTTTGCCTTATTCCAATGAAGTCAAATACCTCGGTATTATCCTAGATAGGAAACTCAATTGGAACTCTCACATCAAGTCAGCCACAGAGCGTGCCACTAGAGCCATATGGGCCAGTAGGCGCCTCTATGGCAGAACTTGGGGGCTTAGCCCCAAAATGATATACTGGCTTTATATCATGATGGTTAGACCTATCATTACGTACGCTGCTGTTGTCTGGTGGCCTAAAACCCTCGAACAATCAACGGCTAATAAGCTCCAGAAACTACAGCGTATTGCCTGCCTAGGTATTACAGGTGCAATGCGCACCTGCCCAACTTTAGCACTTGAGGCTTTAATTGGACTTACACCCCTACACATCTTCATTAGGAAGACGGCTGCTAGATGCGCTATCAAACTGCAGCTCGAACTTAAGTATAAAACAGATGGCCATGTGGGACACCTGAAAATACTTAACTCAATCCCAAATATAGACATGTTTATGTCCATCCCAGACATTATGGTTAGGGAATACAGTTTTGGGAAACTATATGAGGTAGAAATTCCAGACCGTGCTAAATGGGCCAATGGGGCTCTGGCACGGGACCCTAGAAGTCTGATCTGGTACACTGATGGATCGAAAATGGAATCTGGAGTTGGAGCTGGTGTCTTTGGACCCAACACCAAACTGTCGATACCCATGGGAAGATGTCCCTCGGTATTCCAGGCAGAAGTACATGCCATTGAGATCTGCGCTGACTTAATATCCAGAAAAGGTATTAAAGGCGCCAGAATTATTATCCTTTCGGATAGCCAAGCAGCATTACAAGCACTGTCTTCCAACATGATGGACTCTATGACAGTTAAATGCTGCCACGATGCCCTACAGGCCCTCGCCAGATACAACAAGGTCAAACTTGGATGGGTACCTGGTCACCAGGGTATTGCAGGCAACGAATCGGCGGATGAACTAGCAAGGGCTGGATCAGAATCCGTGTTCTTAGGACCAGAACCGTTTTGCAGAGTCAACTGGGCTTCTGCCTTAGAACAATTAAACGAATGGGAAAATCAACTTCGTCTAAACCACTGGGAAAATGTCCCTGGTCTGAGACAATCCAAACGTTTAATTAAACCTTACTCCTATGAGGAAATCCTTAACCTAGATACGGAAAGCATTAGGAAGCTGACGGGCTTCCTAACTGGCCACTGCGGCCTGAGATACCACCTTAACAAAATGGATATTTGCCAGGACAAGGATTGTCGATTCTGCCTCGAGGAAGATGAGACATCCGAACACATTCTTTGCGAATGCCCGGCACTACATTGGTTAAGGATACGTACTCTCCACAGGGAGATACTTACTTCAGTGGAACTCAAGGGATCCGCTACCCAGGATGTACTTGCCTTCATAAGGGAGGTAGTACGTCTCTTGGATTAACTCCAACCCCTCGATACAATAGATCTTTTAGGTCGCAGTGTCGATGCCATGCGGGCAAGGGTTGTACAAGAGGTTGGAACTGTCACCTTTTCGGAACGTATAACCAATCCGCTTTCCACTTCCACTTCCGTCTTTGGATTATTCTGCTATTGGTTCCTGATCCGTTCTCTGGTAGAGGTGTTTGTTAGAGATACGATTGGGCCGGAAAATCCTTCAGATTTGCATCTTTGTCGTGATAGCAATAGTCCTTCTCTACCTCTTACAACCTTATAACACTACGGATACAACATTGGAGCGGGACAGTCTTAGCTTAGTGTTGAAACTGATTGCATTGCTTCATTATATCTTGTACAACATGCCGAACGCTGACCGGCACGTCGCATACGATACGATAGAGGGACTCTAACTCGTTTCTCCCTGCTGCTGAAGTGATTGCAGTGCGAGCTCTTTTCGTTCGTCGATCTGTCTTCACGTATCCTCATAAAACCATGCCCTAAGCCTTCCCTGCGATCGACTAACAGTTCCTTCAGCACCAAATGTAAAAATATTTTTCTAGCACACCAATGATCTTGGGTGGTTGATGGCACTGAGCTGCTGAAAGATGATCCCTTAATTGTTAGCGGACTGAGGTATCTTTTAGTGCGCCTATGTTGAACCTGGACATTCTTGTGTTCTCGTGGGATCTTCAAACTCCTAGAGTATCTGTCATAAGATGGTGATCTCTTACTATCCCCATATCTGCTCTTCGTCTGTTTCGGACGTGCCAAGAGCTACTTCAAAGCCGGCTGCTGATAGAAAAGTGGTCAATTTAATAAGAGGCTGCTATCATGTGAAACTCAAATGACTTTGTGGCAGGTCTTGTACTCAAACAGGGTGCCACTTATCACACTGACTCAAACTTTGAATTATCTATTCTTAACTGTGAGGGGCCCCATAAATTCTCCCGCGGGGGGCCATGAGTTCAAAGGTGCGCCAGTGTCCATAACTCATGCGATTCGTATTTCTACGAATTATTTAATATCATTAACTAAATTTTTATTTATGAGAGTGGTTTTGTTTATCTTGTCGGTACGGTTCGGTATAAGACTTCCACTTTCGTTAAAACACTGCCTGCTGTAAAATCGAGCAAATACTGTCTTAAGTTTGCTTAATCGAAAGAATGTATCTGAATCGGGGAAAAAGTCGTGGCAAACCGTGAAGGAAGTGGAACTGAAAGGATTTTCAAGGACGAATTGGAATCAAATCGACGATCGAATTACCCAAAATGAATACTGATAGTGGATATTGTTGGGAAAAAGGTTTTCTAAAATTGACGTGAGCGCGTAGAACGTATATAATACATTCGAATAACGGTTGTATAAAACAAGTCCTCGTTTGTGAAGTAGTGCTAATGCTTCCCTGTTCATTCAGCTCACATAAATATATTAAAGGAGAGTAGATGCCACTTTATAAGGTGCGTGGACAGGATTTCGTTCCGCGGAAGATATTTTTTTTTTTTTATTCTGAACGCATTACTAACGCATGTGTATCCTAATCAACTAAAGACATCTAAAGTGCTATCAATCTTCTTTCAGTGCAAGTGTCTTTTCGGTAAGACTTGGGGCTTATCGCCAAGCAAAGTCCTTTGGATATGGAATAACAACGATAATACTCCTCTTGTCAAACACATCTGCCTATGCTACTTGGAAGCTTTCCCCAATACGCCTGGCTTTGCTGTAGATGCTTTAAATAACATCGCCCCTTGATATTTATATGATAGGGGTGTACGCTCAGAATCAGAAGAAGTGGTTTCTTGGACAAATCACACCGGAGTTTTAATGATCTTGCGTAACAGCTGTCCAATGGCCCCTGTCTAATGGATATGCCATCTGATCCAATGACACCAGAATTACGACTGCGGTGCAAATTTAACGTAGACTTCCTCGTGTTCAGGACTAGCTTTGGCAAGAGTCTGCACCAGCTAAGGAATGAGTGGTCCGACGATTGTGTTCTCGTTGAATCAGACAACACTAGGCTTCATTACTCATTAAGAAAGCATATATATTTGCCTTTCAGGCAGAGATGTCTGCCATCCAAATGCCTGCGGACTATATTGTCAGCAATAGGTGAAAGCGGCAAAGTATTTGCATCTGTAGCGACAGACAAGCAATCTTAAGGCGCTACTCAATCTTTTAATCATTTCCAAATGCAAAATCTCCTTGAATTCGGTCAGAAGGCTGACCTCTGAAGGCTGAGTCTCGTTTGGACCCCGGGATACAATGGGATAACAGGAAATGAGATCTCTAACGAGCTTTCTAGACAAGATTCAGAAGTACAATCTCTGACGAGCTTGGTAGGCAACGTTCACAAGAGCTTTCTCAGGACATGAACCCACCTTAGGTTTACCAGCGTCCTTGGTTATGGCTTCCATAAGCGGTTTGGTTCCTACTGAACACAATCGATCAGTATAGCAACCGTATAGTGAGAAAGGACAGAGTGCTGAAAAAAAGAAATAACTTGAGTGTGGAGAAGGAAATGGCGATTTTAGAGAATAGACGGATCAACAATTTAGTCTGCAGGTTGGTTGGTGGCTACAAACTAAAATCGTAGGATCATATTATTACTCCAAGTTCTTATTGATCGAAGATATTGAAAACTAGCCAAAGGAAGCTTCAAGTATCTAACGAACTTATACGCGCTGTGGTTCATGAAAGTCTCCGATATAAATACATATGTATATAAATACATACTTATGTAGGTCTTATTCTATGACCTATGAGAAGTGCCCAAAAAAAAGCAGCGTGTGCTCGAAAGAAAGCGGCTCCTCAACGAGTTGAAGTTCCCGGAACATTCAAGCCTGTTTTAGATCTTTTCAATCGAAAAAGTATCCAGCAGGATCAAAAGATAGAAAAATGACAGATTGCTGTATACAGACCCTTCAGCTGTTACCCATGAAATGCATTTCTTACCAGCGCCATGGTCCTTTTAATAGTGTGCAGTGGAGGTCAAGTTATGCTTCCCTACTTTTCTCTTAAAGGTGTTTGGATGAATGCTGCCGGATAAATTGAATTACCAGTGTCTGCCGTTAAGCCTTCGAAAGGCAATCTGAGTGAAGGAGGACCATATTTCTGATCATCAAGTATTCCTCGGACACGGACATTTCTGTGCCGATATTTTCAACATTTTATGTTGGGTCGGAGAATTTTAATGTAAAGTTTTTCCATCTCAACTGGAGCTTCGTTTTTGTTTCTCCAAGAATTGCCAAGTTATCTCGCCTCTCCCGCGCTCAATCTATGAAGTACGTCGTCGTCACAGTCCCAATAAATCCTGAATATTTAAAATGTCATCGCTTTCAAAGAAGTATTCCTTCTAAAAGTAAATTTTATGATATCCTTAGTGGGTCGAAGAGCTATGTCGTTAAGTGCTTTGTCTTTGAAAGACTGATTCTGAATTTATTTTCCTCTCCAGGATATCTTTCCATTTACTAAACGCATCACCGGATTTCCACTTGCGACAACTGCATCCACAAAAATATATCGGGGTTTCTTTTTATTCTTTTCAAAAGTGAAGCGAAACCTACAGACAAAAGGACTAACTAGACTCACTGCACGAACGCCACCATAGACCAGAAATTTCTTGGTTAATCCTGATGAGCACTTCATGGGGGTTTTCAAGATCTCGTTTATTTTACGCATAAATCTACGAGTAGTATACGACTCCTGTTCTTCAGATCCTTAAACTAACTTCTTGCAAACATCTTTTTGAGGTCAATGAAATTGATGAGAAAATCTTTTGATGTAATCGGTTTTTCTACATCAGGATCCTTAAATTTAGATTGCCTCTAACAAATCCACGTTTATTGTCATCCGTTTAAACCTTTCAGCGATTTGCATTGTGTGCCACGACCCATTCAAGATAGGCGATGATGACTAAAACTTCCGTCCGATTGACCAAAACGAAGAAAGGATAAATCCAAAAATCCAGGCTCAAATCCCACAAAGCTGCTGGACCTGATGACTTGTGGACCCATTGTGATACCCGATAGTAAAGTGCTAGTTCCAGTTCTTGAGCTGGGTTGCTTGCTTAATCCTCACTGCTCGTTGTTTATGCTCTCAAGCCATCGTAACGTCCTCAGAAACCTGGAAAGATTGATTGGTGAGACATCAGATATTTCTTGTAAGTCATGGAAGTAATATCTTTCCAGTGTTCTATTTCTCAAGTTATACAGGCTTGGAGAGTCGCAGAGGTAGTGAGGTGTATCCTCTTGAGCCGCAGTTTTAAGTTTCATCGTGTGGTTTCTTTGAAGCTCGTGGCTAATAAGCGCACCTACCAGCATTGACAGCGACTTTCTGTCGTTCTGTAGTAGCTTACTGGTTCTGGTTTTGTCGTATCTTGGCCAAAGCTTTCTTGATATATCGCAGGTGGTGAGCGAGTTCCACCTACTGTTGACTGTCATTGAGATCTTGCGTTCAACCCGCTCCTTTATGTTGCAAAGTGGGGGCTTAATCCATTGCAGAGCTCGATTGTGGTCGATTGCAGACCCTTTTCTCGCAAGTTAATCGGCTATCTCATTTCCGATTATGTCGTTGTAGGGACCTAGTAGAGAGTAACATTCTGCTGCGAGCCAAAAACCATAAACTCTTCGTGACAGCACTGTACTAGCTTGTACTAGCCGCCCGACTGTCAATAAAGATATCATCTCGTGGTATTGCCATCATTAATACCATACTGGCCGCCTCTTTCACTGCCAAGACCTCCGCTTGGAAGACACTGCTTTGGTCAGGAAGTCTGACTGAGCTGTGTATGTCCAGTTACTCGGAGAATATACCGGCACCTGTTCCTATACCCATCATTCACCCATCTGTGTAGATAGATACATGCCTGTCTTTTGCTGCTTCATTGGTGTCCCATTCTTCTCTAGTTGGGAAAATGCAGGAGAATGGTTTTTCAAAGTCGAGGTATGGTAACCTGAGTCACTGCTTACATCCTCACTTACGAGTTTCTTTAGAATCCGGGCATGTCCTTCGCTATTTGAGTTCCAACCAGTTGATTGACTAAGCACTTTTAGCGGCAGACTTTTCCATATACAGGTCTAAGGCTAGCATATTTAGAATTGTTTCTAGCCCCGCTATCGCTCAATAGCTGGTAATTTAAATTGCGGTATAGTGCTTTTATTACATGAGCACAAGCTCGGTCTTTTGGGGGTAGATTCTTAGTCCGCAGTGCTTTGTCCACGCATTAAGTGTCTGTAATGAATTTTCAGTTCCATTATAATGGGTAAGAACTGTTGTTAGCAGCACTAGATCATGGAATTACCTTGACCCCTTTGCTCTCCAGTTTCGTAAGTTTTTCGTTGATGAGTAGAACTCACAAGAAGGGAGAGATGAATCCTCCCTGTGGCGTGCCTCTAGAGGCAATGATCTTTAAATGGCTGTCATAGGATAAGTTTACTTCTTATAGAAAATTTAAATTTCTTTCGCTTTAAACTTAATTCCGATTTTTTTTCAATTTTGTATTCCTTTCCTTGCAAAACTTCAATAAAAATAATCAAAATATGTTCTATTTTTACAGGTTTCGCTACTTAAAGACTCAAGGTCCCTTCCTTAAATGAATGCCAAATAAGTAAGTTCAATTCTGTTAAATATTTCAACGAAATTCACTTTATTTTGTACATAAATTTCATGGATACATACATGAAGTAAGGATAGGGAGGTAGGTGGACGTAGCAATTCCGAAGGACTTGCCGAGAACCCGGTAAGCGCTGGAGCTGATGACTAAAAATTAACTGAACTAAAACTCAGATGACCCGGTTGTTGATGAAAGATTTTTATCTTTAAAGGAAAGTTGGAAGGAGTTCTTAAATCTGATCAGATCTACAATGGTTTATCTAGTCTGTCTTGTTCCGCCTAGTGTCAGATATCCACAGAGGAAAACAAAAAAGTTTCCTTCTCGTTTTTCTTTTTATGCTGCTGCTGTATTAGGCTTAATGGAATGGTTAATCTACCTGCGTGTGTTCGCTCTGTCCAAAGGGCCTGAATAAATAGCTACTAGCCTAGTAATATTCAAATGAAATCTATTTCGTATCTCCTGAGACCTTACATTATCATACGTGGGCCATATATTCCACACAGTTACTTAAGCTCTTCCGTCTCGGGCTGGTTTTTGAGAGACGTACAAGTAGATATTCCTCTTAACAGCTCCCAATGGCAGTAAGACTTCATTGCCAAGGGATTCGTCTAACTCTAATCCTCGTCTGGTCAATTCGTAGGCTTGCTTATTCCTCTTTACGGTACTATGACCTGGAACCCATATAAGACTTGTCTGTAAAAAGACAGCGTCTGTAAAAAGATACCAGACCACAATCCATCTATGAGCCGTCGGCAAAAATTAATTCTTCGACATTTTGTTTTAACTTTTATTCCTGCCTATGATTTTTTGAAGTATCTATAGTTAGGAAACAGCCACCAGTCCAATTTCGTGAGTAGAGGAACTCCCCAGGGGGGAGTAATCTCTCCACTATTGTGGCTGATGGTCATGAATAATAACACTGGTAAGGCTTGACAATGACAATGATAGGGTCAATATGGTCGCGAACGCGGATGATGTCGTGATCTTGGTGTCGGGAATGTTCCCTTCCGTGATTAGCGAGATTATGGAAGGGGCGCTGAAAAAGGTTAGCACTTGGGCCACTTGTTGTGGACTAAATGTTAACCCTAGTAAGACAGAACTGATGCTTTTAACAACAAGGACCACAACACCAACAACTCTCGCTATCCACCAGTGCCAAGTACTTAGGCAATATTCTTGACCCATAACTGAACTGGAAAACAAACATAGAACAACGGGTAAAGAAAGCCTGCATAGCCTTCTATGCATGCAATTGAACATTCGGCAATAAGTGGGGCTTTCGGCCGATAATTACCCTTACGATGTACACAACCGTAGTTCGGCCGATCCTTACATATGCATCACTACTCTGGTGGCCCGCGTTAAGTAAGGCTTACAAGACCAAAAACAGAGACCTGGGCTATAGGCACCACTGGGGCGCTGTGTATTTGTGCCACTGATGTGTTGACTGTTCTCTTACACCTACTTCCTCTAGACCTGCACACTATTTGCATGGCAATGTGTAGCGCAGCAAGACTCAGTTAATCCGGATGTTGGACTGCTCTGGTGTACAGACACAACAACATCCTGAATCTGCTACCGCGAGATATTTTTTTTGAGGGCAATGAACGAGCCGATGAACTAGCCAGGCGGGGGCGGCCCTTAACGTTTCCGTAACGGAAATTGTTCACATTCCGCTTGGAACAGTTAAGGGTAGAGTCTCACACTATCTATCAAAAGTTCAGACAAAGTGGAGTTAACTAAACTTAACAGTTGTACCATGTCGAGAAAGATGTGGCTCACTTACAACATCGGGAGAACGAACGAGCTCCTTAGTAAGAGTCGCACGGACATCGCCAGAACTGTGGCGATTTGCAAGGGTCATTGGCGTTTAGGCCATCATGCGGCTAGACTCGGTATCTCTCGGTACACCCACTGCAGTAGTTGGAAAGACCTGAACGAGGAAGAAACCCTTGTCCACTACTTTTGTGGGTGTACCCACCGCGCTTCAGGCAAACCGTTCTTCAACAACCTTTGTAAATTCTTACTCTTCCTGCATGATTTTACTAATATCCTTTCCTTAACACTAAAGTCATCTGCGTACGCAACTGCTTTTACCTCATCCTTGTCCTATCAGTAAATATCAGTCTCACTAGAGGGGAAGTAACACCACTCGGAGGTGAACCTCTTTGGACAAATTTGGTTGAATGGCTATTGCCAAGAATTGCTCCAAGGCTTCTGGTTCTAAGCATAGATACCAATGAACGCCTGGTTTGATGAGATATTCTAAAATCGTTTCAGTATGAAAGTTCTTAGAAGCTCCCTCTATGTCTAAGAAGGTAGCAGTGTATTTAAACTGTTTATGATAGATCGAGCCCTATATCGTCCGCACTACCTCATGAAAAGCTATCCCCGTGGATTTTTCTTTGAGGTATTAATTTTCGGATTCCAATAGAGATCGTTTGATTAAACAGCGGATGTAAATATCTAAAATGCGCTTTAGAATCTTTAGGCCGAATAAAGCGCAACAGACCATATGTGGTCAAGGCCTAGCTTCTCCCAACCATTCGTGTTGTACCTGTTATATTTACAAACGCAAAGGACAGTTTAAAGCCATATCCCAAAGGCAACTTAAGAGAAGCTGTCTCATGGCAGTTATTACTTTCGGACGCTTGTCAGACAGCGAGAGGTGAGACTTTGAAAAATCTTGTTGATGTTTTCTGGGAGTCGAACTTTGAAACTCTCTCTCAGTTGTCCAATGCGTGAACTACTCAACCACGACGTCCGCAAAAAAAAAAATTAAGCTAATAGACCTTAAATGGCGACTAATGGCCTTGCTCGCCAGTTTTCGGATTAAAGAGTACTAGCACTATCCCAGTAATAAAAGCAACTGTTGATGGGACATTCCTTCATATTTCATCAGATTCTTTTTTTTTTGTAGCGTCAATTATGCCCTTTGGACTAGGGCTTAGAATTTTGGCGTGTCCCTAAGATTTCCCTTCAGTCTCTCAGTCGCAATGCCGATTTCATTGCTGTGTTCCTTGCGTGCATATCGAAAGGGAGAATGTGTAATAGGGTTTCCAATGCCATGGTGGGAATTTACCGCTTAACTCGGATTAGGTTGACACAGCTAACTTTGCCTAAGGCAGTCCACCAGACTATGATTCAGGAGTCTTTCTACTATAGGTTGTACAAGGAGTGCTGGTCAGATACATTCCCTGCACAAGCTACCAGAGTCCACCGGAAAATGTATTCCATTTTATTTTTCATCAGCACACTTCCGCCATCGACATTCAATCACAAATTTTTAGATACCGACTTAATTTTAATTTATTATATCTATACACCGCGCATTAGCTAATAATTTGTTGAATAATTATCTCCGCTTCCTGATTTGTTGGACTTTTGTAGAAAAATCTTGTAGATTTTGCCGATAATCAAAATGCAGAAGGATCTTTTTGATTCCTGTAATTATAGACCAATTAGTCCACGACCAGGTAGATTTCAAGCCGCGTGCGAGCAAAAGGATATTTACCGCGGAACTAATTTGGGTTGAGATGAAACCACTCCTTAATGCATGCTATCCCGAAATTGATTTCGGATGTTCGGAGACCTACAGCTGTACGTCTGCTGAATAGCAAAAAAAAAGACGAAACTCTGTTTGGATTCTCAGGTAAATTTATAGACAACTACAATATACATATGTACATACGTACGTACCATCTTATAAGTATTACGCAATCCATTGTGCGTGAACAGGGATTGATTGCACCGGATTGTGAATAAGATAGTTTAGTGATATGAACGATTGCATTTCCTTAACATTTTTATGGTGTGCTGAGGTGGACTATGCTTCACAATCCTGCATTAATTTTAAGAATAAAAAAGTTGATTGAAAGAAAATTGGGATCAGCGATGCCACATTGCTATAATCGTAGCAAATTTGCTACATTTCTAAAGAAGTGAACGCTTTTGCCACTCCACTACCACCTTTAATCAATTTATTCCGGTCAAATCTGAAAAATCTTTCGAAGCTCCGACGTAACTGATAGACAAAATAAGCGCTAAACACACACCATTTCACACAAAAAATTAAGGAGTGGAGTTATAGGTTAGGTTTGTGGGCAGGCGGGGAGAAGTTCTCCACGCCTTAGTCAGCTCAATGCTGACCCATTGTGTTACCCATTAGGGGAAGAAAGATCGTTCAACTATATATATATACACGGTTTTAAGGGCCTTTACACACAAACCATCTTGTGAATTTGATGAATTTCATCAGACTTTCCGTTGGCATACTGGAGGGTTCCTTCAGGTTATTGAAGAAGTGTCTCCTCAGAGTCTTGTATCTTGAGTGTTGGAGGCCGGGGTAGTGGCATAGGAAGTGGGTTGTATCCACAATCGTTTCCTCATGGCCACAGCCTCTGGCAGAGCTCCTCTTCTGTCAGACACAGCTTTTTCATATGATACCGCAGAGTACCGCCCTGTGATGATACTCACGAGGGTAGAAATGGATTTCCGGCCTTTCCGAATAGGTCTCTCGGTTCTAGCTTTATCAAAAGTGGTTCCTTCTGATAACGCAAGTTTCTATGGAGTTCCACCTGTAGCTAGCCTCTCTCGTGGCATTTTTCCTGCTTCAAGCATAAGGTAACAAGGCTGGTTACTCACGGATGGGTCTATCAATTCAGTGGTCGATGGCGAGCCACCCCTTGCCAGCCTTCTCATTGCATGGTATTCCTTAATGTCCAGAAACCCAGCAGAGTTCAACCTTGTGCTGTGTACCAAGAGCCTTAAATTCTTCGCATCAGCACATCACATGTTTCGATTTTATTTCGACGGCAGTAAGTGCTTTACTAGCAGCCTGGCTATCAATAAAAAATGTGATACCTTCAGGAGGTATTACCCTTACCGCAAATTCACTGATTGCTACTGTCACTGCAAGGAACTCCGCTTGGAAAACACTGCTGTGGTTTGGAAGTCGGATTGATTGTCCTATTCCCTACGCCAGTGTCCTTTTTGGAGCCGTCGGTGTACACAGATATGTATTGCGGATTTGGTGAGTAGAAGCAACAGCAAGTCTCGGATACGGACGGGTTTGTCGAATAACGAACCATGCAAACGAAACAAGGAAAACGATCTGTACGTGGAATGTTAGGCCCATTAATAGACCACGTGAAGCCGAAAAATTAGCGGAGGTCGTAGAAAGCAGATACATATGTATAACCGCCATCCAAGAAGTGCGACTCTCAACTGCGCCAACCAAAGAGGCATCAGTCCACTTAATATCGCATATAAGATCTTATCTGTCGTGTTGTGTGAACGCCTAAGCCCTCTCATCACCAATCTGATCGGTCCATATCAGCGTGGCCTTGTGGCCAAACTATGAAAGATCTTAGGAAAACCCCAGGAGCTTAAAATCGATACCCACTACCTATTCATCGATTTCAAAACCGCGTTTGATAGCATTAATAGAGACGAGCTATACAGAGCAATGTCTAGTTTTGTCATCCCCGCCAAACTAGCCTATTTATGCAGGATGACGATGGAGAATACATGCTGCTCCATCAAGGTCGGTAAGGAACTCACTGAGACCTTTGATGTCAAAAAAGGATTACGACAAGGCGACGTACTGTCATTCGATTTCTGTAACATCATTCTTGAAAAAAAAGTGCAAAACTCACGCGCCAACACCAGAGGTACAAAGTCCGACCAATTACTCGCATGGGCCGACTATATTGACTATGGGAAGGACGTAGCGTGATGTAAGTGGCGCTTTCAGACAACTACACCAGCGCTGGGATCAAAGAAAGAAAAACTTTTCCAACCGGTGTTTTTGAAGGCAATTGAGTAGCAAAGCGCTCAATCGAGTGATTTTCGGTCCCGTCTGCATAGACGGTGAGTGGAGGAGGAAACACAATGATGAACTGTACTGAACAGCGACACCGATTTAGCCAGAAGAATGAAGCTCGACTGAGGTGGCTGGGTCATGTAGAGCGTAAGGACACCAATGCTCCGGTAAAGAAAATGTTCGAATCCACCGCCGAGGCACGATGCAATAGAGGAAGGATGCGACTCAGGTGGCGCAAGCAAGTGGAAGGGGACCTCAATAAACTAAGCAGCGAAACAGGAAAGAGCTACCTGAAAATCGAGCTGGCTGGAGACGCTTGTTGGTTGAGCCCCAGGTCCACCCCGGACTCTAGCACCACCTTAAGTAAGTAAGTTAGCCTCCGCTAGAAAACTCTTGTTCTTTTGATGAAATTTTTATTGAATTCGTTGCATAATTTTTTGCTCCTAAGTGAAGCTTTATTCTGTGTGAGAGAGCTAGAAAAGTACAGTGGAGGTGATAAATGATTTCTTTCTCGTCGTCGTCCATGCAGCTTCTGCAAAGTCATTTAAATACAATCCAAGCCTTTTTGCATGCCTGCCTATTAAATAGTGCTTAGTGATGATACCTATTATAGCCCCTTACCAGATTTCAATTCTACTTACAATCCAAGAATCAATGCCAAATTGATGGTTTTAGCTCAAAACAGATATGTAAGATTTTTATATGTAAGTCCTTTTAGGAATCCATTTGCTCTCTTTCTTACAAGCTTCACATTAAAATGAATGTACCGTACCCTATTGGAGTAGGAAAAAGTAACTTTATTTGTGGAGACATTACTTTCTCACGTACACTGTAGCTCTTACACATCATGCGAATGGCTGAGCCGTAAATGGCCCAAGCTCCATTTATAAATTGCTCAAACTCTACTTAAGCAGTAAATACTTGTGAAATGTAATTAAAATGCAATTAAAATCTCAAAACAATGAATTTAAAATGGTTTGTAATTGCCTCAACGTTCGACTTATCGGAATCATTCAGCATTCCATGGGATTGCGTATGCGGTTGATTTATTTATATAAATCACAATCTCATCATTGATCGATAATTTCATTCCAACTGTACTTTGGCTACATTTTAATTTCCATTCAAATCACCTTTTTTGTAATTTTAAATAATTAATAAAAAAAAGTAACGAATCTACAATCTTCCCAAGACCCAGTTACTTGCTCTCTTTTCATGTGTCTTCTAATTAATTGACAGTCGATCACTTCGAAGTGACAACATTATAATCAACTGTTTACCGTACTACGTCTTACAATTTTCGGAAAATCAAAAAAAAAAAAGGAAAAAAAAATTAAGAAATAACTGACAGCATTGCATGGCGCACAGTACCGGTTGTTGATAAGGTACAACTGATACCAAAGCACTTTGTTGTTTGTGTTTGTGTTTCTGGGGCTCTCCAAACAGTTATCGGAAGCCCGATCCCAGCAACTACCACCCAAATAAGAGTAAACATTCTTTTTAATTGACTTCTGCAAACATCTTGCAGAACATAGAACGTCTAGGCCCATGTTTTTGGTTACGATTACAATCTTATCTGCGTTGGGGTAGCAAAAGTAGGAGCAGCACTGATTTTTGCTAAATAATATTCGAAATAATTAGATGAAGCGTCTGTCGTCTGTCAATATTCGACGTTTCGACCCTTTTTTTTTTGTTGGTTTTGTTTACATGTATCGATATTTCAATGACAAGTTCTATCACCCAGTACAGTGTAAATAGACTCTAATCACTTCGTTTTTGGAACCTGTTTTTCGAACGTTTGAGCTGTTATAGTTTCACTATCATGTCCATCAATCGAAGATTTTTTTTTTTCATTTGGACATGGTGCAATCGATTCCATTGGCATTCCAGTAATTCAATGTATTCTGATCATGATAACACATTTGTGGAACAGTAACGCATAGTTAAGAGAAGTGAGCTTCCTAATTTGTCACACTTTTTTTTTTCGTTAGTTAATGTACAATGTGTATGTATGTAGATAGGCGCATTCCTGTATCTATTACATAATTCGAGCTTTGCAACTAATTTTTGATGTTAATTTGAATTTTTCAGTTCAAAATTTTTATTTTACAGAAATCAGAGCTTTGATGACTAACAAGTCCTTGAAAATTTAATTTACAAACAGCTTCATGTACTTTTTTTTATTTTTGTGAAAATCCTTGCCCATGTGGCAAACACTGCGACCTAAAAGATATATGTATTGTATCATCAGGGTATAATAAATCTAAGAGACGTACTACCTCCCTAATAAACGATAGAATGGCCTTAGTAGCAGAGTTTCTCAATTCCGCTGGCGTTTTCCCAATCATTAATCAGTGGCGGAGGTCCAGTTGATGCCACAGTAAGGTTCAGGTCCTATGAACGTAGATTCTGAGCCAGCCCTAACTAGTTCATCTACTAATTCGTTGCCTACAATCCCTTGATGACCGGCGACCCATCCAAGTTTTACCTTGTTGTGTCTCGCAAGGGACTGCAGTGCATGGTAGCAGCATTCAACCAATATAGAGTCCATTAAATTGAACGACAACGCTTTGAGTGCTGCCTGCTTATCTGAAAGGATAAATATATAATAACTAGATTGACCAGTCTTTTTTTTAGTAAAGGCACTAGAACGATTTAGCATGGACGGACGGAAGGAAGCAGAATTCGTTTGCACAGAGTATAAGGACGGCCACCAAAATCTCTTATTGAAGCTTCGCTGAATAATTTGTGAGCAACATTCTATATACTAAGACCGTGTTGAACCAAAACTTAGAAACAAGTGTCTATTTACTTACTTAATTTGGTAGAGCAACAGTTTCAAGGTGGGTACAAGCAACAAGCCCCTTCAATTAGACCGGTCTGTAACCATCCCCCTCCAGGTGAGCACTCCAATATGTATGAGATGTTTTTCTATTCATGTACAGCACATAAGACGAGATCTTTATCTACCGCGTCCGACTGAGATTAGAAGACTCTTCGGGCTTCAGCATAGTTGTCCATTCGCTCTACATGTCCTAGCAATCTCAAACGACTAATGCGTAGTTTCGTTAACGAATTACATAACGAAAACAGGACCAAATATCTCACAAAGAATTTATTGTTCAAAACGTCCAAAGATATCTTCATCCGCCTTCGAGAAAAAGTTAGAGCGGGATGAGAATGGTCTTTTACAGAGTCTCTTTAATTATTCGAGAGGGGGCCTTACTACTTAATTGCATTTCATGCTCGAAGAAAGACCAATCCAGGAGTTATCCTCTTAACGCTAGACCCGTTTCAGCGGATTCTGTTTCTGTACTCGCTGAGTTCTAAAAATAATGTCAATATCGTTAGAGTATGTAATTGCTAAGTGTCACATCACAGCGCGTCAACTTGTCTAATCTTCTATTGTTTTTGACTCAAATATGTTGAATGCGTATACATTCAGAAAGGCAACGAGACTTTGACCGCTATCTTAAATTAACTACATTCAGAGCTCGACTGTTCAAGGAGAAGAAGCTGCAAATGGCTCCGTAAGTACACCTGGAATTGCCAAACACTGTAAATAGCACCCTACCAAAAGTGCGAGGCTCTCCATTTTGCATTCACCTTGTACTAGCGCCAGCAGTTCTACAGATAAGCCGAGCAACTGGCAGCTGCTTTTAAGGCCAGATCTCAGACTCTGCTAAATAGTAAAGGAAACTCAGTAACCGATGCACAGAGAATTGTAGATGTGCTGCATTTGCAGAGCTCACTTCCAGTAAACAAAAAAGTAATCTTTGTTAAAACGTTGACGCAGCTAAACTGAAGAATAACAAGGTGGCCGGCTCGGATGGCTTACCAGCGGAGCTATTCAGATACGGACGAGAAGTTTTGGTAGGATGCTTTCACCAAATGATCAATCAAGTATGGATGGACGATAAGGTTGCCACGGAGTATTAGGTACTACCACTGGTCCATGCATCCTACCAAAACTTCTCCTTCGTATTTAAATAGCTTGTGACCTGGCCGGTGTAAGTTCAAACCCCGCTGGAAGAACAGCAATCGGAGTTACTTCAACTACATATTACACTAACAAGGAATTTGCTGCCGGGTAGTACAAGGGACAGTGTACGGTCTGAGTGCTTCTGAGATATGGTTGCTCTTTTTTACATTGAGAAAAAAATTAGTGGACAAAGTGTGCCTGATGACTCCATACACCCCATCTACATACAAGAAGGGTGATTCTATGTTTTGCCCCAACGTACTATGTAAGCGTCTGAAGCCTACAGAAAGGCTACACTAATCGAGAAATGCCCCTGTGGCTTCCGGCCCGATTGATCGACGATAGACCAACTTTTCACACTACAGCAAGTTCTTGAAAAGAACGACGAATATGAAGTAAACTTTAAAGCTGCGTATGATAGCATATATCGTGAGGAGCTATCCAGGTCGATGGCTGAGCTCGAAACCTCACTAAAATGAGTCCTCTGTCGAGTAACTCGGAAGAATAGGGTACGAAATGTGCAGTTTGGAAGTAGCTCCTTTGGATTATTCCAAACGTGTAGTTACTGGACACCGCACCGGCAGAGGGATGCGCTATCATGTGTTTTATTCAATCTTGTGCTGGAGCAGATAGTACACAGAACAAGGTTAATCACAGAAGGCAGAATCTTCAACAAATCGGTCCAGTTGCCGGGATACATGGATGTTGGTTAATCGGTTCCACCCAGCATGCCGCAGTATAGGTAGATACTCTTATGACAATTGATGAATAGATGAAATACTTTGGTCTTGAAGTAAACGATGACAAAGCAAGTACACATTTGCTATAAACGAACAAAAAACCATCTGTCCACCCCTTAGGACAACACGTCTCTGTTTATAGCTTTAAATTCGAAGTCGCTAAAGCGTTTATCAACATTGGAATCAACATCAATTCCACAATATTGACATCTTAGTTTAGATTCAACGAAGACTAACCCTTGGGAACGGGTGCTACTTCGGTCTGGTAAGACAAATCGGGTCAAAACAAAACAAAATACATCCTCTATAGAACGATATCCTGCAAGTTCTACTGTATAGCGTCGAGTGTTGAACGATAAGCAGAATAGCAGAGAAGATATTGGACACTTTCGAAAGAAAAATTCTTCGTCGAATTTCTAGTTCTTTATGTGTATGTGAGGAGGAGGGTGAGTGGAGGAGAAGATGCAATCCCTAACTCTACGAACTGAACCAAGATGTGGATTTAGTCCAAAAGCCCAAGGTATGTTTGTTGACTACATTGGCTCGTCCACATTGAGCGCAGAGACAACAACGCTCCAGGTAAAAGGATCTTCGAATCCCAGCTTCAGGAAGACCGAATCTCCGCTTTAAATAAAAGGCTAACGCGGATACCCGAGTGCTTGGTCCTGACAACTAGAAGCAGCGTTTCTGCGATTGGCGAGGGTGGAGAGCCCCTTAAGTAAGTAAGTAAGTAAGAGAATATTGCACGACTTCCAATTGGATTAAGCTTGATCCCAATTTTTTATTTCATTATCTGTAACGGCTATCGAATTATAGAAAGGTGAGTAGAAACGTAAACAAAATATTTCATACGATGAGACGTACTTATGCTGTTTTTTTTTCCTGCCCCGTGCATGCATACGAGTATACATATGTATGTACATTCCGAACAATTTTACATTTCTTAATTTTTTATTACCTACTTCCACAAGGCGTACTTCCCGAATCCACTGAAATTCCCCGAATATCCGAACAGAGAAACACCATGAGTCACTCTAAAGACTCGTTTCATTACTGTAAAAATGTCCCAAGACCCCTCATAAAGGTACACGTGATAAATCTAATCATGAATAATTAGCCTATCTTATGAGCGATGAGCTATTGAAAGGTGACGGTAAGATGAATGAATGCCCATCATCATGAGTCGTTGATCACCCACTTTTCATCGGCGCCGCCACTTAGATGACTTAAAGGTTATTTACACATAACTTTCCGTTGTTTAATTATTGCGGCGACTGTTGTGATTCCTTTTTACAATCTCCTTTGCCGAGAATCCCAATAATAGGATTTTTATTGCTTCCACAGCAGAAACTCGGTAAAAATGCTTCAACATAAAAAACCAAAAGCGATGCGATAATTTAGATATCAAATTAATTAATGTTATCCCGGTTGGTATAAGTATGTAGGCATGCATGTTATATCGAACTGCAGAAAATTATATTTGGGGCTACCATAAATGGGAATTCTTTTATAGATTCTCTTGAGAAATGTGCCAAGTGGTTTTCTTAAAACGTTAAAACGTACTTACTGCATGCTTTAGATACGCACTCGTATTTTTTAATTGCTGGCCATATACTATAAAAAAAAATAAAATCTCAATTTTTGGGAGCCTTTGTGCAGCCAGGATGCACAAGGCCCAAGAGATAGAATAGATGCAATGAACACCTTAAAATAGCAAGAAAGCTATAGAAGGATGCCATGGATTGCAGAGACTCGGTCATCCGCGCTTTTCTTCATTTTGAAGGAGCTTTCGGCAACACATCCCATAAGACAATCAAAAGAGTTCTCGATACAAAAGGAATAAATCCAGCAACAGTTAAGGACAAGAACAGCTAAAACTGTAGTGGGACAAAAAACCATCACAATAGCACACCTTGAAGATGCCCACACGGAAGGGTTCTCTCACCACAATGTGGAGGCTAGTTATAGACAAACTCCTGCAAATGCTAACAAATACCGGTAAAAACTATCAAGGATATCCCGACTGCATATTAATATTAATGTGAGATAATATAGAGTGGACTGAGAGTCACACGTAGGACTATAAACCCGACCAAGACCAGAATGGTACCATTCACCAAGAAAAGCCAGTTAAGAGACTCCAATACCTTGGAAAATGATATCAGAGTAGAACCACAAGATCAAGTCAAGTATCTAGATATAAAACTAGATAGCAAACTTCTCTGGAAGAAACATGAGAGAATCTCTGGTAGCATCTGGTGTACAGAAACATATCAGGCAAAACCTGGAGATACAATTCAGTCGCACTGATACGGATGTACACCATGATGGTCAGGCCCATTCTAACGTACGGAGCAGTAGTTTGGGTCAGAAGAACCAGGTTCGGCATAACGAGGAAGCGGACAAGACATCGCGATACTGTCAGATAGCCAGGGCGCCATCAAGGCGTTAAGCTCTCTTGACATCAGATCTGCCTTACCAAATCTGGGTCCAAAGAAATATGCTACACTACCACTACCGGTCCCGAACTATTCTGTGGACTGGCATTCTTTGTGGGTTGGGTGGGAGACCGCAAAAGAACAAAACTTTCAAAGGATCTCCCTAAGCTAAGAGCAGGAAGGAAATACCCAAACAATCCGTGAATTTTCCCAATGGAACATTGTACTTGTATACAAAAAAAAAAGCTGGAATTAAAGTGGATCTAGGTCACGTTAGGAAAGGAAGGTAATGTATGATGGATAAGGATTCATCACGCTCACTTGGATTCCATTGTGATTCCCCCTTTTGTGTGGAACAAAGATTAAAACAGAGGAAAACAAATTTATCCTGTTAATGGCGACTTGAAAGTTGGTACTCTTTATGAAATGAATTAGATCCGATACCTTATATCTGAACGGAGAAGTGCACTTCTTTTTCATTTTCATAAATCGTTGGATTCTATTTCCATTTGCGAAGCAGGGCTCTAATATCGCAGTGCCCTTTGATCACTTCAGTTAGGATGTGGATAACGTACGAGAGGTGTCACAGTCCTCCCTGAATAGCATAGCATAGAATACAGTTGACCTTGTTATACTATACAGCGTACCCATCGGTGGCAATATGGATGTGTTCGCTTCGCTTATATTCATTGCCGACCCCATCCTTGTTGAAGCATACGCATTGATGTACTTCCACAAATATTGCTATGTCCGGGAGCCTAGCAAAGTTATACTGAATGGTGTCTACTCCACTCGGAATTTCTTCGTCAATGCAACTTCTACAGCAGTCGTTAGTGAAGATACCTAGGCTTGTGGCCATGTTTCCAATGATATAGTGGCGGGGTTATTATTTCGGGCAGGGGCGCAGAAGGTGTTCTACGAATTCTATCTCTTTCTCGTCCATGCAACTTCTACAGAAGTCGATAGTGAAGATAGCTAGTCTTCTGGCCATCTTTCCACACAGCCACCAGTATGCTGTCATTGTCATATTTATAGTGATGCTATCTATAATTTTCTAGGCTGTATTGAAGGCTGATAGAACCTGCCTGACTGCAAGAGTTATATACATAAGTATCAAAGCCGACCCTGGCTAATCTGCCTGCCTTGTCGTTCTCTTCCACTTCTACATGCCCACTATCCAGTTGATTAGGATGTAGTCGACGATGGGCTTTGTTATGGTGCTACACACCGCATCTGTTCCGACATTGCTGAAACCTCCTTCAACGTCTAGGAAAGCGGCAAATGTGTACTCTTTGCCTTTCTGCGTTTTTTCAATTGAACCAACAATACGTCTCCAGGGCAAAGCTTGCTACGAATATCTATTAGCCGTTCAAAAGTGTTCAGGGAAAAAACTTATTGCTCTAAGGACTATAGCCAGCCAACCAACCTTATCCTCTCTCCATCTGTGTATGTGTCCCCATCTGAAACTACTAAGTACTACTGGTGCTAAGAGTATTCCAACCCAAACTAAGCAAAAAAGGAAGACTAAAAGACTAAATCTTCGATGGCATTCACTAGTGGAAAGCGACCTCCATCAATTTGTAGATTGAACCATGCTAACTAGGGAGACATTTTGGTTAGTGATGATGCTCCGGGACTCTAGACTCCAGTCAAAGTAAAGTAAAATGTTTTAATTTGGGAGAGCACCCGGATGACTGATCTTGATAGACAGGAACATTTCTCTCATCGGGTGAGAAATTAGAGAAGCTAGCTACATTCCGACTAACCATACATCAATCTCTCCGTAGTCCACATCCCAAAACATGAATGAAGTTATCTATCTACAAAAATTTGTAAAAAAATATGGCATACAACTCTGATGCTACATCCCAGGCATATCACCTTTTTTTTAATGTACGGCTACGGATTACGGAGCCATCACCGTCGCGTCGTCGTACATTTTTTTTCGGTTTTTTTTTTATGCTTGAGCGTCCGCGTCATCCATAAACATCAACACATGCGCGCGTTTACTTCATCACCTGAAAAGCTAAAGCGGAAACCCGCTACACATGTTTTTCGTGTCCGTACAAGAGGACAAAACAAAACCAAAAACTGATGTTTTGCTGCTTCGGGACTTCCGATATTTATCAGATGCTCTTTAATGTCCCGAGCCCGAACTACCTGTCAGTCTACGGCAATTATTCGGATGATCTGGAAAATTAATTTGACACTCAGCAGCCAATAAGTTGTAAACACGAGTTTTGTTCATTTATTAAATTCTTCCGTCGACACAATGGTCAATCATCTCACTCTGGATGAAGGAAATTTGCAAAAATGTGATAAAAATAAAAAATGAAAAAAAAAATCCTATTAAAAGCGCCGATTTTAATTGATTCCTCGTTAATTACACTTAGTCATGCTGAAGGCCCCCAGGGTTTCAAGTAGACGTGATCTGCCATCAGATTCATCTTTTCAAGTTAATTTGTTCAATGGCATCACACAGATACGTTTTATGTGTGTGTGTTTGTATGCTTTAAGTTTTTATATGTAACAGGGTGCAATTTTAGTAAGGCCAACAAACAACAGCAAATTCTCGGCGACTGGAACAGCGCGTATAAAGTCATCGCCCCACTTATAGATTCGTAAAACACTCTGCAGACATAGTATGTCGGTATGTTGGTACGGATACGTACGTATGTATACATGCACAGAAATATGAAAGGAAGGGAGTGGATTCTAATGTGATAAGTTCCATTAGTGACTGAGTTAATGGGCTTAAGATAGCGTGATGGCCCCTGAAAAGTGGTGAGCGGCCAAGCAACAGGCGTCTCCTCGATATCCTGAGGACTTTGATGATCTTTGTCATTCGGTTGTTTGCTTTCTGTTTGTTACTGTAATATATGGGAAATATAATGTGTCATCTTGTATTGGCGAAGACCTCTGAAATGGAATTCATCGACTTGAAGTTTTTGCTTCATAGGCACATTTAATGAAATCGTTCTTGTTAGCGTTTAAAGCCGAACATCAACATTCAGAGCACAACAAGGCGAGAGGATTTCTTTAAGAGTGCTTTGCAGGAATTAATAATTCAAAATGTGTTCCATAACATACACATGTACGGATATGTCTACACTGGTACTCTAATTAATTAATTTGAAGGACATGCAAGAGTGTGTGTGTTGTAGAGTATCCATAGGAAGTAGCTGATGATTATTGACTCAGCCCAGTCTATCTGAAGTATCTAAATAGCTTCATCTACGAGTAAATTATTCCTACTTTCAGTTTAAGTGTAGGACTACAGGGTAATACTGATGACGATTCAGATTATTTGACGATGTTTCGCATAATCGATTGATAACTCGTAATTGCACGACTTAGCGGAGTGCTGATCAAAAGCCAAAATTGGTCGAAAGGACAATTGATTGCAAAATAAACAGTGAGCCTGGCAGTTCACATATACACAGGTTGTTTTTTAAGCCCGGTAGAACTTAATTTTTTTTAATTTTACTGCAGACTGTATACCGGCGGCAAAGACCAAGCGATGACAGGCAGAATGAAACTTTCAACAGTGACGATAGCCAAAACTTCTATCGACCTGACCAAAATGAAGTGACTACAACAATATCCAAATTTAAATCCAACAATGCTGCTGGACCTGAAGGCCTACCGGCCTACTTAGTAAAAAGCATGCAGTAACATATCTGGTCAGATGAGTGCATGCATACCTGATGAGTGGAATCTAAGCATCGTTTGCCGAATTCACAAGAAAGGAGATCCTTTCAAGTGCGTCAATTACAGAGGTATCAGTCTCTGCAACAACTCGTACAAAATCCTACCTGCCATAGTGTGTGAACGCTTAAATCCCTAAAAGTCTGACTTTAGGCCAAGTAAGTTCACAGTCGATCAAATTTTCACACTCGGCAGATCCTAGAAAAACCCAGGAAGTCCAAAACGATACCTAATCACCATATTTTATCGATTTTTAGGCCGCATATGACTCCATTTATAGAGACGAGCTATACAGAGCCATGCCCAGCTTTGTCATCCATGCTAAACACGTCCGCCTATGCAGGATGGCGGTACGCACTCCATCAAGGTCAGTAACGATCTCACCGAGACATTCGATGTCGAAAAAGGATTTTCACAAGGCGATGCACTGTCATGTGACCTCTTTAACATGAGAACATTGTACGATACTCGCGAGCCAACACCGGAGATACAATCTTTCAAAAGTTTGTGCAGTTTCTAGCGTACGTCGACGGACGACATGGACATTAAAGTGACCCGTCATTGGTGCGTTCGGTATTATTGAAGTTGCCAAAATGGATCCAACGGTAATGTGGGCAAAACCAAGTATATGCTGTCAATAAGAAGGGACACACAACATCGAAGAATTGGACAGAGGGTCACAGTTGAGAGCTATGACTTCGTTGTAGTAAAGGACTTTGATTACCTTGGCTCTGCTGTTAATTTTGAATACAAAATCAAACGAAGAAAAATTCTAGCTAATCTCTATTTCTTTGGACTGAGAAGGTAGTGGAGTTGTAAGGTCCTATCCCGAATAACTAAGACCTTAATCAATCCAGTCCAACATTATGGCGCTGAAGCATGAATACTGTAGATAGCGGATGAGAATATCCAAAATTCTTCGTAAGATATTCGGCGAAGCTTACTCCGGTCCGGAGAGTCTTTGAATCTAACCCAGAGGGACAACGCAGTAAAAGAAAACCATGCCTAAGGTGGCACACACAAGTAGAAGTGCACCTCAACCAATGTGGAGTGCGTTAGTTAAGGATCGGGCTTACTAGAGAGGCTTACTGGTTAATGCCCCAGAACTGTAGCACCGCCTAATAAACGAGCATGAGGCTATCACTTTTGTTCTTGACAAAGCACATTCTGTCCCCCCAATTTTGAGTCACTTTTTCGAGCAACGGTGCTCCTATACCAAGAATTTCAAGAACAATGTTAGCTTCCAATGCATTAGTAGTGGCCAAATTGTGGTATGAATAAGTCGATGGTTTTGATCGCCTTATGGCACGATCTAGAACAGATGCAGTTGCTACTATCTCCCAGTATTCCTTCCGAAGTCTCGATATGTTTCTTCTACTTCCGTTGTAAGTGCTGAGCGAGCTTTCAGGGAAGCAATACGAGCAACAGCCGTCGCTTAGTTTTCTTTCCAGAGATTTCGAGTTTTCTATAAAGCGCACACGAATTGGAGTTCCCTTCCATATCCGAAGGGTCTTTTATCTGCCTTCATTTGCGCAGACTCAAACAAAAGTCTGAAATTTTGTCTTCCATTGAAATGATACTTAAAAGCTTTGTTCGCCTTATTATTGCGGTATTGCCAAGTGTACGCAGCTTGCATTTCACGAAATTCAATGCAACTTCTTTGTCCGTAAACAGAGTGAAGGTAAGGAAGTCTCCTGCTGGTGGGCACTTCAATGCTTATGCTTTGATTAGATGTCATTAAAAATTTCAACTTATGGTGTCACCGATATCCTTTAAATTCTGTACCAATTTACAGCCTACTCGGTATCATTTCTTTGCTCAGCTGTAGCTGAACTTTAAGGCATTTCTAAAATAACATAATGTGAATAAGAATCAATTACTCCCGAGTAGATATCAAGTGATATTCTGACCTGAGTTCATGTACAAAGAACCAAAAGACACATGTCATCGAAAACTTACAAAGAAAAAAGTAGAAAATGCTCAAATATTTTAAGGTCGAGATCAAATTAATTTCAAACATGTTTTAAGAATTTTTGATCAAACAGAATGCACACTATCGAATAGTCTATGATTAGTGGGTTTTAACAGATGTAACAAACCATTGAGAGGGGATCGTGTAGGTATGCATTGCTGCGGTGTTGTTATACCAGGTGTTCTCGGTATGATGAGATGAGCACGGCTATGGAAAAATAATTACCCACCGCAAAAGAATGATTGTTCTGAGTCGGCATTTTATGGGTTGCTTCTAAATTGAATAATAATCAATTTAATTTTTCCTCAATTTTCCAAATAACAAGAAATATTAGAGCTCTGCACAAATTTGAACAGATTTCTTGTTAACGAATTAATAGGGCATACTCGAGCAAAAAGTAAAAAACAACGATAAGTAGGAAGCAAGCCAAGTGAGTGGCTATGATTAATTATTTTTAAGCTTTTCTTGGAATTTTAAGAATTTCACTGGCACTTGAAGTGCATGGTCTTTCGACGATGGCAACACTAACGTAGAGGTAAGAAATAAAACGCTTTGGGCTTGATCACCGATAGGAAATATTAAACAATTAACTTCAATGTCTGTGCCATGTTGCAGAAACTGTGTCAAATTTTAAAAGAAGTTTTGGTCGAAATAAACCCTTAATTCGGCACAAAAAAAAACAAAAACACTCAGTCCTTCTAACTTCGCCGTTCAAATAAACATTTTTGGGCAATCAGTTGGTGGGCGACGTGACTCAATAGTTAGTGTGAGCAGGAGTTTCGACGTATGAATCTAAGAAAACACCAACGAATGTCCAACAAACGTCAAAGGGTTTTGACTGTAAATAGAAGCTTGTCAATTATGCCTTTCGGACATAACAGGGTTAAACTGGTGGTGGCTTCCATTCGTAAAAAATGTAACACGCACAAGAAGAATGGCTTCCAAAGCTAGTCCTTAGGTGCCATAAGCGCTGTTTGCACCAAATATTTTTACTTTTTTTTTTTTAAAATCGGGTCGCTTAAATTGATGGCTTTTTTAGAAATTACAACAATGTTTTCAGCATTAAAACTAAGCAGCTTTGAGTCAGTACTGACGTATGGGTGTAGATCACCAACATTATCATTCAATGGCTCAATGTCCATGCATCATTCCTACCTTTTTCTGCTATCAAACGAACAAATTTTTTCGAGAAGGACTTAGGTTGTTGTAGGGGTGGCAATGGTGTAGTGGTAGCGTCATCGTTTGTCGAGCTGATGGTTCACAGTTCAATCCCTGATGTCAGCAAGCATTATATGATAAGAGGCAGTCCGAACAATTGCGAAAGCTTATGACAACACTACTGCGAAGGCATAACACTGGCAGTAGGTTTGTCATATGGCTGGAGAAATTGTTCGCTCTGTTGATGATTGATATGCTTATGACATCAGGTTGACCGGGAAAAAAAATACTGTGAATCAGAACCGAAGACAAAACAAATAAATGACATCAAACAGCCTCCCCAGTTATCTGGACACCCACCCCTGGAGCTAATGTGTGAAACCTAATACACCTGAGTTTCAAACCACTACACCAAACTCTTTCTCTCTCTCTCTATCTTCCTTCAACGCCCGCACTGTGTATACACATTAAAAGGGTATTCATATCCCCTTGAGTGCGGGTAAATTATAAAAAAAAAAAAAAAAACAAGGTTAGGTTAGGTTGAAGTGACTGCCAGCTATCGCCAGCACACTTATACCAAAGACAGGTCCATAGTGATACCACAAGGTTCATGGAAAAATTGCCGTACCTACTCGTTAGAACAATTTGAGCTTCTGATGAAGCGTAAGTGGCTCCTGATATCTGTATTTATCAGATCGCTTGGATCGTCGAAGTGGAAAGCTCCTAAGGGAAGCTTTCTTCCGTGGGAGAGCGCTGGGCAGGTACAAAAAGGTAGTGAATGGTTTCTTCCTATTCTGCGTCTTTACAGCTTCTACAAAATTCATTCGAATATACCTCAAGCCTTGTTGCATGCTTGCCTATTAGACGGGGCCCAGTGAAGACACCTACTATAGCGCCAATATACTATCTGTTGAAAGAAATCAAATTTTTAGAGCATTTTAGATCCAAATCTGGTTTTTCGCTAGACATGTGATACCACTCGTCCACCTAAGATTTATTCTCTTGTTGGGGTTCCAACCTCCTTCAGTTCCTATTCTGTATGGTAAATCGATGGTTCAAAAATAGAAAACGGAGTTGGTGCAGGCATATACGGCTCCAACTTCAAACAAACAATTTCTCTGGGTCACTCCACATCTGTTATTCAAGCCGAGGTTTTGCAATTGAGCTTTGTGCCAAAGAGTACATCAGACGCAACCTTCGTAGAAAACAAATCGTCATCTTTTCTGTCAGTCAGGTGGCGATAAAGGCTCTGAACTCCTTTTGTTTTGAGTCTAAGCTCGTCTGGAACTGCCTGGACGCCCTAAAGCAACTCGATGGTCACAATCAAATTACAATTCATTAGGTTCCAGGACATGAGAGAATAGAGGGCAATAGAGTTTGTCGCAAAGCTTGTCAGCGCTTAGCTTCTCGCGACCATTCATGTTGTGCGTGTTATATGTTTTCACACAGATGGGAGTGACCTACAGTTTAGAGTGATTTTCGAAAGGTTTTGTTTTTAGAAGCTTTCTCATTTATCAGATACTCACGAGAGGTGGGAAAATGTGGAACCACCCACTGATCCACAGCGCCCACGTTAAGGAACTAATATCTTTCTAAGATATCACTGGTTCGATCTAGAGACTTCTCATCAACGAACCCCAACAAACGGCACCCAGAGCTCACTAGATTCTTTACAGAAACGCACAATTTCAAATCTGCATGATATGCGAATAGGCGTCCATCCTACGTATAAATGCAGGAACGTGTGATCCAGCCTGGACTTCATTTATTTCTAAAATAAAAAATAAAGGAACTGAACTGCCAATACAAACACTTCTTTAAATCTTCAGTACCTGACCCCATCGACGGCAATTCAGGGGTGCCTGAAGGTAGCCATCTGGTACCATTGTTCTTCTTCTGTTGTACGTTTCTAACGACATGATATCTCCATACAACTCAGCCTACCCATTCACATCCTGTCAAGAAAAATCAACAAACAAATTTCCTCTCAGCCAAGAGTATTTAATTAAAAATCGCTCCAAAGTTACAAGACACAACACACAAAAGAAGGAGGAAATTTAATTGTATCGGTACATTGAACTTCAAGAAAAATAACTTAGACTCGTGGCGTCATGCTACAATAGGAACTACATACCTATGTACATATGTACCTCGTCTTCCAGATAACATAATTATTAAAACACCTTGTACAGCAAATGCAGCACGAATTGCAATAATAAAAGAATTTAGTCCAATGTTTTACGACCTAATTGATGTTGTTCTTAAAAAAAAATTATCGACATACCACTTTCACTTTAGCGGTACGAACTCCACAGAAAAACCAATCGAAATTCTTAAATAACTACGTTATTGCTCTTAAATTAATTTTAATTGGTCATTCATTTTTTTTTTTTGTTTTTTTTTTTCTCTCCTAGTCTGGCATCGGGATACATTCAAAATTTCTTCCAATTTAATTGTTTTATGTGATGATTTTCGTTAGAAAAAAAAAAAAAAAAACGAATGAAAGGAGGCGGTATAAATAAAGAAAACGTAGAAAAAGAAAATTCTCATAAAATGTGAAACATGCAACACAGCAGGTGAGCACAGTATTAATCGTCCTTCTAATAGAAGATGGAAACCAACAAAAAAAGAAACGAGTAAAACTTGATTTCGCTGTGAACATGTGTATCTGAACACCATCATCGTTGCACAACATCTGCGACTTCTGGACACTCATAAGGATGTGATATTAACGAAATCTGCAACCATCAACCCACACTTCTGCCGACGAATTTAATTTGTCCAAAAGAATAAAATCTAAACAATTTTGAGAATGTTCATTTAGTGGAGAATGTGAGTCATGATGTCGTATCCGAGTCCACTTGTGTTTTTATTTTTTTGTTGTCCCCCGTTTTGTATCTGTCTCCTTGGTGGAGGGCACATCAGTAAAACATTAAAACATTTACGACTGATAACCGCATTGGCGCCAAAACAATAATGAGCTTTACAATTCCTTGTCGTTTTCCGTTGTGTTGACGTTCGTATGGTATTTGGTTGTCTGACTGTCATGTACGTATAAATGCATACATTAGTCTGGAGATTTGCTAGATTTTTTTTTGTTATATGGGACTAGGTATGATAGTCTGTAAAAAAAAAATTTGGTGGAGGTAACACCGGTTGGGAAAAAAAGAATGAATTGGTTTCGGTTACGAGTTCGACGGGAAATTAGCAGATTTTTTGTCATTATGATTAGGCATGTGCCTACATACATACATACATATGTATAGCACATGGCGCATGTGTAAATTAATACTCAGTTGAAAGATTAATGAACTAAGGAGCAAACAGGTTAGTCGGCTTTCGGCTACCGTAAGCTATTGGTTCTGACAAATCAGAGTAACGGCCCATATAATCCAATAAAAATTAGATCTAACTAATGCGGGCGTTTAAAATGAAATAAAAAATTGATTTATTATGCTATAAAAAAAAATTAAGTACATGACTGGGTGGCATTCGTACCTACTTGCACGTTCAATTACAAACCAATTATAGCTCAAGAATTGTGGTAGAAATCTCAACGAAACTGTAGAATAAATGCTGTAAGGCTTATTTACTTACTTACTTACTTACTTAGGTGGCGCTACAGGTCGGCGTGAACCTGGGCCTCAACCAACAAGCCAAGTAGGGTCACCCATACCCGAGACTTTTTTTTTAACAAAAAGAGCAACCAAATCCCAGAAGCACTCAGTCCATTTTACTACCAGACAGCAACTTGTTTTCTGGTGTAGTATTTGGAGGAACTCAGATTTTATTCATTTCTCTGTTGTGCTTGTTGGTACAAGTCCCTAGCCGGGTTTGAACTTAGGTCGGCCAGATCATAAGCAAACACGTAGGGCTTAATGTTGCTTCATAACTAGGGTTTTTTTTTTACATGGTATTTAAATTGGCCCGACGCACATCCCTCAACTTGGAGGGCCAGGTCCTTGGTTTTAGCCCCTCGAATAAGGGGTCGCGCTGATCGGATGCCACTGACCCTCGTCGGGGATGCAAGCTCTGCCGTTGGCCCATGAAGGGCTCCTCCGTCACGTCTCAGTCGCGAAAGCTCCTTACTGATCTGAACTCCGAATGTGCTTTCCGCTAGTATGGTTGACGCAATTCCATCGCTACACAGCCTCTTTCTGAGAAACTCTTGTAAGACATCTGAGCTGCAAGATTGCAAGTCAGATCAGAAAGAGAAGCTTCGTCTGGCACATGCGTTCTAAAGTTAACCCGGCTGCGCTTGCGCTGGTCCGAGTGTCCAGCTCCAAATGTACAATCAGAATCAGCAAATATTTATCATTAGTTCTCATCCGGTAGGTATTACGCCAAGGGGATGATGTGTTTTTGCCCACCAATGATGTCGGGCTAGTATTTAATAAACGGTTTTGGTTAAGTCGGGACTATAACAGTTTTTCTTGAAAGGAAGAACTGGCATGCCGTAGTGTCTATTGCCATCCCAAGAGAACCTGCAGAAGTGTGCTTTTGTTGTGATTAATGAAGCCTACCTCCACCAAGTAATTAAAAAAGTATCGGCCTTAGAATTTTCTTCATTTACTGTCAGTTCCGTTGTTTTTTTTAAAAAAAAAAAGATAAAAGGAAAACCAAATCCTAGAACACTCATCTTTATCCTTAGCCTTAATTCACCGAACTATTCGTGCTTATATTTCACGAATAGCTCGATGCATGTTTTTCTTAGTTGCGTCAATGGTTTGTTAACAGTTCGACAAGAAAAAAAAAAAAAAAGGAGCGAGCAGTGGACGTACTCGAGGTCTATGTGTAAACATCTTATCACCGCAGTGTCCCCCCAATCGATGATATCCGAACGGACAAGGAACCTTCACGGGATACAAAGTATTTTATTTAAAAAAAGCTTTACTCCCAGCACAAACCATTTTTCGGACAGAAAGAATTTACTACAGATGACGCCTCCTTTGCAATAGTCGGTTGTAATCCTCGGTAGCAAAATAAAAAATAATACGCAGCGTACATTTCGACGCATTAATAACCTTGTCCTCGCGCAACTATATTTTGATGTCATTTCCGGTAACGACTTCCGTCCCATTTAGTTTCAAATCCCTCCGTATTCGTGTGTCAGGGGCGAGCGATAAGATGTTTACACATCAAAAAATCCAATGACAATGGCTGAACGGCGGTCAAGGTTCGTCTCCAAATTACAGTATTCTGCTGAAACCAAAGTCCGACCAGGTCCAAATCATCCAACTACGGCCACAGATAATCAGCTATCGTATTTCTAGCGCACTCGGTTCATCATAAGGGATTGCCATCTTAATTTCCCAAGAAGCAATCATTCTTTCAGAATGCATGGACTTTCTTATGACTACGTATGGATTTTCGGAACCCCAAGCTCTACAGTTTTACTTGCTGACAGTAGAATGACCTTCGTCTAAAAAGATGATTTTGTGAGCAAAGTCGACGAAATTCCAACTCATTTAAAACGTACTCAGAGAAGCGATAACGAAGTAGATGGTCATTTGGCTTGAGCTCTTAAGCAAACAATCCGAGATTTTTATTCAATATTCTTATCAGGGAAATGCAAATCAAGTTCTGTGGATGAACCCTGCGAAAAGCTGATGCTTCGGTTTTCACCACCACGGGTGGTTTCTATTTATAAAAACGCAAGTTTCACGAACATGCGAAATAGAATGGCTTGTAGTCGAATTACTTCCGATAGTTCCAAATCCAGGAAAGGGTCTGGGGCTAGTGTCTTCCTAGAGGAGGACAACATTAGGCTGCACTCCTCATTGTATATACAAATATGCGTCTGTCTTCCAAGCGAAACTAACGCAATACTAGCAATACTAATGCAATGAACTATATTGTCAAAAATAAGTGGAACGTCAATTCGGCATCTGTAGAGGCATTTAGTCTTTAAGTTGTGTTTAAAGCTTTGTTCAATCCCTTAACCAATTCCAGAATCAAATGCAATGAATAATCCAAAAATTCATCTGAAGTCCTTGCGTCATGCCTGGTTTTTAGGACACACTCATATAACGTGGAATGAGAACTCCGATGAAATTCCTAAACAAGGTTTACGGTGGAATTTTTAAGGACCTGAACCTATGTTTGGTCTTCCAGCGTCAGCAGTCAGACCTTCCATCATCAATTGTTTGATCTCGATCGTAAATATGTGTGATGCGCTTAAGTGTCACTGCAATTTGCAAGGATTGGGAGAAGACAAGATTACTGCGGATCACTTTGGTCCTCCGTTCGCCCATATCTGGTGGCAGATCTGCTGTACTAATGTCGTACATGCTGATATCGTGATTGGTGATTAATGAAACACTTACTGGGCTTTCAATGAAGACAAGAATATTCCAGTATTTAGAGGAATATAGGACTTGCTTACTAGTAGTACAATAGACCAGTAGCGTCTGAATGTTCCAACAGAGTTTCTTCATACGCGGCACCGTTCCGCGTAGATTGATCTATGAGCGCAGCTTGGTGGTCAATGTAGATAGCGATATCCTTTTGCTTATTGGCTTCATTTCAAGTAATTCCTCTGTTTAAGGTGCACTTGAAGAGTTCTGTTCCAATATTGTATGGCTTATCGGAGTGTAATGCTAAAGCGTCATGCTAATTGCAATACCGACCGTCCTTTGTATGCCTTTAATATTTCTACGATAGTTTCGTTGCTCGTTGCTTTAAACCAAATAAGTGCTCTATGCTTGAGCATACGCCTTCTGGGCTCTCAGGATTCTTACTGGACGATTTTTTTTCTGATACGAGATACGAGTATGTATTCACTGAAATTCTCATCTCAAGCCGTCACGTTGAAAACATGAATTTACCGTGAAAATCTCGTTAAATGCTGACATAAGCAGTCATGAAATCCGTAAAATAGGTCGTCAGTATCCGTAGATGCATAAGGTGTTTTATCCACGATCTATTATTTTGAGAAAAATTGGTAAATTTTGGACAATTATGATCTTAAACTGCACTGTAAGGGCCAATTAGGTTGTTGACGAAACGTTTCAGGCGTTCACACAATAAAATATTGTATGCAGGAGATCTATGCATCTACCTGTTATAAACATAATTAAGGGGATCTCCTAGCTAATAAATTAGGCAAATGATGCTGAAATTCAATTCGCCGCCTAAACAAATCATAGAAATGAGTTGGTGTATGCTCTCAATCGGGTCATCTACTCATCTCCCGTTGAAATAAATAATTCGCCTGGAAAGCCATCGGATCGACATCGATTCTGGATCTTATCTTAGATATTGCTATTATCACTTCGTCTTGACACACTCTTTTACCTTCTGGTAAAACAGTAGAACGTTTGTACATTGTTCTGTAGAAGGCCATTTTTTTGCTAGCTAGAGGTCTCGATCAGGTCGGATGAAACTCAGTTCATAATTTTTTGCATTTCTGATGATATATTGGTAGCATTGCCACTGGTCTTCGGCACGTGATGCTGGTGGCATAGGAATCATTGAGAGATTTTAAGACGTTTGGCGGTTTGTTGTGATTGCAATTTTTCGACTTACGGCGAATGGTCACGAAAAGCTAAGCCCTGGACAACATACGGTCTGCTGCGCCAAGTATTTGTCTTTTTTGACTTAAAAAAAAAACTACGAAAGAAGTCGTGTCCAACGATCTTGCTGGCCAATTCTTATCTCCGTATTCCTTGAGATTAGCCAACTTGGAAATTCAATTCAATATTTGTGCCGTTCTCTTAGAACTATGTACCTACGTCCATATTCAAAACAATTCTGGCCAACATCAATTTCAATTTCATCGTTCTGTAATGCAAAGTGCGGCCCAGTCTATCCACCAGAAAAATCGCATCAAAAAGTGGCACGTGGTAGATGCATTGGTTTCTCTTGAAGTCTTGGGTCATTCTCACTCTTAATTCGACAATTTCAATAATTCTTGTAGCCATAGAGTTGAAAATGATTTTTTGACCAAAATTATCGTTTATTAGCTTATGTTCCCTTAACGAATTAGCAAATTATAGCGAGGAGAGGTAACGCCTCCTTGTGGAGTACCTCTACCTACTGTTGTCTTAGTTGTACTGCTGTTACCTAGTGTTGCCTGATTAGTTCGGTTTCTCAGCATGGATACTATCCACATCTAACTCAGTGAGAGCAACTTGAGTAGATTCAGTATTGACCGTGTTAAAAGCCCTTCTATGTCAAGGAAGGTGGCGAGAATGTATTCGCTGAGATTTCGACAGCAAGGAACTTTCCAATGTATCACGGATGTGGGAATCCGGGATACGCTCTAAAGTTTTCAGTACAAAAGAAGACAAACTAATAGGCCTAAAATCTTTCTTAGATTCATGCCCTTGTCGTCCCACTTTCGAAATAAAAACAACTTTGACGAGCCTCCAGGATTGGGGAATGTTGTTTAGATTTAAGCGACTCCTATAAATCGGGATAAGCCAGGGAATGTCTTGCGAATTCTGTAGCATAATTGGCATAATGCTATCAAGGCCTGGTGATTTACTTATATGGGGAGTAGCTATTTATAGCCCAGGAGGTTTTCACCTCCGTTATGATGTAATTCCAGTCTGTGGACGGAGTGCTTACCAAACTGACCCCATCCTGGGAAATGTGAATTCATAAGGAGTTCTAGCGATTCCGCAGAAGAAACTGTCCAGGTTCCATCAGACTTTTTCAGGAAAGATGAATTACTGTGTCCCTTACACAGAATCTTACTAAGTCTTGCGGATTCCTTGACGGTTTCGATAGATTCACCCTGCTGCTTGGCCTTTCTGATAGATTCCTTATATAATTTAGGCAGTCTTTGTAGGGCTGTCAGAAGTTGTGTCTGTTTCAAATATTGAGGATAGTTTTGGTCATCTTCCTGAGCTTGGACAGATCCTCATTCCAGCACCTTGGCAATTTATTTTTACTAAAACTGACTGGACATCCTTAAAAGCAACATCCATTGCTTTCTCAAAGGTTTCTACCTTCAGCTCAAGTTCAGTAGTCGAGTTGATTTTGTTAGTAATAGATGCGTTGTCTAATTTTGACTCCTGTAACTATTCGATTAAAATTTGTCCAGTTTATTCCCTTGGGGTTTCTATGGGGCTTGGGAGTCTCAGACTCGAGACAGATATCGAAGAGAATCCACTTATGGTCCGAGAACGACTGACTGTAGGTTGAATACTCTCCAGTTCTCAACCCTAAAGGTATCAGTGTTCGTAGCGAATATCAATAATTACTTCCCACTCATTGAAATTATCCGTACTCGGGAAAATAAAGTATCTACTTATGTGGATTCTCATTCCATTTTAGCTTCTATCTTAAAGATACGAATATGTTACGTGTTGCCATTGTTGTAAAATGTAAAGTTGGCGAATTTAATTTCTGTACCTTGAATGTTAAATTTCGTCTCCGCATTGTGCATGTATTTCAAAGAAAAAATAGCTTAACAGCTGTCTTCGTACTTCTGTTCAAAATTCCTTCACGACTTTTTCTAATAATTATGTATTTCAAAGAAACGTGTTAGACGGGACATAAAACAACGATAAACGATAAACTTGTTGGGAAAAAAACTGGAGATGTCTACTGTCCTTCCCCTCAAAGGTACCTCCTGATCCAAAACTATGCTAAATATTCTCGTGCATAGGGACACATTACTAATTCTTGCACGTATCATGGAAATGGAGTAAATGTGGCATTCTGACATAATGTGACCACTCAATTCAACATCAATTATCCTTCCTTACATAATACAAAAATTCCTCAATATGTGGCAATCATTTCGGAGAACTGATTTGTCTTCGAGCACTCTCCAAATTTGGACAATCCGTATAACTAAGCCTGAGATATACTCGTACTTTGGGTGCAAATTGCTAATCATTTCAACGAACTCATTTGTTGTTGGGCATCGCCATCTGACACTCACCAAATTTGGACATTTAATTTTATTTACAACGTTCAAGACTTAATTTGCGCTCACGGCTTTGTACAGAAATGCGTAAAATGTTGACATCTTCTACGTGAGAAAAAGACTTCTCAGCATTAATTGCCCACATAAATTGCCATCAGGAACATTTCTGACAGCCAGACGAAGCACTAGCTTACACATGCAGAAATGCATGCCAACTCATTGAATTGCATGAATGTCCATGCATCAACATTGCTTAATAAGAACATGCTTCGCACGCGTGTAAATTAATTTATACGGTAACAATATCCACCTACTTCAGCATTCGTACCAATTCTGCATAATTAACCAGCAACATCAACTGAATTAAAATAAAACCCAATTACTCTGAACAACTCAATCAGCAAAAGTGGGAAAACTAAATTCACCGTAAAATAAATCAAATGTGTAAAAAAAAACACCAAAAAAAAAAAGAAGACTTCTCGAACCAACCATTAACTGAACTCAATCCAGCAGACTTCTACACAAAAACCCATCATTGGCCAGAGTACGAAACTGTGTTCAATTTGCATTCATTATGAAGATACATTGTCATTATCAACAAGGCTTTGCAAACTACTACCATACTTGCTTCAGTCAGGACTATCATCAGATGGTATTGTAAAGGGTCTCAGTTCTTTTTTTTTTTTTTTTTGAATTCGAATTACAAATTAATGGAACTGACAAATGAAGAAAAAAATGTGTTTGGACATTTTGAGCTGCGGAGGACCATAGGAGTAATAAATTAATTAACTGTTTGTGTGAATGCATTGGAAAATCGGAATCCTCGCCATGGGATTCAGTGACTAAATTAAGTGTGGAGAACATGGCATTGCAGCTCCTGGATCCAGACGTAAGATATTCATTAAAACAGAACACGTTCCCACTAGTTCGACTGTCAATAAAAACAAGTTAGCAAACATTGAATGCAATATCTCTTATTTTTAGGAGGATTGTGTTCAATTGGGAGGTCGATGCTGCATCTACCAATGCGTGGTGGTGACATCCAGAAAATGTGTATCTTTATCTTGCGAATAATTTGCTTTCGGTGCGTATGTGCTTACGTATACATATACTGGCATGTGTGCATATACTCGTGTCTACTTGAACATTTTTTACGTAGTAGATTTGGTCACAACAGTTTTTCTGCAGTTGTTAAGAAACTGTAGGAAAAATCTGAATCTTTTTACGCATAACGCATAACCCTATCCTCTGTCTTCTGTGTTGTTTGCAAATTTTGATTGAAAAGCAATAATATCTCGCAACTCAGAGGATTTTCACTCGATTTTTAAGATATTTTATGAAAATACTAGTTGTCTAGGCATTTTACCTATAGAGAACGGTAGCGGAATTCATTAAAGAAAAAAGAAAGTAAACCGTAAGGAAGCTCCTGGTTACTAGACTCCTGAAAGCCTAGAATAGCTGTTATCAAGATACTCTATATTATAAGCGCTGACCTTAGATTGGAATACATCTGAAGTGGTTTTTTACCACGGGGGTGGTGGAAAACGCTAATGCTCACGAGCAGCAGGCCCTCACTTTCCCCATCTTACACAGGTACGCGTTGAAGTAACCATGCCCAGTAAGAAATTGAGTTAGGCAGTAGCTGCCTTCCCCATGTCTCCATTCCGACCATTCAGCAACGTTAGTGATCAGCCTTGCTGTCCATCTGCCTCTACTCTTAGAGTTCCAACGCTCTTACCAGCGTTATTTGGTGATCTCTTTTGCTTCTGCTGTTGCCACCTGCTTGCCTAGTTGAGGTATTCTTAGGTGGATGTATTTCTTCTCTGCGGGCAGAAGATCAATCGGTGTCACTCCTGTGACTGCCAGGAGAGCTGGCTCAGACACTGTTCGATATGGACTTACTATCCGGAGAGCTCTCATTCGCTGTACCGAGGCCATTTTCTTCCTATATTTTCTTGCTTGAGCGCCTAAGCCCAGAGTGCATGACTGAGTCTTCGTTTACCTGCCGTAGGCCCTCCTACGTTCTCTATCAATCTACTGAAAGATGTGGTGGCCTTTGCCGCTCTTTCGGCTGCGACACTTGATGTGTCGCCAGAACGTGAGTTTCATGTCTATCCTCATTCCAAGATATTTTACTGCCTTCTTTGTGGATATGACCCCCAGGCCCACCTGCAAGTCTATGGTCGTGGGTATCCGCTTCCTTTTTAGCAGAACTATCTCAGTTTTCTCTACTGCTAAGCTCAACCCATGGTCCTCCATCTACTCGTGAACTCGTCTCATGACTTGATTTAGTCTTCTTTTAGCGTCTTCTGTGTCTCGTGCGGTGATTACTGATAACATCGCATCTATTTACCAAAGCTTTTTTGCAAGAGAAAAGTGGCACTGTAGCTTTCTTGAGTCTTCAAAATAAGACCCAAATATTTAGCTTTTTCATAGAAAGTCAAGGTTATACCACTAAGAGAAGGAGGGACTACGAACAGAATTTTAATTTTCGTTGAAAAGAGTACCAGTGACCTTTTTTGGGGGTTTCGAACCTCCTGACAAAGAAAAGGGACTTAGGCATAAAGTCGGAAACCGTGCTGAGCATTTCTAGTTCAGGGAAATCGGATATCAATTCCATCGCACCATCATCATCTCCACCACTATCTCCACTTTTTTCACAAATGTTGCAGGCGGGTGAGCCCGAAAATAGCCTCCATGGTTACATATACATATGTATATATTATTTCGAGAGATTTCCAACCAGACCACAGTGATGGGTCCCTTTTCGTCTCTCTTCGACGGTCCATCTTAGCCCGAGAGACTCTCTGAATTTCACCACAGTTCTTCTCTGGCATTGATTCCCCATGTCAACGCTAGCATCTGTTCAACAGAAATCTGGTTCATCTTTTGGGTTTCTACGCAGTGGCGCCCCAAAACCTCCCTCCTTGTGATAGCTAATGCCAGACATTGACACAATATATGTATGTATGTATGTATGTGCAGCCGTGTAAATAGCTTTCAGGCATAGTTCACAGGTAGACCTGTAGACAACGTAAATGACAAAATCACTCATTTCAGTGCTCTTCGCTCCAAGTTTAGAACTTCTCTATGAGTGGTGCCAGTCGGCATTTTAATAGTCATTTTAGCCTGCCTACAACCTTCCGCGTTTGACCACCTTCTCTGCTGTTCCACCGCGGCCCAGTTGTTAATGACCTAACCATTGCTCTTCCAATTGTAGCAAAATGTTCCGGACCAGAGAACTCCCAGGTTGACCCTTGCTTTGCTAGAGAGTCCGCCTCTTTATTGCCCCTAGTCCCTACGTGCCTTTTCACCCAGAGCAGCGTCATCTCATTTCGAGATGCGCACTCATTGAGTTTATGAACACTTTCCATTGCCAGGGACGTTTTTTTATGTCTGTTTTCTTCTGGCGTCTAATCACTGATTGATTGTCCAGTGACTGATTATGTTGGATGAAGGTCTGCAAATGGAAGTCTTTTCGCTTTCTGCCTACAGATGAAATAAGATTCTGAATCTTTGCTCAACCAGAACTAGGCGTTTTTTTTGAAGGTTGCTATTATCTACTGGTGCACTTAGACTTAACTACTGGTCCATTCCGACTAACCCGATACCTTAGTTTAATTTTCCCGACTTTCATAAAAACACAAGAAGTGGCTTCAGTGATGAAAAGCTTATAAGTCAGCACTCACCATGTCGGCGCCCAAGGATCTGCCACCTTGTCCGAACAAAGGCCAAGCAATAACAGAGGAAATGCTCTGATGCAGTATCGTCTTTCTCCCCTAGGTTAGGTCTTTTAAGTTATAGAAGAAGTATCTTCCAAAGTACTTTAGCTCTGTCCTGGCAATGCCCTGGCATTCACAGAGTATGTGTGTTATATCCTCTGAGACATGTAAGCCTAATCTCATAGCATGCTTCCTTAGAAGACAGTGGCCAGAGAGTATTCCTATCGGTGTTCTTAGCCCTGACTTTTCTAGTTTTATGATATCTTTAGATTTCCCGCGATCTAACAGAGGCCACAAGGCCTTGGACACCTCATGGCCATCTAAGTTGGACCATCCTTAATTAGCCATTTTGATAATAATTCCCCTAGCCACACAGCTTGGTGGTTTAATGTTATCAATTATGTTCCTGGGCGGGAGCTGTGCTCCTCTTTTTAACGGCACGTTGGCCTTTTCGTTGCCTTCTGTATCGCAGTGTCCATGTACCATGTATGTACCCAACATAATCTGACACGGTTCTGCGCACATAATGCCTTAAGCATTGTGCGGCAATTTCTGAGGATCTCAGATTTAGTGACACAAGATTCTAGCGCCCTTAGCGCGGCCTGACTGTCGATGAAGATGACGATATTATTGACGGATATTGATCCCATCTCGAGTAGTTCCGCAGCTTTAAGTACAGGAGAACCTCTGCTTGGAACACACTGCATGTGCCCGGAAGTCTTAAGTCCTCCTGTAGGTTGGTATCTCTCGAGTTTTTAATGACCCCGTGCCCTCTCTGGTCTTAAAACCATCCGTGAATATTTCAATCTCGTTGTGACAGAGACTGTCTTTCTTTACCAATCCTCCCTAACAGAGTACATTACATCGTATGGTGTGACGAAGTCTAATGTACCAAGGATATCGTCCGATTCGTCAGAGATATCGGGAAATAATCCCTGAAGAATGGATCTATGCCTTCCTCCCATGCAGGGCAGATAAGTAGTTATATCGCTTAAACCCAACACGTTCAAAATAAAGAACATGACCACTCGGATTGAGTAGATCTCTGCTTGGAAGATAAATGCACACTGTCCAAACGGAGAATGGAGTCTAATGCTCTCGATCCCAGGAAAGTCACCAAGAAGGGAGTTTTGGATCCATCCATAAAGATACGATGGCATCCTTTCTCAATGCGTCCCAGCGTTAGAGGAATGTTGACTATGGAGTTACATTTGAATTTCTGATGTCGGGGTATACCCACTTAACTATGGTCGTAGAGAAGGTTCAACAGGGCATCTAGAGCTAGTGTATGCATTCGAGACAAGCCGTTCAGACAGGCACTGTATTAAAACCATAAGAGTTCCATTTTTCCACTTATGTACGCCAAACTAAAACACCATTTACGTCCTGACTTAATGATTTTAATCTCATAAAAATGTTAAATTTGTTTAATGAAATAATCTCTTCCTTGCAGGATTAATTACACTGGAAACAATAAGAGTAAAACACCAAACAAAACCGTCCTTCTCTAAGTGCATTGCCCTCTATTATGGGCATATCGGAGGAAGTCAAACTGGAAGACTTACCAAAGGAACCGAAATTAGCTCATCAGGAAAAGACTCCTGATCATTCGATCTCATTTTTGTCTACAACAGCAAGCGGCGGCACAAATAGCCCAATTTCCGATGCAAACAGCGAAGGTGACCTTGATGAGTATGCACCGAAAAGGAAACAACGTCGCTATCGTACAACATTTACTAGTTTTCAGTTAGAAGAGCTAGAGAAATCATTCTCAAGGACTCACTATCCAGATGTGTTCACAAGGTGAGTAATATCTATAAATCGTAACTATTCGTGCAAACGGAGTGTGGAGGTATGTAGGTCTACATGCTGAGGAAGGCGAGTACTAATGGTATACTCCATGGACTCGCAGTTTTAGAGCCTACATAAATGGCAGCAGGCTCACTTATGTATGTGGTTTTGTGTAACCTATAAAAAATAATCTGGCTTAAGAAAGCTGACAAGCTTTTTCTTCCGATGAAAGGTGTAGGTTTAAACCCGAAAATCGGGTTCGGAAACTATGTGGTTGCAGTAGGGCGGTACAACCGTATTCACAGCACGACCGACAGTGGACATTCTGCAGCAAGTGCGTCCCGGCCACTTTATAACTCGCCCAATTTGACCGTTCCACTCTTCTATCTTTGGGGTCTTTTGAAATCACGGGTCTACACAAGCAAACCACAGAATTTAGCGGCCCTAAAGCAGAACATCCGATAAGAAATGGTGAATGTATCCTCAGGAATTTTGAGAAAGAAAAGAAAAAAAAAAAACGAACCCGATTGTGCATGAACTCTGGACTTAATAGAAAAAAAACTTTAAACGTCTAAGTAAACGTAATCGATAATCTTTCTAATTAGAAACGCAGTTACTGCCTTAGCAAATTGAGTGAGGACTTTACGCCACCTTTTATCTAATTAGATCAATGCATCACCTCCGTGAAGGAGTTGCAAAAAGGTTCCATCTCTGGTCGCGACTACAGTCCAAGCACTTTATGCATACAAAAGTAAAGGGTCCTGTTCAGCTGGGTCTAAGTAAGTTGTACGAGTGGATACACAAGTTCAGATCCCAGACAGCAAGGAATGTTCACCACCTAAGCTCTCCCGTTATAATAGCGAGTAGCTTCTCAATTTCCCTTTTTATGAAAACGCAATTAAATAATAGGCCCATTCCATTCCTGGACTTCACGGAATGGATTCACAGAACAGGAATAGTTGACCACATACCATGTTACTCTGGCCCATATAATTTAACAAGAACCTATAATGAGGTTCCTCATAAGCCTCTTCTAGCTTTAGGTTCCAGGCTCTTAGTTTCCCCTGGGCTAACATAGTCCCGCGCCAAGTGGAGTAATAATTTCCTTCCAGCTCCTGAACAAAAGCAAAGAATACGTTTTGCCGTCCATAGTATTTTTGCTCTCTACAGAGCCGGCATATGTATATCAGGATGTGACTGACAATTTCACTTTGTACAGATGGTATCTTTGTCGACAATGTCCAGTTAAGAAGCCCATTAAAGTTCTTAAGTCATCTTTACTGAGATCGAGCAAAATCTTGGCCTTATATCGGTTAGGGTTGATGAACTTTTTCCCTTGTTTGCCTTAGGTTGACCCAGTACACAGCGTACCTGTCCATCCCCCATTGTGTTAGGTTAGGTTAGGTTAGGTAGGGGGGTGACTGCATCAGCAAAGGTGCAGTCTCACTCAATTCTCAACGGATCCATTGTGTTCCCCCGGTGTGGGATACCTGTAAACAAACGCCGCCCGGTGTGAGATACCTGTAAATAAAAGAAAAAGAAAAGGAGAAGAGAAATAAACAGTGGGTTAGCTGTTTAGTTAGTAGCAGAGGTGGCCCTCCTGAACCAGCCCGATTTCATAATGAATTTTAGGGTGGTTTTAGGTGGCTTGTTTGCTAGTTCACTAAGGTCTTTGAACTATTTTTTTTTTTTTTATGATTGGCGCGCACCAAAGGGGGTATGAATACTCTTATTCTGAATATTCAGGGCACGGGCGTTTGGAAAGAGGGGAAAGAGGAACAGAGGAGATACCGATGCACGTTGGCTTTAAATGTTTGGATGTTGTACCGATGAGGAAATACAGCTCCTGGAAGATCGTTCCACATACGTGTCGTTCGGCTTATAAACGAATCCCTATATTTGACAGTACGTCCGAAATTGGGCTTGAGGGTGAACTGATGTGCATTCGAAGCGAGACGCGTATTGCGGGTGAAATTTTGAAGGGGAGGAATGCAAGTGGCTATTTCGTTGGAACATTTTTTGTGGAATAAGCGATAAAACAGGGAAAGACAAGAGACATTTCTGCGATGTTCAAGTGAGTCTATAGAGCTCACAATGTCTCTACCACCTATTAGTTTAATCGCGCGGTTCTAGAATGTGCAAGACGGTCTTGGGTGCACCAGACCAGATATGGGAGTTGTATTCCATCTTTGGGCGGATGAATGCCTTATATATTGAGGCCAAATCAGACGGGGTGAAAAATTTCTTGCATCGCTTAAGGAATCCTAGACATTTTGCAGCATTTTTGGCGACCTCGAATATGTGATCGTTCGAGAATGGCAAGTCTTTCGGTTTCGGCGATGCAAGTACCATTCATGGATAATGGTTGAGGGTCTTGGTTTCGCTTGAGAGACAGAAGACAGCATTGAGTTTTAGATGCATTAAATTCCACTCTGTTAGTTGAGCCCCATTTGATTATGCTGTGGATTTCCGAGGGTTGAAAGTCTGGTTCTGAAGAGGCTTGGGCATTCGCAGAGCAAGTGTGTTGAGTTTTCCTCTACCTCTGTGTCGCCACAGCCTCTGCATAGGTCGGTGGTGCTGATTCTCATTTTCCTGAGATAGGCCGCCATTGAATTGTGGCCAGTAAGAATTCCAATGAGGAGTGACAGCTGTGGTCTGTTTGATAGGAGTTCTTTGGTCCTCTTTTTGTCAAATTGGGTCCAAAGTTTTCTAGAGACTCGGCATGCGTTGATGGTGTGCCACCTAGCGTTGGCCTTATTTAAGAAGTCTATAGAGATTTTGGACATGAGGAGACTGATGGGCAATAGTACAGAGTTGTCTGCGTGTAGGTCATCTGATTCTGGGCCTTTCCTGGCCAGTTCGTCGGCCATCTCGTTCCCGTGGATACCCATATGGCCCGGGATCTAGCAGAGCAAGATTTTATGTCTCGTGCTGAGGGATTTGAGTTCCTCTTTGCATCTTTGGACGAATTTAGATTTGGTGGTGATGGATGTTATGGCTTTGATAGCTGCTTGGCTGTCTATGTAAAAGTCAACCTGTCTGTTGTTGTTCAGTGTGGAGAGGTGTCGGCAGGCCTCGGTGATACCGTGAATTTCCGCTTGGAACACACTTGCGTGGTTCGGAAGTTTCATGGACTGGGCAATTGAGGGTTCCACTGAGAAGATGCCGGATCCCGTACCTACGTCCATATTTGATCCATCCGTGAAGATAGATAGATAGATGTGTTATCTTTGAGGTACACTATAATGATGTTCCAACCAACTCTAAATGCGTAGTTTTTTTTTTACTATGTCGATGTCGATATACAGTTCGAATAACTCGAAATTTGATGAGCAGCATAATAAAAAGGCTCGAAATTAAAGTCTGAGATAGCTAGGACATGCAGCGCCATTTAAGGCAGAAAGGAAAAGTTTTAGGTACTTCTGCAAACATTTAATGAAGCCGTATTTTTACAGAAAAATCCTTACATTAAACAAGGACCACTTAAAGAAGCTGGTAGGTTTTCTCATAGATCATCGTCGCCTACAATACCAACTGAGCAGGTTAAACCTGTCTTTGCACAGAGTGTATCGCCTTAAGTTATAAATGAACCAGATAGCCGAGCACACTCTTTGTCAATGTTTTGCCATCACCTGGTTGGTTGGGTTGGGTGGCCGTTTCCGCTCAGCAGAGACACACTTAAGCCAAAATATATCCATTGTGATACCACTATGAAGAACCGGACAACCAGCACCGGGGACCTACATGGTAACATGGTGACTTCCCAAGAGAATGGGACAGGAGGCAGGGCGGTGTGAAGCCATGCCGAAAAGGCATGATTCGCCATTTAGGCATTAAACCAGTTTGACCCGGTGACAAAGCTTTTTATTTTGCTGAAATCCAGTCGAGTCTAAATCATTAAGATCTTCAAAGAAGCATTCCTTCTCAAGAGTTTTCCTTCTCAAAGCCGATAGGGCAGGACAGGTACGCGAAAGATGTGTCATGGTTTTCTCCTCTTCCTAGTCTCTCTACAGAATTCGTTGAAGGGCTCCAACTATCTTTCTTAGATTTGTCCTATTAACGGGACGAAGTCTACTGGTTTTCCTACAATCCAGCTGTGGCCAGATCTGTTTGGAAGAGAGACATGAACTGATATTGTTCCACCTACTGTTTGCCAAACTAATGGCTGCGATATGTTATTTGAATTTTATCGAGGAGGTTTCGGTCTGCGCTCTCCTTAACTAGCTTGTCCGCTATGCAATTACCTGGAATATCCCTGTAGCCTGGAACCCAGCACAGGGGTACATCGCATTTGACAGCGATCTCATTAAGAGATCCGCGGCATTGTTTTACCAACTTGGATTGAATTATTGGCGATTCCAAGGCTTTTATCGCAGCTTGACTGTCTATGTAGAAAACAATAGCTCTGCACTCTATCGAGTTAATTGAAAGCCAGGTCGCGGCTTCATGGACTGCTCTGACTTTTGCTTGAAATACACTACGGTTGTCCGGTGGTCCGGTAGTCGTGTGGTGATCCAGATATCCAGTGCACTGGAGTAAACTCCCGCACCTGTTCCAGACGCTGTCTTGGATCCGTCTGTGTAAATCTCTGTAGCACTTCTGCTAGGAACCCTGATTTTGTATTTGACGTTAAAGTCCCAATAGGGGACAATGTAGTCCGGATTACTGGGAATAGTGTTGTGGCTATTTAGGATGCTTGCGTGGCCCATATTTCCACGAGCCAGTTGCGAGGATTCCCTAAGCAGTAATGCTGCTTTGCCCGCCATCAGCTCCCCAAAGATATCAACGGGAAGAAGATGGAGCATAGTTTCTAGTGCAGCTTTAGGAGTGGTTGTACGGGCGCCCGTTATCAGACGCAGGATAGCCTTTGAACCTTCTCAAGTATTGCATTGTTGGTTTCCTTGTTAAGTGCCGTTTAACAAACTAGTACTCCGTACATGAGGATAGGTCTGAAGACTGCCGTATATACCCAGTGTACAATCCGGAGCTGAAGACCCCAGTTTGAGTCTATTGCCTTCCTACATGAATAGAGGGCAATCGCGGCCTTCCTGGCACGGTCTTGAATATTCAGCTTCCAACTGAGTATTTTATCTAGAATAATCCCCTAATTATCTGGCGTGATCTGCAAATTACATTTCAATACTTTTGAGTTTTGGAGGAGTTATAAATGGTATTTTAGTTCTAGTTCAGTCTTGGACGGATTTATTCAGTCGGTCACGGTTTATCAGGTTAAGACAGCATATCGTCAACAGAGATGATCAGTTCAGGAATTCCTTTAGTTGGGACATACCTATGCAAGGCACGTAGAATATGTATTAGGCTGGTAACGCCCGTGGCGCTATAGATCGTTAAAAAAAAAAAAAAAAAAATTCCAGAACATTTCTTCTTTGATTGTCCTGCCTGTAGGTAGGTAAAATTTGGACACTTCACAGAATACTGATACAAGGTGGCGCAAAATTAATCATCCTACCGGAAGATGTTATAATTTTCGCAAATGGCGTCGTACGTCAATCATATTTGATATCTGTGAACTAGACAGCTGCAGAATACAAACAGACAAGCAATCCTGACCGTCAGTCGCGTGTAAATTACTGTCAAGCCATCCTCAATCTCAACAACGAAGAGGACGATTTTGTGTCGAAAATCAATCATGATCGACGAGGCGCTTTTCCACTTACATAAGCGGTTACGTCAATAAGCAAAATCTTCGTTTCTGGGGCACTGAAAATCCGCATGAGTGGTACATCCACTCAAAGCCACTGTGTGGTGCGGCGTTCACGCGGGTGGAGCGATTGGGCCGTATTTTTTTGAGGACGCCATCGGCAATACGGTCACTGTTACTGGCGAACGCTACAGGGCCATGATAAACAACTTCTTACTGCCGGAATTGGATGAGCGGGGCTTGGTGAACATGTGGTTTCAACAAGACACAGCACGAGCCACAATGGATATTGTGAAGGAATCTCCCGTTTTGGCGATTTGGCATGGCCAGCAAGATCGTCTGATTTAACCATCCCAGGCTTCTTTCTTTGGGGCTACTTGAAGTCGCGGGTTTATGCCAACAAGCCTCAGGCAATCGCAGCGAACAGGAATGCGAACAGTTATCACCGGAAATCTTGCGGAAAGTCATGGAAAATGCGCAATTTATTTCCAAACCTGTAGAAATATTTTAATACCGCAGCTGTGCTGGTAATCCATCAAAGCCGACGGCCTTGTTATTCCCCAACATATTAATAGTTCTTCCATACTGGGGAAGAGGAGACATGCTGCATAAGTGCTAGGCTGACCAACTCACCAATTCGGTACTACCCTCAGCCTTCTGCTAGTCAAACTCTAGGTGTACCTCTTCCTTATTGTAAACTTTCACTCATGCTGACTGCAATCTGTGATGCAAATCACAGAACAAACCTCCACACACGTCTGGCCTAAAGTAGACCAGAAACGCTCCAATGGATTGGTTATGCTGAAGCACTCGCAGATCAGCACTATTACTGGTGTTCTTACGATAGGTCTATGCACCCAGTGGTTAGGCCTCTTCGAAACCATTTTCTACTTATGAGTACTACGTACATATGTACCTGTCCCGTAGAAGAATGCTCCATCTCGGTGTTTCTATCTTTGACAACATAGGCTATTTGGCGCCCGTCAACATCATCATTTGCTTCATAAGAAGCTTGGGCTGGTTCAAAATTACCCCGTGTTAATCGAGCTCCCAAACCGTGAAGAGTGTCAGATGAGCCAGTATAGTCGACGTGTTTTGGTCTTCCAGACTACACTCTGGACTTTCTATAGCTTCTTCTCTATACGTACGTTGGACATGGGATCGAATAATCGACGATGTATTTATCCGTTCCGCTATTTGGTCCGATATTTTCCGCTTTCTTGTTTTTGTCAGCATCACTTTTGTCGTTCATGCTAGCAGTTTTGAGACCAGTTGTTTTGTCAAACCGAATTAGTAGCGGTTTACTATAGTAATTCTTTACCGGATCTTCACTTGGGTGTCGTCCGTAGATTTAACATTTATTCCGAGGTAGATGAACTCCTTAACTGCCTCGAAGTTGTAGCTGCCAATAGTAACCTTGACAACGCATATCCATGCCGAAATCCGATGCATGTTTGGAATAGTTCCGTGGAGGAGCTTCCTTGTATTTTAACTAACGTAATGCAGCATCGCTTTGTAGAGTTCCAAGCGATAAATGCTATCAAACGTAGCTTTACAGTCGATAAACAGATGGCGCATTTCGACTTTAGAATTCGTCGGTCTTTCCTAGGATTCGTCTTAGCGTAAAAATTTGTTCTATAATCAATCTGCAGGGCCGGTGTGATAGGAGCCGGTAAATGTGGTGCAGAACGTCTTAAGAAAAAAAATGAACCACCTTTGGCCCAAGTGCCTGTACTCAGGTGCAGACAACCACTCGGACATAACCTTACCTAACCTAACCTACATTGTATTTGGCTAAGTCTTGGTTGGTTGGGCCCAAAGTGTTCCCGTCGTCTAACTCTTAGGATTAGTTGTAGTGTGCGAATTGTGTCGGGAGGGGATGTTGGTATTGGGAACATGGGAGTATACGCTGCACTATGTCGTGTAGTGATCGGGAAGGCGGCGTGTGCGTCTGGCAAATTCTAATATGTCACCGATTCCTATCTTTCTGAGGTGTGTTAGATCTGATATCACTGAGGACCCCAGTACCTTTTGTCTTAACCTCACTGTTGCAGGACAGTGACAGAGGAAGTGTTCTACATCTTCCTCCTCCTCCTCACAATTGACGCAGTTTGTTGTGGCAGATAGCCCGAGTCTGAACGAATGCTTGTTGAGATTGATGTGGCCTGTTTGAGTCCCACCATCAGTCTCACCTGTGTTCTACCTTAGGACTCGTTGTGCTGTTCATTGGTTCCTTTATTATAGATCTGGCCACTTGGCACGTATCCAGATTCGTCCACTAGTTATTGAACTCCTGTCGTATCTGCGTATTGATTGTAAATTCAATAGTTGTTCAGGGGGACCCCTATTGCCCTTACAGGGCAATTACATTACATGCTCCTTTTCTTGCCAATTCATCTGCCTTTTCGTTGCTCGGTACACCTTCATGCCTCGGTACGCACGAGAGACGTAAAGATCGTCTGCGTATGTCACATATTTTGCGCAGGTTCTAGTGCTCTTAGAAGGTCATCCATTACGAGCACCCACAGAAGAGAAGTACCCGCCAGTGGGGTACCCGTACGGACTATCCCCCTTCTTGTTTCGTGTCCCAGTGAAGCTGGGATAATGCGGCTTAGTAGCATATGTTCTAGCCAATTGTTTATTGTTTGGTGGCTAAGTCTTAATATAGGTTTACGTGTAAGTAGCACCCGTTAAGGGTGTCCAAACAACTCCCAAGAGTCCAGGTTTTTGCTATTTGCGGCGGCATTTTCCAGAACCTTAAACTTCGTCCATAACGACAGATAATTATAATTTGAAATCGACTTGCAACGTATTTTCATTTCGCTTTTTTAATTAAATAAATATTAAATTTGATCGGTCTGGCAAAGCCGGATTTTCCGCGTTCGCATCAATCGATTTTTTTTTTTTTTTTTGTATCTAGACTTACGTGTCCATCAAGTAATTAAAATTACCGGTGCCTCAACGCATTTATGCCTCTAGAAATACTATTTTCTTTTTTTTTTTTTTATAAAAATTCATCCGTCGTCATAACAGAATTGAGTAAAAATGCGTCACTATCCTGAATATGAAAAGAACGTCTGTCGGAAAGCGACAGCATACAACGTTGTTGGAAGTTAATAGCAGAGTTTCAGCACCACCAGTGGTATGATGATCGCTGTATCAAAACTGCAAGACAAGATTATGCCGGGGCAATTATGCTGCTCATCAAATTACTTCTTAGCTTGATCAATTTTCCATGTTTTTCTGTAATTGAATTTGTATTAATTGAGTACACTTAGCAGTTTAATATACTTACAGAGAACACCATCGGAGATTGTGTGGTATGTGCGGGTATGTTGTGTTGCTGTATTCTCTTTTGACCGGTAGATCAACAGGTGATTGACTGAGGTGCAATTTGTTAATTGTATTACCGAAGCTGCGGGAGAAACAACGGGCCGGCTGGTCATTAACTTTGATTTGGCTAATAGTGATGTCTAGGGGAAGAAGATCGGGAAGAACAGTGCTGTAGCTAATGCTATGTGATGATTATTTTGTGATTTTCTTTCGTCACGATCAATAGCAGGTGTATTATCAACGCCAACTAGCATGGTCGTTAATATTTCTTCACTTTTTTTTTTATTTTTTTGATTAACCCTCAACCCCATAATAATCTTCGTTTCGTCGTTCATATTATTTTTGTTTTTTTTTTTTTTACGAAATCATCTAAATCGAAAAGAAAAGGAAGTTGAATGATTGAAAATTTAAAGGAAACCATTCGGATGCGAGTGATTATTGCTGAATTCTGTTTTGTGAGTGGGGAAATAGTCATGTTTTTTTTTAGGGTATGTATGGGTGTGTCGGTTCTGTCTTGTTATTTATTCCCCGCGTCCCATAGCAAATTATTAGATTAAAAAACTGAAATGTACTACCAATCCTAGCAGCAAATGTTGTTATCTTCAATAATTGTTGTGAAGGACAGATTAACACCAAAAAAACACACGGGCTTCAAGGGTGATCCTATTTAAGCTTCCACGCAAATATAAGTAAACCAACGGATTTTCTTTTTTATCAATCGGTAATGTTACGTATATTTACGTATAATGTTACGACCTTCTGCAGCAGTGGATCCTTTAGAGGTAATTTTTGATAACTTTTTCGTAAATTTCGTAAGATATCTCGGCTACAACTTAGCATTTGTAAGTTTTTACCGGCTCCGACGTTTGGGGCTTGCTAGCTCAGATACAACTTTTAGCGTAACCCAACAAAAAGGAATCCAACTTCCGATAGGTCACGTGAGTCGTGGTATTCAAACGCCGCTAATGCACTTATTAGGATTCAGCATGGAAGGCTGTTACAGAGGTTTTGTATACCTTTTCTTTCTTTCTTAAAGGGCTCCCGCCTCTTGGATTGCCCGCTGCCTTCCATCCTCTGCGGCTTCGAGTTGTGAAGACCAAATTTGTTCCGAGGTAGGTGAACTCCTTTTAACTACCTCAAAATTGTAGTTATCAACAGTGACGTTCTGTCCAAGGCTTTGGGCAGATCATGTTTTGTTTGTTGATAACATATGTACATATGTGTACTTCCTCGTGTCCTCTTTCACTTTAAGACAAATTCGTTTCGGCTGCTCTTCGATTGCTGTAAACGCCTCTACGACGGCTCGGCGGGCGGGATCTTCCGATGATGTCAATCTCGTCTGCAGTTGGATAAATTTGTAAAAAATAGTGCCTTCCGTGTTTACATCTGCCCTGCGCACTATCTGCTCCAACACGATACTGAAGAAGTCACATGACGGCGCATATCCTTGCTGAAATCCGGTGCACGTTTGGAAGAGCTCAAAAGAGCTGTTTCCAAGTTGCACAGAGCATCGCGTGTTTTCCAGCGTTACTCGACACATCTAGACAAGTTTTGACAGTATCCTGAATTGTGCCATCGCATCGCCCGGTAAAGCTCGAGACGATGAATGCTATCATAAGCGGCCTTAAAGTAGATGAATAGGTGGTGATTTTCGACTTTAAATTCGTTTTCCTTTTTCTGGATTTGTCGTAGTGTGAAAATTTGGTCTATTGTCGATCTGCCGGGCCGAAGCTATACTGGTACGTGCCAATTAGTGTGTTGCAGAAAGGTTCTAGATGTTCACACAGTACGTTGGACAAGATCTTGTATGCGACTTTTAACAGGAATATGCCTCGGTAGTTCTTACAAGACGAACATAGGATCGCCTTTATGATGAAAATGGGGCATATAGAGGTGATACTCCAGTCGTCGGGCATGAGTTCCTCCACCCATACTTGATCAATGACTTGGTGCAAACACCCTACCAAGACATCACCTCCGTACTTAAAAAGTTCAGCTGGAAGCCCATCAGAACCAGCGGCTTTGTTGTTTCTCAGTTTGCTGATGGCTACATTAACTTCTTCGATACTGGGTGGGATGTTGGTTCTTCATTGACTGGAGGTGGGTTCTCTCCGTTAAGCAACTGCTGGAAATGTTGCTTAAACACATCAACAATTCCCTATGCTTCGGTGTATAGGTTGCCTTCGCTATTTTCTATCCTTATCGTAGGTTCTATCTATAAAAAAAAAAAACTATTATTATGTACATATGTATGTATGTAAAATGCATTCGTATTACTAGAAGTACTGCTATGTTTTTGTTCTAATTTCACTTTTTTTTTCTTTGCTTACATACAGACATACATACTATATACCTTTATCCTTATTTATTTATTTTTCTTTTCTTCTTTCAGGGAAGAGCTAGCAATGAAAATAGGATTAACTGAGGCTCGTATACAGGTAATCATAAGCAAAATCCCTTTTTCCACAGTCTCTCATTGGTTTGATCGAAATTTTTCTTGGGTCATACATAAAGAAAGCTTTCAGGAATAGATAGTCTTTCTCAGTCATATAAAAATGTACACAGCGCCTGCAAGCCAAACATGGATTGGAATATTCTTTAACTAATCCCCTTGGGGGATTGGGCGTGAGGAGTTCTACAATGCATTTCAGGTTTCTCTAACTCATTCCATGTGACCTCGATTTGTCTTCAACTGTCCTGTGCAGCGTTTTCTAAAGGCAGCCCGCTCTTCTGCCAGACTTGATAAGCGGACTCCGTAGCATGACATGCTACGCAATGGAGTTGGCTTCACGCCGTAAGGTATGACCGATCCGTTACCACTTTCGTCGCCGTATACAATTGTATGTATACAATTTGGCCAAAAAACCCTGACTATGATGCAAAGATCTGTTCACGAAGGTCTGCATCTTATGAGGGACTATGGTGGTCTCTTACTTGAAAAGTACACTCTGTAGACATGCTGACTTGAAGTTGGAGCAAAACCGTCGCTGCTTGATACTCTTGCTGTATGCATTGTTTTTCCAGACTTTGGATAGCATACCAATGGAAGCCTTTGCTATCCCGATTCTGCTATCAATATCAAGTTCTTTACCACCGTCAGTCGATACGATGCTTTTTCCTAGCCATCCTGCCCAGCAATATTAAGTTGAGAGATCGAGTTTGAAAGGCTAAGAGCCCTTGATTTGTTTACATTTCATGTTGTTTGCATTACTTGAAGTAGGTCCAAAAGGTGACAGCTAACCACGTGATGCACTGGAATCCGCTAATTCAGGATGACAGTAAACGTGGCGGTCCGAAAGAATATGACACAGGACAGTCGAGAAATAGACTTAGCAATTGCGAAAGAGTTGGGAAGAGTTGAGACATGTTGTCAGAAACCGTACAATAGTACGGCACTAGAACCCACTATGAAATGCAGGACAAAAGTAAAAAAGAAAGTTACGCCTACGTAGCCCGATAGCCACCACAGTTTTACTTTGTTGCATAGGGCCAAACTTTTCAGATAATTAAAGCAGCATAAACCTAGCCAACCTCAAGTGTGCATGTAATCGGATTTTCATATAGAATCCACGTGTAGTATCTGTTTCTATTATTCATCTCCATCCACATTGCAATCCCAGGATTAAGGTAAAACTAATACATCATAATTGATAGGATACATAAAAAAAGCACCAGAACGGACGAAAGAAACGGACTCCAATCACAAATTGAGCACAAATTGAACAGCTTATTTATAACTTACACTTGTAGTTTTTATCACCGTCTTCTGAGCAGGGAGCAATTTACGACAGCCAACCACTTCTTCGACCTCTCTTCCCCTCCAGACATCTTTGCTTACCATTGAGTGGCTGTGTGTGTGTGTTTTTTTTTTTTTAATGTTAACTCAGAGGTCTCCAAGCTAATTGACATTGAAATAAAAAAAAAAAAAAATCAACAGAAATAACTCCATGAAATGCAGAAGAAAAACAATCAAAAGATAAATAAGATGCGGATGGAACAACAATAAAATCGGAGCACAATAACTGCAATGATGCGAAGAATGAGAGAAGAGAAATATCACATTCGAAGCATAATGCCGATAAGTCTAAAATGAAATATTTCCTGTATAATTGGATGGCAATATCCCAAATTGTTGGAAATTTATTAGTTATTAGCTGCACAATGGCGCCATTTAAGAGGTGTTGTTTTTTTGGTTGTTCAAAATTGTTTACAACGAAATTTCTTTTCAATGACATACTCGTGTGAACATAACTCAACATCTTAATCGGCGTGAAAACTGCAGTAATTTATGACAGTGTCGGTGTGACTGGAGGAGTGTCAGTGTCTGTGACCGCAACTAGGGGTCGTCCCCAAGGAGGAGTTCTTACCCCCCTTCTATGGTCAATAGTCAGAGGCGGTCATCTAGTCAATCTTCAAGGATCAGGCTATCTCACCATTGGTTATGCGGACGACTTGTTAGCGACAAGCACAGTGCGACCTACATGTTCTAGAATGGTGCAGCAGAGAAGGACTATCCATCAATCCCTCCAAAACCGTTCTAGTATCTTTTACTAAAATAAGGACTTGTCAATTTAGGGCCTATCATTATCAAAGACACCACTCTAGTTTCTTCCAATGTGGTTATATACCTCGGGGTCATCCTCGACAAACGGCTTAGCTGGAATTTTCATATCAAGTCCGCCATCGAGCGTGCCACTAGGGCCATGTGGGTCTGTAGGCCCCTTTATGGCCGAACTTGGGGTCTAAATTCATATATATAAATTCGTATACAATGATGGTGGGGTCCATTATCACGTAAGCGGCCATCGTCTGCTGACCGAAAGTTCTTCAACGGACAACGGTAACTAAACTTCAGAAGTTACTTTGCCTGTCTCGGGATCACAGGTGCTATGCGTACCTGCCCTACGGCAGCTTTTTTTTTTTTTTTTAGATATAACCCTTGCGCATGTGGCAGACACTGCGACCTAGAAGATCTATTGTATCATAAGGGTGTTCTTAGTCTAAGAGACCGTCTACCTCCCTAATGAAGGATAGTAGGTCCTTAGTAGCACAGTTTTTCATTTCTGCTGGCGTACATATTTCTTTATAGAAAATACGTCTCCTTAACCAATGTAATGCTGGGCAATTGCAGAGAATGTGTTCGGACGATTCGTCCTCCTCCGAGCAGAACCTACATTCCGTCTCTGAGCCCAGGTTAAGTTTGTTAAGGTGGTATCTCAAGCCACAATGGCCCGTGAGAAAGCCCACTAGCTTCCTGATACTTTCCTTATTAAGGTTAAGTATATCCTTATAGGAGTAGGGTCTGATTAGTAATTTGGATTGTCTCAACCCTGAGACATTTTCCCAGTGGTCCAGACGAAGCTTGTGTTCCCAGTTACTAATCAGCGCTGTGGCGAATGGTTCAGGTCCTATGAACGCAGATTCTGAGCTAGCCCTAGCTAGTCCATCTGCAAGCTCATTACCTGCAATCCCTTGATGGCCAGGAACCCATCCAAGTTTTACCTTGTTTAGTCTCGCCAGGGATTGCAGTGCATCGTAGCAGTTTTTAACTGAAATGGAGTCCACTAAATTAGAAGACAGCGCTTTGAGTGGTGCCTGACTGTCTGAAAATATAAATATTTTAGCGCCCTTAATACCCTTACTAAGGTTTAACCTAGCGCAGATTTCAATGGCATGGAGTTCAGCCTGAAATACTGTGGGACACATTCCCATAGGTATCGAGACTTTGGTGTTGGGTCCAAAGACACCAGCTCCAACTCCAGATTCCATTTTCGATCCGTCTGTGAACTAAACTAGACCTCTAGGGTCTAATACCGGAACACATTAGACCAATTTGCACGATCTAATATTTCTACCTCGAATAGTCTACCGAAACAGTACTCCTTGACCATGGTGTCAGGGATGGTACAAAACATGTCTCTTTTGGGGATTGAGTCAAGAATTTTCAGATGTCCCACATGGTCACCTGATTTATACTTGTATTCTATCTGCAACTTGATAGCACACCTAGCAGCTGTCTTCCTAATGAAGATATGAAGGGGTGAAAGCCCAACGATTGCTTCTAAAGCTGCCGTCGGGCAGGTACGCATAGCACCTGTGATGCCGAGACAGGCAACTCTTTGTAACTTCTGGAGTTTAGTTGCCGTTGTCCGTTCAAGAACTTTCGGCCACCAGATGATGGCCGCGTATGTGATAATAGGCCTCACCATCATTGTATACATCCAATGTATCATTTTTGGATTTAGGCCCCAAGTTCTGCCGTACAGGCGCCTGCAGGCCCACATGGCCTTATTAGCACGCTCGATGGCGAACTTGATATGAGAATTCCAGTTGAGCCGTTTGTCGAGGATAACCCCGAGATATTTGACTTCACTGGAATAAGCTAGAGTAGTGCCTTTGATAATGATAGGTCCTAGATTGACCAGTCTTTTCCTAGTAAAAGGCACTAGAACAGTTTTGCAGAAGGTTATCTATGACTAGTGACCATAGAAGGGGAGAAAGAACTCCACCTTGGGGACAGCCCTTAGCTGCGGTCACAGACACAGAAACTCCTCCTCAAGCATGGCTCTTATCCATTTGCTGGTCGAATCTGCGATGCCTCTGTACTGATTGCTCTCTCTATTGAGCTGTAGCCAGTGTTATCGAAAGCGCCCTCAATGTCAAGGAAGGCACATAGGGCTATTTCGTTCAATTTTCTTCACAAGATAGTGAAGAGCCCCTTCTGTGGATTTGCCCTTCCTATATGCAAATTGACTTGAGTGCAGAGGGGTAGACAAATCTAACCGACCTCTAATGTGAACATCGATGAGTCTCTCCATCGTTTTGAGAACAAATGATGTTAGACTTATGGGTCTGTAAGATTTAGGCAGCCCACTGGGCCTATTGCCCGGTTTGGGAATAAAGATCACGTTTACCTGTCTCCAGGTAGTCGGGATGTATCCCCAATAGTAGCTGGCAGCTTTAAAAGCAGTCGTTGGGATTTCACCCCTACAAATTTTCATCAGGAAGACAGCCGATAGGTGTGCTATTAAGCTGCAGATAGAATACAAGTATAAACCAGTTGACCATGTGGGACACCTGAAAATTGTTGCCTCAATTCCCAAAATGGACATGTTTTGCAGCATCCCGACATCATGGTTAGGGAGTACTGTTTCGGTAGGTTATTTGAGGTAAAAATACTAGACCGCGCAAATTGGTCTAATGGTGTTCCGGCATTAGATCCTAGAGGTCTGGTCTGATTCACAGATGGATCAGTGATGGAATCTGGAGTTGGAGCTGGTGTCTTTGGAGCCAACACCAAATTTCGATACATATGGGAATTGCAGGCAACGAGTTAGCAGATGAACTAGCCAGGGTTTGCTCAGAATCTGCGTTCATAGAACCTGAACCTTACTGTGGCATCAACTGGGGTTCCGCCACAGCCCTGATTAATGATTGGGAACACAAACTTCGACTGGAATGCTGGGAAAATGTCCCAAGGCTGAGACAATCCACATGACTAATCATGCCTTACTCCTACAAGGCAACACTAAACCTTAACCTTAACGGTAGTATCAGAAAGCTGGTGGGCTTTCTCACAGGCCATTGTGGCCTGAGATATCGCCTAAATAAACTTAATCTGAGCTCAGACAGGTAATGTAGGTTCTGCTCGAAGGAGGACGAATCATCCGAACACATTTTCTGCAATTGCCCAGCAATACTTTGGTTAAGGAGACGTATTTTCTATAAAGAAATATGTACGCCAGCGGAATTGTGAAACTCTGCTACTAAGGACATACTATCCTTCATTAGGGTGGTTTTAAATCTCTTAGATGGAATATACCCTGATGATACAACTAGCAAAAGAGAGAGAACAGGGAGAGACAAGAAACTTTCCAACGATGTTCAAGTGAGTCCATCGACTGAGCTATATTTTTGGCTCCTATAAACTTTAACTCACGACTATGGATCTTGTCTAGTAGACGCAATGTTATTTTAGAGGCTTCAGACCAGATTAAACAAGCCCAGAGTATTGGTGCAGGAACATGAAACCGTAGGTCGGCTCGTTTACAAGCACAGATAGATTGTATACCTCAGATCACAGTGGCGAAAGAATGCGGACCCTATCCTTAACAAAATGTACTTCAAAAATATACCAACAGATGACCCAACTTTTGCATTTTTGTCCCAGAAATCACCAACACAAATGTCTGACAAACGTCCGGGAGTGATAACTTTTATGAGAAGCTTCTCAAATACATCTTACAGATAGGGAATTAAACAAGCATGTCCCTTCCTTTTGTACAAAAGGCTACAAGAAACTATTACCTACAGGACCTATCTACATACATACACTGTTTGCGTCAAATATCTTGGTACAATTCAAGAATCCATAGAGCACATCTATAGGCTGAATTCAGTGCCTATAGTACATATATACTACTGTAATAAACGTTATCTTTAAAGGAAACCCTCCTTTAACGCAGTTACATTATTCCGATGGTTTGGTCCATTCAAAGGGATGGAGCTTTGGAAATGGATAAGAGGCTATTTGGAATCAATGAAAGCGTTAAAAGAAGCACCTTGTTAAGCACCATATTTCCGTCGACAATACAGGTCTAACATTTATACTCGGAAGAACGTTTTGACCAACGGTAAAAAACCGAGTCAAGGACTTCATTCACAGTTGGACTGGAAAGTAGAATGGTTCAAAAGAACCTTAAGTAAAGATTTCTTCAAAAACCAGATTGTGTTCGTAGCGCTAGACGTTCCATCGAACTATTTGACTGTGTGTATGTGAACATTACATTTCTGAAGCCAAAAGCGAGATAAAAGCTAGAATAAATGTAAGAGTTCCCGGCGGCTGGGTATGATGGTAAAGTAACAGCATTTGTGTCCCAGAAAGGAGATGCGAAACTGGGGTGAATAGGATGTCGCCTTCACTGCGGCATAGCAGTGAGGGGGCTATCTACAGAATAGTTACATATATTAATGGTGTTGTACATCGTACCCAACGGGGAATAGTGGGCAAACTGAATGTTATTTATGTATGTAGAATGGTTAAAATGTGGGTGCATTTGCTCGCAGCGAACATGTTTAACACGACCATAAATAGTAACTAAGCAAATCCTTCACCGATACTCTCCACTCTTCGAAGTACTCGGCGTAAAATGCCGCTTTAAATAAATCTCCATGGATCCATTGTGGTTTATATAACAGATATGAGGTAAAATTCTGGAGGAAGATCCTATACACAAATGTAGCCCTACATACATACGTATGTATATATGTATGCAAGTATGTATGTATTAAAGAAACTTAGTTTTTCTGTTTATTTTGAAATTTTGAATAACGTGGAATGCGGTAAATTATTGTGAATAAAAAATGGCTCTGAAGTATTAAAATCATGAGTCATCTAATTTTAGGTTCCGATCTCTGAATGCCTCTGACCGTTTTGCAGCAGTCGATCCTTTTCGATTACTTTTTCGTTAATTTCGTCCGGTATCTCGTCTTTAGCTTTCCGGATATTGGTTTTTAGTTGTTCGGGTTTGTTGGCGTGGACAAAGCTTTTAACGAAACCGGACGAAACCAAATCCTAAGGCGTTAAATCGCATGATCTAGGCGGCCAGTTGCAGAATTAAATACGGGTGTCCTGGGTAAAAATGCGACAAAGGGAGCCATTAGACAAGCTGCGAACATCGACTAATCGACAATTTAGGGTTTTTGTCCACACTCTCGGATGCCAAAATGATGCACAGGCATTGCCCTAAACTGCAATGCTTTCAGTCTCACCACGTCGTGAGTTGCTCGCTCAGTAGGACGATTGATTTGACCAAAAACTTCCCGTAAATTTTGATATACAGTTGGTACAGAATTGTTATTTCTGTAGAACAATTAAACAGCTTTAACGCGTTGAACGGATGCTCATAAATGTGTTGTTGCCAACTACACATTCAAAACAGCTGCTTGATTTACAGTGCTGCCAACCTATGAAGCTCGAATTGGATAAAGTTTTATTCAAATAAAAAAAAGATTTTGCAATGAGCGGCATTATGTTTAGTTATAGAAAACGAACAGAATTAAGGTGCAAACTGAACGCCAACAAAACTTAATTTTGCATCCAAGACCAAAGGTTTAAAAGATTTTTTAGTATTGAATGTGAAAAACCCGAAAGACACTTGGTAGTTCTCGGTTACCACTATAAACACGTCCTTTGGATATGCTCTTTCCATTTTCATTTCGCAAAGGTCCTTAAACTCTGCTTCGAGCTTTAGTATGCAAGGCGGAATGTACATATATCGACAAGTCTATTTAATTTGGTCGCGATTCCGACTCTCTTCTTGCCAATTCGTCGGCTTTCTCATACTCTTGTATACCTTTATATCCAGGGACCCAACAGAGCATAACCCTGAGCTGTGTTCCAAGAACCTTTAGCTCTTCTCGACAGTACTTAACAAACTTGGATTGAATTTCAAATGGCAGAAATCGCTTTTAATCCCGCCTGGCTATTTGTGGAAAAGATACCTTGATGATACCTGGTATTGCCCTCAACTCAGTCTCATAGGCGGGCGGCTATTATCCGGAGGCTATAGCTTCCGCTTTGAGAACACTACTGTAGTTCGGGAAGCCAACTGATTTGATTATGCCCAGCGGTTCAGAGAAAATCATCACTGCTCGGGTATGTGCTTAAGAAAGGTCTATTGAAATCTTGGTACAATGTCATGCAGTCCGTAGTAGATTAATTGCCCACATATTTCTTCAGGATCATAGAATGACCCGTTGTGACTTATTCTTAAGGCACTAGGTAGGAAGAGGCGGCTGTTTCTTTATATTGTTATTTTATAATGGTGTTTACGATTAAGGTGAGAGATATACTACACCCATCCTGTCGAGTTCAGGTAGAGGATGAGGGCTCCAATCCTTCTGTCAGAAATCTCTCTCAGGTCGTCGAAGAAGGGTTTACCTAGTAGCTCATTTGGTTTAGGTTTGCTATAGCTGGCCTATGTCTTTCTTGACATAGCGCAGCTGGAAAGCGTGTTCAAACCTAGGTTGGCCAGCTTTAAGAAGTTTAAGAAGTGATTATGAATGTTACCCTTAACGACTTCTAGCGGAACATTGACTCTTACTGCCAGCGATCCGCTAAGGGCTGACCGTTGCCTGGCCAGATCGTCTGCCCGCTCGTTTCGATCCTAGTCACTGTGTCCTGGGACCCAGATGAGAGCGATATTCGATTGAGAACCCAATTTGTTTACCTCTTACTGGCATTGCTTTACCAGTTTTGAGGGTGTAATAGCTGAATTCATGGCTTTGATAGCAGCTTGGCTATCAGTGAAGATAGCAAGATTCCGGTTGGGTGTTGAAAGAGTGTTCACTGATCGGCAGGCCGAACGAATCGCGAGAAGCTCTGCTTGAAAAACACTAGTGAAACTCGGTAGACGGAAAGATTTCGAGACGTCCAGCTTGTCCATCAGGTACTAATTGCTGCGGAGGCTTGTTCAATTATATCCAGAAAAAGCAAGTTGAGGTCTCCAGTCACGTTGTAAGTGAATTTCTTATTACAGTGGTAGTGCAAATGTACAGGTACAGGGAGGGTCCTAGGACACTTCCTCGTGGAACGCCTACCATTTGCTACGAGCAATTTTTTTTGCTAATACTAACACCTTTTTAGTAAAGGGGTTCATCCTGTTCAAATTAGTAGGTGTGACTTCATCTGCCGCCTGCTCAACATCAGAAATAAATTATACCACTTTATGTCAATTTGCAGGATGATTTCGTTGATATGCCACACATTTCTCTTGCTGTTCTGTATTCATTGAACAGACTTTGGTTGCATGTTTTCCTTCACATTTTACACAAGATAAGTTGCGGTTGCAGGTTTGAAAGATGGTAAAAAAATGTTTCCTGTTTGCAAGACTTTGTTTATTGACAGGGTTCTCTCTTTTTTTTAGAATCTAGACTTTATATACAAAAAAATGTTTTATTTCTTTCTAGGTATGGTTTCAAAATCGTAGAGCAAAATGGCGGAAGCAGGAGAAAGTTGGACCTCAGTCACATCCATACAATCCCTACATTACTAGTGGACCAAATCAAATGCAAACAATCGTGGGATCTACGTTACCACCAAGTCATTTCGCTCATTTAGGATTTAATTTACGAAAACCATTCGATACGTCTGCGAATTTGGTTGCACTTCGATATCCGCACTTATCCAGTGGCCCAATGATACCCTCTGGGTATTTAAATCAATTTCAGAGGTAAGTGAAAACAGATATTGGGTAGCAATATGTTTCTAACAGATAAAATATTAGAATCTACCACTCAAATCCTTAAAACTTCTCTAAGCAAATAAAATTAGCCACAAGTGAGACAAGCCCATTCAAAGTCATCACTCCGGAACGCAGTATATCGAGTAATGGTGTTCCAACCTCCTTCAGTTCCCATTCTGTGTGGTTCACCGATGGCTCAAAAATAGAAAACGGAGTTGGTGCAGGCATATACGGCTCCAACTTCAAACATGCAGTTTTTCTGGGCTGTTTCACATCTATCAGCAATCTTCATTCATTGGCCCGTCTCCGTTTTGCGAGTTATCCACCAGCCACATAAAGATGGAGCTTAACCCATGGGATCAACAAGAGAGAATCTCAAAATGAACTCAACAACCGGGCCACGTCATGTCAAGGGATTCATCAATGTTTCCGAGTCCTACGGACATGTGCCGATTTTGTCTGGAAGATAAGGAGGCCGTCGAGCATATCCTGTCCGATTGTCCCACCATGGCTTAAAGCAGGCAAAGACACTTTGGAAGGGAGTTCAATTCCCCAAACATAGTCAACCAATCACCCGCAAAAACGATCCTTAGGTTCCTCCACGACCATGATCTTTGCTCGGGATAAAGAGTCTCTCCATTACTAGGAGAACTTAAGGATCGCACAAACGATCTTTCTAGGTCACAGTGCTTGTCTGGCCTTCCTAGGGATAGGCAGAAGGCCCCTCAGAGCCTAATTCTGGTTATCCAGAATAAGTGCCTTCCGGCTTTTGCCGCGAAGAAAGCAATTCGAACTGAATGCCATGAGGGCAGTAAAACTGCGGAACGCATCTTATGTGAAAGTCCTTCTATTGCTCGGGCTAGTCTTAAAGACTTTTCATCTTCTTTCGATGTCACCTCCTCCTCAGCTCTAACAGTCCCTAGCTTCCTCCATGAACTTGATTTAGTGGGCAAAACCGCAATACCACCATTTTTTAAGGGGATAGCACAAAAGATCTCTATGATGTCGCAGTGCTTCTTCAGGCATTTTTATTGCCTATCATCCCAATTCTTCCTTAAAACAAACACTGAGTGTGAATTATTTAGCGGTGTAGTTTTAACTGCCATTTCAAAAAGAAACCAACGAATCACCCACTTTTTTTAAAGAACTTCACACCCCTTAGAGTTTTTCTTTTAGACACATAAGCATAAAAAACATTTGACAATATCCCCCATCTTGAAACCTCTGTTGCTGAATTATACAAACGTACAAATTTATTCTATTACAGGGCACCTCCACAAATGATTCCACACGGTATGGCTTCCATGTATTCCCCATCAACGTCTTTTCAATCGCTATTAGCCAATATGTCAGCAATTCCACGCCCACCATCAGCAACTGCAAAACAAGTAAATCCTGAAGTGATATCCTGTAACCTCATAGCATCTCCAACCATTTCACCGACTTCCGCTATATCAAATCCAATTACATCCGCACTTTCAACCAGAAGACCGACACCACCCGAAGATAGGCGTAGCTCTTCCATTGCTGAGTTACGGCTAAAGGCTCGCGAGCATGAAATGAAATTGGAAATGTTACGTCAGAACGAAGACGGTGATGTGATAAGCTAGTGAACGTGTTCAGGGTAATCTTAGACTAAAATAATTAACAAACAATCCACGAAAGTATATTGAAGTACTGAATTTTGCTTATCCTGTTACTTTATGTTAATTGTAATTGATAGTTCAGTTTCGTAAAATAAATAAAAAATTTGTGATAAATAAAATGTAAAAATATTTTTGTATATAAAGGCTTTTTTTATTATTTGTAGTTTTACTTCTAGCTACTAGATGGGGAGCTATGAAATCCGACACAGTCTGTTCAAAAAAAAAAGGTGAAGGGATAAGAGAGTAGTAAAAAGGGTTTGATTCAAAAACTATATTCAAAAACTTTGAAATGTGTTAATAAGAAAAGAGAAAACAATTCACAATGGTTGGATGTTTTGTGAAAGAGGACCACTTAATTTTTGATGTCTTATGCGTTGACTTATTTGACTGCTGATGTGCTAAAGGTTTCCGTAGAAATTAGTCATGTTATATATGTTTCTTATGTGTCTATAGATCGCATATGTTTAATGTTGCGACTTTTTTTAAATGAGTTTTCTGATCTCTTAACTAGCGAAAAATCAACAAAAAAATATAGTACGAGATTTCAACATCAAATGTTTGGATGGTTATGCAACTGTCTCTAGTTATTTGGCATTATGGGCCCACTAGGCCTATTGCGAGGAACTGTCTTGATCATATTTATGGGCGTCTTAGTAATGTTGAGCTCAATAAGTGTGAAAAATGTGTCTTTGGGGACTTTTAGTACCAATCTACAGGTTGTGGATTTTCTAATTTCTCTCAAAGAAGAGTGGAAGTCGACTTTAGCAGACTAAGAAATAATTTATGCTTTGAGTCTTGGGAAGACGTTTATGCTTGTAGCGATTCATCTACTGCTTATACAATGTTCATTGATTCTTTTAAGAAGCATATCTTATCTTGTTCCTCATCTCTACCCTAAAAAAAAATCGGTTAAAAGACTTAATGGATGGATATCTAGATTATTATTAAACAAAGTTATAGGTGAAAACAAACTCAGAATGAAGTGCAATAAGTATCCTGAAAACCAGGGTCTAAAAGGAGGTGTACGAAATTGTATGTGGAATTAAAAAAGGAATTCCTATAACTATTACCGTGTTCTATGTATTTAGCTCTGCACAGGGAAATTTAAAAAATTAATTGCGACTAGTAAATTTCCGATGCACCCTTCGACATTTTTATTGTTTGCGTAACGTATGTTCAACAAAGCTTATGAAAATTATTTACTATGGTATTTTCCATTCTAAGTTACAATATGGAATTGATTGTTGGGGGGGTGTGTATCTAAATAAAATACAAACTCTGTTGATTTTACAGAAATATATATGTTCTTAGAAAAATTTGTCGAAAATCTGGTAAACATTCTAGCTTTCCGTTGTTGTGTGTCCTGAAAATTCTCCCTGTTCGTTACTTATATTATTTTAAGGTGTTAAAAATATTCTTTATGCAGTCTGGCAATCGTAATTTTCGTTTAATTTCTTATTATTATCTTCGGGGAAACCTTTCAAACATTTTATCCGTACCCGACTTCCGTACTACTGCAAAATTTCTGAATTTATCTTCTTCCTCCTTATTTGTTCGATTGGGATTACAGGGATCATAACCCTCCCACTTTACTGCATCCCTACTTATCCGCCTGTGGGGTTCGCAGAATTGCTGTGTAGCTTTATCAATTTATAAGACTAACAATTTAAAATACAATACAAAATTACTATTTCCATGGTAAATCACAGTATTCGTTAAAAAAACTGGTTCGAATTTTATTTAAAAAAAAAAAAGAAAGGGGCACTTAAACTTTACTTTAAGTAAAACGCGATAAGGGTGTAAAGTTTTTTTTCGGAGGAAGAATAAATTCCCTAAGGATACTGTTGTTCCGAATAATTAGTTTACCGGATCTAGTCACTTGGACTAATTAGCAAAATTCCGATATAATATGTAGGGTTTTTATTGTTTCGAGAGTTCCGCCCATCGATGACCCTCGACAGATGATTATGATAAAATTTAACCGGGATTTAATCTACTCAAGACGTTAGAGAGTCATCCCTTACAATCGTATAAAGATATTTTCCATTATTAGGTAGATGTCCAGATACATTCATACCTATATTTTCTTTTCTAAATATGACTGACCCGATATACATATGTACATAGTTCAAGTCAAATGGCTTTGTCCCTTTGAGCCTTCGCACAATGTTTGCATTGTCCAAAAATTGTACTACCTCAGTGTCTGTGTGTAGTAGTGTAGTAGAAGCCTTGATTCGTGCCTTCGTGCATTTTTCATCTGTAACGAAATCCACTCCCAATACTATGTGGAGGTCATTCCTTATGCACCATGGCGTATTGACGATATTTCTAAGCGCTTTGTTTTCAAATCTCTGAACGATGTCAGTGTTGCTCTTCTTGGTACAGCCACATATGTACTTATGTCCATATTGTTTTCAATAATGAATCCTTGGAGGTGAATCCTTTCCTATCAGCCAATATATTTTTCTGTATTTTATTTCCTGTTTCATTTGTTTTTTAAGTGCTCTTCCATCTAAAGCATACAAGGTCATTAAAAAATAATTTGCTAAATTCGCGCACGGCACTACTTTCTGGTTAATAGTTACTGGCATGTGATTTCATATTCTCTTCGTGAATTTAATTTTACTGATTTACTTTCATTAAGCTTGCTGGCGAATTTTATTGCCTCTAATTACAAATCTTGTTTACAACTGATTGCAGCTTCTGTGTTGATTCAACACTGTTTTTTTCTACCGCTAGGATTGCAGTTACATCAGCAAATGTGTCCAATGTACTATTGTCTAGTCCTGCAAAGCACCAGGAGATATATAGGAGATACAGAATGGGGCCCAGATAGATATGATTCTAAAATTTAGCAGAACACATTGTAGTTCATGGCTTAGTCCCACATTTTCAAAGGCCTTTTTACGGCTGTAAATCCTTTTCTATACTTTTTAATGATTTTGATTATTTTGTGGACTTCATCAATTATTGAATAACGTCTTTTAAATCCGAACAGATAATTGGGTATACGGTTTTGTCGTTCAATGATGCTATTAAACCGTTCAACCAGTATTACCTAGCTCGCAGTATTGAAACTGGCCTGTGTAATGAGGCTTTGTTTAGTGGTTTTCCCGGCTTAAAATCATTATTTCTTCAGCCACTTTCCACAGACTAGGACTTGATAGTTTATTTACGGCTTTCCTTGGTAACTGCCTCAATATTTCACCGGCTATAAGACCATAACCAGGGCATTTGCTTCCGGTTTATGTTATTTTTGATCCCAATTCTCACTTTGCTTGGAGTCGTAAGCCTTATTTGTTCACTTTCTTCTCCGACTATTTCCACAGCTGTATATTCTTTGCTCACTGTTTGGTTGAAATACATTTCTTACGGCGAATATTCTGACTCTTCGCTACTTTTAGCTCATTTTCCTTCCATTGTTCTAATGGGTGGTATCTGCATAATTGGCCATTTTATGTTTTTCATTGCTTTTCATAGTGGATAATTGACTGTGGTCTAAGATATTCAGAGATAAGATGCTTAAATTTCACAGTTGACAAGTTCGGGCAGCAAGAAAAGCCCGGAACTCTTTTCACAAGCGCAACATTGTATTCATCAGAATCCTGGAATATCGATTAGGTCGATTGGAAGCATTTTTCAAGTTTCTGAGCAACTTATTCGCGGTGCGGTTATTAAAAATCTCTGACGTAAGTCTTATGCCATGAAAAGTGGGCAGTTTATTCCGAAAACCAAAAAAAATCGTCGTTTGTTCCGAGGAAAGGAACTCCTCAAATAGTTGAAACATCCGGAAGATCCAGACTTCCTTCATGTGATACATTCCCAATTTTTGGTCAGTGCGAGGACCATGTTACGACACCCTATTTCTTGCCATAAGCTCTTCGAGTGAAGGTAAATCTCTTAGGAAATTCGTGGGTAACTTATTTGGTTCACCGCAATGGACCCTTTTTTCAACTCTGTCCTGTGAATCCTCCTACGGTACCACCGGTCAAGGCATTCCTTCGTAGGGGCAGGTTTTGACATCATGTCATCTCCTTCTTATGGTCCACGCATGATGCTTGCAATGATACAGTTGGCGGGGTCCCATTCCTTCGTTGATAGCATAAACGATCTCAGTCTCCTTGGGGTTATTGTATTGCCTATCTCTTGTTCTAAGGCATTTCTGGCTGCTACATCATTTTTACATTTCAGCACCACGTGCTCGGTGCTCGTTCTGGATTTTTCCTTTGCAATGATGACAGAATGGGTCATCTGCGATGTCGTACTTGTAGAGGAATTCCCGGAAACTTCCATGGGATAAAGTAAGGTAAAATTTTATTTCACCGTGCTTTCTTGCGGTCCACTCTTCTATGTTCGGCAGCAGTGGGTATGTCCACCCACCGTTTTCTGGTGTGTTCCGTCGCCGTTGCCATTCCATTTCGGCGGCTGCTCTAATGGCCTTTCTCTCTCGGTTTTCGTCATTGCATGCAATGGACCTCTTGTGCTCTAAGTGTATTAGTATCTTGATAGAGGCAGCCACTCTAACCTAGCCTAACCATCATTATATTTACTGATCCAACACATTTTTTACGATTTTTCTATGGATTTTATTTGGCTGGAGAAAAACTCGATTTTGCAATTTTTCCACGATCATAATCAAAAAGGATACATAGCGATAAAATTCAATTAACTCCTGAATCCCATTTCCCTCCTAACGCTTTCATATTTTCAAAACAGATTAATTAAAAAGGGTGCTGTTGGGCCGTTTGTCCGATGCCAAACCTGTCAGAGGTAAGGTGCAAGTCTGCTTGAGCCTTTTTTTATGGTCTGGCAAAGAGAATTACTTGTAAATTAACTAAACGCCACTTGAGGCTCTGAATATTTCAACTGTTTTCGTTTTCAGCGTCCGACACATAATACTCGGTCGTATGCAGTTAATTCGCCGGATTGAATCGAGCTGATATGTACGAGTGTGTGCATGTTGTTCGTTAGTCTTCTAAATTCGGTTGAAGAAGTCTTCTTGTTTTCCCCTTTGGGATGCAGTTGACCACTTGATTGGTGGGTACGCCTACAAAATTTCGGCCACATAATTCAAACTTTATTAATTACATGCTACAGTGATTGACGGTGGGCCATCCATTTACATATATAATTTGTTCTTAATTTGATTCTATGGTGAATGATGGAACATTTACGCGTTCCTAACATGATCTAATTATTTTATTACACTATGGGAACTTTTGATTTATTTGTTCAGCATTATTTTAATTAACTACAAATGAACATATGAAGAGTCTCAGTGAATGTAATAAATTAGGTTAGGTGGCTATATACAGAAATGCACTTAGACCAACTTATGTCCATTGTGTTACCGCATGAGCTAGTTATTTGTGAAAATATTCTAAATTTTGGTATCCGCATCGACAAAATCTTGAAGGTTTTTTTAAGAAAGTACTCTCCCGCAAATTGGCCGGAATACTTAAGGTCCAACCATAATAGTCCAATTAAAGAATGGGTGCGTACGTCGACGTACACACGTAACTGTGCGAAGCCCAGTGCGCCAGTTCTTTGCACTTTTTTGATTAGTTTGATGTTGTATTCCTTCCTTAACGCCAGTCACTAGACTAGCGATCCACAGGAAAGTATAGGACGCACCATAGCGGTGTACATCCATATGAACATCGCAGGCTTTATTTACCCGCTGCTCAATGTTAAGCTTCCAGCCTAGTTTTTGATCAAGTACCACACCTAAGTACTTGGCACTGCATGATAAATTGGTAATTTAGTCGTGGAGCGTGAAGGTCGGTATTATGGTTTTAGTGGTAAAGAGTATCTGGACCACATACGGTCTGTTGCGCCAAGTATTTGTATTTTTTTGTAAAGGCCATCAGTTGAGTTTAGCTTGGATTGACGCCGAGTCTACATCCAGTGGCCCATATGCTCATTTTGTCGCATCCTGATGCCGATATTATCACATCCCTGATACCAATATTACCACATCATTCGCATACGCGATAAGCTTGACTCCATCTTTGTCAAGTCTACACAGGACTTTGTTGATTACCATGAGTCAAAGAAGAGGAGATAAAAACCCACCCTGAGGAGTTCCTCTTACGACAGATATGGTGGAGCGACGAACGAATGATTCTAGTTTTGAGCATAGTCAGAATCCATTTGCTAATAAACTCTTCCACACGCATACTGGATCAGAGCTTCTTGAATCGATTCCGAGCTGACGTTATTGAGAGCGTCTTCAGCGTCTCGGAAGGTAGCAAGCGCTGTCTCTGTCGATCGTCCGTTAATGTACGCATGCGGAGATTTGGGATTGATCTACGGTATGTCTAGGATACGTTCCAACGTCTTTAAAAAGAAAGAGGATAAGCTGATGAGTCTGAAATCCTTTGCGGATTCATGTCCACGCTCCTCAGCTTCCGAAATAAACACAACACGAACATGTCTCCAGCGCAGGGGAACATGGTTTAGAAGAATGCAGCTTCTATAGATCAGTGCTAGCGGTAAGGCCACCTAGTCCCATGTTTTCACAGTATAACCGGAAGTATGCCGTCAAGGCCAGCCGATTTATATGGAGAGAAACTGTTGAGGTATAAACTTTTGTAATTGTTATCTTAATGTCTTTCTAGGATGGGGATTGCGTCCTCTGAAGAACTGGTGGAAGAGCCATCTCATTTTTGCATCCTGGAAAGTATGTTGGCATTAATAGCTCCAAAAAGTCGCTAGAGGAGTTCGTCCAATTCCCATCCGACCTTTAAATAAAGGACGGGCTAGAGTGGGCAAGGCAATTCACACAAATGCTAAAGACTTTAGACCAATAAGCCTCACCTCCTTCATACTTAAAACGTTTGAAAGACTAGTCAAAATACTCATCCGCAGTAAACTACGCCCAGGGGACCTATGAGACAGCGCTGCATAGTGTCGTCGCGTCGGCTCAATAGAAAAATAGTTAAGCGAAAAAGGACTTAGCCTGGTTGCATTTCTAGACATTGAAGGAGCTTTCAATAATGTCCGTATTGATGCAGTACCCAGGAACCCAACTGCTAAACATCAATTACATCCTAATAAATTGGATAGTTGGCATGCTAGAAGGCAGACACACATAATTACTGAGCTTAAAGGAATGAGGATAGAAGCATATGCCTTCAGAGGGAGTGGTTATCTCCCTGCTCTGGATCATCGTCCTGAATGAGGTGGTTCAGCAGCACCCTCTATCGGAGGCACCCGCCTTACAATCTCAGATAGTGCCAAATACCTAGAACTAGTTGAATATAAATAAATGAATTAAAAAGGCAATAATGGCCTTCTACTCCTGCAGCCGAATTTTTGGGAAAACCTTGGGCCCCTCTCCCAAAATCATACTGTGGATGTACACAGCTATTGTAAGACCTTTAATGGCTTATGGCAGTCTAGTGTGGTGGCAAGCAGCCGAAAAACCCACTAACCTAAAAGCCCTCAGGAAGAAACAAAGACTAGCATGCATCGGCACCACCAGTGCCATGAGAACAACACCAACGACCGGTCTTGAGGCGATACTCAACCTGCTCCTGCTAGATATCTTCATGCAATAAGCCAGTCTGAAAACTGGAAAAGAAATACTGTAAGTCACTCAACGATCCTACGAAAATACATTGGCCATGTACCTACGGGCTACATCACGCCATATTTTGACTTCACGAGACCGTTCTCTTGCGCCTACCCTAAAGCACTTACTGCCATCGAAATAGAATCGAAGTTTGTGGTATGCTATCGCGAAGAACTGAAGGCTCTTGGTACCCAGCACAAGGTTACACTCTGCTGGGTTCCTGTACATGAAGGAATACCCTGCAATGAGAACGCTGACGAGCTGGGAAGGGGTGGCTCGCCATTGACCACTGAATTGATAGACCCATCCGTGAGTATCCCGCCTTGTACACTTAAGCTTGAAGCAGGGGAAAAAGCCACGAGAGAGGCAAACTACAGGTGGAACTCCATAGAAACCTGCGTCATCACAAGGAAACTATGGCCCACTTTTGATTAAGCTAGAACCGAAAGGCTTGTTCGGAAAGACCGGAAATATATTTCCACCCTCGTGGGTATCGTCACACGGCACAACACTCTGCGGTATCATATGAAAAAGCTGCGTTTGACGGAAGAGGAACTCTGCAGAGGCTGTGGCGATGAGGAAGCGATTGAGGATACAAACCATTTCCTATGCCACTGCCCCGGCCTCCAACACTCAAGAAACAAGTTCCTGGGGAGACACTTCCTCAATAACCTGGAGGAACTCTCCAGTATGCCAACGGAAACTCTGATGAAATTCATCAAATCCACAAGATGGTTTGTATGTAAAGGACAGTAAAACAGGTAACACAGAAATTAGGAAGTGAAAATATGTATATAAATGTGTACATATATAGATATAGGGTTGCAGCAAGTAAGGGACGATCTTTCTTCCCCTAATAGATAACACAATTGGTCAGCATTCACCTGAGCGTGGCGTGAAGAGCTTCTAGCCGCCAGCCCACAAACCTAACCTAACCTAAAGTAATACCCAATACTTCCTCCCACCCTCTGAAATCGCAAGGTAATTAGTTAAATTAATTCTTATACTTAAAATGTAAACATACTTTAAACTAACTGTTTGCAGACATATTTACAATAAGTTGGTAAATTACAAAAAAAAAAAACAACTGTATTCAAGAGCTAAGCCATGCTTTATTTATCTCAATAAATTGAATTCGATTATTCAAATCATTTCCGGAAAAATGATCAAACTTCCTGTTGTTGCAGAGGGAATTTAGAAAAGGTTCAATAAACGATCTTTTACCTGACATTTCGTTACGCCCCTCTACTTAATTTATTTCCTAATAAATTCGCCAAGTTGGCATGTCTGCATGCATATATGTATGTACTACATATGTATGTATGCAGACCAATCTGTTTATTTATTTTGTTTGTTTCAGGGCTTTACGCTGTTTTGATAGATACTACAGTGGTAAGTAGCAGGAGCCGTCGTTGCCCCCCTGGACCCCAGATTCCTTACGAGTGATCCTGTACATTCTGCACGTCGAAAACCAACAGATAGATTGCCACTTCAGCGTCGATAAAATTTAATTAACTCCTGAATCTCATTTCACTCTACGAGTATACGTTGTATCTGTATTCATAAAACAGATTAATTAAAAAGGGTGCTGTTTGGCTGATGCCAAACCTGTCAGATGTGTGGAGTAAGCTTCTTCCATTTTTTTTTTTTTTCTAATAGTCCAGCGAAGAGATTTACTTATAAATTAACTAAACGCCACTTGATGTTCTCAATATCTCAACTGTTCTTTAATGTTTTTGAGACCAACGCATGCAACTCATTTGTCGGAATGGGTGGAGCTGCTATACATACAGATGTGTGTGTGTGCGCGAGTGTGTGTGTTATTTGTTATCCAGTAGTTGCCTGTGACCAGTTCGTTCAGCTGGGATTCACCTTGGCAATTTATCCTAATCGAATTTGCTTCATGGCCATCGTAATGATTTGTATTTTAATTTTTAATATGTGTGATGGGGTTTTTAGCTTATGGATACAATTGACCACTTCGTCGGTGGATACGCCTCCAGATTTCGGGCACATAATTCAAACTTCATTAATTATATGCTACAGTGATTGACGGTGGACCATATATTTACATATTTAATTTGTTCTTAATTTGATTCTATTTTAAGTTGAGTTATGTATAATGGGCGGATGAAATATCTTTCCGTGATGGGATTTAATTATTGTAAATATGAATTTAGTGGGGTATTTGTCACTGACTCGATTTACGGCGTTAATTAACTTTATATGAATAGCTTCATCAGAGAAAGGACAATAAATCCTTATGTATCGTTAGAGAAGATTATGATTGTTTTACTTTGTCTCATGTAGATTTGGCGTGTTTTCATAAAGTTGCGATAGGTTTTCCGATGAAATTCCACTTAGTCTTAGTTTTGATGTTGAGATCATATTATCTGATTCTAAAAAAGAGGCATTTTCTTATTGCTGAATAGGTTATGTACTTAATTTCGGCTTTGATCTCCGTATTGCAAATATGTGTACCTCCCATCGGGGGAGCTTGAAACCCCTGGAGGGCGTTGGTAGATCAGAAAAAAAGAAAACTTTAAGTTACATTACATAGATAACACCAACTCCATAATAGTACCAAGAGTTCGATTGAATCAGTCACTCTAATACTCCTATGCACCCCACTACCTACACGGTACCCTCGGCACTAGGGTTAAACTAAACTCAGTTACCCTATCTAGCCAATCACCAACTGCATAACAGTACAAAGGGTTCGATTGAATCAGTCACCCCCAATACTCGTTTGCACACGCTACCTTCACGGTCCACCTAGCCGCTTCAGGCACAATCAAATCCCAGTCACAACACCCCCTGAGATAAGCATAGGTTTTTCCCCGAGTGCCCGGTGACTTCCTCCAGTCTACCAAATATGTGGTATCACAATGGACCTACTTCTTGGTCTAAGTGTGCCACCTCACCTAACCTAACCTAACCTACATTACACCCACAAGAAAACCTACGGATGAATTGCTTTCGACTATGTTGGCTGAGGCAGAGAGAATAAATAATACTAGACCCCTTACATATGTACATTCCTTTAGGCAATGAAAATGAAGAAGCTCTAACGCCTAACCACCTCCTGTTAGGATGCTCAAATGGTAGCAAAACGTCAGGAGAACTATGCGACGACTATTTTCAGGTAGTCAGGGAATACTTTGCCGACTTAACGCGATGCAATAAATTGTATTTATTAACGAGGCAGATCCAGACAGTCCGCGGAACTCCTGGCCGAAAGCAACCGTTCTTTTTTGCAGGCAAGGACAGAAACACTAGAAGCGCAGTGTCAAATACAGGTGTCTATACAAGGTCTATCGCGAAACTTGCCGTCCTAGATGTTGGTCGGTTTGGCGACAGTGGAAAACCGATTCAAGAAACCGCCTTGCCAGGGAGGAGTGTTGGCAAACCTGGCAACACTTCAGATTCTTGCTCTCACTCATTGGCAGCAGTACCATGAACCCAGAACAGGACTAACGACTGTCAGGCCGTTCGTTGCCCTAAAAAACTTTATGATTTGGAATCCAAACTACGGTACCATTTTTCTTGGAAGCAAGATTTTCAATACTGTATGTATAGGATACAGGGGCTACTAGTTCTCAGACCACTACCTTCTTTTAATAAAGTATGAATGCGGTTACCCATCACGTCACAGCAACGAACAATTACTGCGACGGCATGTGACCGTGGAGGAACTATGATTGCAACAGATCGTCACAACCTTCGTCCATCGCATATCTCGTAACCTCTTCCGAAGCCTTATAACGCCAATACTAAGTGTCTAAGACCAGTGGCAACGCAACTGATGTGATGGTTTGCAGCAGACTTTCACTTTGATGAGCAAGGCACGCGTAGCAAGGGAGCTGCTCGCGAGCTCTACGAGTAAAAGAGAAGGGGAACATGGTATTCTCTAAAAAAAAAAAAGAGCACGACAAGCGCAGGATCGAGGACAAAGAGAAGTAATACTTCAGGAATGATGTTCGGAAATTTTACCAAAAGGCAAAAGTACATATTGCGGCAACAAAGCTGGAACAGAAACCTGTAAAGATGAAGAGGGAAACCTTGTGTAGTGCCACAGACAGTGCTGAGAATATGGGAAAAATATTTATGCAGACTATATAGGGGCGACAATGACCAACATTTTGCTGTCAGGCAGAATGTACCATTGAACATAGGCGATGATAGACAAAGCTTTCGTCCACCTGACCAAACTAAAGTGAAGACAGCAATATTCAACGAAGGCTGGTGGCCCTAACTGCTGAGTTGCTGGAAAAGGAGAAAGAGCATAAACCAACTCATTTCGAAAATCTGGTCAGATGAACGTATGCCTGACGAATGGAGTCTCAGCATAGTCTGCCCGATTTACAAGAAGCGACTCCCTCAACTGCGCTAACTACAGAGTCATCAGCTTCCTCAACATCGATTATAAGATCTTATCTGTCATATTGTGTGAACGCCTGAAATTTCGTCAACAACCTGATCGGTCCCTGTAAGTACGGTTTTAATCCAGAAAACTCCACACTCAACCAAATTCTTTCATTTATAGATACTAGCTATACGAAGTCATGTCCACTCCAGGAATTTTGTTCGGAAAGACATCCCGTCCGTGTGTATAGGATGGTTAAAATGAGTCTGGCGGTAAAGGAGAGCAAAACAAGGTATATAGTCGGCAATTTGGCCTCCAGATATAGGTCGCTTGTAGCCGCCGATCCTGGCGGAAGTAGCTTGGGGATAGCCTCAATTCCTCCCATTGCTATTGTTCTCATTATACTGGTAGCTCTAATACACGCTAGCCCTGGTACATTTTACATGGCTTTGAAATTGGTAGTCTTGCTACCACCCTGCCACAAGTCTGCCATAGATGAGGATAGGTGAGTCTTACCATGCCCGCATACCTATGTACATCCAGAGAAAATAATAATTTTGGGAGTTTTTTCCCAAGCTTTACAGAATGTTGTACTGCCCGAATTGGTGAAGCACTAGTCCCAAGTACTCCGGTTTGGTCAGGTAGATGGAATACTTCGCGAGATTAGATTAGTTATGGGGGTGTAAGCGCACTACGACTTCTGTAAATCTATTGTGCAACCCCAACTTGGAACTCTAGTCGATGAGACACTCGACTTAGAGCTCCCCCTCCAGTTCAATCTCCTTAATGAATCTAAGTACCTTGAGTGCATCCAATATTGGTAGATCTTCCTCTGATAGTTAGTAGGCGTCCATGTGTTTTCTTCTTTTTGGGATCAGTGCTTCACAATCCTTTAGAAGTCTCCTTAAAATCTTCACAGGATCTGCAGCCTCCACGTTGCTCTGTACACAGTTTCCCGAGTTACTCCTGCAGTGATCCGTTGGGAATCCATTAAAGCCGGTTCTTGTTAACCTCACTTCTTTTCCGGTTATAGTTCCCGAGAAGTTCTTTAGCATGTCTTAGCTTAGGGAATTCCTGCCAAAGTTTCACTCTTTTGCAACCTTCCTCTTTCCTTAGTTCTTTCCGGGCCGGTAAAGAAACCGTCTGAGCATTTTCATGCTGGTGCATCATTTCTCTTTACTCTCACTTAAGCTGGTACCCAGTAGAGATTGACTCTGTTGCTCTCACTCAGTCGATTTATCTTGGTAAGGCACTTCCACATCAGTGTAGACCTGATTTCCTAGCCTTGATTGCGGCTTGGCTATTCACGATACTTTCTACATATCGAGCATAAATTGGACACATCTTTCGATTGCGTAGATCTGCGCTTGGAAATTCCCATGGCTTACGAACACTTGGTTCTGGGCCCGTATACACCGTTTACAATTCTTCGCTATCATCGTTTTTGTTGAATGGTCCATTGTGCCTGACAGCGGAATGCTGGTCTTCATTGCCGTTACGCAGACAACAGTACCAATTCTTGTATCGGGGAATGACCGCCAGTCCGCATTTTGTGTCCTTCAATTTGCTCAACAAGTGTTTGAATGTATGTGTCTTTCCCCTTGCATGCTCACTGTCCAGTTGATTAGGATGTAGTCGATGTTAAATTCCTACACCCTGCATCTATTCTACCGGCCTTAGATAAAATACCCTTGAAAGGGTAAATAGTATTAGATTGCTGGCTACCAGGTTGTGATTCTTCCCCGACTACAACAGTTCAATTTCAGCTATGAAGAGAGATATACTACATATTTCAATCAGCGTTCATAATGAACCGCATTACTATGTATGTGAGCGCAGCATAATTGCCGGAAAAGTAATAATTCTTGTTATTACTACAAATTGGGTAAAAGATGCCATAAATTTTACTCCAAGACATTCAATAATTCAAGTCAGTTTCACTGATCACATTAAATAACAGTGATAGAACGAACTCCCCTCCATCTTGCGCACACCATTCGGAAGAACCTGAAAAGAAAAGAAACTATTCTACGTTTATGAATGAACCACACCAAATGACATAAATGCCTTTAACAACATTTAAGTTCATTAAATATTTAAATACGTTTACTCTTCACAAAAATACAACAACAATATAAATAAGTCGACGTATTAACTGCACTGCCATATGCTCAGCGTGGTGCCTTTGTTAATTTAACAGAACGATGGGGGTCCCTTGAATGGTCCGAAGGAGTTAAATAAATCGTCCGTAGCTCATAAGAAAATTAGAACAAGATAAAATATTTGATTTTGTCTGAGTGAGTGTGCCATGACCCACCTTCGGATTCAGTGTTCGTCCAAAGATATTGTGAAAGCTGGTATTTAAAGAAAAATGCAAATAAAAAAAAATGCATTTTGTCTTCTTTTTTTTTGTACAAGAGCACAGTGTTGGTCAAACTATTAGGAACTAAATCTATTTAATTTATTAACACGCTCTACTTCTATTATTTACTGGATTATTAAATATAAATGACAATTTTGCCTTGTGAGAAGGTATATTTGAACGTGGTAGAGATACATATGTATGTAGGTGCAATGTCCGTCAAACTAGGCAACAACTCACCTGATTACTGCAGCAACTGTCATGATGTAGAAGAAATCTAAATTGTCAAACACCTAAAATTTGTCGCTTCCGCTACATGGGAAACAGAATTTTTGGAAGAACTTGTAGGATCTGGGGTAAGATCCACCCCATACAACACCTATACAAGAACCTACGAAAGACAGAACATAAGATTGCGCTGTAAGGTATAACACTGACGGGTCAAAAACCAAAAAGAGAGTTGGTGCAGGTGTCTTCTCTGACAAGCTTAATCTTAAGCCGTCCGTCTTCCAAATCACTTTAGCGTGTATTCCGGGTGGAAATAATTAAAGAAGTCCTATCTTGACTTAAGAAAAACGTGATATCTGTTAGAGATATCCGCATCTTTTCAGACAGCTAAGCAGCAATCAAATCTCTGGAATCGACCTCTATAAATTCCTTAGTAGGAATTTGTATATCTCTCTTCCTCTAGACTGCCGTTCGTCTCTTGTGGAGATGGCTGAGCAGTTCAATATTCACCTGTGTTGGGTACCGGGGCATACAGACATTCCAGGGAATTGTAAGGCCGATGAACTCGCCAGAGTAGGAACAACTATACCCATCTTACCGGACAAAGGCACCTTAGATATACCAATCGTTACTCGCAAACTTAAATTTAAGCTGGATGCTGTCGAGAGTACAAATCATAGGTGGACAAGTGGATCAACATGTCTAGCGACAAAACCGATTTGGCCGAAGATGGATTTAAAACACTCTAAGAATTTGATTTCTTTCTATAGATTATATTTCGGCAGCAATGTAGGTGTCATCACTGGACATTTCATAATAGGCAAGCATGCTACAAGGCTAGGCCTTTTAGCGAACGAACTTCTGTAGAAGCTGCATAGATGAGGAAGAGGAAGAGACTATTCATCACCTCTTTTCTTTCTGCCCAGCTCTCTCCCGTAGAAGGAAGCTTCACTTAGGAGCCCCCTATTACAACGATATAGGCGACCTGATAGATATCGACATTAAGAGCTTCCTACGTTTCATAAGAAGCTCAAAATGGTTTAACGAGTAGGTAGAGAGAAACTTTCTCCCATGATTCACGTAGTATCACAATGGACCTACCATTAGTCTAAGTGTATTAGCCACTCTTAGCTGACAGCCACTTCAACTTAACCTTACCTAACCTAGATATAACAAAATTGAGTGTTCTGCGCATGACGTCACAAGGAAAATTTGACAGCTGTTTGTGTTTGCTGTAAATTAATTAATAATTGCTGTGAAATTCATGTAGGGTCATCAGAGGTGTCATTTTAAATCAATAAAAAAAAGCAACATTTTTTTGAAAATTTGTGATATAAACTCTGAGGTTAGTAATGGAATACAAAATCTGCCAAATGTCCACCTCGGCTCTGCATACAAGTAGTCATTCTTTTGATGACATTTTTCATCACTTTTCGCAAAAATGCGGCTCTGATATTTCCTTTGAATCGTGCATGGATCGTTGATAAAGTGTTGGCGTAGATTTTATCTTTAACGTAGCCCCAAAGAAAAAAGTTTAATTGTTTTAAATCGCACGATCTCGGCGGCGAATTGAAGTCTCCATTTCGAGAAATCTCACGTCGAGGAAATACGTCACACAACAGATCTATTGTTTCACCAACGGTGTGACATGTGGCTCCGTCCTGCGGAAAATAAACGTCGTCTACGTCCATAGAATTTAGGCAAAGAAAGGTCAGTCAACATCGTTCGGCAACGCAATCCTTTCACTGAAACCATCGCACCAGCATCATTTCCGAAATGTGAAAAATCGCACCAAACTGTCACTCATTGTGGATGGAGAAATTGTTTCGCTATTTTTCTTGGGTTTCCGGAGCCCCAGATGCGACAGTTTTGTTTGTTTATATACCCAGACTGAATTATTTTGTGTAAAAAATCATGATGTTGTTCATTCATTTCCAACACCCAATTTGTGCGTGGTCTGCTGGCTTCAATTCTTGTATCAACTGGGCCTTATATGTTGGCCAAAATCTTTATGTAAAATGCGGTGCAAAGTAGTTGCAGATAGGCCCAATTCCTGTGATCGTTTCGAAATGAACACATCTATGTTTTCAGTAACACTCCCAGCTACGGCAGCGATATTTACAACTGACTTGGACAATCACGAGTTGGAGTCTTAATATCACTAGCATGCCCGAGACATCGTTCAAATTTATCGATTAAATTCACTTTAGCTGTGCGAGAAGGCGCTTCATGGTGACCAAAGCAGTACGAACTTTACGAAACGTTTCCGCGATATTTTTACCGTTTTTGTAGTGAATTTTCACTACTTCAACATGTTGTGCGAGTATGAGTCGACTCTTATTAAATAACCTCTTAGATTGTACTTATCAAAAGTCATCGCATGGTAGTTGAATGTTGACAGTTCAACAATGGCACGAATGACACCTTTTTTTGGATGACCCTTTTTAGATATTAAGTTATATCATTTTTTTTAAAAGAATTAAAATAGAAGTGTATTTTGCGATGGGTGTCATAGTAATTGGTTTGTTCATTATTGTTTACCCTTTATTATGCGAATTATTCTAACTTTGTAGCAATTTAATTGTAGTTAGAAACAAGGGCAAAACCAAGTAAATGCTGTCTGTCCACCGCTTAAAACGAATCGTTACTGTTGATAGCTTTAATTACGAGGCACTTAAGGAGCTCATCTACTTCAGAGTAAACTTCAATTCCAGAAATTACACTTTAATGGGAATTTGACAAAGACTGACCCTTCGACCCTCATCTGTACCAATATGTGCATGTAGTACAAAAGTCCAAGATACGTCTACTAGAACAAAAGCCCTTCAGCCAAGAGGGTTTTCGAGTCCCAGCCCTCCGACGACCAGGAAAACCGACCGTCCGCTTTAAGGACCAAACAATCGCGGATGCCAGAATGCTTAGTCCTAACACCTGGAGGCAGTAACCTGTTTCCGGCATACTCTTCACAAGTCACTAGGCCATCAAGTAAGTAAGAACATATTGGTACGAATAGTTAATAACTTTGCCTCATATTGCCAAGAACCAAGAAAACAAACAAATTCATTATTTAAGTTAAAACTAATAATTTTTATTCTCTATTTTCAGTTCATCACATAATGGAACTATTGTCATCGTCATCTAATTTAGGAACTTCATATTCTACAATGGGATTCTTATAAAGAGGACTTTCCATCAAAGTGGCGAACTTTTGCTCTGCTTCAAATTTTTGATACTCCCTAGCATCTACAGCATTTGCAGCTTTCACCCAGCAGATATAAATAACAATGGGGATCAAGCCAATCAGGATTGTGAAAAGCGTTATAAATCCGGCCATATACAAAGGGTTATCAGGAGCACAAACATTCGCCTGTATTATAAGATAATTACTTAAAGTAGTTTGCATACTATACCAAAAAATATGTTCACATTTGACACCATCATCCTTAATAGTACGAATTACGCAACGGTTTTCAGATGCTAAAAACAAGAGACAACGCATATTATTTAAATAAAAATTTAAAAGTTAACCAAAGAATAGCATACCAAGGTCCTCTGAAACAAATGCATATCCAAATTTTTCGCCGTCACTATTAGAGCATAATTCAGTCAAATTATTACAGTAAAAAGTGCCTAATTTCTGCTGAATAAGGCACTTTGCACAAGGCTCATAGTATTGGCAGAGCTTATTGTCATTTTCCCGGCCAATTTCACAGAATTTTCCAAGATATTCCTTTTCGCATACACATTCGCCGCATTGACAATCGCCGCGATCTGAACAAACTTCACCATTTGGAGACTTACAGCCATCTGAATCGGTCTTGCATTTACAATGCTTTCCAGACCAACCATACTTGCAAACACATTGTCCACAGATGCAATCAGCCAATGTAAGATCGCAATCTTCACATTCGAGACACTCGCAATACCTCCCAGTGTATCCTGGGAAGCAATAACATGTTCCGCAATCGCATTGGCCTCTGTTCCAGCATACAGGACCATATTGAATAGGATTTGAAAACTGTTGTTGACATTCTTGCTCATTTGACAGTGTTTTACTAGAATTAATCAAATTACAAGAGCAGAATGTACCACCCCTGAAATAAAATAATTAAACTTAAGTAGGGGTACTTTTCAACAAGGATTAAATGGTTTAAAAATATCTTCTAGTTAATTAAAAAAACCTACGCTATTTTCTTAAATTAGGTTAATTAGGGTTATGAGATTATCATAAGACACCAGGTACCATAGTACAAAAAAATCTGCCCAAGGAACCACAAACCTACCAACTTCTATAGTCGGACAGCAACCTGGCAACCGCAGCAGATACCTTAGAGGCGCTGATGAATGCACACTTCCCAAATTGCTTTACTTAGGCTGCCACACCCTCCAGGAGTGGACTGACACGGGCTGAGACTTAATGGGAAGATATCGAAAAACTAGTTAATGCAGACAAAGTGGCATGGGCCATTAACTCCTTTGCACCATATAAACCACCGGGCATGGACGGAAAGTATTCCATATTTCTGCAAAAGGGATAGAACTAGACACCCTGGTTAATATATTTAGGAGTTGTCTATATCTCGGATACACGCCAACAACCGAGCAACAACACAACAAAACGGGACCTAAACTAAAGTAGAACACAGGTGAGACTGATGGTGGGACTCATAACAGGTCACATAAATCTCAACAAACATTTGTTCAGACTCGGACTATCTGAAACAACAGTGAAGAGGAGGAGAAAGATGTAGAACAATTCCTCTCCCACTGTCCTGCAACAGTGAGGTTAAGACAAAAGATACCGGGGTCCTCAGTGATAAGAGATCTAACACATTTCAGAAAGATAGGAATCGGTGACATATTAGAATTTGCTAGGCGCACATGATGCCTTCCCGATCGCTACCGACATAGGGCAGCTTATACTCTCATGTTTCTTATACCTACATCCCCTCCCAACACAATTCCCACACAGGGAATTCCCACGAGGGGAACAAAACGGGCCCATTGGAAGCCTAAGTGAAGTGCGCAAGCCCACCCTCTTAAACGAACCAACTAACCAGGAATGTATATACCATAGGGATCGCGGTCCTTTGGGATCCCTAACTGTAAGAAGCCTAAACCATTTCACCCATTCACTTAATTTCTCTACAGAATTTTAAGAAATCATTGTTTTGCGCGAAAGACTTAAACTCTTCTTAACTATCAAAGAAATAACTTCTAAGGTGTTTTTGTCTGCTCCAGGCAATTCTTTGGTACTCACAGAGAAGATGTGTTATGTCATCTAATCTCATCTCCAGTGATTCCGCCCCTTTAAGCACAGCTCGAACCTCTATAAAGTTTCAGGGCCACTTGTAGGTTTCTTGGAGTATATACCCGACCCCATACCCTCTCTGTTTTTGGAACCATTCGGAAGGAACTACTTTCCTTTGCTAGTCCTCCCTATCAGGATATTTTACTTCGCATGGTGTTGGGTAATGATTCCCTTAGAATAGAGCTATTACTTAGTTATTTTAGCACTTTACAAGAACCTAGAGAAGGGGGTATATAACCATACTGGGGAGTTCCTCGGTAATGAATTTCCTAATTGAACTGTATTCAAGAGTGGAATTGCTATTTCTGGTGCCGAGCACTTTACAGAACCAATTGTAATTATTAATGCTATGCTCGACATTTATGCTCATGTTTGGTGGCGCCCCCTTTAGCCTTGTTGAAAGCGCCTTCTATATGAAGAAAGGAAGTAAATGCGAATTCCCTATACTGAAGGTATATTTCAATTTTCCCTACTACGTCTACGCAACACTCACTTTTAATGTAGATATCGAGAAGGCTTTTCAATGTATTGAGGAGAAATGACAATATACTTATGAGTCCGTGGTCTTTTGCAGAAGTTTTGCCTGCTTTACGTGCCTTAGATATAAATATCACACGCATCCTCCTTCCTTTCCACTCGTATGTAGCCTAGCTTTAGACAATGTTTTAGAAGCCTATTTTTAACCAGGATTGCACTTTTTTGCAGCATAGCTGACAAAATTTCATCAGAGCCTGGACGTCATAACAGCCCACCGCAAATTCTTCCACGTAATGAGCTTCTCTACCTCCTCCTCTAATGATACTCATACTATCTGATTATCCATTTGTTACACAATCCATTGGTGCTGTGCTTTCTGGGAAGCGAGCTTCAACCAAGGTTTCTACTACTCCTCCTCTATTTTCCACCCACGAGCTTCGCTAACATCTTGCGGAGTTCATCAGTTTCTGTGATCGACTCGTAGAATTATTTCTACGAATTTCTTTATACTGCTTGATTCAGTACTTACTCTCTATCTTGCTCTTATACATATATTCATCTCACGTAATGTCTTCTCTCACTACCTTGGCCTGATAGGCCAATGATAGCATTATCTAACCTGCTTCCCCTTAGAGCTTAACTCTTTGCTCCACCATGGAGGTAGAGAGCTTATGGACTGCCTTCTGATTGACTAGGCAAACCTTTTCGAATGCCATTCTCATTATTTTAGATAAATTAACAACTGCCTTCTCTACATAGACATACATGTATATGTATATCCTGAGGATCACCTGAGGTAACTGCCACCCGAGAGCAACTTCTACAAATACAATAAGTGACAGTTTGGTATGGTTTTTGGGCTCGCAGCATTCCAGTCAATGGATTGCGCTACAGAAGACAGAACAGATTTTTATTTGTCCTACGATTGAAGAACTAAACTCGAATGATATTTATTTCCAGCAGGATGGGGCTACGAGTCACGTAAAGTCGTGAAACAACCGTACTATTGCACGAGAAATTTCCTGGATACTTAACTTCAACTGGCCGCCTGTGATTTAACACGGTTTGACTTGTTTCATTGGAGACTCGTTCAGAATAAGATCTACAGCAATGATCCACAAACGATTCAAGCGCTCAAAGACAATATCAGAGCTGTAACTCACGAAATCGAGCCGTAATCGTGCCTCAAAAGGATGACCATTTGCAAGAAAAGTGGAGGTGAACATGTACTTATCCGCACTTTTTCGGAAAAAATCTTTTTTTACTAATATAAAATGAAAGCTCCACTTTATATTAAGAATCTACAGTAACTACTAAGCAAGTGAATTTTAATGTTCAACACTAGACTTACCAACCCTCATCACACTGACACATTCCGCATTTTAGAACACCATGATCACTGCATTGAAAATTGCCATATTCATCATCGACTACATCCTCGACACATGGGCAAGGCTTTTGAATCTCTATTTCTAGCTTTAAATACTCCGACAAGCCAGATTCTTCAATTCGAATACTTCTGTTCTATAAATATTGAACCCGTTAATTAAATACAAAACTAGCAAATACTTTAAGCTAACATACATACATAGATTCCGTCATTTGGAAAATCCTCAAGTGTTACATTGATATAAAACTCAACCTCTTTTCCTATTTCCAAGTCATTGCAATAGTTTCGCTCTCTCATTTCTTTAAGCCTTCCTCCACAATTAGTTTCATATGTCAGATAGATGAAAGGTGGACTGTCATCGATAAATTTGGCTCTTTTCAGAAAAGACTCATAACTGAAATTAAAACCGTTAGATTTATTCACAAATTTGAAATAAAAATTTATTCTCACCTGGTTCTAACAAGTTCTAAAATATTTGATGAATCTAAACTTAGTTTCTCTACGTTGCTTATTCCATTCATAAGGCTACTCATTTGTTGGTAAGTCGTGATGACATTTGAAGTCACTGCAAATATAACACTTATTTTTCGCCTCACTAGTTCTCTGTAAATTTCTTCTAGGGATGGATAGTCGAAAACTAAGCTCCCGGTATATTCGCCTGTCTCGTCTAAGTGACATTTACGATCATTTCGGAGGTTAATGCCAGCCAAAATGCCATCACCAGCAAAATGCATATAGCCATCGGTAACTATAAGGACGATTTTTCTTGCCTCTTCCTTCCAGCCGATTTTTTCCGGGCAAACTATTACTTGCATGAGAGCATCTAGACCGCCTTCCAAGTTATCTAAGTTCCCTGTAACGCGACTTTTATTAACGGACTGAACGAAGTTATCAATATCTTTAGTTAGGGCGAGGTGATGCCTGAAACCGTATGTGGGTTCGCAAGTTTCACGTTCCGCTGAGCATGGGTTTTCTCTTAAATTAGGCATTATCATTGGCATCGCAGGTTTATCAGCAAAACTTCCGAAACCAATTCGGTAATTTCCGGTCAGGTTTCGTAAAGCTTCAGAGAGCTGAGCACCCATTTGTACTAACGTTTCTTTATCATCACGCATTGTCCATGTCAAGTCCATTAGATAGTAAAGATCAAGCGGATTATTTCGAGCTGGACGATATGTCAGCTTAATTTGCTGCGTTTGAGCTAGAAATAATTTGTAAATTAGTTTATTTTATTAATTATGTAGTTTGTTAAATATTTTTTTTTCGAAAAGCCTCTCATTAATCGAAGCCTTTCTGCGATCCATGCAGACCCTGAAATTATATATTTTCGCCAATAACCTGGCTGCCGTGGCTAAGTGCTTAGTACGTCGGATTACTGAGCGGAAGGTTCGAAGATCGGATGCCAGAAAACACCAAAAAGTTTTTCCACGGTCCCACCTCTTGCGAATGTCTGACAAACGTCCGAGAGTAATAACTGTTATGTGAAAGCTTCTAAGAACCAAAAATGCCTTTCGGATATGGCTCCAAACTGTAGGTCCCTTCCATTTTGTGTAAAAAAATATAACGCGCACATCAAGAATGGTTGCGAGAAGTAAGTATTTCTATTTGTAACCCCCGCCTAATTAACAAAAACGTGAGTTTCATTACCTTGGCGGACGATAATACTTTTATAAAATTATGTACGTACCGCAAAATTAAATTTAAAATAAAAGAAACTAGTAAAGCTTCCTAAAGTGGCTTAAAAAAAATTTGAAGTGGCCTTAGAAGCTAGCCCTGAAGTAATCACACCAATAAGAGTACAACGTTGCAGCGTTCTTTCACATTGAAGGCACCTTCAACATAGCAAAGACAGAGCTCTTATAGAAACTGATATAGCTGAAAAAGTAAGCAGAAGGTTAGCAGGAATACTGAAGAGTCAATCACAATCTTAATCTACGAGACTGCACGAACAAGGTTAGGTTAGGATAGGTTGAAGTGGCTGCCAGCTAGAAGTCGCCAACACACTTAGACCAATGGTAGGTCCATTATGATGTTCTTATGAAGCGTAGGAGGCTCTTAATGTCGATATCTATCAGGTCGCCTATATCGTTGTGATAGGGGGCCCCTAAGTGAAGCTTCCTTCTACGGGAGAGAGCTGGGCAGAAACAAAGGAGGTGATGAATAGTCTCTTCCTCTTCTTCATCCATGCAGCTTCTACAAAAGTCGTTCGCAAAAAGGCCTAACCTTGTAGCATGCTTGCCTATTATGAAATGTCCAGTGATGACACCTACTTTGCTGCCGAAATATAATCTATAGAGAGAAATCAAATTCTTAGAGCGTTTTAGATCCATTTTAGACCAAATCTGTTTTGTCGGCAGGCATGTTGATCCAATTGTTCACCTAAGATTTGTACTCACGACAGCATTTCTGGCGAGTTCATCGCCCTTACGATTCCCTGGAATGTCTGTATGCCCCGGCACCCAATACAGGTGAATATTAAACTGCTCCGCCATCTCCACAAGAGACGAACGGCAGTCTAGAGCTACTATGGAATTTATAGAGGTCGATTCCAGGGATTTGATTACTGCTTGGAGTCGACTTTAGCGAGATCGTTAAGATCTTCAAAGAAATATTTCCCTAGGGTTTGTCTTTTCAAAGACGACCATAGGTGCTAACGGTTCCACTCTATTGTCAGGGAGGTTCCAGTCTGCGCCTTCCATTCATTTAAATATATTCTTTAAGAACGAGCGTAGGTCTGATAACAAGGTCAATAAATCTATTCGTCAAAGAAGCTGCATTTTAAAGAATCGAACTTAAAGTACGATCAATGAGATTAAATGACTGTCATATGCTTTTATCACCGGCCGGAAATCGACAAAAATTAAACAATTTTGAACAGAAACATTTGCAAGAAGACACATAACATATAGTGCAGCCACGCCTATAAACGAATTGTGGTGCCAGCCTATTGCGACTACATTAGAAATGAAAAAGCAGATGAATTTACAGGTGGAGGCCCAATTAATATACATCACTAGCAATATGAACTTCCCTTGTGTGACGAAGCCTAGACAGTTTTTAAACAGCATTTGGTTGCTGCAGCTATAAGCTATGAAACGAATTGAAATCGGAAAACTCGAATCATTGCGTCAACTTCCCCCATGTCTCGGGGGAAAAACCGTTGCCAAACTAGTCATATGTTGCATGTTAATGCTCAGAGTACGGTCTAGCGGAACAGCAACTAAAAAAAAAAACCGTCTTTGGTTCTGATTTCGACAATGACATGCGTCATCATATAATATCCTCAATCTTATGCTGGAGCAGATAGTGCGCAGACTTGATCTCAGAAAACAATGTCTGCAACAAATCCATCCACCTCCTCGGATATGCAAAATATGTCGATATCATTGTAGTGAAGGAAACATATTGATCTTGAAGTAAACGGGGACAAAACCAAGTCTATGCTATCAACAAATAAAACAGCATCCGTCCTCCGCCTAGAACAAAGCGTAATTGCTGATAGATGCTAGACCACATCAAGACCATGGACAACAATGCTCCAACTAAGCAAATCTTCGAGTCCCAGACCCCAGATTCAAAATGACTACGATGCCCAAACCACTGTTTTAAAGACCAAGCTATCGCGAATGCCATTAGTTTTGACACCTGGGGCAAAGTGCCCCGGATCAAGAAGGGTAAAAGTTTATCCGGTGTCACACAGAGGCTCTTCACTCTAAGTAAGCACAAAGCTTCTTTCTTGTAACATATGTATGGATGTACACCTTTTACCTGAAAGTATAACCATCACTCCCCTTCAAAGCAAACAAAATATGAGTAATTTTCTAGGTTCGTACGTACAACAAAAATTCCAAAATATTGAGTCAGCTTTTACCTATCATTACTAAGGTCATAAAAAAAAAAACAACGATAATGTCACTTACACTTAACCAATTTCATTCGAACCACCTGTGGATTCACTTGAGTGGCGCGAATGTTTTCATCCTGATAATCTCCCAACTTAGCATCACTTACGATAGTCGTTTTTTGTTCATTCACCCAAATATTGGAGGGTGAGCAGCCACGCGTTATCAATGCATCTTTTTCCAAGCACCTATAACTCTCATACATCTGTAGAGATACAAATTTGGTAAACAACTCGTAGTACTAAGAATTTTTTTTTTGAATGAAAGCTTATCAACAACCTTATCTGTACACCAAGCGCAGTCGTAGTTCGCACTTAAACATCGCTCACATGTGTCCTGAAATTCGCATTGATTTTCTAATAAACAGACAAATATGTAAACTTTTAATTATAGCTGGTATTTATTTCAAACCTTCCATTTGTGACATTGTTAGCCTTACAGTAGCAAGTAAAAATAACACGAAAAGTGCACTCAAATCAATTTTGAAAGCCATTTGAAAAAAAAAAAAAAAACACAAGTATTAGAAATGCTTCATTGCCACCTTCAAGTAAGAGACTAATTTCGATAGAAAGTGTTAAGAATGTATTTTATCTTTTCTTGGTTTTTAGATAAGAAGTACAACGTGAAATCGCTTATCAACTACAGACTAGCTGACCAAAAGTTATCTAATCGTTTGTATTGAAAGCGATTAGCTCATTAAATTCTGTCACACACTCGAATGTGAAACAATAAACATTGAAAAAAGCCAGTGCATGGAAAAAATGTTACTTTCACTTTAAGGATATTATTTTTAGCGATCTGCAGGTAATCAAAAAAAATGTTCACCAGCGATGTTTTGGTAAAAACAGCTAATAACAAACAAGCACGTTTCACTGCATTTCACACTCGTATTCATACACACAATAAACTACACAAATAACGGTTTATTTGCTGGAAGACTCTTTTAACCTGTCTGAGTCTTTAAATGTATTTCCAGTGGGATATATGTATGTATGTATGTATGTACACATGTTGCTTTCCCAACTGAGTAGCATATATTTCAAAGCAAGGATCAGATTATTAGGGTCAACAAAATGGTTCGGGACCAATGAACAGATCAGAGCAGCCTTGTCTGACGAGCAGATTTGCAAATACGGTTCCTTCAACGCCTAATGCCATATACCCCAGCACCAATGTGGGAATCCAATTTGCATCAAGCAGCAATGGGCCAGTGGTACATGAGTCCCGGCCAGAGATCTCAATTTTGAACCTCCTACGAAAGCAAAGTGAAAAAATCTTTACACAAACCCTAAAATTACGGCTGTGTATGGGGCAAAAAAAAAACATTGGCATTTTAAAGGCCCACTTGCACGATAGTTCTACGAAATAGGAAATAAGGGAAGATTTTAATGTGGATAAATATTAACACAAGGTGATACGATGTCATGTGATTTCTTCAACATCAGCCTTAAAAATAATATTCGAAACTCACAAGCCAAGATCGGAGGCACAATCTTTCCAAAGTCTATGTAATTACCTGTATAGGTCGCAGATATTAATATTATTGGCAGAACAGAGTGGGCTGTCACCGAGCTGTTTTCAAATATAGACGCAGAAGCGGCTAAATGAGTCTGAAGGTAAACCATGGAAAAGGAAAGTACCTTTATGCTGGCACCAAGAAGGAAAACGTAACATCTATAAATCGGAGAAAACGTCATAGTCGATATCTTTAACTCCGTGGTAGTAAGATATTTTGTCTACATTGGCAAGCTATTAATTCTGAAAACAACACCTCAGCAGAAATAAAAACGTATAATAACTCTTGCCAATCGCTGTTCGGACTGACACTGAAGTACACACTTTTTCGAAAGCGGATGAATATATCCTCAGTCTTAATGAGAGAAAAACTCTTTATGAGATATTCGGTCCCGTTTGCGTTACCGGGGTTTAAAGGAGGAGATTCAACGACCAACTATGCGAGCTGTACAGTGACAACGGCCTAGTCAGAAAATGGATTCAGGCAAAAATAGTCACACTTACTTGGCAGTAGATCGTTCTATCAACCAAATTTGCAGTACATTGTCGACTGCTTGTGGCGTTAATTTACGAATAGCTCGACGGATGTTTTCGTTAGGTGCGTCAGTTGTTTGAGTTAAAACGATCAGTTATAGTTCCCAAAAAAAAAAAAAAAACCCACGGATTCAAACCGCAGCTGCGCGATGAACAAGTCAAATCGAAAAAACGACATATGTACGTATAAAACGGTAGGCGACTTAGTTGTGCTAAAGATGGATCGTTTGAAGGCTGGTGTGGCACGTTGAGCACCGGACGCAGTGGTTAGTGAGTCAGACAACTACTAAAAGGTTCGACGTTTGAATCTTAGAAAACTGCAAAAATAAAATGAAATCCCCTTAAGTTCATCCGTCCGTGAGAGATTGTCAAATTAATCAAGCCCACAGCGTGAGCATCGATTTATTTTGGTGTTCATTTATAGACGTCAAAATATTAGATGCCAAAACAGTTGCGGCAATCGGACAAAGAGGTAAAATTTTCAAGAGAAATGGAAACGGAACGGGTTACTGAAGTTTCTGTAAAAGTTCGTGGAAACCTCGCGATTTCGGTTCGGTGGGAACATGGTATAAGATTGCAATGAAAAAGAGGATTTTCGACATTTAAAACCCACACACAAAGCGATAGTGAAGCAGAAGGTCATTTTGATTCAACTCCCGAGTAAGTTGGACCTTGTAAGTAAATAATCCGATGTATTTAAAAGTGCAACTAATGTTCAGTTGCTAAGCCGTGCTACCAATTGTGGTTCTTGGGTCTTCAAAGCACACATAGGGCAACAGGAGGAATTCTTTTGTCTGTGTGCACCGTTCGAGCACGTGGATAGCTATTTTATCCATAAGCATGCCAGTTTCACGAACTTTTTTCCTGAATTTCCTTCCATCAACCGATAAAGGGGTCTTATTGCGCAAAAAAAAAATATTTTCAATTTTCGCACATTTTCTGCAACACAACATTCAATTTGAAAATAACTTTTCAAAATTTTTTAGCGTTGTTCCAGCATAAAACTTATCGTAGTAATTTGCCACTACATACATATCTGACAATAATTCAAGCGCGTTATTCTTGCCAGGGTTGATATAACATTTACTTGATAAAGAGCTCACCCTTCAGAACCATCGATCCACCTTACTGTGCGCCTTGATGTTCATGTTCACATAAAAAGAAAAATTGATTCTATATTTACATATATGGTATATATGTATTTTAATATTATGTTATTTTACAAAAGAAGCAAATCTTTTCACACTTTGCTACTTCTCAGCTCACATCAGTGTTCAACTCCATTTGACATTTTAAGCGTGCAACCACGAAATTATTACTGGGGCCATTGACTGTCAAACTATAGAATGTGCAATTTTTTTTTTTTAGTAATGCGAACAGACCTTTTTAAATATTTGTTGATCAGATTAAATTGCTTGACTTTATATTTTGCAGCCAGATATCGATCAGCAATTTTGACGTTTAGTATTTTTTTCATCTTAGCATTGGAAAAACATATATTGATGCATAATTGCTAAGGAAAATTACAACAAATTACAGCAAATAGTTATTGAATCTTCGTTGCTATAGAAAATGACAGCTTAAAGAACTTCGTTTGTCTTCGTGGCGCGCAACTCTATACGTGTTTTGTGGCAGCATGTGAATCCCGTCACACCAATGTTTCATTCCAGCGCTTAGTGCCATGAATGCAGGTAGCGAAACTCCCTCTGGTGGGGTCAACGAAATAATTGAGACGTTTTGACAGTCGCTACATGGTGCGTGGATGTGTTGAAAAATTAAATTATCACATAGAGGTGACAGTTTTTTTTTACATTACTTTCGATTTTAGACAAAAAATTCAGAAAAAATAAGTAGCTAATTGGAAAATTTCAACTTGGGAATTGTAAATTATTTAATATCCAATGTAATATGATCAACATAAATCCAATTCTGTATCTAATTTTCTCTTCAATTAAGTGAAAGTATTGTGCAGCCTTCTACTATGTAGGGGAGAGAAATAATCGACGTCCGCACCCTCAATCTCTGCATTACCTCGCGTAATTTTCATCTGCGGAATTTTCAATCGAATTTTTTATCTGCATAATTAATCAGTTTAAATTGCTCAGTATTCTCTTTTTATCAACCTTTTTCTCCTGTTGAATAAAATAGATAGTAAAAAGTGCTGGACGTTAGGTGTGTGAACATTTTAAATCGATAAAAAAAACTACAAGTTGATAGAGAAAAAAATTTAAAATCAAAAAAAAAATCGCGACTTTACTATAGATATATGCATATAAAACCCACAAAGTGTGAATGAGAAATGCTGTTCGTTGTTTAGTTATTTTGTTCTAAAGTTGCATAAATTTTGATGACTACATCCTCAAGCTTGAGCCACGGTAAGAAGTATAAAATTAGTTATAAGATGTTAGCGACTTGATATGAGCTCATAAATACATGACGAATTAAATCTCTGGTGTTATCAAAAGCATAACAAATGGAAGTGTAAAAATACATACATACATAGATACTCGTTTGCCTAAGGAAACAATTTATAGTTTGTAACAAAATAAAATTAATTATGAAATATATTTGGAAATTCGAATTCAAGTGGCATATTTTTATGTGCTACGTAATTGATTGTGGAAATGTTAAAATGATTTGAAGAAGGGTGTGGCAAATTTGCAACAACTAACTGTTCTGAAATTTATGTAAAACGAGTTGAAAAATCGGACTGCATTCGCATTGAATGCGCAGCAACCACTTAACGAGTATATATTTATATAGAGAGATACACATAAAAAGAACAACACTTGCACCTATTCACTTCGACAAATTACGTTTAGTAGAAATTAATGAAAATATTGAGGCCATTTATGTATGAATTTATCTCTTTACAACAAATTACTCTCACAAGTTGGTTTCACAAAAAATACTTAAGAATTTCGTATCGTTTCCACGAAAAAATGTACGCCAACGATCACAGATGTGTGGGCACACTAATTGGTTGATAAAATCTCAGTGTATACTGATAAAATATAGCACTTATGTATTTACCTGTGCATTTTTTTAAATTTAATTTTTCCCTCATACGACCTGTCTACCCCCAAACACTTGCATCCGGTGTATGCAGGGACTGTCTTTTTACCACCCTTCGAAAATGTAACCTGCTTCAATAAAAAACGGCGACTGCCGTCTTTTTTCTTTGACGAAATAAAAAATAATCGGGTGGTGTAAGCAAAAATTTGATGGCGGCAATACCATGATGGAAAAATACTCCTTCATGGAGCTTTCCAGGTCATTTAAGGCTTCGTTAGACATAAGGATTTTGCCACTGCCTCTTTATCGGCACTCCAAACCCAGTCACCATTGCTTTTTTGCCTTTCTGCCTTGAATTTTGTAGGTCAAGAACTTACAACCATCGAAACATTTGTAGCTTCAGAAGTGTGCGCAGTGACAGTACGCTTTGACGTGTTGTCTGAAAGTCATAATATGTAGATCTTGCCTACCTGAAACGAACTTCCTCTATAAACTACAAAAGAAATGAAAATTGTAAAACTTTTATCGTTGCATCAGCTTACTTCTCCCATGATTCAGTAATGCCTTTGCCGAACTCAAAACCTATTCCTAGACTCGAGAGATGGTACTAGTCATATGCTACGATGCTAATGCTCAAAAAACATTTTCGTGCAAAAAGAGCACTTCAAGACGGATTAGTCTATTTCTTCTCTTAAGGATGTCGTAGCGCAATTTTTCGAGTAGGCTAGCTTGGTCCATCGTAATGGTGATTTTGATCGTCTATACGGCTATGATGTGCTGTTTTTAGCTTATGCATTGGTTGTTTGGTGAAAAGGTATTTCGTGCAAATATGCGACGGACCTCACTTATAAAAACGTATGTCTCGGCCGGACTGGAGCTTTCCCGAGTGCACCTGGCTCTAATCTAGATGTACTGATGGACCTAGCTCCTCTCGATCGTCTTAGACGAAGTGGTTTTTGGTATTTTGTACAAGCATTCTGAAGATAAGGCCTTTAAACACTTTAAAACACTTCCAAAATAGTTCAATAATGCAAGAATTCTCTAAATTCGGCCTAAAGAAACGAATGCTGCCAATTGTCTATGATGTTCTGACAGGGTACTAATGATTTTGCTAAACACCTCAATTTATGACCCACCCGCGCGCAGCAAGACTTACCCTATGGAGGCACTTAATGACCCACACAATTAAATCAATATTGCATTAAATGCAAAAAAGTAATGAACATATGCGCCTGAGTTGTACAAAAATAAGATGCAAAATAACCAGATCTATAATGAGAGTGCTGAATAATACCATTAGAATTAGCCTCTGAAATAAATTTTAACGGCTTTGTGTTGCAGTATCAAAAACAGCTGCTTCACAAAGTGGCATCAAATGACTGGCGCACCTCTCCCGCAATATTGCTCCCAGCCGCATGCTCTTGTGTACTTACCAATGGAATATGTTGCTCTGGTTTACCAAGAAGAAAGTGCTCTACCAGTTCATTGCGGTTCACCGATATGTGGCACATCTTTGATAGTATTGAAGTGTGAAAAAATCTGTTTCACAACTTTCGGGGGAAAATTTTTCTATGAACCGATCATAGCTATTGAAGTTGTAGGCATCTCCAGCTTTGATAAAGATAAAAAGTTGATGACTGCATCCCTCTATAACATGAAGATAAAAACATTGATCTTTTTCTTATTTTTTTACCAAACTTACTATTAATTATTACTAATTTAGACGAGCAGTGCCTTATATTAAATGTGCATAGCTTGGACTCCATTTGCAGCATCCATTCTGCTTTGGATGTGTAACGTAAATCATTGATAATGCTTCCGTTTTAGTTGCCATTCTTTACTTTTCTTTTTGCAGACTTTCCGACTTAAAACTTGACTAAAACTTATTTTTCTTATTGCAGATTTTTTACTTCGACTTAAATCCCAAGGATATAATGTTTTAAAAACAACTTAAAATTTTCTAAAAAGCAACAAAATGCCGCTTCCAAAACGCTCCATTGAACCGGTACATGTAGCTCGTTCTGTGTACCAACAAGAAGAGCTTCAAGCCACTGAACTTGAAACAGTTACTAATACGACTCTGACGAACATCATTCGTCAATTGTCATCACTCTCTAAGCATGCCGAAGATATTTTTGGGGAACTCGCTCGTGATGTTGGTAATATTGGCGATCGAGCAAATTCGTTGCAGGCTCGAATAGATAGATTAGCCATAAAGGTGACACAATTAGATAGCAATGTGGAAGAAGTCCCATTGACCGATATTCAGCGCAAAAAGGCATTTAAGTCTGCCAAGGTATTCGATCAGCAGATATTTTCACGTGGCACGATGCCTACGCCAATGTTAGAAACATACTCTCAGTGTGATAAGCCACCACCACTGGACAAATTAAATGTGTATAGGGACGATGGAAAAGATGGTCTTAAATTCTATACAGATCCGAACTACTTTTTCGAACTCTGGAGACAGGAAATGCTCAAAGATACAGAACGGGTTATGCATGATAAGGGACGAAAAATGCATAGACCTCGTCAAGATGGTAGCAGTGGTAGTGGTGGAGGTGGCGGTGCAAGAGGTCATAAAAAACGAGTGCGAATTCCTCATAATACACGAGAAAAACAAAGACAGTTAGTTATCGGACACGGAGAGACCCTAATGCCTAACAATGTAATATATAGGACACCAAATTCTGTTGTGACAGATGAATCAGGATATAGCAGTAAGTAATGGTTAATTATTGAGTCAATATGAAGTGGTAATTTATTAGCGTGCAGTTTATTTTCAATTCTTTGAATTAAGCAAAATCTCTCTTCAAAAAGGCAATTTAAAAAAAAATACGACGGGATTTACATTGCATGCTCACATTGGAAATATTGACGAGCGAAATAGAAGGTCTTATTCGCTTTCTTTTACCATAAAAACAATAAAATAAAATATTTGGAGCAAATAGCCTGGGGTATAGCTTCTCGCAGCCATTTATGTTGTGCTTGTTATATTTCTTGCACAAGGACCTAGCTTCTGGTTAGTAGTCCAACGCACTAACAACTGAGTACAAATTTGCGTAAATACGTATAAAATCAAGTGCATGCGACCGCGACCTAATTCTGCACTTTTTTTTTAAGAGAAATCAAAAAGTAATTGAAGTTTAAGTCTGCTTCATACAAAACGACCTAGGTAGTACGGCGAATTGTAGCCTGCACAACGTGTAATCATATGATATCTTTCGCATTAATTGGCGACCTTCTTATCGCCGTGACATATTCATTGAATACAGTCGCGGCATTGTTCAATGATGGTGATAATGCATGTAACCATGAGAAAAACGCGGATCAGACTTCCAATGCCTTAGTTTTTTTTGTTATTTTCACCAAGACGGGGCGGTTTCACCGTCAGCTCAAGATTAAAAGCAAATTTTATATAAGATCCCAGTAATTTAACACCTAAGCAAAAACTTTTTTGTGAAATATTAACGTATACCGTACTCACATGGAAATTTAGAACAAATCTTTGAATCATAATTACCTTACTAATATTTTTTGTTTTATCTTATTTGTTTGGAAAATTCGATTTTTTTAATTTTATTCCAAGGTATGGGAATGTATGACACAAGGCCACCTCGCCCGAGTTCAATTGAATTGAGACGCAGCTACCCAGCAGATACAGTTGACGTCTATGGTCCATTAACACCGCATTCTGCGGCTGTAGCTATGGGAGGAGGTGGTAATGGAATGAATCCATCACAACATCAACAGCATCAAATGCAACTACCACAACAGCATCAGCAGCAATACGATGAAGGTGCTTATAATTCACAAACTCTTTATGGGCAAACTAATCAAAGTTCAATGTCAACAGAGGTGTTGTATGCCGCTGGTACACCGTCACGAACGAAACCTCGTCCATCACAGCCGCCACCCGCACCTCCTTCAAATGGAAGTGGTGCTGGAACACCAAACACATCCAATGCCAACACTCCAACACGAGGAAGAAGTATGTCAACAAGCCGAGATGCTTTGCCGCCGCCACCACCAATTCCCGATGGCTTAACATCGCCTTCTCTAACCACTCTAAATGGAGGTAATATTGCGGCTAAACTGTTAGCTCGCACCAATAGCACTTCTAGAGTTAGCTCACCGCAATTGGCACCCAGCAGCAGTGTACAGGATGCCAATGCCCTAGTGATGGCCCAATTGAGTAACCAGATAAACAGCTTCAACAACAATACTTTGTCACAACAATTGAATTCACTCAATGATCTTCCACCGCCGCCACCAATTCCAGATCAGGTTGGAAAACTTTAAATTATTTTTCAATAAGGAAATAATACCATAAAAATTTTATAGCACTTACCAAAAATATCACAACCAGCTCCTCCACCACCACCTCCACCTCCACCGGTGGAGGCTCAGACAGCACACCATATTATAAAGCCAATTGCCAATGGTGACATTCCAACATCTATATCTGCAGCAAATGGTGTCATTCTATCAAGCGCAGGGCATATGGTTGGTGGAAAGAAGTTGTTGCCACCATACCATGATTCAAGAAACGATTTAATGAAGGCTATTCGAGATGGTAAGTCTATAAGTTGCATTACAAATCTATGACATTTCGATGAACAAAATTTCTCATATTCTACATTAAACTTCAACACTTTGTAGTCTATAAGTAATCCAAATTTCAGCATTCTACCTTACAATTTTATAAGACTGGTTGCAGGAGGAGTGTATAATAGGTTTATAAACATAATTTTAAACTAGACACAAATAAGTAAACAAACTTTTCTCTGCCAAGTACGTTTTTCAGTTTAGACGTGTCGTTTATGCCAATTTACCAACGATTTCTGTCAAACCCGAATTGAGTTCGTGGTTGGTTCGTTTAAGCGTCTCAGTACGGAACCAAAAAAATAATCGCGGATAGAAGAGCCAATATTTTGAATAGTTTCTCTCAAAAGTAGTAATAAAATAGTAAACAAGAATAGTAGAAAACAATCCTGTGTAGAACGCGTTTCTTTGTCACTAAGCTGGCGATATACATATGTATGCTCTGTTTTTGAGTTGAAATATGCGAGGCATTTTATTAGGTTTACGCATTTTGGGTTCGTATTTTATTCTTGAATTGTTTTATTTATTTCCGTCACCGATGTGTTTCTCAGGCGCATACGCTTTGAAAGCTGCCCTTTTTATGTTGACAATTTAAGATTTAAATCTCTTTAAAATAATATAAAGGGTACATTCATGCTTCGTTGTATTTGGTCTTGTAAAAGTTCAAATTTTATTTTTACTCCAAAGAGTGAACCCATTCTTTCGTATTTGTAACAACACAGAAACTTATATCAAAATCAGGTGACTTTTGTTTATAAAATCACAGTTTGCTTAGATAAATATACAATAGGTCTGTTCCTTTACTTTTTGGGAAAAATTCATAAAAGAGAAATTCAAACTCAAGAGTAAAATGTTCTCAAAGAGACGCAAACTTCAAGAAAGTAAAGGCAACGACAAAAGTTGCCCACATTTAAACGTCAAAAACTATGGTACACAAAAGGTACCGTACAAATTTGTACGAATTTGCAAGTAAGGGAACAGACCTAATTCTCAATGTACACTTTTAGACTCTTCTTAACAATATGGTTGGAGCATTGTTAAAATGTAAAAGTGTAACTAAATGACAGACAGTATATTTTGTTATTGTATTGTAAAAAATGAGCACTTTTACAACGATGCAAAACCAGATGCAACGAAGCGTAAATACGCCTATGTATTTCCAATGAGTTTTATGCAATGTGCGTCACTTTAAGTGCTGTTCGGCTTGCGTATTTTATGCATTCAACTCATACCGCTTCACTTGCTGCAGCAGATTCTCAAGATCCTTATTCATTCTCCGGTGCTACCTACCACACACTATTATGCAGAAGATCGCCTTGTTCCCGAGCATTTATTTGTCTTTTTCGTATTTCTATCCTGGACTGTGTATTTTTATCCTGGACTGTTTTATCAAGAAATTCAAAACAAGACAGTTGCGGAAATAGATCGAGAGAATGAATATTTTAACATTCAAGATAGCTAAGTGCCTGTGTGAATAGTAGATTTTTATTTGGCTTCACAAGTGTATGGAATTTTAAAAGTTAAAAAGGGGGTAGCTGTGCGCTGATTCTAAATTATTATAACTCCCTGGAAATATTAATAAAAGTGGTTTCTCTCATATTTTATAAACCTGGGGTATTCATACTTGAATCAGGCTCAACGCAGTATTTACTATATTTAGAAGCAGCATATTCTTATAAGGACTATAACGTTATTTTTGTTTTTCATTATTCTACAGGTATCACATTACGTAAAGTTGAGAAGTCAGAGCAAAAGGAAATCGAACGAAACACGGCATTACATGATGTAGCATCGATTCTCGCAAGACGTGTTGCAATCGAACTATCTGAATCCGAAGAATCAGAAAGTGAAGATGACAGCGAAGGTTGGATAGAGCCTAATGAAACATCTGCCTAAAGCTAGGTTTATTAAGTATAAGACGTCATGAACTGAGAAGTATAACTGATAAACCATGTTATTAAAGGAAATTTATTAGAGAGAGAAAGTTAAGTATTGAAAATCATCAAAATGTTGAACGTTTTGAAAAAAAAGAAAAGGGACAATTTATACATTGTCTCTTTTAACAATATTTATATTTATTGCACTATTTAAATGTTCTTTTTTTAATAATTGCGAATATACAAAATAATATACAAGTTACATAATTATCAAGCAAATAATATATTAATAGGTTGTAAAATATTAAAGAAAACAAAATATAGCCAACTACTTTTATGTCATTGTAATTATTTTAAATAAATTTGTTCAAACACATGAATATCAGCACATACATTAAGCATGTGAAAAAAATAGTATTGTTTCCGTTTACTAAATCCAACAACTCAACACTTAATCTTGGACGCACATCCAATTTTTTGTTGAAGTTTTTATCGTTGCAATAGTTCCATTTATAATTTTTTAGACCACCTCTTTTTTATTGTCATCGTAGTAAAAATATTGATACTCGTATAAAAAGGAAAAGAAACTCGAAGCCTGAGCAAGAGTCTAAGAATATTCAACTTTATAAGTACATAATTTTAATTTGAAAAATTCTCATGAACCAAGGCGACCGATGTGATTATAATGTAGATTTCGATTGCCTTAACGAGTTTTTGAACTTACGGACAACAAAAATAAAATCTGAAATAAATGCGGCAGAAAATCGCATGTGCGCTTCCGATTATACAGAAATTAGTCTTATTTGTAAATAACAGAACAGAATTGAATTATATAATAAAGCTTCATTTTATTATTGTTTTTATTTTTACTAGTAAACCTTTACTTTTTTGTAAACCTCTATAAAATTTTTAAATAAATATTTGTATTCATACCATTAATGTTTTGGTTAAAACAAATATATTACAAATGGTATGCATATGCAATAAAAAATCAAATATTAAGAATTAAAGACTGCATTTTATTATAACCCTACAGCCTTTAAACGCTACATGTGCCAGGACTTCAATTTTGCAAATTGTTAAAATAAAAGTTTCAGCATTTTTTGTAGTTCTTGCCCGCAGTTAATAGAAAAAGTATCTCTTTCCGCCTCTCAGATCAATGTAGCTTACAGTAGTGTTTCAGACGGAAATCATGGCGATCAAAGAAGCCTTGTCCTTGCTTAAATGTAATGGTGTCTCAGATATTAGCATTTTCACTGACTTCAAGCGGCGATCAAGTCTCTAGAGTCATGCTCTTTCACTTAAAAGGCCTCTGTTGGTACTCTGAGTCATTCTGGGAAATTGCAAGGCTGATTAGCTCGCCAGGAAGGGTACGAATCTTAGGCTTCTGCTAAATGGAATGGCAACACCTAGGTATTAAACATGTAATCATATCTACAACTTAAGCTAGACACTTTCAGCAGGACGAACCATAGATGGGACAATGGGTCAACGTGTCATATATAGGAAGGTGTGATCTAAACTGTATCTGAAATAACATGCTAAAAGGTTGGGCCTGTTTACAAATGACTTCTGAAGGAGACACAGGGACGAAGAAGATTAACAAGACATAGACTTACTGTTATGAATCAGAAAACAAGCGACAGACAAAGCAATTGATATTTGGCAAGAAAAAGGTTGTCACATTCTTCGCACGAACAGGTCATGTATGGCTAGGGTGAGTTAATAATTGTAAAAGTACCGCAACTGTGCAGAATTTGTGACTTATTTTTATTCGCTTTTATAAAGGATAATATCCTTAGTAGTGTTAGAATAATTTCAGTACCATGCCAAACTTCGGGTATCAAATGCTGTCTTGTCTGTGCATCATCGTAATGCTCGATCAACTGAAAACATACCCGATGTGAGTACCTCAGTTGTGAAAGGCCCGGAATTGTCAATTTAATGCCGCGTTCAGCAAGGCAGTTTACAAATACTTGGCGCAACAGACCGTATGTTGTCCATTCGTGTTGTGCGCGTTATTTTTTTTTTTTTTTTCAAACAAATGGAAGGGACCTACAGTTTAGAGTTTAGAGCCATATCCGAAAGGCAAATTGAGAGACCTTGAACTTTTTTTTGTGTTCCCTGGGATTCGAACGTCGAACCTCCTGCTCAGCGATCCAACGCACTAACCACTTGAGCGGTGAGGTCTATTTCTCGCTCGGCCGCTACGTAAACAAAAAAAAATGCAGAATTTGGGGTTCTAAAAATCCAAATGCGATCCTTTGCTGAGGATATGAGGGTCGGATATTTTTTATTAAAAGAGGAAGGTGCCACTGTTACGGTGAATTCTCCGCTTTATGGTTGATCGATAACCACTTGTTTTACTGACCGATCTTAGCGATATTTGGTTTCAACAGGATGGGGCTCCATTTCACAAAACACAGGCAAATTAAGTTAATTAAGCACATCGATTTCCTTGGCCGTTTAATTTCAAGAATTTCTTTTTGAGGGGTTATGCAATAAACAATCCCTAAATTTTGGAGCACTTAAAAACCAACATTCTCTGATTCGCATTTGTGCGATTTTTAGGTTAAGGAGTGTGCCAATTTTTTAAAACATTCGTTTTCGTTTAAAATTTAAAAATTTAAAAGAAAGCAGCTACCTCAAAAAAAATAGTTATTTTAAGAAAAATCTTATGGACGTTGTATTTGGGTCACCAGTTTACTTTAAAATCATGTATTTCGTTCCTATAGTTTAGAAGCTAGAAGGTGCTGACAGACAGATGGGCGCACGGGACCAAGGAGTGAGAGCAATAGGTTTTCGTGATCTATGTGCATACATACATACATGACATGAATATGCCCATGGACGGAATAAAGAGAGTGCGTGCTACCGAAAGGTTTCACAAAACTCTTATCGAGGATGGAACACTTCCGGATAAGAAAATTGGTGATATAATCATATTTACGGATGGGTCCATAATGGATGGCAGAGCGGGGGCAGGTATCTTTTCAGAAGAACTAGAACTAGCCTGTCATATCAGTCTGGGGAAATATACCTCAGTCTATCAAGCCAAGATGATTGCTCTATTACATGCGTTGGATCACTTGATAGAAGGTCAAGTTGTTAGTAAAGATATTACTGTAGCACTGGACAATCAATCAGTGATAAGACGCATGGAGCAAACAGATGTAAATACATCCCTGGCAATGGAATGTGATCATAAGCTCAATGCGTGCTTATCTCGAAATGAGGTGACGCTGCTCTGGGTGAGAGGGCACGTAGGGACTGTGGGCAATAAAAAGGCCGACTTTCTAGCAAAGCAAGGGTCAACCTCAGAGTTCTCTGGTCCGGAACCATTTGCTGCAATCGGCAGAGGAATGGTGGAGCACCTGATTAACAACTGGATCGCGGCGGAACACCAGAGAAGGTGGTTAACCGTAGAAGGTTGTAGGCAGGCTAAAATGGCTATTAAAGGGCTGACTGGAGCGAAGGGCACTGAAATGGGTGGTAGCGTTATCTACAGGTCATGGAAAGTTCTACAGGTCATCTAAAGAAGATGGGTCTTCTGGAGGAGGATACCTGTGAACTATGCCTGGAGGATATCGAGACGGCGGCACATATACTGTGTCATTGTCCGGCATAAGCTAGCAGAAGAAGAGAGATCTTGGAACGCCACTGGGTAGAAAGCCAGAAGATGAACCAGATTTCTATTAAACAGATGCTAGCATTGACACGAGGAATCAAAGCCAGAGAAGAACTGTAAATCTGGAGAGTCTCTCAGGCTAGATGGATCCTGGAAGACCTGGAAGGGACCCATAACTGAGGTCTGATTCGGGATCTCTCGAAATAATATGTATATACATACGGAATTTCAACCTCGCTAATGTAACGCTTTCGTAGAAAAATAATTTTTCAAAATAAAGTTTTTGAATTAATGACAGAATACTTGTATGGAAGGGCCTCTTAGTTGGGCAAATGAAAAATCTAGCTATGATTTTATTACGGATATGACCTTAAATTGTAGGTCCCTTCCATTTGTGTGAAGAAATATAACACGCACAATACGAATAGTCGCGAGAAGCTAGGCCTTTGTTTCTTTTTTTTTGTATTTTTTGCTTCACCTCTGAGTGGCTTTTGTTGCAGTATTTTAGCGAACTGTACACATTGAATAGTTAGTAATAAGGAAACAAATACCTTTGTCTCTGGTGTTTGCGCATGAGTTTTTCATAATTCCTTTAAGAACGATGTTAAAGAAATCGTAAGACCGCGCGTCACCTTGTCTAAATCCTTTTTTGGCATCGAAGGTCTTAGTCAGTTAATTTTTAAAAATTTAAAAAGCTTGATCAGACAACACTTACTTTCTTAAGGTGGAGCTACAGTCCGGGTGGGCCTGGGCCTCAATCAGCAAACGTCATTCAAAGAAACAGTCAAAAGCAACCTACTCCACTTTTGACAAAGTCCATGTCTCTGCGCCAATCAAAATGGGTCTATAGTGACCTGAGTGTGGCGTTGTAGATCTCTTCCTTTCGCGTACGTACATAGTACTTATCATGCCTCTACGCCATAGACCAGGACTGATATGATTAAGGTCTTATAAAGGTTCACTTCAGTTGTTCAGGGGTTTTGCTGTCCAATTGCCTTTTTAAGCCAAACAAATAGCGGTTGGCAAGTTATTCTGCATTAAACCTCAGCGCTGGTGTCGTTGTCTGAATTGATAGCGGAGGATTGGTAGACGCCGTTCTTAACTACCTCAATGTTATATCTGTATACGGTGATGTTCTGTCAGAGACGTGGGTGTTGGTTGTCATTTTTTGCTGACAGCATATACTTAATCTTGCTCTCATTGACAGCTAAACCTATCTTCGCCACTTCCGTATCAATACTCACGAAAGCGCCACTGACATCACCCTATGTTTTTCCGATTATGTCAATGTCGTCGGCGTATGCAAGTAATTGGAAGGATTGCTAAAATTAGATTCATAATTAGTTTTCACTTCTGCGCTTATACTACTAATTGTCGAGCGCAAAAAGAAGCGAATGCATAGTGATTTCGAGCTTTTCGCAAATTGAATTGCTTTCAAGTTATTAAGCTTAAATGTGAAAAAGGAATTTATTACACCATTGGTAAGTATATAAATAATAGCACTACATTTAATATTTCTTTCTCTTCTTCGCTTTTAGAGCTAGTGGACCAGGAGTTTTGAAAACAGTGCTAGAAGAGGAAAGGAAGACTGTTTTTTAAAAAGTCAATGTTGCATAAGAATTTATACTTACTGGCAGGTTGTGCAGATCGGACTAAATTTACAGAAAACTGAAATTAAAAATACGAAATATGTATATATGTATCGTGTAACTGTTTAAAGTTAAAAAAACAAGCACCACAATAAATTACCTACTTATATTACACGTATTATATGGGTAGGTTAGAATCGTATCTGATGCTAATGGGCAGTAAAGAGAAACAAGTATCAAGAAACTGAATTATCTCTTAGTAGGCTAGACTATGCCTTTGAATATATTGTGCCCGTTTTTTTTTCAGCTACATGCACATTATATTGATAATGCCAGCTTGGCAATGCTTCAGATTTCATAAAATTGAGAAATATTGTCTGCTATGAGAAACTAGTTAATATCAACATCAAGTGAATGAGAAAAATTAAATAACCAAACCGATTTTGACCTTGAACAATACACAAATCCACGAATGAATCTACATCATCGGGAGTTCCCAGCGTGCTGATAAAGAACGGTAATTGAAAAGCTGGCATTATAGTGAATGAGAGCAAAAGTTAATATACATATGCAGTCGACAAACTAAATTTATGCTCTATGGGACGTTGACCCCTCATGTCCTTCATGTATAGGGTACCGAGTGCTGCAATATGAACAGGAAGATTGAACAAATGTTGGGTGCTTTCGAAAGTAAATATTCTTCGGCGAATTTTTGGTCCTGTTTATGAGAAAGACGATTGAAGAAAAAGAGAAGTATTTTTCGAACTGTTCCTAGATGTGGATGAAGTTACATCGAGCGAATGGACGACAACGCTCCAGCTAAGATGTTCTTCGAATCCCATGTCACAGGCACAAGACGTCCAGTAAGACCTCTCCGTTTTGAATAAAAAGTTATTGCGGATATTAGTCTAGAAAAATGGAAGCAATTTACATGGAACTGAAGAGAGTGGAAAACTTCAGCGTCTTAGACGGAGACTCTATACGGGTAGGAAGCCCGACAAGTAACCCTCAGGTTTATACTTGTTTCAAAAAAACACTAGTTGCCGTTTAAGGCAGCCCGCGACATGCAGCCATTTGAACTATGTATATTGAACAGAATTGGAGTACGCCGTTCGCTCAAGTTACGGATACTAGTGACCCATACATAATTTTCCAACGGAAACTACAATGTCTACCAAATGTGCGAGAAATTCTTAAGCAATATTTAAAACGAATCACTCGTAAGGAGAACAAAGAAAAAAAGGACGCTGTACACGGCCTTGTCTATTGACAACACAAAAGCTTCTTCAAATTCTTTCCTTACTTCGTACAAAAAAAAGTGTATATATCTCCTATCATGAAAGGAGAAAAGTCAAATCTTAACACTGCTTGCAAGACAGTTGCTGAGAAAAGGATTGGAAAGAATTGCTGGGCTTCCTATACACGAGGCTCAACCTAATTTGATGGAATCGGTAAAACTATTTTGAAAAATGTACTTACAATAAACGTCACAATAAAATAGAATTTATTTTCTAATACTCACTGGATAAGCATGCTGAACAAACGTAACCAATATCGATCACCTCCCTATGGCAGAAGCATGCTGCTCGATAGTCAACTTTCTCAGCCGGTGGAAGAACTAATTTCTTTCTTGTCGGTGGGTCCGGCAGAAAAACCCAAAGCAAATACTGTAACATGCCATCTATCTGCGGTAACCGCAAGTAATGCCCCCCAGTTATATCGCAACCTTGTTGGAATAATTTTAATGTTTTATCAATGGCACAAACATCAAGCGCAATTTTTAGTTTTCTAGCAGTGAAGAATACATTCATGTATGTTAGGTATTGTGAAGCACACTCATTGCTGCCAGTTATGACTAGGATACGGGAGTTTATAATAACGTTGTTTTCTTTATGGCGTAGAGCCTGCCAATAATAAATGAATTCCACATTTTATATTTACTCAAAGCGATTGTACTTACGTTATTAATAAAGCACAAAGCAATAGTCATGCATCCGGCCAGCTTCGATTCACATAATGTTGTGATCTTTGGAGCAGAATTCATTATTGCAAACAGTCTCTGTTTTATAGTCCTCTCGACCAATGTGAAAGCCTCGTATTGACCATCGGCTTGCCGAAATTCCATCGGGCTCGGAACAGGGTAGAGGTATTCACTAAAGTTCTGCAATTATTTTCCAATTGCTAGACATTTATTCCAAAACTTACCTTGAATTATGATGACATGAGAGAACTGCCAGCTTATTTTGAGTTTTCTGCATTAAATGAGCATTTCCGAAAGCAATCGTAGAATCAATTAATTGCGTGAGATGTTGAGGATTCTGCCTTAGAATACGTAGGGATGGATTCGTGTCAAGCACTATTACCAGAAGGCTTACACTATTTTCGTCTAAAATAGGAAATAATTTACTATTTTCCAAAATATTATAATTCAGTTTCCATCTAGAATACCTTCCGCCATAATTCCGTAAACAAAAAATAGTAATTAATTACAGAAAGAAGCCACAGTATACAGACCCTTGTACCATAGGGAGAAATTCTGCTTTTATTTTTCAACAAATGAATTCAGTATTTTTTTAGTTGGGTTAGTACGCGGTTTCTAGGAGAAATTCATTTCATCCATACAACTGCAGAAAGGGATCGTTCCCGTTTTCAATGAATGACCGTTTTAGTTGCGAATAGCACAATTAAAATGTGTTGTACGTCATAGCACAGAAATTGAGTTGTGATGCGAATCATCATCACACTTTCACTTATATGACGGTAGATCAAGACTATTCGCATAAGTCTACCTCTATTTTGCTCATTCTACGTATAGATATCTTTAGATCGATGTCTTTTGTACGTTTGCTGGGGTCTTCAATAGTCAAACCTGTCTATTTATCAGAGACTCGTTTTGGCTTCACCACTAGAGATTTTCGCTTTCTTGGCCGACAAGTGAAGCCCGCGAACGACCTGATTTGAATCTTAAGCCGGTTATTCGTGGATGCTCTTTGCTTAGTCTTCTACGCCCTCAAAAGAGAACTCAGGTGTGATGATTTTCTAATCCAATCTTCGAGGGCGCTCTTTACTTGGTCCCCTACTCCCTGAGACGAATAGTCAGGCGACACGACTAGTGAGTCATCTGGCAATTGGCTTCAATTGCTTTATATACATACGTATGTATGTACATATTATGTATGCACGAAAAACTGAAATAGAAATGTTGTACAATATACAGGGTTGTAAACGTCAAAAGTCGAATTTGTTATTCCAGTTTTTATGTAAAGAACGCATCTTTAAAATTAAACTGAAGTAAAATCGGAAATTGACGCGTACATAATTACATATTATGTACGTAGAAAACGTGGTGGAGAAATTTAAAATTAAACAACTCATTGTTGTTAAAATTAAAAATTGAACGTACTCGAAATGTTCATTCTAAAAGTGAATTATTTTGCATATGTGTGAATGGCAAATGAATGTGGGCAAAGAACAGCTGTTATCTTTCCATACAGAAATAATCTATGGCACCGGAGCATGGTGTTGTCAATTTTATGCGGCACGAGTGTTATTGACAGGAGGTTAATATTTAAATAAAAAATAATAAATGTTAAAAACACGAAATATTCTGTTTAATCAACGACGATGGAAAGGCGGAAAGCAGCGATGGGTAACTTAATAAATGTAATGTTATTCAATACATTTTCACACTTATTTGTCAGTCGGTCATGCAAAGGAAAAAAACTGTTACAGATCGTGTGCTAGACAATTTCGACGACTTCTATGGGTCAGTATTTGGAATCCGGTGGAACAACATGCGAGCGGCACTACTCTGCGAACATAAGTACATTGCGATGGTGAATAATTTTGGCGAGACGGAAAAGACATGCAATCTATTGGAGATGGATGGTAAGAGCATTTCGTCTTTATTATTTATCATCTAGGATAATACCGGTAAACTGGGGGTATAACCTTGTAGAGGCCTACAATCTCTGTCTTTGGACGCAATTTCGGCAGTAGGTTTTATTTTGCGATTTACAACAATTTTTTTATTGTATGAGATTTCCAAAGTTACTGTTGTAGAAACTGCTGTTTCTAATTTTTACTTAATTGACTAACTATAAAAACAGATCTCACAACTGATTCGTATTTAAATAGGTGGCACACAAACGCTGGAATGTTCTGCTCGAGTATGGGATTGCTGGTTATCAGAAGTTTTATTCAGATAAACTTTCTAATACCTTTCGCTATGAACGTCAAACTTTCCGAAAGGAACAATCAATTCTCCGATGATTTTACCTGTATTACATATGTGAATGGCGGACATTCGGGAAGCATGATGATTTCATACCTGCCACCTTCATAAAACAAGAGCGGAAAGTGATGATTGCGTATATAAGGTAATCTAAGATCACTTTGATTCAAAATGATTCGACCCACTCTATGCCACGAAAAATATTACCAAGCAATAAACTTTTCGCCTCCATACTTGGGAAACTGACATGTTGCCATCCATTCTCATTAAATTTATCTGTTTTAACGGATGGAAGAATACTCGCGCGTTTTTTCTAAGACTCTAAAAATCTCAAAGATTATTAGACTAAAAAACATCGCCTGTGTTTTCGAAGCGGAAACACTCAAACAAAATATAGCAATATGCTTTTAGACAGCCATCACACCGCTTTCCTTAGTAAATACATCTTCCAAACTGGTTGGGCAATGTAAGAATGAATTCGGCTGCAAAATGATAAGGCGGAGTATTCTCACACTTTCTTGAACAGTTCTTTTGCCAGTGTCCTACCATAGCAAAGTGCATACATAGTTTTTGGTCAAAACCCCTTTTTAACATCACAAATAATCTCCCGGGGAAAAGAAGTTGACCCACCCTTATCAACTGGTTGAATTTAAGACCTCCCAACCATCAAACATAATCCAAAATCGTTAGGTCACAGGAGTTGTTGTAACAAAACTGTACGCTAACTTACATCACAACCTGTTACCGTACCGATACGTAAGAATATTAAATGCAAAAGCTCCAGTCCTACTATTTAAGCAATTTCCAAATTTTGACGAGGATTTGCACCCATACATATGTAAATGCATGCCTTAAATAAATTAAGTTTTCTTAACAATAGTGTGTCAGCTAGCTAATAAAACTCATTAATTTTTAGGAGCCATCAATATAAAATCCCTTTTAGACTTGGCCAAAGAACGACGCGAAAATGCTGACATCTTACCGAATCAAACGGTTTACAAGTTAGACGATCGACTCGAAACTATTATTAAAAAGCAGGAAGATCGAGAAAAACAATCAATTTATCCAGAAAGTTCTGAGGAAGATGATAATAACTCTAAGCAACATATACGCAGAACCGAGAACCAATTAAAAAATGAAGCACGTAATGATCATGATCACATAAAGAACAAATTAGCTGCAAACAAATCACTTCAAGGAGCAATTAATGAAAATACTGAATTGGACGCCCGTCGAATTATAGACAGCGAAATTGAATCTGGGGGCTTATACGACTATGTGCCAGCGACAAAAATCAAAGGCATGGAAGACTGGATACCAGAATCCAATTATTTCAAATATTACCAAACAACAACGGACTTCCCGCTTAAAATCGAACTAGAGACAGAGCTTGCATATCCTGATGCTCTCTGCCTTTATACATATGAGATGGGAAATTGTTCTACATTCAAAGCACCCTTTAAGTGTCTTACTGGAGCACTTTCTCATTACCTAATGGATGGAGCTTCAATTTTAGCACCACTCTTTTTAGATGTCAAGCACGGAGAAAGGGTACTCGATGCGTGTGCTGCGCCGGGTGGAAAATCGCTTTTCATGTTGGAGACAATGCATCCAGAGATTCTTATCTCTAATGATGTACAAGAAAGCCGTGTTAATCGTATCCGCAAGGTAATGAATGAATATCTGTTTGACTTTAAAGACCGATGGGAGGGCAAGCGTTGCCTACTAACTCAGCGTGATGCTTGTAGTATCGATGAATATGGAATGTACGACAAGATTTTGGTGGATGTTCCATGCACTTCGGATCGACATTCACTTATAGAAAATGATAATAATATCTTTAGATCGACACGGCTAAAAGAACGTTTAAGATTACCTGAGCTACAAGCTAGTATATTGACCAATTGCATACGGCTTTTAAGGCCTGGTGGAAGCTTGGTCTATTCAACCTGCACTCTTAGTCCAGTTCAAAATGATGGTGTTATACATATGGCAATGCAAAATGCATTCAACGAATATGGTATTACAGTTACTATAAAAGACTTAAGTTTATTAATTAACTTATTTAGCGATATATACAAATTTGAAAACCCTAAGGGATTAAAGTACGGCCAGATGGTTGTACCATATTTGCCTGCTAACTTTGGTCCAGCATATTTCTGTAAAATCACAAGAAATTGAATTGGCAAATAAATAAAAATGTGTGTGCAAAATAAAAATCTTCTCTTTTATTGCAAACTTATGTATGTATGTTCTCGTATACCAACTACTTTGTTTATTGGTAGTCTTGGTCGCAAGCACTGAACCTGTAAGTGTCGCACCAGATAATGCGGAAAATGGGTGTACGATACGCATAGAAAACTGTCTTAGACGGAACGTAGCGCCAATAGCTCCGACTGGACGTCTGATCGTACATGAGCCCAATTACTATTCTTACCTTACCTATTTTCGCTGTCTGTAGGAGTATTGGATGAAAATGGAACATGTTTGATTTTTTTAAACATAGCTTAGTAGGCTTAGAACCGATCTATTCATGTTGATCGATGTCAGTCGATTTTTATATTTAAAGGAAGAACGTAAAAGTAGAGACTACTGCCCAACTTTTTCGACCGATCCTGTATCGAAGTTTGTTTTCTTTTTAGTAAATTTCTTGGCAACAACTACACGGGGACGAGTTCGCTTATCTTGTGTGGATCGTGTGCGGTAAACTTAATGGACGTTTAAGGCAATTGGTCGCACTTTGACCTTTTTTTGACGCAGAGACTACGATTCAACTTCTTTATCTGAACCTTTTTAGGGTTCTGAGCGAAAACAACTTGAAATCTCTTTTAAAGTTGATTAACCCCCAGGAGATTTTTTTTCTTTTTTGCAGAACGGTTCATCATGATCATAAGGTCCTGTAACCCTGAGCGGGGCATATGGCAACGACAAAACTCTTCAATCCTTCACGGTATACGGATATTTTAATGTGACCGAGTTTTGTACTGGGACTCTACTTCTGCTAAGTATGTTGATCTTCATGTAGGTTTTTCCAATCCACCTGTTTCACAATATTTTCGCTGCCTTAAGAGACATCCAACAGCTTTTGACTCGTTTTACGTCACTATTCTTTATTTAATATAACTTGCGGCCAACTGATCTTTGAGATGTATCGCAGACATTGATTGACGAAAGCCTGAAACACTCTCGAGATCCATATATCTGTGGCCACAAGCCATAACCGCTAAAGTCGACTTAAGACGAAAACCAAATGTTTCTATAATTTTCATTGTAAATAAGACTAATTAAAGAAATAACAAAATGTTGGTACAATTAACCGTTATTTGCACTTTGATAATCAGTATTGGTCTGTTACTTAAATGAGTAAGTTTTTTTTCAAACTGAAAATTAAATTTGAAAATTTTTCTTCTGAAAATTCAATTTTCGACTTTAGCGGTTATGGCTTGTGACCACAGATATGTTTGTAGAGACTTCCCCGGTTTCATAGTTTTACAATAGCCCGAATTCCACGCTAGATTCGAACGGCTTTAACTTAATGCGTAAGAAAATTTTATTGGGGTTCCAAAGTGAAGACAGCATTAATTACGTTCCGTCGTTACATGACACAAAAATGACCAACCTCTTCATTCACTTGAGGTCATTAACACAATTCGTTCAGCCCGCTGATTGTATTTGCCAGGAAATAATCCATATGGCTTAGTCCATCAAAAGGTCTCCAATGGATATCTTGTTTTTTATGTTATACGTACGGTAGGTATGTACATACATCGTCAATCGTTAGCAGAAATAGGGCTTGTGACAGTATGTCTCTTTTTTGTCTCACTCCGACTTCGAAGGAGTCGGAAAGCTGCTGCTTATACATAATAGAAAGGGTTCGATCTCTAATAATTTATGAACCAAATTAAAAAAAATCTGAGAGGAAGCCGCAGAAAAAAAATTTTGGTTTTCAGAGATTCGAACATATGTATGTAATTCGGGCTACTGACCCATTGGACACAATGCAACCAATCTAGAAATACCACAAATTTAATATTGCTGCAGATGTAAGGACGCGACTCGTAAGAGGCTGCCTAGATACAGCTGTTCACCAATAGCTAGAGAAAATCAAAGTGCGGTAAGCAATCCTTACTTAATGAAATCTCAGGAAGAAATATACGAAACCTAATCCTCTATGGTTCCAAAAAGATCCAAAGCGCTTATTGAAATTCTTTGAAACGCTACTTCTGCCTACTTAAGTATGTACCAGTTTTTTTATAATTCGACTTAAAAAAAAAAACTTTTCGATTCAATAGGAAAGATTTAAATATTCTGATAACCTTGGCATTTAACCAATCTTTTGTTTTGTGTCTTGAGAATTTATTTGAGTTTGTTCAGTGGCAATAAAGTTACTATGAAAATGTACTATATTCAATCATTATCTTGAGTATGCTGTTGTAAATTACATGTTAATTGCAGACTCATCATTTGTGTAAGCAGTGATTAAGGTCTTCGGCAGAACATATTCTAAAATTGGAACGGTACAGAGAAGATTAACATCAGTCGGGACCGCACTACAACAGGTCGTCAAAGCCATCGAAAGAGGACAAAACCATAGGAACGCATTCGTAGGAGTTTTTCTTTATATCAAGGGCGCCTTCAACAATATTTAAATATGTATGTATCAAGCATCATAATGGCACTCAAGAAAAATTTAAAATATACCGGATATCTACGATTAGCTACTGTATACGCAAATCGCATAATCATTGCTTCAAGCGCAAACATTAACACCAGCAGCAATACTAAACATTTCTCCAGTACATATCGGACTGGCAGCCATAAAATTAAGAGCCATTGGTCTGTTTGACGAGCGGTCATAGCAGAACCTGGTAGAATCATAAAAATAGTGAGTAAAATATTATCATTCTTAGATCGTCCAAGTGATTTTGATGAGAACAAGTTGATTTCATCCATAACTTAGCCCAGGGAGCAATTACAGCCATAGTGAACACCACATCATCATTTGTTAGGGATTGCAAGAATTAGCTTAACTATCTAGGCAACAATGACGAAATCCACATTTTATAGATACCGGGAAACTCTGTTGTAACAGGAAACGAGAGAGCAGACCCACTGGAAAAAAGGGGTCGGTACAAGAGGGTAAACCGCAGACAACGACTCAAAGTCATCAAAACAGCCATCATAAAAATAATGGCCACCAAACCAAGCAATGCTATCATACAGTAGATCAACTTTGAGACTAATGCTGGGATCTCAGTCGCCTTCAGAATAGGATCCGAAAAAGAACCGTAACACTTCTTTGATCCATGTCCGGCAACTGCAAGACGACATTTAACTGTAGTGTCCATGTGGATACCATAAATGAATATGAAAAATGAAAGCAAACACAAGCGGTTTTCCAGGCCGTGTTTTATCTAACACTAACCCGTCTCCCTACAAACAACCCCGTATCCTAATTCTACTAGCACCGGCCTTATGGAGCCATAACCAATCAACCACCTATGCAAGACATTCACGCGACGCTGTAATTTACAATCTTCTAAATGAAAAAAAATTCCGATTTCGTTTAGTTATATTATTACTTCTCGAGAGTGCACTCTATCGAAACTTGAAACTTGGCTCTCCAAAGGTCTTAAGAACGCCATTTTAGACATCTACTTGACTTTACTTAATAATACTGGGGATAAATGTTCCTTCGAGTAATACTAGAATGATGAATACTAATGCAGCGCTTTACGAAACGTATTTCTTCCCTTGAGTAATACCAGAATGATGAATGCTTATGCTTACAACTTCTATACTAGTGCTCCTACAGCAAAATATTTCTACCATTGGCTTCCGCCGGTGTGCCCGACTGTTAATATGACAGATTCCATTTCCATATTAATGGACCGCGTATGTACTTCTAAGGGTTACGACGGTTCTTTTGCATTTTTCTTTTGTTGCCAGTAATAACCGCTAACTTATAATTAAACAAAATAATCCATTGGAAGATATACATATTTTTTATTATACATATCTGTTCTAAGTACAATTATTGCGATAAATAAATATTTTATACTTAACATTGATTTGGTTAATAAAAGAATCTCAGTTTATTTTAAAAAAATATTTGTTCATTTTATAAAAAAAATATATGTATGTATGTATGTAGGAAAATAAAAAACACTAATTTGACATTTAATACATTGTACAACTGTGCATCATTTAAGTACAGTAATAGATCTGTTCACGTAGGCATTAGAAATATAATATTCATTTCTTTAAGTACTTGAAAGTTAAGTAAGTAAGTAATGGCAAGTTATGAGAGAGGAACTAAATGCTTTTGTACTCGATATACACTGGGTGAAAATTCAGTTATAAAAAATGTACCTACTATTTTTATCCACAAATTTGTTTATGTTCACAAACATAAAAAAAAATTATAAAAGTTATGTAAAAATGTAAGGTTACTAGGCTTAATAGTGCTTGAGTAATAGACTAAAGTTTTAGGGACGTTTTTTTTTAATACAAGTTTGCGAATTTCTTTTAAAATTTGTCTTAAAACATAGTTCTAAGCTGAAATTAAATACCAAGAAAATAAATTAGGTTTTCCTTGATTTAATGTTCAGCTTTCTTGTCATTTTTTGCTCGCAAATAATTATAATATTTAATTTTACTAAACTCTCTCTCAAATCACTGAAATTTGTCAGTTCACTATGTTTTCTTGAAAAGTACGTGAACAGGCCTAGTATTATTTAAGTACATTAATTTCTTAGATATTAATACATTTAAATTACTCAATAATATATGCATCAATTTGCCTTTTACTTTGACAACATTTTATTACTAACATAAAACTCTTGTTTTTATTTTCTTTCCACCTTAAGCTCGCATTTTATTAATAATCTCTCTATTTTTGGACTTGAGTAGTACTGGTAGTATTTTTCAGTGGGGTATTTTCATCCTGATCGGCACGTTCAGTGTCGGTCTTTGATGGCGTTTTATTCCATGATTGTTCCTCACCCGAAGCAAAGATTGTAAATACTATGAATTCAATGGCAAACAGAACGATGGTTACATAGAAAATAATTCGCCAAGCTCCAATAGTTTGCTGAGAATGAAAAATAAAGAATATTAAATTATAACACCGCAAACAAAATTCAATACATAAATAAATAAATAGTAACATTTGCCTATTCCGCAAGGAATACTCCACAGCTTATAATATCTTTTCTCTGACAAACATCGTCCGGGCTGTACCATTCTTCATTAATCTTAAGGCGGCTTTTGGCTCCGTCAACAGGAAAGCCCTGTTCTTTAAACTAAAGAATCTGAGAGTTTCAACAAAAATGCAAAGGCTGTATGAAGAAAACACTACACTACTATGTGGGAAGGGAACTGGCTCCAATCAAAGGGTAGAATTGTCTTCCCATACGAGACCGAGTCCTATTCGCAGAGCCATTCTGAACATGGCAAACAAACTATTGTAAACAAAAACAATGTTTGGCCTACGGATATTTTGGAATAATAAGGGCTATGAGGCCATATTCTAGAACAGTACTACCCCTACACATAGTACTAGAAAGGATCGCCAATTATAATAAAAGTATTGGTTGGAATTTTCAGTCCTAACTTTAAACTTTCTACGCCATTATTACGCTCTACTTCTTGTGCTACCGAGCTCTCTGTCCGAGAGTGCATCGAATGAAACCTCAGAAGATCGCACATAAACATCCTATCAGATAGCCAAACAGCCCTAAAACCTCTCATGTCCTTTAACTTTGAGTATAAGCTGGTTTGGGATTGTCTTCCAACTTTCCTAGCTAGCTGTCCATTTTGACTCAAAACTAAGCCACAAAAAGGAATAGAGCAACGAACCCGACCAATTTAAACTTAACACCACTAAATGGTAAACCGATAGATCGAAAGCACTACGAAGAACGGAATTGGGCATTTCCTACCAGACGCAGATATTCTGAACGACATTAAACTGTAGGTTCTTCAAATCGTGCGAAAAATATAACACGCATAACACGAATGACTGTGAGAGAAGGTAGACCCCTAGTCCCATATGGTCCCTTTGTGCTACAAATTTTACTTTATGATAGCATTAACTCTGAAGACATTTCGATGAGTACTTTATGCATATGTAACTTGTTATAAAAAATTTTGAAACTATCAAGTCGTACAGAACGTCGAAAGAGACAAGTAAAGGGTGGACCCATGTGTTGGTTACTTTTTGAAGAACATGCTATTTCGATGATAATATGGACAGATGGCATGGAAGATCTATCGGTCGGGCACGACAACACGCCACTTTGTTCGTGCTACGATAATCAGGAAAAAGAGGCAGAACACGCGATGTTCGAGTATCAGCGTTTTATACCAAGAGATAGAAACTGCGATCCCCAGACCCAGATCTTTGCAGATCTGATAGAGTCGGAAGAGACCTGGCACGAGGGATATGTGACCAGCGTTCATGTTGAACTGAGGAAAATCTAGCGCCTAAAAATAGAAAACGACGAGCTGATTAAAGTCTAAAGGCTAAACAATCCCACAAAGAAGTACCCAAAGGTACTCGTGGGTGGTAGAAGTATGCAAGGTGTGTGTTAGTTAGTATGCGTCGCTCATGAATTGAAGCAATATGACCAACTTCGTTATCGCTTCTCTGAGAGAAAACCCGATTTTGGTCATAAAATTAACTTTACGAACGAAGCTCGTTTTCACCTCGGAGGCTATGTGGCTATGCTATTTGCTATGTGGAAGCAAAATTCTTGGATTTGCGCTTAAGAGTAATGACAACCGTTCTTTTATAATAAAACTGGTAAAAATGTTACGGTGAACGGAGTGCGCTAAAGAGACATGATAAATGATCCAAAGCTCCGGTATACTATGAACTTCTTAAGCAAATTTAAACGGTTCATTCAGAACGTTATCTCCACTTCATGTATTGTACATGGAAATTTAAGGAAAATGCCCATCTTTGACCAACTGAAAGTACCAAAGGGTGTATGGGCCTATTGATCTATCCATCGAAATAGAAGCAAAATATACCATCTAGTCGGCGTGAGAACCACTGGAGAGCAATGCTTAGTATCATGCCTTTAAATTTGGCGGTGGAGAAGGAAGATATACTAAGTGCTTAGATACCGGACTATAAAGCCGGTGACTTTACAGATCATCTGAGAATACTATAAAACATTCATCTTAACCCAATTCTTAAGGTCTCAGATACTGTGCTCAAGATATTCCGATTGTCCAGGAGTTTCGAAGTTATCATAGGTGACCACCAAGATTGGAAAATCGAACATCGAAGATAACACTATCAAATACGCAATCTGGTATAAGAATGATTTAAAATTGAAAAGTGAAAACACTTTGCTGGGGTGTAGTTTCCCAACGCGCGACGGCGCTTGAATGGTGACCAACAATATTTCAAGTAGAAGTTTATGCAACTGAACTATGTACACGAGAATGTTTGCGGAGAAGAATTAATGCTGCTCGTATTTACATATATATTTTCAGACAGTCAAGCAGTACTAGTTGCCCTAAGCTAAGGTCTAAGCTTATTTGGAATTATCTCAATCTCCTGCAAAGGATCGTACAGGTAGCAGTGCACGCTAAGGCCCTAGCATGGTACATGAAAGGTATAGTGATGGTATGAGGGAAGAGCACGAAGCCTTTTGGTTCATTGTTCCTTATATATTGTGGTACTGCCTCTAATTTTGTTGAAACCAACCATCCTATACGAAACATATCATGTTCTAGATTGGAACTTGTGCCAGGTCCTCCTCCTTTTGACGATTGAGATAATCACACGGCAAGTGTTTGATAGTTTCGATTTCTTCTGTGCCATGACAGCTCCTGTAGTGATCAGGTGAGTTTATGTCTAGTCTGGCGAATGCACAGTTATATGAAAGGTAACCAAAACTTCTAATTTTTCCAATACGTTTTCAAGAATATACATATTTCGGTTTACAAAGAATCTATAAATGCAATGTTTTTGTGTAGGTTTAAGTTTTCAAGCATTAAACAAAAATTCTTGTGCAATTCAAAGTTAGAATCATAAAAGCAAGAAGGATTTAATTAAGGTGGGCCACATTTTGAAGATGGTAGCAGAAACCATAAAAATCACCTCATACAGTCATCTCACTCTATTTAAAACACCCTCTATGTATTTATATTATAATCTAAAAATAGTATACGTACATTTCCTCTTGTAATAAAGCCCACAAAGAGCGGTACAATAATACCGGGGAGTGTAGCTGCAGTGTTTGTTACAGCCACAAGGGTTCCTGCGTAGTTGGGTGCAATATCGATGTGATTAGAGAGGAATCCAGCGAACATGCCACCCATTCCGATGATTCCTAAAGCCATCAAAACGACAGCTGCTGTGTGTCGGCAACCAATATAACACAGGCTAAACAAACATATTCCAGGAATTAAAGTGGCAAAGCTAGTTGCTGTCTTTCTGCAGGTGGTTGTTGTAATTTTACCTAAAAATAAAAATAAATTAATACGTGCTATTATTTGTCCAAAATATATGTATGTAGTACATACCCTTTGCCTTTAGAGTATCCAAAAGCTTGCCCAACACAATACTGAAAAGGAACATGGGATAGTAGGGAAGTGCACTGGCCACCGCATTGCTCGAAACGTTAAACTCAAGCACTTGTTTCATATAGAATGGAATCTCAATTAGGAACATATACCAGCCCCAGTTACTGCAAACGTGGGCAATTAGAATAGCCCAGAAAGGTAGTGAAGTCAATACTGCTTTCCATGGTACAGGAGGATGTTCTTCTTTAACGCCTTCGATTTGTGTGGTACCCAATTGTGAGTTAATCATTGTTCGTTCCTCATAACTGATAAGTGGTTGCTTACTAGGACTGTCCTGAGCAAGAATTACCCATAGGACCAACCACAAACAACTTAGTCCACCCATCACATAAAAGACTGATTCCCAACCAAATTTGGCAGCAAGTACTCCAGCCATTAAGATGGACTTAGCCGTACCAAAAGCTGTTCCAACGTATATAATAGTTGACATAACACTGCGTTCATTTGGTGGAGCCCATGCAGCAATCATGCAATGCATAGCGGGAAATGTTGCACCTCCACCAATACCTTCAAGCACTCGCAAAATTATAAGTCCAACATAGTGTACTTTGGTTAGGACTGGTGTAAGCAGTGTGCAGATAACATTTATGGAGACGGAGAAAAACATCACCCACTTTGCGGAATAGTTTTCAGCAACACGAGCCCCGGGCATCTGCGATACAATATAACCCCAAAAGTAGCAACTGAGAAGCGTTCCTTGTAGAGGTTCACTCCATGTAAACGGTCCGTCCTGAAATAAAAAAATAATTTTATAAGTTAAATCAATGCAAAAAGTAATTGAATAATTGAAGCATGTGTTAACAAAAGCTGAACCTTTTTGCGTGCATTAAATTTTATGAAATATGTATATACGTTTGCATGATAAAACGATCCACAGCTAGAAATACTGTGGTTGAGGTCTGAGCAAAACTGAGCTGCTACAACCTTCGTCGATAGCGTATCTCGTAACCTCTCGAGAAGTCTAATACTTTTTGCGTGCATTAAATTTTATGAAATATGTATATACGTTTGCATGATAAAACGATCCACAGCTAGAAATACTGTGATTGAGGTCTGAGCAAAACTGAGCTGCTACAACCTTCGTCGATAGCGTATCTCGTAACCTCTCGAGAAGTCTAATACCACCATCACCAAGGGCCGAAAACCTGTGGAAACGATGTTAATAAGCCATCAGTGAAGTCGCAACTAATGTGCTGGGTTTCGCCAGACCTCAACGAAGAGACCTCTAGTTTGACGAGGAATATCTCCAGACACACTCAGCAAAACAAGAGACCACAAAGAAGGATTGAGTGTTGCTCGTTTGCACATTTCAAAAATCTAAAGAGGTGAATGTGTGCCTAACGAATGGAATCTCAGCATCGTTTCTGTGATCCACAAGAAAGGAGACCCACAACGTCATAGGCATCAGTTTCCTTAACATAGAGTATAATATCTTATCTGCCGTGTTGTGTAAGCGTCTGAAATCGTTTGACAACAAACTGATCGGCCCCTATCAGTTCGGTTTTAGCAAAATGGTTCGTTTAACCGCCATTGTCGCCATTGTCCCATAGAAATAACAATTCTGCACGAAATGCGTATCGAAATTTACGGGAAAATTTTGGTCAATTTCATAGTCCTACTGAGCGAACTATTCGCAACGTAGTGAAAAAAATTTAAGAGACCGGAAACGTGGCAGATAGGGTAAAGTCTATGCATCATCCGCATGGCGTCTGTTTTGCCGAAATATTGCTGTTGAAAGTGTATTGCATTGTGGTCAGGCGGCGTCATTGGGCCTTATTTTATGGAATATGATTAGTTCAGACTCTAGCAGTCAATGGTGAGCGCTATAGGCGAATTGTAACCAAGCACTTCTAACACGAAATTGAAGATATTGAAATGGAAGACCTATGTACGGTTTCAATGGAATGGTGGCACTTCCAATCGAGTGAGCCCGATATTAGTTTGTCAGACGTTTTCAAAAAATTGCGTGAAAACGACCAAAAGGTTCTTCTTCTCTATCACGAAAATGCACCATCACACATTGCATCTTCAACCAATGAGTTTCTAACCGCTTCAAATTTGGAGTTGAAGACTCATCTGCCTTACAGTGCGGACGTACATATGTAGAAGCTTACGACTTCTACTTATCTGACTTCAAAAAGGATAAAATGTACGCAATGCTATTTAGCAGTTTTCTAGCAACTTTGGAAGCCTACCAAAGTCTTGCTTTAAAAGAGCCTTAGGATCAGTGGGCTCAGAGCTTTTAGCATTGGTTCCAGGGCATGCAAAAATTAATGTGTACAAGGTAAATATTTCGGAAAACAAGAAAACTAAAAAAAAAAATTAATTTTGAAGTTTCCCTATTTGACAACCACCGCACCAGTTTCACGGAAAAATATATCAAGAACGTTGCACCAATTTATGCTTTACCTTTATTAGTTGTAAATTCAATAGAAAATTGCTTATATTTACTTACCTCCATTGCAACAGCAACTTGGCCATCAGCAGCAGCACATTTTTCAGGGTTGGTTGCATTATTTCCAAGATTAGATGAACCATGTCCTCCATCATGTCCTCCATGTCCAATCGCTGTGTGATTTAACATCGCAACCATTGCCACGCTAAGGTTGACTTTTAAGCCATATATAATGGCCATACCAATCGAACCAAGAATGGCAAGAATATATCGTGCGGGAATACATCCTTTAAGAAAAAATAGAAATCAAAATAAAAATATTTTAAGTACGTTTATACTCGTGTAGTATAAGAATAGATAATATGTATATTTTAAAAAACATTCGAAAAGATAATTCATTGCTATGTATTACCTACTTCAATACGATCAATACGAATTCTATTATCTGACAGGACATTGTCGGCTTGGATACCATCTTAAAAAAATAGGCTCCTATCTAATTCAGATACATATAGACCTTGTGTAGAGCATGAAAAAACTTTGGAACACATTCTCCGTACATGGGATGCGGCAGCCAGAAAAAGACTACTCTACTTGCCGTACACCTTCAAGCGTCTTAGCGACTAATTCGCGTTGTGTTTCAGTGTGATAGACCTTAGTAAGCAGTGATCGTCATGTTATGCCCTTCTACTTTTCTTACAAAGTTTTCAAGTAAATGTCGCTGAATACATTGAAGTCCTAGAGGTCCCTGAGGTCCTACTTACATACATAAAAGCGAAACCGCATGAACTCGTGTACTGTCTCCGGAGTATCTTCTGGAATCATGTGCGGCACTGACCCACAAAAGACTCAAATACTTGGGCAAGTACCAATTATCAGCTGAGGATATGCCAACCATGAACCCGCTTCTCATACTCAGATTCTTAAAAGAAACTGGTCTGGAGAAAGAGCTCTATGGTGAATTATTCTCGCCAAGGCAAAGCTAGAGGATATGACCCTCAAACACAATTCTGATGGAATCAAGATGCGAGGGGAACTCTGACGAGGGAACGAACCTGTCCAAGGCAATAGCAGGGGGCCCAATAGACCATGCAAGATGACCCTACACAAATACAATACAATACAACTCATTCAGTCAGTTTAATATTCCTGGATAGGATAGCGAGAAAGTTGACAGCTTTCTTTATCTAGGAAGCATTGTCTGAGCCGATGGTGATACCGAACTTGAATGTAGCAGCAGAATCGAGAACGTAAAGGCTACGATCGGTAAGCTATCTATAGTTCGGATGCATACAGAACTAAGAGCAACCTCTGAATGTTTCGCTCCAACTTTGAGTCAGGACTTCTATGTGGATGCAGATAGCTGCAGACTTTCGTGAATAGATGTCATCGCATCATATTGAGGGTTTTCTGGTCAATTGCGAAATCGTCTCTTAAACAAACAGCTCCATATGAGTTCAAGACAGGTGCGCATAGGTATAGGGCGAAGGAAGTGGCAATGGTTCGGTCATACTTTACGACGTGAAGACAACTCCATTGCGAACCATGAAATGCAATGGAATTCGTTTACCCAGATGAGTGGGTCACGCTAATCAAACTTGTCGCTGGGCAATTGTCGAGGACTCGAGGGTATTTAGGAAGAGCTTGAGAGCTGAAAAGCGTTGCACAAGAAGACTCACAAGCGTTGTGGATGCCCTATTCCTATGGTACGACTACAATTAAAGGATGGAAAGTTAATTTCCAAAACTCAAGATGTCGAAGGAGCTCTATAATAGATGTTTCCAACGCAGGGTATGGGATCATTTCCATTAAATTTAATATTATCTAACTACCAGTAAGAGCTCCAAAATTTGTTAACTTTTCCGCACATAAATGACTTTAATAAACGATAAGGTCCACAACAATCATTATTTCCCTAAACAAATACCACTCCCAAAAGTTATTTTTAGAAAATTATGACTTCACACACTGTTTATACTGGGCAACGTAAAATCTTAGCACCCGAGTATTATTTCGTGAGATCACGTCATAGACAAAGTAATAAATACGGAAATGATACATTAACCCAAAAACCCAATAATACAGCTTCAACTACACTTTAATTATAACTGACTAAGAAGGCAAATTAACAATGAAATTATTTTCTGATGAAAAGAATTTTGTTGAGCCGACAAAAGCTAAGAAAAATATAAAGCATTCCTTATATGCTATTATTCTGTCGATAAAAGAAATAAATAACGCTCTTACGTCATGGATTTTCTGTCGTCTAGCGTCAGGGCCGTAAAAATTCCGCACCCTATTTAAATAAAATATGCACGTACATATGTACATATGTAATAAGATTATTTTATTCAACAAATTCTAAAACATATATAATTAAATATGTGTAGTTTGGTCAGTCCTAACTGGGGCAGTTTGGATCACATTTCGAAAATGATTGTCGTGTTTTTAGAAGACTGTAAAAAAAAATTGTTAGAAAGATGTTTTCTTTCCATGCTTTGAAAGCAAAGTCTTAGAATGCTATAAGAGCCATTTGTTGACTATAAATCTAGACTATTTGAATTCACAGTCGCAAAACAAAAAAAACTGCTATCAGTCGGAAAATTAACGACTGAAAGTGTACACGAGAAAGTTAAGTGTTTCAAATGCTGTCAAGAAATTAGGACAGGGTGGCAAACAAATTAAATAAATTCCTAAATTAAGGAATAGAATGACATTATCTCCTTGTTATCTGCTATCTACTTGCAATAGACACTCCGCTTCACTTGAAATGAATTGAAATTGATTAAACAACAACAAACTACAAACCATGTGTCACTTGATTGAGGTCCCTTGCATTGTTTTACAATTTATTTATTTTCTTGATACTAATAATCACACCTAGAGTTATTGCCGGTGAATATCTCTCGGAAGATTGCGACTTAAATAAACAGGCCCCAGCGACTTGCATAAAATGTAAAGGAAACCACCCAGCGAACTATAGAGATTGGCAAGGTGGCCAAAGAGCTCCAAAAAAAAGGTGATATGCTTTAAAGAACCTTACGGCAGGACAAACCTGAAATCGCGAAAGGAAAACCCGTCAAGGAAAAGACGAAATGTGAACAAGAAAGGTTTTCAATGGAAAAGTCGCCATTTATTGATACGCAAACGTATCGCAAGAAAATAAACAAAACTGTATTACCCCAGATCTAGTTGCCCAAGTTTTCTCTATAATCCTCGAAATGCTTGAGGGGCAAAGTAAGGCAAATACTTAAATTCATATTTCAATTGGGCAACCTCGAGTATAAAACTCGCAAAACACGAATTCATTTATAAATATGAAACAGTCGCTTAAAATATTCACATGGAATGCAAAAGGACTCCTGCAAAACCACGTTAAACTAGAAGTATTTTTACGTAACGTCAATATTGACATACATACGTATGCTTAATGGAGAGCTGGATCCTCTCTGTCTCTTCAATATTATATTGAACACTGTTCGAATGCAAAGATTCAGCTTTCCTTTTGATCGGCGAGGTTATGATCAGGATTATAGCGATCATAACCTTCCCATTTTACTTCATCCCTACTGGTCCGCCTGTGGGGTTCGCTGATTCGACCTCAGAAAATATCTGCAGTCCTCCCGGTTTCGGATCACTTCGTCAGTGAGGCCAATCAAATGCTGCTCTTTTTGCATTTGTGTGATCCAGGAGTTTTTTGGCCTGCCTCTCTTCCGCACTTGCAGGGGAACGTTGATTGACATTGTCTTTTTGACACGGTTCGTAGGATCCCTCCTTTGAACATGACAATATCAACTGAGCTGGTCGTGTTACAATTTTCTCGAATCTTTAAACTACTAATTTGATCAACTTTTGTTACTTCTTCTGTCATGCGAAGTATATTCATCTCAGCTCCCATTAATTTGCCATCGTACTTTTGTCTAGTATTGCCAACCGTATGTGAGCGTTGGACGAACATCTGCCGTGTAAAGCTCTCCTTTCAGCTTAGAGGGCATTTTCCAGTCGCAGAAGATAGCAAAGTTTTCCTGCCACTTTATACACCCTACGCTGATTTATGTCGTTATCAATGTTTGTTTCGCTATTGATTATAGATTACAGATATTTGAACTTTTCGCACTTGGGAATCACTTTTCCATTTAAATAAATGTCTGTGATAGGTCGCAGTGAATCAGAATAGGTACTCTGCCTTTTTTAAACTGCCTTTTAAACTAATTCGGTACCCACTTATCTCCAAGACATCCACCCACACATCAAGTGCTCAGGGACGTTTGATCCTCACTTATAATGGCGCCATCGTCAGCAAAGAATAGCTGATGCACTTTGGGGTCCGTCACTTTTCCTTCAAGCAGATAATCAGATTCATATTCAGTCGATACAGTAAAAACAAATAAAGTTCGCGAAAAAATAGACGCTGATACAGGGCATCCATTTATTGCACTCCGCGTTGCACGCTGAAAAGAATGACTCTATGAGTCACTTGGACTAAATTTTATTATAGTTGACGATTTGAATTCGAAACACACCTTTTGGGGTTCTAGACACAGCTCACCGAAAGGCAAACTACTGTACAAAGCTGGCATATAATTTGGTGTTGACTTCTTTTCGACGGGGATATGTAGGCGGTTCTGACCTCAAGGACTTCTTTATCTCAGTGACTCAAAACTTTACGAAAGGAAAGTCGAGTCTCCCCTCAGACTAGTCATCTTGACAATACAAGAAGGTCTAATGAAATTAAAAACTTAGCGCCTGGATTAACTACAATAGCAACAAAATCAACTGGGATGACTTTAGAAATGAATGCGAATAAAATAAATTTTGAACGTGTCGCTCAAGACACCGTACGAAATAAAAGACGAATTCGGCAGGTTCATTGAAGTCCTATAGAGCGCCGCGTGAAACATCACTCCCCATACAAAGAAAGAATTCGCAAATAGCGAAATTATACATCCATCCGAAATTAAGGGATTGATACGGGAAAAGAGTGATGTGTGTAAGCCGTATTTGATCGAGAACATAGGTTGTTCATATTGAATCTCCAACGTTGTCAGTTTCTAGCGATATCTTAATTCATTGAAAGGTTTTCCAGTTTTCTTATTGATGGTACATCTCGAAGCGATCTTCGGCCTTACACGACTCCTGTGTTCCTGTGGGCTCCACCACCATACATACGAGAGGCGACTAATTGGCAGGCAGCCAATTACTTTAAGTATGTATGTATGTATTACTTTAAGTATATACATATGTTCAGTTTCCACATTGTGCATATTGTTTGGCTGAGCAGTTTTCCAACTTCGTCAAATTTAAAAACTCCTCATACCATAACGACATGATAGACCTCAAGAGCGCGTCGAAGACTTTGTATTTTACCCTAAAATCCACACTTCTTTTACAAAGAATGTCTTTTTGTCCTTTACAGGTATCCCACACCGGGGGAACACAATGGATCCGTTGAGACCCGAGTGAGACTGCACCCTTGCTGATGCAGTCACCCCCCCTACCTAACCTAACCTAACCTAAGAATGTCCTTCCAGCTTCTTGACTTTCTCTTCCAGATGTGTTTTAAATGACAGCTTGTTTGTTAAAATTACACCAAAGTGCTTATAGTCCTTTTCAAGCTTTTCATATAGCCCGATCCATTTATCGTTCATCGAGTACCACCTATGTATAGTCATTTCGAATGAACCTTATTTTCGATTAACAGGAGTTTGGCTTGAAGGCTTTGGTATGTTTGGTGTTTCGGCCAGAATAACGATATCACCCGCGTACATAAGAATCTTTATATTAACTCGGGCAAATAAAATTCCGTTCCATCTAGGAATATTGAGAATAGAATGGAGTGCAAAATACACCCCTGTTTACCTTCCAAGGGCGTCTCAAACCAGTTCAGTTTCAGCTTATAAAAAAGCAGGTGTACCTTCACATACATCTAAGATAGAGTTAAAAGCGTCTGCAAAAAGTCATTTGTGGCGTATTTAAAAATTACATGCAAGATGTCATCCTCCCCTGGAGCCTTACCCAGTCTTCATCGGTGAATAAATCTGCAAACATCTCGGGCACTAATCGAGCGGTTTAGATCGTCGACTTAGAGGAATGATGGGGCATAGTTCCTGATTTGTGCCACATAGAGGATTCAAGAGAAGTTCGAAGTGCTCAGTAAATGCTGGTGCTTCAATTTAAGTGCCATGTGCGAACATCGAACCGTTGAGAGTTCTTGCACGTTTCCAGAAAGAACGACTATCCCTAATCCTATATAAACTCCTAGCTAGAAGCTAAGTGCATGCTGTCCATATTTCTCCTTGTTTGTATATACTCGTTTGAAATTCGATGATAAGATGAAGACATAGTAACAACTATGGTCGGTTATTTATTTATCGGTTAAGCATTACTTTATTGTAACGGAAGCCCAAAAAATAGTTAAAAGTTAAAGAATAGAACTCTGGTGCTATGTTGACAATTTGTCAGACCTTTGACTTTTTATCGCTTGTACAACTTCTTCTTTTCGATGTGGATGCCAATAGATCTTGAGAAGAAGAAGAAACTAAGTGGGTCGAATGTTTTTCTTGTTTTTCAAAATCTTGTTTTCCAAATTTGTTTTTCTTTTTTTCAACCCAATTTTAATTCGTTTGATTCAATTATTAATATCTCAGTAATAAATTTGGAGATTAAAAAAAATTGCATGAAATTCATTTTACCGAAAAGTAACAAAAAAATGTTTTTGAAATTCTGCCAAGAATGTGTTTTATTTCCGAAAAAATAAATTTTTAAAATGCATTGTTTCAAACTTCCTAAATAGATTGAAAATATTTTGAATCACTATTCTTTTTGTTTATTTTCGTATTTTTGTCCTTGAAACATATTTTCGTTAATAAACTAAAATGAAGTGAACATATGAATATGTAGGTCGCACTCACTTGCACTTGCTAATTTGAAAATTACTCAATTTTGAAATTGAGAAAGTAATTAAAATGTCATTTATACCCCAAATTTCCAAAACTGTCAATCACCAAAGTTTAAGTGGAGAATATTTTTACCAAAAACTTCAGAGAAAATGTGCAAAATATAAGATATGAACAAAATGGTCAGAAGCATATTCGACATTTTACAAAAACGTCCGCTGGTAAAGTTACAGAAGCCCCTGTGACTTCTCACAGACCACATACGAAGTTTGAATAGAGTTCACCTAGTCTAGTTCGAAGGACCTACTTCCTTGTCTCTATCTACATGCACATATGTATGTAACGTTTGATCAAAATCCCAAAAATTTGGCACGACCTTGTATATTCAACTCGAGTTAGGAGCATCCTTAGGACTAACTTGCAGTAAGGAGAAAGGCAATCCTATGTTGTTGTTTGTTGGTGCAAGAACTATCGAGAAATATCCCTGCTAATTGCCGCATATAAATCCTATCAAACGTACTCCGCCCCGGCAGATCGAGAATACACTAAATCTTGACACTGAGGAACATTCTAGAAAAGTCCAATGCGAAACACACCTCCTTTTCACTGGCTTCAAAGCCATATGACAGCATTCATTGTCAAGAACTCTACTAGGCAATGGCTGAATTTAGTGCACTAGTAAAACTGAAAAACTAAAAGCAATATGCAGTTTGAAAGAAGTTTCTCTGAATTATTCCAAACGTGTACCAAATTTCGGCATTATCATATGATGTCTTTAGCCCTGTTGGAGCAGATAGTGCCGGTGGGAACATAGAAGGAACCATCGCCAACACATTCTTCCACTTGCTGCGATACGCAGACATTATCGACATCATTGTTCCCTTCCAGTGTCCAGTTACGGGCGAAACGAGTCGGTCTTGAAGTGAACGGAAGCAAAACCAAGTATGTACATACATATGTACATATATGTTATCAACACACAAAACACCATCTGCCCACCGCCACTGTTGATAGCATTAACTTTGGAGCAGTTGAGGAGTACATCTACTTCAGATTCAACTATAACTCCGCAAATGAAACTTTAAGGAGATTCGACGAAGACTTCCCTTTCGTCCCCGGTGCTACTTTGATCTAGCAAAACACATGGAGTTAAAACTCCTCACACGGAAGACCAAATGTATGCTCTATTGAACTCTTATTCTGCCAGTTTTGCTGTAGAGAGTGGTGGACGCCAACATAGGTAAAAAAGCGTTTATTAAACTCTTGCAAACCAAAATTTCGTTGCCGAATATTTGTGTGAGGTGGACACTTGAAGAAAATATCTGCAACCGCGAACTCTGCAAGCTGCACTGAATCGAACTGCATCGAACCCATACATAACAAAGCTCCACTCAAAAAGATATTCGAATGCCAGCCCACCAAGTTCGAGACGAAGAGAAAGATCAAACCTCGTTCTCAGTAGCTTGCATTGGATCAACGAGAATGGAAGGCTACCTTGTCTCAGGCTGAAACTCTTCACGGATCTGGAGCTTGTTGGGTAAGTAAGTTAGTAGGGAGTATCTATTGTAATTTCTTATTTATTCATATGTTTCTCTCAAAGAGTGGAAAGGGAGAGATAGATAGGCGATTGCGAGTGTGAACGATTCAATAAAGACGCTTCAACGGTTTCAAACCAGTAGGTGTAGATACATTTTTTAAAAAAGTTAATTTCGTTAACTCTATGTTCCTCGTGTCTACCGAATGTTTAAACTATAGCACGACTTAATTATATTTCAGACCGAGGCTTAAATAATCCCCAGCCTTAGTATTTTTATTTTTTGTCTCAACCCAAACTACCAACCCTTACATTTTTTGAAAAGAGGAGCGCTTAGCTCTTGATGGAGTACCGGGAATCTAAAATTTGTCTCTCCTTCGAACGGCACCATTTATTTTAAACTACCATAATCTTCTTGATGTCAATATGAAATGGACTGTAATTTCGTGGTGATGGACTGTAATTTCGTGGTGATTATGTTATTTTTTCAACAACACAAAAGAGGAAAATAAGATTGAAATAGCAACTTCAACCGGAGGTTTCGGTATATTCTTTGCATTACCGAAAAAAGTTATAAAGGCGCAGTGGGAGTACACCATGTGTTCGGTATTATTGGCCTCAGCATTGCAGGAGTAAAAGATGGGTATAGAAAGAAGCACACTTGTTTCAAATCGTTGCCAAAACAGTGTCATGAAATTCGCATTGTAAGTGCAGTACAAGATTTTTTTTTTAAATACCTCTTATTGGCCAATTCGGAAAGAAATGCATGCATCATTGTGTCAGAAAGTTTAAACTAAAGTTATATAGACGGACAGAATTGAGAAACTCACTTTACGACCTTCTTTGACTACTAACAAAGGGATAAATGAAGATTTAAAGATTAAAAACTTTCAAGAGGCTAATAATGTAACTCTCGTGGGGCATAGGGTGTCAACAATTTTGCGCTTCATTGTTTGCGCGTTGTTTCCTCCTCATCTATTCTGCTTCAAATTGCTCTTCTTTCAACTTCGTTGAGTGGATTCCATTGCATGACATATTTTGCAACGTAAGGTTTAACCTGTCCACTGACATTTCCTTCATCTTATTGTGATGTCGATAGGTTCCTGGACCTTTCTCATTAAGAGCTGATCAACCGGGATACAGTTCGGTCAGAATATCCTTAAGATGATGCGTAGACATATACATATGTATTTACAAAGGTTTGCAGCTTATGGATGACAGCGGTAGTTGCCTTCCACATACTTCACCCACAAAGCAGTACTGAATCTTAATCTAAAGCTGATGACATTTCTCTTCCAGATTTTGAATAGCATACCGAACCCAGCTTTTGTTTTCAAAATCCTGTCATCGAGTGCGGTCTTTCGTCGGCCGAGACTTTCCGAATATTTCTAAATCAAGAAAGCTATTTACTTTCACAACCTTCTGAGCAGCAACGCTTAATTGAATGTTGGTGTTTGAGAGACTAAGAATTTTAGTTTTGGCCGTGATCAAGGTCCTTTTTGTGCCTTGCATTCATTCACCCATGAATCTATCTGCCCGTGTCTCAATATGGCCGACGGGTGGCCCGCTGAGTTCTTACATTACATAATATCAAAATCACCGTCGTAAGCGAGTACTTGAATAAACTAGTAAAGCATTGTACCGCTGGCGTTAGCTTGAGAGTTATGTATGTACGTACAATCTTTTCAAATGTAAATATGTATATATAAAAATCAGATGATAGCACGTCACCTTGTCTAAGGCCTTTCTTGACATCAAAAGATTCGGCGATGTCTTTACCGGCTTGAATGGAGCATCATAAGTTCTCGATCGTCATCCTGCAAAGACGGATGAGTTTGATAGGGATGACAAGACTAGACATGGATCGGTATATATCATTTCTATTGATATCATAGGAAACTTTGAAATCAATAAACAGGTGATGGGCGTATGGTCTTTAATATCTACTGTAACGTGCTGATTTGGTCAATGGTGAACTCTACCTTAAACCGCACTGATATAGATTATACGTGTATACGTGTGGCAAGATAATTTATTCGATGTTAAGAAGACTTATTTTAGAAGGTGTTCCTTGTTTAGAATCTGGCAAATGATTCTGAGATTCTATTAATCGGTCATACTTTCATGCGATTAGACTTTCCAGTTGAGTTGGTGCTCCTTACCAAATCATCTACTTCAGCTTTGAAAACTTCGGCGGCTTGGCAGTCGGGTGCCGCAGCTTTGTTCTATTTAAATTTAAATACACTTAGCTCTCTTGACTTAATTTTCATTGAGTTGATGGGATTCTTGTCTATCATCAGCGTGAGAGTGTAGTTACATATGTAGTACTTCCTAATTCTCAGCTGAAAATGGTCACAGTACGTATAATAGGCTCATGGAGGTTACCGATAATTTCGATAACGTATAAACTGGTTTCTCTTTTTTCTTTTGAGTTTTGGTTAAGAACACCCGCAGACGTTTACCGTCATGCAATAAAATGGTCAACTGGACGAATTGAGAGAGATAGTCCTTTTCACTAGAAAATACAAATCCTTTGCTTCTCGCCTGAGACACTGGGAGGTGTTACTCTTATTCTCTCAAACAGCGCTAACTATGTGGGTTTAAATTTAGACCGGAAGCTCCACTGGAGAAAGTACCTCAACGAACGTTTCATAAAAGCTATGTTTGTCCTGTATTCATATAAAAGAGCGATGGACTCCACATGGAGCCTACAAACAAATATGATGTACAGGCTGTACACATCGGTGGTAAGGCCAATTCTTCTGTACGGCGCAATAGTATGTTGGACCGACCTAGAGAGGAACTCCAACTTGAAATAGATGGAAAAACCTCAACAAGTGGTGGGTCTCAGCACAATAGCCAGGCAGCCATAAAATCCCTCTTATCCAGCATAGACACTGCACGACAGGCAGGCATGCCCAAAGGCTGGGCATCCCTTATAATAACTTCTGCAGGAGTTGCAGAGACGAGGATGAAAAAGAAACAGACTTTCACTTTCCGTGCACGTGTCCTGCACTTGCTAACATAAGGAAGGCTACACAAGGTCATTACTATTCCGATAGTCTCAATGATCTTAATATTGCCTCTACGACTAACATTACCAATTTCATAATAAAAAGTAATTGGTTCCAGAAGCGGGCAGAGTGACCCACCTGTCCTACCTAGTGGCAGCACAATGGACCTACCTTGGTATAAGTGTACCTTATTGACGGTCACATCAACGAATCATAGTTTGGATATATTTTTTAACAAGTTAGTAAAAAAATGGCCGTAACCTATTCCAGCCCATAGTGGTTTTGCTGAAAACGAAATGGGCGACTCAATAGCTAAAACTGGCGCGGCGCAATCGTCGGCCCCGAACCCTTCTGCGGAGTCAACAAAAGTCACTTCAAAGAATACGCCAACAGTCTATCCCTGATCAACATGACAGGTACAATCTAAGAATCCTGCCTGGAATCATTAGTGATTAGTGGACACTGTCTCCTGAAAAACACCTACACTTAATAAAACTTTCTCCGGAACCTTCATGTACACTATGACTTGAAAGTGACGAATCTTCTCTTCATATTCTCATGGAGTGTCCGGCTATTTTTCGTCTCAGAAAGAACATTTTCTGTGAAGAAATCATCTCGTCTGCAAACGTTGCCGACATACACCTAGAGGTCTTTCTGACGGCATCCGAAGTAAAAAGATTGCTCTATGACCCTACCAGGGAAGGCACAATAGGCACGCTGTGCCAATCAATTCTTGTGTTAGCTACCAACATTAGATGAGCCCGCACAGTTGTAAGGAATTACATTTGCTATCAATATCTGTGGAAAAAACTGAAAAGTACATACGAAAATTGCTACATTACCGTAGAACAAAGGGGCTTTACCAGGGTAAACGCGCAATCCTGAGTTTATCAGTAATAAAATGAGTAGGTCCTTAACCTTGTTTTAAAGCCAACAGATTCTCAATTTATGAGGTAATATGTATATGTAGGTTGCCATCGACACCAGATATAACGATTCCTTTTTTTTAGAGAACAGTTTTTAGTGGAGGAGGCTGTGCCACTGCCTTTTCCAGAACAAAAAAAGTTAACCGTCTTCACAATGTGTTCAAAATGTTTGACACGCTCTATTACATGAAGAATTTTCACTCCCTTGGCTTCAGCCCCAGGTCAAATGCCTCTCTACCTTACGCCATGGTATTGCAACCATGCTCACATATCCTTTTTAGTCTGTTTCACTTCTATAGTTCACATTATAAGGCAACTGTAGAACCTGTTCAATTCCTGGGAACTGTAACAAAATTTTCACGACCCTACTTTCTGCTACGCTTTAATCCTGATCAATTACATGAACATATACATACATACACATGTATGTACTCGTATGTGAACTTAAACACGAAAACAATTTCATACGCGCTAAATATTAGGGAATCGATTTTCGAAGTGATACATTTAGATGAAAATTTTATTTTTATCGCAATTCTGAATACGTAATGAAATGTCTGAACATTTAGATGAAATTTTAAAAAAAAGAAAGTAAGTGTCCTTTTCAAACAAGTAAGGTGGAGTGAATGTACCAGGAATTGAAATTACCTGATATTGACAATTTTCAAAGCAAAAATGTAAATAGAAGTTATGGGGGTAGTTTTGAAAGAAGGACACATGTGGGTGATGTTTTCAAGTGTACCTGTCGATTTCTGCTAAACAAAAGAACATACGAATACAAAATTTTATTCTTTTTTGAAAAGAAACGCGACAGTAATAAAAGAACTTCTCCTAAATTCCTAAATCCTGTTTCAAATGGCGCAAATTAAATTATAAGAGATGATGCAGAAGAGACCAACATCAAAACTAAAAAAGTGTATTTTCAGCTACTGCATTCTCCCTCTTTTCTGAGCTCTTCTCTTCTTCCTTTTGTTTCTGAGCTATGATCAACAATACATGTACATATGTATGTATGCGTGGTATGTTTATTTTTAACAAATTCAACCACTCGGCCTCTCTCTTTTTTTAAAACTAGGACTATTCGGCTATGTACCTATCTAGGTCTAAAACTGTACACACATGGCAATTTTTCTTGATTGTTATCGGAAACCGCCGGAGATAGGAGAAAACGCTTATGAGCAATACTGTATATGACATAAGGACATGATAGTTGCTGATCTTGAATGTTCGTGGTAGTAGGCTTGGGACCAAATCCCAAATTTTTTACGAAAATAAAATTTTTTGTGAAGTTAACCATTTACGACAGAAAATTTTCAACTGTTTTCGGTGAAAATGAGTTGAATTTCCTGCTGCCTGTACTTGGGGAACCTAGTCTCCTATTTCATTTGTTGCAGAGTTCCTCTGTAAGATGCAATAACCTTCTAAATATTAGTGACTAGAGTTGGTGGCTGGTGGTGCTGTATAGCAAACAATCACAGAAATAGAAATTTGAATTTGATATTGATGTTCTCTAAATATGTATGCTAATTATTCTATTCACAATCAACGGTAGATGGCAAAGTCATTGCTTGAATTTTACTTTATTCCACAGAAGTCTGTAAGATGGTTTATTGAAAAATAAATTAACCCTTCTAAGTCTAAAGTGATCTAACCTGGCTATCTGAATCTAGTTCATATTCCCAAAAATTAAATCGAAGTAGAAGTTGTCTTCATACCCAAAGCAGGTAGCCAAAGGATTTCAATTGCGTTGCAGCATTAACTCAAACTTGCTCTCAGCGATGAGATGGTGCCTTACTCTCATTCACACGCACCATTAAAAGATCACTGAGCTTCACTATGGTTGTTTTCCTGGATATTGAGAGATTCCCTAACGATGTAAAATCACATGCACTAACTATTACTAACGCACTTGCAAGTCATAAAATCGATATTTCACTTGAAGTGCTATTTAATCAATTGCTTACAGGCAGGATTATTAACACTAAACTTGACGGAGCATTGGCTCGTAGGCTTATAAGCTGCAGAACAGCTCAAGGTGGCAGCTTATCCCCACTTTTTGAAAGCTAACAGTCAATGGGCTACTAGTTCACCTGGAGAGAACAAGGTACTAGGTGATTACTTCTGCAGATGGTTTTGCTATTATCTCAGAAAAATATCGTGGCACTCTAAAATAGCTCGCCCAATACGCTCCATTCATCAAGTGGGTCACAAAACAGAACTGGTCCTCTTTGCTCGGATATAAAAAAATTCCTCATATTAACCGTCCTACTGTAAATAGTACCAGCCTTTCCTTCACACACTGAAAAATTCTTCAGTCTTATTTTGGACGTGAAACTAAACTGGAAAGATAACAAACTAGAACGCGTTCAAAAGGCCGGTATAGCTCTCTACTCCTACAAAAAGGTTATTGGTACCACACTTTGGCTGTACATATTCATTACCAAACCTATATTAATGTATGGCGTCATAGCCTGGTGAACGGCGCTTGAAAAGCTGTTCATCTTTATCTTCTAGGAAACGTAAGAACCATTATTTCCGCAACATTTGACGTATGTAATGTTTCGCACACGTAATAAGTTGGAAATATCTGCTTTTAGGGAACTTAATGCAGTTCACTTCTCTGCAGATGAATCATTCATTCAAGGTGGATGAGAGAGTGACATGACATGTCAAAACTCCAAATCTGGCCTAAATTAGACCAGAAACGCTCCAAATGGATTGGTTTTATTCAAGCACTGTTATCGGTGTTCTAACCGCTATGCCTATTCTCATATGACCTCTAAAGGAGCTGCAGATATGATAAGGAGGAGGAAAGTATTCTCCACTTACTCTGTATCAGTTCACCCTTGATCTTTAGCAAAATACTCCATCGGGGAGCTCTTTTCTGGCCAACAACGTCAGCAACATCCTTCGCTTCATAAGAAGCTCCAGCTGGTACATTTAATCAGTAGGTAATGAAAAATAGCAATATATCCCATGTTATCACAATGGACTTTGTACCTGTGTACATACCGGCTTGAAAAACATGAGAAATCGCTTAACCACTTACCGCAACATTGGTATAATAACCACTGATCTAGATATAAATATCTATCGCCAACATCGGTTGATATAATATCACCGCAAATCATCAGCAAATAACCCAAATAATGCACCGAGAAATCGAACAATGTGTTCTTTCATGACCGTCCTTGAAAACTGATATTTGTGAAATACCGGCACTTAACTTAATAATGAGCTGCTCCCATAGATATCTAAGAAAAACACTCCTTCCATTTCTTTTAAATTTTCATAAATAAAAGCAAATATCAAGAGTCCAATCTTATTTGAGCTTCAAAGTGCTAAGAAAATATTGTTGTGCACGAATATTTATACAAAAAATGCCGCATGCACACAAGTTACAGACTATTGAGACTAAACTGCAATAGAATTGAATGCTTTTATTCCAATTTCACAATGATGGACAAATTTTCAAATTGCATTTTTAATAACCGAAAAGACTTCTAAATGCCCTTGAATTGACGAATGCAACTAATCAGTCCAGTATTTCGCAATATGTTTCGTACATGATTGGGTAAAACAAATGACTCAAATTTATCATTTCTAAATCCATACAACATGTGGACGAAGTGACTAAACTTTAAAATATGGATCCTTTCCTTTTACCGGAAAGACTTTTAAATGACCTTCAACAACTCTAAGGATGGGAGTTCCAGAAGAGTTTGTTTCTCAAACTCGAATTTAATAGACATATGTGTATATGATTTTCGTAATTTATTTTTAAATAAATTCTGTTGTTTCATTCAATTTATTGTTTCTATATACTTTTATGCGCACAAAATTTTCGAACATAATAAAACGATTAACTCCTCTTATATTGGCGTTTGTTTTTATTTGACGACCTTTCGTTTCTTACAAGGTCAACTGACTTAGTGTCCTTATGGAATTAATTCACAACGAATAGATACTTACTTCCTAAAACGTTCCCTCTCGCTGGTACTTCTTCAACCATTTCGAATTTTTCTGAATTATACTATAACTAACGACTAATCACTCTTTCACCTTAAAACATATAGTAACACTGTGTACTAGAAAAACTATTAAATTGTTTACGTTTACTTTTCTTTTACATTTCACGGGGAGAAAAAAAAAAACACACTTCAAATTCTCTATCAACGTTTTGCAAACATTTATCCACGCAAGTACAACAACCACCGAATCCAACTCAACAGTTCGGCAGATGGTTACGAACTGATGCCATTATTCAAGAGCGATTCATTTTTCTACGCATGACCAGTGTTACCGCGATATTGTTGTAAAGTATCAAAATAAAATTCTTTGTTATTAAATAATAATCAAAGTCTGGCAATAATTTATTACAAAAGCATTGAACTTCTCTAAAAAAAAAAATAATTACATACATACACTTGTACATACATTTGTGTATTTATTTTCAAAAATATTAAATTAACGTACTTAACGTACGAGTTCGAGTACATATGTACATTTAAAAATCCTAAATTTTAATGGCGAAATGAAGTTAAGAATCTTATATTTTATTTTCATCCTCAAAGCATACATATACATGTATGTATATGAGTTAAAAATAAGTTTTACATAGAAATATGGCTTCGCTGAGATTTTTTTATTGATTTATTCGTTTGCCATTGAAGTAGATTTGATCATATGTCGAACTCTTAATTGACTTATATTATTGAAATTAAATCCTGCTGCAAAGAATTTTTCCTGAAGTATGTTTCCTAAATAATAAAGTTTACTCCTTGAAAGTAAATTCAATTAATTACGCATGCATTTCCAAATCCTCGAAATGAAATAAACCCTACTACTTTAGGAGTGAATTTTAGTTCTAAATCAAACAAAATTCTGAAAAAGAACCGTCTGACTAATGTTACTGTGGTATAATAATAATGAGTACATTCCAAAAATTAATAAATTAAGTGGAGGAAAAAAAGCTACGACAATACAAAGTCGTTTATTGCGGGTCGCACTCCAATTAAGTTTTCATCACTTGAATAGCAATACCAATCTAATGATCTTTTAAATACTATTCGTAAATTCGCCGCAACCAACTGTTGAGTGTTTCTCAGGCACAAAGCATTCAAAGTTAACCTTTCGAGCTTTAGGGTTGTTAGCAAAATGTTCGTCTATTAGGTTTATCATTGGGATATGGTTCTCCTTTGAAGAGAGGCGAAAGTCGAATTTTGAACTACGAAAAGTTGTTTTGAATTCGAACTTTAAGTTCTTAGAGAAGGAAGTGTGTCTTTTTATAAATTAATTAAGCAATAAAATAAAATTTTTAATTTGAATAAGAGTTGTTACCAAATTAAACAAACAAATTTTAAGACCTAAGTCTTAATTTGACAAGGATTCGAAGAGTTTAATTGTGAAATTTTTGATATTTTGTATTTGTTCAATATTTAGTTCTGTTATACATATAAATAAAAAAAACTTAAACAGTTTCGTACTCGATAATTATCTTCTTAACTTAATAAATACAGACCTTTCTATAGTGTTATATTTAGCAAGAAACTTCTGAATCTTATCTTTTGTAAGTTGGATAATTGTTAGACAATAATTACATTCGTATCTCATCTACTCGTATATCCGGTTTTTAGAATTGTTTCCTCCGTGTGTATTTCATAAATCGCGTGTCAAGTACATCAGTTAATTAATACCTCTGAACGTAATGCAATGCGAATTTGTATACCGTCACATTTTCAAGCCAAAATCATAAGATTCCCAGTGCAGGTGGGACGACAATTTTAAGCATACAAAAAAAATTAACAAATGGTATAACAACATTACCAAGTATAGATACTGCAACGTTAACGCTGCTGAATAGTTGCCGGACGAAGATAAGAATTTCAAACCACCTTCTGTGTAATACAATTTAGATGTGGTGTAATGGGTAATTTAAATTAAAAAACCCCATAATTGTGAATCATACAGCTCACAGTCTAACCTACATTAAGATATTTTGTTTGATGTGTGTACGTGATCATAAACGCATTCTCTTTCTTGAGTCTGATGCATCATCCGCATTAATTGTGGATTGATATTACCTACACGATTTGAATCACGTCCTCTCTTTTGAGTTCACATACTTAAGTCCATTTCTTAGAGTCTCCCTTTCTTTGAAAAGGTATATACATACATAAATGTATACATCCAACATATGTCCACATACGCCAAACCACTCATGGTACTATACTCAAAGATCGAATGAAATGTAATGTGCAGAAAGTGAGAGTTAGAAGGTTAGGGAAAGAAGAAGTCAAAATATGGTGACGGTGCACGTTAGGTTCAAGTCGAGGAATATTAAAGTGGGTAAAATATTTTAAACATGAAGATTACTATGGGTATTATACTACGATCGCGTAAAGTAAAAAAAATAGTGCATGACTGGGTCGCACGTACTTGCACCTACGGATATGCGTGCTTATTATCATATCCATCAGGTTTGAAATTCAGTCATAATCATTAAAATCTGAGTTTTGGTTTCAAAAAATCCATTAAAAAGCTAAAAAGTTTTTTCAACAAATTTCCAAAACCTAGTGTGACATGTCCTTGCATACATATGTACATATCTCAAATATAGACCAGGTATTAATTTTAAGCAAATTCGAATGATTCACAGAAAAAAAGTGAATTTTCAAAAACCGATCACTAAGTAAATTACCGTTGTTTTCGATTTTTAGGTGAAAAACGTCGTAAGCCATCTATTAGCATTAATCCAATCCTTCTCAAATATAAAATTTGAACAAAATCGTTGAAGCCGTTTTTGAGACAATAGCCTCTAAAATGAATACCAGAAATTTGAAGGTTATAATAAAAAATTCGATTCTTCCTTGGATTGTGACCCTCCCAAGCTTGAAAGAATCCAACAAACCATTTAGGCTGTGAGCAGTTTTCGAGCAAATATACTTTTTCAGAAACGGTCCTTAATAAAACACCGCCTGGCACGCTAAAGTCGAAACAGGATTCAAGGCCCTAAGGAAGGAAAATAACAGACGGTCTTGCCTAGACACTTGTGAAACCACAAAAAGAATTTGTTCATGCTTTGACAAAACAATGACCGATTTGCTTATGCAAAAGAATACCTTTTCTACTCTGCAAGATGTCATTATGGTGCATAGTACTCCGACAAAACAGAAGAAGACCTATGTACATACATATGTCGAGGATGTGGAGATGAAGAAGTCAGTAAGAACATAACCTACTTTATCTGTTACTGTTATGGGGTAACACAAAATGTTACCACGGGCGTTTGGTCGGTTTTTGATCGTAAACGTCATTACAACGCGCCGCTGGCTTGACAATGAATTGTTTGTGGCTATATTTCGCGAATAGCTTGATGAATTTTTTCGTTAAATGTGTCAATTGTTTGTGGATTGTTGGAGTGCTAAACAGTTCCACATAAAAATAAGTCTAACAGTGTCAAAACTCCTCTGCACGGTGGTCAAGGCTCGACTCCAAAAGGTTGATAAGACGGTTGCCGAACTAAATAAAGATACGAAATTACGAAAAAGATCCCGCTGAAACATGTGGACTTTCGAAACTCATAATTTTGTTGACATAGCCTCCGAGTTAAAAATAAGCTTCGTCCGAAAGATGGTTCGCGACCAAAATCGACTTTCATTTTCAGAATAGCTTTTGTTATCCAGAAGCATGCCAGTTCAACGTCCTTTCTTAATGAATTTCCTTGCTTGAGCATAAATTGATCCATTTCTTACCACTAAGGCTTGACACTAGAAATATTTTAAGTGCGTTAATATTGCCAGCGTCAAAATAACACGGATGTCAAAACTAGACTAACAGTTGGCCTGCCTTTTATTTTGTGTTTCGTTGTTTTAACCTACTAAACATTTAAAGTGAAAAATAAATGCAATGCATTTCCGGGTAATAAATCTCACTCTCCTGAAAAGTAGCAAATATTTTTATGTCCTTGTCGCATTGTGAGCCTTGTCAGAGATTTAAATTATCATCGGTTCAATGTACGTAGACTGCAACAAGAGCCACAAGATGATGCCTATAAGTAGTTCTAATATGTGATCGTATCTCTTAAATGATATTTATGAATGGAATATTAGCTAATTACGTTTTCCCCGATGGAGAATGATTAAATAAATTTTTGAATTTGCCCAACCATAGAAATATAAGCGTTATGTACATTTACTATAATTTTCAGATCGAATATCTTTTATATGTCATTTTGTTTATCTCGGCGCTATGGTGCAAAAGAGTGGTTAAGTCCATTTTACACAATGGACCATCATAAACAATTTTATTTGTAATCGTTCCAAAAAAAATTATTATACGTTTGTTCCTTCAAAAATTGAGGTACTATCATTGAGAAAATAAAAATAAAATAAAACATTTATGTATATTCATATCAAATCATTCATATGCAATCCATAGAATAAGAAATCTAATATTTAGCGAAAGACTTAGAAGAAAAAATAGTAATCCGGTGATGTAACGAAGGCTTTTAATAAAAGTCAGGTAAAATGGTATAGGCAAAGCAAAGTATAACCCTATCAAACCGCTGCTACTTTGGTTTGGCTCAAAACTCCTAACTCGACGGGCCAAATTAATGCTCTATAGAACGTTCATCTTACCAGTTCTGCTATATGGTCCCGAGTGCTGGGCGATAACTAAGAAAGCAGAGCAAAGGATGGAATGCAGCCGTGTCTCAGGCAGAGAATCGTCAATAGTCGGGAGCCCTTTAAGTAAGTAAATAAGTAAGTAAGTATATTCAAACACATTCAAGTAAGTATTTGGGCATGATTATATAGACATGTTCTATAGAAATACACATGCATCGATTACTTAGACAAAAATTCAGTCTCTTAATATACTGCTCTACAAGCAATTCATAAAACAAATATGGAACTTAAGCTCAGATATGTGTATTGAAAATATTTAGGTGTGTGTCACTGTAAGTAACTTCAGAAAAGCAAAATTTTGAATTTTAGATGAAACTCCTACAAAAAAGTAGGCATGTGCGACAAACCTCTGAGAGTAATAATTGTCAAGAGAAAACTTCTCAATTTGCCTTTCGGATATGGCTCTAAATTGTAGGTCCCTTCCATTTGTATCGAAAAATATAACACACACAGCACGAATGGATGCGAGAAGCTAGGCCCTGGACCAATTCGGTCTGTTGCGCCAAGTATTTGTATTTTTTGTATCTTTAGACAAAAAACTTAACTGGAAACCCAGCATACTGAGTGAGTAAAAAAGTCTATACTGCTGTAAGAAAGCAATTGGAGACTGCAGCCTAGAACTGCATACTGTCTTTATGTATGACTCTATGATCAGACCAATACTGACACACGAGTATGGTGTGATTGTCTGGTGAATGTCTTTCGATAAAGCCGTGTATTTCAATCAACTCGGCCGTATACAAAGATCAGCTGTAAATGCATAAGTGGTGCTCTTAGAACGATTCCAGCTTCGGCTGGTGTTTCATATGCTACCTCTGGATATCTACAGCAAACAAATGGCAGCTCGGGCAGCCACTCACATTAAAACCCGACATTACACTATTTTTGATCTAGAATTCCTCGTACAAGACATCGATTATATTCTTCTACAACTCTTATTCGACAAAAACTGTCGAATGAGCGGATGATCTCGGATTACTAAAGGGGTCTAGGGTTTTTATACAGATGGATCTAAACTAGAAAAATAAGTGGTTGGAGATGTTTTTTCCAAAGGCTCAATCAAGGCAGAACCTTCCCAATCACTGTAGAGTTTCTCAGGCGGAAAATGTGTTGATTAAGGAGAGCTTGTCGTGGTTTAAGTACAGTGTGGTATCTACGCGGGGTACCATCATTTTTACCGGCAGTTTACATTCTGAAAAATGTATTTTTTTATATAAAAAAAAGTAATTTAGCTCCATATCCTTAAAACCAAGAATTTGGAAGGACATTTATGGCCGTCAAACAACTTGAGGTGAAATAAGGACAGTTGCCGCTCCTGGAGGTTTTGCAGAAATAAGCGGGAAGTAAGGCGGTGAACATATTGTTTGGTTTTTTTGTGGGCATCAAAGTCCAAACTCTCCACTCCATAGTCCTACGTACCATCCATTGAGTTAACGTATCCACACTGTTTACTTAACATAGACAGTATTTAATTGGACTTTTTACTTTCTTTTATCTCTTATTTTTTACTTTCGGCATAACGTCTCAAACAAGAGACTAGTGGATGCTTCCGGTGTATCTAAAATTGACAATGTCATTCTGGACCTTTTGACCAATCATTTCGCGCGGCTGGCGAATATCATTAAGAACGGCCTAGTTTCAGGTTTAGTAGAAAATGGACATGTACCGCTGGAGGGATTCTTGCATCTGGATCCACATGGCTATTTATCAGACTCGAAAAATGTTCCCATTACATATCATGTTGCCTAAAGGGCCACCGACAAGAGAATTCTCTTGATCCCGGGCACTCGGTGAAAAAATACTCTAATTTGCACAAGTACCTGAAAGGGATTCTAACAATATCAAAGAACTATTTGGGAAAATACTAGTGGCTTAATTCGGTTAAACCTAATGATTACGTTATGTTAGTCTAGGTTGTATTTTTTAATTATTGTTCGTAGATTTAGTTTAGCATTAAGTAAAAAATAGATACTATCAAAAAAGTTTTTCTTACCACAGTTTCTTAAAAAAAAAAAATAATACACATCGAAGAATTTCGAATGCATTACATAAAGTTACGTGAGGTCAAAAACAAAAATATATAATTCATGTAATGAGAACCGCCTGGTTGGTCAGTATTTGTATTATTTTTACACTATTATACTAATGTGGAAATAAAATAAGAATTAAAAAAAAATGAAGCTAAGCCTTTACAAGCTTGAAGACTGACTAAAGGCGTAAGACCCAATCAACTCAGAATAGAAATGGCAATCAGACAAATCTTTGATTTCAAAAATAATGAAAGTTGTAAAGTATCCACATTCACTACAGGATAAATTCATACTCAACCCATGCATAAAAAGGCACTCTGACGAAAGAGCATTGTTTGTTTTTGCGCACAGACGTCCTATTACACACCTCAAGCAAGTATCTACTTGAAAGCCTGCTGTGAATGAAGTACAATCGAATAACCCTATAATTTCTGGAACAAATTTATTGCATTAGATTTCTCAAGAGCGAATAATTAGTATTACTTCTTCTTCGGATTTCTAACAAATATAAACCATACATATAATAGATAATGGTTTTATAGAGTCTATGTACATACATATGTTTATGTATGATATAGACTCGGAGACGACCGAACCGATTTCAGGCGATTTGACAACTGCAGAATAATTTTGGAGAACGTTCGCTGCTACATCAAGGTCGGTAATGACCTCACCGAGACCTATAATATTAAAAAAGATTTAAACAAGCTGATGCGCTTTCATGTGACTTCTTTAACATAATCCTTGAAAGAATTGTGCGAAACTTACAAGCCAAGACAGGAGATACAATATTTCAAAGGTCTATTGACATACATAATTGGCAGGACACAGCTGGCTGTTGCTGGTGCGTTCGCTGGTATTAAGCGAAAGTTTCCAAAATAGGTTTAGCTGTAAGTGACAGCTCATGCTGTCAAAAAGAAGGGAAACACAACATCTGCGAATTGGACAGAACGTCACAGTCGACAGCTATAACTAACTTCCCCATTAAAATTGCCTATGCTATTATCATAGGCAGGGAGAGCAGGAATATACTTTCCCTATCCCGACTTTTCGCATGGACGATGCCAGAGTAAAAGATTTTTCTAATATTTTTGTATCTATCGCGAAAAACGAAATGACACGCATGACTGTATCAACTGCCAAAGTTGTTTTTAAGAAAGCGTTGCCAAGAAGCTTAGTAAATAGATCTGGGCCTTTGTCATTCACGGTTTCCTAATACCTTCCACTCTTCATACGGATGTAAGAGGAGGAGTTTCCACATACAATAGTTCTCACATGGGTACACTAGTAGAAATACATGTACTCATATGTACATACGAATACATAAGAGTTTTATAATCTTCTTTTATATTAAAAGTTTTATATTTCCAAGTTAAACACCTTGAGTCCACAAAATGATAAAAACGTTGCCGACAATTCAAAATGTAACGATCTTGAGTTCAAGCTGTAGTTGCTAATTAAGTATTGTTTAACCAACAACCAAGACGGTAATAGCCCACAAATAGCACATACTCAAAATGTTATTAAATATATTCTCAATAACATTATTGAATTCAATTGATTTGCCCATCAAAAATCTTTTATCATTTAAGTTACATCACATTAGGTACCACACACAAATTTTGGCAGCATATGGACAAACGTTGTAGTTCAATAAATGTACTGCCTTCAATTAACAATATAAAAATACTTCATTTTATCAATTTACTAAGCAAAAAAAAGAAAAGAACAACAAATACATTGATGTGTTGTATATTCCGTAGATGGTTTAATGGCCAGAAATGGAAACATATTCTACTCTGGTTCATGTCAAAAAAAAACTCTATTAAGCTCAATAAAGGAAACCTATCAATTTAATGAAATGGCGACAAAATGAAAAAAAAGTAAACTAATTAAAATTACAGTCTGAGGCGGAATTGTAGAACACACAACTTTTTCTAGATCAATCAAAATACATCATTATACTACTAGTTTATGTATGAACACCATTATTGACAGCAGTGTAATGACCTGTAACTACTCAAGCTTACGATCATTTATGTTCATAATTTGGACTTCAACTTCCGTTGTCGCATGATCTGTTGTTCGATTGTTTTTTAATTGTTAAATAACAATTCCAATAATTGACTTTGACTTGCTAAAATTAAGTAATGCTTTGCCAAGAAATGTTTTCGAAACCCGGGGAGACAAGCTGAGAAATGACTACAGACATCAGTATGATAGTGGGCAGAAGCTGCTCGTCTGAGGAAAGTCGTTACTATGACTCCTTTGCAGATGTTCTAGTAAAAATTGTCATGGTAGCTAAACAGACTGTTTTAAGAATGCACTGAAAAAGACAATGCTTATAATAATGCCATGAGGTTTAGTTAAAAAGAAAACAAACTCGGGAGGATTTAATTTATTTTTAATTTTCAACGTTATCCCATTTAAACCTAGTACACTTCTTTCATTTGGTCTTTAAAGCTGCTATACCAGTTTTAATATTTGTTTTTCTTAAGGATTTCAGACATGGCTTAACGCGACGTGTGTGACCGTTCATTGTCCTGGGGAAACAAAACTTCGTGAACATTTCGGGACGTTGATAAGGTGATCAATCTTTTTAATTCCTTTCGAGTCCCAAAAAATGGATGCATATTTCAATTTAAGCCTTCTTCGGGGCCACTGATTTTAGCCTTGTCTATTTTTTTTTTCCGGCAGGTTGAAAAATTCAGTAGCCGCGAGTTGATGTTGCCTATTATGTACGAGTATGTATGTACATATATAGATTCTAGTTAAGGTACATATGTTATTGACAATCAAATACCACGGGTGCAGCCTTTGGTCCGTGTTAGTTCTCACTTACACTAATATTTAATAGATCGGAGTACTCAGCGGGCTATAAGTGGCTCGTTCATATGTACGGCTAACAAAAGTATGAAGAGCGGTTAACAAGGGTAAAACAAAATATGTAGGGTTTATCAAAGAACAAAGGATGCTCAGACAGAGGTAGTAAAGGACTATGACGCCGCTGCAAATTATAAAACCAAACTTAATGAAAAATCACTTTTGCCAACCGATGTGTCTATCGGTTAAAAAGAAGTTGGGTGTCTCCACATTAATACTTCTGATTAGCCCCTCAATGGGGGCGTGGTCGCCGTGGGTCAAATGGTTAGTGCATTGGATCGCTGAGCGCGAGGTTCGACGTTCGAATCCCAGAAACACCAAAAAAATATTCCATTTGTGTGAAAAATATAATACGTACAACACGAAGAAGCTAGGCCGTGGACCACATACGGTCTGTTGCGCCAAGTATTTGTATTTGTATTTATAAGCCCCTTAATTTCTCAGTGCTGCATGGCGTAGAAGAATGGAGTACAATAAAAGCGGATAAAATTGTTTTTAGGCTCCAAAAGAGAAGTTTTTCCAATGATTTTCATCGTTTTTTGTGTTTAAGGAGAATACAGGAAATTATTGAACAACCAACTATACGGGGAGGCGAAGTAGTAGAGGAAGACGACGCGTCACCTTTGGTGGCGCATGCAGCTGGAAAGGAAACAAATCAAAACTTAGAGTAACACGTTTTGTATGGATCTAAAACATTTAAAGCAATATGACATATAATTATAAGAAGAAGTGGACCTGACTCTGGGAATAGAGATAAACATTTATTTAATTTAAGTCAAAATTAGAATTCTTAAAATCTGTAATGCAGAAAAAAAATCATAAATATTAGCTTTGTATTATATCATGCCTTCTTTTTATTTGTTTTTCTATTTATGCGTACATTTTTATTTAGATCATGATGCTAACATTTTTAGACTTACGATACTATGCATATATATTTTACTTAAATATTTTCTTTCTTTTTTTCCTTCAAAATAAACATATACATATATATTGTCAAAAAGTGTTTGTCCTTACGTTTTCCTTTTTGTAAGTCGCACTATTTAATTTATTTTTATAAATCATAGACGATTTGTGTTACAAGATCTCGTTATGTACGGCCTAATACCACAATTTTGATAGGCCCTATGGGAAAATTCGAAATTCATCATATTATGAAATAAAATTATTAATAAATAATTTTTAAATTCTATTTATTATGTACAAATACGATTACATTAAATTTTATTCTATTATATATAATTGTTTTAAATACGATACGTTATTTGTTTATTAACATTTAAGACTACATATTTGAACCACTTATAGTTTTTTCTTTTTCTTGAGTTAACTATTGAAATAACTAGCAAGTAACAAAGAAATTTGTATATAAATCTAAACTGAGATGAGATACAAACATAGGTATATGTACAGATATCTATCCAGTTTTAAGAAAATAGTTTTTAATTTTTTAATATCTTATGCGATGTTCAGGCGTTACTTAAATATAGTTTTATTCTGGCAGTCTTTGCACAGACTCATTAAGAAATTTAAAATATCGTTTATATACCTGCTATGTAGCTCTGCTTGTTATCCACATATACATACATATAACAGACTACGAAATAGAAAGAAAGTAAAAGAAATTCTGTGTTTTCTTTTGCCGACATTGTGAGATTCAAAATCTCGTTCGACTTTTGAATATTCCCCACCACTTTGAACTATGTTTCTTAAAAATATGGATGTAGAAGAGAGTTAAATATTAAATAATAATCTAGAGAAAGGCTTCTATTAACTCTTATACTTAGGAAAAAAAATCCAATGTGTAAAAATTGTAATATTATTTTATAATACTGTACCCATAGTGATTAAAGACTGTACCAACTGGATTAATAAATTGTTCTTTACTTTTTTACATCAGCCATCACCGTCACTTAAAAAAAAAAAAAAAAATCCGATTGTAACTGTCGAAGAGATTGCATTGGTGCCAGCAGCCGACGTTAAAACGGAGGGCTTTGGCAAAGAATGGAAGTCTTAGGTGTCAAAAGACGGGACACTGCAAAAGATCATAATTACAAACATAAGGCAGCAACCACATTCTGAACTGGACGAACTCAAAAGATATATAAATTGGCCCCAATTCTAAGCAAAAACACTACCACAACACTACAAATGCCGCGTAGCGGCTCCCTGAGCACCTACATGTAAGGCCGAAGGCCGTCCGGTGTATTAGTCGAGGAAATGTCCATAGTTTTTTTTAGCGAGCGTAGCGAGTTTTTATTTCAAAAATAAATACAAATTCTTGGCGCGACGGACAGTATTTCACAGCACCATATATAGCCTTATTTTATATTTTGTAACAAAAGTTCATTTCAAGTAGTTAAGTTTCATTTTATTTTAAATAACTTGGGAGTAAGTTCATTTGGGACTCATAAAGTTCATAAAGAAAAAAGTCCCACTCTTGGGATTTATGTAGCTCATTCGCATATTGGGACTTAGTTTATTCTGAGTTGGGTCTTAGTTCCAGAAAATCTTGGAAGTTAGTTAATATGAACTAAAACCCAAATTTTGTGGGACTTAGTTCATTTTGGCTAGTGTAAGTTAGTTAGTTCCATGTCGTTCGTAGGGCCTACAATTGGTCAGTATCAGCAGCCGAGTAGAATGAGTCAATTCCGTCCTTATGTCACCATTTTCTGAGCTGTTATGGTCGATGAAACGCAAAAAGGAAACAGTTAATAATGTATTTTTTTTCGTAATCGGTTTAGGCGACTTGCCTTGTTGTGATTATGTGTTCGACTCTCAAGCTCGTCGATCCCAATGCCTCCTCCATGTCTTGTCCGTTACCATTTCCTAATGCGCTCTTTAGGTCATCAAAGAAATTCAATCCATGCAACGTATTACAAGTGATCGCAAGAATACGTAACATGTGGTATTATACTTTGTGACTTTTTCGTTTTGTGGGCTAGTGTGGCGGTACTCGTGTATCCGCGCAGTAGGTCATCAAATTTGCACATGTGCTGTGTTCGACGCTGTAGGTCAGTGTTTTACATTTGCACATGTGCTGACCTGGGTTTTCGGTGCTTTGGAGCTGGAGTAATGGAATACCATACAGAATGTCACCGAATTGGGTTAACAGCACACAGCAATATGTGTGGGCACAATAGAGCTTTAAATTTTAAGCGATGAAAATTAAAGCGAATTTTTCCTCGAAGGGCCTTCTTCTGCAAAAATTAAGATTTAGCTTTTGCGAAACTATGAAGACGATTGAGTTTTATTTTGCAAATCTTGCCATAATTAAAAAAAGTGGGTGTTTATGGAAGAATACTCGATTCACCTTTATACCGGCAGAGGCTCAAAAGGACGGGGTTGGTGGAGGTGTTTCCCCTGATACCCTTAATCTTAACCTCTTCTTCCATCTTCCAAAAGTGGTCCAGGCGGAACACTTGGCTAAAGAAAAACGGGATATCTGTTAGAGAGTTCCGCATCTTTTCGGAGATGCATTCAAATTCTAAGAATCAGTCTCTTTTAATTCATTAGCAGCTCTAGATTCCCGTTCGTGTCTCATAGAAGTGGCGGAACAGCCCCGAGAATCGTAAGACTGACAAACTCGCCTGCAACCAAGAAAATCGCATTGGTTCAAACACTTGATTGGAGGGATATATTCCAAAAAAATATTGCTACCAAGGTAAATATTCCGTAAGAACCTTGAAATCAAGCACCAGAACGTAGACTACAGCCACTCTCCCATTGGAAAATGTGGAACAAGAACAAAAATTTACCCTAACGAAATATCCGTGCCAGAAAACTGTTTATCTTGAGCCACTTGTGAAAACCTAACCATCTTACAGTCGAACCTACCCACAGAAAGCTATTCGAAATACGATTGGCGACCTACAATAAAAAAAACTGGAATATGCAGAAGAATAACAAGAAATGTTAACCTAAACTTAGCTATTCAATTTACTGTATTCTGTTCTCTATGGAATTTCCATTTTTAAAGTTTAATCAAGAAGGTTGATCTTTAAAGCAGCTCTCAAACACCAAGTCGGTTTCTTTAATCGAAAATGTTTTCGGATACAGGTATGCTTCTGTGATGAGTTTGTTCTTTAAATATGTGAAGAGACCAACCAAGAACAGACGGCCATAGACGGCAAAGCACGCAAATGTCCGTGTTGTCAATCAAAGATGATTTTATATTGTTGAGGGTTTTTTTGCACTCGTACCAAACAGACTGTTACACCAGTTATTCGAAGGGAAACGATCGAGCACCTTACCCAAGAAAATTACAGAATTTTTTTAAGAAAAGGGGGTTCACACGCTTTCCCGACTGAATATTAAAAAGTCTAACAATTTGTCCACGCCCGTATATTTTATAGATAAAGAGCATTTACAAGTGAATACATACATATATGGCATTTGGTCACCTAAGAGATGTAAGTACTAAAGTAAGGTGGTAAATATAAGGTAAGGTCGCATACTGATATTTTGTATGGACAACAAAACGGTGAAGTTACAATCTCATACAATGTATGTTCATATGTATGTATATGTACAAAGATGTTAGAATAATTCTACTCGGTATTACTAGATATTGACAAAATAGAAAAATACTAATTTCAATATATTGTGAAAATCGTTTTTGACTTGATCGTTTTGCAATTTCTAAGCATAATTACAACCATCTGGGTTTGTTTGTATAATTGCGAAGGGTAAAAGGGTTCTAAGGAATATTTAACTTTACAAATGCAGTCGTTAGTCTTACTCTAGAGATTACTCTTGAGGTCATGTAAGCTACAAAAGTTAGTGGAATTCTTCGAGTTTCAGTCCATAATTAGTGTTTGTTATGCCTCGGATGTTTTAAGTATTATTAACATCCGCCGTCAAAACCGCAAAATTCAGTTAATATGTAGCTGCTTGATTTTTTTGCTTACTGTTTTGAATGTCAGGCCAGCAATATGATTATGCATTTTATAAAAAGCTTGATGTGGGAAAACGAAAACTTCTTGCATTCTTTGCAAAGGTAGCAGAAAAGCCTTGTATATTTTTGCAGATGAAGTCTTGCGTCAGTACATTTTTGGTGAAAAAGCTTGCTGCAGTCGAATGCAATCCAAACGTATGTATTTGTGCATGACGGCGCTTCAACTTGCGGGTATGGCCACAGTTCAAAATTCCAATCAATATGGGAGAGCCCACGAACAAAACAAAAAAAAAGTAATTACAGAGTGGGACATTATTTTTAAATGAGTGAGAAAGTTTGTGAGAGTTTTGCACGCAAAAACGAAAATAAAAAACTTTTCTTTGAAAAATTAGGTCGTACGTCTTATATCCGCTCTTTCCCGCCAAGTCTAAAAATTTTTTTTTAAACACTTGTTAACTCTTCCAATTTTTTGACGCAGTAATTAGAATTAGCAAGGCAATAACTCAACGAGAATTTAATACAACTTTGCTCAAATTTGTGGTGCATTTTTACCAAAAATCTGGGAAGTAACATTCGCACCAATATATATATTTTTTATAAATACAACGCCAAACAATCAATTCCCTCACTCATCGGTTACGACTAGCACAACTTTAAAAGATATTTAACTTTCTAAAATATCAAATTTGCAAATTTTCTTTGTTTTGCTTTTTTATCATGAAAAATAATTCAAAGCTTTCAAGTTTGCTTGCTAAGGGTTTATCTTTTGTAAAATTACTTTTAATTCTGTACATTTGTCACTAGTACAATGAAACAGATGTTTAGATTTTTCTCTATAAGTTTACACTAAAAAAATAAAAAAAAATAAAAATCACATCGAAAATAATGAAGTAACTTCATCAGTAATTTATTTATCTTACAGAACTTATTTTCCTATCATAAAACTCTATCTATACTCGTATTACTTTAGTTTTGTGCAATTTCTATAAATTTATTCATTTATTAATTAGTTTATTTTTATACACGCTATTTACATGAAGAGAGAAAATACAGGAAGTAAGGTTGAGGAATGCTTCACTTGGTTTGCTATTATAAAAAACTCACCGACGTTATTTTATTATATTTCGTTTTTCACAGCTTTGTTGTATTAAAAATATATTTATTATCATTATCGAAGGTGGCAGCGATCGAGCGACTAATAAACTTAGGAGATGTTGATACCAATAATGCTGGTGATGATGATGAGGGTAATGGTAGTGTTTAAGTTGATAACAATGCCAATAGTTATCATCAAGTTGTCGAGCGATACTCCTTCTCTGGTTTTCTACTGGTGCTGCTGCGATACGATGAACAACAACAGTATATAAGGGCGAAGAATTATCGAGCAACAAATTCAGCACTCGTCATTCATCCCAAAGGCATTGCTGTTTTTGTCGGACATAGTAAATATATTGACTACATTTTCGACAGGTTTTAATGCCACACCGATAGTTTGCTGAATTTTGTCCACTACCAACTGATTGATCTGCTTTTCCTTTGCAGTATTTTAGTCCACATGGATACCATCCGATGCACATTTCCAAAGTACAAAGACAAGGCGCCCAGAAACTAGTTACTTCGCTACAATGCGACAGAAGGCTGTCAGGGAAAAGTTGAGTGGCAGCTTCCAAGCTAGATATCGACGATCCTGATAAAAAGAAAAGAAAACAAAGATAGTATTGAAAATATATTTTTCAAAATAAGTCATTTGTTTCTTCTGTTTCGTTCAGTCTTTATTTATTTTAATAATCAGTTTCCAATGATAATATGTGTATTTCTAAAATACTGTCTCACCTATACATAAGTATAAAAAAAAAGGAAATATAACACTTTTTATGCTTTATATGAGTTTTACACAAGTAAGTGTTATTAACAATCTATAGCATGAATCCGGTCACCTATTGAGAGTTCCATTTAAAAGAAGATGATTACAATTTAAAACTACATACAGTCTGTTAAAAAAAAACAAAGATCAGCGGTTGTAAGTCCAAGAAAAGGTTTTATTCAAAAATTATTTTGTTTCATAACAATGCATAGCGTGTATAGCCATTATGGTGTACATACATAGATAGTCAGCCAGCTTTGGACTCCGCGGTTATCAGACCAAGACTAGTCAACACCTGCAGAAGACATCTCAATAAGGTATCGAGAGCCAATACAGTGACCGTATGATGAGTGCCAGGGCATATAAATATTTCGGGTAATTCAAGAGCGGATAAACTTGTACGGAAGGGACCAGAGCAACATATTTCACAGGCTCTTCTCTTCGTAAGAACTTATATTAGGTTTTTAAATAAGTTTATGGACAACAAAACCACTGGTTTCTACTAAATCGTTATAGCACACAAGTTGTCTCTGGCATCATTACGAGGCACTAAACCATTGCTATTCGTGAAGGTATATACACAACGATTACTGCAGAAGCTGCAGGAAATTGAGTTTGTTCGTCACTTGCTAAGTGAATGTCCTGTCCTTGCCTACAAAATATTTGGCACTAACTGTTTTCAGAGATGTATCCATGATGGATGGACGTGAAGAGCTTAGCTACCAGAAGAGTGGTGATCTTAGTCTATCACTGGTTGGAAACCAGAGGTTCGACCAGAAGTCAGTGTGGAATTTGGGAGAAATCAGAGGGTAACTCTAGGTAAGATGGTATGGAACAAAGACGAAACGGAACCCAGCAAGGTGCTTTGGTTCGGTATCTCCCTACATAATATGTAGATAGCTCAATCTAATTTTCGGTTCATCTTCATATTTATTTCAGCTCACGTGTTGTTTTTTTTTTTTTAAAAAACTTGAGGATTCGAGGGTGCACAGTATTTAAATGACGATTACGCATCTCATAACCTCATGGTATTATTTTGAAGGGAAATGCGGATTTCAAAAACACACCCGGCTTTTTTTTAAAAAAAAAACAAAAGTTGTATCCCAGAGCGACCTCCAGTTGTGGTCCAGAGTGTTTGACTTAACTCCAAAGAAAGAGAGAAAGATGATAAATTGCATGATCTAGGCTATCAATAGATCACTTCGCATGAGACATTACTCATTCGGCAGATTTCTCCTACAACAAGGCCAGGCATTGGTTTCTCTGTTCCTGTGGCCCGCAGAACCTTCTTTTTGGAAATAAATGTGGGTTACGTACGTACTGATGATAGGATTTATAATTTTTGTAAAGACGTCCAAAAGCTGTTTTTGCTGTATAGTTCACACAAATTGTCCCCACCATTCGTCATTTCTACATATAATTAATTTTCACAATTTTCCTTAACCTATATACTGTACTTGTCACCTACGCCGAGAGTTATATCTTTTAAACGAAACGACAACAGGGTAATATTTTTCAGTGAAAAAACCGTTCTATTTTTTGTACATGGTATAGATATCACATAGTATTGCTGCTTTGATATGTAAGCATACGTGCGAAAGTGTGCTACCAACTGCTCAAGCATATTCATGTTGCAATCAACTGACATGTTCCGAATTTTAGACCGAAAAATGTTTACTGCTGCAATTACTAGTCCATAACCAAATGAAAATGTTTTGCAACTAATGAACTTATAGAATGCCCTCACCTGGAAGTTCAGCCCACGCCTTTACGTCAACATCACGTACATATGTTGCATCTGCTGCTTCTGAACATAAGCCAACTAAGTGCCTCGATATCGGTGTAGATTTATTCAGATGAATCCATGATGTCATTGTCAAAGTCTCCTTTCCTTTGTCCTCCTCTGGTATCCGAACTGTACTTGGGTTTTTCTGACGCAACTTTGCCATTGCATCTGCCGAAATGAAGTCACCTTTAATAAATTTGGTCACGAAGCACATTACTTGGTACTGGCTTTGACCACGTTCTTCTTCACCCAAGACAAGTGCTTTAAGAATTTTCACTTCCTATTCAGAAAACAAAAATGAACAACATATTAAATTACATGTGTATACTATGTATGTACATGCATAGACAAACATTATATAAGTATAAAACCAGTAGGATATTATTTCTCAAATTTTTTTTATAGGAGTAATGAACTCTTTAAAATGATAGTCCCGTCGTGTATGTGAAACTTGAACCATCTGTTAGTTTCTTTTAGAAGTTCCTATTTAAACTACATCTTTCAATATAAATATAGTCTTGTTGCTTAGCTGAGAGAGTATACCTTCCGATTATTTATGAAAAATAATTTCAATAAAATGAATTTCGTGACTGTCTTGGCAACAGTCCATCCTGTCAAGCCAATTTTATACATTGTCGATTGTTTCTGCGAATAGTTCGATGAATGTTTTCAATATCGAAATCCTCTAATTGTGACCCCCAAAAAATCGCTTATCATGTCTCTGCAGCGCACTCCGTTCGCGGTAACTTTGTGACTAGCTTCATTTAAAAAAAAGGGAAATAGGGATGATGCCACAATTCCCAAAAGCCACAGCAAGTAATCACTCTCTGATGATGTATTGGCTTCTCAACGACTACGTCGGAACCCCAAGACCCATAAATAGTGGGCGCCGTTGCTCAGTGGCTAGTGCGTTGGATTACTGAGCGAGAAGTTCCAGATTCGAATCCCAGAAAATTCCAAAAAGTTTTTTCACGGCCCCACCTTCCGCGAATGTCTGACAAACGTCCGAGATTAATAAACAAAAAATAGTCTTTAGGACATGGCTCTAAACTGTAGGCCCCTTCCGTTCGTGCGAAAAATATAACACCCCAACAAGAATGGCCGCGAGAAACTAGGCCCTGGACCACATACGGTCTGTTGCGCAAAGTATTTGTATTTTTTTTAAGACAAATAATTTAGCTTTTTGACCTCTGAGCTAAAAATGAGCTTCGTCCGAAATGATGATTTTGAGAAAAAAAAGACTTTATTTTCCAACTCATTTAAGCCCACACAACTAAGCGAAAAGAAAACGAAGCAGATGGTCGCTTTGTTCGAACTTTTGAATGAGTTGGACCTTCTATTCAAATATTTCCTGCGAAAAGTTAAGTTTCTTGGATATTCACGATCATTTTGAGCAATAACAACATTTTTTCGCCTATGCGCACCGGACGAGCGCGCGCATAACTTTATTAGTCATAAGTTATGTCAATTCCATGACTTTTTTTTAATGAAATTCCTTATAACAGCGACTGTAGAGGCCGCATTTCGACTAAAAATTATTTTCAAATTTGGTATAAGTTCTGCAAAACTTTGGAAATATTTTTTTCAATATGTCCCAGCATTCATCAAGCGTTATTCCTGCTGCGGATACATATCTAGCAATATTTCAAGAGTGTTGGTGTTTCCAGCGTCAAGATAGATTCATTTCAACAAGAAATCAACAGATGGCACTTTATACACATATTTTAGCCCCCAAAGAATTCCATTCCATTCTTTTAAAGTTGGAAACCATGCATAGACGCAGGCAATCAATCGATTAAACAAGGTGGTTTCATCGACTTAATAAATGTATAGAAATAAATGCAAATTATGTAGAAAAATTAACAAATAATTAATCATTCCCGCTATAGCCAATTAAATATGTATATTCCCCTTGTCCCGAATCACATGGTAACACATGGGCACGTTCTTTGGTAAGTAATTTTTAAAATAAATTCACTTTTTAATATAATTTTACATGATTGATCTTAACTTATTGTATTTTAATTAGAGCAGCCGTTACAAAAAAATTAGTATAAACTGATACAACAGAATCTATAAAGGAAAGTCCAAACTAATTCATGATTACTATTCTTAACTTTTTTTTCAATATTAATAAGTAAACAAAATTGAATTATGCGCAAATATACTCACATTTCTAAAATCGATTAATTGCGATATAAGTGTACCGTCAGTTCTTTGGAATTCTAATGTTACTAAGTCGTCGCTCACGTTCGATGTAATGGTTTCCTGTACAACTTCGCCACCCTAAAAAAAATCACAACAACAATTGTATTTAACAAATTAGGAATTAAATTTTTTTATGAAGTTTTAAGATTCGACACATTGTTTTCTTCCCATAATTTTATACCTAGTGCTGAAGAAGAATGTTAATTTGATTGTTTCAGTGAAAACAAAGTGTTTCGCGATAAACACCATTGATGCTTCCACACGCTGCAGAGATGTCCACCTTTGAAGGGCTATAACTCGAACTGGGGTTAAAATAGACTCCCCCCTGCCATACGATTTTTTGTCTGACGGAACTTGAGGAATCTGCAGTTAAAGGATTATACCTCTTAACTGGGTCACCCTGTATACAGCATTTACTTCTGGCTTCTAAATGTACTAAAATTTGAATAAGGAAGCATATTTTTTGTAATGTGTGCTACACTGGCATTAAGTCTTTGTTAGAAATTCTAAAGCATTCAACGCATTAAAATATGAATATACAGTTGAATTCGGTTATAACGACCACTCATGGGAGACGAATTTTCCGTCGTTACAAGCGGATGTCGCTATATCAGAATGAAAAAAAAATCTTCTATTTTTTTTATTTTATATATGTTTTTATTTCATTTAACTCAAATTCTTACAAGTATATACATATGTATGTACATACATAGATATAAGTATATGTATATTTTTTTTCTTCTGAACGCTTCTGAATGACAAATTAGCACAACTGACACAAAAATCAAAGAAAATAAACTCCAGATGCATTCAAACATATGTAACTGTGTCCTGTCTAGACAGTAAACACAGGAATAACAGGACGTTATATCCGGATTTCGTGACAAAAAATCACGACGAAAAGGTCGTTATAACCGAAATGGTCGTTATAGCCGAAGTCGTTACAACCGAAAGACGTTATTCATTATTGAATGGGAAACCAAACTTTAGCTTTTAACTTCGTCGCTATAACCGAAATGTCGTTACAACCGAGGTCACTATAAGCGAATTTAACTGTATTTAAACATTTTTCAAAATCATTTAATGAAATACTTGAGTTACTTTCGTGCTCGAACGGGGCTTAGACAATCTAAACGGTTAATCAAGCTAAACAAGGATATCATTAACTTTGATAAGGACGGCATTGTAAAGATGGTGAGCTTTCTCATAGATACCGCCTTAAGAGAATAAATCTGGGATAAATCCCAGAGACCAAATGTCGATTCTGTCTCGAGGAAGATGAATCATCCGAACACATTCTCTGTGAATATCCAGAACTACACTGGTTAAAGAAACGTATTTTTCCCAAAGAAATACGTTCGCCAGCGGAGTTAAAAAACTTTGCTACAAAGGGTGTACTAACTTTCATAAGGACTTGGTACGTTTATTAGGTCAATTTTCACCATGATACAATAGATCGTTTAGTTCGCAGTGTCAGATATATTGGTAAGGGGCAAAAACAAAAAAAAAAAAAAACGTACCCGAAATTAGGACCATAGATAAATAAAACCTGCTCCGCGGTTTCACATTCACTCTTTTACTCGCATTGCTTTTTTAAATTAGCCGATAGCTAATAAATAAATAAATAAACTTTTCGAAATCAAATTCACTTACGATTTAAAAGCGAGTTTACCAATTGCGAATGGCTTATACACCTGCTTTTGTGAATGTTAGTCGAATCATTGATGACTTATTTTAAGAACCCTTAAAGCCTGAAACAGATGTGCAGCAAAGCTGCTAGCAGTGCAGCTTTGTCATATCACAAAAATTGTACTAAATTGTACTAGTTTACTGTTCTACTACTGGAGGTTTGCATGAAAATTAGAAATAGAGAAGTCTTGCAGCAACGCATGGTAGTGCAGCACATGTGTCCTCTTGCATATAAAGCCATGTTCTATAATTTTACTGCACGCATTTTGCTGCACGTCTGTTTCAGGCTTAAGTAAATATTCTTCAAATGGTAATGGATTACTTTAAGAACAGGATCCTAATATACGACACCAAAGTCGTGATATATGTACATACATATGTAGCTTAGTAAATACGTTACCAGAAAGGAACGACAAGCCCCCGTTTTAGAGTAAAATTCTAACTGGAAATGGGTGCTTCCGGGCTTATATACCCCGGTTCGAACGTGATGATTCCCTACTGTGCCCCAACTGCGGCGAATCTCAGGAAGTTGGGAATATACATTTTTCCATAGCACGTGTTGCGGAGCCTGAAGCGAAATTATTTAGGACAGACGCCTAACGATTATATGATTTTATCGTGAGAGATCTGGGAAAATGTAGAAAACATGTTAACCACAATAATGAATGAACTTCGAAGATTAGTACACCATAGAAGACAAGCTGAAAACAGCAACAGATAGAAGAATCAGCAAATGCCGAACTTCACCTCGTAATGGGGTACCTAACGGGAGGCGATTTTAATGGGTGGGAATCGTCCTACTTTGTTACTGCACCAATGATTCTCCCTATATTACTACCTATACTTATAAATACTCACTTTATTTGAGGTTAGCAGTTCGTATGCCGCATGAGAGAACAAATCGAAAAATACATAGTCGAAAGGTTCAAGCAGAATCTCACACCGAAGTTAAATAAAACAGGTTCTCAAAAATGTTTGAACCATTTTAAAATGAATCTAACCAATTTAGTGCGCCGATTTGTTACTATGGATGTTAGTAACAGTAACACCCTGATTTATTGCTGTGGGTGGAAGCGGTGACTTTACACTTTAAAAGACGAAGTCCAAAAAGTCATGGCCAGTGGTTTTTTGGGATTCAAAAGGGATTACATATATGTATTTATTGACTACTAACTTGAATTCAAGAAGAAGAAAAGAAGTCTGGATTGCAAAAGAAAAAATCATTTGTCACCACGATAATCCAAAGCTTTTAAGTACGCATTATTGGAACATCCACCATATTTACCAGACTCACTCACTCACTCACTCACTCACTTTCAAATCTAAAAAATATTTTTCCTGGAAAGTCAAATGAATTTTTGAACTACAAAGTACAGTCCCCTACTGCAAAGTGGAGAACTTTTCACCTTGACCTCGTATATATTTATTTGAGTAGTATTGCGTGAACGATTATTTTAAATGCTCCCTTCAACTGCAACTTAAATTGTGATCGCCGTGGCTCAGTAGTGTGTTGGGCTACTGAAAGCGAGGTTCGAAGCTCGGATCCCAGAAAACAGCAAAAAAAATTTTCCAAAGTCCCAAATATTGCGAATATCTGACCAACAACCGAGAGTGTGGAATGACTCACAAATTTGGCATACAATTGCAATTTCTGACTAATTCGAAATTTAATTTTATATTCATTTTTGCTAAAATCATGTGTACTCCCAAATATGAATGTACTTAAACTATTCGCTAAATAAAAAAAAAATCAATGTGGTATGCTAAAAAGCATCCAGTGGAATCCTTTTTTGAGAATTAGACGACGATTAGCAATGGTTTTCGTGGGATAATACAGCATTTATTGAAGCACGATTTGCTGTTGTATGAACATAAGTCTTCAATTATGAGGAAATATGCCGTAGATGTTACATGGATGCGATGGAGTGAGATGTGAGAACACTCTTCAACAAAGATCATTGACTTTCTTGAATCTTAAGGACGTTGGGAGTTGCAAGCATTCTGAAGAATCAGTTTTTCCTCAAATATTTTACCGCCGAAAGTGATTCTGAATATTGTTCCGTTTTTGCCCTATGTCTTACAAATAGGCCGGAATTGCACACAAATTTTAGCAAAATCGATTACAGTATACTTGGGAAATATACCATCTTAAAGGCAAGCTTATTGTAAACATGACGGCTTCAATATTCGCATTTCTTAAAGCCCAATGTTCAAGTATGCAAATGTGGCAATTGTCTAAGATATAGCAGCCCAAAGCAGAAACTCTCTTTGCCAGTTTCTTTGGCGCATAAAAGCCTATGATTGAATAAAATAAAATTACATTGCTGCATTCAACAAAAGCAATATTTTTTGCACTATTTGTTGCCCAATTGAGATACTCTACTATTTAAGAGGGGTGTCTACACATGAGTTAAACGGCAAGCATTATGTTCAAATTTATTTAATCTTCTTCAATAATACATACTAAGAGAATTTGTTATTTTTTTTACCTGATTTTGCACATTAATCAAAAGCTGACTTTGAGCATTTGACAGCAAATTGAAAAGTATTAGCACCCCGAGTGTCAGATAATTAAATTCTATTGTGCTAAAATTTACCATTGTTTCACTTATTATTTATTTTGCTTAAGCACTAAATAAATGGCGAGTTTTTTTCTATTTTATTTTATTACGTGATTGTAGAGAAACATTTCAAGCAAAACAAAAACTTGTTCACTTATTTTCTACTTCGCACTCATCATAAAAAAAAAAAAAACAAAGTAATGACAGCGCCGACCCATTTCAACATGAAGAAACTGACACTTCGATTAGAGCTACCGCCTGCAAGGTATGACAACTAAATGGCGGCCATTTAATATTTATTACGTATCTGCGGTCGACGGTACCACGCTGCTCAGGTTTCACTTCTAGGGGGCGCTGCGCTTGGTACCCCTGACGGTTATTGCATTTCATTTGCAAATAAAATTGCATTGATTGTTGCTTAATTGTTTTAGTTTCACTCAATTTGTAAGCAGATTGTCGATTGTTCTTGGCTCTATTTTGCGAATAGCTTAATAGATATTTTGTACAAGTGGACCGTCGGAATCACTACAGTTCTTAATAGTTCTCCATAAAAAAAACAAACTGGGTGGCTAAAGCACGTCTTCAAAAGGACAAGGTACAGTTAATGAACTTAATTCGCAAAGATCGATTGTTGACGGATAATGGTACGTTTTGACAATCTTCTGGAACCAGAGCTTTTCTAGTTACAAATCGTCCAATTGCGGCCATAAAACATCAGTTATCATGTCTTTGTTCACCATAACGTTGTTGTTAGCTTCATTTTTAAAGAACCAGAGATCATTGATGACAGCACTTCGAAAATATAATATTTCCAGTTACAAATCGTCCAATTGCAGCCATAAAACATCAGTTATCATGTCTTTGTTCACCATAACGCTGTTGTTAGCTTCATTTTTAAAGAACCAGAGATCATTGATGACAGCACTTCGAAAATATAAAAAAAAACTTTCCGGTCCCCCTCGTCTATCTAGTAGGTTCCCAGTCAACTTAATTTACTTCAGTTCTATTGCATAGAATTTCTTAAAATATGGTCTCTGGAGTCTCCTCCGATTCATTGAACAATATGCTGAATTTTAACATCTACAATCATTTTAAGAAGAAAAAGAGAAGTTATATGAAAAGGGTGGGAAAGAAATATTTAATGATTAATGCAAAATCTGCGTCCCAGGTAATGTTTAAAAAGAAACCGGCCCACTGTCTCTCTCCATTTTCTCAATTTTTAATTCAACTTAGTCTACTGCCTATTTACGAATAGTTCTTTAAGACATGGTCTCTGGAGTTTCCTTCGATTCATTGCGGAATATACTCAATCTTATAAATAATAAGAAATATTAGATAAATACGCATTATACTTAGATAACGAAAGAATTTTTCTTTGTAATTTGGAAAAATGTAGCATGATTTGAACAGCATACTGTGCTAAAGACGATTTCTTCACTTTTGACGAAATGTCTTTTACTTTCCTTACATCTATTCTACAAATCAATTTGGCAGAATACCAGCATGGTATGGCCCTTTCTAACAACTTTTTCACTCTACCAGAATCCAACCTCAAACCGGTTTATTTGATTTAGCAAACACGACTGCTAGGTGCTGCAGCGAAAGGTCTTATTTGAACGAGCAAACTTCATTTTTTAACATGAAACCAACACATAGAAACTATTCGCCTGACTTTCTTATAGTTTATTGGTAAAAATCCCCCAAGTTGACTATCCGGTGTTGCAAGTCAGCTCTGTCTCCGGTCAGTCTTTGGCAAATCATAAATTACATTGAAAGTTCGGTTGCTATGTTTTCCAATATTGTAATTGTTTTGTTTCCGACGAAAATCAATGCCTTTACGTCAATTAGTTCGCGTATAGAATGCTAATAAAATTAACCAAAGCAATGCAATAAAAAGGAAACCATCCTTAAAGTATTCATTAACATTTCTTTAAAAAAAATCATTAGCTTATAAGAAAAAATGGCTGTAACACTTCATTGCAATCGAATACACAATTCCACAACAACGGGCCATTCACAATTAGTGAGATCCCTTGAAAGGATTCTAGAGGAGGCTAATCTTAGTGGAGAATTAATTTTGACCAATCGCAAGCTGAAAGATTTCCCGAAAGCTGCGACCAAATACAATCTATCGGATACTGTAATTGCAGGTGGGTGTGTTTTCAAATATATTGGGTGTGGTGTCTGAAAAAAACGTCTGTTCCTTTTGTGGAACAGACGGACATATGGGAATCTGAAATGCGTAAACAGATATCATGCTTGAATTGTGTATTATACCAGTAGCGAAGGTTGAAGCAGATACAAATTAAACTAATGCCGGTAACTTTTGATAGTCGAAGTTGTGCTATAATAACGAATATACATATTGGTCTGCGCTTTTTAGAATGCGTCGTTTCGCAGAATTAAATAGGTCAAATTATATACTTTTCTCCCATACTTTTTAAGTATTAACATCGAAAAATGTAGCCCTAGTGAGTAATTTACAATCAATTAAGCATTTAATTAGGTTGTTGAGGAAATTATTTTGTTTATGCCTTTGAGTGAAGCTACATTCATGTGATGATATTTTATTGCCTGAAACGACAAGTTGATTCCCCCCTCTAAGAAGATACCCCGATTGAATAAACGTGACACGCGAATTGAGGAAACGCCCAGGGGGGACTACTACGCGCTTATTAGGGTTTCTTTACGCATTATCGGTTTCTTCCAGTTTCGCCATGAACTTTATATCGAATATATATACATATATGTACATATATACAGCAAGTCTTAAATTCATAAGAATTATAAAACATGTTTTGCAATTACATCTAAGACGATTGCAGTTAAGCTATGTTAAATATAAGTTCACGTCCTGACGAAGAGAAGAAAGAAATCACTTATTATTTAGAGTAATAATAATAAACTTTCACCATCCAGTTACTGCAACTTCGGGTTTTTCAATCCCTTTCTTTTCCAAATGTTAAGTGGAGTTAATTGTTAGGCCTTTGACAATGTAGTTAACCACAGTGATTCCCTTTGAGCCCCGAAAAACCCTTACCAGTCAAAATCGTTTATAACGACATCGCTTATAACGACGTACCGGTTATAACGACCAAATTCTTAGGTCCCGGCTGAGCTCCATATAATCTCATTGAAGAACATATCGTTTACAACGACATCGCTTACACCGACATATCGCTTACAATGACCGTTTTTTCTTTTTTTGAAATAAAATATTGGTCACAACGACTAAATGCGACGCATCTGTTAGTTCCACTTCTTTTTCTGTAGATGCGATATATCTATGCACAAAGAATTTCGGATACGTTACATTATTGTTTTTGAGTTTGTTCGTCAGAAGGTGAAAAAATTACTTAAGTGCAAAGTTTCCTGTGTGGCGAGTAGTTGTAGCAATTAACTATTTCTACTTTTTTTTAATAAAGAAATATTCATAGCACATATGCCTCGAGAAGAAATAAAACTTTTGAAAAAATAAATTAAAAGGGTCTCTATTTAAAAGTAGATTAAATAACGTTGATATCGGTTAAAGCGTCCTATCGCTTATAACGACCAAATTTGTCGGTCCCCTGAAAGTCGTTATAACCGATTTTGAATGTACTTTAACTGCTAAGAACTTAACTTAAGCTTTTTTCGAAACTCTTGATCCAGATCTTCTCCATTCTTTTGATATGCTGGTTGCTCTCAGGGGAAAAGAGGTGAACCAAAGTTATTTGATTTTTCCCCGTCATTTCGGTCGTTAAGAGGCAACTTCCATGTTTGTGATAATCAGTCACCATTTAGTTGTCCATTAATTTTTTGAATTAATGCAAAATTTCTGCATAAGGATTAGGACCAATTCTGAGACGATTAATCAAATTCAGTAAAATACACCGTATGGTATGGTTTGCACGCTGAAAGAATCATCAGCCTGACAACGCGTTACCGTCAATCAATGACTGATTGTCTTCAAATTTCAAATTAATTGTATTTGAAAGATATGCTACACAGTGACCGAAACAATCGAGTTTTTGAAACTGTCAGGTCAATTCTGTACGAATATTCTCTAAAGCTTTTTGTAGAGTTGATATTACCTCCAAAGTAGATGAACTTCTTAATTATCTCCAAGTTAAAACTATCAACAGTGACGTTTTGTCCGATAGAAAGATAGTGTTTTGTATGTTGTTAGCATGTATTTGACTTCCTCGTTGAATTCCATACCAACTTGTTTCGCCGGGGACAGCGCAATCCTTGGATTATGTTACTTTGCCTAAACCATATAATGTTGAAAGCAGAATTGTTGTAGTGTGCTTGCTAGGATTTCACGTTTTACGTGTTCGAATCTCCGGAAATCTCCCCAAAAGATGGTTGCAGCTGTTTCCAATACGTTTAAATACTTTTTTAAGACCATCCGACCATCACTCATTAACATTTCCCCGACTTAGTATGCAGCAATGCAGCCCCAGAAAACAACACAGTGATACGAGAAAGCTATGCGATGCGAGAAACACTTGTTAACAATTTATCGCGAACAAACGCTTCTTGCAACACTCTGTGCGTAGCTTTACAGTCGACACTATTTGCCAACCCTTCTTCTCACAAAGAAAGAAAGCATACCAAACACATGTGATTTAAAATGAGGTATTATTTTTAAAATAAAATGCACGATATCGAGACGAACAGTTGAAAGGCTTTAAACACCACACTTATCTCAAAGTTTGATTCATCTGACCATAATATGTTACACCAATCGTCTTGAGTAAAATGTTGTTTTTTTTTGCCCAAAGCAGGCGTAACTTTTTGTTTTTTCCAAAAGACATGGTCTTTTTCTTGCCTTAAATTGAAATTCACTTCTTCTAAGTCTTATTATAACCGATTTTGAGGAGATGTTTTTTTTCATGCTCCTTCGATACATTAGCAGCCAGCTCAAGTGACATTTTCCTCCGATTTTTAACAGAAAATTATATTAAAATGTGATACTTCCTATGTGTGGTAACTTTTTTCTGCTTGTTCTCTTGTGATTTATGTCTGTTGAAATCGTTTCAAAGTTTTCATACAGCACAATGCGAATATTATCGTTAAAAGCACTCTTTTTCTCTCAAAATATGTGCCAAAACTGTAGTTTTGCTTGTATATATGTATTTATATAAAATATTTTCTTTTCTTTTTTAGATTTATCCCGAAATAGATTCTGCGAACTACCTGAAGAAGTTACAACATTTGCGTTCCTGGAAACACTCCTTTTATATCATAATACAATTCGACATATTCCTGAATCAGTGAAACATTTAACCTTATTGACATATTTGGATTTACGTAGCAATCAACTTTCAACGCTTCCGAGAGAATTATGCTTTATGCCTTTACAAGTATTGTTAGTGTCAAACAATAGACTAGTATCACTGCCGGACGAATTAGGTCGTATGGATAAGTTGACTGATTTGGATGCTTCATACAATCAGTTGACAGCTCTACCGGCTAGGGTTGGTGAATTGCGCAGTTTGAAGTCATTTTCATTACGGAATAACCAAATACTATATCTTCCCAGAGGTTAGTAATGCACAAAACTTCTTTAGCTCATTAACCGAAAGGTAGATCTTTATATTTGTCAAATGAGTGCGTCCTTATTCATTATACTTTCCCACCAATTATAAAATAAAATAAGTTCATAATACAAAACTTTTTTTTTAGAATTAGCATGTCTAACATTGGTTTCTCTAGACGTGAGTAACAATCGAATAGCTAGTCTACCATTAGAAATACGCCAAATGACCACCTTAGTGGAATTTAATTTAGGAAACAATCCATTAACATCTCCTCCAGCTAGTGTAAGTAAACTGTTATCATTTCCGCTTTACTGTTCTCGAATACATTAATTTTTTTTAATAGCTCTGTGTTCGAGGACTTGTACACATATTTAAATTTTTGGAAACTCAAGCAACAAAAGATGAAAAAGGTTGTCGAGCAGGCGGCAATTATGATGGATACACAACATTAAGAAGAGCACCAAAACAGAATGCTGGCAGTATATTTGAATCCACTCGAAATCCACGGTATCAAATCGATTCTGGATATAGTACATGTGACGGAATGGATAAACGTTGGTCACATGATTTACCAAACAGTAAATAATTTAGAATTATTGATTACATTTAATGATTTAATAATTTTGTATATTTAAGGAAATCCCAAAAGTGATTTATCATCGCCAAGAAAAGTCTTAGCACCTTCTAATGTGGACAACTTTCTTCTGGATGTGACAGCAAATGATGATGCAATTATTTCCAAATCAACACCCGCAGAAGAGCCACTAAAAGATCCATTATCGGAGCATAATTTTTCTCAGCAAACCCCATCGAATGAGGAAAATATAATATATGGGCACTCAAGCTCAACCAGCAGGTAAATTTAAAAAGTAAACACTGATCCAGTTTTGCTATAAAAATATTTTGAATAGTGGTTCCACACCTGAGGATGACATGCTTATTGAGAATCACGCTTTTGTTGATAAGAATAACAAACAGCTTGGTAACATTCAAACTTACAAAGAATACAAAGAAGCACTCAAACAGCAACGAAATCAAGAGATCTCGAGTGTTTACAAAATCAAGGCCAAAGCACAATATGACATGAATGAAGCGAACGGAACTAACGGCGTGACAAATGTTTACGACGAATTAGACTCTCGTTGCAAGGAAGAAAAGGCGAATATAAACAATTTAATTGGTACCTCAGAGGACCATGTATACGTGCCAAAGAAACCGATTCAAAAAGTTATCCCATCGCGAAATACTGAGCTTACAACTGGTGCATTTCAGTCAAAGTTGAAAGAGAAAATGTCTAGTCAACATGCCAATGGTGAATGTTTGGGTTATGTAAAACCTAATAGTCCAATGAAAGCAATAGTCAACGGTGATATTTCTGCGAATAATAATTCAGTTTCTACAAATGGTGGTTTTCGAAACCAGTTTTTACCTGGAATGACTACCAAACAACAACAACAGCAACAATTTATATCACAGAATAAAGCGAGGTACATACATTGCAAATAATTCAAAGTAAATGCATTTTTTTTTAAATATTTTTATTTCCGCTTAACAGATCTGTTACTTGGAACCATGATATACCTCCAGAGAAACTGAGCTTTACTATGCGGAGAGAGTTTGATAGACAGCGTGAAGAAACAGAGCTCATGACACAGCTTAGAAACGTATGTTAATTTATTTTTACTGTTTGCCTTTCTTCCAATCTATGCGTAACTATGTTTTCACTTTCGTCATTATTATTATCCTTGTTTGATTCTAAAATTGCAAGCTTCTCAATAATTTCTATTGCTCCGTACTTAAATGGTTAAATGGAATACCCATGGTTTCAATACAGTGTCTCTGTGTGTATCAAACTTCAAAACTTTTGAACCATTTGAGTTTGAGCTAGATAGTTGATGTTTTTTTTTTTTCTAAGCGGAGTCAGCCCAAATGTCTCACAATGCTCGCTGTGCCTTTTTGTAGATAATATAATAATATGATATGATACTTTATCACGTTAGAATTTCTTGTAGAGTTAGCATTTATTTTAGTATTTAAGGCATTTACATTTTAATAAACTTTTGAGTTCATATTGAACCGGCAGCGAACCAACTTGTTTCAATTTATCTATAGACCCCCAACAGTGGTAAGGGGTCTTTAGAGTTTAAAGGGCTATTGCTGAACTTAACTATGGGTTTTCGAATTACATATTTTGGAAATCGAAATACCTATGGTCTGACAGTTGATGTATTGTAAGAACCTATTAGAAGAACCTGTAAGAAGATTACGTCAATCAACTCCTGTCTTCTGGCTTGCGCCCAACATTGCCCAGTTACTGGACTTGGTGGTGCGGGAAGTACGAACGGAAGTGCGACCACGTTGGTTTCCCATTTCTTATTCACTTTGAAGTTTACTGTAGCAGCTGTAGTAATATTTCATTCTTTAATGCTTTCACTATTATTGTTTTTAACGCCCGCTTCAATTCACTACTCACCTGCATACATATTTGTCAGACATGCGCTATACATTAATATAAATTTTATTTATTTATTATAGATTATTCAAATCCGTCTAAAGACGATTCTACCAGAAGACATGGCATCTGCTTTGACTGATGGTGTTATCTTGTGTCATTTAGCGAATTATGTTCGGCCAAGATCAGTGGCAAGTATTCATGTGCCGTCACCTGGAGTGGTAAGTATCCAAAAACTTATATCTTAAATTAGCAATATTGAACTAACCTTATTTGCAGTCTAAATTAACAATGGCTCGATGTCGTAGAAACGTTGATAATTTCCTGGAAGCGTGCCGTAAAATTGGCGTTGACGAGGTAAATTATTACTACAGTATAGTTTTTTTTGTTTTTCTATTAATATATAACCAAATTATTACGGCTCCTAAAAAAGTATTGTGGAAACATTTTCATTAACGAAATTGCTTTAGATTAATATATTGTGGACTAATAATGACATCAATCATTTTTCAAAAGACATGACAATTTTGTTTTGTTTTAGTTTTTGCCGATAACGGCATGGTATTTATAAACCATTTATATAAGTGTTTGTGAAGAACTCATGTATTTGTAGCACGCTTTTTTCACCCGTAAAAAGTTGCGTAACTAGTCGGTATTTTGATCTGATGGCAATGGGCCAGCGCACACTGGATCAATTCCCCCGGGGTAAGACTCAGTTTAAAGAAAATGGAGGGCAAGTGTGCAGTATGTTCATTTTACCCCGAAGTATTAATCCAGTGTGTGATTGAAGTAAAAACCGATACCCCGGGGGAATCGATCCAGTGTGCGCGGGCCCATTCAGATCACCTATGTTTAAACCTATGTCTTAAAATTCTCTGTACTGCAAAACAAGCACGCTCTAGGATTCTCGCCACGGGACATATTTCCAGAATGCTTTAATTTTCAGCAATTCAAGAGCAAAAACAAGCCCAAGTTATAGGTACCTCACTCCCATGAGAAGAGTATGAAAAATAAACTTTGATAAACACTATCACAAGGTTATAGTTACGCCACTCTCATGAGAAGAGTTTAAAAAATTAGCTTTGATAAACGAAGGGATCGATTGCTATCTAAGGCATTGGTCGTCCCTCTTATAAAGTTCCTAAATACAAATCATTTGCTATAAACTGCAGCAGCTGGGAGGCAAATGCAGTTCTCGTGCAATAAAAACTCTGCAGTGCAGATGGATTTATGAAGTCGATCAAACATCGGTATTGCGCGAAATGACGAAATTGAATTATTGAAGGCTCAAAACCTTACCTTAAATCAAAATATAGTCTTGTTCATTGCTTTTAAGATAATCAATTCAATCGTTAAAATTCATGACTATTACTTACAAATTAACATTGCAACTACACTTTTCTTTGTTTGGGTTATTGGTAACCTGACTCACCTAATCAGCATTATGCCTTGGATTATCTCATATGCTTTATAAATGATAAGTATTTGAATTGAGATTTTGATGTTATCGTAATTCTCATTCTGTCTAATACATGTATATTTTTTCGCCACATCTTTTCGTTTAAAAGCGCTTTAAAAATATATCCTCTAAAGCATGCACATATGTATGTCTTAATCAAATAAAAAATACACTTACTGCAGCTACCTCTTCATTCGTTGAAAATCTCAATCCTCCCAAGGGTTTTTTTTAGGATGGGAAAAGATGAAAGTCTGGATTTTTGTCATGGTTTGCGGCGACGTGTACGGGCGTGCATTTTTTGTCTCAAAAATCGATGCCATTACCTTATCCGCCGAATAAGCAATGTTTCTTCGGGGCTACTAATCTAAATCTGCATTCTCTTGATCATTGTTTTGTCTCGAGAGATATAGTAGAACCGGGATCGCATCTGTTGTCACAAATTTGACAAAAATTCTTGGATTTGGTTTGAAACAGATTCAATCACTTGTGAGTCGTCGTCAGTCGATTCCATTATTGTTCAACCCAAAGCAGTTTCCGAACTTATCGTGCAGAAAACTTAGTGAACCCAAGATCGTTTAGAATGATGTTTTGGGTCTGTTCATATGAGATGCCGACGCTTATGTGCGAAATTTAAAACTTAATTTGGAAATAACGTTAAAAGAAAAGTTTTTTTTTTTAATTGCTCCGATATATTAAAAATATGTTAATCTAAAGCACTTTTGTTAAATATGAAATAACCTAATTAAATTATTTAAAGAAAAAAACAATCCCTTCAAATTATACACATACAAATAAAATTAGAAAACGATATTGCTAATAACCCATCTGTTATTGGTGTTGGTTGCAGGAGTTGATATGCTCTTGTGAAGATGTTGTGCCACCCCAAGATGATAGTTGTTTAACAAACGATGCATGTGACCCCCCGCTGCTGCCTAATCCATCAGCTGTTTTAAAAACAGTAACAGCCCTTCTACTAATTAAAGATAATTCCGATAATAACCATCAAGAATCACATCAAGTTCATCACCATCAAGAACAACAGCATCATCAATCAATGGAAGAACATCAACCACCTGCAACCAACATGCAATTAACAGAAAAATGGGAAAATAAAGTTAATGCCATACGTGAGATGACAACGAGTAGAGAAAACATTGATGAAGAAATAGTTGCTGCAAAAGAAAGTCAAATTGGCAAATTCCTTCGTCATGCTAAGATAAAAACATTCCAAAAAATTAGACTCAATTTGACAAATAATAATGCTAATTTGAAATTCAATTTCGGTGGCGGCAAGGAGTATCAATTGCAGACTATCGAGGAAACAGAAGCCGATAGTTATCAGATAGTCAATGAGAAGATATCACCAGTTGTTCTCAAAGTAAACGATCTCAATACGATGAAATTTAAATTACTCGAAATTAATTCTTCAAATAATAACAACGAAAAAAGCGAAACAAATCAAGCAATTACAGTTGCACAGAATATCTTTAAGAATAATGCTACTGTAATCAATGACTGCAGCAATACAAGGAAAATTGTAACGAAACGAATTGAATTCTTTGAAGATCGACCTGTTTCACAAAGTAGACCAGGTGATGATGTCAGTAATATTACAGCGAAAAACATTTATAGCATTTATCAAGCAAGTAATGATGATGGCGAAACGAAACCTAACAAGGATGATCGCTTATTGAACCATGAATTTAATGTTCTTACAATTGTTTTATCATGTGTCTTTATTGCGACATTCGTTCTTTTAGTGATATTTCCACTTCCCGATTAAGATGCTATTACTTAGATATAAATAGGTAGAGGAGAGAATATAATTTGTACTTAATACATTTAAAAACAAAAGAATTTCCAAAAAGAGATAAAATATTAACAAATCTATTTTTAGTTTTATAAACCTACAATTACGAAAATGAATTGTGAACTATTTTGTAATACTACTTAACTCCTACTTTTGTTTGGAGATCTTTTTTTATGGTAGAATGTTGATTTATCCGACACATGAATTATTATCTATTGCGTATACTATTCGTATTCTTGCTTGGAGTACGGTAGAAGGTGGTTTATCTGATATTTATATAATTTTCCGAATATTCCAATGAACTGAAGAAACTTCCTTATCAACTTTTTTTTTTTATTAACACAAACATGTCTGATATATAATTCGAAAATCAACTTTCTACTGTAGCTTATGATTTAAAAATATATAAAATGACATGGTAGTTATTAAAAAGATTGGATAATTTGAATGTGGCCTATAAATATATGGAGCTTAAGCTTTGCTAACTAATTAATTACTTTTCATAAGTAAGTGAAGGAAAGACAAAAAAAACGTATAGTATTAAATAACAATGGTAAAGTGTTTGTTAGTTTTCCATAATTTTTTATACTGTATTGTAAAACACACAATATTTTTAAAGAATTTTTTAAATTATTTTTATTTATTTTATTTTTATTGTAAACATTTTTAATGGAACTTTGCAAAAAAAAAAGAAAAAAATGTTACAAAAATATAAATATTTTATTTATTTATTTATTTGAATTAATATATAAAAACATGCACTAGAATTTCATTTTTTGTGTGATTATTGTTTTCATATTTTTCATATTTTTTTTTTAAGAGAGTCCAACGGTCTTAGCAACAAAACGCATGCATTACAAATACATTTATTCGTCATCTTCAGAGATGTATTATGTATTTACTAAAAAAAGGATTCTTGTAACAGCTCAATATACAGTATTTTTATTTTTGAAATTATATGAAACATTTGTACTAAGCACAAAGTAAAGACAGACAGTCGTGTCAGTGCAGATTAGGCGTTGTATACAAACGGTCGGGTGATCAGATAGTGCGAAGTAGCATGAAGTGATTTATTATCATCAAAATGCTTTCCACGTAAGCTTTTCTGCAAAGAAATAATCACTAGGCTTAATTTCAGGACTGTAAGGCGGGTGATCTAATTCCTGGAACCCACCCGAGTTCATAGTAGCCTTGGCAATTTGACTATTGTGAGATTGTAATCTCAACCTCCTTTTGTACTTTAATAGATTCTTTTAAGTGTCTTAGTAACTGATCGAAAAAAATCTACGCTAGGGAATGCATTAGGCGCAACCTCCGTAGATCCAATATCAACATCCTATCCGACAGTCAAACAGCTATAAAAGCCCTCCACTAAGCCTAAGCTTGCTTGGAATTGCATAAACACCTTAAATCACCTAGCGGCTCGTTACAGTGTCACAGTCATTTGGGTTTCTGGTCACGACGATATTGATGGTAATGAACGCGCGGATTAACTAGCAAGACGCGGTTCTACACTACCATTCGCAGGTGCACTACCTTTCTTTGGCTTACCCATTAACCACCTAGAATTGGAACTAAACTCTTGGGAAAGACCAATCTCTATCTAAATGAAATTCAACAAAGGGCTTTAGTTAAGCCAAGAAATTAATTGATTTCTCAAAACATAACCCTGCTGATGAAATTCCTACTCCTCCTACTCCTACTTTGACTAAGGGTTATAATAATGAACCCAAGTTTCGTCTCCAGTAACGATTTTGTCAATAACTCCTGCCTGTCAATAACAACTGCAAGCGAAGTACATAATTAGTAAATCAACATGAAACATTTATACTGAAGAAGGATTACCTTCCTACCTTCACCTTTATTGCGTGAATAAAAAAAAAAAATCCATCGTACCATCATGTGATATTACACGAAAAATGCTACAAGTTTAACTATACATATGTAGATGATCTCATTTCGTGTGCTGCTCGCGCGATCTGCTTGCATTGCTTTCCGCCATGCAACTGCTAGCTGTTGAAATCGAAAATTCATAGTTTATTTAAATTTCATAATTTGATTAAATCCTTATAGTATATAGTACCTAAACTAAAAAATTATTTGCGAAATATGGCCCTATGAAAAAACAGGATAGCCTTTTTTTACCCAACGAAAGTACATTGCTTTAACTACTCAGCGACATTCTTACAATTAAGACATTGTTTTTTTCTATTAATGACGACATAATTGAGATTATTTCTTGTATAATCTTCACTTTGAATCAAAAAATTACGTCCGGTGAGCGATCGTATGCAATAATTCTACCCCGTTTACATATGTGAGGCATCGCTGAATTCTAGTTCACTCGCATGCTCGTTCGTTCATGAAAGAAACGATTTGGTTCCATTTATTGCATGCAAACATGCTGACTTACAACAGGTCTTGTATCTTCTTCCACGGTACACATACCATCGACGGTATATCTATTCCAGATTGTTCAACTAGTCACATTATTGCGGCTACAAATTGTGTATTGTGATTCCCTTCGATTTATGTATAGCTCATTCATAGCATTAGAAATGGTCTCAATCTGACTGTTCTTGGTAGATATGTACAACGCTTGTAGCCATATAGCGCAAAAAAAATACACTGCGAACCTTGTTATTCTGTTTTTTATTAGATACTAGAAATAGATTTGGTCACTATATTTAACTTTTTTGCGGATGAAATAAAAGCAGATATGCGTATAATATGTCTGCGCACACCTCTGTGCTGAATTAAGTTCAAATATTGAGTTGCAAGGTTTTATGTGACTTCATTACGACGAATACCCAAAGAGTGCTGAAAAACGAAACGAATTAAAAAACGCAAACATTTTGACAACTTGGTTAACTTTTTTTATCGAAATTTAAATCGCATGACATGAAATATTAGTATTATAGTAATGAATCAGCTCAAACAATATACATATGTATATTTTGCAAGCCTTCAGACATGGGCAAATTTGGGAACGTTAAAACATTCTTATTCATTTTACTACCCGAGTAGCTGTAACTTATTTTAAATTGGTTTTTTTTTTATCTCCAATCACCATGACGTAAAAAAAGGCGTATACAGCTGTATGTTTGTATCAGATGAACAGAAAAATACTGTAGTTGTTGATCGTTTAACCCAAAAGTCAATGTGTGGGATGATGAATGTAGTTAGTTTTACATGGAGTAATATTATTGGTAAGATCCATAATGCCAGCCAGTTGTCAAGACTCCCTTAGAACTTTTGTCTTTTTGGCCATTTTCTATCGAAAAAGCTTGCTATGAGTAATCGGAATAATATCTCCAGTATAGCGGTGAGAGTTGTTTTTAAAACTCTAGCACCAATCTTTGAGTTTTTCCCAGACATGCCAGATCAATATTGTCTAACATAGTCCTTCAGGCCACAACTTCATTTTCTTAGTACGGCGTTCATCTCCTTCGCTGGCATCCTATAGCGTGGCCTTGGTTTTCTTTTCTATCCTAATGGTCCCTTTTAGGAAAAAATTGAATGTTACTACAAAATCGAGTTGCGAAGATTATATTCTTGAAATTTTTCCGTCACGAGCGCATAGCGAACGAACGCTTTAGACGTAAATAAAAGAAAAAAAAACCTTTTGTTACATCTAGAAATGATCTTATTCTTTTTATTGAAAAAATCGAGTTCTAGATCAATTCTAAACACGAAATCAAGATTTGTGTAAAGAATCGTCAATCCCTACAAATAGGAGTTTAAATTGAGGTCAAATCAAATTATTTTTCAAAGTTTGAAATAAACACTAGGCAATTTTTTAATTTTCAAATTCAATCGAATCATTTATGCAAATCATAATTGCATTTTTTCTTTGTTGGCTTTGTTGTTTTCATTTTGCTCAAATGTGTGCCTCCACTATTTTCAAATAAACTGATCATTGGAAAAGAAAACACTTCTGAGATTTTAAATAAAAAAAGAGGGCTAATCTTCCACTTGCGTGCGCCACCTGAGTCGCGATCTTCCTCTTCTGTGGCGTCTCTCAGGGGTGGATTCGAAGATTTTCTTGGCCGGAGAATTGGTGTCAATACGCTCTGCATGATCCACCACCTCAGCCGATGGATCTTCACTCTTCTAGGTAAGTCGATAGGGCTGTACAGCCCGTACAGTCCGTCGTTGTATCTCTTCCTCCACTCACAGTCTATGCAGACAAGACTGAGATAACTAAGGTCTTCTAAAGGGTCACTTTAGTTGTTCGAGAGAGGGCTGCTACTAAATTGGCTTCTTACCCCAAAGAAACAGCGTTTGGAAAGAATCACTCTTCGTTTGATCTGAACTCTGATGTCGTTGTCTGGCTTTTAAATTAGGTGTCAGATATTGAATATTGCTTCATTGTAATGCAAAAGACGCAATAATACAGAATTTTTTTTTTAATATCAGGTACGAATATTGTAATACCAATGATGGTAAGTAAAACGCAATTATTTTGTTTATTTTTTTATAATTGGAATATCAATCTAAACATGTTGCTCAATTGGACGCTAAGCATATATGATTTGCCCGATTTATTAAAAGCGTTCGCTTTACCACATACATAAATAAGATTTTTTTAATCATCTAAGCTATTAAAATAAAAATAAATTAAAGAATTTCGTAATAATAAACATGATGTATTGTAAGTGCCTTGGAAAGCAATGTAAAGAACTTTTTTTTACATATTTTTTTATGAGCAGAAACATAATGGAAATTACTAATTAAGTTCGTATTATGATTATGATTATCAGATTTTTTATGTACTAAATACATATAAAAAAAAAATTGTGGGTTATAAATTCTAGTTCAATGATAAACAAACAAAACTTTCGGAGAGGAGAAATTATTGCTACTTTCTTGCAATGCTTGGAACTCCGGATAAACTATGGTTAATTCAATTTCCTTATAGAAATTGTGCACTCTTGTACACAATTCAAGTCAAGAAATTATTGAAAATATGTAAGGAACTAAGTAAGGAACAATCGTACTGATTCGAAACCAGTACTGAATACCATTTTGATTTATAATCAAATGGTTTTTCTGTTGGATAGAAATAAAGATTGTGTAAATGAGTTGATGATTGATTCATTTAAATAAAAATTAAGAGCAGCTATCCAATTTAATAACGTAAATTACACGTAGTATCTGCGATTTATAAAGCAAGCAGCGTCCAAAAGACCAAATTTGAAAAAAGGACTAGAGTTCTATTGCGATTTTAAAATGATACTCGAAATTTTATAATAATTCTAGCTCAAAAACACTACTGGCTCAATTTAATGCTCAAAGTCTGGTGGCATGCAAACGGACAGGTTCGTCATAACTGTGGCAATTGGCAAAATCGAAACTTGTTTTACTTTTTTTTACTGTCTAAGTTTATGTAAGTATATTACATAAGGAAAGGGAGACAATGTTTTTTTTATTCTGTCCTGCATTTTTATAACTGTTCCCATGGTGTATGTATGGCATAAGCATAAATACAAATATTTCACCCAAAGAACCATATACGGTCCAACTTCTCGCATCCATTCGCCTTTAGCATGTTATTTTTGGAACGAATGGATGGGACCTCAGGATAGTCTTGGATCTTTTAACTTTAAATGTTGCGTTCAGTAGGATAACCCACCCACCCACCCACTTAGCCACTACACGGTATTAGTAAAACTAAATTGTAAACAATAGTTTCTAACATAGCTAAGCCTAAATGATAAGTACCAAAGAACATGTCGATTGAAACCTATTCATCCGTTTCGCCAGTATTTAAAAAGTTTTCACAGTCTCTTTGAATCGCATTATGCTGCACTTAATTTTTTTTAAATCCGGCCGAGAATATATAGAAGGGTTACAATTCGTTTAAAACGATTGGTTGATACTCCAACACTTCTTCAATAAAGTAGACACGGCATTGTGAATTAAAATCCAAGAACTCCGGATATTTATTCGATCCTTGATTTTATCAAAAAAGTAATCACGCCATCAGATTTTATGAGGACCCAAATTGGAGATTCTCCTATAAACTTTGTTGTCTTTTGTTTACCGCTAATCTTTAATATCAAACTTATTTTATTTTATTTAAAAAAATAAAAAAACCTTTTGCATATGGCTAACACTGCGGCCTAAAAGATTTATTGTATTAAAAGCGTGGAATTAACCTAATAAGTGTACCACCTAGTATTTATACTCGTACATACCTAATTTCCTTAACCAATCTAGTGCCGAGCTTTTACAGAGAATGTGTTTGGATGATTCCCCTTCCTACAAATAGAATCAACATTCCATCTCTGGACACAGATTTATTTTGATAATGTAGTACTTCAGGTCGCAGTGACCTGTGAGAAACCTCGCCAATTTTCTAATGTTTCCCTTACCTAAGTTAAAGATTTCATTGTTGCCATACGACTATAATGTTACCGTATGTTCCCAGTCATAAACAGCTTCGTTGCCAAACACCCACATGTGCGGACTAATGCGAGCACCACGGATGCCAGCCACGCGTAGGTGCGGGCTGACTTCGTTTGATCTATTTGACATTTCTCGGCAGGCACTGAGGATGAAATTTCCATATTCTGGTGGCAGCGAAGCTGTTAAGCAATAAGGTTCTGGTCCTATGAATGCAGATTCTGACCCACCCATAGCTTTTATCCGCAGATTCGTTGCTTGTTATTCTCTGGCGATCAGGGACCCAACCAAGTTTCACCCTGTTGTGTCTGCATGATTTAACTCACACGGAGACCACTGAGTTGGACAATAGTGCTTAAAGCCTACATGAGAACTGTGTGACAAGAATGTACTTGTGCCCTAATCAATTACATATATGGATCAACTCGTATTTAGGTCGCAAAAATTTGTAAAACAAATTTGTAAAATATAAGTGAGATCTCAATAATAATGTTTTCCAGTTTCCGAATTGAGTTCTTTCAAATAATGCAGTATTAAAAAAAAATGTCAACATGAATACAATGAAATATTATAAAAATTTAATATTAATTAAAAATATGAAAAAATACCATCATTATGCTTTTATTATTCAGTAATGTAAACGTCGATTATGTACCTTGTTCTTAATTATTTGTTATAAGTGTATTATTTAAAATTATAAATTACTTACAAAAACTTATCAGATCTCTCGATCACTTTTTAAAAATACGAACATATAAATTCATAATTTTTAAGAAACTTTAGCATTAACAACTGCGTCTTTTTTGTATGTATGTTTACTAAACTTGATCTCTTTCACAGTTTAGAACTAATTAAATTAAATGTAACTTATTTCTATTTTTTTTTTAACGTCTTATGAAACTTTTTTTTAATATTTTGAAATGTTTCCGGGAAAATGTTTTTATCAGAAATATAAAAAAAACAGCAAAAGACTATGTATTATGCGTTTATATACATACCAAACCAATGAAATTATAATTTATTGTAGTATCATTAACGTTTACCAAATTTATACAACCATATACAATATAATATATTTTAATATCCTGTGAAATACACATTAAAGAAAATTTTTCTAAAAGTAGTTTTTTCTCAAAGTATGTTTGCACTTTTTTCCATTTTAGAATCTCATTTGCTGCGCAGCAGATGTACTTGAGGGTAAAGGAGTGGTTCAAGTAGCAATTACAGTTTGCGAACTTTTTCGATTACATAGAGGACAAAGTGATAATAACACTGGATCACCAACTAGAATAATTAGGACATCATTATCCCCATCACCGGTTATATGAAGCAATAAGGAGTACATTCTTTCTAGTATTGAACTTGTTTAAAAATGTTCTTGAAGTTGTCTTGTTCTTTTTTAGTTTTATTAATTTTGTACATATCTACACTAGAATCTCAAGCATAGTGTTACACGAGCTATTGGCAATACAATAAATAGCTCTATAATAATTGTATCATCTTAAAACTAATTTACAAATGTTTATATCAAATTTGTGGCAGGAATTCAATTTGCAGCATCTCAGTTTAAGGCCTGCGGTTTTTGGTACTCGACACTATGGAAGGGATACTCTAGAAACTATCTCCGAAATCTTAATGTTCTCAATATATTGTAACATATTAATGAAAGGATGTACTTCTTATAGTAGGAGGAGGCATGCTTAATTTTAAGTAACAATTTACGAAGTACATACCTAAAGTAAACTAATTTTTCGCTAAGAACAAAATGTAACATACAAAAATGCTCACTGTTGAAAATTTCCTAGGATTTGTGTTTTGGTAATCAACCCGATTCTTTTTGTAATTTTGTACGTCATACGATTTGTTTTCGGCGACACGAGAAAGAATTCAAATAAGAAGTTGGAGATATATTTGCCTCTTGAATAAATAGAATTCTAGACGATAAAAATAATTATGATCACTTCTGGAAGTTTGCAGCACGACGACGAATCGGGTTGAATATCTATTTGTTTGTTAATATTTACTTCAGTATTTTATCAATGCAGTTTGTAATAAGATTAAAGATTACTTTTGTATTATTTTTTCTGTTTTTATTTATATCTTATTAAAATGATTTCATTTGAGTCATAATCTGTATTAATTTTTAAAAAATAATGATATGAGCTAAATTAACATGTGTGTTCATATTAGTACACATCATATTCGGATTAGAAAATAATGTTTGTGCATTTGGAAAAATAGATTTTCAAAATTTGTCCAAGAACTTTTATTTTTTTCAAAGTTTTTTGGAATAATAAAATGAACCAATTTAATACGCAATATGGAAATTATTTTATTCGATTGAAATGAACAAAGAGTTCCTTAATTTCCAGCTTCTACTTAGGAGTTCATGAATGAACCTCGTAATAACACTATGATAGCGGATACCAAATTGGGAATTTGCGTACCATTTATTTTGACTTTAAGCACAAAACGAACTTACGTGAAAGAAAGGCAAAAAGACTTAACCTGAGGTAATCATCTTTGCTGCCGTTCGCCTCTTCGAATACGATAATTGAGATCCTCATTCTTGTATTTATATTGCAAATAAATATTCTTTAACCAAATAAAACACACGTGGAATGGCTTGCTTTTCTTAATATTTTCAAAGAGATATAACTTAACTAACCTTAAACTTTTTCTATTCTTGTTAATTACTCTGCATTATACCCTGTCCTGTCTTTCCATTAGAAACCTTAAAGGACATTTGTATTCATAAGAAATGATGGATATTTGGGAGAAGAGAGAATATTAATTCACTTCTTTCTATCAGTTCATTTTTACTCAACTATGATTCCCAAATTCGTAAAAGTACATGAGGTGAGAAGTCTTACAGCTAAGGCGTGTAAAATTACAGCTAAGGCGCGATTATTTTACATCGATACTCTTTTTCCTCTTGTACAACTCTTGCCCGCATGGCATCGACACTGCGACGTAAAAGGTCTATTGGTCTTACTTACCTGAAGGTAAAGGTCCTTGATAGTGGATCTTTTCAGTTCCACTGAAGGTAAGTAAGTCCTTGATAGTGGATCTTTTCAGTTCCACTGAAGTAAGTATCTCCTTGTGGAGAGTACGTTTCCTTAGCCAGTGTAGTGCCGGGTATTCGCAGAGAATGTGTTCGGATGTTTCATCTTCCTCGAGGCAGAATCGACAATCCGTAACCTGGCACAGAATCATCTTGTTAAGGTAGTATCTCAGGCCGCAGTGGACTGATTTCCTTATAGTAGTAAGGCTTAATTAGACGCTTGGATTGTCTTAGACCAGGGATATTTGCCCAGTGGTCAAGACGAAGTTGGTGTTCCCAGTCGTTAATTTGCCCTAAGGCAGTAGCAATACGGTTCTGGTCCTATGATTCTGGTCCAGCCTAAGCTAGTTCATCCGCCGATTAGTTGCCTTCAATACCTTGGTGACCGGGTACCCATCCAAGTTTAACCTTATTTTGCCTGGCCAGGGTCTGTAAGCGTAGCAGCATTTAATCAGGGAGTCTATCGTATTAGCAGACAGTGCTGGCAGGGCTGCTTGACTATCCGAAAGGATAAGAATTTTTCGCCCTCAATACCCTTTTTGGACATTAGGTCGGCGCGGATCTCAATGACATGGACTTCTGCCTGGAATACCGTAGGACACTTTCCCATGGGTATCGACAGTTTGGTGTTGGGTCCAAAGACGCCAGCTCCAACTCCAGAATCCATTTTCGATCCGTCAGTGTACCAGATCAAGCTTTTTGGGTCTCGTTCAAGAGCACCATTGCCCCATTTGGCGCGGTCTGGTTTTTCTATCTCAAAAAGTTGACCAAACATCAATACTTACAATCTATTGGAAAAAATATAACAATATCTTTATATTAAGCGTGACAAACATTTTTCCCAAACATTATTCTTTTACGAAGTTTTTTGTTGCACTTTAAAAGAATTCGTAAGGAATACGATCTTCGCTAAGGGCATTTTCAACGCATACCGCATACGTAAAGCGTCCCACTTGAACGAATTTCACTGCTATTTTTACCGGACTTCATATCAAAAGAATCAATCTATATCGCCCCTCAAAAGTTGTCATTCCAAATCGAAATTATTGGGATAATTCTCAAATCCCTCGATCGCTACATCAATTCGAATGCTACACGGACGATTCAAAAATGTCAAATGGATTAGGACTTGGAATATTTGGCCCCAGATGCATACTCCCTTTCCCACTAGGATGGTCTAATTCTATCTTAAAAACAGAAGATTGTGATATTAAGGTCTGTGCCATAGAATGCAAGAGAAAACATCAAAAATTAAACATCTACATCCTATTACATAGTCAAGCAGTCCTAAAAAATTTCATATTCTTTAAATTTGAGTCTAAGCTGGTTTGGAATTATCTTCAAACTCTCCTACAGCTATCTCGTATTCCAAGTTAAGACACAGTTGTTGGCCTATTCTTCTTGACCTTAATTGCACCGATCTTGCCGATTCCAAAATATAAACAATAAGAATATCTGTACTTCTTATGGTTTGTAATTCGCTTTCGCTTACTGCGCTAATGTGAGGCAGATTCGCCCTGTACCTTTCCAAGTTTTCCTATTTCCACTGTAGTTTTAGTGAAAACAGAAAACAGAAACACCTGTGAAGCAAGACCAACTTTAGGTAATTAGTGTAAATATCTAAATTTCTTTACGTCGATGTCACCTACAAGTTCAAGCCACTTTCCCTGGACAAGGCAGTAATTAATTCTTGAACACGCAGTGCCCCTTACAAACGTTGAATGATCTTGATCATCACTTTTGGATCGTCCATTTAATAGCGTGAGTCCAACCGATTTGAACATTTCAATTACATTTTTTCCATTTCCATCAATTGTTACATCTCCCGTATTTCTCACTTTTATAATCCATCCTGTTAAGAGTTCAGATCCCACCCTTCCATTAAAGTCTCCGATTACCATAACATGATCTTTGCTGAGTTCCAATAAAGAGTTGTACAAACTCGTAAAGTCGTGCATTCCTTTATTGTCGTTGATATCAACCCGCCATATGTACATTTTTGGTCACATTTGCATTAAATCTTAAGTTCTTCTTTTATTTCATATAAATAAAATATGCCCGCATGCCCTGCCATCTAACATTCTAAGATGTTTAGAAGAACCATCGACAAATTACCACAAGCACGGAGGACCTACATTAGTGATTGCTTGTGACGATGAAGGTAAAAGCAGTTCTCGAAAATGTGACGGCACTATCAATAACACCTACAGAGAAAATAATAAATAACGCAAAGACAAACGTCGACTCTTTTAAATCAATTCTGTAAAGTGAGGAGGCTGACACACTAGGTCTGTTCCCGTACTTTCTGCGCCAAAATTCGCAGATTTTCAATTTTCAGGGAGTGGGGATGAAATTCTCTCAGAGAGAGGCAGAAACACCAAAAAGTACGGGAACCCATTGAAAAACAAAAGCTGCCCACTATTTAAACGTTAAAAACATACATATGTTGTTTAAAAAAAATATCAGTTGTAGATTTGTATATTTTACTCTGTTCGCATTTCTATGTACCTACATAATGTTTTGCTCTACGGGAACAGTATTTCGTAGTTTTTCGTAAGATTTCGTAGATTTTCGCTGTTTTGGACAGGTACGGGAACAGACCTACTAAAAATTTTAATGCAATAGCTATGCTTCGAGTATGTAGACTTTCTCATATTCACAATTTCTGCAGTAAAATTGTTACCATTATGTCACACCTACAAGTTCATAAAAAAAACATTTCTGTTTTCGAATAAATAAAATTTACTTCTGATAACAAACTAACAAATAAAGAAAATATATGAGAACATAAATGATTATTTTATTGTTTTTCACATTACAGCTACGTGTAACTATAGTTTAAGTTTAGATGAAGGCAATATTAAGTTAGTCTTCTCTCTAATTAAGGACCGTTATCATTCCAATCCTCCATAGCATTCTTCCGTTACATGATCTCCGAAAACTGAAAAGAAATTAGTATTGATTTGAAAAGTGATATCAACTATTTTAATTTTTTAGGTGATTACCTTCACAATTTGCACAGTATTTTCTTGGTTCTGGAAGTTCTCTTGTTTTATTATTAATGCCCCTTAGTTCAGTCGTTTCGAATGGAACTTCTCCACCATCTGACTCTTGCAATGGACAATCTTCTGTTTCATGCAAATCAAACTGATCACAAATATCACAAAACATACGAGGGGCTGGTTTTCTATCTGTGATAATATTAAACATGAAGGCTCTAAAAAAAAAAAAAAAAATTTTAACAGTTCAAAAAACTTTGAATTAGAAAATACTTGTATTTAAAGGTTTTGGAGAAGAAGACTGAAGAATAATCTCCTCTTGCCCTGGACTACGGATTTGTGCGACAAAAATAAAAGTGTACAAATAAATGTTAAATGGATACATTTTTCGATATCAAAGGACGGAGATCCTTAAGTTAGTATATATTATCGATGGTAACGTGCTTAATGGGAGTTGTGGAAAGTTGTGGAATTTGCTCTCTTTGAATATATCACCATAAACCAATGTTCTAACAAAGATGATAAAAAAGCCGCCCCCCAAGAACAAATTATAAAAATAGAATTAACAAACAAAAGTGCTTGTATAAGGAATGCATAAGAGCTAGAGACTTTGAGTTATCAAGCTTAAACAAACAATAAAGAACTTTTAAAACACTACGCAGCTGCAAATAAGCTGTTTTAAAAATGTTGCTTTACTGAAAAGCTGGAATTCGATCAGCGAGACATTGATCAACCGCTCCAGGTTTGAAGAACGATGTAGTTTTCTTCACAGGCTCGGGAACTTATTTGTCAACAGGACCAAGTCCAAGATTATGGTTTTCAGGAACGGCGGCGGAAGAGACTCATGAAATGAAAAACCGATGCATTAAAAAAAGATATAGAAATTATACGTTCGTTTTCTAGTCGGGAAGAATGGCAAAATGATAACCCAATGAATTATAACTCCATTCTGTACTGATGGATACAAAATGGAGAGTAGATGCAGGGATATTTTCTAAAAGGCCCAATTTGAACAAGTCAATTTGACTTCCAGACTACCGCAGAGTTTTCGAATCGGAGGTCTTGGCGGTGACACTAGATGCCCGAGGAGCTGCGATGAAGCCAATACCATGCTATGTTATTAACTTTTCCGTTTACAGCCAGAGAGCAATAAAAGCGATTTCCGACCAACAAATAAAATCAAAGCGTGTGCGTTGCTGTCTCGAAGAGCTACGGGTTCTTGGTAAGCAGCACGAAATAATAGCGCTGACGACCTGACAAGGAAATTCTAAAATTGAATAAATATTTCTTATCTAGCTTAGAAGAAATGATTACGGGACAAAACATGTTGCGTTATTATGCAGTGAAAAACATGTTGCGTTATTATGCAGTGAAAATGAAAATAAACAAAGATGATATTAATTAAAACTGGGGCGATGAGGATATGCACGAAGATACGCCTTACTTCTTGTGCCACTAACCAGGAGTCTACCACATTAAATTTAAGATACTACGCAATCATTTCTTCCAAGCAATACATAGAAGAAAGATCAAGCAAATCGGTTAATATATATCCAAATTTATAAAAGCGTAGTGTTGGTATAAGAACCCAAAGGGTTTAAAAGTATGGGAAATACACTCCATGGACATCACAATGGATATACATACGAGTGCATGTATTGATTTAAGTGTGACGTAGTAGGACCGTACTCTCTACGGCAACCCACAAACCTAACCTAACGTAGACAGAGCGACCGCAAAATCGTATAGTGATATCGAGTCTTTTCAGAAACTAAAAAAAAAGATAAATACTCACTCTGTAGAAAGTGCCTCCAGCGCTGTAATCTTGGCTTTCAAGGTATCATTTTTCTGTTGCATATCGACAATTATAGAATTTAAGAAGTTTATGTGTGCTGCTTTGTCTTCCATATTATCATCCTGGGAAAAGAGAATGAAACTAAACTTTAAATTTACTTAGACAATATAATAGATTTGCATCCAAACCTCTTGTCCCAAAGTTAATTCCGATTTATTGTTTTGAGTTTCCTCCGTTGTTTTATCCGCCTTCACTTTCCTCTGAAGTACGATATCTGAGGTATTTTGTTTCATTTGGAGACTATTCACTTTTTTGCTGTTTTCAACGAACTCCTTACGTTCGATTACCTGAGCTAATAAATTATTTGATTCATCGCTATCTAATTGCAATGATGTTCTCGCTTTTTGAAGAAATTTTATTTTTTCTGTTAGTGTATTTGATATACTACAGTTGGATTTGACAATCTCATTGAACCGCTCGATAAAACATTCGATAGAAGATACTGGAAAACTAATTTTGTTTGATGTAGTTTTATTGATATCCATACAATCTTTACAATTGTCGAATATTTTCATACTATTATCAAGAAACTTTGAGAGTTCAAAACATTCGCCTTGAAGTTTCTTCTTGATGTGCTCAAACTGTTCACTCATTTTACCTACATCAAGATCATTTGGTTTTAATTTACTAGAAATTGATAATTTTTCGTCTTTTAAAAGTTTTAAGGCTTCACTCAGTTGTGTATTATTTTTAGATAATTTAAAATGAGAATAACTTACAGTATTTAGAGAAATTTTAAGTTCCTCGATTTTATGAACATAGTTTTTCGTGGATTCTAGTTCGATTTGAAGACTGTTTAATATACTTCGAATTTCGAGAAGCTCTTCAGGAGTGGGTTGGGGGTTTGGTTTATCAGAATAAGGGTAAAGGGATTTCTTTTTAAACGAAATATTTGCCAACTGTTTGGCCAGCTCTAATTCTTTAAACGTAAATACTGATTGGTAATTCATAACTTTGTTTTGCAGTGATTTTATCTGCTCGGATAGATTATCCAAAGTGTTTAAATTCATATTATTTACCTTTTCTTTCGATTCTTCCAATATGCCTTTAGATACGAGTTCTTTTAGTGAAGAGTCATTTTGATTACTAATTTTCTTATAATTTTTTTTAAGGACTTCAAATCTCCGCGATAAATCACTACAATCGAATTGTAGTTTACAAGATTTTTCTTCAGCAACACTCAAAATTTCTTCTCGTATATTGCTATCGGGCGAAATTGATCGAATGTCTTGATCTAAGCTTTCCATTTGATGTGTGATTAAGTTTAAAATTTGATTAACCTCTTGCAGTTGACTTCCTAGATAAATGTTTTCATGAAGTTTTTGGTCTTCACTACTTTCTTCAGTAGATTTCACAGTTTTATCTATTGATACTGAGGGTTCCATGAAGTTATTAGGCATTTCAAAGTTTTGTCTTTCACCAAGCTTACGCTCAAATTCTTTAATGGTAAGGTTTCGAGAATCTAATTCTTCCGTCAGTTTATTATTTTTCTCTGACATACTTTCGCAGTTCGACATAAGGTCTTCAAGTTTCTGCATAATTTCAAAGTTCTCCGCTGCAAGACGATTAGCCTTCTCTTTGTTGATTTTTAACTCTCGCTGAAGTTTTTCGTGTGACTGTGTCAAACTTACATAATTTGAAGTGAAATTTTCAATCTTCAGGAAATTATCAGCATTCTCTGCTTGAAGTCGATTAATTTCTGCTTTATTAGCATTAAATTCTTGAAGGAGTTTTTCATTTTGTTCTAACAAATGCTCGCAACTTGATGTGACGTCTTGAAGTTTTTCAGACTGATTTGTTTTCTCTTCGTTGGCTTTTAATTCTTGGTTTAGTTTTTCATTGTTGGTTTTTTCTTCAATAGCTTTCAATTCTTGTTTCAGTTTTTCATTGAGGTCTGACAAAGCTTCGCAATTTAATACCACTTTTTCAAGCTTTTGGGAAATTTCGAATTTTTCCGCTTCAAGTAAAGTAGTTTTTTCTTCGTTTGTTTGTAGTTTTTCCTGTATTTTTTTATACAACTCGGAAAGACCGTTACCATCTGAAGCAACATTTTCAAGCTTTCGAGAAATATCAGATTTCTCCATTTCAAGTCGATAGCTGTTTTCTGCATTAATTTTTAGCTCTTGTTGCAATTTGTCATTTAGCTCTGACAAACTTGTGCAATTTAACGTAATATCTTCAAGTTTTCGGCATATATCAATGTTTTTCTCTTCAAGTTGACCAATTTTTTCTTCGTTAGATCGTAGAGTTTGCTGCAGTTTTTCATTAAGCTCTGATAAATTCATGTAATTTGATGTAAGGTTTTCAAGTTTTAGAGAAATATCAGCCTTTTCCACTTCAAGTCGTTTAGTTTTCTCTTCGACAGTTTTTAATTCTTGCTGCAGTTTGTCATTAAGCTCTGACAAATTTGTGCAACTTGATGTAACGTCGTCAAGTTTTCGAGAAATATTAAGGTTTTCCCCTTCAAGACGGTTAGTTTTTTCTTCGTAGGCTTTTAATTCTTGCTGCTGCTTGCCATTTAGTTCTATCACACTCCCACATTTTGATGTTACATCTTCAAGTTGGCGAGAAATATCAGACTTCTCTACTTCAAGCCGTTTAGTTTTCACTTCAATAGTTTTTAATTCTTTTTGTAGTTTTTCATTTAGCTCTGACAAACTATTGTAATTTAACGTGATGTCTTCAAGTTTTCGACATAAATCGACGTTTTTCTCTTCAAGTTCACTAGTTTTTTCTTCGTTAGATCGTAATGTTTGCTGTAATTTTTCATTAAGCTCTGATATATTCGTGAAATTTGATGTAACGTCTTCAAGCTTAAGAGAAATGTCAAACTTCTCTACTTCAAGTCGTTTAGTTTTCTCTTCGACAGTTTTTAATTCTACTTGCAACTTGTCATTAAGCTCTGACAAATTTGTGCAACTTGATTTAACATCCTCAAGCTTTCGAGAAATATCAAAGTTCTCCCCTTCAAGGCGATTAGTTTTTTCTTCATTGGCTTTTAATTCTTGTTGCTGTTTGCCATTTAGCTCTAACACACCCTCGCATTTTGATGTCACGTCGTCAAGTTGTCGAGAAATATCAAACTTCTCCACTTCAAGTCGCTTAGATTTCTCTTCGACAGATTTTAATTCTTGTTGCAGTTTGTCATTTAGTTCTGACAAATTTTTGCAATTTAATGAGACGTCGTCCAACTTTCGAGATATGTCAAACTTCTCCACTTCAAGGCGTTTAGTTTTTTCCTCTATAGTTTTTAATTCTTGCTGCAGTTTGTCATTTAGCTCTAACAATTTGGCACAATTTGACGTATCGCCCTCAAGCTTTTGGGTTATTAATTCTTGCTGCTGTTTGTTTAGCTCGGTCATGCGCGCATGCTCGGAAGAAATGTCTTCAAGCTTACGAGATATTTCGAAATTCTGCACTTCAAGTTGATTTATTTTTTCTTCGTTAATTTGTACTGTTTGCTGCAGGGTATCATTTAGCTCTGACAAACTCTTGCAATTTAATGTGACTTCTTCAAGCTTCCTGGAAATATCAAACTTCTCTACCTCAAGTTGTTTAGTTTTCTCTTCGTTTGCTTTTAATTCTTGTTCTAGTTGCTCATTTAGTTTTGATAAACTATCGCAATTTGATTTAACATCTATTAGCTCTCGAGAAATGTCAAACACTTTCACATCTAGCAGCTTAGTTTTTTCTTCATTAATTTTTAATTCTTGCTGTAGTTTATTATTTAGCTCTGATAGACTCTCGCAGTTTGATGTGACATCTTCAAGCTTTTGAGAAATATCAAACTTCTCTACTTCAAGGTGTTTAGTTCTTTCTTCGTTCGTTTTTATTTCTTGCTGCAACTTGTTATTCACCTCTGACAAACTCTCGCTATTTGATGTGACTTTTTCAAGCTTACCAGAAATGCTCGACTTCTCTACTTCAAGTAACTTAGTTTTTTCTTCGTTAGTTTTTAACTCTTTTTGAAGTATCTCATTTTGTTTTGATAAAGTCTCGCAATTTGATGTAAGGTCTTCAAGCTTTCGAGATATATCAAATTTCTCCCCATCAAGTAGTTTAGTTTCTTTTTGATTCGTTTTAATTTCTTCTTGCAGTTTATCATTAAGTTCTGATAAAGTCTTAAAATTTGATTTAATATCTGCCAGATCCCGAGATATCTCACCCTTTTCTCCTTCAAGCAACTTAGTTTTTTCTTCGTTAGTTTTTAATTCCTGTTGCAGTTTATCATTAAGCTTTGACAAACTCTCGCAATTTGATGTGAGCTCTTCAAGCTTTCGAGAAATATCAAACTTCTCACCATCAAGTAGTTTGGTTTTTTCTTCGTTATTTTTTATTTCTTGTTGCATTCTTTCACTAAGCTCTGATAAACTTTTACAATTTGACGTGACGTCCTCAAGCTTTTGTGAAATATCAAATTTCTCCACTTCGAGGAGTTTAGTTCTTTCCTCGTTCTCTTTCATATCTTGCTGTAACTTCTCATTTAACTCTGACAAATTTTTGCAATTTGATGTGACATCTTCAAGTTTTCTAGAAAGATCCAATCTCTCTGCTTTAATTTTATTAGCTTCCTCCCCATTAGTTTTTAAGACATTTTCTAAGTCTTTGCAGTTAGTACTCATCTTTGTTATTTCCAATCTCATTGAAGTAAGCTCTTTGATGGCCATTGCAAGACTTTCACATAAATCAGTAGGCAATATATCTCCTGTTTGAGACTGAGAATTGGTTACCAAGTGAACTCGACGAATTTCATCAGGATTTCCAACGTAGCGGTCTAATTTTTCTTGAAATTTTGGATCATGATTTTCTAGATCTTTAATTTTACATATGAGATCTCGAAAAGCGGACAAAGACTCATTAGCAATTCTTTTCTCCGGTTTGGAATTTTCAACCACTGAGGGTAAGTTCGTTTCACGATTGCCACTGATGGTTTCACTGACATTGGCACTATTAGAAGGTGAATATGAGGATTTTGCAATTATTTCATCGCCGCTCGGTGTCTGAAGAGACAGTTGAACGTTTTCATTTGCTACAGGAAAAACCGAATAATTGAATCAAAAATATGGTACCTATTTGTTTACACAAAACATAAAATATGACCTTGTTCGGATACATTGATTTGGACTCGAAGGTTTATTCATTGTTTTCACAAGCTATTATGTAAAAGTGACAGCGTTTTTCATAGGTTCTTCATGGATACGTTCTTGGTTTCTTTATAACTAATAAGAAGTAGAGGAACCATAATGTCCAAGACATTTTATACGGAACTATTCAAACCTTTTGGGAGGCAGTCTAAACTTTTTGCAAAGGTTTTTTTTTATACCTAGTGATAAATACAGGTGCACAGATAAATGCTTTCTATATTGATAGCTAGTCACTAAGTAAGTGAGGCGTCATCGAAAACTATTTTGTGGAATGGAAAGGCGATATTTTCCGGACCTTGCCGCCAGTTGAAATCATCTGAAATTAAGTGTGCTGCACTGTTAGTGAGGACTCTTATGCAGTGACCCTCAAAGATCTGGATGTCCTTGGATTGTCAAAACACCACGGGCAAGTTTGTACTGGGCTTCATATCAGCAGGCGATTAGCCGGCAGTTAGTCCAAACCTCAATATTTTGGTCAATATGCTGTTATCTGTTTTAGAAGCTATGGATTGCTTTACTAGACAACCAGATATTGACTACTTTAAGCATCCGCTTATGTGTGCATTGAACAATTTTTCCATGAATAAGAGGTGTGCTGCGATCGATGGGTGGCCAATGTGTTTGTAAAAATACAAATTCAAGCCATATTGAGAAATTTTTAACAAATTATTTTGATGAAAAAAAACTTCAAAAAATTTCTTGAATATTTTTACTATTTTGATTTGATTTGCGAAACATATTGTACCTCGGCTAAGATGTGGCAGTCGTGAATTTAAGAACAATTTATTGAAGAACGAAAATACAAGTGAGCGAAATTTAAATAAAGTACACGACTGCGTAAGAATTTGCACCTGGTATGTGCTGTTCTGCATGTATTTTTGAAACTATCCGCTAAAATGCGTTATCCTATAACAAAATCTACACAGCTTGAGCCAGGAAATAAAGTATCCTTACACGACAAGCATATGCCTTGACAACAACAAAATCGTGCTGTGTGGTGTTGGATGTTGGGTCAAACACGGCGGTTGTAGCATTGTTGGGAATGGTTTTCCTACTATGGCGTTTGTCCAATATATTGAATTATGTATTTCTGTACTTGATCACATCTTTATGTGAAAATTAAGGAATTTATGTTGCCATTCGCGTTGTAGATGCGTCTTCCAATAGGATAACAACACCAAAAATATCAGCAAAAAACTAACAGGTGGTATGAAGAAAATCAGATTAATGTGATGGAATGACTTAAATGCATTGGAAAATTTATAGCTCAAGGTTAGAAAGGTGTCTGAGAGGAACAACTTTGGTATACAATTCATGTTGGTAGTATGCCATCCGCTTGCAGGCAGAGATGTTAGTCATTCGTTGATTCAAAGCCACTACATTGTATGGCAGTACTTTCTAAATAAAGCTATGCAACAAATTTATTACTTTATTATTATTTTTCTTCATTCAAGCACATCAATTTTTTTAATTTGAAAGCCCTTCGTGTTTTTATTTCCCATTTATATTGTAGATGGTGCTATTTTTTTGATTGCACATCCGGAGTGATATTGTTGCAATATTGCAAATAATAAAAATTACCGCTTTCATTGTGTCCGGTTTTACTTAAAATATGATTGACCACATATCAACTAATGGGATTTAATAGTAGGACGTGAAAAAACAATCAACTAAGAAATATTGCTAAAAAAAATGCTTCTTAATATTTGTTCACCAACAATTTTTGGACATATACATACATGTATTTATTAAACTTAACGTTATTACTGCCATGTATCCGAACAAGACCAGAAATTTATAACAATTACCTAACGTTACTGCTTGAAGTCTCTGTTCTAGGTCAGATATTTTTTCTTTGTAAACTTGAGTTTGTGCCTGAAATGATGTTTCTGGAATAACTTGTACAATATATTTGGTTATCATATATAAGAATAAATATAGGATAAAACAAAATAGTCTACCGTTAGATTACAGGAAGTCGTATAAACTAAGAAACTGACTTATTAAAATTCTTTTGACTGCAATCTTTCTTTGTGAGTCCAACCCACAACCCCATAGGCACCATATAGAGACTTACCATAGAATGTTAAGCCATTGTTATAAGCCAATGAGACTGAACTACATAGTACATATACATATCTAGATCTAATCAAATTTTTGAATTTTCAAAAAAAGAAAAAAAAAACACTGCAGAGGACGGGTCAAGAATCAAAAATATCTTTCAGCACGAATTGCGAAAAATACCATACAGTGGAATCCACTCACATAGTCAGACAGAGGAGAGAGTGAGTGAACTTAAGTAAATGAGCATCACCTGACGGGTAGCAGTTTTAACATTTTCATTGATCACCAGAGTGGTGGTACAGCAAGCCGTCGACGAGTTTATACGATTTTGCATACTGTATGCTAGCTATTAAACAACAATATTTAGGTGTGGACACTTTTGGATTTGTATTTTTTATTACTTTTTCTTAATTACAGCCACGTCGATGGTTTATAATGCACATCTCTATCCAAAAAACAATGTACAGGTGTATTATATCAATTTGAATATCAAACAACTTTGGGTGGTATTTGGTATTCTTTTACATATGTACATATGTACATACATATGTGTACCGGAATTTATTTTACGTAAAAGTTCACTAAAAGCTCAAAAAGTATTCTTTAAAAATGATATATGACCAATTCATATTAGCTGTAAAATTTAAACACAGCTTGTGCACTTGCAGAAAGCCATAAATAGCAATTTTATCTATCTTGCCTTGAACGAGAGAGGTATCTCCAAATAGTTATTATTAAGGGAATGTGTACTTGGTCTTACGCGCTGTAGTAATTGGAGACAAAATCGATATACAATAGCCCTTCAATTCTTACCTTCAAAATTTTGGGCTGCACTGATGACGAATGCTTGGATCTTCATCAGCTCTATTTTCTACTGTTCTTCTTATAAAAAATAGAATAAAAGAAGGAGACTATAATCAAAGTTCCTAATACATATTAACCAAATCCTTGAAATTGTTTAAAATCTGGATGCCGGGCGATGCAAGGTCGAGCTGAAAGTAAACACGACTAAAACAACACCATTCTGCCTTAACAAACTCTAAAAATTGCTACATATATCGTTCAAATGTTGTCTGTGCTGGTCTGCTGACATACACAATAATTTGAGCTGTCGCTATTGAAGCTGCGTCTTCTTCTCATGCTAATAATTTTCTATCAAACCACAACTCGAAAAGGGAGTCAGGAATAGAAATCACAACACTTTAAAGAAAATGGCCATGAATTGGTCATACACTGCAGCGCAAAGAAAATTCCGTTCCTAAATATGTCAAGGAATGGAGTGCCATAATTGGTCCTTACATAAAGAGGACCACTGCAAGGCAACGTGGCGCAGAACGTTAAAGAAGAGATCAAGAAATGAACTGAAAACACTGAAGCGCGTTGCAGAAATCAGAGCATGATGACGCACAAGCCTTATTGATGATATGCCAAGACTCAAGTAAGTTCTGTTTGATCCTTTTTTGAAATACTGTAGTCAGGCACTAGAAGTGGGCTCTCAATTCAAGAAACAGAAAAATTACAATCTATTCGAAGAGGATTTTTTTGTAGAAATATGTATTCAAAAAGTATTGTTTTTAATTAAGGATCGGGGTTGTGAGTAGATTCTAAAAATGTTTCACTGGTGAGAATACCAGTAACCTTATACATATACCTATGCATATACATACGAAATACATATACAAGATGTACAGCGACATCGACCTAGTCAAAAAACTGCGCATCAATCGCCTGACAGCTAGGACCGAGTCTACGAATTTAACCCGAAAGGACAACGCATTAGAAGATGATCCCGCCTAAGGTGGCGCGCACAAGGAGAAGGGGACCTCAACCAACTTGGAGAGCGCAAATAAAGGCAGTTAGCTAAGGACCGGGAAAACTAACTGGAAAGCCTTGTTGGTTGCGATCCAAGTTCACCCCAAACTGTAGCGCCACCTAAACAAGTATACTAACTGGTCAACACAATTTTCTATGCTGACACAAATATAATGTGTCTAACTTGTTATATACATACATATGCTCTCAGGGGCCTGTAGTTACTACCTGTGCAATATAGATAATGAAAATGGTTTCCAGGATAATTGGAAAAAAACTACCAACCAACTTAAAAATAAATATTATAATTTTTCTAATACATAAAGAAATAAACCTTACATTTAATTCATCCCCACAGAATGTTGCTTCCTCAATCGAAAACTGCAAATCTTCTGTTTTACTTTTCTCTTCCTCTAATTTGCTTTCCAAGTTAACGATTTTCGATTTAAGCTGAAAATAAATTTGTAAACAATAAATTAATGCAACTAGAGAAATAAAACTACAACAACAAGCTTATAACCAAATATGAAATATATATTTTCCAAATTCATTTGTTTTAATAATTTAATTCTAAAAATTATAAAAAAAAACGTATTTCGCGTGCTTCTTATTTTTATTGTTTCTTTTATATTAACTTATTTACATTCATGATTTCAAGAGCGTTGTCACATTGCTTTTATTTTTTATTCAATCTAACAAGAACATATCATACAGAATACAACGCTGTTGCTGAATGCCATTCCATCCATGCTAGAGTTTAGTCAGCCAATGCTCCAAAAGCCTTGCTCAATGATCTCAGTCATAAAATTTTTTCTAGAGTTATTAATTCAAAGGTTGCAAATTGAAATTGATTTTATTTACGAATATCTATGCATGCATTTTAATGTTGCAAACATAAGCTTAAGCAAAATGTTAAAAGCTACAAGTAGACTTATGTATGTAGTTGAGATAGCAGGTTGAAAAATTTCATAGTTTTCGTTGAACAAAAAACTTTGCTTTGGCAGGTGGTATTATGAACGAATGACTTTATCCAAAAAAAAAGCCAGAAAATTACAGAAAAAGCAAAAAAAAACAAGAGGAGTGGCAATATGTCGAAGTTAAGAAAGTTCCGTGCGAAAATAAACAAAGGAAATCCATTTGCCCAAATGGGGAAAAAAGTAAGTCACCCTAAGCAAATATTTTATAGAACAGTTGAGGAGAAAACCAGAAACTGTTTAACAAGATCCTTATGTTTATAGCTAAATGGGATGGGAAAGGAAAAAAAGGAATGTAAGCTCAGATGAAAAAGCCAGAAAACTATACGCCGAGTCTTCGAAAGGCGTTGTAGAACTCTTAAGCAATATGGCTCGCAAATGTTACTGACGATCTGGACATTATGTATGTACACACTTGTAACGCACGCAAATGACTAGCAAAATAATTACAGTGCCAGAGTGTATGCTTTTATATATCGCTCAAACAAAAAATAGGTCTTGGCACATACTTGTAATTGGAAAAAAAGTTAACTTGCAAATTGGAAATTGAATCCTTTTTCATAAATGTGCACTTAAAAAACCAAAAATCTTTATTTGAATCACTATCATATCTGATAGAAAGCCATTTTTTCAAGATTAGTCATTGAGTAAAAACGAAGTTTTTAAACACATTTTAGTGAGTTTATCTGTAATAATAATTAAGATTGATTAAAATCTTAAGATAAATAAAGTTCCATAAAAAAATTGCTAATTATTTACAAAAAGGACCTCATTTTATAGCACACACGAATACATATGTATGTACATACATACTACATGCATATAAATACAAATATTTGTACCTAAGGTTAAGATCCGTCAACTTTTAGAGAAACTTGTATTACTTGCCAAAGTTTTTACACAAGAGATTTTAAATTCACCTAAAAGTATGCAACTATTTTCTTTCATCAGTGTTACCAATATTCTCTTACAAATACAAATACTTGGCGCAACAGACCGTATGTGGTCTATGGCCCCGCTTCTCGTGACTAATTCCAAGGACCTACGGTTTACAGTCATATCCGAAAAGCTTTTTTTAAAAACCTTTCTCATGACTGTTATTACTCTCGAACGTTTGCCAGACATTCGCGAGAGGTAAGACCATAAAGAAACTTTTGGGTGGCTTCTGCGATTCGAACGTCGAACCTCCCACTCAGTAGTCCAACTCACAAACGACATAAGCTTACACTCCAGAAATGCACTGCTAAAGCAATCGCTAGTTCCTCTCAGTTCAATATCCAACGGAAATGAGACAGTTATATAATAAATAACGATATACGATTGCATATTTTTCGGCTGAGACCTCTTAGAAGAGTATACCTATATGCGATTCTTACATTGACCTTAAAAAACACAAGTTCTGCACTAGATTCTTAAACGTTACATTTTCTTATGTGGCCAAAAGTAAATAAGCCAAACTCTTACATACATACATATATACAGGGTGTTATTAATTCTGATGCTGGTTCGTTGATTAAAATATTTAAAGAAAAGAAAAATGATGTAGATTCAGGTAGAATTTGTCTTCAATATCTGCTTTTTTTTTTTTTATAATTGGCGCGCACCAAAGGGGGTATGAATACTCTTATACTGAATATTCAGGGCACGGGCGTTTGGAAAGAGGGGAAAGAGGAACAGAGGAGATACCGGTGCACTTAGGCTTTAAATGTTTGGATGTTGTACCGATGAGGATATACAGAGCCTGGAAGATCATTCCACATACGTGTCGTTCGGCTTACAAACGAATCTCTGTATTTGACAGTACGTCCGAAGTTGGGTTTGAGGGTGAACTGATGAGCATTCGAAGCGTGATGCGTATTGCGGGTGAAATTTTGAAGGGGAGGAATGCAGGTGGCTATTTCGTTGGAACATTTTTTGTGGAATAAGCGATAAAATAGGGAAAGACAAGAGACATTTCTGCGATGTTCAAGTGATTCTATAGAGCTCACAATGTCTCTACCACCTATTAGTTTAATCGCGCGGTTCTAGAATGTGCAAGACGGTCTTGGGTGCACCAGACCAGATATGGGCGTTGTATTCCATCTTTGGGCGGATGAATGCCTTATATATTGAGGCCAGATCAGACGGGGTGAAAAATTTCTTGCATCGCTTAAGGAACCCTAGACATTTTGCAGCATTTTTGGCGACCTCGAATATGTGATCGAGGTGCTTAGATATTTGCTATTGAATAAGAATCCTACTTTAACTTACCGTAATCCATAAAAGATTTTAGTAATAATTACTACATGGAGTACTCATTCCTTAGCGAATTTAATAACCTTTATTTTGATGTTAAATCGAAATTGTCTGAGTATTCCAACCTTAATATTATAGTAAATTTTCTAAATATACCTATATTTTTAATATTTTATCGATGCATATTTAGTTTGCACCGCGATCTTCTATTTAGAAAATGCCTGAAACGGGTAAAAAAAATGCGAACTAAACTTATAACCCATTACTTCAACTATGTACGTCCTCAACTTTCTTTTTAAATACGAAAAAATTCATGTGGCAATTGAATTTCACCCATTTTGATCGTTTACTAACACCCGTTAAATTTTCGAAACAATTTTATTACTATAAAATAATTATTGAAAATTATTTTATTTTGAAAAACTTAGAAAGTTACAACAGCAATACGCCATAATAATGCCTAAAAACAATGCACAATCGAGCTTAAAATGCCAGTATTTTCCAAAACATTTACAAGGCTTTAAAAAAGAAATCTGTTTTGATTCAGCTAACGATTCTACGACCAGAAATGGCTCACATTAACGAAAGAATATAATGTTACTTATCAGATCGTTGCAGATGAGAGGTTAAGAATTTGTTAAACGCAAAGCTACAACAATAGTTGGGTAGAAAGAAATGGTTCAACTCACTGGCCAGCGAAATTCTCAGATCTCAAATATTGATTTATTATATAGGAGGAATAAAAAGATAGACAAAAAAAAACTAAAGTGCACAACTGGGCCGTACAAACACAATATCTGAACTCTTTATATGTAGTACCAATAAAAATGTTTATACATCGCGAAAAATACTTATTTATTACAATGAGAATGCAAAGTAATAAGGTACATAAATATGTACATATGTATGTATATCAATTGAATTTTACCCGTTCCAAGAATGTCCTAATAGCATAAAAAATAATTACCCGTCAGACTTGTATTTACATCTTTGATTTCTTAATATAACAAAATGCTATGTTAATAATGTAATCGTAAAAATTGACAAAAAATAATTCTGATAGGTCAAGCTGTAAAAAAAAAAACTAATTTAAGAGGTAATATCGCGCGACTGGAAGAGTTTAAGCAGTTCAGCATCTTTTATGAGTTAGGCTTGGACAACAAATTTAATCTCTCAATGCATTACAGATAGACCTCACGAAAGTTTTTTTCCGCCTTATTTATTTGTTAAATTTTGCATACTGAATTACATTTGTTGGTTAAACAATATTGGTTAAAGATAGATTCAATGAATAAATTTTAAATATTTTTTTTTTATTGTTGCAAGCTTATTAAAACACATATATATATATATAATAAATGTTAAACAACTAAAGAACGATAGCTAGTTTGCCATGGCTCTCGGCTAGTTGCAAAATTATATTTACATATTTTATTTTCTCGGTTACGCTCATATGTTCGATGAGACGTTTGTTAGAAATATTTTTACAAATTTGGTAACTTGTTTGCATACAAGTAAATGTGTGATGGCAATTATAAGATTTTCGTCACAGAACTGGCTAAGTATTTTGGTAACTGTGTTTTGGTTGGTGTTGTTTGTGTGATCCTTTGCTAGTCTAATATATTTTTTTTTGTATCTGCTGTAATACGTCTTTAAGATATAGGACCTCTCAGCAGTTGTGTACAATTACGCGTATATGTATGGGGGTGGTGAAAGTTAAGTGACCAATCAACAGCTTTATCTTTTTTTAATTTTTAAGCCATAAATAGATAATTTGTTAAATTTGTTATTGTAAGTGTATAATTATATAAATTTATTTCCGATTGTGGTGCAACATCTGCATCCTGGTTCCTTTCATTACTCCCGTGTTCTGTGATCCAAAATATTTTAGGTTTATCGATTTCGGGGGTTGACAACTGTACTGTACTGTACTATACTCTACCGACAACAACGGAACAATTGTCTTGAATATTATATTTTTCTGTTTTTCCTTTCTATGGCATTAGGTATTTTCAAATTGATGTTCCAAAACTTAAGATGTAATTCCATTCCTTGTAATATCTAAAAACATTACTTAATAACCGTCGTTGGTGTACGTACTTATCAAAATCTGTACTAAATCAGTACAGCAAATACCAGGACTGCTATCGTCTTTGTTTTTTGAATAATAAATTAGTATATTTGAAATGATACTGTAGTAGTATTTTGATTTGTTTCCCATGTTTTGTGTTGTTATAGCATCTATGTGGATGGAAATCATTCTTTTTAATCAGCAAAATTTTGATAAACTGTGTACGTTAATCCAGAGTTGGCCAGTAGATTTTTAATTGAAGTTATTCAAAAGCCTTTCATACTAGCTCTGACGGCTGCATGATATGATGTTGTGATGATTCAAATGGATAATAATGGCCATTTTCCCTCTAACAATAGACCAAAGTCAATTTTTGATAAAAGATTTTAAAGAAATATAAATATTTATATTAACCCTGTCAGTAAGGTTTTTTTTTATGTGCAAACAGTGATATGTTAAACTTGGAAGGAGAACTCTGTAAAATGACTAAAGGATTTAATGCCAGTGCTGCCAAATTGTGAAATTAGCTCATTTTTACGTACAAGCAAAAAGAATGCATGGATCTGGCAACTCTAGTTTGATCCTTAAACAGAAAAGTTGACACATAAGTGTTAATATTGTTACTTAATGTTTTCAGCACCAGCTTTACAGACGTATTCATTGATTTTGATGAAAGATTGAGTTAATTTTATTATATGTATGCACATGTGTATGTACAAATATGAGAAGGTTGTGTTGCAGTGTTGTTAATGATTGAGATTTGAAGGTTTTCCTGTTGATTTGCTGCTCGTCTGAGGATGTATGGTTTAAACCCCGAGTAAAGTTAGTTGAATTTGTTTGAGTGCCGTTTCCTTCTTAGTTAGTTCAAATTGACTGAATTGCCGTTTGGGTTAGTGACAGAATTGTGTGAAAGATGAAGTTTCACCGTGATTCAGTGGTTAGCAGATTGGAATATTCAACGGGAGGTTCAACGTTTGAGTCCAAGAAACCCCCAATGTTTATTCAAGGTCCCACCTCTAGCAAATTCCGGAAAAACATAGAGGTGTAAAAACAATCTCATGGGAAGCTTCCCAATTACGCCTTTATACGGCATTAAATTGTAGGCTATTTCAAATAATACAAATAAAAATATTTGGCGCAACAGACCATGTTTGTCCAGTTCTTCTCGCTTCTCGCGATCATTCGTGTTGTGCATGTTATATTTTTGTATACAAATGAAAGGAAAATTAAAACCATATCCATAAAGCAAATTGAGAAGTTCATAGCAGTTATTGCTCTCGGACGTTTGAGAGACACTTGCGACAGTTGGGGCCTAGGTGTTATATGCGCTGTTTGTGCAAAATATACATTATATTTTTATGTAGTTTCACTGTTGTGTTCGTTAAGAGGATGTTTGTAGGTTTAATTAGCAAAGAATGAATTAATGCCAACAACAAGTTGCATTGCATTTGTTGCAGTCGAATGTATGGGCGGAGATAGGATTTTCGTATTTTTTATACCTATGCATACATGTGTTTTGTTCAATACAGTTATTCCATATATTTTAATTTATATTTTTACTGTTTCTTTTGTATGTAAGTAATACCATGTTCCCACCGAACGAAATCACAAGGTTTCGCCAAATTTCTGCAAACCTCCGAGGTTTAACCATACATTTTCAAGGTTTCGAAACCTAGTGATTTCGGCGAAATCTAGTTGAAATACCCTTGAGTTCATTCGTCTGAGAGGTTGTCAAACTGAACAGCGTAGCTTCGGTTTATTTTGGTGTTCATTTATAGACATCAAAAAATTAGATGCCAAAATAATTGTTTAGCAATGTACAAAGTCCATTTAAACATTTTGCGTTTCAATAAATTTATTTCTTATTACTGCGAAATCATCTATATACATACGCTGCAATAACCTTCTTTTAGTTTCTACAGAAGTCATTTTCACTAATTATTTTGCATCAACAAACAATTGTTTTGCCAGGCACTTCAAAATTGACAGCTAATGACATTTGAAATCACTTCAACTCGGTGGTAACGGCTTATAACGTTGAAATGCTTTGAGGGGATGAATATTCTAACAAACAAAAATATGCTCTGTCCGCAAGCAGCATAGCCCCTCTTCAACTTAAACGTTTTATCATACAATATAAACTGTACTTGTCCTCAAAAAAAAAAAAAGTATATGATGGCAACAAGGCAATTGGTATGCTGATTACCATTGAGGGATCCTTTAAATTTATATACATACATTTAAGCCATAATACAGGTACATATACTGCACCTTTAGATAAGTTTAAATTGTTATCAAGCATTTTAAGTAGCGATTGAGTTTTTTTTAGTTTGATTGATTAAAACAAAATTTGGTGAACCCGAAACCATCAGTTATTCCGCGCGCTTACCAAATGAATTTGAAATGAAAATAATACAAAAAAATAAAGCTATTTGCATTAAATAATTACCTCACTTATAATCTTTTGGAATTGCAATGCTTGATTTTGGGCGTCTTCCTGGTCCAAATCTCTTTCAATCATCAGTTGTTCAATATGATTTTGTTTCTCTCTAATTAGATCCTTAAATAGTTGAAAGTTTACTTCATTAATATTGTATATCATTTATGTGTATATAATTTAAATACTTTAAATTGTAGATAAGTTTTGCAAAAGAACAATAAAATGACTTAACTAAAACAATATATATTCTAAGCAATTAGTTTCGTTATATTAAATCAAAAACTCTTGATGTGCATGCACATGTTCTCAAAATTTTCCTGATTGACAAAGCATAGCATCTACTGTGATATGCGGTTAATAAAATACCAATTTAACGAAGAGGGCTGTATACATCTGTTATATAAATGAAAGTAGGAAGCGTCGTATATGTCAGCAATCTCATTTAGAGGTCTTCATTTACCAAGTTGAATTACCAAGTAGGAAGCTACTGCCACATACGTTTTGATAGATCCGCATATCAATACCGCAGAGATATTAAAAACCTCCCTAGATTAGCAATCACCTCTACTTGAGATTCTGATTTTTTATTTAATATTGAAGTCGATGTATAGAACAATCAAGTCCGTCTTACTAGAAATAGTATTGTAGCTATTAGAGTTACCCGTTTTTGCATTAGTCGACTGTGCCTTAAAGCGGCTTTGCCTACCAAATATATTTTACTTAAAGGCAGCAAGTAGATCATCGTCTCCAGCTCAGTGGTTGTAGTTGTTTCTAAAGCACCAGTTCAGGTAGCCTCCCAAACAATCTTGATAATCTGAAAAATCCAAGCAATTGGCGGCTGGCTGATTTTGTATATATGTAGGTCCACGCGGACTACGGTGTTAAAAGTTTTTTTGTTGCTGGTTTTGTTGGAGTGTCCGCATACCACTACGATTGGGGTCTAAACAGTTCGATTTCATTACTTTTGGACACTAGTTTATTACGGAGAACCGACCACAGTGTCGTTCTGACCGATTCGTCAATGTTACATTTTCCTTCTTGTTGACAGCATATATTATATTTAACCCTCATGTAACTGTGCCTAATTGTGTGTAATTGTGCCTTCCTTCTGATGAGTTTTGAACACTCTGTTCAAGAAGTTACATAACAGTGCGTCACTTTGTCTAAGTCCTTTTTTCCACATCAAATGTATCTATGAGATCATTACTGGCATTAATGGGGCACCGAGCGTTCTTCATCGTCATCCTGCACAGACGGACGAGTTTGGTTGTATGCCAAAACTAGATAGATATGGGTGTGTATACTCATTTGATCAGATTGTTGAAAGGGGTTAGTGTAAGTTTTCTATCAGGCCATTCCCAGCTAGTTTATCTCTGCAGGCAGGCCGCCATGGCCAGCAACTTTGATGGATTCCAGTTTGAATATTCCTATCCTCATTTCAGTTTGGTCAGGTGGACGGAAGTGTTGAGTATTATGGCACATCCTGCCTGACAGGGGAATGTGAGTATTCGACATCCATAAAAAATCTGCAGAAATAGTCTCCAATATGCTCAGCATCGAAACGGTTTCCTTCTTTATCTTTACCACCATCTGTTCGGGCTGAATAACTGCCGTGATAAGTCCGTTTTATCATAAATTTCCGTACATCATTCCTGGAATGGAACCTCTCTACGCCGTTGATTCCGCACTCGTCATCCTCTTTCTTTTTCTTTAGGGGAACTATACCTTGCCATTCTTCGCAGCCCCCCCTTTCTATGCCTATTGTTTTAATGCGTGTGCCTGCGAACATTCTTTGTCAAACCATGGGTTGGATATTGAGTTGTTTCTCCTGTTAGACCTTATTTTAGTTTTTTTTTACGATCAAACTGATGTAGTTAGTGTCGTTGTTGAGTTGTTTATAAATAAGGAAAATATGTAACGCACAATCAATAAGTGAAACGGGTATGCATTTTCATATGCTTGCACAAAATAAATGTAAGTATGATTTATAAATACTTATTTTTTGAAACAAATATTATACGTAAAGAAAAAAATAAGTAAACTAAAATAAAATGAAATCAAGCATAATAGGTATGTACGTCTATTTAATGTACTATACCTGCATTGAAAAACTGCTCTTTGTGGCATTAACTGGTTTGATTAACGATGACTTTCGCTGAAAGGTTGTAAATTCACAATGTTTACAAAAAGTAAAACAATAATCATTATATTAATGTAAGTATGCACATTTATCCTTTTTTTTAATAGTTTTCATTTCTCACCTGCATTCTTAGACGCGATGTGTTTGTTGTAGCAATGCTGTTCATTGTTCCGACCGATGTGAGAGATTCTCTTGAACCAGCTCTTGATAGACGAGATTTTTTCGATGATGGTGACAGTGAAACCTTTGCTATTGGCACAAAAATTCCGTATTTGGGAATACATTCGAAATACCTTTAAATGCAAATACTAAAGTAAAATCAAAAGGAACAACTTTGTTATTTTTTTTTACCTAACACCATCCACTGACCCATCATTTTTACCAGTTGCTTCATCTAGCTCAATACCGCACCAGTTGCCCGAAGCGAATTGAGTTTCGCCGATAAACCTTAAGGTACCCGGTCGACTTCCGAAACCAGATGAGACAATGACTCGATCACCCAATTGAAAACCATGTTCTAGAAGAATCGCATATTTTAATAGGAAAACAAGAACAACATATTTTTATGTACACTATTTGAACGACCATTATACTATTATAACTAACGTAAGCTCTAACTAGGCGAATTCATCAGCTTGTAGATCGAAAATGAATAAATTTTCGTAATGCTCAAAGTTGGTGCTATTGAATTCGATTCGTCGATTAAAATAGTTTGAGTGGTTGTAACTATAATTGTGACGCGTTAAAAAGGTGTTGGAAGCTATTTTGTACTACGGAAATATTAAACTAAACTTCAAAGGTCTGATGTAAGTTTATTTGCAAGAAATAAATGAGCGGGAGACGCGACGTTCGAGTCCTAGCAGATACCAGCAAGATTTTCACGATCCCAACCCTCGCGAATGCATGAAAAACATCCGAAAGTAATGTGTTATGAAAAACTTCTCAATTATGCCTTTCGGATATTAAACTGTAGGTCCCTTCCATTCGTGTAAAGACTCTGACACACACAACACGAATGGCTGCGAGAAGCCAGGACCTAACACTATATGTGCTGTTTGTGCCAAATATATACTGTTTCCACTTGTGATGAACATACCAATTGGACAGTATGCACTGCAGAACATTTGCGCAGTCTTCTTCTTTTTTCCTTTCGTTCGGCGAGGTTAAAATCAGGATTATAGGGATAATAACCCTCCCACTTTACTGCATCCCTACTGGTCCGCCTGTGGGCTTCGCCATTTGCACAGTAACAAGAATAAAGAATTTGATTACATGTAAAAATATGAAACTTCTTGGTTAAACAGCGAATTTACGGACCTGAAAAACCTTTGTGTAGTTAACTGCTAAGCCACCAAGTGTTTTCTGAAAGGGCCTGATAAAGCACTGCAAAATTCTGACTTGATTTAAGCGGGGAAGTTTGCGAAACTATGGTCGGGCTAATCACTGCACACAATACATGTGGTCATTATGTGACTAACTTGGGAATCATCCCGGACTCTACACGTGTCTTGTCTCGAATGCGAGGATGCAACGAAACACTTCCTCTGCTAGTGTCAAGCTTTTGCAAGGACGAGATTACGTACTTGGGGCCATTCATTTTTCAAGGGTAGTAGTACAATGTGTCTTAGTGCTTAAAATAATAACATAAATTCGCCAATTTACGTGGAAAACCTAAAAGCTTAAAAATTCCGAAATGAAGATCCCTATTTCCAACCAACCTATGAACCCGAAGCCTAATATGTTAAATAATCAACCATCTGTCGGAGTCTCACTTAAAACATGCATTCAGCACGATCAGGCTTAGCACGCACCACAAACCGAAAAAGATGAAGACAGAGACAGAAAGGAAAGGAAAAGACACAAAAATGGATCATCCAATAATACTTAAAGTGCTACGATATGACAAATATTAATTTCAATATACATACTTCCTGTACTCCTATTAAGCATGCTTCTTGTGCTAGGAGTGGGCGACACTGTACAGGATCTATCTGGCGACATTTTTACTAATCCTTTAGCCGCAGCACCTTCCAAAGGCAGGACTGTCAACCTTGTGAGTCGCGAAAAAATTCCCTTCTTCGCCTCACATTGAAAGTAGCGTTTGCCAGCAACACAGCCATCATTTTTACCTTTAACATAAATTTTTATGAGAATTTTAGAAGAAATTACTTAAATTTTATGATTACCATTTGGCTCATCAAGAACAACACCCGCCCATTCACCCGGTGCAAAGTGTGTCTCACCAATATAAGCGATCTGTCCAGGACTTGTACCACCGACCCAAACCCTTTGTCCTATGATGAACTGTTCGGTGTCTGCTGTTAGGACTGTTCCTTGTTCTGTAAGAATAAAAAAAAAAATATATACATATATCATCTGTGTTAGATGGTGTCACTCTGAGATAATTTTGAATGTTATTCCAGCAAAGTTTCTAAAAAAAAATACATTTCAAAACAATTCAGCTAACATGTTTCGTATTCCTTAGACCCTGAGCCCGCAGACTTCGAAATCGAATAGCGCTCCAAGACTTAATGGTAAGTCCTAAATCGAATACTGCATTTTTAATGCATTACATTAACTTACTGGCCTTTGTGTGTGCTCAAGACATCTAACAGTTCGACACACCAGTGGCTGACCGTGCTATCTTACGATTGAGAACTATCGCTAATTCTTTTTGATATCCATAGAGGCTCCAGATAACGATATCCAGAATGCTTTCAAACTTCTGACAGTAGATCTTCAGCTTCCACTCGTCGCAATACATATCTCTTGATCTTATCGAAGTTATGTGACAAAAGAATTGCATTGATCAGCCCTTACCTGTCGCGATAAAGTTGTCTGCACTCACAATGGCATGTTCCTATGAGATAGCACGTACAAAAATGATCGACGAATTGATCGCACCTTGTTACAGAACGGTTTTGATGTATACTAGCAAGTATTTTACAAAGCATACACAGCAGTGGTTTGCTTTTGTCCAGCCGGCTCAGGGAGGTACGCGCTCACTGCTGCTTGCTTTTGTTCCATTGCATATCCGATACCAGTTTAGACGGGCCTATGAAACCTAATCGGTTATCCAGAAATATTTGCTTGTCCTCAACTGACTTAGCCTGATCTATTGATAACTTTTTAAAATACCTTGCTGATGTAGAGAAGGAGACCTATCAATCGTTTTGGGAATGGGCTGTATCAGTGCTGTCTTCTAATGCTCCGGATAATCTGCATTAGTCAGTGCATTCTTATTCTTGTACCCATCATCGGCGATGTCATTATTTGCCACGTTTTCGTAACTGAACTCGATAAAAAGAGTATTCTTCAATCGCCAGTGCTGTAAGGTAGAAGTTGTGCAGAAAAACTCGATTTTACAAGACGTGGTCCAATCAAATGATATCATTCCTGGAAAGTCACTTTTATAGCATCCCTTCCAGCGTAGATTTTTAATCACAAAGATGTTGTCATCGCAGACAGCGTTCTCTGAATCTATTGCCTGTTGTTATAAGTCTTTGTTAATTGTTCGTGGTTCGGGGGATCTTGACATAGAAGGTAGATTTGATTTAAAAAAAAAGACACGCATCTTCATAATGTGTTCACAACATCAAAGTTGTAGGTTAACAAATTCTGACTTAAGTTGTTCTTTGGACAGAAGTGCATCGCACCATATGGAACTGTTGTACTTTATGTTAATGTTGGTAACAAATATGGTAATACAAAACTATCGGCACATTTAAACACCCACCCTTCTCAAGTGGTACACCTTTGTATATAAGGTATGCGCATAGTTATCGTTTATAATTATTTTTTTTACACTAAAACTTACATATTTGGTATATAAACAAACCACTTAATGTTCTAAGTATGCCACTTGCGGAGAGTAGGCGGTTAGTTTTTCTTTTGAACAATATCCGCGACCCTCGTATTGACACTCATGCCTGGATACCCGTGCTTTTAATTAGAATGGTCAATTAGTCACACTTAATAGAAAAACTAATGATCTATAAAATCTTTCCCGTATTGTCATGTACTTATTTATGAAATATTTTAAACCGATATAGTCTTGCTGCGGAAATACACCCACGCACAAATCTAAGCACCCACCTTTTATAAGTGGCATACCTTTGATTATACGTGGTTAAGCTTTTTGCATTCTACTTTCATTATTAAGTGGGTTGTTCATGTACCAAATATGTAGATTTCGGCGATAAAAAAGAGTAAACAATAAACAAGTGCATATTGTGTAAACAAAGATGTGTCACTTGAGAAGGGTGGGCGGTTTAATTTGCCGGTGAGTTTATATTACGATGTTTGCTAACAACTTTAACATGTATTCAAGCAGTTTTGTAGGATTCTATGCCCCATTATGGTCCAAAAACTACTACCCTACGACTTAAAATTTTGGGAACCCGCGTTCATTCATAATGAAGATGTGTATCCATATTTCGGAACAAGAGATAGTTCTTAGCAGTACTTTTGGTAGGGCACGATTCAAGACTGGTTTACAAGCGCGTATCTAAATTTGTACTTTTTTTACCTGTAAATTAGATTCAAAGGTTTTATACTTTAAACTCTTTTAATGTATAAAGAAAGGTGGGTAGTATACAAACAAACATATCAAATCAACCCACACCGAAGGGAAAAGAATGTGAACTACCCAAAACAGGAACTATAATACGAACGAGAATGTGAACTATCCAAAATAGGAACTATACTTACCAACTTCGCAGCAGAAAATTATCTGACGAAGTCAAGTGCTTTGCTAAATTCTCCACAGACTGTTTGTTTTGGTATGTCGAATCCTAATGCTATGAATAAGTCCACCTTTCTCTTTTGCAAAATTCATTCACAATTTGGCGCCGCCTTTATTTTTTCAAAATCGCGCTCATGTCACATTATGATTGGCTTTTGAGAATATGAAACACGTTAAGATCATAATAATTTTCTTCATCAAAAAAAGAAACACTTGGACTGTGATGTCGGGTGATCGTGGTATTTTTTACCAACAATTAGAAACACATTTGATGAAAAAAAAACTTTTAGACCAGCAAGAGGTGCATTGTTCTACCGCAAGCATATTGGGAAATTGTTTTTGTATACTCGTTACGTTCCAGGATCACTACAGATATGGAAGTCCTATCTCTTGAGGTAGAACGCTAGACACCTACAGAGTAGGTGAAGAATATTCTTCCTTACATCCTCGTTTCAACAACTCCCTTAGAAGGCCCTTGAGGAGCGGCCAAGTTTTATTGCATGCCTATCTAAATATAAAGCAATGCCATACCTTTTATTGTTCTGATGTTCAGTTTTCTAATCAAGTATATGTAAGTTCTTAGAGGGTTTTCAGATCCAGCTTGTGTCAAATCTACCCAGCAGCTTGGCACCCTTTTAAGGTTAGTTCTGTTGCAACCAGCTTATGAAGCTGAAAAAGCAAGGATAAGAACCCAAATGTCCCATGTCGGGTACGATAAGTTTTGCTGTATCGTTCTTGATGACCACGTCAGATCCCTGAAAGTCTGTATGCCACGTAATTTAGCAAAGGTGTATGTTTTAACCTCTCTGCTACATATCTCGCCAAGTGATAAATAGGTGACAACCTAGAGCCACTGGAATTTACTAGCAGAACGCTAGCCCACGTTACCTAATCTAGAATTGGAGCACTAGATGGTTCTGTGGGTAGAAATCAGCAGTTAACGTCTGTCCATTCCTTTGAATTTGATATTTTACAATAACGTTGGCAAGAAAGAGACACGAAATTAGAAGGATCAGCCCCCAAATCTATCCAATAGATTAAATTACCTTAAAATCCTTAAAAAATTCAGTTGGAATGTAGCGTGTTATTAACTATTCTGCCTAAGAATAAGGTATTAAGGTACAGTTGAAATTCTTTAACCGGCAACCTCTAATATCCGGCATTCTGCTGCAAGTATTTCGTTAATATTCACTCCATTAATTGGAAAAGCCTCTAATATCCGGAACATATACACGCTCATTCAGATCTTAAAATATGAATACCTAATGACTAATACCTGTTGAAAAAATGATTTTTGTTCAATTTTGTTCAAACCTCTCTCTTCCGTGGGTCGTTTCAGGCAGGGAAGCCCTCTGGATTTCCCCACAGTTTCAGTTTCTTTTTAATCAAAATTTGAATCGTTGATTTTTCAAAGAACTTCTGCTAACTATTACCTGACATTATCACTGTATACATATGTATGTATGTATGATCCCCTTCATCCGCTTCTTTGAGACATAATTTACACGTATTATCGTTCAAAGAACCAATCTTCTTAAAAATTAGTTAGTGAGTTAGTTATCATGCCCTGTGAGCATAGCAACTAACCGTTTCAATATTCTTTACCCCAAGGAACATATTAATTGGCGTACACTTGGCAGCAGTCCAGGGGTCAATATATTATTGATTAGTAAGACAAATTGCCAAGCAAATCGTTTTATCCACCCAATATAATACCGTAGTGACTGGACTGTAAGGTACACGATTACCTCAGCCAAACTCGTATGAGTTTAAAAGTAGGTGTTAATTCTGTGGCCTCCAATATATGTATATAAATTTCTGCATATATTAGTTATTCAAAACACGATCAGCATATCACCGAATACAAGTACTACATATACATAAACATATGTAAATTCATATGCATGGATTCAAGACTAGTCCACTAATGGCTATAGTTCCATGAGATCACCTTTACGTAGAATATTTTCTTATTTTATTTCCGAAACCCCATAGTGTTAAAATCCGCTGTCAGGAAGATTAATGAAAGAAACAATTTAAAGCAACAAAAAACTAATTTTAGGCGCAAAGCAAACGAGTTTTCTTCTAACTGAAGAAATACCCAATGCCTGTGTACACGTGTGAATCGAAAGATTTGCAACGTACATATAATCGACAAATTATGAGGAATATAATTAAAACTGTATTTTCCTGAAGTTTGTTAAAATTCACTTTGCATAGAAAATAAATATTAACAAAATCTAGGTTTACGAATAGTACGTCCTTTACAATTTTTTTCTAAATAGGACATTCGAAGAGTGATTTTTAAACGGTTGACCTGCTACTTAGAAAACCAGTTTCATGCAGAAGCTGAACATTTTTTTGTAAAATTACATTAAATACGTTGTTTACGTAAAGTTCAGACATGATATACTTGATCTAAATGTTCATATTACCTTTAGACGAAGTAGAAGACCTTGGGGATGAATCGTGCTGGAATCCCGTACCGATTTTGGATGAAGAACTGCTGTTTTTCCTGTACGACGGAAACTTTAGCTGACTCGTATGCTCCTTCGACCCATTGCTGACGTCTGAAGTAGATTCAGCAATTGAAGAATCGCGTTCGCGTCCTTCATTCTGGCTCATGTTCACTTACTATGTATCACATATAATTTGTAAAAAAAAATAGATAAAAAACAAGCACTATATTCGACTAATCCACAAGCAAACAGTGGCAAATCGTTTGCACTGAATAAATTATTCACAACTTGATTAAAGACGAGGTCTGATATTTATTACACGATAACTTCTTATTAGACAAACAAAATACATTCAACAAACGCCTGAGTAAAGCTTATTTCAAACGAAAACTATAGTTAATAAAACTAAATAACAATTAACGACTTCATCGACCGATTTATATTTATTCATTCCTCTTTATAGTTTTTTGGTGCGCAGAAGAACAATAATAATGAAAATAGATATGTGTCATAATACTAGAAGATAATAGCTATAGATTAATGAATGAGGAATTTAAAAGTATTCCAACTGACTTCCAGGGAGATAAACATGAAGTTCTTTGACATCTAAGCGATGACAGCAGCACTGACATCAGCGTTCCCGCTGTAGCAATTAAACAAAGAAACAACGCTTTTACTTTTGGTGACTTTTTAAATTGTTATAGAAACTAAACCGTTTAAAATGTTTCAATGATCGTTGCTTTAATGATGATTGCATATCCTAAAAAAGAAAAGCAATTACTTTGAAATCGCTTCCGCAGCTAACCCATTCTCTCCCCCCATCCACTTTTGCAGTACATTGTTCACTTTTTGTGGCTCTATATCGCGAATAATTCGATGAACATTTTCCTAAAATGTCAATCGTTTGCGAATCGTTACAGTAACAAATGAACTTTTAACAGATTGCAATCTGCACCAAAATGTTGTTGCTGGATTTTTTTTTCAAATAAGTAGAGATCAATGATGCCACCACTCCAAGAGTGGTCACTCATCGATTTTAACTAATTTTAGAAATAATTTTCAATATTTTTAAGCGTAAAGTCTTAAATATAATAGTCGAAAGCAATCGGAAGCTAATTTCAAAATTTGTTTTAGTTACCCATAATAGACGTATGTGAACGGAAGCGATTGCACAGCTGTTAAAGTCAAATGTCAAATTTTCATACGAAAGAGCAAATGAGATCTTCGCACAAATCACGACTTCTGCTATAAATTTTTTGATTGCCGACAGCAAGAAAGATGGTTTAAAACTAAAATTGAATTGTAGTACAATTTAGTACTACATTTATGGGACAATCTATGTAGGTTTTGGATTTGTTAAAACCAGAAACCTTTAAATTGGAAAGACAGAAACAAATAGTAACAATTATACAAAGAAAATCATTAATAGAGTTTTCTTTTAGAACAATAAAAACAACTATCATATTAATTGATACATACACTTCAAAATGTAGTAAATAAACAACGCTTTACGCGTAAAAATTTCTAACTATGAAAATTTTACACGTAAAAAGAACAATTCTCTTCCGTTTTCATCGTTTAAAAAAGCATGTTCTGTCGAAGAATTTGCAAAATATTGATTAAAAAACGACAAGACCAATAAACGATAACTGTCGTATACGGCGAAAGACTAATCAGGATGAATAAACTAAGCATTTGAAAAACATGTGAATATTTTAGTACTCTTTAATAGTAAAACATCGTAATAGAAATGCCAAGCGCTTCATGATATGAGGTGAACTCAACCTCAGAAATACGTACGTGTCGCATGTAAAAAAAAATAAGTTGCCATGCCGAGAGAGAGTATTCGCTACGAAAAACTACCGAAAGTTGTTGACGTAGCCCGTTGAACTAACTCTTCTTGATCTATACATTGCTCTGCTTATGTTCTTTGCAAGTGGTTTTGCCTTTGTAAATAATTAATTAAAAGAATCTTTAAAAAATAATAGAATAAAGATGATCGAAATAAAAAGCGTAATTGGAAAGTTTTACAGCGATTATGTCCATCATACATCTAAAAAACTCAAAATGGTTGACGCCTATCTCTTTTATATATTTGTTACCGGCGTTATCCAATTTGCGTACTGCTGCTTAGTTGGAACTTTTCCTTTCAACTCGTTCCTGTCTGGTTTTATTTCAAGTGTAAGCTGTTTCATATTGGGTGTCTGCCTGCGGCTTCAAGCTAATCCAGAGAACAAAACTATATTTTGTAAAATCTCACCGGAAAGAGGATTTGTAGATTTCATATTTGCCCACGTAGTTCTACATTTGGTTGTTGCTAATTTCATTGGTTAATCGTAGAATTTTGGTTGAAACTTTTGTAAGATAACACGAGCATAAATATATTGCATTAAAAATAAAGTTGTTTTGTCTATTCATTCTATGTTTTCTTGTAAAAACAAAATTTTGATTATTTTCTGTGGCAAATTTTTCATATAGTGGTTAATTGGGCGGAACCAGTCAAATAGCAACACTTCTAGGGTGGTCGCTCATTCAGAAGTTATAACAATTACAATAGCGTTAAGCTTTTAACTGATATTTATTTGATGTTTACAAAATACCTCACTGGCTGAATCTACATACATCGTATATTTTTTAAACTCCAGGATATAGAAAAAAGACAGCGTACGGTAGCAGGGAACGGCTTCTGAATAACAAATGTTTTATTAGCTCGGAATGCTGCAATAAGTAACAATACTCCAGGAACATTCGAATCCACACAGCGACGTGACTGTATCTGCAGTTTGATTCAAAGGATTAAATTTCAAGTCCATAATATACCAATATAAATGAATAGATGTAAATATTGTAAAAATAGCTGTAAGTGCTAAATAAAGATCAAACTAACAAAGCTCAACTATACAGCGATAGGCTGCGTCACTCCGCACACATCCATTCTAACAGAAAAAGAGTAACGACGTTCAACCTAGGTTACTAAGCATTATTGCAAAAGGACATGTGCTGTTAGCAAGAAAGCATAAAGCAATGGAGTCTTCTATTCCCAATCCCCAAAGTCGGAGATGATAATGAGAACTAAGTGGAAATCTTGACTAAACAGATGAATAATAATGATTTCACTTTTTTTTTTTGGTACATTTTAACTGATGGAATCTTGTTTTACTTCATTTTCGTAGTAGGGAAATGTTGAAAAAAATATGATTGACACAAACAGTCCATTTAGGCTTCTCATACCATTTTGTGTTGTGGGTGTTATGACAAACTGTGCGGCTTAGAACCCATAACTAACTTCTCAATTCAGTAAAAGACAAAAACCTCTAAAGTACCTACACAATCAAATAAAACTAAACCAGGTATTGTACCATAAATTATACTGTTTTTTAATAAAAATATTCGCAGAACAATTCAAACATTTTAGTCGCCTCCTTCTTTCTTCTCTTTAATCGCATCCTAAAAAGAAAAACAAATATGGGTTAAAAACAATCGAAAATATAAGAAACACGAATGCGGTTTAGCTCTTAAGCAAAAAAGCTTCTTGTTCACTAGCCATTATTGCAATTTACTCTGCTGAAATAGAACTTAAACAGCATTCGTGCCAACGAAAAACATGCCTTGAATCGTTCTTCAAATAGCGATAGTTCAGCCAGTAAATCAGTAATTGCATTCATAAACGCCTCCTGTGGGGAATAGTCAGGAGTAGTTTGTATTCTGATGACGAATTTATGTTCCAATGGATGAGGCACTTTGTATCCAGCAAAAAGAACATTAGGGTCTTTCAGCAGCTGACTGAAAAGTATGTTATTGATAACTTCTTCGAAATTATTCGCGATTTTACTAACTTTCTGATCATGTTGCCCAGGGTATGATCTTCTTTGTTTACAGTAAAAATAGCTGCATTTGTAACCTTCGTATCCGGTACTCTAACTATTCTGCAAATTTAACTCAATTAGATACTGGATTCCTACTCCTAATTCCTCCTTAATTGCACTTACTTCTTCTCGCCTTCGTACAGAAGAAAGGATTCGAAAGTTGGCGGTGCATTCATTGCACCGAGTAGCAAAATATGTTTTTACAAAACAAATAGAAAACGGGCCGAATACAAAACAATGAAATGTGAGCACTAACAAATCTAATCTGCCAAACTTGCCGCCTGGATAGATGTTACGAGATGTTACTGTGCAGAATATTCGACATAAGAGTTGAAGTATGTTATAGTTCTTCATTAACTGTCCCTTGACATATACAGCCCCAAGTAACTATTTTATAACATTCAGTGATACCAAACTTCCTTTCAAAAAAATAAAAAATTTTCATTCAAGTATGTATTCTTATTTAGAAGACAAACTCGTATAAAAGATGTTATAGAAAAACAACAAATTGGTAAAGTGGCAGTCTTTCCGATGGCAGTTATGGTTATGGATTTCAGTCACGGTTTGATGCGCCTGAAAGATGTACGACCCTTGACAAAACATTCAACCATTATGATTCCTCCTGAGTCCCAAAAAACCATGCCATTACCGATGATAATTCAAATTTAGCCTTCTCCGGGGCAGGTGATACAGATATTCTCCATGAATTCGGTGACAGGAATATAGTGGTGAGCTTAGATCTGATCTATCGTCAAAATTTTGTCCGAGAAATCGACTGGATCAGTTTACAACAGCTCGCTACTCATCGTCGACTACGCTTGCGTTTTCTGAAACTGAAAGTGGTTTCGAAACTTATAGTGCAGAAGGCTTGGAGAGCCGAAGTTCATTTTGAATTATATTTTAGGTCCATTCATACGATACGCTGGCAATGTCAGCCTAACTTTTTTCGGTAGTCTCCCATCATCAGATCTGCAGTATCTGTAGCTTACGTTAATGGTACTCCAGAGGTTGGGTCATCTTTTTGAGTTCGGCTATCAACTTTTAAACTGTTTCAATTGGCAGATTTCTTTAAAGTTGTCATCATATGTATCTTCATGGATGTACTTTGAAGTATTTTTTTTAACATTTACTTTATAACAGCATAGGTACACAAACAGTTCAACTTCTCGCAGCCATTTCCAAATTATGTAATTATTATTTAAATTAAAACAGCTGTATGCTTGTCAAAATAGTTCAGTTCAATTGCCTTCTTAGTCCAAAGAAGCACCGATTGGCAAGAGTTATTCTTCGTTTGATCTCAGCGCTGATATCATTTTCTGATCTCATAGCGGAGCCTAGGTAGATAAAGTCCCTAACTACCTCGAAGTTATATCTGTCTATAGTGACGTTCTGTCCGAGACGTCGATGTTGGTTGTCCTTCCTTGTTGGCAGCATATACTTAGTCTTGCCCTCATTTACCGCTAAACCCATCTTCGCGGCTTCCGCCTCAATACTCACGAACGCTCCACTGACATCACGCTGCGTTCTTCCGATTATGTCAATATCGTCGGCGTATGCGAGTAATTGGACGGACTTTTGAAAGATTGTGCCTCTGGTGTTGGCGCGTGAGTTTTGCACAATTCTTTCAAGAACGATGTTAAAGAAGTCGCATGACAGCGCGTCGCCTTGTCTAAATCCTTTTTTGACATCGAAGGTCTCGGTAAAGTCTTTACCGACCTTGATGGAGCAGCGTGCATTCTCCATCGTCATCCTGCACAAACAGACGAGTTTGGCAGGGATGCCAAAACTAGACATTGGTCTATATAGCTCGTCTCTATAAATGCTGTCATACGCGGCCTTGAAATCGATGAAAAGGTGGTGTGTATCGATTTGAAGTTCCTGGGTTTTTTCCAAGATCTGCCGCAATGTGAATATTTGGTCGATGGTGGACTTTCCTGGCCTAAAACCACACTGATATTTACCGATCAGGTTGTTGACGAACGGTTTCAGGCGTTCACATAATACGGCAGATAAGATTTTATGTCAAAATATGTATTCATAAGAATGTATTCATAATATCAACTCGCTTAAAAAAAAAAACGCAATATATTAACTGCAGGGTTAAGCTACCGGTGCGATGGTTGCTACACTTTTTACAGAAATATATTAAGTTTACCCATGAAAACAAATCTCACACACAGATGGCTCCACCATAAACATTTCAGGAAGAAATTTTCATCAGTTTTTTTTTAAGTAGATATTTCTCTAGAGATGTATCTTGGTACATAGTGACGTATCCGTTTACCAGATTGTGCTCATTTCTTAGAATAAATTATCTCAATTTAAAGTCAATAAATATGGTAATATAAATGACTTCAATTTAATCATAATATTTTTACCGATTTTTTAAATATTAGTGCGCAAAATATAAGGTTGGGTAACAAAGCAAAGAGTGAATTGATATCGGCTTACATCGGGCATATTTATTCTTCATAAATGTAAGTAGAAATACACTATTTTCTTATAAGAAATATAAACGACTCTGTTGATTTAGAAAAATCGATGCAGTAAGTGTAATTGCGCACACTTTTTTGCCCATGAAGGAATTCCATCTTTGCGTAGAGTTTCTTAATATTTCACTTTCAAATGGCATAGAGGAACATACATACATATGTATGTAGCTTATGGACTAAACCTTATTTAAAATAAGATATTAGTGTTATATTTACATAAATGCAACAGGGCACCATAACACTGTCAGTTAGGTTAACAAAATCTGCTTTTGAATGTTTTAATTGTGTTCCTTATAATAATTATAACTCAACAAAAAAAATCAAATTATATTTAAACTCCTTTAAATGGAAAACAATTGCATGGTTTTTACTATCAAAACATTTTTTTGCTGACGTGCTTTGTGCCTATTTTTCGTTTTAACAGCTTTTTATACTTACATTTGGAAAATACAGCTATTGCTAGTGAGGCATACTGACGGTCGTGGATTTTAAATTTGGAACTCATTTGAGTTGTAATTAAAAGTTAACTGCTGAGACATATTGCACAAACTCAGCATATGGCTTAAACCTAGCCAACTGCTAATTTTCAGTGCCTAATATACTTACTTATATAAAGTCTACGCGCTATTTTCTTCGAAGTTCTGCAACGTATTTTAGCTGCCTACAGTTCATTCCCAAAGAATTCAAATCTTACTCAACCGTTTTTCCACAAGGTGTATTTTGCGTATTCGCGCAGTAAGATGTAGCGGATCCACTGCTACTTTCTTCGCCGTGTAGTAATGGTCATAGGTCCTCGTCCCGATTTCTGATAGAGCTGATTCGTATACGGCTGTTTGCGAAATCTTGCAGAACACCTTACCATTGTGCAAGACGTGACACTTGGCCCTGACGTAGATTCTCTTTGTTAGAGTTATAGGTTTTTCAAGGATGTCTCTCCTGCACAACGCAAGCAGAGAGCATCTCGATTTAAGCTGTGAAAAGCCTTTTCAAAGTCGATAAACAGCAAATAAACAGCAAGGCCTGTTCTGTACTGTAATAGTGATGTGCAGCAAATAACTACAGATAGAAGTATATTTAAAGAAATTAATCACAAACTAACAGTTTTTTTTATTTTTTACGGTTTTGTCATATAATATGAATATACATACATATCTATTTAAATTAAATATGCTGAACATGTTTATTACATAAATTTGTTGATATTTTTTTCAGAGTCAATACATATAGCAATCTAAAGCAGAGTCTACAGCAATAAAAGCAGAATAAGAAGATCACACCAATTTGAAACTGTTGCAGGTACATGTAAAATGAATTTCTAGTACAATGAAAACTCTCCTAACGGACAATCGTATTAGGCGGACACCCCTCTTGCGCGGACATTTTCTCCTCAACCATTTTTTTTTATATTTTTTGGAACAATTTTTTTATTCGGGATTTCCCGAATAAAATGTTGGCGATTTTCGTTTATTATGTCTGCTTTGTCTTATTTTGGCACGTTGAATTGAAAACATCTGACAGAAAGAAAAACAATTAGTTTTACAAAAATGGAGATTTATAACGCGAATGAAAAACATATGTAAAGGTGATATTCATTTATAAAGTGCATCTCCCTTATTTGACTACTCATCCATTTTAAATTAAAAAAAAAAATGTGTGAATCAGGCCAGGTGTGAATCCTTTTAGGCGGACACTCCTGTTAAGCGGACAAAAAATGTCCGACGGTCACTGTCCGCTCAAGAGAGTTTTCACTCATATTGCCTGTGATTTGTCGGAACTCGATGATTAATATTTAGATCTGTTTCCGACGGACTACTAAGAAACCTAAATAAATTTGAAACTAGTATTCATTTTAAAAAGGAATACTATTATACACCTACTATCAAACCTATTAGTCTATCATTATTTCTTCTTAAAACTATGGAGAAACTAATGGACGCCCATATTCGCGGCATCATCAATCTTAACTTGCTTTTAGCCTTCCAGCATAGGAAGCATTAAAGGGAAACCAGTGGAAACGCCCCTTCACTCTTTGGTGCGTACCGTTGAAACATCTTTAGACTGCACAGAATACACTCTGGTGGCATCGAGGGAGCTTCTTACAATGGCGAACGTAGGGCAATTATAAGTGCACTCACGAACTTTGGAGTTGCGGCGGCGACTGGCGGGTTGATCAACTGGCTGTTGACCAAGCTGGGCGACGCCGTAGGTCAGAAGTCCGTAAGTAAGTGTAATCTGCGGGATGGGGTGCTCTCTCCCCTTCTTTGGAACCTAGTGGTGAATGAACTGCTTTTAATACTAGCAAAGGGAAATAGCCACTTGAATTCCTCCTCTTCAAAATTTCACCCGCAATACACGTCACTCTCGAATGCATACCAGATCACCCTCTGTACCCCGGAGGTACTGTTTGTGGAATGATCTTCCAGGCTCTGTATTTCCTCATCATTACAGTCTTTAACCATTTAAACCCAACGTGGAACGTGCAAGCCAGCGCTCGTGCCCTGAAAAATCAGCATAGAGGTATTCATACCCCCTTTGGCGCGCGCGAATTATAAAAAAGGGAAGCCTGTAATGTAATTACCAATGCAGATGACGTTGCTATAGCTGTGTCGGGTAAACACCTCAACACGCTCAGAGACATTCTACAGAAGCTCTCTAAGCCCTTTAAATGGGCTAGAGTCTGTCCTTAAAAAACAGAACTAGTCATCCTAGAACTAGGCAAGAAAATTTAAAATTCAGCATTTCCATCCCCCAAAACTTTGTGGTCTCAGTCTGACACTTGCTGATTAAACCAAATATTTGGGAATCATCCTTGACAAGAAGTTCAGTTGAAAACCCAACATCGTTGAACGCGTGAAGAAAGTCACTACAGCTTTCATGGATGGATCTAAAACAGAATCAGTAGTAGGGGGTTTATTCTCCAATGATTACAAGTTAAAAATCTCCTTTCGCTTCCCAAAATCACTGTAGCGTTTTCCAGGCGGAGATTAAGGCGATAAATGAAGCCTTGTCATGGATTAAGCACAATGGGATATCTAAGCGGGATATCATCATATTTGGTGACAGCCAAGTCGCGATCACTGCCCTAAATTGTAGCCTCTTTCTTGATGAGATAGCTGAACACAGGGACATTCCAGGGAACTGCATGGCTGACGAGCTAGCCAGACAGGATACAACCCTATCGATTTTACCGGATAAGGCGAATCTCTGTATATCTATCGTTACTCAAGGTGAACGCTACTAACGGTACAAATCGCAGATGGGCAAATGTCACTACCTGCTTCATCACTAGACACATCTGGGCCAAGCTGGATCAGAAGTGCTCTAACTTTTTTATTAGACAGAAAAGAGAGCTCATCTCCAACATAGTAATTTTCGTTACAGGACACGGCATTGTCAATAGGCATGCCACCAGACTGCATGCCACTCTTCGCTTAATACTTCTGCAGAAAGTGCATGGACATAGAAGAGGAAGAAACGACACTACATCTTGATCTTCTTTCTTTTCTCCGCTCGTAGCAAACTGCATTTAGGAACCTACTTCTACAACACACTTAGCGAAATATCTAATGCATTAGCAGCCTCCACCGTTGTTTATTACACACATATGTAATAAACTTAAGTATTAAAATAAAATAAAGTTGTATTGTATGAATACGACCCAAATTCTGTTTGACTAGGTTTTGAAAGCTTTAAAGACAATAGGTATCCGCCATTACTTTAAAAATACTTTATAAATCTTTTACCAAATATCTTTGAAGATATTCAGCTTAAATTTTTTACTTTATCTCTATCGTCATCTAATGTTTTTTAACCTAATTTCTTAATTTTAGACGAACAGAAGAGTCATCATATCCAATAGTAACAAGTGTTCAAGGTATAAGCAATACTTAAAGAGATCTAAGAGAATGGCATATCCCTACAGTATTCTCTTGGTCATATTGGGAGCTGGAGTTGCATTTTCTGCCCCAAATCAAAGAAATATCGACTTTATTAATTTAAATATTTCAGAATTGACACGAGATGGTTTGTATAACTTTATTGTCATATTTATGATTTTTTTTAAAACAAATTTCGTCAGAGCTTCAGTTAGTATAATCGTCGAAAACCCTCGGGTTAGAAGTAAAAATAGCGTAAGCATTTGTTGGCTCTGTGGTTTGCCAGTTACTTATTTATTAGACTTTTATAAAAAATATAACACTATGGCTAACGATTAGAGCTAGAAGCATAATGTTTGTCGCTACATGGTGGATATGCCTACAGGGGAAGCCAGCCATGTATAATAAATGGCATAACGCGCTCATGTGCAGTACCTCATAGGTGGCGTGGAAAATTGCACTTTAACACCATTATTCAATATTTTTCAGTTACAATTTTTTATATGGAATCGTTAATGTCTATTCTAAGACTTATTCGTGCATTATAATAGTTAATTCACCAACTGCGACGAATAAGGATAAACTTCTTTTACTCCTTATGACCAAGAGAAGGTTCAATATTTTTAAATTACAAGAAAATCAGAATAAGGTGGGGTAATTGCCTTTAATATATCGATAGCGACTTCGACTTTGATGTAAAATTAAAATTTTAGTTTTTATGATTGATGTTAGCCATTAAATTTGTCTTATATTTAAGTTCAGTGTGCAAATTTATGTACCTCATTTGCTCTTTAAATAATGTTGGCATAATATATGTATAAAAAATAGAAATATGTTTTAATTCCAATAGTACGCAATTATCCTATAGTAAAAGGTAAGTACATACTCAGAAGCCAACGCTAGGTTGTAATTGTGTGAGCAATTCAATGGAGTAATTGCCAATGAAGAAGTTTTCAACGTATTAAACGCAATTACTATGTAGCTTTTAGTTATTTTATTTTAGAGTTACAAACTTTTTTGGCAAATCAAGTTAGGCTTCCCCCGATTGCATCGAAAAATATAAAGACAAAAAAATGTTTTTCTATTCATGTTTTGACTTTTTAGACTATAATAAGGGTTTACCAGACCGAGTATGCATTCACTCTTCCCTACCTTACGTTACATATAACTTTATGAGTCAAACCACACTGCGGTAAATCTCTATTTAAAGATATTCCCAAAAGATCACCATATCTTGGAAGCTGAAATCGTGGATATCTGACTACTACTCGAGTGTTACCGTTGAGATTAAACAATTGAAAAATCAGACCCAACTGACACTGAAATCTGGCATCCCATTTGCTGAATGAGAGATAAAAGAAATAAATTGAAAACGATACTACTGGCTCAATATTAAGCAAAAATTTGGAATAGAAACAAACTTATAATGCACTCAGTAAAAAAATTAAAAAAAACGTAGCTTACAAGTTACACATCATGTGTATTCAATAAAACTACTTTCAACATCGATAACAGCCTCAATTTCTGGCTGGAAACCTGAGTTTGCCTGAATTATATAGTTTCTGTTAAAGTTGCCCATCACTTGGACAATGGCATCCTTACAGCTGGGTGGTATTGTGGAGACGTTTGTTGGTTGTATGTTAAAGCTCTACACATAATTCATAGTCTCGAAAATTGATTCCCGTTCCTGAGTCATCGCGGCTTTGTGCGCTGGCCCAGAATACTTCTTGAACTCATATGGTGTTTCTTTATTCACACTGCTTATTTAGGGCTTAACAACTGTCTCTAAGACTCTAGAAATGTAGGGAGACATAACATGACCTTCCTTGCTCACAACAAGAACCTTTACACTGGCAGAAAACTAGATATATAACGCGGGAGAAATCTGAAATCTGAAATCTGAAATTGGCCTTATAGTTGAATTTTTTTTCATTGAAACAAAAACAGAGATCTGAATTTTCCGGATGTTTCAACGCTGTGAAAAGATGTCTTCATTGAACCACACCCTGGTTTTCCGTTTCCTTCCATATAAACTAGCCAATTCTCATGGCAAAATACCACATCGCGGATTCCAGTAAGATGAGGCCACAACACGCATAACGTACGAAACATTACCTCCTTTTCACTTTTCCTGGATCTGGATATTCATGACAATTATTTGTCACATTTTTGGTAATACGATAGTGACCAGCAATTTGTACATCAGAAGGTCATTCGGGAAAGCTTCATTTGGAAAGAAGCACGCATCGTCAGCCGAATTCAAGTACTACAGGTAAGACGCCATAGTCCATCATATTCCACACTCTTCCCTAGCCAATGCAATGCAGAGAACATCATTTAAGTTATGAAGACATGCATCTTTGCCATATACCCGAGATTGCATCATCTACATATGTATGTATGTATGCATTTCGCGAGTCATCCATATCGAATTATTATACAATTAAGATACTGCAATTAAATCTGAAAGGACTCTTCAACAATAATCGGGAACTTAAGTTATCATTCCGCTTGAAGAAATCAACGTAAGTCAAGCACGGCACTGGCTTGGTTGAATATATGTAAATCAACTATCTCACAACCTATCAACTTCAAAACTGCAGTGGCAATGCAAGTTTACCCAAAGGAGGAAGATTTAAAAGTTATACATAGATTGAAAAAAAAACTCTAAATGCAAAAATCCTAGGAAATTTATTGACACAAAAATTATATTTGATTTTTCTAAAGAATAAGCCCATTATGATTTCTTCGGCTGTGCAAGTGCAAGGAAGGTGAAGAACAGTTGTCTCTTTTCTTCATCTATACAACTAGTATAGAAGTCGTTTAAATATAGTCGTTTATATACTTGCCTATTAGACCCAGTGATGATCCCTATTGCACCGCTGAAATGAAATCTGTTTTATCTCCGAGATAAAATTTTTAGACCGTTTCAGATTCAGCTTTGGTCAAATCTCATTTGTCGCTGCATTAACAGCCATTTGCATGCCAAAGTTTTTAAGATGTACCTGCTTATGCACAAACAGGCTGAACGTTGCCTAGTGATCCACCACGTTAGGATCTTTTAATAGATCACCCACCCAGCTTTAAGTTAATAATCCGACTAGTAAGCAGTAAATGAATTCACTCGCCAAGTGAGCTATTTTACCTTCACATTTAACAGTGCTTCTGTATCCGATGCTGTATTGGATTTCTATATCTAAGAATGTTACGATTGTATTCTCCTTACGATACAGGGAATTTGCGATCTTTCTTACTAACATATGTAATTCTGTTTCCACTGATTTACCTTTGCTGTATACATGTTGAGTCGCAGACGGGGGGAAGTTGTGTAACAATACTGCCGCGTAAATAGATATCGATCATTCTGATGTTTTAAGAAGTAATGATGAGTCAGGTTTTCTGTGCTTACATGCGAACATTTACCAGTTTTGGGTATGTAAACTACTTTAATTACTCGCTGGAATAGTGCTGACCAAATCTAGATTACTCCTTAATATTATACCTAGCACTGGAGAGAAAATATCTGTTGTCATTGATAGTCCAGTAGATATAATGCCGTCCTGCAGATTATATGGTGGGTAATTAGGCTACAAGTGCATCTAAAAAGAATTTTAGCAAATCTTCACTGCAAGTCGTTCAAGAGTTTTTTCTAAATTACGATACCACTTTTAATTATATTCCCTTAAAATAACGAAAATGAAATGTAGACTTCCGATATAATTTTTATTGTTTCGTTTTGCGGTTGGGAGGAATATCGGTAGTCGTAGGATTGGGAAAAACAAAAATAAACTCAGCTAGGTTTTTAAACATTGTAACCAACAATATGTCGTTTTCCGATGCATTCGCCAATATAGAACCAAAAGACAACTTCCATCGTTACCAATGTGTTAAGCCATGCTTGGCGGACTGTGACGTTTTTCCATGCACCATTGCGAGCACCAGCCACAATGCCTTTGATGCCTTCGGTGATGGCTGGAATATCCCCTGGAGTCGGTGGAACCAACTCTACCTTGGCATACTTTAAGAATACTTCCAGCTTTGGTTTGCCTTGAACCCTAAGTTCTACAAAATCGAATAAAAAAATATTATTAAAAAATTACATAACGTATTGGGGTTATGGGCATTATTCACTTACGATTAATTAATCCTTGTCCTTTAGCTACAAGACCGGCCATTTTAACTTCTGTAGTTTCTGCTATAAATTATTAAAGAGAATTATTTTCTAATCATTTATTAGTAAAATAACCCATACCGTAACGCCTAACCGATTATTCTTCACAAAACACGGAAATTCTCACAGAACACAGTCTAGCGAATATTGACAGATTCCAGGGAAAACGAAATTAGTTCGAATGTCAAGTCTTCCAATGGAACTGGTGTTGAAGCCAACGGCGGGCAATATACAGAAAACACTATTAACCAGAGCCTTTAAATAGTGTATTCAAACGTAGGATTAAACTAACGAGCGCTTTGAGCAAAAAAAAAAAAAGTACCGATATACAAGACGAGGTATTTTTCATAACTTCAACGAAAAATGCTTTTGCAGTAGACCAAAAATTATTTCTTAAGAATCATAACATAAACCTAAATTTAATGAAGTTTGCATGCCCATTGCGATGGACATGACAAAATGGGACTTACAACTGCCGTATAAAGCGGTCATAAAAGATTGCAGAGATTCCGTGACATTTTAAGCACACCAAGCTCATGTGTTGTGCAATATCGTTATTGCAGATTTCTGGTTCATTTAAGATTGACCTCGAGTTTTTAAATACATGTAATGCATTTCGGGACGATCCACCACAATGTACGGGGCCTGATATATGAGTTATCTTTTAGTTCAATTATTAAAGAGCCGAACAGAATGCGTATCTGTGTCTGTGTCTTGTAGCGCTGTCAAGCCTCTGCCGCGCGTCTTGCAGTTAAAGCAAACACAATGAAAGCGACTGTCACATTTGTATCTTGTATGTTTACTTCTTGGAAATATATTTTATTAGTGCTCAAAAGTGTTTTTTATTTGTGAAGATGGACGAGCAGGAAGAAATAGCTTTCATTATGTGTGTTCTGCACATGTGTTATTTTGCAATTAAATTAAGGAAAATGAGGAAACGCAGATGGTGGGTTCGCCCCCTTCATGAGCAAAGGAAAGAAAGAGGATTCTTTGAGACCACTTTCAAACACCTCAAAGAGCGCGACGAGGACCTTTTTTAAAGCAACAAGAATGCACTCATCAACTGTAAACAATGAAAACAAAACAAACGGAAACAAAATTTACAAATACTTTTTTTTTACTTGTTATCCCATATTCGTAAAATATCTCCTTCCATTTTTGCATTTTTTTTTTAATTTGTGTAATTGGGACTGGATGAATTCCAAAGAATTTCATTCAATCGTACAGCTTCAATAAATTTTTCGACTTCCATTTCCACAACAACAACAGCTTTAGTGTACAAATTCTTAAACGTCAATCTTGTAGCTACGCTTGTAGTTGAACAAAATCCAACTTCGCGATACACGACACAGACGCAGATACACATTGTGTTGCGGCTTACGGCTTTCCATACATTTAATAGTTTGACAGCTTGCGACACAGACACAGACACAGACACGCATTCTGTTCGGCTCTTAAGTCTGAAGGGATGTCACAAATATTTGGAAGAACAGACCTTATGTGGTTCAGGCCCTAGCATCTCGCGAACATTTCTGTTGTGCGTTTTATATTTTTTCGAAACTCCAGCTCAGTACTCCAAAGCACTAATCACTGAGCCGCGGTGCCACCGTTGGCAGGTATGTCACGTTTCTACGAAAAATAATGCTGTCGTCGATGAAACGAATATACGAGAAGTCGTTTCAGTCCCATTGATTTATCCCTTCAGAATAAAACGTGCATGGCATTGAAAAACAACTTTAACTTCGAAATGCCCGTTATTCCAACTGAGCATATCATACAAGCAAGTGTGTCAACCCATAGGAAGATCTAAAAAGAACTAGAGCTTAATCTGAGCTCTATGAAATATTTTAAGGACACGAAGAAAAATGAATTCATTAGATTTATCTCTTTAATATTTGGCGCAAGGAGAGAGTTAATTAAACTAAATTTTATACTGCATAGAGAAGCCCTTCCGGTTTTATGTTCATTGTGTTATATTCGTATATCAGAAAGGGAAAACATTATAGATTTCATAGGGAACTATGCCATTTTTGTCATCTTGCTAACAGAAGAGGTCCAGGTACCTACAAGTTAAGCTTACCGAAAATGAATTATGGAGGAAGATGTTTCAATTTATACATACTGACAAAAAAGCACAGAGTTTTGCAAAATGTACAGTTTTTGTGTGCACTTGAACTTCAAAACATAGGCAACAACAAATAATTTTTAAATATTCATTGCTAATTTTTTTACTTTTTCCTCTTTTGAGAAATCACGGCTGTGTGATGAACCGTCAAATGCAGAATGGAAACGGAAAAATTAACGAAAAAACAAATCGGAAACATTCTACTTGGTACTGAAACCTTATGTTTTTCGACTTTTGAACTAAACTGTCACGTATATGAAGCAGGGCCTAACTTCGTACCTAATTACGTAACGAAGCATACCTATTTATTTTTTTTGAAATAATTGGAATCCATTAATAACAATATTATGATTTCCAAAATAATATAATAATTTTCACAAGTCCAAGAAGAAGTGTAGGCACAAATTGTATTAGAACTGCTTTTGACATTTGAAGAGATCATTCGATTTCCATGAAGAATGTTTGACTTTAAAATCCAGCTCATTACACATCAAAACTGAAAGGTCTCTCTGAACTCTGAAAATCGTTTTATTCTGAATTTTTTTTTGGTATTGAGTTCTGTGAATTTTATATTGTCTGTATTTTTTTTTATTAAAATATAGATTAAAATCATGCAAACTATGTCTAAATTACGTGCAAGTGGAAAAATCTCTTCAACCTTTCTCATTTTCAACGTCAGTATTGTATTTTCTTTATTGGAGAAAACAATTGTGACAACTAATCAAAAAATGCTAAAGGCCGAACTATAATAGTAGAATGGGTGCGTGCGTTGACGTAGGTAACTGTACGCTGTTTCGTACGAAAATTTGACATTTTACCTTAACAGCTGTGTAATCGCTACCGTTCACCTATGCCTATTATGGAAAATTGAGCAATTGACAATACTGAAGAAAACTTAACGTAGAATTTTTACATTAGCTCCCAATTACTTCGAACTATTATAGATGAGCCCTTAAACTCAACCATAATCAACGAAGGGAAACATATCTATATCTGTCATAATTGAACGAACTCCAGACGACCCTTATTACTTTAACCTTCATAGATGCGAGTAAACTTTAAATCAATCTGACATTGTTTCTCTTGTAATCTTGTAATTTGTGCCGCAAAAGTGGGTTATAACTTCAATTGAAAATATTAAGCAATCTTAAATTGTCACGTACTGTGCTGACTGGCAAGACTTTGAACAAATAAATGTACAAACATATGAATACCTCTTTGAATTTTTAATCTTTTTTTATTCTTTTTTATTGCATATGTACATCTCAACTATCAAATTTTTATTGCAGAGTGAATGGAATTTGACGAATATTTAACGAATCTGAACTGGGTTTTATCGGCAGAATGTATAATTTCTGTGAATTTGCAGATTTTCTTAAGCTTGTCTATGTGCTTATGATATGCTTTTTATGGTTCTCGTTTTAGTCTTTAAATACTACAGATAAATTTCCGTTTGCGCAGCTCAGAAACTAAGTAAAGCAAATAATATATGAGTAGTTCCAAGCGATACGTAACTGGAACACGACTACATATTTATGCCGGGTCGAGATTCATATGTACGCGGGTCGAGTCAGAACCGAGTTGACTCGACTCCACCATTTGAGCTGAGCTGAGTTGAGTTGAAAATATGCCAAAGTACCTGGGTCTAGGAGTCAAACTGACAGATGGTTGTAGAGTGGGTTTTTTTCTTTTGTAGAGAGGAAAAACCACTTTGTTTTATTAGTGTTCGGTTGGCGAGCGGATGGTGTGCAGGTCGTAAACACTAACACAGCTAAAAAAAACTTTGAATGGCGGTAATGCTCATCTGTCAGTTTAACTCTTCTTCAATCCAATTTCGACTCAATTTTTCGATTCGGTGTGTGCAAGTACCCAAGTCGAAATCTCAACTTAGTTTCGACTCAACCTTTCAATCCGGTCATCAGTTTCATAAAAGAAAATCATCAAATAAGTTCATCAGTGAAAATCAATTCAGGCATATTTTAGAGAAGCGTTGTTTATATTGTTGAATATTTACCACAATCGCGAAGTGATATTTTCGAATATCTGTCAAAGTCTGAAGTTCTCAAAATATACTAATAAAATTGACGCACGACCCATTCGAACTTTTAGTCGACCGTGAATTGTATGCCTTAGACGTGTTCCGCTCGTTCTTTTTATGTGTTGGTGATTTCTTCATCGAATTTTTACGAGTGCATCGCAATTAAAAGAGATTGACGGGCTAGGTTTCTTCTGCTATTCTTTTTAGAGACAGATATACTAGTTGAAGCGTCGTCCTAGCATTTTGTGAAAATAGTAAACAGAAAGCTTTGTATCGGTGCGTAGGCGTTAGTTATTTTTTAAACTATATTATAAATTGTAATTATTATGTGATTAATAAATTGTAGTGTTAATTCTATAGATCATCAGAATGTCTGAAAGCCAGAGCAGGGGCCGAAGAACTTCGAGTGATGAAAGCAAGGAATATTCTGGTTCGCGTCGAGCTCGTAGCACGCTATCACCTACCGAGGAAGAACCGGTGAGTGGATCTTTTATTTATAAAAACATTCCCGCATTTATAAAATCTCTAAAGCAAAATAATATGTATCGATACCTGCATGTACACATGCAAATAATTTTGTATTCGCTTTTGGGTTAGACAACATGTGCCGGTTATGCGAACCTATTGTAATTAAGTATTGTGCTCTAATTTCGTACAAGGTGCCCATAAATTTATGGAAATAATATAAAAATTAAGAACAAAGTGCGCAATTTATAAATTTGTTTAGATATACACATGTACGCTTGTTTATGCATCCATGTTTGGTCGTATAACGTTCCTTGGAGCAGAGCTGCCAACCTTGTAACATAACAGTAGTTTTTTTTTTTATCATTTTGTCAAGAATCATTCATTGGATTGCTTCAGTTTCAAATATGTTTACTGTTTATTATTTCCCTTTACTGTCGGTGCATTTTTGTTTACAAGATCGAGTCATTTAAAACGAAATCAACTTGCTCTTGAAATCGTCGCTGTGGATATGTGGTTACCCATATCTTTTAAACAAAGTGAAAGGGAAGGGGAAGTTTTTTTTATCAAAATTTAGGAAATAGGAAGTTACTAGCACGGTCTATTTCTAATAAAAGTTTACCACAAAAAAACAAACCACAAAATGTAGAATGATAAAGTTTCCGTACATATATTCCTTTTGTGCCTGATAACGGGACTGCACATATGTAGAGGATATTATATGATAACTTTTGGTGGGAAAACCGATACGATACATAGCCATAACGGTATAAATATAAATATATGGCTCAACAGGCCATATATTGTTTCGGGCCTGAGTTCTCACGACCATTCGCGTCTTGCGTTCTATATTTTTTCCCCAAATGGAAAGCACTTTTTGGTTTAAAAGGATATGAAGAGTCATTAGATCTCCCTCGTAGAGTTCATCAATTTGATCAGGTCTACAATTCTTTTCCTTGAATTTCTGAGAGGTCGTTTTAAGGTTATCTAATTCTAGCTAGTGCCGGACAGAAATGAAAAAGATTTCGTTTTTCTCCTTATATTTTTGGAATGTCTAATCTGACTAGCTTATCAATATCCACATGAAATTTGAGATCTATTTATGAGCGAGCACCTATAATCTTACTTTATCATGCATGGGCTATATATTCTCGGATATGGCTTCGTCTAGGCTAATCCGTATCTGGCCAATTTGTCCGTTCGCTCATTCCTCTCCATCTTACTTTGAACTGGATATTTCGTTCAGATGTAGAAGTGCCACTAAGTTCTCGAAAGATCGCCAGCAATTCCGTTTGGAAGATGTTGGATAGGTCTGAACGACGATAGGATTAGGATTGTATGTATATACATATATATGTGCACGGGATCATCCATGACATTAAAAATATTAGGTGATCCCGTACGCAACTATCCTTGTCCAGCCTTGAACTTAATGACTATCTCACCAACCGCGTGCAAGCGCCTCATCTCATTCTCTTGCTTCAGTCTCAATTTTATTTGTCTTTTTTCATTAGTTTTTATTCATTTCCACTATCACAGAACACTTCAGTTATCTTTAAAAAATAACACAGAACAAAACAAAACAAACAACAACAACAAAATAACTGCATGAACCCCTTTCTTAGTATTTTGTAGGTTTTTTCAAGTGTGTGATCACATTCTTCTTAAATAGCAGACGTAGAAGCCGGATTATTATTTACCCTACCGAATTTGCAAGACATAATTCATCATTATGTCCTTGTCTCATCGTTTAACTCTTAATGGAGCGAAAAAAATAAAATATGTACATACACACATATGTATATGCTTCTAGGCAAATTTTAGTTTGATTTTTTTAATTTAGTTTTATTCTTGACGGAATTCTCGGGTTAATGATCTGCGGATTTCTATGTTAGTTCGTTTTGCAAGCCAACAAAATCAAATAAAAATGCATTCGTGGAATTTTTGGTTGGTTTGGTAACTTAACACTGAAATACAGGGACGTATCGGGTGTACATATGTACATATGTATGTGTGCAATGTGGATTTGCACAGCGTGGTTTTAAGTATGCACATATGCATCTATACTTCCAATGTGTAGTCCATTACATAATGGGCTGCAAGAAGATATCGACCCAAACAAAGATGCGACAACGTGTTGCAGTGCACATGTATAAATTGTGCTGCATTGATGGTTTTTGTTTTGTTTTTGTTAAGAGCTTAGTTTTATAATACAATCATACAAAACTAGCCCAAGTTGTATTTCAAATTTATTAGCCTTCTGAGGATTGGGAAAATGGCCCAATTATTTGTCAGCTCATAGTCTCACCAGCTCTATTGGTTATCTTGGCTATAAGGTAAGCGATGCATCCTCAATTTTGAATAAATCAAGGTTACGTCCACTGTGATACCATTAAAGAGATGCCAGAGCTCTCCGGTACTCGTGAAGCCTTATTCTCTGTTTTGAGATTTAATTCGTTAATGCGAGTTTGATCCTGAGATCTCACAGATGTCCATACCTAAAAGGTCACCTAGAAGAAATATTAACCTAGAGATTTCCTTGTAAGAGCGTATAGAACAGGGCATTTGGACAGAAGGTGTCTTTTCCTGTCTTCCTCCCCTCGTCACTATAGCTTCTATAGAAATCGTTGGAGGGCACACCCCTCCGATGGCATGTCTGCCTATAAAACAATGTCCTGTGAAGACTCCAATTGCATAGCTGTTGCTTTTTCTGTCAGTTAAACTAATGTTTGTCTTTTTGATGTTTAGGTTTGTCCAAATTTTTTTTAGACAGGAGACAAACAACAAAACAATTATTTGGTGCAACAGACCTATGTGGTCCAAGGTCTACTTTCTCGCGATGAATTCGTGTTGGGCGTGTTGTCTTGTCCGCACAAATGGAAGGGTCCTATAGTTTAAAGCCATTTCCGAAATGCAAATTGAGAAGTTTTCTAATGACAGTTATTACTCTTGAACGTTTGCCAGACATTCGCGAGAGATGGGACTTTGAAAAGAAACTTGTTGCGCCCATCGAAGAGAGGTATCGATATTATTTCATCTGAGGTTGATCAAATTTAATCACGTCAATAGGGGCAGCTGGATCTTTGCTATCTTCGACGAGGTCTAAACCTGACTCTTTTGCTAGCACACCCATTTTGCAGGTGCCTGGAATGTCCTTATGTCCTAGGACAGGGATAGTTGCATCTGTCTGCTGTCTAATTTGGAGTTTCGCGATATTGCTTAAGCAACTTGGACCTTTTTGTTGGCGATTTCACGGCTTTTATTGATGATTCTATTGTATTTCCAAGAGTTTCTTAAATATGTGGACAGGAAGAATGTGAAACATTATTTCCAATGCAGAGGTGGGGTTGTTCTTAATGCCCCTGTTTTGCAGATGCATGTTTATCTTTGTAATGCTGGCCACCAGCCCAGCGCTTCGTACATTAGAATGGGTCTTACGATCGTTGTATACAATCAGTAAACCATCCGAGGCTAAAGGTTCCATTTTCGAGAGCTCTTCAAATGCGTTGGTGATATTTTAGTAAGGTGCATGCACTAACTCATCAACAAAGTTTGTGTTTTCTTCCATTTTCCCTTATTCCATTGTTATGAGCGACGACAACGATTATTTATTTTCGAAAATTGGTCGTTATTTCCGACACGTCGCTACATACGACGACGTTATATCCGACGGTAGAATAGTGTATAATATAAAGAAACTAACCAAATGAAAGGAAAGTGGTCGTTATAAGTGACTTTCACTGTATGTGAACGTCTCAAGCCTTTCTGCAACACACTCATTGGCATGTATTAGTGCGGTTTCCGGCCCGGCAATTCGACCATAGGCCAAACTTTCACATTACGAGTAAAGTAAATCATTGAAAAGACCAACGAATTTCAAGTCGTGACTCACTACCTTTTCATCGATTTCAAAGACGCATATGATAGCATTCATCATCGTGAGCTCTACTTGGCGACGGCCGAATTCGGGATCTCGCACAAACTGATCCAGCTGTGTTGCCTTATGCTGGAACATGATGCAAATGTGCAATTAGGAAATAGTACTTCTGAATTGTTCCAAGCGTGTTCCGGATTTCGGCAATGATATGCGTTATCACGTGATTTCTTCAATCTGGTGCTAGAACAGATAGTGTACAAGGCAGGCGTCAACAGAAAAGCTACTATCTTCAGCAAATCTGTCTAGTTACTGGGATACGCAGACGACATAGACAGCATCGGTCGCTCCTAGCGTGCTGTCATAGAGGCTTTCACGACAAGAACAGGTGAAACGAGTTGGTCTTGAAGTAAACGAGAACAAAACTAATTACATGTTGTCAAATAAAAATTTATCACCTTTTACTTGTTTGTTGTTTTTGTACGAAACTTTTCTCTTTATGACGCTATTATTTTTAGCATGGCAATTCTTTTCGTTGTTTTCAAAATTGACAACTATCCTTTTTCAGCAATATTTTGTGATCATTTAGTTGACTTCTGGTTCAGAACTTATCACAACACTTTCGGCATCGATATCACTTTCACATAAAATTTTTGGCAACTAAAGTCAATCTGCAAATCAAAACCAAGTTACATAGAAAGCTTTGAGATCGACTGCACACAATCGATTCAAAGCAGCTGAGAAACTTCTAATTATTTTTTGCATATAAAACGAGTTGAGCTCTGCTGATCGATCTCAGCTCAAGCTTGTCAGCTCAGACTCTGAGATCTTGCTAATATTTTTGCATACCATCCATTGAGTATCCAACGTCAGAATCTCATGAGGGCTGTTTAGTAGAGTTTTTGATATACATAAAGTGCATCGATCTAAAAGGAGACTGTTAACAAATAAAATGTTTTTGCTCTAAAAATTGTGTTTTCTTATCTAGGCTCATAACTTATTTAATTGTTCTCGTTTATCATACAGAAGTATAACTATTTATACTACTTACTACAAATTTAGACTTAGTTTTTTAAAGATAAAATCATCAAAATAAACAATAAATTGTGTTATTACACAAATAATTGCAGCGTCAAAAAATTAAAAGACGATCTCCAGGAGATGGCCCATCTACATCATCTAGAGCTTCAGAGCCTTCAACTTCTCAGAGAGGTAAGTTTTTATAAGTTTCATCTTTCCATGACGTTAGCCATATATACAGTCTTTTGAATAAAAACCCGTAAGGGATTCTGAGTCAAAGATCTCCCATACTGTTAATATTTTCCTGGCATCTACACTGACAACTTTCGGTTAATTTTTTGCAAATGAAGTAAATTAGAAGGGCATCCAGTTACTACAACAGCCAATCAGTGGTAATGATGGCATTTTGTTCTTTCTAATGTGGCAAAGTCTACTGCGATACTTTTTCAGATCATTAGCTTCTTGAACCTCTTACTTCCAATTGTTTGTCCCGTAGAGTTTTTTTTGCGGACTTCAACAAATCAGATTTGTACAATTCCAACATTCGCTGTGCAATTAGAATTTTTTCATACGAAATCAAATACCCAAATTCTTGTGTAGATAAGCAGCCATAAATGTGCACCTTTGCAGAATGTTTAGCAGGTCGTTGAAGAAATTTTACCATTTTTTGATCAACACTAATTCGACTAAAAAAGGCAAAGAACACTCGTCTGTGAAGATAATTTTTTCCAATCATGATCAACATTCTCCTGAGGCTACCGAAGTCGTTTTTGAGTATGTTTTTTACCACAACTCTTAAAAGATGCACTACTTTTCCATAGTATACATTGATACCTCGCGCTCAGATATTTTTTCTGGGATTCTATTTCAACATTTCGGCATCATCTTCTTTTACAGTTTTCTTGTTGTCTGTTATTCTCTACCTGGTTCATCATCGACGTATTCAGATTCTTTGCAGAAGCTAGAATATCTTGTAATGAAATTGTTTGTAGTTTCCAAGTATCTTGTACCCTTCGTACTCTATTTGAGGTCCCTTTTATGTGTGGAAATTGTACATTACTATAAGTTCAAAGGGGTTATCAGGGTGATAGTACAACGTTATATCTTCTCAAGGTGATTCTTCTTTGTTGTGGTTGGGATATCCACTTTCGTGCTTTGGCTACAATAAGGTAGTGGTCCGAGTCTATGTTGGTTGGTTGGAACTTTCGATAATCCAGAGTACTGCGCTACTGGTAATTCATGAGACCTTAGTGTAGTGACGTTACACCCGGCAGCAAAGTTTATGCTTTCCACCTGTTCTATCAAAGTTTTTGAACTTTTCTGTTTTTGGTGTTAAAGTTACCCATCACTATTTTAATGTCATATCTAGGATAATGTTCACATGTTTTGTCGGGGAGATCGTAAAAAACAATCTGGTGACGTCAACCTGTTCCTCCGTGGGGAAAAATACATACATCGAAGTAGCTCATATAAGATGCCCACCAGTCTACTGAATTCCTCCACCTCTGTCATACGTCGGAAAGCACTCTAGACTTCTAAAACGGTTTTTAAGCCGATCATGTTAACAAGAAATGCAGTGTCCTGTTCCAAGTATTCAGATACGTACGCATTCCCAGACTCAGCATACACTCATGGTTAGCTCACTATCAAGTATGATACCAATCCTGTGGGCATCATGATGATGCGGATTTGCGACGCAGAAGCTTTGAAAAATGTGTTGAAATACAGGCGCGAAATATGTATGTCAAAAAGTAATGGCGTTTTTTTCTGCCGACCTCTCTTATGCTAAGAGACTGTAAAGTCTCAGTATTTCATTTTCTAACTAATTTTCTTGAATGATTTTACTCAAATTAAATATTTTTGAATCAAATTGTATACTTTGCAACGGATTTTGGAAGCTGTAAAAAAAAAAAAATATTTCGTATTGTTTAATTTGTATTTGTATTTCCAATTTAGGATCCCGATCTGCAGCTCCAGAAGAAAGTCAACGCAATAGACGGACTCGCTTTGAAATGGTACACACTCGTCCACAAGAAATTGACACAAAATGTGGTAAATCAGGAGTACCAATCAATCTTCAAACAAATTACTTTCGTCTTCTCACTACTCCCACCTGGCGCATATATCAATATCATGTTGATTTTTCTCCTGAAGTCGAATTGCGTCGTATCCGCGGTGGAATCCTATCCGAACATAGATCTTTATTCGGTGGCTATTTGTACGATGGTATGAAATTGTTTAGCACAACGAAATTGCGAGAAGACTTGTTGCAATTGGAGACAAAGAGTAAATCCGGTGAAAAGTACATGATTACTGTGAAATATGTTGGAATAATATCTATGACAGAATGGCAGTCATTACAAATTTTGAATTTGATCCTTCGTCGAGCAATGGAGGGTCTTAAATTGCAATTAGTTGGGAGAAACTTTTTTGATCCTATTGCGAAGGTTTGTATTTGAAACATATGCAAATATTTAGTAAAAAAAAGAACAAAATTTGTCTTTTTATAGATTGACTTAAGAGAGCACCGGATGCAATTATGGCCAGGTTATCAGACCTCCATTAGACAACATGAGCAGGACATTTTATTGTGTACGGAAATTACTCATAAAGTTATGCGTACAGAGACAGTATACGATATTTTAATGAAATGCACACAGGAGTCACGTGATTATCAAGAAAATTTCAAAAAACATGTCCTAGGTATATACAAAGGCGTAGTTATTGACTAGCAAATATTTTATAAAATTTATTTATGTTGTGCAGGACTCACCGTGCTGACGGACTACAATAATAAAACATACAGAATCAATGATATCGATTTTACTGCAAACCCAAAGAAGACTTTTAAATGTAAAGATAAAGATTTATCCTTTATTGATTACTACTATCAGGTAAGTTAATTATATTACTATTTAGAAAGTTGTCCCACAACTACTTTTTCCGAATACCGCTTGAATTCGAATCACCTACTATTTACGTCCCATTATGTTTTCTACAATCTGAATAGGTTACATAATGTTCGCGAACGGTATGTTCGCATTGTACAAAAATCAATTTACGTATAGATCTGACATGATGCCATCTTCTTCGGATCGTTGCACAGATCGTTTAATAAGAAATGTATTAATACCAAGTGTTTGTCGTAACCTCAAAATCTATTACGCGGGTTGTATATACATTAATGGGTGTTCAAGTAGTTGGACAGTTTCACACCACATTCAGTACGGGCTTAAGCTATCTCGGCACGTATTAACTTATACCACTGGAACTGTTTTTCTAAATGGTTCAATAATGTGGGAGACAAACTGTTGGTTTTAATACTACGAGGGTGGATTGGAAAGTTCGCGATTTCACCCAGAAACAAACTCGCAAGTTTATAAATTACTTATATTTTTCTACGTAATGTCCTTTAAACTTCACGTTCGACAATCTCATTCGTTGAAAATCTATGTCCTTCAAAATGTTTTTCTTTTTTTTTTTGCCTGGGCAACAGATTAAACTCACATGAAGCCGTATTAGGCGAATGGTTAGGATGCGTCAGTAATTTAAACCCACAGTTATGGATTTAAGCCATTGCTTAGCGCGGATTGTGTGGGCGTGCATTGTCCTGGTGAAACAAACCTTTTTCCTCAACATTCCTGGTCGCTTTTTTTTTATTTTCTCTCGCAGCTTGCGCAAAGGACCGCAATAGTAATCGGAATTAATTCGTTGATTGATAAGGTAATCAAACATAATGATTTCCTTTGAGTTTCAAGAAATCCTTGCCATTATTTTATCCGCCGATAATTAAACTTTAGCTTTCTTCGGGGCTAGTGATACAGATTTTCTCCGTTCTTTTGCTTATTGTTTGAACAACCCAATTCTCATCTGTCGTCACAAATCTGGCCAACAAACGGAAAACATTTTCGAAAGCTTGGAGAACCCAAGTTCTTTTTGAGTGTTGTTTTGGCTCCGTTCATATGAAATGTTGTCGATCGTACTTGTCTTTTATTTTATCCCATGATCACAAATTTGGTCGATGTTTTCCTTCTCCTCCTTCTGTTTGAGTCTTCAACAACTTGGATTTTTATTCTGCTATCGAAATTGTATACTACAGGTATACTACAAAAACTAGACTGTTAATCGTGATTAGCTATAATATGGTATTAATACCAGCAGTCTGTCTTCCGCATAACTCAAGTATTGAACAGAATTTGATTTACATTTAGTAAAGAAACCCATCGTGTAATCTATTAGAGGCTTGTCAATAGTGATGAATTCATTCTTTCTTGTCTGAGAAAGATTGTTGATGATTGCTCACAATTCTAATGAATGACAATGCGAACTCAAGAGAAATAAAAGGAGTTATTGAAGAAACTTATCGCGAAAATGAAACAGACGCGCAATAGCGGTAGCCTTTCTTTGTGATAAAGAGGAGTCAAAACAAAACCAAAAGAACAATTAACGGTGTGAATGAAACGGGCAGGTTATAAGGATTGTATCAAGAAGCACTATCTCATGGTTTATGGGTTGACCACACTCCCAATTTTGTTCTCTCATTGTTCTAAGCTCTTCATAATTCCGGTCGCCGTGGTGCAATCGTTTGTTCGTTGCACTGTTGCGCAGAGGGTTGACCTTTGAATCCAGGAAAACACCCAGGTCGAAACACTCACACCCGAAAAATATTACATGCACAACACGGTATAGTTGATCTCTTCTTGCTAAGGGACGTCCTGGCTATTGCACCCAGCGTCAGTTTCGGTTTCGTCTGATGGTTTCATCTTCTATTTTCTTTCTTAAAGAACTAATTAGGATTGCTCCAAAAGGCAGAGGCGATGCATGCAGAGCCGACCCTTTCTTGTAAGCTCATCAGCCCTTTCGTTCCTTGCGATATTCACATGCCATGGTACTTTGCAGCAAAGTCGGTTTTAGATTTGACGGCTGATTGGCTATTCATATAAATTATGTATGTAGATAGTAATTGCTTTACCAAGGATATCGTTCCCGCATGTTATTTCCGCAGCCTGTATAAATGGCCGTGTACAGGTACATATATTATAGTATATAGTATTACTAAGATCAGTTACAGAGGCCGGTGTTAAGTTGAGCTAGATGTGTAAATGCTCCACACACTTTGATATATCCGCATGCTTTCCTTGTTGATCAATATGCTATTAAGGATATTTAAATACGTGCTTCCCAATCTGCATTACTGAAAATTCCTAATATTCTGTAGTACAATAATGCGGATTTGCGAGGCATTACAGAAATATGCTTTTTATTTCTGCTATTTAAAGTGTTTTTGTAAATTTCTTAGTTGTCCGGCGCAATTACAGATGCAACCAACACTAACAAAATTTTTTCCTTAATATACATACATAAGTACTTTTGAAACTTTATGTATGAAAAACGCGTGACCCAAAACTGTCTTCATACGGTGTATGAAATTCAGATGAAAAGTCTTATACGTACATACATATATATGTACATGGGGAAGGTATACATTTTAATGATATTTACAGACATAAATATACATACTTCATAGTGTTCCTAAATTGTTTTGTTGTTTTTTGTCTTCAAATTTATTAGAAATATACAATTTATTAAAAAAAATGTATCGTACTCAGAAATACAAGATTCGCATCAGAGATTCAAATCAGCCGCTATTGATATCGAAATCCAAGGATCGTCAAATACGGGATGGAAATGAAGAATTTGTGATACTAATTCCAGAGCTGTGCAGAGCAACTGGACTCACAGATACTATGCGATCAAATTTTCAGTAAGTTATAATTGAATATAGCGTTTGAATATGATTAAATTTTTATTTACTACAGATTAATGCGAGCAATGGCTGATCACACCCGCATGAATCCCGATCGCCGTATTGAAAGATTACAGGTGTTTAATCGACGTCTCCTAGAAACTGAATCCAGCGTTAAAGTTTTAACTGATTGGAATATGAGGCTGGATAGAAATATGGTGGAAATGAAAGGTCGCGTTTTGGAACCGCAAAATATCGTCTTTGTGGATCGAAGAAAGTAAAATTAATTTTTATATGTTTTTCTCTCTAAGCAATTACATTTTTATTTTATTTATTTTTTGTAGAATTTCTGCTGGTGAACAAGCTGATTGGACAAGATCGTTCCGTGATAATGCTATGTTTACAACACCGTCTCGTGGGCTAGATCATTGGGCGGTTGTTGCACCTAATCGTAGTTCGCGTGACTGTCGTAATTTTGTAGACAGTTTAATTCGAGCGGCTTCAGGAATGCAATTTGAAATACGCAGACCAAGAGAGTAAGTAAATAAATAAAGGAACGACTGAACCCTCTTAAAAAGACATCCTTTAACAACTAAAGACAATAATCTTTCATTCTCGTTATGAATCTCCTACAAGAATAGTTTTTTTTTATATAGCAAATCTTTATATAGCCTAGTTCTAGGCTATATTCCTGCACGTAGGAGCATAGTAAGAAAATTACTCAGATTTAGGTTACACGTTCTCTCCGCGGTGTCCAACATCGTTGTTTTCTGCTAAGCCGCTTGGTGGCTTAATACCAGAAAGACAACTTGTTAACCTCTCTAGCACGACTTTGTAAAACCGCAGCACTCGTCGAATAGGTAAACAACCAAGCGTACCAGCGAAACAGAGAAAACGACTAATTTGTCCTCCATTTTCGACGCTTTATCTCAACATTTAACATCTTTTGAACCGTTTTACGTCTCAATTTTTGTTTTGATGTATGTATTTGAGATAATGGATCTGCATGGTGCTAATGTGTTCGATGCAAGAGATCCAGAGCGAAAACCTACCTGTTGGACATCGATTTATGTCTAAAACGATTCTAGCTATTAATTTGTTACGGCCGGAAGGACGAATATATGTATATAGATACATCTCCAGTTCCCACATTCCATCCATATAAGCTCCTTGGTGAAGCTGCAGACAGTTCTACAGTCGCGCCTGTTTGTTATTTCTTCAGACCTTGAGGCAAGTATGTTGGTATGCCAAAGTTTAGTCACGCCTCACTATGCTGCACTTTTTTCTGCTAAGTTGCGGACCTCAACATCATATTACTGGCTGCATTATTTTGCATCAAATCAGCATTGAGGTAAAGACTCCTCTTTTGTTTTTACATCTGAGCGATAACTTTCTTCTGCCTGCCTTTCGAATTTTGGCTTGAACTTGAGTCGATTTTCCGATTTTCATTTTTGTACTTGATAGTTCCAGCTAATGCTTTCGGCCTGAACCTTTTACACAACCGGTTCCTTTGCATGAAATTTTCCACGAATGTGCGTACTTCTAATTGGGTCTAATTTTGACACTCCCGCCGATATCCGTAAAATTTTCTTCTCCGTCGCTGTCAATTTTCCTTTATATTTTCTATAGTCGAACATTGTAACTCTTGACTTTGAGATTGTCCCGGGATCGCTTCACGATCACTCGATTGAGCTTAAGTATTTGAATTTATTGCATTGTGGGACAATTACTGCGTCCAGCAGGCAATAGAAATGTAAAATAACTTTATAACAACTCTAATGTTGCACAATACTGAATATAACATTTTCAACTGTGTTTTCATGTTTTGCGCAAACTGAAGATATTTTAATTGATTTTAAATTACTAACTAAACTAAACTATTGTTTTAATTGCAGAGTAATGATTTATGATGATCGTAACCATTCCTATGTTCAAGCAATTGAAGATTGTGCCAATCAGGATCCACAATTAATTTTATGTTTGGTGCCAAACAATAATGCTGATAGGTAATAAAACGTGTATATGTTAATTAAAATAAGAATAAACAAAATAAATAACAAATCAATTTATCAATACAGGTATGGATCAATTAAAAAGAAAACCTGTGTAGAACGTGCTATTCCTACTCAGGTAATTACGCATAAAACTGCCTCAAATCAACGTGGTCTAATGTCGGTGGCTACCAAAGTTGCAATTCAAATCAATTGTAAGCTTGGTTACGCTCCTTGGATGATAGAACTTCCGCTTAAAGGTCTTATGACTATTGGATATGACATCGCTCGTGCAACTAAGGACAAAAGTAAGGCGTATGGAGCTTTAGTTGCTTCAATGGATATGAAGGTAAATGCTACCTTCTACAGCACCGTATCTCCATGTCATAGTGCTGATACGCTTTCGAATGAGCTTTCAATCAGTGTAATGAAAGCCCTAAGGCAATATCAACGAGAGCACGAAAAACTTCCAGCACGTATTTTGATGTATCGTGATGGTGTCGGAGAAGGGACCTTAAATCATTTAGTCGAGCATGAGGTCAAAGAACTTGTATCGAAATTAGAAAAAATTTATAAGGATCAGTCTGATCAGCCCCTCATGTTTGCCTATATTGTTGTTTCCAAACAGATAAACACACGGTTCTTTGCTCGAGGCCGTAATCCTCCACCAGGAACAATAGTGGATGATATTGTTACTCTCCCCGAGCGTTATGATTTTTATTTAGTATCTCAGTCAGTTCGACAGGGTACTGTTTCACCAACTTGCTACAATGTAGTGTACAGTAACATCAAACTCACCCCAGATCAAATCCAAGTTTTAACGTATAAAATGACGCATTTGTATTATAATTGGTCAGGAACAACACGTGTGCCAGCTGTATGTCAGTATGCCAAAAAGTTGGCAACACTTGTATCTCAAAACATTTTTCAGATTCCATCAAATGCTTTAGAAAAGAAATTATACTATTTGTAGAAACTACTTTGATTATTACAGTCACTCAAAGTTCTTAACTCATATGTGGAAATTTGTAATTTCCTTTCTCATACACACATTTATATTAAACGCAAACACAACTGTAAGAGATTTAATTTAATATTTTTTTTTTTTTTAAATCAAAGCAATCAAAACGGAATAAAATGAATTTTGTAATTAAGAGTAATATATTCCAATAACTTAGTTGCTTGAGATGACTACATTTATTTCATTCTAAAAAATGACCCAATCAAAAATCCTTTAAGATTCGTTAGACACTAGAAAACATTTGTATTTATATTTCTAAACAGAATTCCTATTATGTTGTATGTATATATTATATATGTATATATGTATATCACCTTTATCATTATTATTTTTTATAAATTTGTATAAATGTTCAAAATTACCAAGGAACAAAATATATCAAGTGACTTTGAGACTTTAAAAACCCTAATGAAGAGAAAATATTACATTAAAAAGCTAATGCTAACTTGAGCTTAATAATATTTTAATATAAAGTGTTTAACGAATCCAAAGAACAAAGATCAATTTGTGTTCTTTTCGATACTACGGAACGGCTGGTTGAACATTCGTCGTAGAATATTAAAAGGATGTATGTATAATGATAAATGAAATAAATGTGTGTTTATGTTGAAGTAAATATTTTGTTTATTTTATTGGTATGATTGTGCTCATTCTACTAAGTTGCATCGTACGAGGGGCGCTTTCAAAGTGCTATCTCGTAAGTATGTAGCAGAGAAAAAACTGCACGTAAAGATGTTCTTACATATTTAGTTATCCACATTAGCGATCATTTGTTTCTGAAGCCAATGCGTGTGAATTTTTACCAAATGAAAATTAAACAACGGAATATGCCTTAAAATAGCGGAAAGCAATTATATTTTATCTTCGTGGGAAGTTCAATAAGTAACGACAATACAGAAGGGACGGCAATACTAATATCAAATTATTTTATTTCTTTAGAAGTATTTGTTTTTAAATGATTGCGGTTGAAATTCCTTAAAATTTCATTGAGTAGTTTCTATGTTACAGTCGTTTGAAGTTAACATTATATACCGAGCAGTGGTTAAATTCTTGCATTTGAAAGGCAACGAATGGTGAAATCAAATCCCAACTGGATTCTGTTTATTGTGACTAAGCACTTCGAAAGCAATAGTGAAACGATGGGATGTTGAATTTAAATGTGATCGTACTAACATTTTTGATGATGAACGCATATGTCCAAAAGAGGTGACGTCTTCAAAAATAATTGAAAAAATTCATAATTCGTCTTGTAGACCAAAGAGTAAAATTGCGTTGATCAGGTCAAGAACATCTCAACTGGTGCAGTGTTTATATATTATATTGAAAGAGGCAAAACAATTGCAGGAGAGTATTATCCAGAGTTACTACACTGATTGAAAGACAAAATCAAAGCAAAACGACCACATTTGATGAAAGAAAAAGTACTCTTTCATCATGACAAGACACCAGTTCACTCATCGGAATTACGCTACGAATTGCTTCCGCGTCTATGTACGTATTCTACATATTTGCCTTCGCCGTGCGACTATTTCCTGCTCCCGAATATGAAGAAATAGTGGGAAAAAGATTAACGTTAACTGAAGAAGTGGAATGGGAAACTGATTCAAAAGAAAGCATTAAAAAGTTGACCAAGTTTGACCATGCAGGGCCTAACAATTGCTTCTAATACCTCAATGTATCCGGCGGTGCTCACTTGTGGGAAAAATTGGGGAGGCATATCATGTGCTGAGTTCATAATAGCAAAAAAGTTTGCAGTTAAAATGCCTCAGTTTCGGTATTGTATACTATGAGGGAAGCGAACCTTAGTGGGTGCTTGCACGGGGCCGTTTGGTCCATTGTGATTTCCTATATGTGTTACCGCCTCTAATTTTATTGTCTATCGGTTGGTCTTAGGTTAGGTAAATGTGTGTTCGAGTTGACAGGAATCTGTCAACGGCCAATTGGTCTTAAAACAAATCAGCCTGTACTCATGACGAAAGATATCATGCTCCAGAATGGAACTTGCGCCAAATCATCCAGTTTGTCAGTCTGTTTCCCATGTAGTGGAAGTGACGAATTCGAAAATTGGGACAACCACAGCAAGTGTTTGATGGTTTCGATTTCTTCTGTGTAACGACAGTTCTTCCAGTAATCAGGTGTGTTGTTGATGCTGTCCAGAAACACAGTCATTTCTTAGACAGCGGGCAAAGCTGAGCCTATTGCCCTCATATATGCATGTACATAAGTGCTACAAATGACCAGCAGCGTTCTGGGGTTGTCCCCTCTAAATTCACCACGTTGGTCACACCACCGTCTTGGTTACACCATCACGTTGGTTACATCACCACACTAACAAGAAGCAGAATCCACCGTATGACAAGTGCAGCGGCATAAAATCATTCGATGAAACCACTATACCTATGGTACATACAGCGATGATGTAGAGAAACGAAGACGAAGGGGAACAAGCTGAAGTGCAAAGAAGAAGAGAAAGAAAATCAGTGGCATTAGGCAGCAGATTGTCGAGCAGACACGTTAACTTTACTGCAATCCGCGATAAAGTTTTTTTTATTGAGTTATTGAACAGATGCCTAGTTTGATTTCTGATTTATTCACTGACAAAAGGCTTTTAGTAATTTTTTCGTTAGCTATAAGCTGCGAGATATGGCCTACTCTTCTGTGGTGGCCCAGGTGTGTTGATATTTTGTCTTGCTTTAAAATCTATTTTCCTTTTTATTGTAGCTCAATAAGGATAGCTACCGATGCATGGTTGATTTCTTCGTTTAATGCTGAGCTTTTCCGCGTTAGTTCAACTGCTGTTTCGTTCCCTTTTAAATAACGATGACTGGAGACCCAGCAGAGAGCGACTTCATGAGTGTTGCGTGTTATGTTTATAGTTTGTCCACATGTGGAGACTGTTTTCGATCTAATCATCACGTTGTCTAGTGCATTTCTTTTTTTTTTATAATTTGCACGCACTTAAGGGGTTATGAATACCCTTTTAATGTTTTTACACACAGTGCGGGCGTTGAAAGGAAGAGAGAGAGAGAGAGAGAGAGAGAGAGAGAGAGAGAGAGAGAGAGAGAGAGAGAGAGAGAGAGAGAGAGAGAGAGAGAGAGAGAGAGAGAGAGAGAGAGAGAGAGAGAGAGAGAGAGAGAGAGAGAGAAAGAGATTGGTGTGGTGGTTTGAAACTCAGGTGTGTTAGGTTTCACATTAGCTCCAGTTTATGCTTCGCAGTAGTGTTGTCATATAAGTTTTCGCAATTGATCGGACTGCCTCTTATCTTATAATGCTTGCTGACATCAGGGTTTGAACTGTGAACCATCAGCTTGACAAACGATGACGCTGCCACTACACCACTTTGCGTGTATAGTCTATGCTGTTCTTTCAATAGTGAGTACTATATATAGTCACCTGGGAGTTTGTACATATGAATCGTTAATGTTGAGTTAACATTTTTATCGTAGTCAGTGTAGGTTAAAAATCCTTTACATTGGTTAATGGGTTGGATTCCCACTCCTGTTTTCCGGAAAAAGAAATGTTCTCTCGAGATTAATTGATCTTTGAAATATAGATCCATTGTCATAAGAGGAAATCGAAACGTCTTGAAAGATCCAGAACGAAATATAACTTCTAGCAACAAACCGAGGCAGATGGTGAAACTTTGGTCGAGGTTCTGTGCTCTGCAAGGACAAAATGGAATGGATAATGATAGCCCTATGAAATCATAGTTGGAATTCTGATAATGGAATATTCCCTTGAGTTGAAGTCTGATTTCCAAAACCCCTGCGCAATTGTTCCAAAAAAGATAACAAAATCCGAAAATGTAATTTGCTTTCTAAATAACATATATTTACACAACAACAAGTACATATACATATATGGTTTTACACAATGATAATTATGAATTACAACAATGAGTTTGTCAATATATTATTGAAAACGATAAGCATTTTCATAGTTTGGTCCCAAGAGTATTATTTAGTCTTTTTTGTTTATTTCTTTCAATTGCACTTATTGCCTAATACTTCGTCAGCTGCAGCGCTTACTTCCCTCCAAGTGTACTCAATATCCTCTGTCTGTGTAAAACGAGAGCATACTGCCATTCGCAAGAAGTACACATCCCTTATTTTAGCTGGAACCATATGCACACTACCACGGCCGTTGATTCTCTTAAGAAGTACCTCGTTGATTTCATTTGATTCCTTTAATCTGAAGCACACCAAGCCCATGTTTACTTCACCCACAATTTCGAAACGTGGATCCTGCAGACAAAGTTTTTCGAAATGCTTTGCAAATCCGCAGTGGCGTCTGATGTGAGCCTGAATATTTTCTACTCCATAAAGACGCAAAACGAACCAGATTTTTAAAGCTCTAAAACGGCGGCCCAATGGAATTTGCCAATGACGATAATCCGGGGCAGATCCTTGCATATCGTGTTTGAGATAAAGTGGATCAACATTGAAAGCATTTACCAACCAAGTTGGATCTTTAAGCCACATTGCACTGCAGTCAAAGTTAACAAGCATCCACTTGTGTGGATTAAAATTGAATGAATCTGCAGTTTCGATTCCATTCATGAGGTGTCTGTACTCTGGACAAATAAATGCGGAACCAGCATATGCCGCATCAACATGTATCCACACATTGTATTTATTACCGACCGGCCCACATTCGCTTAAACGATCGAATGCACATGAATTAGTTGTTCCAAGAGTAACGACGGCCTTAAAAAAAGAAAAAAAAGGTATTAAATATTTTTCTGCAAAATATATAAATAAAACAAAATTACAAAGAATGGGATTAGTCCATCGTCGATGTCCTTTTTAATGGCTTCCTCTAAAGCAGCACCTCTTAATCTGTTGTTTTCATCAGCAGGTATTGCTTTCAATTTAACACCACCCAACAGACCTGCCCTTTCCACAGATGAATGGGCCTGAGCTGAACTGTATGCAACCAACTTAGAAATAATGGTGTTATCATCCCAATCGGGATGTAAACCCTTAACTTCTAAGATTTTTTTGGCCTTCGCTCCCAGAAGAGAAACTAACGTTGCTTCACTTGCTGTACCTTGAATAACGCCACCACCTTTGCCACCTGAGCAAGCTAGGAATTCAGCTGGAAGATCAAGCATCTTTCCCAACCAATCAAGCATAACAACTTCGAGTTCTGTACACGCTGGGCTAGCAATCTATTGAAATAAATTTTTAATTAATTCTGTTGCCTTAATTTTATCAGGATATAATCTTACCCAAGTAAATCCAATGCATGCAATCGCTCCGCTTAACATATCGGCAACAATTGCAGGATAAGAGTTTGCAGTTGGGAAATAGGCATGAAATTTGGGGCTGTGCCAGTGTGTAACGCCTGGCATAATGACTCGCTCAATATCGGACATGACATCTTGCCAGCTATCAGGCTTTTGAGGTGCATTGTCTGGGATAAGGGGACGTAGATAACCTGGCTTAACTTCTGGAAGTACACGTCTATTTTATAAAAATATAGAGAAAGAAAGGTTAAATCCAATTTTAAATATGAATTCTTCTTAAATTATAAAACATACATATGTATGTTCTCGTATTTGCGTTACATGTTAGTCAGATGCTCTTGAATAAGAGGCCATTCGCAATAGTGAATTGAATTAACAGGTTGATTCCATTTAAAAAAAAATAAACAATAAAATGTTAGTAAGGTGCAGCTCTGTTTCTTAAGAGAGAGTTTCGTAGGACAGTAAGTAATGATAATATTCCACAGGAAAGCAGACAGCTCTGTAGGTAATTGGGCTGACAACAGACTATCATTCCGAACGCAGCTGTTACTTAAAGAATCTGCGCGCAATCAGTTTGGTGCCACCGTGGTTGGCCGAGACCATTCGTTTTATGCGTGTTGAATTTCTCGAACAAATGTAAGGAACATACTGCTTAACAGTTGGACGTGACCAAAAGACGAATTAAGAATCATTCTCATGACAGTTATTTTTCTTCGACGACTGTCAGCGGCAGAGAGGTAAAGAACTTTTTGGTGTATCCTGGGTTTCGAAATTCGAGTCTAACTACAGAAAGTCGACGCCACAAAGATGATTTGGATTTGAAAAAATTGAAATTTATAAGAAATTACGATCATATTTTCGTGTACTCGAATATGCATATGTATGTACATACACATACATATGTACATATGCGTTTACTCGGATATCTCTTTAGTTGTCGGTATCAATTTGGGGTAAGTGGAGCTCATTTAAGCAAATCGTTGAAATAAAGTAAAAAGTGATGCAATGGTTCCGGATTGATTCGATACGGGCTACGCTATGGGGTTATAATACTGTTTCCAATGTTTTTTAAGGTCGTAAGAAAATGTACGTAACAAACTCGTACATTGTTGTCTACCAGTATCATCTGTAGAAATTGGTATACAAATCTATTTCCTCCCCAAAGGTACGCATATGGGCATCATATATGTACATATGTATGTATTGTACTTTTCAAAATTCATATCTCCATCTTTTTTATTTTGAGATAATTCCACAGTGCACTCTCCAGATAACTTATCTGGTTCCGCCTTTCAAAATGCTTCACAATGGACCGTATTTGTCCCTGGCATTGACTGCACGTGACATAAAATCAATTTACCGTATCAAATGAATAAATTTCAAATTAAAAAGCTTTACTGAGTGAAACACTCTCACTCCAATTCACAATTCTATGTCAAGGTCACAGCAGCTAAGTAATAGTTAGTTAACCTCACCACGGATGAATCACCATCAGTAACAAGTTTGAAAGAATTCCCTTAATTTATTGCTTGAACTTTTTACAACATAAGACGACCTTAGCACTTTAAAATTTAAAACCGGGCATTCAAGTTGTTTGTATGTATGTGTTTGTACACAATGCTGCAAATAAATTTCAATCCAAAATCATGGCTTTTATCTGAGTAAATAAAATGAATCGATCTAAAGCAGACATTGGTGTGATATACATACATGTATACATGTGTATAGTACGCAAGAATTGAAGTCAGAAAGAATGTGTCTGACTTGAACACCTGTAACCTGGGCATTCATTTTAAAATCAAATTATCATTAGTGGAACTATATAGACAAGTGAATGTGCATGAAATACGACACATGTACATACAGACGAGTACATAATATTCACAGTTTTCCAATAATTTTTGGAGACCTCGTAAAATATATTTTCCAGTATTTTCGTATTTCCTACCTGTCTCTGATGTTCTCCAAGTAATCGCCGATATAATCAACCATCGATTTAGCAAAATCTTTGAACTCTGCAACTTCCATGTCGATCTAGATAAATAATGTAAAAGTTAAAATTACTTGAGGTAGCTACGGATATGTATTATGTAATCTAAATCGCATGCAGAAATGGATGGATTCATGAGTCAAGATTCAAGTCAAACAACTGTTTGCTTTAAATATATTTCTTTTCTAATTTTCCTCACGAAATATGTAAATAATCTTGTTTTAATGTCATGCTTCGATTTGAATCTTGATTCATTGGCATAAAACAGTGATTGTTAAGGAGTATTCTTACACTCTCCAATTTTGCACTGGCTTTGCTATTAGTACGAGTATCATTGCAATAGCCCTCGGATTTATCAATTGGAAAGCTTGTACTCATGGTTAATGTAGTTTCCCGGTGAGAATGTTAGTAGCTAATGTTTTATTAATTAGTAATATGGAAAAAAGAGTTAGCATTGAATTAGTATTGTAATAGAAGGAAGCTATACACACAACACAACAAATACAAAAAGAATCTGCAAGTGATCTGTAACTGATTGTGTTATAACCTATTGTTCAAGTTCATGCTTATATATGTACATAATTTTGAAGGATTTACGAGTATTTACAAAAAAAAGGTGTGGTTAGCTCCGATTATGCGATCATGCACTGTTAACGACGGCAAATATTCATTGTCGACTACTGCTAAAAGCTTTTAAAATAAAAGAATTATAAAATAAAATAATAAGAAAACGCCCCCAAAAAGTGGGAGTAGGTATAAGCAATGAATGCGAAAATTGTAAAACACATTACTTCTCTCAAAATCGATGCATAGTAATCAATATAACCGAGTGAAATGGGATATAAAAATGAATTATATATCCACTCTTCTAAAAATTCCAAAATTATCAAGTGTTTGTTAAGTTTGTTTATATGAAGAAAATAAAAATAAAAAAATAAATTAATGTGTAGCAATAGATAGTTTGTTTTAAAGGGTGTCTCAATAATCCCGGGTTTTAGTTTCACTCTTTATTTATGGCCATATATGTATGTAGACATAGATCACGGAATCCTATTTCTCTCGTTCGTCTGTCTGTAAGAGTGGCATTTTTATGCTATACATATCGCTGTAACACATCGTTGAAGAAGAGCTCTTTGAGTTGAATTCAAATTTTTTTTTTTAATTAAAATTTGACGTATTTATTCACGAATATTTTAAAAGTATCTTAGCAGAAGCATCTTAGTTATCTAACGGAAAACTCCGAAGAATTTCGGTCGAAATAAAGCTCCAAATCAACTGGACATCCTGTATTAAACGTTTCAAGAAGCATATTACAACAAATTTGCATCTGCATACATACATACAGTAGCTTAAAGTTAAAATGTAACAAACTGTATTTTAAATTTTAATTAGGAACATTTTATTAAAGGAAAGTAATTCCGGAAAAAAAACATTTTTGTTTTTTTTTGCTATATATGTATGTTGACAATAAAAAAATGAAATAAGAAATATTTTAGGTAATTATTCTTACAGTCAGGAATAATTTATACGCCAAGCTCCAAAAAATGACCTCAAAGATAAAATAAAACATACCCAGGATCGTCGTCCCATTTTTAAGCGAACTGCATTTTACTTAATATTTCAATTGTACGTAATCAGGGAAATCCCCCATAAGAATTTTAAATTCATTTGTGGTGTATAAAAGTGTTTAAAGGGAGGTAGTTATCGATATGGCGCCTAAAGGTCCTCAAACTTCAGTTGAGTTGCGAAAACTCATAATTTCTCATTCCAAGAGTGGTAAAACTGTGAGATAGCAAGTATTGTAAAAAGAGCACCAACAACGGTATTTAATGTCATAAAACGTTTTAAAAACACTACTACAGACTGTCAAAATAAGCCAAAACCAAGCGCACGCTGGATTGTTCGTAAAGTGAAACAAAACCACCATATCAGTGCTCCAAAGCTCGCTGTAGAGGTCGAGAATTTCCTTGGTAAAAAAGTCAAGCCAGAAACCATAAGAATTGTATTACGGAAGCATGAACTTCATGGTAGAGTGGCAAGGAGAAAGGCTCTTGTTAGCAATATCAACCGAAAAAGAGGCAAGAATTTGCAAAACAATATGGTGACAAAGACTTTTCATTCTGGGAGCAGGTTTTATTCACTGACGAAAGCAAATACAATGTTTTCCGAACAGATGGAAGATCATATGTGTGGAAGTAAGAAGTAATGAAGCGATAAGACGGTGAATCACGGTGGAGGTTCTGTGATGGTTTGGGGTGCTATGTCGGTTGCAGGCCCTGGAAACCTTCACATAATAGAAGGTATAATGGATCAAACTATATACTTCAATATCTTGAAGTCCAATGTGAAAGATAGTGCTCGCAAATTAGGAATTGAAAGTAATTTTAACTTTTACCAGGACAATGATCCCAAGCATAAGGCTTATATGTGAGAAATTGGCTTCTATATTACTGTCCTCAAGTCTTAGAGACACCGCCTCAGTCTCCAGATTTAAATGCAATTGAGCATTTATGGAGCTACTTAGAAGAAAAGTTAAAAAAACATTGCATATCTAATCGAAATGACCTTAAAACGGCATTGGTCAAAGAATGGAGCAGTATTGAACCTTCCTATTGCCGAAAACTAGTTGAATCTATGCCAAATTGTTTAGCAGCAGTTAAAAAACAGAAAAGATTAGTATTAGTTTACGAGAATATTTTTGTTTATTTATTATTTTCATTGAATTTGATATTCTGTTCCATTATTACTTTCAGACTGTTTTTGCTTCTAATAATCAAATTGTTTGTTTTTTGTAACTAAAATATCAACGTGAATTTATGTGTTTATCTATTCGATATGTTAATTAATAAAGCTTTAAAAATAACTTCAGAATTTTATTCCAGTACATTTGCAATTTGCAATTGCTTCTCCATTCCTTTTTTTAGTGTGTTCCATTTTAACTTTGAGTTACTGTGCGCACTAGATCCAAGGAATCCAAGAATTCAAATCAGAGCACTATCTTAATCGAAGAGAATTTATTAATTGGTAGATGGAACATCAACTATGAAACGACAAATTTGATAAAAAAAATCATATTTGGCGAGGTACGTAAATAAGCAAAATCCCAAATACGTACGTAAATATGAAAAATTTTCAAATTTGGGGTGCAGAGAACCCAAGAGTGATTCAAGAGAAACCAATGCTAGCATTACCCGTCATTGTTTGGTGTGCTTTTTGGGCAGGTGGAGTAAATCGGCCGAACTTCTTTGAAAATGCGATGGATTTACAAGCAAACATTCTACCACTGAGGAGACTGCTTAATATAAAAATAATTGGTGCAATGAATACTTTTTTCTATCGTGTTCTTAAAACAGATATGAATGTAGCTAATAAGTTCTGAACTAATTAATGATTTATAAGCATTTATGTAAGAAAAGTTTCGAGAACAATGAAGTCTGACAGAAAAAATGTCGATATAACATTTGAAAAAAGGTGTATTGTTCTGTGATGCGGATTGTGGACGAGCACTTGATTTAAGTGATTCTATAAGCCGAAACGAATAGAACCAAAAAGCTTTTTATTATATCAGTAAAGCTTTTATTGAACGTTGCTAATATATGTACATACATATGTGTATCTAAGCCATTTCAATTTACTGTTCTAGTCTTCTATCGTCCTGTAAATGTGTAAATGTAAATGTACATGAGAGACTAATCCAATAAGATAATGAACCAAAAAATTAATTCAATTTTTATTACAGTCTTGCATTTAAAAACAACATGTGTGACTACACCTCTGGAAACAGTTATTTCTTATTACAGTCAGTAAAAGCAAACTAATTAGTTGACTTGGAAAATAAGAATATTTTTGCTGTCAGCTAATAAGTAGATAAAGTGCCGTTTTTGAGCTATCAGTGAAAAGGTACGAGTATCATTGTAGTAACTACAAATGTGTTCTTATCAAAATCAATTCAGTCGTTTCGTTTTATGGATTGTATGTATTTAGTAACAAAAAAACGTAATTTTGAAATTACATTGAAAATTCTGACTCCACAGAGTTCAGGTATCGAGTCTGTAACATCGATTCTGACCTTCAAAAATAGGTCAAACGTCGTCAAATCGAAGTTGCGCGGTGGTCAAGGAACGTCTTCAAGACGGCTGGCAAAATAGTTGTTTTGCTCAAAAAAACAATAATTTGGCAACTGTCCAAGTCCAAATTCTCCAACTGTGGTAAAAAAATCATTTATCCTTTCTTGTGTAACGCCCTAAGATCACCATGTCGATGTTGCCAGCCTTATTTTTAAAGAAGTAGGGATCAATGATTCGGAGCACACAGTAGTGTATGACTTCGTGTGAATTTTCGGAACCTCAACTCCTACAGTTTTGCTCTTTGAAAAAGACTCTGAGATGGAAATGAGCTTTTGATTTTGCTACTAAAATTGACATAATTTTATTTCAGGCCCACACACATATATAGATTACGATTACGAAGCGGATGGTAATTTTGCATCCACTCGTGAATAAATTGAACCTTGCAAGCAAATAATTTGAGGTGAAATATTCTTCTCTCTCTATTCTATTTTGTCTCAGCCATTATACCTGAAAAACAAATACCAGTAATCCGGAAGGACAACGGAGTAGAACAAGGCCTCGTCCTAGAAGGTGCGCACAAGTAGAAAGGAGTCTTAACCAATTTGGAGTGTGCGACTGGAGGAAGTTAGCTAAGGACCAGAGGTTTTTTGGTTGGAGCTTAGGTTCACCTCGAACTGCAGCGCCATCTATATATGTACATAAGTAGAAAAAATGTATACTTTTCGATATCGAATAATATTGATGCAGCCAGCAGAGGCGCTTGTTGCATCCAATAAGGACAAATAAATAGTTAGTGACTCGATACTACGTTTTTCTGCATATTAGAATCCAACCAACAATTTTCCTGATATTAGAAATTGTCGGTTAATCTGCTTTCAGATAAAATAGTTTTATCCGTACGAGTATAGCAAGACTAAGAAACTCCGAGGAACACTCTTTTTGTCTCAACTGCGCATGTAGAAGGGTCAGTTTTCTTTCGCAGATATGCTCTGAATCTATGATGAAATAAAAGTCCTCTCAGGAAATAGTAAGAGCCTTAACAGATCCCGTAATCGAATGAATTTTTAGTAAAATGCATTTTAATTCTCTGAAGGAAAATAAACTTGCTGTAGAATCAGTTGAAAGCTGCCCGCCCAGCCCATGAAAGTGGAAGTAAATTAAATGTACTACAGTGTGAAATTGCACATAGATTTCTACAAGGAATGTAGCTTAACGCCTTCAAAGATTTGGAAGTAATCTTATGATGCATGTACATATGTATATACAAAAACATAACAAATACAGTTCCATGTAAACATTTAAGGAAATAAATTTTAATAGCAATGTGCTTAAATAATCGTATAATGCGGGAAATGCATACAAATACCCATGAATGTAAGTGTTTCTGGCAGTTGCCGTACTTTTTTTTAGCTTTTCGAACTGTTTCCATACTATCCAATTCATTAGATTCATTGCCAAACCAACGCAATAGACACGTTCCAATTATTTCTTAAAAAATATTGCAACATGAAGGTTTTTTATTCTCACTGTTACTCCAGCAAGGTAAAGTGACTTGGAAAGCGAGTCTAAGTTTCTTGAGTCACTGAACAATGAATATAAGCGTATATCAAGCTAATATAGAGATACACATGTACGTTTATTAAATGCGGTCTAGGAAGTTCTATAGTGTGCTTAATTTCAGATTTAAGTTTTCTTAAACTCAATATTTGGAATTTTAAACGAGTATCATTTGTATCTTCAGATATAACTGTGTGCACAACTTTTTCCCACACCAAGAAGTTATGAACTGTTTTAACTGCATTAGCCCGAAACTTTTTAAGTATGCACATGCACAAGCTCTATCAGATGATTTTTAAAATAATTAACCCAGCATCCAACAAGTACCAATTTAACACTTCAGCAGTATCGGATGCATACACTACACATGTATGTACATTTGTACAGCATAAATGTAAAACACGGATTAATTTTTAAATAAACTGAGAAATAAAATTAAAAACATTTCGAATAATAATCAACTTTTAACCAATGTCCCAATGCATAGTAATAAAATAAACACTATCGAAAAAACATGTCTACATGAACAAGCACAGATTTTATTAACAACAATTAGATTTTGTTCTATTACTCACTTTATTTGAAGAAATTCGATTTAAATCAATTAAAAGCACAAAGTTTTGTTAGTTTTTTTTTACGAATTTAACTTCTTCGCAAATTCTTTTTAATTTATCAAATAAAAACGAGATTTAAGTGAGATACTGTCAGCTAGACGTTCGAACACGAACTGTGCTAATAAAGTGTACGTTCGAAGCTTTTAAATTGTTATTCGGTTAGGTGTGTATCTTTTTGCATGCTTTCAGCTACCACGGGTGTTGGCAAAGTTGAGTTGAGGGATTTCCTATAGAAACCTGTAGGCTACTGTAGCGAAAACTCCCCGCCACTCATAAAAGCACCACAATACATTTGCTAAGTATCTTATACGCATTGCTATACATCCGTATACATACTTATATGTATGATACGCTGTTCAACTAAAGTGATAAGGTAAAGTGTTGCTGGGTTAATGGTAGGAGGGTGGCGATACTGAGCTCAACAAGTGATGAATGGCTATGACTTATGCTTACTGGGTGAGAAGGCAGGAATAGATATATTTAATGGTACATAAATTGTCTCTTGAGAATTACGAAGCAGTCTGATGCTGGTATGTATCTATACCCGATTTGGAAATCAGTTCAACTAGACAAAAGCACGTAGGGACTGAGAGTAGTTAAACTTTGATTTTTCTTTTACGTTGAGTGTGGCTGTATGTATTCTTTTGCTCGCATTTAAATTTGTAGTAAGAACAGTAATTACAATCTTTAAGTAGATTATAATTACTAAGAAAAAGAGAATGCTTCTAAAGAATTACGTAAGAAATAATCACTTCACTAAAGAATGGAAATAATTCACTTTGAAAAATTCTATGGATGAGAAGAGGTATCCTGACAACAAGGAATTTTTAAATTCCAGAAGATGATTGAATTAATGTGAAGGAGAATGGAGTCCTGGGTTTATTGATTCAACACTTGATGGCGCCGAGTTACGGAAATGAATAAGGGATCTGCATTCTATTTTCCTCGGGGAGTCTGTAACTCCTAGAGGGCCCGTCCTTAGATGGCGGATTGACGAACGTTTATCAGATATGACTGGTAGGAGGGAAATTGAATACCTTCCTCAGTCCAACAAGTTTTATGCGGAAGCGACAGTTCTCCTCGTTTGAGTGGCTCTTATCCACCCCTGTTCCTTATGTTAGGGGCGATGGCTACATAGAATGTCTCGGACGTCATTATTCACCGACAAGATTTGGGATGTTAAAGACATACAATGAAAGTGGTAAGGTCGAAAATACCTCTGCATTGACAGCAAGCATGATTTAGAAGGTGCAAATTCTACGCCAGAATATCTACTCGATGCATGACCCCAAAATGAAAGGCAGTAGAGGCCAAATATTCACACCACAAACATCTCGCTTTTTGAATCGTTTGTTCACAAGTTTCGGGTCGATTTGGAGACTTCTGGCCGAGATGTTTCGTTGCAAAGCAATACATTTGGATAGAGAAAAGACCGTGGAAGAAGCGCAGTATTCACCAGGACCCTGGAACATCAATGAGATCAATTGAAAGGAGCCTTTGAATATTTAAGCGACTAATTCGCGGTCTCATTGGTACGATATGAGTCCTATGCCATGAAAACTAATTATTTTATGTCGCAGGAAACAAAAAGCAGTGTATGCTCCGAAGATTCATGCCTTGTTTGGTTTTTGTCCAATGAAAAATAATATGTCGACTAGAAGCAGAAGTTCAGTAGAAGGAACTACGGATTGCTATGTTTATGGCCTTCAAATGTCCCCCGTGAGATGCACATCAAGTTTTCTTCCAGTAGTGAGCAGTAAAGGTCATGTTATGTTCCCCTATTTGTTTCCTCAATAGTGAAAAAGGAAGGTGAGTGAAGGAAGAGCATACATATCTGAAGTCCAGCACCAGCATAACAAAGCAAGCTGCTACCCGCAAGGCAGCTGGCGTCCTGGAGATCCTGCAAGAACTTAGCGCAGAACTGTCTAGAGCGAACTTCTGGCCTATTCAACAGAACAACAGTTCCATCTAAAATGGGTTCATGTACACTGGGTAACACAGTGAGTAACACAATGGACATAAGTTGGTCTAAGTGTATTCCACTGTTTCGGTTGATAGCCACCTAATCTAATCTATGTATGTATGTATGTATGTATGCTTACAAAACTATGATGCTGGCCATATACATACATATGTGTATACGTTAACATACAATCCACAAAGCGGATTAAGTAATCATGTAACCTATCTCAGCAGGTTTTATTACGTTGTAACATTATGGACGTAAGGTCCTATAAGCTCATAAAGGGTCCTCAATATGGGCGCTGAATCTTTATATTGAAAAAAAAAGACTTCTATGTGAGGTATGGCTGTAACTTTTATTGTGGATTGAAGTAGGTACTCGTCTATTTATGTTTTAAAAATAACAACATTCAAATGGCCTCCATGCCTTCGTTTGCAGGAGGCAGTCCGAAGTACTCAATTTTCGATGACTCTTTCAAATAAATCAGGCTTGATTCAAACAACGGCTTGAATGAAAATATTCTCCATTTCTTGAATTGTTGTTAGCTTATTAAGATATGCAAGAAACTTTATATAGCCCCAAAGAAAAAGTCTATATGCGTTAAATCATTCGCTCGTTTTAAGTACGCATATGACAGCATTTATAGACACGAGCTATATAGAGCCATGTCTAGTTTTGGCATCTCTGCCAAACTCGTCTGTCTAAGCAGGATGACGATGAAGAACGCTCGCTGCTCTATCAAGGTCGGTAATGACCTCACCGAGACCTCACCGATGTCAAAAAAGGATTTAGACAACGTGATGCGCTGTGATGTGACTTCTTTAATATCATCCGTGAAAGAATTGTACGAAACTCATAAGCCAACACCGGAGGCACAATCTTTCAAAAGTCTGTGCAACTACTAGCATACGCCGACGATATTGACATAATTGGCAGAACACAGTGGGCTGTAACCGGTGCGTTCGCTAGTATCGAAACAGAAACCGCGAAAATGGGTTAAGCTGTAAATGAGGGCAAAACCAAGTTGTATATGCTGTTGAAAAGAAGGGACACACAACATCGACGGCTTTGCTATAAACTCTGAAAATAAGAGCATAAGCATAAGAAATCTATGCTCCGGCCCATAGAGTCTTCGAATCTATCCCGGAGGGACAACGTAATATAGGATAACCTAAGGTGGCGCGCACTAGTACACAAGTAGAGGGGGGCCTTAATCAACTTGAAGTGCGCAACTGGAGGCAGTTAGCTAAGGACCGGACTAACTGGAGAGGCTTGTTGGTTGAGGACCAGGTTCACCCCGAACTGTAGCGCCACCTAAGTAAGTAAGTAAGTAAATCTACACCATCGCAAAAGACAGACAATGTAAATTATCAAAAAAAAGTTGGACTGACATTGAACTGTGTTTATTTCAAAATATATTTTTAAGAAATTCGATAAACTCTAGTATGTGTTTTGCATACTTGACACTATTGATGATATTTGAAAAAATGCTAAAAAATTTACCCATGGCGTAGGAAATGTCTAACTTAATTTTTTCCTTCCACAATACCCCCTAATTCGAATTCTTCCTGATTCCTAATTTTGTGTTTACGATTTTTACACTGATTCCGATTGGATATGTCCTCGAATTTATTGTTCGTATTTTTGCCAAGTACCCCTGCACTTAACCTTTAATTCCCCTAATTGCTTGTCATTGTCATTTAATTACTTGTGAAAATTGAAAATAACTTCAGCGAAAGGTGTTGTTCAAATTTCTAGCAGCTAATTCACTTAATTGCTGTGTGCATGAAATGTAAGGAAGGGACTGGAGAATTGAATTACGCTTAATTTGCACAACTTCACTTTAAGTTTCAGTTATGTAAGCACTTTTGAGAACGCCAATTAGAGCATACATGTGAGCATCACAGATACATATGAACATCATAGTTTTTGATAATGTGTATAAATCTTACGGGTTCCTTCAAAACGAATACTTGAGAAAAACTTTAAAAGTTGCTTCATTCATTTTATGGTTAAGTTTGTGAAATAGACTCCAACTTTTATTAATATGATTCGGAGTGAGATGCTGGACGAGAGAGAGAACACAAGGGTTAAGTCTATACTAAGAATAGAAGAAAATAAAAGCACAAATTGGGACCTCTTTAATGAAGGCATTTCATATAAACTGAGAAATACACGGATGAGTTTAATTTTTGCACACCAAGAGCTTAGACAAGGAGGTATGCAATACACAGGAATTCATTACATCCTCTGACCATGCGTGTTCTTCCAAAGCCTTTACAGGCAGGAAAAAAATGTTTCTTCATAGAACTGCATGGCAAAAAAGACGGGATAGGCTTTTCAACAAATAAGTACATTACTAGGAGCCTAGAAGAGGACTGGGAAGCTTTCAGGACTAGCAAGAATAACCTTTAAAAAGCTGGCCAGAAACGTTTTTTTTAGAAACTTTTGCAAAGGATTTGTAGTGCGATCGATAATGCCACAGGTGCAGACTTAAAAGGGCACACCCAACCGCGGCTTCTCCAGGCTAATGGCGAGGGAGCAACCTCATGGGAAATTTATTTTTTAACTGCTGATGGAGACCCGTATCAAGGAATGTTTCACCTAAAATAGATCTAGATATGTGGGCTATAAGTTCCTTTATGTCTTTTAAAGCATAAAAAGAAGATACAAATATCTACCCCTACAGACCGTATGTGGTCCGTGGCTTAGCTTTTGGCCACTATTTGTGTTGTGCGTGTTATATTTTCTCGCACAGGTGAAAGGGACGTATACCTAAAACCATATCCAAAAGGACAATTAAGAAGCTTTCTCATGAAGGTTATTGCTCTTGGACGTTTGTCAGCCATTAACGAGACGTAGGACCATGGAAAAATGTTCGTGTTATTTGGGATTCCAGCGCGTTCAATAGTCCAAGGCCCCTACCACTAAGCCACGGCGTCCAAAGGATATATTTTCAAGGCGTATCGTCCTTTTATTTATTTAGAAAAAGGCTAACAATTCTCTAACCTCACCACATAAAAAAAATATAGGCGAGTACTTAGTTCTATGCTGTTCATAACTAAGCGTGGTAAAGACCTAAGTACTGCAAAAGAATACAGACCCATTTATGTGACATAAGAGATCTGCGATGGACATACATATTTGGTATAAGATACTCTCTTTCATAACAAGCGGGCTCTAAGCAGTCCATACCAAGGAGAAGCATACATATGTAAATGCTATCGAAAATGTCATTACGTACAGGTAGACCATTTTTAGCGTTAACTTTGATATAGAGGGAGCCTTCCACACTATCCAAAACTTTCAAAATCTCACTGAAGCAGTAGGTTTAAATATATAGCGTAGGCGGATGACTCCGCAACATTAAATATGGGGAAGCATCCAAAAACAGTGGGTGAGCACAAACAGTCTGCATTACATCTAAAAAAACATGGACTGACCTCGATGTGAAGAAAATTATATCACCTCGTGATATATAAAAGGAATAAAATATCTACGGATAGCTAAGTAATTAAGCTCGAGCCTCTTTTTTGTGAGACACCTAATTCTGGTGTAAAAGATACAGAAGTATGTCCAAAAGGATACTCTTTATCTGCGCAGATCTTTATTTTGTACAAAGCACAAGCTAGATGGGACCTTAAATATTATACTCACGTTTGGAACTAGGCCCTTAATCATTATTTAAATGCCTACATATTTTCGACAGCCTCCTGAAAAGAGCAGTTAGATTAACAGGGGATCCGACACTAATTGGCGGATACCTAACAAAAAATACTTCAACAGCATTGGATCAATGTATTGATCCTTGAATAAGTCGTATTTACGATTAAAATTTCTACGAGATATGATAAAATGGCGCACCAGATTCGCATAAACGCACAAATATCTTTCTGCAAATCAGTTCCTAGAGAAATATTTCCAGAAGCCTTTAACCTCCAGCAATTCAACAGCCGAGTCAACAGGCATTTGCAGACATCTCGTTATATGTTCGCCGAGTTAAATGCAGTGTCCTACGAGAGAAGAAAGCTTAAAGAAGATGTAGAAGGATTTCTTCCTCCTCTTCATCCATGCAGCTTCCACAGAAGTCCTTAGCGACGAGGCCTAGCCTAGTAGCGTGCCTACTGATAATGCAGTGCCCTGTAACGACACCAACTATGCTGGAGATGAGCTCTTTTTTCTGTCTTATAAGACAGTTGGAGCGTTTAAGATCCAGTTTGGGTCAGATCAGTCTTGTGATTAGGCAGGTAGTACTATTTGCCCATCTGCGATTGTTACTGTTTATATCGTTGAGCTTGAGTAGCCATTTAACTGTAGCGATAGGCATACCGAGACCTTATCCGGTCTCGTTGTTGTACCATGCCTGGCGAGCTTGTCAGCCATGCAATTCCCTTGAATGTCCCTGTGGCATTGAATTGTTCAGTCATCTCCTTAAGAGACAGGTGACAATTTAAAATTTTGAAAGTGGCGGATTCCAGAGATTTGATCGTGGCTTGGCTGTCAGTAGATATGTATGTTTAGATATCACAATGTACTTAATCTAAGGCTTCCTTTATTGCCATGATCTTCACCTGGAAGACGCTACAGTTATTTGGGAGGCTGAAGGAGATTTTTAGGTTACAATCATTGGAGAATACGCCTCCCCCTACTCCTGATTCTGTTTTAGATCATTCCGTATATAATTGCATGGATTCCTTTTCCCGCATCTCCTTGCCAATCTTCTCTGGTGAGTACTCGGGTTTCAAATCATTTTTCAAACAGAAGTTGAAGAAGAGTGTAGTCAATGTCTTCTGGAAGGAGGTTAAGATCATTAAGAATGGAGAAGTGCCCAGTACATAGAATAGAGCACAGAGATATGGCCTTCGTGCGGGTGGCTGCATACGCTGCTGCCTGTTTGCTATAGAGATCTAGAGCAGCTCTTGGAGCTCCACTTATACATATGCAAGCTGACCTTTGCTCTCGGCTCAGATAGTTCCGGTGAACGGCTTTTTCCAAGTTTTTTTCTTTTTTTTTTTTTGAAGCTCAGGAACGCACTTTTTACTGTTGGATGGGGCATTTTAGTGTTGTTTCCCAATTTCCCTAGGCTCGCATTTTCTTTAAAATAAAATACTTAATCACAACACGGTATTTGATCTCATCCATTTCACAACTTTCTTTCCAGCTTTAAAATGAGAAGGAACGGGGACCGGTTTAAATATATTGAGTCTAAGACCATTCATTTCTTACTTTCACACATAAAACAAAGTTACGAGTACCAATTTCGAGATTGTTGTCAAGCATGGTACACGAAGAACTTGAAAAGTGATTCTTTTTATTTGGTTTACCTGCATTTCTATCTATTGCTAGGCCATCTCAGAATTTTCATTATTCTGATGTAATATTCATGTTTGCAACAAGAAGTCGTACGAATATGGTTACAAATAGTTTGTGTTCAGTATGAATTTTCAATGGTATTTAAAACTTCACTTAAACTTTAACATCTTAAAGCTGGCAGCTGGGATTCAAGGATGGTCTGTGTTTTTGGTTAAAATATTTTCGTTTTTGTGCAATTTTTTCACAATGTTTCAGTTTTTACATTTGATGGAGACGTTCGTCACCGTACAACAGAATTGAAAATTAACATTGAAAGTATCGTCGATTTGTACCAGACAGATCATACAATTCTTTATTTGGTGCACCGCTTGTCCAAAACAAATCCAAACTGGTATCGAAAGTCTTTTTGGGCGATGTTGATCATTAAGGCCATATTATTTGTCTCCCCCAACAGAACGACGGTCGTTTGACATAAGCCTTTTGTCCGATGCGATAGTAGATAAAGATTATCCAGGTAGTTGAGAAGTTTAAGACTGGGTTAAGACTGGACTCCATTGGATCTTACCAGTATGTGGCAACAGTATGCATCCTTGTTGGACATCACTCTAAACCTCAAATTCTTATAACAACCTACTCCTATGGAGCGCATGATATTTTGCGTTTTCATACCTGCGTTTGATAACAGCCGCCAATTTGTCTGAGATACCTCTCGTAAAAGCTTTTTTGAAGACAATAAAAAGCAAGTGTATCAGGCACTTGTACTCAGCTTGCGTTGATATGGGCAATGATGTGGTAAACTCAAGATGACCAGGTTTCAAAACTAGCATGCTCACTATCAAGAGTTGTCTTTAGATATTCCTCAATGCGTTTGAGAATGGTTTTCATCATTGATTTTAAGAATTGCGTACGCGGAAGTTCACCTAGATCTGCACTCACCTAGGAGTACTTCTTCGATAATCTCGGTGAACTGGCAATCACAGACATCAGCCACCTCCAACGCTTCATAATAAGCTCCGGTTGGTTCTGCGTGCAGTTCTGGGATTATTTAAGTATTCAGATCTGTAATAAAAGAGCCCGAGTGCTCAGCAAAATGAACATTAATCCGAAGCAGAACGCAGGTGAGACTGAATAGAAGGAGGTTAAGACAGAAGATACTGGGTCGCAAAGGTCTCAAAAATTTCAAAAAGAAAAGGAGTCGATGATATATTGGATCTTCCCGATCTTTACACGACATACTTAGTTTCCTTTATACTGCCCTTGATCCTATACATAAATGCTGGTATATCTCCTTTAAGACACACAATTTCCATGTCATAGAACTAGCCCTAACAGTTTGATAGACGAAGGAAACACAACAGGCCTCTAAAATCAACCACCCAACTAATCAGTTCTGGTACTATTTAGATCTGAGTGGGGCTGCATCCAATGTAGACTGCCAATATAACCTACTTAGGTCAACCATGTTGCAAAGTATATATCAGCAGTAATAATGACCTATGGGATACTCTTGGAAAACGCTTAATTTATTCAAGTCGTGACAGACTTTGCCGAACTGACGGCCCCCAATCAAGTAAATCGGGGAATCGAATCATGTTCACGTACACACAGATCTTATATGTAGACTGGGGGTTCTTTTTCTCGATTGAACTGCAACCGTGTTAAGTTAATATTGTACCACAGACTGAACTTCTACCGTACAGTCTATGTATATGTATACTTAAGGTGCTGAATGGTGACCATACGATGTGTATAACTTTTCTGAACCGGTATCAAGATGAATTCGTAGCACACATTTGGTATTGCTGAATCCAATAGAAGTGGGCTCTATTTGGCAAAGTCAAAGCATAAATGCCACAAGAAAGAGGATTAAAATGAAATCTGAAAAGAAAACAATTAAAAAAAAAGTTGTGAATGCAAAAATACGAGACTTGCCTTCGTAAAAATGGTTTCATTTGTGAAAACCACTAAAGTGGAACCAAATGTAAACAACGGTGACACATCTTAATACCACCTATTTGCAGAAAGGTTGATGCCTCTCGTTGGAAATTGTGAATTCTGAAGTGGGAATTCCATCTCGATGTGCGTCACAGTCTTTTCACTCTCAACTGGTAGTGGGGAGTGAGTAAAAAAGTTTAAGTTTTTCCCCCTAAAACGAGAAAAGTGATAAAAAAAACTAAATTAAAGCAATCTGTCCAAGAGATGAACGTAGTAGCATTGACGCACGGTGCTTAATTCATCATGGTCACAGCGCATACAAGCTCTTGGAATTATACCAAAAGCTCAGCCGACATTAGTCAATAAACTGGAAATGGAAAAATAATAAATACGTAGGAGAGTATCTGCTTAATATGTGGGACAAAGCGATCAAAGTTATTTGGTTATACCCCATCCCATGGGTATATTTTAGTATTGGCGTATGCTTAAGCTTACCTTGCATAGTATGCAGATAGAGCTATTATTAGAGAATAAAATAATGGTCGTTATAGATTTATCTCGGATCTTGAATTGTTTCTTTAGCAAGTTAAACTCGCTTAGTTGGCTTAAAGACCGCAAACTGCGCAGTTTATGTTTTTTTTTCGTTTTCTATCCTAATACCAGTAATTTAATAGCGTTTAAAAGATGGTCGATTTTGGAGACCTGTATTACCTGCGATCGGGTGGCTACTAGTAGTGGAATATTCGTCTTTGTGGTCAGGTGCTTAGTTTATCTCCACGCAGTGGTACCTGGAAACTAAATGGAAACCCTTGTGAAAGTGGGCTAACATTCCAAGAGCAAACGGGCTAGGATTTTCTAGACTCTGTTGCAAACGAAAGCAACTCTACAGCCCGGATAAAGTCTGGTTGGGCTTTTGGATTATCAGCACACTTGTTGTTGCAGATAGAGTTTCGTCTGGACAAAACTACCATGACAATTTCAGATACTATTAACTAAAACGGGAGCTTATTCCGTAACTTGACTTTTTGGAAGTGAGTGAGATGAGGTGGTTAAATGGGGACATCGTTATTATGATAGATTTGAGTTCCCGGGAAATCATCGACAGCCAATGGCGAACGATTTGTTGACCTCTGCAATACAAGTCGTGTTTGAAAGGCATATGAAAAATCACTCCAATAAATCGCCGTTTCTATGGGGCAAGAAGGCAATTGAGTAATAAAGCCCGGTCCGGTCTGCATAGACGGAGAGTGAAGGCGAAGATTCAACGATTTGCGGAATCGGCCTGTGAAGCACCATAGACATAATCAGAAAAGTGCGGATACAGCGACTATGGTGGCTGGGACATGTAGAGCGGATGGGCATCAATATTCATCCCCAAAAGTTTCCAAGGTCACTCCAGAGGGATACGTAGCAGAGAAAGGCCATCCAATAGGTGGCGGATACAATTGGAGAGGGACTCAAATCAACTTCGCGAGCGCAAGGGAAGCTGCCTGCTAACAACCGAGTTCGCTGGAGAATATGCTCGTAGTTGCTATCAACGTCAGTGTTGATGATGTTTTGTCTTAGGGGGCGGACAGATGGTGCTTTAGTTATTGATATCATATGGTTTTGCTCTCGTTCACTTGAAGGCCAACTGGTTTCGTCTTTTCATCAATTGCCAGGAACATTCTGCTACGGCAGGGTGGGAGCGACTAATGATGTTGGTATATTTTGCATATGCGATCAACTGGACGGATTAGTTGTAGATAGTGCCTTCTATGTTCATACCTGTCCTGCACACCATCAAGAAATCGCGTAGGAGCGCATCTGCTTGATGCAATCTTATATTCAAACTGCACATTTCAACATGTATTCTCCAGAGTTACTGGACATAGCGGGAATAATTTTGAAGTGATCTCGAGTTTAGCCATCATCGTGAAGAGCGCCAGATGATAAAATAAAAGCTTTCTGTCGTATGCAGATTTAAAGTTGATTATAAGATTGTGTATCTTGGCTTGAAATTTGTTGGTACAGCATTTGCTTTAGTTTGCCGGGCCGGAAATGTTTTGTAGATATGCCTTACACGTTGACATGGTGCATGAGATTATATATACATGTATGATTATATGTACATATATGACATTAAGCTTCGATATCTGGGGCAAGACATAGGATTGTCCTTCTTGTAGATACGGCACTGAGCTGATATTCCAGTCACCGGGCATACTTTCTATACAATTATAGGCCACTGTATAATCGTTTTCGTACAATACATCTATTTACAGTGCGTCGATAAAGCATTTCACTTTATGTGGAAATAGTTTCCTGACGTTTCTTTTATTGCTTTTTTGACTGCACCGGTTTTCACTGAATTCGCTTTTAGGCTGCAAAATTTTAAATTCTTTTTTCTTGCGTAACATGCACAAAATACAAATGAGATTACAAAAATATGATTCATTCCATTTGGATTAAACAACCGTCTCTATAATTATGTTTCTGGGATTACGTTTCTTAAAAGAGAAAATAAAAACTTGAAAGCTCAACTGGGTCTGAGTGTTCAGTTTTAGCAAATTCTAAAACCCATCCATTGAAGGTGTTGCGTTGCTTTTACAATGCTTTCAATATTTGTACAGTAGACTCCTAGAATACGGTCGGGTAATGTTTGCGGTCGCTCTCCACATGTACAGAACATTGTGCACAGAAAAATTCCTTTTTGTGCTAAAATCGCTTAATAAAATATACGCGTAATTATACATACATATATGTATATAGATATCGATGCATGGTTTTACAAATTTATTTGAATTTTGTAACATTATGTACCCACAGTTTTTGCTAAATTTGTTATACCGTGCGACAAATTGTAAGAATAGCTGCTAATGCACACAATCAGCATTCTTAAAATACTTCATATCAGCATTTATTACCTTGAAAAGAACGTTGTTGATCGCGTAGAAAAGTGAAAGGACATGAATGCAAATAAAAACAAAATTGTTGCACTAGTTTTTTTTTAAACAATTAGAGGACTTCAAAAATGGAATTTCACTAGTTTAAATCCAATAGACGTTCGCGTATGTTTTCGGCACATTATGCAAACTGTTATATTAATTGCAAACATAAACCCATGATTATAACTCCACCATGCACAAAATCTTTACCTTGAACACGAACCTATGATTGTAGAGAAAGCAAATTGGTGAAGAAATAAGTTCCAATGTACCCGTCTCTGCTTTCAAACAGCACATCCCAAACTATTTGAGCCGTGCAAAGTTTTCCTGCTGACACAATTATTCCTCACGTTGATATAATTGATTTGTTTGTTTCCTTTTAGAATTAATATTAAAACTGCACTGTCCAATATTTTTCAATGGCTACTGCTTTATTGAATAGAGTACATCTTTCGATTATATACAGAAAATAATTTTATTCAAATGGCTGTCGCGGTGACTTGGAAGTAGTTAATCTTGTCAACCCAATTTTGCAGTATATTGTCGATCGTTTATAGCTTTACTTCGGGAATAGCTTGTCGAGCTGATGGTTCACAGTTCAATCCCTGGTGTCAGCAAGCATTATATGATAAGAGGCAGTCCGATCAATTGCGAAAGTTTGTGACAACACTACTGCGAAGGCATAACACTGGCAGTAGGTTTGTCATATGGCTGGAGAAATTGATCGCTCTGTTGATAATTGATATGCTCATGACATCAGGTGGATCGGGAAAAAAATACTGTGAATCAGAAGCGAAGCCAAAAAAAAATACATGACAGCATCAAATCTCCCCAGTTATTCTGGACACCACCCCTGGAGCTAATGTGAAACCTAATACACCTGAGTTTCAAACCACTACACCAATCTCTTTCTCTCTCTCTCTTTATCTATCTTTCAACGCCCGCACCATGTGAAAACATGTAAAAGGGTATTCATAACCCCTTGAGTGCGGGTAAATTATAAAAAAAAAAAAAAAAAAAAAATTGGATGTTTTGTTGAGTGCGTCAATTGTGGATGGTTGAAGTAATAACGGCCCACAAGAGTTCTTCATAAAAAAATGCCTTACGACATCAAATCGCAGCTGCGCGGTGGTCAAGACACGTCTTCAAAGTGGCTGATAACAAAGTTTTCAGACTTTATGCGCAAATGGTACATACTTATATTGTTAGAAGGCTGGTATCGCATGTAGCGCCATTTTATTGGAACCAAGGGTCATCTTGGTCAAGAGAAAAAAAAAAAAAAAAAAAACGATTTTCATGTCTCTTTCCGTTCATCGAAACGTTTTTGCCAGCATTGTAATCTCAGAAATAAGGCGTATATAGACGTTCGACAAAATATTGATAACATTTTGGTTGATGTTCTCCATTTGAGTCTGTAGTAAGATAATTTTGTAATAATTCAATAATTGCTGACGGAATTTTAATGCTGCTGGAAGATAATTTTCTTATGGAAATCCACAAACACGGAGACCCTCTCAACTGCACCAATTATAGAGGTATTCTCAACACTGCAAACAAGATCTTATCTGCCATATGTGAACGCCTGAAAACCTGATTGGCCCCTATCCGTGTGGTTTCTGGCCAGGAAGGTCCACAGTCGAACAAATATTCACACTTCCGTAGATCCTGGAGAAAACCCGAGAAATCCAAATCGATACCCACCATCTTTTATCGATTTTAAGGCCGCATATGGCAACATGTATAGATACGAGCTATACAGGGCCATGTCTGGTTATGGGATCCCTTCCAAACTCGTCCGTCTGTGTACGATGACGATGGAAAACGCTCGCTGCACCATCAAGGCCGGTGCGAAGCCCAGCAAGACCTTTGATGTGAAAAAAGATTTAGACAAGGTGATGTGATTGGCAGGGACTTTGTCTAACTTTGCTCTACAATGAACTCTAACAACAACATTTCAAATCCAACGAAGGATTATTCTTACCAATCGCTGTTTCTTTGGGCTGAGGAGTCAATAGAGTAGTAAGGCTCTGTCCCGAAGAACTAAATAGATTATACACAAAACCTTATTCATTCTAGTCCTGCTGAAGCATGGTTACTCTTGAAGGCAGATATCCTCGGTCGTTGCGAGAGTAAAATTCTTCGTAAGATATTCGGTCCGGCGTTGACGAGCTTTGGAGAAGAAGATTCAAGACGAACTATGTGAACTGTATTGCGACATCGACCTATTCAAAAAAAAAAACTACGCACCAGTCGCCTAGGATAAGTAGAAAGGTACCTCAATCAAATCGGAGTGCGCAAATTGAGGTAGTTAGCTAAGGACCAGGGTAACTGAAGAGGCTTGCTGTTTGAGGCCCAGTAAGTAAGGCTCCCACGAATTAGCTCTTCTACCTTACAGTCGTAACCTGGCACGTCAGTGATCATTACCTATTTTTCTTTTTGAATAAAACCCTTTCCCATGTGGCAGACACTGCGACCTAAAAGATTTATTGTATCATGAGGGTATGGTTAGTCTAAGAGACGTACTACCTCCCTAATGAAGGATAGTATATCCTTAGTAGCAGAGTTTTTCATTTCCCCTGGCGTACATATTGCTTTATAGAAAATACGTTTCCTTAACCAATGTATTGCTGGGCAATTGTAGAGAATGTGTTCGGATGATTCAACCTCCTTCGAGCAGAACCTACATTTCGTGTCTGAGCTCAGGTTAAGTTTGTTAAGGTGGTATCTCAAGCCACAGTAGCCCGTGAGAAAGCCCACCAGCTTTCTGATACTTTCCTGATTAAGGTTAAGTATATCCTTATAGGAGTAAGGTTTGATTAGTAATTTGGATTGTCTCAACCCTGGGACAATATCCCAGTGGTCCAGGAAAAGTTTATGTTTCCAGTTACTAATCAGCGCTGTGGGGAAAGACCAGTTGATGCCACAGTAAGGTTCAGGTCCTATGAACCCAGATTCTGAGCCAGCCCTAGCTAGTTCATCTGCTAACTCGTTGCCTACAATCCCTTGATGGCCGGGGACCCATCCAAGTTTTACCTTGTTTAGTCTCGCCAGGGATTGCAGTGCATCGTAGCAGCTTTTAACTGATATTGAGTCCACTAAATTGGATGACACCGCTTTAAGTGCTGCCTGACTACCAGTGGCCTGTGGTAATATCTATAACACTTGTTCTTGAACTGCAACGAGCTACGATCGTTGGTTTTTGATTTATTATAGATGGACCATAACATAGCATTGTATAGAATATATGTGTTAGAACCAACTAGTGGAGTTCAGAAAAAGGATGAGTTCTTTAATCCTTTTCCAGGAACTCTTTAAGGTTATCACCTAATGCACGCTGTCTTGTCCTCGCTAGGGTCGGACATCTGCAGAGATTAAAGATTTCTTCTCGTCCTCTCGGCTAATGTGATTAATGCTCCGACTCTTGCAATATCTGCTCTTGACCTGCTTAGTAGCTCGTTTGCTTTTCGTTTTTTATAGATAGACCATACCATCCTTGAAATAACACAGTTAGAAAGCCTGTTCCATCCGAGGTTAGCCTGCTGTAAACAGTTATGATGTATATTGTTTTTAACGACTCCTAACGGTAGATTTACTCTTTTCGCTAGAGACTTGTTAAAGGCCAACCCTTGGCTAATCCTGTTTAAATCGTCTGCTCGTTCGTTTCCTTAACATTACTGTGACCCTTGACCCAGATGATGGTCGTAATTGATTGGGAACATAAAATGTTGAGTTTTTTCTGGCATTGTTCTACCAGTTTAGATAATATGGTAATTGCATTAATTGTGGCTTGGCTAACAGTAAAAATAGCGGCATTTTGGAGGGTAGAACAAGAGAGACTTACGTAGAAAGCATTTTATAGATAGCATGCAACCGTAAACGACCATTTTAAAGGAAAAAAGAGAACAACTTTCTATGACAACTTACTCTGTAGATCCAAGAAGTATTCATGTTGAAGGAGATTATACTGAAAAAGAAAATTATAGCATTGAAATATATCCTTCGTTTCCCATCCCATTTGGCGAACTGTTTAAGTTTGCCCACTAAAGTCAGCCGCCAAGGAACCTAAAGTCCAACGTTTTTAACTATACTGTTAATTCCCAATTCTATTCTCCATCCTTTTCAATAATTGGTATTGAAGGCAAAACCCAATTTATCTGTTCATGCTCGTCGATAGTCTTTTTGTCCTGTAACCCGGTGGTAGTTCGTGCCTTTCACTTTTTTATTTTCCCTCGACATGTACCATTTTTGGCTGTTGATTTGGTCCTCGCAGTCTTCGTCAGTGCCGGTATTAATTTGGGACTATGTACTCCATTCGTGGAAAAATACAAACATGCACAACACGAATGGCTGGAAGAAGCAAGGCCCTTGGCGCTGTATGTGTTGTTTGCGCCAAATATTTGTACATATTTGTTTTGATTTTTATTCCATGGATATCTGTGTTTTGGGATGCGTTTCAATGGGTAGATGTAGTTCGGGGTATATCACCCGCAAATCCCAATGTGAATAGACGCCCAACCCCATTTTTTGGATTTTGCCGATTTCATTTTTTTTTAAACTTGATTGCAACTTATTGAAGTAATGGTGGCATGTAAACAAGTCTGTTGTTGGCACGGACGAACAAGTGCATTGCAAGTATTATTTTAAATTTTTTTCTGTCATTCAGAGAAATTGTGCTGATATTCAGAACATTTCTATGAATGCCACTACACTGGAGAAGGGTGAGTATATTTTCCTTCGTCTAGTTTCATGATACAAAAGTTGTGATGAAGAGTGGCCACAAACCTACGCCCGTTAAATTAAATCCTGCGCTAGTGTTGAACTCTGTGTTGGTCGTTGGCAATCGACTCTCTTGTGTCAATTATAGTGTTATCAAACTTTGAAATTTTATATCGACACACACGAAATTAGTCAAAATGCGCGGAACTATGGACGGATGCTGTATGCGCGGTTGAGTTGCATAATGCAATAAAACCACCATCCATCCTTTGAATTGTATTATTTTCGATATATGAACAGTTTTACAGGTGCTTCCACATTTGTGTTTGAAAAGGCAAGTGATACGTAGCCTCGCCACAAGATGAATTACGATTGGTAACGGGTTTTATGGGTCAATGTTTTTATAGCGTTAAGTATAAATCGATAAATAATGTTGCACTAGGTATGCGCTTCCATTAACCCTCTTAAAAGTGGAATCGTTTTCTTTTTGCGAATGATGTGTATCGGTCTGACTGAACCAGTGGTTATAGGCGTTACAATCGAGCACTCTGTCACTTTGCTGCTGCTTTCATTAAACTTCAAGTTTTATCAAGCACGAGTGGCTTTGCTCTAGATGCATTAATCAATCTCCTTTCCTTGTATTAACGTAAAGTGTGTCGCAATAAGAGCGCCGGATATAAGTTTGCTAAATTTTGTTACACGATGGCGCGTAGGCGTAGTTGAAGCCCTAGGACCCACAAGGGGAAACAGGACATAAGTAAGTAGTAAGTAAATTTTGTTACATCCGCTTCGGCAGTATTTGTTGAACGAAATGTCTAATCTGGTCGCATGACTGATCTGTGTAAGCAGTCACTAACCTTGCAATATCTGCATGAGATCTATTATTGAGTTGTTGTAACCTTGGGCATGTATAGGTAGAAGTGAAGGTCCCCCCCAATTGACGCACGTGCCTATGAATAACCACAACTCAGGTGACCCGGTTGTTGATAGTTTGTTTGGAATCTGAAAGAAAAGAAGATTTTAGATCGACTTCATTGGATGCAAAAATTAAATCATATTTTCAGTCTCTTAAGCCTTAAAATAAGATTTATTATGGTTAACTCTGCCTTGTGACCTTACTATATCATAGAACGGCCATGTTTTCCTCGGTGTGAGCCAGCTATCAAAACTGTTATGTTTAGAGTTGGCTTCCTTGAAGCGTTTCGTTAAGCGCTGATCCAGACTTAGTGAATTCATCGGTCCGTTTATTACCTTTGGTATGACCTGGAAACAAGTGAAGATTGAGTGGCCACGAATTCGATGGCCTTCTCTTCTTCTCTTCTTTCTCTTCTTCTTTCTACTGTTTCACTAGTTTTAAGGTTGCTTTGCCCGAATCAATTGGCTTGACAGCGGCTTAACTAATGATGAAGATGACAATATTAAATTGCATTTATACTGCCGGTCATAAATCTGAGACCACCTTAGGTATCAAAATATTTTCGCACATGCCTTGACTCTTTTGCAAATAAATTTAGCTTTTACTTGAATAATTGTAATATATCGCGGAAATTTTGAGGCCTAGGCATGATATTGAGCGACATCGTTAGGGCAAACATCGATCAGGAAGACAGAGAGCAATAGCTGATGTTCTGATAAAAATAATTAGCAAGTGGAACAGAAGAAAGATTCCGCCGTTCTCTCAGATGGTCCAAACCTCTATCTGTCAGCACAGCGCAAATGAGATTGAGAGAGAATGAAATCTTTAGAAGAGGAGCAGAGGGGCTATCCTTGTTTCGACATGCTAATATGAAGAAGCTTTTAGAATGAACTCTGAGACGTCGGAACTGGACAGAAAAAGACTTAAGAAGAATGTTCTTTAATAGCGAATCAAAGTTTAAGATTTTTGGATAAAAAGGCAAATTTTAGCCCTACGCAGCTCAGACTGTGCGCTGCCCACGATCAAGCAAAGTGGCGTCCCCTTGATGGTCTGGAATTTGGCATATATCGAGAATATGATTAAAAGGAATTCAGCAAACTTATCCTAGAAGACCATTTAACGACTCTAATGGTAGGTACATAGGTAGGAGTGGTAGTTCTGTTAAAAGAGAACACAATTAGTACTAGCTGCCGTTCTCATTTAAACCTAACTGTTGAGGTGGGTTGATGAGAAGTCGCTAATCTGTGGAATTGAAGAAAGTTGTTGTTTGACCCTAGTTAGTGCCGGACAGGCGCATACAAAGTGGATAAAAGTCCCTTTTTCGGTTGCGAAATTGAAAATGAAGCATTGCGTGTTATGTGGGTTACCTAATTTGACTGCATGGTCTCTTATCGGCTAGTGTCCCCCCATATTTCTGCCTAGGAAGTCTTTTTTGCAAATTTTGCAAAACACGGTGGGAACTATATTGAAGGAGGAGCAACGACAGGAGTGGCAATGAAACGCAGCGTAGCAAGCTGCTAACATTTGTGAGCCGAACACCTAAGTCTTAAGTTTGCCTCGCGATGAAATGCTTGACGGCATTCGGCGAGGACTGGGGGTAGAAGGTGGATTAAGTGGGTGAAAATCCCACACTATTACTAAGTATGAACTCAATTTCGTTTTCAAAAGATTTAAACCTTCCCTCAAAAAAAAAGATAGTCGTCGATGAACCTAGTAATCGCAGATACTGGCAGGCCAAGCGCTGGTTCGTTTCCTGAGAAAACTTCATCTGAGGTTTGTCTTTCAAATTCATCTGAGATGTCCTTTCTCTGGATTTCAGTGTGACCTGACATCCAGACAAGACGCAATGAATTTAGTATTCCAACTAATTTAATAGAGATCTGTATCTGCCGATTCATATGCTGCTTCTATCCACTATTTCTTCACAACAAAGCACTTGACCATTGGATTGCTCCGGTCTTTGCTTAGAAAACAAACGCATGTTGACCCAACGAAGAATGGAGTCGAATGTTCTCGCTCTTCTCGAAGACCCTCCATCGGATGCCTGTCCAGTTTTAGTGCTATGCGATGAGATATTTTGCCCGGCTCAATGGCTCAGAGGCCATTCAAAAGCCAGGGGAAGTTGACTGTGTAGTTGTATCGTAGCTAGATTTCCGGGGCCATTGCATGTTCATTAGACTGAGGTCGTAGGATAGTTATGTCTCGCGCAAGGTAATCAAAGCTTCAATCACCTTCAAAGCTAAAAATCTAAAAATCACCTCTCTTTAGACTACTGAGCACGAGGTTCGCAGTTCGAATCTTAGAAAGCACTAGCATTTTTCACGGTCCGAGATTAATAACTGTCAGAAATCTTCTCGATTTGTCTTTCAGATATGGCCTCGAACTTTTTTTCTATTTGCATAAAAAAATATAACACGTACGACGCCTTCGGCCGCATACGGTCTGTTGCGCCAAATTTTTGTATTTTTGTAACTGAAAGCCCGTTTCTTGTGGGCGATTCCTCAATCATGTCTAGGGACAGCTGCACCTTGGATCGGACACTCGCTAGGCATGAACGGCCAGAAATTAAGGCAACAAAATTTGCATAAGCCTGAGCGTAGATATCAGAAGCAATAAGAGTAGTTGGTAGAGAGTTTACTACCATGCGCCTTGCAGATCGCCATCTTGTCTGTTTACCCCTATCATGACGCATTTGCCTTAATCCGCTTCAACATTCAGCGTTTTGTTCATTAGCATTTCGTTAATCCATAAGTCAAAGTTTCATCCACGCCGTCTGGCGGATTTTCGCACATTAACAAAAGCACCTTCAATATCGACGAAAATGTCTATCGCGTACTCCTTCCTATCAAGCGCGAATTCAATCCTTCCAAAAAGATTTTGGAGCGTGGTCTCGCAGAACTTCCGGTGTTAGTAAGCATGTTGCATCTCATAAAGAGTATACCTTCGAAGAGCAATCATGCTTTTGAAAAAGAGGTCAGACTGATGGTTCTGAAAACTTTTGGCAAATCTTCTACATTACAGTTAAACAAGTACTGCATTCCTGTGTTCAAAAAGTCAAGCATCGTGCCTGATACGAATACATCCCCAAAGATTCATGTTTCACTCGGCCAAACTACTCGCAAAGGTACAAGATCGTGAGAGTAATTACTGTAGTATAAAAGCCGATGCATTACTTCTCTTTGCTTATCAACTATCAGTGGTTCCAAAAGTCTCTCGACCCCTCCCGCCTATTGGTACCGAACAAAGCTTGCAGCATTATTAGACTGGCTAGAATATAAAGACAGCTATGTATACCAGCACCATACATAAAACAAGTTATGAAGCTGCCCTTTTAAGTCTGACAATTCTTAAAATATCCGATATGTGTATATCAAATAAAGAGAAGATATTTTGTATCGGTATTATGCTGACTGCAACATCAATCGAAAGAAATGCTTTGAGGGGTGATTACTTCATAACAACCAAACAAAAAAATATTTTTGTTTTTTTTTTAGTTCTGCGATTGCGCTTTTATTAGAATGATTAAATAGGCTGCCATATGAAGTTGCGGTAATATATAAAAGATATCAACCTGTATTTCGATACTACCATAATGTCGGGGGTGGAGCTAAGATTACGCCAACACAGTTGGAATGGAATCTATCATACCGGTCTGGAATTAATATTGCGGACTTGCGCGGGTGAACCTTTCCAAAATATTTCCAGTTTTTAAGCACATCTACTTTAACTCCTGCTGAATACCGTAGACACATATGTACGTACATTTCCCCAGTGTTCGCACAAAAAAGGAGCACCGGAAATATTTTAAATGTTTAATAATAATAAAAAAACAAAACACACACATTTGTCAGTACCCGCCGTTCGCTATTTATTTCAGTAGAATACAAAACTCTTAATGTTCCTCTAGTTTGTTCTGCATTTATTACTCTTGAATTAAAGCTCCGATGCAGGTCTTCGAGGTCAGGAAAATGTATAATATTAGTAAATTCGGGATGTACAAAGGAGTGAAGTGTTGTACAATGTACATGCGAGAATGTATGTGTATCTGAGAGCAATAGAATGCAATGAAAATGCGAAAAGTTCATACAAAATTGTCCAGGCTGAATATCCTCCGACGGCAAATTACAGCACTCATAGGGGCGTGATATGGCAAGTTGCATGCGAATTCGGATTAAGGCCAGTGTAACGAATCCGCTTTTAGGGTTAATCGAAGTGTAAAAAAGTTCTAAGGTGAATAATATGTACATATAAACATACAGACACGCATACATACGTGGAGTGGATGTGCAGATAAAGTTTCTCATTGAGATAGTTTTAATCGTTTATTGGCTCGTATTTTTCAATGAAGATAGTTTCTGTTTATTGGTTTAAATACCTTATCCGGGCAATGGTTTCGCTATTTGATTGTTTTCGCAGGATAGAGACATTTGTCATACAAAATTTACAAATTTTATGCAACGGGTAGTACATTTTTTTTCCCTAAAAAACGTGAAAGTGGGACTCGAACCGTACTAAAAACACCTTAAATCGTGACCAATCTAAGAAAGATCGACAAATAATTATTATTTCTTTATGTTGTCTGTTTTGTATTTTGGGGAAAATATTGTGTTATTCATATAAATTCCCTTCACTGTTAAACCATTAGCTCATGTGGCTTTGTTCTTCGCAGTTGGCGAATGTTATTGTCTACATTTAGAGCGACTTCTGTGTCAGCGTCTGTAGTTATGGGAGCAGGTTTTTACTTGGAAGAACTTCAAAAACATGAATCTTTTAGACTACCAGCGTGCAGTGTATTTCAAGCTATAATATTGGCTTTAGAAAAAGCTGCAAAATATATAGAAGGGAGTGACCTTTCTCCGTCGGATATAACTATCACTTTCCTCCGTCGGATATAACTATCTTCGTTGACAGACAAGCAGCCTTAACACTGATAAATCCAATACAATCAAATCAAAGGCGGTCGTGATACTCTGATCACCATGAGACACCATTCGGTCAAACTTTGCTTGTTTAAGAAGGAAACGAAAATGCAGATGGTTTGGTAAAGATGGGGTCATCAATGAACATCAGTGAAGCGAACAACCATACTGCAAATTGTAAAATACAATAGATGGCACAGTAGAAAGTCTAACTCGTCTTGGCTATCCAGGGAGGACTGTGGCACGTCTCTACGAACTAAATAAAATGAGAACAAAGAGACTTCTGGAATTAAATCGATCGTCTATCCACATTTTAACTGGAGTAATCGCAGGGCACTATGCCATTGGATTCATTCTCCGCAAATGGAAAGAAGAGTCCATCCATTTGTGCAATCAATCAATCCAACCTCAGCCGTGAAAGAATCGACGTCTACGGACCTTAGGACTTCGGTTCTTCAAGCACCGCAAAATCCGAATCTCATTCATTTCATAGAGAGTACCAAATAGTTTGCAAGTCGGCCATTAACAAGATATTTCCAGACAAGTCTAAATATTTGTTGGTATAGCATAATTTTGTTTTGAATTGACTCCGAATAGGGTCTTAGTAGTCAGTATAAGCGTCTATAGTTCATCTTCAGCTCTTTTCCTTTCTTTTAAGGTGTTTCTTGCACCTTAATTTGACATGTGTCTCACGTTATCCATTAAGAACTTTCATTTTAAATCAGTAAAAGAAAGATTATTCCGAAGAATATTTTCATTTAAAAATACAGATTCTATCATTCAATATGGAACACGATATCTGCTACATGTCCACCTCGGCTTCTCTTGCAAATGGTCATCCTTTTAAGAAAATTTCTCATTACGTTTTGCACAATTAGTGAGTAACAGCTCTGATGTTATCTCTGAGCGCTTGAGTCCTTTGTGGATCATAGACCTAGAAAGAATTCTAGCGGCGTTAAATCCAGGCGGCCAATTGAACTTTGCGAAATTAGGCGTCCAGAAAATTTCTCATGCAATAACATGTGGTTGATCCACGGCTTGTGTTGCTCGTAGTCCCATCCATCAGGAAATAAACATCATTCAAGTCTAGTTCTTCAATTTCAGTCCATAAAAATCGGTTAGCATTGTTCCATTGGCTGTATTTTCAAAGGCCTGATAATACCGCAAGTCCAAAAACCACACCAATAACAATCACTCTGGGGTGTTGACTGCCCTAAATGCGACAGTTCTGCTTATTAACGAAGCCTTTCAAATGGAAATGATGATATTCTTGAAAAATGCAGTATGAGCTGCATGAGTTTGTAACGCCCTATCAGCGAATGCACGGGCGTTTTTCATGTTTCGCCGACTTCAATTCTGGGGTCTACCGATTTTTGTAAGCATTTGCAAGATCTGTAAGCACAATGCCGTATAGGCTGTCTTGGGAATGCGTAATTTAATGGGCAAACATACATTTTCCGCGATACTCTCAGTCACACAAGCAATGTTTTCGTCTCACCTGACTTTATGAGCACAAGTTGGAGCCTTCACATCACTGACCTTTACACTTGATTCAATTTTGTTAACAATAGCCGAGCAAGAAGGTGCTTAATAGCGACCGCAAATTCGAACTTTAAAAAAATGTCTCTGCGAAATTTTCACTATCTATGTACTGAATTTTCTTAATATCTATACGTTGCTTACGTATATATTATTCCATTCTCTCGAACCGTATAGTATTAACTTAACAACTGTCAAAGAATGACAGACAGTCTTATGATAGAAAAGTCAACTTTAATAAAAGACTCTTTACAAAGCTTGAACAACTACTGTACTTGAATGTTGATAAAGACGAGAAGAGTGGTTATTCTCTTGTTTGTAAAGTTAATGCGCCATTGTTAAGTCCAATCTTCTACTTTATTGACTTCATTCTGCAGCTTATCTGTAGGTTTTATTATGCATTTGTCTATTGCAAGAATTGCGGCATTGTCTGCAAATGAACCCATTATGGCGTTGTCGTCAAGTGATCGATCTGTTGTGCATAATAAGTTCAAGGTTGGTCCGAGAACACTTCCCTGTGGAACATCTGCCGACATTTCCTTCAGTTTATAGAACTTCTTATGGTAACACACCATGATCTGAAGTATTGATCTGCTACATTAAATTTAAGTAATCTCATACTAGTGTTTAGGTTGGTTCCTTTGTAGTTACAACTCTAATGTTTTATGCCACACCTTATCAAAGATCTGCACAACACCCAAAAATAACGTGTCAATGACGAAGATTCGGGATAATACGTCTTTCAATAATAATTTTGCCCAGTCTTTTAAGGACTTTTTTTTACATTATTCGAAGAAACTATAATGGCCGTTAGAAAGTAACATCTATTGGTGTCTTACCTTGTTTCGGCATAACGATTACTTCAGCGATCTTTCAGTGATAAGGTATATGTCTTAGTTCAAAACAGACATAGCCCTAATAAGACTCGACTAAAATCTTGACTTACTAGGGCTACGTCTGGTAGTTTTTTCATAATTTTCAGGGTATTGAGATCATATCCTGGTTCTCTTTTATTAGATATTATATACCTGTCCTGGGCATTTTTCTTATTTCTATTAATCAGACAAAGGGTATTTGTTATTCACCTATTTTATTCACATTAGGTGGGAAAGGTCGAAGAACTCCTGACATGTGGCTGCAAAAGGATCGGCTTTTTGCTTAAGCCATCAGATGACTTCAGTTGTGGATCTTGATGTTTTTTTTTTTTAAATACTTCGCTGCTTTCGACAGGGAATAATTGTGATTTCATCAGTCCTCTATTTATGCAACAATATTTTCGAGTTAGTTTTGAATTCAGTAATACTTTTTCTTAGCTTGTCATAAGGTCGACTGAGGACAGATTTGTCTCCCGGTTATCTGGTCATGTGTCAGCGTCTACGAACTCTGCTATTTCAGATATCACTTCTCTTATTTCTGCCGAATATTTTTATCGGCTTTGCCTGTTGGTTTAGGCTATCGGTGTGCTTTCTTAAGCTGTTTTTGGACATCAGCAATGAATCGTCGTCTTTTCTTACTAATGGCGATCTTAGATGAATCAAAGAATCTAGTCGTTTTCTGAGTCATGGGTGGGTTTTCTTCGCTTACAAGAACATGATATCCGACAATAAACGCGAAAAAAACCTCGACCAGAGCTGGTGTTTTGATTAGATCAGTTGACCATTAGTTTGGAGATCCTGCTGTGAACAATCCGCAGTTGAAGTTACAACCTACTTGGTACGGATTATATCCTTTAGGTGATATTGTTCTCGAGTCCCTGCGCAGTAGTCCAACACACTAATCACTGAGCCACGGCGCCCAATGAAATAGCGACTACTCAACTTAATTTCCAATCCAGGTGAGCCTGGGTCTCAATTAACGAGTCTCTCCAGCCATCTCGATCTATGTACATATATGTAGCCGTCCGTAGTTTCGCACATTATGTTGGTTGATGGTACTACTGAAGGTAAGGCCTTCCTTTCGGCGTTGTCCTTCTGAATGATGTCTAAGACACTGCGAGCTGGAGTGTCGGTGTCGAATCGCTCTACATATCGCAGGCATCTTGGTAGATTTACTCGAATTCGTCTGGCAAGGTCGATGACATTTTATAGCTCGTTTTCTTTTCTGTTTGGGACCGTAGGCGGTCCATTATTTCGAAGATTATGGCTGGGTAAACCACAAGCAATATATAACTGGCATAACTAGGATGATAAGAGTCTTATGGGATTTTATAGTCGTTCGAAAGAGTCCCTTCATATGTATACCAAAAAAAAACAACGCCATTGGCAAGTGTTATTCTTCAAGATCTCATGTCCATGATCTCTGCGCTGATGGGAATTTACAGTAGAACTTAGGTAAAGAGGTCCTTCACTACTCTTATATCCCTTAAATATCATTCACTGAATAATAGTTTCTACCCTAGAGATGTGGTAAGCAGTTGACTCTTATTGGAAGACTGGTACATCAGCTGCTTGAATTTTTTGTGACCAAATGCTCCTGCAAAATTGTCTTATACTTCATAAGTATCCAGTTCGCGAAATACGAAATGCAGCCACAGAACATCTGTTTTACCGGATGTTTTGCCATCTATGCGATATAAATTACGATTATCTTTCGAAAGAATTTTGCTCGGTTCCTTGTCACTATAGGAAGGGATGAAGAAGAAGTGGAATCCAAAAGACGATTACTCCATATTGGACCTTTTCTTTTCTCGACAGACGTCAGAAGCAGCTGACGTTTTATAAAAAGGTTCGGTAGATTCCCTTGGGTTGTTCTTAAGTATCTGATTGTATGCTAGTGGTGGTATCACAATAGACCTCTTCTGGTCTAAGTGTGTCTGTTTTTTGGTTTAGACTGCCACCGTAACTTAACCTTACCTTGACACTAGAATGCATGTCTCATCCAAAAACAAAACTTTCCTTAAGCCTTCTACTGTCCAAACAAAATTTTTTTTGTAATTATAGAAGCCGCGAAGAGTTAGTTCTTTGGGGGCTTTTTAATTATTTGACATAAGAAAATGGAAATTATCGCAGAGCCAATGCGTGTGTCCTCGAGTGATGATGATAGGACGAAGCCCTTTCTCTGACAACGATGTATCCACCTTGGGCATCGATATGGACTACATTTGAACATCTGGGTGAAATTCTGCGTTACAGAAACAAAAGATCTACAAGTACAACAAAGTTAGTACGTAAGTGAAGGGGAAACCTTGGATGGACACCGCGGTCCAAGTTGTGGGGTACTGTGAAAACTTCTACTCACTAAATCTTGCGTTCGATAGCACACGCCCTTATCCCGGAGAATAATCGTCGGATATTACCTCGCAGGGTGGGTATTCCTGTCTTATATACATATGTACATGTCCGTCACTGTTTCGATTTCGAATTTCGATTTGCATGCTGGTTACCCTAGTGTTAACCGTATTCCAATTATTTTTGGACCTTAGCATCTCCATTACTATGTTTTGGGGGTTAATTTCAATGCTCATTCACACTCCAATCTTGCTTTTTCTTAAGTAACCTTGAGCAGTTAAAAACATGTTACCGGTCTTCGTCCTGTCCAGGGTATACATATTGGGCATTCTGAACAGTCGTCCTGGCTGAAGCGGTGGATATCCAGCATTGTCTGTCAGGAATTGCGTCAGTTGGTAGTATTTTCTTAGTGTTTTCTGTTAAGGCGCTGCTCTATGTTCAAAATGAGGTCATAGCTCCATATACCCTTGTATAAGGTGACCCACATGGTCGACATATTCTGAGCCATGTAGCTCTCTTTTGTCTTTTAAGTTCATTATTACTCTGATTATTTCCTTTTTAAATTCATTTTTACTTTATCGGCCAGGATGTTAGTTACAAACGCCGCTTTGTCAGATATATTTCTATAGGCACTTTTACATAACTCTTAATGCGGTTCATAATAGATCGATTTTTAACATTTAACGCTTCCGCCCAGATTGGGAAAGCATAAAGCATTGTTGAGCTCACTACTCTAGCAAGCAATAGTCTTCTTCTGCGTCCTTGGACCATTAACATTTGGTAACATTCTCGAAAGCGCAGAATAGTCTTTGGACACCTTTTCCGCAGGCTTCTTCATATGGCTTATAAGACTACAAATGCTATCTATTACAACCCCTACATAGGTTCTTGATACACTTCTTCGAGAAGTAAGAAGAAGTTACGGAGTATTTCTCTCGCTTCGCCACAAGGCTTGAATAGGACACGTTGTTCACTCCGATTTCATACTCGTTTTTGGAAATTTTTATTATACAGCACTGATTTTGAGTCTACGGGAATTTTCAGCAGACGAAATGACGTGGTCCATGAGTGAGTTGAACCCAGTCCCGTACAACGGTAAATGATTGTGTGGCGCCCACATTAGAAAAGCAAATAAACTGCTGATAACACAAATATTTTGTAAACAGGCAACTTGGGATTATTTTTCAATATTTGGACTCGAGTACGTAGGCTGCTGTAGCATATCCGGCGCTTTGGAAGCCAAAAAAATGCAAATATAAGACCCAGGGTTCTCGCGACGATTTCGGTTGTGCATGCTATTTTTTTTCTCGCACAAATTGAAGCCATATTCGAAAGGTGAATTAATAAGCTTTTTATGACAGTTATAACTCCTGGACATTTGTCAGACATTCTCAGAAGGTGGGTGGGACTGTGAAAAAACTTGTTGGTATTTTCTGAGACTCGAACTTCCTGTTCCGTAGTCCAACGCTGGAACTACTAAGCTTCGCTTCGGAAGTCGAACAGATTTTTCTACAAATTATATTCCCCTTCAGTTTGATCATAGCCTCGGTGCATATAATACAATTTTTTAGAAACTTGTCTTACAATCGACCTACAACATCTACAATCGAGTTGAGAAAAAAGTACATATGTATCTATTATCCGAGAAAAAAAGACAACATTTCAATCGTAATATCCATTGGTTCTCGACTTCGTGTCGACAATTTTTAAGGCTCCCGACTTCTTGTAGACAATTTTAAAGTATAGCAAAAAAAAAAAAAACTAAAGATTACAGATATGCTATCTCAAAAATACAACTTCTCATTTAAAAACGTAAGCTTGTTCTGTTTTGCAGAAGCCGAGGGCCGCTCAAGGTCAGCCATGGTCGTTATAAAACGTCCTCTTCCGCTCTCAATAGTCTTAATTTGTCTTTTTCACCTAAGTCTAATCGTATCCAAAAAAAACAACGAGTTAAACTTTTTGACAAACTTATTCTGTTTAGATCGTATTGTAAAAAAAAGAAGAAAAATTGTGACACTCGCACAATTGCAGGTGTAATCACAGCGAAAGACAAAATTCTACCAGCCGAGAGTAGTACATAATGCAGAAGGCACCTGAGTGCCTTATCAATGGGTTCGACAATGCAAACGTGCTCCCTCTCTTTTATACTACCTTTAAGGAGCATTACCTGCTACTTCAGCTGATATAGAAAGCAAATATACACTTTCAAGGTGATAAGAAGCACGTAACTACTATAATATTGCTTAATAACGAACGTTTGAGAGGCCGCTTTCTTTGTGTATCGTATAACAGCGTACAGATCGTGTCTTTAAGAATTTTTTTCCCCCATTCGTTTCTATGATATTTATGCGTTCCCCCAATATACACACATCTATAACTTTTATTTGATTAGCAGTTTTAAATTTTCCCTCCCCAAGTATTCAATTATCGTGCAATTATTCCCTTAAATCGGAATCGAATCTGAAAATAAGTTTAAACAATAAGTATGTATGCCTCTATGTATGCATATATGTGTACATATATCAAAATATCTAAAGTATACAAAATAGAACTACGAGTATGCATATAGGACGTGTGTGTACGTTATATCGGTTTTTAGCGCAATTGTGATCATATGAGATAAAATTATAAGAAATAAAAAAATAAAAGAAAAAATTCAATAAAACTTTTTATCTCCGACAGTGATTCAGTTTAATATGTGAAAGATTTAATTCATTTGAAGACATATTTATGTGATTTTGGTGTTTTAATTGATTTTTATTACAATTTATAATCGTTATTGAATCAGTGCGGATTGAAGTGCGTCAAAAGTAATATGTCTGTCACGGATATACCAGTTGAATTTCAGAATTATATTTACATTCACAATGCAGTTATTGCCGTCATTTGTTTTTTTTAATAAGCATTCGTTTCAATTGACAATTCTTGTGAATAACATTACCATAATGGATAATCACAATCATCAGCATATTTCGCCACAGCGATCAAAAGAAACAGCTCAACCAACTTTGACACAAGATCATCATCATTACCTTCGCTATCATGCGGAGAAGTCATACCAGTCATCGCCGACACAACAACAGGAGCTTTCTATCCGTCATCCGTCACCACAACAATCTCTTGCGAACCTGCCACAACAGAATAACAATTATGATGATTCCAATCCTGAAATGTTACTCACCTTAATAGCACGAAATAAGGCTCTGGGAGGTAAGATACTCGTACTGTTGATTTTTTAATGGACGCTTTGAATTTATAGCATTAATAGTTGCGTGTGACAGAAATGATTTAAAATGCATTCATATATTTGTACCACTTAGGAATGAATTGTACACGTTTAACAGATTGTATCTATTCAATATTCTCATATGAAGGAATACAAATATTATCAATTTTTATATCGGGAATGCTTTTGACACTGAAATATAATTTATGCCAATGGGTGCAGTGGCTCAATGGTTAGTGTCGAAGTTCGAATCCCAGAAAACAAAAACAGGATTTTTCACGGTCCCACCTATCGCAAATATTATATTTACCAAAACGTTCATAATTTTCGTATCATTCCACACTCATCTGAAGGCTTGCGATGACGTAAAACTTTAAGCTTTGCATGCACGTACGAGTGTGAAATAGCTTTGTGGAAATGGATTTCAAATTTTTTAAATTTATGATGCAAGCAAATTTTTTTTCTTACATTGTGATCAATCTTGATATTAGGAGTAATTTTATAGAGAGACTCGAAAAAGTGCGCCCTTCGATTTTGTCCTTATGTACCTTATTAACGACTAAGCCGGACGGCCCTCGAACTTGAAATCTGAGCCCTTACTTACTTACATACTTAGTTAGTTATGGGGTCAGGGGCCATGAGACGTAAACAACGCCTGGGCGCCATAAAATTCTGAGTCGTGCAATGCGTTTCAACTCTCTCCAACGGTCCCCCTAAAATCCGATATTCTTGTCAACTTTTTTGACATGCTGTTCAGCAATGTTTAATTGAACGGTGGTATCTGTAAGGCTGAAAGCTTTCGTTTTGGCCGTATTTATCTTTAACCTCACTTTTTTGTCTCAGTTTCCAGTCTGTGGACCATTTGATGTACACATGTATATACAGTATGAATATTCTGTGTGAAAGCATGCAAATGCTTAAGATGAGATGTTATTGTTCGCAGGACGCCACTGTTGTTTGACATTAGGGCTGCACGGAGAACATGACTAAGCGCCAAACAGTAATGGTGACAGAATGCAGACCTCTCGCACGTCACTTGGGACTGCTTGATCGACATCGAGAGTTCAAGGTGTTCTTTGACCTTATCCACTATTACTTTTATTATTTTGGAGAGTTTAGGAAAAACCCAAATATGTACCTCTTTAACTTTCGCATTCTGTTAATGTACATATGTACTCTTAACTCAAGTCGAAATGACTGAACTGGACGGTCATCGAACTTGAAACCTGAACCCTTTCATTCTCGATTTTTTTAAGTTTAGTTTGAATTATGGAAGTGTAACTTATTTAGGTCTAAAAATCAGGAAAAACAAGTTTTCAAGGTCCTTCGTTTTTACTGGCCTTGGGACGTATGGATTAGGACTTAAAATTAGGCGAAATGACTGAAATAGAACTTACGATACAGATAATTGTCAAACCGAGCTGTCTTCCTTTCCGTTCTCTTTGATATTATTGTTCAGCGTAGTCTGTCATGAAACAGGCTTAGGGAAATTTTTAAACATTGTCTAAGGCTATGCAACATATCTGTGGCAGATCTTGTGACGTAGACTCTAGCGCCTTAAGCGCAGCCTAACTGCCGATGTAGATGGCTATATTCCTGATGGATATTGCTAGAACCTCTGCTTGGAACACACTGCATGCGTCCGGAAGTTTTAGGGCCACCTGTTGATATTCGTCGAGTATATATCCTACCACGTACCCTTACTGGTTTTGAAACCATTTTAGGAAGGCACTTTGCCAGTCCTGCCCATCAGGGTACATGACTTCGTATGATGTGTCGTATTCATTGGTACCCCGGATCTATCAGGGATATTAGGAAATAATTCCCTATGAACAGAGCTATGTCCAAATCACTGGACTTAAAGATCCTGCGTTAGTGAGCCTAAGTGGGATATTGCCCGCTCGTAAAATCTGCACTAATTACGAGTTCCTGCACAATGCTCATGACAGTATGTACGCAGAACTGTGTTAAGTTATGTTGGGTATCGGGACGCTGCGATATAGAGGATAATAAGGATGCCAACGTATTGGCTAAAAAAAGGAGCTGAACTCCCACAAAGTAAGATAAAACAACCAACGCCTTAACTTTCAAAATCGATCACCAATTTGTGAATCTCTTAGGTGACTTCATGATTTTTGTGGTGCACATAATCGCCCGCCTGAGGCCATCCGTAGAGCTATGGATATGTTACGTACTCCAATACGCCAAAGGAATGTGCATACTGCATAAAGTATCGACGCGGTAAACGAATGCCAAAACTGGACATTGCTCAGTATAGCTCGTCTCTCTAGATGCTTTTATACGCAGCCTTGAATTCAATGAAAAGGTGGTGGGTATGGATTTAGACCTCTTGGGTTTTCCCCAGGATCTACCGATCTGTGAAAAATTGATCGACTGTGGACTTTTCTGGCCGGAAACCCCTCTGAGAGGGGCCAATCAGGTTGTTGACGAAGGGTTTCAGGCGTTCACACAATATAGCAGATAAAATCATGTACACGATATTGAGGAGACTGATATTAGTTTAGGGGTCTCCTTTCATGTTGGCTGGGCAAACGATGCTGAGGTTCCATTCTTCGGGTATGCTCCTTACTAAGTCGTCGTCTGCCACTTTGAACAGCTCAGCAGCTACGCCATTAGCTCCAGCACCTTTGTTGGAATTAACTTAATATATGGCTACAATCACCCCTGGTCTCCATCGGCCAGGTTGAATGGTTTCGACATCGACTGCGTTTCTACTACGATGTTACATTCTCTTTCCTCTTTTTAGGGGATTAAGGGAGACTCACTTGGAAATAGATTTTGCAATCTTTTACGACTTCAAACTTCCCCACTGTACTTCCTTGTGTTGCCGGTGTTAGGGATATCCGCAACCATGCCTTGGCTCCAACAAGATAGTGGTCCGAGTTAATGTTGGCCTCTCGGAATGTTCGAACATCCATAATACTGGGGGAGTACCTTGTGTCGATCGTAATGTATTCGATCAGGTTGATTGATCAGGAGATTTCCATGTTCCTTCATGAACATCGATATGCGGGAACCGGAACTAGCAGCAAACAACCTGAATGCATTATCGAAGGTGGTGTCGTGTAGACTGTACTTTCTGATTGTACTACCAAAGATATCCTTCTTTCCTAGCTTTACGTTAAAATCGCTCATGACAATGTTAATGTCATAGCAGGACACTGTTCGTATGTTTCGTCCAAGAGCTCGTAGAATCTTTCTTTAGTGTCGCCGTCTTTCTCATCTGTGGAAGCATGCGCGCATATAAGGCTAAATATTCGCAGAGGTAAAAACCCCAATCGGGGGGGACCAGTTTCAATCTATGATCCCCCAGGACGAGGAGTTGGTAACACCGATGTCGGGGATCCACTGCCGTTGCCCCCCTTACGGATGAGCCCCTCACCATCTCTTTTTCAAGAACCCAGCTAATTCTTGGAATCCTTACCAGCCTAAGCTCTAAATATACCAGATAAACTGGTATATCCGCTCCGGTAGTTTATCACGCCACCATTGGTTCCATCTGGGAACTACGTCCGCTGTGGTGTTTATAGTGCTGCTATTTTTGTTTTGTAGTCAGCACTCGCACTTATAAGCTTAGCAAGTTGAGTCCGGGTGGACAGCAACCAGTATCCGATAGCTGTCTTAGTCTACCCTATTTCTAAAATATCCAGCCATCTTTGATATGGCGAGATAACCTCACACTAACTCTTTTTTTTCGCACGAAGTGTGACGGGTTGTCTCCTTAGCTGATACTCCATCAACAAATATTTGATTTAGAATTTATTTAATCTTGCAGGCAGGATGCGCACTCCAAGTTGGTTGAGGTCCCCTTCTACCACCTAAGGTGAGGCCATCCTCTACTGCATTGTTCCTCCGATTGCTGCGCAGTTTTTTGACGATGTTGCGATGTCGCTGTGCAGCTCTTATATTTCGTCGTTGAATCTTCTTCTCCAAAGCCCGTCAACGCAAATGGGACCGAATATCTCGCGAAGAATTTTTCTCTAAAAACGACCGAGGATATCCATAAAGCGGGGCTGGGATGATTAAGGTCTTGTTGGAGTTGTTCGGGATAGGGCCTTGGTACTCAATTGCCTTCTCAGTCCAAAGAAACAGCGAATGACAAGAATTTCGGAATTAATAGCGGGGCTAATATAGACAAAGTCCCTTACTACCTCGAAGTATATGATGGCATACATCGTCTGAAAGTCCAGCTTTTCGAGTATTGCTGGAGAATGCGCGATGCAATGTGCAGTTTGGTGGTAGCTCTTCAGAATTAATCCAAATTTGTACCGGATTTTAACCAGGAGATGCGCATGTGATTTCTTTAGTCTAGTGCTGTTAGCAGGTAGTGCGTAGGGCAAGTATTACCACAGAAGGAGTATCTTCAACAAATCTGTCCAGCTGTTGGGATACATAGACAATATCTACATCATCATCGCTCTCAGCGTGCCGTAGTACAGGCTTTCACGGCAATTGATTAACAGGTGAAGTTGGTTTTGAAGTGAACGAGGGCAAAACCAAGTACACATATATTATCAAGCCCACCGCTTAGGACAAAATGTCACAGTTGATAGCTGTAACTTTGAGACAATTAAAAAGGTTACCTCCTTAGGAATCAACATCAACTCCACAAATAATACACACTAGTGGATATTCGACGAAGATTGAGCCTTGAAAATCAGCGCTACTTCGGTTTGTCAAAAGAAATGCAGTCATACCCATACAACGCTAATCCTGCCAGTTCTTCTGTGTGTCACCGAATGCGCGACAAAAAGCAGGACAACAGAGCAGATCTTGGGCGGAAAATTCTTTGTCGAATTTTTGGTTCTGTGTACGAGGGGGTCGAATGAAGGGGCAAATACAACCTCGAACTCTACAAGCTGTGGATGTAGTCTAAAAGGCTAAGATACGTCGACGACATTTGCTCAGCCACACCGAGCGAATGGACAACAATGCTATAAACAAGAGGATTCTTCGAATATCAGAAAAAAATTAAATACAAATTCAAAAGTCTTACATATGTAAGGATAACAATGATTTGTATAGATACACAGATCGTCAACCAGTTAGACGCAGTTGTAAGTATTCACAAAATCCCCTTAATACCAAAACTATACCGATGACAATTATAAGAGTCCATAACCAGTAATCAGGATGAGTATATACATATGTATATGTATGTCTGTACACAACTATATGTGAGCGTTCCCTTCAGGAAGGATAATCCAAAGAAGGATTTTACCCCTGACATTTTCTTAGAAACGTAATTGCACACGCCCACGTTTTAGACAACGCCGCTTGCCACTTTTTGTGTATATTAAAGGACACGTGCCATTTTTTCTCCAGTAACCGCCCGTGTGATGTTTTCTTTCATAATATAATCCAAAAAGTGGAACATTCGAGATTCGTGTGAACACTCATCCATTGTTCTTCGGATGTATCGAGCATGTAACAAGAGCCGAAAACACGAGCATGAAGCCGGAGGGTGTATTCACAGAGTACAAATATTTATCAAATATGTTTTTAATTTACCTTCAACCCTTAAAGTTCATGCAGGAGGGTATTTGCAAAAAAATAAAAATTGAGAACAAGTTAATCGTTTCCTTTGCCACTGTTCTGCGGTGTAAAGTCAAGAGCACACTGTTATATTCGATCAACACCACTCAAGTATCTCAAATTATGAAATAGGAGTGTCCTTCAGGAATGTTAAAAGAAATTGGCACGAGTAAAACCGGAACGTCGTTGTACTTTGGTTTTTGAAAACTGGTATTTTGAGGCAGGAATTCTTAAGGCTTGCCCACACTAAAAAAATATATTTTTAGACAGATAATTGCAAAACATTCCTTTGCAAATAGTTTTTTAATAAAGGGGTCTGTTTTTTTAAGTCTGATGAGGGACTATCGACAAAAGATACAACTACGAGTATGTATGACTGCGTTTTTTATTTATTCAGCGATTTGCATCAAAAACATGCTCGTATCCGAAATGAAAGATTTTGCGTTAAAGAGGCATTTTTTGTTGGAGTAATTTCGACCTCCAGCTCCTTGAGGTTAACCATTAGCTTACATGAGTTGTAAAGAGTCCGCAAATAAATGAGCTTTTATGAGCACACCTATGTACATATTCCACACCTTCTGGCAAATGGTCAGCCAAATCGTCAATAAACATAGCAAGGATATTGGGGCTCAGAGTTTGGTAGGCATCCAGGTTCTTTCTAGCGGAAATCTACGCAGTCAAAATATACTCCCAATTTAACTTCGATAGATAGTTTCGCGGGCAAGACATCGCGATACTTACTATAGCCAAGCCGCAATCAAGGCTTTAAGCTCCTATGAAATCAGGTCTACACTGGTGTGGGAGTGCCTTGCCAAAATAAATCGAGAACAAGGAGTAGTACGAAATGAAGCAGCTGATAACCAGCAAGAGAAGGATCAGAAACCGTATTTACCGACCCGGAACTATTCTGTGGTCTAGGGCTGCATACGGTAAGAAAGGAGAAGGACTGCAAGGAACCGAAACTTTTGGAGTAACTGCCTAGACTAAGACAGACCAAAGAACTTCTTGGAAACCATAACTAGAAAAGAAACAAGGTCTCTATAAACATCAACAAGAATCAGCTGCGCAACCTAAAGGATCACTGTAGACTTAAGGAGCACTTTAGGAAACTGTGTGTAAGGCAAAGTGGAGACTGCAGATTCTGCGGGGATCTTAAGGCAACCCCAAAGCATCTTCTAAAAGAATATGGAGCACTGATCCACAAAAGAAGAAAACACTTGGATGCCTATTAACTATCAGAAGAAGTTCTATCATTGTTGGATCCACTCCAGCTTCGAGTACTCCGATTCATCAAGGAAAGTGGAGGAGGTGCTCTAAGTTGAGTATCTCATCGACTAGAACTACAAGGGGCGCACAATAGAGCTACAAGGTCGCAGTGCGCCTACATCCCTATAACCAATCTGTTTAAATGCCTTTCTTGATACCCATGAGATTCTGCGGGTAGGTGGACGTCTGCAATATTCCCATCTCTCCGAATTTTGTATAATTGATTATACGAGACGCTCATAACAAGACGTTCTTTGGAAGACTTTCTCAGGTGGTGGAGTCCTTTCTTAAGGCTTTCTGGATTGGACAGGTCAAATGCTTTGTAAAATTCCCCAGTTGCAAGTAATGCTCCCGCCAGAGAGCTGAATGAATGCAACGGCTCATGGTAAACTAACCTTTATACATATGGATCAGCCTTTCCGCCATACTGGTGCCGACTATGTGGGACCTATCGACACAAAATCCTGGAAGGAGCGCGATGCTGTATAAAGGCTGCTTTACACTTTATATATGTCTGGAAATCAAAGCCGTACATGTTGAGTTGGATTCGGATCTAACAACTCGGGCATTCTTGGTAGACTTCTGAAATTTTAGCGCACGTGGAAAACTATGTCCCCATGTCCACAGCGATTGTGGAATGCATTTGGCTGTTGGGCATTAATGGTACCGGGTGACAATTCTTTTATTTGTATCGTCAATAGGGAACCTTCTCTTATTGAGAATATTTTAGAAACAGGTTAACAAATATTTTCTGTTGTTATTCATGACTGTCTGTTGCTATTCATGACTGATTAAGTATTTTTTTACTGTGGTAGGTGGAAGCGTTCCTTCAAAGCCCCAATATTCAATTTAAATTTTTTTCAAAACTCATTTTTGAGGGACACCAATGAATTTGTACATACATACTTACGCCCTATTTCTGTATGGAAAATTAAAAGTTAACTTCGACCTCTTCGATTACTATTTCTTTATAGCAAATAGGAGTGTACTCGTTGGCCGTCGGCAGAGAAGTTATGTTAGAGCGAATAAATTGGTCAATCATGTCCATGTTCAAATTATAGAAGATTCCATCAGAAAGAAAATATTTGCAAGAAAACTTAAGCAAAAAATTAAACACCTTTATTAGAATATAATTTGGTACATAAATACCTAAACATGTACATATGTACAACGTTTGTATACCAAATTTATTTAATAACACCCAAGACCTTCATCATCGATAACAGAGCGTCTATTCGTGACCGGAAACTTGAGTATACATTGAATGATCTTTGTTGATGTTGGCCATTACTTAGCTGGTTGGATTCAGAGGGTGAGCTTACGCTCAAATTAATACTCCTGAGATATCAATAATTTCGCTGTGTACAAGTCACGTGGCCTGAACGGCATCCTGCCCTACTAAGGTACAGACACTGCAAGAAATAGTCATTCCATGTGCAGAAGCTAAATGGTAGTAAATCACAGTCCTGGAGCCGCATCCAGGTAGGTTTTATCGGAAAAATACGCCTATAAGTTCAACCTCTTTCGTTCTTTTAACTCTAGCACGCATTCTTATTATCCATATCAAATTTTGAAGAATCAGTTTTTACCGACGGCTCCAATATGGATTGTTGAGTTTGAGCCTTCCCATTAGCTTTCCGCACCCAGCAGCATCTACCAATATATTTCAGAAGAAATTACTGGCAATCGGTTAATCCTGTCCTGTCTTGTCGCTTAGGTGCAATCCTACATCCAAACGCAACATTGACATTTTCTTTGTCAGCTATCAAAGCATTCAAGTTGGCTATGAATAAAAACTTGCAAGTTAAGCCATCACTGGTTTCCAGTTCAGAGTAATGTAAGGGAAATGGGGAACCGAAGAATTGGACCTAGACGAGTCCCTTTCACTGGGGCCCGTTAAAAGCAAAATTTTCTTATACCTTCTGTCAAGGCCAACTTATGTAACTGTCAGATCCGATATGGTTTATGAATGATAAAAAAATGTCACAGGAGATCCTAAATATGTAGATCAAGGGCGGATATTGGCAGAGTAGTTGCTAGTTGCATAGGTCATGGGCCAGCAGGATCACATGCACCCAAATTAGCCGAACAATATAACACTGCCGCAATTGTGAAAACGGCAAGAAAACTCTTTTTCGATTCTTCAGCACACTAAGCAAAACCTTCTTTGACAACCTCACAAATATGTCAAAAGGAAAAGAACTGTGGATCTGATTACATTCATGAACGCCACGAGGTGGATCTAATGACTCTTCCTTCCCTTTTCTGCCAGAAGACTTTCATCGACGACCGGGTCACGTGAATTGTGGTCATCGAAATGGCGAGTCAGCGCTAATCGGTTCTCGACAAGACGACAGGCACCTACTTCAATTGTTATCTGAGCCCTTTGCGAACGTACACATTTTCGAACGAAACTAAAATAGTCAGTACTCAAAATATCCATTTCAGTAAACTGCATAAGTATATCCAGGCTGAATCCCGTATTGTCACGCCTATTACCTCGGGCCTTAGTAACAAGAAATAATTTATTGCTTAATCTAACAAGATGGATGGTGGTGGTGGTTTCATGTACTTTCGTCCTGGAAAAGTACGTAAGAAGACCTTTTTTTTGTCGAAAAGCAAACATTCACTCCCCACGAAATATAAACATATTTGTTCAAGTCCCACCATAGGGGATGGTTTAAAAAATATCCCGCGGTGAAGTTTATTAAATTACATCCTCTTGACAGTTCGTTTTTACGTTGACTTTATGCGTCTACCGAATAAGAGGGTTGATGGGATGGAAATGCTCCTGCTTGAAGATATGCTCATCCATAATTACCAACAGGATTTATTGTTCGTGTTCTGTTTTATGAATTGATATACGAATGTAACGTACCGGCCGAAAGGCTCTCAGAGATCACTTGTTTACCTGAACTATACGGTCATACAGGTTAAGGAAGCTGGCACAAGGGGTGGAATTTTTGGGAAATATCAAAAGGGATTCCATACTTCTTAAATGTATTATAAGCCTTGAAGATACGAGTACTTAAACACAGATGTTATAAATGGTGGAACTTGGGTTGGTGCTTTGGGTAATTTCAAAATGTGCTGACGATTTCATAGCAAATTGCCGAACAACCAAATTGTTAAAAGGGTAATAGCTTTGTGAATCAACAATTTTACTTAGATTCAAACAGTTCCTTAGTAATGCCCTCGAGGTTTTGTATCTGAGTGGAAGCTGATAGTTAATACCATTCAAATTGGGTTCTTTTTATCATTCAACCCTAGAATTGACTCAGTTTTAGTATGTTTATTTGGGATTTTAGAAGCTGGTCTCCATAGCTTTTAGTTCAGGGTCTTTGAGGGCACAGTTCCACGGTTAAGTGAATCGTATAGCGTTTTACATTTGTAGATGAAAAAAAAATAATTAAAACTCAACTATTTGGAACACCCTGCTTCAGAGTACATTTCACACTTGCAGTTCGCTAACTGTGTACAAGAAATCATGTTTGGACCATCTGATCAGGTGATCGACTCGAAAAATCCCCATAAATACTAGTGAGCATGTCTCTAACAGTCAGTCAAATAAAGATAACACTCGACGTTACATCCAATTGTTTTTTTTCTTCTTGTGAGTTCTCCCCTTCCACCCACCCCTACACATTGAATGAAAGAACTGCTCCTTCGCGTTCTTAATGTTTCATTGAAAAAAGTGAAGGAGCAAAGGGCAGGTAAAAAGTGGCCACCCAGCCGCGGAACCTAATGTTTAAGATCCTCAGATCCAACTAAGAAATACATCAAATCTGATATTTTGTACTTTGAAATCGCTTTAGGTTGTTGAAGAAATGCGCGAAATGTAGATATTTGGGATATTTCATAGGAAATGAGTGAGAGTTTCCTAATCGTTAAAATCGATGCTGAATTTTCCACATCGTCTACACAGACCAATTTTGAACCGTCGCGTCGGTGAAGATTATGTCTACCCGAAACGTTGCAGCAACTAAAAGCCAATATCTGCCAAGTTAAAGCCAAGATGACGCCCTAAATTTAAGAAAAAGTCATCGAAAATTACGTCGAAAATATCGACTGCTGCAGAAGGTCCATAGAAGCCTATTTACTTACTTACTTACTTACTTAGGTGGCAATACAGTTCGGGGTCAACCTGGGCCTTACCAAACAAGCCTCTCCAGTTAGCCCGGTCCCTAGCAAACTAGCCTCCAGTTGCGCACTCCAAGTTGGTTGAGATCCCCTTCTACTTGTGCGCACCACTTTAGGCGGGTTCTTCCTCTCATGCGTTGTCCCTTGAGGTTAAATTCGAAAACTTTGCGGGCCGGAGCATTGGTATCCATACATTCGCTCTACATGTCCTAGCCATCTCAATCATCTGATACGCAGTTTTTTTAATAGGTCGATGTCGCTGTACAGCTCGTAAATTTCGTAAATTTCGTTAAATTTCAAAGCCCGTCAATGTAAACGGAACTGAATATCTTACGAAGGATTTTTCTCTCAAAACGACCGAGGGTATCGTCATCCGCTCATGACAGTGTCCATGCTTCTGCACCATAAAGCAGGACTGGGATGGTTAAGGTCTTGTATAGAGTCTCATTAGTTGATCGGGATAGGACCGTACTACTTAATTGCCTTCTCAGACCAAAGAAGCAGCGATTGGCAAGAGTTATTCGTCGTTTTATTTCCGATGAGATGTTGTTGTCAGAATTTATAGCAGAGCCAAGTTGTGTGTCCATTCTTGTTGACAAACCCATTTTGGAAGTTTCTGTTTCGATACTGGCGAACGCACCAGTGACAGCCCGCTGTGTTCTGCCATTTATGTCGATGGCGTAAGCCATGTAATAGTTGCACAGACTTTTGAAAGATTGTGAGTTTCGAACAATTCCTACAAGTATGATTTTAAAGAAGTTACACGACAGCGCATCACCTTGCCTAAATCCTTTTTTGACATCGAAGGTCTCTGTGAAGTCATTACCGACCTTGATGGAGCAGCGAGCGTTCTCCACTGTCACCCTGCACAGACGAACGAGTTTGGATGCCAAAATTAGACATGGCTCGTCTCAATAAATGCTGTCAGATGTGGCCTTAAAATCGGTACATGGATGGTGGGTATCGATTTGGACTTCTTGGGTTTTTTTCAGGATCTGCCGGAGTGTGAAAATTTGATCGACTCTGGACTTTCCTGCCATGAAACCAATCAGGTTGTTGACGAAGGGTTTCAGATGTTCACACAATGGGGCAGGTAGGATCTTGTACGTGATGTTGAGGAGACTGATACCTCTGTAATTGGCGCAGTTGAGGGGGTCTTCTTTCTTGTGGATCCGGCAAACGATGCTGAGATTCCATTCAACAGGCATACACTCGTCTGACCAAATCTTGGAAATGAGTTGGTGTATGCTCTCTACAAAGTCATTTCCAGCTGCCTTTAACAACTTGACCGGTAGGCCATCAGGACCAGCAGCTTTGTTTAGCCAGTTTATTGGATATTATTTTTCAAAAATAATGAAATGTATAACATTTTCAATTAATAAAAAAAAACCAATAATTTTATAAGCTTTGACGTGCAAAAATCCGAAATTAAGACCTACATATCTATGTATATTTCCGGTGTAATTGACACAGTTGCGGGGCTGAAGTACTTCAACACAGTCACTGCCTTTATACAGATACAATAGTTGTCCATGACGAAGCTTCCACGTGCAATAAATATCTGTAAGTGGATACTGCACCCTCGGGAGATCGCAGTCTCATATGCTAATCATGTCATATGCTAATTTAGTGTTGAAGTAAGGGTCCAACCTGGCTTCATGACAGCCACCACACCTTGAAATGCTACCTTAAGTTGAAATATAATTCCAAACTGTGCACCCAAGGCATGTGCTTTACTTTAAACAGTTGAAACGAAAACTTTGAACCGATGGTGAATAAGCAGAAAATCTGGTAACTCTATCTATCGGTATCTTATCGCGTCTTCTTTTTTTTAATGTCGCGCCTTATCACCAGCATTCAAGAACATGAGACATAGGCTCAGTATCTTATTTGTATATCGGTAGTGCTGGGTATGAACAGAAAAAAAAGATATTTTTGTTCTTGAATTCTGAAAAATTTTCAATTCTCTTGTCCTATTTTGTATTGGTCTTAACTGTTTGTCTTACGTAAGTTCTTTTTTTTATTTTTTTTAACAAGCATATCCACTTGTTGTACAAACTTTTTTTTGTATGTTCTTGATGTTGATCAACAATACGATTCGTCCTCTCTCGACTACCATTAAAAACCCAAAGACTTTGATAGTTGTGATACGTTTTATTAATAGTTGGAAAATAGATAGCAGTTCTTTTTCTTTTTATTGCTACAACAATGGGTACTTAAGAGTGGTGCGTAAATATTGAACATATCTGGAATCTAATCGATTGGGTATTTTTCAGATTCGTTTATCATAAATATAGATACAAACGAAGTTATATCTAGATTTACCACTTTGAAAGATAATACGAAATTCTTATGGGGAATTGCTTATATTCACTCTCCTTCAGTGTACTTGTATTCGAACTTCAAAATGCGTCAAATAAATTCCTTTTCAAGTGTTTTTTGTTGTTCGGATAAAGCTTACGATTGGGATAACTGTCAAAGTGAGCTGTTATTCTGGCCTTTATTTTGGAGATTTATGCATATTTTAAATAATGGACTCATGCTTGAATACCGCTATCAAATTATTCAAATTAATTACAAAAATCGGTCCTTGATTCATCAAACTTATAGACGACTTCGTAAAGACAAGACCATCATATGATGACTGTCAGATGCAGGTTGATTTTTTTTTTCATCCATCTGTGTAAACCATCCGTCGAGCTCTGGATAGTTTTTCCTGGGCACATGGAGCATACCCTTAACACGTCTTCTTGTGTTCATATCTTTTTCTTGTGTTCAGTCCGCTGTTTATCTTCGTGTACTAAAACGTTAACGCGCTTCTATTAACTGTAAATGATTGAGCGTTTTAAATGCTCTACTAAAATCCATAAATAAAACCAGTATCTGAGGGCTTTACAAATACAAATACAAATACTTGGCGCAGCAGAACGAACTGGTCCAGGGCCTAGCTTCTCGCAACCATTCGTGCTGTGCATGTTATATTTTTCCACAAATGGTAGGGACCTACAGTTTAGAGCCATATCCGAAAGGCAAATTGAGAAGCTTTCTCATGGCAGTTATTTATCAGACATTCGCGAGAGCTGGGGCCATGAAAAAACTTTTTAGTGTTCTCTGAGATTCGAACGTCGAACCTCTCGCTTAGCCCATGTGAGGGATTTGCAGTGCTTTTATTTTTGTGGAAGCCGTACTGAGTTTGGTGGATAAGGGAGGGTTTTTCAATAAAACTCTGTAACCTGATTGTAATTACATCTTCCATGCACTTTTCAACCACCGATAGTATTGATATCGGCCTGTTATTGGTGAGTTGATTTCTAACACTTGGCTTCTATGTTGGTCTTATCACAGTAGTTTTAATCGTTTGCGAAATTTCGGCTTTTATCAGAATCAAACTAAAAAATTTACATAAACATGTCCGCGTGTGTTCTGATGTCTACCGATTGAAATCCATCGACTCCTGGCGACTTTCTTTCACCAAGCTAACTAATTATGTTTAGCATCTCCGAAATATTTGTTTAGCAAAGATTGAGTTGACTAAAGTGGTGTCGTTGTCGATATTGAATCGCAATGATGTGCTATTTTTAGGGTCTGTGTTTGCTTCCCCTCTCAATACACGATTTCCACATCATACAGCTATCTCTTGCAATTACAACGAGCGATTCCAAGTAAAGAATAAAATTTCAAGGCAAAGCAGACAGTTCTATTCTCCAAATGCCAGGAATGGCAGCAGGGCACTGCTATTGCAAACAAGGACGAAACAGAGGTGTACACGGATGGATCACATACCGACTGTTTATGAATTAATAATTAAAAAAAACGAGAATAAAAAACCTTTGGAATGAAATTTGATACCTTTAATGGTTAGCAGGATGTTCGCACTTGGCTGGTTGATACAAAAAAGAGGATGAGTAAATTGAAACAATCTAATTTATACATCGAGAATAACAACATACAATGGTGAGAGCAAATTTTAAAGAGAGCAACAATTGAATAGAGATAGTGTACATTATTATTTGTTTGTCGATATGCGACCAAAAGGATAAACAATATTATGTAATTGTATGTAATTGTATTCAATTTAAATTTAATCAATTAGTAGCGAACATTCAGCCCCCCCTGAAAGACTCAGATCTTTCAGTAAAGGGTAGAGGAGCTAGTTTTATTATTGGTCGAACATATTCGCCGTTCTGAGTAATAATTGTTGCAACTCGATTTCGGTGGTCTCTTCCAGGATGGACGATCGTTACACGGCCAAGTATCCATTTTGACGGAGGTAGATGAGGGTCTTTCAGCATTACTACGTCGTTGACTTGAATGTCTGCTTGGACGTTTTGCCATTTAGGACGCTGTTGAAGAGAGGTCAGATACTCGGCATGCCACCGCTTCCAGAAACCTTGTTTTAGATTCTGTAAAAGAGACCAGTTAGAGTAAGGGCAAACATCTTGAGAACACATATCAGGACGAGGAACAGATATTAAGGGTTCACCAATCAAGAAGTGAGCCGGAGATAATGCGATTGGATCCATATCCGAGGTAGGCCACATAGGACGAGAATTTAGCAAGGCTTCTATCTGAGTTAACAGAGTATACATCTCCTCGTATGTAAGCCTATGGTCCTTACTTACTCGCTTAAGATGAAACTTTACCGACTTCACTCCCGCCTCCCACAGACCCCCAAAGTGGGGTGCAGACGGGGGAATGAACTTCCATGCAATTTTGTCCTTGGATAGGTGATCTGCGACGATGTTGTTGTGTTGTTGGCTCATAAGTAACTGGAACATTTCATCCAAGTGGCGCTTACTTCCGTGAAAATTAGTAGCATTATCACTCCAGATTTCAGAGGGTTTGCCCCTACGCGACGCGAAACGGTCAAGAGCAGCGAGAAACGCGCATGAAGAGAGATCTCCAACTAACTCTAGATGAAGGGCCTTTGTTGTAAAACACACGAAAATAGCGATGTAGCTCTTTACGAATCTCGGATTCCGTCCTCTAGCTAAGCGCAATGTTATGGGTCCTGCATAGTCGACGCCAACCTTATTAAATGGACGTGAGTATTGAACGCGATTTGCGGGCAGATTTCCCATGAGTTGTGTCGTAGTTATTTTACGGTGACGGAAACATACTACGCATTCATGCACCACCTTGCGCAACAAATTACGGCAACCGACGACAAAAAATTCTTGCCGAAGTATAGCGAACATTTGAGATACACCAGCATGTAGGTACCGTTTGTGAATGTCTTCGACGATAAGTTTGGCGATTCGAGAGGTTTTGTCTATAATTATCGGATGCTTTATAGAGAAAGATGCACATGATTCTTGGATACGACCACCGACGCGGAGGACTCGGTCTGTATCCAAAAAAGGGTTTAAAGAAGCTAACTTATTTCCACTCTTAAGTACTTCATCTTTCGCGACAATTCTTATTTCTGACGAAAAACACGAAGATTGATGAAACTTGATCAAAAGAGTTTTTGCCACGGAGAGTTCACTAGATGATATCGACTGCGTCTTTCTGGAAGCAAAGTTCACACGCGTATTCGTAATAAACCGTAGGATATAGGCGAGCACACGAATAGTTCTTAGGTAACGCGACGAATTGTTTATTAGGATGTCCAAAATATTATCAGAATGTGTTTCCGACACCAATATCTGCATAGGTGCACCTTTCCGTTCTTCGAGGTGTTCGATTGGAATGTCCTTAAAAGAATATAAGGTTATAGGCCATTGATCTCGGTCACTTCTTAACCACGATGGTCCATACCACCACAACTCATTTGATAACAAATGAGAAGGTGGAATACCGCGTGATGCGCAGTCAGCTGGATTATATTGTGATCGCACATGATACCATGAATCTCTCGCGATAGTAGAAAGAATTTCTGATGTGCGATTGGCTATAAAAACTGACCACCTTTTAGGCAAAGCCGAGAGCCAATGAAGGACTATTGCCGAATCAGTCCAAGCAAAAACTTGTATTTCTTTGTACTGCAAAGAAATTGTAAGTTTTTTGACCAATCGAGTCAAAAGAACTGCTCCACAGAGTTCGAGTCGTGGAAGAGAAATCACCTTTAAAGGTGCTACTCTGCTTTTAGCAGCGACAATCCTAGTGGTTACATTCCCCGTATAATCCGTACTCCTGCAGTATACGACTGCTGCGTAAGCTTCTAGAGAGGCATCGCAGAATGCATGGAACTCAATATTTTCCTTTGATGTCCACATAATTCGGGGGATGGCTAGAGCTTCTAACTTAGGAAGCTGATTTCGTATAGAGCACCATTGATCTGATAGCTCTGCCGATATGGGATCATCCCACGTATACTTTTTTCGCCAAAGCTCCTGAAATAGAATCTTAATAGAGATGACAACGGGAGCTAAGAACCCTAAAGGATCAAATATTTTCGAAGATTCCGATAGAATGTTACGTTTAGTAACCGAAAAGTTATCACTTAAGTTGACTTTGTAAGAAAAGGTATCTCTGGCAGGTGACCATTGCAAACCTAGCAGCTTAACCGAACTGCATTCTTCAAAATCCTTTGGAGATAACTCTCGTTGATCTTCTGGTAAACTTAAAAGAAGCGGCCAACAATTGGTAGTCCATTTACGAAGGTTGAATCCACCAGATTCTAGTAATCTAATTAGTTCCAAGCGGAGAGAAGTTGCTTCATCGATAGAATCTGCACCGGTCATGACATCATCAACGTAAAAGTCATTAAGTAATGTTTCCGCCGCACGTGGATACGTATCCATGGAATCGAGTGCGAGTTGATAGAGGGTACGCACGGCTAAGAATGGAGCACAAGCTGTGCCATAGGTAACGGTCGTAAGACGATAATGTTTTAGAGGTTGGTCACTAGATTCTCTCCATAGAATCCTTTGAAAATCCGAGTGATTTCTGGATACACGTATCTGGCGAAACATCTTCTCTATGTCGCCTGATAAAGTATAGAGATGACGACGAAAACGAAGGCAAATAGAGAAGAGATCGCGTTGGTATGTGTGGCCTATTAACAATGTTTCGTTAAGAGACTTGTGGTGACCAGACTTAGCCGAGCCATCGAAGACAACCCTTACCTTTGTTGTGCTGCTGTCTTCTTTCATCACAGCATGATGAGGCAGATAATAGCATTTATGTGACTGTATGTTCATTTCATTTATAGGCACCTCCTCCATGTGCCCTAAGTCTATATATTCGCGCATAAAAGCAATGTATTTATCCCGTAGATACGGATTTGAAGCAATCTTACGTTCGGTATATTTGAATCTGTTAAGTGCGACGTTCAGGCTGTTTCCATAATCAGTATCTTGATCTGACCTGAAGGGTAGCTGCACTAGATACCTGCCATCAGGTAATCGTGAGTGAGAACTAGTGAAAATGTCTTCAGCACGCTGATCTTCGATTGATAGAGTGGGTTCATGACCAACTTCCTCAAGCCTCCAAAACCGCTCAAGATCAAAATCAAAAGTTGTGCCTAATTGTGTGCAATAAGAATCTACACTATAAGTTGGTAACGAGTTGGAGGTTGACAAGTTGCCACTAACAACCCAGCCAAATATAGATGGAACAAGATCAGGTTGTCCCTTCTGACCATGAACAGGTGACCCATTAATTACACCGAACACTTTATCGGAACCGATGAGAACATCAATGTGACCAGGTATATTAAAATTAGGGTCGGCTAATGTATATGATGTGATCGCGGTTTTATCGACGATTGCAGAAACAAAAGCAGGCACTAGCGATGTGATCTTTGAGATAACGTGGCACTGAATCTCAATAGATTGCTTACTAATGCACGAAAAAAGTTGAAGTGTTACTATTCCGTTTGTTACGCCTGCAGATAATGAAGCAACACCTGACACAGGAATGCGAGCAGCTTTTTTGGTGAGGCCTAAACGTTGAACTGTTTGTTCTGTGATGAATGAAACCTGCGACCCTGAATCTAACAACAAACGAATGCTCTGACGAACTCCTTGCTTATCATAAGCACGAGCGATAGCAGTAGGTAATATAGTTTGAATAGAACGAATGGGTTTGGACGAATTATCTACTGCATTTGTATGAGAGCAAAGCAAGGTTGTTGAAATTGTTTCCGGTGTCGTATTCGAAGATGTCTGCAGGTTTGAACGAGTTGAAGCGACGAAGCCATTTGTAGAAGAGGATGGTAACGATGTTGGTGATGAGGAATTGAACGACGAAGAAGTTGACGAGGAGGAAAGCGCAGTTGTAGAAATTGATGACGAGGTCGAGGAATGCACAAGCGTATGGTGACGGGAGTTGCATGTCCTGCAGCGATTGTTTGACCGACATTTGTTTGATGAATGTCCTTTCCTAAGACAATTAAAACACAAGGAATGTTCCTTGACGAAAGTTCGACGAGCGTCAATCGAAAGAGCGAGAAATTGTTTGCATTGTATGAGACTATGATCTAAGTTGCATTTAGGACAACCATGATTAGATTCTACCAAATGTGTACGAATAACGGCTTGAATCTTGTTTCGAGATGGTGTAGAACGCGAAGGTGTGTAACAGGATTCCAAACATGCGCAATGGCTTTGTAAAAAATCTAGCAATTCTTTGAAGGAAGCATCGTCCCTCGATCCAATCAACTCAGCCCAAGCTTGCTTAGTTTCCTGATCAAGCTTTTGTAATAAAATGTAGATTAACCACGGATCTCGATCATTGGAATTCAATGAATTCAATCCACGAACTACCTCGTCAGCACCGTCAGTGATTTTGCGCAACAAAACCACATTGCATGTATTTGATGTTGGTAGGGATAAAAACGATTGGATAAATGATTGAACAATCAAGTGAGTTCTATCGTAACGACTTTCTAAACGATCCCATGCTTCTAAGTAGTTGCTATCCGAGTTCACTATATGCTTTAAAAGATTACTAGCTTCTCCACTCAAAAATGACTTTAAATATGCAAGTTTTTGGGCAGCAGTTAACGATGGATTGCAATCTATTGAACCCTGAAATGAGTCTCTGAATGCGGGCCAATCCTTATAATCCCCCGAAAAGGTTGGTATTAATAGTTGTGGTAATTTTACTGGAGTTGAAACTTTAGAAGAATTTAATTTTTCCAAAAACGACGCTTGCTGACTAGCTAATTGTTCAACTACTGATTCATGCGGCTGTCTTTGAACACTAGCCATTTTCTGCACAGAAATAAAGTTCGTAAGAATCGAATGGGCAAGAAAGTATTTCGTTTCGTACTCCTCGTATTCCGGTTCGGGATCAACAAAGGTTGGATCCGCCATAAATTCATACATCGCGTTTTGTAATTCGACAAACTCAATCCACGTTTTCTTTAAACTCACTAATCTAACCTCTAACATTGTGATTGAAGTGTTTATATCCGCCGATTCTGCAAACGATACAGCGCGAGATATTGCGGCCTTTGCACGGCCTCGTTTTGCTTTGATGAAATTCATATCACACCACGTGTGTACAGTGCAAAAGTTAAAACAAGTAAATCACGTGCACTACACAGAGATTAGGATTTTTAATCACGAGATGGGATGAGTTTGTGATATGTTCTTATCTTATCACGTGATGCAGCACGAGAAAGAAAAAAAAAAAACAAATTCACCAAATGAAACGAATACCACTTTCTATTATTTCAATTGTCTATTATTTCGATTAAATCCGGCTCGAAGGACCAGAAATGTTTATGAATTAATAATTAAAAAAAACGAGAATAAAAAACCTTTGGAATGAAATTTGATACCTTTAATGGTTAGCAGGATGTTCGCACTTGGCTGGTTGATACAAAAAAGAGGATGAGTAAATTGAAACAATCTAATTTATACATCGAGAATAACAACATACAATGGTGAGAGCAAATTTTAAAGAGAGCAACAATTGAATAGAGATAGTGTACATTATTATTTGTTTGTCGATATGCGACCAAAAGGATAAACAATATTATGTAATTGTATGTAATTGTATTCAATTTAAATTTAATCAATTAGTAGCGAACACCGACAGAGGGTCGGGGGCGGGGGTATACTGCCAAACGCCACCTCTCAATCACGCAGTCCATCTGGAACGGTTCATGACCGTCTTTCAGGCAGAGATTTTGCTATACTTAAGGGCGCGGAACTATTACTTAGTACCGCAACCTAAGGTAATAGCATTAGCATCTGCTCGGACAGTCAAGCAGCACTAATGGCACTAGCAAACCCAAGAACCAACTCCAAATTGGTTAGAGAATGCAAGGAAAACTCAATATCCTGGCAACTTCCTCTTAGGTCAACCTGGTTTGGGTACCTGGCGGGTAACACGGACACACCCACGGTTACAACCATAGGAGTAGCCTTGATGGGTGTTAAAACCGCTTATAACAGCACGTTCGCAAAACCTGCAAAGCTGCCAAAGCCATGATTGAATGCCCCTCCACCTGTCAAGCATAGAGGGAGCTCGACCTAGGCAGATGACAACTAAGACAGATGGTAGGACTGTACACTGGCCACGTCAACCTGAACAAACACGCCTACAGACTGGGACTGGTAACATTTAGCACTTGCCCGGGCTGTGAGGAAGAGGAAGAAAGCCTCGAGCACTTCCTCTGCGAATGCCCTGCAACATGGGCGCTAAGATACAAACACCTGGGAAGACACATCCTACCCAGGCTGAGTTATCTTAGACGTTACAGTTTCGGAAGAATCCTGGAGCTCGTTAAAAACACAAGACGTGAACCCTATCCGACTCTCCATCCCCAAAGTAAACCAGCCTTCGATTCCATCCTCCCCTATCCCTATTTACCAGCAAGGGAACACAACGGTTTCAATGAAATCCGAGCGTTAGGGTGTACTTACTTTTTAAGCAACCAACCAAGTATACTTCCTTTAAAACCGTCCGTATTTTGTTCTTATCGCGTCGTTGGTAAGGTGGTTTGTCTCCCTTTGGTAGGTATTGTTGATTGTAGATCTATTGGTGAGATATCGGACTTAAAGCACCTCTTCCAGTCCAATTTCCCTTATGAATGGGAGTATCTGGAGCGGATACAACAATAGTAGATCTTCTCCTGATAGGTGATAGGTATTCAGGAGTATTCTTCTTTTGTGGGTCAGTGCTCCAAATTCCCTTAGAAGATGCCCTGGAATTTATGCAACATCTCCGCAGAATCTACAGTTTCCACTTTGCTCTATATCCAGTTTCTTGAGGTGTTCCTTAAGTCTACAGTGACCTCTTAGGAACCTCACTTCTTTTCCGGTTATAGTTCCCCAGAATTTCCTTGGTCTGTCATAGCTACAGAATGGTTTCCGGCCAGTAAAGAACTTTTCTGAGACTTTTCTTACTAGTTAATCAGCTGTTGTCCTCACTCAATCGCGTTATCTTTGCAAGGTACTCTCACGCCACTGTAGACCTGATTTCATAGGAGCTTAATTCTTTTATTGCGGCTTGACTACCCGACAACATCGCGATGTCTTGTCCGCGATACTTTCTATTGAAGTTAAATTGTGCGCATCTTTGAATTCTACTGGGGTATATTCCCATTGCTTCCGAATACTTGGTTATGGGCCCATATATACCTGCTCCGGTTCCTATGGATGTGTGTGTTCCACTTTATGATGTAAGTTGGTAATCCCGACTGCACTACTCCATACTCTTTTGCTGCTCAGCTTCCAGTTGAATTTCCTCTCCAAGCAGTATCTCTTGACCATATCATCTCTGGGCCAATCAAGAAGTAGGACTTATTTGGAAAGTGTTTCTTTTCTATCACTAACTGTAGGGTGGTGAATCCCAATATCACTTCTAGTGCTGCTGTGTGGCAGGTTCTCATAGCCCCTATTATGCAGATGCAAGCTAGCCTTTGTACTTTGCCTGGTTCTTCTAGCCTCCTGCACCGCTCTTTAAGATATAACGGGACTGACCATTGTGGTGCGCATCCATCAGCTGGATTAGATCCCCAGGTGATCTGGTGATATACTTCTGCACACCATCAGTGCCCGCGTTGCTTTGACTACCACAGCTTCTTCATGTTTCTTCTAGAGAAGTTTTCTGTCTAGTGTTATACCTTGATACTTGACCTGCTGTTGTGGTTCTACTCTAATCCCATTTAGTGTTATAGGAACCATGTGTTCTAGCTGCATTTTCCTGGTGAAGGGTAAAACTGCGGTCTTGTTCGAGTTTATGTTTAATCCTACTGTTAGGCACCACTCTTGTATTACTCTTAATCTCCTCTGTATTACCTCACAGGGTGTCTTCTCGAATTTCCCGATGTTTATGTCATGGTGGTGAGAGAACCTCTCCTATAGTTGTATTTACTGTGATGGTTTTTTGTCCCACCATAGTTTCAGCTGTTCTTGTCGTCAACATCTCACACATCTCGTTAGATGTTTAGTCCTTTTTTCGGTACGGATAAACATTGAAGATTGTACGATCCATACGCCTAAGAAGGTGAGGTATTGTAAAAATCGTTCTCGTTATCATAACTACAATGGGACATATGAGTACGAGTATGCCATAGTACTTAGTCGGGAATTTGCGTTGCCAGGTGACGAGAATCGTTACAGCTACTCGCGGTAAGACCGTAAGCCATAAAAATATTAAATCCGTGCGTTTGATTTTAAGACTTTGCGGGCTTCCTTCGTCTTTTAGCAGGGGTTCAATCCAACCGCGAATTTTTACATTTATTCAATTTCATGCCTCACAGATTGGAAAACCAATTGCAAAATGGATTAATATTAATGAAAATAAAAATCGTTCAAAGCAAGTACAAATAAAGGATATGCATGCACTTATAGTAATAAACCCCCCTGCTGTATGTATCGTAAACAACTCAGCCAGCAACCACACTTAATGGTTGGTTCTGTTGATTTCAACACAGGTGGGCCATTGTTATCGCTCTAATTGCATGACCAAATTCAGTCATCCGTAAATCAAAACAAAAACATTTTATACCACCTGTTTACATCATTATTCAGCAAATCCTTGTCCTTCTTGTTCAATTAATCTTCAACATCCCTTCGAATGAAGTTTTCAAAGACTGGACTTACCTTTTCTATTCAAAAAAAAAAAAAAAATACAAAAATTTACTTGAAGTTATCGGTGGTGGCATTGTGTCTCTTCATCATCATGGCTCTCCTCTACACTTTCCTCGTATTTTCCACCTTTCGATTTTCGTTGTTGGTTCGTTGGCCAGATACAATGCAAAGAAATCATGTCATATGGGATATTTTAGAGTAGACAGTGAATATGAACGAGGGTGAACACGATGGGGCCCCATGTGTTTAGTAAAAAGCATTGCAGTCTTTCTATTCTTTATGAGAGGCGGGACGACGCACGGAGGACACTATACTCGTACGCGTATAGTACTGCTATTCGTATTCGAATGTGTTTCACATCATAATGTAATGAATAAACGTTTGTGTTTGCCTTTGGCGGGCAAGCGAGACCGCATGTGCTTTTTTGTTTGCATTTTTCATTGAAAGTAGAAGCTTTTGATTTTGTTAATGCCTTTGAAACGTGCAGCTAAAATCACACAACAAAGTGAATGAGCCATGTAGTCAAAAAGTCAATGAGTACACATCTGGTCGTATTGCTTGTGCTGTTTTTTTTTTTTTTTTTTTTAAAGTAAGGTTTGAGACAATGAGAACGTATCTTTTGCTACCACATCTGCAGGACAATCTTTTGATTGCCCAACTATATACATAAGTGTTATGACGGGTCTAGAAGAGGATTCAATTGTACATCTTCTTCTTCCTTTTTATTCGGCGAGGTTATGATCAGGATTATAGGGATCATAACCCTCCCACTTTACTGCATCTCTACTAGTCCGCCTGTGGGCTTCGCCGATTCGACCTCAGAAAGTACCTGCAGACCTCCCGGTTTTGGATCACTTCGTCACTGAGGCCAATCATGCTGTTTTTGCATTTGTGTGATCCAAGAGTTTTTTGGCCTGCCTCTCTTCCGCATTGTAGATCAAGCTTGATTAGCATTGCTTTTTAACAGAGTTCGTAGGACCCCTCCTTTCAGCATGGCAATACCAACTAAGCCGGTCGTGCTCCAATTTTTTCGAGATGTTTTCTTTGATGTGAAGGCTTTTTCGGATCTTCGAACTTCTAATTCGGTCAAGCTTTGTTATCCCTGCTGTGACATCTTCATCTCAGCTGGCGTTAATTTGGTCTCATAATTTTTGTACATTATCTAGCATTGCGAACCGTATGTGAGCGCCGAACGAACAACTGTGGTGTAGAGCCCTCCTTTCAGCTTAGGAGGCATTTTTCGGTCTCAGAAGATAGAAGATAGTAGAGTTTTCCTGCCACTTCATCCACCCTACGCTTACGCGATGAGTCAGTAGTTGCTTCGCTATTGATCATAGATCCCAGACACTTGAACTTTTCGTATTTGGGAATCACTTTTCCATTCAAATAAATGCCTGGACTAGGGTGTAGTGGATCAGAGAATAGGCAGTACAGGTACTCTGTCTTTTTTGGACTGATTCGATACCCATTTCCCTCCAAAACATCCACCCATACATCAAGTGCTCATTGCAGGGAGGTTTGATAGTCACTTATGATGGCCCACCGTCAGCAAAGAATAACTGATGCACTTTGGGGTCTATGAATTTTCCTTTAAGCAGATAAATCCAGGACTACAATAAATAGCAAAGGAGTTAAGACGCTTCCTAGGTGCACACTGACTTTAATTGGGAAATCTTCGGTGACTCCGGCGGGGCATTTTACTCTTTTCTTTGCTCAGTCATACATGTCCATGATCTGTACGTAGGGTTCTGGGAATCCCCGATGTCTTAGCGCCACTCATATCAGATCTCTTGGTTGTCTATCGAATGCTTTTTCAAAAGCTGAACTTCAAAATCTTCAAAAGATACTACCTACGATTTTCGTAGAAGCTGCATGGATGAAGAAGAGGAGGAAACTATTCCTCACCTTCTTTGTTTCTCCCCAGCTCTCTCCCTTAGAAGGAAACTCCACTTATAATGATATAGGCGACCTGATGAGTATTGACATCAAGAGCCTCCTACGCTGCATAAGAAGCTCTAATTGGCTTTAATACGAGTAGGAGGAGGGAGGCTTCTAACATGATCCACGTGGTATCACCACGGACCTCATTGGTCTAAGTGTGCTGGCGACTCCTAGCTGGCAGCCACTTCAACCTAACCTAACCTACTACCTCCGCGTTGAGAGAAATGTGCACGATTCACCTAAGGAACTATGGCTAAAACACCTCCTGCCTCGCTTATTCCAAATTCCTCCACATAATCAACCCCATCGTGGAGGAGGGGGCCGTAGAATGGCCAATAAGGTCAACCTCGGTTGGCTACCGGGCCACATGGATGTCCTAAAAGCGGATGAACTAGCCAGGGCAGGGTCACATGTAAGCGCCTCGGAGGCCCTTGCCGAGTCTAGAATACCGCTCAGCACTTTGAAAAGAAAGATAGACATTAAATTCAACGAGGAAGCTAACAGGCGCTGGTATCGATTAGATCTCATGAAACTCAGTCACAGGGATATTCAGATAGCTGTCGGCGTCATGAGAGGATACTGTGCGATAGGCAACTATACAGCACGGCTAGGTCTACTCCACAAAGATTTCTGTAGGAACTGCAGCGACAAAGAGGAAACAGAATCCATTCTCCACTTGCTATGCCACCAAAAGGAAACACACTCTTCGGAGATACTTCCCTGCGGTGTTCGATGATCTAAAAAACATTTAGCTGAACAAACTCCTGTGATTGGGCTATTGTGCCCTGACTATTGGGCAGACTCGTTAGTCTAAGTGATCCGTTGACAATTTCCTGTTAACTAGGGCACCCATTTAAGAGCCTTCTGGGATTTGGTTTCTCCTTTTTTCTATCAAAAGCAGAATGGATACCGAATGTCTTGGAGCCGTGAAAACACTACTTATTAATTTTCCAAACTTCACCTAAACATCCCCCTCATTAGTGCAATCCACTTACCACTGAGTTACAGCGTCCACAGAGTAAGTAAAATTGCATTACCGAATCTGAATTTCCCCAGAAATTAGCCAAAGTCTTTTCTAGTAAGAATCCGGAAAAACAGGCGTCTTTGAAGGGACATTTCAAAAATTTAACACCAGGGTACAGGACTCCAAAAAGCTTATGAACTAAATTTCTTGTTTAAGACTTGATTACTTAAGATAGTGCTATAGTCCAGGGTGGACCTGAATCTCAGCCAGCTCTAGTAAAAGAACGTCAACTTCTTTCGAACGGGCTATGAAATTTTCTTCCGCTGCCTTCTCCCACAGGAGTCAACTGAAAGACTCTTCGTTGATGTCCAAATACTTAACATGTTTTAGTCATCTTAAGCGCTAGGCGCTGTATTTGCACCTTCTAGTCTATGTCATTCTAAAGTCCGTACTGCTCCAATACAAATCGTCCATCAGACGAATAATCCTTCCGTCGAAAAATCCAAGACTACTTCCATCTACTCTCGTTAACGTCCATGTTTTGCTTCATATAGTAGACTCGAATGATGACAGTTTTGTACAGACTACGATTTCCCATCTTAAAATGTAAAACCCAAAAGTGATGATATATGCGAAGACAGACAGAGCTACATATGTACATATCTAAATCGAAAAATCTTCCAACGGGAATCTACTGTGTTCAGTTAAAATTAGTATGTCCTGTGATCTAGGGTCTCGGTTTCCAACTGAGTTTTTTTTTTATCTAGGATAATTGTAGCAGATATTTGGCGTTCTCTTCGAACACCAACTTAGTTTAAGTGGAGCCATAGGTGTAATTTTTATTCTTAACTCCGGATGGATTGACCCCGAGACCGACTTTTGTAGTCCATTTGATGAGTTTGCTTGGTCTCCTGCTGTTGGGAGAGCCTTTCCTGATTCATCCACATCATCGCTCTCTAGTCAATACTATAGGCGAGTAACTGCTTTTTTTGTTTGCGAATAGAAGACATAGTCGTAAGCACCTTAAGGAAAAAACTTTTGTTCGGTGTTCAATAATGGGAAGTAGAGCGAGCAACCCTGCCCTGCTTGGCGTCGTCAAATCGCAAATCGTCACGCAAGTCGGTCACGTTAGCACTCCACACGCAACCTGCTTTAATTGTGGAAGACCCTTAATAAGTGTAGACATCAGCCAAAAGCATTTCGGAGAATATACTTAAACCCTGAAAATCACGGAAATCGCACAAACATTCATTAAGGATTTCTCCGAAAGAAACTTATCACTCGACAAGGATATGAGAGAAAAATTCACAAGCAATGCGACTGCATTTGAATAACAAACAATTCGCTACATTGGACTCGAATTACAGTCAAACTTGTTGCATGAATAGAAGGTGAATAACTTTAGCACAAGCAGTGCAGTGGTTGGATATCCTTTGTACGAGTATTTTAATTTTTTTATTTTCGTTCAACTGCAGGGAATGAATTAGCTGATTACACGAACTTTTAGAAACTTTGCGGATCGTGATTGTAGAAGGACTCATCGTGAACTTCTCACGAGTGTGCTCATTTATGCATCAGTGAGAGTTCAAAAATTCGTTTACAGTCCTTGTCGTCACGACCGACAATATAGAATGAATGGTGACCTAATAAATACATGTTTAGATATCTGGAGGACAAACAAAAGTAGGATTACAAAACAAATTTGTTTAATTCAATTGGCTAACTGGCAGGCACTGCAATATTGATGGCTGACGATAACGAGCATCAGCATGAAATTATATTAGTCTAGGTCGGTTCTCACCCGCAATCTGTTCGTGCTTACGCACACACACTACAATTCTCGAGGGTAACATCCCCCTTTTTCAAATAAGTGCACACAAGTGTGTTTACTTAAAATTAGGGAGATTTCCCTTGCTTGTTTAATTCATAATAAGTCAGCACGTGGCAAAGGTTTTTGTTGAAGTTTGTCCTGCGCCGGTTCGGATCCCCAAGGATTCTATTGCCGTTAAACTATTTTAAAAACTTCCATAGTCAGCACACGCACTAGCACAGCTAACAAGCAAAAATTTAAGGGTCCGGTAGTCTACTACATTTTATCCCAATCATATACGACTAGGATGCACTTGCACGTATTTGCTCATGCTTTTTGTTTATAAGGCGTTTTTTTTTTTAGGTGGGTGAAAACCGTCATAGACACTTTGAGGGCCAAACACGTCAGTTTTTCCCATATCCTTGTCGAGTATAGGGTCATCCAACAAGATGTGTCATTTAAAATCAATAGGAAGCCAAAGTACAAGCTCTGAGGTTGGTAATGGAATACAATATCTGTCAAAGGCCTCGGCTCTGCCTACAAATAGTCATTCTCTTTATGTGATTTTTCGTCATGTTTCCGCATAATTGAGGCTGTATTTTAAGAATAACAGCTCTGATATTTTCTTTTAGTTGGTGGAGCATTGGGGTAGATTAACATAGCCTCAAAGGAAGAAGTCTGAAGTGTGTTAAATCGCATGATCTCGGCGGCCAATTGTAGTCTTCATTTCGAGAAATCACAACTTCCAGGATATTTGTCACGCAAAAGAGCCATTGTTTCACCAGCTGTGTGGCATGTAGCGCAGTTCTGCTGAACATAAACGTCGTCTACGTCCATAGCATATATCAATTTTACTCTCGAACATAGTTCAATATGGAAATCGGTGACTAGAGGCACCTCTCAAGGAGGAGATATTTCTTCCCTACTTTATTTATTCTTCTCTTTGGGTTCTTGCCATGGCTATACTTAAAGATCTATAAAGCGCAGGATTCAGCGTCACTGCCTATGCGACTGACGTGGTGATTTGAGCTCAGGGAAAATTCCTAGATACATTGAGCGAAATTACAGAATCAGTCCTTAATAGGCTCGGAAAACGGGCTGAAGAGTGTTAACTTCACGTCAACCCGGAAAAAACAAAACTAATACTCTTTAGCAAAAATTACAAGATACCGCCCTTCAAATTGCCTAAGTTTGCTGGATTGGAGCTCTCCCGCTCGGTTCGGGCAAGATATCTTAGTACAGTACTAGATAGTAAGCTAAACTGGAAATTTAACTTTCAGGATAGAGTCCGTAAGCCTCACAACGCTCTCTTCATATGCAAGAGTACTGCGGTAAAAAGCGGGCTATGACCGGTCACTTTTTTCTAAACATTTACCGATTCGAGCTCAACGTGTGTTTTTTAACCACCTCATGTCTTCGCCTATTCTGCACCGATTTGGATGAAACCTTTTTTTTATTAATTAAAGCACTTTTCTAAGACTGTAATAACACTAAAGTTAAGTGATTCGGTTTTGAAATTTTGGTACCATTTTGAAACTTTGGTGGTGGGTTACGCCTAATTTTTTTCATTTCCACAGAAAAGAAATTTATATTCGTGTTTTTAGGCCATAAGAAAAAAAAATTTATTGCACGCTTTACATAGTGGAAACCCGCCCGGAATTTTATTTGGAACCATTTTCGATAACAGCTTTTAAAATTTTGTTCAAATTTCATATTTGAGTTAAATTGTCCATATGACATCAGATGGCATACCACGTTTTCGTCAAAAAAAAAACGTAGAATAATAGTGGTTTACTTACTTACCGGTTTTTGAATTGACTTTCACGGCTGATTTTGTTCAATATTTACCATATGCAAGGACATGGGATGCAAATTTTTAGAATTTTTTCAAAATAAGTTTTTAGTACTATTGCAAGAAGGTATTTTACCGGTTTTAGAAGCAAGTACGGGCGATCAACAACTTCGTATGCGAAATAGTTTAACACAAATTTCGATGTCGACACACTCTAGGCCCACAAGGATATACTTAAGACCAGTTTAGACACATATGTACATATACATAGCATACCTTCTTTCAAAATTTTAATTCACTGCGACATCTAGTGTTTGTTTTCCTGTGTAACAAGCCCACTGTCCACTTTCCACTTTTACAGAACATTAGCCGGGATTATTAGGGAAGTTGTATGTATGTATATTCTAATCTAATGCAAAATGCAAATGAAGAAGATGCATATTCCTTAATGAAGATTTCCGTTTCGTTGTCATCAAAACGTCTTATCAAGAATTCCTTGAATATACATAAAAAAGAAAGCAAAACTCCTTTGAGAAAGGATAGTATATACCTTTCATATTCGGCACAAAGAGGAGATCAAATGTACAGCAAATCCTTTTTATTATTATCGAAGATAAACTTGACAAATATTCCAACGTTTTAGGAAGTCACGTGCTCGAATCTACCTTGGGACCTTAAGAATATTACGGAAATTAGGTGGTGGATCTATGTAGTAGTACATGCTGCTCTGTTTTCATACGATGCTTACTGTAAGGAGTACGAGTACATACATACATACATAGTTGATGCCTGATTATTTTAGACTTTTATCCTTATTCCAACTGCGGTTAGGTTATGTGCACGTGCCAATAATTTAATAAATGTACTTGCAGCTCCAAATGCACTTTGCGCGCTGGCGGTCGATGTCATTTTCGTTAGAACTTATATGGGTTGGTTGGGCTTGTGTGGATTGTAAATATTTAATTTTGAGTACCGATGTGCGACGGCAAATAGTTTTCTCTAAGGAATTGACGTACGGCGAGTACGCGGCGCTTATGATTTACCGTGGGCAGATGAAAGTCAGAGAATTGTATTGATGTGCATACGGTAATTGAAATTCTTTTATGTGGCATTTGTACTCCTTTTCAATTAACAAGGATATTCTATGTCAATTTTATGACGAATATTGTGGGTGAAATGCTAAGAAATCCTGATTGGGAACGAGATATTGTTATTTAATGCAAGATGGCGCAAGAGTAAACGCCATTTTGGAAGAAGCTCTCATTTTTGCCAATGGCGCCTTATGTTATCGCGACTTTGACATTTTTGAAGTAAACAGAACCGGAATACACGTAAACAAAGCATGGACTGCTATACTCTTTAAGAACGCGGAATAATTGCGTCAATGTTTTCGACAAATAAACGGGCGGCGGTTTTGGAATTTCTTAAATTCCCTCGTGGATTCGCTAGTCATGTGGCACCAACTGGGAAACTCTGTGACATTTAGTTTGTCGCCTCGAGGAGACTGGCTTAACGCGGGACAGTAGCAGAAGTGACCGGCCCCTGAGTAGCCGTTCGATTGAGAATAGAGGGGCCTGAAACGCAAATAAGCATCAATACACGATCTTTACAGCGACTTTTGATAAAAGATGAGGACGTAAAAAGTGATTTTGCCTGCGTATAAATACAACAAAGCCTTCCTAAGCCCCCACATTGATGGGGATGAGGCCCATTCTTATTTATGAGGAGCAAAATCAACCGTACTAAGTCCTAGCGAGAACCAGGCAACGTATTCTAGGTAAACCCTCCTTCGACGACTTGAAAAACAAATCGGACAAAAGGATTAAAGCTCTTCCTCTCTCCTCTATCTGAACTCCACAAGCCGGGTTTAGTATATCTTTAATCTCACCCGATAACGTTATCACACAACTAGGTCACACGAACTGCGGAATCGAAATTCTAGCAATAGCAGATCGACCTACAGGGATACCAAATCATCCTTGAGCCTATCAATGACGCACATAAAAAAAATTCTCCGGGATTATCTGATCGTCACGGTACTAGACCCCGGAAGTCTGGTCTGGTTCTCCGACCGATCGAAGATGGAATCTGTGAATTGTAGCTGGCTTCTTTGGATCCAACACCAAAGTCTCGAGACCCAGGGGATTGTGTCTCATTGTGTACCAAGTTAAAATTTATGCCATTGAGATCGACGCCAAATTCTTCGGACATTCACATGCGGGGCTGGATATGGTTGTCCGTCCCTGTACCCATTCATAAAAGGTTGTACTAAAAAAGGAGCCTTGAGAGAATCCAACCTGGGCAAACACAATGAAGACAATGGACGCAAGTTTCAAAGCCACAACGGACTATGTATAGTCGCCAACAATGATTTCAACATTGATATCCCTATCCTATTCCTAAGCCAAGAAAAGTTGGAGTCAGAAAGTGTACATGGATGAAGATCAAAGGATCTCGATCAACACCGACCGCTCGGAAATGGATATATACAGGAAGGGGAGCAGCTTTTTACTGGAATGCATCGCAAAAACAAGAATCTTGGACCTCAAGCGTGCAGCGTATACCAAGCTGTAGTCCTGACATCTTGCTAAGTCAGTCTTATTATCGACAGAATTCAGTGGAATCAAATCACCATTAGACACCATTCGGTCAAACTTTGTTAGGTTGCTTGGCATAACAATATACATAGAAGGAAACGAAAACGCTTTGGCAAAGATGGAGTCCGCAATGAACATCAGGGAAACGGACACATCCCTACTGCAAAATATGTATGTATAATAGATGGCATAGTCAAAAAAGAGTCCAACTCGTTTTGGCTATCCAGGGAGGACTGTGTCAACTCTCTACAAACTAAACAAAACAAAAACAAAGCGCCTTCTGAAATTAAATCGTTCCTCCATCCGCATTCTTACTGGATTAATCACACGACATTGCGCCATTGGAGTCATGCTCCGCAAATGGAGAGTAAAGTCCGACTATTTATGCAGGAGGATCCAGATCCTTTGCAAACACCACAGAGGTAATGGGAGCTGAAATAGTTTGCAACTCGGTCATTAATGAGGTTTAATTTTTTCCCACACAATAAGAGGATTTCAATGGGTATCCAACTAAACGTGATGACTCCTTTCCATCACATACCCTTCCATATCCTAACTTAGTTAAGCACCTTGTGACTTCTGTTATTCCTTTTCAAAGAGGATAAAATGCGCCAATTTACATTTACAGCGGTGGAAGCCTACGAAAATATTGTTTCAGAGGTGGTTTTGAAATATTTCGAAAAACCATAAATCTAAAAAGAATTATATGCATATGAGTAATTTTGAAGTTTTCAACTGCAGAACTTAAGCAGCATCCTACGTAAAGCAAAACTTTTCAAATCCCAGAATTTTTAAGATAAGTAAATAAATTTTTTGCATTTCTCTAGATTTTTCCGACTTTTGTTGAGCTTTAGAGGCACTGGCCAAAATTTATAAACAATTTTCATAGCCCCATCAGCATCATTATATAGTGTATACGACTGGTTCTACCCTATCAAATTGAATTACGTATAAATTGTGTGTACTATTCATATTTCGTTACTTGCTTTTATGAAAATGAAAAAAAAAAATCCATATCGGCCGGCGAAACATTTCGGAATAATTGTACAAAGTCCATTTAATCCTTTTCTGTATTAAGTTTTCCAAAAGTCTTAGTGGACAGAATACAAGTGCATGAACACGTACTCTATTGTACATGGACTCCCTTATTCATTTAGTTAGAGTTGCTTAGATAGGGGTTGATTGCATATTTGACGATTGAGTAGAACTATACAAAGCAATACATACTTACGTTTCCTACGAAGGGGAAACAATTTATTGTTGGCACTAATGTAAGTAATTGAGTGCGAAAATGCTGTCGCACTTAAAACTCATCCTTTTTGGTTTGAAACTACGAGGACACAATAGAAAAGAATGGTAATAAGCACTCACTTCCTTTTACTGGTAGACTAAGGTTGCATAACGTATACGGGGTGATTATTCACTCAGTCACTTGTCATGGTTTAATTTTATTAGTGTGGCTAAATCACACCCTAGTTGCATTACAGAATACCCACACCGTATCTAGGATAAAAAAAAACGTCTTAAATGCTTCATGTTTGTAGCTGGGGTGCGGTATTTTAAATGCATATGTTAGGTATTGCATATGCTAGTGATTTTATTGATCCTTTGAGAATACCAACAAAGAACCTGTTAAAGAAATTAAAACTTAACTGCGTAGAACTGAGAAATATAGAAGATTTTAGGCGATATCGTAATAAATTCGATTACCGCTAAACGACACTCACCATTCAGTCAAACCTAGAAAAAGCAGCGTATGCCAAAAATCGTGTTTGGCCTCATACACGTAGACTGACAACTTTCCTAGCCACATATTTTTAGAAGAAGATTCGATTCAAGTCTACACCGACGTTTCAAAAATGACCGACGGTGTTTTCCCTAAAAGGCCTAATCCTAACCTCTCTTTCCGTCTTCAAATAATTGTAGCGTGTTCCAGGCGAAAAAATTGCAGTTAAGGGAGCCTTATCTTGACTAAGGAAAAACGTGATATCCGCATCTTTTCAGAAAGTCAAGAAATAATAAAATCCTTGGAATGGGCCTCCCTTAATCCATTAACAGCCGTAGACTGCCGATCGTCTCTAATAGAGATGCCAGAGCAGTTCAATATTCACCTCGGATATTCAACAACTAGCCGGCATGGTTTCCAGTGACGCGATGGGAATGGTCCGCATGGCTCCCTTTACGCAGACACATGCTTCACTTTGAATTTTATTGACTAGGTTGACATTACTGACTTTGTCTAACATTGTCCACCAGACTTTGATTCCGCACAGAAGTATCAGACTTGCTACCACTGTATACAGCCAAGGCATTGTATGAGGCCGAATTTCCCATTTGTGGCACCCGACATTTTTGCAGGAATATAGTGCGACAGCCCCTTTTTTCAAAGCGCTCCTGCGCATTTTATTCAGATTCCTATCACCTATTCAACCCAGGTTCTTGGCGTGATTAGAGGAACTGAGTTATTTTAAATTACTTAGATTTAAGTACCGTACGCATATGCATCCACTCCCACAATTATTTAAGAAATATGCGTAAAGAGTATTGGTGCAGTCACTGTTCCCTGCTGGAAACCATTGGTGATATTAAACTATCTGCCTTACCTGTTTTGTCTTTTTGTAACAACAAATTTCTTGCCGTGTACCATAGATTAGGATAGGTTGGGTTTCGCATAGGGAACGATAGTCCTTTACGCCACATTTAAGTCAATACAGATCCAATGTGATACCTACTCATGAAAAGATATCGCTTACTCATGTGCACAACTCAGCAGTAAAAGTTTAAGTTTGCGTCTTATATTGCGCGTAATACAAACAATCCTATGAACTTGATGAAGTTTCTCAATTCATTTACCATCTTTTCGGATAGTTACTCGCCATTCTCAAAACCCTGCCTTCTAAGAAATTTTTTTTTTTCAGTTTTCAATGAAACCAATATGGGATTCAGAGGTAACCACGTAACGTAGTAGTAGGTAGCGTGTATGCTTGTGACCTGGCCGGCGTAAGTTTAAGCCCCGCCAGGGGAACAAAAATCACAACCACCGAGCGTATCAGAGAAACGAATAAAATCGAAGTTTCTCCAACTACTACAACAATAAGGAGTTGCTGCCTGGAAGTAGGACCATATAGAGCCTGAGTACTTCCGGAATTTGGTTGCGGCTTGTATTAAAAAAAGAAAAAAAACCCATGGATTGTGCACTACGGGGGAGAAAATTCTCCCCTGCAATTAGGCTTCCATGAGTTGTTGAGGGTTCCTTGCAAATTTTGAGGACAAAAATACATTTGTATAGAAAATGGCATTGCTACTGCCTGCACCTACTACACATCTGATATTTCAACAGCGACTCAGTTGGCCTCTAGCAATAAGAAGTGTTATTACAACTAAATCGTTGTTCTATCTACAGTTTTTAATTTCTGATTAAATTTTACTTGTTTTCTGTGATGTGTGTTGTTATTTCAATGCTACCAGATCCGATGTAGGGTAGGATGACACTTTGAATTCTACCTTTTTTTTAATACTCCATTGCCCTGGCCCATTCGATTGTATTTATCACAGTGACACTGTAGATACAAATTCGTCCGAAAAATTATGAGAACGATAAGTTTGCGAGATGAAAATTATTTTTTTTTCCAAAGAGATGTGCACCCAAGTAGGAGGAAGGATTGAATGGATGTGAAATTGAATGCAGGCTTTGTATATCCGCAAATATTTCGCCATAAGAAAACTTCTAGTTTCAGCTAAATAAATAAATAAAATAAATAAATATAGTGCGAAAGCTCGGCAACTAAAACTGCACTCAGACTAAGGGTTGTTGTTGTCTGGTCCTATGGACACATGTCTATTCCATGTGATGCATTCCGAAACTCAGGACGAAAACGGGCTACATCATGCCTCAGAATTCCTCGGAAAGATGAGTGGGATAAGGCAACAGTCTGTACCGAGAACACCATAGTTATCTACACTGACGGTCGCAAATGGACAGGAGTTGGCGTCTACTATGAGGCTCGATCCTTTATTTTTCAAGGTCAAATAACTGCAACAAAACAGGCCGTGGAAGTTATTTGGAAGAGAAATATTTCAGGAGAAATAACAGTATCTATGTTGACACAAAACCGCCACAAATGCGTTGCAATCAATATCGGTAATATCCAAGCTCGTAAAACTGTGTAAACTAAAACTGAACGAGATATCAAGAGCCAATGAGGTGACCCTCTGCAGGGTGACGCGGCATGTGGACATCTCGGGAAACGAAAAAGCGAATGAGCTATCCAAGAAAGGGTCGAATATGCACCTTTCCCATGCCATAGATGAGGCTATTATACTGCTTAATACATCACACAGGGAAATAGACAAAGAATCTTCCGAGAAAGCTAACAAACGTGCTCGTGTCGATTAGATGCATGCGCTATAAGTAGATATTTATGGCCAGTCTACTATATGAAGAGGTCTACCCATCTTCTGAATCTGATCCGCAAGGACATTCGCTTGATGTTGTCATCCTTACCCGACATTGCGCAATAGGAAACTATGCAGCCCGGCTAGGTCTACCATACCGCAGAAAAAGTGGAATTTATTCCTTTAAGTTCTAGATGAGCTACGAAACACTGAGCCAAACAAAATTCTGACGTTTTATTTCTATGTTCCCGTCGTTTCACTATAATGGACTCCGTGTGTCCTCAGCAAACCGGAGGCGCTAAGTCAACTGGGGCACCCCTCGTAAACCTTACATGATTTGCGAGTGTCTCTTGGGGTCAATGTACACTAGATTTTAAAACTTTGATTTCTCTATTTTCTCTTAACAGTCGACCAAACGTCCAACTGGTAGACTTGGATGTAAAGAAGAAAGGTTATCCCCCGTTAGAACTTGAACCTGCAATGAGCGAACAAGCTAATACAGTGGGAGCGTGCCCCAGTAAATTCTTACAAGGTCAACCACCATTATCCTCATAAAAACAAATTGGGACGACATTTTTTCGTGCTGGCAGCCCTGTATTTTTTTTTATGGATTATTACATATTTTACTGCTCTTCTTGTCTTCTAAAAGGTTAACCATCTTGATACGTATTAACTTAAATTAATTAGAAAAAAACCATACAACAATTCTCTTCATACGAATACTGTTCGCGGCATGTGCTGTGTGTATGTATGTACCACAAGCACTTATAACAAACACCTGCCTGTCCTCAAAGCAAGGAGTCCTGAACTCTAATGTACGAAAAGAGGGGGTAAATTAAGCTCTTTATAAGGTAGGGTCTAGGTGGTGAACGATGTAAACAAAATTTATTATTATTATATAAAAGGACCTTGCTCGTTACGTTAATTTCTTGTGGAACTTGCTTTCAATTTGGTGTCCTTTTACAGTACTTTATAGGTGTTTTTATGTGCTGGCCATTCTTAAGCGAGTATAATTAAATGTGACACTCCTGTTCAGGCAAACGGAAGGATCCTGACGACCGGCAAGACTTGTTAGTTACTACGTATAAGAGGGGACTCAGAACAACACCTTTTTCTTTTCTCGTGAGCAAATTCTAAAGAGCATACTGTTATCCGTAGAATAAATGAATCATTGGATCAGAATGAGATTAAGTAATCGTTTTTTTTTTCGCTTAAGAATTCATGTGGTTGGTAATTTTCTCCTCATATTTGTCGCTATGACATTGGCTTGTCAAGTTATGGCTGCGAGTTAGTTTAAATGTGCATATTTAAGGAATTTTAAATACACTTTAGGGAATGGTGGAGGACTTAAGGGAGTAGTTGGAAAGTAAGAAGACGCTAGGGGATGCTAGCATCTCCTAGCACCCTCGAAAGGGGTATAAACAAAAATATATGTCTTGAGAGATGATTTTACTAAGCATCAAGTCTAATGAGGGATAATATGAAACCCGAATGAGTTTGTAGGCGTTTCTCTTTAGCGATGACATCCTATCTAAATGGCATTTCTCTAATAGTTGAATAGGTTTTCAAAAAGGTGAACAATTTCGTTACTGTCTCTATAGATTTTCTACGACTAAGGTATAACAGAACCACTTTTGTTCAAAATACGTACCAACACGCACAGGACTTATTCAAGGAGATTGCCTACCAATTTTGGAAAAATTGTCAAAATAAGTTACGATTTTGTCCTTGCTTTTATTTAAAAAGGACAGTTTTGTCTAAAATTTAATTTCGACTTAAGTCCTTGCAAGCGAAAAACACGTGTCTCCAGTACCACCTCCAAAATTAAGGCTCTTCTGCAGAAACAATGCGAAATTGTGGGTCGAAATGGAGACACTTTAGCGAAAAATTCTTTTAAGATATTCGGTCCAGTTTGCGTTGACGGGCTTTGGAAAAGAAGATTCAACCACGAAATATGCGAGCTGTACGAAAAACTGCGTATCGGTCGCCCAAGATGACTAGAACATGTAGAACGAATTAACCTTAGGTAGCGCGCACAAGTAGAAGGGGACCTCAACATGGAGTGCGCTACTGAAGGCAGTTAGCTAAGAACAGAGCTAACTGAAGAGGCTTGTAGGCTGAGGCCCAGGTTCACCCCGTAGCCCCACCTAAGCAAGTATGTTCGACCTAGGCGTACATTTTTTTTCACGTAGAAAGTAGATGTGATGTAGTTTCCTGACGAAGGAATTATGTTTTCTGAATTTAATTTTTAAGTAAATAGATACTAATTATACAAATAAACAACATAAAGTAGCCAAGTACTTGCTCTTACTTCATGTTTTTGTGTAAATATATCCACTGCTCAAGTACATTGACGTAGCAGGTTCCAATAGCAAATGTCCGCCGAAGCACTGTGATGGCACATGTTACCAGCGGTTAGCCATTGATGCATGTGATTACCCATATTTTGAGCCGGGTATCATATCCTATTAAGTACCATTCACCGATAAATTGAATAAAGTACTTACACAAATCATTCCATTTAAATCTCCGCCAAATCTTACTCTCCATTTACACATAGAATAAACAATTCTTTTCAACCACCCCTCATTCACAGCAGTCCATCTATTGAGGGAAATGTAGTTTATTTTGCAAACCAGTTGGGTTCTGGTGAACATTATCGAAGCGACTGCCGAGCGCACTCTAAATGAATTCACCCTCTCTTCTCTGGCGTTCTGGTATGTGTTTAACCATAGCAGAGCAGATTTTTGTAAATAAATAAAAATGAAAACACTACAACGTGACATCCAGGATATATTTATGTGCATGACAATTCCTACCCTTGCAGCCCATACAGTATTTTTTTTTTTTCATGCACTTCTTGCCGAAAGGACGACATAATATTTAAGGATTACTGATTACCAAAAGCCTGACAATAATACCCGCCGATGACATCCGGACTTATTCAGCAGGGGTGTGGCGCAAACCGAGTGCTTGTAAAGTGATCATTTTATTTAGGGCACTTAACACACTATCCAAGCTATAAACAAATTACTGCACTTGCTTTCGGTAAAATGGGTTTCTTTGTCTGAAGGCAAAGTACTTTGAACAGATGTAGAGAATGGATGGATAGCTTAAGTGTAGAATTGACGTTTTGTCATTACTCAGATCGCTTTAATATCATTCTCTTACTGACGAAGCTATAATGCTATATGTATATATATGTTTCAAAATCTATTGTTGCACATCTCGAGCGGGTGAAAGTTCTTTCAAAGTTACAGTAAAATATTCTAAATCTTTTAAGTAATTAAGGCGAATATCTTCTCTATCGAAATCAGGGCGATTAGAAACCCTATCGACACAGTACTTTTCAACTTTCTAGTATTAATGAATACAAATTGTATTCAATCAGATAAATAAATCGCTAGAGCTGAGTCTTAAGCTCTGCAAGGATAAGACCTTTCAAATTATAGCGTTCTACATAAAATTATTGCCAATCGGCGCAGTCCACCTCGAGTCACTCAACTGACTGCAGGCTTCAAACCCGAAACATAGGCTCCTCGAAATAGTGGAAAAAACTTAGTCGCCAGCGCGCAGGGAATTGTGGATTGATTTAAGAAGCACTTCCAGCAGCTACTCAATAGGCATCAAACAGAGAGATTGCCACTACAAGAAGAGAGCTTGGAAGCTCCACCTTGGAACTTTCCCTAAAGTGCAACGAACTTCGACAAGGAGGTGCTCCGTCATACGATTTTTTTTTTTCAATTTATTGCTGAAGCAGATAGTACGGAGGCCTGGTGCCAAATCGGAAGGTACTATATTTCAATCCAGTTGCTGGGATGCGCAGATAATTTGGACATCATCGAAATCAAGAGGGAGTAAATCAAGAAGAGCGTCTAGAGCAGAGCCAGGCGTATTCGGGAAGGTTCCCATGCAGCCGGGAGAAACTGATTTTTGAGACCTTTTTCGGTGATAAGCCACATGTCTTGGCAAAAACACCCATATACTCCCAGAAGACTGAGAGTGCCTTGAACGTCAACTACCATGCACCTTAGCAGTGGAGACATAACCACTTTGCGGGCAGCCTTAGTTTACACTCGCCATACTACAGGGGCCACAATCTGCATCTACGACCAAAGTTCTGTTTATCAGCATTGCCCTAATCCACAATACCAATGTCTCATGAACCCTGTGTTGCCCAGCAGAGTCACACATGAACGTCACACATGCCAAACGTCGCATTGCCGAAAGCGCCCTCTATGACCATAAAGATGACCACAGCGTAGATATTCTTTCCTGTCAAGCACGCATTTAATTCTAGCAATTATGCTTTGAAGCGCAGTCTCGCAGGACTCTGCATGTTGCATCTTAGATAAAGGATACATCTTCAGTGCGAAACAACGCACATGAATCTCGACTAGTCTCTCCAAACTTTTCAGCAAGAAGGAAGACAGACTTATAAATAGGTCTGAAAGCGAGGGAATAGCCATCTCTAGAATTTTTGGTATGAAAGCCACTCGAACCGTTCGCCACGCCATCGAAATATATATGTATCAGTGACAGACACGCAGTGAAGATTCTATTCAGAGTTGGTTGCAACTGGTTTATACCCTGTTGCCGCAAAGCCGGGTACACTCCATCGCTACCAGGCGATTTAAAGCTACTAAAGGATGTAACAGTATACTAGCTGCGCCAAATTTTACGACTTAGATTAAGCTCAGCCAGGTTAATTGAGCCAAGCTGCGACCACAACGTTACCTGGTTTCATGGAAAATGCGACTAAAATCTCTTCATCTCAGTATGGGTTCCGTCTGATTTTCTACGTGATTCCAGATTGGTTGGTTTGCCCAGTTTACTGGTTTCACCGAGTGTGTCCATCTTTTCACAGAAATCTTTAGCAAATGCACTTTTCGGCAGGCGAATTGGCTTTTTATAATCTCCTCGTTTGGATCGGGAAAGGTTCCAGTCTTCATCTAGATCAGAAGAAACATCTGTCGAAGTGAGTTACATTTTAATAAAAAGTAAAAATACCCAACAAATATTTACAAATTCGTGACAAGCTTAAAAGACATTCATTTTGGCACAGCATTGGACAACATGCACATGTGAATAATACTTAAGTCTGATCGTAGATCTCTTTTAAATTTTGTAAGGTCAAAAAACCATTCCGTGCTGATTTAATGGCTTCAATTAAAACACATTCTTTTTTCCTATAATGCGTGCTTTGTCGAAACTTCCTCCCCATATCGTACCGCACCTATTTTTGAACAAAAAAAAAAATTTGTATTCCATAGGAATATAGTTGGCGTTTTGAATTGAAAGAAGATATAATTACCCAATATCATTCAGCACTTTCCTAAAAGAAGGCTTCTTCACTTTTGTATATCCTCGTAGGTATGTAATTTCATGTCACGTGAACTTTACACCTTGCCATCTGTTGTACATTACTGCATTGACCCCTGATATGAAAAATTGCGTGACAGGAAATCATTTATTTTCGTAATGAAGGGTATGTTTTTAGATGGAATTACTTCGCCACTTTAAGGGCTTGTTTTGATGTGTTTTTTAAGGGTGTATTATGCAGACTTAAATAGAGCACGCGCCACAGTTTACTACTCTCAACATTCCACTTTTATCTGTTACTTTGGCTATTATCTAATTAAGTTAAATGCAAATAGAAACTTTTGGTTTAAGCATCTGAACATTTTTTGGTTATTTTAAGTCGTCTGGTTAATAAATAAAGTGCACGACTGTTTTGCATACACTCGCTCAAAAATGGTGTTTGAAAATAGAGCGCACCATTTAAGCGAAATTAAGCGAAAAAATGCACACAGTGCGCAATTCGTCAAAAATTAAGATTTGTTTGTGGTTCTTAAATGAGTTTTCCAAGAAACTCTACGTTTTTCGTTGAACAATTCTGCAACTTAGAAGTTTGGGCAGTGTATTGTGCACTTCCGTTTCCAGTTCCAGATCCCTGCGGATAGTCATGTGCTGTGATGATCCTGCCTAATACCGACAAAGCTTTCTGCTCCAGTTGGAAATACATTTTTACACAGCTCTCTAGTGTTCATCCACGTGTTCCTGCACTGAAGTGGTGATTGCTTCCGATGTTTGTGCTAGATGACTTCAAACTTGTTGGTGCACTCAGGGATAATTCACCCTGTCAGTATTGTACCTGGGTGTGCAAATATGCAACTTGATGATGATGATGCAACTTTTTCTGTTAACGGATTCCGTACGAACACGTACTCATACAAGAGCTGTAATAAGATGGTGGTAACGTACTAAAGTGCCGTTCACGTAAAATCTGTACGCTTATATGCTATTATATCTTTTTAACCAACACTTCGAGAAAAACAAATAATACATCAAATTAAAAGTTGTTTATTAGGCTTAAAAATAGTATTAAAATTAATCTTATATTTCTTTGCCGTGTAAAAAATTTCGGGTGTTTTTCTTGATGGACCCCATAAGCTTTTGAACATCTTTCCTGCTGACTTTTGCTGCAACGTGGTTCCATTTAATTAACATTGAATGTAAGTTCATCAACTTTTAAGGCACCGGACGATTGCCAAGTGGATTGGATGACCGCTGCCGGTGGGTAGATACCCAGCTGCTCTTGCTGCATGCCTCAAACAGAGTGCCTCCAATAACAAGGCAATTGACGTTGCAAAAATTTAAAAATCATACATCATTGACTTTACTCCTGGGAATCCCGTAACCCGTTTGAAACTCGTCTTATCACTTCCTACCTTGGCATTCAATTTTTCTATTGACAATGCCTCCTTTTGGCCTGGTGCTGAGGGTAGCACTCAACTATAGAATCCATCCTTCTGGTCGTCAGTAGCGGCTTCTGAATCTCTCCACTCTGACCATCAATATCCTGCTGTAACATAAATCGATCGATCAAAAGCAAACACCTTTTCTAACTGAAGCTAGACGCAAATTCAAAGATTTTCCTACGTCTATGGGCGACCGAATTTATTATGTCAAGCTAATAAAGTATCATTCACTTTGCTCACTATCATCAACGAACGCAAAATATTCAGCACAACCTGCGACAATAATTAAATAGCAAAAAAGTAGAAATAATTGCTATCGCCAGGGACTCTATTTCGAGATATCCAGGAAATTTACTACATACGCTCAGGTTTCCATGATATGAGACTCTTGCGCGCGATTAGAGTTAGCAGCAGTACAACACTGGATTCTCGATCGCTTCCTACTAATTTTCTTTAGTAGAACACGACACTGCTTTTAGTTTGGAAATAGTAATCAGGTCTAAGCAATTTGTTTCATTAAATCCCAAGAAGGAGGAATCTGGTGTTTTGCAGAGCTCTAATCCAGAGTCAAAGATTGATTTAACGTGCCAGAAACCGATTGCTGTCTTCATAGCGAAAGGTCGTCAACAAAGTAAATTTCCATTTTCAAGACATTATTTTACACTTAAAAATGTTTACAGTCGGAGTGCTACTGTATCTACAGGCCCACTGAAACTTGTGAAGCAGGAAGTTCGTGGTGCGACCTCTCCTTTTTCGCAATCGCCGAAGCAATTCCCAGGTAGCATCTCGGAAAGGTGGAAAAGATCTTTTAATCGAAGCTCCAAGATGATTGACTGCAGTGGCTCTTTCACGTCATTTAGCGATTCAACATCCAAAAGCCAGTGCCTTCCGTATAAAAGTTACCGCCTAAAAGAATAATACCTAATAACGCTGGCCACTCAAGATTGAAAACATAGACTACAATCCGTCGAAACTGAGATTCGACTGTAACTTCCGAAGTAGAATCCCTGCGGGCAGTGAATAAGACAACAATTCCACCTTGGACAGTAGTGCAGTTCACTTCTAAACAGACGGCTCGGAGATGGAAAGCTCTTATGATTATGTTTAAATAGCAAAAACTCGGTATAACCCTTACTATATGCAAACATCTACTCCAGCTGGACGCTTTTAGCAGGACCAACCATGGATGGTAAAATGGTTTCACGTGTCCCATATCTAAACAGATCTGGCGTAAGCTGAATCAGAAACGTAGTGCCGGATTGGTTTTACTAAAGCGACCACAGATCAGATATGTAATCGGTGTCCTCACATGACACTGTCTGATAAGTCAATATGCTCAAAGGTTGGACCTCTTTTCAAATGACTTCTGCAAGATATGCAAGGACAAAGAGAGAAGATGCACCACGATAAATCTATGGTATTACAAAGGACCTCATCTAGACTTAGTCAGTCATCGCCATTTAAGACTTCACATATATGATCTCTCCGGATTTAGACACTGCCTGTGTTTTGAAATTGTGTTGAGGAGTGAAATAACCCTAAAACATTTCGGAGTTGTCGTCATCTTTTCTGCTTCTTGTGGATTCCATAAACGACTCTATCATCTTCTACAGAATCGTTTTGCTATTATATTCGATTCAGAATATCAAGTGGACCATAAGACATCCTTTACTGAACAGTGGATACCATTCACTAAGACTACTTTCTAAAATACAAAGAATACTGAATGTCTTAACCGAAAGAATTTGTTCAAAAATGCTCTGTATGCTCCAAGATGAACATGTGGAGAAATTTCTCCGGATCCATAAGAAAATTGGTACGACGGCTTTTATTAAGAACGCTGGTAGTACGCAGATCTGAGGGTCTTTTTACGAGCACCCTCCTTCCCTACTGTCAGGAAGTGTCACAAACATGATCGTTGGCCCATTTAATATCGATAATTTAGAACAACAACACATTAATTCCTTCTGGTCACTTAGGACAGCAATGGTGAATCCAGGAAAAAAGTTGTTTGTTGATGAAAAGTATGCAAAGAGAGTGCTAGACCGTGCGGGTCCCTTGACTCAGTATAATTGCGTAGGACAACGGATCTGGAAGTTCATGCTCGAATCCTAAACAAAACCAAACAGTTTTCCGCCTCTCAGGCTCTCCGTTAAGCTATAGATACTTTCCATTCGAATATACATATGTATCATCTAAAACACAATTGATTGGGATAATGTAGGCCGTTAAAACATATAGGGAAGCATACATACATCATTTTTTTTATGTATTTATGTGCCAGACAAAATAAGCTGTCATCCATTCCATTGAAAGCTTTGAAATGTGTGTAACAATGTAATTGCGGACTTTATTCTCTAGATCACAGAATTTGCGGATGAAAAATAATACACATCAGAGTAGTGTACACAGATCTCTTCAATAAGATATTCACCTCTCCCTTAGCCTTTCTCCATATAAAATATAAATGCTAGGATTAATCTTAGCAGTCATCGAAAGCAAAAGAAAGGTCGGTACAAAGCACATTAAGGCGGCGTTGCCTTGCCAGTCATACCTAAGGCTTCTTGTCATTGACGAAATGCAGAAAGGCCATTACGATTCAGAGCAATCACCTACGCTGTTTATGTTTCCATGTCAGTACCAAGTACCAAGCTACGAGTAAGTACATAATGTAGAATGACTTTTATTTCATAAAAAAATGTAGGTTTACGGTTAAATAAATACGTGAAAATATGTTATTTTATTTTGTTTGTATTTCTTTTTATTTTGTTTTATTAATATTTTCTCCTAGAACGTACATACGTCTGGTAGTATTTAGTTAACGACGAAACCTTCAAATCCCAAGGCTAGGTTAAATATATGGGCGCCTTCTGACCATCACTGCTCACTGATAAAGAGTTTACCTTAGGAACCAGTACACCAAAATAAGAACCACCCGACCCAGATAAGGATTGAATCTCAAGAGGTCTCTCAGCTCAATGTTATTATAGTTCTCCAGCTTTGTGAGAAACGGTGCCGTGACATAAGGCCAAGTAACATAGGACCAAATTTTCAAATTTGGCCTTATGGCACTTTCGGAAAGCGACATAAGGGCAAATTTGAACATTTGGCCTTATGACACTTTCAAAAAGCGTTTTTTGAGACAACACCAAATGTGTTTTTTTATTTTTTCAATAACACAGCCGGTGTTTACTGATGCATTTATGATTTTGAGTCGGACAGAAGGCAATAATTACTTTATGGTCTTATGTCCATCCCATCGAGATATAAGTCCACAATTTGTTTGATCTGCAATGGGACATAAGTCCACAAATTTTGAGAATGTAACATGTCAAATCAAAAAGACCTATCTATATGCCGCGTTACGGCACCCTGAGCACCTGCATGTGAGGCCGAAGACCGTCCGGTGTATGAGTCGAGGAAATGTCCATAGTTTTTTTATTAGAGCGTAGCGAGCCAACCTACCCCAACTTAGTTTTGAAGTGACTAGCGGCGAAAGCCTGATTATCAGGGTGGGTGAGCTTGCTACGCTTGCTAAAAAAAAAAAAAGAATTTTGACGTTTTCTCGAATCATACACCGGACGGCCTTCGGCCTCACATGCAGGTGCTCAGGGTGACGTAACGTATAGTTAGTAACATATAGTTCTATCTATCTTTTTATTTGACAAATTCGGAAAATGTAAACATTTAGCTCATTGCACTAACTCGCTGCGTGCTCCTTTTGATTTGTAAGGTATTTAAACTTATTTAATAAAACATGAAACTATGGCCTTATGTCCCTGCGGTGCCTTGCACATAGGACTATATTTAAAAATATGGCTCTATTAAATAAAAGTATTGAAAACATCAAGTTATTTTGTCTTTAATAATTTTAAACTTCTCAGAAGCGTTAATGGAGCGTATTATATTAATCAGGCACAAATTTTGAGATTTGGTCTTATGTCACGGCATTGTAAAAAACTACCATGAATCCCCGAGTGTTAAAATTTTTCTTTGAGAGAGGGCAAGACATTGGCACAGAAGACGACAGATAAATTCCATTTCTTTTTCGTCCTCGTAGCGTCTGTAATAGTCGCTGTGATGTACCCCTACACGCTTCGCATGCACACCTATAGCACAGTGCCGAGTAATGATGCCGGAGATGATTAGTGCATCACGTCGACTATGTGTGACGGGGGTAAGAGATATCTTTTTATTGTTAGCTGATCATAAGGTCCTAGCCGTTACGCATGGGTTTAGTTGTCTTCTTCATTGTCTTTATGGAAGCCTTCTTTTTCGATGTGTCTTTTTAATTGGAGATGTGCAGCATCGACCTCTTCCTTAAGAGTTTATCAGCCCTTTCATCAGTTGGGATTTCTACATGCTCTGGTACCCAACTTAGGGTCACCGCATAAGCTCTGGATATCTCATTTAAATGTTCTTTATAAATTCTTTACATATAAGACTATATTTAATTCTTTTTGGAACCGGAGCCTTAACGACTGCCTAGATCTCTGTGTAGATAGATTTTATTCTGCCGACGACAACACTTTGCTCAAGAATAATTTCACTTTTCTGAATAATGGCCCATTTGGCTTGAAATGCACTGCAATCATTGTTGATTTTCAAGAAACGGTTTAGTTTTGGCAGTAAGTCCCAGTGTCCATCTTAGAATCGTCAGTAAAGAATGCCATTTCCTTTTTATCAGTAACTTTCCGGTCTCTCTAGTCATTTCTGTCAGAAATTCTGATAGCGGATCTCCTATTAAAATTATCAACGGGGTCATATGATCAGTTTATGTCGACCTATTTAGTATAGTATGAATGCATGACCGTAGTCCACCCTTAGTCTCACACCGATTTTGATCTCTACACTGCTGTTGTACAGATCTAGCGGAATGAGATTGAGTACGGCACCCATTACCGCCCTGGATGCGCTCTGGATCTTGATAAGGTTCAAAATCTGATATTGCATCTCAAGAGAGTTTCTCCAAACTATTTTGATAAGCCTTACTGCCACACGATCTATAGCCAGTGCACCACAGCTGGTTTGAAGGCTTGACGGAACACTTTTTACATGAATAGAAGGCTATAGAGAAATACTTTCCTAATGCATTCATCAATCTTCTCCTTCCGGTTTAGTTTGGAATTCAGGTAACGGAGCGGTAGCAATTTTGTTGATGCAATTATCGACTAGTAACAGCGCCAAGTTGAGCCGTTCGATTAGGACTGGGAAAAATCTTCCCAAAACTAGGATGACTACATCGTCAGTATAGGCCGTCACATTCAAGTCGCTGTTTTATAGTATTGCCAAGATATCGTCCGCCACAAGAAGCCAGGTAAGGGGTAAGACGACTACACCCTGGAAAGTTCCTCTGCAGACCTTTTTCCTTCTGTTTGTATATTTCATAGTTAAGTTTACAATTGAGCATTATACCTATCCAGCAGCATAAGTCAGTACTGAGTTGAGCTCTGTGTAGGCTGTTTGAGATCACACATGCTGACTACTGGACCCTTCAGGGTTAAAGGCAAATGAAAAAGTTCTTCAAACCCAACCAATACAGGCCAAAGCTTAGCTCGATCTCAACAGCGACTTAAGAAACATAACGGACTATCTTACGAGACAATGGGTCGTAAGCAAAAAGCATTCGCTCAGACTCAAGTCTCACTTTTTATAGCTTAAGCTCGGGTTCTTATGCAAAAAGAAAATGAGACACATCTCAGAGACTGAGCTTTTGCTAAATGGATTAGACAGTTCTCACGCTTTGATTTCTCGTATGCAAAAACATTGCAATGTCTCAAAACTATGAGATAAAGCTAATAAAAAGTCAAGACTAGAAATTTGATGTCTCATTAGGTCAAATGGCTGCGTATTTGAGCGCTCTCGGTGAACCTGCACAAAATCGGGACTCCAAAAGTTTATATCGATCTAATTTGATGCAAGTATGTAGATTGGATAGTTGATCACTCTCTAAGACAAGATAATGGTTTTCTAAAGACTTATTGAAGATGCTGGACTTGACATAGCGGAAAAGATTTTGTAATAAGTCAATCCATCGTTACCCGAAGAGCTAGTGAAATTGCGATAGATACTGGAAAAAAATGAAGACTGGATGAAATTCCCTTTGAGTACGGTGGAATATGACCCTGAAATGCTCTTATGACAGCTGAAAAACAGATTTCCATCATGTATTGGAGCAAAAGACTGCCTGCATGTTCGGATAAGTAAGCCGTAGCACCATCGGAGAGAGTATGTAAACAGAAAAGGGAAGCTTATAGGCTCTTATTAAGTGTAAATGATTGTAGTTGCGATCTTCTTCCAGGTTTTAATCCAATCAACGTGCAACCGACATGCAAAGAAGCCATTTAATAGCGCGGATTTCTTGTGGCTCAGCTCGGTTCATGATCTAACCACTAATTAACATTTATTTTCATTAAGTGCACTTTTTATGTCCATTTCTTCTTCACTACAGCCTTCAGTGAACTCATCTTTGCAATTGTTCAGCAATCAAAAGAATGAGACTAAGTCGAAGAACTGAGACAAAGGTTCTGCATATCAATTTGAACTTTCGCTTATTGCAAATGCTTAATCGTGATACCTTTCGCTCCGTCTCACATCTCAGTCTACTGAGACTGAGCGAAAGCTTTTGCATACGACCCAATGTTCTCTTATACTTATACAATCTTCCCAAAATAAAATTGTCAGACACTGATATACACCGACTCTGTGTAGATAGAAAAAAAAGATTGCAGAACATATTCTTTACGTTTGTCCAGGAGCTGCAAGAAAAGAAATAAAAGCTTTTGGGGCAGTATAAAAGATCTTATAGGTCGCAGTGCTCATTAAGAGCCCTAGTATAGTAAGGTAACCTGTAAATTTTCACTTGAGCTACAGGACAATAGTTTCAGATGATCCTAGCAACATCACCGGTTGAATGTTTTTATTTCTTGCTGCCTAGTATGGAGCAAATGATTTAATTGCTCATACTATCTTATGTTCATTAATTATTTTCGTGGTTTCCGCATCCATTCCAGCCACAGTCTTTAGAATAAATAAACTATCGTAAGAGACACACTTGCAGCCAGGAAAGTGAGTGCTCATGATTATGTCCATCATCTGCTCGTATGACTCGGTCCAAATACCATCGCTTCTCCTATTAGTAGATGCAGGCGGGGGTAAGTTCCAAAAACGCTCTGCTTACTAGGAAGAAGTCGCTACCATATTCAAGCTTCCAAGAATCAGTGTAGTTGAGTTGAAAACTTTGCAGGCGAAAAAGCATTAGCTGAGTGGTTAGTCCTTTGAATTACTGAGCGGAAGTGTCAATGTTCGAGTCCCCGACAACACCAACATATTCATGGTTCCATCTCTCGCGAATGTCTGACAAACGTCCGAGCTTAATAATATACGAAAGTTTCTCAACTAAAAAAAAGCCTTCCTATGGCTGATATGGCTCTATGGGCGAAAAAATATAACACGCACAAGACGAATGGTCGCAAAAAGCAAGGCACTTGACCACATACTCGTACGATTTGTTGCGCCAAATGTTTGTTTTTTTATTACTTTGAGGTAATCTCAGTTCCACCAAGTTTTCTTCTACAATAAACCAGTACCTATTTGGTGCAAGTCCATAATTCTGTCGGATAGTAGACAATATTGTGTGTATAGTTGAGGTGTTTCAGATAGATGATCACGCTCCATTAGATTCCGCCACTTCTTGTCAATAGAGTGCTCCGCAGAACAAAACTGATCACCACCAAAAAGAGTATTGGTGGTAGTATGCAACCTTTCCGAACGCCGCTTCAAAGCTCAAACCTACGACAACCTACCCCTATGCAGCACTTGCTTGCACTTGCAATGAACAACAGGTGTAGCGGAGATATTGCATATTCGACGCAGGTATAAGGTGGTCAAGGCAGGAGGATTCCGAACGGAAACCTGCTTATTCACTGTCGAGAGTACTTTCCATATGTACCTTAATGGGTTCGATAAATATGTTGACTATTATTTTTGAAACTGCAGAAAGCATGCGAATGCTTCTCCAGTTTTCACACTCTGTTTAATTGTCTTTCGTTGAAAGCTTCCCTTCCTCCATAATTCAGGGAAGACGCCCGTGTCTCAAACCTTCTTCACTAATGGTAGCAGCAGGTCCGCGTTATTGCGGCTGAAGCCTACTAGAATTTTACATAAATTATATTGTTCAAAAGTTTATATTATGTCGAATCTATGCCTACCGTTCTATACTAGTCGGCTTAAAAATGTCATAGCGCCTAAAGGCTTGACATAGACGAGGCCCTCATGATATTTTTGATTTAAGCATGGCGTCATAACAATAAATCCTTTATCAATGACAGCAGAAGCTCACATGCGTTAGCTAAGATGCTATGCTACCAGTTTTCAATAAAAAAAAAATCATTTGCATGCATTTGTCTACTGTCTATATACATATGTACATACATAACTCTTACAATTCTCGAATTTAATGCCGGACAATATTCACAATGATAAAACCGTGTATAGACATACTCGTTCGAGTATTTAAGTCTTCATACATTTCAATTTTAAAGGTTTCTTTTGGCTGAAACCAAGCATAACGCAACAGGGGGTGGTGGATTTGTTGCGGGTTTCATGTATGTAATTCACTTCATCCCGCACAAATGCGTGAGATAAAAAGAAAAAATACACAATTGTCTACGAATTATACTGGAAAACGGTTTCCCTGCAGAATATACAATATGGCCCCAAATATTGTATATAGCATTATATGCATTACATCCCCTAAAATAAGACAAAAAAAAAAGATATCTAAACGTGGGTTTCATCCTCCGCCATCAGAGATGTACATATGTACAGTGCCTGCCTTCAATGAACTCTAACCTCAGCTGAATTTCCGATCATCAATGGAGTCCTTTTTTTTTTTTTGCTTTCATACACGTATTCCTTCTACTTTTGTTTTTTAATAAACACTCCTATTAAGAAATCGTTTGGGGGTGGTTAGTTTAAATGTGAGGGTTGAAGAATTTAAGTACACGGGGTTACCACCACTAACACCAATTCCAAAAAAAAAAAAAAAGCACACAACACTAACGGCCCTCTCTTGTATGGTGACTGTAGTGTATATTTCCCTCCTTCTGAAAAGCCTTTGTTACCTTTTACATAATTTACTGAAGGTTTAGGGATTATCATAGTTGAATTATCTTACATTTTACTCTGTCATAGTCCTAACCTACCCACGATACGGTAAGAATAGTATATATAGGCACATATAACCCCATTTATTAAAAAGCCACTCCCTTAAAATGTAACCCAACAACCAATCGAGAATTGTATTATATTATGTTTGTATTATGCGCCCTCTCTGTACACCAGATATTATTTTAGCTGAAAGGTTGGAAAACATTGAAAACCAGAGTGCACCATACGTAATGTATGGTCGGTCTACTGGAAATTCAAAAGGGGGAAACAATTTAAGGGTAGGGCCAAACGCACCCCTCATTTTCCAATTTTCCATGAAACTTGGAACACAACACTGAAGTACATCATCAATTTTTTGGCATTTTTTCTAGTTTTCCTTTAGTCTCTATCATGACATTGACTACGTGGTGAGAAGTTTAAGCGCGCATATTGCAAAATGTCAGCGGTTGACTTTACGGTATAGAAGAGAAAAAATATTAAAAAAAAAAAATTATTTACGATTCGGTAGTAACAAGTATCGTAATACTTAAGTATATGTTGGCCTAACTATAATATTGTGGGGGGTTAAAGTTACGAATATTATTTGACGAACTGTTTTAAAATGTAAAAATTAAATAATTTCAATAAATTACTTCAATTGCTTATAGTTCCAAGTCTAAATGTATTTATGTTGCAATTCAGAACTAAAAAGCTAATATTTGGAAATTAGAATAATACAATGGAACTATTAAAGCTAATGATGTACAAAAGTGAATTTTTAAGTAGTTGCAAAAGTGAAGAACGTGTTCCACCAATTAATTTGGATCAGTTACCAGTATTTTTACTATGTAAGTAGAAATTAATTAACAATATAAGAACACATTCTTATACGGATACTAAATGGTTAAAAATTAAAACAAACAAAATACATTTAAACTGTGTTTGTCGCATGGAACAGTTCAAATATGGATATTTTCGCTCGTTAAAGTGACAGACGTTGGTTGGATTTGACTTAAAACTCGGATTAAAGTTCTTAAATTTGACACCAAGCAATATTTTTAATTCATATTTACCAACGAAAAGATTAGAGAAACAACTTGCTTATGCTTTATGCTATCCAACGCCGCGCCGTTGTTATTAACGTGATTACGCCACCTATATTGTACCTAATGATGGCCTTGGTTGGCATACTATTGCCGATCTACGCATACAGACCTCGCCCCAAAGTGTAGCGTTTTTCAATATGTGAGGGAGCTGTTATCAATGACATTTCAATCTAAATCACTGATCTCTGTCGTTTTTATATTGAATGTGACAGATGTACATACGCCTTAACTTACGCGCCTTTTGGGACATTGTTGGAAACTTAACAGGCAAAATGAAGAATTTTTTGAAGTTTACTAAAATAAGTCAGTTTTCATTTTTTTTAAGTTTTTGGTGTTCTCTACCATTTTTTCTTAGACGACCACGACCAATGCAAATATTGAGGCAGTGAAAACCGGATTCTAGCAATTTTGCGCTTTTCATTCAAATATTTGGTTATACCATTGTGCTGCCACTAGGTAGAGGCAGTTGGGTCACTCTGTCCGCTCTTGGAACCAATTACTTTTTGTTATGAAGTTGTTTATGTTACCCATAGAGGAATTATTAAGATCGTTGAGACCATAGTAAGTGTAGCCTTCCTAATGTTAGCAACTGCAGGACACGTGCACAGGAAGTGTAGGTCTGTTTCTTCTTCCTCCTCGTCTCTGGAACTCCTGTAGAAGTCATTATAGGGGCTGCCCAACCTTTGAGCATGTCTGCCTATCGTGCAGTATCCGATTATTACGTTAGTGTAGAGAGCGTTCTGCTCTTATGCTTAAGAAGTCGTTAGATCTCCTTTGGTCTAATTTTGACCATTGTTGCTTGTCAATAAGGCATTGGCAAAGTTTGCTCCATCTGTGGTTAGCTTTATTTAACGCATCGGCGTGGATGAGGAACTTAGCATAAGGCATTGGTGCGTCAGTATTGGTTATAATTATGGTATTGTATACCGGAAGAGCCTCGTCTAACCAATCCTTCAGCCACGCAGTTCCCCGGGACGTCACAGTGAAATAGTGCCCAGCAAGGGGTAAGGTTGTACTGTCCTGCTAAGAGATATGCGGCTTGGCGAATAGCAATAACTTCGGCCTGAAAGAAGCTGCACTGGATGGGTCCAAAACCCGGCCGTAAAGATAGACAACGAATCATTGTGTAGGGCATCGCGTTGCGTCCACTCTGATCTGTCCGCTATTGAGAGTTTGAAACCTTGCAATAGACAAGCGGTAACCTTGGGGAGATCACGTTGCATCATAAGTAAGCTTACACGACCAGTATCTTGGTCTTTCCATAGGCAAGAGTTTCTCAGTCGAAGAGCAGTGCTGGTAACCATTTACTTGCTGACGGTGTCTATCGGGAGACGGTGAAGCGTGGTTTGAAGCGCCGCTATTGCAGAGGCTCTCACCGCACCCGCGCCCGCACCCGCATTGCAGAGTCTCTCACCGCATACTGAGGCATGCCCCTCGTTGAACTTTTTCCAATTGTTTCAAAGTGCAGCTCCTCTTCAAGGCGGTCCATCACACCATTGCGCCGTACAAGAGAATCGGGCTTACCACTGACGTGTATAGCCAATACATTATGCTAGGTTGTAAGGCCCTCCCTTTGAACGTGTGGATACTTCTTTTGATTTGGCAACGCCGGCACAGCATACAATATGTCGAAAACCCAGAAGATATGAATTCCGAAAGATTACAATGCGGTCTGGACCGAAACGTCGAAATATGACTCAAATAAAAGGACGCGAAATGACAAAAATCGTTAAAGTTTTGATTTTCAAGAAATAAAATCATTGTCTCTCCCTCATCTTGATGGAATTTATTTTGTGAGTTTGACCTTCCATGTACTGAAAATGTAGGATGAATGGAATTTTAAAAATCGTTGGTCTTTGGTCTTTATATTTAATTTAAGAGCGAACTTGGCTATTGCATGTTTACAGAAGGGACAGCAATGAAAAGAAAGAAAGTCTGAACAGCTGCAAATTGTGGCTAAACATGCAATCAGCACTAAATTAACAAGCAGACAACATAGACGGCCGGCAAGGACAACAAACTTTTAGCGGGCAGAAATGTATCGCGACATAAAATTTAGATTTTTCAACTATTTAAGTCTTAAGTATTTTTGCAATATGCACTACTTGAAAAGAGATTATACATTGATTCCCATTGAACTACATAGTTTCAAGAACTTTATTCAATAGCGCCCTAAAGTGTACAAAAGATTACTTCTCTGACCAAAGATGCCATTCGAAAACTTTCAGTTTGCAGCCACTCTCGGTTCATTTTTGTCTTCTGCCAAGGCCCCCTCCGCATTGTTTATTTTCGTGTTTAAGTAATATTTATTATTCACTATTTACCAGTATAACATGATACTTTCTTGGTAGATGAATAAACTTCTGTAGTAGATGGAAAAGATTTTCTCTATCGTCTAGGGGCAGCAATTTAGTAAATTCTCCCCTACTGCAAAGGGTTGCTGAATCTTCAAAAATCGTATCCTTCACAAGAACCCTTGCACAGATTGTACTACCACGCAGCAACCTCTTTTTGGCGTTTAAGTTGGAGAAACTAAAATTTTATTCGTTTTCCTGTTGTGATTGGTGTCCTAAAACTAGCAAAACTAACTTATGTTAGTTGATGTTACGCTAACTTACTGGCCCATGCGGGGCTCTAAGCTCTATGCTTGAACTACATACATACATCCTTCGAAACAAAATATTTATTTTCTCTAAACATACAAATTGAAAAACTAAGCAAAATTTGTTCAAAATTTGTTATGTGTAACCAAACACACTACCTACTACACCGTGTTAGTCTGATACTTATAATACATAGTTCTACATGGAAATCTGATAAATGTAGACTAAAGGTCCATTCACAGCTCAGTGACTTGCGAATACGAACATTTGACATTTCATTCACAGCGATCTACGAATTTTTACTGTCATAAAAGAGATGTGAGGTTAAAATCTCGTGAATATTGGTCACGCAAATGTGGATTGCGTTTCATATCTGTGGAATGAGAATAAAATTTAATGAAATTTAAATAAAGGAAAAATGAGCGAATTGTTAATTTCTTCGCAGAAACTAATCTGTTCTCTTGGAAAAGTAAAGTTGACAATAGTGTGCCTTTAACTGTACTAAAAATGGTTCGCCCATTCGCCGGCCTGTGAATGGACCTTTAAGACATGTAAAGGTTGGGCTATCTGTTGGTCTTTTTTTTTAAATTAATATCAAAACAAGACTATTCAATAATTTTTCTTGCTTTATTGAAAGGAGTACATTTATTTATAAGAAATAATTTCACTCAAATGGCTGTCGCCGCTAGATCGGCAGTAGTCCATTCCGTCAACCCGATTTTGGTGTACATAGTCGACTGTTTATGGCTTCATTTCGCGAACAACCCAATGGAGGTTTTCCTTAAGCTACCAAATTTGACGTAATTTTCCAACTTCCAACTTTCCTGGGTGGGCTACACAGGTAAGCGATAACGAGCGGTAGCTCATTTTACTTCAATTCTTAAATAAGATGGACCTTGTGAAAAAATAATCTAAAGTATTTATGTAATACTCTCCTCATCGAAGTACGACTGTTGTTCAGTTCGTCAAGCTCTATAACGAATGGTGGTTTTTGGGTTTCGGGATACACTTTAGATAAAAGCAGCACCGGGTGAGCACACGGCTAGTGTTTATTATCCAATGCCCGTTTCACGAATTTTCTTTATTAATTTGCCTACTCCATCCGCTAACGAGGCTTCATTTTGACCAAAAAAATATTTCAAATTCCGCACAATTGCTGCGCCACAACACCCATTTTGCAAACCTTTTTCGAAATTTCCCAGCGTAGTTCAAGCGTAAAACCATTTCTTTCCGCAGAATTAGTGTTACCAAACCAACGTCCTCACTTACAAGGAGTGGGACTTCAATATTTAAATTTTTAAACCAAGTAAAATAAAAGATTTTAATGAAATTTTGGAACTTATTGTCCTTTGCTATATAGAAAGCGTGACTGAAGAATTATCATCGAATGGAATATGTATTTAAATTATCCTCATTTCCAAACTAAGTCCGCATTAGATATAATTTCGAAAGACAGGAGTATAAAGAAAATTTGCATTATAAGGCTGTGTACATTTACAGGGGTATATTCTGGTAGTTTTATAGAAGAGTGTATGCTATACATGCTGTATGGTGGTCGAACCCATCTTCGAAGTTGGTGGGAAAAGTAGAGGGCGCAACACGATGCGTCAGTGTCAAAGGAATTCGCGTTCACTGGATAGGGAAAGAAGTTTATTTATGGTGGTTTCTAGCTAATGATCGACATTTGAGCTAAAATATGCAGCCGGGGCTGTCTTTGGGCTATGGGAAAAAAATCACAAATATCTGGCGCAACAGACCGATATGAGGTCCGGGCCTACATAGCTTCTCGCATCCATTTATGGTGTGCGTGTTATATTTTTTCCCTACAGTCATACATATCTAAAAGGCAACAGTGGTGGCAGAGAAACAAACAGATGCCTGAACGAGAACAACGAGCAATAGAGTTTCGTTGTCTATGTACAGAGCCCCGAAAATACACGAAACCTACTCAAGAGATCTGCCTCCGTCGAAGATGGACGCCCTGGCACAGTGGTTAGTGCTCGACTTCTGAGTCTCAGCAGGTTCGACGTCCAAACCCCAGAAAGAATCGAAATGTTTTTTCACCGTTCCACCTCTTACGAATTACTGACAAATAACCGAGTTTAATAATTGCCATGCAAAGCTTCTTAGTTAAGCCTTTGGAATACAGCATTGAACTGTTGGTACCTTCAAACCTTTCGAAAAATAAAGTGTATCCTAGTATGAGCGCCCGATTTAGTTTTTCAATTAAACGCATTTTTATTTAAAAAAAAAGTGGTGATATTTTTGTTCCATTTTGAGGTATAAATGTTGCCATTAATTGTGGAAGCAAAATGTCGGACCAATCCGCTCCACGGTTTTGCTGACAAACTCTTACTCTTCTGATGAAAATTTCGATGGTATCTCGATAGCAGCAAACCTTAAGCTCCACAAACTTTTTTTTGTTTATTGGCATACACAGGGGACTTCAAAGATAATCCCCATTTCTTTAGCTTACACGACTAAGATATTTTTCACGCAGCAACTCAATTTTCCACAGTGTGACTTTCCCCATTTGTATAATAAGTTTCATGTAGTGTTTCCTAATAACTAATCACAACGAAAGATGGTCTACTGCCAACGTTATGGAATGGAGCGATATTTAAGTCCGACCCTCTTACAAGGCCCCCTTTAGATTAGGTGGTTATAGTGACATGCTGCACTAGATTCAACCTCATCTAGCAAGGTTCATTGTGTTACCACAGAATCAATATTTGTAAAGGGCCACCCTCTGCACCAGGAAGAGCTAGTAATAAAGCTCTGGCAGCTACTAATGTTTGCATTAGCCAGTTCGCCGAGGTAGTTAAAACGTAGACTCCTAAATGCAGCTTCGCATGTGCAAAGACTATGTATGCAGTATGGTTTCTTCCTCTTCTTCATTCATGCAGCTTCTGGAGTCATTTGCGAGGAGGTCCAGCCTTGTGGCGGACCCCACCCAACCCTTTACAAGTATAATAAGCACCGCACAAATTGCTTCAAAAAACTAGACTCTAAGCCAGCATTTATGTTTGACACGCTGCGTAAAATACGAAACATAGTGATCGAAGTGTTGGGCGCCAATCAACAGGTTTCTTTACTCTACGAGTCTGTCTTATCGCCCCACAGATATCTACTTATTCAAGCCCCCTAAACAGTTAATTCAAGACTTTATGAATCAATTTATTCTGCTGAAGAATTTTAACTGTGCCAAAAGTTATAATATCTAAAAATCATTCGCTTGAAATGAAGTTTTTTGTTTTGTACATAAAAAATTGTAGGTATGTATTCGCTCGACTATTCTATGTGTCGATGTTCTTTCTACCGCGAGTATCCTGTATACTCGTACAAACTTATAGCTGTATAGTTATTTTGAAATATTGTACATATATTCAAAGACAATCCAAAAACACGTAGCGATGTGGGTGGTCCAACTATCATAACTATGTACGAGTACATAATTGTCTGCTTGGTTTTATACTGCGTTTTTATGGTCCTTTTTTAGTGCGACATCCACACAAAAAGACAACAGCATTTGTAATTCATGAATACGAGTACGTATGAGAGTTTAAGTGTTAAGTATTTTTATGAACTAATGTTTTCTAGTAATTATACTCGAATTAATGAATACGTATGAGCTTGTTCAGTTCAGAACGTGTGCCGAGTTGGTTAACATTGGTTCATTCAAGCTTCCAGTGAAGGTCGTATGTTTGGATTTCAACAGTGAATGAGTTTTGTAAATCTTGATTTTTATTAACACAATCCATTCTTAAATGTGTGAACTTTAAATACAAAGATCATTGTGGGGAAATTGCATACATAAAAGAAAAGAGTTATCGAAGGGCGGCAAACGATCCTGCGATAAATAGGATTCTAGACACCAATGCTCTACAAACCAATCTTTCCTTGAATATTTTTTGGGACGCTTTCCGGTTTGATCAACAGCTGATTAAGGATAGCAAATCATGATGCAATCCATTAGTCGTATAGTAGACTCACTGCCACGTGATATAATAGTAATCGTGCGTGGTTACTCTTACGAGATCATACGGTTTCGAGCGTATATTTCGTTGATCGTATTGAATTTAATTTCTATTTTAGCACACCTTACTCTGGCTTGAAATGTGTTCTTTTCGCAAATTAAGGTTTTTAAACCAAGCCGCTAGATTTGCGACATGGAGCCTGTTAATTTCAACTTACAGCAGCCCCTTAGACAATGAACTTGAACCTGGGTTAAGTAAAGTTGAAGTGACTGACAGCCATCGACAAATCACTTAAACCATTTAAAGTTTTTATGAAAGTTCAAGTTTTTATCAAAGTTTAGATGAGGATTGGTGTAGACCATGTTTATCGAAAAGAATTTATTCAGAATGGGGGCGTAGCACTGTGAAGTTGCTTCAAGGCCAACGGCTGCACTAGCTGTCATTTGTCTGCTAAAGATGTCGAGAGATATCAGATAAAACAGAATGTCCAATGCTCCGAGGGAGTTGTATGAAGTGCTCTGTTTATGCACAAACAAGCTGATCGTTTGACTTTATTTAGGTTATCCCGGCTTATGGCTTTATCAAACGCTGTCCACCTCAGACGTGAAATTAGTTCTTATTACCGAGATGTAGAGCCTGTGAGTTATGCGAAGTTGCAAACCCCATCTGTGACCGATTGCTTTTTTAAGACAAAAGTGATACTATAGCATTCTTGCCACTTTCTTGAATGCTGGAATTGTAATTTAATTTCTTATCTAAATTAAGAGGTGGAATTCAACATTTCCTTGAAAAGAATACCAGTTCACTTTTATAGGGGTTCACATCTAAACCATATCGAACCGCCCATCTAGTTAGTTTATTTAAAACGAATCTGAACCCAACTAAATAGATGATTATCGGTGGTAAAGAAAAGAGTTATCACCGAGTCAATAAAAATTAACACAAAAAAGTATAGAAAATACAGTATCAGGCGGAGAACACTTTCCTGAAGAACCCGAGGCTTGAGTTCTTTAAACGTGGAGTATACGTTTCTGTGTTTAACAGAAAAACTTTGTCCGCAAAAAAGAAGTTCTTTGTTCGGAAAGAAATTATCTGAGCTAAAAACCAACCCCTCTGTGACTTACTTTGCCAAAGATTTATGAAACGGCGAGAAAAGAGCTGAAACATAACTTCTTCGGCTTTTTCAATTTCATTCTATTTGTTGAATGTTTTATTTTGAAGCCGAATCGGTGCTCAGTCATTAGGCGTGTTTGTTCTATCTCTTCATGGGTTTTAGTAGGATTTTTTTTCAAAAACTTCGATACTAACGGAAGGTGTGGTATACATAGGTCTATGCGATTTCTTATAGTTTGGTGATTTTCGTGTTACGCGTCCAATCGGGAACGCTTAATTGGGGTTTGTTTACAAATCTTTGAATCCTGTATTTTAATCATATCCAGGAGCATATTTATTTTTCAGTTTTTTATTATTTGATACAGTTCAGCTAAAGATATGCCTTTTATTTGAAATTTTTCAAAGACTATAGGCTATCCTTGTGATTTTTATATCAACGCCTTACCATCAAATAGTTTGAAATTTCGTCTAAATGTCCTATAAACTGAAGGTGCTTCCAGGTCTTTCGATGCCTTTCACGAATCGCTCGATTCCCTCCTCAAGTGCGTTCAGAGTACATAGCGGCACTTTTAATATAATTTTTTTTCGCAAACTCATTTAAAATATTTCTCGATGCAGTTGCAGTTTTTTTCACTCTTGTTGTGAAGACTTCAGTGATATCTGGCATTAATGCTATATCAGTGAGATTGGGTTAGATACATATAGAGCTTTATAAACTTTAGTAAAAATGAGTCACAAATGTTGACATATGCAGTTACTTTTCCGATGGAAAACAACGGGGCAATATACTCGACTTGACACAAATTTACAAATTTCTCAGACTTAGGATTTAATAAAAAAAACATTGCAACAAAAATTTGAAATTTTTCACAAATCATACAATTTAAAAGTCAAAACCGTTTTTGAAAAAACTCCATAAAATTAGACAAACGTTTTTTAAAAATTCACAGCAGACAGTCTTATCAACCACCAAAATAACTAAATTCGAAGGAATCTGTGGAAACGAATATCTGCTTGTGACAATTTCTTTTAACGTTAAAAGAAAGAGAATTTTCGAAGGCGTAGGCCTATTCTGTGGGTGAATGAAATATGTTGCCACAAATTGTGAGTGTTTCATGAACAATGAACGATGCAGTCAGTTACCTCTGATCCGATCGTTTCTATAGACTTCGAAACATCTCTAAAAACATATACAGTTGTTAAGTTTTTTTAAGTTAAATTGAATTTACTTGATTTGACTAAAATCTTTGGTGTCGTTTTTAAGAAATACATTTTTTAATTTTTTTTTAAAGGTGACCTAAAACATTTATTACTCCGCGAAACCATTAACGCAACCGAGTGGACTCAAGATAGATAGGGTACCCAAGAACTTAGAACTGGCTATAATGTAGATGCATACATACATGCATATTTATTCATCCACTTAATCTGCAGGTCGTAGTAGCCCAGACATGCCTCGAAAACACAAGAACCAGATTATCAAACTAAGCTGAAACACCGCGTTGCGCCTTCCTACTAAAACCAAAGTCCATCTTAGTCTACATCGTTTAATAGCGGTCAGCATGATAAATCAGTTATCATATCTCATCAGTGTACTCCAGTAAAGTTGTTAATAGTTTCATTTTCAAAGAAGTAGGGCCCAAGCAGGCACTCTTTGAGGATGTATTGACTTCTTTGTTATTACTTGCGAACTTTCGGAACCCCAAATCGAATAGCTTTGCTTGTTGACCAAGCCTCCGAGATGAAAATTAGCTCTCCTGGAAAAGATGATTCATTTTTCAACTCATTTAAAGCCCACATAGAGAAACGATACGGATGGGCATTTTGTGTCAACTCTAGAGTAAGTTGGACCTTGTAAGCAAAGAATCGGACGCGTTTATACAATATTGTCCTCAGAGAAGTGAAAATGAAGTTCAATTTAATTTTAAAGCATACTTTCGTCTGTGGACGAGTTGCAGACAGTTGTAGACAGTTTTTGTTATTCATTACCACGACATTTTCCTTACGAATTTTCGTACATCACGTTTAATTTTGAACAAAAATTTTTTTTTTCTTGTTATATTTCCCAACATTCTTTAACACATAACACGATCCATTCCTTACCACATAAGCTTGAGGCTACATGCGAGTACATACATATGTGCATATATCGCTCAGTTCAAAAAGAAACCAACAAAGTGGGCCCTTTATTTTAAAGAAAAATTTGGTAGAACTTTCGGGAAAGTCAATTTATATTTACACGTACATACCTATATTCGTAGACGCTATTTAGAAAGAAAATTGTGTAAAAAGCCGGGATTTGTGTACAAAATATAATCATATGACATTGCGTCGCCTTGTCTGAATCCTTTTTTTGACATCAAAGGTCTCAATGAGGTATTTACCGACTTGGATAGACCAGCCTGGATTCTCTATCGACATTCTGCACAAACTGACGAGTTTGGTAGGAATACCAAAACTAGACATTGCTCTCTATAGCTCGTCTCTAAACTGTCATGTGTGATCTTAAAATCGATGAAAATGTATCGATTTGAAATTGCCTTCGGAGTGAATATTTGGTGGATGGTCGACTTTTTAGAATATTTTATCTGACGGGCAGCAGGACTAGATTCGTTGTCGGCATTATACAGTCTGCAGAAATGGTTGTTCTATATACTCACCATCGACAGCGTTTCTACTATGTTTCTATGTTCCCTTGAACTCCTTGAAAGTTTCTGTTCGGGCTTTCTAGACTCGACTTGTTCGTTTTACCCTTTTGTAAAACTTCCGCACCTCTTTGCAGCAGTAACATTTCATGCTCTTTCTTTCTCATGCCGAGAAGTCGGTTCTCGTTTCTCCTTTGCTCTTGTATGCCTTTTGTGTAGCTGCATGTGATTGCCAGCAAGGGCTTCGCGTAGGCATTTCTGATGGCTTTTTGGCAATGTTGCCACTATTATCCAATACTTGATTCTGAATGAAAATGTGTTTGACGTTTTAGGCCACTAACAGAAGAAGAAAATATCTAGAAGTTCCTTTAAAATTTATACAATATTCTTCAAAAACAGATTAGTTATTGATATAAAAGTTTTCTTTCAGCGACCATTCCGAAATGTGGAGGATGCCATGAGCTGATTCTGGATCGCTTTATATTGAAAGTTCTCGAAAGAACATGGCATGCGCAATGCTTACAATGTAGTGAGTGTAGAGCTCAACTTAATGACAAATGTTTTGCGCGAAATGGCCAATTATTCTGTAAAGATGACTTTTTCAAGTGATTAAGCCTATTCTTATTTAATTTACAAGAAACACTAATATATCTTCAAATTCTTGTAGAAGGTATGGCACAAAGTGTTCAGCATGTGATCTAGGAATACCACCCACACAAGTTGTACGAAGGGCACAGGACAATGTTTACCACCTGCAATGTTTCCTTTGTGTTATGTGTTCTAGAACACTTAATACAGGTGATGAATTTTATTTAATGGAGGATCGAAAATTGGTATGCAAACGTGATTATGAAGAAGCCAAATCGAAAGGTTAGTTTCATTTGTTAAATTTTTCGTTTAAAGAGTTTATTTTCGGTGTTGTACTTTTGATATATAAACAATTCTCAAAAGACAGCAAGTTCATTTTTTAATGCTACAACATAGGGCTCTATTTGGAGGGATCATTGGATGGAGATCAACCGAACAAGAGACCGCGCACAACAATAACTGCAAAACAATTAGAAACATTAAAAAATGCCTACAATAGCAGCCCGAAACCTGCCCGCCATGTACGAGAACAATTATCTCAGGATACCGGCCTTGATATGAGGGTTGTACAAGTTTGGTTTCAAAATAGGCAAGTAGCAGTAAGCTCAAATAACTGCGATAAAGGAAGAGAAATCACTAATAAGAAGCATTACAATATTTCTGATGTCTATAGGAGAGCTAAGGAGAAACGACTGAAAAAGGATGCGGGTCGTACTAGATGGAGCCAATATTTCCGATCGATGAAGGGCGGTGGTTCACCACGTACTGATAAATTCCTTGATAAAGACGAATTAAAAGTTGACTACGATAGCTTCAGCCACAATGGTAAGTGTTGTTCTTTATACTTCATAATTTTTGATTAATAATTTCTTTCGTGGAAATACTCCTTAAAATGTTTGCTATGAAATTCTAACAGGGCAACTAAGTATTTATCGTAAATTTCGACTACAAAGCAACTGTGATATTTTATTTTTATTTTTATTTTTAAAAATATAAATAACATATTAAGAGTCCTACAGATACTACATTTTTTGATATTGCACATATCTACGTAAATCGTTGAAGCGAAAGTAAAAATTGAAAGGCTGAAAATTCCGGATTGCAATCTTGTATCAATTGCACTCAAATTTTTAATTTTACTAAATTCGATTTCAGAGTCATATTTTACCTCTTTCTTTAAATATAGTAAAAATAGTTCGATGAATAGTCTTTTCCTCCAAGTCGTGTAGAATGCGATATGTTCTTCTAGACTCACTTCGTTCCGCCTTTACTTCTTCCATATCGCCTGTAGATGAGCTCTCCAGGATGACAGGTCTTCTTTTAATATTTAAACATTGTTCTTCGCGCATAGTTTTAACCGAAAGAATTTAGTTTTCCTGTGTCGGAAATGAGTTGCTACTAAGAAAAGAAGCCGACAAATAGGGAGCGTCATTACTTTTAGAATATAATTAAAAAGCCTCCTCACCGTAAACATGTACAGCGGTGGGAGGCTTGTTTCCATGTATAACGTATAGGTTGGAGTATTTTCTGGTAGTCTAAATAATTGCTTAATGAAGTGTTTAATAAGTCTTTCGACATCTTTTTATGGAAAATGCCTAATATTTGCTTAGTACAGTACATGATTGGTCTCACAACCGTTTCAGAAAGTCGGAATTTCACGTTGGGAGCAATTTTGCTCTTCTCCAAAATACCTTTCAAGTATCAGTTTATAGCCGTCTTAGCTTCTTTGAGTTTTTATTTAAACAAAACTCGGGGTGGGAGTTGGAATTTTCGGTCCCAACTACAAACTCTCCGCTCCATTAGGACGCTTCACTTCTGTCTTCCAAAGCAGAGGTTTTTGCTATCGGGCTCTGTACCAGAGAGTACATCCGAAAAATCCCACATAAACATCCTATAAGATAGCTAAGCAACCCTAAGAGCTCTAATGTCCTTCAACTCTGAGTCTAAGCTGGTTTGGAAATTGTCTTCAAACTTTCTTACAGCTATATGTACACAATAAAATCACATTAACTTGGGTCTCCGGACACAAAGGCATTATATTGACATCTGACATTTGCAAGTAACAACTTTAGTCGTGGAATAGATACTCGGTGGCAAAACGTTTTAAAACTATCAAATCCTAATATGAAAATGGTGTTTTTTTGGTTTTGAATGTAATGCATAAATTCCAAAAAACGGGGTCGATGTCAAATTATTAATCGTTCAGCTAAAAACGTAAAAATGTCGCCGAGAGCCCAAGCACATCAACTCGACATCGTGCATAGGAATTAAACCTCTCAAGAACGTTATCGTTCGATAACTAACTTTTTATGGCCCAAATTGGATGCTATGGATATGGATGATAAGTCGTTCCAATAAGATGGTGCCACATGCCACACAGCCAATGCAGCAATAACTTTATGGCACAAGAAGTTTCCGGTATGCATTATCGTGCAAAACAACGATATCAATTCGTCATTGAGATTGTGCGATTTGACACCATTGGACTTCTTTTTTTGGTATTATCTCTAAACTGAGTTCTATGCCAATAAACCAGCAACAATTCAAGAGCTAAAAGACGAAGTAATAAGGCATATCGATGGAATAGAGACGAAATGATGCCAGCATGTCATCCTGGGCTTCTTTAACTTTGGCTATAAGGTCCAGTTGACTCAAGAATTGAGGCCAGTACCTTCGCTGATTTCCACTTTTCTGGGTACGTAAACAAACAAAACTGTCGCATCTGGGGTTCCGAAACCCAAGAGTGGAACAACCTCTCCATCGACAAGGAGTGACAGTTTGGTGCGGTTTTTGGTGGTGTCAGAGGGCCATTTTTTTTTTCAAAAATGATGCTGCTGCCACCGTTTTAGTGAACGGATTGCGTTACCGAACGACGTTAAGTGATTTTTTTTGCCTGAAAGTGATGCTATGAACGTGGACGATGCCACATGCCATTACACTCTTTCTATTGAGGCTAGATTAAAGATAGAGTCTACGCCAATGCTCCACCAACGATTCATGCACTGAATGAAAATATCAGAGCTGTTATTCGCGAAATACAGCCGCAATTATGCGAAAATGTGATAAAAAATTTCATTAAAATAATGATTATTTGCAAGCAGAGCCCAAATGGACATTCGGCAGATATTCTATTCCATTACCAACCTCAGAGTTTGTACTTAAATTAACATAAAAATATCACCACTTTTCATAAAAACTTACGTTTTTCTATTGATTTCAAATGACACCTCTTGTTGGATGACCCTTTATACCCGACTAGCTGTTTAGGCTGCAGCTATGCGTACATACAGACAGAATTGAGAGCACCACTTTTTTGCATTTCTCTACAATATATATAAGAAAAAAATTATAATTCCAAGAACGTAAATAGAGATTGAAAATTTTCACGAACTTTAAGTGGACTCGTACCTAAAAAGCAAAGCTAACCCTTTATTTTTAGTACTATATATTAAATATGATTTTTTATTTAATTCATATTTTCTAATCACTTGTATATTACAGATCAAAGCAACGATAGTTATAGTACCGTAAATTTGGGCCTTGAAGAAGGCGCATCACCGCACAGCGTACGAGGATCATACACACGAGGAAGCGGTAGTCCGCCTATATATCCACCTAATCATTCACCTCCAGCAATAGGCTCTGGTCATTCCTTCGGATCTTATTCAGACAATATAGTTTATACACATTTAGGTAATAAAAAATGAACTTTGAATTACAAAGTAAACTTTAATTCATTTTATAGGGCATTCAGTCAATTCAGCAGCAAAAGGATCTAATAATGTTCATGGAGTTCCTGGAAGTGGCATATCTGATCTAAGTAATGATTCCAGTCCAGCACAAGGTTATCCCGACTTTCCGCCTAGTCCTGATTCATGGCTAGGTGATTCGACTAGTGCCAATGCAAACTCAACGACACCAGCTGTGCAATACTGATATACAACCATCATGGCAATGCTTAAGGCCTCACGCAGCAGTATTGGCTTATCCACCTCACGATCTTGGAGCACGTAGTCACTCGAGTGAAAACCGGTTCATATCGTTTTTGGGAAATACAGCGGCGAATTTTCCCACTATTCTCTCCAAATGCTGGCGACATCAAGGGTCTCTCAGACTTATCTAAAAAAAAAGTTTTGCAAGGTGAAATGTAAGGTCGAAATATGTGTAAAAAAAACTGAACTCAGCTCTATCTATCAAAGGATGCTCTAGTCTTTCAAAAGCATCAGGTACATCCCTACGAGTATACCATGACTCTTTCATTGGTTTTCCTTTGAAAGTTTTGATAGCTACATATATCAAGAGGTTGTGGTGTCTTTTTCCGATGCCTATAGACATTTAGACAGGAAGTGCAAAAGGGTTCGAAGAAAAATCGCAAGTCATACTTTACACAACTGAACCTTGCTTATAGAATGGACTTTCGAGATACGCATAAAAAAATCATATATTCCTTGCAAATCTTTTTTTCTTGCGACCTTATCTATCTCCTTTCAAAGTATGATAGAAGCTGTCTAGACTCCTTAAGTTTTCGTTTAACGTCTGAAGCATTTTAGTATATTAAAAAAAGTGTAGTGTACAAATTGTATTTTTATTTTACTATATACTTTAACGTTCGCAATTTGGGAAAGTTGTCTTATCAAATCAAAAGAAAAAAAAGTTAGTTCCTTTTTAAGTGTTAAAGATTTGAAGCAGTTTATCGTGAAATTAATATCTATAAGTAACAGGAATGAAAAATTGTATAAAAACTTTTGCTTAAATTATTTTAAAAAAAAGAGAAGAATTATTATTTTGTTTTTGTTTTCAAATAGTCAGATAAGTAAATGTATATTTATTGAAAAGAAGTTTAAACCACTGTGAAATAAACCTTATGATAATTTGTATGTTTAAAATATAATTAGAAAATTTAATATACATATAATATATTAAATAATTTAAAAAAGTAAATCTAGTTTATTTTTTAATTTTTTATGGATTGTGGTGGAGAGAACAAAGATTAATTTAGCCAAGCACTCGTACACAAAAATGTTCCCTATCGCCCTCCTCGCAGATAGAACCAAATATCCAGCTTATCGTCCAGCTTTCGGGTCCGTAAAGTACGACTGGCAATATCAATGTTTTAGAGTATAATTTTGGTCCTTCGGGATAGGAGTATGAACCCTAGTTGTTTAGACAGGCCTAGGTAGCAACGGTTGCCTAGGGTAATCCTGCGCCGAATCTCCACCAGGGTAGGCAGGTAAACCCCACACTACCTCAAAATTATGACTGCCGATGGTCACATTTTGTAAGATGCGGTGTGAGACGGAGTTGTTTCTGGTCGACAGAATGTACTTTATTTTACTCTCATTAATCTGAATACCAACTCGTCTAGCCTCTTCTTCGCCGTAAATACACAATACACTAGATAGGACTTTGCAAGCAACATTAAGCAAGGATATGCCTCGGAAGTTGTTACAAGACATAGGATCACCTTTTTTGTGGATAGGCCAGATAGAGTTGATATTCCAGTCGTCGGTCATTCTTTCGTCCTCCCCTATTTTGCAGATGATTTGGTGCATGCTCCTTACCAACTGCCAACCTCTAACGGTAACCCGTCCGAGCCCGCGGTTTTATTATTCTTCAGCCTTCTCAAGACTGTGCTGAATTCTTCTAAACTGGGTGGAAGAACTATTTCATCGACTGAAGCTGAGTTTTCCACATACCCTGTCACTCTCTCTTAGTCATGCCCGTTGAGCAGCTGCTGGAAGTTTGCTAAAATACGTCCACAATTCCTTGCGGGTCGGTGGTCAGATTTACCGCACAATTTCGCAGAGTCTGAATGCCCGGCCTGTACCTAGCAGCAAGGTTCTTAGCCTTTAAAAAAAAGCTACGTGATTTCTGTTTCTGGGCTCTTCGATATCCTTGAGCTGGGAGACTGTGAAGTTTCTTTTCTTTTTACGCAGTAGTTTGTGTACTCGTCCCGCGCTGCCCTGGTTTTTCGTTGGAGCGCCATCTCATATGCCTCGTCATTATACCACGGTAACCCAGAGTAGTTTCGGCTACTTCCTTGACGGCAGCGCAGCATTCTAACCACATATTGTTGGCATGTGTGGTAGGCACCTGCATATTAGAGAGTCTTTCACTCAGTTGCTCTCTGTAGACTTTGCTTTTCCGGTGTGATTAGGCGTCCAAATTTAAACCTCCTTTTGGTTGAATATTGCAGCTTTCTGTCATTGGACAGTTGAGCTCTGAATCGGGCTGCTATTAAATAGTGGTCAGAGCCGATATTTGCTCCTTTGAATGTTCGCACATCTAGGATGTTTGACAAATGCCTTGCAACAATGATAGTAATGAACGCGCGGATGAAATAGCAAGACCCAGTTCCACACTATCATTCACAGGTCCACTACCTTTCTGTGATAAAATTTTGTCCCTGCCAACATTTTAACAGACTTTCTTACAGGTTATTGCTCGCTCAACTATCACCTCCATAAACTAGGCAGAGTTACCTCAGATCTCTTTTGCCTATGCTTGGAAGATCAAGAGAAGTCAGTTCACATTCTATGCAAGAGCCCTACTGTGCTTCGCAGCAGACACAGACTACTCACAAAGGGACTCTTATCTCCATCCGAAATCCAAAACTTACCTGCAAAAAACATACGAAGATTCCTTCAGCAACTTTATGCAAGATCAAAATCCTATGCAAAGTAACATGGGTCCAGGAGAATTAACACAAAAGATCTATTTTAGTCAAACTGTTAAGAAAGTTCTTAGTCTCCATACCCTCTCAATTCTAATAATAATAATGATTAGCCCCAAATATCCTCTTATTCTTCAGAGATAGAGGTTGTTCAGACCATTTCCGAATCATCAAAGCCCTTACTATATAATCACATTCGCTTACAAGCAGAACATTGACAGAGAAAGTGCTTTATCATACCTTCACTTTCTATACAGGATGCACACGTTGGGTCTTCAATGATCGGCCACATATACGAGTATTATGTCCTGTCATGTGTAATTATAGCTCCGCACTCCTCTCTACCCAGATTGAGAAGAAATTTTGTAGTGCTCCTCGCCGAAAATTCCACAAAACACCTGCTTACCGAACTTTCTATCTCTAGCACGTCACAAGCCAATTCCATTACAAAATACGCCGATAGCCTTATACGTACGGACGGGTGGAAGAACCCATATTCATAAAAGGGGAGGGGTTATGGGATAGGTTGTTATTGACAAAATAATGTCAAATCGAATTGACACAACTCAGGCTTCACTTTAAAACTTTGCCCAAGCGCATGAGAAATAAAAGAATCAGATTTTTAGAATAAAGTCATATTATTAGAGAATGTAATAACATTTTGGATTAACAATATATTTATGAAAAATTATAGTTCTGTTGTAGCAACACCCCAGTATTGACTCATCCGACTTGCGTACTCCAACGATTCATCCCCAAATTGTCGTTCATGCGTCACAGTAAAGTCATTTTCGAAATTGTATGGCATAAGATTTTGCAATGATCCAAAATATCCAACGTTGGCACCACTACTAGCATTTAAATTATTAGTGGAATTCAAATTTGAGGCCTTAATTGTCGAAAACTGTTGAAATGACCTTGCAGACGCAAAGTGTTTCGATGCAAATGAATCCTTTCCATAAGTCGGATATTCTTTTGCATCTTTATAAATCAGTTGAGGAAAACTAGCCGAAATTTTCTTTTTATTAGCTGAATGCATCAGATTAAAAGTGGTAGAGTTATTACTGCCATTTACTGCCAAATTCATACTACTTGCAGAGTTCTTATTTTTTGTAAAGGAATTTGATATTTTATTTAATTCCTTATCGAAGAGTAGTTGGGTATTTTGCTCTAACATGTATTCCCAGCATTTAAATTGTTCCTCGGAGAGAACAGAATCAGTTTCGTTAATATTTTGTTCGCTTTCTTCTTCGACGACATGAAAATTCCTCGAAGAATTGTCCTCCCCACAGGATTGTAATTTGAAAGAAGAAATTCCGCTTTCGGCGAAGCAATATGTATCCGATTTGATGCGTTTCAGGCAAACACTTAGTTCACTAATTTCTTGATCCGTCTGTCCAATGGGAGAGGATCGGTCACTGTTTGCACAATATAATTGCTTTCCAAAAAAATTTCCATCTACAGGATAACAATCACCAGGACAATTATATAAATTCGTCTTTTTCCTGACATTCTGCCGCAGCTCATGTATTAGAAGATCAACGTAGGTTTCGACGTTTTGGAATTTCAAAATTATGATGCTAAGGTTCTCTTCGGCACCAAAACTTTGTGCAACATCTTGTATTCGCTTTGCTGCCAAAATAACATTCTCTTCGCTTCGTATCTCTTGAACAACTGTTTCAATTTGCATCGTCTCCCAAATTCTCTTACTACCAATCACCAGATATTCATCATCGTTACTCAAAGAAATTTCAAAAATATCTGCGTCTGTTACTGATGCCTCAGATTTATTATCATTTTCAAATTGTGCTCTAAATGAAGTTGGTGGGAGATGTACTGGTCCTTGTTTTCTTATGAGATACGCTATACTCCCACCGACCATTGCTGCTCGAAGGATATATTTTCTCGATCGTAGAGGCCTCACTGAAGGTTCATGGCATTGCTTTTCTTTCGTTATGTGGCACAAGATGGCGCACTCGCCATATTTATTATCACTTTGCTTGAGCGTCTTATATGCTGAAATGAGAGTATACTTCATATATTCTGCAGCAGTGTCCTTAATGGTGCGCTGTTGGAGTAATATTGCTGGGATGATTTTTGGTAACAAAGTCAGAGCTGTGGCTCTGATTTCTCCGTCAAACATTCCAAAAAGACCATCGGTATTACAAAAATTTGGAAGACGCAATTGACTTATGTAAAGCCTCGGGCGATTGCCAGCAGTTTCAGAAAAACCTACTTTCCACGGAGCGTATGAGTTACAGCTATTTTCAAATGCAACCGATGTAGGTAGGCTGAATCGGTTCTTACCCGAAACGTCAATAAAACTCATTTTTCTTTGAGACTGGAAGTTCTTTAGCTGGGCTGAATCTACCAGTAGCTGTCGATTGCATGATAAATCTAGAAACTGCACATTTTTTGGCAACAGTTTTTCCAGGTTTATTTTCCCAAGTTGATTATGCGCTAAATCTATTACTCGAAGCGTGCTTAGCTTCGAAAGATCTGGTATGGATTTTAATTGATTGGAATGGAACCTTAGCACCTTTAGTTTCTTTAAGGACGATATATTTTCTGGTAAAGAATTTAATTTATTTCCCGAAAATACAAGCTCTTCCAACTCAGGCCAATTACTTATGCACTTACTTGGTAGACTTGTTAAATTGTTATATGCCACGTGAAAAACTTTCAAGTTTTTTAAATGCAACATAGATTGCAGTACTTCATCATTCAAGTGATTTCTGGTTGCAAATAATCGTTCAAGTTGTGAACATCCCTCGTCGAAAATAGGTAGGAATTCTAATTTATTATTTGATACATTTAAAACAGATAACTCAGTACAAGCAAAAAATAAGTTTTCCGGCAAATTTTCCAATTCATTACACTGAATGCATAATTTCCGTAGAGAGATGTGCTCTTTAGAAATATATGGCAAAGACCTAAGCTTATTGTTAGCAAGGTTTAGTAGTCGAAGTGAAATTCGTTTGCTATTTATAAGGTGACTGGGAAGCTCTTCAAGTAGATTATTGTTAGCGTATAACGTTTGTAGGTTATGGCATTTGTCCAGCCACTGAGGAAGAGCATTTAACTTGTTGCACCTTATGTCCAAATAATTTAACCTGAGGGGCACAGGTGAAATGGTTAATCTCGCTAAATCTGAAAACAAGAATTTCAAAGGATATTAGGATATTTTTAAAATGTTAAAAAACTTGTATTAACTAACTCTATTGCATTCAAACAATCCTTCTGAGTGTGAGTTATTACTTTATTAGGTATAGGTATTATGACGAGGTACGATGAAGCAAGTGCGCCACCACGCAGCTCCGGCCGGAAATCCGGACTACAGAAATAGGATGTGGCGCCTGCTGAGATTTTCTTTTATATTCTGTCTCAAGTGTTTTTCAAGTGTTGGATAAACTCACCTGGGCAGAATTTCTCCAAAACATTATTCCCTAAACTCTCTTCCAGGAAATAAACCTTTCCCCGGAACCCTCATGCAGTTTATGCCTTGAAAGTGACGAATTCTCTCTTCATATTCTCATGAAGTGTCCGGCTCTCTTTCGTCTCAAAAAGAACATTTTCGGTGGAGAAATCATCTCATCTGCGAACATTGCTGACTGCCTCCGGAGTAAACAATTTGTTCTAGGACCCAACCAGGGAAGACATACATTATAGGCCTCATAATGAAGGCGCAGTGCCAGAGCCTCACAAAGGCTCTCCCGCCTTACAATCAATCAATCAATGATCATGACAAGCTCAGTGACTTAGTCGTCTTAACCAACAAATAATGATAATCGTTAAATTTGCTAAAACTGATGTCTTACTAATTTTGTAGTACCATGATTAGTCGTTTAAAAAACAGCTATTGCTAGCTAATTTTGATGAATTAGTAGCGAATAATACCGAGAACATACATATTTTTAGCCGCAGACTGCTTCTAAATAGGGTAGTAAAATCTATTATGGGTTAAGACGATGTTCGGTAGCCGCATTATTACATCATTATCGGGAGGGGTTTCTGTGCCGGGCACTTCAGTAATAAACTGCCACCAAGACGACGTCTTCTCGCTTCTACTATAGTCTCTAGTTGTGGATGTATGTATGTGAATGCATGTCAATTGCTGCACTCTTGAAATTTCTAACTGATGCGCTAGGGAAATCTATCGATTAACCCTAGGAAGGCAGTCGTTGTACCTTTCAGAAGGAAAAGGAAATTGAACATTCATGGACTTTCATAAAAAAGCAAGAGATATTCTCACATTTAACAGAGACAACATAAGAAGGCTTCCTTTCTGGATCACTGTCAGCTCAAGTTACACCCTCATAAAGTAAGCGTCACTGAGGTTACCATCTACAGTCTCTATCTAGAAGAGGGCGAAACCGCAGAAAACATTTTATGTATGTGAGTGTGTGATTCTGTGTAATATTAGAGAGATTATCTCTCTAAAAGATCCTTAGAACCTCCGTCAGAACGTTAAACGAAATTGGAATAAAATTATCTTCACAGGCGAGTCTTCCTTCTGCGTTATTAGTCCAATTAAATGGGTTTGGGATTGAAATTAAGATGGCGGATATAAAGAGGAAAACTGTAAAAAAAACCGTAGTCCCAGGTGAGAACTACCGTGCCTATGAGATAAATGGCACTACTTAAGTATGTATTGTGTAAAGCATAGCCCCAGAATCATCCCGTAGATGTATACGGCTATTGTGAGACCCATACTCACCTAGGGCAGTCTTGTGTGATGGCCGACAGCAAGACCACCAACCCGAAGCCAACACGAAAGTGCAGAGGCTAGGGTGCATTGGAGATACCAGTACAATAAAAACAAAACTAGCGGCACGAATTGAGACCATCCTCAACCTACTTTCGCTAAATTCAGTCCGTGGCTATAAACTCCCTAAGGACCAATCAGTCACACAGCTGGAGGCCGAACACATTAAGCCATACTATGAGCCTGCAGGAATATGTAAGCAATATAGCAAAAACCAAGGCAAACGCCATATTTGAACTTTAAAATAAGTTTTGCAAGCTTCTATACAAGTAGAGAACAATGGAAAACCAGTGAAATATCAAGCGCACAAGCTATAGATGGTCATACTGATGGATACAGGATGGACGTTTGTGTAGGATTATGTATATTTTCAGATTCGCTGGGCATGTCAAAATTATTTAGACTCCCAAACCACAGCGGTGTTTTCCTAGTGGAAGTTATAGCAGCAACAATAGCCAGTGAGAATGCGACGGAGGGAATATTACGTGAAGATATCACCATTTTCATCGACAATCAGGCAGCGATAAAAACGATATAAGCTATAGAAATAAAATCGAAGCTTGTGGTTTTAAAACGCATGTGTTACAACAATAGAACTGTGGACTCTATTTAGTAAAAGAAGAACCATCAGAATTATACAGGAAATCCCTTATAGGAGTGATCACGGGGCACAACACTCTGACATGTCATATGAAGAAATAACTATTAACCAATGAACACCTCTGTGGAGGCTATGTTGATGAGGAGGTTCATGAGGATATTACGCACTTTTTCTGCCATTGTCTAAGCCTCTACCACCAAAGAAACAAATTTCTTAAAAGGCATTTATTTCACAATATAAAGGAACCTTCCGACAAACCGGTGAACAACGTCTGTAGATAGATCAAATTGACAGGATGGTCTGTATTCCAGACACAGTAAGTACTACACTTTATAGTTCATTTACAATGGACAGGTTATTTTCCACAGGTATACACCTTTTCCCGAAATCGGTATCACAATGGGTCTATATTTACCTGAATGGGGTTAAGGGGAATCTCCCCCACTTAATTAACCCACCTATGGATGTATGCAAACACCCTTCATAGCTCGAAACTTATAAAAAAAATGCTGATTACACTATTTTCCCGAAATAAGGATTTATCTAATATTTACCATTATAGCTTGCCGTCAATGATATCAATGATTCGCCATTGAGAGTTAATTCGCTCAACATATTATGTTTGCATTTCACGATTTCAAGCTTCTTTAATGTGCTCAGATCCAAGTATTCTATATTATTTTCGGTGACTTCCAGATGTGTTATATTCTGAAGGACAGAAATCGTTGAGATATGAATTTAACTTTTGTAAATGAAATACTGTACCTCATAATTGCTTAGGATTATGTTATCATGCAATTGATATCCTCTGAGGCTCATTCTGTTCAATATTGGATTCACACTGTACGCTTCAGCTCTCCTCTCAGTACTCATATCAGAGGAAATGGTTGTGTGATTATTTAATTTCTCCATATGCTGAGATTCTTAAGAATTGAAAGAGAGGACCAACGGATACGAGTTCAAAGCTGTAAAGATAAAACAAATATTTTTCATGTAGCATTAATTATGTTGTATGAATGATATCCTTATGATTGCCCTTTTTTTTGGAAACTTGATGAACATCCCTCTCTTCCACTCCCGGGAAACTTTTATTTTCCATATTAATGGGTGGAGTCATTCCACCAATGCATTTGGTGCCGCCTGGAAGAGTTCGGTAGGAATGCCATCAATGTCCAACGTTTTATTTTTCTTGAGGAACTTTATTGCAACCATAATCTCTGTAATACTGGAAAGGCTGACACGTTTTCGAGAAATTGTTGCTTCAGCGTCAATGCTGTCATCCAAGTGGTTAAGCACAGTTGCAATATGCTCTTTCCATTTCCTGAACTGGTCCTCATTCGAAATCAGCAGAAAACTGTTTAAACAGACAGTTCCCGAACAAAAACTAAAAAAATATCCGCTTGCTTGTATGACAATTCAACTTCCTTGACTACAATTCAATAGAAAATCTTTTACCATTAAAAGATATCTCAATGGCCGACGGAGACCATAGAGTATACTATTCTCAGTACCAAGAGGAGGAAAGAAAGCATTGCAGTGTACTTGAGTTTTTTCATTACGAGACTCAGGAAAAAGGACTATGCGACCAAAACCGGTTCAAGACATTACTCAAAATTGATTTCACAAGAAATACGGTTAAGAATGGGCCGAATTATAGTGTGATTTCAAACTTCATCTTTCTTTGAGGATTTTGAACTCGCATGTGTATGTCAGTAAGCCACAAACAAAACTAAGCTTAAAGCGGAGATCCAACGTGTTTTTATAACTATCGAGCTACAATTATTTAACGACGTCATCGAAAAATTTATCAAAAAAGCCGTGGGACGAATTGCCTGATATACTTTATGTACTACGAACGTTGCGTATACTTCGCAATGAAATACAAATATTATCCCTTTACAAAAAATGTACTGAAAGATAAGGGATCCATTCCAGACGGATTAGAACTTTGGTTATATGTTTTTGATTTTTTTTCACTTATGATAACCAGCGAATCAGTGAAAACCAGCGCTCCTGCAACGTCCTGCATTGGCCGTTTGCTCTGAGAGTTTATGTACATGTATGCATCAAAACATAACGAGTAAAGTGTCTTCCATTACAAAGCCTTCATTTTAAATTTCGCCATATTTTTGACCTTTCAAACATAGAGCTGTCATTCCTTGGCAACTAACAAGTAAAAAAGAAAACTAAGCGGTATACACGATAACTGTAAAAATTTCGCAGACATTTCGTAAAATTCGAAAATTTATCGATCACTCTGACGTGCCTTTCCTCCCAGCTATTGGAAATGTGATCAATAAATTTGAGTCAACCGCTCGGATTAGTGATGTGATGACTTCAACTACAGCTCGTAAAGTTAGGTTAGTAGAAAACATTGCTTCTGTGACTGAATGTAAAGATCTTGGAATGCATGCTTACAAAGTTCAGAAGACTCAAGACTTGAAGCCGGCAGACTATGGAGAACACCGTGGATTCGCTGATACTGAGGGGATACTGATTTTGTAAAGAAAATCATTTATATAGTTTTAACGGCTCGGTTAATAAGAGGGACAGTCTTGTCTAGGGCACCTAAAAACCGAGAGAGATTGTCGGGCCCCCACTCCATCCACAACAAATGATAGTTTGGTGTTGTGTTGGGCTCGCGGCATCGTCGTGCCTTATTTCGTCGAAAATGAAGGCGAAGTCACCGTCACAGAGATTTCCTTGACGTCTAATTTCGTGTTATGGAGAATTTCATTGACGACCTAGATCGGGCGATTTAACGCCGCTAGATTTCTTACTTTGAGGATACATTAAGGATAGGGTCTACGCCAATGATCCACAAACGATTCAAGTGCTCAAAGATAATATCAGAGCTGTTATTCGCCTCAAAACATCATGCAAAATTTCCCCAAAAGGATGACCATTTGCAAGAGAAGCCGAGGTGGACCAGGTATCTTTGTCCACATGTAATGATAGTGTGCACTTTAAAATAAAATCAAAATATCCGCACTTTTTTCCGAACAAAAACACTTGTTTTTTACACAATTTAAAATGAATTGAGGACCCTTATGTAGTATACCTGCATATACATATATACGGATCTTCGGTCCGTCTAACACACACGTTTACCAAAACTCAACCATATTTTTTATTCAACAAATTAACTCCGACGAATTGGACATGTTTGGAACTTTTGGAAATTAAATAAAAGCAACAAGAACGAATAATTTTATTTCAAGAATCACTACTCATTTTCTGTTCTTTTGTTAAGCCACGACACCGAATTAATATTTTCTGCACAGTGTAGAACAAAATCAATTTTCACTTTTCACAAATTCGATTTTTTTTTCATAAACATTTTTTGATGTTGTAATATCACTTCTGCTTTAATTACCATCTGCTATTAATAAATTATAAAACAAAAATCTCCACTGAAGGCTAGTATGACTGCATTACATAAGTGCTGTTTCTACTATATGGCTCACATGTAAGACATAAGTAAGCACGGTACACCACTATACCATTAAACCACATATGCACACATTGTTCATTCTATTTCAAATTGTTTCGTTACTGATTTAAGTTTATAAAAAGTACACATAGGACCGTCATGCTCCGCTACTATAGTGAAACTGTTTAAACCTCAACTGCAGCACCTTCATCCAACCTTAGTGTAACTGCCTCTAATTATTCGCTTGATGAACATTGTTTATGTTTACGGTAAGCAGTTTGGGATATAAACTTAGTTTTTTTTTCATCTTATTGGTTCATATTGCCGATGCCGACACAACTATATGGATCTTACCGCACTTTCTCTATGTTCCATAGTCACATACCATGTCTTGTACGCAGCAGGTTCACTTGATATTGTTCAACTGAACCTTTCTAAAAAAAAAGGGGGGTTCACCAAATGAACAAATGAAAGAAGATATCACTAGTCAACAAGTTCAGAATTTTTTTTGTCGGTTATACGAGTATTAAGGAAAATAGGTGCTTGGTAATTTGAGTTCGCTGATCGTTGACCGATACGTAGGTTTTCCTTTGCAACTGAAAAACCTTGCTTTTGATATTTCTTTGAACTTTTGAGACACTCGTATGTGTTTAGATGTGCAGGCAAAATTTGAAATATTCGTAGGTGTTAGATGATCTCGGTACAATAAACGGTTAAGGATGAAGAGCACAATTGAGAGCTCTGCATATCAAATGGCTCAAAAGGTCATACCATGAGGTCATTGTAAAAAAAAAATATTATTTATATCCTCATTCTGCACCAAACCTTGTTTTTTTAAGCTGGATAGCCGGATGTTGTAGAAATAGAGTAGACTTTAATTGGTGTCAACCAGGCTATACCCAGTGTTGCAACTGTTGCTATACATCAATTGTGTTTTTTTTTTTCGCCATCTATCCAACCGGACTCAATTTGCTAGAGTTATAAGTGCGAGTGTTGACCAAAAGACAAAGAGCAGCACTATAAACACGACAGGGAACGAATTACCCAGATGGAGCCAATGATGGTGTGATAAACTTCCGGAGCGGATATAACACCTTATCCGGGCTTCTTCGACATATTTGGAGCTTAGGCTGATAAGGACTTTCAAGAATCACAACCACGAGTGGGTTACCGACATCGGTCTAACCGACTCTTCGTCCTACGGGTTTCTACCATGAAACTGGTCCCCCAGGATAAGGGTTAAGCCACCAGGGTAACTGCCCGACCACTGAAGTTTCGAAGCAATAACAATCCTCGGACGAATTTACTAATGGCACACTATGGAAACGAAACAAGGAGAGCGAACTGCGGGTCTGTACATGGAATGTTAGGTCCTTCAATAGACTACGTTCAGCCGAACAATTAGCGAAGTGCGATGGAATGGGCCAGGGTAAAAGAGTATGAAAAACTGTAATATCTACTACATCGATAGCTACCGCATGGAAATCTCCTAATCATTCATCCTTCAACCAGATCGACTGCATTGCAATTGACGCAAGGCACTCCTCCAGTATTATGGATGTCTGAACGTTCCGAGTGGCCAAAAATAACTCGAACCACTACCTTGTTGTAGCCAAGGTATGGCACGAATATCCCGAACACCACCATGGCAATGAAATATTATGACGAAATTTGACATCGGTTACAATCGCAAGAGATCGCCAATTCCTTTTCCAATCGAGAATCCCTTAATCTCTTAAGACGTCCTATACTGGCAGTAGCAAGTATTAAAGACCAGTGGCAACATTGCCAAAAAGACATCAGAGATGCCGCCTCTGACGTGCAGGGTTTCACTCGACCACTGCAACGAAGCCCCTGGTGTTACGGCGAAGAAATTTCCACACTCAAATAGGGTTTCTCCTTTATATCCATTTGCATAGCCCCCAACATATTACTAGATCTTCTGTCTTGTCCTTACAGATATTTACCAGACGTAATACCTCATTATTAGAAGGCTGCTCCAATTTACTTAGTTGCGTTAGCAGTATACATATAAATCACCTCTTCGCCTCACCTGAACATAATACCTAATTCTATCACCACATCACGCATAAGAGGTGTTTCTTTTTTGGGCTCAAGTTCGTTTTCTGTTACGTGGATGGTGGAAAAAATCGTTGTCAAAAAGTTCTTTGTTTTTGCTTTCATAACGAACGGAATATTTAATGATCCTATACTTTGTGGAAAGCGTCCAACCTACAGCTATTCAAGAGGAACCTTCGAGCAACTTATGGCACTGCTGGAGAGAAGATTTTAAAAAATAAATCAACCTGGACACGAAGATTATATTTTCACACATATGTACATACATTTAAATATTAGAAAGATCTCAACTTGCATTTGCAAAATTCAGAAAACTTAGGGTACCAATATGTATTTAAGGACCAATGTCTTAAATTGTGATTTATAAAAGTGGAATCTCGCTCAACAACATGTTATAAGACGAATGTATCACGTGTGGCGCAAGGAATAGGAATTCAAAGTTAGTCCGCCTCCACATACGAAAGAAAATACCTCTTTACATACATATGTACTATGTACATACGTCTTGAGAAGCTAGAGTGTGTTTTTTCAGTTTTAACATCACGTAGAGCAACATTTTTCATTCAGCACTCTATTATATCGTGACTTAACGGGCAGCTGATCCATGAAAAGTCTCTACTAAGACAGCGAAGCCCTCATCGATCGAAGCTTCCGGTTATTATGAGTAAGCACTCTTGCAATAGCTTGGACTTCAAAGCGAAGGTTCCGTCTTCCTGATCGTCTCGAAATCTGGGAACCGTGATTCGAAAATCCCCTTGGCTAGAGGGTTGCTGTCCATGCGCACGAAGTGGTCGAGCCAATGTAGTCGCTGTATCATAGTCTCTTAGACTACATCCACATCTTGACCCACACAGGACCAAAAACTTGACGAGGAATTTTTCGCTCAATGTCTTCTCGAATAACCTATTTTTCGTCCAGCACTAAAACAGAACTGGCAGGATTAACGTTCTATAGAGCATGCATTTTGTTGCCCGGGTAAGAAATTTTAGCCTCATTCGTTTTACCAAACCGAAGTAACAACGAATTCCATAGGTCGAATCTCCACCAAGACGTCATTTGTGTAGGTGATCCTGACCCCAAGGTACATACATAGATCAACTCCTTACCTACCTTGAAGCAATAGCTACATAAAAACAGTGACGTTCTGAGGTAGACGGTGCACACGGTACACGGCAGGGCTTAGCTTCTCGCAACCATTCGTGTTGTGTGTGTTATATTTTTTGCACAAATGGTAGTGATCTACTGGTTAAAGCTATATCCGAAAGGCAAATTGAGATTTACGAGAAGAACTTGCCGGTGTTTTTTTAGGATCCGAACTTCGAACCCTCACTGAGCCTGTTAATCCTTTTATTACCAATAAACATATGCTACAGTGTATGTACATTTTTGTTTACTCATCATCATTTGTAAATAGTCCATCGCCAGTTGCGTCGCTGTATACTTTCTCTTCGCTTGTAACTGACATTGTTAGCGAATTAAAGTTAATCAACTCGCAAATTTGGATTACAAACAAATGATTTTCTCCTGACATAAAAGCAGAATAACACTTTAGTGACTCGCTAATGCTACCGAGTAGTAGATTCGCCTAATTTTTTTCGACTGGGGTATAATGAATCTCTTTCATCCAACCACTATGCAGCAAGAAATTTTTACTCGAATGACAAACTCATTGTCCAGACTGTCAGCCATGCTAGCAAAGTACGGTTGCTCATCACCACTGCACACCATGAAAGCGCAAAGAAAAAATGTATTCGCGACTGGTAGTTTTGGTGCATCACATGGGTGCATCATATGAGTATATAAACATTCATCGATTTTTCAATGCGGATTAAAATCTTACTCCTATGCTTGCAAATTATATATTTTGAGTTCTTTGCAAAACAATATGTTTAAAGTCGAAAGTCCAAAAAGATCGCCGGATGTAATTTTTGAATTAAACCCATTATTTATTAAAAACAAATTATAATTTTATTTAATTGAAAATTACATATGTACATATGTACATATGTATGTTGCAGTTAAGTATGGAACAAGATGTAAAACAATTGCGCCCCAAGGGGCATATAGATAGACTCATCATCATCAACTACTATTATAAAATGAAGTTGATATTTTCTTGTCCGGTATTTGTGAGAGAACGGCTGGATCGATTTTAATAATTTTTTTTTATTGATTACAAAATCATGATTCTACGTCATCTAGAAGCTGAGCAATATCAAAAATATACAATGCCTGAGCTTTTGTGGTGTACAAAAGCGGGCAAAAGAATCTGCTGGATTGTGTTGTTCAAGCGGAAAAGTTATGCTCAGAGAAATCGGTGCACCGCCGGAACCACCAAAGAGCATTCTGCTGGGTGATCATATTCTTCGTCAAAAACTTTTTTAGAGAGTCCTAGAAAGTTTAACTCAGCCTTTCAAATGAAATCCTTTGGTGGTAAACGCATTACAGAAGGCAACTTTTTGACCACTTTTAAGATTCAGGGTCAAATTTACCACCTTATCGGAAACTTTAATGCCTGACAGTAACGCTAATCCCAATTTTCTACAAATCTATTTCATGGGGAATTCAGAAACTAAATACATTTCTGTCGTAAAACTGGCAGGGGGCGAAGCAAGCCGAGCACGGGTCAGCTAGTGATCTATATTTCGACTTGGTAGAGGCAATAACATTTTGGATCTCCGCATTAAGCTCTGCAAATGTTTTTCAAAGTAGCCTAAAAAGGGCACCAAAAAATGACGCTTGATAAATGCATTGTGTTCTCCGCACCCCATTGCTTAGCCATTGAATTGAAAATCTGCCTCATCCGTAAAGACGATTTTCTTAGCAAAATTCTTGTTCACTAGCTAATCTTCTATCAACAAACTAACAAATTCTCTTCGCTTGGACTTCTACTTTAATTTCTCGGGTCAGTTGGGTATTGTGCACCGACGGTGAGTTCTCCGCACCCCAAATTCATATTTACGTAGACATATGTATGTCTTATCGGTAAAGATAATTTTTTTAACACAATTGTCGTTCTCTACCTGATCTTTCATCATCAGATAACAAATTCTCTTTCCTTAAAATGGTCTTTTCATTTGAGCTCTTGGGTCAGTTGAGTTTTTGGCAGTGTGGTGAATCCAGTGGCATCTCTCAAATCATTCTTCGGTTTTTCGCAACCCATATTCAACAATTTTGCTTATTTACATAGCCATTGTGCCTCATTTTATAAGAAAAATTGTGGTTAAATAGTTGTTGTTCCATCAACAAAATTAAAAAATTCTCTTCCACTAAAATAGTCTTTTAGGTTGAGTTCTTGGGTCTGTTGAATCTTGTACGCATGCAAATCTGTTGGATCTGTCGTGAGGATTCGCTTTAAGGTGCTTCTTCAAAATTATAATTCTTGTGAATGATGGCGGTCATCTTCCCGTGGTTTCGGCAATAGTTTCTCTCACTGCCGGTATGTTTTTGTCTGCTACGAGGATGCATGGATGGCTTATTGTTCGAAATAGAACCGGTTTCCCTCAATTTTTTTTTAATTCATCTTCGAATTGATGGCCTATTTGGAGTAATATTCTAGGTGGAATTCTACGAAGTTCTATAAAACTTTTCCCATTCTTATGAGTTTTAACAATAATAGCACGTTGTGCTTTCGTATAGCTTCTCATATTTATTAATCGCATCATCGAAAGAAATTATATATGATATTTTTATTGTTGCCATCTATATAAAAAAAAACTGTAAAATTTAAATCGGACGCTCTTATTTGGACAGCCTTTAGAAGTGTACATGGTTTCAGTATTTTTATTAATCTCGAGGTCGTCGAAAGAATCAATTAGGCTAGAAAACTATACAAAGTGAATATGTAGCTTCGAAAGAAAAAAAATTCAAATTACTTAATTTCAAAGACCAACTTAACTAAAAAAAAAATAGATAATTAGACAATCATAACCCCAAGTGGTCAATGAAAGACGACTCGCGCAAAACGCACAAATCGCTGAATATCTCTCGTTTAAATACTGGAAAACAAGTATGTAGTTTAATCTAAATCACGGAACGCAACTTTATTCGCTACTTCGACATTCTTCTTTCACTCTTTTAAGCCAATAATCATATTTACGCATATATATATACTTTTTTCAATAATTTCAACATCATAACAATTTTCACTATTCGAATAGTTTTTGCATTGTTGATAGATAATAATGTGCCCTTTGTAGTATGGGAATGAACTGGATTTTTGCTTAAAACATATACAAAGAAAATAAAAACAAGAAACATCAGTCGAAGTAATTTACTTATTAATTTTCTATTTTGGTTTTGTTAATAAGAATAGTATGTAGTCAAAAAGTTCTTTTTAAATCGCTTAAAATCTAGCAAGTCATTCAAAATTTATTTTATTTATTGTTTGCAAGCTAACTTATTCTTTCCTTTTCTTTTTTTTTACTTTTTTCCTATTTTATATATATATATATTTAAGTGTTTTTTTTTACATTTAATAATTTTATTTAAAATTTAAGTTAGTTGTTGTACGCTATTAGCTTTACGCTAAAATTGTTTTCTGCTTAATTTTGTCCTTATTACATGAAGTTTTATGAATTTTATGCTGTGGTGCGCATGAAAAATATTTGCCTTTTGTTTCATTTTTTTTTTTATTATTTTAAAGTAAATCATGTACTTTTCACTTGGAAATTAACAATTGTCTAAAAAAAATGGCACGCGTAAAACTTCGTTCCAAATACTTTTTTTTTCAACTAAGTTCATAGTTTAAGAAAAAATATAAAAATATTTCATTATATTACTATCAAAGTCAGAAATTTAATTTCCGCCTTCGATTAATGTACACGTATAATATTTTCTTTTTCGCAGTTACGAATTTAAAAAAAAAAACAACGGATTTAAAGTTAATAATCTTAACAACTGACGTCGGACATACTTTCTGTCTGCGTGTTTGCTGAAAACTTAATATTTACCCATCGGTATATTATTCCTCATGTAGTATTATAGCTTTACAAAAATTATAAAATGATCACTTCGGATTTATGTTACTATTCGATAGCGAAGACGACGATGATGTTGACGCTGTTGGAGATGAAGATTCCGTGCCCATTTCGATAGTTGTCATAGATTGCTGGTTGCAACTATTGCAATTACTGCTATTTCCCGTAAGACTTTCACCACTATTTTGTGGGACTGTGGGTGAGACAGATGATGAAACTGAATAGTCCAATTTGTAGATGGCCCCTCTGGTGACATCCTCCATTGATGCTTCATTACAATCGCGTCCATTATGTGTCTGCGAGCCGCAGTTGTAACAAGACAACTGTTTGCTTACACCCACTGTTAATGATGTGTAAGGGGAGGCAGCACTGGGTGGGGGCGGATTCGTTTGAACCTGAGGCAATACCGACTGTTGCTGTTGTGGCGGTGGCTGCGGCAGTTGTATGACATTCGTTGTTGTTGGGGGAGGTACAGAAGTTGACGGTGATGAGCGGACTGCAGCAACTGCAGAAGGAGGTGGCGCTGTTCCCGTTAAAAATGCAATACCGGTTTGATGATAAGGATAGATTAGTTCTGCATTTGGTGGAATTTGAAATGAAGGCAAACGAAATGTTCCATGTGGTGATGGTCCAGCTATTCCGTGACTATGAGGGATTATGGGCGGTCGCGTCGTTGAAGCTATATGCTGCGCGTGGTAAGGATGTGCGGCACTGTACTGTTGATGTTGCGCCGGTAAAATAACCGAATTCGATGTGATAACATTACTTAAAACGCCTCCACCTGGGTTAATTGCTGATGGCGACGTAATTAGTACCGTGTTGCCCAAATTATTATTGGCGGAGATTCCACCACTGCATACTACTGCAGGGCCGCCATCATTTCCCGCATTGCCTACCTGATTCAAACTATTATTGTTTGCCAGCGTAGATTGAATCAAATTCGGAGTTAATAAGATATCGTTTCCCATATAATGTTGTTGTGGACTAGTTGCAGGTGGGTAAATGAGAGTCGCAGTACCAGTGTTTGCACCAACACTGATTGGCACCAATTTTTCGGATCGACCATTTATTCGGGCAATATTCATTTGCTTATTATAATTCATTTGTTGCTGTTTCTGTGTAACTTGCTGCTGCTTTTGTGTACTATTCACGATTAAAGTTGGCGTTTCGGGTGGTGATATCTCACCTGAGGATCCGATTGAACTTCCAGAATCGCTCCCAGCACTTTTTTGTTGATTCATGACTGCTATCACATCCATTTGTGGATGTGGCCCATCGGCAAGAGACATATTTTGCATAAATGTTAGGCTAGTACTTAGGCCAAAGTTGCTGGATGATTGAAAATGTTGATTTAATTGCGGTTGTTGATGCTGGTGCTGTTGTTGGTGTTGTTGTTGTTGTTGTTGTTGCTGCTGCTGCTGTTGTTGCATTTGACTGTGATGTTGCAAATTAATCGCAGATTTAGATAATCTAGGAATTGTATGGTTCCCTGGTCTAGCATAACCATTGCGTATTAACGCTTGCAGTTGTGAAGTTTCGTTATTGACCATTGCCTAAAATAAAATGCACACATACAAATATATTTTTTATTTTTATAGTATGTAGAAATAAATTTATTTTGAAAAATTTACAGCGATCGTCGTAATAATCGAAAAATGGAAGACTGAAAAAACCGACTACACCACCTCCAGAAAGAGAGAGAGAGACTCTATTCAAAAAATTGGAAAGACAAACTATAGATGGGCTAAAGGTACCATTTTTCAAACCACTAGCTAGATATGGCCTATGATCGGTAACGCTCGGATACCCTAATATCGCTTAGAAACTCGCTATCGGTGCCATGCACCGAGGCACCAAACTATGATTGGTCTCCCCGCAAATGGCTTTAGTAAGAGTTGCAGGGATGAGCGGAATGATAATAATAAGGAAATTACACATGCGTGTACGTACGAGTATATGCATCTTTGGAAGATGCTAGATCGACGTTTATAGACAACATTTAAAATTTGTTTCCGCGGGAGTAAGAAACCTAATCGTAAAGCTTAGAAATGAAAATAAAAGTTATGCTGATATTTCAAAAACTGTGCAGCGGTTCAGATGATAATAAAAAATTATAATGACAGTGGAAACGTTTAGAACAAAGCCCGTTCTGGCCGTTCAAGAAAACTTAGAAATCGCTACATCCGAAGTAACATGCATAAGGCTACCATTAAACACCGAATAAGTGATTCAAAATGGGTGGAAAAGACATCGGCTAAAGAAGTGCACCCGGGAGATGTGCGTTGGGTTTTAAGATCAGAAGGATGGATGGAAAAGTTCGAGGAAAAAACTCTTCATAAGTGAAGCTATATAATTAAGGGTCATGGTTTTTTCAAATCTATACTTAAGTAAATTTAATATCTTCGGATCCGATAGCAAAGGAAAAGTATGGTGAAGGGCTTATAAAGAAGAAATTATAAAGGAGTGGTTGATGTGTAGGGCCAAAAAACAACTTCATCCAGCTCCGCAACCTCCAGATCTAACGGAACGCAAGGTTCGCAAGTTCAAGATTACGGATCAATATGTAGACTTCCGTGAATTGAATTTTTGTTTATTTCTTTCAAATTTTTAAAACAGATTTTTAGTACAAAAAGACAACGACGACGTCATTACAAATACAAATACTGGGCGCAACGGACCATATGTGGCCCAGAGCAAGGAAACAAGTTTTTTAAAAAAGTCTACCCACACACTCACATTTCTTTTACGAAAACACTGATTACGAATGATAAGTTCCCCAATGAAGAATATTTTGTAAGCTTAAACACAGTTTTCAATGAGGAGGAAAATACATAGCTGTCAAATAAGTTATTTCATCTTTGAACTAAATTCGTGCTCTATGGAGTTTTGTCAATGTTCATTAGCTACTTTATAGTTAATAAAAAGAAAATTATAGAATTTCTTCCGAAATTAAAACTAATGGCTCCTTTTTCTTGTTTAAAAACAGAAAAATAATCCTCTCTTTAATTCAAGAGAATACAAAAATTGTTGGTGTCCGAAATTTCAAAAAGTAATCTCCGATTCCTCAGCTATACATGAAAGCTGAACACAAAGATTTACTGAGAGAGAGTAACATGCCTAAAAATAGTCTTCACTCATGGAGAATCTGCACATGAGAAAATAAAAGCTTTCAAAAAATAAAAAGTTCATTTGAAAGGGCCATCAAGACCGCTATTATGAAATAAATTGCTCAAATTTATATTAGCAACTTCCAAGCAAACAACACACAATTTTTGTTCATAGGAACATTCCAAAAAAAATAATAATAGTGCTGTACTTATGTATGTACTAATCATTCGTACACTAACACTTACATCGTCAATGTTTTTAATGTTTTGTGGCGCAATCATTTCATTGGCCATAGTTCCCATTAGCTGCTGATGCTGCTGCATGGCTGGTGGTGGTGTTATCTCTGCTGATGGTCTTCTAACTGTCCGCAGTGGCACTCCTGTACGCTGTTGTATGTTACGCACTTGCTGAATTGTCTGTTGCTGCTGACCTTGAAACAAATTGGTTCCACTTGTTCGATTTGGGCTTGCGGTGCGACTATTTGATGGTGAAGACTGTTGACTTAACATCGGTGATGAAGATTGCGGTTGATGTGGCTATAGATACGAAAAAAAGAAAATAAAAATATATTATTAAAGCTACACAATACGATATGGTATACAGATAGTCTCTTTACCTCGACAGGGGTGGGTGGATAATTTTGCATATTTGACCGTACAGACCATGCGTTTGTATGTGCTAGAGTCAGTTCAGCTGGAATGGCAATATTTGACGAAAGCATATGTGTTATACCGTCAATTATCTGATGCTGAAGCGTACCATCAGCTGGAATCATCTAAAAAGAAATATCCAAATATATACACATATATATATTAAGATGGTCCTTGCGTGTTGCACGGGGCTAGAATTTATCAAATTTGCGATTTTTTTTTTTCAGATTATACTTATATTTCAAAGTGTTACTATGAAAGTATTTTTCTATAAACCTGTCGCAATGGATATTAATTTATTAAATTTTCGATTTTTTTTTCTGAAATCTTACTGATTTTCCTGCAAATTTTGTATAGAAATTGGTAAAAACGACCAATAATTTCCTACAAAAAAAAGATGTTAAGACTCCGCTATAAGCAGATGCAATCGAATGTAAACCTCCTCGGTATTCCTAAATGAGCTTTCAGGATAAGTTCACCAAACGACTTTCCTGAGGAAGAATGTTTCTCTTCCATTTCTACCCATTTTAAAACAACCACTACTCGTACGTAAGGTTCAATTGATGTTATCACTTAGTACACTTTGAAATGATTGTAGGGTTTTTTTCGTTAATCGAATAAATATATTTCTGGGATTCGAACGTCGAACCTCCCGCTCAGTAATCAACGCACTAACCACGCACTAACCACGGCGCCCACATATATTGAGAGATGTGAAGTATAAAATAGCGCGTTGAAATTGTACGGCTTTTTCGTAGATTTTCATGGAACTTTTGATTACACTCCACGAAAAATTATTTCTATAAGCTATATACATATGTATACGCAAATACAAATGCATGGAATCTCGTCTAAGGCGATCACCCAAAGGAACCAAGACTTCGACACTTTTGTTTGCAGATGATATTGTTTTTCTCGCTAACACAATAGCGACCATGCAGTTAATGATCGATCAACATGTTACATACCTATTGCAAGACGTGGAGTTTAACTGTAAACCTACAAAAGCCACGGATGATAATATTTAGAGATGGTACGCTCGAATAGAAAAATTTAAGTTTCCAGGTGGGCAGATTGAGATAGCTAAGCAATACAAGTATTAATTACACCGATCTCAAGCATGGAGAAACATCTTTAAGTTAAGCTTGCAGAAGGTATAAAGGCGATTGTGAAGTCTAAGGAAGTTGAAAATATTCTGTGCTAAAGGATACTCTGTTCTACTGCATGCAACACAAGTTTGAAGCTGTGAAAAAGTTCTTTCGCGATTTTCTCAGGCGGGTTTTTAAAATTCCTCAATATTTCCCCGTTACATACATATGTATATACTAAACTTGGAGAATGGTGTAGCACCCCTGTACTCGGATACTCTTAAGCTGCATTTGGATTATGTTGTTTAAGTCAAAGTGATAAGCCAGGTAAGAATTGCAAGGTTAGTGCTTTCTCAAATGCTACGAAACAAGTTAACATATGTATATCCAAGATTGGGAATGTGTTTATAACATTACTTTACCCCATACGAGCTACACTGAAACAAAAAGTAAGCAACTTACTGAAGAAAACTGTTCACAGAATTTATGATTAATTTGTAAATGAAGCCCGGTCATCGCAAGACAGGGCTTACTATACTAAGATGAATCTTTACTCACAAGAAAGGACGTATTTTTTGAGCATTTGAATTTTCAAATTAACAGGCAAGCTTTTAAAACTTAACTTAACCGCCCAGAGATTCCAACAATGGACTTGATCGTTCGTCTAAGTGAGCAGTGACAGGATACCCATCTACATAACTAACCTAACATATGGAATTTCACAGAAATTTCTTCCGAGCACTAATACTTGGGTTGGAAGAAGCAATTCATATTTTGAACGGTGGCGGAGGTTATTGTTACTTTATAACAACACAGTAAACGCAATTTATATAATTTGGAACAGTAGGCGGACAAAAGACAAACCTTAGTCCCTTACTTACAAGTTCGTATAAATTTGTACAAATTCTTGCCTATTAGCCATCCCCAACTCAAAAAATTCGTAAAAGAGAGAGGGTAAGAGATTAATATATGTATTTTCTCTTTAGACACATTTTACGAATTTTTGTCGAACAATTTTTTGCCGGCAAGAATGGGCAATCTGTTAAAGCCCATCGGTTCTTTTGATTGAAATTCTTTTCGTTAGTAATTTATTTTGAGAAAAATGGAAAAAAAGTACTCACGTAAACGTAGAATATTCTACCACATTTCAACGAATTCAAACAGGTGCACATAGAAGTTCATATAGACCTATAGATGAAGAATTTACAAGACTGGTTCGGTCTTCCAGCAATGCAAATTAAGAAGCTTTCTCTTGACAGTTATTACCCCGGACGTTTGTCAGACATTCGCGAGAGATGTGACCGTGAAAAAACTTCGAAAGTCGAACCTCACGCTTAGCGATCCAACGCGCAATGCAAACTATCGAAAAGGGATCAAAAGAATGATAAATAACCTTTAAGAGGAGAGACACCAAAAGAAAACCCGACCTTAACGGCAAACTATATAGTCTAAGCATTAAATATTGTAAGCCTTTCATGTCAGAAACAAAATAGTTTATTAAACTAAACTACCACTGTATATGTCACATACATACATATGTACATATACATATGTAGATATTCTGCCGATGTAAACACGATGCACATTAATTAATAACATTAATTCTCCTAATGTGTTTTCAAAACTGATTAAATTTGTTTATAGATCTGAGCCCGTATCTCCTTTCTGTGTATGCAGAGAAATCATTTGATTAATAAAATCAAAATCGGATAATAATAGTTACTGACATACATACATAAACAAAAATCATGGTCTGAACTAAAAAAGTTTGTGTCGCATACTCATGTATCATATGTATTGTATGAATATGGGTAGAAAATGTGAACTGAATTAACTCGATATTTTTACTTTTACTTTCTCAAATTCTAAATCGCGTTCGTTTTTCTTGAGAAAAAGTAATATTACCGCAATTGGATGCAATGACTCTTCTCGGCTTCTGAAGCTTTTAGGTAAAGAACTTGAACCGCTAGATTGCCAATAAGAAAAGAGACTAGGATCAAAAGCATCGAAGCCAGATCGAAGCACCGGTGACATTGAAAGAAATGGTATACAGTTTGCCGATTTTCTTGCCTCAGTAACCACGACGAACTTCAACTACCGATAAATTGGCTATATGACAAAGATCTAGCGCTAAAGCCGTTGGCCCATATATTGTGAACATATATCTGATACTTCTAACACTTCCAAATAGCTTAGGCGTTGAGTCCATGTTACATAACAATATAAAATTAGTCCCGGCTATGTTACACCTTTAAATTACCTATCATACCTAAAATTATTCTGTACCTACTGCAATCACCAATAAATCTCGTTTCCCGTATATTGGCACTGTCATATGTACATCCTGGTGACTATTTACAGACATGTTAACAGTCGAAAAGTCGCTCCGAAAATATTACAAAACAAAGAGTACTAATAAAGAAAAAATAGTTGTTTTTTTTTTTGCAAAAATAAAGTATTTTTCTGTACAATATAACCATTTAGGATAACTACAGTTTTACCTCTACATCCCTTACGACGGTTGTTAGTATAAAGCAATAAGACTTGGGTCGGTTAGATCTAAAACCAATATAGCTGTTGATCTGCACTAAAGGAGTTCAAGGTAGTACCATACTTAAATTAATTCTACTGTATGGTAATACAAGTAGGAATAGGGTTCGACAACAATTACTTTTTAAAGACTTAGACTTGGACTTAATTTTACTCGTAAATTTTTATGAATAAAATTAGGGAATTTATATATGTACCTTTGATAAGTGAGCTTGTTGGAAACTCATCGGTATACTGCCTTGCGGTATCACTTGTATTGGAGTCTGCATTGATTGATGTTGCCCCGTATGCATATGTATGGTTTGATGCTGTTGCTGGTGGGGCACCATCATGTGATGGTGCTCTGTCGGCGTTGTAGCTGGTCTTATTTGCTCTCTATAATCACAAACTAATCTATTCTCTTTGATTTTTTCAAAGATTTCAGCGCAGGTCATATGCTGTTCAAAAGTAAAAACCGGATGATTTGCCGCCATAGTGTACACTAACAACAGCTCCTGTAAAGTATCCGAATCATTCAACTTGGTAAAATCTCTGCGACCCCAACCGTCCAATGTCTTGAAAATCTCCGTAACACAAGAACGGTTACACGCTCTAATTAGAGCTAAGTATAACGCCATCTTTCTCCGAATCTTTTTGTCTGTGGGTTCACCCTTTTGACAAGCTGCCATGTCGATAGCTAAATCCTGTGGATTGTTTACACGCAACTCTATGCCACGCAATTCCTGCGAATCCCGGCGACCCAACTCTTCCAGACAAGTTCCCAAAAATCGCAACTCAAATGGGAGACACATATTCAAAAGGGCGCACATTGTGTCAATCCTCTTATAGCTCTCTAGTTCTTTAAACCATGAAATGACGTCCTTTTTACAAATCATTTCCAGAGATGCATTGATATCGCACGCTATAATGATAGTCGCTCTTCTGATAGTAGGTAAAGGACAGAGCAGTCTCACGCACACACAAAGAATATTTTCGCAATTGGAAAAAGCAAATTAGACTAAATATTTTCTTTGATTATTTTAAAAAGATTTAACATATATTTCCATCAAAATTCATTCGGTTATGTATTTATTTTTACCGTTGCCGATTCTACTTTCACAATTTTATTTAACGCGTGTAATATTTTGATCGGATTTTTGGATAAGGTAGGTAAACCATAGAAAGATGTATGAAAGTTTCTGCAATTTTACATATATGCGTGAATTACTTTTATTTATAATTCCACTTGTTTCTTTTGATGGGAGCAATAAAATGTTAGACCAACACACCAACACAATCAATTGTGGTGAAAACAAGCTACGGTGCTATTTGTTCCTGTCCTTTTTTTCGATTCTGCTGAAACAATTTTTCACTTTGCGAATACTCGCAATTTATCGCCTTCTTTCTTTTTCTAATTTTGCTGCTGGAAATATCGGTTTAATGTTTATTTTTATCACTGTAATTCGTGGCATGTTGCTGAATTTGTCATAATTCTAATAATTGTTACAATTAATTTACTGTATTGCAAATTTTCAGCCTCGAATTAAATTATTTTGTATGTCCGAGACAGTTCGACAATCAAGAACTCATTTTCGACACATCGATGTTTGAAACATCGTCATGTTCGCAGTAGACATGATGTTCGAAAAAAATCGACTTCGAATTAAGTGTTGTTGCAATTGGCGATGCCAATCTTATATATTTTTACATATTAAGGACAACCTGACACTTAATCCTTTATTGTAAAATGTTAAGAGGAAAATGGGATGGGGGTTTTCTATGATATCCACTGATAAATTAATACAGTCCCAATAATTCGACTTCTCAATAGCGCAATACTCTCTGTAAATAGGCTTCATTTAAACTATTTTGCTTTTATTTGACATTCTTATGTGTATTTAGAAAAGGACATTTATGTTGCACAAAACCTTTTTGCACATAGCAAGTGAGTTATTGTAAATTTTAATATGAATTCGAAGACAACAAATCGAATATACTTCACTCTCCTTGTTTCCGCCTTACTTGATTATTTTTTTAGTTTTTCAGTCTTAAAAAATTATTTGAGGGATATTGTTTTTATATAACGAAAAATTAAGTTATTTCATTATTAGTAATACTTTTACGTCCGCAACTACATTATGCTTTCTCTGCGAATGATGTATAGAACAAAAATAGAAAAACGAAAAGAGAAATGTCAGAAAATTTCATACAAATCTCAATCCACACAGGAATTCGTCAACAAACCCTAGTTAAATTCAACTTACCTAGGAGAAAATTTTATATGACATTGTTTTCATTTCGGTGCATTTATATCTGTGGTTTTTCCTTTGGATGGTTGCTTTTGACGTGGCTGTTATAATATGTTAGTACAATGGAACCATATGTGTCTGAATGCACCTTTTACAAACAAAGAGGAGATTGTACTCGTAGTATGTAACGCTTTTATAAATGAATGAATGAAATGAAATAATACCGTCGAAAATGGTACATTACTTCAAATTTCATAAATTTGCTCCTAGTACTTAATGTTTCCAAGCTTCTTGTTTCCAATGGGAAAAATATTATTTTTTTTTATCTAGATCACCTTTACAGATCCTATTCACCCTCCTCGTCTAAACTATTTCTTTTTTTTCTATTTTTATCAAAAGATAAAATACAAATACAAATTTTTTTTTTTTTTTTTTTTTTATAATTTACCCGCACTCAAGGGGTTATGAATACCCTTTTACATGTATTCACATGGTGCGGGCGTTGGAAAGATAGATAGAGAGAGAGAGAAAGATATTGGTGTAGTGGTTTGAAACTCAGCTGTATTAGGTTTCACATTAGCTCCAGGGGTGGTGTCCAGAATAACTGGGGAGATTTGATGCTGTCATGTATTTTTTGCCTTCGCTTCTGATTCACAGTATTTTTTCCCGATCCACCTGATGTCATAAGCATATCAATTATCAACAGAGCGATCAATTTCTCCAGCCATATGACAAACCTACTGCCAGTGTTATGCCTTCACAGTAGTGTTGTCACAAACTTTCGCAATTGATCGGACTGCCTCTTATCATATAATGCTTGCTGACATCAGGGATTGAACTGTGAACCATCAGCTCGACAAACGATGACGCTACCACTACACCATTGCCAAATACTTGTGGTCCAGGGCCTAGGTTCTCGCCACCATTCATGTGTGCGTTAAAAAGGTGGCAAAAGGTGTGGCAAAAAAGGTTAAAATTACCAATCGAGGATGGTGATGATAATGTCAATTATTGTGCCCTGTTTGACATTAACATCAGAAAAAAAAATTAATCTCATTTTTATGTTTCATTCGACACGAACAATTCTACTTATAAGAACAAAATCTGACAAGCCCAGTGGAAAATCACGTAAGTATTTCATTGTTTTTTGTATGCCAATTCAAGGATTAAAAATAGAAACCCAAAAAATATTTATTGCCTCAACAATACATGACAAAACACTTACGGCCTCAATATGCTCTTTGGCTCTCGCCTTTAAAATTTTGCTGCATGACACACCGGGTGTTGGGTGTAATGTCAGTGGATGAGGTCCTAGCTCATCCTTAAAGTCTTATATATTTCGTTCTTTGACACTTGTAATCAATCCCAATAATTTTTTTATAAATGTTTCAAATCAATAAAACCTACCGATGGAGTGAATACTAAATGTATACGAAGACATGAAAAAATAATAACAAGAGTGAGGTGATGGTGCGCGATATTCGCCGAAAAACTAAGGCCACAAGATAAAGGCATGGGTCGGACGCTCGCTGACTAAACGCCAACGACTAAAACGTTTTCGTGCTTTTGAGTAAAATAAATTCCCAATTTGCGCTACTGTCAACTGGCCATCACGAACGTGCAATTTAGCTCCCTTATACTCTAATGGTAATAGCACCTATTCATGATCTGGAGAACAATGCAATTTTTAAAACATTATGGCATTGAATTTACTTTAATCCACAATAAATATTTCGGTCATACCTTTTTTATTTAATTTTAATGATAGAGCAGCCTCATTGGAAACTCCTTATATTCCAAAGATGGCGAACTACACAGGTTTCCCTATTTTGACGCAATAAATCAAAGAGCTATTTATTATGTCTACAAAAATTATTTTGACAGATTTTGATGGAAATTACATTTCACTGTAGTCCATTAAAAGTAGGGGAATTCCAATCACCCTGATAAGTTTTCGCATAAAGATGCAGCTACACATACACAGGAGCTTTGTGGTTTTGGTCAACTTTTTCTCTTAATAGGCTATCAACTAGTGGACAACATTTTCTTTCAAAAGATGTGTAGACAGTCGAATCCTTTTGACTCAAATTTTTATAGGACACACAAATTCATTCGTGCAATTTTGGACCCTAAATACAAGAAAAATTTTGTTGAGCTATGCCCAAAATTTAAACTTTATGTCCTCACATGCATCAAAAAATAAACACAGAAGTGTATGTCGTCCAAATTCCCCTGATCGATAGACTTTTTTTTTATTACAGATGCCAGAGTGAAAACAACAAATGCAGACTTTTAGTTTTTACGATTTGAAAAAAACAAATTAAAACAGTTCCTTCACGATAATTCAACTTGGGAAATTAAAGCATACTGGTAAGGAAATATGAAAGCGAGTTTGTCTTGCTAATTATATATTAAAAAAAATAATTAGAAACGAACGTTAAAAATGCTCGTGTGTCCCAGATTTCGAATCTTGAACGCGACCATTAACCTCGTTGTCATAATAGTATGTGTATGAACGCAGCTGTGCACAATAGTAGAAAACGTATTCTTTAAATATTTTCATTAACCAAATTGTGTTTCTGATTCGTCATTGCCGGGAACAATAGAGTTTGCAAATAGCTCAAATTTAAGAATTAATATTTAACAATGGGTGGTCCTTCAAATCCAATAATCCATGATGTTGAAATGGAAAATTCAGATCCCGTAGCCGAGAACCCCGAAGAAGTTAAAAAAGATAGAGATGTCTTAACAATTATGGAAATTCGCGAACATATTAGGCAAATTGAAAAGTCCATCGTCAGCAAGGAAGCCAGGTGAGAAAGCTTAATCGCCTTAATCCTTTCAAAAATAAATTATTGTTGAATCCTATTGGCTTCTTTTACAGATTTATCTTGCGGGTAATTCGAAGTTTGCCTAGCACTCGTCGAAAAACGAATGCCATTGTCTTAAAGAATATGGCGATTTACATATACCCAGCTGGACCAGAACGAGACTGTGTTCTTGGTCTGATTCCAACTCCGGCTGGTGGAGTTCAAGAATTGGAAGGCTTAAAAAATCGTCCAGCAACCAAAACTCCGGTTATAGAAGTAGACGCTTACTTTTATCTGCTCGTCTTGTTAAAACTTATCGATGAAAATGCTCAGGAAAATGCAAAGAAATGCTCTGAATTGTTGATGGGCAAGATTCTCTGCCAAAATCGACGCACACTAGATTTGATTGCAGCGAAATCATATTTTTATCGATCTCATGTTGCTGAATTATCAAATGATTTGGAGAGTATAAGGGGATTTTTGCATGCTCGCTTGAGAACAGCTACTCTGCGTAATGATTTCGAGGGCCAGGCTGTTATTATAAACTGTCTACTTCGCAACTATCTTCACTATTCTCTATATGATCAAGCTGATAAGTTGGTGAAGAAGTCTGTGTACCCAGAAACTGCTGGAAATAATGAATGGGCTCGTTTTCTCTATTACTTGGGAAGAATTAAGGCAGCTAAGCTGGAGTACAGTGTAGCACATAAGCATCTCGTGCAAGCTCTTCGCAAGGCACCTCAAGCAACTGCAGTGGGCTTTCGGCAGACTGTTCAAAAAGTAATTATCGTTGTGGAACTGCTTTTGGGAAACATCCCAGAACGACAAGTTTTTCGTCAACCAGCTCTCAGAAAGTCGTTGGCACCATACTTTCAATTAACCCAAGCGGTTCGCATGGGTAATCTTCAGCGTTTTGGGGAAGTAGTCGAAAACTTTGGTCCCCAATTTCAACAGGATCATACATACACTTTGATAATACGTTTGCGTCACAATGTCATAAAAACTGCAATTCGTTCCATCGGTTTATCTTATTCGCGTATTTCTCCTCAAGATATAGCAAAGCGTCTCATGCTTGACTCGGCAGAGGATGCAGAATTTATAGTTGCTAAAGCAATTCGTGACGGGGTAATTGAGGCTACCTTGGACCCCGAGAAGGGTTGCATGCGCAGTAAGGAAAGCACTGACGTATATAGTACGAGGGAGCCACAGTTGGCTTTTCATGAGCGTATTTCGTTTTGCTTAGATTTGCATAATCAAAGTGTCAAAGCGATGCGTTATCCTCCAAAGTCATACGGAAAGGACTTAGAAAGTGCTGAAGAGAGACGTGAACGTGAACAGCAAGATTTGGAATTGGCCAAAGAAATGGCTGAAGATGACGATGATGGATTCTAGATTTAATAGATCTAGGAGATTCTTCTTTCGCCAGGAGAATATCCCTTATTCGAACTTTCATTTTGTCAATACTTATTAAAATCAAATATATTCGGATATTGATAAAATTTACATAAATGACTGAAGTGTTTTTTATGTCTAACTTGTTAAATGTTTGTTGATTTAGCTGTAGAAGGCCGGGTAAGTCGACCTCTGGAGAACCTCTATATTGAAACATGGTTTGAAAGAGTACAGGCTATGTTGTGAGTGTGGAGAGTAAAAAAGCTCAAAGCTCCCCTTTTATACTTTGTACTTTCTTACTCCAACATACATATACAGCTTAATACTAAAAGTATTAGGCAATCAAATCCTTGGGATTGTGAAGCTCGAGAGATACATATATAAGAATTATACCCATCCTTCATAAACAGGTTTACCGATTGCTACTTGCAAACTCAAATTTAAGTTGGCTGCTATCAAGAGAACAAATGTTAGGTGGCCAAGTAGGATAACATGTCTAGAGACAAAACAGATTCGTCCGAAGCTGAATCTAAAACCCTCTAAGAAATTCATTACTGTGATAATAAATTTTAGTAAGTGTTCGATTTAATTAACATGATTTGTTTTCTTTCACAGTATTTTTTAATGTATCGTAGATAAGAACTTCTTTCAATAAAGGTTTTTTAGTCCTAAAACCAGCATTTTAGTGCAAATACGCAGGATATACATATTTTTTTTTAGACTTAAAAATTACTAATAAAACACATACATAACTTCAATCCCGCTGACCTGCATTTAACAACTTTTCTTGTATTTGGTGTCCTGATCACATTAATACAAGATGTGAACTCCACGCTAAGGGAAATAAAAGCAGTTCTACAAGAATATATTCTGGATCAAGCACTTTACCTTTTACAGAATAGCTACATTCACTGTTCCGGCCATCGGTAAGACAGTAAAAGAGCAATGTACAACATCGAAAGCTGAACCAATAAATACCACATAAAAATAAAGGAAATGCTGTGAATGGCATGTTGACATTGAAAGCTGAAACAAAAACTGACGCATAAAAATAAACAACGCAGACTGTTAAATATTTACGAATAACCTTAGACGCAAAACTGCGTTCGAAAGAAAACATCAAGAAAAAAGGAGAAAATTAAGCTAAAGATCAGTATTTGCAACAAATAGCAAACCATTGTTCTATAAACAAGGAATTAAACCAGTATGGATTTTGGCATCTAATTCTGGGGTATGTTAAGAGAAGTAGATACCACCAAACCATTCAACGGCTCCAAAATAAAGTGGGTCCTTGTCATTGCATTATCAACGTACCACTTCCGTAAAAACGACCTTCATCGTGACCTGAAGATGGAAAACGTAATCAGCAAAATACAAAGGTGTGCAACAGGTCACACGAAAAAGACTGTTTCAGCACACAAATGAAGACCCATCTAGACTTTTTAACCAAATCGAGCAAGTTAGAAGACTTTAATACACGAACTTGTAGCCCAACAGATAAACTAGTGACTCCGATGGGCATCATTTAGTTCAATCTTCCTAAATTTGCTAATGCGAAACTGCTTGCTAGTCTTATTAACTAGTCTGTATAGTCATTTAACAAAAAAGAAATTGTTTGAATAGAAAAAAATTAAGCAACAGATCTTGATATTTAAAAAATCGGGACGTTGCAGCCTCACCAGTTTTGATCAAATTTGTTGATTAGCAATTAAAAGTATGTAAACTGATCCCTTCAACATCAACCACTACATATTTAACGTCTGTCCAACATTCGATTGCCAACACTTTATCACATCAATAGTTCCTTTTAGTACTTACTTGTTACCTCAGAGACGGAACACTAACAGTAACGCCATTTACCTCTATGCTACGCACTTTGTTGGAAGCAAAAACATAAACAAATGGTTGCTGAGGTGAGAGTGAGATGCAAGTCGCAGGTTTGACATTTCTTTACAATTGGTCCTTGTGCTTGGTCGTGTTTCTGCCGAACTTAATTTCCCAATGAATTGAAATGTTTGTAAACAAAAGAATAGTATTTTTAAATTTATGTTAAGTAACTTGCATTGTGTTGTAATAAATGGAAAAACTAATTTTCGTGGTTATTAAAAACATACAATTTCATTCTCTTTTTCAGTCGCAAAAGAAAGCTCTGGAAATGAAAGAAAAAAATATTGCGAAGTTTGTATAAAAATGTGCGACGTGTAAAAGACACCTGATAGAGAAGATAATTTTTTTTTTTAATTTAAACGTGCATTTCATGATGTCGACGGGAAACATTAGAACATCTATTAGTCGCACGCTGTTTCCCCTTAAATCCATCTCTGATGTTGTCGAGTTCTTTCGTAAATGTCTTGAGACTCCCCCGGTAGATGGAGAACCGGATCTCACTCTGCTCTCTATTGTGGCCGGTTTTGTGGAAATTTCGCTTACTACGGGTAAATTGGCAGTAGCTGCTGTTAATGAGAATTCTGCTGCCAGTGCCTCAGCCGTAGATTCTGTTAATGTGAAATGTACGAAATTTCCGGTGGTTACCTATGAAATGGTAAATTCGTTGTACATGAAATACCTAAATATACTTACATTGGTGCAAAAACCGAAGTCAGGACGCTGCGCAAATCGCGATGTGATCAAAAGAGTGTCTGATGTAATTTGGCATTCGTTGTTTTGGAGTAGTCATAAGGATCGGGCACACTTACAAAATTTGTACAGTTATTTATCGTCTAATAAGTTGGATTGTTTTGGAGTCGCACTAGGTGTTGTGGCTGGTTGTCAATTGCTTGGATATAAGGATGTGCATCTTGCTATTTCGGAGGATCATGCTTGGGTTGTGTTTGGAAAGAAACGTCAAGAGGCTATTGAGGTGACTTGGCATGGAAAAGGAAGTGAAGACAAACGAGGACAAGATGTGTCATCTGGAATCGATGCAAAAACTTGGCTGTACTTGGCAGGAATGCCAGTTATCTGCAATCGATATATGGAAGTGGCCTCGATTGTGTCTGCAATAAATATTTCACTAACGCCAAGTGTTGATTGCTTGGAAGTAGCCGAGTTACAACAACGACTTTTGTGGCTGCTGTATGACATGGGTCACTTGGAAAAATACCCAATGGCATTAGGTAAATATATACATATGTCAATTATGAATTTATTTTATTATTTATTGAGTGGTAATCAACGACATTTTGAGACATCAATTTTTATTTGTGTGTAGAAGATAAAGTAATAGTAAATGTTGCAATAATACCTACTCGGGTTATATTCACGCGGGCTCCCGACCCTTGCAAACTACCTGTCTGAGACAATCTGAAAGTGGCCTTCTATTCCCGGGCGCACTACTCAAGACTGAGCACTCTGGCACTCGGGATAGCTTAATTTTTAAAGGGGAGGTTCCGTCTTCCTGGTCGTCTCGGACCTGGGAGCACAGGCCGTAGTTCGAAGAATTTTGCTCTGCTATCCTACTCATCGCCCAGCGTGTTAGTAATATATTATTATATTATTCAATTTGGCTTCCGAGTAAAAACTTCACTGAAGTATGTATGATCTCTATATTACGACTTTTCTTAAGAAAATATAAACTACGCACCATATGGAAATTTAAATTCATTTAACTCAAAGTTGATATCATTTGCAAGTTTCGCCTCTATGTTATGTATACACCTACTATAGTGTTCGTCAAAACTTAAAAAAATAAAATAAATATTAACAGCCCGTATTGGGCCTACGGCTCAATAGTTTCTCCCGACCATTCCTGTTGTGTGTTTTATAATGGTTGGGACTTACATTTCAAAGCCATGTCCGAAAGGCGAATTGAGAAGCTTTCTCATAACGGTTATTGCTCTCGGATGTTTGTCTGATATCCGCAAGAGGTGGGATCGTGCAAAAATGTTGATGTTTCTGCGATTTAAACTACTAATCTCCCACTCAGTTGTCCAACCAATAAGCCACGGCGCCACAAAAGCTGGCCCACCATTTACTTAATCGAATACGATTTTATTACGAGTATCTATGTACATCTAATAATGGCTACATACATACATATGTATATTTATGTAATATATTATGAAACTAATTTTATATAGCGCTGATTCTTTTTTTTTGTGCAAACATTTTCTTATTGATTGATAAATTTTCCATTTTAGGAAATCTTGGAGAACTAGAGGAAGTATGTTCCACAACTGGAAAAAAAAGTTGCGAGTTATTGTATATGGAGGCGATTCAATCTGCTAGGACCTATTACAAGAACCATCACGTATATCCTTATACGTACCAGGGTACTTACTACTATCGCATCGGAAAATATAGAGAAGCATTTCGATCTTGGGCAGATGCTGGTGATGTTATTCGATTATATACATATAGCTGTCGCGATGACGAAGAAGTATACAAAGAATTCGTGGAAATCGCAAATGAAATGATTCCGTATATAATGAAAACAGAGAGTTCTGGTCATTCTGGACGAAGCGTTCTTCGCGATTCAGAGGTTTTCGCAAACATTCTAAGATTCTACGATGGTGTCTGCCAATGGGAGGAGGAAAGTTTAACTCCTATTCTACATATTGGTTGGGCCAAACCGCTTGTGAATACTATTTCTAAATTTGACTATGATATTCGATCACAAGTTGTGATAAATGTTCATGAAGAAGGAAAAGATACAAATATTAAACAAAGCTGTATTAATGAGGCTAAAGGAGGCTGTCTGCGGAGTGAAAATAAAATTATTGAAGGCAATAACAACTTGATTAATTCCAATGAGGTAAGTTAATAATCTAACATACTTAATGTGAGCGCAATGAGGTTCGAAAACACCAAAAAGTGTTTTCACGGTTCAACTCGCGAATGTCTGACAAACATCCGAAAGTAATAGCTGTTGTTCGTTAGAAGCCCGAGTTTAATTTTAAAAATAAAACAGCACACAAATCCTCAGCCATTGTAACATATTTAACATTAATGCGATTGGAGTACATATATCTATTCAATTTTAATATTACCCTCATAGTTTTATTTTGTATTCCCTGGAGCATACGCAACATAAAATCGCTACATAGATACAACACTGACGAGCAGTATTCAAAATGTGGTTTGGCCATTACATTATATGTACATATATATTTAAAGCACTCATTACCGACATTTTATTCCGTATTCTACTTAAGAAATAAACCTTTTTGGATACCTTTTTAACTATATACTCTGTGTGTACATTAAATATTAATTCTGTATCTATTAAAACTCCTAAGTACTTTATCTGTTCTACTTGTTCAATAGGCTCATTATGTACATTTAAGTTGAGGGTATGCCTGTTCCTTAACACGATGCACTTCGTCTTCAACACATAAAGTTTTAGCTTATTCGAATTGAGCCATATATCCAAATATGTCCTCCTAATAAGTCTTCCTGTATCTGCTGTACACACTCGTTGATGAATTTTCCTGTTATGAAGAGAAGGACATCATCGGCGAATAGGGCGATCTGTAAATGTTTCAGCGCACACTTGATGCCATTGATGTATGTATATGATAAAGAGTAATGCTCCAAGGACCGATCCTTGTGGAACTCCAAGTGTTGTTGCTATGTTTGAAGACATTACACCATTTACAACAGTTTTTTATATTCTGCCGCAAAGAAAAGATCTGAAGATAGGGGTGGCAATGGTGTAGTGGTAGCGTCATCGTTTGTCGAGCTGATGGTTCACAGTTCAATCCCTGATGTCAGCAAGTATTATATGATAAGAGGCAGTCGAATCAATTGCGAAAGCTTATGAGAAAACTACTGCGAAGGCATAACACTGGCAGTAGGTTTGTCATATGGCTGGAGAGATTGTTCGCTCTGTTGATGATTGATATGCTTATGACATCAGGTGGACTGCGAAAAAAATACTGTGAATCAGAAGCGAAGGCAAAAAATAAATGACAACAAACAAATCTCCCCAGTTATTCTGGACACCACCCCTGGAGTTAATGTGAAACCTAATAACACCTGAGTTTCAAACCACTACACCAATCTCTTTCTCTCTCTCTATCTATCTTTCCAACGCCCGCACCGTGTGAAAACATGTAAAAGGGTATTCATAACCCCTTGAGTGCGTGTGAATTATAAAAAAAAAAAAAAAAAAAAAAAAAAGCATTTCAGTTCGTTGTCCTTAATTCCATATCCACGTAGCTTGTGCAGCAATATGTTTCTGTCGATGGTATTAACATTTCCTCCTCTTCTTCGTCCATACAGCTTCTGTAAAAGTCATTTGAGAGGATGCCTGGCCTAATAACGTACCTGCCTATGCTGTAGTGACACCTATTATTTTGCTAATAAGCGACATTTTCAGTCTAAGCCAAATCTGCCTAGTGGTGACTGCTGCTGCCCACCTGCAGTTGTTGTTTGCATTTTACTTAGGTAACATGCAGAGATTCCTCTTTTCCAGTTAAATCAATAAAATCGTTTTCGAGTTAAAGGTGTCAGATTCCAGCAATTAAGTCGCGATTTGATTGTCGGTAAAAATGATATCAGGAGAAGATATCACATGACGACGGATACATGTAATTCGTGGCTGTATCCCCAATTACTTCTAGCCTAAGGCAACCTTCCAAAAGTTTGAATGTGCTTGTAGAACAATATATTTATTGATCTATAAGGAAAGGGAAGTAAACTATGCGCGGTGGATAATTTAAAAAAAAAAAACTTGAATTGAATAACACTCTTTGTTTTAAATTCGCCTTACAAAAACATAATTTAAAATCTAATTATTTATATTTTATTTTTTCTATAGAAACCGCCTGTTGATTGTAAGAGCGATAAGAAATCTGAATTGCCAACTACTTTGGCTGATCTTACAGCAGCTTGTGGGGAGAAACTTTTAAACCCAGACTTTCTCCTTCAAGGTGGTGGTCAACTATTTGCCACAGACACAAAAAACACTGCTTCGCGGGAGAACGCATCGTCAACTCATGATGTCACCTCATCACAGAAAAGTACTAAATTGAAGCCACTATCAGAATCATTACCAAAGCTGATTTTGCCACGCCCTCAATCACCATCCCCATCACAAATTATGGAGTATGACGATGATTATGAATTCATGCCAAAACAACCGGTAATAAGTCTATACAGTCAGAAAATGCGAGGTCTCAAGGAACTTCTGCTGGCTGAGAAACTCAACACGCATGCCATATCGCTTCAAGTAACGGCACAATCTGTTGCCAATAAAAAGGCTCGTGGTGTTGAAAAATCAGCTCTATCTGCAAATCAGGTAAGTATTCAATCGACGGAATCTTCGATATGTACGCGACCGAAAAGAACTCGTCGCGAATAAATCCACAAGTCATGAGTCGTTCCTTGTTTATTTATCTCGTCTTCTATAAGAAGTAAGAGTATCATCCATTTTGTTATGACAGCTCTAAGCTGATAAGAGTGTTAAAATTTAACTGAACAAAAACCTATGTGGTACGTTATATTTTTTTTATAAGCAAAGCAAAAGAAAAGAAGGAATAATTAATCTTATATATTCTTATAGACAGGTTTATTTCTGTTAGCCTTTATATTGGTATTATTTTTTTTAGAGTCTAAACATTATATAATAACATACATATATTTTTGTAAACGCAGTGGAAAATCTTAAGTTTGTGAGGCAACATCAAATGTTAGCAATACAAAACTTGTTTTCTCACCAGTGATTAATTTTTTCTCCTATTGAGCATGCACGAGTATTTATTATTTTCTATTTAATAATTCAAGTTTTTGTTATATAATATACCAGCTTATAAGGTATTTAATACTTTAACTGAGCATCCTATCCAGAAGAGTACTATAGATCACCTCTTCAGTAGTGTTAAAAGAACTAAACTAACTTTAAAAAGCATTTAAAATGTAATTTTCATCAATAAACAATCAATCAAATTGATTAAAAAAAAAAACCGAATTGTGAAAGTCCGCCTTTATAAAGATTCATATTCACATTAAATACATACATATTTTATTTAAAATAAAATATTGCAGTTAGAAAACAAAAAAATGCTTTTGAATGACAATCATTACAAGAGAAATAAAACGAAAACAGTGCGATATTTTCAAACAAAAGTAAGAACAACAGAGTGCATGATGGTCACCTAAGGTCTTCATAAGTTTTCTGTCCCATTGATCAAGCCCCTGTTACCTAAGAAACATGGAAGAACTGTCCTACAAAACGGTAAATGTCATCTCTAAAAACATTAAAACGACAGGATGGTTTGTATTCCGAAAACAGTAAGTAGGGTACTTAAATCCTAATCTACAATTGGATAGATAATATTCCCCGAGTTAAAGGGAACATTTTTTTCCCAATAGGCATCACAGTGGGTCTATATTGACCTGAGTGCGGTATAAAGGGGTACTCTGCCTTCTTAGCCAATCCGCCTACCCAAATTTAAATCTAAGCTTCATCACTGAAACTTCTCGTCTTTTTCCGAAAGTTGAAAAAAGATAATCAAAGTGTCTGCATGGTACAATGGAACAGTAATTAAGTCTACCTGCACAAGTAGATAGTAGCGACCTTCAATATAAGGAAAAAAAAACAGCAAAAATTATTCGTTTACTAACCCTTTCGGTATTTTGATGCCATATGGCATCATTAATACTTAAACGCTAATTTTCTCTCTGGGAGAGAGAGAGTTCAAGCATTTGAGACAAACAAAATTGGTGGCCAACAGTCAGTGTGCTTTTAGTTGCCGTGCAAGGAAGGCTATGCTTATGATTAATTTTTTTTTAAAGATAATCATCAAATATCTTTAGATTACCTTACTAAATTTGTAGATAAATAACAAACGTACAATAAAAAAAAAATAAGCCTATACGTTGTTTCTTTTCAATTTGACATCATTTTCCTGCCATATGACATCGTTCCTAAAAACCACTTTAGAAGCAATACTAAACAAAAATGCTGTTAGTAGAAGCTTCAGTAACAAGAAGAAAATAAAATGTTTTAACTTTACAACAAAAAAGAAGTACCGAAAGGGTTAATGGAGATTTTATGCCAATATACATATGTATGTTTTATATCCTCGAACACTGCCGTCGATTTCTTCGCAAGCTTAAAGGTATACTTTTCCCGATCATAGTACCTTGAAAACTTACCGTATGCACTAAATGACAAGGATATCAATTTATTTATGAACGTTCTGCATAGATGTTCAACTTCGAATGCTGGCTGTAAATGTTTTCGGAGTATTAGAAAGCGTATGCAGTACTCCGCCATAAAATTATGAACACGGCAGGGAAAAAATGCAGTATGCAAGTATCATCGGTACAACAGTACCATCATTAGTGTGCACAGCTTCACTTTTAGTGCTGAAATTCTCCTGAAACACCATAGTTGAGATTCTGCTGAGTGGCAAGAATAGAACAAATATCACACAATACAAAGAAAGGACGATATATATCAACTGGACAACAAGTACCATATTTTGCAAAAAAGATTAACACCATGGAAATGTTCATAATTTTTTGGCGGGGTACTGTAAATCTAAATATTGAAGATTTACATTCATAGACGATTCGGAAATCTTTTACAGCGTATATATTGATATTTGTCAAAGTTATACCCTTTGTATATAAGCAAAAAAAAAAATTGTATGTACATATAATATAATGGGTGGTGTGAATAAAAGTTGAGTGTGAGTATTCCCTCAACATTTTGGAGGGAACACTCCATTTGGTGTGAATAAAAGTAGGGTTCGTTAAGTTTAACGAAAACCCTCCACTCACATATTTTGACAGCTGAGTGTTCCCTCCATTTTGGTGTGAATAAAGATGGAATCTATCGAGTGAACACTTTAAGAAGTTGAGTGTGCATTGGAGGTAACTTTAGGAGATAAAAAAATGGAAATTACTATTTCGGAAAATGAATACCTTGACGGAATAAGCGAAAAACCTTAAAAAAAAGATATCTAGAATGGACGAAGAATAGTTCATAAAAATTCTATAAGTTTATCCTTGCTTGATGGAAAGAAGCCCAACTGCAGACATAAAAATTAAAAAGCAAAAAAGCGTTGATTCGAACAAAAAGGGGATGATTTTAAAAGCCCATGAAAAGCAGCTGCTGGATTTGACAGCTCCCAACTCTAGTTTTCAAACTTCAACTTGAGGGGATGAACCTAGTTAGAGGAAATTTTTTATTCACACCAAATTGAGAGTTCCCTTCAACGAAAACACTTCACTCTTGAGTGTTCACTCAGAGTGTTCCCTTAGTTTTTATTCACACCACCCAATCTCTACACCCTGACGGCGATAACTAATTCCATTAAATTGACAATGCAATGCCGCGGATAAATGCGAACTCTCCTTGTGCTGGATCGCAGGATATAGGGATATTCCAGGCAATTACAAAGCGGATCATCTTGCAAAAGGTCCAGCAAGGACCTCGCTGAAGCGAATAAAGTTCCAGCTACCCTATTACAAATAAATATAAATACTTGGCGCAACGGACCGCGTGTGGTCCAGCGTCCATAGTCTAACTTCTCGCTACCATTTATGTTGTGCGTATTATGTATATTTACAGTGTAAAGCCGTATCCGAAAGGCAAATTGAGAAGTTACAGTTACTACTCTCGTTTGTCAGACAATTGTCAGGTGAGACCGTGAAAAAACTTGTTGGTGTTTTCTGTGATTCGAACGTCGAACTTCCCGCTCAGTGGTCCAACTTACTACCTACTTGAGCCACGGCGCTTACAATGTTGGAGCCCCGCTTTTCTAAAATATTAGACGTGTTATGTATATTAACAAAAAAATATATGTTGGTTATGTCCGAAATAAAAAATGTATACATATCCATACATAATTTTTTTCTTATCCCATTAGAAAAATCTTAAATAATAAATCATAATTTTGCGCAAATGAAAAGTGCCTTGTAACGGGGGCTTTATATATATACATTTTTTTTTCTAGGTGTAAAAATTCCATTTTTATTTTGTACCGCTTGTACATACTACCCAGAGCCACTGCTTGGGGTATGATCCCACTTAACAGAAATAGAAATAAAATAAAATACTTTCAGAATATTCTTAGAATGCATATATTTGCTCTGAGATCAATGAGGCACCTGTTTCATTAAGTTTTGATTCTGATTACAATCGTTTATTAAGAATTTTATAAAAATTGGCCGACGAATTTGTTGTTGAATTTGGCTTCTGTTGTAAGATGAACTTGCCTTTAGCCATATGACTGAATTTCAAAACGTAAAACATCGTCTGCAATCGAATCTTGCTGAGAAACATCGCTTATAATGTAATTTTGTGATTTTATAAATTATTTTACAAAATATCAAAAAATAACCAAGAACGCTTTTAATTTCGAGTGTGTATACAGATAAAAATTGCTAAGCTTACATAATATCTGCACGAGTATTACAGCACCATCGAGTCAATAAGGGAATGTAAGAAGTTTTCCGGCTAATTGGCCGAAATATATTAAACAATATGATATTAAATATTTTTGATAATATTTCGAGTAAATGCGCAAGTAGTCGTGAATACTTTGGGCTATTTTCTTTCTATATAAGTTATTAATGTGTTTTCTAAGTTTTATTTCATAACTATACAAATGCCTACCGACTCAATATTTAGAACACAATCAAAATTTGAAAATTAAAAAAACACTTAAAAAAGCTTTCAATCATATTTTTCAATTCTAGTTAGTTTCCTGGTTTCAATTCCATGCGTTTCGTTGTCCCCCAAAGGAAGAGTGGAAGCAATTGTTCTACGTATTTGGAAATTGTTGTAATAATTGTAGATAATATTAATCCCATACCGTTTGTTTTTTTCTTAATCAAAACTATGTATATTTTGAATAACATAACCTATAATTTATTAAGATTAAGAATATTACTACAGTTCACTCGTTGCCGGTGTAAAAACTTGGCATCACTACAAGAGAAATACGAGTACACTAAGGGAAAAAATTAATCGGAATGAATTCAGTGTGGTAACAAAATTCTTATATGTGCATAAGAAGGAGGAGCCATCCGGGCATCTGTGAAATGCGTCGAGGCATATTACACTTTTAAACACCGCGAGACAAAAGTAGTACCTAAGTATTATTTACCATTTAACGATCTGTTTCAATAAATCGGTATCAGGAGAACATTATTTTATTTACAATTTATAGTCTAACAAAATATTAATTTATTTTGCATACAAAACATTTAAAAAGTCTAAATGAACCGAAATGTGTAGCCGTACACGTGATAGCGTCATTTCTTTCTCAGCTGTTTCCCGCCACTCAAGAAATCGTGAGAAATTCTTAGGTTTCATTGTGTGTTCTGCTGTGGGACGTGATAACCGGGTGGTTTTTTCGATTTTTCCTTTATAATAAGAAAAAACAAATTAAACAAATCGAATTGTTCTAAAATTACGTCTATAAATGTTAAGTAAACTTTAATAAAGTGCAAAACCTTAAAAAACTCATTCATTTGAACAAATTTGACGTTCAAAGCTGCAAAATTAGCAGCAGCTGATTCGGGCTATTGAGACAAGGTCTCTCGTTTTGCAAGTGGTATTCAATGTGTTTTGTGTATAAGTGTGTTATGCTTTAAATTTAAAATATAAGCTGTGAAAAATAGAGTAAATAAAACTTATTTCAATTCGAAATATAAAGAAATATACGCGAGGAACATAAAATCAAATGTGAAATATCCTTGTCCACCGCCCTACTTAAGTGAAAGTATATCAAATTAAAAATACAAAACTAAAACGGAAGTCAGCGACATTATGTCCTCCGTGGTAATAAAATCTGAGGAAATAATTGTAGATACCGAGTATACTAGCGACGACGTAGATGAAGAACTTAAGTAGGTATCTCTTGTTGATATATGTATATTTTTTCTTTTCTTTTTTTTTCTCTTATTTATATCGGCGGTTTTCTTTAAGAACTCAGCCAAGGCCCATTAATAATATATTTTGCGGTGCATTTTTTTTTCTATATAGTATGGTCTCCATTTACTGCATTGTGATCCCTATTGATTTTTATAAACAAATTGTAGAAATAGAAATACAGGATGGGAAGCGCAGTAAAAGTAAACTATTTCATCGCTAGATCCACACCTTTGGCTTGTTACATATTGGGTGGTACAGTGACAATAAGCTCATTCAGGCTCGATATGCTCCGAACGCCTTTTGCTAAGGTCGCAACGTCCTCCCATTGGTTAACTTGTTTTTTTCCTAGCGGAATTATATAGTATTTTTAAAAGGGGCTAATTGTACTGAAGTGCAGTGTGAAGAGCAGCTGATTGTGTATGAGAATTTTGTTTATTTATTTATTTTTGTTTTAATTTCTATTTTCAATGAATTTGCTTGTGGAAATTTGATAACTTAATTTTTTTTTCGTTGCATTACTAATTAGTTTTATGTGCGGTTTAAGGGAACATATTGCATTTTTATGTATGTATGTATGCGTGAAACATAATTGAAGAAACTATGCAAACAAATTTTATTTGCTTCGAAAATATATGGAAAATGAAATTCTTTAGAGTGTAGATACAGAATTTTGCACGTTAATGCTATTAAGCGTTCAATGGGTTGGTTCATAAAGTGACATTAAACATTTTCACCTGTGAGTGCTTATATGAAAATACAATAAAGTACATTTACACTTAATGGATCAATTCGGTTAGGCGTGTTTCTTTCAAAAGACTTGTCTTCGTTGTTCAACGTACATAGATTGCGTAGAATGAAAAAAAAAAACATTTTTACTTTGAGCAGAAAATGAAGTGTCAAAAATTCAAGTATGTATTTTGTATATGTCAGTGGTAATAAAGTATATGTTCTTTTGCTCATTTTATGCACTTGCATATGTATGTATATATGTCAAAATTAAAGTTTATGTCAAAGAAAAATAAGTGTTCAGGTTGTATTTTGTGCGGGTGTTTATTGCTGAAAATTGTTTCAAATGAATTGGGTGTTTCTGAAGCTGTTGCTGGTCACTGGTTTTAGATGCACCATGTTTACAAGGTGGACCATGTTTACAAGAATGTGTTTGATGTTGGCTATAATTGTGCACTAAGCTCACTTTAGTTAATTTTTCGAAACAAACAACATGCTATTAATTGTTAACTGTCATACGAATGCGGTAGGTAGGAATTTAGATGTACATATACATACATATGTACTTCACTTGATGTAGGTAATTATTACTATAGATTTGTAGTTATAATATACAAAAACTTATTGTTTTTTTAAATTTGAATAATAATTAGCGGACAGAAGGAAATGCAGTTTTCCGTCTTGCTCTTTAGGTAAAAACCGTTTGTGTGTACAATGTTCAATATACATATGTACATATTCACAAATTTGACAAAATCCCAGGAGCAAGTAGAACTGTATTCCCGCCGGTATGCATTGAATGGTAATCACAAAAGAAACTGCCGCTTATAAATTCGGGGCTATATAATGACATGGAAGCTGTTTAACAGACCTACCAGCATATTAGGAAAGAACGACATCGTCTTCTCGAAAAAAAAAAATAACGAGAAGTGCTCGATCGATGATACAGATGTTTTTTTTTTTTTTTGCTGGAGATGAACAGAGCATGCCAAGTCTCCCGAACTAAAGGCGACTGGGAAAGTCTAGTAATAAAAGCACACTAAGCCCTTAGCATTTGGAAATAGAAATTCTGCCGTAACCGTCTACATGATGACCGTTCCACTTAAACGATTGCCAACATTTTTGTACTCCGCCGATCAAAATGATGTGAAGATCTTCGAAGAAAATTCGCAAGATATCCGTAGAAAAAGACTTCGCTTTAATCACCACGCACAATAGAAGGGGACCTCAACAAACTGAAGGCAGTTATATAAGGAACGGGCTAACTAAACAGACTTCTTGGTTGAGGCCCATGTTCATCTCGATCTGGAGCGAAAGCATGCCCGATACAGATGAAATAAGATCATCTGAGCTGCAGGAACTACATATGGTGATCTCACCTCTTTTGAATGTTTAAAAAATGTTGGAGAGTACTAACTGTCATGGGAAACTCCATTAATAGCACCTTCCCTATACAACATTACAGTGTAAATCCGCCCCATTCGTGCACAAAATGAATGGCTACAAGAAGATAGGGCCTACGAACCATATGGTCTGTTTTGATATTTAACGTTTATAGAGGTCCTAGGCCTTATATGTATAGGCTGTTGGAGTCAAATATAAAAAGAAATAAAATTTAAAGCCAAACTACACATGTCTAGCTTTTCCATCCCTGCATAGGATTGCACAAAATTCGAATGCAATTTAAGAGATACAGTCTCTCAAAATTCTTTATAAGTACTGACTTACGTCGATGATTTTAAAATTATTACAAACTCTCCAATAGCTCTCAGGGGTGCAGTCGTGGTTTTGCTATGAAAGAGGCGGTTTTAGGGGGCACAAGGCGAAACAAAACATTATCGTCATTTTCATCATAATAGGCACCAACTTCAGATACTCCATCAGAGTGTAAAAAGATTCAGTTTTAGTATTGAGGTAGCTAAGAACTTTGTCCGACTCCACTATAAAATCTAAAAATGTCAGAAGCAGGTTGTATAGTTATGTCAATTTAAGTCGTTAAAATACGCATACGCATATAAAAAAGCAATGCGTGTGAAAGGATGAAATGGTATTTCAAATCAGCTGCCAAATCACCTACCTTAATATATTTTAAAAGAAAGCCGCGTTAGTAGTAGAAGCAGCAATCGAGCTTCCAAAGTGTTTAAGCGGTATTCTTCCACATACATGCATACATATGTATGGATGTACATACATATAACTAACATAACTAAAGCATTGGAAACGCCATTATTTTATGTCCAAGTTGGTAAAGCAATACCTATAATCTCTAAGAAATATTTTTATCAAATGTTACTTTTATTTGTTCTGGGTTTTTGGAAGCAAGGGCATTCCATGCAAATGCAAAGCGGATAAGCCAGCTAAAAAATGTACAGGTAGGAACCTCATTGCATCTGCCCGGCTTCATGCTTAAACAATTCTACGCCAATTCGTCAATGATTTTCGTCAGATCAATTGATGCATTGAGTCGTCCAATTCGATTCAAGGAATACAGTAATAAATAACTGAGTCTAAAGCCTTAGTAGCCGTGTAGTAGGTAGTGTGTTGTTTGTGACTCGGTCGTTGTCAGGGTCGAGCCTTGTCGGGAAAAAACGCAATCACTTAGTTCCTTGAACTTCTACACAAACAAAAGATTACTGTACTGTGCTACAATGAATCGTAAAAATCTAAGTTTTCTGGGATTTCGTTTATAAAGCCGTAACTCTATTTTCATAGCCTGCTCCTAACGAGAATCCACATAACGGTGAAATGTATACCCTTTATCCTTCTCTTTTCCCAACGAGAATTCCCTTCAACGAATATCAAACCCTTTTATTTGTCTAAGCTTGTCTTGGCTTTTAGAAGTATAAATAGTTTAGTGAAAATGTTAAATAGTTTTGCATGACAATTGATCATACACACCTTCTATTAAATACATCACGTGATTTTCTATGCGATGGTAATTTGATTTTTTTTTTTATTTATTCATTAATTCAACCATACACAATTTACCATTGAATTCTTGTAGATTTAGTTACTTTTCGATTTGCAGTACATTTTTCTATGCATGGTTTTTAAATCCTCTAAAATTACTTTTTACTTTTATACTGCTATGTGGTCCATCAAATAGATCTGCATTCCTGAAAAGTATTTTGAAATACATAGTTGACCATCCTTCCAAATTTTTCATTCATTGTGCGCAGCTTCCCACTTTTCAAGAACTACCAAAACGAATCGGACGGGAAAACTCTGATCGGTCCCTTGTAGTGTTACACAGTATTAAATCGACTATCCAGTGTTCTTTGAAATTGACTAGCACTTTCAACGTAGAGGTGCACTTGAATTTTACGACTATCCGGCCAATCGAAATCTGACCTTTAACTATCTAAATTTTCTTTTCTGTTGGTGTTGAAATAAATTTTAAAATAACGAAAAATAAGCAACGTTCAAATCAAGCAAATCCAAAATGAAGAAGCAGAATGCCATGCATTATATTATTTCAATATTAAGTTGAGCCTTGAAATCATATTTCTAAACATATTTCAAATTGGAATCCAAAAAAGAGTCAGTGAATAATTTTATTTTCTATTCCATTCTTCTTACAGTTTAACATTTGAAGATTCTGGAGGCGAACTATACCATCAGCGAATTGGATATTCTAAACCTCATCAACAAAACCAAGAATCAGCGCATGTTTTGTCATCTTCAACAATAGTGTCTTCGCAACAACATCATCGTAACGAAATGAACACCACAGCTACAGAGCAAATAGTTGTGGGAGGCAAAAACTCTTCACCTAAAAACATCTTAGAGAGTGAGAAACGAATTCGAAGGGAAATTGCTAATAGCAATGAAAGACGGCGCATGCAGAGCATTAATGCTGGATTTCAAAATTTAAGAGCACTACTACCAAGGCACGAAGGGGAGAAATTGAGCAAAGTAAGTTTGTTTTGTTATAAAACCAGGCGAATCTTTGTAGAATTAATGAAGTAAATTCGTAGCCTGCTGACTCACTAAGCGAGTTCAAATTATATTTATGATTTAGTCCTTTGCTTAAACATATTTGCCTTAATTCTTTCCCTTTCCATTGTTTTTCTGTTTACAAAACCTTATATCACGCTACTAACTATTGGATAGGACTGATTTTTGTAAATGTGGAATGCTATTCACCGTTTAAAACTATTTGATTAATCTAATGTTGATAAAGTGAATGCAACATGTTAAAGTTGAAATGGTTAATAATGGGAAGCCATTTATAGTTTATTAACAATAAAATATATTTAAAGCGTTAAAATCCTTCTCATTGCTTTGGTTGTTGCCTTCAACGTTTAACAATAGAAAAATAATCCATCTAACACTACAATGTTTGGTTGTTATTTTTATTTTTAATTTTTTTAACCCAGTAATTTCCTTCACCCTGCTTCAAATTGTTTGAAATTCTAGAGCGAAAGTCTCTAAATAGCTGTGTAGGTTCTACGCCTTGTAAAGGGTTCACAACAATATAAGTAATGAGAGCTCTTGCTCTTTTGCATAAATATAGCTCGGCAATAACACGTTGGGTCTCCTCCTTAAGCTCAGGAATTGTTTATGGTTCATTGTTTAATCAACTCTGACTAAGAAAACTCAGTTGTCATCGTTCAGTAACGCAAAACATTCATTGTAACCGCATTTCCAGCTGTATTTTGAAAGAAGTACTGCCTAATGATTCCACCAGTCCCAAAAACTTCGCACTTTGAAAAAAGTGATTTTCTTCCATTACGGGTTTGTTTTCCAGTTAAATTTCAAATTGATGGACTCATTTAGAGCATTATTTCGATCGAAAATTCTACAACGTGGGTAAACTGTTTCGGAAAGATGTTGAGTTTCAGCAACAGCATATATGTACATGTGTATATTTAAACTGTTTAATTTACCTAAATTCAAGAATTTATCATAGATGTAATATAAATGAATTTAATTATAATGTTTTTTATTCTTATTATTTGTAGGCTGCAATTCTACAGCAAACATCGCAGTATATTTGTGATCTGGAGAATCAAAAAACTCAACTTCTTGCTCAAAACAGTCAGCTAAAACGAACACTAGGTCAACATGAATTGGCATTAAGCGGATACGGAAGCGGCGGGGGAAACATCGATGACGGATGCAGTGCAATAAAAAAACGTAAGCTTACAGACAATGTTATATCGCTGCAACCGATTTCTGATTCCTCTGACGAAGGTCTTGGTTCCGTTTCACCAGAGCCAACCACATTATTACAGAGTGGTAACGCTACAGGAGGAGTTTCTCTTGGTTTGGCAAAGGCAGCCCACGGAAATGCATACATTACGCACAGTGCCAAAGAGTTACTCGAACTTAAGAAACAATTGGAAAAGGAGCGCCGATTTCGAGCTGCTATAGAAGATGAACTTCGTTCGATTAAAAGACAATTGTATGCTGAAAATTATATTGCCCGTGAAGTTATAGAACATACCGATAACGTCCGAGAAGAAGATATTCCAATTTCATACGGTGGACTTATTGAGAAAGATGAGCAAACAGAAGTTGTTGTGTGCTCCTCCATTGATGAAATTAATGATGATTGCACTGAAATCTTAGCAGATGAGAATATTCATGAAGAAATTATTTTGGCACATGAATCCGAAGTTAAATACGCTGATAGTTCCGCACTCCAACCAATTCTGCAGGCAGCAATTAAAGCCCAACCCAAAGTCGAAGTTGAACGCATCAATGAAACTGTTATGAAAATAAATACAGATAAGGATTCACTGGCCAGCCAGAAAAAAGGAGTTACTAATTCCATTGGATTGACGCGATCGCGACAAAATTTGGAAACAATTGTTGAAGCTATACGGCACCTTGAAGGTGACCATCTGTTTGGCGAAAGCCCTGGACAACAAAAAAAAGCACAAAAATCACAAGAATCTCCTTTGGCACTGACTACTAAGCAGTTGGTGTCTACTGCTGCTCAACCCCTTCAACAACACCATCAACAACAGCAACAGCGAAAAACAATAGCTGAGCTAAGTCCGTTCCTACAGATCAAGAATCCAAAAATTGGAACCGCTAATATCGTTACAATTGTGAGAGGAAGATCAATTTCATTAACTCCAAGTGGGGATAACCCATTATCGGTATCTAGCGTGACAAATCCATCCAATCACAGCAGTAGTGCAGCAAATACTATGCCTTCTAGTAATAACAGCAGCAGCAATAATAGTAACGCTAACAATAGTAATAGTACGAGCAGTATAATACCAGCGAACAGTGCTGCAATACCTACGGCAATAGTCAAAGTGCAAACGGCATTGCCATTGGCGTCATCATCAATACCCATAGCTGCATCACCCTCACATATCACAATAACAACAGCATCACTTAAGCAATGTCGACCGGGTGTCATAGTTGCCAAGCAAATATCTTGATTGCATTGCAGTACGAATCAAATGAATAACAGCAGTACGAGTACCACCAATAAAGATACTAGTAGTATAGCTGGCGTTAGCAATAATATTAGTAATATAAATAAATATAATAAAAATATTAGAAGTAATATTATATCAAGCAAAAGCAACAATAATAAAGTCAGTGATATATTAAAAATCACTAATATAAACAATAACAATGCCAACAGTAAACATAAAAGTAAAAATAATAGTTGTGATAATACTTATACGAAATATAAGGAATATCACCTCATCAGCGGTAAAACGAGAAAAGTCGGTTCTTCTTCTTCGCCTATAAGTAATTCTTCAACTAATAATTATAATTTTACTTTATCAACCAGCAACTATAATAACTTAGCATCCTTTACATCGTCCTTCAGTTCAAATGCGTCATCGATATCCCAACAGCATCATCAGTACATACAATTCAATAGTAATAGTAAAACAAATAAATCTTCACATCAATTGCCAATTGCATTGGTTAAAACTTTGAAGATCCAGAAAAAATTGTAAGCAGGTGGATTTTTTTACGTATTCAATAAATATTTATTTTGAGAAATGTAAAATGATTCAATCTTTAAAAGAAAACTCAGATTTAAGAGGTATACAAAAGTTAAATAAAGGTTAAACAAATTTGTTTTTGTTGAGAAGTACAAAAATATTTATTTCATTTATCGACATGTTTTATTCGATTTTAAGCTTTGTTTTAATTCTGCACTACTCGCGAAAGTCTCTGATAAACGTCCGAAACTAATCACCACTATCGTGGAATCCGCCGGGGGGGGAAATCGAATTTTTCCCGAACAAAATGACATTTCTCATCCGCATCAAACCATTTTGGCTGCCGCACGTCGTCGTCTTCTTGTTTTATATTTGTTTACATATCAGGAAAAAAAACTACTAACAGACTGCAGTTTAGAGGAATTGTAAACTCTATGAAGGAATCAGCAGACTGCTAAAAATATGACTAAAAGGCCGCCAGAACAGGTGAAAAGGTTTTGGGACGATTTTTTGGGCTGTTTTCAAATAATTAAATTAGTTACAATTAAAACTTAATCATTTCCTATTCTAAGTACAGTAGGCTGATGAATTTTGACGAAAAAGGTGGGGTGATCCTGTGGGCCAACGAAATGAGTGTTTCCGCGAGATTATTTTATTTATATTATAATTTTCGTTGCCATGTGAGAAGTTGCTGAAACTACACAGAATTTAAAGGTATTTGTTTTCGGCGTAGCTCTGGGATTTTTTTCTTTTCTCTTTTAGTATACCGTTACACTACAACTGTAACTTTTACTTCGAAAAAGTAAAGTACAATGATAAAACTTCACACTGTTTCGATATGGATGTAGGTTTCGTCTTGTGGAGCATCTGGATTACTTGGTTAAATTCACTCTATATTTGGCAAATTTTGTTTATTGGCATTCCCACTTACATAAATATATGCCTCATCACAAATGAAAATGCTGTGTTTATGAAGTTGTCGTCCTCTTCTACAATTCGAAAAATTCTCTGGCAAATTTCAGAATTTAATTGTATTGCAGAAGCTACAGCGCTAATCGTTTCTTGCGTTCAAACTGATGGACTTCGATGATAAGGCCTTCTTTCAAATCTCCCACGCTCGGAAAAATCGTTAAGCAGCCTAATTATGGTCCATCTGCTTGAAGCAGTCCCACTAAAATGCTTTTTGAACAGAAGCTTCAGACTCCAAGTGAAGGTACCAGCGAAATATCCAAATTCTGGTTTCATTGTCCTAGTTGACCACTTTTATATAGGTAAAATCTAAAGACCAATCTGTAAAAGAAACAAAATTGCAGTCAAAACTGCACAGAAAAACAGTCATTAAATTTTCGTCAGTCACCTTGCATTTATTATAAAACAAATTGGGTATTGTTTTTCGGCAGTTTTTCATATTAAGCAGGCTATTTTCAAGGGCACATTTTATTAAAGTAATTTTCGGATAATGTAGATTAGCTTAAATTCTAAAATAGCTAAGCTAATTTCGAAAGCAACTCGACTCATGCCCTGTTTTTTCAAACCTCTATCGTGGTTTAAGAATAGGTTTTGGAACTGTGGGCTCTGTGCTTTATGGACTGGATGAATCGCAATGCGTGGACGCCGGGGCACAGTTGTTACTGCGTTGGACTACTGTGCGTAAGGTGCGACGTTCGCATCCAAAAAAATACCTGGGTCCTATACATATGTATGTATGAACCGCCAACATTATTTTAATAAAAATATGTATAAAACCTACATGCACATGCAAAAGCAACAAAAAAATATTAGGTCAATTCGCTTACTTTTTGGGCAAAAACTCGTAAAAGAGAAACTTAAAAAGTCAGCAAAATTTTTTCAATGAGGCAAACTACAAAAAAGTAAAGGAGTGCCGAGAACAAAAAAAGTTGCCCACAATTATGTGTCTAAACCTGTGGTACAAAAAAGTAAACAAACATCAATGCTGCATATTTTTATTTTTTAGTACTTCTAAATATGAACTTCTGTGCGTTACCTGTTTGAATCTGTTAAAATGTTTGAGGAGAACATTCTACAAACATATGTTCATTTGAGTACCTTTTTCCCATTTTTCTTGTAATAAATTGCAAAAAAATTGTAATCAAATCAGGTGAGGAGTTTTGACAGATTGACGATTCTTGCCGGCAAAAATTCATAACATTTGTCTAAAGAGAAAATATTTACTCTCTCTTTTATGAACTTTTTGAGTTAGGGTAGGGAACGCTATCAGGCAAGAATTCGTACAAATAAGAGAACAGACCTAATAATTCAAAGCTATCTAAGTGAACTCACAAACATTGTAAATTTATAGTACTAACTCCGGAAAGCAAACACTAAAAAAAGGGCCAACCACGCATATACTTCCCATAAGAAATCTTAAAAAAACATTCAGGCCAGACAAATACTTGGAATCTGAGCTCCTTTTGTAAAAAAAAAGCTGAGGCCTATTCGTACGGTTGCTTCCACTCCAGGTTTTGATTTCAGCTCAGGCAACTAGGTACTAAAAAAGGCGATAATCAAAAGATCAGATTATTAACAACGTTGCTTTTCGATTAAAACAAGGACTGACTATATTGAAAGTAGCGGTGGTGATAGTGAAATATTGACCAGATGCCCAGAATAATAATGAATAGAAAGAACTTAAGAGAAGAAGGAAACCGGTTTTTTTTTTTTTTTTTTTTAGAGTCGTGGGGGTACATAAGGCTCAAGTGAAAGCCTAATAAGTTCGGCGACCTGAAGAGATCTTTTGTGCTATCCCCTGAAAGGTGCTATGTTATATTTGTCTTTAGCTGAAATCTAGTTCATTAATGAAACTATAGATAGTTTGAGCTGAAGAAGATGTGACATCAGAATGGTAATATTAGCCTTGTGTTTGGTCATGGAAAGAATGTTTCTGGATCCTTTTTTTGAGAAATATATAAATATCTTGGCGTGTCGTAAGCCATTTTGCGAGTTCCAGAATGAGAGCATTTCTAGTCGTTCCCATAGATTAAGCTCTATCTTTATCTGGTTAGTTGGTAAACCACAAAAGGCTTCAGGTCCCGTAAAGGGAGATTGAGCACGTAATCTGGCAAGTTTATCAGTTTATTGATTATACAATAAATAGAGTTATAAAAAGTAACAAGAGTGTTTAGCAACTCAACCATTAATGGTGTACATTCAAGCCATACTTGGGGGATGTAGCCCCAAAGAATACGTTGGATGTACACCAACACAGTTGCTGGTCATTGCAGAATACGGTCCAGAAAATACAAAAGCTGGATATTTGCATAACAGGAGCAATGAGGTCATAAATTAGAGTGGCTATACTCTACAACTCTTAATGGGAATAACTGTAAAGATTTAAAAAAAAAAAGGGTATAGACAGAGAACAAAGTATCGGGCTCAGGAACTAAGACATACTGTATGTGATAGCACCATTCTTGCAATTACGCAGAGATGTAATGGGGAAGAACATCTTCGGAAAAAAATTATCACGAACCTGAGAAATTAAAATATTGTGAACCTACAAGTGTGTATCACTTGAGTAACAACACCATAAAATGGTATACGTATTTTCCAACCCGAAATCCATGCAATAGCGAATTGCGCAACCCAACCTTGGTAGAAACTACCGAAGAGAAAATATTGCCAGCATGTCAAAAAGCCACGTTGGTATTAAAGAGTTCATATCCTGTGAAATAAGGTTCAAGATAATGTGGGAATCTCGAGACAAATTATAGTATAGTATAGTTCTTCGTTGAATATTTTCCTCTGAAATTCGTCAACGCAAAGGCTATGAAATCGATGTCGCTGTACAGAACGTATAGTTCTTTGTTGAATATTTTCCTCCTTACAAAGAATTTTTTGTTCAATACGACCAAGAATATTTTCATCCGCGTTCGTTAAAGTCTACGTTTCCGCGCGTAAAATATGACATCGATGATAAAGGTCTTACCTATATAGAATCTCCTTAAGTGTTCGGGACAGGGCCTCATTACTCAATTAGAGGGAGGCTTCGATATATGTATGTCGTTTTCTCGGTACCGAAAACAACGTATATCGAAAATAAAATTATCCAACACAAGCGCAGTCCATATGGAATGAAAAGACTGACTTCGAATTATTTCGAACATTTAATTATGTACAAATACAAATACTTGGCGCAACAGACAGTATGTGGTCCAGGACTAGTTTATCGCAACCATTCGTGTGTGCGTGTTTTATTGTTTCACATATGTATATAAATGGAAGGGACCTACAGTTTTGAGCCATATCCGAAAGGCATATTGAGAAGCTTTACTCTCGGACGTTTGTCAGACATTGGCGAGAGGTGGGACCGTGAAAAACTTTTAGGTGTTCTCTGGGATTCGAACCTCCCGCTCAGCGATCCAACGCACTAACCACTTGAGCCACGGCTCCCACATAGCGGAAATAGCGGTTAGCAAGAATTATTTTTCGTAGTATAATAAACTGTATAAGAACCTGCAAAGAAAAAAACGAGAAAACTCGGGTTGTCTCTAGATTTCTCTTTAAAAACCGATATCAATTTTCTGTTGCGATATCACAAGGATCCAGGAGTAGAGAAGGACATCAGCCTTCAATTTATCACGTAAAAAATGCATATTTAGAACTACAACTTCCTTACAACTGAATTTACAATTTTTATTTATGAATACTACTTTACAATTTATTTAAAAAATAACATCAGCTTTTGAAACCTTCGTATTTAACTCACTCTGCAGCGGATTAATTGTATTTTTTAAATCTCTGCTAGCAGTTTTCCTTAATTCCATCGCCGAATGTTTTAATTGCAATGTGCATTCCGTATTTGTATTATTTGGCAAGGCAGCGAGCTCTTTTTCAAAAATATTCGCTAAAATTTCCATCAACTCGATAAAACCAATCGACAAAGCTGCTCTACGTATCCGATTGAGTTCCTTGTAGAAATGCTGAGTTTTTTCCGGAATCTTTTTCGCATGCCTAAGTACCTTTTGTATATCAGACTGTAAACTCGAGTGCTTTATCCAAATAACAAAATTTTGAGAATAGCTACGCTTTTCTGATTTAACAGGAAAACAAGAATTTTCGCCCATTAACAAGTCGTCTACCATTCCCAGCATTCTTAAATCACCTAGCCATGGAATGGCATTGCTTCCTTGGGGTAAAACATTTAACATTAAGTTAGATTTTTTCTTACTATCTGCAAAAGTATATATGAAACCAAACCAATTATCGGCTAGTAAAACCAAAGCAGCCATATTTTCAATTTTTAGCGCCCCGTGAAGTAAAACGCAGATAGATTCCTTCTGTGTATCCGATTGTAATGAGGATTTCAGGCTGTCTTCATCACCTTCTCCATCGGCTTTGAAGTAGAATGAACGTATTTCGCTTTCAAGCTTTTCGAATTCATTAAGTGTGGAAGACGGTTCAATTTTTTGACTTTTGCCAAATTTTTCGGAAGACCGTTTGCTAGGTTTCTCTCGTTCCATTTTTGGTACTATCAGATGCCGGCTGAGTGATGCTGGAGAGCCAATATCTGATAAACTCACATAGCCACAAATTACTATACTACTCGAGAGTGCAAGAGATTGTTTCGAGGTAAGATTATTATTCCAATTACACAACGTTGGAGGGGGCCAAATCAGGATAGGGCATTCCATACGGAAGTAGCTGCCGCACTTCAATATCGTTTCAAATGATTTATAACTACTTTCACACAACCTTTCTATCATTTCATACATTATTGTCCGTCCTAGCTCGCTCTTGCGAAGAACGTTTGCATTTCTACCGTCTTCTTGCGAATACGGTGATGGTGGCTCGTTGGACTTTGGTAAAAACAAAACTCCCTTTAATCCACTGACGTCGATGAACCTTTGATAAACCTGTGTGGCTTTAGAAAAGTAATATTCACTATTAAGTCCCATGCAAATTATATTGAATTTGGTAGATGCTAGCCCACTTAACCACGGAAATTGGGTTCCCGGTTTTGTTGACACGATATTTCGAATAGTGTAAGGCAACGACTTTGATCCAAATCCTATGCCACAATCGGTAAATATCACAACTTGGCAAAGATTCTGTGCTCCCCAGTTGCTGGATAACATATCGTTTACACCCTTTAGTAAAGTTTCCATACACGAATTGTCAAAATGCACTTGTTTCTTGATTGCCTGCCGTATTTGATCATAGTCACGGGTAAAATCCACTCGCAATTCGAAATCTGTTGAAAAAGTCACGTACGACACGAATTCTAGCTTCGAGTTATTTGAAAGGTGCTCCAAAAATTGATTGATTCCCTTAACAGCTAGCTGGTAATAAGATAGAGCGTTGTCATCAGAACGCCCGGGTATAAAACGCTGCATTGAAAGGGAAACATCTAGTGCTATTATAGTAGGCATGATGACCTATCGTATCTGTTAAATAATAACAATGGATCACTAAACCTTAGATATCATAATAATTGGAAAAAAAAAGAATAATTGCAAACTAACTCCAAACAGAAGGAAAACAACAGATACTATATCATAAACACTGACGCGGAGATCACAAATGACATACTATGCACTAAATCTGTCAAACCAAACATGCAATGGAAAGTATTTATTTTACCTTGTAAAGCAAAAGCACACTGAAATACTAGCGATATATGGTGGCGTTCAGTATATCAATTCCTTAAAAGCGATTAGCAGATTTCCGATTGAAAGTTTCTCTCAGCGCTTGTTCAAATAAAGCCAATTTTGTGCAAATATTTTTTAGAACTCTTAACCTGACAAGTTTTTAGATTTGTCAACCATAAATTTTTTAATTTTGTTTTGTTGAAATGGCGCACCATAAAATTATATTGTTTTAAATATGTATTTCTCATCATGCCAGTTTACTTATTTGGCGTTGCTGCAAAATTATTGCCGATCCAAAATTTTCCTCCATCAGATAAGAATATTTATAAAGTGAACACCATTCTTGGATGAGCTGTCAAAATCAAGAGATTTCGCCCATTGACATTTTTTTTTAAGTTAAATTGTTTAATTAAACGCAGTAGTAGTTTTGAATTTTATCTAGCTATTTAATATTAGTTCTGTAAAGGTAAAGAACCTTATGTGCGAGTGATCAAGAAGAAATTGTGAATTTGACATATTTAAACAAATTGACAATCAATGATGGGCAAAACACAATGTGGCGCTCGCGCGGTCGTGCGTTTGACAGGCATTGTACCGACTTACGATAGTATTTGTCAAAACGCGCGACCTCAAAATTTGCAACACAAAATGTGGCTTCTCGACGGTCGTGCGTTGAGAGGTTGGGAATATGGCAGAATTATGTTCTGTTCCCTCAAATTGCCCACACACTATTTCGCGGCAGAAAAAGGAGTAGAAATGTACTCGTTTTATTTTCATGGTTTGATTAGGAAACGCAAATATAAGAAATAACTTCGATAACGAATGTTATGAATACGAAAATAAAAAAATAAAAACCTCTGCATACTCTAACCTAATTAATTTGTGTTCGAAAAGCATCAATTAGCAATTAAAAATGTTTACATATTAAATGCTAACAATTCGGAGTACATATACGACACAATGGTTTGCCTTTTTGCTAAAATTGAACAAGCCAAAGAATAATATCAATCCAAAACAGCTGTGAGCTGTCAAAACGCGCGACCATAGTAGAAAATAGTAGAGAGTAGCTCTACTTCGACGTTGAGGTCGCGCTTACGATATTTACGATCAAAAACCGACCAAACGCGTGAGGTCACATTTTGTGTTACCCCATAAGATCCCATTGTTTCTACTCAATCTGTCAACGCGCGACCGCGCGAACGCCTCATTGTGTTTCTACTTTGAAACAGAATTTGTTGGTGCTTTCCTTAAAACAAAATGCTAAATTATATCCACCATCATAAATGTCATTTATTATTTCAAAATAAGGCTCCCATGAAAGACCTTTAATGAGGAAACAATTTAGAAAAATAAATTTGTGAATGTTCAATGCTGAACAAATTCTTCAAAAACATCTCCTATCAATGTTATTTTCTATATTGCGACACGTTAAGTATAATTACATTTCTAGATACACTGAATTTAAAAAAAATGTTTCATACAATCATTCTGAATTTCTATTTAATTTCGTGTTGATTCGATTCTGAACTGAGTTCTGATTCATGCAAGCGAAATTTTGAAAAATAAATGATCAAAAGGAATAGCTCTTATTACGTGCGTATGTGTAATATAAGTGGCAATGAAGTATTGCAAATTGAAAAATGTCTGCTTGGAACGGATCGTCTAATACCATGCCCTTCATATTTTATCCGGCTTTTAAGAGTAGACGTGGTGTAACTTAGTTTTTGATTGTAATAAGATATCTCGAAACTTAGAAACTTAGAGGCCATACACTTGATCCTTAAGGGATCAACTCTTTCCTGTGAAAAAGGGGGCTTGGCTGACATTCTCAGCCTTTAATATTTTCTTTTCTTTAAATAAAATCAATGGTTAACAGGTAAAATTTAGTTTTTCGAAAAACTCTACAAAGTTAACAGTATATGATAATTCGAGTCGTGTGGTACGGTGTAAAGGCATGGACTTTTTTACCTACGGATTAAGCTGCCCTCGGCTAGGTAGATATGTAGGACAACAACTCCAGATGAAATGCGAGCACTGCGAATAGGTAGCGCACACGAACTCAACTAATTTGGCGCGCGAAATTGTGGGCGACCGGTAAACAACCGAGCCGACAATGTTCTTCGATTCGGAATGCGACCTATCTCAAACGCTAAAGGCCCTAAATTATACACAATCTTTTGAAAAGTTAAATTCCCCATGCTTTTGTCAAGCCTCTTACCATGGAAACGCGCTGACTTCCAAGATAATTGGAAATTTTAATAAACAGTTGTAAGCAATGTTTGTTGACAGTGTCTGTCATTGCTGTGGAAATTCAATTTCTTATCAATAGCGTAGAGCGTAATCAAATTATGGCAGAAGAGTAACTATTTTTACTCAAATTGCTCAATAGTTTCATAATAATTGACTGTGAATTGGCATACCAGCATAAAATGGATTTAACGCTTGCGGCCAACGTTGGCATATCCATAGGAGCATATTTTATGTCTGTAAGAATAATACCGCCATTCCGGGATATACTAATCAAAGCCAATCTATTTGGCCACGATTTATGTAAAAAAGAAAAGACGAAGGTGTAAGTGCGGAATCATTTTAAAGCGATGTAGTGCATGTAAAATAAAAGTTTACCAATAGGCCAGAATCACTTGGTGTTGTCACAGCATGCGTGTTCTTGGTAGCAATGTTCTTCTTTATACCAGTGCCTTTTAGTTTTTTCCAAAATAGTCAAAATCAGACTGATGCATCGCGTGAAGAGGTAAGGTACACATTTGTTTTTTGTTGTTGAAAGAAAATTAACCCAGTTTAAAGTTTGTAGAATTAATAGTGGCGCTATTATCTATTTGCTGCATGATTTTATTGGGATTTGCTGATGATGTACTCGATTTGCGGTGGAGGCACAAGGTGCTGCTGCCTACTATAGCTACTCTTCCTCTTTTAATGGTTTACTACGTAAATTATAATTCGACTACCATTATTTTGCCAAAGTTTGCAAGACCTCTTTTGGGAATGTCTTTAGATATAGGTTAGTTCTTTGAATCTTTAAATCTTTGATTAATTGTATATTGAATTATTTTCGTTTTCTAAAGGTATTCTTTATTACATATACATGGGGATGCTAGCCGTATTCTGCACTAATGCCATTAACATCTTAGCTGGTATAAATGGTTTAGAAGTCGGACAATCTATAGTTATTTCTACATCCATAATCGTATTCAACCTGACTGAATTGTTTCTAGGGAATCAAGTGCAGGCTCATAAGTTCTCACTTTATTTGATTTTACCATTTTTAGCTACATCTTTGGCTCTGTGGAAATATAATAAGTAAGTTAAACATTTGTTATATTACATACATATATGTGTGCATATGTTTGTATATTCGTATTTGTCAATGGGAATACCAATTTGAAAGAAACTTGTCCTGTAGATTATTTCAGAAAGTAGTGTCTAAACGGTCTATGTTTTAAAAGATGAATCAGTTCCTTCTCTGGAAAAATGTTGGGGTCAAATAAAAGAAGAGATGCACCACCACAGTGGTCACAATGATCATTTCATTGTTACTTCTATTCACTTTCATGCTCCTTGTAGCTGCACGTTCAACTACTGAATTTGAGAAAAAAACATATTCGCCGATGATTCATTTGAAACAAAAGTATACAGAGATTTAAAGACTAAAATATTTGTCGAATAGTAATTGCTTTTCCTTCTGTACTTTGGATTTCAAAGTTCGAGTTCAACCTTTTCTATAATGACAACATCGACGAAGTTAAGTGGATATTTTCATACAAGTATGCAGTTATACGTTTTCTGTATTGTTCGATTAGCATTGGATTGTCACATTATAAGTGTATAATAAATAAAGGGTGTTGTTTAACTCTGATAGAACTTTAAATTTTAAAAAAGCTATCACAAAAATCAACTTTTTATAAAAACGCTTTTTTATTTGAAAGATCAATTGCGGCTATTTGTGGTTGTGTCAAAAATAAGTTTGGCTTTCGGTTAAGCCAACTTCCAGCTACCATAAACCAATGACTTAACGTAGCCACACAGGAAATAATCGGCGGGTCTATTTCTCCAAATCACCTTCTTATCGCTAGATTATGATTTAAATAAGTCAATGATTTCGGTTGCTGTGTAGAAGCAGCACCATCCTATTGCGACCACATTTCATTCGGATCAATTTATCCGTAATTTGGAATAAATATTCCAATAAATAAATTTAAGGTTCTGACAACATTTTTCAAGAATCAAGTTTCGAATATCGCTTCATATTTCTTGATATAATTAAGCTTGATGGACTTGTAGATTTAATCCTTGCACCAACTGGATCTTCAACGGGAGTGGGTTAGGATTTCTGCGCGAAATTTTCCATGTAGTCTATGGACAGAGCCCGAATTGCTGCGACTGACGACGAATCGATAAATTTGGGTGTTAAACACTTTCGTTTACAGCAGCGATATTCTCTTCAGTTTTCGTATTCCTTTGAAGTATTGGCGGTATTATGTATATATACAAAATATATTGTACTCCTCCGTTCAACGGATGGCTTCCGCAGATGGAAGATTATGTGCGCTATAAAAATCACTAAGTCGTCTATAATTGTTGCAAATCGACAAACGATATTCAAAGCATTTTTAAATAATTTTGTAGCGTTGTTCAAGCGTGAATCTGCTTCTGATGATTTGTCAGACTATTTCATTTCTGTTTAGTGTTTTTCGAAAGTTTTATGCACACTCGAAACGGATGGGGAATAGGTATGTGTATTCTGGCCTTTATTTTTATCTGTCAAATGTTTGTGTATGGCTAGTTTTAAAAAAGATTATGTGAATTTCAGAATATGAAACAAAAATATCGTGTATATTCCAATAAGCAAATACAATCAGGCTGATCCTCTGGTGAACGTATATTTTTACATATAATTTAGTAAGCCATGTTTTGGTGATTTTAATGAGTTTGAAGTAAACCTTCTGGTTTTGTTGGTGGATTCATTACCACTTGGTAAATGCACTTCCACCTGCGCAGAGTTTTTCGCTTCATCTCCCGAAGCTTCGCTCACTTATTTATGAAATGGAAGTGTCAGACAATAATTTTTGTTAGTTCTATTATGGAAAAAAATGTAAGTGAAGCAGCTTGGGCGCCGTGGATGTTCGACGTTTGAATCCCAGAAACACCAAAAAAATTTTTCACGGTCCCACCTCTCGCGAATGTCCGACAAACGTCCGAGAGTAGTTACTGTCAAGAGAATGCTTCTCACTTTGCCTTTCGGATATGGCTCTAAACTGTAGGTCCCTTCCATTTCTGCGAAAAAATATAACGCGTACTACACGAAAGATCGCGAGAAGTTAGGCCGTAGACCACATACGCTCTTCTGTGCCAATTATTTGTTTTTTGTAATGTTTGAAATATAAAGATATATATGTACATGCATGAAATAATAATAACTGCTGCATATTACAACATATTAGTCGTTATTATTTCACTTCCATTTTTTTTTTCTTTTCAGATATCCAGCACAGATATTTGTTGGTGATACCTTTTGCTATTTTGCGGGAATGACATTCGCAGTTGTTGGCATTTTGGGACATTTTAGTAAAACATTACTTTTGTTCTTTTTGCCACAAATCATAAACTTTTTGTATTCGGTACCACAACTGTTTCATTTTGTTCCTTGTCCGCGACATCGACTGCCCCACTATGATTCCAAAACCGACCTCTTGCACATAAGTACAACAAAATTCAACAAAAGTGAGTTAGGACGGTTGGGAAATTTATTCGTAACAATACTACGAACATTAAAGCTAATATCATGGACGGAGAAATCCGATGGAACTGTAATTACAAACAACTTTACGCTCATTAATTTTCTTTTAGTTGTATTTGGTCCAGTGCATGAGTCGATAGTAACACAAATGTTATTGGGTATTCAGGTAACATGCACTTTGATTGCATTTACAATTCGATATCCCCTTGCAAGTTTTTTTTATGATGCATGATTGTATGTCGTATTAAGATAAGTTTTCTTAAATGTGATCACTAAAGATAAATAAAATATTTTCTACCATGCGTAGAAAACCAATAAAAACATCGTCTATTAATTTAACATGTAGCTGCGAGTTAAAAATAACATCGCTCGTGAGAAATAAAGCATGCGCTAAAGAATCAATCGGGGAAGTGGATAACTAAGTATCGAATTAAAACCGAATTTTTCAGGATGATCTATATGTAGGTACATATACATGTGTATATCTGTACCTATTGCTTTCGTTTGCGCGTCAGTCGGTGCATCCGTGCAGATTTATAGCTCCGAAGGTATAAGGGCATGATTTTCAAATATATGATGCAAAGTAATTATCCAAATTCAAGGTCAGCGTGATTTTAAAATGTTATTGTGAGATTTCATTTGCTTGTACGATACATAGGCATGTATATAATTTTAAAAAACTCTGTAGTTGGATCCAAATGCATATATTTTCTAAAACTTACCACTTTTAATACAACGTCATTATTCACAAACGATTTGGAAAAATTATGTCCTTACATTTTCCTATTTTTTTTCAAACTATCCGGAGTAAGAATGCTGATTTCAAATTTTCGGATCTATATGTATACCGTTAAAAATGTCAAATTTTGGTTCATTTTCCATGTTTACAACAGATCTTCTTCTTTCCTTTTGTTCGACGAGGTTATGATCGGGATTATAGGGATCATAACCCTCTCACTTTACTGCATCCCTACTTGGCCGCCTGTGGGGTTTGCTGATTTGACAAAAAGTATTTATAGGTCTCCCGGTTTCGGATCACTTCGTTACTGAAGCCTTATCATCTTCATAACAGATCATTTATTTTAAATCGCTTCCCACACCCGTGGGAAATGATGGCAAATTTTTGTCCAACGAAATCTCAACTTCTCAAAAGAATATTTCAGCAAAATTGGTTCAATAACTAAAAAAATACACATGTAGATAAACTATCAAGAAAAACATAAAATTTAAAATTTGATCTGCTCTGATCACTGTAGTGTTGATAGGGTAAGATATCTCGTTTTTATTTGTAACAGGTAGGCCAATTTTAAGTAACTTAACCAGAAACCAATGCTAGGTCTGTTCCCGTACCTGTCCAAAATAGCGAATATTTACAAAATCTTACGAAAAACTACGAAATCCTGTTCCCGTACAGCAAAATTTCATAGTTTTGCCCAGAAGAGAGAACTCACAATTTCTTGGGCAGATTTATGAGATCTGTCAAATCGAAAAGATCAGTCTATTTAATTTTTATTTTTTTCATTGGCAAAAATTTAAAAAATCTAGACGATTTCAAAAGCAAGAAAACTTCGGGTTAAAAGAACTAATTACTCGATAATGAAAGGGTTTTACCCGTTCAGTAAAAGAAAGAAAACTGAAGAGGTCAAACTCAAAATTTCCTATTTTTTTACACGAAACAGAAAAACACATTGAACAGTAATTGCTCTTAGATAAAAACACCTTGGTGTGGTATAAATTGGATAAATAATTACTTAGAAAGAGCGTTTTATCCACTTTTCAAATGTATTTGATTCCATACTTTTACTTTCGGACACTTAGCAATTGCAGGCCATGAATTGGATTGAAAATTCATAATTTTATTTAAAACAAGCTTGCTGGCACATGTGTACAAATTTGATAAGTCCTTATACTATATAGGAACAGGATGATAATTTAACTGAAAATATTTCTGAAAGGAACCAGGATGCTAATTTAACAAAATATAATATTTCTGAAATGTTAAAGCACTGTTAAGTTGTTTAAAAAAATAAAAAATAGGACGTAAATTTTTTGTTCGCTCAATGAAATTAGATTTCAACAAATAATAGCCAAATTTAGAAACATTTACAGTTGCCAGTTACATAACAAAAGAGCTTAATAACATAGGTTAACTAATTCTGCGTTCAAGCAGAACAAGACAAGCTTGATCGTGGAACTGATAACGGGGTACATCAATCTCATTAAACATGCGTTTAGACTAGGGCTGACGAAATCAAACATCTGCGCCAACTGCGAGGAGGAGAAAGACATGGAACACTTTCTCTGCCACAACGGCGCGGCGTTAAGACAAAAGACATTGGGGTCGGCAATTATACGAGATTTAACATATTTCAGACAAAAAGAATCAGTGAGGGAGTAGGATCCAAGAAGATTTCCCGATCACAGCACGTTTGAGTTTTACCTACTCTCCACATATTTTTAAAACACAGCTGGCCTAATGGATGTCTAAACGAAGAGCTAAAGATCATCTTCTACAACCAACCATCCAACCGAGTGTGAGGTACACCGTAATTTTCATTTGCACAAATGATTATCTGCAATAACTTCTTGTTTAACAATGATTTTCTCAGCAAGCATTTGGTCTGTTTTTGACATCCACGCAAAATCTGAATGTTGATCACTTTATTCAAGAATGATTGGTTAAAGTCTGTTAAAAACTGATACAAGTTATTTAAATCTGTAGAAAGACAAAGGCCCTAAATATTTAAATGATAGAGAAACAGCTTGCATATTTAAGTTTAGAAATAAATTAAACAAAACTTCAACATTTTCTGCTTCTAATAATTTTTTGAAAACATGTTTCTAACAAACACTAGATTTAGATTTTTCGTAGAATCTAAAATTTAAATGAAACTGAAATTGTTCGTTAGAGTTTTGATAATAAAACTTCACGTTTTCGTAATAACTTTGGGGTAGCAAAACAATTACGAAAAATAAAAAAAAACTGTAACGACGAATCTATGTATATATATATATGAATTTATTATTTTCTTTTATGTACATAACTATAATTCCTGAAATTTTGGTAATTCCTCCAAAACATTGCAAGTAAATTCTTAAGATAAACACTATTTGAAGTAGGCTATATTAAAACTTATGGTAGACCATTGACTTAATTAAACGATGTACATCCTTATAATAGAACGCATTTAGTTAACTTAATTATGATAACATACAAATTACGAAAAAAGAAATGAAAAGGCACTATAAAAATAATTTATTTGCCCTTAGTAGCCTAGATTTGCTGGGGTTCAACTTGCATTTGAGTTGTTGTATTAAGTCAAATATTTTTAGAGCGGGGCCGACTTTCATTCCGAGCAATGTTATAATTTCATCCTTAGACAAGTGCAGTAGTAGTCTTCCATCGATTTTATTTCGACTGAATATGTCACAGTGGGCAATGCAATCGTTTACACGTAAAAATTGGGAAACATCATAAACATTCCATGTCTCTGGCATTAGGTCACCGTTTGCTTGGCTGCATATTGGGTCTTGTGAGATATCAATTAAGCGCGGAATGTACTTGCTATTTGAGACAGTTGAATTCTGTGTAAGAAGTCAACAAAAAAAAAAAATTGATTATTTATTTAAATTTGATTTCTGTTGCTTAAAATATAAAAAATTTATTTTTATAATCTATTCAAATAAAATTATCTAATTAGTAACCAGTTAGCGGCAGATTTTTGTAAAAATGGCTTTAAATCAATATTATGTTGTGTTTAGGTTTTGAAATAAGTACTTCCAATTTTCTTTGAGGTCGACGATTTCTTATGGGTAAGTACTCGCATTTACAATCAATCCAAAATACGTTAGTAATTACAAAATAAATACCGAATACCGACAAACGCAAATGCCAAAATAAACGCGGACGCGAATCCGAATCATCCAACCAAAGAGATGTAACGTAGTGGTACGCTAATGAGCGAATAGTTTGTGTAATAAAAGTTCAAGACCAATTCACGTCCAATTCACAAAAGCTATGATAGTCGACATTATTAATTTTTTTTTTATAATTTCCTTTTGGAAAAGACGAGGCCAATAACGTTGGTATAGCGTCCCAGGATGCTTGCACGTGTTTTGGGATTTTGCTTTTGAATTGCTGGAGATTGAAATCTTTCAACATTTGTCCTCGAAGTGAATCCCAGTTTGCTTGTTCTGAAAGAAAACTAATTTTGGTACAAATATGTTTGCAATCTGTTTGGTAAAATGTCCTTCGGAACAACAGTCTGCGAAGCGACTGACTTTTTGATGCTTTCGAGTATATTTAAATATGTTTAACGTGAGAGCAATACTCAAGCCCCGGTCTGACTTGTGCTACGATAAAAGAATTAGCAGCACCGATTTGAAATTTATCTGATTTTCAAAATGTAGCTCAACTTCATGGACATTGATTTTAACCGCATATTATACCATATTACTAAGAAAATACAGTCTCATTCGATTACTTGGGTACCCATTTGAATTTAGACTACAATAGACGTATTCTTTCTGGAAAGGTGGGTAGGAGTTCGTTCGATTTAAAGTTTTTCTTTAAGTTTAAGTTTTCTTTCCTCCACTGCAAGATTGATTGTATCATTAACGACGTAAGGTGAGAGCACTCACGTTAATGCTGTTCAAGAAAGAACCAAAAAGGTGGTACCATAACGAAACCAAAGATCTTGTTCTTTGTGATAAAAAAAATGTAAAAGAATTTAAGTCGGTAAAAGAATAGATCTAGGAGGGACGCCAGCCTTTAGAATAAGATTATCTGTAGACACACCATAGACTACATCTTGATCTCTCCTGAAGAAAGTGTTCCATTTATCTGGAGAGTGGTTGTGGCAGTCTATAGGAATCTCGGAAGGGCTCTACGCCTTAATCGATCGAATGTTTTTAATATGTTGAGATGGTGTCTATAGGAAGGTAACATGGCTTAACATGCATTTACGAAAACCATATTGCCGGGCGCTTATTAGTCCATGTTCTTCCACATACATATTTTTCTTTTTTTTCTTTAACCTGAAATAGCATGGGCGATGCAGGAAGTTTTGAAGCATTACAGAAAAGTTTTTTGTGCATAAGACATAAAGAAAAGTTTACAAAAAAGGTGTTACATCTGGTCACAGTTTTTGAGGATTATGAGGACTGGTATTCTTTCTGGCTCAGTGATATTTTTGCAGTCCAAATGTTTTCATACATTGAATCATACAAAGCAGAAACTTCACCTCAGATATCGATGTCTGCACTTGCTGAAAATATTGTTGCAGAAAGATCTTATTTTATCGGTTATAGGGGTAAAAATCCGTTTCATTTCACTAAAAGTGTAGTGACTGAAGTTGTTGGTTATTACTTTCACCATTGATCAGAAAGGACGTGAGGTCCTGGGAGTATATCCAGTATACTTTTTCTTCTTCAATTTTCAGCATTCGAAACTCCTTTCAAAAGAAAAGAGAAGAGAAAACCCTACTGTTTTCGGTAACATTCTTAGCGGATTAAATATAAAGTTTTTGTGGGCCATTTTAACAGGTTACCAAATAACAACAAAATAAATATGTACGTATCTAAGAAAACTACTAAAAGCAGAAAATAGAATAAGAATTCTTACTCCTATATAACTCGTCGCTTTTCGTTCAATTGGTGGAGCTGGGGAATTCGTATTACAATTTATGTTCAAAGCAATCGTACTTTCGGTGGTTGAAATTTTGCTCCTTTCCCCAAGCTCTGGGGTTGTAGGTAGAGGTGTTGATTGATTTGAATGCCTTAAATCATCTTCTTCTAATTCCTCTTCATCGCCTTCGTCATCATAATACAATGGTTCTGATTTCATTTCAATTTTTATACCTAAACGTTCCGATGAAAAGTGTCTGTCAGCGCACTGATCTTGTGCTTCTTTTTTAATGCTAATCGAACGATTTAGATTTCTTGCACCTAAAATAAATACACTCACATTTATATAAATATAAATTAGATGATTAATTCTTAGTGCATACCATACGAATTGTCAGTTCTAACAATTTTCTTTCTCTTTTTCTTATGTTTTGGTTTTACAGGCATTTTTAATGTAACTTTTGAATGCATTGGAGGACCTTCGAGCTTGTGATTTACTAAAACACACCAACCCACAGGGTAAACATCAGGTGATTCACAATCGAGCCACTGATCATATTCATCGGTCCAACCATCAAAATGAATTTTTAATAAACGGCCAACAACTCTTGCCACAGTTGCAACACAAACTAAACGTGGATCCATAAGATCAGCGCATTCCAAGCTCATACCAAGCTATGACAGAAGATACAGATAAGAGAAATAATTAAAAAAAAATAAAAAATAAAACTCACTTCGAATCCATGATTTGGTACAACACGATGAAACAAATGCTCGCTAGCTGCTACGCTTTTTGTTTCCTTTAGATATTCACTCCAGCTGAATGTTTTCGGGTCATACCCATTTGGTGGCGTTAAGGAGATACTGTGAGTTTCACAAAAACCAACTGGAAATATACTCGGGGATTTTTCATGGTAGCAAAACCTGTAATAAAAGTATTTTTTATAGCAGTATTATAAATCCTTAAATTACTACTTGAGCTTAGAATATTAGTAGTTATTTAAAATCTGTCTTTTGTTCAATGTTTATTGTCGCATCTCAAGAGACAGAAGTGCAATTGGTCTGTACATACATACATATAATATCTGCATTTCTAGTAGACGCACCAGCACGGTGACTAATAAGTTTGAATTAGTCATGTCAAATGAAAAGGAGAAGCAACATTGGTTTGTGTTGAAATTCAAATTTACAAAACTTCTTAGCTTTTGAATTCCATTGAACCCTTATCGAAAATTTCAATATTAATTTTTTTGGTAGTTAAATTTTGATTAAGCCATGGAGAGCACATATATGTACATATATGTATGTATACTTGACGCAATAGACCGTATGCGGTCCAGGACCTAACTTCTTGCGACCATTCGTGTTGCGCGTGTTATATTTTCACAAAAATGGAAAAGATGTACAGTTTAGAGCCGTATCCGAATGGCAAATTGAGAAGCTTTCTTTTGACAGTTATTGCTCTCGGACGTTTGTCAGACATGCGCGAGAGGTGGAACCGTGAAAAAAAATTTTGGTGTTTTTCTCGCTCAGCGATCCAACGCACTAACCACTTGACCAACGGCGCCCACAAACACTGATGAAAATTAAAAAAAACACCAGATTCTGAGAGTTATTATCTCTATTTTAACACAATTAACTTCATTACTAACTTCTCAAAAGTAAAAAATCAACCTTTTCAAGACCTTGTAAAACTTCTGATATAGTCGCAACATTTCAAACGTGGCACAGATAAATGAAACAGTCAATCTTATCATAGAGATTCTTATTGCCTCGTTAAAGAAATCCTGTCCTATTATTTGCCGCCTTAAACAACCAAAAAGCTTTGGATTTCCTCCTTAAAACACATTTCTAAGTTCCTAATAAACTTCGATAGGAGTTCGGTTTTAGTGGTGGCGATTTTTCACAAACTTCAAAAATTGGCAACCATAAGGCATTGCAATTGAGAAGAAAAATTAGTTTGAGCAAGACATTAGCAGGACCAGGTGGTTTACGACCTGTCAGGCTGTACATGACTACCAATGCAGTTAAACCGTAGCCTAAAGCGATTTTATTGGGTTGTCTAAACACAGACCCACAAACTTAGCTAAACCCATGAGCGGCGTAGCAGCAAGGTAGTAAAAACTATAACAACAGCTATACTTGTGTCGTACTTGTTTGACAGATGACATGGCTCTATTCTATTCAGCAAACACGTGGAATCCGCATTAGCAGAGATGTCAAGCTGAGCAAAAGAGAACGGTCTTAGACTTAACTGAAAAAAGACAAATATAGTTTTCATACCACGTAGACAGGATTGGGACTTTACTTATGCTATCAATATAAGTTCGGAGTCGGAAAAAAGTACCGGAACAGGAGTTTTCTCAGAGGCACTTTACATCAATCAGTCATGCATGTACAGTAACGGACATAAAAATCCGGACACAGTGAAAAAACTAATTTAAGTAGAATAATTTTGGGGGTCTTAAAGATAATCAAGATCCATGTTTGCCGAACGTTAATTTGTCGAAATACATTTCAGATTCGGAAAGCAATAAACCAATTCCCGAAAAAAAGGCTTTAATACAAAGATTTTCAAATTGTTTTAAGTTTCATTGAAAAAAACAAGTTATTGTACATGGCCTTATGGACCAAAGGTTCTTAGTCGGGTTCAGGTAAGGGCTAATATTTTGGGGAAGTTAAAAAAAAAAACTGGCACTTGCAGAATCGTCTTGGAAAATCAGCTTATCTGAGTATAATAAGTGTTCTTTTAAATATGGTAGCAGATTGTCTTCCAATATTTTTTTATATTTTTCTGCGTTCACCGTTCCATTTATTAGAGCCAGCCGTCCAACGCCGTGATAGGAAAAGCATCCCCAAATCATCCTTGAGCTTTCTTGTCGAATTGCCGTTATGTTATGATCTAGTTTTCATGATCTTTGGCGCACTGGGGACGTTTTAGACGCATTCGTTTATTTAGAAATGGTGTTTTGGCAAATACTTTTGTGTTCAAGCCAGCTTCTTGAAGCCTTCTTCTTACAGCCCGTGAGCTTATCTCTGATCCTCCAGCCTCTACACAATCTGTCCTTGAATCTTCAGCAGTTTTGAATAGATCACGCAGACTTATTCGTTTTAAAAGCCGATTCTCTGCGCTGGTGATCTTTCTTCTGGGATTCGTCCCCTTTTTTCTTTGGAGTGAGCCCGTTGCCTCAATTTGAATGAATTCAGCCACTGACGACTTGCTAAATCACACTTTTCGCGAATTATATCACGACCACTTAGTTTTTCAATTTTTAAAGTCTATATTTCAACTTTTGCCTTTCACTTATTTCCTTTTTATTTCGCATATTAATAAAATTATTTCCACTTTCACTCAAACTATTTTTTTTTCAATGAACTATTACAAAGTCAACTAGAATCATGTCATCAAAGGCTTTTATGTAAAATACTAAAAAAAAACTACCTGCTATTTCTCAAGATAATTGAAATTAGAGCATTTTTTACCTTATCCGGAGTTCTACGTCTGTTACTGTACATCTAGCGCAGTGATTTAAAAGCAAAGATTACTTAAACTTAATTAAACTAAAAAGCATACCGTTACTAAGCGGTAGCGATTTTTAACAAGAGAATTTTTTGGTCCATAATGCCCACAATAAGGTGAATGGATCCGATGACATGCCAAGAAAAACAATTCCACAACAATGGTGCTGCAGCGTCTTCAATGGGTTGCTCAGACGAACTATCGGTTCTTCCGGTGATTTTTTACATCGAATTCTTGCACATTTTAATTTGAATCGTCTCTTTTTTTAGATAATAATATCCGCGTGAAAGTCGAACGACTTGTTCAAAGGTGTGGTTGTAGTTCTCTGGCAGCGCTTGTTTATCAATTTTTACTTTAGCAAAATGAGAAATTGGCGATCAAATTGAATAAGAAACAAAAATTTTGTTATTTAAATTGTCTGCGCTAAATAACCTTAGCAAAATGACATTTGATTTCGAGCGTGATCACTGTACATCTTAAAAGTGCTATGTATTTTTTGTAGTTCATTAGGCATATAAAATCAAAGATAAATCATTTAAAAGAAACTTACCAATCGGACCCTGCCGCATCAGGCTGATAAGAATCTATCCTTATCATCATGTAGCCAAATTTTAACACCGCCATTACAGTCGCAGCACATATAGCCGACAAATTCAATGGATCGACTGCTTCCAATTTCATTCCTTCCATAAAGCCATTCTTTTTGCCATCGATATAGTATTCCTCAAACGTAAAATTCATTTTAAATAACTCTATCGTTGCATCATCATCATGCACTTCAATCATTTGTTCTCTTCCAGCTAAAAATATGTATTTTTAGAAAAATTATTTATACAAATAAAATTGTGAATTTTACCTAACATCCTCTCTAGATAATCTTGGGGGGCAGCAAGGTTGTGACCAACAGTAGTCGCCCAGCCTACTGGATGTATAATTGGTGAATCTTCATGACACCAAAATCCGTCATCCGAATCAAAATATTTTACAAATAGGCGTTTGCCTACAATTTTATTAACTGTTGCCAACTTGACTTGCGATATTTTGTCTTTATCCACGCATTCCAAATTGAGCCCAAGGCGAAATCGGGAATTCATGCTATCGCTGATTTTATTATAAAAGCTGGAGGGAAGTGTTCGTGCACCTGATAGTCTCTCCACAAGAAAGTCCTTCCAATCATTGTATTTGCTTTCAATAGTACGTGGGGGTATTAAAGGTTTACCACGAGTTGCACACCATCCAACCGAATGAACTTCGGACGAACACAAATTTACCCAGAAATCATGTGTAGATTCATCGAATCCTATAGAAATAAAGATACAGTACACAAGTGGTAGAAGAACAGTGCGTATTTCAAAACTTACCTTCGTATCGCATTAATGCTTTGTACCCGCAAATATTTAAAATTGTTGCTACCCAAAAAGAATGGGGCGTTTGTCCAGGTTGCACAACTTCTTGGCTCTCGCAGTCTGTATTCTCGACTTCTACCTTCATATCAATGCCAATATTGTCCCACACGTCATAACCAGGAGCATGTGGAAAGCTTGTAACTGGTGCAACATAAAATTCCGACTGTGACAATCTAGGCGTCCAATCGTATGAATGCAAAGGATCACCTTGTCTTCGACGAACGCTACAGATCTTTTCACTTTGGGGACACGGAGATGGAAGACGTTCATATTTTGGTATTTGCGGTAATTCATTGTGTGGAATCGCATCTCGGTACATAAAGTGTTTTTGATTAAGGTTTTCATCACTATCGGCTTGATCAGCAGTTTCGGGTGTTTCCATCAGTTCATTATCATTTAGTTGTGTTAAAGATTGGTTAGTTATTTTAAAGCGGTAATTTGTATTCGGACTTTTTATATGTGATACACGTAAAGCCAATTCAATATCAGATCGCTGATTGTTAATTGAATTCATTATGCATTCGTCAGAAAAAGATGGTGTTGTTGCTGAAGCTAATGTGGTTGTCGGCATAGTCCCTGAGCCCGATGATCCTATCATTTTATTGCAGACTAATGAAAATAGTTCACCTCTTGCACAGGACATACTGCAAAATCTCCTAGATTTGGTATAAAAAGTGTGCTTCACTCCTATAGCTCCGCACCGCTCGCAAACAGCTGAAAATATACAAAAATGAGAATAAAGGGAATAGTCAACAAAGCAGTTACACATATGTATTTAAGTATGTAGTTCGTAAGCTATAAATAACGGTCCCGGTCTGACGGCACAGTCGCACATAATATTAAAATCCACCGGCATGGTTCAATTCTTATGCCAGCTTGGTAATTATCACGGAAATATGTACCGCAAAACCACAATCCGTTTGCATCAAAATCTATAGCGAACTATTCCCTCATCTTTCCACAAAACCCCAAAGATATACATTTTCGACTCAAATGTATATCTTTCTACTGTGCATTGATTTTTAGAAAATTTCGTTTAAGACGCTACCGTTTTCAATTTTGAAGACACGGACGATTTCCCACAAACAAACTGAGCACTATTCAAGTTTGAACAAGCCTTAGCGCAGAAATAGCCCATTTTAAACACCGGTTATAAAGTAATGTTCCTACCTCGAACGCCAACTCTTACATAGGTAAGAGGATGTTTAGTCAAAGGTGACATTCGAAAAAACCACTTCAGAAAAAAATTTATTTCGTCGAAAGTACCTTTGTTGAGGTACTTTTATTGTACTTTACTTGTTGGACTTAAAGCGAATTATTCTCGAAATTGTGACTACATATGGGCTTACACGTGGGTGGATTGTAACCTATGATTCCGGCCTGTTTAGATAAAATGTTACTCCAAAGCAGATCCATGAAAATATGTATGGATACAATTTTAGGAGAATCTACCCCTAAACAACAGTTAAGAATGGGACGTTTGTCAGGCATTCGCGAGAGGGGAATATAGTATTACATGTTCCTAAATATGTGCTATAATTAGAAATAAGAGATGTCTGCAGGTGAGGGCGAAATAAAAATCGTAGACATTTTTAATGCTTCAATTGATGATTGTAACTGCCCTGAGTATTTCAATAGTTTATAAATTTGAAGTTGTTACGTCATAGTATTTATAGGTAGAGTGTTGCTTAACGAGCCCATTGTGCCATAAGTCAGTACACAAGTTTTGCTCACAAGTCACCTCCATTCCAATAAAATAATACTAATCCACAGTTCAAGTTTACATTTCTTCTCGGTTTCGCAGAATTGGTGCTAATTTTATACCTAGTTTTGTTATTTTCTGATAATGTTGAACTGGTGTTATCCTGAGACATTAATTATAGGTACAATATGTGTAGAATACTGTTTTCAAACTCAATAACTCATTCAATTCTTCATCGTTTTTCAACTCCAAGAAGTTGCACAACTCCATGGAAACATACGTTAAAAAAAAGAATTATTATAATATAGTCACCAATATAAAATCATGTTTAATTAGGAAAACCAGAGTAGAACGTAAAATAATAGCCATAAACCTACTCTGCTCTGAGGGAATTCCTAATGAACACAGCAAATGGTACACAACTCGATTTAGCGTTCTTGAGTTACCGTGTTATAATACATAAAACAGAGAAGTAAACTACTTAATTCTTTATTCTTGGGGATAGGATTTGGTAATTTTTTTTAATTTTAAAATTTTATAAGACTTCTTTTTCAAAATTATTTCAAAGCTATTCATAAAGTTTCAAGAAACAAACAATACAAAAAACAATGCAAAATGCAGTCTGTTATAATGAAGTGTATATGTACAAGTATATAAAAAAAAAGCATCCCCATGACTTAATAAGAATAAAATAATAATTATGTAGAAATATCCATATATATGTACATATGTATGTATGTATGTAATGAGGCTGAAATGCAAGGCGAAGTAGTAATTTTCAAATGTTGTGAATAAGGGTTTATTTTTAAACCTCATTTTAAAAGTGATAAATCACAAAGCATAAGTAGGTATGTTAAAGCTACGTAGACATTGGAGTTCAGCCTTACATACATAACAAATTTAAAAGTATTCAGAATTAAATAAAAATAAAATATAACACAGCAAAATAAAAGGAAATTAAAAAAACCTACCCATGCCATCCTTTTGAATTGGTATTACGGATGGGTCTATATTTCCTTTGTAGGCAATTGGTGTTTTTAACACCAATCCAGGACGACTGACTGGTTCTATTTTACGAGATTTTCGCTGATTTCTTGCTTTAATCGGAGCTACAAGTCCTTTTTCTCTTCTATCAACTTTAACATCTCCAGTCATGTTTTCTGTGCCATCATACGAATTACTGTCTGTCATCATGACAAAGTCATCAATGTTAATAATTTCTTGTTTATTAGAAAGACCAGCCATTTCTTCGTCTTTATTTTCGCTAATCCCATCGAATACTTGTGTGACATAATGTGTACCGGCGTGTTCAATGCTCTCTTCTTGGTCGATCATTTCTGGATAACTTTGGAATGCAGAAGATTGCTGCAAAACTTGATGGATGCCACCTACTTGTGATATTCCATACAAGTCATTAGCATGTGGAGCCGTTATTAATGTTGTCGGCTGTACGCGCAGCGTAGCGGATGTAACTACCGAAGATGGTGTCCCTTGACCACTATACTCTCCTCCAACAATGCTCATCATTGGGTTCATATCCTGTATCATATACATTATTTGTACACATTGTATGATGGTTTAGACAAAGACAAACATAAGTCAACACACAGCAAAATGCATTGTGAATGCATTGGAAATGCATTGTTTTGAAGAATATAAGAATCGCATTTTTAAAGTTGTATTCATTGTAAAGGGGAGGAACATGTGGGACATAAAAGAAATCAAAAAAAATAAATAAATAAATCAAATTATGTAGAAAAATGTTGATTAAAAAAGAAATAAGGAAAGTTAACTTGGGTAGGACATGCAATTAACTTCTGTATGAAATAGTGATGTAAAGCACACAAAAATTGCGTTTAAATCTCTTTATTTTATTTAAAATAATTTATTAACAAATTTACTTACCATAGCAGTTTCCTGTTGAGAAATATCCTCCATTACTGAGAGGCCAACTGATGGATGGCTAAAGTATGATGCAGCATCTTCAAGTGAAAGACGATCAGGATTATATTGACTCATCCACATCATTCTCAATTCAGAAGGGTTCATTGTTTAGAGTTTCTCCTGAAAAGAAAATGATAAAAAATAAATCAATAACATGCACACGTGTAGAAGTATAACGATGTGTCTTTTTCATAATACTCTGTCCCCCTTTTTTTAAGAAAAATCTTTAATCTTTATTACAACATTTTCCTTTGATTCCGGATTTACATACGTACATATATACAATTTAATTTTTTAACTTGCAGAATACCTCAATGATTGGCAGACTACAATCTTAATGGAAAAGACAGTGTGGTACCAAACGGCATGGTCACATTTACAGACGAAAGTGGGAATACGCATGACAATTTGCGAGAGAGAACAAGGACGAAAGGTGTGACTGTGACAACTACGTACGTCCAATTTATCGGATCAAAATCAACTCTCCGCACACACTGTTTCTGACTGTTAAAATATCCATATTTCCATAAGTGTGTATATGTATGTGTGAATTTCCCGTGAGTATCTCTTTTTTGGTTTTCTGTCCGAGGAGGGCAGAGCAGAAAAAACCATCGCGAACTTTAGTAGCTGCACCTATGTAGATGTGGATGTAATCGAAAAGACCAAGATACGTCGACTACATTGGCTCGGTTACATCAAGCGCATGGGCAAAACGCATCTTAGCCCCCAGGTTTAGACGACCAGGAACACTGATCTTCCCAGTTAAAAACCAAGCCACCGCGGATGCTAGAACAGTTGGTTTTCTAGATAATTGACTTTGATAATAGGAAGCAGTGTCTCCTGGATTGGCGAGGAGGAGACAGAACCCATTAAGTAAGTAAAGTACACTAGAAGTGCTCTTTACTGCAATAATCGCATGTTTTGATGGATTATATTAGTTAGAAAAATGTTGAAAGTTTAAGCTAGTTATGCAACAGAATATGCAACACTTCTCTGCTGGGTCCCAGAAGGTAGTAATATAAAGGGGAACGAAACAGTACATAAACTAGCACGGAATGGGTCAGCATTAAAAGAGGAATTCAGCTACTCATCGGTAGCTCTCCTTATTGGTGTACTGCAAAGGAAAAAAAGACCTGTTCTCCAGGCTGGAGGATGTGCCTCTAGGGTAGTTACCATATCGCATAAAAAATATGGATGACCCTAGCAAACGAAACCAGGACAACGATCTTCAGATCTGCACGTGGAATGACCCTTAATAGACCGGATGGGCCGGGCAAAAAGAGGATGAAATTCGGAAGAATACGGAAAAAATGTCAATAATAAGTGCTATAAATGTGTACAATACAATAATTAAACCACACTTCGAATATTGTTCTACAATCATATATTTGACAAATAACTCAATGTTAGATAGATTGCAAATATTCGAAAATAGAGCTATGCGAAGTATATTAAAGTGTCACTGGCTCACACCAATTGTAGATATGTATGTTAAATATATTGAAATGGCTCAGTATAAAACAAAGGACAATTTTGAATGTACTTATTTTTGTATTTAAAATTAAAAACGAACTGTTACCGAGTTATTTATGTGATAAAATATTATATGTTAGTAATGTTCACGATTATAATGTACACAATAGAAATAACTTCCGACTTCCTTTCTTTAGAACCCAAAACGCACAGAATACAGTTTTTTATAATAGTTTTAAAATGTTTAATGAACTACCTGATGAATTAAAGCTAGAGAGTCAGCTAGTAATATTTAAGCGCAATATCACCACATATGTAAAAATGAATTATAACTAGAGTATGTTCTTCCTTTTTCTCTGTTTCATTAGATTTAAGTACTCTATTGTAATAGAATAGCGAAACATTGCTAAATAAACAATTAACAAACAAACACAGACCAATGAGTGTTTTTACGATCTCTTTGACAAGGCCTATGAGCAATATCCTATGCTAGACGATTTTAACGCCAAGATAGGAAATAAGGAACAGCTGTCCCTCGACCACCCCCCACCAACTAGCTGTACACTCTTATTTAATCTGCCAGTCGAAAGCCCTTGTAGCTAGTGCTGCAAAATTGTCATTATTTGTAAATTTATTTACTTTTAATAAATAATAATAATAATAATAAGTATATCTTTGGTAGGACAGTTAGTAAGCACAGCACGTCTGGCAACGGACTTAGACTTGTTCTTTGCTGCGGAGCGAAACTACAGCAGGGAATATTCCCCATTTCAATTTTCACAAGAGACCTGGCGGTCTCCAAGCATGAAACGATCAATCAAATTGATCGCATTGCGATTGACGCAAGAGTCCTCTAGGACTCTGAATGTCCGAACCTTTCGAGCAGCTAAAATTAACTCCAATCACTACCTTGTTGTAGCCAATGTACGAATGCGGATATCCCAAGCGTCGCAATAAAGAATTACTATGAGAAGATACAACGCCGAAAAGTTGCAATTGCAAGAGACCGCCAGAATCTTCGTCTCACGCATATCACGAATTCTTTCCACGACTCCTATGCCCCAGCATCAGACTGTGTAACGACGTCGAAGACCAAAAAGCTGGAAATGACTTGGTAGAGAACATATACCAACTCAGTATTTTTTGCCCGATTCACAAAGAGATCTCTTCATCTTCAATATTACAGAGGTATCAATTTCCTTTACTAGATCTAATCTGCTATTTGAACACCTTAAAGCCTTCATCACCCATCTGAATAGCCCCTAGAATGTGGTTTCAGGCTAGGAAAGTCCCCACTTTTTCACACTTCGGCAGATTCTTAAGATAACCCAAGAAATCCAAATCGATGCCCACTATCTTTTTTCGATTTTAAGGCCGCATGTGACAGCATTTAAAGAGACATGTTACATATGCAAGGTCAGGTCTAGTTTTAACATCCCTGCCAAACTCGTCCGTTTGTGGAGTGCACCTTTGATGTCAAAAAAGGATTTAACAGCGTACTTGAAAGAATTGTGCGAAACTCACAAGCCAACACCGAAGGCCCAATCTTTCAAAAGTCTGTGCAACCACTAGCGTACGTCGGCAACATTCACATAATTGGCAGAACACAGCCAGCTGATGCGTTCGCTAGTATTGAAACGGAAGCTGCCAAAATGGGTTCATTGGAAAATAAAGACAAAACCAAGTATATGCTGCCAATAAGAAATGACACACACATACTTACATAACATCGGCGAATTGTACAGGAGGTCACAGTCGACAGCTATAACTTTAAGATAGCAAGGGACTTTGTCTACCTTGGCTCGGCTATGAACTCTGACAACAAAAAATAACTCTGGCCAATCACTGTTTCTTTGGGCTGAAAAGGCAAATGAGTTGTAAGGCCCTATCCCCAGCACCCTGACCCCGAAGTGTAGCGCCACCTTAGTAAGTAAGTAACCATATTATTAACAAACACAATGGATCAAAAGGTTCCCGTGCAAACCTCAAAATTGCACTTTCGTCATACGATACTATACAGGTCGTTCGAATTGATAAACTGTAACAATAGAATTTAAATTGGTTCCTAATTCGAATGTTAAATGTGTTAATTCTTCAGAAAAACATTATTTTATTTTCGTGGTATTTGGAAATTGAAATATTGGAATTTCAGGGCACAATATTTGTGTCCGCAGTGGGGAGACTAATACACGAGAATTTTGTTGCGTTGTATAAATTCCCCACATTATCGGAGTATGTATTTATATACATAACTTGCTGTAATGCCTAAGAGTGATTAGGAAACCCGGATGTTTGAGTTACTTACTAAGCTCGGTATCGGCACTTTGTTGTTAGATAAAAAAATAAAAAAGCGTTGAAGCTGCTCAGAACCAACTTTGAAGGATTCTAACGCATATTAATCTCGAGAAAACACATAAAATCCTGTTTTGATATTACAACAAACACGCAACGCTTAAACAACTGTTACAACTCATTCTTAAGTCGGATCTTAGAATGTTGATGACGTGCTACCAATACGACTGAAAGGGCAAGTGAATGAAGGAGTTACGTGACGTTTTTTATTCGAACTCTAGTGGAACTAATAAGTACGTACTTTTTATTAGACACCTTTGTATATTGCTAGGGAAAACTCCAGACATAATCTAAAACATTGGACCAACACCATTGTAGGAAAAACATCCTCAAACAATTTTGCTGCACCTCCCGTATTTAACCGTTTTTGTGGTGTAAGTTGGTTTAAGCTCTGCGGTTAGTGTCCATCTAACATTTGTAACAACAAAATTAAACACCACCAAAATGTTATAATCTTGCTGTCGTAAGACCAGAGAAACTTCTCCCACTTTTTAAACTTTTGAAATAAAGGCTAATAATGCGATTATGGTGCTGTTTTTAACGCAGCTGTATGTATTTATAAAATACGGTGGGCATACTAAGTGCCGTATATAATCCGCCAATGTGATCCCATTGAAACTGGGAAATGTACATCAGAGTTAAACCTAAATGGACGTGAAACATTTGGTTTGCATTGTAAACTATTCGCCCTTTAAAATTTCACAACAAATAAAATAACATATTTTACATTCCCGAGCTAAATTTTTTGTTGGATAATTCCTACCCATTTCTTTCAAAATCTAGATTTAATTCGTAAATTCAGACAGAACACAAAAAACATTTAATATGTTCTTGTTTTTCCGTCACAGTCACATTACACGAGCAAGTGTGATATTCGGACGCGCAAGGTGCTTTTTCTGGGTTTAACAATACTTGACTCTCTAATAAGATGTCAAATACCCGGCATAAGGAAAGCAATGTTGGGTGCCCCTTTGGTTGTTCGAACACAGTGATTCGAACACGCCCAAATGAAACATTAGGGGCTTTTTAGACTTACATTCTATTAAGAGGAATACGATTTAAAGACAATATTTATTATTTTTTAATTAAATATGACATTTCAATTACGAGTGAAACGAAAGAAGTAGAATTTCATGAACAACTCATAAATCAATACACAATTTCTTCTTTGTCTCGAAAAACCTTTACCTTTGTTCTAAAAGTAGAAATAAAAAAGAAAAAGGTGTGGTTTTTCTAAATGCAATCACATATTTTATAGAATGAAAAAAAATTACTCTCATTTATTTATTTATTTTTTTCCGACCAAGTTGTACTTTAATGTTAAAATTTTCACTAGACGAACATGGGTGCCCGACAAAATTACACTAGAATCGGTTTACAGAAAATAACACGAATTACATATGTATTTCTTAAATGTTAAAAAAAAGAAACAAATTATTAAAATTAGCATGCACTGAGTTTACATATTATAGAATAGATTTAATGACTTCAAATAGGAAGTTACCCTGTGAAAAAGAGAATGCAGGAAAAAAAAATATCAAAAATAGAAATGCGACTGACCACTCTACAAGACAAAAACATTAACTAACTTCTAATGTAAAATTTCTGCGGTCTTTTCAAAATAATTGAATGATATTTAGATATATGCCACACATTCTCGACTTAGATTAGGCATTAAATTAACTTATTTTATTAAAAAAAAATTGTCAAAAAATTCGCGGCAAACCGAACTAAACGAACACAAACTCCACTAAATGTGTAGAACTGAAACAACTAGTAATTTGTGCATAATGTAGAAAAAAATATTTTTCAAACGCGTTTAAAGTGTTTTCTCGTTTTTATCCATGTCTGAAATAGTGCTGTACTCTTTTTACCTAAAGCGTTCAATCAAAATTCTAAATTAATAAGAAGTCAAGAACGCTACCTGAGAAACGTACTTTACATTGGATGTTTAATGGTAAGATTACACGGCCGTATTCGCAACGCGTTTTTTTTTTAATTGAGAAACATGACAATTTGCCAGACATTCGTTAGAAGCTAGGAATGCTTTCTAATAATGCCTTAATAATCAAATTTTCTAATAATCAAACTTCGAACCTACCGCTCAATTCAGTATTCCAACGCACTAGCCACGGAGAAAAGCAACAGTGCCACAAAATTGTTTAAATTTGGTTAATTTACTTGAAAGGTCATTCTGAATTTGGCGGGTTTTCAAAAAAATAAAAAAAAAAATGCGGAAACTGTACAAAGTTAAATTATATATAATGCAAAAAAAATTATATCTCGGCAACATGGGTGTTGTGTATTAAGAGCCGAACAGAATGCGTGTCTGTGTCTGTGGCTGTGTCGCAAGCTGTCAAACTATTAAATGTATGGAAAGCCGTGAGCCGGAACACAATGTGTGTCTGCGTCTGTGTCGTGTATCGCGAAGTTGGAATTTGTTCAACTACAAGCGTAGCTACAAGATTGACGTTTAAGAATTTGAACACTAAAGCTGTTGTTGTTGTGGAAATTTTTTGAAGCTGTACGATTGAATGAAATTCTTTGGAATTTATCCAATCCCAATTAAAAAAATTAAAAAAAAAAAAATGCAAAAATGGAAGGAGATATCCGACGAATTTGGGATAACAAGTAAAAAAAAAGTATTTGTAAATTTTGTTTCAGTTTGCTTTGTTTTCATTGTTTACAGTTGATGAGTGCATTCTTGTTGCTTTAAAAAAAGGTCCTCTTCGCGCTCTTTGAGGTGTTTGAAAGTGGTCTCAAAGAATCCTCTTTCTTTCCTTTGCTCATAAAGGGGGCGAACCCACCATCTGCGTTTCCTCATTTTCCTTAATTTAATTGCTAAATAACACATGTGCAGAACACACATAATGAAAGCTATTTCTTCCTGCTCGTCCATCTTCACAAATAAAAAACACTTTTGAGCACTAATAAAATGTATTTCCAAGAAATAAACATACAAGATACAAATGTGACAGTCGCTTTCATTGTGTTTGCTTTAACCGCAAGACGCGCGGCCAATAAATCTTGCTTACCCTGCATCTGATGGTATATATTATCCATTAGAAATGTGGACCTCACAACTTCAGCCGCTTATTCTTGTTGTACAACACCTAGATGACTTGGAAGAAAAAGATATGAAATTGAATAAAAATCAGTAAAATAATATGAAAAGTACGTAAAAAGGAATATTTAACTGAGAATTTTGCTTTTATATTGTTGAAAATGTCTTGTTACTGTAAGAATTTTGACGTTTTCCTTTTCGATTTTCTCTTTATTAATTTTTGGTTTATTTATTATTCGTCAAAGAAGCGTATCGGGATGAATGATCAGTGATAGTCTCTTCGTGGGTTGGGATGTGTCCCTTGATTACATTGGAAGTGTGGTTCATTATTCAATGACCTTTCAAAGAATATAAATTCATAATGTTTCTCTAAATTTTATTGCAAATAATATTTGGATGATGTAGAAGGTTTCAATCATAACGAAGTTTTTGCATAATAAACATTGTCTCCAAAAATATTTCGAATATTTCGTTATCGATGATCTAGCCATATGGCATCTTAATTATTGAAATATGAAGATCTCGATATTATTTGTTCTGTATCGGGACTTGAATCGAGTTGATTTTGCGATGTGGAATATGTATGTGATCTTTCTATGTTGCACAAGGGTTTGCTTCGGCGCAAAGAAGACGCGTGATATTCTCAAGTAGGTTTGATACATCATTCTCCGCTTAAAGTATAGAAAATGTTTTTTTTTTTTTCTAACCGTGAACCGTGCAAAAACTTTTTGGTGTTTCCTGGGATTTGAACGTCGAACCTCCCGCTCAGAGCACTAACCACTTGAACCACGGCTCTTATTTTTAGACTTAAAATTAGAGCAAACTAAAAAATGATTTCTTAACTTTTTTGATGAAATTTATTTGATACAAATAACAAAACCGTTAACAAGTTCATAATAAAAAAGATCTGTTATTAAATTGTACTAAAAGCATTCATTCGCATAAGTTTCGTTGACGTCTATTTAAATTACTTAAAGAAAGTTTTAATAAAATTCTGAAAAATTGTTTAGGCCCTACATAGGTACACCATCTTTTATTTTCAAATATTATCATCAGATAGTAACTCATTGTCATCTCCATGGTCCGGCAGACATACGAAAAATTCTAAAAGATTTAAGATTGGACCACGGGAAAAGGGATTATGATATCTTCCCCGCTTATCTCTCAAATATGGATATCGCTTGTAATTAAACATTTCATTAGTTGTTAGATTCATGCATGCGTGAAGTATCTGAAAAAGAAGTTAGTATGAAAATATTTTTCGGAAAAATGAATTGTGTCATCTTACAGAGGTACATGTTAAAATCCAGCCTAGTCCGCAAAAAACAACAGCTTCAATAAGGCCAAGAACATATAGCCATGTAAATCCCTCAATCATTACACAATAACAGGCAAAGTATATTGTAAATGAACAATTTATAGCTACAGATAAAACAAAAAGGAAAAACCACATCCGATTACGTAAGCCAACGCAGTTATGTATAAAAGGACAATGGTGATCGAAATATGATACGCAACGATTGCAAACACGACAGTGCTTAGCTCTAAGTGGTCTTAAGCAGCGACAACTGTGACACAATCTTGTTAATATTACATTTCTTTTCTTCCATTTGTCGAAGTATGGAATTTGCTTGATAGCACAATAGTATGCGTCTGAGCTAAGTGGAATATAACCAGGATCCCGCCGGTTTGCAATTAACCAACTGATCCACATAATAGCATTCCAATAAATAAAGCAGTAGTGCGAACGACGAAGTATATTCCACGTAATGGGAATTGCCTAAAAATAAAATAAAGATAATTATTATTGTTATAGAAAAACAACATAAAATATTAGTTATACATAAGATCATATACATAAGGTAAATTTGAAATCATTACAACTGACAATTAAATATAAGTTTGACAAAGTTATGTTTAAGTTTAGTTTAAGTTTTATTTTCTCAAGTAAATAAATTACAATAATTCACAGTGTACTAAATATAATTAACATAAATACGTCTAGAGAAAATTTGGTGACATTTCATATTTCTTGACAATAGAATAGTATTGAATGCCACTTTAGAGGCTAATTTAAGAATAAGTTACACTTCAAAGTGTGTATAATTTAATATTTAAAGCAAAAATTCGTATTAATACATCACATAATTCAAAATTAACACAAAATGTTTTATTGAAAATTAAAGAAAAGAAACAATAAAAAAATGTAGAATCAGAGACCAGAATAAATTTTTTGAAAAGAACAAAACACCAAAATATCAAATCTGCAAACGCGAACTAACAACGGATTCCAAATATTCAAATAATTGAAATATAAATGTCTCTATGGCCAGGCATGAAATAAAGCAAATTCGATTTTATGAGGATTTATCCATGGTCTGCAATTGGATCCCATCCGGTGAGGAGAAGGAAAGCATATTGGAGGATTTCCTTAAGAGTATCGGCGCCTTTGTTTGACACTAGCTAAGTAATTTTTGCGAAATTTCTAATCGTTTCGGTGACCACTTTTCGGTCGGTTCGTAAGTTACTTTTCTTTATTTAAGACAGAAGTTTGGATTAAAAAATATCGAATTACTTTTACGTGGACAACTTTTAAAATTTAAAGAAGAGATGAAGATTATTTTTTTTAAAGTTCAAAGCGAAGTATATGTTACCATAGGTAAGGTTAGGAGTGGAGTGGCTGTCATAGTTTACAAATTGCAATAATCAAAATCTCAAAATCAACTCTCAACTGACACTTTAACACCAACTGTGTCCCTCTCGGATCCTGTTCTAACCATTATGTTCACCTTAAACAGATTGTACTCTTATATGCATATATTTTCATTAGATACATTTTTTCGTTCCGCAACATGTACTAATATTTACTGTTTTGGGTAATAGTTTCATCCTTTTCATTTTGCACAAAGTTAAAAAAGTACCACTTTCAATAAAAAAAAACCTTTATATACAACATTTACTGAAGTTAAAATTTTATAATTTCTCAAAATTTTAAGTTGAAGAAATATAATGAAATAATTTACTTTCTGTGTCCATACCTAACTGATTTTACACACATACTTTGATTTTGAACCATGTATTTGGGTGACACCCGACCTGCATTTAAAATACTATGTACTTGCATTCACATTTATAGAGCTGACAAAAAAATGACGGTTGGACATTTTTCGTTATTCTAGCTTCTGAAGAGAACGGATAGTAATGTGAATTTGTTTTATTCTAAACAACCCCTGCATATGTAGTTCTTTAACCCGTCCAAGATTCTTAGCTAAGTCGCAGTGGAAAAACCTTCTTTACATTTACATTTTGTGCATAGTTTAAGAAATTAAGAAAATAACATGCTTACCCTTATCATGTACATAGGATATCCCCATAAGAGTACGGAAAACAAAAACAATAACAATGGTCCCTTAGTATCACCCGCTCCACCGAATAACATGCCCCATATCTCTGAAATAGACGGTATCCATCGGGACTTCTTCTTCACTTCGTTGTAAAGAATTTTCACAATGTCATGATGGCGGTGCGATTGAGCTAGCATGATTGGAGTCTTGCCATTTTTATCTCTTGGATCTAGATCTAATCGGTTTTTTTCGCAAAGAAGCCGCACACATGTAGTATTTCCTGATAAACAAGCCAAATGCAGAGGCGTTGATCCGAAATTATCCGTTTTTTGCAGTTCTACCCCGCTATACATAAGAAGCCTCATTAGATCAGCATGACCCTTATAAGCAGCCCAATGTAATGCAGTGTCTCCGTTGATATCCGTCAAATGATTAAGTGCTCCCATTCCAAGTAAAAAAGCTGCAGTTGCTGTCCGTCCATACATACACGCCGTCATCAATGGTGTTAAGCCTTTGAAATCAGCAACATTTACCCCAACTCCAGTTTGTAAAAGCACTTGTACAACATCCGCATGACCCTTTCTACACGCCCAATGGATCGGTCGCGGACCTTGAATTCCCAAACAAGGTAAATCTATTGGAGCATTGCATTCAATTAGATAACGCATCATTTCAACATTCCCGTTCAAGGCGACCCAGTGTGCCGGAGTATAACCATGACAATCTCTGGCCGATAAATACTCCAACCCATATTTTTCTATCAAAACCTCCACATCACAAACTTCTCCATTCTTAAACACTTCAAATATATCATCTGTGTTGGTCATAATTCCGTCAACGTTTTCTTTAAGTAAATTACTTTCACATTGCTCTTCCAGTGGAGAATGGTCGACTTCCTGGTTCGTATGGGATGCATTATCTTCTTCAGCTACCATATTGCAGGATGCAGTCAAGGGTAGCGCCCAAACACTACGGGCGGCCCCCGGACTTGGATGGACCTTGCTGTTCTGCGTTCTGATTCTGTTTTCCGAAGCCAGCTTATAATTTGTTTCCTCAGTGTTTGCCAAATTTTAACTTTTTTTTTTTTAACGCGAAGCAGCAGAACTAAATTAAAACCCTTGTGTCTAATACTCCAAGAATTGTACTGCTTACAAAGATAAAAAATCGATAAGGTTACAAGTTTTCAACTGCAAGAAGAGCATTACGACATTCATAATACTACTGCGCAAGACTCAACTTTCGATAAGGTTGCAATCATGCAGTGGTGGATTTGCCTACAACTTATAAGGGCGTCATTAGTTGAATACGTAGAATAAGATGAAACAAAATATTTTTTCTAATTTCATCGTGCTTCATAGGATTGTATGCCCTGCGTACAACCAAACTAACAAAGGGTTTTAAGGGTTATGCACAAAACAATAAATTTTAAATAATAGTCTTTCTAGGTTTATAGCGTTGGATATTTCAGAAATAAAACACAGTTATAATATTTGATTGACAACCTTTTTCCAGCCCATACTTTACATACATATATGCTTACGACATGGTTTAATGAAAGTTTCTGAAAGAAATGGGCTTTCAAAAGTAAGTTTTTACGACGACAGGAAGTAGTATTTAAAATCTCTTAATTTATGATTAATGAATGTGCATACAAATTTAAAGCTCTATCGCGTGCACATTGCAGGTCCTTCTAGTGTTCCGGAAAACATACTGAATCTGAACCCTATTCTTCTGTATCGTACTTGTAACGGGGTTATTCGAAGACAAAAATTACTAATAGCCAATGGGACACTGTAATCTAGCATAGTTGCCCGTTCGCCGCTTATCAGCGATTATGTAACGAGCTGTGATTTCTAAAGCTGCCCGTAGATTTCAAAAAGCGAAGAAGACTAGCAAGGTAGAGCTCAGTCAGTTCGAGCTTCCGGATGGTATTGTATTGCTAGTTGAACTTTTTATGGCAAGATAGTCGATGCTATTAGTTCCATTGAACTAGTGGGAAGATGGCTGCTGACAACCCATGCATGCATATGTAAATTTTTCCGATTCTATCTAGTAGTTTTATTAAGTTTTTGATATCAAATAGACTTACCGTCAAACGCTCAACTCTTTGAAACGACACGAACGAATTGGATTGAAAGAATTTTGTTTGGAGCTTTAACATGTGCTCGAATCCTTAGCCGAACACTTTTATTCTACTATATCCCTAATCTCCCAGCCACCAGATGCTTAAAATGATATTTCGTTTGCAGATTCGTTGCTCGAGCTGTTGGGGGGATCATATAGGTGCATAAGTCCCTACCAAGACTTCTAAACAATGCAACATTGCTATTTGGACATTTAGGAAATTACATTCATATGTACCCTCACAGCATTAACGCCCCACGATAACTAAATGAAACTGTATTCAAACAAATTATTTACAGAAATTACTTGAGTGTGGCCTTAAACCATTTTAATTTTATACAAAAGGAAAGGGCCTCGTGAATTGTCTACAAGTTACAAATTAAATATTGAAATAAATGTACCCTTGTGGGAAGACACTCAACATTATTGATCGGCGAGTTTTCTTTAATGTGCTACCTAGCGTTTATTTTCCTTTACCGTATGTAAACGCTTGTATTTATTCCACTGGATGTTTATTAAGTTCATGCATAGAAAAATGGTATAATTCAAAATGGATTCCCTTTGCTGCTATCTTGTTCTATTAATTTGTAGTTCAAACTCTTTTTAATATAATTAATGTTTTCTGACTGTTTATGGCTTATATCTGAAAATATCCATAAATTCGTGCGAATTTTAATTGTATTCAAGCAAGTGTTAAAAAGGCTTGTAATTAATAATAAAAGTTAGCCGCTTGGAACATTGCAGTGTGCTTATTGGTTACTATATTAGACTATCAAGTTTTATTCGTTTTATAGAAATAAACATTCTTAATTCAAAAATTCTATAAAGATGCGTCGCCGAAGTGAGCGAAAAAAATCTACGGAAGTATTATCTCCTCCTGCCGTTCTAAAACGCCCTGCAAGGCGTTCGCATAGATCCTCATCACAAGTTGAAACTCGAAAGGGAAACAAGAGCGAGGATGCCAAGACGAATAATGAAGTTGTTAGTGATGAATCAAAACAGCACTGTTCTAACGCGGAAAAAAGTAATGACGGCGAATTGAAACGTAATGCTTCCTTATCACCCCAAGTTGAGGATAAAAAAAGTGTAGTGAATGAACCTGAATTAGAGGTAATTTTAAAAACTAGAAATTAGCCTAGTTTCAGAGTCTGCAAGTATGTACATATGTATTTATACCAAATAGTGGAATTAGTTTTGAGAGAACGGTATGTATTCATTAGTAAAATCAAAACTTCGAATATTGAATTTGCTCAACCGAATATTTCGACTACTAGAGCTGGGTTATTTCTGCCATATATAAATTCTCCGGTAAACCTATAGCGTTGGAACAGTGCCTCGATATGATAGCAGATGAGTGTTGATTCTGCTATTGAATGAAGAGCTTGTAGTTATGTCTAAAGCTTCTGGAAAATTGCTTGTTTTGTAACAAAAAGTAACTTGAGATTTTTTCGTGTAGTTGCTAGGACACGCAAAATCCTAATTACTAGGAATAAACTCATGAGTTCCTCGGTTCATCTGTCATGATACATATTATCTTGTATCAATTACCAATTTAGTTTAAATTAAGGTTCTAGTATCCGGAAATAAACTTTCACGAAGTATTTATTTGTCATTAGAGCAACAAGCGGACATTGCTGTAGATCTAATGCCTTAATCGACATTGCTCGATATTGTAAAGTTTTAAGTACTTGTTGGGATGTTGAAGCAGGTGGCAGGCCAGAGAAAATTGCCAAGAGGGTAGAGTGTAGTATTCTTTGTTAGCGAACGTTTTAGTTTTTGTCTGCAAGTGGTCCTTATGTCACACTAAGTGACGTTCCGCATGCCTGTGTACTTTGCAGTTTAACTTCCTCCTTCCACATACATAGATGGATGTACATAGTTCCGATATATGTGCGGCTGAGCATGAAACGATGTTGACACCATCTAGTGGTAATTGTAGTTTGAGGATAAAGTTGCGAGATTCCTTGTTAATGGCGTTCGAGGTGCATAAATAGTTTGCTATCCAGCGTTTATTAGAGTTAAGTTGGGATGGCACTAATCTGCCATGGCCCATGCGGCATTATAGCTTGGTTTACAGTTTCAATGTACTTGGCACGCTACTTTTATTCTATGGCATTGTTTTTGTTGGTGCACGTCATTGATGATTTGTGTTGCTATATTGTTAACGGCTAAGTTGATCCTATGGTTTGTTGAGGTCAGGTGTTCCACTTAACCTAATAAATGAAGTGAATCAAGCATTCTGACGACTGGTGACAAAAGCGAGATGATTAGTCAACATGGCTAGAGTGGTGTTGTGGAGACTACGTCACCATAATATCGGTTATTAATTATTAGAGCGTGAAAATTAGGTCGTGTAACCAGGGATGGGTCTTAGGGCGAAGACACAACTCTTCCATCCTTCCCGGTCTGCGGCTAGAAATTTCAGCTGTTGCCATTTTTTTGGGCTTGGTCTCTGCTTCTGCTAAGTTGTTCTTGGCCATCAACCCGTCTCTTTCGTTAACGGTCAGTACATCGTCAATCGCCGGGAGAAATACAATGAATCACAGCATATCTTTTTTTAGCGTGCGTTTGTACTATATCTGCGATATTCAATAAGAGCACCGATTAAAGCAAAGCTTGGCTCTCTACTTTTATGTGATAGTCATGGCATATTCGATAAAAGATGAGAAAATACACGTGCTGCTTATGGACGCTCCTATAGTTACTCGTTATTCAAAGCGCTGCTCCAATGGAAACATATTGAAAATCAATGTACAATTTTCTCCGCATCGTTAAAATTGCCGTTCTTATTCCTTATCGTAGATCCAAAATAAAAGCACATTTACTCTCTGTTTGAAGAAAAAAAAAAAAAACCAATTAAACTTCTCTTCTCAGAAATCAGTTGTCTAGCTGACAAAAATTTTTTTTCTGAAGCAGAACTACTTGCTGGTGTACTTAAATTTTTACAACTTAATTTGAAAAAAAGTGGGAATTCGATTCTTTTTTGCCTTCGCCATCCACTTTAATTGTATTAGTACGACACACTTATGTTTTACTAAATTTGAGAATTTTGGTATTATATTTGTATGCACAAAAACAGTACCCGTAGACCACTAAAGTTTCAATTTCACCATTTTCCTTTTTAATTATTACGAACGCATCTCAAACATAATTCGTGCCTTTCTTATTATCTATTTTGAGTTCGCTACTTACGATTCCAGTTTTGATGGCTGAATTGTGTAGAACTCCTGTAATGCATTAGCATTAAAACATTGGAATCATTTTCCAATCCTAAAATTAAAATTATTTATGTATGCACATACATATGTATGTATGTATGTACGAGGGGCGGCTAATAAGTTCGCGACCTAAGGAACGCTAACTGAAGAGCGGTTGGATAAAAAAAAATTTTCTTTTAAATATAAGCTCCCTCGAGTAAAATGTATTTCTCACATCGGGCATACAGTTCCTTAATACCAGCGGAAAGAACTCTATTTCTTTGCTGTCAAAATGTCTTTCTACGGCCGCCTTGATCTTGTTCTCACCTGTAAATCTCTGGGCTTTTAACTCCTTTTTCAAATTGGAAGAAAGGAAAAAGTTGTTCGGGGCCAACTCCGTGTTGTAGGGTGGATGGTCTATCGTTGAAAAACCGGTGACTTTTAAGGTCTGTCTCGAGATCCATGTCGTGTGAACAGCCGCATTATCCTGCAAAAATAACACTCCGTGCCTGAGTATCTCACGTCGCTTCTGTATGACGACTTCACGTAGTCAATAAATTTGCGTAATATTGACCATTCATCGTAGTGTCATTTTGCAGGTAATCAATCAGCAAACCACCTTCTCTGTCCCTAAAATCAGTCGACATAAGGAAGCCCCGGGCGGGGGTCGTCTTCACAGCTCTCTCAACCTTGTTGGAATAAACGAACCCATTTTTGACCATGGTATACGAAGGTCCAGAAATTTGAAAATTCGATGACATGTCTTCGAAAATTTCTTTAAGCGATTTTCCTTCTTTCACGAGGCACTATATCCCGAAACGTTGCTCAAAATTTCAAATTTCATCTGACATGGTGATGTTTATCCTACTACAGATAATAACAAAATGAGATTATTTTTGAATTGAGGTGATATTTATACTAACAAAGAGTGTCGCAGTTATTGCTATCAGTAATGAGAAGATGACTCGTTGCTGAGTATTATAGGCCGCGACAGCAGCCCCTCGTACATATCTAAAAATATTTCGAAGAACAATAACTTTCATCAATTACTTCCATTTTGTAATAAAGCCAATAACTTTCCTAATAAATCACAAATTTTTCTTTAACCTTCATTCAATGGAGGCTAGAAACCAATTAACCATTGCATGCGCTTCATTCAGTGCACTCAGTTAGCATTGGACTTGTTTTGCTAAATTCAAGCACCCACGCAAAAAAAAACAAAGTAAACAGTGAACTAAATTTAGTACCATGTGATGAAGATTGTACAGTATTTCTCTTTTTAGTGTACTCTCGTGCGTAGAATTGCAATAGAGTACACTGAAGTACTTTATTCGTTTAGGAAGAGCAAATGAATGTAGTTATGCAGACCTTTAATGTCCAAATATATTCATACTTCACTAATATCACTAGAATATACATATTTACATTGTAATATTATTTACATACATATTGGTTCCACATAATATAACCGGTAATAATACAAAATACTTTCTACAACAGGCAATACAAGAAGTTATAGCAGAAAACAGCGAAGAAACTGTTAATGAAACTTGTAATGATAATAAATCAGCGAACCTCAAAGAAGAAAAGGAAGAGTGCGAGCAACCTGCAGAAAATATCACTACAGATATACATAACAATACAGAAAAAAATTCTATAAAGAAATCACAAGATGAATCAAATGACATTTCTCATGAAAATGATGATGTTTCGAAAAATGACCTTCAGAATTCAATTAAAGAGGAATCCTTGAAGGAGAACAGCAGTGATATAGGAAATACTAATAGCGAAGTAAGCGCAAAACAAATACCGGTAGATCAAGACAAAAATAATTCACCGGAAAAGACCGAAAATTCAATTGCAGTAGTTGAGAATAAAAAAACATTTAGTCGTAACAGAGAACGTCGAGCACAATTAGCTAATAAAGCAAAGGAAGAACCCGAAAATGATGAAAATGAAGAATTTAATAATAAATCACAAAAGTCTTCATCGTTTTTTTCTACTCCATCGAATGACAAAACACAGAGTACACGTAAACGACGATGGCTGTCAAAGAGAACTACGGACTCTAACTCTCAGATTCTCGCTATATCTACGGACTCACTTAAAAATTTAATTTCTGATGTACATCCAGTACCATTGTGTGACGTAAAGTTGGAGTCATCATCAGATGTTGAGGAGGTAGAATCAGAGCGAGAAGATGGAGAAGCTTCTCCTACACCTTTCAAATCGCGAAATGAAAAATCTAGCATGTTTGACAGAGAACGTAAGACCTCAAAAAAGTATGAACAGCCTATGAGAAAAATTTCAGTTTTGAATGATGAATATGAATCTGCACAGCCAATTCCGCCTAGGAACTCGTCAAGCAGTATTTTATACATTACGAATCTAGTTCGACCGTTTACAATACTACAGTTGAAAGGCTTATTAGCTCGAACCGGTAAAATTGTAGAAAATCGTTTTTGGATTGACAAGATCAAATCAAAGTGTTACGTTCAATATGAGACAGAGGAGTAAGTTTACATACAAAACTGTTTTCTTTATTACATTTATTGGTTTGCAGTGAAGCTATAGAAACACGCCACGCCCTTCACGGCGTTCGGTGGCCAACATCGAACCCGAAATGTTTGAACGTCGACTTTGGCGCGGTAATTGATATGGAGAAGGCAATGGCGTCTACACAGGATAGCGGACCTCAGTACGGACAAGAGACTGGTCGTGAAAACCGAATTGTCGGAACTGGATGGGATAGGGATCGCTTTGAATTCGAGGAGAAGAAGGTTAAGTTTTAAGTTCACTTGCAATAACTCTTATTTTTTGTAATGTTTTTTTTGTATTTAAATATAGATTCAGGTAGGTAGGCCGGTACGTGAATGGGATGTTGGCAAAAGGGAAGAACTTGAAAGTGAGGCTGAAAGAACAAGAGAAAGGGAAAAACTGCGTGTTGGTGACCGTGGGGATCGAGTGGTTCATAACGATCGGAATGATAAGGAGAGTGCCCGCAACAAGGATCGTGGAGAAAGGGAGCGTGAGCGAAAACGTCGATCTTCTGAATGTGATCATCGTCGGAGCCTTAGTGCATCGCCCGGTAAGTTTGTATTTTTATTTGAATTATTTTTATATGATTGAGGTAAATTTTCCAAGATCTAAGTATTTTTATAGATTTTTTAGAGTATTTAAAATAAGTACAAATTAGTCATCTAAGTGACCACCTATACATTTTACCATATTTACCTAATCTAGTCATAAATACTGCTACACGGGCTAAACTCATTCATTGTGGGTGAAGTAACTCATCCATTTCATGTTGACTGCTATTTGACATGTGAAATTTATGCAGCATCTCGCTTAAAATAATTTTTGTTTTAGTTGTTTGCAATCATGAATAGAGTCGCCCCATTGCACTATCCGAAAGCCTTTTTTAGGAGCTTTCTCGGGCGTACTTATGTCATTCGCGAGAGGTACTAATTAACTTACATGGCGCTACAGTTCGGGGTGAACCTCTCTAACACTAGCGAAGTCAATGAATGAGATATAACGGAAACCGTTTTTAGAAAAGGTGAAATAGAAAAATGCTTCCTCCATTTTCTTAGCTGATTCTCATCCGAAACCAGCTGAGAAACATTTAAATTTTTCATGAGTTGTTGACGTTAGCTGTGGCCAACTATCAGACCTTTTTGGTGATATAGTTAGATAGAAATAGTTCTACACTCGCAACTTTTAACGGCTTATCAAGAAGGGTGTTTACATAATTGCTTTTGCCACAGTACACGCTACGGTGAACTTCTCGCATTTGGTGTTAGGACTTGAGTTCACTTGTATTCTCTGTATGAACAACTGCAATGCGAACTTTGACTTGTCTCCGCTCTTCGATCCTTCGGCGGATATCGGCGTACAGCCATGTGCTTGTTGTTCCAGTTCTCTTCTGTGATCGGTCGTACAACGTAGTTAATTGTTTCTGTGGTATTCACTACATATGTAGATAGTTTAACAGTTGTTTGACTGAACATGACCATAAATCGGTGATCGCGATTGATTCCGATGTTTATCTCTTGATAAAAACTCGAAACATATTTATTTTGATCAGAATCAAATAAGCGATTTTAAAAATGCAGCAGTTTAACCGAGGAGCAACTCGTCTCTTCTGTGAATGTATGGTTCATCGCCTAAAAATGTTTATTTGGTATTATGACAACCGTGATAATATAACAATTAACGATATTCATGACCGTATCTTCCCTAATTTAATACATACATACTTAAACGTATTTTTTTTATTACAGCGAGGAAAATAAAGAAGAAAAATAATGATCCCCCACTTCGACTGCTTGATGATTTGTTTAGAAAAACAAAGACAACCCCATGTATATATTGGTTGCCTCTTACTCCCGAACAGGTTTTTTTTTCTTCAAAATTATAACAAAAATATTTTTCTTACTATTTAAGTTTTACAGATTGCTGAGAAGGAAGCATTCCGGTTAAGACGCATTGCTGAACATCAGGAACGCATTAGGCAACGAGAACTTGAAAAAGAAAAAGAACGTGAGAAAGAGCGCGATAGGGAACGTGAAAGGGAAAAGGAACGTCGGCGCGAACGGGAACGTTCGATTGGCCACCGAAGATCTTGTAGTCGCGACAGACGTCGCTATTGAACTACAAGAGCGTTAAATTAATAACGCAAATCTTTGATAGTATATTAATGTTGCAACCACGGGTCAAATTCAAAAGTTTATTACAAAAAAAAAAAAAAAGAAAACAAAAAACTAGGAATACATGATCTGTGGTTGTTTTTTTAACGTTTTAATCCCATATTTATAGGATTTCTTTCCCAAGTAAAAATTTTTTTATGCAACAAAATTACCAACTTTTAAATTATGATTTGCCAGATCAAAGTCATTCGATAAATTTTACCGGGCTAATTTTCTATCTTTTTTTTTTTTACATCAATTTCAATAATTTACTAACTTTTTTGGTTTGGTTGCATTAATTTTTATTTTAATTTTTGGGAAACAAATATGTATTTTCAGTTTTCCGTATCAGAGTTAGTTAAATAGTAAATAGATGAACGCGCGTGGATCTTTCTTATTATTCTCTATCGTCTTTAAAATGACGCAAATTCTATACCATCGTTAAAAAACGCTATCAACAGTTTTCATTATCACCCTTAATCAATAAAGGTAAGATCCCCCACATTTATAATTGTACATTTTAATTATGAAAGCTTTATGGTTAAATTATTTCGTCCTTAGGGAAGTTTATGTTATCTCATCAGAAGTTGCTCTAAATCTTCTTTCACATTTGCGACTGTCGTATACGATCAACCAATGCAATAAAAAAAAATTCAAACACTCTTGGAGCATTCGATTTACATGTTTCTGGTGATGACAGTGAAATTTAATCAGACATACGGAATTACGGCACATATTTGTTTAAAATGGAGCATATGATATTTCTAAAAAAACTATGTCATGAATTGGAAATACAAAATTGTGTAAAAGACTGCTGCTGTATAAAATAACTAAACAAAATGGTAAACGGATGTGTAAAGAGAATTTACCTAAATTTAACAAATATTTAAAAGGCTTGGACATTTGGTTTTTGAAGTAAAAATAATAATGACGTAATGCGTAGGTACGTAAAATTAACAGTATATAGAGTAATTTTTATTTCTTTATATAAACTTTAAAACTATGATTAATTTATTGTACTGAACTATCAAATATAATTTTGCGGAAGATTTAATAAAAAAAATTTATAACTTTATGTGTGTTTATTTTAGCCTTTAACAATTCCTTCTTTGCCATTGTGCTATAGATTCACAAACTTCCTTTATCTCACTTTGTTAAAATCGTTCGGGAGACTACGAATTATCAAATTTCAACTCCTAAGAAATACAAATACTTGGCGCAACAGATCGTATGTGGTCAAGGGCCTAGCTTCTCGTGACCATTCGTGTTGTGCGTGTTTTATTTTTTCACATACATAAATGGAAGGGACGTACAGTTTAGAACCATATCCAAAAGGCAAATTGAGAAGTTTTCTCATGACAGTTTTTACTCCCGGACGTTAGTCAAAACATTTCTTTTAAAGGTCCTTTTGTTTGTTTTCTCATATCCGGACACCTCTCATAAGCGGACAAGTTCTTCGGAACCGTTGGTATCCGCTTATAAGGGAGTACACTGTACCTACAAAAAGTCAACGAATCTCAAATCGAGGAACACAATATTTTCATCCACTCTAAAGTCGTATCTGATAGCATTCATTGTCTGGAGCTTTGTTGGGTAACGCTGGAGAATATGCGATTCTCAGTTCGAAAGTAGCTCTTCTGAATTATTCTAAACGTGTATGGGATTTCGGCAAGGAGATGCGCATATGATTTCTTCTGTAGCAGATTACGGCATCATTCATGGCTCACAGCATGCCGTGTTGCTAATTGATAAACAAACGAAACAAGTTTGTCTTGAAATGGACGAGAGTAAAACCAAGAACCTTATGTACATATATGCTACCAACGAACAAAACACCATGTGTTTACGTCGCAAAAGCAAAACGTCGCTGTTGATAGCTCTTACTTCGAGGTAGTTAAGGAGTTCATTTTCGTCGGAGTCAACATCAACTCTAAAAAGGACTCATTGAATTTGGAGATTCAATGATTGGTGACCGTTGGAAACCGATGCTACTTCGGTTTGGCGAAACAAATGGTTGCTACCAGATCTGCTGGTGATGCTAACTTAGCTCTTTCCTATTTTCTATAAGCAAATAGGAAATGAAGATGGAGATGCTAATATCGCTCTTGGTTCTTAAAATTAAAATGTTTGCCCTCTCAAGTACCTAAATTTGTGGGCACTGCCACTAAGCATGCTGTATTCAAAAATGCAACATGACCGCAGTGTTGCTTAACCGAAAATTATTAAATCGTAAAATCACAAGATTCGTGACGCCTAGTAAATGTTTTTATTTTATTTATTAACAAATAAAATTTATATTTTCTCCGACAGCGTAGCTGCGTTTCTAGCCCTTAAGGTCTTTGAAGCAACATTGAAACTGGTATGGAATTCCCTGCAACTACTCTCAACATTAGCCATCACAAGGCGTGTTCATCTCATTTGGTTGCCAGGACATAGCAGCCATGTGCGTAATGAAATAGCAGGCATACTAGCCACAAAAGAATCTGCATCGATCTTTACGATACCAAGACCATTCTATGTATTACCAGTCATGAAAACTGAAGGTAATAGATAAAAAAAAATTTGCATGCTAAATATCTTACATTCAAGAACGAAAAACTCATAGGATTTACTAGAAGTAAGATTCCAGCAGAATTTATTACTGGATGCTATCGAATTAAAAGACACTTTATGACTATGGGAATATCTTAAAATAACACAACACCATAACCAATGATGGTCGCTCCCAATTACCATTTTACGAAAACTACTTGATCAATGCCAACGCTTTAAAGAATAACCATGTCATTGCTCTTGATCGCTAACTATCTACATATTGCGGTTTTGCATCTGGTTGACAAATCAATTTTTTTTTTATCTAGATCATTTCTTCAATCAGACAGATCTCGTTTTTTCTCAAAGATTATACTTCTTATATTTTTTAACCACATCTTTTCACTTATTACAAGCAAATCAAAAGCAAGGTTCGAAATGTAAATAATAATAATGGATACAACAGTACTGTTTGAATTATTAACTGCATCCTCATCCTCTTCATCCTCCTAGCCATGGGATAGTGATTTTTGGTATTTTTTAAAACATGTCACTTAAATAATTAACACACATACAATAAATGTCTGTCTTTAGTAATAAAATTTTAAAATTCGCAAGAACGTGAGAAATAGTATCTTCTATTAACTGTCTTATTCTATGATATATGTAGAAAATAATTCAATTTATTTTTTGCTAATTCATCGTTTTTTATACTGGAGTCAAAATTCCACTCAATTATCATTATATTCATGTATTCCCTTATGTATTCACATATTATCCGTTATATTAATATATTTAAATGTATTAACAATCGTATGATAAAGCCGCAACAACTTCATTTTTATGTCTAAACTTGTCAATCAAAAAGAAAGAGAGCAAGTTCTAAGTCAACAGTTGAACGGACAGCATTGTCTTTTATTTCACCCGCTTTGCCTAACCTACAATAGCTATTTTTGGGAAGTTCCAATGGCTGCAATGCATATTTGAAGCTCATAAGAGGCCTATTTTCAAATTCAAGTCGAGTCGCGTGAATAGTCAATAAAAATGGTTATTTTTGGATTAAGAGTTAGATGTTACATTTGGTCGGTACTCTTGTATGGAATTTCACAGAGCAACGATAAGAAGAGTAGAGGCCTTCGAAATGTGGATATACGGAAGAATACTGTGTCTTTCCTGGATTGACAGGATAACAAACCAAGAAGTACTAAGACGTATATGGATGAAAAGGGAGCTAATGTATCCAGTACAAAAACGAAAACTTGAATACCTCGGACACATCTTAATAAACGGCAAATACAAACTTTACAACTTATTCTACAAGGGAAGATAGAAGGACGAAGAGCGGTTGGGACACAAAGGCTGACATGGTTGTCAAACATGCGGGTTCAACCTTTCGACTTCAGCAAAAAAAAACAAACGAACTATGAAAATGATGATTTCCAACCTCTGGATCGGCTGGCTGAGTTTTCATACTGACAAAGCAAAAGGTTTTAAAAACTATCTTGGCTATCTATCTGCAGTTATTTAAAACTGCACACGTCAAGCTAAATATAAAAAATTGCATCTATTTGTTGCGGTATTATGCTTTACATCCATTTTGTAAATAACTTTTCCGCTGCTCGAGTGTTATTTCAACATTGAACGATATCTCATATGAAAAGCGTTGCTTTTGAATTTACAATTAAGCATTCTTATGTACATATGTACATCGGTCGATTCGGACTCACAAATAGACCCCAAGGCATATTGATCTAGTTCAAAAATTCCAATCTTCAATTATTTTAAGACTCTTAAAACTAAGTGGTGCATTCATTTGTACAATTGATCTTAAAACAAAAAGTATCTTGACACAGAAAGTTTACTACATTATGATTTTATTAAATGACATTATCTTCGTACAATGGCTGATTAACAATAATCCTGTCAAAACCTAAGCGCGTTAAGTCGATAGTTCTAAAACGACCATCGACTATAAGTTCCGACATACCTCGCCCTATTGCGGGCGTTTGTTGAATGCCTTGCTGATTGAAGCCAACTGCCATATATAAGTTATTATAATAGGGATGCGTTCCTATAATACCATTTTCATCAAATGTGTTATATTCGTATTGATCAGCCCAGCTTTTTTGTACTTTTGCATCTTTAAATGCATGAACACGATGTGCTAAAGTTGGTAGAATTTCAGTATCGAAAATGTTTTGTTCTGTTTCCATGTTTTTTTGTTCTGGGGTAGATAAAGTATTGGAATTCCGACCACAAACGTAATTTCCACTTAACCCTTCTCGTCTAAAATATGTTCCATTAGGATCCACGGTTAAGGGTGTTGAAAAGGTATTTCCCTCGTGAGTTTGTGAACTAAATATGTATGAATAACGTTTTTTTCGTTCTACAGGTAGTGGGATAGTCAATAATCCAGGCCCATTTCCGATTCGCGCCAGTCGACCTACATCTCCAGAACCTGATCCAGCAGCAATGATGCAGATAGCGAATTTAATCGAACGTAATTCTCCATCTGGCATGCGTACAATAACTTTTTCGAGAGAATGATATCGATTGGACTTTTCACCCTCTACTAAAATATCTGATTGAATTTGAAATTCAAAATCAACGACTTCTCCTTCCACAAAATGGGCTCCATAGTCAAGGGCTTTGTTTTTGTAACCCCTTAACAAAGCTATTGGATCAAACCAACCTTCCCTCTCAAGACCATGGCAACCTGCAAAAGAAATAAAAAAAAAGTTTTACGAAATAGCAAATAAATATACAAGCATACATACAAAATATACAAATAGGGTAAAATTTAATTACCTACATCTCATGCCTAACAATATAATTATAGCCACAGATATGTATTCGAATACCCGTTCTCTCTTGCACTACCAACAAGTATTATTTTAAGAGATTTTCGTACTCGCCCTACACCAATACTATAATCGTATAAAATTGTCCTTTGTAAAATATCTCAACAAAACAATATCACCTCACAAGGAGGCAGACAAAATATACACACGGACACGCAATATGTTTTGTTTACTTTCCGGCAAACACACAGCTTGGCATAAGTGAAAAGAGAAATATGTTTCCAAAGAATTGCATTTGTTAGAGCAGGATACAATATTGAGGGAAACAATGCAAGAGAAAATGAAAAAAATAACGGATGAGTACGAGGAGTCAAATGTATTCACATTTTACATCACTAAAGGGAATTTTAAAACCATCATTCGTATCGCGGCGTATGGCCCCGATTGAATAGGTCGAAATTAAAAACATATAAATATTTTCTGCACAAATTTTGGGGCGTTTATTTAAATCTTATTCTACGATACTGCGATCATCTTGAGTGACTTTACACCGAAACAGGCAACTACATTAGCCAGGGGTCGATTCTCGTTCTGTGATGTTGTGAAGTAAAAAAATTATTCACATCTTCAGCCCTAAGCGCAATGTGGCGTTCGCGCGTTGACATGCTGTGTAGAACCAATGCGTAACATGCAATGTTGCATCGAGAGTTTGGTCGGTTTTTGATGACAAACATTTTTTTTAAGATTAAGAGACTAGACCAAATGCTTGCTAAACAGGGACATTGGAAGATTATTATTATTGAGGATGGGTGTATTGCACTGCCACCTATTGGTCTATTATGCCCCCTAATATCACCTTGGAGGGGTACATAGGTTATATTTAAGAGCTTTGTGCTCTTATTCATCCTTGGCGGAAGAAAAACTATCTTAGAGCACGCTTTCTAATCCTGTTTCTCTTAAGAATCTGAGGATGAGAGTTGGCTCCAATGACGGTATTTCTTTATATGATATTTGGTACTTGCCCAGATGTTTCAGTCTTTTCCTTGTGAGAAGAACAATACTCTTTTTTTTTAGCCAGTTAGCGAAATCTGTTCTTTAGTATACCAATAATATTTTCGTTGTATCTGTTCTCTCCCTCGGAAGTGTCTATAAGAATAGGAGTCATAACCCAAGGTTGCAATGCGTAACCGCTATCCCCTAGTAGCCAAAAGTTTCGTTCTCCATCGAAGCAGATAACGAACGTATTCTATCTCTTTATGACGAAAATTTTTCAAATAGACGAATCGCTTATGCGGGGATTCTCCCTAAATACGGAGAGACAACCTGTGAGCGGAAGACCCAACAAAAATGACGACACTGCAAGATCGGATTTTGGAGCGCATGTGTCTGAAAAACCGATTCGCAACTGCCAAGGAATTGAGAAAAGATTTAACAATAGCACGCGGAGTGTTCAACACCGGCTAAATGAAATAGGTCTTCAAGCCCATAGACCTCCAAAAAAGCAGCTTCTCTCTGTAATTAAAAAAAAGATTGATGTGGGCCAAACAGCACCAAGAATGGACCGCCAACGATTGGAAACGGATCATATTTTCTGACGAATCCAAATTTAATTTGATTGGACCTGACGGAAAGCAGACAGTGCGAAGGAAAGTTAAGGAGCGATATTCAGACGAATGTTTGCTTCCCATCATTAAGCATTCACCATATGTTATGGTTTGGAGATGCATGACAAATTGGGGTCTGTGCCGTATTTTGCTTTTGAACGGTTCCGATAATGCAACGTTACTTTCCGTTAATAAGAAATTATTGCTGATAGTGTTGTTCCTATAATAGAGGAATGCTACATCCAAAATTCCATATTTCAGGATGATTCCGCTCCCTGTCATAGCCCTCGTTCGGTAAGTTCTTTCAACTGATAACCCAATACAAGGCAGATATTGACCTTAAATCCCTAAATTGGCCAAAAAATAGCCCTGATCTTAAAATAATTGAGAACTTGTGGTCAATCATAGGTAAGAAAATACGCAACTACACTGCTCTGGTTTAGGTCAGGCATTTTACCGACCGAATTTTGATGGCAAGATTTAGGACGAGTGTAAGGAGGGTTATTATGAAACAAAATGGAGATATGGCATGGAAGGCATCGATGCTAAAATCGACATTTACGTTACGGCGCGCAGACACTCTCTAGACAGGAAGAGCGATTTGATGATTTCTGCAACATAAGTCACCTTGTCATTAAAGATATCATGCTTGAGAACAAAATTTGCCTTGAAGCTAGATCTGACCGACGGGCGGCAAACTACCAACTAATTACATTGATGATATGCCATCATATTTGGATGTCCGAAACAAGTAAAACGCAGACATTGGAATAATGCACATATGGGTGCCTACGAATTGCAGTCGTCCGTAAAAGAGGAACTCTCCACGTAGTCAGGTACAATCAATCATTCAGTGAAACAGCTGTTTACAGATCCTCTTGCCTCATGCCACAGAAACAATTAGTAGCATAGTTCTACTAACCATAGAACAATACAGGTGCGCCGTGGAATGTTTTTAACCAAGGTCTTCCCTAATAAGGGGTAAAAAGGAACGATCGTTAAGATTCGGTGTGCGAGAACTAGAGTAGTAATAAGTTCTTATTCAAGAAGAAAGTGAGAAGCTGATCATGATTGTATATTCCGGCAATACCAAGGGTACATGTATATTTTCACAAATTAGATCGCCGCGAGTTCTTCGACTGGCAGCAAGTCATTTCAGGGATTTGAGGGCTGCCATTGGTCCATTAAGGTTTCACAATTTCTATTTGAAAACCCTGGATGTTTTGACAAATTTTTATATGCTCCGAATATGTAAAAGTAGACTATTTCCACTTAATAATTCCCTATGACTGGAGCTTTCTTCGATTTCATATTTAGAATTCCTTCTCTGCTGTCTGGAAAAATATAAAAAGCGCCTTGGCGTAAACACTCTCCTCCCCTCTCGGGTTGTTTGCAACCAATGACTCTCTTAAATGGGCCCAACCCATTCTCGGATCGAGGTTCCAATCACACGAATCCAAACGAGTGGATTTGACTAGGGATTGGTAGGTTGTGTTATCTATCACATGTGCCGTAACATACAGCCGTAACAGACTGTCCCTCAAGTCACTTCAGAATCGTAGAGCATAGCTATTATAACTTTCCTTCTAGTAATTACGCTCGTGACCTTACAGCCATATATACATATGTATGAACATACTTCTGATCTCGTGTTAAAGGTTAATTTTTAATAAAATAATGACAATCTTTACAAGTACTAGTTAATATTTAAAAGTGCCCAACCTGCTAGAAAGGCTCTTTTTGATTAAAAATAATAGGTAGCACATTTTAAAGGTTAACTTTTAATTAGATAACCTACAATAAACCAAGAAAAAATATTCTTTTTAACTGATTCGTTACACATGTAAATGTATGTACATATGTATGTTGTAATCAAATTACACTTACCAAGAACAATGCCTTCTGTATTCAGCCAAGGAAATTTAGATTTAATTCTTTCCTGTGACAGGAGCTCATTTCGAACTCCTAATTCATTTTGAGTTCTTGAGCTTTTTTTGAGCGTCTCAGCGTCTTCTTCAGTTGCTAGTTTCAAGGAGCCGTAGGGTGTAAAATTTAAATTCACATCACCAAGATGATCTTTAGATTCTCTTATAAAATCCGCCCCATACATAGCCATTTGGATATTTTCCGGGGTGGAAAAGTGTGGATTGAGTCCATGAAACGGTTGAATAGCTGATACTTTTCTATACTACGTTAAGTTAATACATAATATAATGAATTTAAAATAACTTACTGTAGGGTCTTTCTCTACAACAACAACGTTAAGTCCATCTCTCGCCTTTTTCTTAAGCCAATATGCAATAGAAGAACCAATACCACCACCACCAATAACTAATATATCACAATGCGTCTGAAACAACTCTAATTGCTCCTCTGAATTGAAGGCTTCATCTTGATTTGTTGGTTTTAGCCCCTTAAAGAATTTGGTGACAAAATTCAAGTCCTTCCCAATCACTTTAAAAGTTCTTCGAAGAGGATTGTTCGGATCAGCTTCCGGCTCTTTATCACTTAATAATCTCGTTGTTTTTGATATTAATCGCTTGCCTATTGAAGTGACAACTTGTTTTTGCAATACCCCTTGCCATTGTTTATTTAATAATGGACGTAATTTTCCTACATTTAATGAGCCCATTACAAGGAGCACTTTACAAATTTCGAACTATGTATAAGCCAAATTGTAACTTAAGTTAAAAGGCAAGTGACGGACCAGCAAAAAAAGTGGGGGCCAGCTGAGAAATAATCGCCTAGTTCAGTTGGCTTTCATCGCTGCATCGCCGTAATTCAAGATACCTGATCTTCTTAGCTAACCAACTTTTTTCAGATTGAGCCACCATTATAGATTGCCCAGCAATAATAATTAAATATCATTTGAGTGGTTACATAAAAGTACAACAGCTTTTAAGAACACCTGACATTTGTATTTAAATTTCATATTTTACACTTGTTGGAAAATAAAAAAAGTTTATTCGCAACTTAATAAGGATCAAGCTTTGTATAAAATTTGCTCGTGTGGAGAACAAACACTTTTTAGTTTGATAAATCAAATCGTACTACAATGTTCGTCCCTTGTAACCGAAGAGCGTATATGTATGTATGTATATCGATCAAATAAAACATAATATATGTAGTTTATGCCTGATAGAAATGCGTTTGCTTAGAAATTCATACTCATTTGTATGAATTCTTGCCTAATAACGTTCCCTAACTCAAAAAATTCGTCACTATTCGTTAAATATGTTTGTTCGTTTATTTTGAGAGAAATGGACAATGGTATTCATATGAACATAGAATGTTCTCCTAAAACATTCCGATGGACTCAAACAGGTACACATAGAAATTCATATTTAAAGGTACAAAGAAAAACGAAACGATTAATTGTGGGCAGCTTTTGTCAACGCATTCCTTTATTTTTTTGTAGTTTTCCTCTCCTTGAAAACATTAATTTCATAACAACAACATTAAGTTTAATTGTGGGCAGTTTTTGTTGTACAGTCCATTCTCTTATTTTTTCGTAGTTTGCCTCTCTATGAGAACTTTTTAGTCTTAAGTTTGAAATTTCTTACTTTTTTGACGAAGTTTTCAAACCAAAGAGCAAAATTCTCTTAAAGAGAAGTAAACTACAAAGAATTAAAGGAACGCGTTCCAACAAAAGTTGCTCACAATCAAACATCAAGAACTATTAATATGTACTTATAAGCATGAACTTATGTACATATTCATATACATATATCCATATATAGCTTTTTGTCCTAGGAGAACAGTTTCTTCCTTGCAAAAATTTTTTTTTCAAGAATCCGTAAGGTTTGTTTGAAGACAAAATATTTCATATTTCATTCTTTCACTTCCTCTCTTTTTACGAGTGTTTGAGTTAGCGATTTCTATTATTCAGGAATTTATACAAATTCGTAATTAAAGGAACGTACCTATTGAGTGCTTTCCTTCAGCAGAAAACTTTCAAAAAGAAAAAAATCGGAATTTCATTTTTGCGCAATTGAAAAGCGTCTTGTGACAGTGGCTATTGAAAAATTTTAAAAGTGGTCCTTTTACAGAAAGGGAAATTATTTTCCCTATTATCAAATCGATGCGACATTTACAACGAATAGAAATTTAATGCTCGTGTGTTCCGTGCCTAAGCTTCAATATCCAGTGCCTGGAAAAATTTCCCTTACCTGGAACTGAAAATAGAAACTTGGTTCTTTCGCTTTCATTCGTATGTATTATCTTCGGTTTGGCTTCTGCGATATTAAAGTAAATATTAAATTGTTTTATTATCTGGTTTACTGCAAAAATAATTATTAATTAATAATAATTGTGTAGTGTTTCGAAAGCGCATTTAAAACTGGCGGGTATATTTTGTTTACATTTTCCATTAACTAACAGTGAACAGCAACATCACAAATATGAATAAATACGTGCTTTATTTAGAACACTTATAGCCAAAGTAAAAAGTATATGATTTGATCAATAAAGAAATCCTACTGAGGATTTTTGTTCGTATTTTTTTTGTGTTTTCCGAAACGAAATCGGAGCCAAAATATCTTAAAAGACCATCATTAATAAAAATACATATACACTCTTGTATGTATATAAACTCTCGTGAATTGTATAAAGTTTTAGGACTGTAGTTAGTTGAATTTCAAAGACGTCGATTAAGTAATCAACTTGCTGTACGTACTTATATATATATATATATAAAAAAAAAGGATTCATCCTAAAAGTGTGATGTTCGATATTCTACAAATCGGGAAAATTAGTGAAATCAAAGCTGCTGCAAAAAAAAGAATAATAGTTCATCCATCAACGATGTTCAGAAACTCTAGCGGATTCAGAATCACCGCCATGAATAATTACTACTGCAGTAAAAACATTTCTCAAACGAGTTTTGCAGTTGGTCTTATTAGACCTAAGAGAAATATAATTTGAATTTGTGTACATCTTGTTGTGCTCATAAAATAAAAAAAAAAATTGAACAAAGTTTATTTGTAAACAAATGAAATGATTAGTAGAAAAATTTTCTCGTAAACAAAAGATTTTTAAGTAAATCGTACAACAAAAGAATTAAATATCATTAAATATAAATATACAAATAAATGCTTCAAATAGTCAAAAATCAACGGTATGCTGTCCAAATAATTATGTTTTGATCACCCACTTCATACGTACATAGCTTATTATTTTAAAAGAATGTTTTTAAAAAACTTCTAAATACATAATTCCATTTTCGTTTGCAAAAAAAGAAACAAAAAAGAAAAAAATTAATAAAGAAAGAATCAATTTGATCCTTTTGTTCAGAGAGAGATTGAACATAACAGTATAAACGTAAAATGAAATTACTTGAGAGTTCGCGGTTTGAAGCAATTAATAATGCTTTATCGATACAAACTGGGGATAGCACTATTTTCGGACGCATCGAAAGCTATTCATGTAAGATGGTAGCCGCAGATAAGGCTTTATATAAACGGTTCACTTCTGAAATTCATGGAGTTGGACCGCATGATTTACAGGCGCTATCACCTCCTCAAACGCTGGCAGATTTATCGCCAAATTTTAATCGAAACAGTCAATCTGGTGATGAAGGTATCATGTGTGATACCATCTCAAGGAAGACATTGTTCTATTTGATTGCAACTCTTAATGCTGCGTTTGAACCAGACTATGATTTCTCCGATGCTAAGGTAATTGTTGGTATTTAACGGCTTCTTATTTACTTCAATACAATTTTTGTTTTTAGTTAAATTTATTCTTTTAATAAGATCATATGAAATAAAACCCTCAATAACTGAAGAGCATACAGTGTGTTCAATATAATACGCATATACGGTGCTCCTTTACCCTTAACGTGTCGAGGTTACATCCGTAATCCCCTGTAGATTTTTCCACTTGTTCCTTTCTTTTGTCAATTACCAGGTTTCAGCAGCTGTTTTTTTTTTGGATTTTTCCCGACGGTGAAGTTAAATGTTGTGTTCCTGTTCCTCTCTTCCGTGCGCAATAAGTATCCAAACTATTTCAGATCCTTATCCTTGAGAATTATTTTAGCCAATTTTACTTGAAGTTTAGTTTTGTTTATTTTTTCGTCGATCCTCATGGCTCCTAGAAATCTCCTGAGGTAAATACACCTCAGTAGTTTGTATTTGTTTTTGTCTTCCTATGAGCTTTCGTACAGTTTCCATACAACAATACTGGTAAGTAGATCGAATTGAATTTTAATATTTTTGTTCTTTGCAATATTTCTTCTCAACGTCGCATACAGTCTATTTGCCGATTTTACCCTCGTCCTCAGTTCCACTTCCGAGTTATCGCTTGATGGTACATAGATAGACATCTTTTAGCCTCACCTCTTCTGACGTCTTAAATTTCTCTGTCATTATATTTCATTTCCTTAAGATCCTAGTGTTATCTCATCAATGTCCGGCGTTTTTACGGACTTAATTTTCCACAATACTATTCGAGTTTTTCCCTGGTGAAAAAATATTCATGAATTAGTCGATTTTTCGACCCTTCTGCTTCTTTTCTATGTTCAACTGAAATATCTTTTCCTTTCTATGTTTTACTTGTTTCCAATTTTATTTCTTTCTCATTTTTTTAGTGTTTTTAATCATTGCGTAAAACATTTCTGAGTTTTCCTTCCTGTTTAGTTCCATAATTTATCCAAAATTTTCCCACGTTTTTAGCTCGGCATCCAAAAGACCCGTGCAAGGTGTACTGTTGTAGTTTTTTGTTTTCCTTTAAGTTTCTGATGCATATAACACCGTATGTTTTCTATTAGATTCGCAAAAGGACTATGCAATTTCCAATATAACGTCGTTTTACTGTTTTAAAGTTTGCAGAGGCGACTCCGATGTTTTGGATCGTTATCATCTTGCAACGTCCATTTATAATTGACAAACAGTGACATTGATGTTTTATTTTAATACTATTAACTTTCCGAATCCGTAAACATCCGAAAAGCATCCTTAAACATGAACCTTTGCTGAATGTTTCACGGTGCGTTGTAGCATTTTTCCAGGCTCATTCTTTAAGCGCATGCTAAGGTGACAAATTTTTCTCCATCTAACAATTCATTGTCACAAGCCGCAGTTCAAGCTATTATCTTTCTGAGCGGTTTAAATGTGGAGTTGATTATTCATCGGCCTTACAGTTTGGACTTAGCATACTTGGACTTTTTCTTTATTCCTTAAAGTAGAAAATGTGAAGATTGACATGTATTTAGGAGTTTACAAGCAGCAGAGGAAGCCTACAAAAGTCTTGTTTCAGAGGTGGCTTTGCAACAGTGGGCTCAGTTCTTTCCGGACTGTTTGAAGCGCATGTACAAATGCGAACGACATAAAGGTGAATATACATTACAATAAAATAAAAAAAAAAAATCAATTTTGAAGTGTTCCTTGTTATACAGTCGTAATTGTCAGGTCCATACAGAGATTCGGCAGACTTTAGCATACAAATATAGATGATTTATCTGTAAATCACAATACGAGTTCTGCGCTGCCTGCCCAACTGAGCCTTTTTTAATGTGGTCTCGGGTCAGTATTGGTATGTACTTCTTTTTTTGATGCCAGATTCTGCCAAGCGGCATCTTGTTGTGGTGATAGACATTTATTCTAGGGTTTTTCCGAAAAGAGTTATCAAATTACTTTGTTGTTCTTTGCAAACATGGTGGCCTGTCTGCTTTCACAAAGAGTTGTGTAATGATTCATAATCTAAGAGCTAAGGTAAACAGAGTAGGGCTGAAGAGAAATGAAAAAAAAACCCTCAGTGTACTCAACTTAACATTGTTGAACAGGATGTGAAGAAAGTTTATAGAATGCATTTTCTCATAATTCCAGCTGATTTTGGCAACGGTTGGTATGCTATCCAAAGTCTGGAAAAGCAATGCATACATGACTAAGCCCAAGCTAAGACTGTTTCACTGCAATATTGAGACAGTACTTCGCTATTGGTGTAATAATTGGAAAGTGACCGCCATAGTCACTCGAAAGATGTAGACCTTCGTGAAGAGATGTCTTCACATCATATTAATTGTTTTGCGACCAAACTCTATCTCAAACGAACACCTTTATATGTGAGTAGGTCATACGACGAAGGAAGTGACAGTGGTTCGGGCCTATATTACTGATCGAATACTTTATTGCAAAGTATGCCATCCAATGTAATCCGGTTACCCAGTCATGGCAAACACGATCCCCGCTACTCTGACTGCCTAGGTGAGCGGATTCCACTGAATGGCGTATTTCGCAATGGATCTTCGCATCGTAGGGTGTTTCGAATCCATTGCCACTTTCTTCTTCGTATAGTAATGCTTATAGGTTCTTGGCCCTTTCTCAGATAAGGTTCTTCGTTGGTGATGCGGTTCGGCCAAAAAATCCTCAAGATGATTCTTAAGCATTTGTATACGAAGACTTGCAGCTTGCGTGTGTTGATGATGTCCACTTTCGAAGTACTGCATCCATAAAGCTCCGATTCTACGTTGAAGCGGAACAGTCGCAACTTGGTTCTTAAGCTGATAACGTTTCTTCTTCAAATTTTGGATAGCATTCCGAACGCAGCTTTAGCTTTCCCGATTCTGCTAAACACATCCAGTTCGGTGCCACCGCGTCAGCCGAGATTACACTTCCTATATGTATGTATATAGAAAGTTGTCACCTTTCTCGACTTTCTGGTCGCCAGGTCGCGCGGTTGTTAAAAGTGCTCCGGGCTTTTGTTTTGGCTGTGTTTGTTTTTAGTCCCGCTTTGTTTGCCTCAGCTTCTAGATTGGGGGATATCAAATGAAGGTCCATAATCCGATGTAAAAGTAGACAAACATCGTCAGCGTAATCTAGGTGTTGCAGGTAAAATGTCATAGTCCAACGAATTCCTTTCGACAATGCTGCTATATACGACGGCGTTATATCCGGCGTTATATAGTGTTTAACATGAAGAAACCAACCAAATGAAAGGAAACTGGTCGTTATAAGCAACTTCCACTGTAGTTGGAAGAAGCTAAATTCATAAATTGGACGTCATAAATATATTACCCTCGAGGCGTATCACTGAGAACTGCCAACGACTTTCTTTCATTTTGTTAAAAGAATAATTCCTTTTATCAATTTAAACAAATGTGTCATACGGGACCCCCTTGGTGTATGATTTTTATTTATTGATGCTTAGTTTATTTATTTATTTAATATGCAATTTTAAAATCTCTTTTCAGTCGCATGAATTCAGCAAAGAACCATCTGTTCATTGGGTCATGAACTCCGTACATTCAAACTTGTCCGCTCTTGCTGGTGATCAATATCAACTGCTTCGACAGTCGTTATGGTCAGCTATAGACGATGAGATCACTTTATCTGAATGTGACATTTACAGCTATAATCAAGATTTAAGCTCAGATCCATTTGGTGAACCTGGCTGCTTGTGGTCCTTCAATTATTTCTTCTACAATAAAAAACTAAAGCGAATCGTATTCTTTACTTGTCGCGCTATTAAGTAAGTACATATATGTAAAAAAGAGAAAATTAAACAATATAAAATTGTCTAATTAACTGTTTTTAACTAAGATCTTAATAACATTAGATTTTCCTAGGCAATGTTTCCTTTCCCACATTCGGTGTTCCTAGGTTCGTAGGTAAAAGTAGTGTTTTAAAAGGTTTCAATGAGAACTAATGTTCCTCTTTAATACTGTATCTTACGTGAACTGGTTGTTAAAGTGTATTATTGAAAAGTTAGGGGTCTGAAAACCCATCCTAATGAATTCCAGAAACATATTATTTCTTCGACATATTTTCTGAAAATCTCAAACAAATTTTGTTTGCAGTAAAACGAAAATGCACATGCTGCATATATGTAGCTCCCCTAAGTCAACCTGTGCAGTCCTCAACTCAAAATGATCGGAATGTATTTCTTCATTTCATTCATTGCTTAGACGCCACACTTCTTGCAAAAGAATCTTCAATTACACTAAAAACTGTGCGATGGGACCAAGTAGTTCATATATTGTTATGAGGATTTTTAAAATTTGGTTGGTTGAGAATATAACCGTTTAGTTATTCGACACTCATCTTCTTAGTACATATTATACAAAAATTAAAACTGATCAACCACAGCACTCCCAACACCCCGAAATCTTTCTTAGTATCATACAAACTTGAGCGGATTTTGAAACTCTTACTGCCGCTTAATGAATATCCTTGCAAGTTCTGTGAGTTATTCATAAAGTTCCTTAATTTGAAGCCGTCCTACCGCCGGATCGATATTACTTCATGCGCTACGCGGGGCACTTCTTCAGTGCCTAAGATATCAAGGAAGTCATCAACATAGGGGTTTTGAGATATGTCTTCTAATGCTTTAGGAAATCTTGAAGGCGTTTTTACTTTTTATAAACTGCGCGCAGCATGGTTAACGTTTGGATTCAAATGTGCGTATAGGCATTATATAGTCTCCATAAGATCCTTTCCGTATCCACATTGTACCAGATGAATCGCTATTCGTTTTGATCAACCACTTGAACCATTATTTGATGGAACATATTTGGTATGTCCCACATATTGCGACTTTTCTGTGTCGAAAACAAAAGAGAATTTTTGATAGTGATTGTAATTTGTCTGCACCAGATAAAACCAGTGAATTCAAGACAACATCATTGACTTTGATCGCAGTATCCTATACAATCCGAATGTTCGATAATTTATTCGGATTTATGATGAGAAAATTCGGTAACACCAAATTTCAATTATTAACCCTCCAGCAAATGTCCTTTGGTAAGTTTTCGTGCGTAAGCTATTACAACATAGTCTAAACTTTGCTAAAAATCCGGTTCTCGTCTAAGTCGTTTCTGTTATCTGCTATCAGGCAGTGCGATGGAATCGGTCTTCCACAACAGAGGTATATTGCACCGCTTTCCAACACGTCTGGTCGAGTTTTCCAAAAGCATTTTAATCTTCATAACCTTCATTCATCAGACGCTTCATGTCGCTTCGAACCAATGTTTTCTATTGCGAGGATTTCTCGAACTGGTGCATAGGCCTCTCATATGTTTTTTCTTTTGGCACTTACAGTCATGATAATTATTTAAATTATCCATTCTTCCTTCCTTAACACAGCTACATAAACCAAAAATATTTTAGTACAATTTGGTTGGACTGCCTTTTAAGTATGGTAATTCAGTACTTAATTTCAGCATTTCAAAATTTATTAACTAAGGCGTCCGATTCAGTGAATTATCGTCAGTGAAGGCATTCTACTTGGTTTGGATTACAGTTTAGGAGAAGTGGCCACTCTTCGTGCGTTGTCGACAGTTGATGTAGTGTGAATTTTATCTGCGAATTTGTATGTTGCAATAAAAGAAGTCTTTACGATGTGTGCACTATTTCTGAAAGATTCTGACATAAAGGAAGTTTGCTTTGTAGTTTTTTACCATTCGTCCGAATGCCACTCTTTTAATCTATCCTTTGCGGATGTAAATTGAAGTTCACTGACATGAATTAATGTATTTTGTTGTTCTAAAATATGTATCATATTTTGCGTCCGGAGTACTGCTTATCTCTTTTTTCTCTAAAGGAGTCGCTTCTTAGATTTAATTTGACTGACTTGGTAGTTCTTGTCGATTTTATTTTGCATATTTTTTAGGGCCTATCTTTATTGAATTCTTTATATACAAGAACCATAAGGTAATATCTATAATCATCCCAAAATGATTTTTGTATCCAATTTCTATAATTTTACAAAAAAAAAATCAAACTGGTTTTAATATTATTTACTTATTTCTCTTACAGTTCCTTGTACGGCGCAGACACATCTGACTTTTCCATGGAAGAGGATGGATATTAAAATATTATTCTGCTAAAGGAATTTTTTGCTGACTACCTACCTGTAGCAGTTGTCAAAATATCACAATAAACATGTATTTTTTCAACAAATTAAAATACTCTTTCTCATCATTTTTCGCACAACTAATAGCTTTAACTAAATAAAAGCACAGCTTTCGTAGAAATCGCTTTTAACAAAATCGAAGAACCTGAAAAGTTTAGTTCTTTTAAGCCGTTTTCGTTCTAAACGAGAATAAATAACGGCACACTCTATGTGTACGTATTTTAAGAATATATTTCCTTTTATTGCTATTATATTATACAAAACGTAATTGACAAAAATGTCAATATACTTTTGTGAAAGAAAAAATAATAATAATAATACGTGAATTTTTTGTATACATTAATTGTTTTCTTTATTTTACTCATTTATTTATAAACGACAACACATTAGGAATTCGTCACCAGACCAACTATTGAATTATGCTCTTGGTATTACCGTTCTAATTAGAAGACATCGTAACTGCATTCTTAATATAAAATTACATTATCTTGTCGTGACAGTTTTAAAACTACATAAAAAACTTGTCTGAAGTTGGACAAATAAGTGTTATGGATCTCCTTTAAAAGAATTTTTGCAGTTACTAGGTTTTCTAATTAGGTTCACCAATATTTTAACATATGTATACCAGTTCCATTTGATGTGTAACTGTTACCAAGCTATAATAAAATATAATAAAATTTAAATATTTCAAGTTTCACATAAGAATGGCATTTGAACCTGTTAAAAAAGTAATTGTGCTGCTATTCATTATTATTGCCACATATTGTAGGTTCTAGTTAATGTAGTGCCAATAATGGTACTTGAATGGTACTAGTATAGCTTTTCTTTTCAAAATTGCAATATGTGAAAAAAAGTTTCAAAGTATTTTTTGGAATGCGACGTCGCTTAAAATTATATCTCTCAATAAGTGGCGAATATTTAGCGAGTGTTTGTACTTATAATTTAGAGCATAGTAAAATTTTATTATTAGTGTTAGTTATAAGCGATTTCTACTCAATATTTTGCGGAATAAATGCGAATGTAAACTAACTATTGTCGTGCGCTGATTCATATGTGCAGTTTTTTTTTTTTTTTGGGCAATGTATGCAAATATACACATTAAATTCATGAACCTTTAACCTTTGCCCATGATAAGCATGCGCTTTACGCATCGAGGTAAACGATTCATGGCATGCATAACTTAATATTAGAATACTTTTCAAGGAAACCTTCAAGATCTAAGATTTTACTTTTAGTCGTTGTAACACAGTTGAATTAATCAAATGAATAAATTAAATTTTCAAAAAAGAAAAAAATATGTTTTTTAAGATATGTAGAAAATGATCCTGCTCAATAACGCACATGCCGGTCAAATTAATATGCCTGCAGGCTGTTGCCCATATATTATTCAGCTGTTTTTCTGATAACGAAAATTGGTACCACTTATGCCTAGTTTTGAAAAGGATACTCCATACTTTTACTGCTTTTTGATATTTTTGCTTTGGAACACTGTATTTGCATTGCTCGTTTCTCATTTTTGAAACGTAAGAAAATGTACTGAAACTAATAACATATCACTAAAATATAAATTACTCAAATTATTGGGAGGGTAAGTAATGAAATTCATATACAAATGGTATAAGGAATCGACGAGCTAATGCTTGGTGAGAGAGGGGCGTCAAGCTGGATCAAATTAAGAAGCAACATCAATGACTTTTTGCGAATGTGGTGAAGGTCCGCATGCAAACCTAATATAAAACAAATTTCGAATAAAAATACATATTTAGCGGCACAGAACATGTGCGGCTTAATTTCTCACGAACATTTGAGTCGTGCTTGTTATATTTTCTTACACAAATGGAAAGGACCTACAGTTTAATGCCACATCCAAAAGCACGTTGAGAAGCTTTCTCATAAAAGTTTTCTCTCGGACGTTCGTCAGTAATTCGCGAGAGGTTGGATCGTGAGAAATCGTTGTTTTCTGAGATTCGAACTTCGAACCTTCCGGGAAGTAGTTTAACGCACCCACCATTGAGCCACCGCGCTAACAAATATTTGTATTTTGTATTTGTTATGAGCATATAAATTGATATCTGTAGATCTAGAACAGAGCTTAAAGATTTCCTTCAATTGCCCCTAATTTATTTGTATTTGAAACTGAATATTGAGTTCTTTCCTCGCACTTATCGCTATAGTAAAACCCCGGATAGGTTTTCACACTTTCGGTCTACAGGTTATCACCTCTTTTAGTTCTCTAAGGATGCTTGTAACTATAAAGAAAATTGTTAAAGCTACCGCAATTGATTCGCAGTGAGTATTTGAATTCCAGTTTTACTCTACTCGTATGTGCTCGTTTTATAATTACAATTTTTTTCTTATTGCGTTATATTTTTGTAAGCGCCTTGATGCTGAGTTCTCATAATCGGTTAAGCCTTTTGCAGTCATATTTAATTGTTTTAATATTTTCTATAATCGGGCGTTTCCTCTAGCAAATCATATATCGTTTTTTCATGTTCTGTTCTAAATTGTTTAATTTCTACTAGTATGCATAGTTCGTTCAACATCCGCTGCTAATATGGCTTTGTTTATCATAAGTCTCATCGTAGGTTCTAAATTGTCCAGCTATATCGTAAATCTGTATATTAGAAATTGAAATAATAAATACAAGTTGAAATAAACAAACAAAATAGTGCTAATAGAATTCATTACTTTTTTTATTTTCATATAATGTGATATAAGTCAGAAAATGTATGAATAATCTCCATTTCCGTAAGTTATTATATTTTTTAAAATATTTTCTAAGTCGGAACCACTTCTAGCTCGCATCAATTCCAGGTAAATTTCCTTAAACATATTTAGTCGTTTGAATATCAGTGTACGAGAACTGGGAGAACGATTCCATTCACTTAGATTCCGATTTATTTCATTGTCGACCATTTCGCGAACGTGCCGAATGCAGCTTTGAAAAGCAGCACTTAACTGAGCAAAACAAATTTATAGATTAAAATACTTTTCTAAGTACATTGCTTACATTTTATATAATTTTCCAAACATCTGACTTACCTTTGTTAATATGCATGCATTCATAAGTGATTTCAGTTGTTGTTCTGGCTTTAACTTCGATAAAATGAAACCAAATACGTTCTTTATATTTATCTTTAATGAGTGTGGAAACACATTTGTATCGATTGACCTGGAATTACAATTAAAGTTTAAAAATTGCATTGTTTAATAATGGTGGTAAAATAAAGGGTGTTTTAAGAAAATGGATACAAAAAGAAACCTTAGATAGTTGAGCTTATTTGAAAAGAAAAAGTCTAAGCAAACATAATTGGTGTACATAACTCATCTAGTGCTAAGGACTAGAGATGGGCAAAAAATCACGTCCTGTGAATTATTAACATTCGCAGCCTGTGAACGACTTAAAAATAAACTAGGAATGGTTAAAACGTGAATAAGCAATTCTTTTGCACATCACATTTCTGTATTCGCAGCAAACGATACATACATACATAACTATTGTCTTGAAGTGCGAGGCAGCAGTGAGTGAATAAAATATCACATCCACAGTTATAGCTGTGAACATAAATTCACGACTGTACATGTTCTATTTCTCCTCAAGAACGTGTGGCTATTGTGATAATTTATGTATGTATATCCAAAAAGAACTCGTCCATTGTGTAGACGCAGCAAGAACTTCCCAGGTGCCAATACAATCCGTGGCACACCGAGAACAAGCCGTTTAGAGTCATTAATTCTTGATGAACGACTCTGGGGAAATTTTAAGATACACAAGTATGTAAAAGTGACTCATAAATACAGCGGCAACAGTACCTAAATCTCAAGAAATTGAAGATTTGGATAAAAACTTATCATGAACGACGAATAACCCCAATATGAATGATCAATAACCAGAACTTCCGTTTTTGGGTAACTGAAAACTGTTTGGTGCGGAGTAAGTTCAATAAACAGGCAAGAATTGGATGATGATGTTTAGTCTTCATCACGGGAAATATTAACGTAGGGGTCAGCCCTACATATCTATACATAATTACATAACGTTCAAAAATGCAAAATTTTAATTTCGAACATTTTTTCACAGTTGATAGATACATCAGGCTTTCAAAATTTGAATGTTAATTTTGAATATCATGCAGAAGTCCAAACAGATTCCCAACTTAATAGGAATTATGAATAAATAGTGACCAAAGATACTCGCTTTTGAATCTCTGATTTCTGTGTCATTTCTATTCGTCAAATAACGCTTGTCCACAGTTATGGCAACTCAATAAGCAATTGGACGAGACTATAGACAGAACCATACCTCGGCATAAAAACACTGAATACGTAGATATTCTGCAATGCAATACTTGACAGAGTACACTGATAAAAAGCGTATCAATATGCAATCAATCAAACCGGCCAATCTCTGGTCGATAAGTCTCCTTCCAAATATCAGCAAGGTATTTGATGTAGGACAAGCATAAGGTAATACCTGATAACCAATTCAGTCTCAACGCGGAGCATGATACAATACATGCAGCGTCTAAACTGGTTTCGGATATCCTATGGAACATAAAGAAGAACCAATGCACGGGCCTACCTGCTTGAATTGGAGAAGGCCTTCGACACCATACGGCTAGAAGAGTCCTTTTCTACAAAATGAGCAGGCTGGGCATAAGCAAACTATTGGTGTACCTACATGTTTTATAATATGCTCACCAGTAGACATTTCATTATAAAAAAAATACCAATGTGATTTCTGCTGGGAAGTTCGAAATACAGTCTGCAACAGGTTGTGGCTAATTCGCCTTTTTAGTATTTACACGAGTGATGTCATAGGATCTCTTCATCATGTTATAGTGTATGCAGACGACTTGATCGTGTACAGGTTAGGGTTAAGTTCGAGATCATTGCAATTCTCTTGCAACGTGACTTCGGTAAGATCAAGCTATATTGCGACAACTAGCAGCTGAAAATCAACTTCCAAAAGTTCTGGCTTGTACGGGTATCAGAAAGAATTGACGAAAGTTCTCAATCGTGGGACAGCACGGGCAGCTACTTTTTTTTGTTGAAATACAGTAGACGCTCAATATAGTGAACTAGTTAAAACTGTGCGTGTTCACTGCATCGAGATTCTTCATTCACAATATCGAGCGTTTACTGTATGTTAAATATCTTGGAATCTGGCAAGACCAATTTCTTTATTTTAATAAACATAGCGACTTAACTACGGCCGATACGTAGCACACAGCACTATGGTGTTTCTTAGTAGAACGGTATCGAGCCTTGCTGTTGAAGATGTAAAACTGTCAGGAAATCTGGAAATGGATAGAGAACTCCATTGTCGTTTCCATTTGATATGGGTCAGTTGGCCTTTTTCTCGCCTCATCGGCTTGCATAGGGTAGGTAGTTTAGTTTAAGTTCAGTTAGGTTACGTCGAAAGACAAAGGTTTAGCTTAGAGCGCCCGTATGGGGTAAGTAAGTTAGTAGTGCATCGTTAAGAGAGTTAAGCTAGTTTTAAGCGTTTTTTTCTAGTTTTTGAAAAAAAAAAAACTCATTCGTGAGAAAATATAATACGCAAAAAACGAATGGTTGGGAGAAGCTAGGTCTTTGACCCTATATGGGGTTGTTTGCGCCAAATATTTTTTATTTCATATTTTACGTACCTATTTTGTGGAATTACCATTAGTGTTGGATACTTATCCATAGTATATTCCCAACACACGCCATTAGCACTTCCATCCATTCGATAGAATTTAATATTTCGAAGTTTCATAATATGTGAAATGTGAAGCAGCGTCTGCGACATAACATAGCACAAGGAACATTGTGGTGAATAAAATAGCACTACCGATGTCTAAATAAAATAAAAAAAAAGTACTTTTGTAAATTTGATTTATGTATTTTTATCTAAGTACTTACATCATTTGTCCCATGAATTACTTTGGAGAATTGCCGAGAATTGATTTCTTTTATATTTATATTAGAACTCGTTGACGGATTACGGTTCACTGCTATTGTTGATGATCTCAAATGACGAGAAAGTTTTCCTTCGTAAAAATCACTTACAAATTCTATTGCATTTTTCGTTGAAATCGGACCTTTTTGCATGTACAACGTTTCTCCCTAAAATACCAACACTTATTTAATAAAAGAAAAAAACAAATGTTAAAGTAAATTCTAAATTACCTTATTGTCTACTATAAACAAGGCAGGCGGCGGGGAAGCATTCTGATAAATTCCAAAATCACCAATAAAGTTCCGCAAATAGTCATTGTATAACCCACTGTCCAGCATCAAGAATGTTAAAGTTTGATTGTGGACGTATCCTGGCTTCAGCACTGTAGATGGATCCTATGAAAATATTTAACGAACTTACTACTGTTCTGAGAATGAGTAAACTTCAAGTTACTGTTAAATTTTAATTATAATTGGCTAGTCTGTTCAAGTTGTCTACAGCCTTACTTTAATAATGCTTGAAAATTATGGCAAAAAGGTACTTATTTCAAAAAACATTTACTATTTGCCTTTGGTAAGACGACTATGCGCACAATGAAGGCACGACATTCTGTAATTACATTGTTTACAGCAATAAAATTTGGTCAAGGGCAATTTTTTAGCGCATGAAGTTTTTATATATGAAACCGGGCAAGCTAATAAAAATTTATAATTTGTTTTTTCATTCATACAATGGCAAATTCATGGTTGGGTGTAAGGTGTGGTGGAGTTGATTTTATTTGTACTATAAAAGACAAGTATTGGTTTCCTGAACCAATTCGATTTCTTTTATGAAATAACTTATTTTCAGAACTATTAAATAACAAATTCTCAGACTTCGGGGTCATTAAGGTAAGCTTTGACCAAGCCATGAAAAACATATCTACTCGAGGCGTCACTACCCTTGGTGATGCTCTAAACTAAACGCTCTGTGTAGACTTAGGAACAACGAAGTATGGTACAATAGACACAATCTTTGGCATAAAATACTACTTCGTAGGATTTCAGGACAATGTTCTTCGTTCATTATGCCTTTCTACAATATGAGTCCTCTCTTCCTGTTTCGCAGACTTCATACTTCATTCATAATGTTGAAGACCAAATAATCAATCAAAAAAAAAATATAATTAATAAAATTGTTTTCATTCTAAAAAAAACATCGGCCCAGAAAATAAAATTTTTTTTCCGCAAATGTGAACAACAAAAGACCGTTTTACCTAATTATACATAGAGATACTATCTTAAACTGCATTTAATACTTACAATAGGTTCAACAACGGCTTTCTGGAACAACGTTTGAGGTAATTTCTCCAGATGAAAGCATTGCTTTTGGAAATGTCTTTTTAATATCTCTGAAGGACTAAGCGGATCTAATATCTTATTACGCTTAACATTCGATTTTTGATATAAATTTTGTCCTAAAAATTCTCCATTGCAATAGTTTAAGTTGCAATTATTAATTCCGGCACTACGATAGTAATCGCTTGACATTAGTTTTGAGGTGTTAACCGTTTGTATACCTAACGAAAACAATCTATCTCCTAACACCCCAACATCATACAGCGAAGTTTGAATACTTTGATATTGCATTTTTTTCGGATCTGCACAAAACTGTGCGAGTTTTTTTAATTTTACCGGATATTCTATAAAAGAAACAACATATGATCAGGTTAATCATTGATTTAATCCTTTTACACATACCTTGTTGAATATGTGTAATGTAGTTGTTTAACACAGTGTTGTTAAGGTCATTTTGATAATTTTTATGTGAGTAAATCAATTGTTTAATCTAGAAGAAATTTAATGAATTAAAATATTTATTTATTTGAGCTTAGTGAGCTTACTATGAAATAATGATGGATTGAGGATACTCTCGGCGAGAACATAAGTAACACAGGACCCTTTTGCAAATGCTTGTGGATTGTTGAAGACTTTGTACTGGATAAATGTATCCAAATATTTGATTTAGCTAAGGATTGCTTTAAAAAATTCATTATGTTTTTCGATACCCATTTCGTGTTGTTATAAACCTAAAAAAAAAATATAAAAATTATTACATATTTTTTTTTTTTGTTTAATCTTCTTGATGTGTTTATTACAATTGTTTCATTTGTGGTGAACAATTTTATCACAGGTGCTTGAATATTTTCTGATTGCAAATACATTGAAGTATCCTCTCCAACATATAATGCAAACTTAATATTTTGAAACGATTCGCTCTCCAACCATTTAAGAGCCATTTGGAAGAATGTTTGGTATTCTTTGGAATCACATGAATAAAAAATTCCAAAAACAATGGCGTCATTAGTAATTCTTAACTGCATTAATTTCTGCATGTTATGAATTCGTACAATTGGCGTCATCAGAGTTTCAATAAACTTAATTAGAGAGTTATAGCTCCATGGCCCCTTATACTGCACGGAAAATCCATTTGGAAAGTATGCCATCAAAACAGGCCATTTATACACATTGGAATAGTTTGTACGGCAACCACTATTTGGCTGCCAGCAATTAACAGCAGCAAAATACACCTGAAAGAAACAAGAATACAAAAATGATTTTGTTAACACCTGGGAAACTACTTATTCTAATTTTATAATCACGTTAAATTAATCAGAAATAACTAAACAACAGTTTGGTTTCACGAAATAGTGAAAAAAAAACAGAGTTCAAATTTGAAACTCGCATTCCTTGATTAGGACGTGACATTTTATTCAAGGGTTGGAAAGATTCTTTTGTGATTACCAATCGCATCAATGTAAGTTTCGCGTTTATTTTAAGACAAGTTTACTCCGCCTAACCCAGTAAAGTGAACTTATGACGAGGATTACAACCACAAACTGGCTGGGTCGAATTAGGTTGAAATGGCTACCAGCTATCATCAACACACTTAGACTAAAGATAGGTGCATTGTGAAAACATATGGATCATGAAAAAAAAAAAAAAAACAATTTGTGCTTCTGATGAAGCGTGAGAAGCTCCTTACATCTATATTTATCAGATTGCCTGGATCGTTGAAAGAGAAGCTCCTAAGTAAGGCTTCCTTCTGTGAGAGAGAGCTGGACAAACGAGGTGATGAATAGTCTGTTCCCCTTCTTTGTTCATGTAGCTTCTGCAAAATTCGTTCGAATGCACTCCAAGTCTTGTTGTATTCTTTCCTATTAGAGAGTGCACAATAATGATACCTATTACAGCACCAATATGCAATAATCGGAGAGAAATCAACTTAAACTTTAATTTCAGCCTACGCCAAATCTGCTTTGGCGCCATGCATCTCATACCATCTTTCCACCTAAAATTTTTTTTCTCTCTACACCACCCATCTTAATTTTAAATAAATAAGTAAGGAAAAAAAGTAGCGATTGGTATACCTAATGTACCTTTTCCTACAAGGATAGGTTCCATATCTGGCGAATTCATCACCCTTATAATTCTTCTGAATATCTCTGTGCCCTTGCACCTAATAGAGGTGAATATTGAACTACTCCGCCATCTCTATGAGCGACTGTTACAGAATTTATGGAGACCTATTCCAAGACTTTGATAGCAACTTGACTATCCGAAAAGATGCGGAAATCACGTTTTTCTTTAGGTAAGATAAGAATTCCTTAATAGCCATTGCTTCCGCCTGGGACATGCAACAAGGATTTGGAAGACGGAAAGATAAGTTAAGATTAAGTCTATCATAGAAAACACCTCCACCAACACCGTGGTTCGTTTTTGAGCCGTCGGTATAGAAATTTATCGAATCTTCTTCTACAAATACATCGTCCTCCCAGAAGAATCTGAAAGGGATGTCGACTTGGAAGTTTTTATTAAAGTTAAGACGGGGAACCCGTGTTTTGAGGAGAGAATTCGAATAGTTTTAGATGAATGGCCAGTCTTTTTTAGACTACTGTGAGTTTGCTTCAAGGCGAACGGCTGCGGGGATTCGCACCCAAACCACACCGAATCGCCCATATAGTTAGTTTATTTAAAGCGTTTTTAAATAGTTCTTTAGGATATTAAGGTGCTTAGATTAATATAGCAACGTCATCTGCGATCACCGTGTATTTCTCACCTTCCAGGATTATTAATAGTTCATTAACCACCAAATTCCAATGAAGAGGGGTTAGGGCACCATCCTACAGGGTGTCTCTATTTACAGGTCTTCTAATAGACCTCTCACCTAGCTTTGCATTGAAAATCCGACCAGTAATCAGAGATTAATCAATTTGCAAAATGAGTTGTCTACCTTGGAGCGAAGTAACTTGAAAGAAAATACAATGATTTAAGCCCTACCCACGTTTGAATGGTAGTAACAATCACGATCATTAGATCTATAAGCTGGGGACCTATTTTCGATCTTTGGCCATTCCAAGAATAGTAGCAAACGCGGAAAAATAAGAGTCCACTAACATCAATCAATTAAAAGTACTCCTAGGATGTAGTCTATTACTTGTTTTGATGCAGATTTGCGTTGCAACAGTTGAAAATAGAAATTATGCAGCCTAAAAACAAAGACTGGATCGAGTTAAACGGTCTATGAGCTGGGGACCTACATATTTGTGTTCACCAGCCTTCCATCGGCAGTAGCAAACGAGAAAAAATAAGAGCACATTGGCACATTAAGTTATTAGAAGTACTCATAACCACTTGGTTTCTTGTAAACTATAGGCTACTAGTAGGCTACGAAGAAAAAAGATTTTGGATGCTGGTCTGCAAAGCTATACGAGCAAAGCAACATTCTGATTTCGTAACTAAGAGACCCGGCACTGACTTCTACTGACTGCATAACTCCCAACCTATACTTCAAGAAATACTTTAGCGTATGATTTCCGATCAGAAAGAAATGGAAGGAAGATAAAGAAGGAAAAGTTTTTTAATAATTCATTTTTACCGACGACTAAAAGATTTCCTGCAGACATTGTCAGACTGGTTGCTATCTTCACAGGCCATTGGTCAGTGGAAAAATATGCGAAGACATTAGGCATTTCATTTAACACACATTATCGCACCTGTAAGAAGGAAAGCGACATTCTCTGCGGATGTCCGGTTCACACACAGCAATACTAGACAAACCCTTCTCAGACGATCTCGCAGAAATATCTAGGAAAAGAACTGTAGGTCTGATCAACATGAATGTCTATGTGGATCTAATTGCTCTTCTTTTTTTTTAAAAAAAAAAAAACTTCTATCGAACACCGGGTCATGTTAATTGTAGTCACTAAAACGACGCATCAGTGCTGATTGGGTTCTCGTTTACTTATCGGAACCTCCACTTCTACTTCTGCTGTTTATGCAAAATTTGCGTGCAGCGAAAAAGAAACTATGACGCCAACGACTGGAGTCCCTCATCAGATCTCTGAGTTGGGTACCTATTTGTGCTCTGCAGCCGACTCACAAGGCAATTAAGAGATCACTACCGAATCGAATTGAGATTCATATTTGTGATCTCCAGCGAGAGCTTCTCACGTAAGCTAAATACTGTACTGCCGTACAGCTGTGAGACGTGATTGGTCACTGCAATACTGACGAATGAGCCACTAGTGTTAAGCAACCAATGTTTGTAAAGGAAGGAAAAGGAAGAAGATATACTATATAATCCGGACAAAACGATTTTTGTTTCGCAGGGTGCACCTCAACCGATATACACAATAGGTTTCCCTTTTTGGGACCACTTTGGCATTATCTTTGTATACGTCGAGTTAAGCTGCATTGCTCTCCAAGGATTTTTGCTTTTCAACATAGTATTTACCAAGGTTTTTTTGCTTCTCAACATAGAGACAAGTGGGCATGTGAGCAATAGGCGAGTCATAGCCTAAAGTTAAAATTGAAGTTATTGAAGGGAACGCGTATTCTTCTTACATGTTTACCAGTAACTCTATGCAAGGGGTCCAATTAGAGAACTAAGTTTGGTAATGAAAAACAAGTGATGAAATTCTTCCATCAGCTGTTAGCCATTCTTGTAACTGGTGACGGTATTAAGGTGAAACAAACTGTTTCTTCCTAGATTCGGAGTGCTTCTAACATGTATTTGCCCTGACTTGTGACTTGAAAACCCATCACATAAATACAATACCACACTCAATCCAACAATTCTGTAAAGTAATATCGTTCGGAGATCTGCGGCATTGCTATACCAACTTGGATTGTATTGTTGGTGATTTCTAGGATTTGTTTATAACTCTCCTGAATTCGCAAACGCTAGGGTTAGAATGCTGGACGTTAAAGTCAATAAGTTTTACTGGGAGTGACATGCCACTAAAATTATCCAACACACAGCAGTAAAACGATACATATGTATTTCTGCGACAAAAAAAGCCTGCACGTGCACGAAAGAGATGTGCATCCGGAATAAATAAAAGTGAAGAAAGTTCCCTCTTCCCCGAAATTTGAGTTTCGAGAAAGGACGTAAATCGAAATTGGGAAGTAAAAAACCGGTCAACGTAAATCGAGGCCTCCCTGTACACACATGGGCACAACTTGAGGCTGTAGTCTACTTTCGGCTCTAGAGTTTTTTTGCGGAAATATCGCACAGCCTTGTATATTTAATTGACAAATTGATAAATGGCAGTAAGGTCTATATCACTAATACGAGGAGTATATTGTACTTTTCTTATCATAAACCTATGCAGATAGGCTGCGCTATCTTTGGGAGATGCATAAATAAATACATAAATGAAATATTACGATTCTTGTTTGTCTAAATTTACGTTAAAAGAGCGAGTGTAAAACTTTGATTCGTTTATTAAATTATCGACAACCACGAAATCAAACTCTTAATTTGCAAAATCGATTATCTTGCAAAATGCTGAGATTTTAATCACTCTTGTAAGTAATCTGGACAATACTCAAACTAATATTTACCTCTCTGCTGTACAAGTTTGCCACGGCATTATAAACTCTTTTTGCGAACAAACTTTCAGCACACCAAGGAGCGTAAAAAAATATAAGCGATAATTCCGATACTGCCGCCTTGGACTGAACGTCAATTAAATTCCCATATGGCCATTCTTGTACTAAGGAGTCCTTGGGAAATATTGGTTTTGGAGAGATTGTTCCACCTATTATAGGTTCTCTAAAATATAAATGAATTAAAATAATGATCTTTTTGAATAATTCAATTACGTGTACTTGTTAAGCAGTGTTGCATACGTGGTAAGAATTAGTGCGAGAAAGCCTAAAAACTCTTTGCTGTATTGAAGTAGCATAGTCAATTTAAAATTGTAAAATTTTCTTGTTTGCGTTCTATCCTTTCCAGAGTAACCGTTAACTTGGCCACCAGAATCAGTAGCAGCTTGTTCCACCAGGCAACATCTTGGTTGGGTAGTATCGCATGATTTATTGTTGAATTTATTGCCGAGTGTCGTGTCTATGTTGTTGTAGATTACGGCAACTGCCGACGTTGAAGTTTCTTTTTCTCGGTCGATTTCACCCGCAGACTCTATTATTCTTTCCATTTACACAGCGATGAATAACCTGTGCACATATGCATATTTATAAACAACGTACACCATTATTCAATTACTTATATTTACAATTAATATCATGTTATCAATTTATATGTAATCAACATGCCGCCTAAGGGAAGATGTGACAGTGCTTGTCATTTAATAACAACAGACAGGTACTTTCAATATACTTGGAGAGTTTGACACTAAATTGCAATACATGACTAAACGACAATTTTACCACATATGAATTTTAAATTCGTTTATTTAAATCAAAATTCGAGGTTTAACTAAAGAAATAAGAAATATACAACATGACAATAGATAACACATCACAGATCATAAATGAGAGTATTGACATGTAATCTTTGATTTCCAAAAAATTCTATAACTGGCAGTCGGTTTTCTGTGGCTTCGTTGTGAAAGTGAGATTTAGGAATGAATTGAAAAAGTGGAAAAGTTTTGATTCTATCCGTTCCGGTGGTTCCCAAATGCGTAAAATTTGAGAGCCAATGTATTTTATACGGCGTGATGCCTGTCAGCTATTGTTAGGAAACTATTTTTAACAATTAACGTTTTCAGTGGTATGTAGCAGCGAAGTTAACACATTTTTGAAGCTGAAACAGTGATAAAGGGCTGTTTCATTCTCTTTACTACTTAATTATGTCATTTTCATTGTTAAAATTAAATAAAGACAAAACAAAAGCAAACTGGCTTTTTTGAGGTCCTGCCTATATGCAACGATAATGAAAAGGGATGGTTTCCTGAAAGTATGCATTAATTTTGAGATTTTAAATTAAAGATTCCTAGCATTCCTGGACCTGGAAAGCACCTTCGACCTGGTGCTAAGGCAGCGCATTTGGGAGACGCTTAAAACAGGAAAATTGGTCAAGTGTGAGTTTGCTCACGCATTGTGCGTTTCATATCTCTCTATGCAAAGTACTTCACCTAAGATAACATAGAGCCACACACGTGCATAGTATGAACTCTGCGGTTTCATCCTCGTCTAGATAGATGCGGCAGGTGGTATCCTCATTGACGCCCATGGCACTTATGTGGACGTGATACTTGAGTTGGCAATGACCAGAAAGGAAGCTCACAAGCCCTTTTACGTCGTCTCTGTTTGAGGATATTTCTTGCTCTTATATGAAAGGCGTGTGAGTGCTTGAACGTAATTCTTGAGTGGGATATGCACATGTTGCATAGGGTATATTTGAAATCAGAATCAGAGATTCAACAAAAGGAAAAGGGTTCGGGTCCAATGACAAAGCTTTTTGTTGTTGCAAAGGGCCAAAAGCAGAGATGAAGTGCGTATATATATTGATTCGTTTTTGACCTCTTGCTGAAGCAGGAAATGATCAGCGGAAATGTTAATTGATAGGCAATACTTTCCACAGAATCGACAGATGAGCTTTGAATGTCACAAATGAAAAAATTTTAAGTCTTATTATTAAGTCTATTTATGTCTTGGAACACTGCTTCTAAATCGACCTAGCAAAGTAGTGTAAGTTGTAAAATTCCAAAACAATTGTTGATCTTGTTTAGTCCGCTGTAAGATGCCAAATTTGGGGTGAGTAAAGGTCAGTAAAACAATATATATATTGAATTCTTTTAAAAAAAGTAGAGATAATGGAGGATTAGGTACAGTCGTGCACTCTGTGAGATGTATCAAGGGGTTGATGTAGTCTAAAAAGCTGATAAACTGTGACGTAGTTGGGTCGGTCACATCAAGCAAACAAACAGTAAGGCCTTAAAATGCCCGCCCAAGAAAGACCCAACCTGCGTTTTAAAAATCAGATACAAAAAAATACAAATACTTGGCGCAACAGACGTATGTGGTCCAGGGCCTAGCTTCTCGCGACCATTCGTGTTGTGCGTGTTATATTTTTCACACAAATGGAAGGGACCTACAGTTTAGAGCCATATCCGAAAGGCAAATTGAGAAGCTTTCTCTTGACAGTTATTACTCTCGGACGTTTGTCAGACATTCGCGAGAGGTGGGACCGTGAAAAATTTTTAGGTGTTCTCTGGGATTCGAACCTCGAACCTCCCGCTCAGCGATCCAACGCACTAACCACTTGAGCCACGGCGCCCGTTAAAAATCAGATAATCGAGAAAAAAAACAAAGTAGTGCTTTAGACAAGGATTCTTCAAGAGTTGTAAGCCATTAAGCTATTCAAAAGAATTTAAGATACTATTTTGTTCTATTTTAAATATGTTCGTCTGCAATAGAGATTTAATTTCTATATTAATGAAACAATTTCACTTTTGCGATAAGCAGTATGTTACCGAGGATCACATTTAAGTTATGTAAAGCAAGATACATATGTAACAACTGAAGTGAGGAGTTAGAATTTATCGTTAGGAGTACAAATCATTTGAATTGCTATATTTTTCAACAGCAATTTATTTTATATTCAACAACAGCGCAAGTAATTTAAAAAAAAAATCATTTGACAAGTGGTATTTTTATTTGGCAACGAACTCGAAAGCCTATTTCCAAAACCCGAATGAAAAGCTGTGAAAAGCTTTCAATCACTATAAAGGACTAATTCAGCGCATGCGTATTCAATATTTTAGGAACAATTTTATCACATATTTACTACAAGTTTATGTATTTATATGTATTTTCATCAAAGTTTTATTGAAAACCATTTTCAGTCTATTTAACTTTGTGCTAAGCACTAAAATAATTTAGTATGAATTCATTTAACTATTCCAAGAGAAATGTGTGCTTTTCTAGTCGAATACTTCACTTGTCCTAGTTCTTGGACTATTTATTCGTGACATAAATTAAAATATATGTCGAATATACTACGATATTAAATGTTTAGTGAAAAATAAGATTTTTCATTGAATCATAACAGTTTGGTGTAAAAAACTTAACGTAATAAAAAATAATTTAAATGCTGTTTAAAGAAATTTATGAATTGCGAGATAAAAACACCGTGCAACTAAGATAAAGTACATGAGTTCATAGAATAATAGTGATAGAATTGCAATTGCAAGATTTACATATAAAAATGTCAGCTATGGTACCGGTTATAAGGAAAACTAAAAAACGAATTATAATTGTGCATGCTTTAATATAAGCAAAAGAACCATAATTATATTTGGCAACTATGCGATTGGTTAAGTGAAAAATGTAAAATCATAGCGGTGCTATTATTATTAGATTCAGTTCATCTAATAGAACTTAAGTAGTACACTTATTAGAGCAAATGTTCTTAATAGGAACACGAACAAAAGTCAACTTTACGAGAGCACCAAAGGTAAGTGCGTTTGATATTAATCAGATATATGTCCCCTAAAGGCTCTTGTAATACAATTTTCTATGGACTCAAATATACATAGAAGAGCTTGATACATTTAGTCTAATTAATAGTCTAACGCGTAATTTCAAAAGTACTTAAATGTGTACATTTATATAGTTTTAAGAATTTGTTAGTTTGTGAATAAACACTTGCAAAACTAAAATAGTTTTCATTATACAGCTGTTAGTTGGAAGAAAAAATTGTAAAACATGTAAAAAATATTAGAATAGGTATCTTTTCTAGTAAGATAGATGGAGATAAGACAAATAAGTATCATTAAAAAGTTTTGCTGCCATTTTTAGGACCGTAAAATGCAAGACTGTTCATTTACCCATTCATGTTTGTTCCAGGGTATCTAATGAACATATTCACTTTAATATCAGATTGTTATATATAGGACTGCATTATTATTTTTGAGTTATGGTATGAAATCAAAAGATAGGGAAATATTTTTGAGAAATTAGTTTTTTCAACAATTTGATCATATAAGATGGTATGTTTTGGCGACATGCCAGCACTGAATATATGCCTATGGCTTACTAACTTGAACTTGGAAAGCAAATTGTTGATTTTATTTATGTAATATACGTTAGGTTAAGAACGATTATAAAGCTCAATCTGATATCTGATATCGTAGTGGACATATCGTGATCACTTGTGAAAACCTTTTAAGCCTAAATCATCAACTTCAAGTATTTAACCTTTCTGCAAAATTTAAAAATTTTGGCACTGCTAATTGAACTTACGGTTACGTCTAATTCTCTTACATATTATATGTGCCATATACTATTCGAGGTGGCCTAGATAGACTAAGGCCCACAGAATACTTTCCCGAAACGCAGTTACCAAAGACGGGCCCCATTGCTGTTCTCAATTCTGATTTTCCTACACAGATGTAAAAATTCCTATTTAAGCTAAGCATTTTGTTGGTCCTAGTTCTTATTGGGACGCACGTAGTGGGTTTTATGTTATATACTACGTTACGTCGGGCAACTGGGAGGAAGTATTATAGCCAATTTGTAGAAAAATTAGTCTTCAGGAATTTAATATAATCTGAAATTGGCCTACGTATATAGTACCTTTAGCATTATGCTGCAATTCCTCATATGAATGAATACAGAATGACTGTTGAATACTGACTTACGAGTATGTCCGGATTGGATTTTATATTATATTTGTACCCTTATTTGAAGGCTTGTGTTTTTAGTGCTGATGATTTTGCAAGCAAAAAGTGAAAAATTCGAATATTCTCTTGATTTCCTATGTTTTCAATAAAAACACCGCCTTACACTACGCTGCACTTCTTTCTTTATCACACGATATTAAGCTTCTACCTCGGTACTCTCTAATGCTGAGGTCACTTCAATCTGCACCTTGATTGCTTTACGCTCACTGATCTGTCCGCAGGTGTCTTCCGATAACCACATGCAGTGGTTATTCTGGCTTTTACTGACGAATATGCGTGCTCCAGTTGCAAAATTTTTTTTAACATCATTTCGGTGGTCATTCACGCTTTCCTGCATTGTGCTGCTGATTGTTTCTGCTTCTAAGGCAAGACGGTTTCTGAAGATAGTTTCTGAAGCAGCGGCTGATCGCAATGTGATGTTATCAGTTAAGACCCAGCGTGTTTTGTGCCAGGTGTTATACTTAACCAGCGTACCTCCAATGACTAGGTTGGTAATGCATAAGTTCACATACCGTTGTAGTCCGTTTCGGATCAATTGGCCAGATACCAACCGACACATATCCTGTTTTGTGACGCAGATGGCAGCACAGAGCTGCAAGTCGTTCGGCTGCAGTGGCTCTTTCTCGTTGTTTAGCGAAACAACACCTTATGTGTCGATACCGTTCGGAGTGAATCTTGGACTCAATCAACAAGCCTCTCCAACCAACAATTAACTGCCTCCAGTTGCGCAATCCAAAGTTATTCTTCATTTTATTTTTGCTGAATTTTTTTTTTTTCAGAATTTATAGCAAAGTCAACGGAGTTAAAGTTCCTTACTTCCTCAAAGTTATAGTTGTCGACTGTGACGTTTTGTACAATCCTTCGATGTTGTATGTGTGTCCCTTCTTGTTAACTCTTTAAGATTTTTTTTAGAAGAAATGCGTTAAAACAGTTTTTCTGATCAAATGTAAAATTGACGATATGACTTCTAAACAGTGGGATATTTTTGCAACTCGATGGAAAATTAAACAGCGCCGCCTCTACCTTTTAAGGGCAGGGTAGAGGATTAGAAAATATATGGAATATAATTCTTTCTAGATGGATTGTAAATTTTCTGCTTGCTATTTATTATATAAAAAAATAAGTATGAATCACTGGGTAAAAATGATTGGTTTTGTAATTTCAGGGTACAGAAAATGTGCACGACTATTAGATTCTCTCTGGCGATTTTAACATTTTTGTACATTTCAATTGATGGTAAGTGATCATTTAAAGTTTTGATAATTTTTTATAATGCATTTATTTCTAAAGGTAATCAGTTTGAGCTATACAGTTACGATGACATTTTTACCACACCCGTTTTTACGAATGAGAGGCATTCAAGGATTTCTGGGTTTTTTGATCTTCGGTTTTCACACAATATAACAACAATTGCTGGTCAGACTGCCTTTCTTAATTGTCGAGTAAGAAATATTGGCAGAAAAACTGTAAGTGAAAATTCATTTAATTATTCATACTAAAGCATTTGCAAATTCTTTAAGGTATCATGGGTGCGCCACATAGACATCAACTTACTGACAGTTGGGAAATATACTTACTCTTCAGATGAAAGATTTGTACCTCTGCACAATGACGAAACAGGAGATTGGACATTACAGGTATTAATTTGATGTCACTTTGATCAAAAAACAAATATTTGGCGCAGCAGACCGTATGTGGTCCAAGGCCTAGCTCCTCGTGACAGTTAGTGTTGTGCGTTCTTTATTTTTTCCCAACAATGGAAGGGATCTGCAGTTTAGAACCATATAATGCCTTTTTTGAGAAACTTTTTATTGGTAGCTACTACCCGCGAATGTTTGTCAGACAGGTGGAACAGTGATAAAACTATTTGGTGTTTTCTGGGACTTGAGCCTCGAACCACCCGCTCAGTAGTTCAACACACTTACCACTGAGCTACGGCGCTCACTGTCGCTTTGATCGTCTCCATTCAAATTGGTTATGAATTGTGGATGTATGTATATGTATGTTCATTATTAACAAAAAAAAGTACGTTTTTGGCGATAGTAAGGTTTTTTTAAACACTGTCTACCTGGAGTAGGTTATGTTAATCTCAAAATGCAATTTGTAATATATGATAATGAACCCATACCTCTAACAGTAAGTATACACGAACATATGCAAATGATCAGTTCCAATAGCCAGTTGGTTGTGCTATGACCGCCCGTTCCTGCATGTGTACCAGGTTTAGTTTTTGAGCATTTGCTCTTACCCTTTATCCTTAACCCTTTGCTTTTAAGTAGCGAGGAAATACAGTGAAAAGCTTCTATGTGAAATGAAATATTTTGAAGAGAATGGAATTCAAGTTTAATCAATGATCACGAAACCCTGTTAGTTTTGCTCATTTGTCCTTCCGCCCTTCTGTCTGTATGTTAACATCTACATTACGTAAATTGGTGACCCAAATAGAATGCTGGTTAGATCCTTTATTTTGTTGTCTTGAGGTGAGCTCCAAACACGTTAAGGTGACAGTGATTTTTTTTGCTTATAAATACATATTCAGGTATGTATTTAGTACAATATTAAAAAGATTCAAAGAGACAATTCATGATTCACGGATGTTTTCAATAAAGATTTCCATTATAACTTTTCTGTTTTCCAAACTATCGACTTAAAAACTTGAGAATAACCACACTAATAAAGCCTTTCCCGATCTATGAATGTCGTTAAATATGTGTGGCTAATGCGCTTTCACTCATACATACAGCCATGCTTTACTTGATTGGTATTACCCGAAAAATCAGGCCTCTCAACTCTATCTGTCTTAGCAACGAGTTAACTTTCTTAAAACTTGATATCTGACCGTTGAAGGAACAGAATTTGACGAAAATCGGAATTTGCATTATACATAAATCCAAAATTCGATGAACCCAAAAGCGGCTCTGAAGTTTTCACTTAAAATTTATACTGATCATATGCAAACAAATTCCTTGTTTTTCGTAAAAAATTATGAGCGACCAGTTCTTTGGGCTATTTCTTGTCAATGCCTCTGTCGATCATCTGCATAATTAATATCTAAACAATATTTGGCATATGCAAGTATTCAACTATCATTGCGTACGCTTTCGATTAATAAAAATTAGAAGTCTATTACGATTCGATTGGACCGATTCACGCCTGTACAACGTGTTGAAATAGTGAAAATTTACTACACTATATAGTAAAGTATAAAGTTATGGCGATCATCAAGTGCCTTCTCACACAGCTACAGTGAATTTAATCGATAAATTTCAACGTCTCGGACAGGTTAGTAATGTGAAGAATGTTGTTCGTCCGGCAAGATGAGCTGAAAATATCGCTGCCGTAGCTAAGTGCGCGAATGAAAACCCAGGTGTGTCCATTTCGAGACGATCACAGGATTTGGGCTTATCGGCAACCACTTTGCACCGCATTTTGCATAAAGATCTTGACCTACATGCTTATAAGATCAAGTTGACGCAAGAATTGTGTACTTTAACAATTAAAATAGAAATATCACCGCTTTTCATAAAAATTTTGCGTTTTTCCAAGACACCTCTTGTTAGATGACCCTATACGATCCAATCGCGTATGCTCTTGTTATTTTTAATATGCACAAAAATTTAAAGTGAAATTTAGTTTTCATGAAATCGGGAGCTTAATTTTTAGTCAAGACCATACATTTGTTTAAGAAAAACAGGTTCTGCTTTTTCAAAGCCATTTTAGTTAGGACTACGGCGGCGCGCGGTCGGATTATTTTAAAGAAATCATTAATATGCGTGTTTTTTTTTATTATTAGCAGACAACCGCTTTCCTGGCGAATTTCTTCTCGTAGTAGCGAAACTATCAAGTGTCAATTAAAAACGGAATTAAATTCGATTCAACGGTTTATGGACAAAACGCAATGTGGCGCGGTTACGCGTTTGACAGTCATTCTACTGACTTACGAGAATATTTGTCAAAAAGCCCGACCTCTATGCAGCTGTGGGGTGCATTTGTATAACATTATATACATCGGAACATTTGCAATGAAATCAAAGCATTATCGTTTTCTTTAACGAATAATGCGACGTTTTTATTAGAAGGAGCATGTAGTAGAGAATGGTTTGATTCCTTTCTCTGTAAAATATTTCAAGGTATCCGCCGGATTAATTAAAGAAAAATTACGGTAATAGAACATTTTCAAACTTATGAGGGTAAATTAATCTGATATAAAAGATGGAACTTAATAAAGTTACTCAACGTTCAAGCAAATATTGCTTCAGCTGAGTTGTAAATAAATCACGTTTTCGTGCTTAGAGGTTATTTACAAGCTTTTTAACTTGTTAAATGTCATCTGTCGTTTAAATATTTTTAAAATAAAAAATGCATCGTTTTTAAGGTATTCGATTTAAAAAAGATTTGTGTATTTGGGACAATATTTGTAAATTTTTTATATGTATGTATGTAGATACATATGTATGTACCAGTAAATAATAGCCCTCGACTGTTAAAGTATATTTAATGTATTTCGAAGTAACTTAAAAATATTAATCACTATTTTTAGATAAAATATGCAACACCAAAAGATTCTGGAGCGTACGAATGCCAGGTATCCACTACCCCACCAATTGGACTTGTTATATACTTATCAGTTGTAGGTAAGTTGTAAATAATTAACTTCACAACTCTATCAGTTTTTATCAACGAACTTCTACACCAGAGAAGATTTCTTGATTTTCTAAAAAAATGCATTTATTTGTTTGGGCTTACAGTGCTATATCTTTTTGCCATACCCTCAGATAAGAAAAATACAACCAGCCAACAGCAATGACGATAGCCAGTCACATAAGCGAGAATTGTATTTAACCAGGCGCTAGTGACAGCACTAATACGTCTTTACGTGTTTCTTTGACAAGAGAATGTCCAAGATTTATGAAGAGAATTGTCCTTAACTTTGCTGGTCAAACTTCGTCATTTTTAGCCCTTATATTTTAAGCTCGTATAACATGGATGAATGAAAACACCCCGTATCTCCAAATTGACATTTAAAAGTTAAAAAGATTTTTGGAAACCTTCAGAATACACTTTTCGAGTACCACATTTTCCTTACACCAGAACTTAAGAGCGCTCTATCCGATTTGAAAAATATTTAATTTGCCTATAGAATATTTACTCTTAATCATTTAAAGTACAAGATGAGCATAATCATAATAAATTCTTTTTCTTCATCAATTCATCATCATCAATTTCCGGTTAGCGGAAACCATTGCCAACAATGCAGTCGATGTAGGTTTGTGCGTGCTTTGCATGATATGGGAGGGGTTTCCATTTCTGTTTATTGTTCTGTAGGGTTGAATATGTATAAGGATGGGCAGTCATAACCAGCTGTATATTATCGGTTAATTGTGAAATTAATTTAAGCGAGTCCGACTAAACTAAAGCAAACAATAATTGCTTATTGATGACTCAAAAAAAGCTGTGCATTCAGAAACGTTTCTTAAAGTTCCGTCTGGGGTTTTCGGATTTAGAGTTACTTGATCTATTGAAACGTATCCAGACACCTGTCAAGAGTGCCATAGGCAGGTGGTGTGGTATACTGGATAGTGTGCTGGCTTCTTGAATCGAAGGTGATGGGTTCAAACCCCGGAGGATAATAACTTGCCTTAATCACCTAGTTACACCCAGACTGCCACCCGTGGAGCATTAGCAGAAAGGAATACATCATTCAACCACTATATAAAAAAGGGAAACGAAAAGTGAGGCAGTAAGGTGGCGTGAATGTCTCCGTTTTTTGTCTGTCACTTTATTATTCATAAAAGTCTACCATACATATATGTATTGAATATTTACACGGCGAAATATTAAGTTTCGAAATGATACATACCATGTTTTCAGCTCGAGCTCGGCCATCTGTGTAGGATTATGAAGGTGGGTAAAATTCCACTAAGTTTTAAATGGCAGAAAAAGTTTAAGGTGGTGCGAGAGATCGAAAGAGACAAACATGGTGAACCTTATGGAGTACACAGTGACATTGATCCAGTAGCAAAGATTCGCATCAAGTGTGTTGCCACCGCAGGCCGAATGTTTTTTTTAATTTACTATAGAGGGACTATTGGTTAAGGAAGACTTTGTCAGCTGGCGTCAGTAATTTAAAAGGGATCCTTAATAATTTGAATGTCAAACAAGAGGTGTCTTAAGGAGGAGATTGTATACGATGGTTTAGCTCGGATTGAAGCAAAAATAAAAAGGCAGGCCATGATTCTTGCCATTTTGTAAACAGCACAGTGGTCTCGAAATACCGCGTTGAGTTAGATGCGTTTGACGGCTTTTTATGTTTGCCGATTTCGAAACGTAAAAGGCATTCAATATGTTTAAACAGTAAGAAAACCCCGGCACTTCTTCAACAAGGGTAATATCGAACTCGCCAGGACCCTGGACGTCGATGAGGTCATTTGAAAGAAATGAAAGAAATGACTAAATGACATCAAATTTATGTCCACCTAACTCATAACCTTATGTGTGGGTTAACCTTGTGTGAGGGCGTAGTCTGCGCACCCTGTATGTTGTCATCAAGAAACTACACGGAACTTCGGTAACAATTGAACAATAAAGGGTTCAATTAAGCAATAATTCCATTTAGTAGCAAAACCTTACATAGGCAACTAAGGAGGTTTTATGTAAGACTTCTATTACTCCTGTCCTCTTCTCTAGTGTCGAAATATAAAATTGGTCAAAGGGTGTGAAAATCTCAGGGGATTTTCGATCGCATTTTATCAATGAAAATCGGAGGAGAACATTCAGTCATGGGCTACACAGCGGCATTGACTCTCAGCACCCTGTATAAGTATGCACAACGAGAAACAATAAGATTAGGATAATCTAACCTTTTATGTGGAATGTGTGAGTTTAATGTAAAAATGTGAATATGTTTATGCTTTACCTGCTAGATCATCAACTTCTGGGCAAAACGCTTGCCTCAAATAGTCTGTATAGATTCTGGGGATAAAATTCTATCGTTCGTAATGTTAAAAGTCTAAGTGGAGAAATTGCCTGATGACAAAAAAAACTTGAAACTGAAACACATTTTAATATTACTTTTAAGCAAACTCGTGCATATAATTATATATTTTTATATTTTTTTAGAACCGAAAACAACAATTATTGGTGGACCAGATATTTACATAAACACTGGTTCAACAGTAAACCTTACTTGTATTATACTTCAGAGCCCCTACCCACCACAACAAATTCAGTGGACGCACAACAATAAAGTAAGGCACTTTAAATTTCATGGAACCTAAGAAATTATTTTATTTTTTATCCTGTAGAAAATTAACTACGATTCTCCCCGAGGCGGTGTTTCAGTAATAACTGAGAAGGGTGAAATAACGACCTCGTATTTGCTTGTACAGCGAGCTAAACCAGGGGACTCTGGGAAATACTGTTGCATACCATCAAATGCGAATACCTTCTCCGTCAACGTGCACATATTAAATGGTAAACATTCACTATCTAAAAATAACAAAAATTTAAGTTGTAAATATACCGATTTGTAATCCTTATACAGGTGAGAATCCTGCCGCGATGCAACACACCAGTGATAAGGGGCCCGTTGGATTACTCCCACACATAACAACTATTCTACTAATGTTTCTTACGACATATTTACTTAAAATGTACAAGCGTTCATATTTTGTTTTATTTTATTGATTGCACTTCTTCAATTCAAAACTTCGTAATAAATGCATGATTAAAACTAATTCTTATAATAAAAATTTAAGCAAATCTAAAGTAATCTTTTCACGACAATGGGTGTTCAAGGACAAAATGCGAGTATAAAGACACAGATATCGGGACTTTATCCATTATTTCCGAAATCCTTATTTCGACTCTACGTGGTGAACCTCTAATGTTTATAACCTCGAATGTTTATAATTTTGACCTTTTTTTTAAGGTTAGTTGTTGTCATCAAGTGAGAGGGAGAAGAAGGGTGGCAAATTACGAATCTGCGCATAAAATTAATTACCTGAGACTCCAGTTTTCTTTAAGGAGAATATCACAGCGGCATGGTATTGAACAATTAAAAAATAAACAGCATTGTACTGCCGAGAGAGTACAGTATATAGGTGGTACCTACATACATTCATGAGATATCCCGGACCTCTTACAATAACCGCATCATAAATTTACGGATTTTCATCGAATCTCCGCTTCATTTGCTTTTACTTGCGCTCAAGAAGGCTTTCGACAACGTAAGTAGGAAGTATATTTGTCATGCCGAATGCAAAAAGAGCATACCGGAGAAACTGAAAGTTAGAGTGGTCTTTAAACCAAAATTGGGTAAAATAAACCACTCTACTGCCAAAGTCCACAGGCAAATAAGTCTGTCCTCATTCTTATTGAAAACACTGGAGAAGTTAACGGATATGAATGTAAGAGGTGAGATCGGGGATAGCTATTTATCGAAATCTTATAACGCGTACATAAAGGTTAAATCTGTAGATATCGCCCTCCAAGAGTAGTCTCTGCAATAGAAAACCCTCTTCAAATTAAGGAATGCACATTAGGTGCCTTCTTAGAAATTGAAGGGGCATTTAACAATGTGAGCACTGAAGCAATCACAAGAAGCCTGTGGAAGGTCCAAATAGAACCGGGTATATGCAGGTGGATTAAGGGATTAAGGAATGGATAGTCTGTGCCGGAAATGAACTGGCTATCTATACCGAAGGATCCAAAATGAATGTAGGTACTGATGCTGGTGTCTACTGCGAGTCTCGAAATATAAACCGGTCCTTCAGACTTGACTGTAGTGTTTTTATAGCCAAAGTTTCTGCCATAAAACAACCTGCGGACATGATCAACGAATGCAACATATTTTTTATGGTTACGCCAAGAGAGGTACGCTGAAGGTTGGGGTTTCTGAATTTTGGCATCGCAGGTCCTCGAGACATACGAATATACATAATTGAAAAAACGGTCTTTACATAAATTGAGTTTCTTATAAAGACGATGAAATTCACCATAATCCTTCCTTCTTTATTTCAGGGACCCACTTTCTTCCCTTCTTTGATGCAAGAGTAAGAAAAAGAAGCATTTCATCTTCCTCAGAGAAACGACTCATTTTGGGAGAAAAATCACTTTAATAACTAGAACACTGTAAGCTGTTCGCTTTATGTTTGACATCACTTACCGCGGCGGGAAACAACGCGTGCGGCCTGCACCGCTGGCTAGCGGTCTTGTGGACCCTTAAGTCAATGGCGGACCGTTACTTGGAGTCAGGCTTGAGTCCAGGTTTGAGGTTTGCACTGGCGACGAATGCAAACGTGTGATTCGAAACTCTATATAAAGATTTTTTTTATAATTTACACGCACCAAAGGGGGTATGAATACCCTTGTGCTGATTTCTCAGGGCACGGGCGTTTGAAAAAAGGAAGAAGAGGAACAGAGTAGGTACCGGTGCACGTTGGATTTAAATGTTTGAATGTTGTAGCGATGAGGAAACACGGAGCCTGGAAGTTCATTCCACATACGTGTCGGTCGGCTTATGAACGAATCCCTATATTTGACAAGTGGCTTGTTCGTAGGAAAATTTTTTGTGGATTGTTTAACATGAACCGTCAAGTTCCCAGCATCTATCATGGTATGGGGGTGAATGTGTTGATGTGGTGTTGGGAATTTATACTTTGTGCAAGGGCAAATATCACGACCGCAATCAACTGAAGAAAGTTATATATGTCAGCAAGATGGGGCTTCTTTACATACGGCAAAGTCCACGATGGGGTGGTAATCTGCTGAAGGTATTCCTTTAATGAAATAGCCTTCCAGCAGCCCGGGCCTTTCACCAATCAAAACTGTTTAACACAAGATGAAGGAGAAACTGCGAAAAGAGCCGGCTAGGACTCTTTAGGACTCAAAAAATTTACTGCTGAAGAATGTGAGAAATTAGAAGACCAAAAGTGACATAACACAGTGGTAAAATTAAAATTTTGGCTCATAGACCAACTACTTTTCGTTCAAAAAAGTATTGGAAACATGATTTTGCTCCATAAGATCACTCCCTATCATGAATTTATCCTTATTTGTCGCTTATTTCGCTTAAATCGAATTAAACTTTACGTTAGTCATTAAAAAGTGCGTTATTTGCTTCAAAACTGCAAAGAATCAGCACATGTAAGTATCAGTTGCTTGCAACTATTTTGCTTTTGGGCTAATAAAGTTTATTAAAAACCAGATGTTCAAAACCAAATCTTAAATGCATAGCAAAAATATCTAATTGACTTAACTAAGATAGCTGGACACAAATGTGTACTTTGATTATGTACGTATAAAAAAAAATTAAACAATAAATAAAATTAGTAATGTACACGATTACATACATACTAAATGGACTTCAGAGTGGTGCTTGTGGTGCTTGTGGTGTTACAACCGCATGTCATGAAATCCCCAGCTCATCTCACATGTTTGTTTGAAGCTAACTCACGAAAAAGCCAATCCTACAATGAACTGAAAGCACAAAACACTAAAATGTGAAACATTTGATAGGTGTGGTTACTCATTAAATAAATGTTCCATGTCCTTTATCCTAACTAAAGAGGTGATTTGGTTAAGGGTTGATTCTTTAGCTTATTTAAAGAAAAAGGTGAATGTGGGAAGAACGACTCTCTCCCTTCTTATAATAAAGTGTGAAATAATTCAAAGGAGTGGCAATATAATCAATGGAAATGAACAGCACACATACATTACGTGTAAATTCTTCCTTTAGTGGATTTTTGGAACTACACAGTTTTTTTGCTAATGGAAAATTGAGGGGAAATTAATTTGTCTGCAAGTCTGTAGGCTGTATTTTTGAATTACGCGGTATACAGATGTTTTTCAAGCTTTAAGTCTTTGAATATTTGATTCTTTTGTAATCGAGCAAGATTAACAGTAGGTGCACTAATTATGCATAATTTTAAGGTTTTTTCTTTCTTTGGAACCATTTTAAAGAATCTCGTAGGCTCGTAGGGAGAAATTCGTGTCGTATAACAAACTACTGCTTTATAAGCAAATATGGACATATGGTCTCCAGCTTTGGGGTTGCACAAATAAGACAAACCTACAAAGTATACAATATTTTCAAAATAAAGTACTACTCAACATTGTTAATGCACCATGCTACATAAAGAACGCTGATCTACATATGGATCTAAAAGTAGAAATGGTAGAGGACGAGGTCAGGAAAGTCGCAAGAAGACATGAAGTTAGACTTCGCAACCACGCCAATTTAGAAGTTTCTGAACTTTTTAATAACAACAATTTAGTAAGAAGATTGAGTAGGATAAAATCCTTCGAACTAGTTAACTAGGGCTAACATTATAATGTAACATTATCACACGAAATAAATGATTAAACATACTTACGTACATAGGTATTCCAAAACTAACGGTAACTGACAAAGGAAGTCCCTCAATATACATATGTATGTATATACCCTCAAGTGATGAGAATAAAATTGCTGATTAGTTTGACGGCTAGGTGCGATAATTGGAAGGCTGGCTCCTCCCCGGCCTGCGATGAAATTCCAAGAAGGTGGTACCGCAGGAAAACGAGAAGACGGGAGAAAGGGTTAGAGGGTGAAAACCCCACACTGTTACTGAGTTCGGGCTCAGTTTCGTCTTTTTAAAATTACCACCTCCCAGCCTAAAAAAAAAAAAAATTAAGGAAACGAATAACAAATAATAATAACAATATTGCTTTATTTCCAAATAAAGCGACGCTGCAAAAAAAGTCGAGTATTGATCGCGAGCTCTACGAGCAGAAAGGCAGAAGAAACGTCAGCTTCTCAGAAAAAAGGAACTAAAGAGCATGAGAAGCGGGTGATCAAGAGCACGGAGAGGTACGCTCCATGAATGATGTTCGGAAGTTTTGCCAAAATCAATATTCAAACTTAAATCCAACAAGGCTGCTGGCACTGACTGCCGAAATGTTTAAAACAGTCGGAAATGATCTGGCAGGGAGCATACACCAATTCATTTCAGCAATCTGGTCAGGTGGGTTAGTGCCTGAGCATCTTATGCCCGATCCACACAAAGGAGACCACATTAACTGCGCCAATTATAGAGTCATTAGCCTTCTTACATCGCGTATAAAATCGTCTATTCTTCTAGCCTCTTTTTTAGTCCTGGATTGCAATATTGACGGCGTCATACATGCAGAAGCACACTATTTTGCAGGTGAGCTGCCTAAGTACTTAGTAGACTCCTAAGCCGTCAAGTCCGGTGTAGCCATTGGGTCTGTTGCTTTGCATGAGTCCAGACTCAACCACCTCTCATTATGTATAGAGATCATATTATAGCCAATTCAGTACAGAACTTTTGCTAAGCTAACAAAAATTATGGGTTCCGGACATATGGGCGTAGTCTTTGATCACTTTCTGATATAGACCAGCACCCTTATAAGACAGACAGACAGATTCTTACATTCTTGTACAAGTTTTGAGTAATTGGTAGGAGTCTCTAGCTACTCAATTGTAGAATGACTGTTACAACAGATTTTAATCCTTTTACCAAGTCATCTTTTCTCGATTACACATCGTTCATTGCCACCTTCCAAATTAAGCACAAAACTTAGAGCATCGCCAGTGAATCCAAAGTAGACTTCTTTTTGCAGCCTGGGAAGTATAGAAATGACATATTCAGCCACTGTCTGATAATCACTATGTACAACCACGGTATATATGCACGTTTCAGGTTCCACGTTGTTCTACAGTGCTAAAAGATTCTAGATTCTAATCAGGGATTAGACGCATGGAGCAAACAGATATAAATACATCTCTGGCAATGGAATGTGTTCATAAACTCAATGAAGTGCTCATCTCGAAATGAGATAATGCTGCTCTGGGTGAGAGGGCACGTAGGGACTGAGGGGAGGGCAATGAAAGGCGGACCCTCTAGCAAAACAAGGGTCAACCTCGGAGTTCTCTGGTCCTAAACCATTTGCTGCAATTGGCAGGGAAATGGTGGAGCACCTGATTAACAACTGGATTGCGGCGGAACACCAGAGAAGGTGGTGAATCGTAGGAGGTTGTAGACTGGCTTAAATTTGTATTACTCATAGGGAAGTTCTAAGTTTGGATCGAAAAGCATTGAAATGGGTGGTAGCGTTACCTACAGGTCATGAAAATTTCGGGTATGACCTAAAGAAGATGGGTCTTCTGGAGAATGATACCTACGAACCATGCCTGGAGGAAATCAAGACGGCGGCACATATATTGTGTCAACGTCCGGCATTAGATAGCAGAAGAAGAGAGGTCTTGGGGCGCCACTGGGTAGAAACCCAGAAGATAAACCAGATTTCTGTTCTTTTTTTTTTTTTATAATTTACCCGCACTCAAGGGGTTATGAATACCCTTTTATATGTTTTCACATGGTGCGGGCGTTGGAAAGATAGATAGAGAGAGAGAGAAAGAGATTGGTGTAGTGGTTTGAAACTCAGGTGTTATTAGGTTTCACATTAGCTCCAGGGGTGGTGTCCAGAATAACTGGGGAGATTTGATGCTGTCATGTATTTTTTGACTTCGCTTCTGATTCACAGTATTTTTTTCCCGATCCACCTGATGTCATGAGCATATCAATTATCAACAGAGCGATCAATTTCTCCAGCCATATGACAAACCTACTGCCAGTGTTATGCCTTAGCAGTAGTGTTGTCACAGACTTTCGCAATTAATCGGACTGCCTCTTATCATATAATGCTTGCTGACACCAGGGATTGAACTGTGAACCATCAGCTCGACAAACGATGACGCTACCACTACACTACACCATTGCCAAGTTGAACAGATGCTAGCGTTGACATGAGGAATCAAAGCCAGAGAAGAACTGTGGCGAAATCCAGAGAGTCCCCCAGGCTAAAACGGATCGTGGAAGAGAGACGAAAAGAGACCCATAACTGTTGGATCTCTCGAAATAATATATATATAAGATTCTAGTACACAAATAGTTCACAATCATTGTCAGCATATGGTAGGATGTAAAATCCTATATTTTATTATTCTGTACTCTCTTCGGTTGCTATACAAACAATTTGAATTTAATGATCCCACAAAGTAAACTAACACATTCCGCACGGTCATCAGAAATCTACAAACTAGAAATTTCTGGGGTTCACTGTTCCACCAAGGGACACTTTTACTTCTTCTGCTCGATTTGACCCAACAGACATTCTCATAGCTTTCAATTAAATGTTGACTCAATTTTCAAGTTTCCCTCTCAATTGAGTCTTTGAGTTTTGCTGTCGTGCTATAGTAAGAAAGTAAATAAAAAACAGTCGAAGTTCGACATTCCTATCGAGCTTTACAAAAGCACATAACTTGGGCAAATCATGTGCATTTAAATAAAATAAAATATCAAGATCCTTTCAGACGAGTGGAAGATAATGCTTTGGGTGGAACTCGCAAGTAATGGGCAGATCAATGAACTTCTAGGAAACTCCACCCATAAAGGCGTAATACCTAAGTGTGATCATGTACTTAGCGCATTAGACCTATGAGCAAAACGCTCACTATAGAATCGTGCATATCCGACAAACGTCGAAGAGTAATGATTGTCCACAAAAGCTTCTCAATTCAGCCGTTTGGATGAGGCAATAAGAGTGGTAAGACTCTTATTAACGCGTAAAACTTGGGTGTTGCTGAGAAAGTAGCCCATACGCCAAGGTGCGCATCAATTTTTTATAAATCTTATTTTAAAAGCTAGAATGCGCTGCTCATCCGCACAATTGTTATTAAGTACCTATGAATTTATTTCAATTGGATGCTAAAACTCTTAAAAGAAAGTACGAGTAGGTTCAGTTCACAAATTATCCTTGGATTCTATTTTGAAAAGGGGTTTGATTTTCCTCGACATTGGGGTAAACGGCTAAGAACACATCGCCTCTAATTTCCCCAAGTATCCGTATGTACATACATACATACATATATATTATTATTTAATAATCTTTAGATCTTTTAGATTTGATTTCTGCTTTTTTTCTCGTCTTAAAATAATTCAAGGTATCATCCCTTTCCTCACCGACCTCTTTAATCTAGATTAAGGACACGGAACATTTTTTTTAATGACTGGCCACACCTATCAAATGATTCTCCTCTCCATTAAAATGTGGGTTTGGCCGCTTGGTGGGTTAGCCTTTAAAAATACATATGATACTAAGGGAATCAGTAGGAAAGAATTCTTCGGACTTGCCGGTGGTATGTAACCGAAATTGGGAAAGAAATTGCAGTTACTCTAAAATGTGAAGTATATTAACTAAGCCGTGTTTTTTTTTTAATGGATAAAAGTATTGTTGTAAGATATTGAGACTGAAAGATATTTTCTGCTGTTAAATAATGTGATTTATCTACTGTGAAAGGCTATCAAATAAGTGTGATGGTGTAAGAACAAACGAACCATTAATCGGGTTGCGTTAGTGTATAAAATCAGATACAAATAACGGTTAAATTAAAATAAAGTAATGTAAATAGTGCTTATTAACCTTCAACAGTCTCGAATTTTGTAAACTAATTTCAAAAAATATACTCGTTTATACATAAAAGATCATGTCTCTGAATGTCTATTACAAATAACATTTTATGTAGCTATACACATATAATGTTGTGCAAATGATTTATTTTATTATTTAAACTTACATTAATAAATTTTTAAATCTTTTCCATTTAAAAATTATTAAACTAAAACTGTAGAATACGCTTTATAATGCATTACATACATAGGTATACGCAGCAGTCTGGCAAATATTCCAAGCATTTTCAAAAATAAGGCAAGGAAATATGAGTTTTTAAAGACTTTTTTTTTTTCTTTTATTTAGTAATATGTTATTTGTTTATGTTATGTTATGTTATGTGTTTGAAAAAAAGGTGTTTTTTTTTCTCCAAAATTTATAATAAGTATGTGTAAGTAGAAAAGAGGATTGTGGAGATGACGTAATATTCCAAGGGGGGAGGGGGTCGTTAAAAATTGCTTGACATAGCATGACGTAATTTATGGATGACACCTGTGCAGTTATAATCCATAAATTTCATTGTAGTCTGTAGCCAGAAGAAAGAATTTTATCGAAATCAGAACATTCCCCATGATATTCAGGTAAATTCTACTTCTTAAAAAAAAAACTTGATCCGCAGTTCAGTGATCAAAAACCGATTGAATTGATATCAGAAAATTCCTAATCAACATTATAAAATAGTGCTCCGCGGTCTAGTTGCATCAAAATTAAAAAAAACATGCTGCACTGGACTTAATTTGTTGCATAACTACATATGTTATAGTCGGTTCTGGATGTTAGTAGATCACCTTTTTATTCCTTGTTTCGTTCGATAGACTTTCTATTAACACTTTGTTATCAGCTCAATACCTCATGTGTGCATAATTAAAACTGAAGTCTTAAGACCTTTTTTAATACACCAAAAATTACTAAATAATTTACATTCGAGAACTACTCATTTAAGAGAATGACTTTGTACAAAATTTTTTGATTACTAATTGAAAACTTGTTAAAAAAAATGGTTAAGTGTGACCGATAGTTCCATTAAATACGAGGAGATTACATTTTGTAATTATTTTTTCATACGAAAAGTTGATTGCTCGTTATATTGTTGATTATTGAACTCATTTTGGTGAAATTTTTATTCAATAGAAAAAGGGATTGCGAATACGTCAGATAGAAATTTTTTGTCAGTTACTTTTTCGGGAGATTTGGAGAACGATTTAAGATAAAATATTTCTTATGGACATATAGATTATGATGTCTCGAAAACGGTTTGAGGTATCAAAACTGGACATATTTTGTATTCAAAGAAACGCTTTATGAGTGCAACATTTCTCAAACTTTGATGCCGCATAGTTTGAAGAATTAAGGAGGGATATCAATGGCATCACATTTAAGATTTCAAAAAAATGTATTTGGATTCTAATCGGAGACTTGTTTACAACAATTTATTATATGCCTATGTATAAGAAAAAAAAATATCAGAATCTTAGAGCTACCTTCAAAATAATAGTGTTTTGGAAAAATACTCCGGTTTTGTACACACAAAATATATATGTAGATATGTATGTACATAGAAATCATGCATGAATTTTTTTTAATTTAAGAGCTGACAGACAGTTGGGCGGACAAAGAGGGCGAGTAAAATGTACATACGTACGAGCAACCCTGAGAAAACATGAGCAAAAAGTCATCCATCGTTGAGATTTAAATGTGTATGTGTACATACGTTCGCTTAAATAGTTGATATCTGATCTGATTGCCTACTGGGTTATGCTAGTGTCATTCATAACAATGGCAAATGCTTTACTTATCGACCAGAATATGGGTGTAATGAGATTTATTTAGATCAATTACGTAAGCTATTCTTAAGGCTTAAGCTTTTCATTAGATAATAATTCTTACTTTCTTTACTTCAGTTGTCCCCAGAGAATTGGTCAATAAGCAAAAGGAAACAATATTAAATTAGTTTTTTAAATGTTGTGCTATGAAAGCAAACGCATTTTGTACCTTTTCATACAATGAACTGGAGAGGGTTGTTGGTTGAGGCCCATGTTACCCCAAACTGTAGCGCCACCTAAGAAAGAAGCATGTATCGTAAGTTATACAATGAATAAAAATTTATCACAACCTAAGCCACTTTATCGAAAGTCATATCGGTGTAATCATAAGCCAAGTTGTTGGTTGTTTCGTTTGAATTCAAACAATTATATTAAGTCTAAAATATTCACCTTCGTCCATCTTTACTCCTTTATGTATAAAAAAAAGTTTTGTTTGCGGAAAATAAAAATAGCAAGAACGATCCAGGCAAAATTTATTTTAGGATTCCGTATATATGTATGTAGATCACGGAACCGTCTTGCTCTCCCTCTTGCATCAATGTGTCTGTCTTTCTGTTGTCGCCTTCTGACTCCTACACTATCAAAACCACATGAATAGTTTTTATATATGTACATATGTATGTTATGCAAAGTGGTGACCCAAATACAACACCGGCCCAATTTTGAAAAACCGGCCCAGTAAATAAATCGACTCTATGCGTGCAATAATATGTACATACATCGTTTGGAAAGAGCTCTTTGAGGACAAACCAAATATATATTTCTTTTAAATTTTAAATATGACAAGAGTGCTGTTTCAAAATGGGAGTCAACCACCATTCCTAGTTTTTAAACCATCCTGTCTAAAATTTCCGAATTTTCGAATTAATATCATTAAGTAAATCTGATTTCGATATTTGAAATAGTTTTCAAAATAAGGGGCATCCTGGAAAAGCGACTGACAAAGAAATTTCTATCTGAAGACTTTTTAATCCTTTGACCTATTCAACAAAAAAATTCATCGAAATCGGTTCAAAAATTCAAAAGATATATGATATATGTGTGTATGTATGTACATATAAAAATCGAGAAATTTCCTTTACGAAAAATAAATATGCGAATAGAAGTATCTGACGCAAACATTCCATGTGCCTCATATGCCCTATAAGGCTTCTGTTTTCAATACGAAAGGGACGTACCCTCAGTTGCGAATCGCTGAATTGTGAAACATCTCAGGTCTATAGCATAATATTACTTTCAGACGTTTGTCCGACATTTGTGATAGGTGGATTATTAAGACTATTTTAGTATTTTTTTTAAAGTTTTAACTGGAACATTTCACTAAGTAGCATAACGCACTAATCGCTGACAATATCAAATAATAGCCATTTCTGAAATCAGTATTAAATTCAGTTATAGAAGTATCTATGGAAGTACTCGTATCTTCTAATGGAAGTAGTGGTGGTAGGGCAAGGACAAAGAAGGAGCAGAGTTTTATGTCAAACGACGGTTTTTAACTATGTGTAAGTATTCACACGCTCATACTCGCATCCCTCTCTGATGTCAGTGAAAGAAAAATATTTATTTTATTTTATCGTATATTTCGAACTGCGCTTATATACATACATATGTACAAACTTTTGACTCGATCACAAGAATGTTTGTAATATAAGTCAAAGTAAAAAAGATTTTAGGTGAATAGGGCAGCGGAGCAAAGAAATAGCCACGAAACTATCCTGGTAAAGAAATGAATTTCTCATATATTTATGTTCGTACATACGAGTACAATAGAGGAAATGCATATAGAAAACAAAATGCGTATAGAAAATAAATAAACATATGAATAATACTAAACTTTTTTCATTCGTGCCTGTATTTTGCTGAGCCGTCATTTTCTTTCATCTGGTTGAGCAAAATCTCAGGTATGTGGGAAAATTGTTTCTACATCGATTAATGATTTAATTAATACTGAAAACTTTGAATCGCCAATGAATAACTTTATTGTTGATACTAGCATCCAGCGGTAAGTTTAGTTCGATCATTACCTATCAATCAGACAGAGGTTTGACAAAATCAAAGTGAATAACTAGATTTAAAAATATGTACATTAATAATTTTTATTTTTCATTTTATATTTCTAGAACAGGAACTACGAACGTCTTACAAAGTACTCATACTTCATGAAGCATATAAAAAAGATTGTTTGCTTATATTTTAAGTAATAATAGCTTAGATTCAGAAATGAGATTTTTCCATATTTCGCTTCTCTAAGCGGAAATTAGAATAATAGTAAGCCGCAATATAAAATAACCAACATATTCAATTGAAGGTGGCACACTACGTATAATTCTTACAGCAAACAACTGCACCAACCTACGAGCAAAATTCTTTACAATATGTCTTCATTTGCATCTCTTCCGCCAGATGGATCAATAATTTTAAGCTATTGCCATTATCCATTAGATCATTTTCAAATTTCTAAAAAGTTATGTTCAGGAATACCATTATATCAACTCAGTACGATATGAACAAGGATAGCCTTCGTTCGGAACATGACATCCAAATATACCATATTTTTATTGATATTATCATCTTTTTAAGGAAAAAAATGGAAAACTTTCTAAGTAAGTATTTTTACATAAGCTAATTCTATTGCAACAATTATTTACGTTCCCTGTGAACTAAGCCAAGAAGTCTTACTGAAACGTATATTGAAATAACTTAAGAGCTCTTAACATGCAATGTAATGAATATAATAATATATAAATTGTACTGGCTTTACTAATAAATGATATGTTGTTAAAGCGTAATTGTATTTTTCGCTTTAATTTCAAACAACACTAGAATGTTAAAAGAAATGTGTTTTGATAATAAATATTGGAATAAATATAATGCAAGAAATTGCAAGTAATCAGTTACATAATCAACGTGAAATCGGTTGGTTAAGTTCTGGATAAACTATGCAAATAAAAATCAGCACACGAATGTACTGATTACCCAACGGTTTGATGGCAATGGGGCACGTTCCCAGCTGGTGGATAGGGGTAAGCCGAGGATATCTTCCGCGGTTAACTATACTAAAGCTTTCCACGTAAAAAATCCTGATGTAAACCAATCCACAGCAACTATGATGAAGGATAGGCCCATAGATTTGAACTATGCGTAGGCTAACCAGTAAAATGGGAACTACCCCACTGGCTCTCCAGCCGCCTGGACAATGGATTTAAAGGCCCAAATCTCATTTGTTGCTATGGCGAGGGTTGGCAAACGTGGTCCGAGTGGAAGCTAACTGCTAGTTACAGATGATTATACATATGTCTCTAGACGGGGTATCTTCCAATAGCACATTGACGAGATCAACGAACAGATTTATGTTGTGCGAGGAAGTGATGCTGCCGTTGCTGTCTGTTAATTAACTGGTACCGTAGAATATCAATTGGCTCTTTGGATAAGGAATTCATTACTAGGCAAAGCACGTGTTGTTTTTCTACTTGGACTCCAACAAACGCAAATTTTCTTAACTCAGCCAAGTCATAGGAGTTAATGCATAATGTCCACTTCGGTATAATAAAAGAGGCCAAAAATCCATTGAATTGGCACCATTTTGTACTCAAGCATTTGAGCTGCAAATTTTACCACACTTTCAGATACAAATTTTTACAAATACAAATACACGTTGGGTGCCGTGGCTCAGTGGTTAGTGCGTTGGATCACTGAGCGGCAGGTTCGAGGTTCGAACCCCAGAAAAAATCCAACAAGTTGTTCACGGTCCCACCTCTCGCGAATGTCTGACAAACGTCCGAGAGTAATAACTGTCAAGAGAAAGCTTCTCAATTTGCCTTTCGGATATGGCTCTAAACTGTAGGTCCCTACCATTTGTGTAAAAAATATAACACGCACAACGCGAATGGTTGCGAGAAGCTAGGCCCTGGACCACATAGGTCTGTTGCCCCAAGTATTTGTATTTGTATTTGTAAATACAAATATTTGGCATAACAGACCATGTGTGGTTTAATGCCTAGCTTCTTGCGCCCATTTGTGTTGTGCGAGTTATATTTTTCGCATTACACAAATGGAATGGACCTACAGTTTAAGGCCATATCCGAAATGCAAATTGAGAAGCTTTCTGACGACATTTATTACCTCGCGCGATGTGGAACCGGGAAAAACTTTTTGGTGTTTTTAAGATCGAACTTTCCCGCTTATACAAACAACTGAATCGCGGTATCCTGAAGTAATTATATTATTTCTTACTTATATATAATTCTACCAACAAGAGACATGAATCAAAATTTGAAGCCCAAAACAGTTTATTATAAGGAAACACTTTAAACTGTGCGAGCGATAGGATCATCGGTCTTCTTAATAACGCATAAAAAATATGGTAAGCTGTATTATGTGACCGTCTTAAACATTAAAGGATCTGTTTGGTTTTAGGTCAGATAAGTTCACCATTGACCACATTCTCACACGCTCTTGGAAAATCTTGGAATTTGCATATCAATAACCAGTAGCTCTTAATAACTTCATTTCATTTCTAGAGACAATTTTTCTTAGAGCCCTATACAGTTTTGGCATGGTAAGATACCACCGAAGCATTTAATGTAAGAAATGATCTGCGAAATATTAGCACACAATCACGTGATCTCTCTACTTATGAACTGATGGCGATCAATTTCTATGATCGCTTAACACATTAATTGGTTGGATTGCTTTGTAGGAGCATTTGATTCAGAAAACTTTTTTTCCAACATCCGTTGTTCAGTTCTTTCACAGAACTTTTTTCTAACATCCGTTACCCAGTACTTTCTTTCTCAGTTTCTTACATCTCATGTTTGTCTTGCATAAAGTGAACGCACACAGCAATATTTGTCGAAAAATTATGACTATTGTACCATTCCCCTAATCAGCTGGACTCTCCTTCTTAAGCTCCAGGCCTTAATACATTAGAATATCTATGAGGAGTTTTGAAAAGAAATGAAAGAAAACAAATCATAATGTCTAAGCAAGATTTGGGTGCAGCATTAACAGAAAAATGGACATTAATCTCGCCTTATGTTGCTAACATCCAAGTTAACTTTGTTCCTAAAAGATTGTCTGTGGTAATCGTAGTTGAAGGAAATATTAACCCTCAACTAAGAATGGGATGAAGGCTTAATTAAATAATGTTGGTAGCTATTATAGAGCGGACATACTAATGCCAAACATGGAAGTGAAAACTCAGAGTTTAAAAACATCGAAGCAGGAATTTCGCAAGGAAATCTTATTCTTAATATATGTACATATGTAGATTCGAGATATCCCACAAGAAGAAGACACAATCGCAGCCAAATTTGCGGGCGATATGGCTATGTTGGCAGAAAGTAATTCAACTGACGATCTCTAACGAGTAAGACTTGCCTTATTGATTTTGACGATAACATATCAGCTTCCGATAATTTCATTTAGGTAATGAAGCAGCATATTTGGGTATGATCTTAGATGCGCAATAAAAGAAACTGCAAGAAAAAAAGAATTGCGACGAGGTCATAAATAAATATAGACAAATGCATTGGTTACTTGATAGATTGACCACGCCGTCAATTGCGAAATGTCATACTCCATTCTAGCAACAGAAAAAAAAATCAATATGTATTCTTGTTTTGTCGTGAATACTGTTCTTGCGCATCTTGTCAGTGATGAAAAATAATACATTTTTTGTTAGCCAAATATGACCATTTGCGTTGAATTTCCGTGCGGGAAATATCAAATTAATCACACCAGCGTTGAACATTTACAATTTCCTTTTTTTAAGAAATTAATAACACACCGGACGCTTGCGAGTCAAAAAAGAACAAACCATAACCTTCTTTTGGCTTTCCTGATGGGGTTTCATAATTAAAGAAAAAAAGCTAATGGAATTAAATTTTAAAAATATTCGAGCTTTTACTGCGGCTTCTGCAAACACTTCACGCAGATCTTCTACTTCTTGCACACCGTTGCTACCTTCGTGGAACTCATAGAGTAAGCAGTGTCTCAAGTGCATTTTTCCTTCACTCTCCGAAAGCTTTTAAAAAAGTAAGCGACATTTGTCAAGGTCTAATAACTTATCATGTGTTAATACAAACACTTGAATTGGCTTTGATTACGTCGTGTGACTTCTTAACTGTCAACAACGCATTAAAGTGCGTATATAAAAAAAAAACAAAAAACTTTTCCTTACGCCTAATATTTATTTTGTTTTTAACAGTAATCGCATGAATAATGAAACGATCTAATCATTCATTTCATAGCACAGTATATTTCCTGTATTAATGAGTAGTAACAGCATCTAAATTTTTGACGCTCACTGTGTAATTTGTATCCAGAAAACGTCAGCATAGTTCTTATGGGCAAAACACAATGTGGCGCTCGTGCGGTCGTGCGTTTGACAGGCATTGTACCGACTTACGATAGTATTTGTCAAAACGCGCGACCTCAAAATTTGCAACACAAAATGTGGCTTCACGACGGTCGTGCGTTGAGAGGTTAGGAATATGGGGGAATTATGTTCTGTTCCTCCAAATTTCCCACACACTATTTCGCGGCAGAAAAAGGAGTAGAAATGTACTTTTTTATTTTCATGGTTTGATTAGGAAACACAAATATAAGAAATAACTTCGAAAACGAATGTGTATGAATAAGAATATAAAAAAATAAAAAACTCTGCATACTCTAACATAATTAATTTGTGTTCAAAAAACATCAATTGGCAATTAAAAATGTTTACATATTAAATGCTAACAATTCGGAGTACATACACGTCACAATGGTTTGCCTTTTTGCTAAAATCGAACAAGCCAAAGAATAATGTCAATCCAAAACAGCTGTGAGCTGTCAAAACGCGCGACCATAGTAGAAAATAGTAGAGAGTAGCTCTACTTCGACGTTGAGGTCGCGCTTACGATATTTACGATCAAAAACCGACCAAACGCGTGAGGTCACATTTAGTGTTACCCCATAAGAACCCATTGTTTCTACTTAATCTGTCAACGCGCGATCGCGCGAACGCCACATTGTGTTTCTACTTTTAAGCACATGATAAAATTAAATAGAATCTAGACACAAATTGACACGGCGTGAGATATACAAAGAAATTCTGCTACCGTTAGCGCTGTGTTTTGAACCCGCCTATTACTATTTCATTATGATATCATCTTCAGCGTTGGGGTGTGTTTGTTAAAAATTCTCTGTCTCTTTTGCTCCTTCGCTATTGTAACTGGTATTTATAAATGCGAGAAAGAGTTCTTCCATTTTTTTTTTATGGACTGGGATACATTTCTAGGTCATTAAATAATAGTAGTATTACGACGGACGTTTTTGACACGCTTAGCCTTCTATGCATTTTCTGTAATTACTTCACCTCGGTAGATATAAATATCTTTGCCTTTAACCTGGCTACTTGGGGTGAAAATTCTGTAGTGTTTTTGGTAAATATTATATCTCCCAGGCGGGTCAGGAAAACCTCATCATAAGATTAATCTCGTGACTTCCTTTTTGTTTTTGTATTTCCTTATTAATTTCTTTTGTACAGGTATTTAAAAGATTTGCTAATTTGCCAAATATTTCATTTGTAATATTAAATATCGATTTCGCTAGACCAATAGCTAGCTAGTAAGCTATTGAAAAATGCGCTTGCTGTTATTAATCATCAAAAAAGTTTTATGAGTGCATAATTGAGTAATATTAGTAATTTTTTTTTCTTGCTTTGACGGTGTCTTTCGTTTGTTCTCGGTATTCCATTATCTTCAGAATAAGTTTTGAAAGCAGAATAAAACAGACAATCAATAGCAAAGATGGAGGCAAAATTCATGGGATTTTTATCATTCATCTCGATGTTTTTAGTGATATATTGTCAAACTGCTGGTAAGTATCTTAGCATTATTATTTTCTTTCATTATGTTTTTTGTTTTTATATTTATTTAATTTTCCCTTATTTGTACTACACTACTTATTTGTTTGTTGGGAGCTACATATACGATGATTTCATTTTGCTGCAATGTCCTTGTGTTATAATAAATTTTGCACTTATCGTAGGATTTTTTTATTTGAACGAATACTCTATGTTCTACTATTCGTATTATGATGTATTTTAAAAACACCATTTAGTACCCAATTTTGTTAATGACCTAATAAAATTAATTTTTGCAGTGTTATTTATTTCTACTGGTTTTCACTGGAACGCTTTGCTATGTTAAAAGTGCTTTATTATTTGGTAAAGCGAAATCCAATCCCAAAAATAGAATCAATTTTGCTTATTGTTAATTGAACAATCAAAAACGATTTCATAGAATCCACCACTGAATGATGGATGACCAGTCTTTGCCAAAGAACATATTTAGTGCAGTAAATATAATTTAATTAGAGTCCCATGAAGCGTTCAAAATAAAATAAATCTTATCAATCAAGTGTGTCTACACAAGTTAAATAAATTTCAATAGATGTAAACAAATGATTTCAATGCTAATTGCGTCAGCAAACAAACATTCAATTGTGCTCATTTGAAATTTGCTCTCAGTCACAAGATAATATTTGGTACGGCTTTCCAAAAAGTGGCTACTGAACAAGTATTGTGCACGTGCACTTTTCGTTTTTGTTAATTTTATTTTTGCAGTAGCGTCTGTCTATTGGTGAACTTATTTATTCTTTAAAAGGGTCAATATATGTATGTACGTACATAATATTTACTTCAAAGAATACTCCGAGTTAGTTAATTAAGAAATGTTAATTTGAACTTTTGATTGTAAAGAATGAATCCGGCTGATTACGTACATCTGTTCCTCTATGTTTGTATGTATATATGTATGTATGTATGTACGTACTAAAGTATGAACATGTAACGTATTAAAATAGTGATGAATCAATAACCATATACGAACGAGTGGGTATAAATGGATGTATGCACGTATATACATATGTACATACTTGTTTCGAAACAAAGTGCACTTAGCATTGAAACTTCCGGTTGTGATATCTACATTTTATCAGAAAAGCGAACTCTTACGGAACGGCGAGTTTATTTCACGTTAGTAGGTCTCAGTTTTTATATATTTAATAGTAATATTAACTCACGAATTTCAATTGTACACTCTTTATAAGAGCTATGATTCCTCTCACCGGAGTGATACACATCCCATCCGAGGCCACTGTTGGTAGTCAACTCGAGTAAAAAAAAAAAAAAAACCAAAAGAAGAATAGTATAAGAAATAATTAGAAATTTTATTCTTAAAAAATAAAATTTGTAACTCGAAGCTGTTTCTTAATTCTTTGCTATAATGTGCAAAGGCAGGCTACACTACAATTTTTAATTTAGACCACTCCAATCGTATAGGCTGTAAGCGGCCAACTAAAGTATTGAGTTTAAGGAAGCCAATGCAAACTTCTTATCAATTCCAAGCAAGTCCGGCCAAGTTTAGGACACAATTTGTTGGAATGGTCCCAATAGACCTATTTTAAATAAAATTTTCGTTGGCCTTATAATATACTGTAGCGTGTTCCAGGCGGAAATAATGGCGATAAAAGAAGCCCTATCTTGGCTTAAGAAAAACGTGATATCTGCTAGAGATATCCGCATCTTTTCTGATAGCCAGGCAGCAATCAAATCCCTGGAATCGACCTCTATAAACTCTTTAGTAGCTCTAGACTGCCGTTCGTCTCTTGTGGAGATGGCTGAGCAGTTCAATATTCACCTGTGTTGGGTGCCGGGGCATAGAGACATTCCAGGGAATTGTAAGGCCGATGAACTCGCCAAAGAAGGAACAAATTTACCCATCTTGCCGGATAACGGCACCTTAGGTATTCCAATCGCTACTCGCAAACTTAAACTCAAGCTGGATGCTATCGAGAGTGCAAATCTTAGGAGGACAAGTGGTTTAACATGTCTAGCGACAAAACAGATTTGGCCAAAGCTGGATCTAAAACGCTCTAAGAATTTGATTTCTCTGAACAGATTGCATATCGGCACCACTGTAGGTGTCATCACTGGACACTGTCTAATAGGCAAGCATGCTACAAGGCTGGGCCTCTTCGCGAACGATTTCTGTAGAAGCTGCATGGATGAAGAAGAGGAGGAAACTATTCCTCACCTTCTTTGTCTCTGCCCAGCTCTCTCCCGTAGAAGGAAACTCCACTTAGGAGCTCCCTATTATAATGATACAAGCGACCTGATGAATATCGACATCAAGAGCCTCCTACGCTTCATAAGAAGCTCTAATTGGTTTTAAGACGAGTAGGTGGAGGGAGGCTTCTCCCATGATCCACGTGGTATCACAACGGACCTCTTTGGTCTAAGTGTGCTGGCGAATCTTAGCTGGCAGCCACTTCAACCTAACCTAACCTATAATATCGGCTGAAAAATAAAGATAAAGAAGTCGAAGGTATTGTCATAGTAATTATCCCGCTATTTCTGCTTGTTAGTTCGTGTGGAAGAGAATGAGATGGAGTTACTAGAATGGGTCTCATTGGCAGTCCTAAGGTAGCCAAAAAGCTTTAGACCAAATAAAGTTCCTTAGTTAAAACTGCATTAGAATACTGTAACATTCATATGAAAAGACCGCATGGTGAAAATAATGGTCATGAATTGAAATGGGCATGTAAATTGTTTTGATAATCCATAGGGTAATAATAAAAATGAATAAAATATCGTGGATTCTTTGCTTTCCCTACTGCCAATGGTCTAAACTTATTCGATACGTCAAATTTTTAAAAATCCGATGACGGGTTTTTTAGCTCTACATCTGATTTGCTTTGATACCTCCCGAGCATTCCTTGATTTGGTTCTGAAGAAATTAGCATTTTTTTTGTATTTCTAGTGCATTACACTTAAAACCATCGAAACGAGTTCAGTGTGCAATCCGTTTTCGAGAGCTTATTATCTTTAAAAGTTTCTTCGTCTGGGAACCATTTGTATATTGAGAACTTCTAAGGTATTTGATTTTTCTTGCGAACAACTCGAATCGTGGATTTTGGCAATGATGTGCTTCTTGGCGAGGAATGTGACCCATATTCCTTTCTGTAGGTAGTCTACTATATTTAGTAGATACTTTAGTAGATCAAGAAAAGCATTTGGTTATGCGAAATGTTTGTAAATAAAAAATAAATAATTTCGAAACTAAGAAAAATATATTTGTATGTACTGCCCCCGTCTGTGTGAATGTAAAAATTTGTACCATGGAAAAATGCCTGGAGACCAATGCATTTCAGAAAATGTAGAATTTCTGTCATTCTTATCGTGCATGTGAAAAAAAATATAAAGAATCGTTGGTGCTACCGAGTCATCAAAAGTTTAACTCTAAAAATGTCAATTTAAAAAAAAATTCTGTTCAGACTAGGCGGACGTACACTTTAGCTGGATATCGGAATGTACAATTTTAAAATATCTGTTCACACATTAATGGTTCCGGAAAGATAATTAAAAATTATTTCATACGAAAAGCAGTTATCCTTTTTTTTTTTTTGAAAGTTATTAGTTAGAAGCATATTTTTTTTTTCGGTTGAAAAGTAATTACTATCTGAAGACATTGCAGAGCCCGCAGCGTAAACGCAAAAGCGTTAACTATTCATAGAACGGAAAACTTTTTTTTATTTAAAAGGAATTAATGACAGAATACATATGTATGTAGAAATGAATTCAGGCAAATGAGCACGCGATAGGCTCTGACAAATCGTGTTCTTTTAGTCCAATTTTGGACCAATTTTTCAGCGATTGTAGCCTTATTTCATCAATCGCGCGATTTAATTTTGCTTCCAGTGAGACAATTATTGACGAGTTTTTAGCATAGACCAGTGAATAATCACATTCCTCAAGAAAATAATCTGAAGGCTTTACACACTTATAGGGATCAATTTAGACGCCCTTTTCTCGAAATAATTGTCTCACCGAATATTTGTTTCAATAACTGTTTCGGTCACTGTGTAGCCTCATTACGCCATCTTGCTGGAATTACATTTCGTAGAGATAGATTTTATTCAAGTTCAAAAAGAAATTATCAGTGATTATCGTTTTCTATCGTGCTAATGGTTTGTACGGAGTTAAAATGGGTCATGAAATTCACGAATATACCTATGTATATTCTAAAGGTTTGAAAAAAAATGACTATTTGTAGCGCTGCCTGAGCTTTGAACTTAAAATATACTGAATACAAATGTCAACTAAAGCGCGGATATTGACCGATGGCTATAACAAACGCCTTTAAAAGGCATGACGTTCTTAAACAAAAAAAAAAAAAAAAAAACTAAAATTGTCATGGTTGGGAAGCTTAAGCTCTTGCCTTCTTATGCGTGATCTCGTTTTAACCTTTGACAGATTTGTCCTACTTGAGCATTCCGAAATTTAGAACCCTTAGGTTAATACTGGTTTAAGAAGTTGCTTTCTAGTTAAATTTTGCATCAAGAGTCATTAAGATATTGGCGGCCTATGAGTAAAGAACTGCATACCTTATAATTCAGTTATAATCTTCACGTAGATTTTTAAGCAGTTACATACATGAGTATGTATGTACATATAGTGGTGGTCATTGAAATAGAGCCATTCTATGTTACTCATGAAATTATACAAAACCATTGTTTAGGAGACGGAATGAAAAGAAAAACATATTTCAGTTAAACTTAAACATAATAATGTAGTTTATTAAATTCTAAAAAAAATTAACTCATAGAGGAAAAAAATAATCCAAAAATAAGAAAAGAAAAAATTATGAAGAAACCCCTGGTCATTAAAATAGAGCCAGTCAACTTCTTTGTCTGTAAATTGAACATCTTAAAGAATAATATTCAGATCAAAATTAACCTGAACGATCTTCATTAGTACTTGGTTGCGATACCTTTGTTTTTGATTACAGCTTCACAGCGTCTGGGCATTGAGTCAACTACCGATTGACACCGTTGTAGGGATATGGATGACCATTCTTTTTGCACAACGTCCCAAAATTCTTTTACGTTTTTAACGTGATGCTTGCTTACGGATGTCTTGAGTTCCTGCCATAAGTTTTCTATCGGATTTAAGTCCAGTGATTGAGCTGGCTAAAACAAAACTGCCAAGTTATGATCCTCAAAGAATTTTGTTTGCCTTTCTCGAAGTATGTTTTGGATCATTATCTTGCTGAAATGTCCATCTCAAAGGCATGTTATCCTCAGCATAAGGCAGCATCACATTCTCAAGGATATTAACATATTCGTGTTGATCCATATTTTGTTTGATCCAATATATTGAATTCTTTATTTGGAGGACGTCTCACGTACTTTTTGCCATCAGATCCAATTAGATTAATCTTAGTTTCGTCACTCCATAAAATATTTTTCCATTTTTTTTATTCCTTCTGTGCCTGTCTATGGGAGGTGGGAATTGGCAAACTGTAAACGTGCCTTTATATTCCGTTTACTTAGGAGTGGAACCTTCCTCGCAACTTTTCCGTGAAGATTTGACTCCTGTAATCTTCGTCGAATTGTTCGTTCACTTATTTGAAGATCTAGTTCCATTTTAATAGCATGCGGCGACTTAAAAGGGTCTGACTTTGTGGAACGAACAATTCTTCGATCGACTTGGTTTGAAGTTTTTCGTTTTGGGCCTCGATTTTCCACATTTTTCTTTGCTCTCAAAACATTTTCCACCATTTTCTTCGATCGACCGATTATTTCAAGAATTTTTCGTTGCGATTTACCTTCATTTCGCAACGTTAGGATCTGCGCTTGCTCAGTAAAAGTGCAATGAATTCCTCAACCCATATCTACTAAAGATTGATACAAAAATGAAGCAAATTTAAATACCTGAAGTAAATTTTGTAGTTACCCTTTGAAATAACTAACCACGATAATTTTTTTAAAACACTCTGATAAGAAAAAATTCAAACCACTACTGCCTCTATTATTATGACCAAGGAAAACTGACACTTCGACTTAAAAATGCATTTGTTTGTATAAATGAAAGAGAGTCTAACAGTAATTTCTTGTGCATGCACGTGGAAGCAATATAGAGATTTTCTCTGATAGATGGCGACATCATAAACTAAACCGAAATGCGAAAAATATTGGCTTTTCCTAGTAGCAGAGAGATGGCTCTATTTCAATGACCACCACGTATATGTAGGTACATACCTATGAAAAAAAAAATTTCTACCGGCAAACGAATGCAGTCTGACATATTTCAAACATAAATTTGAATTAACGCCCTTACTGCTCCTAATTATACGTTTTCTCATTAGGAGATAGGAATGTTTTTAAAATTAGCGGACATTTTAATTCATTTCTAAACTGGAACTTTTTATCTCAAAAATTGCAACGGGCACACTTGATTGTGTTGTGCGATCGATGCTATTAATTCGAGTTGATAAACGGTAAACGGATAAACGCGTTTTATTTGTCGTTTTAGATCCGAAAAAGTTATTTTCCTTCACAAGGAATGTGTATTGAAAATATTTTTGGATTCTATTAAAAAAAAACAGGGCGCCGTGGCTTAAGTGGTTAGTGCGTTGGATCGCTGAGCGTGGGGTTCGAGGTTCGAATCCCATAGAACACCAACAAGTTTTTCACGGTCCCACCTCTCGCGAATGTCTGACAAACGTCCGAGAGTAATAACTGTCATGAGAAAGCTTCTCAATTTGCCTTTCGGCGGATATGGCTCTGAACTGTAGGTCCCTTCCATTTGTGTGAAAAATATAACACGCACAACATGACTGGTCGCGAAAAGCTAGGCCCTGGACCACATACGGTCTGTTGCGCCAAGAATTTGCATTCAAAAAACTTCAATCATGCTTCAATCCTAATCTCCAAACAAACAATTTTCTTGAGCACCAATATAAGTGTTTTATTGGAAATGACATTATTGTATCATGATTTTACGTGCTGAGTGTTTATTTTTTTATTTTTGTGTCAGAAGGTGGTCTTCGACTTACGGATGCATTAGTGAGAGCCATAGGATTCCGTGTTCTATTTCTGGAACTCTAAAAACAGCATACGTGAACTTGCTCACTGATTTTTTTTTTTTTTTTTGTGAACTATTGCCCATATTGTGTTTAGGAAAAAAAAACTGATAAAATTCGGTTTAATTTGGATAAGTATCAGCGTATGAAATTCAATAATCAAATATCGATTATGTGTGTATGTACGTCGCATCTTATTATGGCACTCGAAACATTAGACAGTGGCTGCCAGCAGAGCAGATTCCGTCAATATTACATAGACTAATTCTATCCTTTGGCACATATAGTTTAAGATAATACGTTGGGAGCTCAAATATACATATGTAAATGTGTTGTATATCATTGAATAAAGAATGATATAATAATAAAAAATAGCAAAAATGATAGCTGTATTTCGGACGAAGTTGGGAGCTTTCTGACAAATGAGCTGAAATGCAAAACACAAAAAATACGTTTTCAATTCGCTCATGGTTTTCGACAGTCAATTAGTAAGAAATATACAGAATTTCAAAGAACTTGTGTTTATTCTGATTAATCTTAACCTTCCGACGACAAGTGGGATTACCCATAACCCCACTTCTTCTGCTATTCACGTAGAAAAAAAAGCCTTGCCGTCGGAAGGTTAAAATAGGTAATTGAGCTTCTTCGCATTTTATTGTTAGCTGAAGAAAAACTATTACAGCAAAGGGTGTCATATGCATAACTTTACGTAGGGTAAACGCAAGAGGAACAAGGGGAAGATATGTCTCATTTGCTGCCTTACGCCACTAGCAAAAGGCATTATTTCTTGAAATGAATACACTCACAAAACTATACTACAAATACGAATACTTGGCGCAACGGACCGAATGTGGTTCAGCGCCTAACTCCTTGCAACTATTCGTGTGTTATATTTTTTCACACAAATGGAAGGGACCTGTAGTTGAGAGCCATATCCGAAAGGCAAATGACAGTTATTACTCTCGGACTTTTATCAAACATTCGCGAGAAGTGGGGCCGTGAAAAATGTTTGGTGTTTTCTGGGATTCGAACGTTGAACCTCCCGCTCAGTGATCCAGCACTCTAACCACTTGGGCCATGGCGCCCACACAAAACTATACTATGTTGTTATAAACGCAAATTATACATAGGGAAGAACTCGATTCCTCAATCTTCGTTTGAATTCTATTGACGCATTATCGTTAGAGTTGAGCCAAGTTAGACAAAGTCACATACTACCTCCAAGTTTTAACTGTCGTCGACCGTGACATTCTTTCCAATACGCAGATGTTGTGTGTCTCTCTTATTTATACATTTTGACAGCTCCCGCTTAAATATTAAGGAACACACTACATAGTGACAGCCCGAACGAATTCCCCTTGCATCCCAGAAAACACTGGCTTGAGCTTTGAGATATTAGAGTTTGCGTTTATATTGTCAGCATTTTTAACTGCATGTATTTACATACATACATACATACATACAGATAAAAGTTAAAACCTTCTAGAGATTTCAAAAGTTGTCAGTTTTTCTCTCCTTATTTACTTCAGGCAAAAATTAGCTGTACCTTTTTAGTTCAAAAGGCTGTTAAATGTTTCCGTTATACTTGTGATTACTCACAAGTACGATGATTTGTCTCATTTCCAGTTCAGATTTAACGAAGTACAGTCCATTTAATTTTGTGAAGCATGGGTCGTCAGTTAACTAGGGAGGAAAAAAAGTGTAATTCACGCCTTTATCTTAAGGGCTATTGCGAAAAGTGTGTTTAAAGTTAAAAATGAATTTCACCAACATCCTCAATATAACTCAATTATAAAATTTATTATTATAAGCAACTTTTCTTCCTTATTACAAAAAAGGATGTTTTGTTATCGAAATTGTTTTCAAAATCAGCCAAAAAAATTTGACCCAAAATATGTACTCAATAATTTACAAAAAGTAGTTATTTTGACTATTTCAAAGGTGGTAACTTTTATCTGGCCACTACGGTATGTATGTATGTATACGTATACATATCTATCATAATTTAACTACAAAAGTCTTTGTTGCGACTTGTTATTCGATATATTCCAATTTTGTACAAAAATTAAAGATTAGTTATCGTTTTTGTGTAACTAAATTTTTTCCATTAGTACTTTCGAGGATAGCGAAGACATCGGTGTAGCAATAGGTTTTGAGCATACATATTTGGTCACAAAATTTTACTAGCAATTTGCTGTGACATACACGTATTCCATAAATTTGGATAAACTGCCTCGTGTGAGTCTCGTAAATGATTATATTTTCCAAAAGATATCGCTGTACGAAAAACTGTTTGTTCTTTTTCACATTGGCAACTTTAAACCAAGGGCTTCCAAGGCCATCAACCAACTTTTCTACGTTGCCTACAAATACTGAAAAGTATTATTTTTTTTTTATTTTATCTCAGGCTTTTCCCTTATAAATATAGGTGAACTTTTAAAAAAACTCGAACTCATTTACTGAATTTAGTCTACCATTTCTGAATAAAGCGAATTTAATAAAAAAAAAAAAAAAACCAAACACACCCTGTATGTACGCTCACAAATAGGCATGCAACTTATTTTGGAAACAAATTTATTGCAAATTTACAGGTCCATCAGAGGAAGCTGATAATAAAAAAACTAAAATATAGTTTGGCTATAAATAAATATAAACGTATAAATAATACAAATCTTCGCCTGTAACTATTTTGTTTGATTCATAGAGAGCAATTATTAGCAACGTGAGAATCTATGGTAGAGCACGAAATTTATTTTGTTTTCCTAATTGATAGCAAATTAAAAATGTTTAGTTCCAGTCGAGGAATTTCGTGCTTATAAACTTATAAACTAAAGCTCTATTGTGCTATAAATAACCGTTTATAAATAATAGTTTACAGCGCGAACAATCGATTTCTAAATGTTGGGTTGTCTTAACATTAACAACAAGATGGCATGAAATGTATTTTAGGTTTGATATTGAAGTCAAAGTAAAAAAACGTTAAGTGCTTTATAAAAACAAAAGGAGAATGGTTTCAAATACCGTGTATTTTCTAACTGGACCGTTGTGTAGTTCAGGCGCTGAGTAATTATTCATAAACGGATCGTCAGTAGTGCATAATCAAAGAATCTTGCGCTTTTTTGCTCAGATCATGTTACCTCATGATACACGGCGCGTATCTAAACAGTTTTAGACTTTTAGACGCGGTATAACAGCAGAACTCACTGAAAGAATATTCTCTGTGATTAAGAAAATTGAATTTAGACGTTTAGGAAAATAGTTGCTGACTTTGCAAAATCAAATCCGATTGCATGGTGAAATAGAAAACAAACGGCCCTAAGTACCCCGAAAAATTTGTGTGCTTAAGGTAACCTTAACACTGAGTTTCCTTTAGATACATATATGATCAATTATTTTGATAAAACCACATTATACCCACACCCACGCAGAAATTCATACGCTCAAAATACCCCAATTCTGGATGGCTTTTGTTAACTCAGCCTATGCGAGGAATCAGTTATTTGGTTGTGGGAAATACACACATATGTATGTATGTTCATACCTACATACATATGTATATATTTACTGCAGTTCTGGGTGAAAGTCCGCAAAGTACAAAGAAAAAGGGAATATTTGTGAACGACGGGGTGTTCTATCTGGTGGACGCAATAAATATTTTTTCGCAAGTGGCAAAAAAGAGATGAAAAGTCAAAAGAGTGTATTCTGAACTTCGTTGTATCTATAACTTTATTTGCATTGTGAATTATGCGATCGATCGAGCATGTATTTACTCCTCTCCAATGTCACTTAATAACGACATTCGACTGTCGGTCTCGTAAACGATCTTTTTTTTCTATTCTACGCGTGAATAGGCAATTACAGAACTTTATGTTTTCATAGATCGAAGTCACCATTTCTTAACAATGATCTTACTACAGGCGTAGAAGGCAATGCAAAAGATCTTTCCTCTCTTTTCGATATTAAGAAAAAATCTAGCACTAATGGTTGTTTGCCCGAAGAGGCGTGTAGGGATAATTTGGTTTTCGTATAGCATTACTTCAGTTTTGCTTGCATCAATATTCAGTCGCTTATCGCCCAAGAACTAACTTTCTTTTAGGCCCCTTTTATGATGTCCCTAATCACAGAGGGAGATCCCTACAACTGTATCATCATTAGTATGCATAGCGTCACTTATAGTGCTTAAATTCTCCTGAAACGCCATAGTGGATATTCTCTTGAGTAGGAAAAACAGAGCAAATTTTCCAAATGCCAAGAAAAAAAAATTACCACCAAATTCACTAAAATGTGAAAACAAATGCACAAATCCATCGTTGTGACCAAGTGATATTGTCGAATTAACAAAGATATTGCTTTATTTTTTTTTTACGGTTTGTATGTCAGCTTTTTAAGTTATTTTGGAATTAAGTATTCTGTGATTAAAGAATAGTCTTGTATCAATAGATCGTTTCTGTTTACAGGAGTACATTTTGTCGCAATCGCATTATTTATTTTTTTTGAACATTGATTCATTAAAATCGAAAATGGTTCGAGGTCAGTTCAACATTTTCCGAAATGCAAATTTTTTGGCCGAGCAAAAACATTTACATTTTATTTTTATCAAATTATTTAATTTATCTGGACATCAATCCATCAAAATGGAACACTTTTCCAGTATAAAGGGTGGACTTTCTGTTCGTTTTTTTTTTTTTTTAAATTCCATGTACATATTTAAATTATTGCTGCTTTATTGAAAAGAGTACACCATATCATTATTTATGGAAAATAATTTCATTGAAATGGATGCAGTAGCTGGCTTGGCAGTAACATATTCTGTAAATTTTGTCGATTGTATGTGGCTCTATCTTGCGGATTGCTCGAAAGTACATAAATTGTTTGTTGATCGTTGGAGTAACAATAGTCTTTAACTGTTCAAATTGCAGCTGACATCTCCAAAACAATGCACTGATAAGACATCATGGCACAGTCATGGCGCAAAACATCGACTATTTGACGGCTGGTTTGGCATGTAGCGCCATCCTGCTGAAACAAAAGTCCGTCCACTTCTCTCTAGCGCACTTCGTTTACCGTTAGGTTGTTGTCAACTTGATCTTCAAAAATTCCACCAATTCGAAATTGAGAGAAAACAGTAAAACTTTGAGGATGTGTTGACTATTCTTCGATTCGTAACGACTCATTTCACCCGAAAAAAATGGTATTGTGGCCAAAATCTATGTATGTATGTCATTTTCCTGCTATATGAAAACCCACACAGAGAGGCGATGAGTTGGACCTTGTAAGCAAATAATCTAAGGTCGTGATTGAATATTCTGCTCACGACTGATGTGTAGTTGTCTAGCGCTGCGACGAGTTGAGGTTCTTGGGTTTTCACGCACACTTGGGGCCACATGAGCAATTCTTCCACCTGTGTGCACATCGGACGAACACGAGAACAAATTTAATTATCCATAAGCATGCTAGTGGCACGAATTTTGCTTGTGGATTTCCTTACAGGAGTCGCTTAAGAGGGCATCATTTCGACGAAAAATTATTTTAAGATTTCGCAGTTTCTGCAACACAGTACTCCTTTAGAAAATAATTTCGGAATATGTCCCAGCCTTGATGAAGCGTAAACCGATCCATTTTCCACCGCGAAGATTTTCAACTACATACATATCTGTCAATATTTGAAGCGCGTTAGTGTTGCCAGCAAAAAACCAGCAGATGGGCTTCGTTTTAGTTTAGTTTCTCCAAAATGTTTTCTTTTTTGGTTGGCCAAGTCTTCATATCATATTGCATTGCTTTAAGGTGCCACCTTGATGCTCTACAAAAACTTCGTATATTACCAGATAAATCCGCCGTGATATTTTTTTTTCAAGTTCTTTCTAAAAATATGAAAAACTTATCGCATTATTAACCAAGAAAACGTCATAAATTAAAAGCCAAATTTTGCCTGTAGATCTATTTTTATTTTTTTTTATTATTTTAAATTATTTATTTACATTGTTTATCTTTAATGCTATTTAAATACGAATTGCATTTATTTAAATCCAACTGCCAATACAATGTATATTAGAAAATCTATCGGCACAAGAAATAGAACCAGCTATTTACTATGGAGATTCAAATGTTAATGTCGGTGATCCATTTAAAATAACGTGTATAATATCAATTTCTGAACCTATTAATTGGGTTAAAGACGGTGAGCCAATAACAAATCATAATTTACGTCATTGGCGAGATGAGCACTCATTTATAACATCGGAAAGTGCTATTGATGGTAAGTACTCAGGAGTATTTAAATAAAATAGCGAATCTGCGTTCAATTATATTATTATATTAGTTTTTAAAAGACAAATAAAAAAAACAAAACAAAAAAAAGACCAAAAAGAATCCGAAAATGAACTTGTTTTCATTGAACGCAGATATTTCAATTGAGTTTAGAGATTTCTTGTCGCTGATCAAATGCTAACATTTATTTTAAAGGTGAAAGACACAAAATTGAAGCCCATATAAGTGTGCGACATGCATTAAAAGCACATCAGGGCAAATATCAGTGTAACTCACTGCACTCAAGCTACCATATGCTCAAGTTGCACGACCCTGAGAATTCATTCACAAGGCTTTATGGTATCGATTCTTCAGATATCTCTATCTCAACTCCATTACCAGAATCTTATATACCAAGCGCTACCGATTTATTTACAGTCAGCAATACAGTTCATCCTGGTATACCATCTCACACATCAGTACCGTCAACTTCCAGTAAAAATAAAAATATTCCATTACAAAAACTAATAACTGTCTACTCTAATGCTACTAATTTTAATAATATGTACACAATATCCGATGAGATACCGTCAATGACCTGGAGAGGAACAACCGACATCGACCGTGAAAATCATCGAAAGGTGTTCGATAAAAATAATATTACTGGTTTTCTGTTAGTACATCCATCTACCTTTCCCGTTAATCCAGAATATGTTCAAATGATCACTGGCAGAACGGTAGAACAACCATCACCAACAGAACCAATATCAACTAGGCAATACTATCCACCGGTGCTGCCTGGACTCACTACATATAATAAGGCTACTACTATTCCCAAGCCAATTTTTAATGGTGAGATTAAAGAAAGAATACTTTTTTCAAACCTCATGTGATTCCATTATTCTTAAATGCAGTTAATATTCAATAGTTTTAAATTTGTCTTTAGCTAAAATTTATTTTAAACATGCCAATTCATCTTCCACGTTTACGACTTCGATATTTTTCAACTAAATGTGTTTTTTTTTTTATTTTTAACTTTGTTTTTAGTAAATTCGTAAGTATTTTACGCTACTTTCTGCTTTCATCACAGCATTTCTATTACTTGTAGAATATTATATCCGTAATATTAAAGAGATCTTTCAATTTACCCACCGTCTTGGCGTTCAAAATTATATTATTTGAAATTTTGTAGCTAGGAAATTAGATTCTTCATCATAAAATCTACTTCAGAAATATTATGTTTTACATTATTTCATGAAGCATACATATGTACAATTATAAAACACATTTGTCATTGTTTTTCCTTACTTAAAAAACCGTTACAAAAATTATTTGTTATTTTCTGTGAAAAGGTTCTTGAGAATTTTAAAATAATTTTTATAATCGCACATCGATTTGTGCCTTCAAAATAATTCTCATATCTTTCTTGGGTGAAAACCCGGTAGTTTTAAGGGAAATGAGTTGGGTAAGAAGTATTTAATAGGCAGATCCATTCTTGTGAATATTTAAAAAAAATACAAAACTAAAAACTTTGATGCCAAATTCAAAACTGCATGGATAACAAAAGCGGGGAAATAAAAATGTTCCATGTTTCCATAGAAACTATGTACATACATGTGAGCAGGGAATTCAAATAGAAACTGCAGAATTTCTAGAAATTAACTTTCTATTTCTATGTACATACATATGTATATCGCAACTTCCTTTTATTTTAAAGTGCAATTTTTAAAAGAAAATCAACGAGGCTACCTTTCGTGAAAACTCCCAAGCACATACGAAGATACATACATATATCAGAAATATGTATCTAACCTTACCATCGTCATTCCTATAATCACCTAGAAATACACGTATACATATTTTGCTCAACAGACCATATGTGGTCCGGGTCAAGCTTCTTGCTTTTCCCACAAATGGAAGGGAACTATGTATGTACATTCTAGAGCCACATCTGCTTTTTATATATTACACTCGGACGTTTTTCAGACATTGCCAGAGGTGGGACTGTGAAAAAACTTCTTGGTGTTTTCTGGGAATCGAATTTCGAACCTCCTGGTCAGTAGTCCAACGCAAACATGCCAATCTAAGCCTTGGGAGCCCATGCGTTGTCATGAAATAAGAGCACTGTTAATCCCTGCCTTTACTTTAATTTAATAGAATCTCTTAAACAGTACAATTTTAAACTTCTTTGGGGTTCGATCACTCCTTTTATGCCATTGTATGAACTTCTGTTTTGACTCAGGGTCGTAATAATGAACCCAATTTTCATCTCAATCAATTTTGTTGATAACTTTTGCTGGGTAGTCGCGACACAGTTCCAAAAACTGCTGAATCATTGATAGCAATAGCAAGCACTGAGATTGTTAATATTAAGTACATTAGATGTATACATAGAACGAAGACAGTGAAGATGTGAAAAGATTCATGATTGTTAACAATACAATTACAATAGATTTTGTAAATTATTTAAGCATCACAGCTTTCATTCAATGCTTGTTATATTCAGATAAAATCATCTGCCTTTAAGTTCAAGCAATATATTTGATGAACTTAGACGCAACGACTTGCTTGAAAATAATTTTTTAACCCTACCTTGGCTCGATTTTAATGGTGGTACCATTTGTATTCTAAACTCCACCAGACAGTGATTGTTTTGACCTGAAAAGGAAAGATTAAGTGCAAAATGTGCAATCGGAAGCTGAACATTTCTAAGCTTTCAGAAAAAATCAATTATTAAAATATATGCATAATAACAAGGAGGCGGCAAATTTTTTTTTTTTCGCAACAATCAACAAATCTTATATTGACTACATAATTGCCGACATAATAGTCCATCTACAATCATATACACTTCATTCGTAGAGATTTTCATGAGAATTATTGCAAACTCTATAATTTTACTCCCCGATAAGTGGGAGTAGAGACAAAGTGTCTTTCAGTTATAGCGCTCGATCTATAAGATTTATGATGTATGATTAAATTTTGAATGACTCTTCCGCATACGAGTAAATCGTGGTGTATTGCAGCAATGACTTGAATGCCGTTCTCGTTGTGACTTATTTATTGCCCAATCTGGGAGAATGCCAGTTCTCAACAGTTCCAGGAACTCCCCCAACATACAGAAAAATTAATTTTTCAGTATGCATTTTGGACAGGCTGCGTCATCGTCCACCGGAATGAGGGAGGAGGTAGCTGTCTGCGGTGAATCAAATAATTACATTACATTTGATACCCAACTGATCCTGTAGCAGATGTGTTCTTTTGATCATGTTTCCTCACGACATTTATGAGCGCTATGCTTTCATTGACTTCATCCTGGTTGTTACACGTTGAATTAATTGTGATGTGAATTAACCTTCTTTCTAAGATCATTACGCCTAGTTGGTTGTAAAGTTTAGTAAAATGATTTATATATTTTTTGGTTCTGTTGGTAACGCTCTTTAAACCTAGATTGTTGTCGCTACAAATATTAGAAGTAAAACAACATATAGCCGGCAATCTAATACTTGGAATTTTTTGTTGAAATGGGCGCATGGTTATAAGTAGGGTTCTACATGTAGATTTTATACCGCAGCTTTGCCTTTCAAGTGTAGAAAATTCGACCGTCCAACAAAAATATCTTTTCTATTTGTGATTTGGGAAGTAAATATGTAGTTTTGTTTTTTATTTTCTTTCTTTTTGTCATATTTGCAGAATTTTACTTTCTAAATCTGATACAAAGAATGTGAATTTTCCAAAATGGAATGTATACTTCATGATCGATCAACAATTCAGAACTGATCTACTGTGCTTTTTTAATTTATGACGTTTTGGATATACTTTTTACTGCTCTTTATCGATATTATAAATGCTCTGTATTCAATTATTCAAACAAGCAGTGCGGATATTCTTTAGCCTAAGTTGAGAGCTTAATTGTTAGTTACAAATCAGATCCAGATTCTTCTGTCCTATCTTACCCTTTTGGCAGTTTTCCAGATAATTGAAAACGTGTACATGTACAAATTTCCAATAAAAACGGGTCGCGTCTTGAGTTGCAGAAACCCGAAGTTTACTCTGATATACAAATAACAATTCGAGTTTGAATCGTTCAAAAACTCGGTGTTCATGTCTCTGAAACGAAATACCTCAATGGCCAAATTATAAATTAATGTGTGTTAAAGCTATTAAGGACAAAATTTAAAAAAAAAAGAATCGTTTATTGGATAGATACATGACTGTAGCCGATATTTATTCAATAAAGCCACTTCGCATCGATTACAGCCTTAATTCGTGACTGGAAACGTGAGCATGCCTGAATTGAATGGTTTCTGTTGATTTTGGCTATCACTTGGACAATGATTTTATTGGTTTTATTTTCAAATATACCCCAATGAGTTCACATTTGGTAAGTTAAGTGGCTATAAGTTATGTGTTTTGTGATCATGGAAATTTATCGCCATCCATTCTTGAATCATCGCGGCTGTTTGGACTTGAATCTTGCTGGAAGACGTATTGTCTTTCTTCACACACATTGTTAATGCACGGCGTGACAATTGCCTCTGGCACCACAATGTATCACTCGGAGACTTCGTAGTAAAGGAAGCATAACATGACCTATTCCAAGTATATCGCATCACATTAGGACATCTGAAGACATTTGTTGTTCCTTCTATTAACCTTCTGTTGTTGGACCTTCTGGATGCTTCAACTAATTGAGAATTCGCCTTCCTCATGCTAGTTTTTCGTTTCCTCCGCCATTAACAGGCCACTTCTAATGTCATTAGGCTTATGTATATCGTAGGTTTTCATTAAGCATACCTCGAATTATACTTCGAAATTGGTGAAACATTTTTGCCAGAAGCCTTCAAATCGACGCGTAGCTAGTGAACAAACAATCGGGCGAGTACTAAAGAAGTGTACTCAGCCGCTAAATGCTAAATGCGGAATATTTTGCCTTTTTCAATATCTTCAGGAGTGCTTGTATGATCTGCTAAAACCTATAAAAGTAGTTGGCATCGTCATAGCAATCTTTGTTTTTTATCCGGTCTTAAACTCTTTCCACTTCATTATATATAAATATAAAATCATCCAAAGTGTTGGAATATTAAAAATTACCAATTTTAATATTTTTTTTAAAATTGTCGAAAAGATAAATAGTGTGGGAAGGGTGGGACGATAGCCTTTCATGAAACACAATAGTTGAAGTCCTGACATACTCTCATTGTAGCTCTTTTGTAAAACTATAACAGCATTCATATTGATTTTTACATTTAAGCATTTGAAATTTATTTTTTGTTTATTTTCCCACTATTAGTTGAATGCCCGTGTTTTAAAATTAAAAAAAATTGAGTGAGATCAAATCACATCATTTCAAATATGTTCCGCTTTTCTGGCGACTTTATTACATATTTAAGTCCGTGTTCACATTAGGTGTTTTTCTTTTTTAAATCTGAGCAGCGCCCTTAACATGAAACTCCTTTTATCAACTATGTACTCGTATACTAATTGGTTTTAATTGCATTATCTTTCGGCCAGAATTATATGCGAAATATGCCGATCTATTTGTAATGAATTATCACTCGACATTTTTTGGACATTTAAAATTTAATCTCAAACTGATATTTTCCAAACAGCAGTTCAGAATACTCGGTAAGTTTATTCCGAGCCTGTTAAACGCTCTCAGATCATGCTCTGACAAAAAAAAAAATGACAAAGCGAGCTCTGCTCCTAAATTAAACAAGAGACACGCCTTTTGTACACACCTTTTTCTGTGATTTAGAGTAATATTGATTGCTGAAGCCTACTTTACGAAATCAATCAAAAGTAATAAATCATTTTCTTTTCCAGAACCTGAATTATTGGTCCCGAACTACGACAATATCGAATATCAATTAAAAGCATTCTCCATCAGGCTTCCACTTGTTCTTAGTTGCAACATAACTAAAGAAGGAGACTATGATCTCATTTGGTAAGAGTAATCATAAGTTTTAGACTAATATGCTAATAAAGTACATTCATACATGTGCACTAGTACACATTCGGTGACAAAAAAAACGCACTCCTTTTCTTTCAACATTATCTCATTAAACTTAATTATAATCGAAATTGTTAATGAAATTTTCACTTTCTTTTCATAAGCACAAAACAAACATAATAATATAGAGAACTTTAAAAAAAATGTGAATCAACTCAGAAATTCTAAATCACTAAAAAAAATGAATTTTTTGTACTTTCTATCCTAATACATGAAACTCGTAGTAGTAAGTGACTATTTCTAAGAAATGAAAACGAAATTTCATTTTAATTAACTAAGTAGAAGCATTATAATTTTAGTATGTCAATCTGGTAGACGGCCTTCAGCCAAACCATATAGACTAAGAAGTTAAGATTGTAAACAATATATTTTTTTTTATGAAATAAATAGTCACTTACTACTACTACAACATGAAACTCGTAAATACGAGTATGGATTCAAACCTCAAATTAAACTATTCATTTCGACGCGCTTAAAATATGAAAACTTTCAATAGTAAACAAAAAAAGAAATAATTTTCTATGGTAAAAAGTTCTCTTTTTGTGCACATTGATTAAAAATTGGTCATTTTGAAGGTCCTCACTATCAACAAAAATGTTTAGTAACATTTCCACTTCAGCAATTATCTTTTTTTTTAAACGCATTTTAAATGTTCTGAAACTCAAACAAAATGGCTCAGTTTGGTATCTACATCAGCTGAGCTGTGCATCGCAATCAGTTTGATGTTTCCAAATTCACACATAATAGAAGCCTCTTACTTACGCTTCAGGACGATTTTTTCATGGGATATCACAATGGATCTTCTTTAGTCTAAGCCACTTGAATCCAAGCTAACCTAAGACCTAAGTAGGCACGATCCATTCCTAGTTTTATTATTAAAAAAAAAAAAACGGTTTTGTATTTAGGTTGTAGGAAATATAAAGAGTGAAATGCAGATTTATGTAACATTTCCATAATTCACTTGTAATGAGAAAGTTTTTCTAGGCCCAGTGGTGTCCTTTATTTCATGTTAAGACAAAATAGGAATTTATGCGTTCATGCTATCGGTATTATTTATTTTTTCCAAATAAGCAACTGACCTGTTTTTCTTCTTTCTTTATAGGGAAAAGAATGGTACGGAGGTTTCGAAAGTAGGCTCTTTACAAGGTCGTTATAAAATAATAAAACCTGAGAGAAAGTTCATCATTGAAAAAACAGATGAAAAAGATGCTGGTACATATAGTTGTAGAGTAAATGATGAAAAAAAAGATTTTAGAGTAACAGGTAAGTCGCAATGCTGATTATAAAATTCACAAAAATGATTTTGAGTCGTTATTTATATTGATTAAAATAAGCGTTTGGAAAAACGTGTTCCAATACAAGTTCATGTCTTGGACTTTAAAGTAAAAATTTCGTCAAGAGCTGAGTTTCTGACCTCAGAACATTTTTGTTATTGATTCGGGTGTAATACCTTTTCCGCGTGTTTCATTTTGTTGATGAAATATTCTGAAGCGTTCCTAGCTACCCGTAATTCTTTATTTTTTTACTATTTTCAGCAAATGTTGTTGTCCGCGTGCCTTCCAATACTGGAGTTGTAGAAGGAGAAAAACTGTCGATCCATTGTGTAGTTGTAGGAACTGACCCAAAGTTGTATTGGGAGACAGGTACATTATAGTAATTATAATATTTTTTATATTACACATTAAATATTTTTTTACATTTTGATTGATACAGGAAACCTTACAATGTACAACTCAACCGGTAGATATGTACTTAAAGAAGATGAAAATAATGTACAAAATGCAGTCTTAACTATGGAAAATGTTAGTTTAGACGACAGAGGAGAATACAAATGCCTTGCCCGTAATATTGTAACCGATTTAAATATCTCCGAAGCTGCCAGTGATGTTACCTACGTCCGCGTCAAGGGTAAGATAAAAAGAAATACATAATATGTACGAGTAGATTCATATAATCCTACATAACTATGATTCCCCTTGTCATTTCTTTCGATCACGATGTTTGATTTATGAATTCATTTCCAAACGTTCTTCGAGAAAAAAGATTTGTAATATATTTCTAGACCGAAAAAAAAATTACTATAACTGCTACCAAAAAACAATTATTGAAAAAAGGAAGATAACGAGAATATCGCAAGCCAACTTCAGGGTGGTCATTAACTGTGTTGTTGATTTGTGTATTGAATAAAAAAAAAATACATTATGCAAAGAATTATGTTGTCTAAGTGTTGACCATTGACTTCTTAGCAATCTTGAAAATGAAGTCACATCCTTTCAAAAAATCTGCAACACTGCTTCAGTTTTACATTCAGGTTATTCTCGAAACAATTCTTAAATGAGTTACAAGGAATAAGATTGATACCATTTACTTTCAATATTTGAACAAGCTATTGTATGCCTTTAACCTTCCTATACCCGCGTGAATAAAAATAACACGTATACCAGCGCACGGTCTCTGGGACCGAAATTCAAGAGCCCGTAATTTCTCTTCTACTTCGAATATTTTTATGAAATTTGTTTTAATCAGTAGAGTGATATATTGTTAACGAAATAAAACAAGTTTATATTAGTTATAGTATTTAACAACACTGCGCTAAATTGCACCGTTACTAAAATATTTGCGAAAAAGTAATTTGACGGTCTCACAGACCAATGCGAGGGTATAGGAAGGTTAAGTGCAAATTGCGTTTCAAAATCCGTCGATAAACTCGATTTCTCGAATGAGTTGATAAGTCTCTGGCGTCCTCACGAAGGGTGCTTAGGACCTGCTAAATGGGTGAGTTCATGATTGTAAAAATACCGTAACTGTGCAGAATTTGCGTTCATAAATGTAAAATGACTGTATTTCCATTGCAGCTGTTTTGTTATCACTTGCGTTCATAAACATGAAATGAGTGCCTTTGTTTTGCAAAATTGTAGCAAATTTTGGTTTGATGCACAGCTGCGAGGATTGCTGCGACATCGATTCTGCAGAATTTGCGTTCATTAATGTTTTCACAATTTACTGAAATAATAGATTTACTATTGTGATAAAAATAAATGGGAAAAGGACAGCATGCTCCCATAAACTCCATGGAGCGTCTAACAACACCCAACCACAGCTATCTGCGTCTGTTCGTTTCCGATAAATAACGAACTAACAAGACAGTTACAGACTTCCTGTATTAATATTGTTTTTAAGCTATGAACACATTAAAAAAACTCAGACCATGTACAAGCAATTAGAGCTTTTCATCTACCACAATTGCATTGCAATCATTCAAATTTAAAAAAAAAAAAAAAACGCTGTTAATTCGTACGATATTGTATAGTTGAATGTAGAGACCTGCATTATTAATAAAATATTAAAATGTTTATTTATTTTTCAGGAAAACTGGCTGCACTGTGGCCTTTTCTGGGAATTTGTGCGGAAGTTTTAATTCTATGCACAATCATTTTGATTTACGAGAAGAGGCGTAACAAGACAGAGCTAGAAGAAAGTGACACTGATCCAAACACTGAACAGTAGGTCACGCATATAAGCAATAAAAACAAAACCTCCAAAAATTGTTTTGATTAAAAAAAAATAATAAAAAAAACCATGAAATAATAACTAGCAGCTACTTATTTATTATTTTTATTGTTGAATTAAAAGATGTTATACATGTATAGTCTATTTTTGAAATATAAAACATTAAGTGCTTAAAGAAAGAACCCTCAAGTTGCCATATTATATTAAATAATAGAATCAGTTCTGTGGTCTTTTGTACTATAATTCTTATTACCACTCTTTATATATTTTCATTCATTATATTTTCAATTTATTCGCCAATAAAGAAAACAAAAGTAACTCCCCACCATCTGCTTAGTTAAAGGTATAAAATCAGTGTTGAATTTTAATGTCATTAAGTGGAGAGTACTTGCTTCTTTGTGAACTCAAATTAATACGCGGATGCACATTCTTATCAGTCCTTTACTCCCAAATGCTGTCGCGTAAGCAATTACATTGGCTAAATGTGTTGAACAGACTTGAAGGACTCCGTACAAAATGTAGCGTAAAGTTTTCGTCGAACCGGAATTTTTTATACTAACATTTGTTAATAATGATTACTGGTGCAGGATTGTAGATATTTGTTTTCTCGTACCTAGTTATGGTATGACTTTGGTTTCGGTTGCACTAAGATATAGTAATATAAACTACTGTATATTTCCTATTGAAAAATCAGTTTTAACATACTGCTTATTGCTTATTGCTTATATTTCATAATCCGTTTCACGATAAGAGATGCCACTGGGCAAACGTTTAATAGCTTTGGTGCAATTTTTTTTCATAATTCTGGATTAATTTTCAGTATCTCATGCATTATAAGGCATAATTCGGTTTTTAACGTACTAAAGTAGTAAGTTTTGAGATTGTTCACAAATGTACTACAACATCACGTATTTTTTAAGGCTTTTTCAAACGCAGAAGCAGTTATTCATGAACGTATGTATAGAACCTTCTGTGATCTGTACGCTCATTTGCATTGCAACTAAAAGTCCCGTCAAATAGAGCGCGTTTTAACGCCGCGTTGTAATACACAGGCATCCATATCCCCCGTCACACAGAGCGCGTTTTCAACGCCTCGTTGAATTCACCGTGTCGTCTCTATGGAATTATTAATTGAAAGTGTAGGAAAATGAAAATCAAAATTCGAATATTTATAATCTATCTGTGTGACGTTCTCTAACGCCGCGTCAGAATAATCTTACCGCCGCGTAAAATAATCTCACCGCGGCGTTAAAAACGCGTTCTGTTTGACGGAGCCTTACGGTTGCAACATGATTTGACGATATGCATTGAGATTTTTTGGTTTTTGCGTGTAAGTTACACGCTGATTCTTCAGCTCTCTTTTGAACATGCACTCCCTTCCCATCCATTTGTAACAACAAGATGAATTTACTTTATAAGAACCAAAAAATTGAACCGAAATTGAAATTCTTTTACTTCATTTGAATCATGTATGTATAATATTGTATTGGCTAACTATATACTCTTTAAAAAACGTCATGTTTAAAACTGTTATCGACATTTGATTTAAGTTGAAAATAATGTTTGGAACAATCCAATTTTATTTTGCATGAGACACACAGTTTGTTTCTTTTTTTTTCTATCGATCCTTATTACTTCTGCTGAAAATAACCCAATAAGGCAGCACTGTCTCTTAGTATTTCCTGAAAGGATTTTAAGAAAAACGTAATTAAAAGAACACATATATAATTTAAATGTACTACAACCTCGCATTCAGCTTTCCCATCATTTAATTCAATAAGAGTTTCAAGCACATTGGCAAGTTCTGTTTTTCGAAGATTAATTTTGCCCTCGTCAGATTGTGTGAGCACATAAAGCGCTGATAGGGCAGTTTCAATCTTAATATCAAAACCAACCACCGGGTCGACAAAATCTGCAATTGTCTGCACAGCACCGTATTCAACAAATTTGTCTGCAAAAAAAAAAAATAATAAAAATAAAAAAAACTTATGGGATGCATGGGGAGGAGTGAATCTTAATTACCCAGCTACCAAACATACTGCAATACCTAAGTGGCTTCACATCACTCATTATCACAGTCAGCACAGTGAGCGGGGACACCAAGAGGATGAAACTAGTTCAAAATATGGCGAAGGGAAATCAGAAGGCTGTCAATAAAGAAATGTAACAAATTTGTTCAGTTCAGATCCTCTAAGAAAAGGTGACTGTGCGCAGGCACGTCGAGCAGATTTTCTCGAGATCATCTGGAAAATTTAAGCGAAGTTTTCTTCAGTGGCGAGTCAGATTTTATCTTAAAATTCTCTTCCTGTCAACAACTGGCTACAGACAAAATCTGAATAAATTGATCGCTATACCAGGATTTTTGTAATTTTTATTTTCGCAGTAGCTGGCATAAGTCGCATTGGATCGAATGATTTTGTATCAAGACGTTGGAGGCAGTTTTTTTTTATAATAAAGGGAAGCAAATCCCGGAGCACTGATACTCATCTCGGTACTACTAGGTAGTGACATTGTATTTTGGTGCAATAGTTCGAGAAACCTAGATTTCATTCGTCGTTTCTCTTTTATGTACTAAGACCGACGTGACTGACTTTCGTACGAATTTTTCTAAATATGCAACTCGGCTATTTCTGGAAGAACTCACCGCAGCATCAATTTTATATTTGAAAGAAAAGTTTCAAGAGAAATATTACTTTCCTACGAATAATCAGGGCATATCATTTACGAAGACGGTAACGAAAATATAAGAAATAATGCTAGAACGTTTGACCGCCTGGATCAGGTAGAATGACTTGCTCAGGCTAGGTTTAGAAGAGTATTCGAGTAGATAACATGTTCGTACTAACAAGTATCACAGGGGCGTACGTGGACAAAGGCTCTAAGGCAATTTTTAATTCAATTTAAAGAGTTGTGTTTTCTATGATATAAGCAATTTACGACTATCGCCAAAAATGATGAACGTCGTACGAAATCTAAATGAGAAAAGCAAGACAACGGTGTGAAATCGAAGGAACGTACCATTATGATTCGAATCGAAAATGGGAATAAAGCAAGCGTTATCTCCTAAGTCCACTTCTCTCACCCTTACTTGATGATCGTTTAGCCTCGCAGATTGATTGTAACGCAGCAACGACTCCAATTATGAGGCAAACTATGACTAACAGGATGCAGGAATACTGTGCCCCTTTGAATTTGAAAACTCAAACTAGTCAAAAATGATGGTTTTTCGTAACTGAACGGCAAGATATCTACTTGTGAGAAGGAAAATGGCGTTATTATAACTACCTTGTCGTTCAAAAAGCATGTGTAAGCAAAACTTAAGAAAACATGTAAACTGAAGATTGCGAATGTAGAAAACGTCAGAAAATTACATAAAAAAGAAAACATTTATTTAAATATCAGCGACTCATTGTGGGAAATCTATTAATATAAGAATGCACAAATCATTCAACGAGAATACATTTGATATGCACATGAATATATTTTCGAGGTCCCCAAATGTAAATAGTTTTTACATCTACATGCTTATTTTGATCCTAAATTGAAATATAGATCGCTTGTTAGAGCGAAAGGTTCTTACATTCTTGTCGAACTCTGCCAATGTCTTCCAGCGAGAACCACACAATACAGTAGAATTTATACAAATTAGTCTGACACTGTCAGCATAAGCATAACGATTGAAGTGGTCAACTCGGAGTAATTTTGTCTACAAAAAGAATCATCTTGGGGCTTTGAAGAAAAAGTATTTGTAATCTGATTTATTGTAGCAATTAGTACAGGCTCGTAGACATTTGGGAATCATGCAGCCAAGTTTATCACCGCCTACAATACATAGACCGACAGTCACGCGCTTCTTTATAAGCAATGATATATGTAGATTCAGCATTAGTTAGAGTAATGGGGTAACCATTTTTAATGTCCATCTAATTTTGAGAAAAGGAAATAATGCACCATCGGATGAATTTAAGTCTTTTATAAAAAAAAAATACCTACATACTTTTACGGCAGCGTGAATAAATATGAGTACAGTCTTAAAATAAATACGCGTATTATTCAACTCTACTTTATAGAAACGTAGAAATCTGTCTAGGAATGTTTTTATAAATATTAATATGTGTACGTACCCCTTACAGCAGTGTATTCTGTTGCTAAAGCTCTTAACAAAAAGCATGATTTTACAAAGACATTGCTGCGCGGACTGTGCAGACACTCCAGTATGCATTCAATCCCACCCATCTCAATAAATTTAGCACTTCCTTCCTCGAAATTCCGAACAATTGTAGATATTGCATGCATAAAACTACTGGCAGCTTCTTCATCTTCTTTTAAGTGTGACATTAAGATCCCTAGTACTTCGTCATCTGAGAAATGCTTCTGACAGAAAGGATTGTTTTGCGATAACTCAGCTATGACATGTGCAGCGCATATTCTTATCTTAGGTTCTTCGTCTTCCAAGCATTCAATTACAATTCTAGATCCGTTGATATTTATGAAATTATTTGCAAAATCAATATTGCCCGCCTGATCCCGAATAATATTCAGCATTTTAATTCTTTCTTCTACGGTGCTAGACCCAGAATCTAAAGTAAGAACTATTTTCTCCAACTCTTCCATTGCATCCACTGTCACGCTCTTTAAAGCATTGCTGAGAAATATCCTCCTCTAAATAAAGTTTTATTATATTGTGCGTATTCAAAAAATGTATTAACTTGCCTCTATTTCCATTTCCTCGCATTTAATATGGTCATGCTCGTAACCTGCTTGTGGCTTTGTATTATCAATAGCAAATTGCAGAATTCCCTAATAATTTATTTTTATAATTTCCTGCTATGGCTATGAATTTAATGAGAAGTAATACATGCCTGCAAACTTTCATAACGTCGATGAGTCCTGTCCAAGTCCATCGTACAGTGTGGAATGATACACTATAAAAATGTAGACCGCGAACTTGTGATTACACAAATCCTATTCGATTTCTACAAGGGTTCTCGTCAGCACACTTTAACTTATGATAACGCTTACTAACGTGGTGTTATTTGATCGAATATGGATTTAAATTTTTTGGAAACAACAAAAAATCTATAAAATACGATTTTGACATAAACGAACCTGTAAAATTTAGGTAGCAATGCTCAACAAAATAATGGAGTTCCGTTTACTTCATCGCTTCAAAAACTGAAATCGATTCTCCAATGCACTTTTGCTGCTAAGCGCTTTTTATAGCTGAACTGAAACACATTATAGTAGAAACACATTGCCACAGCAACAGCACACAGCAACTTTGACAGCCGCCGGGCAAAAACAGCCAACGTGAAGTGAAACAACACAGCACAGCACAACAGCACATAGCGAAAATTGACATCTTAAAACTTACTTGTGTATTTAAAAAGCAAAAAGTGAAATAAAAAAATTGAAATGATTGTGCAGTACGACTTAATGCAAAAATTTTGCTTAAAAGCGTTGCATTTATGTCCTACTCTCGAGTAGTTTACATAATCATTGCTTTACATAATCATTAGTTGCACTTCCTTGAAACAAATAACAAAACAAATTCTTTTGTTTACATTTAAGGTGGCAGACATAAAATATTTTCATGTTGGGAGGTCTGAAAAATGGCGTCGCAAGGTTGGTTGCATTTGAACAGCAACAGCGAACTTAGAACTTAGGTCTAAAGTTGAAGTTGCTGTTGCTGTGCTAATGTGTTCTGTTCCATTGAAAAGCATTGGTTCTAAAATTTTCGCTGTGGCTGTCAAAGTTGCTGTTGCTGTGTCAATGCGTTTCTACTATTAGTACGGCAACAGCAAACAGCATATGACAGATACTGTGATGTGAAACACATGGACACAACAACGCACGCAGCGATATTTAGCATTGCTGCAAGATTGTTAACAAAAGGTAGAATTACGAAGAAAATAATTTCATATGGAAATTTCGCCGGCTTAACTTTGTTAAGACTAAAAAATTGTCGATGCAAAGTTGACCGCAACAGCACAAGGATTTTAGAACTTAGGCATAAAGCCCTGCAGTTGGTTTAATTAATGAAGATGGTACCTTCCGTGCTGACACCAGCCCTCCGTACTATCTAAATCGAATGACAACGAATCTCCTTGTCGAAATCCGAGAATATTTGGAGAATTTCCGAGGTGGTGCTTACAAACTGCACTACACACCGCATGTTTTCAAACGTAATGCGGCATAGTTTTCTCGGGATCCCGAATGCGGTTATCTAAAATTTGACAGACAGTTGGTATGTTTTGACTTGGAAGTTCTTGGTCTGTCCACACAGTACGCTGGAAAGAATCTTTCATACGACATGCAGAGCTGACAATGTTGGGGCGTCCTCCCATACTTTACTAATGAAGTGATGCATGCTCCTAATCAGAGAATCGCCTCCATGTTTAAAAGCTGCGATAGCTATGCTAAAACTACTTTATCGACTAGCTGTGAGATTTCGTTTTCGATTGTACTTCTGATTGATGATTGATAATCAATAGGTGCTGGAAGTGCTCCTTAAATAAACCTTCAATTCCGTCCCCGACTGTGACTTGGCTCGTCTGGGCGGCAATTTTTAAGTCTTCAAAAATTTAAGTTAAATTCAATGTTATGTAATTGTCTTATACAAATGGTCAAATGTGATTACGTTGAAACATTTTTATTTATTGAAAAGAAAAATAGATCGAGAAGTCGTGAAATAGAAATTTTTTGTCCGTTGCTTTTTCAGGACATGATCGTGGTGCCATAGTTAAATAGTTACTGCGTGTAACTGCTGAGCGGGGGTTTCGAATCGTACAAAACGCCAATAAGTTTTGTCACGAAATTATGCGAATGTCTGAATGTCCGAAAGTCAGAACTGTGATGAAAAAGTTCCTAAATTCGACTTACGGATATACCTTAAGCTTTAAAGTGTGGGTTCGTTTATACGAGGGGAAAATATGACAAACACAACACCAATGGTAGCGAAAAGCTAGAACTTGGATAAGCAAACAAATTTTGACTATTGCCTTTGCTTACACTGGAGATGGCTTCGAAGTGACGGTTTTACTCGTAATTGGGTGGCGCGCATACAGCTTTTATAATTTAGGATTTGAGAGTTGGACGAAAAGAAAAATATAATACGCATGAATAATTTAATGAACTCTATGGGGTGGTGTAGCCGCTTATGCGACTTAAGTAGATACTCCGGTAATCAGTCGCTAGAGCCAAACTCTATTTTCACTATTTTGGGCGGTTTTTCATTTAATTCTATTGACGATTTTTAACTAGGATAATTTTGGTAAGGGATATTTTTCGTGGGATATTTAGCTGGTGATATAAAAGTAGTGAACGCAGGCACCTATACCATCGTTTTTGGCTTCTCGTAAACTATTCGTTTCCAACACCTGCATACATATGTATATGTATATGGACACATATTTAAATAAAGACGATATTATTGTCAAGCTGAAATGTTTTGTAAATTTCTTAATGAAAATAAACAGAACAATTTAATACTACTATATCAAAATACTCAGAAAAATGCCCACTAGTTAGCTTTATATGACTTATTTTCACTCAATTATGTTAGTTTTATATGACTTATTTTCACTCAATTATAGCCCCCATAAAAAAATCTTTTTCTGTTAAGAAATTCACCCTGGTGGTATTTCTTGATATACATACTTTGGTCTAAATGTACCTTATCGAGGGCCACATCAACCAACCAACCACCATTGCTCACCTCATCACCAAGTATAATTCATAATTGTTGTAATACTATTACTTTATCACATACTTGAAGTATAATTATAATATATACTCGCCCATCTCAATTCAATCAAAAAAGAGCGTCGAAATAAAACTTTATATTTTTTTGCCTCCATTCTTTAATTTATAAATACATTTATTTTTTTTTTATAATAACTTGCAATATAATAATTGAATTTCATATAAGTTTCTCCGTTTTTTCATAGTATGAAAATTAGTTTTCTTTAATTTCAGAAAGTTTATACAATATGTGTGGTTTTAGTAATATGAATAGATACATTTTGTCTTATTTAAAAATCAGTCTCCATAATCACTAATATTATTATAAATGTAAAATAGATATAATTTGTATTGTTTTAATGATCATTTCTGAAACTTTTTCCTTTTTTAAGGAGTGCATTCCAGACCTGCTTTTTGTTTTCTACTAAAACAAAACTTAAGGTGTGGATGGACATGGTGCCGAGCATTGTAAAGATTTTCTCATTGATCTATATATTTCAAATAATTTGCAATCGATCTACTAATCTGTGTATTAAAAGTAATTGGCTTCTTAAGCCACTTTACTCAGACCAACAAAAAAAATTAGAGTTGTAATGTTAAAAATGATCACTTGAGCGTAAAACGAATACGAAAATAACGTTTTCCTTGTTTTCTTTTTTTTAAAACTACCTGTATTCCATTTCCCCTCAGCTTTTTACAACATGTAAAAGCAGAATACTGCAAAACTTCTTAGATTCATTAAAGCATAATGTAAATAAAGCAAATCTATTTTATTTACAAAATTTAGTAAAATCGTGTTTTAAATTAGGTGATTTTTTTTAAACAATTAATAGTTCTTATGAAGTTTCTCTTCTGAACGATAATTGAACTAGTTTCTTTCATATTCTTCTTAATCGCTACTAATCGCTAAATAATAGTAAAGTTTTTAAGGTTTCATTGTTTCATTGCCCGTTTGAGATATTTTTTCATAAATTCACAACTTAGAAAAAACATAAGGTGTAGGCGCAGCTTAACTAGTTTCCAACTTGACATCTGGGACTGTAATGTTCCTCTTACAAGAGTCAGAAGTGATTATTTCTGTGTTCTGTTTCATTTGAAGGGTGAAACTGAATTTCAGCAATTACAGCAGGTTTACTTAAAACTCCCAATTATCTAGGGAATTTTGTATGCAAAGTTCAAGAATGGGTAAACATTTTGTCCCGACTGAAAGGTTTTCACGATTAGAAAGTGTTCCGTCGTCATTCAACTCTATTCCTATGTGTGGACACGTGAAATAATCGTTGCCTTTGTTACGCTGTGTTCTACTAAATTAATTTATTTAATAATGACTCAATCACTTAATAGATTTGGATGATGATTTTCTATCACATTAATACTGTGTCACCGGAAAGGTGAGGATTATAGAAATATGCACAAAGAGAAAGATATGTTTTGTATGTCATGAATTTTTGATTAACTATTTTCAAATACGTACAAGGTTTTCAAATCCGCCGTTGGTTCGAAAATATATCTTTTATGTAGAAATTTTTGAATGTTTGAATTCTACATATGTATGTATCTACTGCAGACATGAAATTAAAAATATTTAATGCAAACGATATTTGAACTATTTAGTCAGCTATTGTCCGTTAAAAATGTCTATGAAATAAAGATAGCGATTAGTAGGGATATCTGCAATTACAAATTGCTTCAATAACGATATTTTAAATCAACTTATATATTAATAAACTAAACCAAAAGCTTACAGTCATATTAAATGCAAATTTACAGATGATGTATCATATGATTAAAACCTAGTTATCAAGAATGAAATATTTGAAGTACGATGATTATCGTTTACGTTAAATATGTTGGCGAAGCGATCAATTAAAATAAGTCTTATATACAGTGGAAACACGATTTAACGGGATTACATTTTACCGGAAACTTTAAAATTTAGATTTAAATAACTTTATTTAAAATACTTGCCCACTATAAACAAACATTTTAAATTTTTCGGTAATCTCGGTTAATCGAGTTTCTTTTGTAATTAAAAATTAAATTGATAGTAAAAAATAAGATTCTTACTATCGTTATCGTTAAATTCTTAAAACTTAATTTTATAGAAACTTTTGTTGACACATCGTTATATCCAAATCATTTTTTAATTAAATAAAGTCAACAGATCACCGAATAATTTTTTTTTAAGAAAAATATAATATTCGTTTGCATTCCGTAATATTCCAGAGTTAAATTTATAAAACGTAATTTTTTAAATGAATTAGGGAATACGTAATAAATTACATAGCAATATATAATTTTTTTTTTTATTGTAAAAATTTAGGAATTATTCAAATCTATTTTTTGAGGGTTCACTTTAAATACTTGTAAGTATGTAGGTACGTTTGTATAATAGTATTTTTTTTTTATATAAAATTTCAAATATCTTATGCAGCCGGAGAAATTGAATGGTAGCACGTCTACATGCCATTTGATTATAATATGTATTTATACAGGCATATTATGTATTATTAAGCAAAATTAAAGGAATACATTTACTCTGGTTATTTACTTATCGATGTCTACGGTAATTTATTTAAGCAGATGTTCGTTTCGGAGAAATATTTTTAGTTTTTAATTCTTCGCAGACTATCCAGCTGAGTTACGAGACTTCCTTCATCGGAGATATATCGTTTTCGTTTTTTTGATCCGGTCTGTAAAAAATTATAATAGGACCTGATAAATAAATGATGTAACATTGTATGTATATGTATAAATTCAGATATTTTAAGAACAGATTGTGATATCAAAATCAAATTATTTAACGATACAAATTCGAAAATTGATGATTTTTCTTAAAGTTTTAGATCGAAAAGCTTGAAAAAACATTAATGAATTATGACATTATACTTAAAATAAAAATAGATGTTTAGATTGTACTCAAAGAGCTCTTTTCAAAGATGTGTCACATGCCTGTGTACAAGGAAACAATAATTTACTACGTTCTACTGTTCCTAACGTCGCGTTGGTTCCTTTTCAGCGAAACTTTTAATTTATTCAACCGACTATGGGTGCATTGTTTTATTAAAGGGATTGAGAAGTCATCTATTCTCGTAGATCGATGGCTAGTTATTTTGGAGTCATCCTGGAACCTAAATTGGAGATTAAATATAGATCAGTGGGGAAGGAAAGCATAGCTTTCAATGTCTGTAGCAAAGCCTTTGGCAAAAAATGGGTTTTTTACTAACCCCATGGATGTACACTGCCACTTCTAGCTTTGGATCTTCATATTTAAAACAAAACAGCATGCTCAGAGAAACTGGGTGCTAAACAGCGAAACACCACGGTCATAGCAATATCCTGGATAGGCAATACAGAGAGATAACATTACTTACAAAATTAAATCCACAAAGCATTTTGATGCACAATACTCTACAGGCGCGAAATGAAAAGGTGGCTAACGACATCGACTTTCTGATGGTTCTAGTCTGATAGTTCAAAGATGGACTATGGGGTCAGTGCACGTGTGTTTTCAGAATAACTAAGCATCATTAAGCATCTAAAAATCTAGGCGAATTTAGAGACATCTTCAGCAATCATGTCATGTGAGATGTGACTACGGCACTCTAGTGCTAAGCGGGGTTCTTTTTAACTGACATTTCTAATTATCTACCTACATATGTACATATGAGGTCATATTTACAATTTCAAATTTAAAAAAGCTGTTGACAGCTATCGGTCAAACTTGTTCTCTGTTAGAGCAAAAAAATTGTTCTCAGCGAAAAGGTACCTGAATACAGCACAACTCTTAAATTCTGTTGCATAATACATACATAGGAGTACTTATTGAACTCAAAAATAGCGTCAGACGTAAGGCTTGTGTTACGTCCAACTTTTATACACAAATTTTCGGATTTTTTTCAAATTTGTCATGATACGGTCCACTTACGTATATATTTGATTATCTAAAATCTGTAGTCGCTGACATAATATTTAAGATCCCAAAGATTCTATTTTTAGTGTTCCCGACACAGGATTCGACAGTTATCCAGCTGTCACAGCTGTATCAATGGTAGCCTGTGAACCGTATGACATAAAAAGCTGAGTTGTTTCTAAATGTAGTATACCATAAATAATGAATAAAAGACATTTAAAAAAAATAAAAATTGGGGGAGGAGGAGGTGGCTTTGTGACACAACAACCCATGTTTCTCCTCGTTATGTGAAAAATCAAATAAAACCCTGCGAATATTTCAGTACGTGATATTTTTTTACAAGGATATGTCTATGCAATACCTATGACCAGTACATGAAAAAATTAATTTTCTGTTTAACTTACCTTTTTCAATTCTTGTTCAATGCTAATCATTTGCTTGATAGTGTCATAAATGCTCTGTTCTATCCCCATCGAACTTTTACTGTGTTCTTTAATGTTATTGAAGTGATTTTCGTTTTGTTCGTTCAATGACAATGCTGGTTTTGTCGATGAGCCTTCTGGGGAGTACTTTTCTTTTTGTCCAAACGTTTTTAATACACTTGATGGAGACTTTGTACTCATCGCATTCAATTTTAAAGGTAGCTTGTTATGAGAATTTTCTTGATCTTTGCTGGTTGCAACCAATTTTCGTTTCTGAATCATGAAGTCAGACATAAATTTGTCATTGCTTCGGGGTCGAGTTTTCTCTGGTAATAAGCTTCTTTTTCGATCCCAATTTATCCAGGATCCGTCGTCATAATCAAAAGAACTATAATCATCTTCATGTTCCTTTAGTTGCGGTAAACTTGATTCTGATGTTTCTTGATGTTTCCAGTTATTTAAATGTGAGTGTTCCCCTTGTTTCGTTTTAACGCGATACCTTTTGTTATAATCGTCTTCCTCATTATCTGATTCCTGTTTAGTTAAGGACTTGAGTTCCTCAACATCTTCATCATTAGGTGATCCATTTAATGCTGCTGTCTGATGATGATTAGCATTTGTTGTAGGGCTATTCGCTAAAGATGACATTTCAGCATCCCAATACTTCTGCAAGTCGAAGTTATCCTCACCTTTCGGCTCAAATTGATAATCATCCGGGTTAACTCCAATTTCGGAGAAATAATCATCGTCCATAGGATGCTCTTCCTCATCTTCAATATCTTCATCTAGCTGTTCTCTTTCGTGTTGATGAAGCTGCTCTACTCGTTGATGTTTCTCTTTCTGTCGATTATAATCCATCATATTTCGTAAGAAATTATTGGTGTACGTATCATGTTGGATTTCACTGGGTTCTATATAATATTCTTCTTCATAATCATCACCACTAAGTATATCGGATTGACGTTCTTGTTCATTCTCTTGAAGAATTTCCTCATGAAGATCATCAAGAGGATTCGAAACTGGTTCTCTATCATTGTAGTAATTGTAACTTGGCCCCGAAGAATAGTAGTAGGCTTTAGGTTTATATTCTCCCCGGTATGTTGGCATACCATATGAATGGTATTCATGGTGTGGATAGTAATAGTATCCATTATTCATTAGATATCCATTTTCGTAGACTGGTTGTCTCAAAATATGTTGAGTCTACAAGATTTAATCAAATGTACATGATGCTGATTATAAAATTGATTGATATGAATTACCATTTCTGTTCTAGGTGAAGAACCTCGATGATACCTTTTTGTTCCAAAGATTGGATACGATAGGGAATTTGTGCTTCCCATCGTGATCCAAATAGTAACGAACATTACAAGAAATTTCATTCTGCTCAGAGCTTGGGTAACACTGCAAATATAATAAATTAAAATATATAAATAAATGGATATGGAAGTATTGATAAGGATTCAACTATTAAAATAAATAAGTACTACAACCTTCACATTTGGAATCTTTTGGAAGGCATTGTAAGCGGTCTCCATTAAGAATTTTCGTTTTAAATTTCGCCGTATTTTTGATCTTTCAAGTATAAAGTTGTTATTCCTTGACAGTTTTCAAATAAAAATTATACGGTTCAAGAAAATAGAATGATATACACGTATGCAATGTGTTGAAAATTTCACAGAGGCATTTCATAAATCTCGTAAATTTTTCGGCCGAAAAAGTACTTTCTCGCCCTGCTATTGTGAACGGTATCAAAGAATTTGAATCAAGCGGAAAGATTGGTAATGTGAAGACTGTACTCATAAGGCCAGATCAGTCAAAAACTGTGACTGTGTGCTGTGACTGAGTGTCGCTGAAAATCCACATTTGTACATTAAAAAACATTCGCAGCAATTAGGCACATCCCAAACCAGCTTACACGGCATTTTGCAAAAAGATCTTGGAATGCATGTTTACAAACTTCAACGGACGGACCATCGATAACTCCTGTTCGCTGATTAAGTGTTAGGAATGCAGGCAGATGAACTTAGTTTTTTTTTTTTTGAGAAAATAATCATGAGAGATGAGGCTTATTCCCATCTGCAAGGCTTCATTAGTAAGCAGAACTATACAATCGCAATCACAATTGCGAACTCCACCAACAATAAGTGACAATTTAGTGTAATATTTGAGCTCGGGGCATCATCACAGTCAATGGATTGCGAAATTTTCCTGGGCGCTTAATTTTGCGTTTCGGAAACTTCCATAAGTCGCCTAGATCGTACGATTTAACACCGTTAGACTTTTTTGTTTGGGGATACGTTAAGGATAAGGTCTACGCCGATAATCCACAAACAACCCAAGCGCACAATGATAATATCAGAGGAGTTATTCGTGAAATAGAGCCGCAATTGTTCGAAAACATCATCCAAAGTTTCCTCGAAAGGATCATTTCCAAGGAAAGCTGAGGTGAAAAGTTATCAGTTAGTCTATATTTTTAAATGGAATGAAAATTTCCACTTTTATTTCGAAAAAAAAAATATTATTTTGCTGATTTAAAATGGAAAGCCCTTTATAAAATCCAAAAATAAGTTTTCATTCTAACAGCAGAGATACCACTCAACTTTGCTACCTTAAAAAAATATATCAGGAGAACGTCTCTGTTTCAAAAGATTTTATTCCTTTTTATGACAGAGAGACTAGCCAAAAAACTTCTCCCGAATTTCTTCCCGTCTTAGAAACCATAATATTTAGGAAGTGAACCTTAATTTTGTGGGGGTTGTTTTACCTTTTAAAATGAGGGTCTGGATCTGATTGGCTCGCTGCAAGAATCAGCACTCAGTATCCCATACCATTTAATAACAAGGATATTTTGCTTTTTTCACAGAGTTTAATTTTTTTTTTATTTTTAACATTAGTAGAAAAATGAGCAACTGATTTCAAACACGGTCCTTTTTTCGATTTAAGGAAATAATTAAGTTCTTTAATTTAAGCTTTTTTTATGACTAACTTTCTCTTTTTAGAGTTTTGATTGAATGAAAATTTATCAAAGTAAGGTTTGTCTATTCGTCAACATTTCTGAAAAGTATGCCTATTAATGATAGTGCTCCTCTGGTTTCATGCACGTCTACGTTATATACGTCAGGATAGAGTTTAATTGTTTTATAACTACATGTAGCACATACGTATGTATATTAAAGTAATAGAAAATAATACATAGTAATATAAGTTTTAATACTTTAAGCTAGACTGGCAAAATTCATGACTAAAATAAAAGTTGTGACTGCTTAAATTATTTAAATGATTAAATATCTATATAGTTAAAATTTATAGTTTCACATACCTACGATATTTGTCCCGATGCTTAACGTGCTTCCAATTTAATCCCGTACTAGTAGATCTATACTTTCACAAGCAATTAGGAAGAAAAAAGATATCCTTGGTATTATCAGTGAGTTAAACGTCACACATGGGTTTTGTGTTTGGAAGGTGGTATTGAGCTCTGTAGATTTTTGCTGTTGCGTCGAGATTACTTCACGAAACTAGTAAATAAAAAAGCAGAAAACAATTTATTATTCAATAATTTTTCAATAAATTTTTGGTGAACTTAATTCTACTTATGGCGGGATTAAAGTAATCAAATAAAAGTATGATACGTAAAGTTGGTATCAATTTAGACACTCTTAAATTTATTTTCATGTCTGGAAAAATATCTTAAAGAGACATATTTAACATTTCATATCATATCTACTTAATTTCTGACTAAAAAGATAATGCGTAGTTACTTTAATGCCATCTGCTTTTAACAGGGATTTATTTTTGCAATGATATCTAAAGTGTTCCTATCTGAGCGATTTTCCCAGAAATATAAATTATAGCGTGGATTTATTTCGTTGAATAAAAACGCTGTATTGCTACATTGCACAGATGTGCACTGAAATCTTAGTAAATCACATGAAAATCAAATGAGTTAGAGAGTCCTCGAGGTATGATAATTTTGGTTGTAGATGAGAGGATAAATTTAAGAAACACGCAATTTTTTGATTTAATATCCTATTCTGTCCGAACCAAGAAAGTGCATTGAAAAGATCGCGACTCGACTGGGAAAACAAACTCAGAAGTTTACAGATTACAAGGTCTTCAAAAAATACGTTCAATTCAGCTTCGACATCTGCATTCATTTGAAAATCTCCATTTGATTGCAGTAGTAATCGGAGTTTATTGTGCGTCCCCTGACTTCAGTCCCAAAAAAAAAAAAAAAAAACGATGCCACGCCGATAATTCAACCTAAATTTTCTTTTGGGATGGTGATCCAAATGTTCTCCATTCTTTTGATTGCTGTTTGATATCAGGGGTAAAGTGATGAACCCCTTTCTCACCTGCGATGACAAATGTGATCATCTGTATAAGTTTGAAACAGTTCCAAACACTCGCAAGACATGGTTAGTCGATTACGTTTATCTTCAATTGAAAATAGTTTCATAGCCCGGCTTGCAGAAAGTTTGAAGAACTCAAGTTTGTTTTGAATGATGATTTGAGCCCGTTCAAACGAGGTGCCAAAGATCCCAGCTACCTCTCTTATCTTCAATTTGCGGCGGACTCCCATGATAAGTTCATAAATTTTTTCAATGCTTTATCGTCTATGTTTGAATTCGGCTACCCACTTTTTGTTGGGACAAATTCCCCTAAAGTTACCACTCATGGATCTGCTTTGGAGTTAAATTTTAACAGTTACTTTATACTCGTAACAGTATGTTGTTAAATATTTACTTTGCCTCACTTAAGCAGGTATATGAAGCGAATCGAATGTAACACTAAAATAGAACTTCATAAAGTGAAGTTGGAAAATAGAAGTTCTCCCCTTTTAGAATGAAAACTATTTCTGTGATAGGTCAATTCACACATTAACTTCTAGCAAGTTCTACAGAACTTGTCAATGCGCATTGTCACCGCAATGCTTTCCAACAATTGGGTGGCATATGGGGTAATAGCCAGTAGTGTGGATCTCTATTTTTGATTTAATAATTTTCTTGGACTCAAATTAAACCTCCACGGTGTCACGGTGCACACTTAGATAATTTTATCTTTCACTAATGATTTTAAAACTTTCTCTCCTCTCCCACCCACTTTATTTTGCTACTACTTAGGTATTTACCAAATACATTAGGGCGTATGTAAGCCGCTTGCAGTCAATTAATTAATAGGACATTAATTGAAAGAAACTGAAGTTTAGTCTGTCTACATCCAGCAGAGTCATGTTATCGAAAATTTAGTGCAATCATCAAAGGAATTCTTAACCGCAGAAATTCATCTCATTCCCCTGAATTGCAGTGTGATTTTAGACCCAGACAAGACTCAATAATTTCATTCTTTCAAAAAAATTCTAAAAAATGTTTAGGTCTTGCACTTATAAGTGGGTTGCAAGAAGTTGAACGTTGCAAAGCTATGGTAAAAACCTATCAGTAAACAAATTTTCCAATTCCTACTCTCACCTCCATGATTAGTGCCTCATTGAAATCCGAGCAACCCTGACGAAAATGGAGTAGTCATCCTGTATCAGAAGCAGGGTGAGGGCTAACGAGAGAAGGAGTTTTGACCAGGCTTGTTTTAAAGAAGTTGCATTCTTTTAAGGCTTTTTTTATGTATATAGGGGTAGGTAAAATTATACATATGGATTGAGAGGGTTTATATTCTGTATATCAATGGTGGCGCCCGTATACTAGCAGTGGAGTTACTTGGCGTCAGTTGACAACAAAAACTAGATAAAAAACCCATATCAGGAGAAAGTCAAAAAAGAAAAAGAGGTAAATGCTATGGCGTTCCCTCAAGCGATGATAAATAAAAAAGAGCGCATTCATGAAGAATAATCAATAAAAGAGAAGATTGAAATTTGGTATCTGGAATATCAGCATGTATTGCAGAAAACAAATGTGCCAGAGGAGAAGCACGAGAAATTGGTCACGGCAGAAGATCAGGAGGACCGCAGAAGGACCAACAGACCACTTCTGCTGAGAAGCTTTGCTAATGTACATTGCACATTGCATTGGGCAGCAAAGATAGCAATGATAGGGATGAGTACTTTCCTGGGTATATTGTTAAATAAAACCTAGACATTTTTAATGTGGGTGTGGGCACATCAACTTCTTAATATTATTCTATGCGGCCCGAGTATGATAAATTGGGTAACAGGCTGGGGGGTTTCTGATAAGCGTTCAATGTCAGATCACTGAACTATTTCGTTCAACAGTGAATGGCTCAGCGGTGCAACTGCCACCAGAAAAAAACCCTCGCACCACTGACTTTGAGATGTATTGAACCACTTTAGAATTGAATTTGAGCGGTGTGAAAAGAAACAAAATGGGTAAATGACTATTTAGTACTAGAACATAATCTGGAGGAGGTTAAAAGGACTATAACGTAAGCATATGAACCTGGCTGCCTTCTTAGCAAAATAAGATAAAAGGACCACGTACGGAGCAATAGCTTGGAAAAGTATAAAGGCTAGCTTGCGTCTGTATAACAGGGGCCATGAGAACTTGTCCCACAGCAGCGCTGGAAGAGATATTTTGACCCACCCCTCTACATTTAGTGGTAGAAAGGAAAGAAACCATACTGAGGATAATCGAAGAAAGTGTCAGATAAGGAAAATGCATAGCGCACAGCCAGTGAGAAATACTTTCCAAATCTGTCCCGATTTTGGACTGGCTGAGGAATGTTATGGTCAAGAGATACTACTTCAAAAGAAAATTCTACTGGAAGCTGAGCAGCAAAAGAGAATGGAGCAAAATACCATGAAGTGGTACACGGACGGATCCAAAGCATACGCAAGATTTGGAGCAGGTGTATGTGAATCCACAACCAAGCATTCGGAACGCATTGCAAAATAGCCAAGCAGATGTTTAAGCGATCGAACAGAAAGTATCGCGGATAAAACATCGCGATACTGTTGGATAGTCATCAGGGCGTTCATGAAATCAGGTCTACAATGGTTTCTTTCCAAAATAAGCCAACTAAGAGAGAATCTCTGAGTCATCCTCTACTAGGTATAAGGCCACGTAGAAGTAGAGCGAAATAAGGCCGCTGGCGAACTAGCAAGAAAAAGTTCCGAGATCCATTTTACATTGACAAAAACCGTCTGCGCATCCTTACAGGCTTCCTAACGGGTCGCTGTAGACTCAAAGAACACCTCAAGAAACTACGTATAAAGCAACGTGGAACCCCAGGAACTCCAAGGCACCTTCTTAAGGAGTGTGGTATCAGGGTGGTATGTCATGCACTTCACTCAGAAAGCACTTCCAACTAGGGAGATCTTTTGTGCTATTCCCTTTTATTTGTTAATTCTTATTGCCTGCTAACCGAAGTTTAGTTTATTAATGATACTTAAGATTGTTTGAAGAAAAGGTCACATCAGACGATGATATTATGCCTTTAATAAAGTGCTTGAGCCTAAGGCGAGCTATGACAGGACATTCACACAGTATATGTTGGGCTCTTTCAGTGTCGTCAAGACAGAGTCGACACTTGTCTGATTGGATGCGACCCATTTTCTTGAGATGATAGTTGAAACAACATCAGTAAGGAATTCAGTTAAGACCTTAAACTTATCTATCATTACTAAAATGCCTCTAAATCTGTTCTTTAAGAAAGGTGCTGTTAGTAGAGTATATCAACAACTAGAGCTCCAAATCGGAGGAGCACAATAGATCTACAAGGTCACAGCGCGTTTACACCACTAAAATCAATCTGCAAGATCAGGCCAAGAAAAATCGGCCCAAAGAAATTAAGATTTAAAGCCAGGAAGAAGAAATGAAGAATGACTATCTTTAAAGTAAGTAAAAAGTTAAGTGCAGTTTGCACGTCACTACAGACACAGACACTTCCATTAGGATTGCTTAAATCTCCGTTTAGCAGACAGACTTATGAGTAAGTTAACCTAACAAGAAATGGGATCCAATGTTCTCGCACTCCACGAAGACTTAAACACTGTATCACGCCTCCCTGTTCCATTTCCCTCCTCTTCCATTCCTTTTCAGGTCCATGTTCTGACCAGAGCCAGCCCGGTAGCATTGCGTCAGCGGTCAATATCCACAGTTTTATTGCTGATATTCTATGAATTTTCGAATTCAATTTCACGAAATCCTTGTACTATTTACGTGCCCAACATCATCTTGGTTCTTAGCAATTTTAAATTCTTTTATTATTTCTCTGAATTATTCTCTTAAAGTTTGAAACTTTTTTTATTTAATTAGTGCCCAACAATGTTTCAAAATAGAACGAAGTACCTCTACAATCTAGTTCTTGTTGCTTAATTAAGTAAAATTGTTATTTAATCTCTTTGAACGTGTTCGTACTATTCATATGGCCTTTATTTGTCTATATTATAAACTGTTAAAATTAGTATACCCTAGTGGAATAGAGTGGTATAAAGAAAGTGTTCGTATGAATACTCGTCCATATGTGAATATCTTTTATCTACTATCCATATAAAAGAGAAATGATTGTAAACCATAGACCCGGTTTTGATGCAATTTTCATCAATTGCAGATAATAATTCAGTGATAGTATACGTATATATAAGCAAACTGTTTTTGGAATAGAGCTGCTAAGCAAAAAAAGGTGTGTAACACGTGCAAGTTTCGAAGTCGCCGATCGAGAAAAAAAAAGCCATTTATACTGAACGAGTCAATCCGGGAGGAGATCAACTAGAATGAGAAGATCCATAAATTGGACTAATGTGTTATCTTTCTACATTTTTAAATAAGGCAGCTTAAGTTATAGCAAACTTCTTTTATTTCTGCCAAATCCTGGGATACCCGCAGATGAATTCTGGTGACTCAAATTCCAAACAATAATATACTCGTACTTATATCAAAGTACAAAAGTTAATCCGGCTCAAGAAAGTGCAAATTACTGCACCACTTCGCTACTCCCTTGACCCCCTGTAGTGTGAAATAAAAGTAAATAATAATAATAATAATAAAAATCGAATTAGTTACCATACGTTATAGATTATTGTCTAAAAAATTTAGTTAGTATCCTATTATTTATATCGACATGTAAGACGTAATTAAAGATTAAAGAAAAGTGTCAAAAATTACGGGTGTAAAACATTTTTAGAAAACTAGCCATATTCTAAAATTAAAAAAGAGTGACGCATTACAAAGCAACATATGTATTTGCTCTCGACTCTTAATTGAAATCCTGGGGTTGCAGCGGGTTTTTTTTTCTATTACACCCACACAAATGTAGGTACTGACGCTTCCCAGTGCACACTTGTGCTAGAATCATCGAACAAAGCTGATATAGAATGAAGTTGAACTCTTCGGGGACCTTTTGCTATGACGCACGCATTTTTGTCCTTTTGAATGGTTAAATGGAAACAATTTTATATGCTTCTTGTGTCAATAAAAAAGTATAACCGATATTTTTGATCAAGATAATGTATCTACATATTTTTAATTCATGACTGTATGGTGTACAGAGACTTCATTGATTGACGTATTTTTAACTAAGTATAATATTGCCAAATGGGAAGCTTATGTATGTATATCTTAGCTTACGAAAACTTTGGCCCAGTGTAGGAGTATTTTTTTATTTACAACGCCTTAAAGGATTATATAAATTCTTTAAATGTCATGAATACATGCAAGATATCGTCCTATTTTCCAACAGGTACTTTTTTAGAAAACCGAACTATGTAAGTATACTCAAGTTCCACACAAACACTTTCATAATAAGTTTCTATTTTTAGTTCACTCGTCGTTTTTTTTTTTACCTACCAACTTAATGCCGGTTATGCTCAAATAATTGTTCACCAATAAATTAGCAACATTTGTCTTAATTTTATGTTAAACTTTTTTAATTGTTAATAAAATGAATACACTTTTAGTTGAATTTTTAACAATTATTGCTTATTGACACACTTGAATAAGTTTAATTTTAAATCGACTCGTTTGAATTTGTTAATAGAAAATTTATACAGAAATTTTTGTATTTTCTTTTAAACAATATATGTAGTATATTTGTGAATTATTAAATTTAATTTCTGTTCTCAGAGACATGAACTTTGAAAGACTCGCACTGAATAACATCGTTTGCATGGCGAGACATCCTTTTATAGACTTTCCTCAAAACCTCGATGTGGGAATTTTCATTCATCCCGTTAGATTCTCGCCGATATACATACCTATTTACAGGGTATGCATTTATAAAAGTCGCCAACACGTTTTGAATGAAACACCCGCAAACGTCCCCATTCACTTCTTGCGACACTCTTCCGTGTAGTGAATGTACATATGTATCTATCTCAAGTTTTATGAATATGTTACTGTGTTTGTGTATTGCCCGAGCACGAATGTACATTTACGTCAAGCTATGATGTCACTAGGCAGAACACTGATGGCGTCTATAGATTCTTTTCGAGCTTTTTATACAGGCTTACGTATTATATTTTATCCCAAACAACCCACTTGAAATCAGTAAAAGCTTACCGCGTGGGTGTTCTATTACCTTGGAGCTTTTGTAAGGGTAGTTAAAAATAAAATTTACCTACACGTATACATACATATATATTGTTTTTTTTTTTATTTATTTATTGTTTTTGAATTGCTGGAGGACGTCACAAAAGCTTTCAACAATCTTAATCCCATTCCATTAACAGTACTACTTACAATCCATAATGGGGTTATTGTACCCACAGATATAGTCATAAGTTAGTTATCTATTTATTTTATTGAACAAGTTATTTTTAACCTTTAAAAAGTTGTTTTTTCTTGGAAGAAATAGGGCAAAAAGCTTCACCCATACAATATTCTCCCACGCATAACAAGGAGTATGGAATAAGTCCTTGCTGTTTTCATTTTTCTACGTCATTGGTCTTTTTAGTGAAACACCAAGCTTTGTGCTTAAAAACGTATTCCAGGGTATTGTAAAAAAATATATATGCTTAACCGATATATGCAACTTTAACACAGAGCACGTCGCAAAAGCCTGCCCACCTCTAAATTAGCTTTTTCTTTCAACGCTGTTTCAATTCAGTTTACATATTTGTACAGTGCGCTTTAAAATTATAAGGTCACTCATATAAATTTAACTTAACTTACTTTAAAAACGCTGGAAAATATGTCCGAAATTGGTATATGTATTTCCAAAAATGGGAATCAATTTTCTGAAAGATTAATTGCGTACACTGGACTATTCATCCGAATGGAGTCGAATTCAAATATCCCCCTTTTTGTGCAGTTAAGCGTCTTTGAAAAATATTTCCTTTAACTGCTAACATTTTTCCTAAGCACAGCTTTGACTTGTTTTTGAAATACATGGGCTATCAATAATAACGTTGAAAGGCTTGAATATTTCTGCAACATTTTGCCTTGTCATAGGTGGATGGACGCCCTCAATATCTGTCATAAAACTGAATTACCGTAGAGGACATAGAGCAGACATCGAAATGGGTTTATAGTTGTTTATACCAGTATCCGGCTTTGTATTAAAGTGGTCTTAACAAACGTAAACATTGCACTTCTAGGAGATATGTATATACATACGTATGACATCAAGAGACGAAAAGATCCCCGCAATTACATATTATCATTTACTGCCTGCACGGTTTTTCAGTTCTACTTATAAGGATCTACAAATATCTATGCCTACTTATACCTTCTCTTTCTGAAACGTAAGTTACTCGGAGTTTCGAAAAGTTTCTAAAAGATGCAAGTTGAGTTCGTACAATATATTTTGAAAATATGGCATTAGAAGTCAGTGAAAATTTGTTTAAGAAATGAGTCTTTCAAATGGCAGTAAAAAAGTGTTTTAAGTCTAATGTCAAACAAATACTTACTTATACTCGTGTGTAGCTTTGGGAATTCAAAAAAAGTTAGCAAGTTTCCATTTTAAGTCTCCCTGCATAGCCTAGCTGCCGAAAAAGAAGTTGTAAAATGAATTTAAGAGTTTTAAAGCGGCATAGTATGGCTTCTACTTTTTGTCTGTTTGATATGTGTAGTCTTATAATCTCATGATTATAAGCAGCCCCCAAAAAGAGCAACTGATCGCCATTAAAAACGGATTTGCACTTAAGATGTAAATAAGGTCCTGGTTAAAGCTATGGTTGGCAGCCTTAGTCTGGTAACACCGCAGTGTCATTCGACAATCGTTGCTTTTGGTAATTTTATCCAAATTGAAGAGTACGTAACATTTAACGTAATACTAAGTTGCCTTAACTTAAAACTAAAATTGGTGGAAATAGCCTTCCTCCTACATATCTTGGCATTGCAAATGTGGCAAAATGGATTGCTTAAATTTGCAAAAAAAGTTGTTCTCTAAATGAATTTGATGGGTTAGGTTAGGTTAGGTTGAAGTGGCTGCCAGCTAAGATTCGCCAGCACACTTAGACCAAAGAGGTCCGTTGTGATACCACGTGGATCATGGGAGAAGCCTCCCTCCACCTACTCGTCTTAAAACCAATTAGAGCTTCTTATGAAGCGTAGGAGGCTCTTGATGTCGATATTCATCAGGTCGCTTGTATCATTATAATAGGGAGCTCCTAAGTGGAGTTTCCTTCTACGGGAGAGAGCTGGGCAGAGACAAAGAAGGTGAGGAATAGTTTCCTCCTCTTCTTCATCCATGCAGCTTCTACAGAAATCGTTCGCGAAGAGGCCCAGCCTTGTAGCATGCTTGCCTATTAGACAGTGTCCAGTGATGACACCTACAGTGGTGCCGATATGCAATCTGTTCAGAGAAATCAAATTCTTAGAGCGTTTTAGATCCAGCTTTGGCCAAATCTGTTTTGTCGCTAGACATGTTGAACCACTTGTCCACCTAAGATTTGCACTCTCGATAGCATCCAGCTTGAGTTTAAGTTTGCGAGTAGCGATTGGAATACCTAAGGTGCCGTTATCCGGCAAGATGGGTAAATTTGTTCCTTCTTTGGCGAGTTCATCGGCCTTACAATTCCCTGGAATGTCTCTATGCCCCGGCACCCAACACAGGTGAATATTGAACTGCTCAGCCATCTCCACAAGAGACGAACGGCAGTCTAGAGCTACTAAAGAGTTTATAGAGGTCGATTCCAGGGATTTGATTGCTGCCTGGCTATCAGAAAAGATGCGGATATCTCTAGCAGATATCACGTTTTTCTTAAGCCAAGATAGGGCTTCTTTTATCGCCATTATTTCCGCCTGGAACACGCTACAGTGATTAGGAAGACGGAAAGAGAGCTTAAGATTAAGCTTATCGGAGAAAACACCTGCACCGACTCCGTCTATGGTTTTTGACCCGTCAGTGTAGAAGTGAATAGAATCATCTTCTAAAAATGCATCTTCCTCCCAGCGTGATCTGGAAGGGATGGTGACAAGGAAGTTCTTCTCAAAATTTAAACGAGGTATGGTGTAGTCCGTGTTTTCGGGAGAGATTTTGAATTTATTCAGAATAGAGGCGTGGCCGAATTCTTTTCTTGACCACTGTTGGGTAGCTTCAAGGCGAACGGCTGCAGTTGCTGCCATTTGTTTGCTATATATATCGAGGGGTATTAGATGGAATATAATGTCCAGTGCCGCGGAGGGAGTTGTACGTAGTGCTCCGCTGATGCACAGACAAGCTGTACGTTGGACCTTACTTAGATAATCGCGATTTATAGCTTTATCTAAGGCTGTCCACCAGACAATCACCCCGTATGTGAGTATCGGTCTAATGATCGAGGTGTAGAGCCAGTGAGTAATTCGAGGTTGTAATCCCCATTTATTCCCAATGGCTTTCTTACAAGAGAAAAGTGCTACTGTAGCTTTCTTTACTCTTTCTTGAATATTAGGTTTCCAACTTAGCTTCCTATCCAGGATAAGACCCAAATATTTTGCTTTATCAGAGAAGGTTAAGCTGGTTCCATTAAGAGAGGGAGGGTCGACTAGCGGAATTTTATATTTCCTTGAAAAGAGTACTAGTTCAGTTTTGTGGGGGTTTACACCCAGACCACACCGAACTGCCCATCTAGTGAGCTTATTTAAAGCGTTTTGTAAGAGTTCCTTCAGAGTATTTAGGTGCTTTCCCGAGACGGCCAAGGCAACATCATCTGCATAAGCGATCGCTGTGCATCCCTCGCCTTCCATGATTATCAATAGTTCATTGACCACCAAATTCCACAGAAGCGGGGATAGAACACCTCCTTGTGGAGTGCCTCTACTAACAGATCTTCTGATAGTCGTCCCACCCAGCTTTGAATTGATAATCCGACCATTGAGCAGTAGATTGATCAATTCGCGGAGTGAGCTGTCAACTTTCAGATCTGATAGTGCATCTGCTATCGCTGATGTATTGACGTTGTTGAAAGCGCCTTCTATATCCAGAAAGGCAACCATTGTGTACTCCTTGTGGAACAGGGAATGTTCAATTTTGCGTACCAGTGAGTGCAATGCTGTCTCCACTGATTTGCCTTTGCAATACGCATGTTGGGCCGCTGACAGTAGCTTCTTATCAATACTGTTGCGTAAATGGATATCAATCAGTCGTTCCAATGTTTTTAAGAGGAATGATGATAGACTGATAGGTCTGAAATCTTTTGGATTTGAATGAGAGCATTTACCCGCTTTGGGTATGAATGCAACTTTGACTTCTCTCCATATCTTTGGAATATAAACCAGGTTTAGACAACTTTGCAGAATCATCTTCAGCACCGGCATAATTATGTCCGATGACTTCTGCAACTCGGCAGGTATTATGCCGTCTGGTCCCGCGGATTTGTATGGTTTGAAGCTGTGTAGTGCCCAGTGGAGTTTGCTCAGTGTGATTAAGTTTGAGGAGTTGGTAATTTGTGAAAGTGGTCTGCTGGAAACCATACTGTTAACAACTTGGGAACTGCCTGGGAAATGGGTGTCAAGCAGTAGTTTTAGCGAGTCTTCGCTGGAAGTAGTCCAAGTTCCATCCGGTTTTTTAAGGTAACTGGGTGTAATTGGATTTGAAGAGAGAATTTTTCTTAGCCTAGATGCCTCAGAAACTTCTTCTATTTTACCACAGAAGAGTCTCCAAGAATTTCGTTTGGCTTTTCTTAATTCTTTTTTGTATGTGCTAAGGGATGCCTTGTACAAGTCCCAATCTTGCGCGTCTCTCGTACTTTTGGCATTATTGAAGAGTTTCCTACAATTACTTTTAAAGGGCCTAACCCTGCAGTCCACCAATGTGGCTTCTTTTTGCCCCTGGGATTGATCAGAGGGCAAGAAGAAGACATCGCTGTGTTTAAGGCTGATGTTAAATTTTCAACCATGCGATCAAGTTCTTGGGGATTGCATGGGGGGTTAAGGTGATTTGAGGTAACTAAACAACTTAAAGTTGACCTATATTTGAGCCAGTCAGTTCTACGATAATTCCTAAAAACTGGCGGGCTAGGAGAGTCTACATGTAAGGAGAATTGGAGGTACCTGTGATCCGAAAATGAGGGCTCGCTTGACACCTTCCAATTTCTAATATGGTGGGCAATGCTATCGGAGGCAAGTGTTATGTCCAGTACTTCTTGCCTGTTTCTGGTGACGAAGGTAGGCTCGTTACCTATGTTGCACAAAATAAGGTTTGTACTTAGAATGGAATCGAAAAGTAACTCACCTCTTTTGTTAATGTCGGAACTGCCCCATACGGTGTGATGAGCATTAGCATCACATCCAATGATGAGACCAGTTTTTTGTATCCCCGCATCTGCGATCAGTCTTTCCAGGTTATCCCCAAAAAGAGAGTCCATGTTATCATGGGCGAGATACGCCGAAACCAAGTAGTAGGCACCGTCGGTTGTTTCTATTTTTATTGCGGTAGTATCTCGATCGCTGTAATTAGGGAGTAAAATTGCATTTAGGTTACTTTTCACCAGTATACACGATCTGGGTTTACCTTTGTTACGCATATATAGGGTGTAGTAGTTTGGAGTCTTGAGTCCAAATACCATATTGTCCACGACCCAAGGTTCCTGGACCAAGACTATATCTTCCCTGTCCTTTGAGAGACGGAGAAGAAGGGCGGCAGAAGCCGTTATGGAGTGGTGTAAGTTAATCTGGACTAACTGCAGCATTGGTGCTACAATTAGGCAGAGAAGCCTCCACCACGGTGGTATTCAGGGCTTCCGAGTCCGAGGACGATTCCAAAAATTCGTCCTCACTCAAAAGCAGTGGATGTAATTTATTGAAGCAGTCATCCGTCTCCATGTCCGACAGTTTGTCTTCATCGACTAGAGACGGATTCTGCTTAGGAAGTGATGTTTGAGAGTCGTCACTATCCAAGGAAGGGAACGTGACAGGCTCGGGTACGTCGGTAGGAGGAGTGGAATCAGAAGGGTGGGGGGGCAGTATGCCTAGGTCTGTTTCCTCATCTTTTTTGTAAACCTTGATGGTGATAGGGTCAAAGCCGTAGTAGACGACACCACCAGTCTTCGCCAAAGGAGCCAAAGATTCTTTATTTATAACGATGATTGCGCATCTATAAAGACCTTTAGGCTCATCCAGCTTAGCGACTTTCCAGTTGTGCGTCGGAAGATCGGGGTTGCTTGTTCTTAGGATCTCTAATATTGTATCCGTGTTGGAGGGTTCGGCTGGGATCCAGGTGCGAGTTCTTGGTCTGCTCGGGATATCTTCCCTCGCAACAACCTCGAGCTTAGCACCTGGCCATACCTCTCCCAATTTGGCTATGGCTAGTTTGTAGAGGTCGTATGACCTTTGGTCAGCGCAGGCGATGAGCTTCACGTGGCCCTGATGCCATCCACCATCGCTGCATCTAGGAGGAGTACCTGGATTCTCCTTCATGATTTGAATAAAGACAAGCGGAAGTTTGGCAGGAATAAACTTCCACTTGTCAGGAGCTATCGAACCGTCTGGGTCGCTTTTGTCGATGACCGCCAAGCACTTGCCTTTGATGGGTTAAGGCAAGGTAAATAATTACGTTGGTGATGGGCATCCAGGGACTAAATTCTCCCTTTGTCAGTTCAATCTTTAAAAATGTGGTAATCGAAGTGCAGGCAGATCTGGCCTAATCCTAATGCCAAAGCGATCGCAGATCAGCCACGTGATCGGTGTCCTGGGTCTTTTTTTAAATGACTTCTGGAGAACCTGCACCTGTCTGGACCTGTCCGAGAAGAGACTGTTCCATCTGAGTTGGATTAGATTCTGTATCTGTACCCTGCTACAGACAGCCATCCTAATAATCATTGCGAAGTAGGGACTCGAATATTAGCACGATGCAATAATTTATCGAATTTTAAGAGCTGGCAAGAAAATTTAATGGTGGAAGATATGTTATGAGCAATAAGTTAAGTCCGCATGTTTTCCTAGCTCACATCGTAACGTAACTGATCCCATCTGCTAGTTCGTTTGATTTTCAATTCGCCATGCCAGGTATTCAGAGCAATATCTTGGACAGTCCGTTCACTCATCAAGATATTATTAGGGCGCTAAGTAATTAAAATATGGTAAAGCAGCAAGTTCGGACGGTACACCGTCGTTGGCGTTGGCCAATACTTCGTTGCTAGTTGAAGCTACTCTTCGGTGTATGAGTCATGGTTAATCACAGTATATGGGTTGAATTCACGCAGCGCCTCTTTGATGGTGCAGTTCACTAGATTTGATGTCTAGAAGATTTCTGTGGAAATTGGAGAGTAATATAATACCTACACAGATCAACCAGTTTTGAGAAAATGATTGTCCTCTATCACGGAATTAAAGCTCAGTGTTCTACATTACAACGATACTGCAAGTTTTTTGTTAAACATAGCATCTTTTACGTTCAGCCAAGGCAATGGGGCTGCTTTGAAAAACCCCACCAAATCGTCGCAAGATATCTGAATAATTTATTTCTCTAGCACAAAGTTTATGACCTCATCGTCTGGCACTCTTTGTGCTATTGAATGATCTATTTTCCTCTATAGTTATTAGTCCCTCCAAGGACTTGTACATATATGACTTTAACTTTCCGCACTAAGCAGCTTAAAACATAACTCAATTTCTTTCTGCCATCATGTATGTATGTACTTACAGCGTTTAAGAAATTTGTGAAAACAACCAGTCGATACCTGTCTCTTTGTCATTCAAGAATGGCAATTGACACAATTTCTGGGACACAATTTACTCGAGCATTGGGATGAAACGAAATGGAAGGCACTTTTTTTAAAGAATGGATATTACTGAAATAGTTTCTACGAAACCTGCCTCCGATTTCACCAATCGAAAAACCTTGGTAACACTTAGCCAAGCATGCTGCCTCGACAAAATGTCCATATTGTGGATTTTAAATCGGTTCTTACCTGCTATGCCCAAAAGATTCTAATAGGAATGCTAACGCAATATTAATCTTAAATGTTCTGTTGTAAAAAGAAGAAATAAAACTAGATTCTAGTATTGGTACTTTGCTTAATTGTATTTTAGAAAGAAAAGTATTAAGATTCATTTTACTTCTACATACATTTTTCACATCTTTTTGCTTAACTTTATTAATATCTACATGAATTCAAACAAAATATGTTTGTTTATAATTTATTTATATTTAAATAATAACTCCACTTAAATTTTGTACCCATAAATAATGATATAAATATTAATGTTCTGCTTGTTAATAATATCCTTGTTCCCCTTTGTATCGCTGCAGGTTGTTCACCTAAAAAAAGAAAAAAAAAAAACATTTTCACAAGAGACACACTATAGTTATTTCTAAATTAAAAAAAGAATGAAATAATAATGAAAGATATGATATTTTATTTTTATATTAGCAGGATTAAAAATTTACTTATGCAATACGTAATTAATCTTATCAGTTCTCAAGATCAAATCCTTACGGGCTTCCAGCTAGCCAGCCGATTGGAGGCTGCCAATAGTTCCACGGAAACTAATCACACGAACCCGATGCTAACATTTTAAAGGAGATTCGCTATAAGGATTCCGGAAAGAGTTTATTGGAAAAATCACACAGTCATGAACGAAAAGGCACTGGCCTTCTACATATATCGATGGTTCTAAAATGGATTTTGGTACAGGAGTCAGAGTTTATCGTAAAGCCCTAAAAGCAAATCATTCCCTTAGAAGAAATGGCGACTGCAGTGATTTTCAAGCTTACGGCTGCGGGAATTATACGCAAGAAAAACATCGCTGGTAAAACCATTGCTGATCCTCGCTGGGTACCAGGGCATATAGATATCGCAAGAAACGAAAGTGTCGGCGCTGCATGCATTGTAGGCTCACTCCTCTGTAGAAATTCTAATTAGGTCTTTAAGAAGATGAAAGAAAATAGAACATGAAGCCACTGGTCGAGCCAGGATTCTATGGCCGGCCTTTAGCAAAAAGAGATCCATATCTCAGGTAAAACGTAGTCGTTATAAAACACGTGTACTTTGTAAAGATGTACATGAATACCCAAAACCCCAACTCTTCACAGAGCTCAATAAGTGAACATCATTCGCGCTTCTCTTAGAAAAATATTTCATAAAGACCTCGTATTATTTGCTTACAAGTCCAACTCATTCAAGAGTTGAAACTAAATTACCACCCGTTTCATTATTGGTTTTCTGTGTGGGTTTTAAATTTAATTAGAAAATAACATGTCGATTTTGTTCGCAAGAAGTTCACGTCAACAAGCAATACTGTACGGTTTGGGGCTGCTGTTATTGGGTTTAAACAAATACATTTGCTTTGTGTTTTTGGTTACGACTAATACGGTCAGAATGTTTTAAACAGGCAGAGCAGGAAGAAACTACCTAAATAAAAGTACTCTGACTTTTAAGAATACTGTACAGAAGCCATTTGTTGATGGAAAAGAGTTCTGGCAGCTTTGTTGGATGGAAGGTAATACATATGTATGTACATAGTTTTCCTATTGCGGTGCCATAATACTCACAAATTTTTTGACAATGTTAGGAAAAAAGTTCTCTGAACAACCAACACGATATAATATACAAGTAAGTACGTAGAGAGTACAACCTAGATGCAACTTCAAGAGTAATGCAAGTACTTATCTATTGGTTTATTCCTCTCCATCGTCTCCCTATGATATAATGCGGAAAAATTCAGAACTTAGGTAGCAATGATACTTCATCCAAACTTACTGGAGAAGGATTTCAGACAGTTAAGGCTTGTGACAACAAGGGGAGTTGTGATACGGCATACATATGTGCGCGTGTGGTTTCCTGAGAACTGTTGATCTCGAGACTTAAGGCTGTCTGGTACTATAAGTATATATGAACTCAAAAACGAGGGTCTAAGAATTCTGTATGCCGGTCTGTCCCTCTGTCCGATTTTTTTTTATCCGAATTTCATACACATGTGCGGTCTGATTTGAATTCGAGACGGAATCGAAATTTTCATTATAGGGCCAAATTAATAGGTCTTTTCAATAGGCTAATAAAAATAAAGATTTTTCGGAAACTGCTCTCACGATTTAGTCGAAAATCAAAATTACGTGCTATAATTTCTGGACGCCCTCAAAACATTATGACATTATGTATTTCAAACGATAATCAAGTTATTTCGCAATAATAATATACTTTTAGTATATAAACATTTACTTTTTAAACAAACTTACCATTGAGTACGTGAACATTTACAGATTTAGGGTTGGCCGTCGACGGAGAGCATGTATATATTCCCGAATCCGATATCCGAGCTTTCTGAATTAATAAATAGGAAGTCGTTATATCGCCCTTTTCTGTTATCACCGAGACACCTCCCCTTGGTGAGTCGTAATTTATTTCCTGAATGTAAATATAAAATATTTTAATACAGGACAAGCTAATTAAATAAAAAAAATTATGTTTATTATTGGAGAACTACTCAAGACTCTGCTGTCTCGACCATTTTACATAAAAACTCATCACCAGAATGCAACTAGACGAGAATAACTATATATATGAACGTTAATCTAAAAGATTTCAGACCAAAAAATCCATAGTCATATCTTCTTAAAACCCTATAGGAAGTGATAGATACCCATATCCGGTACAGCATCAATCCAAATCTGCTGTCAGTCACTCAGCATTATTCAGCGAAATCAGATGAAACGGTCGTTAATTCACTGGTACGCGTAATTGCAAATCACTTGATTGCCTACACTATGGTGATATTCCTCGACATCATGGAGTCTTCTAACAACGACGATGTCGAACCTCTGTTACATACGCTCTTCGTTGAATCCCAGACCAAAATGCTAATTCAAGAGTGGATGCTTAAGCAGACTTCCTGACTACAGCAGTATATTCCAAGTGGATGTCCTGGCAGTGACAGAGGCAGCTAGTACGGTATGAATGCATGCAATTCCAGGAGATGATATCACCATTTCATTGAGAGTCAAACAACCATCAAAGCAGTTTTTACTACTGAAATCAAGTCAAGCTAGTTCGAAAACTTTAGGTTCTTGGCTCGCAGGACAATATCACTCTCTGCTGGGTCCCTGTTCACAGTGATATAGCCGGATATGAAATAACTGACAAACTTGCAAGTAAAGGGTCGTCTGAATTAGACCATATTCAAACACTTCAATGAATCAAGCCTCCACTCTGTAACCTCAGAGAGCGAATTGAGTGTAAGATCAGTTAATAATGACAAAAAAAAGGTGGAACTCGCTTACCACCTGTGATACGAGTATATCAATGAAGGTTTAGCCAAAATTCGACAAAGTCAGAACCGACACACTTTAAAAAAAAGACAGAAAATCCTTGTCAATGTTGATAGGTGCACTCACTGACCACAACATTCTAAGAAACCCACTACGAAATTCAAACTTAGTCGTGACAATAACGAATCTGGGAATTATGGACACGAATGGCCTTTTGATAGACTAGTTGCTTACAAACAGTACCGTCAACTCAAAGCTGAATGATGCTGCTGTTTCGAAACTTCCTCAGTAGGGGCGAGCCCTTGTCGTGGTTAAAGTGGAAAGTCAAATCTACCCAAAATTTCATTACTTTTACCAGCTGGACTTCCGAAGATTAAATCCCTAGAATTTGTCACCTTCAACTCAAAAACAGCTCTAAATTGCCGCTTGATTAAGCAAATCAAATTGACCTTATTTATGTGCGGGACATAGGGACATTCTAGGGAACAGTATGGCCGATGAATTCGCCAGGCATGGCATAACTATGGATTATATCGGAAAAGGGGGATCTCTGCATGCCTCTCGCTGTATGTAGACTGTTGCTTAAGCAAAATGCGAAAATGCGATTAACATCACCAACCATAATTTTGTAATTGGTACCGCCTGCCTCATCACTAAACAGACTTGGCCTAAGCATTGTATAATCAGACTGAAAAAATAGTTTACTAGCACAATAATTACAGGACATTGCATCATTCGTAGGCACACCATTAGGCTAAGACTGCTTTCAAATGACTTTTTCAGAAGATGTATGGACAAAGAGGATGAAGAAACGATCCTTTACCTCCAATGTACGTGCTAAGCTCTCTCTTTCGAAAAAGAATAAAAGTAGAAGCCTACTTCTTCCGTCACCTTGGCAAACTGACAAACATTAACACCAATTGTCCCAACGGTTTATAGCAAGTTCCGGATGGTTCTGCGGATAGCTTTCTGGTATCACAAAATGGACCTAGATATACTAGTCCAAGTTTTGTTGCATCCAATGTAGCCTGGCAGTAAAACCTATCTTAACCTAAGCTATATGGCTCCAAGAACTTTTGAACGAGACTGCGTACGAAGAAAATTAGACAAGGGGAGCCGCTTCAGAAATTAATTGGAAAACATTAGGGTAGGACCGCAATTCCTAATCTGTTGCATTTGATTCAGTGATTTAAGTTATTTAACAATAAGAAAACAAACCTCATTGTTATGTGTCCACCTTACTGCTGGTGGTGGTTCCGGTAAGTGTTTTACAATGCATGTCAGATTCACGGTTGATCCGGTGTCTATGTACAAATCTGGCCCGCCGTGTATACTTGTAATAGGTTCTATTGGTAAAGAAAATACAAAATTGTTATTTCTAGAACTATCCAAAGAAAATTATTACAACTTACCGACAATGGACAGAATCATTGTATATCCTACTGGAGGAGTTGTGGATACTTGGCACTCATAAACACCGGAATCTCGAATTTGAGCGTATTTTACCTTTGCATAGAAAGAAAAGAACAATTTTATTAACATATCTAGTTTTTGTAGTCAAGATACGGTTGTCATCAGGATTAGTTATGTGATATTAATTATGAAACACTTTAGATACCTGTGGGTATGTTTCTAACTTGTGTTTAACTTGCCTTTACGCTAACTTCGCTCCTAAATTTTAATTATGTTTAAACGTTTTTAAGAACGCTGGGTAGACTTTTCAAAAAATGCAACTTTAAGTTTTTGAAAAACTGTTTTTATAGAAAAACAGTAGATAACTCTGTACCGAAAATAATATTTAACATGGACTAGTGTTGGACCCGAAAGTTAAGTTAAAGACTCCTTCAAAGTTATTCATATGTATGTATAACCACCATTGGTCATACTCTCTCTCGTGCGATATGTAAAGCCATGACTTTGGAGCTAACCAATGCAAACAAAGATGATAGTTGCATTTTTTTTTTGTTTTAGGACAGAGACGTATCGCTCCAAATATATTCACTTTTTCTAAACTTTAAAACTGGCTTCACAATTCAGAAATGTTTTCGAAAACTGGGTCTCTAATCCAAAAGAGCTCAACAATTTGAGAAAATTTACATTTATAGAGCATTTTCTGATCGATTGTGACATCTCGAAAAGGGTTTCAATTTATATGCTCATAGTAGATATTTCGTTTTAAATCACTTTCCCACGTGTCCTAAAAAAAGAAATTTGAATAAAGTATTCCATCCGGCAAAATTGCAATCTCTAACTCTATGTATTCAATAAAAACAAAAAAACCCTACCAAAATCGGTTCAGTAATTCACTTTATTTTTGCCAGGTATGAATTTTTTTCTGATCAGAGTATGCCAATGACTGAAATATCAGATCCGAGAAGGGCCATCGTACGTCTTGCACCAACTATCGAGGGATATGTCCTCGAAAAACGTCTACTTTCTTTCTGTTCACTCCCAGTGATCGCGATACAACCACAATGTCTACAAGGTGTCCTTTGTCCCAAAGCTCAAGATAAAATGATTAAATGAAAAAAATGTAAATTACCTGCAAGGACCAATCTCCGGTTTGCTTATTATGAGTACTAGTAAAACGTTGGTCGGATGTGTATGTGTTTTCGACTACTGTCAGTAAATGCAGATCCCTGTGTCTTATCCATGAGACCTGAAATGAATCAGTTGTTATTAATTAAAGTATTTTCCATGCTGGGTATTAATGAATTTGTTTATTTATTTATTAATATTTGCCCCAAAAGAGCAAGGGGGTAGCCTCTATAGCCTTTCCCACTTGCAAACACAGTTTTTTTAACCCATAGTATTGATATTCGAAAATTATTTCAGATACGAGTATGTATGTACATATAAACGAGTAGTCACCATGATTGTTCTTGCCGAAGCGCATTTTGTCCGTCCAATTTTTGGTACTTTTTTCGGACATTATGCCCGAGCTCAGGACAGTCACCTACTCGTAGCAGGTGAAGAATAGATTTTATTTTTTCTTCGTCCCTGCAGTGACAAATCGATAAATTTGGATGTTCTTCCATACTTCCATTTACAGCAACGGTATTCTCTTTGTAACACATTTTTGTTTAAAGTATTTATTTGGGATATTGCATCATTTAGAGAGTATGTGGTGCAAAATCAGTTCCACGAGTGGTTTCTGATATGGTCGATTATGTTATTTAAACTTTTTTTTTTTCAAATGGACCACCAAGTTAATTAACTTCGTGCGGGAATTCACTGATAATTTGCCAAAGTAAATTGAAAATCAATGTCAAAAGTGCGGGTAGAATAACAGATCTTTATCATAAATTCTACCTAGGAAAAAAAACACGCTTTATATTCATAAATCAGTATTAGCAGCCAAACCGATTCAGCCATAGCAGTCTGTCCTGCAATCAGTTCCGAAAGTCTACATATGTATGTACACATGTACATATATGTAGCCCTAAAAAGCGATAGATCAATTCTTATAGATAAAATTTAAATTTATTTCTAAATAACACATAATGGTTTAAGAACATGATTCAAAGCAAAAACAAGCCTTTCCTTAGAATAATTAAAAGACAACAAGAAAAAGCCAAGAATTCAAGTGATGTACTTTTCAGGGTTAAATGCAGACTTTCGTGACTATCTCCACATATGTATAAGCCAGACCATGCATTCAAATATTATAAGACTTTTTTACAATCGTTATTTTACTATCCTTTATTTTTATTTACATTAATTGCGCACAGAAAATGGGATGTCATCGTCTGAGCTCACAATTTTTATCCATTTTAATATCGTAATTTAAGAATTGCTTCAATTCTAAAAATATTGTGAAATTTTCCACTTAACGTGTGTGTAAATAATCAACCATGCCGATTTGTACAAGATACATGCGTGTGCAATTTACATCTACCCGCCATATCACACCCACTTGCAATAATCATTTCTCATTAAACACATAAAACACAAAGGACTCACCGTTTTATTCCCAAGGTTCTTTATGCGACAGTTTAAATTAGCTGTTTTTCCCACGAGCACTGTAACATTTTTCGATGCGGATGTATCAAAGTATGAACCCCTCTCCAGAGGTCTACTCCTCTGATTGAAATTATCTTGTAAGAACGTGAGTTCCTCTTCTCCATCAAAAGGCTTGCTATAATTATTTGTTTGATCTATTGCATCACTATAATCATTTTTTCTGTGTTCTGTTGCACCTCCACCTGAAAACTCTAAAAAAGAAAATTAATCGAAACAAGTCAAGTAAAAATTTATTTTATTTGAATAATTTAAAAAAGAATTTTGCCTAAATAAGCTCTATAAACGCAAGAGTTTCTGCAACAATTGTGAGAAAAATCATTGCTTTCATAAATATACTTTTAGCATTGAATCTGTTCTCCGTACGTAAGTCGGAACTTTCTTCTTGAAACCTTTATTCATGGTTCTCGTTTTTTTTTTTCAAAAAGGGTCGGAGAACTTAAATGGGCAGAAGTTAAAAAAATAAATTCAGAGATCGGAGATTTATTTATGACACACCATACATGGTATTGAAAAAAAACCCCCTCTGATTGCTTACCTGTTGAGCTAAAGATGGAGTTACTGCTTCTGTAGAGCGCATGCACCTGATTATCAACTTGATATGCGGGGATTAAGGCATACATTGCCCAGAGCTCTTTAAGACCGACTTTGGAATCACAATCAAAGTAATCCAGCTAAGCCACATAACACTGGATTCCACATGCGAACGCTATTTCAGCAAGTGAATGCACTATTTTCAAGGGACATTATTAAGATCTTCGGGCGTTTGCCAGTTTGCCGTCTGTATAAAAGGGTAAAGGTGAAATGAGGACAAAACCAAAACCAAGGAAATGTCTGTTCACGATCTCGGACAAAACCTCACTGCTGAGAACTCCAACCCTTAGTATCAACCCCACAAAAGGCACCTCAGCGGAGATTCGACGAAAACTCAATCTAGGAAAATGCCACTACAACGGTTTGCAAAACAGCTGGGCTCACAACTCAGGTCGAATCCCTGATTTAAAGTCCAGAACCAAGAGGTTTGATCTGAAGAACTAGAATGGTATGGTGGCTGGCTTTAAAAAAGGGTACAAAAAACAGCATGCATAGGTACCACAGGACCTCTACGGTTGACTCCGTCAAATGCTCTCCTGCTCCTTCTGCATCTCGTACCTCTAGATCTATCTACAGATTACAAATATCACATCACATAGCTCAGTCAGACTCAGAGAGTCCAGGTGCTGGACAGCAAAACCCTACGGGTAGAGTAATACATATTTTAGATTCTCTACCAAGGTAACGTGACCCCCACAGTAAACTTCATAAAGCGATTCAACAGAATGGCAAGATGGAAAGGTGAATTAGGATTTCGATCTTACAATAACACCGACGTTTCAAAGATGGACTGTGGAATTACTCGCTATCAGTGAATCCTGTCGCAAAATCAAACTACACACAAATAACCTACTAAGGCAAAAGATCGGGATTTTGTTGATAGCCAGGCCGCTATCAAAGCCATTGACTTGGTAAACATATCATTCGAACTGGTACGAGAATGCCGGAAAAAGCCAATTCATGATAACTCTGTACTGGGTTCTATGGCATAGCAACGTCTATGGAAACGAGCATGCCGGCGAACTGGCCAGGCAAGGCTTAATCCTCCATTGCTTACTTGCAAACTAGAACAAATACCGACCAGGGCAATTAAGGCTAATATATCCTCAATTTTACTTAGAAACGCAAATCTCAGATGGAATAGGCTGCCGAACTGTGCCACATCCAGGAAGACGTGGTCAAGCTATAACAAGGCTAAAACAAACAATTTACTAAGTAAAACGCACAGAAACATTGACAGAATAACAGCGATCACCACGGGACACTGGCCTATTCGAGTATAAGCCGCCAGACTAGGTATTCCATATAACACACAATGTCGCAGCTGGATCAAAACAGGTGATGCTAAGAACGAATCTGCACTCAGTTTTATACAATTTCATGTCTTTGCAGAATATCCCTGAGCCTTCAAGATGACATATAAACCCGAAGTATAGAAAGGGCTATTCGAATACCCTACTATCGATGCCATTAGTAGTCTAGTTTTTTTTATTTACTTAACTTTTTATTTACTCTTGATTCATCAAAAGGCTCAGCCTGAGAAAGCATAGTCTTCCATTCTTGTCGATTCCATGCATAGCATATATATGCCTTCTTTTTGATTGATGAAAATATAATTTGACACATAAATTCATATATCCGTACTTAGCCAATATTTATTCAATAAAACCACTTATTATGAGTGAGTTAGGTGGCCATAAGTTTAGTGTTGGCCCAATTATGCAGTACCGCGGCAGCGCTGTTTGTGTTCATTGCATTTTAAGTTTCGAAGCAGGCAAAACATCGCCACCAGAAGCCTATACTTCGACTCGAATCTTCTAAATGAACAATCGGACGGCTTTTAAAATGTGCAATATTTCGAAATCACTATGATGTGCGTATATGGCAACAATTAAGTCTTTTTATTTACATATGTGCTAGGTATTAACATGACATTGCACCTGGGAAAAATTAATCTGCTACCAACAGGATCAAAACTACGACTGAACAAACACATACATACATGTCCGCAAATAGTCTCCGCGTCTTGTAAAGCTTGACCAAATCAAAGTTTTGCGTAAAACTGAAAACTTTAAAATTTGCCAATGTGTGGAACAGAAAAAAAAATAGTAATTTATTGCGTATGCATTGAAGTTTATTCGAAAGTTTGGCGGTTTTCTGTTGTGCGTAAAATATTTTTTTTTTAACAAATGGAAGGGACCTACAGTTTAGAGCCATATCGGAAAGGCTTTTTTCTAACTGAAAAGTTTTCTCATGATAGTTATTACTCTCAGACGTTTATCAGACATTCGTGAGAAGAAGTGACCGTAAAAAACTTGATATTGTTTTCTGGGATTTGAACTTCCCGCTCAGTAGTCCAACGCACTAACTACTGAGCCACGGTACCAACAGTACACACATACACATACATATTTAGTGAAATCCTCCGCGATAGTTATTTTGTTATTTTGGAAAAAATTAATTCTTTGCGGAGCTTAAAAAGTGTTCGGAATCGTTTTTTCTCCTACATGTATCTCGTAAGTGGTTGTTCAAGGTTAATCGCTGTGCTGCATATTAAGTTACGATAACAATAGTTATTTTTTTAATTATTTGCAGAGCTCAGATATTATTATTGTTGTTATTATATTGGGCTTACTTGCACTGCGGTCTATTGTTCCCTCTGTTAATACCTAGGTGGGGTTTGATCTCTCAGTAAGAGTTCCAGTCGCAATATGATACCTTCGGGATTGTTTTTGAGGGTTGAACACTTTTACTTTGCCTTGGTGAGAATAGTCCGCTCTAGAACACCCTCTCTAATCTCATTTTTCTGACGAATCTGAGAATGAGAAGTGGGTCTACAAATACAAAAAAATACAAATACTTGGCGCAACAGACGTGTGTGGTCCAGGGCCTAACTTCACGCGACCATTCGTGTGGTGCGTGTTATTTTTTTTTTACACAAATGGAAGGGACCCACAGTTCAGAGCTGACAGTTATTACTCTCGGATGTTTGTCAGACATTCGCGAGAGGTGGGACCGTGAAAAACTTTTTTCAGGAGTTCTCTGGGATTCAAACCTCGAACCTCCCGCTCAGCGATCCAACGCACTGACCACTTGAGCCACGGCGCCCACAAGTGGGTCTAGGGATGACATATCCTCAGTTGTTTTATTTCAATCTTTAGTCAGTGCCCAGATTCAGACTGAAGGACATTCAAGGTCACCAAACTAAGTTTACATCTCTTCTCTATAACTTCGCCTAAAATGTAAATTTTTTTTAGCGAATTGCAGTCACACTAATTGTATACTCCCGAAATCTAGGTTCTAAATGAAATGTTTATGTTTCAACGAATGTAGGCTTAGGAAAAACGTGATATCTGCTAGAGATATCCGCATCTTTTCTGATAGCCAGGCAGCAATCAAATCCCTGGAATCGACCTTTATAAACTCTTTAGTAGCCCTAGACTGCCGTTCGTCTCTTGTGGAGATGGCTGAGCAGTTCAATATTCACCTGTGTTGGGTGCCGGGCCATAGAGACATTCCAGGGAATTGTAAGGCCGATGAACTCGCCAAAGAAGGAACAACTTTACCCATCTTCCGGACAATGGCACCTTAGGTATTCCAATCGCTACTCGCAAACTTAAACTTTGGATGAAGAAGAGGAGGAAACTATTCCTCACCTTCTCTGTTTCCCAGCTCTCTCCCGTAGAAGGAAACTCCACTTAGGAGCTCCCTATTATAATGATATAGGCGACCTGATATATATTGACATCAAGAGCCTCCTACGATTCATAAGAAGCTCTAATTGGTTTTAAAACGAGTAGGTGGAGAGAGGCTTCTCCCATGATCACAACGGTATCACAACGGACCTTATTGGTCTAAGTGTGCTGGCGACTCCTAGCTGACAGCCACTTCAACCTAACCTAACCTAACGAATGTGGGAAGAATAAAAAAATTCGATAATTTTCGCTAAAAAGCGTATAAAGTAAAGAAACAATAAATAAAAATTGCTGGAATGATAGTTTAATTATTCATCTGATAATAAACGCCAAATAGCTCATAAAAAAATTGCTAATAGAATCTGTGTCTGCCCATTAGTAGAGAACACCATTTTGAGCTATTAAAACTGTATTAAAAGTGTCGTAAACAAATAGTTTCCTTACCTGATGACAGCAACGATAAGAGTATAGCTAACAATAACTTCCTCATGACTCAGCTTCTCAGATATTTCCCATCCTGAAAGTGTAAATAAAAACGGTTTTTAGAAACAGATGATAGAGTAAAATCATGTTTTTGTCGGAGAAAATTTATTAATATAAATAAATTTGACTAACTTAACTCGATTAATTACCCAAAGCGATTTTAATGATAATGCCAGAGAAAATAGTAGGCTAGTATTACCGCATATAATTAAGTATTGGGTCCTTTGAGCAATTCTCCAAAAGTCATAATTCTTCGCAAAAGATTACTTGAAAGCAACTAATGACTATTTCTGCAGACTGTTAAACGGCAAGGACAACCAACTCTCCACTTTCAGGCAATATAATCCACTTAAAAGTGATGGTAGACCAGAATCCCGTCAAGCCGGCCAAAATTAAATGAAGATAGCTATCTATATCTAGTTTTGAATCCAATAAAGCTTCGGGAGCCAACGGCTAAGCCTCCGAATTTTTCAAAACTTCGGCACCAACTCATCTGCCAAATTTATTCGGATAAAAGTATGCCAGATGAATGGCATTTCAAAATAGTTTGTCCGATCCTCTAAACTGCGCAAACTACACAGGTATAAATCTTCTTAACATCGCATAGAAGATCCGCTGGTTAGCAACATCACACGTCCATACAGTGTTGTTTTAGGTTGGGAGAAACCATCATTAACCACTAACCAATACACACAATACAATACCGATACCCTATTCATTAATTTCAAAGTTACCTATGAAAGAGCGAAAAGAGTTCATCTATGCAGGATGACAATGGAGAACTTTCACTGTTCTATTAAAGTCAGTAAGGACACCAGCAAAACTTTTGATGCCATCAAGAAAGATCTTAGACGAGGTAACTTCCAATCATGCAGTTTGTTCAATATTCTACATAAAAGGATTGTTCTCCCAAACCAACACCAACTAGAAAGAATAATAACTTTCTCAATCACAAACAACTAAGCTAACACTATACAAAAGCCTGATCATCCTTGTCCCGCTGTACGATTCAGAAACATACATATACATTATCAACTACTGATGAAGCTGCCCTTGGTTACTTTAGAAAAAAATACTCCGTGTGATCAGATGGGGCTGCATAGACGGAAAGTGAAGGAGTAGATTCAACGACGAGTCATGTGGCTTGTACACTAACGTCGACGTATTCGATGGCCTAGTTCACCTAGTCGATAACTGGGACATGCAGATTGGATGGACATCAGTTCTCCAGCCCAAATAACTCAAGGCCTCCGAACAGGTGGTGCATACAATTAAACGAAAGAGCAACAGCGCGATATCTCAGTGGCCAACAAGGTGAACCATACCAGATAACGTAAAAGCCTAAAGAACTAGCCAGGCAGGCCCTGTGTGAAAGGCAATCATGCAGCAAGGCTAGGACTCCTGTAGGAGCTGCAGGAACAAAGAGGAAATAGAATCAATTCGCCGCTTGCTGTGCGATTATCGAACACTAGCCACCAAAAGAAAAAACACTCTTGGGACCTATTTCTCTGTAGAGCTGGATGATCTAAGAAACATTAAGCTGAAAAAACTCCTGAGATTCATACATATGTCTGGGTGGTTCAATTCAGCGGCACATTGTTAGTCTAAGTGAGCCGTTGATAGCGTCCTGTCAACTAGGGTACCCGTATACCTAACCTGACCTAGCATGCGCAATACCTGAGCTGGCTGGAGAGGTACATACACCTAAGAAGGTAAGTAAGTTAAGAATCCTTGTGGATTCTAAGCTGCGCTTTACTGGATCTTGTGCTTAAAATTTGAATTTAAATTCCAAATCAAAGTAAATTGTGATTAAATGTTTTTTTTATAATTTATGTATATCAAATTGATTTCAATGAACAACTATAGTCTTTGCTTAAAAGGAAATCAAAAATCGTATTCAGTAGATGTAAGACCACATGCAGGCAGAACAGATTTTTAGAATGTTGTTTGTTTTCTAATGTTCTAAAAAAACCCATTAGATCAGCTACATATGGATATGACTAAATCCTCTTACAGTCAATCCCTATACATAAAGTGGTCTGCAATTCACAGTATGCGTTAAGGCTACATTCAGTACCGGTGAGCACGAAAAACAAGTCTCACTTGCCAAATTCGATCGATATTCGAGTCAATATTTGAATACTCTGTCAGAAACCATGGATCGAATTTTTATTCCTAAATCTACATACATATCAGTGTATGTACCTTGTGTAGTAATTTTTCAATGCAACTGTACCTTATAGACAATAAAAATATAACCACATGTTATTCAACGTCAGTGCTTTCAAAACCGGTTTGAAAAGTATTTACCTTTTTTTTAAAAAAATTACTTATATTTCTGCGACGCTATTCCTTTAAAATCGAAGCACCTTTGGCATATTATGGAACTTAATGAACTATTAGGACTTAGATCTCTCTAAAATAAACATAGTTGTACCAAAATTAGCAATATAAATCAATAGGGTAGTGGAAATGTAGTATACACAATGTGTCATGGAGATTTTTATTAAATTTAATAACACTTAACGTGCTTTTCGTGGATACCTATCATGTGTGTATGTAGAAAATACTTTTGAACTTAGAAAACTAATCTCGGAAACTATACTAAATTCACTGAATTTATAACATTGAAAAATATAAAAAGAAATGTACATAGATAGTGGGTGACACTCACGTATTTATATAAAACAAATTTGGCCTACTCGTTCACTTTGGACTTCACAACCTAATGCACTTTTAACCGGAAACAACACTAACATTGGAATATATTCTTATATTTTGATTGATATTAATATGTACTCGTATGTGCATTTTGAATTCAGTATCTATAAAACTTTAACAACTTTTCTATTATTTAACAGGTTTCGATAGTCAAAAAAATAATGGAAACTTCTCAATAAACATTACACTTTGCTTTTAGTTTACTCAAATAAACCATATTTTTGGTCACACATATTTCTAGGTCACACATTTTTTTTTAATTGTAAAAGGTTTTAAGAAAACAATATAACCATTCACATCAAACACGTTAGAAGGAAGTAAACATGTGGATAAATATCAAAGGCGTATTCCCAGGACATGCGTAGTGGCATTCCTTTGAAGGGGAAAATAATTTTGATGTCATGTTTCATAAAGCTTTTTAGCAACGTTGGTCTTTTAAAAAGTATGTATTAGAAAGCTCTTTTGTAGCTGTCAGATAAGCAGTGAAGTAACACTGATGTCCTTTGAGTTTGGATAAGTCCTTTGGGCTAAAACCGCATTTAAAAGAAACTTTCAAACCATTTAAAATGACATTTGTAGAATTAGATTCAATTCATGCGATATAACATGTATGTACATATATTCCCAATGCATACATATATTAAAAGATCTAAAAGTACCCTGTGTTAAAGTCGGAACGTAACTAGCTCAAAAATAACAAAGTGGCTTCTGCAGTAAAAAAAAAATGGCCTTCAGACAAAAGAAATATAGACCGTCAACTACAAAGAACTACAAATGCCATAACCATCCGACTTAAGTATATAGCTCAAAAAAGAGCAACCTTACGTAACTTGCAGTGCAGCAGAACTGGATCGGTCGAAAGTTGAAAAGGCACTTGCCTCGTCACGACTTTGTGTACTGGCGGAGAATCCTGGTAGATTATATATGGTCTTCTTTCACTCACATTGTCTATGCAGGACTAACTAACTACCTCTTGTACCTCGATGTACCCGACAGCATTCACTCAAAGAATTATAAAAGATCCGTCTTCCTCGGAACACACGATGCTTTTTCATTGCCTCTGACATAAACTGACCACTTCTCATGAAGTATTTATGAAGCACAATGCGAATTATGTGCATTAACACTTGAGGATTGACAAGTGATCTCATCCGCGCTGCAGGGTCCTGGTGAATATAATATTGCACTAGTTAGGCTTTTTAACTGTCCGAATGTGTTGAACGCTTTTTACGTTGACGTTTGCTTCAACGTTTTGACATTGTTCTGCAGTTAAGAGAGCCATTTGATCCTTCTATTATTGATTTACATTTTATTAAAGCTAGGGAATGAATTAAATCGCGATTATCTAAGTACGATCCAACGCACTGGACATTATATTCCATCTAATACCCCTCGATATATATAGCAAGCAAATGGCAGCGATTGCAGCCGTTCGCCTTGAGACTACCCAACAGTGGTCAAGAAAAGAATTCGGCCACGCCTTTATTCTGAATAAATTCAAAATCTCTCCCGAAAACACGGACTACACCATCCCATGTCTAAATTTTGAGAAGAACTTCCTTGTCACCATCCCTTCCAGATCACGCTGGGAGGAAGATGCATTTTTAGAAGATGATTCTATTCACTTCTACACTGACGGGTCAAAAACCAAAGACGGAGTCGGTGCAGGTTTTTTCTCTGATAAGCTTAACCGTAAGCTCTCCTTCCGTCTTCCTAATCATTGTAGCGTGTTCCAGGCGGAAATAATGGCGATCAAAGAAGCCCTATCTTGGCTTAAGAAAAACGTGATATCTGCTAGAGATATCCGCATCTTTTCTGATAGCCAGGCAGCAATCAAATCCCTGGAATCGACCTCTATAAACTCTTTAGTAGCTCTAGACTGCCTTTCGTCTCTTTTGGAGATGGCTGAGCAGTTCAATATTCACCTGTGTTAGGTGCCGGGCCATAGAGACATTCCAGGGAATTGTAAGGCCGATGAACTCGCCAAAGAAGGAACAACTTTACCCATCTTCCGGACAATGGCACCTTAGGTATTCCAATCGCTACTCGCAAACTAAAACTTAAGCTGGATGCTATCGAGAGTGCAAATCTTAGGTGGATAAGTGGATCAACATGTCTAGCGACAAAACAGATGTGGCCACAGCTGGATCTAAAACGCTCTAAGAATTTGATTTCTCTCAATAGATTGCATATCGGCACCACAATAGGTGTCATCACTGGACACTGTCTAATGGGCAAGCACGCTACAAGGCCTCTTCGCGAACGATTTCTGTAGAAGCTGCATGGATGAAGAAGAGGAGGAAACTATTCCTCACCTTCTCTGTTTCTGCCCAGCTCTCTCCCGTAGAAGGAAACTCCATTTAGGAGCTCCCTATTATAATGATATAGGCGACCTGATATATATTGACATCAAGAGCCTCCTACGCTTCATAAGAAGCTCTAATTGGTTTTAAAACGAGTAGGTGGAGAGAGGCTTCTCCCATGATCACAACGGTATCACAACGGACCTCATTGGTCTAAGTGTGCTGGCGAATCCTAGCTGGCAGCCACTTCAACCTAACCTAACCTAGAGAATAAATATTTTGCATCTAAAAGTTTAAATCACAATCTTGTGCACAACATCCTTAACATTATTTGTGATTTTTTTCTGAACTTACTTCTACATTCAAGATATCCTTAAATGATGCTTTTCAAGATTAGCGAAAGAACTTAACTTCACTTACTGCCTTAAGTACATACTGCAAATAGTAAGAAACGCATCTGCATAAAGATATTTTTATTTATTTATTTTTTTTTTAAGTATAAGCTACGCTAAAATTTTGCATTCAGTTAATGAGTACATGCTGATACGATTTCAAATACCCCTACTTCAGCAAAGAGCCTTTAAAATGGGGTATAAAAGGAGGCAAATCTTTATCGTATCACTTGAATTTCATATCCTACTTCTAAGCTCATTATTTTTCAAATACAAACAATGAAGTCTTTTGTTTCATTTATGGAGAATTTAGTGGGTGGTGCTCAACATTACCTCGTATTACGAGAAAGTTACTCGTATGAATAAATTTGCTTTCTTTCTAAGTTCTTTGTTTTGAAGTACGATTATGAAATCAATAATTCTGTTCAGTACTTAAAGCTGATTTTGGTCAAAGGACTTTAAGATGTTTTAATACAAGCGTACGTAAACGTAATTTAAAGAATTTATTTTATTCACAAATGTAGACCTTTATTGAAAATTAAATAGATTACTACGTCAATACTACAGCCATAAGCATAACAATTATTCCAACTGTTGTAGCTTTTTTTGATGATGCGGACGACATCAATATTTTAGTAACGTTAAATTCTGTCCCTGGAAAGTGAATAGTACAACCAATTTCGTCATCGGCATCAATTACATTTGCAGATGCAACAACAGTTCCGTTGAAAAATCCATTATTTTGTGGTCCTACTCTTTCGGAAATCTTAGAGAGCGTAATGTCGTCGTTAGTCCTGTGGAGAAAAAAAAAATATTATGTAATAAATTTATTAATATATAAATTTATCGTTATATCTTATGTAATTCCTCCATATATATTAAGGACTGAACAATTAATGCAAGTGTTATGATTAATGTCTTGGCAAAGGGACTAATTTAGTACAATCTGCAGAAGGGAGCTTAGCGACAGCCATTGTCTTAAACCATTGAAATCGGGTCAGGTTACGCATAAAGTATTTTTATTTTTAAATCACATGCCTTTACAAGGTATAAATATAGTTTTTGTAAATCTTTTAGAATCTCTTAATAAACCTCAGCTTTTAATAAACCTCAGAACAGCTTTAGATGTCAGGTTTATAATTTCCGCTGGGCTAACAGAGTCCCATACACTATCTGACAATTTCATTCTATACGGATGGTATCTAAGTGGACAATGTCCCATAAGGTAGCGTTAAGGTCTTTAAGTCGTCGTTGTTTAAATCAATTAATGTCTTCGCCTCATAGCGGTTGGGGTTGATGAAATTGTTCACTCGCCTAAGAGCGTGAAAGTTGACCCAGTAGTCAACGTGTCTGTCGATCTCCCATTGTGTTGTCATGGAAGCTCCACTTCTCGGCCCGCAGTCAGCCCGTTCAGGCTACTATTTATGACCTTGTCCCTGTATACAAGATTTTCGAACAGATTGAGACAGTTCCAGACAAGTCTACCGTAGAGAATGTAAGGGCTAATAGTGCTGCTTGACTGATATAAAGATATAAATCCGAGCACCATTAATTATTCACCGAATACATTCCCGTGCACATATTCAATAGCCTGAACCCATAACGTAACCTCATAAAGACTATATCTCTGCTACCTTGGACATTTAAATTATTGGAAAGAACATAACTAAATCGGGAAATAATAGTGGAAGAAAGAGAAAGAGAATCACCACATCGACTTAGGGTGATTAGACTTACAATTACTCAGCAATTGACTGGGTTCATACACTTAATGACGCTACTGGAAAAAACATTCGAAAATAAAAAGGTTTGATCTGCGAACTCTCTGTCTTTTTCCACGTCTCGTAGGTTTTTGATACGGTTTGGTTTAAAGCTGCAATCTCACCTTCCAAAGTATCACATACTTGCATCCTGTCTAACACAACGATACTTTCGTATCAGGCACGGCGATATGTACTCTGCACTAAAGGAGATCAAAATTGGAGGTTCTGAAGATATGTAGAATTGTTTGACCGATCTTTTTTTGCACAACTTATCTCCTTTACACCAGTGACTTACCGTTTAATCGGTGCATTCGCAGACGACACGGCCATACTTTCTTTTTGATGAAACAGTAGAAGAATCATCAAGTAATCCCTAAAATGCAGTAAACGTTACTATTCGTTTTATTATTGCAGGAAAAAATGGAGGATAAACAACATTTTAACAACACCAAAGATATACACCTCGACATACTCCATCAGATAATAACAAGCAATAGATCTCCTATCCCTAAATATTTGGAGATGACATTAGACACAAATCTTCGCTAGAAGGACATATGTATAAGGATAAAAAGAAAAAAAAAATAGAAATAAAATATACAGATGTTCTGGCCATCGTGAACTTGACATTCAGCACTGGGGATGTAGCAAACAAAATATAATTAATGATAATCAAAGTTTTTAGAAAAATAGTTTTAAGGAATATAGTGAACGCCCTCTGGTTCGTAGAAAACGCCGACATTCACTGGGAATAGATACTTTAGCGAGAACATTTTTCCTTGTAACCAAATGTGTACATAATTGAATAACGAAGCAGAGAGTTTCGAAATTCACCCTGAAGATACAGCACGGAACACTTTATCTTCAACAGGTGGAGCACATTGAAAATGAACCTCAACCAAATTATTGTTGCAACTGTCTCGAATCTCTTAGCATAAGGCGACCACTTTCTGAACATCAAGGTCTCAATTTTTTTTAAAAAAAAAAGTTAACACGTTCAAATTCGTACGACTGCAGGGGTTAGTATAATATATATGCACACATAAGTAATAACTACAGTAACTACAATTACCATAGGAGAAGCTTTGGCTCTGGATACACATTTTCGACTGCACACGTCACAAGTGTATCGTTCGGCAAATTCATGTAGTGGAGTTGAATATTTGAATGGCTGACATCTATCACTTGCAGATTTGTTTGTATCAATTCTGTTGTGTTCATTGTTTCTACCAAGCATTTATAGACGCCCGACAATTCTTTCGTAGGAGCTGGGAAAGATATTGCTCGGTGTCTATAGTTTGAGTTGGAAGATATTTGGTATTCTCCATCGATCGTTCCTTTTGACAAGGGCTGAAAAAAAAAACATTTAATTTAAAATTGATTAGACTCATATTCTCTGCCCCATTAGATATATTTATGTCACAGTCCTGGTGTTTTTGTCCTGCCGCCAGATACCGCACTGAAAATGCTAGAGAAAATTATACAGACAAGATTAGAGCAATATAAGGAAGGAAACTCGATGCTTGGCTCCCATAAAATATTGTTACCCCTACCATAAAAAAGTGTTAAGACATTTTTGCAAACAGGTAGGTACATACTACATGTTGATAAGTGTTTTTGTTTCACATCTTTTATGAGGAATACAAAACTGAAGCGCTTAACGATGTACGAGTATGCTTCATCATGTAAAATTTTGAATTTGTAGCTATACATAAGTACATAAGTTCGGAAAAACCATCGGTTAGTAGCATAAAAAAGTTTCATATCACCACAAGTATGTATATGTACCTATATAAACTCAATTATATTGGATAAATGTGCTATGGCGGATAAACCGAAAAGAGCGAGGGAGAAAGAGGCAGTAGTCCGAAAAATGGGGGATAAAGTAGAGGTTACCACAATTACATACATAGTTCACATAGTTCTCACTCATTTAAGTCAAAGAATGAGTCGCAATATGGGCGCATGTGCACCTGCCCATGCGTGAATCATGACACATGCACCCTCGATGAAATGGCTGCGTAAATTATGTCTGCAAAAATAAAGAAAAGTCTGTAGCTACATATATCTGTGGCCACAAGCGATAACCGTTTAAGTCGACTTAAGACGATTTAATTTTCATTGCAAATAAGCATATTTAAAGAAATAACAAAATGTTGGTACAACTGAAAATTTAGTTTCAAAGTTCTTTCTCTGAAAATTCCTTTTTCGACTTAAGCGGTTATCGCTTGCGGCCACAGATATAAACAAATTGATTCAAACAGAGTTCAAATAAAAAAAAAATACATATTCGTACTTCTTGAACCATGAGCTTTCATTTAATATGCTACACAAAAGGAAGCAAAACTATTTTAATGCCTCTAAAACTGAAAATAAAAAGGAAATACTAAGCGCAGACCGTATGGGGTCCAGAGCATACATATGTAGCTTCATTCGCATTCATTCTTGTTTTGCATGAACCTTTTTGATTGCTACTCTCGACCTTTAATCAGACATTCGCGAGAGGTGTCTTTCTAGGACTCAAACTTCAAATCTGCCGGTCAGTAGTCCAACGCATTTATCACTACCCCCAAACTGCAACTCTGCAGATCTGCATATTCTGATTTTGTGCCAAATTTAAATTTTCTAGTTCAAAGGTTCAAAACTTACAAGCGTGTGACATACCATTGTTATCATTTCAATACGGAATGCTAACAATAAAAAAGTAATTTTATAAATGATAGACAACGAGTATTTAAATAAATACAAACTATATAAATACAAATTAAAACAATAATAATAATTCAAAAATTTATAAATTAACAAATTAATTTAAATAAGGGACAGAAAAAATGGTTAAATAAATAAATAATATCTCGATAAACTAATATAAGAGTACATAAATAAATGAATCAATATATGTGCAGATTCATATGTATGTATTAGCAATCAGTGGTGACAATTTTGCAACAATGATTATCTAAAAATATTATTTATTTGTTCCCCTTGCTATTAGGAGGTTATGGATCGGTATATACACACACGCAAAATGTGTTGAAATAGTGAAAATTCACTACAAAAAAGGTGAAAATATGGCGGAACCGTTTTGTAAAGTTCGTGCTGCTTCACGCACAGCTATAGTGCGTTTAATCGATGAATTTTAACGTCTCTGGCAGTTTATTGATATGAAGTCTCCGACTAGTGTTCGGCAAGGTCAGCTGAAAATATCGCCGCCGTAGATGAGAGTGCTACTGAAAACCCAGGTGTGTACATTTCAAGACGATCACAGGAATTGGGCTTATCCGCAACCACTTTGCGCGGCATTTTGCATAACGATCTTCACCTTCATTTGACACAAAAATTGAAGCCAGCAGACCACGCACAATGCCGTACTTTTACTGATTGGGGTACTGCAAATATATAAAAAATATTTTTTTAATTTTTTATACAAAATTATTCTGAGTGATGAGGCTCATTTCCAATTGGGTACGTAAACAAATAAAACTGTCGCATCTGGGGCTCCAAGAACCCAAGAGAAATAGTGGAACAACCTCTCCCTCCACAACGAGTGACAGATTTTTTTCGAAAATGATGCTGATGCCATCATTTCAGTGTATGGATTGCCTTACAGAATGATGTTTTTTTGCCTGAAATTGATGCTATGGACGTGGACGACGTTTATTTTCAGCAGGACGACGCTGGTCAAACAATGACTCTATTGCGTAACAAATTTCCTGGACGTGTGATTTCTCGAAATGGAGACTTCAATTGGCCGCCGAAATCATGCTATTTAGAGCTATGCTAATGCTCCACCAACGATTCATGCACTAGAAATAAATATCAGTGTTGTTATTCGCGAAATACAGCCGCAATTATGCGAAAACGTGATGAAAAATTTTATCAAAAGAATGCCTATTTGTAGGCAGAGCCGAGGCGGACATTTGGCAGATATTGTATCCCATTACTAACCTCAGAGTCTGTACTTTAAAAATAAAAAAATCACCACTTTTCATGAAAATGTTGCTTTTTTTCTATTGATTTAAAATGTTACCTCTTGTTGGATGACTCTATACACTCGTATTATAAATACGTACATATGTATGTACTAAAAATTAAACTATGCGATTCTGAAAATTTCTAAGAGTAATTTGTAAGTTTATGTACATATGTATGTATGTATATATTTATAAAATAGGCTTACATATACAGTTGGCTTATGTCCTTTGATCCATTGGTAAATAGGTTTCTCATCTTTGAGCCACTTTACAACTAGTGCTGAGTTGTAGTCTTCTGCATCAAACTCGCAGTCTAACACTAGAGGCTCCGTATTCTCAGTTGTCAAAACGTGTGTTTTTTGAATTTGAAATGCAGACACTCCTCTTGTGCCTGCAATAAAGCAAATTTTATAGATTATAAATAGCAAAGTCATATGCTGCGAATTGTGGTAAATTTGCGCCTTTACAAACAAATGTCGCTTCAGTCATAGCACGCTGTGTAGTGTATGCGATTCTTATATTTCATTTGATACTTGTATTGAAATCAACTTAGAGAAAATGCTCTAAAAGGAGTCACGTACAATTAGCTCTAGAACAAACGTAGTACTTGTCTTCACGATTTATTGCACGAAATGTTATTTACAGCTCTTATTTTCTGTGGGTATTTCATAAAGCATCAATTCCTAGGTTTGCAACAAACGAGAGGATAAGTGAGCAAAGTTAAATAAAGGAACAATTACAAAGTTTATTAGGAAAAATTCTAAAGTAGCTCTTAATTCTAAGTTAAATTTCGATTATGAATGTTGTGTTAAGCTTAACGAAGCTAGGACAGCTCTAAAATAAAAAGATGTTTCTTTAAATTGAAATACGTGCGCTTTTTTCAAATTGTACAAAGATCACCGAAAAACGTACATACAAGTATTTGGGTATATTAAAAAAAACCTTCATTACGTAATAGTTTTCAAAAGGCCGAAGTTTTGGTGCGCACTTCAAAATATTTCCAAGAGATACTTATAAGTACATTTTCACTGGCGTGAGCTGGGACATTTTTTTGCTCCCAGTGGCAGGATTTAAATAAAGACTTATACCTAAACCATTTTCAAAATATTTTTCGCAAGTCCAATTGACAAGAGTAAAAAAGTATGCACCGCTTAAAATTTCTGCTGATAATTTGAAAAAATTGGATAATATCTAGTTATTTAAAAATGTCGAAGTTCAATCGCAAATCCTTTTTTACAAGCAATGATTTTTAGATATCTCTGCATTGAGATAAATACTATATGGACTATCAGTAGCCAACTTCACAAGTGGTTCAAACATGGGCACTATTTTTGTTTCCCAGCATTTCACAACTGTTGCGAAAACATTCTAAAAAAAACATACAAGTAGTATCTACATTTGTATGAATACAATGGAATAGTTGCGTAAGATTGCAACAATCAAGAAAAAAAAACAACTACCGACACATATGAGTACCGAAATAGTAAATTAATTAAATTTCATTTAAACAGAAGCCGATACCATATACATACATATGTGTGTTTTAAAATTTGTGTAACTATATTTTTTTTTCTAATTAGCTCCTCGGAGAATTGCGCCAAATTGCTACTTTACCATATGCCATATTTATATCTTAATAATTGCCAACGCCTTAAATCTACAGACGTTTTAAGGTAGTATTTTAAGAAAGCTGATTTGTATGTATTAGAAAAAAGAATTCTGAAAATTCTCGCGTTGCTGGATTTCGCAGTCCAAAATCCAAAAGTAAACGATTGCTAAAATTTGTCGGGAGATTGTTCATTTAACTGTGAAATGTACTTCTAAACCCGCGTTATACATGTACCACATAAAGACGAATTGCCTATACTATTAATACAAAAGTATTAAAATGAATTAAAATAAAAAGTCGTTACACGGCAAACTGCTAGGGTTTCATTGGACTAAACGTGGATATTTGTTGCTTGTTTTTGTTGTGCGACTCTAGTCTGTTTCGAATTGTCTCTGAATTCGTATATATGTACATTTATTATAGAATATATTTGGCTCCACCCATTGTTAAACAATAACCATTTTAATGGTAATCATTTTTCAGTTTCTTGTCTAAGCAGGAAATAAACGATACAATCGTTGTATGGCAGTATTGCTTTCTTGGAAACGTTTATCTTCGAGATATAGGTCAATCTTGGCAATATTGTTAAACGGATAATAGAATAAAAAAACCTGGGTAGGAGAAATTGCAAAACTTTCCATTACAATTTTACTCTTTATAAAGGATAGCATTACAAGTTCATAAATAAATGTGCACATTTCCAAAACCTAATGATACTATGGGTGAAATGAGTAAACAGATGATTGTATAATTTATTCCGTAAAAAAGACTCTGCTTCAAGCTCATGTAAAGGCATTGAACCAGAAACATTACACTCGGAAACCTGACACGATAAAGTTACAAACTGATCCCTCGCTTATCGTCAATTAGTAAAATAATTAACTTAAATAAAAAAAAATATATATGCACATATATTTACCGTCAATGACTTAAAGGCTTATCCCTGAATATTTATGTAAGATATATAATCCGTTTTTACATAAAAAGATTTCCTTGTTCTGTTAATAAAAAAATATATAAAGCCTCATTAAATCCTAAATATAATCTTACAAAATACAAATATTTGCCGCAACAGACCGTATGTTGTTCAGCACCAAACTTCTCGAGACCATTTGTATTGTGCATCTTATATTTTTTCATAACAAATTAAAGGGATATACATATGTACATATATTTGTCAGACATGGTGGAACCGCTCAAAATCTTTGGTGTTTTCTGAGAACTTTGTACTTCGAAGCTCCAGCTCAGTAGTCCAGCCAGTAACCACTGAGCCGCAGCGCCTACACAAAAAATAAGGTTTTTCTTAAAATTTATCTGAGAGTCACAGCTGCCAAACAAGTTGAAAACTGTAACTTAACTCATAACGGTAACCCACACTGTCTTTTCAACACATTACATTGCTAGTAACACAAATTGATACGAGTATATGTATGCAAATACATACATATGTATCTCTTCGAAGTCAATTTATGAAGGATACTCATGATCAGCGTTATTCTTGTTATTTATAAAAAAAGGTTAAACATTTCTATCCACCGATTTTAACAAAGGTAGCTCAGGATGGAAATTAAAGTAGCTGTGATAAGTGTCACAATCTGTAACATTGACAGATGTAAAATTTGATTTCGAAATGAAAGTTCGAAAAGAATTGCACACACTTATGAATACGACTATTGGTTCGATTTTATTTTTAATCGCTTTCTGTGTCAATTCATTGGGTAACTAGCCCTAGTTTTAATATTTAAACATCAACTAGAGCAACAATTTTCAACCCCTAGAGGATATCTAAAATTTTTGATTAGAATGTTTATAAAAATATGTTATACAATTTGTTAACGCCCTGCATTTTAATTACTTGCCTTTATGTGGTCATTATTATATCGGGATATGACATCAAAATCAGCTTGTGCTTATTCAAAATTTTCGCCTCATTTCTTTTTCTACTACTACCTATGCAGTTCTCAAATTGCTTAGCATATACAATTCCGTTTGAACTGAGTTTGTTTTTATTGCTTTCCTTTTGTTATATTTAGTAGCATTCAAACATGTGGTACATATAAAATCATCATCCGGTAGTTCATATATTAATACAAAAAAAGTCGCTTAGTACTTATAATTTTAAATATTACACTGTTTTCACTATTCGTATATATGCATATTCCTTTCTTTCTTACCTCCAATTGAATTATAACTATTTAACCATAAGAATATTAAAAGATATTTCGTTATTGGGATGAGAATTCGTTCTAATTGATGATACATTTCAACAGCACCACTATACTTCCACTTTATTATAATTTATTGTATGATTGGTTGTGCACATAATATAAACTAGGGCAAATAATATGAGTAAATTTTTCATATAGTGGAGCGCTATGGTATTAATTATTACTTCATGGTAAAAGGTGAATTCAGTAGAAAATAAAAGATACACTACGTTTCAGTGGTATGTTAGACACACGAATTGGTGCTAATATGATGCAGTGTTACTTTTTCTTTCTCGTATAATAAGCACACTTAAAGTTTAGGGCTATCTTTATTAAATGCAAGTTGAAAGAAATAATAGAAGGCTCTATAACCATCCGGTATATATATATTGCACTTTGCACATGTTGCGTTAGAAAAGTTCCTATGTAAGTTCATCGGATGAGTGTGGTATGTTCCAAACAGAGTTTCTATTTATACTCATGGCAGGGTAGTTTCTTCAAGTAATTTCGATTTCCGACAAGAATATGAATATTTATAGCACGCTTAAGGCACTGGTGTCAAACCATCAAATGCGAAATAGTCTAGTACTGTTACACACTTAAAGGTATTTTGAGTTACAAACATATATTCAGAACCGGCAAATAAATTGACAAGAAGATGGAACTTAAGCCACCCTCGACGGCCATTATTTAAGAGGTGAGCAATATGTTAGGTAAAGCTGGTCCACATAGAGTACCTAAGCCCTTAAGAGGTGACAATAGTGTAGTAGTAGTGTGCTTGCATCTCCTTGTGTGCTTTTGATTAACTATAAAAAGCTATTCTACAATCACAAACTGAAACACAATAAAAATAAAATTATAAGAAAAGACCGACCTTACTCAATATAAAGAAGAGGTGTCATGTTCTTCATTCGCGATATAACACCGCATCGCTATAGAATCGTTATGTTAAGCGCGGATGGTTCCAGGAGCTAGAAATGTGCAGTGCGCATCTCTCCATAGTAGGAAATGAATGTACATGGTCGCAACTTATGCATCTGAAGCTATTCAAACCACTTCATTTATTTTAGATCTCGAGGCATTTATTCGATATAAAAGGCTGGAGTTGGAGGTGAATTACTTTCTCATGCCCGACGATATGAACTCTGAACATAGGGCTTTAGGGAATAACATTTCTAGTTCTAGAAGGAACCTATTATTTAATTGGTAAGATCTCAATGTCGAGTATAGATTCAATTAAAAAGCAACAGATAGATACATGAAGGTATCTACAACAAAGGGACAGTAACCGGGAGGGGACCTCGGTGTTAATGTCCTGACAACATAGACATATTCCTCAACGCAAAAATTGGCTCATTACATCAACATAAAAGTAGACTTTTATTGAGACCAAAAATCTTATACAGACTGTTTACTGACAGACAAAACTCGGAGGTTAGGACACTGAAGCGATTGTCATTGTCTGTAAGCTGTAAATCTGTACTAGAACAGCAAAATTCCAACTGTAAAAGTAAAATAGCTCAAACATGTTCCCGCAAATAAATAAAATATTTCAAATGTACATTCGAAATTACTTTTAAGCCGGTATCGGCCTAAAACAAATGTCATCTTTCAGGAACATCAAAAAATGAACTGGTCTAAGAACAATGCGGGAGCTGATGCAAACAGCAATATTTTGCAATAAATATGCCAACATGATTGCCAAGTTAAAGTATAAATTCTACTCAAGCTATAGCCAATGGCCAGGGGTTGGCAAGTAGGAAAAGTGTATCTAGTGAGTTTACTGCATTCAAATCTTAATCTTTTAAACTTTAACTGCTCGCGAACTGTTCTGATTGATTATATACCTAAACTTCCTTGTGGCTTAGTATAAATCCTAAAAAGGCGATAAAATATCATTTTTAACTACCAACTCATACCTTTAAAATCAATGCTTTTCACGTTCATGCGAAGAAATATGAATAACCAGATTACGGCATATCTCGTCATAAGGATAATAATAATCCTAAACTGGAAAACGGCCCGAGCCCATTTTTTGTTAGAATTTAGTTGATGGTGCCATCTTGCGGTATTTTTCTAGAACTATCTGAAGAAATAATGTTTACTTTCGAAAACAACTTACATTCTTTAAAAAATATCGCTAGGAAGAATAATGTCAAGGGGACTGTAGGAAGAATGGCACAAGTCTATACTACAATGCATTGTGAAAGTATGACCGCAGTCTATAAAAGATTTTTTACAGGACAACGAAAACAAATACAGGTGCCTAATTAGTTCTGGATATTTTTTGGGGAGCAAAATTTTTTATTGATGAAAGTAACTCATATCACACACTTATTTACGAATCCTTCCGCAAAAATTTTGAGAACGGATTGAATATATCGTTCGGCTGCCCACTAAAGGATTCTTTTAGTGCGTGTGATACTCTAAAAGCTGAGATATCATCGATTAATGAATTAATGAAATGCATTGTAAGGATTAAGGTGATTGAAGAAGAAAAACTCGTGAATAAACATAAAAAATTAGCATATTTATGTACATTATCAAAAAAAGTTATCGCAAACTTTCCTCTAAATTGATATATGTAATGAAGGCAATTGCCATAAAACCATAAAATCTATCATGTCCAATTATCATTATGTCGACTATTAACGCCAATTGAACTTTTTCAGCTTTAACGTACATATACTGTCTAATTGCAAGATAGCCCCATCTGACTTAAGAAGGAAGCAGGCCTTAATCAACGAATGCGAAAATCGCACTATGTGCAGATACTGGAAACACCACCACTTTGAGACTGCACGTGAAAATTTGAGTCCCGAAAACTTTTCGCAGGAAGAATCTTGGTCATCATCATCTAATTCGACAAAGTATGGTGCAAACCTTAACCGGTTATGGACTTCCACCGGGAGACGTAACGGTACTTTATCTAGATGGGGTCAAACTACTGACCCGTCATTTATTAATGTATTGCAATTTTCTTTTTTTTGTATCCATATGCTAATAAATAAATAATTTAGAATCATACGATGAATCTGTCGCTGAAAAGGGTGTAGATGAAGTTAGTTTGATGCTATATCATTTCTTCTACAACATTTTGCCAATTAAATTCAAGGATCTTGGAATTTTTCGTGTCTTTTGGGCAGAACAAAATAAAAATTTTAAGGTTATCAAATCTCTGCACTTTATAGCCACTAAGAAAATCCTTTTGATTAATTTTCCCGATTAGAGGCAATTCCTATCTCGAATACGACTAAGATATGAGTTTTGTTAATCAATAAAACCTACACGGAGACATCAACTGACTAGAGAGACGATTTGAGGACAAGCCACACCAAACCTCCCCTTATGCAAAAAAAATGTGAATCTCAAAATTGAAGTAAGTGCCCCAAAGTGTCCCCTTGAACTCAGCTCACGTATTTCAGAAAAAAAATCAGTATTGGTAAACTTATGACATTTAAAAACTAAATAATAGACCCATTTTCTCTTTAGACACATTTTACGAATTCTCGCCAAAGAAATTTTAACCGACAATTGTCAAACTTATCAGCTGATTTGATTGTTTGTTGGTGATTGCCTAATTTCATGTAGTTTTCATTATTTTGAGATTAAATTTAATTGCTGAGAAAAATAGAAAAAAAAATTAAAAAAGAATGCAACTATCCTAAGTTAAGATATTATTTTTTTAAATACACGCACACAATATATATCAAATATTTATTTATATTTATTTCCTTATTCGCAATTAAAATATTTGTTGGACTTACCTTACTGTAATTTTTGTACATAGTTAGTCTTAATTCACTCAAAAAGAAATATTTCCATCGATTCCTTTTGAAGCTAGAATTCTCAAACAGAAAGAAAATTTCCCACTATTCCAAACACTATTATTTGTGGTCACACCGGAATACCCACACAAGTCCCCAATAACGCTAGCTAGCACTGAACCTGCCCCCTTCCCTGAGGGTCTGCGATAAGTGAGCGCGTGTGTGTATCTATAAGAAAAATAACAACTCTACCCTATCGTGCATTCGCCTTGTTTATCTATGGCCGGAATTTGACGTCTATTCTAATCGACTTCTTCTCTGAAGTTTGGATTTGCAAACATTTAGAAATAATTACCCGTCATTACTTATTACAATTAGTTTAAAGCACTTTAGTCATCCTTTTAGAATTTAAGACATGATTCCCAAAAGGATGCCTGTGAAAGATTCGCATATTGTTAAAATTGCGGTAGAATTAGACGACCAACAAGCTCAACTTATTAATTTGGATCAGAGACAACCACTTACAGGTACGGTACGATGATAAAAAAAAAATTAAATAAATTCAAAAGGGTGATTTTCGTTCTGGTAAAGAGATAACAATTAAGACAGAGTAATATGCCGAATTCGCTTTGTGTACTTCTGCAAGTAGCACATCATAACTTAATTGCAACAATCAACAGTTTTTTAGGGACCCGCCCAAGTGAGCCCACCCCAAAGATTTAGTGATGTGTATAGTGTTATACTAAAATCAAAGAAAATAGGCAAAGTAAAATTCTTTACTTTGATCATTTTGTAGTCTATTTATTTTGAACGTTATATAAATATAATTGACTTAAACTAGTCGACAAAATATTGTTTTTCTCCTTCCATGTTGTTTGCCTTCCTCTATACCATACACAGTATATTTTAGTTTCCAGTATGGTGAAATGCTAGAAACGGAAGAAAGCCTGAGTGGAATTATAATTATAAAAGCACTTCCTGATAGGTACACTGTGACATAGAAGAAATACATATTATTTATTGTGCATGATAGTAGACTATCGAAAAATCACGCCGCAGACTTGTTTAAATATAGTTACATTTGCATGACATTTTACATTTCTGTGTAATTTTAGATACAAAATTTGTTTAGAAACCAAAGCATCTGCATTTTCGCCCTTGACTTTGTACATATATACATATGTATGTATGTCCATCCTGGATGAATCATCACCTTCAACGGATGCAATCATTTTATTTCCTTTTCACATGATTTTTATTTTCTGCAACTGAAACATCCGGCTAAAAATTATTCACAAAAACGAACCCTGCTTTTCATTAGTCACTGGATGCTATATATGTGAATATTGGCTTATATCCATCACTACAGCTTCAATATGAATGACTTCGTATATTTTCCACTTTGAATTAACACTGTGGACGGCAGATGATAAAAATAAACCATAATTACACCCTTTAGTGCGAATGTTTCATACAGGATGACATGTAGAATTAAAGGCATTCGCCTTTACTGAAAATGCTTTGTTACGAACATGTTTATATTATTATCCATATTAATCAGCAATCTCGCAAAAAGCGATGTCTCAGAAAATGTTCGTATAGTATTCTACTAAAAGTGGCGGTTTCGTCGGACTTACCGGGAACCCAGTTATCACTAATGCAACGTTTTGATGACCTTAACTAACGTAGGTCGGTTGTCGATGGAAGTGTTTTATCTGAAAAGAAAGAATCTTTAAATCCACATCGTGGGGTTCATGAAGCTGATCAGATCTCAGGTGCACGATGTCTAGCTAGTGTCTTCCAATTAAAGAGTTTCTTCTGCAGATAGCAACTAACCTGACAAAACCTACACGAAATATATTTAGAAGCGTCTCCGTTCTCAGGATTAACTATGCATATAGTTAACACGGTTCACTAAGTATAAACACCACTGGACCAAATAATAAATTATGATTCGCAATAGAATTTTAGCAAATATGTTTAATATTCATCCATTGGCTTATAAAGCGAAGGACCTCTTAAATAGGGTCACAATTTCAAGACTGTGCAGTAGGCAGTACATCGCATCCAAAAGGCGTAATTGAAGAGCTTCTCGTGATATGTTGTTATGAAGAAATCCCAAAATATTCGCAAGATAACACAGAAATCGAATGGCGTTATTTCTGGGTTATTCAATGTGTGTAAACGCATAACAAAGAATAAAACCGAAAATTATTAAAGAATCGAATTGAAGTCTGAACTTTTGGTTCTCGAGTGGTGAGTTCTGCTACTCGAATCACAAGCTCCGATGTATCATTTCCCGCTCTGTTGAGCTCACAATTTGTAGAACTTCTGTGTGACTTCTTAGTTTTGACGCATTAGAGATTTCATGCGGTTCTGCTTTCGCATGTACATGTTTGGCAGCTCAGTAATATAAAATGAACTTTGAAATAAGCAAACCGCTTTAATAAATCAATTGTTTCTCTTTCATAGTGTACCTATGTATGTATATATTTATATTATTCACCTAAAATTTATTTCTTATTTATTTTAGGAAAAATCCAAGAACTTTGCAACAATTGGTCCATTACTGATCCAGAGAACTACGCTCTTCAATTTTGTGAACTTAATAACCACAGATTCGTTACTGAAAAGAATCGAAATGAAATCAAAAACGGTTCTGTGCTGCGCTTACAATTTTCTCCATCAAAAAAGGCAAACGATACACTAGAAATCTTACGAACCGGTTCAATAAGTGAAAAAGTAAAATGTCTAAAAGAATTAGCTGCACTCAGTGTAGATCTAACATTTGCATTGGAATTTATTAAAGAGCAAGGCCTTGCAATAATCATAGGTATGATTGAGGATCCCAATAGCGAAGATGAAATCCTGAAATACAGTCTATCAAGTTTTGTTGAGTTGATGGAACACGGAACTGTTTCATGGGAAATACTCCAAACATGCTTTGTGACACGAAATATTTTTATTGTTTGTAATTTTACGAATTTTCCCAAAGAATGTGTTGAGAGAGCGCTCTCTATTTTGGAAAACATTGTTCAAAATAGTGCCAAATATCTTCAAGTTGAAAATGACGTTACATTTTCAGATATACTACGTTTATTACAAGAATCTAATTCTTTGGTAATCCACCAGAATACAATAGCACTTATAAATGCGTTATTCATGAAAGCGGATGATGCTCGAAAGCGACAAATCGCACTTACTCTTAGTAAGAAAGAATATCGATCGGTATTAATAAGTGATGTGACTGGAACTGAGATACAACATCAGTTGTATGTTTTACAAACTCTTACTTTGGGACTCTTGGAGAATCGCATGCGCATGAAAATAAATGCCCAAGATCAGGACGCCTATGATAAAATTAAAGAACTGAAAAAAATTGCATTCGATGACCATCCAAATGGAAACAGTATAGTAGATGAACAACGACGTAGCGGGAACGTGAATTTCTCGCTGTATTATAAAAAGCTCGGCTTTAAATGTGATATAAATCCTGCGCAGGATTTTGTAGAGACCCCACCTGGAATTTTAGCTCTAGATTGTATGGCGTATTTTGCACGCAATTATATGCAGCAGTACACGAAGGTTGTACATGAGAACTCAGGTCGAGCAAATGAGCATGAATGTCCATTTGGAAAAACTTCTGTTGAGTTGGTTAAAATGCTATGCGATATTCTGCGAATTGGCGAACCTCCATCTGAGCAATCCGTTGGTTTCCACCCAATGTTCTTCACCCATGACCATCCATTTGAGGAATTCTTCTGTATTTGCATTATTACTCTTAACAGAACTTGGAAAGACATGCGCGCAACAGCGGAGGACTTTCAAAAAGTATTAAGCGTCGTTCGTGAACAGATAATAAGAACACTCAAAGTTCGACCTGATAATTTAGAAGATTTCCGTTGCAAGATCGCTCAGTTAAATTATCAGACAATCACAAATTTACGGCAACAGGAACGGACATCAAAAGAAGAATGCGAATCTACTGCGTCCGCTATAGTTAAATTGAAGGAGAAAATCAGTCCTGATGTTATAAATCTTATTAAACAGCAGCGATTAACGTTTCTCGTTGAAGGAACTCGTTTCTCAAAATATTCTCGAGGAGTTCGAAGCAAAGATAAGTTCTGGTATGCTCGACTATCCCCAAATCACAAGGTAATTCACTATGGCGACTGCGATGAAAAGGCCATTCCTACACTAGAAGATTTGACTAATAAAGTTTTAGTGATTGATATTAAACAATTGTTGGTGGGCAAAGAGTGTCCGCATATGAAAGAAATGCGAGCCAGGAAATCGGCTGCAAATTTAGGCTTTTCAATAACATTCGACAATATGGACCATTCCACTTTGGACTTTGTCGCTCCAGAGGAACTCATTTTCAATTATTGGACTGATGGTATTAATGCCTTGCTCGGACAGGAAATGTTTAGTAAGCAAAAAGAAGAAGACTTTGAAACATTGCTGTCTATGGAAATAAAACTACGACTTTTGGATACCGAAGGTGTTGATATAAGTAGTGGCCATCCTGCTGTTGCAGAAGATCCTGAAAACTACGACTTTTGTTTTGAAAATTAACAGCTGTCCTACTTTAAATACATACATTAATGCCAAAAAAGTTTGCACTAGCAAGATGAAATTTTTTTTAAATATAGTATTGTAAGTCCAAGAACACATCCGTAGTTTATATTATTTTGCATTCATTTTCCTTTTCTATTTTTTCCGAACATTGGATGGCACAGTAGCTTCAAAAAACAAAATCCTAATCGTAGCTACATACAATACACCTGTGGATGAATATTTTACGGGCCATCAGAATCTAAATATTGTATCCTTCAGTTAAGTACAGATTTCAAACATGTTTACACTTGTACTGTTTCGGATTTCCGAATGCTTGCTCTGCTAAAACCTAGATTTGCTGAATTTAAGGTGTAAAAAGTAGTAACGTGTATTAACAAATATGGATCAAACAACCTCAGTTGTTTCGTTTCTCTTATGTACACATGTACATGCATATAGGTCTATCATTATTTCTTCTCTGCAATTTGTAAGATAAGAACTGGAACATTAGAGATCGATGAAATAAAAAAAATTTCCGGATGTTATTGTTCTTTTAAATGCTCACAAAAAAGCTGCATCTGCATGCTAGCAAAATCCAAGAATTCAAACCAGAGATTATTTCACACGGTTGATGGAACATCAGCCAGTAAACGGCATTTTTGCTTAGAAAATCCTCTTTGACGATGAGGCACATTTTCAACGAAGAGTCTAAGGCCCGGTGCACACATGCGTTGTTTTAACGCGCGGTGCCGCAGCGGCACCGCCTTTGCGTCTTACAGTACTCACAAATAAATTGAGTGGTGCACATGCACGTGCGATGACGCTGCGGCATCGCGCGTCATTCTTGCGGGTAAAAAGACTCGCAGGTTTCTGCGAGGCCGCTGCGCCACCGCACACGCATTTGCGTCTTTCAGTACATTGTTTGTTATTGAGCAGTGCACACATGCGTGATTTTGCCGCTGATTAAATTCCTGAGAAAAATGTCAAACATGGAAGAATTTGATATAGAATTATTTATCAATAAGATAAAAAAGTTTCCAAAAATATGGAGTGTTGCCTCCGAGGCATACCATGATACCATACCATACCATATTTGCAAATGAGGTATAAAAAATTCCTTTTGTTAGCCGATTTTCAACAAAAGGATGTACCCAATAACGTCGTTTCTTTTTAAGAACGTAGTTTTTATGCACAAGGTACGTGAAAATTACTCGTTTCTTTTTATAAACCTCCATTGCTGCAAGCCAAACGCGAACAGCAGATTGAGTCCTGCGAGAAAAACCCGCATGTGTGCATTGAACTATTGCGGCACCGCAGCGACACCGCTGCGGCACCGCGCGTTAAAAGAACGCATGTGTGCACCGGGCCTAAGTAAGCAATTGTCGGTTTTGGAGTGCGCTGAGCATGAAAGTGATTTAAGAAATATTTTCTTTGATGGTGGTTTTTGGGTATATGTATTGATAAAAGATGAGTAATTCGCCGACGACGTAAGTAAATTTATTAAATATTTATCGCAATGTTCTTATTTTTATAAATCTGTTCATACGCATTTTTTACATTTAAGTATTCAGCCCTTGCTACGAGAGCCTATTTAATAAATAGTGTTTAATTCAAAAACTAAAACCAGCGCTCTTATTGGAAAACCCTTTAGTGTGATTATGATGTTTACTGTTTGTTAGTTGCGCCTATATAAGTACATATAATGGGTAAGGTAAAGTAAAATGTATCAAAAAAAAAGGAATAGTTTGGATATGCACGTAATTGTTCATACCTTTTTTCTAATACAGTGCTCGGAGTAATCCATTGTTCTTCTGGCCCCAACTACTGTAAATAATAAACTCAAACCGAGTACATACACAAACACACATTAAGTAGCATTATTCGACTGGTACCGTTAATTGATGATAGAAATAGGTCCACTAATGTAGTTATGGTTTGCAACCAGTTTATGCCAGTGAAATGATCGCCAAGCAGCATACATATGTACATAAGTCTCTAGATCTTCATTTGAGATAAAAGCATACGCACTTCAAATTCTCAATTAGACTCCTGTTGACGTGTGTTAGTGCACTACACGTGTATTAACATAAGGGTTTCAAAGATGACTCTAGGCGCTCCCATACTGTCTAGAGCTACTAAATTAGATTTTTATCAACTTTGGCCCTTATTGCGAGTGTCGATCAGCGCTCGATTCGATAAAAGTCGATCGCATCGACAAATTCCCTTTTTGGTATTGTGTATCTCAATCGACAAAGATATCTTTTACTGTGAATAACGAACGTGATTTTTGTGAATACAGCATATATTTTTAACATTTGTGTTGTTGCTTGTTTTATTTTTTTTTTTGTTACAAGCAAAATAGGTTAATAAACTAGTGTAAATAAGTGATGTAATTGTCTAAAAACATATACATAAAACACATTTAAATAGATTTCAGTGAAATAATAAAAGAAAAAATGATTTTTTTTTTCACGATTCAGAAGAATTTATTCCCATAACCAGTTAAAAATTCCCCGGAAAAGAGATTTGCTGAAACCAACGTTTCCATTTATTTTTTTATTACTTACTACTTTTGCTCTGTAATTAATATAATAATTTTTTTAAAAATAAAAGGTCAAAAGAATGAAACAGATTGCATTTTTGTTCATAACATTGGACTTCTTCCACACAGTCGATCGGGAAAATGTAACAGTAGAAACAAGCGTTACTCGCGATAAGGGCCTTTGTCTCTATTTGTTTTCTTCATTCACCACATACTGAAGTTGCCTGTTTAAAAGTTATAATCTTCATTTCATGATTTAGTAAACCAAAACGACAGGCCGTTGGAAAATTACAAATTCTTTTTATTAATTTTTTAAGTTTGTAGAATTTATAATTTTTTTCACAGTTTAAAAATTTCTCGCACCATGTAAAAAAAAGGACATAAAATCCTACATTTTTTACTGAAATCTTGCATTTTTTTACTGTTTCGGCCAGCTTTTTGAGAAAGGAATTTTTTTTCGTACTTTTCCCGATACGCTTGTGGGTTTAGTTTAGTGTTGGGAACTATCGAATAAAAACAATCGACTTATTCGATGGTTGCAAAATGTTCATTTATTCGATAGTTATCAAAAAATCATTTATTTAAAACAATCGAATCATTTAAATATTTCGATGGTTTACTTTGAATGTACACTGTCTGACTCTGTCGATGGCTCCATTCCCAAAAATTTGTTGTTGCCTTGCATTGACATTTTGGTTCAATCCGCTCGCTCCAGAGATTTTTGTGCGTGTGTAGTGTATTACGTCATATTTTCTCACTCGTTTGAACTTTGGACTATCGGTTCGGTAGAGAAAAATTATTGAATGGTTTTTTATCGAATAAATGATTTTTTCACTTGTTTGGACTTTGGACTATCGGGTCGGTAGGGAAAAATATTTGAATGGTTTTTTATCGAATAAATGATTCTTTCACTTGTTTGGACTTTGGACTATCGGGTCGGTAGGAAAAATGTTCGAAGGATGATTATACACATTGTGAATGTGAGCGCATTATGTCTAAGAATCTAGACAATAGAAATGAGGTGTAATTTTTCTGCAATATGAATATTGAACATTGATATGAACATTGATATATGTATAATTATAATATTTTTTTGTTTTGTGAGAGGCAAAGGGAACTCACCTAAAAAAAAACCCTTATTTATTTATATGTTATTTATATGTCATATGAGTAGAGGAGTAGGCCTTACAGGGAAACCTCTTTAAGGAAAGGGATTCATTTCCACCTTAAGGTGATGTGCTGACGAATTAAAATGAACTATTCGATAGTTTAAATCAATCAGTTACTATCGATAGTTGAATTCATTCGATAGTTCCCATCACTAGTTTAGTTAGCTGGATTGGAAATGCATATGAGAAACACTAAGAGAGAAAGTTTAAAAAAAAAAAAATGCACTTCAGTTTTGTAACATGAACAAGGTTTGGGTTTCTAGTTTATAATTTTTTTATATTGTTATGGTAGAGTCAAAACAAAAGACAACAGATAGAATACCTTTGCCACTTGAAACGATACATTTTTGCCGATGCCCTGCGCAACCGAGTTTTGACATTTGTGAACGGCTAGGTCAAACAAAAAAAATTTAAAACGTAAATAAAAGTTTTGTTTTGATTAAATTTCTCCCTATGCAGCTTTGTTCATTATTTGCCTGTACCCTGGCCAGCAATTGCTTATTGGTCCCTTGACTAGATTGCAATGATGTGGGAGGCGGTTTTAATCAGTATAGATCCCGGATTATTAGTATCTTTTAAAGATTTCCCCTTTCCAAAATTTCCTTCCTAAAGCACTTAACAAAACTGGCAACTAAAGATTTAATTAAAAAACAAAGCTCGGCTATTCGTATAAGAAATTGGGACATTTTTTTAAGAGGCTGTCTGGTCACACTGTACACAAACTTATGTACCTAGTACACTGCTAACAAAATCTATGGAAGAGTGATTGGAAGGTGTTTAATTTTTATCCCACTCTGTCGAGATAACTTCCAAGAGTATTGGAATGTTTACTCCCCCCTTAATTTCTCTACAGTTTTAAATTCCACCATAGTTAAAGCTGGGATACTTTGTGAAAAAATTAGTCTTTTATCTTGTTCGTATGTTCAGAATTTGCTAAATAAATTTATTAAAAATGGATAAACCCGATGAATCACAAAAAAGCGAAGGAGACTGTTTGCAGCAACAGTGGCCAAAAAGGAAGAGAGCTGACCTCAGTTCATTGCCCACCCGGCAATATCTGGATCAAACAGTTGCTCCTATATTATTGCATGGTCTGCAAAGTTTAGCTCGTGAAAGGCCACCAGATCCAATAAATTTCTTGGCCGCATATTTACTAAAGCACAAATCTCGCATCGACGACAATTTGACGGAGAATACGTAAATAAAAAGGAACTGAACCAGTTTATTGTTGGGTATTGTGATTGGAATCGTAACATTGAACTAAATTTGCTGATTTCATTGAACATTTGCAAACTTTAAATAAATTTATATAAAGTAGTAGTAAATATAAATAAAATATAGACATGTATATGTACTGTTTCTCTTTAAATGGTGTCGTTTTTTGTTTTCGCAATTTTAAAACACTTGATTATTCAATATCGATTCATTCATTGCTACTGGATATAACAAAGTTCAACAGCATCTTATCTTATTGGCGTTATTCCCAACTTTACACATTCCTTTTACACACCAAGATTAAATTAGACCCGTTTTTCAACAGCATTTTCATGTTTTTGTTGTTCTTGATAAATCAGCGTACATATAATCTAAAAAATTGTAGAAAGTTTGGTAAGAATTTATGTTATCGATTTTCCATTACATGATTTGAAAATAATTCTGCCTGTTCTTGGTCATGAGTAACTAAGATTTAAAAAACATTCCATTCTGCTTCTGCTTTCATCCAGCTTAAATTACATAAATCTTTAAGTACAACCGTACAACAAATTCATATGTGCGGGCACATACATGCCTCTGTTATTGATTTTTTTCATTTGGTATCGATTTTGAACAAATAGTTTTATAGTTATTGAAGCAATTTCTAATCTTCAGATATGTATGTATGTAGGTTGAACCGTGGCCAACAGTATTATGCAACCCTATAAATCTGCCCTATGTCAACAATTAATTTGACAAAAATAAGAAAATTGGTTCTATCACCTCAATAACGTCATTTAAGTATTAAACGCCATGACGTTTTCTGTATTCCTTGGGGGTTCTTTTAGTGATTGTATTGTTTTTCTACTCGCTCATTTGGCCATGCTTATGAAAATTAACTCTGCTACTTCTGCGTAGGCCCTCTATGGTGGATTTAAAGTCTCATTCAATTTAAATGAACTTACTTAAAATACAAATAGTTGACGCAACAAACCTTAAGTGGTCCAGGGCCTAAATTTTCGCGATCTGAATCATGTGTTTTCTGGCATTTGAAAGTCGAACCTCCCGCTCAGAAATCCAACGCACTAATCACAGAGCCACGACGCCCGCCGTACAGCCCGTATAGGTCAAACACAGAAAACTCCATGAGGACTCTCATCCCATCTTGACAAAATCTGCACTTGGGTGTCACATAGGAGGACTGAAATGAGGGCTATTATCCAGCGTGTGCTTAGGACCATTTTACCCTATTGCCGAACGAATTCCTTGCTTACCTTGAAGATATAGCTTCTCTGCTTACGTTTTGTCCAAAACGTTGGTGGGGAGTGTGTATACTCATTTGCTGATAGCGCGTACATACATAGATATGTACATCGTCGCTTCATTGTTCATAACAAGACCCATCTTTGCTGCTTCTGATTCTATGCTAGGGATAGCCCGTGACTACTTGCTTCGTTCTATCTATTGTATTGTCCGATGTTATAATATATGAGTCATGTAATTTTTATAAAAAATGCACGTAAGTTGAGTTAAAGGCATTTGCTTGTATTTAAAGTCTCGATAATATATACTCCGGTGCTAACAAAATAGTCAAAATTTAAATATGGCGCGGTATAAGTAGTTAACCGCTATCTAAGCTTTGATATCTTCAAATTGAAGTTTGAAGTCTCATCGCACTTCAACTGCACTTATTTTGAAAGTCGATATCTCAGCCGCGTTCATATTAAGATCATCTATGACTTCTGGATCTTAAACGAAAACATTTTGGAATTGAAGTAATCAAAGCTAAAAGAAGTAAAGTGGTTACAATATGTAATATGTACATAGTATGTAATTGGTTAAGACCCCTCTCTACTTGTATATGTCACCTATTCAGAGCCCCACCACGACTGCGTACTCCCTCTGGGATGGATTTAAAGACTTTTCGAACTAGAGTGTTAATGTCCATAGGCTCTGCATGTGCCAGCCATCTTAGTCGTTATATCTTGACTCTTCCGGCTAAGTTCATATCAATGTACAGGGTAGCTCGTCGTTAGGTCTTCTCCTCCATTGACTCTCAAAGCAAAGAAAGGCACCTTCATCCGGAGTTAAAAATGTCCATGTCACTGAGCCGTAGAGCATGATTGGGATGATAAGGTTTTTGTATAGTGCTATCTTATTTGGTCAACATAGGGCTTTATTACTGATCCACCGTCTCAGCTCATAGAAACAGCAATTTGCAAAAATTATTCATCGTCTGATCTCGTCGCTGATGTTATTTGCGACATTCACCATAGAGTACACATATTTATCTGTTTCTGTTCCAATACTCGCAAATAGGCCATTGACGCTCCGCTGAGTTTTCCCAATAATATCAATGTCACCGGCATAAGGGCGTAGTTGGACAGATTTGTAAAAGGTTGTGGCTCACAGTTTGGCTCAAGAAATACGTACAATTCTTCAATTATTATATTGACGAAATCGTATGATGTGGTGTACATTCAGAAACGTCAAACATTTGCGCAGTGATGCGGCATCACTGCTTATTTGCGATGCTGATGCGATGCACAGTTTATGCTGATGCGTTGCTGATTGAATATAACGTTTGCGTTTAAGAACGCATTGTTTACATCAAACATTTTAATGTCGAGATGGAAGTTTTGCTAATGAAAATTTTAGTCGATAACTATGATCGTAAAGACGATAAATTTATTTTTAATATGTGTGAAGCAAGAAGAAAGCGGTCGAAACGCGTACGGACTTTAATAAGCAATTTAAAAGAAGGGAAATTTCTAAAATTTCGCTGAAATATTCCTCCTTGAAAAAAAAAAAATAAATGTTTTGTGAAAAAAGTAAGAATTCAACAAAAATTTATAAATTTTTCTGTCAAAAACATATATATCTATTGATAAAAAATGTTTATTTATTTATTTTTCTTTCTCTTCCGACATTTTTCTTCCTTTTTGGCCGGCGAATCAGCTGTGCATCAGGTATTTCTGTGATGCTTTTTTTCGTTATGTTTGCGCATCAGTTTGATCAAGTTTGCAAAAATGAACACTTGACGTTGAAAGTGATGCCAATAGTTTGCGTTAATGAACATTTTGCAAAGCATCATGAGCATCATGATGCCAGTGATGCGTTACTGAATTTACACGTGGTGTCACCTCGTCCAAGATCTCCCTTGGCATCAGAAGTTGGGCTGCTCCGACTTTGATGGAGCAACAGGGGTTTTCCATAATTATGCTGTACAGATGGACGAGCTGGGAAGGGATGTTAAGACTCGACATGGCTCCGTACAGCGCAAGTCTATCCGCACTGTCATAGGCAACTTTGAAATCTACAATATCTCATGTAATGTAAAGATTTGGTCAACGGCAGTTTTAAGCGTTTAAAACGCATTGTTATGCATTTTATACCTTCGATCAAGCACAGTTAGAAAGGGACCTCATCCAATTTTATGTAACAAAGTGTAGACACATGGCTAAAGATCAAGTTGGATAGGGATGTTTGTAAACGGCTCGTCCTGCCCTGTATAGCCATCCAAAGTAAGTATAAATAATATATCCTAGTGGCCAACAATGTAAATATTCGTGTTCTCGAGAAAATGGTTTCCGCTTATTCTAAACATACATGAGCTTTGCCACATGCGATTCAATCACCTGAACAATTGGAGACATCGACGTAAGTATATACATGATGTTGTTTTATGCTGACAACTTACTTTTTTCTTTAGATTTACTTATCACAGAGCCCAAAGGGTATTAAAGAACACATGAAAAGCATTACAAAATCCATTCGATAAGGAATGGACATAACTTTAACTGAACAAGAACCCCTCAAATTTCAGGATGCCATCGTAATTTATAAAATATTAGTTTTATTTATTATAAAAAGATAATATATTTGCAATATTAGCTTAAATGTTTTTTCCCCCTTAAAACCTTTTTTCTGAACATCCAAATAACAAATCAATATTTAAAAATATAAGACCGAAATTTCAAGCTTCAACCGTGTGGTCCTTCTACCAGCCAAGGCGTAATTTCACGTAAAATCTTAGAGACTAATTCATTAAAAATTATATCACACTTACAGTCATTTTAATTCATTACTTTAATTAATTTATAAAAAAAAAAAAAAAAACAATTTCTTTAAATTTTCCTAATTTTTGTTATGTATGTATCTACTTAAAATACGGGAGCTTGAACAACAAAACAACGCTGGTTTAGAGGAACAACGGAAGTTTTTGTTTTTTAACGGAGTCATAGACTTCTTTGTACTCTTTCCAATTTAAGAATCCAATGTTAGTATGTACATATTCAAAACAGTTTCAATATAATAAACAGTTGGTACTTTTGTTTTCCCATTAAATCGGTTCAGAGTACCAAAAATAACATTTTGCTACAGTTTTTTGGCATTTTAAAGGAGACAACAAAAAGAATTCTTAAAATAAAAAGAACAAAAATTTAAAACTAACTTTAAAATTTATGAATCGATGCAAATTATGTTACCTAGACGATTGTCAATTAGAATGAACTTTTAGGGGTTCATATGAACTATTTTGAGTTACTATATAAAAGTTAATGCGAACCGATTAAGAGGAAAACAAAACACCACCGAAGACTTATTTTATTATACCAAATAATGCCTTGACTGACAACAAATTAATTGTTTAATTTTATTTTTATACCAGCAATATGCACACATACTTACATATATGTATGTGTACATATACCTATGTAACAACAAAATTTCTAATTTTAATTTTTAACATCTTTGGATTAATTTATTAACATAGACAAAAAAATGCCTTGTTTGGTGATTGGTCTCACATCAAACATTTTTCCAATAATTATGGTCCACTTTTATGAAGTTGTGGCGCGTATTTTATACCGTTAGTAAAAGCTTCTTGTCTCTACCTATCAATTTTCACATACATACTCTAATTATAATATTTTTTTCTTCTAAGAAATCATATAGGTAATTGAATACATTCCTAAAAAAAATTTATGTACAAATAATACATTTTTATAAGCGTCAAGCGTTTTTGCATGCAATTTAAATTATGTGGAGCTTCGACATTAAACAAAAATAATTTATTTCTTGCCCACAACTCATCGGAATATCAGGTTTAAGTGCAATTTTTTAGTTCATTTTACGTATTTATATTGCTATTCAAAATTTTTTATACGATTAGTTTTGTAGTAATTTGTAAAGAAAGTTCAATCATTTTGACAAGATTCCATTGCAACAATGAATTGAAAAACAAGTTATTTTACGTATTTGAACAAAGCATTAATCCGTATTTTAAAAACATTCTTTTACCTTGTGTTTACTTGGGGCCGTCGGAAATATGACAGAAATATAATATACAAAAATTGTAAGGAAAACTTGTTGAAAACATGAAAACTGTAGCTATTTCAAAGATTTTATTCAATCATATTGCACTTGAATTCAGTGTAAAACGTTACTTTAGAAAATCATTTCATCTTGGGTTAACCAGTATCATGCAGATATTTGACAAAAAAAAAATACAATTACAAAGACTGCAACCACAGAGCAGTCAGTTTGAACAAAAGAATCTGTGTTTGAACCCAATTTCATAAACTCGATAAAACTCGGATTTAACCTCCGTTATTTCGAAGAAAATGATTTTTCGAATTGCTATAATAATCGGCCAAGAAAAATATGAACGATTAATTACTTGCCTTGCTGCAGGAATCTAAAAATATGTTTGGGAAAAAGGTGTGCGATCAGGCTTAGGATACGAGTATTGCATGCAGTTCATCATTTCTTTTAACATTCCACGGTAGGAAATAACCTTGGACGCTGAAGTTTTTGGTCGCGTTTGCAAAAGAAAATATTTGATATCGAAACAGAATCATCGCAGAAAATTGGAGTTCACAAAAAAGTAAGTGAATGGACCATTATTTTTTTTAAAATATATTAATAGAGTCTAGTATGATGGAAGACAATTTTTAAGACGTCCACGGCCAGAATCGAATTAATCACTTGCTTGTTGCTAAAGCACAGTAGTGCACAGGGTGCTATGTTGTGACCTTGATTTGGGGGTAATATCAAAAATTGAGACTTTTTCACACCAAAGCATGACAGAGGAAACATCATGGTACAGGGTGCTATGTCGTGGCGTTGAGTTGAACCAATATTAAAAGAGTTATGGACAAGTCATTATATAAGAATATTGGAAAACAATTTAATACCATACGCGAATGACAATTTACCAGTCTGTTAAGTCTTTCAGCAGAAGAACGACCCAATGCAGACTACTCATCATACTAAAAATGTATTCCAGGACACTGTGGAAGGATCTTGGATTGGCCTTCGTACATTCTTGATCAAAATTCCATTGAAAATTGTTGGCAAATTTTTTCATAGGATAGAACTTAGATCATTATATCATGATGTCATAATCGTTCTCATTTATGTATCTATATGTCTGCTCCACTTTTTTTTTGAACGTCGAAACTCTTTCTCCACGCTCGAGACCATATTTTTATTCTTAGCTGCAATGTCGAAATCAAAAATTCCTCGTCGAAATCAAAAATTAAAATGAAAAAATGCTCTGAAGTTATACGACAAGCGTTCACATTAAACGACAAGTCTGTCAAGCAAATCAAAAAGTTGAAAAATTTGAAAAACCGGATGACTTGCCAGATTAGTGTTCAAATTGTACGGTTTATTCGAGCGTCAAGCAAATCGTATAGTGTGAACCACGCTAATATTACGTTTATTCCTGTCATAAAATCAAATCTAATCAAATCAATACACCTCTACGATCTCGAAGCTCACAATTTTTGTTCAAACCTATTACACTGAAATTTCGGCTTTAAGGCATTATATTTGTCTATGTTACAATTTCCACTATTTCGCAGCCAACACTTGTTTCCACGAATGGAATTATAGAAACTCGATAAATAGAAACTCAAAAAATATTTTGTTTAACAATATGTGAACATATCACTTTGAAACATATGTATGTAGGTATTTTAAATATTCATAACGCTAATTATTATCTTGTTAGACATATCGTCAGTTGAGAATTTTTTATACTTCATTCAGTTTCGAGAAAAACGAAGTTAAAAGCTGAATTAAATAAATAAGGAGCAATAGTATTTTCTAAAAATTTTCTACAAGAAAGTTATTATTAATTATCTTGGATAACAGTAAGATATATGATAAACCGGAAGACAAATATGGAAAGATCATAGTCCATGGATCAATTATTAGCCCCAAAAACTCAAAAATCAAAAATGGAGCAGTACAAATTTCAACTGACGATAGCTATTTAATTTATTTGAAATGCTAAGAAAATTCAACGAAACATTCTAATTCTGAACGACATTATATAAAAGGCGGTTATCCTAAGTGCAAGAAAGAGTATAAATAAAAATAAAACAGCAGTTTCAAAATTTCCATTTTCCATGCCGATACTTTTTAAAAATATCTTTGGCCTTGCAAAATGACAATATATCTGACTACATTCCATTTTTGGTCGATCATATCCAAATATAGCCAACGTAGAACCTTCTAATCCATACTTAAGAAATGATATACTGAATATCCATTTTAACCATTCTTGAGCATCGTTTTGCTGTAAAAAGAATCCAGAAAATGCTAAAAATGGACACAAAAAAAACGGTCCAAATATCGCTCCATACTAAAAGAATAACAAACTGATTGTAAAACAAAAAAACATTAATTTTATGAATTTGCTTACCTTTATACTTAAGGAAGCTCCAACAGTTAATCCAATACTCTGAGCGACTAATGCAGTTAAAAGTGTGATTATAGTGAATAATGATATCCTGGTTAAATCAACGGGTTGACCAGTGAGAGTGTATGACACAACAATAAAAATCGAAGTACATATCATTTGAATTGGAATGTCGGCAAGGGTGAACGCAATGTAGTATGCACGTAGCGAATACCATCTGTTGAAATGTTCTCTCGTCACAATTGGAAACTCTAGTGGAACTTTATAAATGAAAAATGTTAGTTAAAAACGATTCGACTTCATATACTGTATGCAAATAAAAATAATACTTATGCCCAACTTATTAATGATAAGATTCTTACTAAAGAAATATAATTAACTAACTACTGGTCACCATTCGTTTTGTCGGTTTTTTCGCACAAATGGAAGTGACCTACAATTTATACCCATATCGGAAGGCTTTTTTACCAAATTGAGAAGCTTCCTCATGACAGTTATTACTCTCGTATGTTTGTCAGATATTCGCCAGAGGTAGGACCGTGAAGGAAAAAACTTGTTGGTGTTTTCTGGGCTTCTAACCTCAGTAGTCCAACGCACTAAACACTGAGCTACGGCGGCCTTAGTTTGAAATGCATTGGATTTTGATAAAATGAATATACACAACCACATACCTAGGAATATCCTTAGACTCCAAATATGAATGATCAGAACAAAGAAGAACTAAACTAGAAACAAAAATCCAACATATTCAAAAAGGTTAGCAGGGCGCAAATGGGGTGGATCAATTTACTTACTTGACAGGACATACAAGGCATACAACATTAAAATACGGAGGAGAACTGCTAACAACGATTTCCAACCAAAAAAGAGACAAGTTGGAAACATAACGAAAAAACTTAAAAACAACACCAACAGCATGAAAAAGTTTTACAGGAAATGCATCAATAAAAACATGACATAACACACAAGCAGAAAAACAAAGAATACAGTGAGAATTATTTCCATGGCTAAGTAGTATACGAGTATCTTCGACTAATCGCCTACCTAAACCTGGAACAGGAAACCAAAGACATTCGAAACCAGATCGGACTTACACCAAAGATCAAGCTAATCCAACCATCCACAAGCTCTTTTGATTTCATATCGATGCAGTTAGAAACGGAAAAAAAACATTTATCGGAGACAACAAGGCAAATAGTATTAGCAACAATCGAAGAAAAATTCGCAGATAAACTCCTGCTACGTATTTACACAGGCGGAGTACTTCTGAAAGGCAGCATCGACGCAAGAGTAACGGTTTACTGTGTTAAATTTAGCCATTATTTCGAGAGGTCATAGCTATAGAATATGCCCTTACTGTACTTCTCAAAAGAAATGAAAAATACGTATACAAAATATTGCCTATTTTATCGGATTCGAAATACGCTCTACAATAGATAATGTCCTACGACAATAAAAAAAAGATACCATAACCCCCAAAACCGTACGAAAATAAAACCCCACCTACAACAAAGAGCAACGAATTTCAATGGGTACCAGCGAACGTAGACATCAGGGTCACTAGCGGACAGCTTTGCTAAAAAAAAAAAAAGAGACAGCGAATTAAAACACATGCTACCGAAAAAGGAATCAAGAAAAAAGCAGCTGGCAGTGGAAGAAATAAATACGAAAACATAAACAAATACTACAACACAATAGACCAAGCACCAAAAAAGAAAACTGTAGCACTAATAAGACAGAAGACTGGACCAGAAGGTGTATAGAAGGAACGACAGATGGCCCGGTGCAGAGAGTTCAGAAGGGATGCCTTTACCGAAGACGACTTGAAGGCAACAAGACACGGTTGGGGGTCTTTTAGCCACGTAAACATGCAGGAGATGGAGTCGGACATTACTGGTTACATGCGCGAATATTCAAAGAAGATTTCACCCCTCCATCGCCTAAAAAAAGAAAGTGCCTCAGTTCTGCCTTCCACATTTTGAGGACGTTTTGTTTAACACAATAGTTACGAGTATATCTGCTGAGAAATTGTATTAATAAATAAATGTATTAATTTCTTTTGATAACATTAGGTTACGTTGAAGTGGCTGCCAGCTAGGTGTCGCTAACACACTTAGGCCAATGGGAGGTCCACTGTGATACCACGTGGATCATGGGAGAAAGTTTCTCTCTACCTACTCGTTAAAACCATTTTGAGCTTCTTATGAAGCGTAGGAGGCTCTTAATGTCAATATCCATCAGGTCGCCTATATCGTTGTAATAGGGGACTACTAAGTGAAGCAACTACAATTCCACTACGAAACCAAGGGACCAGAGATTATGAAGGAAGAAGTCATGAGAGTGCTAACGGAATCCAGAAATGGAAAAGCAACAGAACAGAAAAGAACTTCTGAAACTTGTAGATGAAGAAAATCAGATACTAGTCAACCTATTCAATACTATCTACAGATATGGCACGATTCCGGATGATTGGCTACAAACTGTCTTCGTAACACTACCGAAGAAAATGGTTTTAAAAACGGTTTTGGAAGCATTGTTCGCATTCAGCATGTTGACTCAACGTAGCTTAGAGATGAAGATGCATGCTTCGTAGATTATGAAAAGGCATTTGACACTGTTCAACACAGCAAAATGGTAGAAATTCTCGGCAGAAAACATATAGATATGAAAGGCAGAAGAGTGATAGAAAATCTATACTGGGGACAACAAGCAAAAATAACAATAGAAGGAGAAGAGTCAGATAAAGTAACGATTCGAAGAGGAGTAAGACAAGGATGCATTTTATCACCTCCGCTTTTCAACATGTACTTAGAAGAAATATTCAAAGAAGCAATCACAGAAGATGACGGAGGAATAAAAGTAAATGGAGTCAACATAAACAACATAAGATACGCAGATGATGCTGTCATAATGGCAAGCAACATAAACGAGTTGAGTAGCATGATGAACAAACTAAGTGATATACATAAGCAACAACTACCGACTACGGATGAATTAAAGGTAAACAACGTGAACATTGAAAGAGTCGACAGCATAAAATACTTAGGTACGTTGATTAATAAAAATGCAAATTCCAGCAAAGAAATACAGTGTAGGATAGAGAAAAGCGAGGACAGTCTTCTGCAAAATGAAGAATGTATTATAAAGCAGGGAAATCAATTTAAACATCAAAATAAGACTAGTAAAATGCTACATTTGGCCGGTACTCATATACGGAGTTGAAACATGGACGTTACACAGAGCAACAATGAGAATAGTAGAGGCCTTCGAAATGTGGATATACCGAAGAATATTGCGTATCTCCTGGGTTGACAGGATAACAAACGAAGTACTACGACGAATAGGGATAAAAAGAGAGCTAATGTACCAAATAAAACAGAGAAAACTTGAATACCTAGGGTACATCTTAAGAAACGACAAATACACATTACTGCAACTGGTTCTGCAAGGGAAGATAGAAGGAAGAAGATCGATTGGGAGACAAAGGCTGACATGGCTGTCAAACATGCGGGAATGGCTCAATATTTCAACTGCAGAAATAATGAGAGGAGTAAAAAAATGAACGAATTATGACAATGATTTCCAACCTCCGGAGCGGAGAGGAACGTTAAGAAGAAGAAAGGATTGCTCCTTCTACAGGAGAGAGAAACAAAGAGATGAGAAATATTTTCCTCCTCTTGTTCATCCATGCAGCTTCTACAAAAGTCGTTCGCAAAAAGGCCTAGCATTGTGCTTGCCTAATAGACAGTGTCCAGTGAGTTTAAGTTTGCGAGCAACGATTGGTATACCTAAAGTGCCTTTGTCCGGCAAGATGGGCATAGTTGTTCCTATTCTAGCTAGTTCATTCGCCTTACAATTCCCTGGAATGTCTCTATGCCCCGGCACCCAACGCAGGTGAATATTGAACTGCTCAACCAGTCTAGAGCTAAAGAATTTATAGAGGTCGATTCCAGAGATTTGATTGCTGCTTGGTTGTCTGAAAAGATGCGGATATTCTTAAGCCAAGATAGGGCTTCTTTAATCGCCATTGTTTATGTCTGGAACACGCTACAATGATTTGGAAGACGGAAAGAGAGCTTAAGATTAAGCCTATCAGAGAAAACACCTGCACCAACTCCGTCTTTGGTTTTTGATAACATTACTTTCAATGCTGACAACAAAGTCAAATCCGATATTACACAACCCGTTAGGTAAGGATTGAAACCTTATACGTTATTCTGACTGAATGAACAATAGGATTTATGGAATGGATTTATTGATAAATACATTTTTAGGGCTTTGATACAGCTGCTTATCAAACAATTTAACTAATAAATTGTCATTATCTGCCACGAAACTTTTCTTTTTAATTGATTAATGGGTTTGATAAGACAATAAAAAAACAATTCGTATTTATGTCCATATATGCAGTTGTAAAGTTTTTCTTTTTTTTTGTGTTGAAGTGTGCTCGGAGCATATCCTATGATGTTAGAACACAGCGGGGACAGAAAAGAAAGGAGGAGCATTTTCTTTCGAAAGTATGATGTTTGGAGTTCAGAAAATGGTGTGCATATTCGGCTTGAAAAAAGTTCCTAAACATCAAGATGTTATCGAAACTGGTTGTCAGAGAATGTGAATGAGCACTAGCCTCTGTTATCGTATAGCGTAGAACGATACATCTGATAGCGATAACATCAGATATCTCGGACAACCAGCAACTATGTACTTACGTAGCGATAAAGCATGGTAAAGCAACCAAGATGGTATTCTATGGTATTAAACTTTGAGTTGATATTTTTTGACACTTGAAGTGCCATTTATCTATGGAACTTGTCCAAATATAAGAATACATTTGGTTGTTATTTCCATTCCGAGGGGGTTAAGAGTTGAATTATTAGTTTATTCATTCCTTCGACTCAAAACCATGTAAAAACTCAATCTCGGGGTTTAAACTGAAATCTTCAAATGCCTTTTAATTTGTAAGCACTTAGTGTACAAGTAATAGTAATAAAAAGAAAATACTTACAATTGACTAGAATAGATGAAAATGCCGTATACATAATGAACATCAATGTATAAAAAATGTAACGAAAGTTATTCAGCGCATTTCCAGCATCATTTCCTATTCGATAATATAAAACTCCAATCAGAGTAGCCATTAGAAAGTGTATAACAATTCGCATTAAAGTCAGTGCTTTATCTCTCCAAAGTATCAGAAAAGTTCTCTTTAATAATATTGCTGTTTGGAGATGAAACGGTGTAGCGTATACATTTTCCCTCTTACAAAGTGTATTCGTATCGATTTGTATTATTGGTTTCTTTGGTTTGCAGTGATTTACATTTACAGCTGAATTATACTCCTTTGTACTGCTTTTTTGTAAAATCTTGTCACTTGATTTTAATGATGTATCTTTGATATGCATTGATTTCAAATCTGGCACATAATCTGGATTTGGAAGGCTTAACGTAGATGCGACTTTATTTTGAAATTTTTCTACAAAAAAAAAAATTAATTAAAAAAAATATTCAAAGTTAATGAAAAAACTAGAACTAGAACACACCATCTTCTTTCAAGCTTTTGATTTGATCAGAATATGCACGATTTTTTTGTTGGTAGGTTTTGTTTCGTCCGTTATTGATTTTTTCTACAAGCCTATGGTTTTGTTTACCGTAATCGTTTGTTGCAATTTCCATCACTACATGAAGAAAGAAATTATTTTAATGTATTTAATGGAAGTACGATAATGCAGTATTGGTAACTTAATAAACTTACGATAATCAACAGGATTGTAGATTTCAGGGCACTTGAGATCAAGTTCCGCTAAAAATGGAACAAGATTCTGAGTACTTCCCGAGTAAATACAGTTTCCTTCAGCAATAGCGTATAGTGCATCGAACATATCTATAGCCAGTCCTGACGGTTGATGAATAGTGCAAATTATTGTTCGACCTTCTAAGGCCAATTTCTTCAACAAGGCAATGCACTGATTTGCGATCGAGCTATCTAACCCACTATACATATATAAGAAAAAGTATTCATTAAATAATTTGTTTCACACAAACATTCTTAAATCACTTACAGTGAGAAGATATTTAATGGATCGGATGAATGAGTTGAGGATCGCCCTCTTCCCGTTGCATTAGAAATAAGCAACTTTTTTATCAACAAAATTTAATACTGACTTCTCTAGCTACCTCTTTGCTTGAAGTCGTTTTTCCAAACTTTATGTATCTCTTTCTAGGGAGTATCTACATGGAATACAGCTGAGACTAATCGCAGATCATAAGCGTTTCTACCAGTTCAAAAGGAAATATGATGGCTGCCTGAAGTAACTGTCATTCTCTTCGCAACCTTAATTCGCAAGTCGTATCACTATTTGCATGAATTCAGCTACTTGAATACTTGAGCGAAAACTTGTCTTGTCTCAGTTGAGAAAACGCCGGATTTGGTACTCGAAAAGATCAACAACACATTTTCAGATATCACAAATCCGTCTTTCCAATTCTGTCGTGAAGCGCAGGTAGATGCCGAACATATGCAATATTTTTCTTTACGTGTTTTGCAGAACGTGAAGAACTTCGAATCTGTACCCTACATAATTTACCGAAACACATGATTTCATTGCGGGAGATCTGGGAAGCTGTTAAAAACATACTAACAACAACAACAGCAATAATGAAGAAAACCGACACATCAAAGACCAGCTGAAGACAGTAAATGATAGGAGAATCAGCATATGCTGAATTCAACCGCATGATAAAATACCTAACGATGTCCATTGGGGATTATGGACACATTATCGAATTGGAAGGTGGTTTTAATGGGTGGAAATATCGAATATCGAGTATCGCCAGTATTTAAAAGCTTTGCATTGCAAAGTTAACGATAAACGATTGATTTTACAAAAAAAATGGAGTTTTGAGCTAAAAGTTTGGACACAAAACGGGAACTAGATTATTTTGTGTTCGTTTTGGGATTGTTGTAATAGTTTTCGTATTTGAGACACCGATAGCATGCATATTTATATTAACTTCATATGAATATAACTTACGTTGTTGGTTCGTCTAATATTAGAACAGGTGGATTATTTACTAATTCTAGAGCAATTGCCAGTCTCTTCTTTTCCCCTCCAGACAGTTTACCAGTCGTATTTCTTCGAACTTCATATATTCCTACAGATTGCAGAATTTCTTTAACCTATAAAGTAATAAAATAATTTATTTCATTTGTAAAATATTCTTATTATGCGGAAAATATATCTAACCCTTTGTTTTTTTTCGTTATTTGACAAATTGTTGCCAATTTTTAAATTCGCAGAAAAATGCATTGCTTCAGAAACCGTCAGAAACGGTTGCAAATCAGTATCTTGGGTTATGAAAGATAAATTTGTTCTAAATAAATTATTTTCTCTTTTAGTTCCATTAACAAGAACATTTCCACTTATTCCAAGTAATCTGAAATAAAGTGGCTCATATAAAGTACAAGTAAAAAAATAAAAATATTTTTAGCATTACTTATAGCCGGATAATATATTTAGGAGGGAACTTTTTCCAGCTCCAGATGGACCAACTATGGCACTTAACTCTCCACTACGAAATTCTCCTGTTATTCCATTGATAATTGTTTTGTTTTCTGAAAAATAAGGTTTTTATGGTTTTCTGTAACTTCCATATTAGTTGTATTTATTTTCATTTATTTATTTCTCATCTACAAGTTGAATGACAACAGATTACGGAACAGTATAGTTTAAAGCTAAGATACTTACAGTAGTTCACTAATTTAAGCGTAATTCAAATAATGCATTTTTAAAAACAATTCTGGACAAACTTAAGTCTTATGTTGAAATTCACGATTGCACGAGGTAAAGGCGAGTTCAAACCATAGTTAGTACGACGCATAGTACGAAGATTAAAGCCAGCAAGCTATGGCTTTTTAAATAATAGCAAAAGAGGTCTCTTAACAACATTATATCATGGATTTTCCTCCTCGTCAGCAAGCAAGCTTAGCTAAGCCAAACAGTTGGCATCTAGTATCGTAATTAGGCGAGAAATTTCAACGCATTCTTTTTTTTTAACGAATTTAGTAAATTTTCTTTGAAAATTTTCTATTTTATCAATCTGCACTTGACGGGACACCATACTATGTCGCAGTACTCCAACAGCGACCGAGCAAGAGCCATAAATAAAGTCAATAGGGAGTGGGGATCGGAAAGTTCTATTGCATTTCGTTTTATGAAACCAACCATGGAATTGACTTTTGACGTTATGTGATCCACATGGTGGCAAAATGTCAATGATTGATCAAAAATAACCCCGAGATCTTTTATCTCATTTACCCATCTCAGCAAAGATGAATGAATTCCGAAGCACTTTAATTTGTGTACTAATGCAATGTGATTCACAGAATCAAAAGTCTTTCTAAAGTCAGTGTAGACTGTGTCGACCTGATAACCATTTCAAACGACGAAGAGACGAGGTAAAATAGACGAGATTGGAAGCTGTAGATCTTCCTCTGTGTTGGAACTTGGAAATATTGGCGCAAATTCATAGTCAGCCTTTGATTAGGGAATCATTTTAATAACTTTCTTCATTAATGAATGCTGAAAAAAGCTGTTTTTATTTACTTAAAATGACGTTTGACTCATTTTAAATTTAAAACGGCTTTCTAGGTTTAATATGGACTCTACGACAACTATGAATAACAAAAAACCGGTTTTAGCTTAACTAGATGATTAAATATTTTTAAAATGGGTTTTATCTGACTATGAATTTGCGCCATTGTTTTTAATATAGAATTCAAGTTTTGCTTTTACAATACTTTCAAAAAGTTTTTTAATTGCTGATAGCTTGCAGATTTCCCTGTAAGTTATTTCCATTAATTTTAAACCTAATAGGATTTCGTGTACTCAGGCTCCGCTAAACTCGAATAATACCTGAACAGAAGTCAAACAAAGAATCATTCTTGCCAATCACTATATCTTTGAGTAATGGAGACCATTGAGTCACAATGGACTCTTTTTCCAAAAAACTAAAAAAACTGTGTGATTGACCTTGATCTCTTGTGTTATAAACTATGGCGCAGAGACTTAGCTCATATACAAATGTATGTATGTAGATGAAGATTACTTTGGTTGTTTCCGAAGAAAAATTCTTTGGAGCGATCCTTAGTCAGATGTGCAAAGAGGCTGTGTGAAGAAGAAAGTACAATGACAAACTGTACAGGCCGTAAAGCGGCATCGACTGAATATGTACAATGATAAAATGGATGGGACGTGCAATGCGGTTACACTAATGTATAGACGCGGAGTGTCTGTTGATACAAACCAACACGCTTGAGCAGTGAAATTTTTAAAACTAATTGAAATTTAAAATTATCTCAGCCGTTGAAAATTTAAAGTTTAAATTTTTAAAATAAAAACCTACATATGTATATCAAAACCATCCAGTGGAGTTCAGGAAAAAAAAATAATTTATCCATTCATCTTCTCAGATAGCTTTCTAAAGTCGGTAAAAAAAAGGTTTACCTAATGCATGTGGCTTGGTCCACGCTAGTTCCGGACACCTGCAGAAAACATGCATTATCTTGGCTCCCCGGTTGCTGTTCCAGTCGGCACCGGCCGTCGCAAACTACAATTAACTAGGTATACCGTTGCCACGGTCCTTCCATTAGAAGGAATATAAATTTGCTAACAATTTTTTAAACTGATCTAAAAAATTTTAAATTATAATCGTTGAGCGAAAAGCATCGTTAGCTGCCGAAAAAGATGTCATATCGGAACTTTTCCTTTTCAAAAATGCTTTGAAGTTAGTAATTTCTACATTTTATTACTAAAATGGTAAACAACTGTTATGCATAACCAGAATTCGGTTTCAGAAAATTTTGTTGACAAAGTTTGTTTGATCTATCAACAAGTAAACAAGTAAATTAAATTTTTTTTGGTAGAAGTATATCCAACAAGGAAACGTTAACCGAATGCGATCACATTGTTTTAGTTAGGCCATAAAAAATGTACATATATTCACCTCAAAACAGAGTAAATCTAATTCCAATAAGGAGGTGCTATCAAAAAATAAAAATACCCTTATATCTCAATAATGGGAAGAAATTGAGAAGACGTCAACATATTTTTTTTATAATAACCTCATATACTCATCCAGTTTTAGTTAATAACCACATATTATATTCGAATTTTCAACTCGAAATAGTTCACCAAAGGCAAATGTTTAGAAGCTTTTTGTAATGAGAATATAATTTACGTAGAATAACACTGCAAACAAAACGGTTCACTGGCTCATTTTTTCTGTAAAGTACAAAAGATGCTGTTTGCTTTCAACCCCCACATATGTACATATATGTGATTAAGAATTTAAAACGAAACCAAGGCAAAGGTTCAATAAACATACACAAATGAGTGAACAAAATTGTTCACTCTAATTTGCACAGCCAGCCTTATGTGCTCGAATAATATCGATATTGCAACATACCTATCACCTTTTAAGAACGACCTCTTCAATTATAGATAATGATGAACAAATTGAGAGCAAGAAATTAATTATGTATTTAATAAGAAGCCTTGTAGAATCATTTACTCAATTTTTCTAAAAGTCGAACTAAGAAAAAGGAATAACATTTTTATTACGGAAATATGTGCAATGAATGAATAATTTCTTTTTAGCAACCTACCTCTTTTAAAAATGCCTGTTTTTACAACATATATTAAGTTATCAAACTCAATGTTGATATGTTTCATTTTCTTCTCGTGGAGATGTCTTGGCTCCATTGTTGAAGCCTTGGTCGCTTCATCATGTTTACAGAAACTGCTTTGTACTATGAAATTATTAATATTAAATTTTCCACTATTATACATTTTTAAGTTTTATATTACCAATTGATTGTGAATCGTTCTTATTGATAACCGATCTACTTATCAACTCCATTTCGAGTGATCTTTATCGCATCGCATCTACTTTATCTAACTCGAAGGTAGCTCTTTTAATTGACTTATATAAATGAGTTAATCCACAACCAACTGGACTTTAATATATTAAATTCACTTTCATTGCATATAAATAAACAAAGTTTCAATGTCTGCTTAACAATTTAGAACATGGCAAACTCAACAAGTTACTGCAACGAAACTCTTTGTTGAATTAATTCCTACTATAAAGTATATGCATCGAAGATAAGGAAATTAGTATCTGTCAAAATCGTTCTGTTACGCTGAAACAGTGCTGAGTCTTCTACTAGCTCAGTAAAGAAATTCTACTACCATTTGCCTATTCTCTCTGTGGTCTGCCCGACCGTACCATTTTAAATGTTCCTATTTAAAATTTATCAGATTAGTGCTAGAGTAATGGTAGATCAAAATTGCAACTTTAAAGACTTTTTTTTATATTTTTATGACCAATCGACGTGTTTTTTTGTGTCAATTTTCAGAGAAAAGTCGTAAAAGCACGTCGAGTAATTTTTATATTAATTTTTTTAATTACAACCGACGAATTTTCTAGTCCAGATTTGGATTTGAAAAAAAAAAAAAAACAGATCGAGTGTGATCCTATGCACACATTAGGGGTCCGTTAGACAAAAGTTGTATTTTATGCATAGTTATTATTTCATATGACCTTCTGAATTATGAAACCGTTTTTGGTAGTATTTTTTTAATGATGAGAGTAAGGGGTTGAGAACTCTTCAGATATAATTTTTTGTTAATCACTCTTTCAGAAATAAACTTTAATGTGATGTGATGACCATATTTACATATGTATATAGACCGTGATATCTTGGAAATTGTTTCTATCATCAATATCAGCCATATTTAACGGTAAAGCTTAAAAAACATATTAGCTTGATTTTTCTCACTTAAGCCGGACATTCTTCAAAATTAGAAGGGGCAATAATTTTTTTTTAAGATGTTTGTTAATTATGAAGTAATATTAAAAATTAAAAGAAAATTATTTGCATACTTTTCGATAATATATCACAAAAAAAGATCATTACCGTCTTTGCAGTTATAACAGATTACAATACATATTAGTAAGAAATTATTGAACAAAAAATGTTTGTTGTTACACTTTCTACATATGACACTATGTTTTCATTAAAATCACTATTCGTCCTTAAAATGGATACTAACTTCTTTTAATACAATTTGTAAAATCAACTAAACAATATCGATTGACAAAAAAACATTAAATATTCACTTGGGAGCTAAATTGTTTTCTTGTCCGATTCTATTCGAAGCGAACGTTAGGGATGACTCGCCTCAGTCGCTGTAATAATAATTATGATGAATAATATTTATGAAACATTAGAAGCAGTTTTCCATAACGTTTATATCTGTGTATATCTCCGCATATCGATTAGGATTAGACAGAAAATAATAATTCAGTGATAACTTGGATGGTTTATAATATGGTGCTAGATGCGTTCCTCCGGACTATGATATGATTGCAAGAAGATGGAATACATTGTTTTGAGCAGCTGAATCTGGAAGCAAGAAATTTTAGGCAGATTTTAAAACTTATACCAACACAAGTAAATGTGAAAAAAATAAAATTATGTCTACTTCTGCATTCAATTTTCCCAATAATGTTAGTCCTCAAACTTATTTTTGTTTCCAAAATCTCCTTCAAAATACCTGCGAAATAAATATTTAAAACAAAATATTAAAACGTATTCTTTATATAATTACATTTGCTGTACCTATGCTAGTAATAAGTCGTCGACAATTGTTTCTAAATTAACAAGGAAAAGCAAATGTGAGATTTCAGAGGGTGACTAAACTGTATGCAACTTTATATTTATGGAGGTTAATAGGCGTTGCGTTACTAATATTTATTTCTTTACAGATCTATCTACAATGCATATGGCTTATTTTTATTTACAGGTGTTGAAAGTTGATTAGTGTTAAAATTAATATTTTAAGGAGTAAGGGGAACTCCACAGTAAGATTGTGAAGTCTTTTTCAGTAAACCCCGATTTTACTTGCGGTAAAAACATAGTAATACATGATAATTTTAAAGAGGATTTTGTTTACCTTGACACACACATTTTTTCGGTTCTGTACGAAATTTTATTAATCAAAATTAGGGAAATTAATTTTTAAATTTAACTTGTTGTTGTTTTTAGTTGAATTTTGTTTGATCCTCCAGCACCCTATTAATATAGAAAGAATTACTTCATGGGCAACAGTTTCAACGAGTAGTACTTCATTAAAGTTTTTTTTACTAAATTTCAATAGAAATTGTATGTACATACAGCACTATAAACTAAGAAACTGGTTAAACCTTTTTCAAAATATTTTTTATTTGGTAACAGTGATATTTTCTTATTTCGATATGGCAACGCTAACGAGTGATCTTGCTTCGGTTTTAATGCGTAAGTCAAGTTTGGAAAAGATCGGTTTTGTGGAATTGTTTTGTTTCGTTTTATAAATGTAGTAATTTGTAATTAAATAATTTAGGATTGAAAATTTAATTCACTTATTCCTGCTTACTGCTTATTACTTCCAAAATAAATGTAAGTCTAAAATATATTGTGAAGTTAAACAATTTGTTTGTATGGCTAACACATGGGCGTTAGCCAGTTAAATGGTAATTAGTGGCTTAAATGAATGTAAAAATGTGTTTCATCATTGAGTAGAATTAAAATTAAGTTTATGATTGTTTCGACGGTTATCCTTTTACGAAATATAATTTCTGTGCTTTAGTTAGCCACGATTTGTATTGTTTGTCTTTCGCTTTACCTGTTGAATGCGGATAGAAAAAGGCGTCGCCTTTTTGTTTAAATCCATTTGTTGCATAGTAAGTGTTTCTGTTTGGGTGTATCATCACATCGTGAGTCTTAATCATGATGTCTGTGTAAATAATTTAGCTAAGCTGCAATATTCAATACTTTCTTACATTTGATGATATTTGCACAGAATTATATGATTGAAGGTTTCTAGATTAAATTGATTTTTCTACAAATTTTAGAAATATTATCAAACCTTGTTTTGTATGGTTTAGGTTGATACAAACCTCTATTTTCTTACATTTTCATCAAAAAGAATTAGATCTTCCATTGATTTATTTATTCTTAACCCTTGTAAGTTAAGATCACATTAGTAAGACACTTAATACATGAGAGTACCTACATAGTAAATTGTTTCTATGTATCTATAGTTTTAGTTTTAACACTGTTGACAACGGAGCGGATGCAGCAAACGATATGCTTGAAAGATATTTCGCTTCAGTTTCAAAACCATTGCCGTAACGAACGATTCGTCTATAAAGACCATCCTGCTCACTCTAGCTAAATATATGTAGATATGTATATATATATATTTTTTGAATTATTACCTTAATATTGTTTTTGTTCAATAACTTTTAAAAAGTGCACTGAAGTTGTGTTTGCGAAGCGTTCTGCCTTTTTGAAATTATGGGAGATTACATGCTACACTTTTCGATTATTGTATAGGCTTCGGGCTTAAGCTATTCACTGACTTAAATGAAATTATGGTACGCACGGGATGGAAAAAGGATTATATTTATAAAACTAGTACAACAATGGTAGGCTGATTTTAAATTGCAGTCCATATTAGTACTCATAATCTGTATTATCAGACATAGGGAGAATTGTAAAATTTTTATGTACTTATAGTTCGAAAAAATCGTGGTTTCCTTGTTAGATAAGAGGCACCTATTCATTAAAATTTAATTTCGTATTGTAAGCCATTAACTTCGAGCTAAACAAATTCGTGACCAAACCATTTCAAATAAACAGTGTTATTTGGAATCGTTGTTTTATATCTCTCCCTTGTGTTGGAACGAAAAAAGAAAAATTACGTTAAAAAAAAGTGTTATTCAGAACTTAATGAACGATCCTTAGGCTTTTCAATGCGGGGTAATTTAATAGACCACTTTCCGGGGGGGTTTTGCTACGGGTATGTCAAAAACTGTCAGCTGATTTTTGCATTTGCCTTTTTTCCAGGCACCAAGAAAATATGCTAACTTTAGCTCCAGGCGCCTGCCTGCCAGTTGTTGGCATGCCCTTAGTGGAGCGGCTAAGGGTATGCCTAAGCGGCTAAACACGTTGTGGCTGTTTTTCACGCTCCCTGGGCGTTTTCGGTGTTTGCACGTATCGTATATAAAGGAACTATTTATTTGATAATTTTCTTATTCTTTCCAATTCTAATTTTATTCATTAAGCCCTTTCGCATATTTTTTAAGTAAAGAACTCATAAATTCTCAGCAGATTGAGACAGAAAGATAAGAGAATGGTATTTAATTCACAAAAAATACTTACATCAACTTTTGCAATTTTGGTGAAGAGTAGGTGAATGTGTTTTTTTTAATAAGCTGTTAATCTTCGAATGCGTACATAGGTATTCGAATATTCATATTTAGTTAATATTATAGCGTTTATACTAACGTGATGATAGCCATAACATGAAACTATAATCATTGCTATTTAATCTATTATAAATAACTAAAAGAAATAAATAATAAAACCGTTTCTTTTGCAACAGTATTCGTTTTTATCTGTCCGCATTATGATGTTTTTCTTTTTTGAAGAGAGACCTTCCGCATCATCAGGCGCGCTTGATTGCAGCCTTTTCAGACGCGTTCAGTGGTGATTATGTCAGTATTATATGTTGCGGTCTCAGACTTATGGACGGCAATTAATAATCAGTATCAATAGCTGACTAGAATGGGCCAAGTCGTAGTACAAAAACGTAGTAAGCATTGCTACTCCTATAGCATTAAAGCAGGGTATGCAGGTGAACATATGATCCTATTCTGTATGTTTTATCTGTTTGACTTCTGAATATGAGCCATTTGGGGTTAAGTTTGTGGAATGAAAGCATTGAATAATAATACCAGAAAATTTTTCTGAATGATAGTACATACAGTCAGTCACGAAAGTCTTCATATAGCCTTGATAAGTGCTAGATCAATGCTTAAAGATAAGATTTAAATTAATTTCTCTTACTAGATAACACATTATAGTTTAAAAGCATGATTCAAAATAAAATCAAGCCTATTTCTCAGAATAATTTAAAGATAAAAAAGAAAATTTAAGTCAAGTACTTTTCAGGGGTGTATGTAGACTTTAATGACTGACTGTATATTTTTAATATATGTACATAAGTCTTATACATATGTATATCGTTAAATTTTGTTTTTTTTTAGATGTCTTTTGGAAGACTTTTTGGAGCCGGTTTGCTTATACTCATTATCCACTTAAAATATGTTTACCCTCAAACATTCAATGATCAGCCCGTGACAGATCGGTTCGGCCGACCATTGGGCTCACAAAGTATATCAGACAATGACGTCAACAATCTTGACAACTTAAATAAAAACAATCTGAATCGCTACAGGCCACAGGATAACAATATAATTTCAGGCAGCAGCTTTCCAAAAAATGCGTTTTCTAGTGACAATGATCTAACAAATTTTAATCGTGGAAAAACGTCATATAACACAAAAACTTCGTTTTTAGAAAACATATTCGCCAAACAACCTACCTATTTTATAGTGGCGTCACGTATGGTACGACCGGGCTTAATATATCAGGTATCTGTAACGATTTTGAGAGCAGCCTACCCAATAACTGTTCATACAAGTATATCCAGTGATGGTGTTCAAATATCTGGCGATTCAAGCGATGTAAAAGAGGGTGTACCTGAAACAATGTTAATGCGCATTCCGCCTACAAGTGTGAAAGGAAACTATAAGTTACGTGTTGAAGGTTTATATAAAAATGTACTTGGTGGCATAGCATTCCTTAACGAAACCAATTTGTACTTTTCTCAACGATCAATGACAATATTTATACAAACCGACAAGCCATTGTATATACAAGGAGAAACGGTAAAATTCCGCACAATTCCCATCACAACTGAACTAAAAGGTTTTGATAATGCTGTTGATGTGTACATGCTGGATCCTAACAAGCACATATTGCGCCGTTGGTTATCACGACAATCAAATTTGGGTAGTGTGAGCCTGGAATACAAATTATCCGACCTGCCTACATTCGGTGAATGGACTATTCGCGTTATCGCACAGGGTCAAATCGAGGAAGGACATTTTACTGTTGAAGAGTATTATCAAACCAGGTTCGAAGTTAACGTCACAACTCCTGCATATTTCTTTAGTACTGATCCGTTTATTTATGGCAAAATAATGGCAAATTTTACAAGTGGAGCACCTGTTCTAGGTAATCTTACTATCAAAGCGACACTTCGACCCATTGGCTACTTTAATTACAAGGCACTCAATGACAAATATCGAATTGGAAGGTCACTGCCTCAGTTCTTTGACTTTGACAACAATGGAAACCAATACAATGCCAATCTTAATTTGAATAATATTGATAAAGAAGAAGACCAAACGCAGAATTTATACAGAAACCAATATGTTGTAGAGCGAACCTACCAATTCGACGAAGAATGGCCATTTTGGGTTTATAAGCCAGAAGGGCAAGAAGTCTACGACCCATGGACTGGCTCATTCCGAAAAACATTACCGTACTTACGGTATTTCAACGGAACCTATGACTTCAAGTACCCCATGAATGAGTTGCTGCAATTAGCCCCTCCTAACAGCCCTAGTATGGAAGTACTTATTACAGCGTCAGTCGGTGAAAAATTCTATGATCAAATAATATCAGGTTATGCAATAACTAGAGTATACAACTCTTCCATAAGAGTTAAGTTTTTGGGCGAATCTCCACAAGTTTTTAAACCAATGATGCCATTCATGTGCTATTTAATTGTAGAATATCACGATAATTCACCACTCGAACCAGAACTTTTAGTCAACAGTATTATGGAAGTTAACGGCTTTGTTGAAAGTAGAAATGGCAGAAAGGATTATTCTACACGCAGAGTTCGTATGTCGCGAAGGGATGGAGTTTGGGAGCTTAAAATCGATCTACGTCATGACTTGGGCTTAGACGAAGGCTCAAGAGAATTCCGCGATTTTATTGACGGCGTTCACAGTATGCGGCTACAAGCCAATTTCGTAGACGTTCGTGGATATCGAGCGCAAACCGATTTGTTATTAGTAAGTTACCACTCCCCTCGTAATCAGAATATTAAAGTAACAACAAGCACTGAACAGCCAACTGTCGGAGAGTATATTATATTCCACATAAGGACGAACTTCTATTCGGTTGCATTCAACTACTTAATCATGTCTAAGGGAGTAATTCTCGTAAGTGATCAAGAGCCCATTGTTGAAGGCGTTCGTACAATCGCTGTTACACTTAGTGCAGAAATGGCGCCTGTAGCAACAATTGTTGTGTGGACTATTTCTCAGCTGGGCCAAGTTGTTGTTGACTCTTTGACATACCCTGTTAATGGAATATCAAGAAACAATTTCACTGTGTTGATAAACAATCGTAAAGCAAGAACTGGTGAAAAAGTTGAAGTGGCTATTTATGGTGAACCTGGCTCTTATGTGAGTTTATCAGGTATTGATAGTGCGTTTTATAGTATGCAAGCTGGTAATGAGTTAACTTATGCAAAAATCATAACAAAAATGTCGACTTTTGATGAACAGACAAATGGAACGCATAAGCACATATGGCATTCACATGTTGGTAATCCGGATGAATTAGTCTACTATCCATCTTCGTCATTTGGTATTGATGCAAATCGAACCTTCGAATACTCTGGCTTGATCGTTTTTACAGACGGCGAGGTGCCACGGCGTTATGATAACTGTAATAGCACTCAGGGCTTTGGGGAATGTTTGTCCGGACGATGTTATCGATTGGACAAGAAATGTGATGAAATTTTTGATTGTGATGATGGTACGGATGAAATTGGCTGTCAGAAATTCAACGAAACGGATTTGCTACAGTATCGAAAGTATAGGTTTAATCGGGTTCAACGGCATTATGAAAACGTTTGGTTGTGGAAGGATGTAAACATAGGACCACACGGACGATATATTTTTAACGTGGAAGTTCCAGACCGCCCAGCATATTGGATGATATCGGCCTTCAGTGTAAGTCCATCGAAAGGATTTGGTATGATTCCTAAAGCAATCGAGTACGTTGGTGTGCAGCCGTTTTTCATAAATGTCGAAATGCCCAGTGAATGTCGTCAGGGTGAACAGGTAGGCATTCGTGTGACTCTGTTTAATTACATGGAAATGGCTATGGAAGCAATTGTGGTGTTGCACGATTCACCTGATTACAAATTTGTGCATGTCGAAGACGATGGTATCGTACGGTCATACAATCCACGAACTTCCTTTGGAGAGCACCAATTCTTTATTTATTTGGAATCACAAGGAACTACTGTTGTTTATTTACCCGTTGTACCGGTACGTTTAGGTGATATTGATGTTACAGTGCACGCAGCTACACTTTTGGGAACAGATACGATCACACGTCGCTTACATGTAACGTCTGATGGCCTTCCTCAGTATCGTCATCAAGCTATATTGCTTGATTTGAGCAATCGCGCTTACGTTTTCCAATACATGCATGTGAATATTACAGAAACACCTATAATTCCATACCAGGTTGACAGGTATTTTGTTTACGGCTCCAATCAGGCAAGAATCTCAGTTGTGGGAGATGTTGTTGGGCCCATTTTTCCCACAATGCCGGTGAATGCAACCTCTCTGCTGTATTTACCTATGCAGTCTGCCGAACAAAACGCTTTTAGCTTTGCTGCAAATCTTTATACCATAATGTACATGAGATTGATAAATCAAAGAAATAAAACAACTGAGAAACATGCATTTGCTCACATGAATGTCGGATACCAGCGCCAATTAAGTTTTATGCGAAAGGATGGTTCATTTTCGCTATTTCGTTCAGATTGGAACAACTCGGATTCATCGGTGTGGTTGACAGCGTATTGTGTGCGCATTTTCCAAGAAGCTTCTTTTTATGAATGGGAAAACTTTATTTACATTGATCCGACGATAATTGAGAAGAGTGTTCGTTGGATATTACAACATCAATCTCCAGAAGGTGCGTTTTATGAAGTTACTTGGTTGCCTGATAGAAAAATGAACCGTACGAACTTTGCTGATCACTCTCTTCATAATCGCAACATCTCATTAACTTCGCATGTCCTTATTACATTGGCGACGGTGAAGGATTTGTCAGGTAGCCTTGGAGCTAGAGTTGCGCTAGCTCAACAACGTGCTATATCGTGGATCGAAAGGAATATGCAGCTTTTGCAAGAGACAAAGGAGCCATATGATGTTGCTTTAACTGCTTACGCACTGCTATTGTGTAAGGCTGCAACTGCGGAACATGTGTTTACGATTCTACGAGGCCACGCTAGAACCATTGGCGAATACATGTATTGGGGAAATGTGGAACTGCCACAACCACCGAGTAAACTTGAAAATCAGAAATATTTCTCGTTACCACGTCTTCCATATGAGTACGATGCTTTAAATATTGAGACTACAGCTTATGCGCTACTTGTCTACGTTTCAAGGCGAGAATTTATAGTGGATCCAATTGTGAGGTGGCTTAATGCGCAGAGGCTTAATGATGGTGGTTGGGCATCGACTCAGGTATTTTCTTTATGCTCATTTTCTTTTATTATTAGATTAAAATTTCTTCTCATAACAGGATACAGGTATCGCACTCAAGGCGTTGATTGAGTATACAGTTCATTCACGGATCAGGGAAGTTTCCTCATTGTCTATTTCTATCGAAGCAACATCGCTACCGGGCCAAACGAAGACATTATATATAGACGATAATAATTTAGCTCAATTGCAAAGTATTGACGTAAGTAAAGGGAAAATCTCTTAGAGATCTATGATAACAGATTAATTTATTTTATTTTATAGATTCCAAATGCATGGGGAACAGTAAAGGTGCAAGCTAAAGGCGCTGGTTATGCTATTCTACAAATGCATGTTCAATATAATGTTGATATAGCAAAGTTCCAAACTAAACCGCCAGTTCCGGCATTCGATCTGCAAACGACGGCTGTATTCCACGGAAGGAATCAGTCTCATATTTCCTACGTCTCCTGTCAAAGGTAAATTAAAATATCTAATTTTTGAGTTTAGTATTTGATTTACATAATATTTCATCCATAATTTTGCTTCATACAATTTGCGTTAAAAAAATATCTGTGTCATTAATCGTGTATTTTGCAAATCTTGATTCACGACCTTAAATTACGTCGCCAAAATTAATTCGAAACAGAAGAAATAAAAAAAAAATATTTGAACTACTTTTATCACAGTCACTAGTATATATATACATATATGTATGTAGTTCCAAGTTACTATTAACAAAATCGATGGAGTTTGAACGCCAGGCTGTGTAGTCACTGTACCTACTTGTATTTGGTGTATTGTTAGAACTATAAATTTTGTGGTCAATACTTTATTATTAAATTATTTAAAAACAAGTGGGTCTTATTTTAGTATTTTACGATAAGAATTATAGGAGTTGTGACTCAACCCTCGACATTTGTCACCTTATCGTCCCATTTGAAAGGAGGATATATTTTTAACTTTCTGTTATAAATGTTTTTGTAAACACTACTTACCTTCGCAGCAATGTTACTATAATAACGGAATTCAGTGGACTTTTACTTACTTAAGGTGGCACTGCAGTCCAAAATGGAACTGAGCCGCAACCAACGAGCGTCTATAGCTGTTTCAGTTTCGCACGCTAAGTTAGTTTAGGTCTGCTTTCACTTGCGTACGCCATTCAAGTCGCGGTCTTCTTTTACTGCGTCTTCCTTCGGAGGTGGACTCCAAGATTTTCCGGGCCGAAGCAGCATTGGTGTCAATGCGCTCTACATGACCTGCCGTCTCCGTTCTTGGACAATCCCTCTTCTGGCTAAATCGATTACACTAAACAATTCGTCGTTGTATCTTCTCCTCGACTCACCGTCTATGCGAGATTGAAAATCGCTCGAAAAATGTTCCTCTTGAAACAGCCAAGAAAAGGATTGATTCCAGTAATTGACGCAGTTCAGAGTGTGAGTGCCATCTTTTCGAGGTATTTGAGGTTGAGCTGATTTTTACTGTTGAAAATTTCACCAGCACGTTTTCGCCCAACCGGCATCGCATTCAGCCCTTAGTGTTTCCTTCCTATATGATACAATACAACGTCTGCCAAACAATGGTAATTTTTAATTCAACTTATGTTTTTTTTTTTTGTTGTCGTCTTTACAAACGATATTTAGTTGAACATAAACCTCCCAGCGTTTCATACAAAGCTGTTCTTCGCCCAGTTGTCTCCTCTCAATCTTATTTGCATCTTAAAATAATCACTGTCGTTCTCGGTCAATTCAATGAGTTAACGGTCATAATGCAACAATTTTCATCTAAAAAAAAATACAAAAACTTGGCCTAGCGTATGTGCTCCAGGGCCTAGCTGATCGCGACCATTCGTGTTATGCGTGTATTTTTTTTTTTACACAAATGAATGGGATCTACAGTTTAGAGCCATATGCGAAATCAAATTGAGAAGCTTTCTCATGTCAGTTATTGCTCGGACGTTTGTTAAATATTCAATTTTCATCATCCATCCTTTATCAGTTGCTCATATTACGAGCGCCTAAGTCTATGGCTGAGTTCCAAAACGTAAAAATATTGCTCACCGTGAATGCATCACTGCCGTTGTGATGCGATGTTATGATGCTTTCGTTATGCGATGCTTGGACGATGCGTTGCATTCTTTGAGGTTTTGGAACGACCTGAAATTAAGAAAAGGGATAGTTACAAAAGACATAATAATAATTAAATCATACTGCCTCCTTTCAGCAATAAAAAGAGATATGTACCAAAGTGCAAAAACTTCCGCTTTGGCGGAATAAAAAACAATAAAATGTCAAATGACATTTGCATCACATCAGTTCTTGACGCGCTGTTTTTGCTTTTGTTTGCACAGTAGATACATTCACAATGCGTTTTAGGACGTTATACATTGCATCACCGTAATGCATTAACGTTTTGGAACGATTGACTTTGCAGTACTGCAGCAGTGCTTCGTTTTGGAATTCAGCCTCCGTCTATACGGTCCTCTAACGATATTCCTCAACTGGCTTACTCCAAAGGCCTTTTTACTGCTCTTAATCTTTTAAAATATTACCTATATCTTATCAAATTTCATGCAAATTACCCAGCCCATTCGGGTTTTACGATTTTCATATAAATTTCATTGGCTATAGAGGAAAGCGTAAGACCAGTTCTTTGGTAGGAAACAAAAAATTTTAGGAATCGGTTTTTCAATGTGGCTAGAAGTGCGGCTCTCGAATATGCGTATTATTTTTGTTATTTAGGATACTTTTGTAGAACCAGTTAAATATGTTGATATAAATTTCTCGCTTCACCGATGGCTGAGCGTCCGATTAACGTTCCGATATCCAGAGCTCTGTGATGTAGCAATTGCATAACTCCCCACTGTATAGTAAAAAAAAATGTTGGTTTTTCGAGGTGGAACGTTAAGCTCCATCCACCCTATATGACCCAACCACCTTAGTCGCTGTATGACTAACTCTTCTGGCTAAGTCGATGTCATTGTATAGGCCGTACACTTCGTTATTTTACCTTCTCCTCCACTCGCCATCCATGCAGACGAGACCAAAGAGCACTCGAATCCGATTTGCGACTTTGAAAATACACAACAAATCCGCTTCCTTTGCATCTAGAAACACGTATGTTCTCGAAAATGAGAGAAACGAGGCAGTAACTGTCAACGACTCAGGATATTGGCAGATGATTTCCGATTTTGTTTGACCCTAATTAGAAAATATGATACAAATGACAATCGCAATATACCACGCCCTATCACCTCATTGTGATAAAACTGTGTCTAATTTTGTTCACTCGCTTATGTAGATATATTTTGCAAGAAAGACTTCATATAAGTTTAATAATTGTATTCCATTACAGCTGGATTAATTTAAATGAGTCAGAACGATCTGGTATGGCTGTCCTAGATGTAACTATTCCCACTGGTTATTACATACAACAACAAAACTTGGATTCGTATGTACTAAGCAATCGTGTAAGGAATCTTAAGCAAGCGAAGTTTATGGAGCGTAAGGTCATATTTTATTTCGATTATGTAAGTCCTTTTTTTATAACTACTTCAAGACCTAAACAATTAAAAAATCCTTAATTTAAACATGAATTTAGTTGGATAAAGAAGATATTTGCGTTAATTTCACGATTGAACGATGGTATCCAGTAGCTAATATGTCACGATACTTGGCAATCAGGGTTTATGATTACTATGCTCCGGGTAATATTCAATTTTTTCTTTTTTTTTCACTTAAAAATATTTTTTTTAATAATTTTTTTTCTATAGAGCGTTTTAATGAAACCATCTTTGATGCCCTACCAACATACTTACTCAATATTTGCGAGGTTTGTGGGAGTTCACAATGTCCGTACTGTTCTGTATATAATTTAAGTTTCAAAACTACAGTGTCGATATCACTGATTTCTATTAGTGTTTTTATTTTCATTCTAAGAACTCGAATAAATTTGTTTATAGGCTAGTTTTAATGTATAGAGTTACTAATGGTATGTACCTATAGTATTAATTTCAAAAGAAGAACAATAAGTTGCTATCCATCCGTCCAAAATTTTATATGTGCCTTTTTAGTTAATTCAAATAAGTTAATAAAAAATTTTTTTATTGAACTTAATGTTAAAAAATGAGGATTGTTTGTTTTTTTTTTTATTATATGTACATATACATATTACTAGCGGGTCTTTGAGAAACATGGAAACATGGTTTCCAAGTAATTGTGTTTTTGAAAATTCGTTATGGAAATGTTATGTGCGAAGTCCAAGAAATGTTCGTAATGGAAGAGACTTTAACAACACCAAATTTCATCATAGAGAAGTAATGCTAATTTTTATACCAATTTATATAGAGATCCTTTACTTCACAACTGTTTTGAAGAACTGCATAGCGAAATTACATTCTTGTCTTACACTTTTTTTTGGCAACCGAAGGGGTAACCTTCGATAGGCAACGCTAATCTAACCTCCGTTAGTTCAGACACTCACGGTCCGTTTTTCATGTCTTATGCAGCCGTTACTGTTTGCTTTTCTTGCATTTTTCTTTGGTTTTCCACCTGCCTGAGCTTGATTTGTATACAGGTTACCAGTGTGTTAACGGTATTCTAATAGGTCTTGGGCTTCAGCATCTCCGTCATCACTTTCCAATCTGTTATCAAGAAACCTTGGGCAATAAGAATCACATTTGATAGCATTCTCAAAAGCACCAAATAGAGTTTGGACGCCTTTTCCGCAGTACTGTTCATATAGCTTGTGGATTGAGCGTTATGGAATTCGTATTGCTGATTTGATAGGCCATTCCTAATATCTTTCCCGCTGCATTAAAAAGATAGATAGGGCAATAGTATGATGGTTTACTTCTTATTTAAGAAATCTGTTTACGACTCCGGGCCTAAACATTTTTGTCACCTATCCGTTAGCAGGCGTCTACGATTTTACCTGCATTTACTTGCGGAATTTTCAATACTTGGAGATTGATTTTTACTCATCGTAGTGCGTTCTGTGTACATAGTGTTTTTTCCTTGTGGAGCCTTATGACTTTTGTTCTTCGATATTGCCACCCTGTACGCTCACCACAAGATGTTCTATCTTCGTCCCATACAAGTAGATACTTAAAACCCACACGTTTGCTTCTTTTAATTTCATCTTGAAGAGCTTTTCTCAGACGCCTGAATTCTTCCGTTTTGGTTTCGTATTCTGGACTTTCAAAGGATCTTTGACTTCTTCTTGCACTAAGGCAAAAATATCTTACACCTATACAGAGCCTTGCAGATGCTGTATGTACACGCTGTATACAGGGTGTCTCAGTTAAGAGGTATAATTCAATAAAAAACAATAACCCGAATGTCAAAAATATATGCAGTAGTCACAACAACCACGTTTGTTTTTCACAGTACCAGATATCTTTGTCGATTAAGATACATAATACCAAAGAAGGAAATTTGTCGACTTTTATTGAACCGAACGGATCTTCAACACTTGCAATAAGAGTCCACTACAAATAAGAACGAAGCCAAAGAAATATCTTCTATTCTGCTGAGATATTAAAAGTGAACAAATTTGTACTAATTTTAGTAAATGGAAAGTAAAACTCAACTGTAATCTTTGATTGGTAGATTTAACACACCAATACTATCTTTTTTATTCTTTGCGCAAAAAAGACAGCTATCAGGTAAAATTTGATTAAATTCGTAGGTTTCTTGACGTATGGTGTAAGGGTCTTCCCGCCAACATTGTGTGCGCCCACAATTGCAGGTTGAAGCGAAAATAAGTTCACTCGAACTATTTAAATTATCTTTCGAATTAGGCTTTGCACTTGTACTTGTGTTCCCACGAAGACTAAGCGATTCACATTGTTGTTTTCCATTTATCCAACATTTTTCATAGTTCTCACGCAATTTTTGCTCATTTACTGACATATTCGGTCCTCGCGCATAAGTCTGATACACAGCTAATGCTTCATCGACCTGCAAACCAGAAAATTAATAATTAGACTACAAAAAAATGCAGCATTTATTTTTCTTACTAAAGCTTTGTGGAATGATTTTCCGTAATGACTTAGGACAGGATTATTATAGAGATTACACGCTTTTTTAATACCAATATCACAGCATTTTGAAAAAAATCTAAAAAAAATATGTTTTACTCTTTTGTTTTTTTAAATCTTTCTGAATAGTTACCCCTCATCCATATCCATTAATTTGTCAAAATTCTCGAGATAAGATTTCTTGAAAAAACAAAACAATAAATAAAAACTAAATTAATCACATTAAAATAAAAATTTAAAAGAAACACTTACGTAACTAGGATCCATCGCTTCAAAATCTGGATTGTCAGGATTTTCTATAAAAATTTTATGAAAGAGTTTAAACGTGTCATACCACGCCCTCACATTAGGTACCTAAAGAAAAATGAAACTAGCTATACACTTGTTTTGTAATACAAACTATTAGTTACCATAAAGTTAGATTTGCTTTTAAATTTTGATACATTATCATCGAAGCCAAATTGTAAAGCTTCTTTAATATGATCTTTTAAAAAAGCCATAAAATTGTTCTTTTTTTCTACTGTTTCTAGTCTCATATCTGCATTTTGAGCCAAAGATTTTCCAAAGCCCTAAAATAATAAACTTTTTTTGTAAATTTCTTTCAAATAAAATACGTATTAAGCTACCCCAAACGGACGCAATTCTTCCAAACTGCTTATGTTTTCATCTTTAGAATTAGTCTTTTCAATGGATAGCTGAAGATCATTTAAAGATTTTATCAACGGATCTTCTCTTATTTTCTCATCCGTATTATAGTAGACAAAGCGCTTATTTCCTGGTAGAGAGAATAATGGTACCCCACTGAAATAAATAAAACAATAGCGTTTAAGGTAATAAAAGTTTTTGTAATTCCTTCAACAAATTGTTCTGAAATTTAAATTTTTAATATCTTTTCTTTTTCTGTTTAAATAAGTTAAGTAAAGGGTAGAATTTCCTGAGTTTAAGTCCCAAACATTTGCCAGGACCGCGTTTTGTTTATTTGTTAAAAAAAAAAAAAAAAATTTTTAATGTCAAGATTAAAATAAGAGGTTAGTAACACCGATTAATCGGCTAAACAACAAATTACTCTCTTTATCCTCCGGCGCTAATTACCAAGGAGTGGTACTTGACTCAAAGCTAAGCTAGAAGCTTAACATGGAGCAGCGAATTAACAAAACTTCCGTGGCTTTCTATACTTGCAGCGAAACTTGTGGTAAGAAGTGAAGGCCGAAAATGGTCTTATGGATGTACACCGCAGTGATACGCTTTATATTTTCCTATGGATCACTAGTTTGGTGGTCCGCGCTAAGAAAAGACTACAACATCAAACTAATCAACAAAGCTCAGAGAACTGCGGCTTTAGCTACACCTGGGGCCATGAGAACATGTCCAACCGAAGCCTTGAATGTAATATTGCACCAGTTGATCTTCATATTCTATTTATATATATCAGCATGTAACGATGTGCTGGTGTACTAAACCGTATGGTCAAAGCAACATCCTGAATAAGCTCCCAGAGGATCAACTCTAACCGAATACACACCACCTAAGGTCAACTTTAGGAACACCTTCAGTGCCAGCTTCCCATCCAGAGTGGAGTGGAAAATAGGCGAAACGACAAAGGAGTACGAGTACAATCTTTAATGATAGTGCACAAATGTACTGATACCCATCAGGGAATTTATCTGATATTTCAAAATCATACCGACTTCCGGATTCATGCAACGTCTTTCAGGCAGAAGGCTTGTCGTTTATTTAAACATCATTGTGCATCATTCAATACCATCGCCATCCTCATTGACAGTCAGGCCACTATCAAAGAGATTGAATCCGCTACATCATCCTCTTTATTCAGCTTAAACGCTAAGTTGCGACTATCCCGATGCCATAGGACTCATAATGGGACACAGTAAGCAAGTAAATTCTTAGCAGCTATAAGGATGACGAGAAAATGTATCAAGATAAATATAGCAGAATCTTGATAATTCGTAAATACACGTCACGCCAGTTGTTCTCTCCGTTTTCATACAAGTACGTGTCTTTTTTTACTGGCCGCAATCCGTAATTTCATTTACGTAGCACTAAACATTTAAGCATATTATAACTCGAACTTAATTTACTTTTCGCATTATCTAAGCTCTGTTGCATTGCCAAAAAAAAAAAAAATACTATTATCGCAAGTTAGTGTATCGCATAACCTACGTACCTGTTTGTTTACCTTTTGTTTGGAATAATTAGCTCATTTCGAAACATTTTATAAATATTATCCTCGATTTCGAATTCCAGCTTTGAAACAGACTCTTCAGATTTATCTAAGGATTTAAGGTTTAGCTATAAAAGCGCTTGTTACGGTTTTTACACTTACCATATCCATCTGGATAGTTTTCAAAGAAGAACAAACAGCGTGGAGAACAAACACGAGCGTATTTACCTAGAAACGCGTTTGCATTAGAGTTTTTCAATAATTTAGGTAAAAATTTCAGCACGTATCTTTCCCTGCAATTAAAAAAAAAATGTCAGTAATACATTTTCTTTTTGAAATAGAAATATTAAAATTAATCGTTTGTTGAGCTCTGCGCTGGTTACGATCCGATTCTAACTAAATTGTTTCCTAATTGCGAGACACATTATTAGCTTATTTTATAATAAATGGTACAACATACCTTATTTTCTCTCTACTCAAATAATGCAACCTTGTACTTTGAGGGCTGGGGAATTCTATTATCCGAACTAAAAAAATTAAAGCTTCTACAACTGATTTAAATTCAACGTAAAGGCACTTAGACGATGCTTTATTTGATGTGCGTTTGTTTTTTTGTTTAAGCAGGTTCGCAACCGCGTAATTTGAAACGCAGAAAAATATACAATGTTCAGACAGCCGCGGTGAGCGGGCGAATATGCAGGAAAGGAGCAAGCTTACATACATATCAGTTCAAAGATTGCCATAATCCGCACACTGATGTGTGCCATACCGATGGTGTTTCCTCAATTCATAGATAAACAGTTCGATGCCGAAGCGATTAATGGTGACACAAGTCTGAAACATGAAAGGCTGCGCAAAGCAACTGAACGCCGTCTAGGCGCGTCATAGAAATATACCCGCGTGGACTAGTATGTAAATAAGCTCTGAGTGGTTGAGCCACGCATTTTGCATTCAATGATGGCACCAGCGCGCAAACCGGACCAAGCAGCTAAGCCGCAAATGAGCCTTATGGCTGCACACAATTTCGCGATATTTCAACGGGTCAGTATACAACTTCATGTAAAGTGAGGATTGGATGAGACTTGTGTGATGCTTTTGAAATCAAAGAAGGTCTACGACGAGGTGGATTAGCCCAGCTACTTTCTAACATTGTACGTGAATTTGCAGCCCGAAACTTGAATAGAAACAATGGAAAACTAAAAAAAAAAAAACTATCTAGCAAAAGAACAGGCGGCAAGAGACGTAGGACCCCAAGTGAAGAGCAAAGGACAGCTTCGAGGAACCACCAGCCAAAACCACATTAAATTCACAATCGGAGAAAAAAATACATTCTATTGCTTCCAAAGCTCCTCTTAGTTTCGGAAGTTAGCAACCATCATTGTTAATGATTCTTTGTTTGCTCCTCTGCATAGATATGTCTGCTATTGAGAGATTAAGCCCCTCTCGTAGGTTGTATCCCCAGGTGTGTATGTCACTGTTTTCCAACCCGTTTTCTACCTTCTATTCTGCCTGGATTTTGTATTTTTGTATTTTTCATTTCTTAAAACATACATTTCTATTTTTGATACTGTCAATCCAAGAGATGTGATACATTCTCTTCTTGTTTATCCTTAGCTCAAAAGCATATATTCTTCTCATAGTACTTGCGTGAAAAATCCATGTTTCTGCTTCATATAACAACAGTGACCACACGTCACGTTAAGTAGATATCTTTGCTGCTGAGTCTTTATCATTTTGTAGAAGACTGTCGCCGCTTGCTCATAATATGGAACAGGTTAATAGTTTTATGTATTTGAAAGCAGATGTGAATGCAACGAATGACATTTCATATGAGCATTTAACTAGGAGACATAACCTTCTTTGGCCTTAGTAAATTAAAGGTCTCAAATCATTAATAGAACTCCCAAATGCACACTCTATAAAAAACTGATCTGATCTGTGGTCACCCAATATTCCGAAACTTGTACATCACTGAAGAATATGGACAAAACTACCAACCATCGAACGAAATATGCAAATGCAAATTTGACACAATACAACATTAAGATTGAACAGGACATGTTATGAGGATAAATGGAAACGGGGTACCAAGTCGCCTTATGAGTGCAATACCCGCTGAACACAGGACTCATGGTAGTCAGTGAAAGAGGTGACTAGATAGCATAACCTGTGACATTCGCGCTCTAGGTGGAGTTGCAAGCCAAATATTCAAGGTAATGAATATTCTAAATTAACGACATGGGCACTAAGCCAGTGGGTAACATGAGATGATCGGTATCGGCTCTACAGAACTATTTGGAACTACATTAATAATGTACGGATCCTTCTCATATAATGATAGCTATTTATCTGGTCTTACTGTCTACTCTGACCCAAGTTAACAACCACCTATGTACATATGTATGTACCTATTTATTTCATATTCAGACACACATTCTCTGAAAAAAAAAATAGCAAACAAGAACCGCGTAAGCCGAAATTGTATGCAGCACAAGGTCGAAATATCTAAGATTATACTTACCTTATTATTTTTAGCGACTTTAATATTGAGATCAACGAAGAATCGAAAGTAACACTCAATTCGACATAGACGATGATGTGACAAACTTGTGTTGCAAAAAGAAACATTCTGGCAAATCTATTTCTTATGAACTTATTAAAGTCCAAATTTCTTCCTGATTCATAATTTTCCGCTTCTTTAAGCAATGCATCTCTCATGCAATATTCATCATAAGTCGTTTCAAAATGTAAAAACAACATTGCTTCCGACTTGCTATAGTAAAACCTTATTTGACCCTACATGAAACAAAATACATAAGTTTATAAATATCGACTTAGACAAAAGACTCACCTCTTTACATTCATTATCTAAATGTGAAGGATGTGTATCGAGCACATTTAGTCCAGCCATTTTATTACAATCAGGAAATGCAGATTTTCCTATAACTCCCACAACAACTAACTTTCTATCGTCTTGGAAAAGGATTTCACTAAAAAGAATCAAGTTAGTGTGATTTGTAAATTTTACTGCAACACTTGATTACCTTATCTTAGAAGTGGTATTTGGATAAACCCAAGTTTCAAAAAACGCCATTGTATTTACCAATAAAAAATGTTATAGGATTATTCTTAAACTCCAAATTTTAAACACTGTGCAAGCAGTGACAGATAATTTTAATTGTTTAGAGCAGTGACCTAGAACCAATTAGGAGGCGCTGATTTAAAAAATCCAGCTGTCAACTATTTTTCAGTAACACAGGGTGATGATTACGGTTAAATAATTTTTTTTACACAGTAGATTGAATGATCGTATTGGAACCAAATGTAAGCCCTATTTTCGATCTTAGGTGGGAATCATAATAAGCAATTGCTCAACATAGGCGCACTTAAGAAAATGTAAGTATACATTAAAAACGTATACTTCGCGCATAATGGAGAAATGTTTTCATTTATCCCTCCATTATAATGCAGAGAATTTAAATTTCGAGTTACATGAGAGAAATAATGTCGTTGATTTGAAATTCAGCTACATATGAAAAAAAGTAGGTATGATGCGTGTTTTGGTGAGAATTATACAAAGCAAAATAAAAGCTTCTCACCAACACGATTCTCAGTCATTCTGGCTTAAAATCTGAACAAAAAATGGTTTCAGCGCCATCTGAAATTGAGTGTTACAAGCTTTTCAGTTGCTAGATAGCCAGTAATTTTTTGTTGTTGTACTCCGTGTTAGATTTTACGTTACTGAGTAGCGACGTCTCACCAAAACACGCCTATGGTCATCTGGTGTCCTTTGGGCATACAGGGACACATTTCGCTCAATTATGACAGAAGTAGATGTTTGGATATGGTTCAAAAAAAAGTGTAGGGACAAAAAAAAAGATTTAATTAATCCATTTGTTTTAAAATACTTATCTACTTTTACCTAATGTTTTATTTTGCCTGGCAAGTACATGCGTGCAGTTAGTTGTACTTTCTTTCTGGTGCTAAAATATAATCTTAATTTTATTGGGTATGTTTAATGCCGCTATGTTGCAATTTATGGACGGTCTTGAAAATATTATTCCATCCCATTCTTTCGGTCTGATCCACAATTTTCATTACTCAATATGAAAACTTATTTGAAACTTTTGCACATTTCGGAAACTTATATGGTACATGGTAACACAGTTTATAATCCATGGCGTCTCTACTTGGCTATTTCTTTTTGAGTCGAATTTATTATTCCGCTGAACTAAAGTATCTAAAAACAAAGACGTAATAAAAAAGTCGATCTCTTCTTTTTTATGTGACTGGAATAACCGTTTATCGTTTGTATGGAATAACATAACAACTGCATACGTTATTCTTACTACATATTTTCTAAAGCGGAAAATTTTAACCACGAAAGGAGGGAATATTCGATATATCTTACTCCAGCTCACATAACATCGCCCAACCATACGTGTTTTGCGTTGTTATATTTTTTGCAATAATATATCATATCCGAAAGGCGTAGTTGAGAAGCTTCCCACGACACTTTATGCTGAGAACACAATAGCGCTTTAGTGTTGGCGTTCATTTCGTTACGTCCAATCAGCTTTGAGAGAACTTTGAACGGCATCTTCAGTCAGCTGTTTGCAAACGTTATTTTGCAGATGTTATATTATACCCTCGGTGTTTGTCAGACATTCGCGAAAGGTAGGACTGTGAAAATTTTTTTGATTCGAATGTCAATCCTTCCGCTCAGTAATCCAACGCACAAACCACTGCGCTACAGCACCCAAATAATTTCATTCGACTAGTTTTATTGACAATGTATGCTTGTGGAAACAAACAATAACATGAAAAATAAATTCCTAATTTTTTGAGACTAACTATTGTTCTTGTTCTTCAATTTTTTAGTGAAGCTTGGTACAGTACTATCATACTATCATACAAGTGGCAGCACCCCACACGTTAATATTAAGCTATTCAATTTTAAATTTCGCCTAAAACGAAGCTGAACTCTTATGTATTTCATTATTGGTAGCATAATCCCCTTATGTATGGAGCAAGTTATAAGTGATATGCATCATTTTCTTTAAAATTTCTCACAAAGCAATTTGATGGAAATGAACTAATTATTCTCGCCATTATTTTATTTAAAATCAAACGATTTTATGTTTGTTGTCTTCACCAACCACATCACAAAAAAAAAATACAAGAACAACAAGCACAGATGCGCATGACATAATCTTTTACTGCTTCATTCATGTCTCTTGTGAGAAGGATCCCTTAGAAGGAAACGGCTCCTGGAAAAAGATATTTAACCGGCAAGGACCTTTCCAATGAAATTGAGGCCAACTAGAGGATATTCCAGTGGACGACTTTGACACTATAACTTCTGTGTATAATTTCATATAAAATCTTTGTGCATCTGGAAATTTTAGTGCAGGCCTCTAATTATATCTGTTTCTATGCAAATAATTCGGAAAAATTGTTGGGATTGAGGACGATTTTAATCCGAATTGCGAACTGCAATGTCGGGTGAAAATGAGGACGAAAACTATGTATCTGCTCATTCTTGTGAGATATGTGGAATGTCTGGATTGTCCGACGATCGTATGAGGGAACACACGAGAACTTGTCACGTTGAAGGTAATACTCAATGTCCTTTCTGCGGATTTGGCGGAGTCCTTCCGCCGGAGCTGTTACTCCACGTAAATCAGGCTCATTTGGACTACTTGACCCCTGAAGACGAATCGGTGCAGCTTACAGATGCGCAAAATGAAAGGTTTGGCTATATTGTTTCACTTAATTATAAATGGCCATAACTTAAGATTTTTTTTTTAAATAATTTTGGTGGTAGTCTAATTAAAGGAAAAATCCTAATAGAAGTAAAATATTTAACAAATTTTTTCAGCTGTATGGAGCAAAGTTCTGACTCTTCTAGCGATACTCAATTTAACCCACTTCAAAAGCTAGCACCTTATTCAAAGACGGATGAAGCGGCGAATTGCGATTTCAATCAAATTAATTTAAATGGCGAAGATCTACTCCAAAGTGAAGCGACAAATGCGAATGTTGCATCATGTTCAAGAAATATAAGCAAGGATTTCCCAAATAATGGCAGTGACAGTGGAAACATAAATAGTGTTCATTGTAGTAAAAGGGAATTGCTAAATGGATTTGATGCTTTGGACACTCCGAATGACCAGAGCTTACAGTCCAGATCTGATCTCGAATTGCAGTTGAAAAGTTATTGTTCGACTATAAAAGGGCCAGTTTTACAGGTTTGGATGAATTTGTTATTGCACGTTAAACTATTTTTTTAGGACGCGGAAGATGCAGTGAACTTATTATCGATTCAGAATATTTAATTGCCAAGCCGTGCTCTTATTATTACTTCACCTGAAAATGTAATAATAATAATAAATGTTACGTTCTAATTTTGAGCTGCTTGAAGGGAAAAGTGCAAGAGCTCTAATTAAACAAGTGCGATAATTGTCATAGTTATCGATCGATCAAAAATCTCATACTTGGGCAATGTTAAAGGAAATGTCTGAGATGTTTCTAAAAAAAAATTCCCAGAATTTAATTTTATTAGCTATTATCTACAACCTCGATTACAAAGTTGCGGCATTCTGTTTGTGTTGAACTTTTAGTACTCTTTTTTTTTTCATTTAGTTGTTTCCACTGGTTTGTTAAGGATCTAGAAGCACCTTTTCCGATTAATTCCGCCGAGTTCATCCCAAGATTATTCAGTCCAGCTTGTTGAAGAGATCAACTGATAACAAACTGTCTTTCCAAATAGCTGTAGCTGTAACAGTTCACTTCATAAACTTTTTTTACCGACACATTTCGGATGATGGCCTTACCAAAGTGCCACGTAGCCCAACACATCCCATTTTATTTCGCCTGACCACATTATCGCTTTTCAAACAATTATAGTGCGGATTTTTACTTTAAACATCTTCTCGTATAGTCTTTTTTTATTAATTAAAGATTTTTTCATTCTGCATGATATGAATTTATGAAGTATTGTTGTGGTTATTGGACCTAGGCTAACATCGGTCTGGGCGGGTTTAAGTTGATTTTAGACTATTGTTCCGTTTACTGGTAGTTACTTGGTGATCTTCTTCGATCCTCTGTTGTTGTTGATGGTGTATTATCAATAAAATTATTCTGTCAACTGGTTTAGAACAAACGAATAAAAAATCGTATTGTATCTGTTATATTTTTTCGCACAAATGGAAAGACTTTTTTTATTGTTTTTTTTGATTCGCCCAGCAAACCACCCGCTCAGTAATCCGACGCAGTACCTACTGAGCCACGGCGCCCACTGGTTTAGAGGACATCTATAGATTTGTTGTTATTGTTCGTTTACTAATTATCTACCATAAAATAAACATATGACTGCATGTACAAGGAAAAATAAGACTACACAACATACATACATATGTTTCTATGATTTAATGTTTCACATAAGACCCATCAGACCCTTTTGCAACCTTTCAACGAAAACAACCTTACAAAATACAGTGCAGTATTTTATCAAGACTCATCTTTCCCTTTGATATATACCCTCTTAGTTTTAGGAAATAAAAAAACTAAAAGAAAAGAGCCAAACTGGGCTATAAATTTGATAAAACAAAATTCCAGCAAAATTCTCTACAAAGTCTTAAGATGTTGTACTCGTTAGTTCCTGCACTAGCTTCTTGTCTTCCTATAAATCGACCAGGATATATCTTTCGGTATACCAGAACTCTGGGCATAACCGTTCACTCATGTTTGAACTTTGAGTTGTTTAGGTATAAAAATACCCTTTTGCAACCACAATTTTCATTTATTTTACGGAATAAACTGTTTGATCAAAGTTGCATCCCCAGTCCTGATACGGTATGAAAAAAATTATTTATTGATTCGCATTTATCTTGCTCAGATCAAAGTAGTTAGATTATGTGTTCAGCTAAATTGGCTTTTTAAAAAAATAGAAACACTCTCCTTTAAATTTTCAAGGAAAATGACATACATATGCCCTTTTACTTACTGTTCGCCTGCAAAAATGAAGGTGATGAAAGTAGTTCACATATACAGAAATACATCAGGCTCCCATGATTAAAATCAGTGAAAAGTCGACATTTTTATTCGTTAATCTGGTATTTCCTATGCGCTGATGTTTTTTTTTTTTTCAGATGTCAAGGTAGACAAAGTATCTTCAGGAAATACCCAAAATATGTACATAGTTCCAATTTTTATGCAGACGTTCCTCTAATTGGATACTTCCCCTTTTCATACTTCATTAAATATCCATTGAGCCAAGTTCATCAAAAGCCCTGGTCTGGTTCACTTACCCACTTGCGAGAAAAATATTTTTATCAATACTTGGTTACTTTTTTATCTAAAAAGTTAATAAACTTGGGGACGAAAAACGGAGAGTTATAAAATAGGAATAAAGGCGTTACTTTCGTTACTTTTAAAATTTCTAAGGCCAATGATTTCAAAATTAACCAACAGTAATATTCGAAATTGTTGTTTCGGTGTGGAAGTTGGTCAAGTAATGTTCAACTCTTTTTGAATTTATTTTCTCGTCAGCACAGTATCTTATTGACTTCGATACAAGCGCAGCTTTATTTATGTAAGACAAACCCTACTCTTATTAGCCGCATATCAACTTTACCCAATCCTTGTACACATCAACTACTGATTGACTTTCCTAGAGTTAGGACAAATTATTTTATTAACATATATGTATGTATTTATGAATATATAAACTTTTTTTAATTTTTAAATGATTGCTTCATAGTTTAATTCGCTTTATAATTATCAAAAAGAAAAAACAATGTTTGCACGGCATTTTAGTCGGGTTAAATTCGGTTTGAAGTCGAAAATTGATTTTATATTAAAATTTATTAAAAACTAAATAAAATAAATAATTGTTATTGCAAAATGAAAGCTTTTTTTTAGTTTTTTGTTACTATTTGAAACAATTCAAAGAGGTTTATCTTAACAGTGTCCATTATGTCGTTACACGTCGGATAACGCAAACATTTTAGAGATGCACATAAATCGTTCTCATTTCGATCCATTAAGCCCCAGTGTAAATGGTTCCTCTATTGCGAGCATTCATTTTAACAATATTTTAACTGGCCTACACTGTCCTATTTGCAATGATATATTTGAAACAGCTGCTTTAGAACTTCACGTTAATATAGAGCATAGGTGATTTACATGATGGAATTTTAGCAAATATTTGATTTAATTGTTTTTAATTTCGCCATCCAGGGATATACTTAGTCCAGAAAAACAAATTTCCAGTGATATTGTATCTGTTGGACAAATAGTTAATATCTGTCCAGTTTGTAATATGCATTTCGATAACATGAAATCTCAAGAAATGGAAATGCACATTGAAACGCATTTCCCGAAAAGTCCGAAAAATAAAGTTGAAGAATCTGACATCGAAATAGAAGCAAAGAAAATACGTGAGCAAAAGGAATTCGATATGCTTAGAGCTCAATATGGAATGGATGATCAAGGGAATTTCCGCGAGCAGTCAGCAGAAGCAATGCAACGTGCTGTTTATGCTGGTGAAATGAGTGTGGCTGATTATTATGAAAGGCAAGTTGGCTTACGTGCTGCAGAATCTCATGGAATTGATGATGGGACTTCCTGCACTAAATCAGTAGCTTCGCGTGTTCTTGCACTATCCTCATCATCTCCGGGAGTTATTAAGACATTACTTTGTTCGTCGGTTGATCACTATGCATCCAGTTATGGCGATAAAGGGTGGGGATGTGGCTATAGAAATTTACAAATGCTTCTTTCCTCTTTGTTACAGGTAAATAATTGCTTTTAAATATAATTAATTATTAATTAATACTATGGACGTGTTTTTTTTTTTTTTCATATTATTTGTATGTTTCATAAGAATACAACATATAACGAGGTATTGTATTCGGCCTGGGGAAAACGTAATCCTTCTAGAACAGCAATACCTAGCATTTCAAGACTTCAGAAAATGGTAGAAGCAGCCTGGGCACAAGGTTTTGATGTTCAGGTAGGTTTTTTTTATTTCTTTTACAAGGAAATAAGAAGAACACTAAAGTCGCGTTATTATATCATTAGGGCTCGGAACAATTGGGCTGCAAATTATATAACACCAGGAAATGGATAGGAGCTACAGAAATAGTAACAGTTTTATCATGGCTAAGGATAAATTGTCAATTGATTGATTTTCACCGACCTACCGCTTTGGATGGACGTCATCCAGAGTTATTTAACTGGGTATTACAGTATTTCGAACAACGCCGTGTCCATACGCCTCCGCTTTATTTGCAACATCAAGGTAATTATAGTATCTAAATATATTAACTACTAAATGAAACATCGTTACATTGCTATGAAGTAGAAAAGAAGGAAAAGTTGAGAAACATTATTGGAATGGTGTTTCTTTTATCTACTTTTTTCTGAAATGAAATCCGTCTCTTGCCATTTTTAGGTCATCGGTATGCCTAATTGAATATGTGTCAAAGGTTTTCTTGGAACAGTTTACTTTGTTCAGTTTCTACTTGCAGTAGTGTAATCCCAATTCGATTAAAATCATGAGTTTTTTACACTATCTGTCTGTAGCGATTTATCTTAATTCATTTAAAGATTTGGCAGTTTCTTCATTTAACTTCAGATTTACGCTACTTATTCGCGCTCAGCCAGGAGTTTTTCAGCAATCGATTTATTTATATGAAAACCTTCGCTAATACGCGTACTTCTAATAAGGTCGCGTTTCGATACACCCGCTGACAACCGTAGCATTTTCATCTCCGTCGCTGTCATTTTTCCTTTATAATATTCATACATCGTCCAACACTGCGATGTGTATGTTTAAGCCGGACGCACGACTGTCGTAAAAGGCAAATCTTTAAGTTTAAGTGGCATTTTGTGGTCACAAAAGACTGCGGAGCTTTCACGCCGTTTTAACCACCCCACGCTCATCCGGTGTGCAACGTCGTCATCACAATTTCCCTGATAATTTACGACTGAGCCCAAGTATGTGAATTTGTCGCATTTCGGAACGATTACTCCGTTCATAAGAATATCCGGAGTCGGCTTTGCGGGTAAGGAAAAACGGCAATGTAAATGTCCTGTCTTCGTTCGGCTGATTCAGTAAAAAGTTTTGGACCCGTTTAGCAAAATTTATTTTACAGATGTGTTAGTTCTGGATCTTCGTCAGATCTCCAGGTGTTTCGTCAGTTTATGAAGGCGATTCTGGGTTTTTTATGAACTTGTCTACATTAAGATTGCAAAATTCGCTCACTTTTTCGTTGGAACTATTTTTTGGTATACGATTGTGTTTGGTTATTTTTTTAACCCCAAGCTACTGGTTTTCTGCTCCTTCAAAGGAAAAGATATCTATTTTCTCTTGAATGTGCCGCCTACTGTTGACAAACAGTACGATGTCATTCACATAATCGCGGTCCTCTGGGGTTTAGCTGATCCTTCAATTTAGTCCTTGTTTTAGTGGTGTAACTGAGTTGAGTATTGTATTTTAAATAAAAAAGTGGAGCAAGGGCAAGAGTTAGTGCAATTCCTCTCTAGTTACTGCACAGTTTAAGGATTTAAAACAATTAGGCTTTCCTTCCATTCATAGGGTACTATTTCGCTGCGCCAAATACTCTTGAAATTGGGCTAGTCTTCATCGCTCGTTCAACTTCATCTTTACAGGTACCGAACAAGCCAATAGGCCAATGGGGTGAACATGATGTCTTGTTGGATATTATCCTCATTCATTAAAAACTGCTTGAGTTTGCATCTTTCTTCCACCAGATTTCAGAAATCTGTAGTTACAAATGCAAATACCAATACTTGGCGCAACAGACATGTGGTCCAGAGCATAGCTTCTCGCGATCATTCGTGCTGCGCATGTTATATTTTTCACACAAATGAAAGGGACCTACAGTTTATAGCCATATCCGAAAGGCATATTGAGAAGCTTTCTCATGATAGTTATTACTCTCGGACGTTTGTCAGACATCCGCGAGAGGTGTGACCGTGAAAAACTTTTTGGTGTTCTTTGGGATTGGAACCTCGAACCATCCGCTCAGCGATCCAACGCACTAACCACTTGACTCACAGCGTCTTGTAATTAACTATAAATTAGTTCTCTTCTGGTAGGTCCGGTTATATTATTCGCAACATTAATTAAAGCTCGTTTGATTGTGTCCCATTCCGTATTCACATCCATGCTTTGTTGCGTATTTGGCATGTTATAATATTCGTCCGTAGTTGTATGGATGACCATGGATGATGTGATATAATTGGTTGCCTGTGCTGGAGTCAAGTGTTTTCCAAGTAATTTTGTTATACAGTTTGTGGGGAAAGTGAGATCACACTCAGAACAGGCTCTAAGAAGAGCACTACATTTTCATTACAGTTCCCCGGGCATTTCCCCTTTGTGCATTGAGATATGTGGACGTCGATACGGTCTATTGTGGCAAGGGTATGGTTCAGCTCGTCACATAATCTCGAGTGGTGTGATATGGTAGACTAGCAGATAATTGTGTTGCGAATCTTTCTGCTCAAGAAAACACGGACCCCATTAATGTGTGATCACTTCAATTTTTCATTCCTGCTGCATTAGGAGAAAGACTTAATATATCCTAGTTTGGTAATAGAGCTGCTTCCTTAGATATCATGAGAGTGTTGACGAATAGGCCTCCAAACCTGCCATTTGCTACACATTTCCATAAAGAATGAGACATTAAGAGCAGTCCTGCCGCTTACTCGGTCGCTAAAATCTTGTCCGTGGAAACAAGGCCGAAGATGACGTTTGCTTTAAAGGCGTCAAAAAACTTAACCCCAAATTTTTTCCTGCTATTAATTTTGAATCACGTGATAAATTTCGTATTCGTTTTTTGTCAGTTATGTACCAGTATTAAGTGCTCGGCTCAATACATTTTCAATAATGTTAACAAAGTTAAAGAGAGAATCAAACATTGTAGTATAGATACAATGCTATGGAAAGAAAATTCTCCTGCCTATTAAACGGTTGTGACGAACACCACGTTATAAGGCAAAATGAACCATTGAACATACATAAAGGATTTCAGCCAATATTTTTGTCCATCCGATCCAAATAAAAAGAAGATACCAATATCTTATAAAGCCGACGCGTTTTTCAAACTAAAGTAAGATGCTTGTAATAGAGCATGTACCATCTATAAAATATGGTGAGATGAAAATATGCTGAATGAATGGAATATCAGCAACGTTTGCTCGATCTACAAAAAAGAAAATCCCTTCAACTGCGTTAAACGCAGGTATCAGTTAGTTATAAAACGTACATCTTGTAGCAAACATAAAGGCTACTTCGGGGCACGCGTTCGGTGAATGATCTGACCGTCTCTTTTGACTTGGTTGATCTTAATCATTAATAATTATCATTCGCTAAATGGTTAGTGGCTTTTAGAACTGCATAGTAAGTTAAATGAACTCTACAATATGTAGATATGCGCTTACGAACGGTCGATAACTTTAGTCGATTCCGTCTTATTAACAGGACTCCACTCGAACTAGAATTGAATAACTAATTTATGTATATTAATTTTTATTGCAGGACATTCCAGGACTATCATAGGTATAGAGCAAAGATCAACAGGTATGACACTTCTAGTTTTAGATCCAAGCCATGGTCCCCGACAAGTAGCTGCATTAGGATCTTCACAAGATTCTCTTAGGCTTATAAGAAGAGGACCGTTCGCTATGAGAGCTCCCCAATATCAAGTGGTAGCTGTTCGTGGACTTATTAAGACCGAAGAACAATATCAGGTATTTACTGCCATTTTTAAATGAATAATCTTACGTTTTATTTCCTCTTTTGCAGTCTAGTAAAATTCTAAGGTCGCTTAGGATTCCCCCAGATTGTTGACTAGTGTTATTTAAATGGTTATGGGCTTTGACATATTATCACGCATTAAAGCAATATTTCCATCACCAATCGACTTACTATGTAGAAAATTTGTTATTTGTTCGTTTACACTTCTTATTTTCTATAAAAGAAACGGCTTGTTTGAAATTTGATAAATTAACTTCCAATTTTTTTGTTAGCAAAGAATATCTTATTCTGAATTTGAATTATATTTAAATAAATCTTTTCCAATAAACCAATTTGTTTTAATACGCATGTCTGTCTTCAAATCAATAGTTCGACCCGGCATCTTTTTTTTGGCGTAGAGTCATGGGACTATCTTTTGAACCCGACTCATCATATAAAAAGAATTGCCACACTACCGTATACGTCCTATCAGACGATAAACACCTTAAATAGTTTTATTATACTGACACGTAAAGATATCTTCTCGCTTTCCATAACGTTGTATTCTTTACTAAAAGAAAAATTGGAGCAAGTGTCTGCTTTAGGTTAGAATTATCAACTACTACACGAAAAAGCAGTTTTTACCTGGGAAGTGCAATGGACCGTAAAGAGACTAAGTGCTTCTGAGCTTTGGTTGCTCTTTTTGCAAAAAATAATAATAATAAAAAATCGTCGCCATAAATATAAATAAGAAATATGTAACTTCGAAGAACAGAACTTGATTTTTCAGGAAAATCCCCAGTGACAGTGCGTTTCGAAGTGACAGTGGAGCGGGATTCGAATCCCATAAAACACCAAAAAAAAAATTTACGGGAGTAATAATGTCATGAGAAAGCTACTCAATTAACCTTCCGACGACAAGTGGGGTTACCCATAACCTCACTACTAAGGTTAAGAAAGGTTTCTGTTGCGCGGATTTTCGGACAGGATATTCCACTGTTGATCACGTGTTTGCTTTAAATAGTATTGTAGAGTCCATTCTCTTGAGGAATAAGAAAATATATGCATTCTTCGTTGACTTCAAGGCGACTTCTGACTCAGTGGACTACAAGCGCTTTGGCTTGGGTATGAGTATGTCCAAGTCTGTTTGTATTCTTCATTGAGGATATAGTGGATTTCATAGAGGTGCGCTGATTAAAACCCTTCTATTTGCAGGTGACGTAGTGTTTTAGTCGTATTCACCCGAGTCTACAGCTTATGATAAACCGACTTTTCGAGTATTGTAAAATGCGGAACCTGGTGGTAAATTTGTACAAGTCTCAAATAAAGATTTTCAGAGGAAGCAGAAACTGCGCGAATGAAAAATCATTTTAGTGGGAAACTGTCCAAGAGGTGAAAGAATATAAGAACCTCTGAGTGTAATTTAAGAGAAATCTCAATATGGAAATTCGCCTAAAAAAGAAATTGCCGAAGTCGAAAATAGCCATCAACATTGCTTGGAGAAAATGTTTCACAAAAAAATATATAGCCCATAGCAGAAAGTATAGAGTATTTGAATCAGTTTCGAAATTCATCCAACAATTTGAGATGGTTGAAAAATTACTCAGGTTTTATATAAAGAGAGCATTTCATCTGCCACCGAACACGCCAAATTACATGCTCATATAGGCTTACCACCACTCTTCGAAAAAAACCTCGAAACTACAGGTGAATTACGTGCTAAACATGCCGGACTATAGACTACCGAAGAAAGCAGCTCAATATATACGAAATAAAATTGGATGGTACAATGAGTGGCTAGAACTAGCTAGTGGATGTGGAATGGAACTTAGTGTCGAGAACCTTTGGAAGCCCAAACTTTACCAGTTGATCGCACGTGTAAATGAGCAGATCAGAGAAAGGTTTCTTTAAATTAAGAACATTTTTATTGCACTATATACATACATGTTTTACAAACTTTATCAAACTAAATACATATACTCTATCTTAAAGGTTATAACATTTATAACCATGAGAATATTAAATAAAAAATTATTGCATTAGAACGATTTTTATTTCTTTATTGAATTGTGCTCGATAACAATTATGTGTGAAAGATAATGTCGGTCAAATGCTCACCACGGCTTCGGCGGCAAAAATCAGTCCAAATTTAGGATGACATCCTGGCATAATTCTTTCTCCCATCAATATCGGTTTCTTGACAATGTCCGTTGTGTTTTCATCGGCCAAAAGCAACAATTTTGTATATTAACGCGTCCATTGAGATGAAAATGATTTTCTTTGAAAGATCGGCGTCAAGTTGTGTTTGTGCTCGTGCATCAAATCGGCGAATGTACGGCGCTCGAAATAGTCTGGATAAATCAATTCCTGCGTTAATTGAATTTCGTAAGTGTGCATACTTTTTTTTTTTTCAAAATATGGTTCTTGAGAGGTTTAATTCGTTCGCAAGATGACAAGTTAATGTACTTAATCTCTCGGCCACACTTTAACCTACGGCAGCAACTTCTCGGCTGAACAGCTTGTACGAAGACGCACTGATGTTTTCACATCTGCTAACGACACAGTTTCTTGGAATTTGTGCACTACATTCAAAATTGTATGGTCGTAATATAAAGCCGAAATTTGTTGTTTATTGTAAATGTCAAAAACAGGTTAAACTTAACTACGTCCACGAGTTGAGGGCTTCGTTAGAAAGAAGATGATTGAAATTTATAATTATTTGTACTTTAAAATTATACCAAAAGCTGACTGCGCGTTCTGACACTCATATTTTCCATAAAACTTTTGAATTATCTATCCGACTTTGGTGATTTTTTTACTTTATTTCTGAAACAAACAAAATTCTGTCCACTTTACAAAAATGGTAGAATGCTTGTGATTCTCTTCTAAGGTTTATAAAACAAGCAAAAAATGTGTGGAATCATAAGTAGATATGTACATATACATGCATATTAATATCTCAGCGCAAAAGTCAAATTGCATGCAAAATACGTCTCTGAATCCTCTTAAGTCTTCATAAATGGCCGGAGTAGAATAGAATGGATCTCCCACAATACAAAAACTGCAAAATGTTTTTTCACTGCCTCATCTTTCGCAAAATATCCAATAGTAATAACTGTCATGAGAAACCTTTCGGATATGGCATTAAATACAGGTCCCTTATTTGTGTGAAAATTATAACACGCACTTTACGAATAGATGAGAGAATCCTATATGGTCTGTTTTCTTAACATTGAGCATATGTATTTGATGATATTATAGATATTATTAAGAAAAGGACATGACTACCTTGCGGCACTCCTGATGTAATATTTACTGGATCAGAAATATTGTGATTAAAATGAACGTATTGCATTCCAGTGGGATATGAATTCAACCACATTAATAAATTAAAATGAAAACCAAACTAAATACCAGCTCTGATATCTTTAAGCGCTTGAATCATTTGTGTATCATTGGCAGTTTGGGGATCGTTGAAATCATCATATCACTAACCTGGCTGGTTTATACATCAGGTTTAAAATATCTGCGCGATATGGTGCTTAAAACCACCGAAAAAACCGTTGTAACCATTCTCGTATTGAATTTTCACAATTTCTATGCGTTGCTCACGTGCAAATCATCCCATTTTCTTGCACCGTATAGATTCTTCTTGACAGCTGTCAAAGAATTTCACCTTTATTTTTGATAGGTCAAAAATACCACAAAATTTAAAAAATACTATGATCTCCAACAAAGCCATGCTTCAATGGTTAAAAACAATATACTACAAAAAGAAATCTAATTTAGGCTTGTTTACATTTTTACTATTACCTTTTACCGCTTTTAGTAGGAGACTTTCGTTTCATTTAAATTTCTTCAATTAATTTTGTTAGCTCCGTGATATCAAATTGAATGATTTTTATTTTGTTTTGCTCATACATAAAACACGAACAACAGCTTAAAATGCTACAGATGATCGATTTTATTTAATTTTTTCATAAAAATGACAAACATTTACCACTCAACCATACCTGGATTGATTCTACATATATTTATCTTTCTTGCTCAAAATGTAAATAATTGAATGGAATCTTTGGCACTTCCAAAGCTATTGGAAAGCTCCCTATACGAGTGTATAATATTCAGTTCTTGTCATCCGTGCACTCTAGTGCAAAGATTAGATTACGTTTAATCAAACTTGGGAGGAAGTAATACTTAAGAATGGCTGAGGAGGTGAACAGTGAACTACAAGGGACTTTCGATAATGTTATTATCAACAATGGAGAAAACGAAGCGGATGCCGGTGAACTTAATATTAATCTCTCAAGATCAAGTGACACTGATGTAAGTGATAAAAATATGTTCATTTGAATAGGTGTGGAATTCGTAGTTGTCATAAAAACATTTGCGATAACGGTGTCAAATATATTAAATGCTTTGTATGTATGCATGTATAATATACAACTTGGAATTGGGGTTACAATTTGGTTCTTTGTTTGCCTTTAACTGGAGGTGGAAAACTTCCGATAGTACTATCGAAACTAAAAATGTTTTTTGGGTCGATACTTTGAAAGAAGACGGTAGTGGAGTACATATTTAAGACTGATAAACTTCCGGCAAAAATTAAGCTGAACACTCATTGCTCGACACATGCCTACATACATATGTATGTACATTTAATGCTTAGTTATGAAAAATTTTACAAAACAGTGTAAATGAAATTCCTCTAGCTTTGTTACATTCATGAAAAGTTCTAAGTTCAGATTGTGTATTTAAACGATAGTGGCTGTCATTTCTAAGTCAGCAGATGAGATTAAAACCTCGAATATGTTTCCTGCAACTGAAATGCCATGGTAATGGGAGTTCATTATCCATATCGATCAAGATATACATAAGTACATATGTATGTACATGTGTAATAAAGCTGCAATTCTTTGCTTGGCGCTGAACGCGATCTTGTAACCATACAAATTTTAAGGGATCACCCGCTGAAACCTATCTAGCGCCGTTTAGTGGTTAGTGCGCTGGACTACTGAGTGGAAGGTTCTAAATTTGTATCTCGGAAAACACCAGAGTTTTTTCACTGTCCCATCTCTCGCGAATGTTTGGCAAACGTCCGAGAATAATTACTGTCATTTGAAAGCCTCTCAGTTCGGCTTTAGGATATGGGCTTGAACTGTATGTCCCGTCCATTTGTGTGAAAATATGTAACACCCACAACTCAAATGGTCGCTCAAATGCTAGCTCCTGGACCGCATGCAGCCTGTTGCTTAAAATATTTATATTTGTAATTGTCCAAATATAAGACTTGGTACCCTTTTTGGACAAATATAAGCTAAATATTCATATGCATAGGTCGTAGTTGAGTCTGCAGGAGTAAAAAAAACTATTAATCATTTGAGAAATAAGATGCATGCAGCATTACCTTTTGCAAGGTATGATTCCAGTAAATTTTTGTACTAACATCCCTTGCATTGATAATCCATTGTATTCAAATTAATTAAGTTTTAAATTGGTAGCGTTAGTATTGCCTCCCCTAAGAGACAAAGCATTAAGAGAGGGGATATCTGTTCGTTGGTAGTGATTGCCATTCGCCATGATTAGTTCACCATCGTTCCTTTTTTTCGGATTTCTTTGTTTTGGCGATGAGAGATGAAAATCTTTTAAAGACGATACACGGTCCGTACCAAGTAGCAGTGTAGAACTTCCATCCATAAAAACCACCTCTCATTTCACGTTTCCGGAACGGATTTTGGCGTTCGCTGATTCTTCTAACTTTTACTTCTTCAGCTTGTCTTCTATTCTCTGGATTCTATTATTGTTGCTGACATGTTTTTTTTTTACAACTTCCTAGATCTCTTATGATGAAATCATGTAGTCTAGTAAATCATATGGGGTAGATGCCTGTCCAATTTCCATTCAAAGTTCATGCTTTGCTGCAAAACGCGTATTGTGTGAAAGATATGTTCCTGCACTTCGCCGTAGTTGGGGCACATTGGAGAATCGTCATGTCGAGATCGGTGAAAATGCGACCAGAATTACACGTTTGTATGCATATATGTATCTATTTACGATTTGACTCAGGTCGAAGTCCATTTCCCCGTATGGACGGTTTAGCTACATCTTACGTTTCTTGCGAGTTGATAAGCCTATCGTCCTTTTTTCTTTGGCAATCTCCTCCTTGGCACACTCCTTTCTGCTAACGTGTTTTCGTTGTATTTCGTCTGCAGAAATATGCACAGTTTCCGTACCAGCAAGAACGAATGTGGCATCACCTGATATCGTGCGGTATGTGCTACATACCCGTAGTACACTGAGTTGGTAAACAGAGCTCAAATTTGCAACCTCTTTCGATACTTCAGTGTGTTTGTGTAGTGATAATCCTCGAAAGCAAATCTTGACAATAGAAAATATTTTTATTTTTACAAATTTTGACTATTAACAGAAGATTATTTTTTATATTTCAGCGCCGAATATCTTCCACAAGCCTTGAAGACGTTTTGACAGAATGTGGCGATTATGCCATTGATATAACTGTTTCGGAGCCGCAAAAGGTCGGAGATGGCATCAATTCATACTTGGCTTATAAGTAATTTATATGTTTGTCCCATTCTTTGGTATAATTTCCTCATCCATTTTTGTTTTTTTTTTTTTTTTTTTCATATAGGGTCACCACAAAGACTAAAATTCCAAAATTTAAAAGTAATGAGTTCAGTACCTTGCGGAGATTTAGTGATTTTCTGGGTATTCACGCTATATTAGTTGATAAATATTTGCGACTGGGTCAAATAATTCCACCTGCTCCATCAAAAAATATAATAGGTAGCAAGGTATTAATTAATATTCAATTTAACTTCTATTTTCTTTTTTTTCTTATCTAGGAAGTACCAAAGTAAAAATTAGCCCACAGCAATCTGATCCTGGTACAACTTTAAACATGGAATGGGTGGAAATACGCAGGGCAGCGCTACAAAGATTTTTAAATAGAACTGCTCAACATCCTCTACTTAGAGTTGATCTCGATTTCATAAATTTCTTAGAAAGTGATCAGGTAAATGGTTGTAAAGATAAACTTCTTATAATCCGACGAATTTTGGGAAATTGATTCTAATATGTACTCTTAAAACTGTAGCCAGATCGGTTTGTAGTCGAGGACATACATAGGTTGTGAATTATAGGGTACTTATGGCTTGTCACGCCGAAGGTACACGATTCAAATCTTTATCTCAAACATTTATTTATTTCTCATGGAACAAACATAATTTGTGGATCAATTGCAAGAGTTTATGTACTCTACCTGTCTTTTCTGCCTAAAAGGAATAGAGTTTCTGCAAATGCGGTTTTTCTTTTTTCACGATGTACTTTTATCACGGCACGGTGCTTAAAATTGCGAGAATTTTCGATTTCGGATAACATGTTGATGTTTATCCTTCCACAGATAATAATAAAATGAGATTATTATTGAAATTACATAGGTGATATTTATACTACTAATGAGTGCTGCAGGAGCCGTGGCTCAAGTGGTTAGTGCGTTGGATCGCTGAGCGTGAGGTTCGAGGTTCGAATCCCAGAGAACACCAAAAAGTTCTTCACGGTCCCACCTCTCGCGAATGTCTGACAAACGCCCGAGAGTAATAACTGTCATGAGAAAGCTTCTCAATTTGCCTTTTGGATATGGCTCTTAACTGTAAGTCCCTTCCATTTGTGTGAAAAATATAACACGCACAATACGAATGGTCGCGAGAAGCTAGGCCCTGGAACATATACGGTCCGTTGCGCCAAGAATTTGTATTTTTGAGTGCCGCAGTTAGTCCTATCACTAATGAGAAGATGACTCGCTGTTGAGTATCTCAGGCCGCGAACTCAGTCGCCACTTGTACATATATGTATCCTCCGAATTCGTGCATGTCTTGAGAGAATTCAGCTCCAGCCATGTGACTTACGAATTTTCAAAGCGCTCTTGGCGTCAAATCCATACATGTAAAGCAGTGACGTTTAAACCATCGAACACAGATTGAATTCGAACATAATGTTGTCCTCTTTTCGGAGCGACCAAATTAAAACGGCTGCGCGCCCTGTTAACTAAGCCAAGCAACCTATCCACACCAACTTCTTATTAAATTCAGTTTGACGTCGACTCGCCAAGTTGTTCTCCAGTTACTTGAACACCAACCCAAAGGAAATATCCATCTAAAAAAAGTTCTACCACTTTCAAAGTCCCAACAACCGTCTGTAAAAACACATGAATTTGTGTTCTCCAGAACGTGCGACACATCAGATGCCTGTGAGAATGAAAAAGGTTTGTTTGGTTCAATTTTGTTCGATTCTCTTCCCTTAATATATTTTAGTTATTGTTCGATGTGCTCTATATTTGTAGAACCCCATATCGACTGAAGCGAAAGTAAACACCAACACAACACTATTCATTGAATTGATAGATTTAATTAAATCTAAAAATTGGTGTGAAAAGCTAGTAGCTCGTAACTACGATGGTGCAGCGATTATGTCCATTGATTTAAATGGAACACAAGGCAGGGTTAGAGAGCAAATGCAATTTTCGTACAATATAATGCTTATATTTTAAACCTTGTTTTATCACAATCTGTGAATGATGAGGTTTTGGAAACCTTTGTGAAATAAACTAAATGTATTGGACTTACGTACAAAAAAATTTTACAAACTGTGTAATAATGTTTCTCAAAATTAAAATTAAATATAAAAAAAATGGAGTCCCAGTCTATCACGTCGTCGTTGTGGACCTGGAAAAAACTGAAAATAGACGTTATTATCTAACAAAAAAAAGTGTAGAGCACCCTGCTGAGAACATTGTTACCGTTGCTTGCGGCTTGCCATTAAATGAAGTTCTTGGGGTTTGGTCTCCACGCTCTGCTGAAAATTCGGTTGCATGAATAGAAAACAATCGACTTACTAAATGCATACATATGTACATAGTACATACGTAGATAAACCAAGCTGTGATAAAAACTTTTGTGATTTAGAAGTGTGCATCAATATTGGGGCCATCTACCGCAGACAACTGGAGAGTTCAAAATAAATGTGAAGTAGACCTTATTGGCACGTGTATTGTTGTTCCAACCTAGACCATGTGTTCCTCAAGCTCAATACAACGAAGCAACGACAACTCTCAACATCATTCATTCAGTTCCTCATAATTTTCCTTTTTTTTTAATAAATTGTTTCTTTGCTAGGAATTACCTCGATCTGTAAATACGGCCGTATTAAGTGGTGCAGGCGTTATGCGCTTGTTTAACAAAGTGGGAGAAACTGTTAACAAAATAACTTACAAAATGGATGAAAATGATATTGTAAGACCGTATAAAAATCATTCTGAACTAACTAATTTTGAAACTGTTTTAATATTTTAGTGGTTCGATGAAAAAATTGCAGCAGTTGAAAATCTAGATATACACTTACAAAAGTTGCATAACACACTCAAAGACTTAGTCACAACACGAAAAGAACTTGCCTCATCGACAGAGTTAGTTGCAAAATCTGCGGCAATGCTAAGTACGTGCGAGGAACATACGGATTTATCACGTGCGCTTTCGTCGCTGGCAGATGCTGAAGAGAAAATAGAGATATTACGTTCTGCTCAGGCCAATTCAGATTTCTTTATTTTCTCTGAGATAATAAAGGATTATTTGGGATTGTTTAGCTCCATTAAAAGTGCGTTTCACGAACGAGTTAAGGTACGTAAATATTTTATTTCTCTTCATTTAAGCTCTAGATCAAATACAGATATCTCCTCGAAACTGAAGTTGTATCCGGTTTTCAGTACAGTAATCAATTTTAAATTTCCAAAAAACAGTCTGCATAATTTTAAGCTGTTCTAAGAATCAAAAAGCTACTGTGATAATGTTTCTTTACTGGACGTAACTAAATTTGAACTGAAGCTCCTCGATACTCAACAATAATGGGCGACGTGATTTGATCTTAGCATAATACACAAATAAAAACAGTTGTACCCTCACGTATTCTTACCCTCTCGATTTTAGGTAATGTATAAGTGACACCTTCAATTATTTTTTTTATTTTTTTTACGTATGTATGATGGCTAGTTTAGTAGATACATACAGTATATGTAAGTATACAGTGATTCTAATGTTCATACAAATCTGGCCAGACCTGAACATAAAAAAAGGTAATTAGGTTAGTTTCAATTGATAAAAAGGGGATTAACTCTTCAATTGGAGCCCCTTACGACATAGTTTAATAGGCAGAAATGCCAGCAATCAGGGTGTGCTCTTCAACGATTTTTATAGAAACTGTAGAGATGAGGATGAGGAATAGACGCCAACTCGCCTTCTGTGTAAATATCCTATGGTATGCGCTTTTAGAAGAAAAGGTTTTCTTCAAAAACCTAGATGGCGAAGGAGTTTCGTAGTTTTATCTCAAGGTCAAAATGATTCTATTAACCAATCATATAAGGTCAGCCGAATTAACCAATCACGTCTTATAGTGGTTTATCAACCAATTAAGAATTCGTAAATCTGGTAATAGAAGTAAGATTTACGAGCATCGGAGTAGTCCGACACGTCTTGAATTTTATCACAATGGTGTAAGTGAGTCCTACGTCTTGGAGCATCCATTTTACCTAACCTTAAATAAAAACCACAAAGTAACAGTTTTCGGTATGACCTTCCGGTTTGATAAATTCAATACTTTCGTTATTTTCAGGTTTTCCAAAACTGGCAATATGCGCAAATGCAACTTACAAAACGTCGAGAAAACAAAGCCAAAATGGAACTGGCGAGTAGGAATGACAAATTGGAACAATTGCAACAAGAAGTAAATGAGGTATGTTATAACTTGCAAATGCATTGTAATACTTGAAGCATTAGACTTTGCTTTTTTTTTTAAGTGGGAAGCTAAAGTTCAGCGATGCCAGAAAGAGTTTGACGATATATCTGTAGCCATTAAAAAAGAAATGGAACGCTTTGATGTTAATAAAGTGAAAGAAATCAAATCAAGTGTTCTCAAATACGTCGAAGATCAAATGGCTCATCAGCATCAGGTATTCGTTTTTCTTTACTTAAAATTTCACTTATTTTATTGTTTTTATTCTGAAATTACAGCTCATCAGTTATTGGGAAGCTTTTGCTCCTTCTGCACGTGAAATTATGTAATTTATTTACGCTTGGTTGGTGTTAACTACCTACTACGGGACCGAAAACATTCCTGAATTTCTTAAAATAGTAATATTAAAAAATTTTATTACGCAAGCCGTTTAGTTAATAAAAAAAATTAATATATATTTTGCTGCATGAAATGCAAACATTTTAAGATCTGGACTCGGTACACAAATCTGTTTTTAATGTGCGTTGGTCATGCGGGGTCGGATTAAAAATAAAAACCGTCAAACACCTATGTGCAACAAGAGATATGAGTTCCGCCACCGCACATTGAAAAACACATTTGGGCATCGGGCTTTAGGCGTGCATTTTTCATTGATCAAAAAAAACAATAGCGTTGAAATCCAAGTGTGCCTGTTAATATGTGTGTAGGTATATAACTATTGTAAGTTCGAACTATTTTTTAAATTAAATTTTGCTTATAAAGAATAAAACCTACGTATATGTATTTGTAAGTCAAATTTGTGTCAGATAATGAGTGAAGTATAACAAAAGGTTCTAAGGTTCAAACCATTCCGGGTTTCCTTAAAAAACAGGACGGCACCTGGACCGAATCATGTTCCGACACCTTAAAAGAACTTATAAACACCCACTTTCCTGGTTGCTCCTTCAATAACTCGAACGCTGATAGGGTCAACAATTTAACGGCACAATACAGTGCTCAACCAATCGACCATATAATAGACGAAAAGAAAGTGGCGTGGGCCATTGACTCATTCTCCCCGTATAAATCGCCAGGACTGGACGGTATTATCCCCACGATGCTGCAAAGCTCAAAGGCATACTCCGTTCCACGGCTGACACGCATCTTCAGAGGCTGCATTAGCTGCACTTACGTTCGTCAGTCATGGAGAGAAGTTCAAGTCATCTTTATCCCCAAAACGGGAAAGCCCAGCCACACCACGGCAAAGGGCTTTAGACCGATTAGTCTAACATCCTTCCTGCTAAAAACCCTAGAAAGAATCCTAGACATTCACATCCGCTCCAAACTAAACCCCAGGGGCATCTCACATGCCCAACATGCCTATATGAAGGGCCGCTCTGTAGAGACAGCGCTACACGAGGTGGTTTCCATAATCGAAAAATCTCTCCACCACAAAGAATACACTCTAGCCGCATTCCTGGATATCGAAGGGGCCTTCAATAATGTCAACATGCAATCAATTAGACTAGCATTAGACCAGACGCACGTGAACCCTACCCTATCGGACTGGATAGAATGTATGCTTAATACTCGCAACATACTCGCAATTGGGTAGTAGCCATGCAAATGCAGCGGCCTCACGCGGTACCCCCCAAGGCGGTGTCTTATCCCCTCTACTCTGGAACCTAATCATAAATGAAATCCTCATCAAATTAGACTAACACGGGATCAGGGCCGTTGCTTACGCCGATGATGTCGTCCTACTAGTGTCGGGTAAGTTCCTGCCCACAATCGCTGATCTGCTTCAAACAGCGCTCAACGCCCTAAACAACTGGGCCAAACGCTGCGGACTTGGCCTCAATTACAATTCACAAATGAAAGAAATATACCCGAATTCGCACCACCCAGACTAAATGGAACTCAACTCCAAATCTCTGACAAGGCGAAATATCTAGGGTGCATGTTAGACCGTAAACTGAACTGGAAAGACAATATTCTTGAGCGGAAGGATAAACATCAGCCGAAATCGGAGTCTCTCAGAACCGCGCCGTGATAGAGTACCTCGTGAAAATCGTCTAAAGAAATTTTCGAAGACTTGTTATCGACTCTTATTGCTACTGTTTTTTTTGTACAGCGAAGGTGTTTTGCTGATTGATTACCTGCTAAAGGGGACTACGATGAATTGTTAATATTATGCAAATTTATTGACTGAGACATGTGAAGCGGCCGTACAGAAACGACGTGGGAAACTCAGGCACGGAGTGTTGTTTTTGCAGGATAATGCACCTGTTCACACGGCTCTGGTTTCGAGATAGACTTTAAAAGGCACAGGTTATTCAACGATGGACCACCCACTTGGCTGGTCCGACTTGGCTCCGACCGGGTTATTTTTTCCCAATTTGAAAAAGGAGTTATAAGGCCAGAGATTTGTAGATGGAAACGAGATCAAGGCTGTCGTTGGAAGTCATTTTGAAAAATATTTTTTTGGTGGTATTAAGGCACTTGCCCGATGTGTGAAATGCATTTCACTCTAGGGAGAATATATTGAGAAATAATTTTTTTTAATCGGATCTCTTCTTTGAATTAATGCCTTAGGCCGCCCCTCGCATCACCATTACTATTTTTGGTGGTAATAAGCTATGTGGACAGTAGAATTTGAAGTGTTCGGTATGCTATCCAAAATCTGTAATGTTAGTATAAGAACAAAACTACAACGGTTTTACTCTAATGCAGTCAGTACTGTTTTATGGGTGTAATACGTGAAAGGTAACTACCGGTGCCACTTATAAGCTGCAAACCAGACATCTAATTGTCTGCGCATCAACTTAAGGACAATCTGGCCGAACCGTGTCTCGAACAGATAGTTCTTGAGTAGAGCGGGCCGGGGATCTATTGACGAAGGAAGTGGCTGTGGATATGTCGCACCTTACGGCGCGAGTAAACTATATTGCAAAATATGACATGTAATGGAATCACCTAACCCAAGCTGAAAGACGAGTGGGCAACCCTAAGCAAACTAGGCACAGGGATAGGTCCATGAGCGATGTGTCGTAATCTGAATCATTTCGCACGTGTGAACTATCCTGTAATTTTAAACGAATGCTCATTAATATTTACGGGAGCGACAATTTGGCCCCAGCATTTAATACATCCAATGTGTAATTATGGTGCACTTGATTCAAGAACTGTACGAAAATAAACTTATTTTTTTTTTTTTTAAATATAACCCTTGCCCATGTGGCAGACACTGCGACCTAGAAGATCTATTGTATCATAAGGGTGTTCTTAGTCTAAGAGACCGTCTACCTCCCTAATGAAGGATAGTAGGTCCTTAGTAGCAGAGTTTTTCATTTCTGCTGGCGTACATATTTCTTTATAGAAAATACGTCTCCTTAACCAATGTAATGCTGGGCAATTGCAGAGAACATGTTCGGACGATTCGTCCTCCTCCGAGCAGAACGTACATTCCGTCTCTGAGCCCAGGTTAAGTTTGTTAAGGTGATATCTCAAGCCACAATGGCCCGTGAGAAAGCCCACTAGCTTCCTGATACTTTCCTTATTAAGGTTAAGTATATCCTTATAGGAGTAGGGTCTGATTAGTAATTTGGATTGTCTCAACCCTGGGACATTTTCCCAGTGGTCCAGACGAAGCTTGTGTTCCCAGTTACTAATCAGCGCTGTGGCGAATGACCAGTTAATGCCACAGTAAGGTTCAGGTCCTATGAACGCAGATTCTGAGCCAGCCCTAGCTAGTTCATCTGCTAGCTCATTACCTGCAATCCCTTGATGGCCAGGAACCCATCCAAGTTTTACCTTGTTTAGTCTCGCCAGGGATTGCAGTGCATCGTAGCAGTTTTTAACTGAGATGGAGTCCACTAAATTGGACGACAGCGCTTTGAGTGCTGCCTGACTGTCTGAAAATATAAAAATTCTAGCGCCTTTAATACCCTTACTAAGGTTTAACCTAGCGCAGATTTCAATGGCATGGAGTTCAGCCTGAAATACCGTGGGACACATTCCCATAGGTATCGAGACTTTGGTGTTGGGTCCAAAGACACCAGCTCCAACTCCAGATTCCATTTTCGATCCGTCTGTGAACCAAACTAGACCTCTAGGGTCTAATACCGGAACACCATTAGACCAATTTGCACGATCTAATATTTCTACCTCAAATAGCCTACCGAAACAGTACTCCTTGACCATGGTGTCTGGGATGGTACAAAACATGTCTCTTTTGGGGATTGAGTCAAGAATTTTCAGATGTCCCACATGGTCACCTGATTTATACTTGTATTCTATCTGCAACTTGATAGCACACCTAGCAGCTGTCTTCTTAATGAAGATATGAAGGGGTGAAAGCCCAACGATTGCTTCTAAAGCTGCCGTCGGGCAGGTACGCATAGCACCTGTGATGCCGAGACAGGCAACTCTTTGTAACTTCTGGAGTTTAGTTGCCGTTGTCCGTTCAAGAACTTTCGGCCACCAGATGATGGCCGCGTATGTGATAATAGGCCTCACCATCATTGTATACATCATTGTATACAACCAAAATAAACTTATTACATTTTCATCTAAGATTTCGAAATCTTTGCATTTTAAATATTTTCAATTCAGTAGCACTGCAGTCATTATTTTTGTTCAATATCTTCTCTGCTATCCTGCTTATTGTCCAGCACTAGGCGCTGCACAGCAGAACGAGAAGGATTAGAGTTTTATAGAGTACACATTTTGTCTTCCAAGTAAGGAGTTTTGACCTCTTGTTTTACCAAACCTAAGGCGGCATTTGTGGTAGACTTGATAGTAGAGTTGATATAGACTCCAAGGACTCGGCCACAGCTTGAATAGTTTTGGCGGGGATTCTATCATATACGGTCGATGAAAAAAATCGTGTCTCGATTTGAAATTTTTGGTCTTTTTCAGGTTTTGCTTTAGTGTGAAGATTTAGTTTATCGTCGATTTTCTGAGTCTGACACCACACTGGTATTTTTCGATTAATCTATTACAGATAGGCTTAAGACATTCACACAACCTATATGGCAGACACTCGTATGCATACCTTCGTCCATCCATACTTGATTGGTGATTTGGTGCATGGAACCTACAAAAAACATCACAACATCGTCTCCGTATTTGAATAGGATAATCCATCTGCCGGCGGCCCTGTTATTCTTTAAACTGCGGTCATATTGCATTTTTTAAACTAAACTTTCAACTTGTTTCCGAAACAAAAGTTTTCTGGGTGGAAAGAGATTTCCGTCGAATAAAAAACTGTTTGAAGCTGTAAACGGTTAGGAATCGAGCAGCTGTTGAAACTTTTCGCTGAGTGTTTCAAGCTTTGCGCAGATTATATTTAACAATAAAACATGTCAGGCTTACTATGTTTACCACGTAATTGCTTCTACTCAATCAGTACAAGTAAAAAAAAGAAATAAAACAATCATTTTGTGGGCATTTTAAACATTTAATAATTAAAAATTAAGTTCATTGTTATTAACTTCCACTTGATTAATGCGAGTGTGTATACGTCTGTAAATACATACTGCTAATATGTAATATCCATGTTATGTGATCATACATAAAACTTGAATTTTTATTAAGGACAAGTACCAGAAACGTTGGGTTACATTCCAGATATACTGAAACTGTAAACTCCTTTTTTAGTGAACGTTAATTGCACCGAACTTGATACATTCTATTTATATAGCTACACTACAGATTTATATTTTACCGATTCTAAAAACTCCACCTTTTTTACGTTTTACCGGATTGATCACAATCAGCCTGTTGAACGGACTTGTTGACTTTGTCTTTTTCTTCAGCAGCTTTGGAAATGTCTTTTACGAATTCATGGACAACAGAACCGTCCTCGTTTAGTGATATTTTATAAATTGTTGGACAGGAATTTGAATTTTTGACAGTTAATGAGTTCAAGTTTTCCTTAACTTCAGTTATATCGATCGGGGGAACGGGTTCTTGTTTCTCAGTCGGATCCGAACTATTACTTTCAACAGTAACATCTTCTACCATTGACATATTTTTGAGAACAATTTCATCGGGGTATATATTGTATACATTATTTACTTCCAAGTTCTCATTTATATAATTAATATGTATTGGTGAGACCTGCAAATTAGAGGTTCTCAAGTAATCATCCGGTGGAGTGTAATAAATAGATGTTTTGCTTTCATCAATACTCTTCGCTGAATAATTCTGTAACAGCTTACATTTAAACTGTAATATATTAACATCTATATCAGATAATTCGCCTCCTATTTGACTTTTAAAGTAGGTGTCTAGATCTGAAATATAAAAACAAATTTTATTAAAATGAAAATACAAAGCACAATAAAAATTCAACTCTTAAATACAACTGAAGTTGTCTGAAATCGAATGTATACTTCGACACTGAGAATGGTAATAAATATATATTTTGCAGACACAAAACTTGTAAGTTTTTATTTTTATTCATTTATAAAAAGGAAACCAAATTGCAGGACACTAAAATTCTTGTGCTCGGTGGCTCTGGTGGCTTATGCTAGAACCTGGAGTGGCCTCCTTTTATTAAATTCAAATTGCGACTGAAATACAGCACAAGTGTGGTAAAAATGATTACAATAATTAACGTCAAAATTTAGTTTTTATTTTGGCGACCGTCGAAAAACATAAGTTTTGTGTATACCTGCAAATATGTAAACAAATTATCTTTTACAAAAAACCTTGAAAAATAAATAAAGTACACGACTGGATTGAATTTAATTGCTCTTATATGCGAGTATTTTTCTTTGCAATTCGCTGATTTGAAATCTAAGTAAAATAGTTGAAAAACATCACATATTAAAAAGAATATAAATAATTTAACAATTTAACGAAATTCTGTACGCCATGCCCTTGCCTTTGTTAAATAATCATCCTTATTGCTAATATATTTTTCTTTTGGCTATCAGACAACGACTGTGAGAGATGACGATCGTCGATATTTGCTGACAACCTCGACAATAAGAATGAATGTATAAAATGTTCGTTTGTTCTTTGCATGGGGTCTGCTGTAAAAGAAGAAGTCTTTGGAACATTTTTTCGCTTCTGAGAAAAAATAGTTCAATTGTTTATAAAAAAAACATTTCGAAAAATCCCTTTTTTACAAGACTTCAAATAATTCATTGAATATTGAAATCGAATATCATGTCAACTGTTTCAATGAGATAATTAATTTGTAAAAAGAAAACAAAAAAAATAATATTATGTGTGTATACAAACTTTCTGTTATATCCTCATCACATCGTCCACGACAGTTTTCAAAGTAAAAGCTTGGAAGATTTTCTAGTACTTTATTTAAAGTTTGTTGCTGATACTTGTATCCTTCTCGCAGTCGTAAAACTTGATGTGCACTAAATTTACGAATTTTATTCCGCTGATAGACATAGTTCTCCCGCACCCAATTCAGTTGTGTATTTGAATAATCTCGTACCTTTTTCATCTAAAATATAACAAATCGTAAATATTCCAGTTCTTAAAAGAAAATCACACGAAACGAACCTGATCGTAATACTGATACTTGAGTGAAGTCAAATGATTAGAGCCAATATCTCTAAATTCTTTAAGATTTTTCGCTTGCGATGTGTAACTGTTTTGAATCCATTCAACTTGCTGAGCACAATTTTCTCTAATGCGATGAACCTAATAATGAAACTTCTTTTACATTTTTTCACGATAGAAACAAAATATATTTAATACTATTTATATACAAGTATACGTGTACAAGCAACTGTCTATCTGTCTGACTGCATAAATAATAGTAATAGTAGTGACGGAAGTGTACAACATGTATGTTGCAGTCGATTGTTAACCTTCAACGAGGACGGTAACTTCTCTTTTCATTTCAGCAAATAAACATTGTTCGTTATAATATTCAAGTGTTTCATTTTGCATTTCTCTCTTTTTTCATTTCTATTTTCGCCATTTCAGTGCGAACAACCTATGACAGTAGGAGATATAAAAGATTTTTTCAAATGTGCTAATCCTGATGGGTTCTAGCACGACCAGGAATCATAGCCCGCATTTCTGCTAACTAACTACAAGGGTGGATTGAATTGTAGGTATAATAGTTTTAATTCTAAATTGGCACCTACCGTCCTTTTTTCCCAATATTCTAAGAGTGACTTTATTAAGTTCTATTCCCGTATTGCACTAGGTTCAGTTCAAACACATGCTTAAGAGAGGCAAAGTAAAATACTTTTTTTTTTAAATGAAAAAAAAACGCACATTCTGCTGTTATAGAACAACGGTTTAAACTCTATTGTACTCGGAAGCAGATCTATGAATATATTATATCGGATATGGCTCTAAACTGTAGGTCCCGTCCATTTACGTGAAAAAATATAACACGCACAACACGAATGGTCGCGAGAAGATAGGCCCTGGACCACATATGTCTGTTGCGCCATGTATTTGTATTTTGTATTTGCATACTGCTTTCTCGATGCAAAGTTGCAATGCTTTCTCATTGCTATGTATCATACTGCGCATCACATTTTCTTACGCTGAGCTGTTTGCAAATTTTGTGAAGTACATATACATATGTATGTATGTATGTACCTATGTATAAATACTCCTTAGGTTTTGTTGTGAGACAATGTTCTGCAAGGTAATGTTTTTGTCTTTCTTAGTATCAACGCGGTTAAAAAAAAGAGATTTCATGAAAAAATAAACTTATCTCGTGAACATTTCTTACTGCAGTTGTAGAATAAACCGTATTATTTCTGAATATAATACATACATTCAGATATTATCTGAATCCTTTTTCTATAGCTAAGCCAAGTTTCCGGCTAACTGAAAAAGCTTGTCGGTTGAGGTCAAGGTTCACCCGGAACTTTAGTGCCATCTAAGTACATAAGTGAGTAAGTAAAAACACCAGAGGAAGGTCATCCAAATAACTATTCGAACAACTATTTTGCGATTACAAAATAACAAGCAACAGTAAAAAAATATTAATAAAACATCGCTGAGATTTCAAAGCTCAATCGTTTTTTTAAATTAAGTTTACATTTTCCATTTTACAATGAGTTGATACCATTTCTATAAGATATAATAATTAATATTCTTTAAAATATATTGGGCTTATGGAATGCAGTCAGAAAGTAGAAAGTTTTGAAAATAAAGCAATAAAATCGATGCAAATAAAAATAAAACCATTACCTGTTGTGCATAGTTCTCTCGGAGTCTTTCTAATTGCTGGGTTTTATATTGTTCGATGCTATCCAACATGGCGTAAATTTGTTTAGCACGTGGTGATTTTTTGTTTCGTGAAAAGCAAACGAATGCATTGCATATTTTGTAATAAATACCGTATCTGTAAATAGAAGTATACATTATTAGAATATAATTGAAAAAACATTTCCTAATTTTACTGAAAAATTTGTAAAAGAAATTTTCATATGTATATAGGAATTATTGTGCTTATTTTTTTGTTTGTGAATCCGAATAAAATTTATGACGGAGGAGATATACTGAACACAAATTCAAGAGCTCTCAGCTTCGATTTTGTAAGGAATACTTGGCTGCAGTGACTGGAGAACTGCGCCCGCTTCCGACTTACTGACTTCGCGGCAACTAGTAATGCGATGGTAAGAAGTACTACTAGGTTTCACCACTCACTCTCCCCAGATGTTAAATAAAAAAAACCTCCCAACACGAAGAACGAAAGAAATGCTCTACAGAACTTTAATCCTGCCAGTTGTGGCATTTGGAGCCGAGTGCTGGAAGATAAGCAGGAATGCGGAGGAGATCTTAGGCTCCTTCGAAAGAAAAATACTTTGTCGAATATTGTGTCCCATACTCTATGAGGAATTGAATGCGGAATTGAACAGGATATATTAAGTCGAGTCGCCAAAGCAAAGTCGGCGTTTGCTATGCTGTCCAAGATATGGAAAAGCAATGCAAATAACACAAAACTATGACCTTTAGCACCAGTGCTAAATCCGTGCTGCTATAGGCAGCTATATATATATACCGCCACGAGAAAGCTCCAAAAGTTCATGAATTAGTGTCTCCGAAATATTTTCTCGATTTTATGACTAAATAGCACTTTTTTTTTTTTATAATTTGCACGCACTTAAGGCGTTATGAATACCCTTTTAATGTTTACACACAGTTGAAAGGAAGATAATGAGCAGCGTCATGAGAGAACTGGCTAGGATCCGATAGACATCACCAATTATGACTGATTATTACATGACTGAAGTACGAGTGGATTAGGAGCTAATCAGGCGAAGCAATGGTGGTCGTCAAACCAGGATAGTATAAGAGCGTGTCGAACTAGAAATACATGACACAGAATAATGGAAAAAGAGTCACGGCAACTGGGGAAGAGTTGGAGGGAGCTAAAACACATCGCCAGAAACCGTACAAGGTGGAGCGTCATTTTATGCAACGCAGGGAAAGGAAAAAAGCGTTGAAAAAAATTTTTCTGTGTGAGAACATTTTGTATATAAGTCACTCTGATACTGGAATGCGGATACAATTACAAATCGCAACACCTTTTAGAAAAAAAATCAGATAATGCAAGCAAGCAGATTAGATCAAACCGAACTCATAAAGACTAAATATACTTACTTTGATAATATCGCTCTGATTCCTTGTACAATAAGTGTTAACAATAAAAATGATATGGCAGCTGCTGTTCCAAAACATAAGCTTCGAATTTTCACCTTATAGAAAATAATAGGATCAATGTAAAGTCTATAAATAAGCAGTCATATAAAATTGTCCAGATTATACCATACAGATAACTTATACCTTATACACGTTGAAGCATTACCCATTAAATTATACGCATAGCATGTGTATAACCCACTATCACTACGCGAAATATTATATATCCGTAAAGATCCATTCTCATACAAAGCAAAGTGGCTGTAGACATCCTTTTGGTGATTTGTAACATTCGGACTTATTTCTTCGCTAAGAGCAGTGAATTCATATTTATTCATCTGCTTGCCACTGTGGTTTAGAATTATTGGCTCTTTGTCTGGATCAGCACGATGTCTTAATACTTGATTTGATGGCGTTACCCAAATAACATCTGGTGATGGACTCCCCGAAAATAAACATTCCAAGTTTACGGTCGAATGCAATAAGTGCATTTTACTTTCTGAAGACTGCGATATTGTTGGCTTGAAACAATGAAGGTTTTTAAGAACTGGTATCATATCACCAGGATAACCATGATGGCATTTTAAACGAGAAATAACTGTATCTATGTTATACTGAGAATCACAACCAGCGCACTGGCTTGAAGATTGATTAAAATGTAATGCAGTTTTATTTAACCATTCGGTAAGCCAATACAATTTGCAATCACAGATATAATCGTTATTTACAATATTGATAAACTGGAGATGTTCCAAATTTTTCACAGTATCCGGTATAGAGGTTAATCTATTATTTTCCAAATTCAATAGCTTAAGATTTTTTAGTTCACCGATTTCTGATGGCAATTGCATTAAAGCATTATTGGACAGATGTAGCTCCATGATATTGATCGCATTTTTAAATATGTTTTTCGGTAACTTTTCAAGGCGTTTATTATGTTGTATGGAAAGCACACTAAGATTGTATAAAACTTGGTTATTTACTTCGGCGTCATCACGCGAGACCCAGTTGCCTATTTTTTCTAAATGTGTTCCATCGATAACTAGCGAACTCAATGACTTTTGATTCATAAACAATCCACTTGGAAGCTGTGTAAATCCATTTTCACTTATGTCTAGATTCATAAGGTTTTGAAGCGGATGAAATAATGTTGCGGAAACAATGTTTAAGTTGTTATGCCTTAAATTCAGTTTTATAAGGCTGCTCAATGAATAAAATGCCTTCCGATCAATATATGATATTGAATTGTGCGATAGATCTAATATTTTCAGTTTCTTTAATCCAAAAAACACATTTCTTTCAATTGCTTGCAAGGCGTTGTACTGCAAATACAATTCATTTAATTCTTTGTTTAATGCAAAGAAATTATCAGGCATAGATAAAAGTCGATTATGTGACATGTCCAGGATACTTATGTGTTGCATAGTTTTAAATAATTGAAACGGTAGAATAGATAAATCGTTTTTACTTATAAACAATTGCTCCAATTTAATAGTTTGATCAAAGATGTTTCTCGGTATACCTGAGATATTATTCTTAGATATATTAAGAATTCTTAAATTGCTAAAATGTTTTAGAGAAATGTCACTTAATGTTGTTAGTTGATTTTGATCTAGATGCAATTCCTGTAGATTGCTTAGGTTATCAAATTGTGTAAAAGTGCAGCGATCAGTTTCTATTTCATTGGCAGTTAGTTTTAGAACTTTAAGTCCTCGGACAACATTTGGGTACGCCCATCTTACACAATTGATTGTGTTATCAGACAGGTCAAGAGATTCAATATTTTGAAAATCGTTATCATATCTTTTGAAGAATAATTCAAGTTGTTCATCCGTTAAATTACTGTTACACCATTTCAGATGCTTTACAAATTGTAGTTGATGCAGCTGCAAATCGATGTCATTTGTTTTAAGGCAATGCACAAGCGTGATGTTATCGTAGTTGATGTGTCTCTTTGAAAAAAGTTCATCATTTATTTCAATGAGTGTGGTATTTTCGCAATACAATTTAAAAAATATAGAGCCCTTTATTTTGGTAGATGAATTCTCATCTGTAAATGTGGACATGCACGACGAATTTAAGTGCTGATGTTTTGCTTCAAGGCAATTCAAATTAAAATGAAATACACTTAGCCAGGCTAGTATCAAGGAGACTTCTGATAGTATTTCCATTTTTCTGCATGAAGTTGAAGATATTTGCATAGCATTGTATTGATATTCTGCACAATCATTATATCTGAAAATAAAAATATTTATTATAACTCATACTTATTTAAGCTATCATTAAGGTAGTTACATATTATTCTTAAACCTAGTTGGCTTTAATTATGATATTGTAATTATTTTTAAAATTATTTCATACAGCTGTTGACGGAGTTTCCCAGAAAATTGTTAGGAGAAGCGGAAACACACCTATCATAACAGAGATTTGAGTCACTGGCGACGAACGTAGAAGTGAAGAATGGGCAATCAACCGGGTCAGATGAACTAGCTAAAGATCGAGCTGGTCGGCGACGCTTGTTGGTTGAGGCCAATGTCCACCGTACCTCCGCCTTAAGTAAGTAAATGACTGAATTCCAAAATGTCAAATACTAGCGCATCATACTGCAAACTCCCATTTGACGCAAAGTAAGTGTTGCTTTCGCATACTAACATTTGCAACATCACAATTGACGATCCTCTGTTTGCTTTTGTTTGCGCAGTGGATCGGTTCACAATGCGTTTTCGAACAGTTTGTATTGGCACTACCTTTTTTGTTTGGCAATGATACGTTTTGGAATGCAGCCAATATAAGGTACCACAACGCCCAATATCTGGAGGAATAGAGACTTTTTCCTTTTAAAGCCTTCTCGCTTGTCCGACTTGTTGTCCTTCTTTTTTTGATAGAAGAAGTTGAAGCCCCCAATTATTAATTAAAGCTATGAACAAGTGTGAGAATAGAAAGTTTCAGGGACTAATAAAGCAGTAGATGAGCCAGACCTTGGTGAATAGGCATCCAACTAAGTGTACATAGAACATGTCCTTTTCCTTGGCAGCATTGACTTAAAAACCGTTTCTTAATGCTGGAGATGATTAACTTATGCTACCGCTAAAAATATTTACTAGGTGATCAACTGATAATTTATAGGAATGAACACTAAATTTTGGAGTTCGGAAGAGAAAACTCTCCATTGACGGCTGTTCTTGGCCGACAATAACACTTTTCCAGAAGAAGTAATTATTCAACTTTTCAACATGGCCCTTCTGCATTAGTTTGTTGAATTTTCGATCGACTGACTGATCTTTCTATAGAGTGGTAGCTCTGATTTTCGAAGTGTACCTCAATGTTCAGAAAAGCACAGAGACACAACATGAGAGAACGACACGCGCTACGTAAAATATAGACAAATTAAGGGTGGGGACTAGGCAAAATAGTTCTTGAGCTATCTCAACTCCAATGAAGACATATGGTTTGGGAGCTTCGCTGCATTCGTTCCTAGACATCAAAATGTTACGTAAAATACATAAAACAAATCCCACCTACTTTGCCGACACGCGATAAGAAATTTGCATTCATGCCTTCCTGAAAAACAATGTGTACCACGTCCAGATACCTGTTTCTCTAATTGAAGATATGTGAACGTGCAAAACAGCCACACAAAATTACCGGAACACATTCGTGTTTGGACAAACCTTGTAAGTTACTTTCAAGTGGTATAAGCATACATAACATACATACAAGCATTGTACATATGTACTATCTTACTGAATAATTTATCCCCTACGCAGATTCAGTAATCCTATTCAATTGTCCCATTTTAAATGACATAAACATAAACCTTTCTGGAATATCCTTTTTTTTACCGTATTTAGAACCTAGTCTGATAGAAAAATTTTATATAAAGAAACATCCAACAATTAAAACACAGCTTATTTTGAACCAGTTTTGGCGTATTTCTTATGAAATTGATAAAAATTAATGTATCACTCTTTATTTCTCGACGTTTACATTACTTTTTATCGGTTAAACAATTAATTTTCATTAGTATCCAAATTATGAGCCACTGTATATGAAAACTATTTATGACACAAAACAAAAAATCGATGTTCAATTTACCAAAATTTTTTAACCCGAATTTCCTGAAGTGCAGATCTTAGATTTATAAAATACTTACCAACATTTTTGCAGGAAGAGCTTTTAGTCTTTTCAAGAAATTTATTATAGGAAAACTGCTAATTATTTTAACCACAAAATTTTACGACGAAAATTGATGGATAATCATCTAAACATCGTATATACATACACGAAAAACAAGATGGAAAGTATTGTCAAAGTGAATGCAATACCATGATGTTGTTTACGTCTTATATTTTCTGCTACGATACCGACGAAAGAGACAAAATATATAATTGTTAACACCGGTGATGTGACTTTGGGAAAAATGTCTGATTTAGATTTAACGTAAAAACTGAAGTACATATTGTAGATACGAAAAAAGTAAGAAGCAAGTGTATTAGAATAAACTCTATTTATATACATATGTATGTATATATGCAAATTCGAAGCATCCTAACGTCAATGTCAACTTATTAAATTTCAATGATATACACACATCCCTACATTCATATGCATAGATTTGACGCAAATAGCCAATATAGAGCGTCGGACGCAGCTTCTCGGAGTCTTTTATTCTTTATTTTTCGCACGATTGAAAGAGAGCTTAATGCTGCATCTGAATGGCATAATTGAGAAGCTTCTCAAACAATTATTAACCCGGGGATTGTTCAGAAATTTATTAGAAGTGGGAAAAAACTTGTTATTGTGTGATTCGAAAGTCTAAGCTCTCTCTGAGAATTGAATTGTTTGAAAAAACTGAGCCACGGCGCTCAAAGCATTATTTTCCGAACATTAAAATTAAGTTCTAAGATCTGATTAGCAAAAACGCTTAGCAAAACGCTTCTTTTGAACTTGCCATCTTATGATGAAATTTATGACAGCATTCAAAATATATAGCGGCATATACACAGGTCAAAAACTCATCCAGCATGTGACAGTGTATTAGTGAAAATGAGACACATATACGTTGTGTATGCTTGTCAAAATGTTTGGATTTTTGCTCAATCGGGTAGACAGCATTGACGTGTAGTGTACACGGTCATGCTTGCGTAACAATCACGTTTGTATGACGCGTATGTATGATCGTGTATGTCCTCCTTAAGTCACAATTAGTAGCAAAATTTTATTGCAATTTCAGCAAAATTATGGAATATGTTTTGGGGAGAATATTATTTAGCAAAAGCTTCTTTAATGCCAATCGATGAGTTTTGTTGCGTCACTTTCAAAATGTATCACAGTTGAGGGTTTCTAAATTATACATATGGCATTAAATTCCTCATTTGTACATACGGGTAAAGTCTAAAATTCTACTTCTTGGAAAGTTATCTAAAATACGTGTAGGACTACCAAACTCTTAACTTTTTAGAACTGCAGAAATAATTTAGAACAGAAACATTTTGTTTTTGGCCATTAATCCACATATCATCCACGAATATCATAACGTAGCGACATTGGTCTTTTAAATTCTATGCTTAAAAAAATAGCCCAAAACAGGATATGGTCAACCAAACACGAAACCAAACATATTAACTTTCTATGTTTTCGTGTTTGGAATTTGTGAATACCTAGTTTGTGATGTGTTATTTGCTCTGCGAAATAGATGTAGGAAAATTTATTAAGTTAAATGCTTAAGAGTTCATTGGTAATTAAAGAACGTACGTAAGCTATAAAAGCACAATTAAATCAGAATTTGAACACTAACTAACCTTGTTCAAAAGTTGTGCTCAGAAATTAAACACAAGTATTGCATAGATATAAATTTAACAAGCGCCATTGTAATGTTTGATCTAGACACAAGCTCTATCTATGTATACATATATACAAAAACTCTATACACATAAGACACTAACGAAAAATACGGATACAGATCAGCCCTTTAGACGAACAAACACTCTGATTAGCGCCTATGGTTAAAAACCAATGCTTTTCAATGGGATCGAACACATAAGTGCAGTAAGCACGCTGCAACTTCAACGTTAGGTCTAAATTCTAAATTCGCTGTGCTGTGCAGCCAGGTTTGGGTTGTGAATTCTTTAGTTTTGAAAACATAATTTTTCCTGTTATTTTGTTTTGTAAATCATCTTCCCGCAATGTCAAATATTGCTGAGTGCTAATACTATGTCAATATGTTTTACATCACAGCAGCTGTCGTTTTCTCTTTGGTGTTGCTGTGTTATTGTGTTTCAGTAACTAGTCTTCATCTACAATATTTATGTTTCATCCACCTATATATACATACATTAGATACGAGAATGAACTGCGCATCACATTACAAATTTCTACTAAAAATGTGCAACAAAATCAAGTTTGTAGTTTCCGTTTGTTAAAGTTCGTATGTGGGTATATAGGTTTAACAACGAATAACATATTCGCTGAATACTGTCAAAAGGTTTGAGAAATACGGTGTCATGAGATTGTGTTTTAGGCATCAAGTTAGCCGCCTTTGATTGGTAGGATTGCTAATAGACTATATAAACCGGTATATCTCCGTAAATGTAAACCTACGAATGTCACCATTTGCTTATACTTTTCGGAATATAAAATATAGACGCAATCTATAAAATCTGAGTTTTAAATTTATCGCGACAATTCTGTATTTAGAACGTTAGATGTTGAAAATTGGTGTTAACATATCTCGTCTCAAAATGCTGTCCTCTCAGAGTGTAGTATTAGACAATTTCTACAATTTTTGTCGAGAATAAAATAGATAAAATGCACCAGTTTTTGATAAATGCAATTCTAAACTTGTCCTGATTTGTAGAAATAATCGTTTTTTACATTTGTGCTGAAATTTGAATAACTTAAAGCATTTAAAAACTATTGTCTTTAATTTTTAAATCTGTAACACTAGAAACATATAGAGATTCAAGCTCTGCATTAGTTATAATTTTCAGTAATTCCATATAAAACATGACAGAAAATTGAAAGAGGGCAACGAAATGGCAGTGCTATCAATCAAAACAATCTTCTATCTTTATCTAATAAAGACAATTTATAATACGGATCCTGTTTAAATACTGACAACAACATCTCGGCGGAAATTAATCGAAGAATATCTCTTGCCAATCGCTCTTTCTTTGAGCTGAGGAGGCAATTGAGTAGTAAGGCCCTATCTCGAAAGACTAAGGAGACTCTTTATAAGACCTTAATCATCCCAATCCTGCTTTATGGCGCTGAAGCATGGACTCTTTTGAAAGTGGATGAAGATATCCTTGGTCGCTTCGAGAGAAAAATTCTTCATAAGATATACGGTCCCGTTTGCGTTGGCGGGCTTTGAAGGAGAAGATTCAAGGACAAAATTGACAAGCTCTAAGGCGACATCGACCTAGTCAAATAATCAGTCGCCTAAGATGGCTAGGGTATGTAGAGGGAATGGATACCAATGCTCCGGCCCGCAGTCTTCGAATCTAACCCGGAGGGACAACGCAGTAGAAGACGACCACGTCTAAGGTGGCGCGCACAAGTAGAAGGGGACCTCAACCAACTTGGAGTGCGCAATTGGAGGCAGTTAGCAAAGGACCGGGCTAACTGGAGAGGATTGTTGGTTGAGGCCCAGATTCACCCCGAACTGTGATCTTTTAATAATAAACTCTAGTTTCCCTGGCACTCCTGTAGTTCTGTAGGACTTAGGACTTTAAACTTTTCCATTGAGTCTTGCATCTACCCATATACCACGCTGATTTAAGGGTTTTAAACTGGATGCTGGTATATCTTTTTTAGAGGTCCCTCCCTTGGCCCCAATTTGAAACCAGTTGTTGTATAACAGGGCAAATGGAAAAAAGGAAACATAAACTTTGAATCAGAGGTTATTCTTTTTATGCAGAAATGTTTTAAATCCACTACAAATACACAGGGATGATTTGCTAACTTATGAACTAGACAAGGAACTCGCTGGATAATGTTATTGGTAGCATAAAATTGTGTTAGTATTTTTAAGCACATGAGTACAAAGCAAATTAAAGTAAAGAGGAAGAAGCTTATTTGAAATTTCTACTCTCAATTGTTGTATTAAAATTTAAATTACTTCAAAAAGTTATAATTATATAATTCAATACTTTGCACATATATGGCCATAAGACTAAGTGAAAAAATTAAACATATAACTACTTCTATACACTTATTTGAAATTATTTTATTTTGCTAATACATAGTATTATTGTTGTATAACCCAACACACTATAATTTAAAACAAAACAGTATAATATGAACAGGAATATATATATCGAAAACTTACGTAAGGCAAAGTCACCACGATGATGTTGTCCTATAATTTTCTAATTGCTTTCATTTTCATTAAAAGTAATTAAATAAGAAATATGCATTGTGCTTTTATTTATTAAAATTTTAATTTGAGTTTACAATAGCATTAACAATATGATTTTATGTTGCAGGAGCAGTCGTTTCCAATCAACTTGTGCGTTTAATATGTCACATATTGTTGTTCCTTGAATTACTGATTATTGATCGGACATGAGTTGTACCCTGCAGTTTGTAGTCTCCACTAGAAATCGCTTTGCATGTCTAAATTCATCACACAGATTATGTCTCACGGAAATGTATTAAGACGAAAAAGACAGACTTATTCATGCTCCAGTCAGCTTATTGTTGTTGCAGTATATACTCCTATATGCTATTGAATACTAATAATAATTAAAAAAAATAAATTGTGTAAATAAAACATATTTTTATTTATTAGTTCTAAAATCCTTTTATTGCATTTGAGGTGATTGAAATACTTATTAACATTGAATCGTCCTGGTGTTAGGTGTAATACGCTTTCCTTTACCACTTGTCAATAACGACGTCGGGCACTATAAACAGTATTTAAAAAAGTGAAATAGTTTTAGAAAAATTGAATAAGTAGCCACATAATCGGGAAGGGGAAACACAAAACAAAAAACTGCATCATCTCATTATTGGATTTCTTGTTACCTTTTCGAATATTTTTACATTTAATTTTGTAATGTAAATTTTTGATATTCTTATATACCACTCAACTTGTGCAGTAACACACGATGATCAAGCAGGGAACTAACTTCGGGAAATGAAATGACTGTCCATAAGCAGTTCATCGTTGGCATCAATCGTTTGGTGGGTGGTTATGTATGACAGGAATAATTTTGTCTTCTAATGGAAGTTAAGAGTTAACTATATTAAGGATGTTAAAATTATAATTGGTTTGTACGTTACGTATTAAAATATTTATAGACTAGAATTTACATTAACGATTAAACTGAGTTCTATCAATGGGTAAAGCCGCAGAAAATTCAATTGAAACAAATATGGCTTCAATATTGGAGACAGCTCACATCAAAATTTTCCAAATTTGCTCCCATTGGTCAAAACGGTAAGAGTAAGGCAAACTTAATCCAGAAAAAGAAACGAAATAGCTGATTTTCACCCTTTCAAAAATGAGTTCTACTTTAAAAGGAGTTTCATAAATTCGTCTTCGAACATGGTCAATTTACAAAACAAAAAAAGCATTTAGTGGGGTCGATCTTATTGTAAGCCAAAACCTGCGATTTGATGTAATAAACTATTTAAAACTCGGTCATTTAACAAATCTTAAATACCTAGAAATTCTAACCTTGAAAATTAACAATCTAAGGGAAGGCTATAAAAAATTTGACACATGTTTTTCTTATATACATAGCGAATATTTGGTTATTGGATTAGGACTTGAATGTACTCGGTTTACCACTCTGTGACTTCATGATCAACTATATGTGTTTTACCACTGAGATATCTGTGTTTATGTTACCGGGTCCGTTGTAAAAAAAACTTATGTAACAGAGAATAAAAACTTATTGGTGTGGGTAAATACTAAATATTGGAATGTCTCATCCATTTTAAGCATCAAAGTTCTAGCCACTTCTGTGGGCGAATATTTGAAGTATCCTATTTTAACTTATTCGACTTTAAGATTGATACAATTGCAATTGAAGGTTTGTAGCTATATCAATTTTATGTTAGTTTATTATAAGAGGATTTTTTTCGAACAACAAAACCGAACCGGACTTCTCGTTGTTGCTGTACCAAGTGAAAGCATACTTTAAATACGTAAAAATGCGCTTCATTGCCATGTTGCTGTAGCGATGAGTGTTGTCTAAACAAGGCATTTATTGTAACGATACTACGCTGGGTCATCCGTTGGTAGATTTTTCATTTCTACCGTCGTGGGTGGGAAGTCAAATTGTCATCGTTTACAGATGGATTATTTTCCAATTCGACTGTTCAGTTAGTCAAATCGCTGGAGCAGACATTGCACTGAAATACACTTTCATATAAATTTTATAGCGAATCGCTTCAAGCGATGAACTTCATCATTGTTAGAGGAATATTGTTAGTCTGCTTTTACACGTAGACTCATGGGGCTGGACTTACAAAAGTGCAAAAGAGAAAAGAGAAAGAAAACTGGAAAATTTGAGAAGAAAAATATTTTACCCTGTGAGTCGACGGTAAAGTTTCCATCGACTCATTTTGACGTTTTTCTTTTCTCTTCTTCATTTTCTTCCTAGTCAACTGCAAAATAAAAGAGGAATGTCAAAGAAAAAAAATCCCAAGTGTAAAATCGCGTTGGACACATCACTGAACAAACTGGATGGATGATACCCCTTGGTTATAGAACAACTTGTAAATCGGTGAAATATCAGATATATATTTGATGTCCGTAAATAGCTTAAAGGCAATGACATTTCTACTATTGTAGATCAATTTTTAAGGAAAATGTATTTTTATTTTCTTTCGAGAAGGTATTTTGAAAGAATATGAGCGAAGAGAAAATTATCTAAACTTTTGCAGTACTTGGTCGATGTTTTATTTTCGGAAGTCATATTACTTTTAAATGTAGTACGTGAAAGGACCTACTATTTGTTAGGTTTTTTTTCATTTAGCACGTTTGTCCAAATATGTACGAACGGGTTTTTCATCAAAAAGAAAAAAAGTGTAGGAACTGTCATCTTTCTATGTTTGTTCTCTGTCTAACTTCTGTATTCTTTTTGGATTTTGACGAAACAATTTAATTTTCTCTCGCTCATGCATTGCGATACGCAAAAACAACTTAGAATGACATCTGTCGTTTTGACAACTCCATTCTCAGCCCTGTTTAAAATTGTTAATTTTTATAAAACGAAGAAAAAGTGGAAATGGGTTAATTTTTTGCTTTTATCGAACACGGTATTTTTTTTTTGCACTCATTTGACTCTTCTTTTAAGTTAAATCATGTTTGAATTCGTATTTGTTTTTAAATTCTATGGACACCTTACCAATTGACAGTTACATGTTTGTTTAAATTTAAATTTTTCTTCTTTTTTTTATCGCCGACAGTTTTCTCTAGTATTCGAGCGGTATCAAGCTGGGAGTGAATTTATTTGCTGCATGGTACTTTTCTTTTAACTTTTCCTCATTTAGAGTCATTATTGACCTGATAAGGACGCGAGTACATGGTATGGTGAGTATTAAAACAAGATTGATTAAGGACTAGTTTTTTTTGTTATATAAAAAAAACCGAAAATGTAGCGAGGATGGTAATCGATTCTATTTCTTTTCCACGTTAAGATTAAAAAAAATGTTTAATTCAGAATTTCAAAATGAGAAATGTGTGTGTAACAGCTCTCTGAGTATAAGAACACAGCTCATTACATTAATGTCGCAATAGCCTTCCAAAAACCGATTAAAAGTCGTCATTTCCAAAATTTAGAGTGCATAATAAGGCAGAGTTGAATTATTGCAAGTTTCTAAACTCACTATATTTTTATCAACGCCTGTATCGACACTGCTAGGGTAGTAATGAGTATTTAAAACAAATGGAGGTGATAACGCGCGTTTCTGTTGAAGGAAGTGTTGTCGTCGTAGTATTCTTTTCAAAGTGGTTCGATCTTTTGAAAAGTGTGTGTTTAAATACTAAATCCGAATATATTTCACTATTTCGTAGCCAAGTGTTTACCCACCGTTATAGATTAAAACATTATTTATGGAAAATGGCCAAATTATAGCAAGATATCATTTTTTACTCGAATCCATGGCCGAAAATTATAAGAAATAACTGTTTCTCCTCGAACAGTCAATACTAAAGCAAATACTGACGTTGACGTTCATCGTTTAATACTTAAAAGTAATGAATAAAATTTGTCTGTAATAACATAACTATGGACCGTGTCAGGCCTCCTTATGACTTCCTTTGGGATTCGACTTCCTTTCTGTTTTCCGGTGCAGTACCATCAATTGATAACATTGTGGCAAAATAGCAATATTACAGAACATTGCTTTAATAGCAATATTACAGAACATTGCTTTAATAGCAATATTACAGAACATTGCTTTAATAGCAATATTACAGAACAAACATACTTTGTAGACAAAAAATAGAAATGCAAGATGTTCTAAATTGTATACCAGATAATTTCAACAAATATCAGATTTTTCGGTAATTTGAATGTTTCACTAAAATCTGAAATGCATTTGTTATTGCTAAGTTACCAATATGTCTAGAGAAAGAAAACACAGAAATTCTCTTACATAGTAAATGTCCGCTTTGAGCGAATTGCAATGTGAAGCCGAAATGCACTGAGTGCATTTGCCTGAATTTGCTATCTATTGTCTGACTTAGTGGTCTATTCAGGTACAATATTTGGTTTTTTTTTAAATGAGTTCGCAAGGATTAAATAACATTATGGGAGAACAGCGCTGCTGAAAGAACCGTCTACTTTAGCACACATTCCAAGGATGGAAACCTAGTTTTGTAATCTGTACAAATTATCTAAAAAAATAAATTGCATGTAATGTATCTTTTTATATTTAGCAATTAGAGATGATCAGCAAAACAATGGTAAAACAGAAAAAATTGATTCTAAAGCGTGGTATATTAATAAAGAAAAATCCTTCGCTGAATTGCAATAAATTTGAGTATGTGTGGTTGCGTAAGTGAAATTCATTATTTTCTCAAAAATTTTACCGAATAGTTTTCCTGACTGTAGAACTTTTAATTTTAATCTTAGTTTATACAAATAGAGACAAAATTTAATTGCATCATTGTGTAAGAAATTACAGGTTAATAAATTGTAATGAGCAGAGATCAATGTTTTCTTTTCTTTTTTAATGCATCCTCTAAATACTTATTCCTTATATGAAGCGAAAAAATGTTGATGACTATGATTAGGTTTTAATTCATTTATTTTCTAAAGATATATCGAATTATGGCTTGGATTGAATATTGAAACTAAAAAAAAAAAACGATAAACAATCGGCTTTTGGTAATCAAAGTAAAGTGTCATTATTTCAAGTCATGTAATTTTTGTTTTTTCAGAACTGAACAATTTTTGTTTACACTTTATACACGGGATTTATGATCGTTCCACACTATCATCGCCAAGCATTCAAAATTATTCAAAAATTCAAAGCGAAAGCAGTTGTTATTATTTCAAGAAATCGGTATACTGGTACTGGTATAAATGAACTTGTGAATGATTTTTATGCTCAGCGATAATAGCGTGGAAGGGTCATTAGAATTGCAATGAAAAATTCTACATTAATTTTGAAAATATTTAATTGGTTATTCTGGAAATTGAATATTGTTAGTATTGAGATTTAATAAATAAAATTTGATTGTGTTACAAGGATGTTGATTTTTTTTCTATAAGCATTACAATGTTTTCAAGTTAACTGCTATATTCACAGGATTGACAATTGTGGTAAGTGGAGGACTGGTTTTTTTCCAAGACGAATTCATACATTAAAAATGAAACCCCTAAATTAATGCGGTTGAGAGTGAACTTTTTACATCATATTTTTCTTAAAAGAATGTATTTGGAATTTCATTGTTCAATTAAAAATTACTGCTCGTATATACAACAACAAATCAATTAGTTTCCTACATAATGCTTGTATTTTATGTCAGTCACATTTTGTCAAAAAAAAAATTAACTTAGTGACCTGTAAAAAATTAGTTTCGACTGTTCGCATCCTGATAAACGTATCATCGAATGTATAGGTGCTATTACGTCAGTACATTATTGGTAGATTTTTTTCCAGTAAGCCCAATCGTTAAGTAATTAATATGAGCTAATTTTTTTTTTTTTATTTTGTACTTATTAGTCTAACATGCAAATATATTTTTTTCTTATTTTCGGTGTTTATTATAAATAAAATATATTGTTCTACTAAAAATACAATAATTAAGTTAAAAATAACACTATTTTCAGACCATAGAGCCAAATATTCGTTCTCTTTTTTGAGATGTTCTGTAATGTTAGTGTCATAATCTTTACTTTTATCGGGTAAACAATTCAAAGCAAGGAATATATAACATGCCAAAGAATACGCCCCACATTAAGATAATACCGTGCACTGAGTATAGTGCATTCTCACCATCTGCTATTTTTCTAGCAACGAACTTTAATGTTTCATCCAGCAGAACGACAGGAATTGAAAACTTCATGACAGTTATCCATTCTTCGGGAGATAAAGGTGTCACTTGGAAGACAGTCTAAAAAGAAAAATAACAAAATTTACTCAATAAAAAATAGGAGTACTGTATATAAAATCCTCAAAACACTGTAGATATTTTCGAATTTTTCCATTTGCATGCAGAAATCGGTACCACAGTGACATAAATATGCCAATAATAATAGTTTCTAAAGTTGTACTTTTATTCAGTCAAGTTTAAAAAATGTCGAACTTGTAGAAGTTAGCTTTCGTTAGCTTATTTAAGATGTAAAATGCGAAGTAATATTACTTTAGCTTGTTTTTGTTTTTTGTTTAATTTCATCTTTTTAAACCAATTATTGAGGAATTTACTAATTTTTACTAAGTTTTTAGAGCTGTGCGGTGACAGTCCAGTATAAGTTTTCAACATTTAATTCTTACTGGAGGTGCCAACTGGATTACTACCCTGAGTCAAAGCTGGAGTTCATGCAGTGGCGTAATAGGGGCGATCCACCCACAAAATATTTAAAGGCGTACCATCCCCTGGGAAGATCATGGTAACATTATTTTGGAACTCACGAGGCATCCTGTTAATATATTATAAACCAAAAGGCACCAACATCACATGAGAATACTATGCTAAGTTTATAAGCCACTTACGAGAATCTATTAAAGTTAAACGGAAGGGGGTTAACAAAAGGTGTGCTCTTATTCTATGACACGGCATGTGTTCAGAAGACGTAAATTGTCATGACTGCTATGAAGATCTGTGATACAAGCTTGACCTGTCACATAGTGATAATTATCTGTTCCCACATTTAAACAAAGGCTTACATGGGCAGCATTTGGATGATGATTGTTACACATCTAAAAAAACGCTTGCGGCAGAGATTGCATAAGCGTTCGCTAGGCAGGCTTTCCAATGTAACCTTGAATTAAGAAATCCGTACTAAAAAAAAATTCATGTTCAAGGAAAAACATTGAAAATTTAAATAACAAAATTCGAACATATCCGCTCTTTCTATCCCATTACATTCACTTTTAATTATGCAGTAATCATTTTCATAGAAAGGTGTCCCTGGTATACGAGTAGTTTGCTTGCTTCATTCACAGGATCTAAATATTGGTATGGCTTTCTTCGCATCATTTAATAGCAATACTGATTGAATGGATACATTTCTCCTAATATTCTGCTTCATAAATAAATTCCACCTGCCACTAAGCAACCATTTTAAATTCCCCATATGAATTGCGTTAGAACAAACTCATGTTATAAAAATACAGAGATTTAGATTTCGCTAATATGTTCGTATGTTAGGTAATAAAGCTTAAGAATATACGTCATACATAAATAATAATGTTAATACCAACAAATTTTTGGCATGGGCTAGTCGGCCGTAAGAGAGCAAATCTTAAAATAAACCATTTTTTTTCTTTTTGGCACCGACGGAGCCGGCCGGGTCGATAAGTATTGCATAAGAATAAAATGTTCTCCTATGGATGGGGTAAATGGCATTGTGATCTCTTCTTAGATCCCTATTAGGCTTATTTCGAGATCTATATTCTTTTCCGCCGTTTGTTGTGAGTTAACAGAGACGACTGTTTGTGACGTCAGTCTGTGTTCTTAACGAAATTATGCTTCTCTAAATTAAGTCAGACATTAATGTACACCATGTACAGGTTCCGCTGGATTGTTTGTCATAATTATTTCGTTTTATGAAAGGTAGCTTTTTTTTCATAAAAAATATGTGATTTTGATCATAATTTATGTCTAATAATATAATTTATACGATTTGCTACAAACAGCTTCTAAGAAACAATTAGGTACATACGACTCTGTCGCGAATTTCATTTCTTCCTTGTTTTGTTATTTTAACAAACAAGCTGAGAAAAAAATTAAATTATGATAAACAATAAAAAAAAAAAAAAAAAAACAAAACACAAAGTTATTTCTCTTATGAGATCAACGCTTACCGATAGAACATCTACGTAAAGGATAACGAAATGTAGTGTAAAGGACAGTGCCATAGATCCAATCAGCCACATGTTAGACCATGGAGGCATGGTTATCAGCGACTGGTTTTCTGATAAACTAAAATTAATAAAAAAATTAATGTTGTAGTCGAATTTTTTCAGTCAATGGTTTACCATTACCTGTTCATTGCGTTTAACATTTCTATCGTTACAAGAACCGACAGAGCCATAGTCATCGCATGTGGATCAGCGAAAATCTTACAATCTACTCCTTTGAAATCATCTCCGCTTCCGAGGCATGACAAATGGTGAGTTAATTGCCAATATGTCAGATGTGGACCAGTCTCAGAGAAGATAAACCACCAAGCAGCAGCTCCAACAGTGGCAGCTCCTACGTAGCCTCCAATAGCCATGTATCTTTACAAAATGTAATCATATAATTTTACTGTAAAAAAAAACCAACATTTTTGAAATATTTACCGGAAGAACAACCATCCAGAAATAAGACCTTCATCGGCCTTTCGTGGTGGTTTTTCCATAATATCTAAATCAGGTGGATTAAAACCTAAAGCTGTGGCGGGCAAACCATCTGTTACCTGCGAGTTTCATATCATTAAGAATATAAATCTAAAAAATACAAAAATTTAAATATTTCTTACCAAATTAACCCACAGCAATTGAACGGGAATCAAAGCTTCTGGAAGTCCCAATGCAGCTGTAAGGAAAATGGAAACTACTTCACCGATATTTGATGAGATTAAATAACGAATGAATTGTTTCATGTTGTTATAAATAGCGCGACCCTCTTCAACAGCTGACACAATAGAAGAGAAGTTATCATCTGCCAACACCATTTCGGCGGCTGACTTTGCAACGGCAGTTCCTGAACCCATAGCAATACCAATTTCAGCTTTTTTCAATGCAGGCGCATCGTTGACACCATCACCTGTCATCGCAGAGATTTCATTCATTCCTTGCAAATATTCAACAATTTTAGATTTGTGCTGTGGCTCTACACGCGAGAAGAGACGGGCTCTAGCACAGGCTGACTTTTGTTCGGCTGGAGAGAGATCATCAAATTCACGACCAGAATATGACTTTCCAGTTGTGTCTTCGTCTTCGGTAAAGACTCCAATACGACGGCAAATTGCTTCAGCTGTAGCTTTGTTATCACCAGTAATAACAATAACTCGGATACCAGCAGCACGACAACGAACGATTGAGTCGAACACCTCTTTACGGGGTGGATCCAACATACCGACAACTCCGACGAATGTTAAATTGATTTCATATTGATAGAATTTGGTTGAATCACCCAGATCCATTTCATTAGGCTTGATTGGATTATCGCCAGTTGCCAACGCAAGACAACGTAAGGTGTCACGACCGGTACCATATTGCCGAGTGAGGTCCAAAATCTTATTTTTTAGGGTAGAGCTCAATGGAACCTTGTTTTGTCCAACACGAGCATGACTGCAACGATCTAGAACGCCTTCTGGTGCTCCTTTAACGAATAACTTTGGTCCGGTTCCAAGACGTGAAGATTTTAATGGAGTGCAATATGATGACATAGACTTACGATCTCTTGAGAATTCTAGGGTGAATTCCTTTTTCCACTTTGTTTCAATTTCCTGACGTACTGCAATTGCAGACGAACGTCTATCCAAACCTAATTTAGTAACGTTAAATGGATTTAATTTCTCGGCAAGGACAATTAGCGCCGTCTCAGTAGCTTCACCAACCTTTTCAAAAGCTTGCTTAAATTCATTATAATCAATAGCAGAATCGTTACACATAATACAAATTGTCGCTATTTCTTGCAAAGTATCATATTCTGAGGCTTTAGCTTTAGAATTATTAAGGAAAAGGTCTCCAATGGGTTCGTAGGTGGATCCAGAAAGTTCGAATTCAAGGAAACTGCTGTCATTTCCTTCGATTTTATCAAAAATAAACATGCGTGATACTGACATTTGATTTGTTGTCAGTGTGCCAGTCTTATCAGAGCAAATAACTGATGTACAACCTAATGTTTCGACTGATGGTAGAGAACGGACAATAGCATTCTTCTTTGCCATACGACGTGTTCCCAAAGCCAAACAAGTTGTAATGACAGCAGGTAAACCTTCTGGGATAGCAGCTACAGCTAACGCGACAGCAATTTTGAAATAGTAAATAGCTCCCTTGATCCAAGATCCACCATGCGCAGGATCATTGAAATGACCAATGTTAATAGCCCATACTGCTACGCAAATAATTGAAATTACTTTAGAAAGTTGCTCGCCGAATTCATCTAATTTTTGTTGAAGTGGTGTTTTGATCTCTTCTGTTTCTGACATTTCTGTTCGAATTTTGCCAATAGCTGTATTAAGACCGGTTCCAATAACAATCCCTCTGGCTTTTCCTGCAGCAACATTAGTTCCGGAAAATAAAATATTTTTCTTATCTTGATTAACAGCACGTGGATCAGGAATAGCATCAGTATGTTTAATAACAGAAACAGATTCACCAGTTAATATAGATTGATCAATTCGCAATGTTGTTGAATAAATATGTGTAATGCGAATGTCTGCAGGAATTTTATCACCTACGGATACTTCAACTATGTCACCAGGCACAATATCCTTGGCCCTTATCTTTTGTACGCCGGACTTATCTTGGCGCATAACTTTACCCATTTCGGGTTCATATTCTTTTAATGCCTCAATAGCTGACTCAGCATTTCTTTCTTGCCAAACACCTACAACAGCATTTGCAATTAAGATAAGTAAAATAACTAGTGGTTCAACGAAAGCAGTGAATGTATCTTCATGTTCCTCAAAGAGCGCTAACACCTTTAAAAGAGAAAAAAAAAATTATATAATAATTCTTTGCAAGTTTTAGCTTAATTTTCTTAAAAGTACAATGTAACAATAATATTGACAATAAGAACATGATAGCACATAAAGTGCGTTTCAGATATACATACATATATTACGACATTTTCTCGAGTTTCTGATAAAGATGAAAACCCTAATTTTTCAAGGCGACCGGGGGAATACATTTTCTAGTAGGGTGAATTTTATAACATGGCAAAAAAAACGCAGTGAATAGGCTCAGGAGATATTAAAACATTTGATGCAGCGACCACATCTGCTTTTTAAAACGTACTAATAAACGTTAATCAAATTAATGACACTTTAAATTAAGCAAACAGTCGCGCATAATTACGTCAAATGGCAGTCAATAACGTATTTACTGAATTGTAGTTGATATTTCCAATAATAAATTGTCAATAACAATAACCGTGTTCAATTTGAATCTCGATAAATGAGTTTTATTGCTGTGGAAACTTAGAAGAAACGTACCAAAATTAAAGCAATTGTTAGACATAATTTTTATTTTTTACAATTTTTTCAATTGACTTGCGATAAACCACATAGAAATGTAAGTATAGACTGTGAAGCGAACCGTTAAGATTCATGTAAAACTAACATGAAAAAAATACTATAAAGGATATTTTTCTACATATGCGAGCTGGGACTCAGTGGTAAGAACATTGCGCGAGGTTCACATACCAGAATACACCAAGAAAACATTTTTCACCATACTTCTTCTACCGAGCGTAGGTCATTTGTTTAAAAAACAAAGCAATAGCGCTGAACAGATTCAGCAATAAAGCTGTAGTTTGTTTTCTTCTTTAAATGTTATAAGACTAAGACTTCAAGCATTGCGTCAAAGTTTGTTTATTTATTGAATATTATTAAATAAAAACAACTAAATAATTCGGTTACAAAAAATAGGAAAAAATAGTTCGGTAGACTACCGCCTATTAACCTGTTATCTATCCACTTAAACTTGGTGCTTATAAAATTTATTTACTCGTTTTATTAAACTTGATACGTGGCAATAACAATTTTGATGTATTTAAGAAATTAAAAATTGTTTGAACCACTGATTTGAACGGTTCAAAACCATTACGAGATTGATTCAAGTAGTTTAGATTATTTGTGTCTTTGAATAATGTTTTCTTAAAGTCGATTTTTCTCACTGGTAATAAATCAACGTACCAAACCGTACTTTTTACTCAAGTGTAAAAAGAAAATCTGTCGGAGTTTTGTTTTCTGTCTCCCTGAACTAGATTTTGGTAGGAAATATTACTGATGGTGATATTTTCTTTTACGTTATTATTTAGTACCACCATCACAAGGTGCAAACTTAAGTAGATGATTCCGCTTTTATGACGAGTAATTCTGATGTAAAATTATAAAGGTACATATGTGGTTACATTCCTTCTGTTATTTAACAGAAGCGCCAGGGCGGCTTAAGCTGAAGAAATGAAAAGCAGAGAACTGCTTTGAATTTCTATTGGAAGGAATCTACAATCTAGATTCGTAGTTGGAATAAAATACTTACAAAGGAAATGATGGCTGCTAGAAGCAATATTTTTACAAGAAGATCATCAAACTGTTCTAGTACAAGCTGCCATATCGATTTTCCTTTAAAAAAAAATAAGATAAATATAATGTAAGTACGTGAAATCTAAATATGTATTTTCATCATGATCTTTACCTTCTTCTGTCGGCAACTCTGTATAAAGAAAAAAAGAAAGAAAGAAAAAAAAGAAATATAAAACCATAAGCAACATGTTACGTTTACGTTTATTTATATAAATAATGGAAGACTTACCATTTGGGCCATATTTTAACTGGTTTCGTTTCACTTGTTCAAGAGATAAACCAGCTTCGCCATCTGTTCCGAAGAAATTTAACGCCTGTTCGACGGTTTTCGAGTGACCGTCTTCCATTTCATAAACACTATTTCACCAATTCTAAAAATAAAGACAATAATTGAATTCAGTTAACGATAATTATTAATGTGATTGCTGTAAAATTATGTATGCAAGGCACAGTAAAGATGAAATTATAATTTTTAAGTATTGAAAGATGATGAGTAAAGATATTTGGTACATATATGTATGTTCCTTTGGCACAGATAAACGAAGCAAAAAAGATATAGAGTCAATGAAGCTATAAATTTGTGTAGTAAGAAAACTGTTGTAATAAATTTAAACAAAAATTTTCATCCTACAGTTTCTAATAATGTAGATCGGATTTGTGTTTGAAAACTTTTTACCCCCAATGCATGCTTAACACTTTAATGCCCACAGAATCTTTAAATATACATATGTAGAACCGTTTAAAACTTATTGGCGCTTGTAGTATTGATTGAAAACATATTGGAACATTGACAACGACGGGATTTGCCTACGACAACTTACTATTTAGTTTCACGATTTTTTAATTAATATTCAACACATAAACCAAGTTATTAACCCAAAAGTAGTATTGTGAGTAGCTGAAAAAAAAAAATTGGTAACAAAATCGTTCTACCAGACAGCCATAGAGACCCTGTATAAGACCTACTTTGTCACATTTCTGTCAGTGTTTATATCCAAAGACATAGGTTCGAGACTGAAAGAAATTGTTGCGCCCGTAATGATTGTTTTTTATGATATGTATATCAGTAGTACGAATATTTCTATTTACACATGTTGTAATACTTAAGCCAGTCGTTGGCGTTATGATTGTGAACATTCTTGGCCGGCCATTTTTTCGACCAAGATCCACACCAACTCCGAGATGAGATGTGTAGCACCTCTGCAAGCTGCTTTTTTGTCAAACGATTGTTCTCCACCAAAAGGAGTTTAACTTTTTGACGATTTCATCATCAGTCGTTTCAACCGGGCGTCTATCGCAAGGATGGCCTTCCAGTGGCTCTCGCCGAACTGGGAAATCGGCGAGAACACAATTTTACATTTGAATACGAAGGTGCATTTCTTCCATCAAGAGTCTGCGAGCGTTCATTGAGTTCGGTTGAATTTCTTTCTCTTTTTTGAAGTGATTAAATCACCGTACTTCATTTATCCATTTCCAAAAAAATGCCTGAGTACCTTGGTGCAATGGGCAGTAACTTTTTTGATTTGACAGAAAGTATCAAAATAATAAAATTTAGATCGGAGCGCCTTTCTATGTCAGACCGAAAACTTTTCTACCTCCCTACGCATTTAGTAATAAGACTTCTCTATCTTGCACAGCACCAATTACTGCAAGAAGCTAGATCCTGGGGCCTATACGGACTGTAACGTTAAATATTTGCGTTTTTATTTATGAATATAGCGAAATGCATCGTTATGCAAACAATGGCGGAATCTTTTAAGCTTAATCAACATTACGTAAACTCCATTAATGGAATTAACCGCAAATTATTGTTGGTTACTACTTAATAAACTAGTTCTGAAATCGTCCAGTCCAATTTGAAATAAACATTATTTTAATACTCAAGGTTTCCCTCCCATTATGCTCGGCGATTCGATCATCCCACTTGTTGTTTGTTCTCGCAGCCTTGGTGTTATTTTTAATAGCGCTCTCACCTGGCACGATCACATAAAACTTGTATATGAATTTATCACCATAAGAATGATTCTGGCTGTTTTTTGCGTATACCCTTTTCAAAGTTCCGTAAATAGATTGCAGAACCCTATTGCTCTCATTCACGCATCTGTTTCTATTTGTCACAATCTTCTACTCATGATACATTCATGAATTTTATACAAGTTATGTAAAGTGGTGACCCAAAATACAAACCGGTGCCATTTAAAAAAAACCTAATTTTGGCTCCATCTAGTGCAAATCAAAATTGAAAAACTGAAGTGACATTTAGTTTATCATGTACAAGTAATGTGACACCGTTAAAAAAGCTTTTACATTAAATATTCGTTCACTTTCACAAACACTGGAGAAAGCAATTCCATTCTCTCTTAACGTACAAATGTAAATTTCACAGTCAAGGCATTACAGTAGAAAAGAGGATCTGCGAAAGAACAATGCGAGGTGAATTTGAAATAAGGCTCTGTACGTAAAAGCAATTATTGTCATCAGGTGTGCTTAGGAAACATGAAGGACAACATTGCGTTCAATTATGACAGAATTCTGTATTAAATGGGTGTCGTGCGGCATTTGAGTTTGTCAAATGTTTAACCGATCATATGCCAAATTCTCGGACCTGGGAGAAAATGTTATTTAAAAACTTTCAATGCATCCTCAGTGACAATTTGTGTGCCAGGTGGGCAGGAGGACCATCGGATAGCATTTTTTTTTTTTCAAAATAATGACGCCTGCGAGACTGTTAATATCATTCGCTACCATGACATATTGACAAATGTTTTTGCCGAAATTGCATGGAATGGACGTAAATGACATGTGATTTCAACGGGACGTTGCGATCTGACACACGGCACGCGAAACAATGATCCTATTGCAAATCAAGTCTTAACCTGTTAGGAATTCTGCGTTTTTTTTAAACTCAAGCAAGAAATTGAACACCACATTCGAGAAAATTAAGCAGTCTTTACTTCAACATGCCTGCCAAAACTTCGTCAAAATGGTATACACTTACCAACAGAGCCGCGTTCTCGCTGTCTCGAGGAAGTCGAGGAAGTCTTTTAGACTTTAGTGTTCCTTTAAGAGTTTTGCAGAATATTACTTTTCAACATTTTCACTACATACATAAGTACAGTAGACTCTCGATAACGTGAACAATTAAAAACCAAGGGAGTTCACGTTTGCGGGAGAGTTCACGTTTGCGAAGGTCAAATTTTAATAAAAGAAAAGGGCAATTCCACTGTAGATTTTCATTTTAAAACGTCTTATCTTTAACAAATTAATAATAATGCGTTTTTACTATTACATAACAGTATATTTAATTCATTTATTTAATTTTAAACAAAAAGTTATTGCATAGGAACATATAAAATAAAAGGTAATGGCATAAAAAGTAACATTAAATATTGACTGAGCACGGGCATTACCGATACGAAATTTAGGAAAAAATCAGTCATTTGTTTTTGCATCTTCTTTTTTTCCAAAAGCATACTCACTGTTTTTTCCCTAAGGCGCCTTAAGACACTAATGTCATTTTGGCTAACCAGCTCATCTTCAGCTCATTCCAAAGCCTTGTTAAAAATGGAAATGGCTTCCATTTCGAGCAGACGAGACAATCAAAAACAATTATTGTAAGGAACAACGAGGAACAAACTGACACGTACTGACGTGCAACAAACCGGAAACTGTACAAGACGAAGTATTGTACCAAGAATAAGGAATTTCAAGCTAAAATACAGCTTGTTCAAACAGTTTACTGTTAACCTGAAGCAGAAATTGTTGTTCACGTTTTAGAGTGTTCATGATTTGTTCACGTTTTAGAGATGTCAAGCAAAAAAAAAAATCTGTTCACGTTATCCGGTGTTCACGCTAAAGGGAGTCTACTGTATAGAGAACAGAAGGCCAAAATAACGTACGTTATTAATGATACCAGGCACATTTTTTTAACTTAGGGCGAATGAGCAAAGGCTTTAGGTTAATTTTCTGCAATAGTTACTGACAATTGGCAAGATAAATAAGAGCATAAATTCAAAAAAGCGATTTCTTGTAAATAAAAATTGGTCAAGTGTGACTACTTTAAAACCTTTAGGGTTCCGTTAGAAAGAATATAATTGCAATTGCAATTGAGGGTGTCGTGGCTCAAGTGGTTAGTGCGTTGGATCGCTGAAAGCAAGGTTCGACGTTCGAATACCAGAAAACACCAAAAAGTTTTTTCACGGTCCCACCTCTCGCAAATATCCGAGAGTAATAACTGTCAAGAGAAATCTTCTCAATTTGCCTTTAGGATATGGCTCTAAACTGTAGGTCCCTTCCACTTGGGTGAAAAAAACATAACAAGCACAACACGAATGGTCGCGAGAAGGTAGGCCCTGGAACACATACTCTCCGTTACGCCAAGTAATTATTGTTTTGCTACCTCCAAAATAATAATAGGTGGTGACAGACAGGCGGACGAACGTACCAGCCAGAGCAATAGAGTTCCGTGATCTATATATGTATTTATATGCGCATACTTAGCTTATTGTACTTTAAACTAACGTTTTACGTAGCCCTGTACTAACTTCTCTAACTTTAACCGTTTTTTAAATTATGTACATATTTTGGGATGTGCCGTCCGATTGCACCAAATCGTTTAAATATTCAAAGTCTACAATTATGTACAACGACCCAAAGGTTCCATGTATTCCCCATGTCACCAATGCGAACGTGAAGGTTGTGCCCTTGTCTGCAAAGACCCATGAATTTTATTATTCTTAAATACATATATGTATTCAAAATAATAGCCGTGACCCTTGTGTTAACACTTGAGCATCTAATTAGGGGAAATAGGCGAAGCCTATATAGCAACTCTGTATACTTAGTCTTTCCTCAAGCAGCTTAAAAATTATTAGCGATTTGCTTAACTTCAGCGAAGATACTCGACGATCTACTTGGTATGCATCAACATGCCCTTTCAACTTAAATGAAAAATAGTACCAAAGGCATAAAAATGTAGGTTAGTTTAATCATTTTGCAAACGTTTAAATTAATGAAAAATACGTTCATATGTACATATGCATGTATGTATTTTTCTATGAATGTAAGAACTTTCACTTCACTTCACATTTGGTAAAGAAGATTACAAAGTTGTAAACACAGAGAATTTGAAAAATAATGCCTTCCCTAAGAACACGTCAGCCAAAGAATCAGAGGTTGGCGCGTCATTCTTCTTTGCACTGCAGGCTTTTTTTTTCCCCCTTTTGTTGCAAAGTGTTTGGGTAATGCCCGCCGAAATCGTAAGATGTGTGAATCACTAACAATACGCAAGTATATTGAGAAACACATTATCACTCAGATAGTGTAAGATGGGTATTCCTCAACAAATGAAAATATTCGATGACAACAGTATACTGTTACGTTTAGTATCGGAGCATCAACTTTACAGCAAACATTCAACCATTAGTGTTATATTTTTTTTTTTCAATTGGATATTAAAAAATGTCCGCTTTTTTGTAAATATCCTAACCTCTTCAGACAAATTCACTTCACTTAAATTCTCGAGAACTTGTTTACACTACGTTATGTTGTAGTTTCTATGTAATTGAATGAAACAAAAATAATATTTTGTTTTCACCAATAAAATTTGTTTTTTACATTTTCTTGATGACAAATAGTTTCATTTGTAAATTTTCACAAAAAACACAAATATCTAAAAAAAAATTGCACACAACGCGAAAAAATATTTCATCACTTGTTACTTCTTTCTTTTAATACTGATTCTAAAAAAAATTAGTACGTAGCATTGAATAACCCAGCGACTATTGTATGATTTTCGATGCGTCTCCGTTGCAAATTTGCAAATCCATACTTTGTTTGTGTAAATACCATGACTTGGAAATATTAAGCAGACAAAGGATAAAACGAAAGCACACGTGCCACACTGGTAGAGAAGTTATAATTAATTTTACTTTGTTGTAAACAGTACTCACCCTTCTTTTTAAGATATTTCCAAACAAATTCAAGCGAAATATATTGCATATACAGTTGGAAAATATGTGAAAGGCGAAGAGTAACCTTTATCACAGCCAGTAAATTGATATTGGTTGGACCAGTGTTTTAAAACGATATTCACTTTTTCCAAAATTCAGACAGAAAGAAAATATTCAAAACGAATTCACAAACTCTCCTCGCAGTCAACTGTCAACCTAATAAAAAAACATGAGAGAAATGCTGTCAAAGTAACCCCATTTTTTACAATTTTTTTGTCGACCTCGTGGAAACAGGTTATAACGCTAAATACATACTACAATCTTAAACTTGTACGTATCACGGAACACACACACAAAAATTGAGACTCATGTACGTGTCGCAATACAGGAAATATGGACACGTTCTTGTTTCCAGTCACAGTCACTGAATACTAGCAAACTCAGGTTACACAAAACTCAAAATCTGACTTTTTAGTGAAAGAATGTCAAACACTGCTAATCTTTAAGGCAGAAACATAGCATGATCTAGCGAATGTAAAAAAGATGAACGAAAAGTATAAGAAAGAAAATTAAAAAATAAATTTTCAGAAATTTTTGGCAGTTTCGTTTTTATTTTTTTTTTAAAACATTGTTTAGTTCTTTCACTTGAAATCGTTATCTATAGCACTCATGGTATTGAAATTTAGCATAAAAACATTTTAAACCATTAAATTGGTATCATACTTAATGACAAATGTTGAAGTTACCTACATATAACAAACCAACATAATAGCGTGCATTTCTAAATGTAATTTTTAACCAATCGAAACATGAAAAACGAAAAACAAATCGAATTTATTATGTTATTCTAAGAGGGAACAGTATTATAATTCAAAAAAGTCTTAAAAAAAAGTTTAAAGAATTTCTTTCTCAGAATTGGAAACTTTATTTGCACTCATCGAAACTGGTTGCTAATTCCTTTAAAGTTGTAACGAGAAATCCTGTGACGATTCATACGCGGGCATTTTTTATACTACTGGACTGCTTGTAACTTGCCTTGTTGGTGAATGTGAGTCGAAGTTTCGAGGGTAGATATTCGCGAAAATTTTTGACGTTTCTCTCCTATTTCCATTTTTTGCTGTTGCTTTATATGTACATATGTATGCATTTCACCTATAGTTCCGCCGTTACTTTATTATATTTGGACAGAGTTACATAAAATAACTTTTCGTTTGGGAAACAATCTAAACAATTTTCTCAACTGACACTTCACATAAAAACTTGTTGTTCAACCATAAGTAATGGCATAAGCAATATTAAATTCGTATGTTGTTAATTGAAAAATGTTGTTAAGTTCTGTCAAATGAATAATTTTTCCATAATATACACTAGTGAGCTCAATAAAAATGTCCACTTTCCACCCATAGAGTCTGTCCGTTATAGGAATGTATGTACGAATTTTTTTAAAGTGATTGCTGTCCTCAAATAAGTGAATAAGTGAATAAGTGAATGTTTTCTTAAGTTTCATTGGAAACGCCGTGTGCGTCGTATACCTTGATTAATTGTGCGTGTATCCAAGACATTGGCCATTCGTAGATTTTAAATTCATTAACGAAGAAGGTCAAAGCCGTTTCTCACCATTGATAGCTGGAAACCATTTGGTCAAAAATAACTGACGTCAAAATTCGGTCCCATGTTCCAGAACTTACATTTGATGCACTAAAGCACTTTAGACTGGGGCTGCTTACAAAAATTTTACAATTGGCATTACCGCGTGTCAAAGTTTACAAGTTTACAAAGTTGTTCTGTGAAAATATATTTGTCATTTGGTTAAGAAAACCAGTTTCATAATTTAAAAAAAATAATAAATTATCGTTTTTTTTTTTATAGAAATCAAGCCTAACGCTTTTTGTTCATTGAATAAATGTAATTACCACATTTGAAAAGAGAGAATTATATGCAAAAAAATATAATTAAAAACTCTTTTGATTTGAAATCAAGATTCGTTAGAGTTTCACAAAAGTGAAAAGCTTGCGTCAAAAATAAAGTTGAACTCTCTTGCGAATGGATGTTTTCATTAACTGTTTATATATCATGAAAGCAAAATTCTCCAATAAATTAGAACAACTTCGGAAAAACTAATATTTATTTTGCGCATTATGAAAGGTGTCTAAGGCAGGCAGTACTGGATTTTTATGATATATTAAAAAAATCTAAATATGTAGTTCGACCATTTCGTAAAAGACATCTTCTAGTAAAATATTTTACTTCTCTATACGTAACTTTCCAAGCGTGAAGTGACTTGAAACGGACTAGGTACTTATATTGAAAAGGTTGAAACGTTTATAAATTTATAATTGATTTTTCATTTTTCGAATGTATGTATATGTTGATAAAGATATTTACTTTTAATACCAATCAAATATATACGTATGTATATATGTGTGTTGATATTTACGAGTATGAGGATTCGAAACAAAATGCTTAAAATTTGTTATTTGATGTTTTACCGTACAATAAACAACAATAAAGAATACAAATGAATAATTAAACATTTTGGAAATATTGCGCCTAGTTATTTTACTTTTTTCCAATCACGATAAATATTAATCATTTTTTTTAATAAATTAGGTAGGAATATTAAATATTCCAGAAAAGGGCCACGATAGATCAGCTCGATTGAGGATGACTGCATAGGGTTTTCTTTCTCTTTGAACTTAAAAGATTTGCTCGGCTTACAGACGTGCAATTACATTTCTGCCATATTTCCCTCTTTGTGATTGATATTAATTTTTGCCATTTATAAGAATTTTCAAAAGTGCAGCAACTATTGAGTAATTTAGTTTGTTTTAATATCCGAATTTATGGATTTTCATTCTACCATTTCTTATTTATAGACCCATTATACTAGTTGATATTAAACTTAAATTTTTTACGAATTTAAGCTCATACTAAATGAAATATCTCTTAATTTAATGTCGAAATAACATTTTCAATAAAATCAAATTTCATTGGTATAATAAATCCAATCGTATAGCCTGTTTTTTTTTTTGGACTATCCATTTTAAATTATTTTTATAAAAAACAACAGTTCAGTATAGTCTTTCATACAACAATCTTAAAAAATATTGGTTGAGCTAAAAGTTGGTATTAGGCTGGAGTTATCAAAAAAAATTGTTGCAGTTTTCTGAAAAATTAGGGAAGTAATTTTAATAAACAAAATAATTAGAAAACATTTTACCGAAAACCATTTATTAAATTGAATAGCAATGGCGAATTGCATTAAATCTATTATACTTCTCATTCGGAAGATAATAATCTGAATTAAAAGTGTACTCTACATGCAATGTAAATGTGTCTGTTACACATTTTAGTATTTTAACCCGTTTATAAATTATTATATTATAATATTAACCCAAAAAAAAAATGGTCTAACTTAAGTCAAATTCCTATCTTCTTCGGTAAATTGTTAGGCACGCGAGACAATATTCCAATAATTTAAAAAAAATTTTACAGAATTAATTTTAAATCTGCGAGTACCAGGTGAATCAGGTATGTAGTTATAAGATCACTGCTTTGAATAATAATAAGATAATTAAAATTTAAGCAATTGAGTAGTTGTTCGCCACTAGATGTTTACAAGTTTACCTAATGAAAAATTAATCCTTATTATGTTGTGAATATCAATGAAGGAACTCATGTCAAACCCCTGAATGTTTTTTTTTAATTGATCGTGATAATGGCTAGAGCTGAAACCAGAAAGTACATTCATAGGGCCACAATTGAAAGATAACTGTCGTGCTGAACTTCAGTACCAAAAGCCATCTACTTTTACAGGAAACAAATTTTGATAGTCAGAAATTGTTAGAAATTTCTCAAGGAACCTAGAATGGATCGATATGTGAGAGTGTATACTCGATCACAAAACAAAAGGAACATCACCAAATGGCGTCCCGTTTCCTGTTTTATGTCTGTACATCTTTTATGATATAAGAAAAGTAGTGCATCGGTAAGTAAGACAGTGTATTACCGCATGTATTCTCACGTGTGCTTGAACAAGTACTATGTCAATCAGAGTCTTTATTTTCCGACATTTGAATTGATAATGGAGAGCATAAACTAAATGTAATATTTTAAGTATGAAACTTGATTAAATTTTCATGTTTGTTTCATGATGCCCTCTCTATCCTCCTCCATTCTTAAGCTTACATTTTTTTTTGTGTCAATGTTTTCAGTACGTGGTTAGAATATTCTTTATATATAGGTACATATTAAGTTTTTATGTAGTGCCAAACACAGTAGGTACTTCCGATCCGATACGCTACTATCGTAAATACTCCCAGCAATGCTTCCGATTCGATTCATGATTTGGAGTCCGTTACAATTTTCTAAAATGTTGGTTGATTGATTGAATCGAGTGTTCAAATGATGCTCGTAAAGCGATTGTTCAACTACATTTATCACAATACTAAATACATTTCTGCTGGTTACCGGCGCTACCATGCCTAACCGTTTAGTAATTTTATTTTTATTGCCAACTTTAAATTTTATATGCCGATTTCATGGAGAACTCAACAACATGATTTGTTGATTGGAAATGGAAATTATTAAAAAAAAAATTCGCGCGGCGCATGTTCCTTAAATCCATTAATCGTTCAGTACGCTTATGAAAGTTTATACTGGCTGTTAAACTTGAAGTCAATTATGTAGCTAAATTCTCATAAAAAATATATAAATAATATTAGGGGTTACTCATAAATTACGTAACACAATTTTTCGAATTTGCAACCTCTCAAGAATATGTCCCAAACTTCCGGTTCACGTGCGACAATTAATAACTTTGAATTGGTTTGTTGAAAAAATGCACTTTCTGTATTAATAAATAAAATACGTATATCTCCACATATTACGCAATACATTTGAAAGAAAGAAAGAAAAAAGTGTTTAAAAATAAAACAATAAACTGGGAATTTAATTATCTCGCTTAAAAATAATTTCCATATGGTCTCGAACACATACACGATTCGAATTTTATATTGTCCTCTGTATTTTATATTATCTGACTTCGCACACTTGTTGGTTTCTGATCTACCTTGGTAATTATCGCGATGTTAGAAAGCTTTCAGGAATACGTTAGTCGACGTTTGGTTTTCAAAATAAAATACACAGAGGCAGGCGTTTTTGGACACATAGTTAATTATCATTTCTCTAATATAACGTATAGGTACATTTTCATATGCAAAAAATGTACCGCCCTTATTAAAGTCACGAGATCCGGTTCGTACGAAATAATTTATTAATATTTCACTCATCAGTCATTCATATAAACTAATGACATCTTAAATATATTAGACATTGTAGAAGTGGCTAATATTCAAAAACTAGAAGTAACCATAAAAGTTTCGACGTATTTAATTGATTAAAATGCACGAAAAGGGTCTGCTACACAGTTCAGTAGAAATGCAATTGAACAAATTATGGATTTTTAGTATTTTTCGTTTCCTATCACATTTATTCCCTAGAAATTTCAAATGAACTGTTTCACAAACAACAAAATAACTTGCGTAACAGACCGTATGTGATTCAGGGCCTAGCACGTCCAAACCATTCGTGTTGGTCGTGTTACAATTTTTTCACACAAATGGAAGACACCAACAGTTTAAAGGCATATCCAAAAGGCAAATTGAGATTAAATCTCGGACATTAGTGCAAAAAACTTTGGTGTTTTCTGACTGGCCTCCCGCTGAGTAGTCCAACGCGGTAAACACTGAGCTACGGCGTTCACACCAAACGACTAATTCAGGACTTTCAAAATAAACATTTTTTACTAGGAAATCATCAGAAACATTTATTGGTGGTATTTCTTATTTAGTACTGTTTGTTACTGGAGTCTCTAACTAGTTTTTTTTAGGATACCTCATTTCAGCGCACTCTGACATGATTTTGATCCACTGTATCCCAAACAGTAAATCTTTTTTTGACGAGTGGAGGGAGAAACTTGGATATTACTCGTTTCTTTGTACGCTCTATGGCTATTGTTGCAAGTCCTAACTGGGCTAAAACCCTGTCCGGTTAAAAGTCAACACATTAATTATACGCGACCCTCATGTGGTGTGTGATGATCTAAGCTACTCTAAGCTTTTCGTCACTGAAGCGCCTTTCACAAAGATATAGTTGTAAATTTATGTGTTTACCTGGTATTCTAATGGATCAATAGTTAAGTCGGAGTGCCCGACGGATAGCAGCAATCTCAAAATAAAAATATCATGTCCATCTCGACAAACTACATATGTCCATTCGTTATATGGTGGTTACTTCATAGAAAAAAATTTTCTCTGCTACAGTTAAGTTCCTATAAAAAATATAAAACTTGTCCACGATGTTCCAATTTGAAATTTACAAAAAAAGAAGGGAAATCAGCCAAGAGTGAAAAATTCGTTAAGAATTGGAATTTTCGTTACAAGGTTTTGAGAATTGGTGTAACACAAGCGTGAATTGTATGAGCCACATCTAAGAGATACTTGTTTCTGCTGCCATTGGCAGAAATTAACTAATGAGGTCCGAACAATTTCTATAGCTTTTTTCATAACCATTCCGCTTGGTTATATTTACGTCTGTAAAATGTAAACATTTTATTTTTATGAGCGTAGCTATTTATTGAAAAGTAATTGTAGAAAGTTTTTAGATTATATTACTTGTAGAAACCGTCAGCAAAGTAAACATACTAATGGCAGATATAGCTGGCGGTAGATATTTGTACTTATATGTAGGTGTGAATAGTATAAATTAAATATTTGAAGGAAAGTTGGCCGCCACTGCACTTTTATAGGAGTGTAGGAGATCCAGTGTTAACTTACAATAAATAAATTTAAATTTAACAAATGAATTGTGAAAAATAAAATGCGTCAGAAACAGCAATTTCGAAATGAAATTATAAATTATACGAATCTAATTAATAACAATTAACAACCTTTACTTCTTCCTGATAACTTGTCGAAGAACTAATTAGTTGGTTACTGGTTAGTCAACTATTTTCATCACTTAAACAACATACCACGAGCTTAAAAAAAATGTAGAATACATTTCTCACGAAGTCAAAACGAGATTTGTTGTCATGTAGTCTTTTAATGCCGATGCCAAAATCGTAGAAACTATTTTGTTTTGCCTCGGAGGAATTGTTTCTATTTCTATGCTATTTTTATACAAACAAAGTGATCGAAATAAAAGGGTGCCGTGGTAAATTTAGAAATAAGGGTTCGTGGAATTTAAAAGAAGACCACTGCTCTAAAGTACCTGTGTACCGGGTGATCGTACTTTAACACACTACATTTTCATTAGAGCAAAAATGGGGCTGTTTCGAGGTGCTCTTAGTAATAACATTAGTTTAAAATTTCAAAATTGAAATTATTAGAAAAATAAAGTAAAAACAATGGTGATACTTGCAAGAATCGAGCAGTCAATCTCAGCTTTTATTTCTGCGATCATAACATTACAAATTTTCTATCAATCCATTTTTATTTTTCCACCAGATAAGATAGTTATTCAAACACTTCCATGTATGCAAAGGGAAAGAGTGTGGCTTTCAGTGAGTGACTAGGCATTTTTTTTCCTGAAGCTACCTTATACATATGTGTATTAATTAAAATGCACTGTGCTTGATAACTGTGAGCAAATGAGTCTTAGTTTTTCTCTCGTGTTTGTTTTGTATTTTTTCATCTAATTATTTTTAAAAAAATTTAAATCATCATCATCAAAAACCTCTAATGTGTATTGATAGTTTAAGCAAATAGGCTGTTAAGCCGATACTATCGTAAAAGCCGATACTATAATGAAAGCCGACACTAAATTCAAAAATTTACAGAGTTTTTAGTGTTAGCTTACCGACATTAAGCTTAATTTTTCTTAAAGTCATCCCAACTTTAGGCTTGTATTAAGAACAAAGTAACAGCAAACTAAGCTTATGTACTTATGGAAAGCACACTTTACCGAACACTAACTCTAGAGTGACTATAAATTCAAATAAAACTACTAGATAAGTTTATATTAGCACAATATTTAAAAATTAGTTTAATAGCCTTACATTTTTCACTGTGCAAAAATCACCGCTTATCCGTGGAAAAATCGGTGTTCAAATCGTTGATCGTTCTTTAACTTTAGGTAGATAGGTTTTAAAATCAATTAAAACCACTTGTAAAAAGTATGAAAACTGTGTACGAGTATGTACACATGCACATGCGTAATGGTGTGCAACAAAAATTATAACACTGAAGATACAAAAAAAAAACTTAAATTATTTGCAATTTATTACACTCAACTATGTACCTATAGGTATGTTTGATGGAAAAAAAAGAAACAATAAAATAGGTTACAATTTGAATACAGCTAGCTATTTATCCGTTAGCAGGGTTGTTAGTTAGTGAACATGTACTAAAAATAGCAGGAGGTAATATACATACATACATACTTCTGTACGCAGGTGCTAGTAATAAGTATGTTTGCATGGTTTGTATTTTCGTTGACTATTCTATGAATATTTATTCATTATATGTAGATGCCACAAAAATATAATATAAATAAGAAATAATTAACCGCAACGAATGAGTGGCATTTTAGAAAGACTAAAAGGTAGATTTGCATGGATACGTAAAGTGTGATAGAAGAAAATTAAAGAAATAAAATCAACACTAGTGTATGTGTAAAACTCTCTCTGAGGAAGAAAGAATTTACGTTTCTTTATATTCTGTATTTATTTTCTTTATTTTGTTTATTATACAATTAATCAAGTAAATGTACTAACATTTAAATTGCATTCGAGTTAAAATCAAATGACTACCGCTTTGATAGAGTGATAAAGAAGGCGACATATTTACCGTTTACTATACCTTTATGAATAGGTTTTGCATAGGCACTTACTATGAAATCATTTGCCTACGTGTATTATAATCATTAAAAATTGCTAAACTAAGAAAATTATTATAGTTTTCAATATTTTTCTAGGGTATGCATTTTTATATTAATAACTTAATTAAGGTTGCTGCATGAGCACGTCAAAAGTGCATCAAATTCTTGTTGTGTACAATTTCTCTAAAGTATCTCACGTATATGTTAGATGTAGATATGTATGAATTGTTCTATAGATATTTTTTTTTCTTTTTAAAATATTCGTATTTATTACCATTTCATTTCTCATTTATAATTTTGCTTGCATATTTGTAGATATGTATATGTATGTATGTATGTTATGGCATGAGTGTGATACGCTTAAATATTCAATTTTCTACTTACACTAATCTATGTGTAGAGAAGCAAATTACATAAAATTAATTGCAAATAAAGGTACCTTTTTGAACTTTGGAAAAGAAGACAATAATGTAGGCATAAAGATAGTATTATTGCGAGACGTTTTCGATGTATTTAGTCAAATATATTTATTTATATATATACATATATATATCCATAGAGGTATATATACGTATATATACATATATGTATCTACGTGTGAGAATTAAAAAAAAATTATTCACTTTTATAGTTATCATAAAGTATTCATTTTAGAATATTTGAGATCTTATAAACGAAGTTGGATAAGTTACGTTATTTGTCAAATAATTAAGTTCCATTAGTTTTTTTTTTTGTTAATGCAATTTAGATTTTTAAAAATGCAAATGCTTTGTTGATATATTATTTTTTGTGTGAAGATGAAAATGAAAACACGAAGTTATGTTTACTTAAGGGATATAACTTTTTAAACGATTATTTTTTATTGATTTTTTAATTTTTTTTTTTTTTTGCAAAAGATAGTAGATAACGTTTTTTTTTTGTTTGCCAAATTTAGAATATAGTGCGAAAGTATACCCAGCGATAATATTTAGTATTAAACACTATTTTAAGAACACTAATCACAGAATTATTCGAGTTGTTGCATATTTATTCACATGTATGCTTTTATATATTTGAAACTTACGATCTTTAGAAATATGCCTTCTTTACGAAACGAATTCTACTAGTTATATAAGCACCGATGATGAAAACCCAGGGGAAAGTTCGCGCTATTGAACCGATTGATGGCAACTGAAGACAGCGAGAAAAAACGCTCTTCGAGAGTACCAACCGAAAATAACAGTGCTCCGCGTTTTTGGCATCAGTCCCAAATAGACTCTCTTATGCCCGGGAAAACACATTTAGCACATCAGAGAAAATGAATGAAGGAAATCCCAAAATTATGATTAAAACAATTTTGACAATGGGAAAGTATTTCTTAACCTAATACTTAAAAACTCTGTAACTGTAAAACAACAAATTTGTACCTAAACAAATATTGTTCTTGCCTATTTTTGGTATATATTTCGAAACAACTTTCGACTGATTTTTATTAAAATATTTTAGTTTTATTATTAATACAATTAATATAGCAAATGTGTACATATACCATGAAGAATGATTATGCAAATTATTTATACCCTATTTTTTTTTATATGGATCCACTAATATAACTAAAAATAGGCATTTGAATGGAATGTGTAGCGAACAGTCTTCAAATTGTTTTCTGTTTATTGCAGAATCTCTTTAGGTCTTATACATATTAAACAGGTGTTGTCGGGAAACCTACAGCAAATCGTAGATGCTTTTGTAAACAACCTTAAGAGTACAATAGTAAAGGTCATTACAAAAGTCAACAGAAGCATTATAAATTAAACTTTAGCTACATATTTAGGACTTATTTAATTGTTTTGTTACAGCTATTTGCAAAAGTTATGACTTAATTTATTTATATATGTATAAGATAATAATAACAATACATTATATTGCATTGTAAAGCCTAATAGTTGCTAGGCTAAAAATAGAAGTATCTATTTTTAAATTTAGTGAAGTCAAACATTTTGTGTATTTAAAATAACAGTACATTATTATATATGTCCTCCAGTCAACTTAAAATAAGTTTTTAGTTCTTTGTGATTATATCAATACGTATAATTAAATTTAATTAAAATTTCAAACTTAATTAATGCGTACGTATTAAAGGCTAGTATACGTACATGAATTTAATTTAAGAATGGTACAAAGTCTTTAAATAATGTACGTAAATACAAAACCAAAAAGGGCCTTAAAATTCATAATAACAAATAGTAGATATTGTTCATCGGCAATGTAAAATCTTTTAAGCAATTATTTTAAGGAATACATGTTATAAATACACGCTTCCATGTACTTCCAACTCACATTCGGTACCCATTACTGAATAGCTAAGATAAAAGGTTTTATCTGTGATTTATCGTACCTTCCGATGTCATGGAAACGTGCTGTTTTGCGGGGGAACAAAGAAGCAATGGGAATAAAAACACAAACACAAAAATACGAAGTGCTTTACGGAAAATACTCGTTGAATGTATGTACATACATACTTAGATGCTGTTTTCAAACAATATGAGAATGTGTTGTTTTTATACTTTATTTGTACTTTGGATTGTTTTAGAAGCCTGCAAATTTTATGAGATATTGTATTAGAAATACAGTTTTTTTTTTGCGAACATCTTTTCCTTCCTCGGATGACTTGGAATATAGGTAAAATGGAAACAAAAGATGTGGTGGATGTTTTTTTTTTTTTTTATAAAAAAAATATAATAATAATAATTGTATATATGTATGTATGTATGTAAGCAGAAGATACATCATTCTTGATTGAATTCAGATTTTTCTTTAAATATGTTTTTTTTTTTTTAAATTCGTTTTAATTTTCACTTTTGAGTTTAACTTTAGTGACAGTTTACAAGAAATAGAATGCCATTAGATTCAAGTTGGGTACGGTAATGAAAATATACATAAACATTTATATTTGCTCCCGGTATATTAAGGATTCTTGCTTTTTACTTATGCAATACGTATGGGCTAATAATAAATATCAGGGCCGGATCCAGGTAGGGGATCTGGGTGATCATCCCCATGTGGCTAGAAAAAAAAATTAGCCGTTGTTATTACAAGTATTGTCACCGTGAGGAAAATGGGTACTAGGTACATACTTTTTGTTTAGTAGGGGTAGCGAACGGCTTCAACTTCTAATAATCTAAAGGGTCATCTAGCAAGAGGTGTCATTTTAAATTTCGCGCCATTGATGAACTGCCAACATTCAACCATCATTGCGAAAACTCTTGATAAGTAAAAACTAGGAGTTTATTAAATATGGAAATATTGGTTTTGCTTTTAGTCAACATCAAGCGTCTTCTTTCAAAGCTACATATAGTAAATTTAATCGATAAATTTGAACGTCTCGGACAGGATAGTGATTTGAAGACTTCAACTCGTGTTCGCCCGACAAGGTCAGCTGAAAATATTGCCGCCGTAGCTGAGAGTGTGGCTAAAAACTCAGGTGTGTCCACTTCGCTTCGAGACGATCACAGGAATTGGGCCTATGCGCAACCGCTTTGCATCACATTTAGCATAAAGATGTTAGACTTCTGAGTGATGAGGCTCATTTTCATTTGTCTGGGTACGTAAGCAAACAAAATTGTCGCTCCAAAAACGCAAGAGAAATAGAGGAACAACCTCTCCATCCACAACGGGTGACAGTTTGGTGCGGTTTTTGGGCTGGCGATGAGATTATATATATTTATTCGAAAACGATGCTGGTGCGACCGTTTAAGTTAATGGATTGCGTTAGCAAACAATGTTGGCTGACTTTTTTTTTGGCTGAAATTGATGACAACGTTTATTTTAAGCACGACGGCCGCGGCGCCACATGCTGCACAGCTGGTGAAACAATTGCGTGGCAAATTTCTTGGACGTGCCATTTCTCAAAATGGATACTTCAATTGGCAGTCGAGATGCACTTAAAGAAAATATCAGAGCTGTTATTTGCGAAACACCGCCGCAATTATGCGAAAACGTGATGAAAAATTTCATCAAAATAATAACAATTTGTAGGCAAAGCCGAGGCAGACATTTGGCAGATATTGTATTTCATTACTAATCTCAGAGTTTGTACTATATGTAAATATATCACAAATATCACCACTTTTCATAAAAATGTTGCGTTTTCTACTGATTTAAAATGACTCCTCTTGTTGGATGGCCCTAAAGAAGTGGCATGGCTGCACGTTTATGCATACACTGTGAATCACTTGATTGACGCAACTCGTTTTCCAAAAGTTTTTCGCGATGCACATATGTATACGTTTTGGACATTTTTAACCTAGAAATATTTAATAAAAACATATAAAGCTATAACATTCGACTTTTCAAATTCTATTACAACTAATTTAAGAAAAGGGTATAAATAGTCCCATCACTTGAATGAGGCCACTTAAAAAAATGTTATAAAAAAAGATAAATGAAGGCAATATTTACTTCTTTTTTTGGTTTTTGAAACATTGATTAATTATACATTTTTTTTTTTTTTTTTTTTATATAATTCGCGCGCGCCAAAGGGGGTATGAATACCCTTATGCTGTTTATTCAGGGCACGGGCGTTTGAAGGAGGGGGAAAGAGGAACAGAGGAGATACCGGTGCACGTTGGCTTTGTTGATTAATTATATGTTTTTTTTTTATAGCTTTTCGAGATATCCAAAAGTTTTGCATAATTTTTAAGCCCGGCGCAGAGGGCGGCCAAAGCAAAAGTTGCACATTTTCCGTCTGAATCCAACTGCTACCTACCCTAGAAGTGTGTATGAGGGCGTTGTGTTTTTGGAAATCCAGGTTAGAGGTCCAAAAATATACTTCAGTTTCGCAAATGGCCGTTCCAGTAAACATTTGTAATTCCGTTCATTGCAGTAGTTGAAAAGTCCTATTCGATTGTGCCACAGTAGGTGATGACTCTCCACGCCGTAACACCTGGTGTACGGCTATGATGTCTTTACAAAATTATTTATTCTCTTTTTAAATCGTGAAATGAAAAGTTATACAGCAAAACAATCACACGCAGCATTGAAGTTCCAGGGAAGCTTTGTCAAAAAAGTGCAATCTAAAAGATTCTACCAATACCCAGCTTAAACTCCTGCAACACCGAGGTATAGTGAATTGTAAATTGTTTTAGTACGAAACTAGGATACGGTAGATTTTGATTTTTACTGGGTGATTATTTGTTATGATTACCAAGTTGCATTTCCATGCCACATCTGCAGTTGACCTTGTCCGCATTTGCAACTAGTTCTGAGTCTAGCGAATAAAAGCTCCTGGCTAGCTTTGGTTTTGCTTTTCGGGAGTTTGTATTCGAGTTCGTCTGTAGAATATTCCTGCTGTCGTTTATGTATATCAGAAATGGTACTTTAGATTTAACCCTTTCCTTGCGTTAAATATTTAATTATTATTAAGATCAATAATATAACTGATGAAGACCTCTCCAACTGCATTGTCCGCGGGTAATATTCGAAGACTCTGCGGGCCAAAGGGTTGGTGTCCATTCGCTCTACATATCCTAGACATCTTCCACCCAAACGGAACGAAATATCTGTTAAATTTTTCATTCAAAACAAACAAGGATAACGGCATCCGCCTCTGACTACAAGTCTATGTCCATGTTTATGCACCGTAGACATGGCTCTGTATATCTCGTCTCTATAAATGCTGTCACAGGCGGCTATGAAATCATTGATTAGATTGTGGTTACCGATTTAATCAGCTTGGGTTGCGTGCAGGATATGATTGTATCATATCTTTTTTGGTATAATTGTTGGAGGAACTAGGCGGAGCGCACTACCTACAACAATGGGTGCCACCTTGGTGATTATGATTTATACAAACCAACTATGTATATGTTAGGGCAGACATACGAACCAAATTTTATCAAAATTTGCATAGTTCATCAAACAAAGAGGAAACTTAAAGGTTGCTGTAATCTAATTATTTTAAAAATAATCATGGCTTTTTTAGATTCCTCATATATAAATAAAGCGTAAAACTAAATTTGTGTTAAATGTTTAGAAAAGGGGCCTCCTGCCATTAAAATTTTAGTATGTTATAGAGAGCATTTTCCTGTGTATATTGATATATGTATATCTATATAGGTGTTGGAAACGAATATTTTGGGGGGTATACATATGTAAGTTAAAACTAAGAAAACACCGCTCCCATTATGATATTGGTTCCTGTGTTCGCTTCCTTTATATTCTCAGCTAAATTTTCAATGGAAAAAAACAATGAAAAAAGATTTCGGCTCTAGGCACCTGCCTGTCTGGCAGTTGTTGACATATGTACCTTTAGCGGAACGACAAAGTCGCATGAGTGGCTTAACCTCTCCGAAAAGTGGAGGTTATTAAATTAATCGCGCGGAGCGCGGCGCTGTGAACTTAATTCTCGGTACATACATATATGTATTTAATATTGTAATCGATGAACCGAGGAATTGCTAATAGTTTTACGCCGGCCAACAGCCTTATCTTTTTGTTATTTTTTTTTAATTTCAGTTCCATTGCGTTGATCGAACTCCTGAACATAATTATCACAGTCACACCAAACCTTATGATTGCACCCTATACCATTACGAGTATATAGGGACAATAGTTACCGGTGATTAAAACACCATCGTCAGAATAGCACAACTTGTCCCCATTCTGCTGATAGTCCAGTTTTGATAGGTTTTGCCCACTCAAACCTTTGTTTTTTCATTCTTGGGGTCAAGAAATATTTTATCACCAAGACTCCTAGCTTCTAGACATTTCTACAATCTCTAAACATTTCAGTTGGTAACTTCTTTCCCAATTTGTTCCGTGAACGTATTGTTTATTTTCGCAGGATGTTTAAACCAATATTTCAATGAAATTTACTGGATAGCCACTGTTTCCTTAGAAATGTTCTCTACCGCTTTCAACTTTTCGAGTAATGGAACCTTCTTAACTATGATTTTTCCTTTCGTTAGTTCCTTTTAATAATGAATTTGATGTCATGTCCAACAATATTTTGAGTTCTTAAGTTTAATGATACAACTGCTGATGCCTGGTATACTTGCCACTGATTGGACTCAAATTGTGATAGACAATCAGTAACTCTTGTGTGCAGAAAATTTTCATTAGGAAGAACATATGTTATTTTCAAAATTAAATATGAAGTTAAATATAAACCGTAACAATATTTTTGCTATTACTAACGATAATGGTTCTAAGTTTATAAAAGCTTTTAAAGTTTTTATAATGAATAATCTTCAGTAGAATAAAGACGGATTTCAACAATTTACATCTGTTGATTCATTAGCATTCTACCAAACCCGAAATTCGCAGTATTTAAATATGTATGTATGTCTGTATGTACATACATATGTATGTATGTACGTACATTTGTCTATAACTAGTGTCACAGAACGACTTGGTTCCATTGTTAAAACTACAGAATGAATCCTCATAATCTGTTCATTGAAGAACTCATGAATTCTTTATAATTATCGAGTGTTGATAAATGATAATATGCACTTGATAGTACTTGACTATTTTTTTTAGGACACTAACCGACCAAACCCTCTACATCTGTAGGTAATCCAGTCCCGGAACTAGTTCTTGCATTACTTCACAGTGGAGTCATTGTTCCTAGTTTCCATGTCCATTCTCTTCTCTACACATTCAGTACTTCCTCGATGTAGAAGCACATTCGCTTCCACTTTTTCTCACTCGTGCGCATTCTTCATTTGAAGAATGTGTGTTTGGCGCTGTCTAAAGACGAGTCACCATGCTGGCAGGCTGGGCTCGCTATTTTCCCGGTCTCCGGTAATCAAAAAGAAAAGCATTTTAGAATTGTGGTCTGTAGCGGTAGTTAAGGATAATAAGAACCTGAAAACAGAATTTTCATATATACAAGAACAGAAACTATTAGATGTTGTTTGGGAAAAAATGTGTGGTAATTTGCTTCAAGAAATTAACAAATTTGACTTAAACAAAATTTGTAATAAAGAAACAAAATTCTTAATTATTCTAAAATTTACTGTTGGGCAATGAAAATTAATAAGATGCATGAATGTTTTATATATACATATATATATATAATGTTTTATATATACATATAAATATATATATATTTTTTTAAACACTATTTTTTATTTATTTTTTTTTTTTTGCTTAAACTGAAAGGTTTTCTCTCATTTTCCTTCAGCAAGGTCCATTGTGTTACCACAGGAACATCATCTCCAAAGAGCTACCCACTGAACCAGGGGGAGCTAGTTATGAAACGCTGGAGGCTAGTAATGATTGCATTACCCAGTTCGCGAGATTGTTGAAAAATTAGGTTCTTAAATGCAGTTTTCTCACAGTGCAGAGAGCTTCGCATGTGCAAAGAACATGTATGGTTTCTTTCTTTTCTTCATCCATAGAGTTTCTACAGAAGTTTGCGAAGTGGCCCAGCCTGATGCCGCGCCTGCCGATAATGCAGTGTCCTATAACGACACCTCATATGTTTGAAATTAGCAACATTTTTTGTCTAATAAGACATTTGGAACGTTTCTGATCCAGCTTAGGCCAGATCTGCTAGAGATAAAGTATGTAGTGCCATCTGCCCATATACAATTGGTTAAGTTAATAGTGTTGAGTTTGAGTACCATCGCCGAGATTCGCCTTGTCCGGCAAAATCGATAGAGCTGTACCGGGCGGTGTGAGCTCGTCGGCCATGGAACGTAACTATGGTTCGGCACCCAAATAAGGTTGATATTGAATTGTGCTGTCAGTAAATATTATAATGTCCTGCTTAGATATCACATTGTATTTTATCAACGGTAAGACTTCCTTTATCGCCATGATTTCCACCTCGAAGATGCTACAGTGATGAGGGAGCTATGATCATTTGAGAAGACACCCCAGTTCTGTTTTATGTAGATCCATCTTTATAGAAACATATGGACTCCTTTTGCTACCCAAGATCTCCTTTAGTAGTCTGGCCTTTAGACCTTATATTGCTTTATATTGGAGTTATTTTATTCATTTCTTATCTATCGGAATTTTAACAAAATTGTCAACCCAAAACAACCGTTAACCAATTTGTATATATACCGCCTTTTATTGGTCAAAGTATAGAGAAACTTAAAAAAAAACCTTCACGTGACTTGAACAGGTTGGGAATTAAACAGCATGTGATACGGGAGCAGAAGCCTTCTCCAATGCACCTGATTCAATCATCACTAGACCGGATCACTGCAATACCTTTCAAGTGGAAATTATAGGAATTCTAGAAGCTGAAAACGGCTCTCTATGAGTACAATACAGGATCTTGCTATATGTATAATATGTATTTAGATAGTCAGGCAGCAAAGAAAGTCTTGAGATCGTCAAAAAAAAGATTCAAGTTGATAAAGCAATGTCGAGGAACTCTGTATGAGATCGCAGACAGATGCGAACTATCCCTGAGCTGGATCCCAAGACATAGGGACATTCCAGGCAATTGCAAAGCGGATGAGCTAGCAGAGTGTCAATGAGGTTCTCGCTGAATTGACGTGACTGAATTCTAACTGAAAACTGCAGTGATAAAAATTGTCAGATGGAACAATATCAACACCCGTCTAGGCAAATCTGACTAGACCTGAACATCAAAAAGTCAACCAGATTAGTTTTAATTGATTTACAATTGGGGACCTCATAGGACATTGTTTTATAAGCAGACATGCCAACAGACTGGAAGCTGTAGAAACCAGTGGGAGGAAGAAACCACAGCCCACCTTCTGTGCAAATATTCAAGAGTGGAAAATTTTGTTTGAAAATTTGCAATTTGAACATCTTAGATATCGAACTTCGGAAGGAGAATAGCATGTGTAAATAAATAATAAAAAATAATAGCCTTGTTTAGTACATGAAAAGTAGAACAGATTATACAGATTTCAGAACATAAGTTATCAACTTTAAAGTCCAAGAATTTATTATGTTTCTGTTGGTCAACATCAAAACCAAAAGAGAAAAAATAAAAAAATGCGTAAAATATAGCCGGCATTTTAACTCTTCTTTACCTTTAAAACGTCGAATATTTACGTTACACATATTTTTTTATTTGTCACTTCTAATTAGTATCACCAACATGTAATATTAAAAATATCGACCTAGTTATGGAGTGTGGATATTGAAAATTTAACGGAATAAAGAATTGTCATTTAGGCTGTATTCGGCGATGCAAACAGATGGCCAGGCTGCAAAACAAAATTGAGAGACACACTTCCTTAAGTTTTTTTTTTATAGAAGTAGTAGCAAGTAGATCGAAATCTGGATTACGAACATTTAAAAAATGTTGTCTTGGGCCAGATAAGGCACAAATTTCTATCGTATAGTACTTTTCCGATTCATGCAATTATAAACCCAGTTAGTAGAATGTTGGTGGCTAAAACCATGTTTTTGATAGAAGTGATTTTTTTTTATTATCATTTAATTCATAAAATAATTGAAATATGTATGAAACTTTAATAATTAGTTTCATAATTAAAAAAATGAATCAGCAGCCGATGAAATTGGAACCGCCATGGTCGTCGGATAGTCGATGTACCATACATATATACATATGTATATCCAGTACTTATTCGTTCATAAAATTTGTCCCAATAACATCGCCGGATTTAAATTTCACTCTATTTTTTTATAATTTTGCAACCAATTTAGAACTTTTTATAATGAGGCACATTTTCAATTCAGTGCGAACGTAAGGGATTTAATGCATCCACCACGCTTTATCGTTTGGTGCAGTTTTTAGGCCTGATCTTTATGATATGTGGTTCCAGAAGTGCAGCGCATCCTGTCACTCTAAGGAATTGAATTACTGCGAAAAAAATAGTCCGCTTTTCGCAGTCTCAAAAAATACGGATAAGAATTGGCCAGCAAGGTCGTGACTGAACACCTTGCTTTTTATCTTTATCACCGGAAATTTCATAAACAGAGCAAAAGCCTACCAGCACTTACCAGGGACACATTTTCCTTTATGATTAATCTCAAAATTTTTACCCTGTTTTTTAGCAACAGGGATCTACATAACATTTTGTCTAGTAAAATACTCTTTTCAATGCATACGAACTATGATTTAACATTCGTTCGCATAGTTCGTCTGTGCGTGTTAGATGCACTATACGATTTAATTATTTATCCAGATAAATAACTTAAATGTGCGAGTACTTAAGCAAACAAAGCGTTTTATTTTTATTTAATGCCCAGAAAGAGCAAAATTTCACTTTTATTTTTGTGCAAGCTAGTATGCGGAGTTCTCCTTTTGGTGTATTCACTTTGTTGCATTCTGCTGCTCAAAAACTGGATACTTTTGTAAAGCCTCATGCCAGGTTTGTTGGCCTATCGATAAGGATTTGACTACGTCTACAACACCATCCAGCTGTAACAATTGAATTTTAGATTACGTCCTAGAATGTCAAATCTTATATGTTACCGGAACACGAATTTGAGCCATAGAATCCCGCTCACGCAGTGTCACACTATGTGGTTCGTTTAGAGTATCGAAATCAATAGTAATACCATAAGGAATAGCAATTTCATCTGTGCGAGCATATCGTCGACCTATTATTGAGAGAAAATTATAAAAAAAAATAGAAGTTCATGTGCAGGAAATATATACCAATAGATCCACTGGAGTCGTCAACTTTATGAGATATATCAGCCTTCGTCAATGAAGAAGCTAAAATGTATTCATAATATAACTTTGAACAATATGCTAATGTAGCAAATTTAACTTACATAATTTATTAATGAATGGCATAAATTCGGCATTGTTGCTAAGAGGTAAAACGCAGCACTTGAGAGGTGCCACAACTGCTGGCAGTGAAAAGAAAGAACGCTGTTCGTCTCCTTCGCGGCATTTGAAGTTCTGTTCGAGCAGTGAATACAAAATACGTCCGATTCCTTTAAAAATTATTTTGTAAATAATTAAGGCATTACGAGGCTATTGAAACATAATTACCAAAGGATGGTTCAATAACATTTGGAATAATTTCTTCGACATGAATAGTTTTCTTGGAACGTTTAACCGAAATTGTATCACTTGTTAGCTCAAAAGTATTACCATTAAGCGATAAATTGTATTTTCTGTTAAAAGGAATGTTTTTGCAAACATGTTTGTAATTTATATTTTTGTTTATTATAATTTACCCATTGTCCGTCAGGTTTTTTTCTACTTCTTCGATTTCATTTAATGAAATTGCAGACAAGGCCTGGGTAATAGCCTTTGCATCCTTCTTAAATGTCTTACCAAGAGCCTGCTTGTTAGTTAGAACTTCAGTAACGTCAATATCTTTGGGTTCTGGTAGGCGCTTTTCTGCCACCAATCGGACACCAGTTGCACCCATGTGTTGTTTTAAATCGTAGGCTGATCGATCAGCGCAACCAACACATTCTATCCACCCCTAAAAATCCAAATAATAACCAATTAGCTTATGAGGATAGAATATAGAACATAGAATATTGGAATACAAATATTTACATAACTAGTTAAACATTCGGCATCCCAGCAGTCGCAAGCATAATGAGCCATTTCGTTACCCATATGTTGACGAAAACGAAGAAATTTAGGATTGATTCCAATCGATATAAGAAATTGATGTATTCTAGCCAAGTAATATCCAAGAGTCTCGTTGGCTACTAGCCCCTAAAAAGAAAAACAAAAATTTAACATATTTAGCAAACACAATCTTTCCTATAAAGACTCATCGAGTGCTTTAAGGGTGCAATCTTTTACGACGATTGCTACAGGGAACAGAGGCAGAGCTTATTCGACGGTAGAGCAAATTTAGACGAGAATCAGCCTTATATCCAACGGAATGACATTACCAAAAAATTGTTTCTACGGACCCCTCGACAAAACATGTGGGCAATGTCCTAGAAATGACGTTCGTATTTCGCTGACAGATTTTAATATCAAAATACGGGAGAAAGACATCTTTGGTAGGACAATTGGTAAACATAGCCTACTGGGTACTGTGTCCGGCAACGGACTAAGGCTAAATGACTGGGAATATCCCAGCTTGCGAGCTCTACAAAATATGTAAGAACGCTCCTACAAAAGAAGAAAGAGCATGAGAAGCGCACGATCGAAAATACTGAGTGATCTTACCTACTAAAAGGTGAAAACCTGTATCAACGAAAGAAACCCTACAGTAGTAGCACAATCAGTGCTGACAATATAAATTGGCGTCAGAACAACACCGTCAGACAGAATGAATCATTCAACACAGACGATGATTGTCCAAATTTCTTTCCACCTGACCGAAATGAAGTAAAGATATCAATATGCAAGCTTAAATCTGACAAGGCTGCTCAACCTAATAGTCTACTAGCCGAGATGACTTGAAACTCATTTCTAAGATTAGGTCAGACAAATGAATGCTTGTTGAATGGAATCTCAGCATCGTTTGCCCGATCCACATGAAAGGACTGCTTCTCAATTGCGTTAATTACGAGGCAGTAGTCTTTTCAGCATCGCGTACAAGATTTTTTCTGCTACATGGTGTGAATACCTGAAACCGTTCATTACCTACCTGGTCAACTCGTCAGTGCGAACGTATCCGCTGCGTAAGTATTTCTGAGTTTACAGTTCTCACGAAAACTATGGTCCTTCAAAAAACAGTTGACTAGTACACTGACATGACTGACGATTGAAATGTTAGTGGTCAGAATACCGAACGTGCAAACAACTAAGGAAAAAAAGATAAAAGGCCCTTCAACAAAAGAAAGGCTGTAACGATTTTTTTTTTTTTTGTTTAACTTTGGTGTGTTTGTAACAGATAGACCCATGAAGTATTCCTACGGATTTTATAATTGTGAAAGCAATATCCCACCAACTTACTAACCGACAACATACATTTTCATAATCGGTGAATAATCCTCAAAAGAATGTTAAAAGAAAACTGAATTCGGAACGTTTTTATTTTACTAAGTTTTGTGAATCGGTGTAAAATGTCAGAATTTATTTTGAGTGTTTTTTTAGTGTTTAAAAAATGCTTATAGAATCCCTAAGTGTAGAATTTATACTCAGAAAACCTACGTTACACTACCATTGTTGCAGGTCTGGTACTACAAGACACTTAAAATTTTTTGTTATCAGTGTAAATAAAATCAGGACTAAAAAATATTTTCTTACAGATTCCACAGCTGATCCAATTGTTAACTGAGTTGCACTTTTGCCGTCCATTTGATTGCAAGCCGAATAAAACGTCATAACAGTATCTTTGATATTTTTCAGCTTGGGATGATCTTTTTGTTCAGGATCGCAAAAATGTTCAATTTCAGCCATTGTGAACTCCCGCACTCGAATTAAGCCGGATCTGGGTGAAATCTCATTACGGAATGAATTACCTGAACACATTGATAGTAAAATAAGAAATAAGAAACAACAAAAAAATAATTATCTGTCTGTTCAAAGTTTCATACCAATCTGAGCAGCAGCAAACGGTAGCCTTCCTTGATTAAATTCCAGCAATCGTTTAAAGTTAACGAAGATACCTTGCGCTGTCTCAGGACGGAGAAAACTGAAATAAACAACAATACACAAACACATTAAATTAGGTAAATATTTATCTATTATAACCATTTTACCCCTTTATAAGGCCTGTAGGTCCAATCTGTGTAGCAAACATTAAATTGAACTCAATTGGATCTGTTAGGTCATTTCCAGTTATTGGCGATTTCATATTGTATTTCCGAAGGATATCGCCCATTTCATTTTTGGTCATACCATCAAGCTAAGTTGTTGGAAAAAAAAAATTATTCGACCAAATCTAATTGACCTAACCTAATATACCTTAATGATAATATCTTCACAAGTTGCTTTAACGCTAGCTGTAGCATTTTTTTCAGATGAAAGTTTTTCTAAGAAGTTCTTTATAAGATGATCCAATCGAAAACATTCGCCATTTTTCACATCTTTTACCATGAGGTCAGCGAACCGTTCAACATGTCCTGATGCTCTACAAGTTGAAAAAAGTTTAATAATAGTCCAATGTAATTTCTTTACCAATAAGATTAAGTGGTTTATGTCATCTTAATTAAATACTTTGATAATTTTTAAAGCTTGTAGCTCAACATTTATTTTTTATTAATTTCATCAGTTTAAATTCTAAGTATAACAACAACCTAAGCCACTTTATCATATTAGTACTAAGCATACTCTTAACGTAAGAGTAAATATATGCTATTGGCGATTACTTGAGAACAGGTTCAGGAGTCAATATGGAACAATCGACTTCAAGCATTTGATCTTCGAGGACGAAAAATTGTCTCCATAAGTTCAAGATATTCGATTTTAGAGCACATCCCATTGGACCATAATCGTATTGCCCTAAACAATATCAAATTTACATAAAAACATAAAAATTACAAAATTATAAAGAATAAGGCGAAGCATTTATTGTCAACATAAAAAATAAACTCCGCAATAACATCGACGTAGGATTCCTACAGGGTCCTTGCTTAGAGAGAGCTAAATCACTGCTTGAGGTTTCAAAAGGGCACTATCAACACGGCAAATAAACATGGTGTTGGACAGAGGAAGATAAAGTAGTGATAAGTGAAAAAAAAGTGGCATTCAAAGCTTGGTCCAAGTGCCTCTCTAATAATAGAGATCATAAAGCTCGCCTCGAATTAGAATACAAACGTTGCAAAGGTCTCACGAAGAAGAAGTGCGCCCAATTTAAAGAAAAGACTATGCTGGGCCCATATCGGGAGTTGGAGGAAAGATCGTCTTCATCTGCTGATACGAACCAAGCTATCCACGAGTTGCGGAAAAGCACGTTGAACTAGGGTATAACAATCTTCAACATAGCCGCCCAAAGAAGAAATGCTCAAGAGATTCGTTCGCCGAAGTTCATTAACAATGCTCAAGGCCAACTCCTTGTGGACGACGAAAAGATTCTACACAGGTGGGGACAGTATTATGATGGACATTTAACCGAAAAGTTTTCTCAAAAGCCGTTCCTAACTATAGAGAAGTACCCGACATAACAGTCGATGAAGTTGGGAAAGCGGTTAAATTTTTCAAAAAGATGGGAGACATCGGGTCTAGATAGCTCATGATTATCATATCCAAACTCATGAGAGGAGATCTAATGCCTAGTCAGTGAAGGGAAAGTTATCTTTTTCCTTTGAACAAAGGAAAGGATGATACGAGAATCTGTGATAATTACCGTTCTATTGCTGATGTCACACACCATGAAGATCGTTTAGCGGATATTAGACGGCCGATTGCGGGAAATAATACGACTTTGTGATGACCAGTGCGTGTTTGTCGCGAGTAAATCAACTACAGATGCAATTCAAAGTATATTTAGGGAACATAATGGAAAAACATCGTGATGCCTTTAAGGATTTGCATATGGTGTTCGTTGAGTTTGAAAAAATCATTTGACAGACAACCAAAATATGTGAGATGGGTGGCGCTAAGACAATGACGAGTTCCAGAACTCTACGTATAGATACCAATAGACATGTATGTCGGAGCACCGAAGAGTTCCGAATTAAAGTCGGTCTGCACCAGGAAAGTGCTCAAGTCCTCTGCTATTTATTGCAGTACTGGATTATCTGCTTGTGACGGACCCCAAAGTGCATCGGTTATTCTTTGCTGACGATGGAGCCATCATAAGTGAGGATCAAACGTCCCTGCAACGAACACTTGATATATGGGTGGATGTTTTGATCAATAGCGAAGTAACTATTGATGACGACATCAATCATCGTGTAAACGTAGGGTGTATGAAGTGGCAGGAAAACTCTGCTATCTTGTGTGACTGGGGAAATGCCCCTACTGAAATGCTGAAAGGAAGGCTTTACACCGCAGTTGTTCACCCGGCGCTCACATACGGCTCGCAATCCTGGACAATGTACAAAAAGTATGAATGCAAATTAACGGCACGGCCACTGAGTTGAAGATACTTCGCATGGCAGCAGGAGTAACAAGTTTTGATCGAATTAAAAGTTCAAAGATCCGAGGAAGCCTTCACGTCAAAGAACCCATCTAGAGAAAAATTGAGCATGACCGCCTCAGTTGGCAATGTCATGTTCAAAGGAGGGATCCTACGAACCCTGTCAAAAAGGCAATGCTAATTAACGTTGCTGTACAAGCGCGGGAGAGATACAGGCCAAAACAATCCTGGATCACACATATGCAAAATCAGCAGCATTTGATTGGCTCCAGTGACGAAGCGATTCGAAATCAGGATGCCTGCAGATACTTTCTGTCGTTGAACCGGCGAACCCCACAAATGCACCACTAGGGATGCAATAAACTGAGAGGGTTATGATCCCTTTAATCCTAACCATAGATCATAACTTCCCCGAACAAAAGAAAGAGGAGAAGAGTTTATTATTTCGTTAGTGTTAATCAATGTTACAAAAAAATGTCTTCTATCTATTGAATTTTTTTCACAAATTTTCACAACGAATGAAAGGGATCTACAGACTAATGCCGTGCTCGAAAGATGGAATCGAGAATTTTTTCATGACAGTTATGACTCGCGGACATTTTTTAGACATTCGCGATGTGAAAAGGCGAAGATGGGCATAACATTCAATGAGCGCAAGACCAAATATAGGCTGTCAATAAGAAAGGAAAATACCGACGTAACGGACAGAATGTCAATGTAGAGGTCACTTTGTGGCAGTTAAGGATTTTGTCTACCTAGACTCAGCTATTAATACGGACAACAACACTAGCGCTGAGACCAAACGAAATATTAATCTTACTAAACGCCGTTTCTTTGGGCTCAGAAGGCGATTGGGTAGCAAAGCCCTCTCTCGAACAATTAAAGTGACACTTTATAAGACCTTAATAATCCCAGTCCTGCTCTATGGTGCAAAAACACAGACTTTGCCAAAAGTGGCTGATGTTGGTTTTGGTTGCTTCGAGAGAAAAATTCATAGTGATTTTCGGTCGCGTCTGCAAAGACGGTGAGTAGAGGAGGCAATACAACGACGAACTAACGGGTTGTACAGCGACATTGACTTAGCCAGAAGAGTGAAGGTCCAACGAATGATGTGGCTGGGTCATGTAGAGCGTGTGGATACGAATGCTCGGGCCCGGAAAATCCTCGAATCCCCCGCGACTCAGGAGGCGCATGTAAGTAAAAAGGGACCTCTACCAACTTGGCGTGCGAAATTGGAGACAGCTAGCTAAAGACTAAGCACCCCAGACTGTAGGGCACTCTTAAGTAAGATGGTAATCTTTTTCATATTAAATGGGCACAATACAAGTGTTTTTTTTAAACGTTCCTAGGGTAAAATATTTATAAAAAGCACAATGAATCAACTGCGCGTCTAATGTGGGAGACAGACTGCTGGTATTGATACCATGGTATAGCAATACTACGTTCTATACCACATGTCTGTCACTGCAATACCACGTTAAAACCTAGTATACCATGAATAGAACCTAGTATTGAGATTCGCAAATTTTTGGTGGTATACCACCATCTTATTGCTTGCATCGCCACTTTCTTTCTGTTGGTGGTTCTTCATAGTTTCTTTGACAATTCAAAAACAAGCAATCACAGCGAAAAATGTTTTGAAAATAGATTAAGGAGGACAATTTTATTTGCATTGGAAACAATGAAGTAAGAGAAGTTAAGAGGAATTATATCGGCGAGCTACGAGAAGCATGACGCAATATTGGAGTGTTGCAAAAAATGTGTAAGGAGCTGGAGGAGGCGCAACACAAATGTCAAAGTATACCACGTAGCGCAAAAGTCAACGTATACTACGAAGTGCAGTCTGTCAGGGGTTATAGTATTCACTATACCATGGTATCAATACCAGCAGTTTGTCTCCCACATAAGTGAGCAGAAACGATAGCCACAATGCATCCACATATACACTTAACCCATCAACCTAAACAGAATAATATTTAAACAGGATCTCCCTTATACGATGTCAACGTGTATACTTAAATTCGGTCGTTTGCAAGCACGCGGAAGCAAGATTTTAAGATATGCAATTTATTTTTCGTGACTGAATAGTGGTGAGAAGTGATTCATTCTTTACTTTCACTTTCTCACACTTGCATTGAGAAAAAAAACGAAGTGATGGTGATATTTTGATGGGTTTTAAAGCATTCCCATGAATGAACCAAGCTTACCACATTACATACCTGTTACACCTCCATAGATGGCAAAGCTTTGATCATAGAAAAAACGTCTTTTCAGCAAATCTTCCATTTTTGATCGATCAAATGTAACATTGCTGGCCATTAATTCCAACTCCTTATCCTCCAGTGTTTTTTTTCTTATCTTTAACTCGGCAACGGCTCGTTTTACATCCAATTCAGGTGCTCCATCAGCTTTGAGGCTTCTTACAAGGTTTCCCTGCTCTAGAACTTTTTCTCTCAGAGGAGCTATTACAGCTTCGATTTCAGGAGTAGCCATCTCGTCCAGCAGTTTCAATGCTACCTTCCTTTTTGTTTTATTGGAACCCCAAGCAGGCTGACTTGAAAAATATAAAGCTTTTTTAACTAACACACTTTCAATCCGTTGATACCTCTTGTAAGTTTCAACGAATATTCTACCAATATGATGAAATCTACTAAGTAAACCGGTAGACATAAGTTCGATCCCACCACACCAAAACGTGTCAATTCGACAACCACGTAAAACCATAGACCTACTAATAGCAAGTTCTTCAACTAGGTTTTAAATGTCAACACATGAGAGAATATATTTCCAATGACATTCCAGTCGTGAACTTACCATTGTTTTGTCAATTTGAAAAAAGAAAAATGCAGTTACTCCCCACTAAAGCGTCAATGCTAGTAGGGTGATGGTTATCCAGTAACGGTTACTACTTACGTAAATCATCAGTTGGATTGATTGTGCGCAGTTTTAATTGTACTTGGAATATGTAAAGAACTGCTGATTTAGAATCTGTCATTTGGCATTCAGCTCAATTTAACGGAAGTCGCCCACCTCCGTGGGTATATGCCAAGAGTCCACTCTTTTTTATTGCTGACGAGAAAATAATACAATAACAATTTATGGACAGATTTAATTATATAAATGAACACTAATGACCAAAGTCAACCCGCGCGTCAAACCAATTAACAAATTCACTTTGGTTCGTTTAGCGTTTAGTACTTACAAAAAATGTTTGGGAAAATAAAACACTATAACCTTGTAATGTTTATTTATCTCTAAGCTTCTTAATTGCTACTCATGGTACTTGATTATTGGCATCACTATTCTACCTTTTTTGGCGGTTGAGTCTTCTTGGCAGTTCTACAAAAGAGCCGCTGTATGAAGTCATCTGGCCTCAATTTCGGAACACATGTAGCCATACCTTAATAGTAGCAACTGACTTGCGCAGCGCGCTTTAATTTTCGTAACCCAATTCGTGTGCCAGTGTTGGAAAGGCCATGAGTTTTTAAGCAAACACACACCGACAAAGTGTAATCTGTGCTTGCAGCTTGTTGGCCACCAGGAAATCGTAACAACTTGTAGATGGTTGGCCTGTGTTTCGATTTGATCTGTGATTCTGGAAACGAAGTGATGTTATCCCATGTGAGATCCCTTTCTATGTAAAAGGGTGCCTTAATCTATAAACATAACTTCAGTGAAATTTTTTTTGCATTTTATTTTAACATTTTACAAAACAGACGATTGAAAGCTATCCTTATTCCACTTTTACGTAGTTCTTGAGTGTGTTTGCTGTTTGTGCTGTTTTTTTTCAAGCCTTGCCAATCATGATGGAAGTGTTGTTTATATTGTCATGCTCCTGTTTTAAAACAAAAGAAAGTAATTAAACAAAAGAGGTAATTAAGAAGCATCTTTCTAATTCTTTCAGTGAGGAATATGAGTAAATTACACTATAAGTAGAGTTTGCGAACTTTTTGACTGGTCTGAAATTCGTTTATATGGGGCGATTTTAATATCCTAACTCGTCGGAAGACAATAACTAAATAACATTTTTCGATTCGACAATTGCATATACACATTGTTCTTGTGTCTTACTTACGTTAGAATTAACTAAGATGATAAATGATATTCGTATTTGTTATGCCTTGCTAAAAGCGTTAATAAATCGTTTTTCTGTTGTAAGAGAATAGACGAAGTGCTGCTCTTAATATATTGAATCATCTGTGACTATATGAATTTAAAAGCACCAGTGCGCTCACCATCTACAGTTTTTTTTCTAATCTTCGCAAAGTGTTACCGCCACTTAGATACGATCATCTTTGTAAAATGTCTTTGTTTGAAAGGCGGATCATCCGCTACTTGTCTCTAGGACAACATATGTATGTATGCAGTTTTTCTCGTTAAAGGCCACGATTAAGCCTCAGTGTGCTTGGCTCAATTTTTCATTTATTAAACTGTTATCCTGATTGTTGGATTCTGCATTCGTTCACATCGTAACAAACGCAACTTCTTACTTGGCGATTGTGTTCAAAATGCTACGAACTCAATCAATGCTTCCAAAGTACCAATTATTCTCTACACTTGTTTTTAGAGTTAATGGTTTTGAGTTAAGCTATGATTTTTGCTTTTGGCGGAGGTTTAAACTGATGTATACCGACATACAAACTCGCAACAGCGAAACTACAGCTTTGCCGGACATAGAATGGAATCAAAATTTTATTTGAAACAAATTTCGTGTATTATCTTGTTTACGTGAGGTATTGGAGTTGGCAACTTCTTACAAAAAATATGTTTGTTAGCAATTTTTTGTCTAAGTAGTACTTTCTATTGCACGCAACAAATGCTAATTGCTGAAGTCACGAAGTGGAATAGTGCCGCAATGAGCAGGTTTAAGCAAATACATAATTAATTTAAGGCTGGTAGTACTCACCAGTTCCACTCAGTTCCATTGTTTTACGACAATCACCTTGCTCACTTCACTACTTTGCGTGGTCGTTTCCGCAGGGTCTGGCGGAAATTGGTCACTTTTGTCGGCCTGGTACGGTTCCGTGGCTCAGAGTGCATTGAATTACCGAGCGGCAGGTTCGAGGCTAGGATCTTAGAAAACACCAAAAGTTTTTTCACGGTCCCACCACTTGCGAATGTCTGACAAACGTCGGGGAATAAAAACTGTCATGAGAAAGGTTTTAAAGAAAAGATCTTTCTGATATGACTCTAAACAGTAGGTCTCTTCCATATGTGTCAAAAAATATAACATGCACAACATGAATGGTCGCGAGAAGCTTCATAGGCCCTGGACCACATACGGGCTATTGCGCCAAGTATTTGTATTTGGTACAGTTCCCTCTTATGCAGTGCTGAGATGGTTTTCACCGACTTCTTCATGGCTTGGTTAATATCGAATTTCCGTCCCAGTTTTTGAATCACATGTGTCTCTCGTTGGAATTTGATGGGGTCTTTTCCGTCTATTTGAGTGGTCCCAGTTGTCCTTCTAGCTTGAGTTGGAGTTACTGGTGGCCTTGCTAACACTTTGGTCTTCGACTTCCTGAATCCATCGGTGTGCCGGTATTTTCTAAATTCGTACTTGTGACTCTATTTGCTATAGCGAACAAGTATACCACTGCTTTAGCATTGTGGTGCCTTGATTCCTTTGATCTATACGACTGGGAGCTCACTTGCTTAGTCCTATGGATTGTCGGTACTGTGTATCTGATTCCCTGCACCATAACAAAATTCGTGCTCTTAACTTTTATTGTTGATCGAATGAAATAGTTTTGTTTTGCCTCAGTTGCCATCTGATCAAATAAGGAAAATCTCTGCGGTTATAACTAGCTAAGGTCTCTACAGACTAGCTTCAAGTATTTGCAGATGTTGAACTTGTTTTTTAATCATGTTTCTTGAATGTAGTATGCCGCAAACATAGCATTACACCATCAGTCAGAGCCTCCATTTATTCTTAAAACAAAATCCTCTTTAAAACTTACATAGAAATTCTTTCAACAGGTGTTCTCTTTTCAGATAAAAAAACAAACCTCAACTTTTTTTTCTCAAACATATGTATCTACTCCGCAAAACCATTAACTTAAAAACGGTCAACTTAATAATATAAATTCTTTGAAGAAACAGAAATGGAATTCGGTAAAGACAGTGTTTCAAGATCACGCCGCTGCTGTGGTTCGCCTGCACGTCAAAGTACTGTAAAGGATCGTCGCGTTATGAAAAGCGAATCGAATAATCTATGTGAAATTCCATTTGAGGGTCATGAATTTTGTACAAACTCAAATCAGTTCTGTCGCAGTAATTCCAATATAGACCTTTTACACACACTACGTGATCAAAATTTGTATAGGAGAACTGATACGACACGTGCGACAGGCAGTCCTAATGACAGCTTTTTCTCTATGTTACAAGACTACCAGCCAGCCGTTTTAGGAGTAATAGGCACTGATCAACGTTCTCCAGGACCAGCAGAATTTATGCAGGGTAGAATAATGCATGCCACCCCTTTTGTTAACAAAGAAATCGAGCGCAACTCAAAACAGACTGATTCATATAGTTTGAATATGAAAAAAACTCGTGATCCAAAAGCAAAAAATAAATTGCAACGTTTTTTGATTCAGTCAAAAAATAAAACCGACGATAATGTCCCAGGAGAATTGGGCTTGTGTCCTCTTACAAAAAACTGTTCCATCAACGAAGACATTGCTTCGCAACTCTATTCTACAACAACGCATAGAACATTTATGTCCCTCGCAGATATGGAAGAGAAACAGCGACAACGTGTATTTGCACACTATGATTGCCAAAGTTTAGTTGCTAATTTAAGTTGTGTTAGAAAACAAGCTGGAACTTCAACTGCAAAAATGTCGAATAGTATGAACAGTTCGGTTGCAGGGACAGTTAAAAATTCCAAATTAACATTACCTGAAACAGGATTAGAGGGTATCGACAACAATGAATTGTTGGAAACTTGTCCATATTTTTGTAGTGAGATGGGGTTAGAAGACGAGCGTGAGGATGGCTTAATTGGTTCAAACAGTGCTAGACGAAATGGCTTGAGCATACGTGCATTTTATAGGCCGGTAATTTCTTACAGTGTTTCAATACTAGAGTCTCTGCCAAGCGAAACTCTTTGGCGAGTTGGCGCTTGTCCATTTCAAAATAATTCGTGCCTTATTGAAGCCGTTGATCATGGAGCACATTACTACAGGCGATGTTTTTATAGACAAAAGCACGAAAACTGGTTTGGTATTGATGAACAATTAGGTCCCGTCGCGATATCTATAAAAAAAGAAAAGTTGCTCGACGGTGTAAGTGACCAACGAAACCAACAACCACGCTTTCAATTTCGCATGATAATTCGGTCATCAGATCTTTTAACACTTCGAGGATTAGTTCTTGAAGATTCAATCCTAAATCCACGTGGATCAGGAAAATCTGTATCATCAAAAGAATTATTGGAGTATGTTGCACCAGAAATTCAAATAAATTGTCTCCGTTTGGGTCTGAATACATCGAATTGCGAAGAACAACTATTGAAACTTGATGAACAGGGTCTAACAAGTAAATATAAGGTTGGTATACTATATTGCCGAAGTGGCCAATCATCTGAGGAGGATATGTACAATAACGAAGACGGTGGACCAGCTTTCATTGAGTTCTTAGAGACAATAGGAAAACGCGTTCGCTTGAAAGGCTTTCAACAATATAAAGCGGGTCTTGACAACAAAACTGATTCCACCGGCACACATTCTGTGTATGCTGTTTACAAAGACTGCGAAGTTATGTTTCACGTATGTACAATGCTTCCTTTCACACCAAATAACCGCCAACAACTTCTGCGAAAGCGACACATTGGCAATGATATTGTCACTATTATATTCCAAGAACCTGGCTCTTTACCATTCAATCCTAAAAACATCCGGAGCCAGTTCCAGCACGTCTTTTTAATAATAAGAGCAATTAATCCTTGTACAGACAAGACAACATATCGCGTAGCGATTTCACGTTCCAAAGAAGTGCCGGTATTTGGTCCTCCCCTACCAGGTTAGTTTGAAAAGTAATTTCTGTTGGTAACAATTTATAGATTTTTTTTTTGTTACTTTTTAGCTGGTGCACTTTTTTCGAGAAACAAAACGTTTGTTGAATTTATTTTAGCCAAAACAATAAATGCAGAAAATGCAGCCCATCGCTCTGAGAAATTCGCAAATTTGGCGACAAGAACACGAAAGGAATATCTAAAGGACTTATGCATTAACTACTGTACTAACGTGTACATAGATCCTGGGAATAAATTCTCAATATTTCCAAGCAAGAAAAAAGAGAAGCCGAAGATTCGATTCTTCGGTGATATATCGCAACGTGGGGCAATTTGCTGGCAAATTATACTTCAAAATCATGGCTCATCTATGGCAGTAGAATGTTTTCTTGGAATCTCAGTTGAAACATTCGTCATTATCGAAGAGTATTCAAAGCAAATTATTTTTGTAACACCAACAAGATCTATACTTGGCTGGTCTACTTCTGATAATTCTTTGAGACTATTCTACCATAATGGTGAGTGCATTACTTTTAACATGCGCTATTTCGGGGGAATGGATGAACAGCAAGAAGTTATTGAACGCTTGCGAGCAGTGACCTTGGGAAATGGTGTCACGGAGTTGAGTATAAAACGTAACAAGATGGGCCAATTAGGTTTCCATGTACAACCAGACGGTATTGTTACTCAGGTCGAGACTACAGGACAGGCCTGGGCTGCTGGTTTGCGTCGAGGATATCGTTTGGTGGAGGTGTGCAAAATAGTTGTAGCCTCCTTATCTTATGGAGAAATGATTGATTTATTGAAAACTTCAGCTCAACTGACTTTTATAGTAATTAAATCCTTTTCCGATAACACACCTCGCCGCGGTTGTTTTAATAAGCACTGTAACTTAAATTTTTTTAGTCTAGAAAATGACCATGATGTGTCACCATCCAATGGTAGTTTTTTACGAACGGATAATTTAAATTTAAAAACTATGTTGCAAAATAATACTGCGAAAAAATGTCAACAACCAGTTTTGAATTACAAATGCTGTTACGAACAAAATTTGTTTCCACAAAAATCAACAAGTAGATGTGGATCTCAAACCGCGAGTAGTTCAACATCACCAAACGAACTAAGTGAAGATTATAAGAAGAGCTTGCGTACATCAAACTCATGTTTCGTTCATTCGTCTAATGATAAATGGTATGACACATTGGAAGATAGAGAGCAAAAACAAAGTACACAAAATATAACACTTTCCCTTCATCATCAGTACACTTTTAAGTCATTTGATCATCCTAAATTGGAGGAGTCAGCTTCATTGCCACTAAGTTTAGATCCTTCTTTGTTCCTTAATAATTGCTCAAATGCGCACACATCGAATAAATCGAATATTACTACACGGCAATCGCTATTGTCTAACGTTGAATATTCAATGGGAAATCAATCATCGGATCCTCATAAACTTCTTAAGCATCGATGCTCTAAGTATGAAATAACTGAATTAAAATGTGTCACTATATCCCCCAGCGAAAGTTGCACTCCTGACTTAAGTATACAAAATCATAATCCATCATTGGGTACTTCTAACGTCCCCGACGAAAAGGTAGCAGCTAAGGTTATTAACTCTTCTCCGACGTACAAGTGTTCGATATCTAATGTGAAAAAAATAGACTTACGTGGACCCGTTTTACCTTGTTCTTCGACAGTTAAAACTGCTAGGCTACTCCCCAGCGTAACCAATTTTAGTCCAATGAACAATATACAACGAAATATGGGTAACTATTCCAAAACCAAAACATTTCGCCAAAATTTACTCGATATAATTAGCCCCAATTGTTCTCCGCACTATGAAAGTTTGATAGCAAACAAAAACTCAACGGTCGAAAGAGTTATAAGTCCTCAGGTGCTGGAGAATGTATCAGCTATCATCACTAGTGATCTTAAACAGGTAAATATTTAGAGTGCTTCTCAAGAAAAAAACACCAAATCTATAAATTTATTAATTTTAGACACCAATTTCAGCCTGGTATGCAACAAACGTTTGAAGGCGGCAGCGAGAGTGTTCAAATCTCTTTCACTTCAAGTCGGCCTGCAACGATTTTATCTCAAACAAATGTTGACGATAGCTGCAAATCACATGGCCAACATATTCTACATGTTAGTGGAAGTTCATCAAGACTACAGGAAGCGACGGTGAACATGGGTCAGGGGAATGCTCGAAATGATGTACCAGTTACGCCACCCCTGCTGCCCGATACTAAAGAATTGGATTGGACAACTCTGGTGGATACTGCTACAAAAGCAATAATTTCTCAGTTTAGAGATAATAAGAGTTGTAAGCAGTTATCAATATGTAACAATATAGATGATATTAAAAATGATACTGGATCAAATCTACAGGAAACATCGGATTCATTGCCACTGCAATATAATTGCGCATCTGAACTTAAAAGTCAACTAAGTGATCTTGAGTACAGAATTTTAAGAGAGACCTGTTGTCATAAAATTTTGGAAAACACCATTCTGCAGCTTTCAGAGGAAAATTGTCGTCTTCAAGATGAGAGTAAAGCTGATTTACAACAGTTACAAAGTTTTGCTGACTGGTTCTACCAAACAACTGACCGAGAGAGTTAGTTTATGGGTAACTACATTAAATAATTGTGTATCCGCCCTAACAAAATGGAACACAACTTGTATTCTGTCCACATCTTAAGTTTTAGAAATAGTTTCATAAGCTAAGCAGTAGGGTTATTAAAGTAAAAGACATATAAACAAAACAATTATATATTTATTTATTTATTTTATTTTATAAATTACAGTTTATATAAATAACAAAAGATATACTCGTATATGTATTAGATGTAAAGCATTACCTACCGACTATCGACTGAAATGAAATATAAAAAGGGTTATAGCTGAAACACATTAGCACAGCAACTGCATCGTTAGGCCTAAGTTCTAAATTCGCTGTGCTGTTCAAGTGCATCCAACTTTACGGGGACAATTTTTCAATCTTAGTAACCTGCAAATACAAAATCTCTGCATGAAATACGGGGCAATGCTGTTGCTATGTCAATGTGTTTCACATCCCAGCAGCTGTCGTTTGCTGTTGACTGTCGAAGTTGCTGTGCTAATGTGTGTCAGCTATTAGAAACGAATGAGCGACTAGGTCTGCTCATATTAGCCCATAACCCAGTTCACAATGAGCCAGCGCACACTGGATCAATTCGCACGGGGTAAAACTCAGTTTATGGAAAAGGGAGGACAAGTGTACAATATGAAACAGGGTAAAATGTTCATCTAGCGTTGAAGCGGTTTAACATCGGGGTAAACCAATACGAACACAAGTTTTCAATTTCGAAATACAACAGAAATACCACTACAATGAAAATCGGTTCATGTACACACAATTTTTCCCCGAGCTATTCATCCAGTGTCGATGAAGTAAAAGTTACACCGAGTTTACCCCGGGGGAAAATTGAACCAGTGCGTGTGCGCTGGCCCAATGTTTATTTATTTTACCGAGCTGCATCGTAGGAATAAACGATCATTTTACTAGAGTAATTGAATCACTTCTTAAGTGGTACATTCGTACAATAGATTTGGAATTATATCTTCTTTTTTTTAAAGTAGGATAAGAAAATATTTAAATTTAAGCGAAGAAAATTTCTTTCTTTATGCGATGTTAAAATTAAGTTTTTTTATTAAAAAATATATGTTTTTTTAAAAACCTTTTTTTTTTTTACTTTTTTATGAAAATATGATACATTTTCAGCAAAAACGATCAGCATTTAAGTGCTACATCTAATCTTCAAACATTGATACATTCACATTCGAACAAGCTTTTTGCAACCTATGCATGCAAAGGTCCGCTCATGCACTTTTCTGGAAGAACAATTTTATAGAAATCAAATCAGAGAGGATTGTTTTATTTTTGAAGACACGTAAGAACGCGGACATTAATTTGAGGTGCTCGTCAAATAAATCTCCGAAGTAGTTATTTATTTTTTTTTAAGAGATAAAGAAAAATATGTAAAGGCTTCTCCTCTGGTTTTTATTTTTTAACTATTATTAAGATCAAAATGAATCTTGAAACGTTTAATTTTTACTTTTCAAATTGAACTTTTCTTAGTTGTCAACTCATTTTCGCAAGAAGCAAAATTTCTGTAGTGAATTACAAAAAAAAATTAACGAAGCAGTAGTCGGTCTCCCTCATTTTACGCATACCACGTATATATGACTGGATTGAGTTTTGATCCAGGTTTTCGCTGTAGCCGGGTTGAGGGATCGAGTTAGAATCGAATAGAAAAAGGATTGAGTTTGACACTTCGTCTCATGTGCGCGGAGTTGTGTATACCAAACACTTCTATCTCTACACTACTTCTCTTACTCTTTTTTCTCTATCTGTCAAACTCAAGCTTTCGATCCGCGTTAACATGCAAAAACTCAACTCGATTCCAGAAAATTTTGTGATCGGATCGACTCAATCCAATCTGAGTTTAAATGGCACTCAACCCGAATCGAATCCGGATTCAGTCCGCCATATAAACGTGATAACAAACACCGACCGATTCTTTCAGTTGTAGTTTATTTATTTTCATGTTAACAAGCGTTTGTATATGAGTACACGAACATACCTAATGTTTGATATTTTTTTTGTAATTATAAACATACAGAGAGGTTTCAATTCTTCTGGTCGTGTGATACCCTACCCCAACCCATTAGAAATCCAATGGGCCAGCGCGCACTGGATCCTTTCCCCCGGTGTAAAACTTACTTTGTAGATGAGGGAGCAGAAGTGTATAGTAAGAAACGGGGTAAAATATTCATTCAGCGTTCAAGTAGTTTAACACAGGTGTAAAAACCAATACATACACAAGTAGCCAAAGAACTACCTCTTTCACTTCAAGTCGGCCTGCAACGATTTTATCTCAAACAAATGTTGACGATAGCTGCAAATCACATGGCCAACATATTCTACATGTTAGTGGAAGTTCATCAAGACTACAGGAAGCGACGGTGAACATGGGTCAGGGGAATGCTCGAAATGATGTACCAGTTACGCCACCCCTGCTGCCCGATACTAAAGAATTGGATTGGACAACTCTGGTGGATACTGCTACAAAAGCAATAATTTCTCAGTTTAGAGATAATAAGAGTTGTAAGCAGTTATCAATATGTAACAATATAGATGATATTAAAAATGATACTGGATCAAATCTACAGGAAACATCGGATTCATTGCCACTGCAATATAATTGCGCATCTGAACTTAAAAGTCAACTAAGTGATCTTGAGTACAGAATTTTAAGAGAGACCTGTTGTCATAAAATTTTGGAAAACACCATTCTGCAGCTTTCAGAGGAAAATTGTCGTCTTCAAGATGAGAGTAAAGCTGATTTACAACAGTTACAAAGTTTTGCTGACTGGTTCTACCAAACAACTGACCGAGAGAGTTAGTTTATGGGTAACTACATTAAATAATTGTGTATCCGCCCTAACAAAATGGAACACAACTTGTATTCTGTCCACATCTTAAGTTTTAGAAATAGTTTCATAAGCTAAGCAGTAGGGTTATTAAAGTAAAAGACATATAAACAAAACAATTATATATTTATTTATTTATTTTATTTTATAAATTACAGTTTATATAAATAACAAAAGATATACTCGTATATGTATTAGATGTAAAGCATTACCTACCGACTATCGACTGAAATGAAATATAAAAAGGGTTATAGCTGAAACACATTAGCACAGCAACTGCATCGTTAGGCCTAAGTTCTAAATTCGCTGTGCTGTTCAAGTGCATCCAACTTTACGGGGACAATTTTTCAATCTTAGTAACCTGCAAATACAAAATCTCTGCATGAAATACGGGGCAATGCTGTTGCTATGTCAATGTGTTTCACATCCCAGCAGCTGTCGTTTGCTGTTGACTGTCGAAGTTGCTGTGCTAATGTGTGTCAGCTATTAGAAACGAATGAGCGACTAGGTCTGCTCATATTAGCCCATAACCCAGTTCACAATGAGCCAGCGCACACTGGATCAATTCGCACGGGGTAAAACTCAGTTTATGGAAAAGGGAGGACAAGTGTACAATATGAAACAGGGTAAAATGTTCATCTAGCGTTGAAGCGGTTTAACATCGGGGTAAACCAATACGAACACAAGTTTTCAATTTCGAAATACAACAGAAATACCACTACAATGAAAATCGGTTCATGTACACACAATTTTTCCCCGAGCTATTCATCCAGTGTCGATGAAGTAAAAGTTACACCGAGTTTACCCCGGGGGAAAATTGAACCAGTGCGTGTGCGCTGGCCCAATGTTTATTTATTTTACCGAGCTGCATCGTAGGAATAAACGATCATTTTACTAGAGTAATTGAATCACTTCTTAAGTGGTACATTCGTACAATAGATTTGGAATTATATCTTCTTTTTTTTAAAGTAGGATAAGAAAATATTTAAATTTAAGCGAAGAAAATTTCTTTCTTTATGCGATGTTAAAATTAAGTTTTTTTATTAAAAAATATATGTTTTTTTAAAAACCTTTTTTTTTTTTACTTTTTTATGAAAATATGATACATTTTCAGCAAAAACGATCAGCATTTAAGTGCTACATCTAATCTTCAAACATTGATACATTCACATTCGAACAAGCTTTTTGCAACCTATGCATGCAAAGGTCCGCTCATGCACTTTTCTGGAAGAACAATTTTATAGAAATCAAATCAGAGAGGATTGTTTTATTTTTGAAGACACGTAAGAACGCGGACATTAATTTGAGGTGCTCGTCAAATAAATCTCCGAAGTAGTTATTTATTTTTTTTTAAGAGATAAAGAAAAATATGTAAAGGCTTCTCCTCTGGTTTTTATTTTTTAACTATTATTAAGATCAAAATGAATCTTGAAACGTTTAATTTTTACTTTTCAAATTGAACTTTTCTTAGTTGTCAACTCATTTTCGCAAGAAGCAAAATTTCTGTAGTGAATTACAAAAAAAAATTAACGAAGCAGTAGTCGGTCTCCCTCATTTTACGCATACCACGTATATATGACTGGATTGAGTTTTGATCCAGGTTTTCGCTGTAGCCGGGTTGAGGGATCGAGTTAGAATCGAATAGAAAAAGGATTGAGTTTGACACTTCGTCTCATGTGCGCGGAGTTGTGTATACCAAACACTTCTATCTCTACACTACTTCTCTTACTCTTTTTTCTCTATCTGTCAAACTCAAGCTTTCGATCCGCGTTAACATGCAAAAACTCAACTCGATTCCAGAAAATTTTGTGATCGGATCGACTCAATCCAATCTGAGTTTAAATGGCACTCAACCCGAATCGAATCCGGATTCAGTCCGCCATATAAACGTGATAACAAACACCGACCGATTCTTTCAGTTGTAGTTTATTTATTTTCATGTTAACAAGCGTTTGTATATGAGTACACGAACATACCTAATGTTTGATATTTTTTTTGTAATTATAAACATACAGAGAGGTTTCAATTCTTCTGGTCGTGTGATACCCTACCCCAACCCATTAGAAATCCAATGGGCCAGCGCGCACTGGATCCTTTCCCCCGGTGTAAAACTTACTTTGTAGATGAGGGAGCAGAAGTGTATAGTAAGAAACGGGGTAAAATATTCATTCAGCGTTCAAGTAGTTTAACACAGGTGTAAAAACCAATACATACACAAGTAGTCAAAGAACTACCTCTAAAGTGAAAATCGGTTCATGTACACACAATTTTCCCCTGAATTATTCATCTAGTGTGCGATTGAAGTAAAAGATACTCCGAGCTTACCCCAGAGGAGAGAAATAGAAGCGCGCGGGTCTTTTCTGTATTGTTGTATTGTATTTGTAGAGGGCTGTTCATCGTTGAACAGTACCACCTAGACTCTCAGGGAGCATTGTACTTTGGCCGAAGGGTGCCCAATGCGGAGCAGTAGTAATACTCCTTATGTGGTGTGTGTTGTCCGGACTCCAAACCTGCCAGTCCGTTTTGCAAAACGCAACATATCAGCAAGATTGAGCGTAGAAAGATCCTCATACTTGAGTTTAAAATTGCGGATGGTAAAGTCCTTGATTTGTACAAAAGCACGGCAGTCGAAGAGAGGATGGCGGTTTCGTCCTCTTCCAGGTACATTTCACAAAGGCCCGAATTATTAAGTCCTATAGTTTTCGGGTGTTCGTTAACGGAAATAAAACTCTTGAGGAGCCTTGAAATAGTTCTTAAGTCACTTTAAACAGAAAGCTGTTTCTGCACGCACTGTGCGTTTATCCCCATCTTCGTCTGCCAGCATGTACCAAGACGTCGCCAGTAGTCGAGGTTATGTTTTAGTAGTAGCTCAACCATTGTTTGTTTAAAGAATGTCAAGCTTAAACCTATTGATGGCGGAGGACCCATGAAGGGGCTCATTGACCCTTCCCTGGCAAGAGCATCTGCTCTTTTGCTATCCGGTAGCCTAGAATGTCCCGGAACTCAGAACATGGTCACTGAGTTACATTGTCCGAGACTCAGCTTAATAATTGCCTCCTTCACGATTTTGGTTTCAATAACGTAAGGCAGAACAAGCCTTAATGTAAGTAGTCCTACCCCTTATATTCTTTTTTAGAGCTATGTGAGCTGCGATCATAGACCTTGGGCTGAATAACTGTAGTATAATAGCCTTCCTTAACTCGATTCTTCCAAATAGATGCCTGCTCCCGAGAGCCAATCAATCGGCCCTTGTTGAGCCTTTTACAGCCTGCAACGTTTTCGTGCTACCAAGAGTAGCAGTAGTGATTCTGTACTTAAACATATCAACAATCCACTCAACTAGTGTGGGATCGGCTCCCTTGGAATTTAGGGCAGCTTCTATCCTGTTAAAGGTAGGGTTGTCAAAGGCACCCTTAATATCGAAGAAGACAGCGAGAGCGAACTTCGATCGAAAGCTCGCTTCACCCTGTCTGCAAGCTAAATCAGAGCTGTGTCCATTATCAAAACATCTGCAGCCATAAGCGCCATCAGAATCAGCCAGTCAGGAACATGGAGGTCGAATGCAATAGGGCATACGACCATCCTTCAGAAGTATATTGGCCATGTACCCATTACGGACTACATCACGCCATACTTGTCAAAATGGTGAGTCGTAGGGCAAGTACACTGAGGCAAATAGTACCTCAACCACCCTCTTATGAAGCGCACTTTTTAGTTCTGGATACACTGTTTTTCTCCTAAATCTTTACGCTCCGTAGATCCTGGAAAAGACCTTTTTATAGCAGCATTTACAGACACGAGCTAAACAGGGCCATGTCTCCTTTCGACAGCCTTGACAAACTCGTCTGTCTGTATAGGATGGTGATGGAAAACACTGTTCTATCAAGGTCAAGGTACCTTGCGGAGACATTTGGATTCCAAAAAAGAACTAAGGAGAACTAAGAACTTCTTCAACATCATCCTTGGAAGGATTGTTCAAAACGCTCAAGCCAACACTGAAGCACAATCTTTTAGAAGTCTGTGCAATTACTTGCATGCGATGACGATATTGACAGAACTCAGTAGGATGTCACCGGTGCGTTTGCAAGTACAGAGTCAGAAGCGGCCAAAACGAAAACAAAAGCTCTATACAAGAAGGAGCACGTGATACCAACGAATCCGGCAGAATGTCACAGTGGCCACTATAACTTCGAGACAGTAAGGGACTTTGTCTACCTTGGCCGCTATTACATCTGAAAATAACATCAGCACAGAAATCAAACGAAAATAAATTCTTGTCAATAATTGTTTCTTCGAGTTAAGACGGAAATTCTGTAGTAAGGACCTACTATCTCGAACAACTAAGCAGACTCTATATAATACCTTTATTATCCGCCTTGGTCTTTATTGCACAGAAAAATTGACTTTTTCGAAGATATCCTTGATCGTATTGATTAAATTTTTCTTCGAAAAATACTCGATCCCGTTTACGTTAACGGAATTTGGAGGAAAAGATTCAATGATGAACGTTCGAGATGGCTGGGACATGTAAAGCGAATGGATACTCGTGGAATATGTATGTGGAATGTGTATACTATATGCATGTTCGAAATTGGATAAGTAATTTACGGAATGAACTCATGTATTTTTTTAGCTGGCGTATCCTTGCATGTTGTCAGGTGTCAAACCGCACGCCGTCTGGAGGTTCCAATTTGATTTTTCATTATTTCGCAGTTTTTTTTTTTTTTTGAAAACTGTCATTTTATCAGGTGAAAGCAAATACAACATACATGGAACAGACGGGGAGACTAGTTTACAGTAGATCAAACGTAGCGCTTGATCCCAAGAATCCGCGAACTGTGAATTTGGCGGTGGATCTCAAATAGTCTGGAGATCTATGGCGGTTGAAAATTTAGTATTATTGACTATATTATGGACAGATGCAGATACCTTAACATTTTGAAACACAATTTATATGAGAACTCAAGAAAAGTTGTGCTTGTGCGGATCATTTTTCATTCACCAAGATAATGGCCCTAGGCATACTTCTTCGTCGTTAAAGAATGGCTGTTGTACAACGTTCGAAACTAACTTAGAAAGCCACTTCAATCACGCGATATCAATGTACATAATTGATCATCTGAGGAAGTGGTTAGTGCGGAAGGTTTGACGTTCGATTTCAAGAAGATATCAAAAGTTTTTTCACGGTCCCACCTCTCGCGAATGTCTAACAAACATCCAAAAGTAATAACTGCCATGAAAAGTTTCCTCATGACGCCTTTTGAATGTGCTATTCAAAGTAGAACCTTTCATTTGTGTGAAAAATATAACATGCACAACACCAATATTTGGGAGAAGCTATCCCCTAAGCCTTTTATGAGCTGCCTTCGTCAATTTTTTTTTGAATATAAACAAAAACTTATCTGAAAGTTAAAAGGTGTTCTTGATGCAACTACTTATGTAACTTTTCTACTTAATTATGAACGGATAAATTCAGTGAACTCTGACATCCTCCCTTGGAGGTCTTAAGGGCGATAAAGGGAAACAGAACATGAGTAAGCAAATAGCTTATGTAGGCTAACTTCCGTCGGGTTGAGTGCCCACCATATGACAGTGGAAATAAAAATTTCCCCATCGCGATGCCTCATAAAAAGGCACAAAAATCTAAGACATGCTTCCGAAAAAAATTATTTTGTGAATTTAGCATGATACATGGAACCTTCTTTATTTTAACCATTGAAAAGTATCTGCTAAAGCATTTTATTTGGAAGCATTGATTTTAAAAGCCAACCATTCTTTCGCGAATTCGTGCAGGCTATCCTCTGCAAAATGACAATATACGAGTAATTTACCGAATAAATAACTAAAAGAAATAACAACTAACTATGAGGTTTATATGATTGTCTTCAGCTTTATGTTGTTTCTTCCAATGGGGAAAAATAAAATGCCTGGGCTGAAATCCTTTCAATATTCTTTAAAACAAGTTGTTACTATAAATTTTTACGATAATAGTTATTTTTCAAAGAAAGAAGTAAATAAACAGCTGAATTTATGTGCACATCTCAAAGACGTGTGCTAAAACGGGTAATCAATTTACTTATTACTTTAACAGCTGCAAGGACTTTATTTAATATTTTGAATGAGAAATGATATCTTAAGGGTTGTTTCTCACAAGAAGTTAGGGGTTTTGTGCACTTGAGTAGAACATGAACATCGGTTTTATCTAATGAATGGAGTGAGTTTTCCTATGATTATAAGAGGCGTATTGCTCTTCTTTGCACCCCAAAAATGGTTACGGACTGGTTGTCCTTACTGTGGAGGTATGGATTTATGAGTTTTCCATAGAAAGTAATCGCGTATTTAATGATTAGTATTCTAATTATTCTTTCGTCCAAATGTTAAATAAGTCGTTTTGAACTATAGACTGAACTAATAGAAAAGTTTTGTTATTTGAGGCCCAAGTACAATTCGGACCATAGCGCCACCTGATTAATTTACAACACAAGCGCTCCGACTAGAGTTTTTAATAGTACCAAAAACTAGATCTAAGCCTGGAGACGAGCCACCTTCTAAAAGGATTTCTGGACATTATCGTGGTAACAAAAAGTAAGCTGTAATGAATAAATAAAAAAATTTATGCATACAAATATATTCGTCTGAAGATTTATTATATTATTTTCCAAATTGTTGAATGGTTGTGACTGGTCTAGATGCAGTTGTTGGTAAAACTTTTATATGGTCCCATGGATCCATCAAACTTATTTTTATTAAAGAACCATAAAACTAGCTACCTAGCTGTTCTCTTGAAGTTATATTTCTCAATTGATTATTTTGTTATAGAGTAACATAAAATAAGTTTCTGCACTTTTGCGCTTACGAAAGCGAACCGTGAATGAAATACATATTGTTGAGAAAAGGGTTGAATAATGGAAACGACCGACCTCCGGAAGATGAAAAGTGCAACTAACTTTATTAAGTAAATTCAAGCTTAAGACTAAGTGTACAATTTCCAATGGGAGCGTTGCCAAATTCAATAATTCAAATTTTCTAATTCCTATTTATTTTCAACACATATAAAGTTACGGTTCTAAGAAAGAGCCAAGAGAGAAATGAAATGAACAGCAGTGAACTTAAAATGCATCTTGCTTTCGCCTGTTGATATGTTAAATTCGTAGATATAGGTTAGGTTAGGTAAGGTTGAAGTGGCTGCCAGCTAGAATTCGCCAACACACTAAGACTAATGAAAGGTCCTTTGTGATACCACGTGGATCATGGGAGAAAGTTTCTCTCTACCTACTCGTTAAACCATTTTGAGCTTCTAACGAAGCGTAGGAGGATCTTAACGTCAGTATTCATCAGGTCGCCTGTATCGTTATATTAGAGGGCTCCTAGGTGAAGCTTCCTTCTACGGGTCTCCGGACTCCATTCTGCCCGACCCCGAACACGATGCTATCAGTTATCAAGACCAATCGATGTAACGTTAATTTGGTCTTTAAAGCGGATATATGTACATATGTATCTTGACCATAACAACTGGATGTGGACTACATTCACATTTTCGTACAGCTCGTAGAGTTCGCGACTGTATTTTCTCCTTCGTTCGCCCTCGTAGTACACAGGATGTTGAAGAAAGATCTTCACTACGTGTTTAACTTCACAAAAATAACATTCCAAAGTCGGTTTTGTCAAATATCCTGCAATTGCAAAAATTTGTTACGATGCACACATGCATTTGTGCATATTGTGGAGAGTTTTAAGTAAAAAATGTCTTCGCTCATTCGTTTGGAGTTAAAACCTTGTAAATATTGGCTAATCTTCAAACCCACATATTATTAAGAAACCTGGCTTACTGGGAAGACTACAAGATCTACACAGGGTACACAGGGTACTCTAAAAATATTTATTTTGATCCCCTATATACCGTACATGGTCCAATGTCTACCCTCTTGCAACCTTTCGTGTTGTGCATTTATATTTTTCCCAAACAAATGGAAGGGACCTTTAGTTTTAAAGCCATGTCCGAAATGCAAATTGAGAAGCTTTCTCATGACAGTTATTATTTTTGGTGTATTTCTGCAATCCGAACTTCGAACATCCCGCTCAGTAACGCACTTACCACTAATTAACTTATTCCGTATATACAATATTTTAATTCTAATATTCCTTTCCGCACCTATGTATATCTAGGTTAAGGAGCTGGAAATTTTGGGTATCGACTACGACTACGAAATTTTGGGTATCGACTACTCTGTTTGTACATTAACGCTGGAAAAAACGCGATGCAATGTGCAGTTCGGAAATAGTACTTGTGAACAGTGTTCCCAGATTTTCACGAACGACACCTTATTTAGGAAACCGCTGCTACTTTGGTTTGACGAAACAACTGGGTTCAAAACGCGTGCCTCCGAATACGAAATGCATGCTCTAAAATAACATCGATCCTGCCAGTCTGCGCAATGGTCCCGAGAGCTGAACAATAAGCAGGAAAACGGGGCAAATTTTGAATACTTTCGAGAGAAAAATTCGGAGGGCAAATGGAGAAGAAGACACGACCGCGAACTGTATGAGCTGTACCAAGATGTGGATGTAGTCCCAAAAAGCTAAAACACGTAGACAACACTGGCTCGGCCATATCGACCGAATGGACAATAATCCGGCTAAGATAATCTTCGAATCCTAGCCCCAGGTTCGTGATCACAAGGAAGATCGAATCTCGGTTTTAAGGACTAAGATATTGCGGATACCAATGCGCTTGGTCTGGAATACTGAAAATAGCGTGCCCTGGATCGAAGAGTTGTTAGATAGTGGCAGGGGAAATGCTCCAGATCCTCATAATCCTCTTCAGATTGAGCGCAGAACATTGTATCCTGTACTATACGGCCCTTACAGCCACATTAACTTCGCAAAAAAGTTGCGAAATAAGCACATTTTTTGATCTTTCCCCAGTGGGACAATGAACATCTGAAGCATGTAGTTGGAACGAGACTTCAACCAATTTATCGATCGAAGTAAGAGAGGCAGTTGGCTAAGGATCGGTGTTTGTTGATTATTGTCCTATTTCATGCCGGAGTAGAGCGCCATATAAAGGAATAGTAAGGTAAATAATTGAAAAACAATTATTTCTCCATCATGCTATGCCACTTTATTTTGACACTGTTAGATCCAGTTCTACGAATATAGCCAAGACTAATGATAAGAACTTAGCTTAAGTTTAAGGCGTTGAATTGTTGTACGAAAAAAGTTGGAAAATATCATGATTTGGCGCTTTTACAATTCAATTTGCTGATTCTCTAATTTGTTGTTAACGAAACAGATTTTGCTTTTTAACGAAACACTTGTCAAAACATATGTATACATTTGATGAACCTCTTTAGCTCAGGTGCAGCTAATTAAGTAGTTAAGCTCGCTAGGTCTGATTATTTTTTAATTATATGATAAATTGCTTCGCATAGAAGCTTTAGTATAATGATTGTTCAGTTCTCATAGAACTTTTAGTTTCATTTATTTAAGTTTTCATGGGAGTTTTCGTGACACCCGGTAGAATATGAAATTATATTTTACGAGTAAACAAGTGCGCATTCAACGCTACTACATTCAAAGTACTACAAGGTATATAAGTAAATAATTTTTTTTCCTTTACAACTAGATCTAAATGGCACCATTTATTAACTTAAAAGTAATATACGAGTACAGTTTCAAAACCATTTATGACTTTTGCATTCAGAAAGCACATATCTAATGTGAGAAATACAATACATATAAAAATACATAAAATCTATAGATTGGATGTAAATACTCTTAATCTATAGTAATGGGAAGGGTACAATAATCATTCCATGATTTTATCCGATATTCTACTCTTTCCATGAGGGTTGTTAAGTTAGCGTATAAGAATTTAATTGGCCCTTAACTGCCGAAGGCGTGGTTACCGCAATGCGCAATAAGAGCAATTCGGATTAACGCGTTGGGGTGGTCTCGCTTTCATTGCTTTAAATGTTTTTCAATGCTGTACACAACAGGTGCAGCAATCTTACTCATAATATTGCGTTCGGGCGGCCGGTTCTTAAGTAATTCACCTCACAAATGCGGTTAAATTAAACGAATATAAATTGAATAGATTGTTTATATTGAAAAATAGTTCATGGAGGATACTCATCTAAACAAATTACAACAAGTAATACGAGTAACTTGAATTTTACAATTTTAAATGTGTGTACTTAGGTGCAATTATATCTGAAATTATGTGGATATCCAGGCAGCTAACGCATTTAATTGGATTTAAGTGATTTGTATAGCGGTAAGCCATGAATGCGAATAAGTTGATGAATTTATTTTGAAATTAATATACTGTGACTGTGAAACGAAAGAAAGAACACATTTTTTTATTTATCTGTTTAGTACAGAGATTTATTATTAAAGGTTAATGTTATTCGAGGTAAAAAAATTGCCTTTATTCAGTAACAATGTACATATGTACATTTTAATATTTTGGGATATGAACTGGGTATATACTCGTATGTGTGTATACACGATATTTGAAGTAAATCTTTTTAGTCGGATGTAAAAACATACAAACAGACAAAATTGAGAGCACCCAGTCAGATACATTTTTTGTTTATTTTACTAAATCATTTCTTTTTTATCGCTACAGTTAGTGGTGAACCTGGGTCTTATTCAACAAGTTTCTCTAATTAGCCCGGTCTTTAGCTAACTGCCTCCAGTTGCGTACTTAAAGTTGCTTTAGATCCTTTTCTATTTGTATGCTCTAACAAAGTCTAGACTTCCTCTACTGCGTTGTCCCTCCGAGTTGGATTCGAAGACGCTCGCTCTACATGTCCTAGCCATCATAAACGTCCAATGCACGTTTTTTTGCTTAGGTCGACGTCGCTGATCAACTCGTATAATTCGTCGTTGAATCTTCCTCTTCAGTCCGTCAACGCAAACGGGAAAAAATATTTTAGGGAATGACCATGGATATCTTTATTCACCTTCAGTGAATTCCATGTTTCCGTGCCGTATAGAAGAACTGCTGTGATAAGGATCTTATGTAGAGTCTTCTTAGTTGTTCGGGAGCTTTACCCTTTAATTGCCCTCTTAGTACGAAGAAATAGTGATTGACAAGTGTTATTTTTCATTTGTTTTGTGCGCTGATCTTATTGTCAGATGTTATAGCGGAGCCAAGGTATTCCCTTACTACCTCGAAGTTAAATTTGTCCACTGATACGTACGTTCTATCTCATTCTTCGATGTTGCTTGCTGTCTTGTAGACAGTATATATTTTGTTTGCTTGCCCGTTTGAAATATTGTTTAGGCCTGTGAGTTTTGAGCAATCTTTCCATGGATGATATTGTTGTAATACAATGATGTTGAAGAAGTCGCACGACAGAGCGTCATCTTGCCTGAATCCTCTTTTGACATCAAATGGATTGGTAAGGTCTTTACCGAACTTGATGGATCATCAGTTCTCCAGGATCAGCGGATCAGGTTGTTGACGAAAAGTTTCAGGGCTTCACACAGTATGACAGATAAGATCTAGTACGTAAAGTTGATGAAACTTGTCAGTCCGTTGGTACAGTTCCTTTATTTTCACTATCATTTATTTTCGAATAATTACAGAAATAAAACAACAGTTAAAGATAAAAACATATTGAATGACATGCTTCGATACCATTTTGTTTACAAAATACAAATATTTGGTTCAGTGGACCGTTTGGGCTCCAGGGCCTAACTTTTCGTGACCATTTACATTTTGCTTACACAATTGGAAGGGATCTACAGTTGAAAGTCATATTAAGAAGCTTTCGCATGACAGTTTTTACTTTCGGACATTTGTCAGACATTCGTGACAGGTAAGACCGTGAAACAAATTTTTGGTGTTTTCTGAAACTCGAACTTCGAACCACCGGCTAAGTGGTCTAACTGCCAAATGTATAAAAAAAATTTAGTGGTCAGTGTGCGAAGTTCCTTCCGGATTTTAGGGGATAGCTATTTAAAATTTAATTTTGAAGAAATGCATGAACACAAATTCAGTTCTATTTGCTCCGACAAATTTATTATTTCATCAGAATTGGATGAATTGCTTTGAGGTTTGAGGCTCATGGCGTTCTATAAGCGAGCCCTTGGCTGATTTTGTTTTCAGGAAATTTTTCTCAAATTTTCATATTGAACAGCAACAATTTTTTAATGATCAATTAAAAAGGCTGCATCTTCAAAAGTGAATCAACATTTAACTTTAACTGAATTAAAAATTTCCATGATTTTTACGACCACCAAATTATATTGTGTTGAATACTTCGCTTTTGAAATTATACAAAGTATGACACCATCAAATAAGAACTTAAGATAAATGCAGGATCTTACTACACAGACTTTTGTGGTATGGGCTCATACATACATTTTCAACCTGTCAAGATATGGAATTTTGAAATGCATGTCTGTGCACGAAACACACTCGAAAATGCATATACTGCACAAAATCGATGTTTAAGATATATTTCTTTAATATTTGTATGTATTTTGGCAAAAAATGTTCAGCATATGAATGGGATTTTTTCCATTTTTTTCAAAGGTCCAAATTGTTCTGGAAAAAAATTCACTTTAGCAAAAATAGTACAAAACACAATTTTAAATTCTTTCAAATGTTTATATGTATGTATGTTATATTTAGATATAAAAATTCAAAGGGTCCTATATGGAGGACATTCGTTGCACTCATGCTCAGATACAATTTTTACGTGTTTCAGAATTTTTCATAAATATAATTGAAGACACCCTTTATAAAGAAGAAAAATGCACAAAGAATGGAAATTCTTAAGTGGATTGTTCGCTTGTAAATACAGTAACTAGGTACCTACATATAATCAAATATTTTGTATATGCAAGAATACTCGTATGTAGCAGTAGCTGTTGAAATGTATTTCGTACTATAGATCTATAAAATTTAATTTTAATCTATTAAATTGGAAAGGGTACATTATACATGCTATTATTCTATCCAATGTTCTATCCTTACAATGTGCACATAAGAATACAATTGGCTTGTCGTTGTCGAAGGCGTGGCTACCAAAGATGCGCAATTTCACAAAAGAGATTTGCCCCATTTATGATTGAATCAGTCGGTGAAAACGCGATTCCAGAATGTGTAATGGAAAAAATAAAAGGAATTAATCAATGATAAATTTAATAATAAGTTCATAATATATTTGTTTCTATGGCAGAATCTACTTTAAACTTTTGTGATAATGTAATTTCTGAAATTACATACTCGAACAAAACATACCCTTTTAAATTAAAACAAGTTGATCGTGAGTATTTTTTTTTTTTTTGGGTCTTACTAAACAAAGTATCTAAACTTAATCGTTTTCGTAAAGTGAAAATAATTTAATACGTTGATAGTGTTTACATCAATTATTCACACCTCCGAAGTGCCTAATATACATATAAAGTGTTCTCGGTTGTGACTTCAACATAAAAAATTTTTATTTGTGAAAAATGGATTCAAAATCCTATTCCAAAAACGCTTGTAATACTGCAGAGATATAATAATATACAAAGAACGATATGAGTTCATTAACTTTTGTCAAGATAGGAAAAACTTGACTATTCAAACGCAATTAGTCCATCAGGAAGCAAAACTTTTTTCTCCATTTTACTGGAATTTTAGAGAGACGAGTATGTGCTCCGGTGATAAAGAGCGATATAAGCATTCATCACATCAGCACCAAAAATCTTTCATCTTATACCAGAGAAAGCAAAATAATCGCAATGGAAGTCTTCTGTAGTATTGTCGCAAATTATAGAGTTTCTTAAAACTAGCAGTTTCTTTAGAAGCAGAACAAGAATGCTGCCGATTTCTTACAGACCTTGGTCAGCGTACATTTCAGAAAGTCATGCCACATGCAATATTTTTATAAGAAATAGCATAAACAGATGTGTAGATGTTTACAAGAAATCCAATCTTCGATGGAAGCTCTGACCGAGGACGCAAAAAGGCCCAACCCAGGTTTAGGTCCTGAAAGATTGTCCTCTAAGCTTTGCCTAGAAAACTTATCATATATTTCATTCCTTATGATTGTTGATCCGCATTTCAGCATTGCCACCGAATTTAGAGTTCTCGTAGTCTTGAACTATTTTCCAAGTAATCAAAGGATTGAGTAAATCGTTAAACACAGAAAGACTGGGACTGAAGACGCAGATATGTACTTTAACTCTTAACGTAAACGTCCGCTTCGTAGTCAGATATATATTTGCCCATAAAGAAATGCAGCCTAATGTTGCCAAAAAGACACCGGCAATATAAATTTCACTAGTTTTGGAGCGATCCGTGAAAATTCGACTACAATTCCAGTCCAGTCTCAAATTCTGACGAAAGCGAGTACAGAGCACAAGAAAAGTCGACCTTGCATTTGTGCAACAACCAAAAACTTGGTGTTCAGACGGCAGATTCATGAGAACGAGGTTCGTATGATAGGTGTCGCACGAAGCTATCAAAACTCCAGTGTGAGTTATGTATATAAAATGCCCTCCCTAATATTGCTGCCTACGATAAAAATATCCAGAGCAGGTTCAGAAGTCCACTAGACCTGCGTCCGCTATACTTACGAACCTGGCATTTATTCGTTCGAAGTGATTGCAAAATATTGCACAATTATACTCCAATTCTGTTGCACGTGTTTATTTGATTTCCAAAAGTTTGTATCAATTTTTTTTAATTCAAGGCTTTGTCTTTTGTGAGTTGCTCAATAAACGGTACTGTATACCGTCATTAGCCTCATGTAAATCTTACAGATACGAGTTAACGATCTCCCATTTATACGACTTATACATGCATATATCTATATTAAATAGACATAAAAAGCAGTTCAATTCATTAAATTTGAAATCAAAACGCATTTTTCTTTGCCTTCAGAAACCATTGCGCCATGTGACTAAAGCAGAAAAATACAGAGTGTGTCTCTGGTATAAAAGAATACATGTAAATACTTATTAATATATAAAAATATTTTCAGCGCATACATGTACATATCTGTTTAAATCATTCTGCCTAGTTGGGCCTTAATAAACTTTCTTCACGGAGAATAATTTGAGTCCTTTTCATTATGTTGTATTGTCATGTCCTCACAATTCTTTGTTAAATAAGAATTGGGAATTTGTACACAAGTCATGGCTTAATAACTTTTTATTTTATCCACTAAAACTTTGCTTATGAATATTTTTCTCGTATCTGAAAACATTTCCAAGCAAAACTTTTTAAAATTCACTGGTTAGGTCAGGTTGACTGTCCGCACGAGCGTGCAGACACACATAGACCAGTAAAGATCCTTTTTGATACCATTGATCAAACCATTTGGCAACTCAGGGACTAACAAAACCAAGCGGAGCGTTTGATAAATTAATAGGATAGTCACGCTTTCCGAAACCTTAAGTTGGCTGCTAATGTGATTTTTTTTATCGTGGCAGGTCAGTCATTCTAAACAATCAAAAGATCTATAAACCTGATTAAAACCAGAAGTACAAGCGGAAAAATTAGTAAGTCTCAAAGTTCCCCCGACATCCTTTCTTTTCACGAAAAGTCTGTCTCAGTTTTGACAGACCTGAGCCTCAAATATGCAAAAGTAAGTTCATATAGTGTGCTCACTAAGCCTGAATATAACTGTAGACACCACCAGTAATAATTACATACATCTGCAGAATTCTTCTGCTATTGTCGGGATTCAAAAAAGATTACCTTCAGAGAACCACTCTTCCCCGTCTTGTTTGCTATCACTTACTCCTCCAAGGAAAGTCAACAGACGATCAAATACTTACACTACGGCAGATCCTGGAAAAAATCCAGGAGCTTTTAATCGATATCCACCACCTTTTCAACGATTTTATGGACGCGTATGACGGCAATCTATAGAGACGAGCTATACAAAACAATTTCTAGTTCTGAAATCTCTACTTTACTTCTGCGTCGGTGCAGGATAACGATAGAGTGCTTTCCGGGACTTTGATGTCAAAAAAGGATTTAGACTAGACGATGCGTTGTCATGCGACTTCTTTAACATCTTTCTTGAAAGAATATTGTTTTGCCTTTTCCCACAAAATACGTATTTGCAGTAAGTCAGTTTTGCTTGTAAGCCGACGTTATATACTCTCAACATAAAAAAAAAATAACCAACACCAATGTCTTTGAGCTAGATAATTTTGTTTAGCCAGGCTTAGCTATTAATACATACACCATCAGCGCTTAGATCAAAGGAAGAATAACTCTTGCAAAAACCCTTTATAACACCTTAATCATCTCAGTCCTGCTTTATGGTGCAGAGGCATCGATTTTATCAAAAGTGGATGAGGTTGCTCTTAGCTGTTTCTAGAGGAAAATTCTTCGAGTAATTTTCGGCTCCGGTAGACGGTAAGTGGAGTGGGAGATAGAGTGACGAATTGTACGGGCTCCTCAGCCCGGTCATGTACAGTGTATGGATACCAATGCTCCGGTACGGAAAATCTTCGAATCCACCCCTGAGGCAGGGCGATAAAAGACGACCGCGACTCAGTTGGTGCACGCAAGTAGAAGGTGACCTCATCCAATAAAGCGTGCGAAACGGGAGACAGCTAAAAGCTGGATGGAGACGCTTGTTGGTTGTGGCCTAGGTCTAGGTACAATATAGAAAAATAAAACTTAATATCACATAACGAGCAACCGAGAACTTTAGAAACCCAATTCAACATTTTGCTGGAGAAAAAAGCCCTAATCTTATACCAATAGTACTCCTACGAAGCTCGGTCCTCTCACTTCAGGTGTTATTATAGTAAATTAATTCATCATCTTTATCAATAGATAAAATTAATACGATTCTCAAGCTAAGAGATGAGCTAGTAAATTTAAATTTCATACCACACCGTTCAGACCTACCAATCCTGTGCAGCATCTGTGACTTAAAAGTAAGAGAAAACGTGTTTCACTTTCTAGCAATCTGCCCAGCCCTAAAGAAATTTCGTATACAATTTTTCGGAGGGGTGGGACTCATTGTACGAATATGCACAATTTTTAAGTTTCACTTTTGGGGTTCAGAAAACAATTAACGAAGCCATCAAGATGAAAATAAGCTTCATCACTTAAGAAACGGTCATAGACAATTTCAATAAAAGAGTACGTACTTGCCAGCAAAGCCGTGGCGGCCATTTATTCGATGTACTATTCCATACATAACCCCAATCTGTATACTCTATGAATCAATAAAAAATGTAAGCTTTCTAATTAAAAATCTGTATTTTCTATCAAAATTACATTTTGCGTGAATTATGGGACACCCTTTATAACGTACTTTTGTGGGCACCGTAGTTCAAGTGGTTAGTGCCTTGGATCACTGAGCAGGAGGTTCGGCGTTGTGTTGCGCCAAGTATTTGTATTTTTCGAACGTATTCCTGAATAAAATCGTTATGACCAAATATCGTTTTCTAATGGACTAAAAAGTCACATTTCATGGAAATGAAATATGGAAGTGTTAATCAACAAATCTTTACATTCAAAAAGACAAAGGTCATATATAAACCAATGCGAATCTTTCTGTAAAAATGCGATTATTCTTTAAGTACAAGGGACGGCTCATTTCCTTTCTTTGGACAGGGAATTTGGGCCAAAAAATTATACTTATGCCCTAGTTTCTATTGAAAACTTAAAGTACATATAACTAAATATGGAAAAAAAAAATCCTCTGTCTTTTGCTTACAAGATGTTAGTTATCTTAACCGATCGTTATTCTGTAGGCTCCATTTATATTGAAAATAAAGAACGAAGATCACCCCATTTATTGAAAAGCTTTCATGCAATATCGCAGCCATGAAGCGGAGTTTCAGATCAAAATCTTATCCCTTGATTACAGTATAGACGGTTCAAAGATAGACGGTGAAGTCGGCGCAGGTGTGTTTTTTGAACCCGTAAACATCTTACACAGACTTCCGGATACTGTCAGTGTTTTTCAGGTGGAATTACTCACTATCCATGAAGCCTGTCGCCAGAACAAACTACACACAAACATCACACTAAGGCAAAAAATCGCAAAACTCATTGACAGTCAAGCTGCTATCAAGCCACTGCTTTGGTCACCATATCCTCCAATTTAGTCGTAGATTGCCTTTATGAGCTAGCGTCTTTAGATGGCCAATGCAAAATAACCCTGATCTGGGCACCATGAATATGAACTACCAAACTGTTCACTCGAGGAAACAGTTTACGTTCCGCTTAGAGCAACTAAAAATCTCCTCAGAATTTCTTACGAAAGCCAACCTTAGATGGACCAGTCTAACATACTGTGTCATACCTAGAAAATTGTGGCCAAACTACAACAAGGCTAAAACGACTTCCTAAACAGAAAAGATTGCCAGTATAACAGCAATCACCACAGGACACTGGCCTATAGGAGACCATACAGTCAAACTAGGAATCCCACATAACATGCAATGTCCATACTGTGAAAGAAACCCTTCGCACTTTATATGCATCTGTCCGTTACTAGCTTCCTAAATGAGTATTAGGAAAACACTTCTTCAACTCGCTTGAGGAAAACTTAGAGAAAATATAAGAGTTAATAATTTTTCCAAATTGCACAGGTTGGATTAAAAGACGCCTCAACAAGACACAGTAACATCTGGGTCACATGAGATTTTGTAACAAAATGGCACCTAGTGCTAATTGGATTCTATTCTAACGGAATCGACACACCCATCTACCTACCTCTAGACTCGATTCCCTATATAACCGGTCAACAGTTCAATTCCAATCCAATATACACCTCCCTTATATGGGTATGTATTCTACATATTTTAATTACTGTAACTGCTTTGTAAGCGCATATTTCTGGACATACCACCTGTAGATATTGGAACACTCAAAAATGTTATCCACGTATTTCGTAGGTTCATGATAAAATTTGTCTAAATGGGATATTATGTCCTAGCAAAGAACTGTGAAAAAGAGTCTGTTTTGATATTCTTTTCATCCGTGCATATGTTGACCTATCCGATTGTCTGCACCTCGCAGTACCCTTAATTGCAATGAAAATTTGTGTATATACCAATGGTATATGATTTTAGGAATGACAATCATGGAACATAAAAGATAAACAATAAATCTAAGTTTCTTCAACCACTACACCAAAATAAAGTGCACCACTGGGTCGGACGTATTTGCCTGCTCATTCGCAATTCTCTCAGAATGGAAATTATGCCAAAATTATGAAAATCCCACTTTAAAAAAAAACGCTAAAAAGTGAAAAACTTATTTAAAGAATTATTTAAAACTTAATTAGGCATGTTCTTGCATTGCTCAGACATTAATTTTAAAAAATCAGAAGAGTGATAATGATAATCAAGAAAGTCTTACTTACTTAGGTGGCGCTACAGTTCGGGGTGAACCTGGGCCTCAACCAACAAGCTTCTCCAGTTAGCCCGGTCCTTAGCTAACTTTAAGTTAAATGTGGAGACACAATCGTCTTCGCCCATTATAGGGGGATGTACATATGTATGTAAAAGCTGGCTCAATTTTGAGATGGAAGTTTGATTGAGGCTAATCTGCGAGCCTCACTATGTCTAGGATACAGGATTTACTAGAAACTAAAAAGAGAACTCAAACTGGTAGAACGTCTCTGCCCAGGAATTTGTATCTCGCCGCTATTGCAGCTTGCGATTCTATTCCTCCTGCTCATATCCCGGGTAAGTGCTAAACCTCATCACCTTTCTAGACAACTTGATGTGCTCGGTGGAAAGACGGACCATCAGCCTTAGTGGCCCTCTACCATTGCCATTCTGGACTCTATTTTCGCTATTTTCAATGCGGAAAGTAAGTCAAATGTCACTATCCGGTTGGATAGCATATGCTCAGAAATTTATTGCCATTCGTCTTGCTGTTCCTGATGAAGGCTTCCACTATTGTCCTAATTGTGACTATTGTTATTTATGTTCATAAATGATATTTGAAACTAAGGACATATACTCTCTACAGTCCTGTTTACTTCTGGCTTCTTAAAACTACTATTTGTCGCTTATACATATATAAATACTTATAAATCAACATACTTTTTAAGAAACGGATTTTGGGTGTTTATGCAAACGTATACATACATATATCCAACATAACACAAATGAATATTCTCCTAACGCATTAGTTCCATACACGAGTGCGTTCAAAGTAATTAAAATTTCAAAATTGTTATGCCGTGCATTCATCCCCTTTCAGCATTATAAATTCAATGTTTTTTTTTAGGTTTTAATTGAACAGAAAAAAACATTTTCGTTTATCCTAATCTACTTAGAAAAGAAATATTGAGCCACTTGTATGTACATATATGCATAAGTGTATGCATGTACTTATTTTTAGCAGCAAATTGTTTATTTATGCTTTGTATATTCAAGAATAAGAGAATGAACCCGGCCGTCTAAACTCTCATATTGAACACGGCTGTGAAAGTGGATGATGGGTAACTAGAAAGTACATATATATGCATATACTCATGTACATATACAAATTAACAGATATGTAAAAATCTATGCACAATGTAATGCATGTGCACGAATAGCGGATATCCGAGTTCAACAGGTTACCCCGATTCCTTACGTTATTTTGAGAACTAAGTGGTATTTTTGTTTTTTTTGAGTACATTTTGTGTAGTTAAAGGGTGTATGGACAACTTTTCAGTAGAAACTGTTACTGAAATTGAATCCGTTGCATTTTTCGTCCCAAAATGTACTTTAGGACTTTCTTTTGATGCAGCTCGTATAAATTTATCTCATTGTCCCACAAGCAATTTTATAATAACGATTCTGTCATCATTGTCCGGTAAGAGTATTCAATTCGATTCGATGCATTCACCTTTTTGAAAATATACAATATGTACATCCAATAAAAGTGCTTATCATAAAATGAAAAACGGCCAAATATGATTACTCTAAAGCTAGTTTTGAAACTGCATTTGAAAAGTGCATAAAATAAAAGGTCTTTCACATTCAGCGGAGTTCTATAAATCAATATTCCATTAATACTAAAAGCCAACAAGACTGCATATGTATATGCTAAATTCATTTGATGTTTGAAAGGTTGACTTTTTCATGAAAAAAAAAGAAAACAATCAGACCTTCCGCATAGTTTATGACTGACCACGTAATCTCTTCTCTAAGAAGTCTAACATCATCAATTTCCATATATCCCACCTAGGAAAAAAATATCTATCTTCTTCACCTAGGAGGCACAAAATTACAACTCAGAGACAGTATCAAGTACCTTGGGCTCATAATGAACAAAAAATTGGCATAGAGGAAGAAGCTTTGGCAAGTCATGGGGACTGAAGCCAAAGCAAGTTCCCGCGATTTTCAACCCCATATTGTTCTGTTGTCTGGTAATATGGTGACCAACTAAACTACTAACCAACTAGGATGAGGAGGCGGAATGTTTTTTCTGCAAACTACCAGCTAAGATATTGACAGCAACTATTAGATGAAGAATTTTTAGTTGTATTAAAAAACTATATTATTTTCAATAATATCCTGCTACAAAGTCCCTTATCCGGCTAACATGTTAAATAAAGCAGGTCACATGGTGTCTAAAGCCTTGTGAACAGAATTCGACCGGAAAAGAACTAGGGAAATTCTAAATCTAAACAGAATTCAGCTAAGAACAGCAGTAGGAATCTTGTCCGGACACTGCCTTCAGGGAAAGCACGCCAAGAGACTGGGCCTTACAGACACGGATGTATGCAGATACTGTAACAATATATGCATTGAAGAGGACATCGCACATATACTGTGTGTAGAAAATCTATGTAACTACTTTTTCAGTAACCTAAAATAGGTAGGTCTTATTAACCAAAACAGGTAACTTAGATTCTGTAGAGAAAACAAGTGTTTTAGGGAAAGTGTTTAGGTTTCCATTTGCTTTTATGGAGGTTCCCCAGGGATCGCGATGGGCCCATTTTGATGAAGATTTTCTCATAACCCTAAATAACCTAACCTATCCGGCTGACAGCAAATATCAATGCTGTATCTTGTGAATTTTGTAGAAAAATATTTTTTATTATACAATAAAATAACATTGCAACTGAACATATCTGAACATTTTTTTTCTTATTAAGTTGAACTTAATTTGAATAGAAGAAAGTTATAAAATTCACGACAGAGGTCAAAGTTATTGTTTTAATTGTACCTGCATGATATTTAATTTTACATATGTCTATGAATACGTGCATCATAATTCTTTTTTATTTCTTTTAGGGGAGATGTCAAATATTTGGAGTTCAAATAGGGTCCCTCAAACCTCAGACTCCTTTATAAATAATTTGCATCTACTCTCGCCTACTTCGATAATAATTAATAAGAGCAACCAAATTCAGAATCAGCCAACATATGGCATTAAGAATGGTAAGAATGTTTAACAGTAAGCAGCTTAAATTATTATTTTATTGATTGAAGCATACAATGTTTTTATAGTGCAAGGCTTATTTTAATGTATTCCATAATTATACATAATTTCAGTTCCGGCAGTTCAGACTGTAAAAAGACGAACTACAGCTAATAAAAAGGAGCGACGACGAACGCAATCTATCAACAATGCATTCTTTTGTTTACGAAATAAAATTCCAAATGTACCATACGATACGAAACTTTCTAAGGTATTTACTTTAATAGTTTAGTCATTATTTTTAGGACTCCAGTAAAATGTCGGCAAATCTGTTGTTGTTTAGCTAACTTTTCTTTTGAATCTACATATTTGATTTTGATAAAATTTCTTCTAAAAATACTTACGCATTTCTGTGATTTTTTAGTTATTTAGGATATTATTTGCATACCCTGCTTATACTAATACGAATAAGGAAAAGAATGTTTGAACAAATGTCTGAACAAAATACCCTAAAACCTCTGTACTCTGTGCCAAAAATCTGAAAATGTTGATTCTCTTTACAAAAAAAGGATCTTCACATCTAAATTCCCGATTTCATCAAAATCGAATGTGTACAACTGATCCATTTCAGATCTAATTTTATTAAAATTCGTTGTACAAATTATCGGTAAAGACGGTTTGAAAAAAATTGAAGCCCTCCCTCATACCAACACTTGCTATAAATCAAAGTACAATATTTGAATCTGAAATACTGTTGACTTCGAAAAACAACGGTTCAAGTACTTTTACTTTTGTTTATTATTTATTTACATACCTATTAATATTATTAATTAATTAATTTAATTAATAATATCTATTTTAATATTTTTCTTTCGTTTTGACAGATAAAGACGCTTAAACTTGCCATACTTTACATAAAATATCTCACTGAAGTGATTAAAGGTGATAAAGACTTATCTGGTGGGTTTCGATCAGAGTTAATGCCTTTGGGGAAATTAAATGGACCCAAAGTAAAAAAAAACATCAAGTCCGAGCTAAAAGTACGTATACACATTTACTTTAAGCGCATACCAATTCAATAGATGAATGTGGTTTTGTATTATTTGTTATAAACACAATTTTGGCCTCAAGTCAACAATTATATGTAAGTATAGAAAGTGATGGAAAAATCTAAGTAACAAGAGTTCATTTTTGTTTATGTACGTACGAGTATTTGGTGTTGCTCTTATCGCAAGAAAGTAACGGATGTGCTCAATTTTGCTGGAAAAAATAAAAGAAACAATTCAGTTACTCGTTTTTATCAACTCAAATACGAGTAATTATAAATTGTAAAGAAAGCAATTCAGTAATAGTTTTGTCGAGCGTTTTAGACTTCGTTAACATTCAACTTTGTTTTAATGGGTCTTGGGGATACATTTCATTGCTTCTAAAGGAAAAAGTACGTATAGAGAAAAACCTTTGGGAAGAACGATATAGCATGGATCAAATGCGAAGATTGAAGTTGTAGAGATATTGGTCTAAAGAGTCAATAAGTACAAAGCTAAACATTTGTTGACAGATAAGCCAATATTTGTGCACCGCTTAGTACACTATGCCACTATCGGCAGCTACAACTTCAAGGTAGTTAAGGAGTTCACCTACCACGGACTAAATACTAACTCTACGAACGGCACCTTACTGAAGATCTTAAGATAACCGCTGCTACTTCGATGTGACAACACTACAAGGTTCACAACTCCTCACACGAAACTGATCCTGTACAGAATATTAATCTTGCCAGTCCTACTGTAAATGTCGCCGAGTGCTGGGAGATAAGCAGGAAAGCGGAGCAGATCTTGTGCTCCTTCGGAAAAAAATACACCTTCGAATACGCGGTATTAACCGCAAACTCTATGAGTTGGATGTAGTCCGGAAGGCCAAAACTTGTCGAATAAATTGGCTCGACGAAATCAAGTGAATGGACGACAACAATCCAGCCAAGAGAGTCTTCTTATTTCAGCACTCACGTTCGAGATGACAAAGAAGACCGAACCTCCGTTATAAGGATTAAACAATTCCGGATTTCAGGGTGCTTGGTCTGATGAACTGGCAGCAGCAGTGTTTCAGACAGACACTCTTTAATAGTACATGTTACGTCTATAGTAGAAACCAAAGGCAGAAAACGAAAATCTTCTCTACAATTCGATAAGTTACTGCTACGGCATTCAAAACAGAAATATTTTGATTAAACGAAAACACTTAAAAGTCTCTTAGATCTGCTAGTTACTAGCCGCATAATAGGAAGAAGAATGTTCTAGCCAGCTATTGAGTTTCGGGACACATTCTAAAACCAGTGAAGTGTTAGTATCCAAATGCCTCATGCGCCTGATGCCTCATAATACAGGCCATTAAAATATTCTTCCCTGTCATCTGACCCTCTTTCAAGTTTTTGCCCATCTCGACATGATAAACTGATGTTTTTGTCCCGACTCCAATGAAAAGCCAGATCTAGCTCTTTTAAGAAAACCCTTGCTCCACATCTCCCATCTAACATATATGTACATATGTATATGTATGTATGTACGCGTGTACGCTCAATTCTCTAGAACAATAGCTTTTTTTTACTATTATCTTGGCAGGTAAAACGAAATATATTCTGAACAATCTTAGAGCTCATTATTTATTTTAAATTTATTCACTAACTTGTCCTGTTCTGCTCTTTTCTGTTCTAGTTTTTGGTCAACGAACGCAGCTAATAAGTTTCTGCCACTCCAGCGTGCTTTTAGTCACGTCACTTTCATGTTTTGCCATCGTTCTGGAAGATCATAAAAAAAATCACTTTGGTGGGCAATTGGCATAGATTAAAAGAGAACGCTATTCAAAAATTATAATAAGAATTGTTTAAGGTAGGGCCACTTCTGTTGATAAAATTCATTATCTTAGTATTTCAATAACAAACTTAATGAAACTGTTATTATTAATCCGCAACTACAGCCACTTACAATTTTTTTTTCTAAGATGTCACTTTTGTGGTTATACGCAACCATGTGCATGTAGTTTTCTATGGATCTGTGGACAAAACAAATGAAACCAAACTAAAATAGAATTTATTAACAGGAGCGACATTAATTTTATTAGCAGAAAAAAAAAACGGCCGATAACACATTCCCTATCACTGAGTTAGAAGGTGGGTCTACCGTTAGAAGAAATGCATTCAGCAATGGGTCATGTAACCAGATCAACACCAACACTGTCTTCAAATGCCTCGCAAAGGAACTTCACAGAATAGGTAGATTTTATTTTGTTCATCCCTCACAAGTACAAGGGATCTCAAGCAACTTGTCTTCACAGCTGCAATTCGTTGTGATATCCAAATCTATCACGAATACACTTACTTTTCTTACATTTCTTACTAACTAGAAGTCAGATTCGAATAGCCACATGATTTCTTACTGAACCCTATCGAGTGCAAAGACTATGGGAATAGCCCACAATAACAAATTTTGTGTCACTGTAATTGTTTAATCAGAGCATATCATCGTCAGTTGGGTCAATTCTACCTTGAAGCAGAGGATATACCCGCCATTTCGCCCAAAGGCATTCTTGGATTTACCTCGAGCGGGCTCTAATTGGAGGAAATCATAAAACACCCATCTCTAGACGCAGTGATAAGCTGACGCGTTCCCACCTCTAAATCTTAATCTTCTTTTCACTAGAATACATGTGTACACTACATACTGTGTCATTGGGAAGTTAATGCAAAATGAACCAAACGTTCATAGAGTTGGAAGAAGAAATTCAACATTCACATATACCCAGCATAGCTAGACCACTTAAACATTACAGAGAACTCCAATGTTAACGAGATCACGAGAAGTGACATAACATCAAAATTTAAATAAGCACAAGTTAGGTATACTCAAGCCAGAAACTCGAATTGCGTTAAACTTTTAAGAAATACTTTCAATATTCGCTGCTCATCGAACTTATGTACATCTGATAAAGCTAAGCAAGTGTCTGTCTTGTCTGCTGGCTTTTTGTAAATCTCCTGCCAAGAGCAAACATTTTCATTTCCCCACTGAAAATCAATCAGTTATTAACAAAGAGGATCTTCAGGTCCATAGATGACCTTGACTTAACGCTAGATTGAGAGGCTTAAGATCTAATGCGAAAAATATTTCACAAGCCTTCAATGCCCCAAATTTTATAAAAATAATAACACTGTCCAAAGTATGTATGTACTTGCAAATAACTTCGCAGGTCAATGATAGAAAATTTGTTGACTACATATATACATATATACGTATAAGCATAACAACATATGTAAATATAATTTTAATAAAATAATTTATGTTGTGACTTTTTCTTATTTTTATAGAATCTCTTGCACGAGAAACATCATTTTATAAAATGCAAAGGTCGCACGGGATGGCCGCAAGATGTGTGGCAATCGGTACTTAAGGTCAGTCGAGACTAGGCCAAGGACTCATATCATCAACAAGCTGTGTTTTAAGATATTTTGTTTTAATTTAAATTATAATAAATGCGCTTAATGAAAAGAAAAACAATTTAACCAATTTAATGTGTTTTCTGACATACTGCAGCTAAGGTTGTGGCAGTGAACTTTTTTCAGTTATGAATACTTTAAATGGACTTAGGCCAAATCGTCTCTTTTGTTAACGTTTGATTTGTCACGCAAAAATGTGTATTTAGTATTTGACATCTGTGCTCTTATAACATTTAACGTAATGGGATCAGATCTTTCGTGATCGAGCACTTAAATTTGTATACTCTTATTCCAAAGGTAACAGTAATGGTATGCACATTTTAAACATTATTGTTACTGGATATAAACATCGATTTGTATGGTATGTAGGGAAAGAGTATTTTATTTATTTTTTAAAGGTACATACATTTATACATAAATCTTTAGGGTATTTAGCAGTTGCAGCCCTCGAAAAGCGCCTAAAAGGAGCAGTGTTATTTGGGACAGAGTCGCAGACGAAAAATGATTTACTCCGTCTCTTTGTAATCTTTCTCTTTCAGATTTTACCATTTAGGGAGAATCCTAAGAGTCGTTTCCTTTCTGTCAAATTCGTCAGCCTTGAATGTATGTATCTAAGACAAGACAATCAGCAAAGGTGAATATTGAACTGCTCCGTCATCTCCGAGAAAGAACGGCCGTTTAAAACGACATTTGAAGTGAAAGAGAGCCAGTACGAAGACTTGATAGCAGCTTGGCTATAAGTGAAAATGCTAATACCCTGTACAGATATGTATTTCATTACACTTCAACCACGCTTCCTTGATCGTCATAATTTCCACTTGAAAAAAGCTGCATTGATCTGGGAGGTGGAAGAAGTTGCTCAGATTGAGTTTTTCAGTTAAGACACCACGCACTTCCTCGTTTTCGGGCTTGGAGCTATCTCTGTAAATGTTAACTGAACTACCATCCAATTTAACATCGTTGTCCCACTGCAGGTAGGGATGATAGTTCGGAGGTTATAGTGAAATCTCAGTTTTGGCAGGGTGTAGTCGATGTGTATTAACTGGACCACTGCGAAAATGCTTTTAGACGAATTAACACGTAACACATTGGGCATTTCGTCGAGTACAATCCTCACTTTGTATCAAAAAATTATGTTCGGTGAGTATGCCATAATCCGAATCCGTTCGTAAGCGTTATCACATTCCCGGAAGAGACGATTTGGACCCTAAGGGGTAAAAGTATGTGGGTGATTATCTAGACCAACGGCGTTAGTTTCTTACAATCATTTGCGATGCATATTGGGATTCCAGTCAAATTGTATCGCCATTAAGTGACGTTGTGTCTCCGAACCGACGGACACACACACGATTGATAGCAAAAGGGTTCTGAAGCAATGATAACAGACAATTATGTTCCAAATCTTTATACATATATCCAAGCTGAAAAGGTATTGCTATCAAAAAAACACCAATAAAGCATCTACCCATCCCTAAAATTGCTGAATATGTCGATTCACAAATTCTCCGTTTACACATAAAATTTGTAAACTCAGATGTAAATTCAATAAATAAATAAATAGATTTAATTTAATGATCCAATATAGTAATAAAATAAAATTTGTAATTGTATGAACTTACACTTTACCTTAACTTGGTACATTCTTCATGCAAATCCACCCACTCTTAGGATAAAGCATTATAACACATAAAGGGTCCAATGGAAAAACGGTCTCAGTCCACATAAAATGATGTTCACTCCTGAAAAACAGCTTACGTTCTTTCAAAAACTTCAAATAATATGCCATGCTCCGGAAGAACGACCTAAGTCCAGGAGACTGTATGGAAAAATGGCACAAGTCCTTACTGTAGTGCATTGCAAAAGTATGACTGCACCCATAAAAGTTCTTTTACAGGAAACTCAAAACAAATACAGTTGCCTAATTATTTTAATCGTTTTCGATGAATTGTTAGCTTTTTGTACACATGTATTTTAATAGCAGGCTCTTTATAGACTTCATATTCATAGTTTTATGCATGAAAATGATTTCCGACACATGCATGAAATCCAACTCTTACGCAAATTTTACCTTAACGTACTAAGCTCCAATATATTGGTTGCATTCATGAAAGCGAGAACCACAACACCAGTTGCTTGATTGTTATGACTTTTTGATATTTTTTTATTCCATGTCCTTATAGTAGTACTCCTACCATGTGCATGATAAAATACCAAGAACTTGTAACTTTCTTGCTGAAGCCAATTCTCTTTTATTTGACATTGGCTTATTGATTTTCATAAAAATAAAATAGAAAAATGTATCTTGGATTAATAGATCAAGGCATTTTTATTACTTTTTGAATCTGGCGTTTCTCTTCTCAGAATACGACTGTTTGTAAAGACCAATTAAATTTGGTCATATATTTCGCTTCAGTAGTCAGTTTTCTTCCGACGGCGATACAAAGATTAGTTATTTCACCTCTGAACATGGCTATCTCCGTCCCAATACATGCGACTGCTTCAAGCTATGTCAGATAAAACTACACATGTTGAGATCGGAATTTGATATAATTATAGAGAGAACAGACCAATAAAAAAAATATATTTATATACATAATAGGCGGTAATTACTTTCTTAGTTAGTTTATAAACTAACTAATTAAGTTACAAATAATACTTTATTTTTTTTTTTTGAAAATGTAAATATTTTTTTTAGCAGAAACCACGAATGCGTAAACAAATATTAAATTAAATTTTACTTTCAAAGAAAAAAATGATCATTAGCCACAGAAGAAAAATTTATATACATACATTTATCATGTATTATTATATATTATAGAGCTCTTTTTTTTTTGTTTCTGTATATATATTTTTTTCTTGTTTTACTATGTTACACGTTATATTTTCTTATAAAAATAAAGCAATGCATATGATTTCTTAATTTTCAATGTTAAAATATATTATATAGTTTTTTTTAAAAAAATACTTATTGTATGTATTATAAGTATGTTGTTAATAAAAATGTTGAGAGCTTTAATATTATTTCCTATTCTTTGATTCTATTTAAAAAAATTTTAAACATTTCGTGTCGCACGCATTTTTTATTTGCTTTTATATATTTTTTTTTCTTTTTTTCTTTCTTTTGCTCAATTTTCTGTGATTTAGTTCACTTTAGTTAATTTCTTTTATAGTAGTGGTTCATTAGTTAATATGAAAAATTTTAAATATGAGAATAATTTCAAATATTGTTCGATTTAATATATAAATACGATCCAAATGGAGGGCTTTATATATTTAGTATACATAAAGTAAGAGAAGGTAATTCTATTATCACACATTTTGCATATTTTAGGCAAGAAACTTTTTCACATTCGTTTTTAGTTGTATTCTTTTTTTTTACAAATGTTATTTATTTTTGTAGATTGTAATATACTGTCTAATAAATATTAAAGTTGTAAGTTTAATACATGAAGTAATTTTGTTAAAAATTATAAAAAAAAACAAGATGATTAGTAAATTCGAAGTGTAATAATAATACTAAGTGTTCATAAGCATAGTGGTTGTCATGACATTCAGCTTAGGCCAAAGGAATTATATACAAATTCTTTATTTATTGATTACATTCCATTATATCTATATTACTGAATGTCAGTAAGACGTGTTTACTTCTACCAAAGTTTTACTATAGTCAATTAAGTACGTGATTTCTTATTTTTGTGATTGCAGAAATCATCAATCGTCAATGAATTGATCCCTTAAATCCCTTAACAATTGAGTATTATTTCGTTTGTTAATTTTTTGTTTTAACTGTTTAATATACTAAATAAATACTAAAATACTCAAAATAATTTGATCCTTCTTTTTTTTTATAAAATAATATCATGTTAATTGTCGAATTTGATTTAATTGCTTATTGGATTTATATAAATTAATGCTGCTTCCCTTGTAGTCGAATTTTCACATTTATTCGATTTTTTAAACGCCCTCAAGTTGAACGATTTAAGTTAGTAGTGTAATGAAGTTTTGCCTGGGATTCGCTTGAAACTAAATTTAATGGTGAGTTGCAACCTTCATTCTCATGACTACTATTATCACTCTCAGATTCTTCGTTTCGAGATGAATTAAGTTCTTTCTTAATATCAACTGGTATTTTGCTGTCTAGCTGAGTATTTTGCCTTGAACAAAGGTACTGCGAGTAATGCTAAAGTTTATGAAAATTATCGTAAATAAAAAAAAAATAAAAAAAAAATACAATAACACTTACTTGTGCAGGAAAAGCTGCATTGTTGGGATTATTACAGCCTATGGTCATGAAAAAGCTGTTGTTCTTCAACACTTGTAAGTCATTTTTTGCATCATTATCTCGAAGATTATCAACATCTGAAGAGCTCACCGCAGCTTTAATATTTCCTGCGTAAGAATAAAATTATAATTTTTAAATTTTTTATTACAACAACAATAACTTAGTCAAAAATTATTACATCACTCTCGAAATTATCACAGTTTTCTTGAATGTGAACAATGGTTGCAACAAAGCAACACGTACAATCTAGTAACTTTTTAAGACTATACTTCTGCAAACCATTTCAATTTTGAGATTTTTTAACAAATTGCAGTAAAATTACAGTTTTGAATTCATCCAATAACAAGTAATTTTGCAAATGACTTTTACTTCTAAAAGTCTAAGATTTTCTACAAGAATGAAATGCCTTGAGGTGTATCGCTGTATAAATGTTATCCGACATACTATGCGAATGTCTGAAAGCTCTCTGCACAAGACACGGGCATGCAGCAGTGTGGTTTCCAGATGGACGATAGACGAAAAATATGTATATGATTTAGTCATAGGTGTGTATGAAAAGTTCCGTCTAAAACACTTATACTTATACTTATGTATAATCCAATCCGAGAATGTTATAAAACTTCTACTTTTTCCTATGACAGTTCTACATAGAAGTATAGAACTAAACTGGAAGAAATCCTAACACCTCTGTAGCCAACATGGAATCACATGATCTTGTATGCAAACATTTTTAAAGCTTTAAATAAAATACTAAACCAAAAAGGCAAACGAAAAGAAGTATCCTTTAAGTGGGTTGCTGGTAAGTGGGTGTAATGAAGAATGTTAATAAAGCAAGGAAAAAAAAACACTAGCAGAATTGAAGATCTGCAGGAAATTCAAAACGGAAACATGTAAGAAGCTATATTTGGTTCTAAATAAAAGACAAAAATCGACTATAAATACGAAGAGAAACAGATTATTTGACCAAAATTGAAAGGGAAATATCTATAACCTCGGATAGCTGCAAAAAAAAACTGGAAACATTTAAGATTAGATGCAGTATAGAACCAGCGGACTTTGTGGCCTATCTTAAGGGATTACGTAGGGAGTGCCCCAAGGTAGGTGGGTAGGTAGAGGTGACTGTTTCTTTAGATAGAAACACAATTAGCGCTAGAATGCGCCGTTTTCATACTATAAAACTCATGTAACCTTATTGTAAAAGAAGTTGTTTACGGTTGAGGTGAGAGATAATCTACACCCATCCTGTCAAGTTCAGGTAGAGGATGAGGGCTCCAATCCTTCTGTCAGATATCTCTCTCAGGTCGTCGAAGAGAGGTTTACCTATAGTACGTTGTCGGGTTCTCGTCAGGGCCGGACACATGCAAAGAAAGTGAAGAAGAGATTCTTTTTCGTTAGCATCTCTGCAGCAGCGGCAAAAGGTGCTGTGGCGGATGCCAAGCTTGGCTGCATGGTCTCCTATCGGCCAGTGGCCCGTGCTAACAGGTGGGCTGAAATTGTGTATTTTGGTTTAAGTGGTAAATAGCATCAGATCAGTTTTATACCAAAGCCACAACTCGTGGCCCATGATAGTACTTGTAATACTATTGTAATATTATTATTATATTATATATATATATTATAGTGTTATTGTGAATCCATCAACCTGCGTAAGAGATCAACAGCAGTTGAGTTTCAACCATCACCGAGAGAACATGTAACGAGAGTATTAAAATAAAGAGTCATATTGTAGTAGTTAAATTATTTTATTTTAATGTGCACATCACGCACATTACATGGTGTCAGAAGTATACAGTGCTTAGTGAATGTTTTTACAAAATGACATCTATCGATCGGTTGCCTAAACCATTAGATTGCTCCAACTTGGCAAAAGAGTGGACCACGTGGAAGCGAACATTTATGGTCTACATGATCGCAAACAATAAAATAGCCGAGCCAGAGCAACAAAAAATTGCAACATTTTTGTGGTTAGTTGGACCAGAAGCAGCAAATATCTACAACACACTTTATCCAAATGATAAATCGTATGAGTGTATTTTTGGTTTGGCACATCCATCTGCAAGTTCAATTGCAGAAAGTCAAGTATATGGCAGTATAGCAGACGGAGAAGAGGATAATGATGGCGGCAGTGGACAGCAAATCGAAGGAGAGGGACGTGAACACAAAGATTCTGTTTTACCTCGTCTTAGGAGGCTTTTACACTTGTATCGATCGAAACAAGTCCGGGGTTATGAGATTGCTTGGATTATTGAAGTATCTTGCAAAATTTATTCCTAATTTGTCGAGCCAATCGACAGCATTGCGTCATCTAACGCGAAAAGATGTTGAATGGAGTTGGACCGATCAACATGATACAGAGTGGAAAAACCTCATTAAAATAATATCGTCAGAACCTGTGTTGACAGTTTATAGTCCAAGCAAACCAGTAGTCATCCAAACGGATGCATCAAAGGATGGACTGGGATGTGTTCTGTTACAAGGTGGGCATCCCGTTGCCTTTGCTTCACGCACGTTGAGTTGTAGTGAGCAGAAATGGGCGCAGATAGAGAAGGAATTATTGGCAATTGTGTTTGCCTGTGAACGCTTTCATTTCTTTTTATACGGACGAGAGTTTACAGTCCAAAGTGACCACAAGCCACTCGAGGTACTTATTAAGCGTGATATCGATGACGTTACACCACGATTGCAGCGGATGTTTATGCTTCTTCTAAAATATCCACTGATGTCTATCGTGTATACACCTGGAAATGAACTACTTATGGCTGATTGCCTTTCAAGGGCACAGTTACCAGATCAATTTGAAAACCCTGATTTGCTTGGAATGATACATGCAATCACTCGACAAGCATGCCTTTCGGAAGACAATTATAATCTATGCTTGCGTATAATTAAGGATGATGAAAAGTACATGCGCATATGTAAATATGTACAAACGAAATGGCCCGGATATCATCAGCTTGATGACTTTAGCCAGAAGTTTTATAAATACAGTGATAGTTTGCACTTCGAGAACGGACTTCTGTTCAAGGATCATAGACTTGTCATACCGTCGGCATTGCAGGCTAAAATATGTAAGTGGTTACACGAACCGCACTTAGGTATTGAGAAGACTCTTTCACGTGCCCGCTCTAACTATTTTTGGCCAGGTATGTCAGAACAAATTAAGACATTGATAATGCAGTGTAAAGTTTGCGAAAAATTCAAACGAAATATTCAAAAAGAACCATTGGCTCAAGATTCTAATCCGGAATACCCTTTTCAAAGAGTGGCAATGGATATATTTGAAATGGCAGGCCACGATTTTATATCTATCATTGATGCGTACTCAGGTTATGTTATTTCGGAAAAATTAAGTCAAAAAACGTCGAAACACATTATTGAAGTTATTGGAAAAATATTTGATCGTGTTGGTTATCCATCTGAAATCAGATGTGACAATAGCCCCTTTGCGTCAGCAGCATTTAAGACATTTGCCAATGAGTCAAATATATTATTTACTTTTTCTAGTCCACGTTATCCGCAAAGCAATGGACTTGCAGAAAAAGGAGTTGCGATTGCGAAAAATTTGTTGAGGCGCTGCTATGAGGTACAAGAAGTCGATCGCTTCCAATATCGCATCCTTGAATATAATACTACACAAGTTGCTAGCATGAAACTTTCGCCGGCTCAGTTATTCTTTGGCCGCCAAATTAAAACCAAATTACCAGTAGCGAGTCAGCTGTTACAACGTAATAAATTTAAAGAAATTGATGTTCAAGACAAAATTAATGAAAAAAAACAAAAACAGAAATATTATTATGACCGGACTGCAAGATCCTTGCCAATGTTGAATGTGGGTGACCAAGTAGTATTTAAGAAAAATGGAAAAGAATGGCAATATGGGAAGATTGTAGCTAATGTAAACGACAGATCATATATTGTGTTAGACAACTTTGGAAATTATTTTCGCAGAAATCGTAGGTTCCTATCTAAAACTACAAACAATGAAGTAAATACAAATGAACAGTTTTTTGACGATAACGTGCAAAGTAATCTGAATCACGAAAACAATATAGGTGAGGAAATGAATATCACACCAAATGAAAAATTAAGCAATCGCAACTCGTCCCCTGAAGTTGTGCAAAGGGAAGAGAGTACTCTGGGGCAGTCAGATTCGCCACTGGTAGATGATGGGCCAATTGAACAGGGTCATAGTGTAAGTTCTGATTCCAGAAAAGAAGTCTCCGACCTGCCTGTGCCTGTGGCAAATCCTGCAACATATGTTACTCGTAGTGGTAGACTTAGTGTACCTCCTGCTCGGTATGGCTATTGAGAAAGATTTATAAAAAAAAAAAAAAAAAAAAAAAATGCGTGTAATACTATTGTAATATTATTATTATATTATATATATATATTATAGTGTTATTGTGAATCCATCAACCTGCGTAAGAGATCAACAGCAGTTGAGTTTCAACCATCACCGAGAGAACATGTAACGAGAGTATTAAAATAAAGAGTCATATTGTAGTAGTTAAATTATTTTATTTTAATGTGCACATCACGCACATTACAGTACTAAATCCAGACCTCTCTCCATGAGCTGGCTTATCACAGAGAGAAACTTTCCTGACACTAAAAGTACCAAATCGTTCGCATACGCAACCACCTTGAAAACCTCTCTGTCCAGTCGTGCTAAGATCCTGTCCATGGCCATTTACCATAAAAGAGAAGAGATAACGCCTCCATGAAGAGTTCCTCTACTTACAATTATTATACGTGATCTTAGCATGGAAACAATCTATTTACTAATATGCTCCTCTATATCTAGCTCGGCAAGAGATTCTTGGATAGCTTCGGTATGAATGTTGTTAAACGCTCCCTCTATGTCTAAGAAGGTGGCAAGAGTATATTCTTTGTAATGAAGTGACCTCTTGACAGTGCGCACAACCTCGTGAAGGGCCGTCGCTGTGGATCTGCCCCAAATTTCAAATATGCCTCGCTATGAGATATCCATAACAACCTGGACAAATATGTATATCTTGGAAAATTGATTTTTAGAAGTTCTAAGAAAACCGATAAAAAAGCAAAGCTCCTAGCAAAGAGTGAATTTCCTACGAGTTCTTTAAAAATGCCCCATCGGGCAAGGTTACAACTCCACTCTTTGCGGATGACATGGTTCTGTTTACAGAGCCAAGCAGTTCTGCTGCAATTAATGGTTAATAACCTACAAACATAGTGCGAACTAAATATTTTACGCATCAGCACAGCAAATCCAAAGTAATTTATATTTAGAAAGAATATTGAGCGTCTATGGAGAAACAAGTTGTGGAGCTTCCCTGGAGAGGATGCGGAATCAGCAAAATCATCTAAGTAACACTACCGCATAATGTGTTCCTAAAAAAAACATTTGCTTAATATTAAACCTGAAATCGTTTCAAATAAGTGATGGCATATTTAAATCTCTAAATCTCCCATACCCCGTAGAAAAACTATTTTGTTTTTTAACTTACTTTTCCTTCCACTTATATCACTTCCTTTCGGCCGCCTTCTGCGCGTATGAATTGTATCGCGTCTCATAGAATGCGGTCTATTAACGCCATGTAGTTTAAAGTACAGGCCACAAGCATTACAGACCATTTCACCCCGAACATTTCTTCTCCATATGGTTGTTGTGAGTGTTCCACAATTGGAGCAGGACATATCTTTCTGACTGCTTATAAAACTTGAGCTTTTGGTCTTTGATTTGTCTCCTACCGCATTATTTGACCAACTGCTGCGATCCGAATTATCATCTGCTCGATGTTGATTCTTGAAAGTATGACCCGCATTTTCAAGAAAATCTTTACAATCGGCTTTGCTGGGCCAGGCCTGTTTCCTGCGGCCAGTTTTCATGTTCAAAGACATTTTTTCTTTCGTGACGGTGTTCTATAAGGAAGAAAAACCCCAAAAAAAGGAAACTTATCATTATGTTCTGAATAATATACATAGTTGTGAATATGAGGATGCGTTCGTCATTCTAGTTATAGTATTAGTTGCCTAAATTTCTGATACGTTGCGTAACACACGGAATCAAAAAAGCTCTTCGGACTGTAAATAGTATGCACACAATAATTTACCCTATGACTTCATGATCTATGTAAAAATTATTATCAATAGTCTTTAAACTTTCTTACCTTGAGTAAAGCAATAGGTTCTTCGGACATGTTATTAGCTTGATCTGCTACGGAAGGTAGAGGAAACGTAAAAGACCTACAACTGATCATTTGCCGGAGCAGTTGAGTAGCTTGACTTCCTTCACCGTTCACTATATAAAAATATATTAGTATAACATCTAAGTTCTAAGATTATCCATATACGTTACCAGCAGTATGAGCTAGAGCTTGCCAGAGCTGAGTTGTGGCTGGATCCGTGCCGTGATCCTCTGATGATATACTATCCAAGGATTGACGTTCAACTAAATCATCGTAATTGGTTGCATTACCTCTGGACGGACGATCGAGTTCTTCAATCTCTAGGGATCCTATATCCATGTGTAGCCTCCCTGAATCGGAACTTTCATCTGAGCCACTGTACTGAGGAGGTAAGCCAGTTTTTTCGACCTCAATATTTTTTTTTACAGTTGTCGGCTGAACATCAGAATTATTGCTATTACTACTGATCCCTGCTGGTAAACTATTACTGATACTTTGCAATGGACCGCAAGAATTTTGAGATTGAGACGTTTGACGTTGAGTGATATCTTTTTGTTTATTCATGCTTGAAATTTCACTTCCGATAATATTTACTTGCTCTTCGATGGTTTGTTTACTGGCGTCTGCTATTTGCTTAGATTTTATCACAGAATTATTAATACATGTATCAGTTGTAAGGTTTAAATTCGGAGACTGTGGATTTGAGTTGGGAGGAGAAATAACCACTTTCTTACTAATGTCCATTAAGACTGCAGCAGTTTCTAGATGCTGTTGCAATTGCGTGAGATTTTCTAAAGATGATGCAGACAATACAGGGCTTCGTAGCACAGGCGTAAATGGAGTTATATTTGGCTTAAGCTCGGTATCCATCAGATAATTATTTCCGAATTTGTAAGATGTTCGTTTTAGGGCATCATCATTGCAGATATAGGCGCTTTGTAGAGTGTCAACGGGGTCTTGAGAAACAATATTCGGGTGGACAGTTTCAGTGATTTCATCTTTTGATTGAAGAATAGAAATAGGGGGTGGAGCTGTTTCTTTTACAGGTATATCGGTCGAATCGAAGTGATCAACAGTCAAGGCAACGGAGGACATATGTGGCAGTTTAATACTTTTAATGGGCTTTATGTGGCCTACATTTAAATGTTGGCGCTTATTAATGCTATTATTATTATTTGAAGGTTTGCTGAGTTCAGTTAAAGCTGTGGCCGCCATAGTTTCCGATGCCTTACGTACAGTAGAGGGCTTAAGTAGCTTGTTAAGTGTGAGAGAAGACTTTTGATGAAGCTCCTGAAAATTGAATAAAATAATTATAATTAATGTTCAAAGAAATTTTAATTTAATATTTTCGTTATTCATATATTTTATATTTCAATAAATGAACATGTATATTTTTCTTTACACATTTTCTCAAAGGAAATATTTGAACGGCTTGAAATATCTCGATCGAAATAATCTTATTACCGATTTTTTGCAGTTTGGAGGCTGTGTGCAGCGCCATCCATTTGGAATCATATGTTTTTCAAATCCATTTCATTCAAATTTAAAAGCAAAGAATCAGTGATTATCGTTCTGTAATATGCGCCATTGACAGTAACGCGCTGTCTGGTAATGAGCTCTACTGAATAGCCCCAGGATTGGTCTCCCTCCGTGAGATTATAGTTATATGTACACATTAAGTCTAAAATGAACTTTTTTACTGAATACCGTGTTCCAGTAAAACACAGAACCATTTTGCAACTTCTCTTAACGCAAACCATAGCGACATAGGTTGTTTTTGGACCAGTTGATTTTTGTAAGGATGTACAAATATAGCTAGCATTTACCTATGTACATATGTCATATCCTCAAGAAGTAGGCGTGGTCATATACAACTATTAACGAATTGTGTTTAAAGTGAATGTCTGATTCGAAAAAACTTATATCCCAAATTCCATCTTCCTAGCTTTAAATTTAAGATCCAAAAGGTATAGCATACATACATAACATGGGTCATACGACTCAGCATTTTTTTTTTTTAATTACAGACAGTCGCGTACGTGACTCGGCAGTTGATACTGATTATAATCAGTAACATACATTAATTTACTGAAAGTCAACTCGCATCAGTAGAACTTTGGCAATTTCACCTGTCAGTTGTCGCTTTCGGGAACAGATATACAATATGTGTGTATTTGTAGTAATAACTTACCGGTACATCTCCTGTCAAATTGAATTGAAGCATTTTTTTTAAATCTGTTTGTGCCTTAAGTGCCATTGAGCGAAACCGAGAGCAATCGTCTAGTTTATTTCTGCAGTCATGACACACAACAGACGGTAGACCATCGGTTGGCGATATCTGAAATTAATAACACACAATAGTTAAACAAAAATAATTAAGGAATCCTTTATAATATTTATTAATAAACAAAATGTTTAGCAATTTTATTTGAAATTGGTGTAGTTTAGAAATCCATCAATCATTTAAATTCGTACACATATAATTTTAAATTACCCGCAGGTTACACCCAAAAATTCATACATTTTCATTCATTGTTGAAGGGACCTACAGTTTAGAGTCATATCCGAAAGGCAAATTGAGTAGTTTTCTCTTGACAGTTATTACTCTCGGACGTTTGTTAGACATTCGCGAGATAAAATATGAAAACAATGGTGAAAAGACGAAGGTGACGAAGGTGACAAACGTGAACAGTCTGTGTGTCACTTCGTCATAGCAATGTAAATTTGGTATGCCAAGTTACTACATACTTCGCACAGACACCTATGTATTTTTAAAAGACCGTAACAACCGTGATTATTTTTTTTATGAAATTAGACTTTAAGGTGTGTTGAGGCCATAAAAGAACGGCGATCCTATGTACATACATTTGTTTTACACAAACTATCGAGTCATATCTCTGTTTAATCCAACGAATTCGGTAAACGTCAAAAGCTTGTCTGTAAGAAATTGATCGGGAAATACCAATTTCGCTTCCGCCTCCGCAGATCGACAATAAAACAAATCTTCACACTACAGTAAATCCGTGGCTTTCACAATTGATTCACAGCCGAAACGAGTATGTCTTGAAGTAAATTAGGGCAATTAATCAAAAAAAAGGTTTAAGCCCACGACCTTGTAGAACTTTTGTTTTGTTTTATACAATAATTGTACTCTTATTCGTCGAGCAAGTGTAACTAAATGGGATCTAGTCTTCCTTTTTTATTTCGGAAAAGGGCAGCTGCAAATGAGCATAAGAGTTGTGATGAGCTCCTGAATGTACATACATCGATCAAATTATCTATTGAGATTTCCTCAAGAAACTAATGTTCAATACTTCAATTATTAAATATGTGTTGGAAATATCCCAGCAAGATTAAGAGGCCTTTTAGAGTGACAGACCGTTGTCGTAAAATACATACATGCAAACATGGACAAAAAAACCCTCGCACTAACTTTATTATTATTTTCATATACTAAAATTTGATATATTCTCATTACTGCAAGATAATAGTAAATGCTTGGTTGTTATTATTTGTATTAGTTTGTGTATTAAGTGAATGACTACTAAGATTATCGATAAGTGATTATTTTTATGTTGTGGTAATTACAAAAAGTCACTTTTTAATACATTTGCTATGGCTTTGACTTAAGCGGAAAAAATGCCCATATTATTGTTTTAAACAAAATCGGGATTCGCTCCTCGAATAGGATCTAGCGAATCGAGTGTAAAAATTTATTGAAAAATGTTCGTTCAGAGTTACCTGAAAAGTTAGAAGTAGTAGACCCAAGAAAACAGTTCTTAGAAAACAGGGGCTAATCTAGAGTATTTCAGTGAAAAATAAGTTTAAATATGATGAGGAAATAAACAATATGTTTGAGAAACAAACGGGGGGGAAAAAATTAGTGATCGAGCTGCCTAGAGATTGCTGAAAAGTATGAAACTAGGAGCTTTGCATCCTGCAATAAAATCTTTCTTGACCACAAGAATGGAAAAACTAGACTCAAACCGAATGGACGATTCTACTTCCGCTTATAGAGCAAAATCTGTAGGTTTCTCTTAGGTGCATTGACTTTAGCTAGCTTTTTTATCAAACACGCCTGTTTTCTTTTTCGATGGGAATTTTATCTCTTCCAAGACCTGGAAATAGTACAGATCTTAAACCAAAAGAAAACTGTTGGCATTATATGGGAAAGAAAATAAGAGACAGAAGACCCAAATCCCCCCACGAACTTAAAGAAGCCATAAAAATCATCTGGCATCATGTCACTTTTTTAAAACACCTTTTTAATGCAATGCCAAAAAGAATAAATGACGTTATCAAGAAAAAAACCGAACATGTAAATATTATTTATATTTTTAAGTTATTTTATTATTATTATTTTTTTTTTTTGAGTTGCATTGAATATATAGTCACATAACTTTTATTTTTTTAATTTAAATGAATTGTTGAGTCTTTATAAGTAAAACTGTGTTTCCTATTTATCCAAAAATTCAGTAAGTGTATCTTCTATATATTTTAGTCTTATTTTAAATTATCGAAAGAATAAAGAAAAGAACAAAAATTAAAAAAAAAATCAGTATACAATAAAAATGTTCAAGTTTTAAGGAAAATATTAAAAGAGAAATTATGCGAGGGTTTTTTTTGTCGATAGGTGTACATTCTTTGCAAATTTTTGAACATTGTCGTTCTTTTTTGTCTTTTTTGTAATGCGTCAAAAAAGTACTTGTCACGAAATGTTGAGTCCTTTGTCTTTGACTTTTCGGAATCACTACAACTCGCATAACAAAGAGTACGGACAGAATGGACAGTAATAAAAGAAGAACAAAGTATCCAGGGATAGCTTAGTTGTCTGACTAAAATCATATTTATTCCAATCTTACAATTGGAGTCAATAAGAACGGCCCCGAAAACTGCAAAATAAGGATATGACAAGTTTCGTGAGATGCTACAGATTTACACCAATTAGACAAATGTTAGATGCATTTAAATAGTAAACAAACAAACCAGCAGCGAAACACGAGTGATTTCAAATTCAAAATGCGCTCATTAAGGGTTATACATTGATGCTAGAAATAGGAGTACCAGATCTGCATTTGTTTTCATTAAAACTTCACATGGAGTATATCCAAAAAACTCTCTTCCAGTACGAAGTACATCGGCTCCCATATCTATTGACGGGAAAATTGTAGAGAAAAAAATCTACTGGTTTGAAGAATGGCAGAAAATCAATGCAAATGCGAGCATCGACTGGGGAAAATGCAAACAAACATAAAAAGCAACTTATGTAGCAAAGTTGTACTTATGCAACAGATTATAGACGAGATCTCCAATGAATGAATGAATGAATTCGAATTTTAGCACTAAAGCTCTTTCAACGCTTTTGCTAAACTTCACAACACCAATAAAGCGCGGGCAACTTATTTAACAAAGTTTTTATTTTTAAATAATAATTGTAACTATCACAACTTTCAAGTTGAATACCTCGGAGCTATTTATTTTATATTTTTTTTAAGTAGCACTTTTAGAAATTTTATTTTTGACAATATTGTTCCCGTACTAGTGTGGAAACTGCTTGAGTTTATTTTGACACAAATCCCAGAAGCATACTAAACTTTTGAGATAGCCAGATAACCGTTTGCGATCCCTCATACAAATCATTCAGATTTGGACAATCTCCTAGTATTTCTGAAATCGCGTTTATTCTTGACCCAACGGTTTTCAATTGAAGTTAGAAAATTGTGCTAACCAATCAAGCAATTGATATTCTTTATTTTAAAACTATGCTTTAATCGTTCTTGCAGGCTATTTCGACTCATTGATTTGCTGAAAAATAGTATCCAACACGTTGTGTTGAGACTAACAGAATCCTCACTCAATGATAATTAACTAACTGGGTGGTATCCAATCGTCTCACTACTATCAAATATTCACCATTACTATACACCCCTTAGTCTGAATTTAGTTTTATGGGAAAATTGAAGGATAATCTAATGTGTATAGTTCTCTTTGAAAGCATTCAAAGGCGTAGCAGTAGAGCTAGATGAACATATGTATTATCAAATGTAGATGGATTTAAATGGAATCAAACTTAGTCAAAACTACTTTGGTCAAAACTACTTTGAAGCTGGACTTGATGCAGAGGTTGCCCCATATTAAAGATAAGTGTGAAAATCCTATAAATAGAAAAAAGCAATGCCCCTGTCTATCGAATTTCATTCACTCTTCAAGTAAGGAAATAAAAAATAAAAATTTAGTGCATACAGAATGATCACCTATCAATCCGATGAACAGAATTAGACAATCCAATTACCGCCGTTAAAATAACCCTGATAGGAAAATAATTTGGCATCAAAATAATTCAACAATTTATACGAATCCCAGTTAAAATAAAAACCCACTCTTTTCGCTTGGTGAAAGCCGTAACATTCTCAAAAGATCATATGCATAATCTTTTGTAATCTAATCAATTATATGTTCGCTTAATTTATTCTTCTTGAGAGGAAATCTGAGGATGTTAGAATAAATTTATGAGGTGATAAGGGCAAGCATTTCGCCCGAGGAAAAAAGTTGGAGAAACGCATTTAATTCCGTGAAGAGGAAATATGTACATCCTGTAAGTGATTCGAAACCTGAGGTTATGTATATATTATATCGAGAGATCTCGAATCAGACCACGGTTATGGTTCTCTTTTTGTCTCTCTTCCACGATCCACCTTTGCCTGAGAGACTCTCTGAATTCTTCCTTCTTAGGCCCTATATGGGCTGCTTGTGCCAAATATTTATTTTTAAGTTTGTACGATATAAGTTATGCAAAGAATAAATAAGAAAAGATTGAGTAAGGCGAAATATAATTATCTCACAACCCATCGCAATCTTTATCTAAGTTAATACACGCGCACCTCAGCCAGCATAACCGGACGTCTGCACACCTTCAACAAACACTGCACTTTCGTCACACGCAACACTCCCGAACATTTATCCCAATCACATTCACCCAATCACCTCAATCCAATCTTGCACCATCAGCACCCCATACACCGATCATTTCCCTTAGTAAGCAAATTATAAAATATGTTAAGTTAGAACAAAGCCAATAATAAATAAAGTCAGTCATAGATTGGAAACGAAACTTAAAGGTTGTTCTCAATGAACTAAAATAACTTCTACAAAACCTCAGCGCAATCTTATATGAGCATTGGGCTCTTATGTAAAAATATTTTTTGAAATATTCGGAGAATTAGCAAGTGAATGTAATTACGTCTCGTCTTGTATGTACAATGCTCACTCCAAACCCGAAAAATACAATCCGTGAAGATAAATCCGTATCGTATTAATATAGAACCGTTATGAGATGATTCTTCCCTAAATCGATGCTGCTTTTTAATCTCGGATAAAGGTCTGGTTGGAAAGAGGGAAGGATATTCAGTCGCAATAATTCCCGGAATATCGAAAGATCGAAGATCGAAGGGACAGAAAGTGTCGAAATATGTTGCAGAGTTACAAACAGAGCTAAAAAGCGGAAACCTTGTTAACCCCACGACAAGTAAGAGGACACAAAAAAGTACATAGGTATTACATGACGTCCTCTCATTTAAATATACATACATACATATGGAGGGTGTCCCAAGATAAGTTGGGGGAGACTCCCTTAGAAGTAACGAGAGTTGTAATAAATTATTGACCCCAGCGATGTAGGAATAAATTTAAAAAAATTGTTTTTTTAAAACTCTGCGCAAGTAGACACCTTAATGACCATACTTTATCTAAATAAAAATGATTAATTGATACTCATAGTCAACAATTTACATAAACTCTCTTTACGCCTAAGGGAGGATGTCATTCGGGTTCATTGGCGCACGCCCCAGGAAAATTAGGTATTTTTTAAGTTAAACCCAAAAATAATATAACTTAACTCAATTCTTAATAGATTCACTAGAAAGGTGTGCCAAAGATTTTGTAAATACTCGTTAATATCATAACGTCATATAGGCTTTGTTCCTTATGGGTACTAAAAGAAATACTTATAAACTCAAGCTAGGTAAATAAACTAGAATTTATTGCAACTTTACAAACTTAATATAATTAAGAAAGAAAGGACATTTCCTTACAGTCCATAATTATTAATTTTTTTTATTTGTGTCACCAAAGTAAAATTTGCTGCACTTTAAAAGTATTGTAACCCGTGTTATATACGAGGGTGCTATCAGATAAATTGTAAAATACGAGGTCGAAATATTGATTAATGTACATATGTACATAAAAATATGCACTTTGACGAGAATTTAATATGGATATCCAAAAACGCATGAAAAAATGAAAATCATGAAGAGTAATCATCTCAGAACAAGGCTTTTAAAATATTATATTTCCTAGAGAACTGGGGAGTTTTTAGTAATGTTGAAACAGAGAATGTAACAGCAGCATTCCTTGAACACTTCGAGAAAATATATATGTACTTAAAACCGAGTTCTTTTATACTGAGCTGAGCTAAGAAAGTCAGTGTACAAGAGTACAGCTACGACTGTTGATAGTTTAGAACGTACTTCCTACTCTAGAAAAGGACGGATGCCGTATTTTAACATATGCAGACTATACGACTAAGATGGCTGGGTCATGTAGAGCGGATGGACAACAACGCTCCGGCCCGGAGAGTCGTCGAATCCACCCCAGAGGGACGACGCAGTAGAGGAAGACCTCGCCTAAGGTGGCGCGCTCAAGTGGAAATGGACCTCAACCAACTTGGTGTGCGAAATTGGAGGCAGCTGGCTGAAGACCGAGCTGGCTGGAGAGGCTTGTTGGTTGAGGTCCAGGTCCATCCCGGACTGTAGCGCCACCTAAAGTAAGACGATATTGTTACATCGACAGAAATGAGCACACAGGGATGAATAAGAAAATCTTATCGTATTCAGTCTGTGGCGGAACATTTAGAAAAACCACTTCTACAGACTAACGATTACGACAAAAAGTCTACCGTCAGATATACATATGTCCAACTCAATACTGATAACCAATGTTTCTATGCAGCTAACCGTCGAGCAATTTAAATTGGATTATATGGTAGAGCATTCGCCAACTTATATGTAAAATATATTCAGCATATTATGGTTCTTTAAGCATCGTGATGGGTTTACTAATGAAACCTCAACATCGTTTGTCTATTTAACCCTTTTTTTAATCGGATATGGTCATTCCGGTGCAAGGAAGCAAAGCTCACCATTAATCAAATTCGAGAAAAAAAAATGAAGACGGAGAAAGAAAACTTGTATGTAATAGTAGCCTGTACTGAGGATATTTGACAACTACCTCTGCCATCTGTTGACGGACGATAAGGACCAACATTCTCTTATCAGGCAGGTTAACGAGGCTGCTGGCCCTTAGACCTTATCTGTTGAGCTATTTACATTTGTTATGTAAATCTAATATCATTAGACCTATCTCAACTTTTCCAATCACAGACGTATCAGTCTCTTCAGCATCGCGTAGAAAATCTTATCTGCCATGTTTTGCGTCAACGCCTGAAACCCTTTAATTGGTTCCTATTAGGTCTCTAGTATTGACATCCCTTTGAAACTCGTTCGTCTGCTCAGGATGACGATCGATAGTCCGCTGTTCCATCACGGTTGGTATCAACTTAATCGTTAGCTTTGATGTAAAACAAAGGATCTAGAAAAGACGATGCGCTGTTATGAAACTTCATCAACATCATACCTGACAGAATTGTACGTATCGCACAACCCAACACAAGAGGCAAATCTTCCAACAGTCGGTGCAATTACGAAGACAATATATTTAAACATTGGCAGAGCTCAGCTGACTGCCACCGCTGTTTGCAAGTTTAGGTACAAAAGTGGCTCAATTGGACTTAGCAGTAAAAGAGGGCAAAACTATGTACATATATAAAGCAAAGACAATATGACAGACGATATCAATGAATTTTGGAATTTGCCTACCTTAGCTCCACTGTTACATCTGAGAACAACATCAAATGAGAATAACTCTTGCCAATGTCAGCCTTCATGTTTAAATATATTATTTCATAGTTTGCTTATGTTTCTTACTTTAAATGTAGCTTTGTTGAGTTATATTTGACAGCATTGTTGGGCCAAATAGCTTTTTGTGATCCTTAAGTATTATTAATATGTATTTCACTGTAATTGATGTCTCAATAAAAGCATTTATTCATCATACAAAAAGAAAACAAAATGTCCAAGAACTTGTTTTTATTTGGCACCAACAATAATAAAATACATTGAAAATTATTTTATTTTGTTTAGCTATGTACTATTGTTCTCTAAACATTCGTTTTGTTTTCATTTCTACTCTCTTAATATGTACATCCTTGCGATTCTTCCTTTCACATTTGCTGCGACGTTAATCTTCTTCCAGGGAATCCCCTGCGAACATAATGCTATTCCCATGGTTTACAGAGGTACTATGAAAGTATATAAAAATTACCAACCCTTCGTCTGCCTGTAAATATAGTGAACATATGCACGCTAAAAATCGACCGTAGACCACTTGCATGCGGGTTATCAAAATGTAAGCAACAGGGATTGCCACTATCCCGTTAGTAGTGGCCTCTCCTAATAGTATGAAGCTGGCACCTCAGCACCGAACATAAATTTACATTACTTTTCCATTAGGTTGTATTATTGTTTGTACAGATAAAACTCTTTTTATCCAAAACTCAATTACCCGGGAACCTCTTATGTTATAAAAGTTTATTTTTTGGTTATTAAATTTTAACTCTAATTTCCGAAACTAAATTTTTGTGTATTTATGAAAACTATCTGTCATCCATAGTGATAACTCTCCGTCACTATAGATCCGATTTGTTTGGAAGATTTTATTCGTTCATTTAATTTTTCGTAATTTTACTTTTCTCTGAGAGAATTTCACGCCACTCTTTGAGATTCGACAAACTACGAATTTCGGTACAAAAAGTACACAATCGGACCTAATATGGATCGATTAACTATCACTTAACGTCTTAAAACTGTTGCATCTTACTTCAAAAATAACAGTTCTGTTATATCTGTGTATAGCGATTTAAGGACAGCTTATGGATGGCATAATGATAGTCCGAAATACAGTCACTAAATTCAAATAAATAGTGTAGTGTTTATCATGTCATAAGACCTTAGTCCCTCAGTGGCCGAATACTCAGTATTGGCAACTACTCATAAATCTTCTTCCCTACAAGGTGCGGCTTTCACAACAACGAAAGCTTTCTGATCATACAATGGCAGCACATACGCCAATTGGGTGACGGAAAATCAATAAATTGACACTGATTTTTCGAACAGTATTGTTCAGCAACTAGACCCATTTATTCCCTCGCCGACTATGTAAACAAACAAAATGGTATAATTTGGTGTTCTGAGAATCCAAATGTGATCGTTGAGAGACTAATCATAACCACCTTTTTTTGGCTTGAGTTTAATGACATTGATGTGAGATTCATGTTTAACAGGAAGGGGCTACGTACGACACAACAGACAAATTTGGCTCCATTGCAAGAAAAGCTCCTGGGCGGTTAGTTTTGAGGTTTGGTGAGACTAATAGGGATTTCTTTTTGTGGGGCTTTGATAAAATTCGTGTCTATGCAGAGCTCCAAGGGAGAAAAATGCCTAAAAGTAATCGAAAATTAAATTCTTGTGTATTCCATAAATTCCAGTCCAAAGTTCAAAACAGTAAATAAACAAAATCGTTGAAATCTTTACTAGAAAAATTAGAAAAACTCTAACAAGAGGGCCTGGCAGTCCTGTCATCTGTATCTATGACAGCATCCTAAGCAGTTTGTTAAGCTCACTTCGGACTTCACACATCGAATCTTTAGAACCCAAACACGAAATTGCAATTTTTAAACTAGCCCCAAAATAAATTATTATACTTCTCTACAAATTCGGTGGCATGTTGGCAGAGATTTGTAAAAATTTAAAAATTCATAAAAATTGATCATCTCTGACTTCAGCGGTCGTCATGTTTAAAATTTAAATAATTGAAGATCGAACTGACACCAGATGGACCCCCCTTTTGAGCTCATGTTTGTCTCGGAAGTCATAGATTTAAAAAGTGTTTCGATTTAAAAGATTATGTTGAAAAATAAGGACAAATTGTTATACCTTATGCCCCAAAAAATATTTTTTTTATGAATTTAGATCGTGAAGATTATGACCATGCCTTCCCCTTTCTTACAACATCCACACTGCTTCCCAAGCGTGACAATTAATCCTAATAATTCACAATATTTCGTTAAATATTCGCAATTACAAAGCACCATTTTTACGTAAAGTTCTGGGCCTTCGTACACCATGATCAAAAAATGGGCTCGCTTATTTCCACAAAGGCGAGAGAGCTGTGAAGACAACCCCCGCTCAGGGCGTTCTTTATCAGTGGTTACTGAAGAAAACGTCGGAAAAGTCAAAAAATCAGTTCTGGCCGTCCGAAGAATAAAAAATCAGCAAAGATTGGATTGGAGAAATTTTTCACGACCATGAAAACATGGAAAAAAAAATAACTTTGCGGGTATGAAATACTCATGTGTTATGGTCACACGGCGCGGCTTTCGAGACAGACCTTTAAGGAACAGACAAAGAAAAATAATATTTTTTCGGTGGAATTAAGCCACTGTATGCCCGATATGAGAAATGTATTTCACTCGAGGGAGATTATATTGAGAAATACAATTTTTAATCATATCGCTTATCGCTGTTCTCATTCATATATGTATATACGTATATAGGTGCACTGAACTTTCTTGGTGACTAAATCACTAACAGTAATAAAGTCGACTAAGACGATTACCACAGAGTCCCAAAATATTTTCGGCATGACTTTTTTTGAATCTCTAGCTGTTTCTTCTTTTTGGCGACTCCTACCATACGAATCCGTAACTCAATTCTTTTTTGAACTGCAATGGGAAGAAACTGCAAACTACATTGATGTAGTCGCTGTTTTTGAACGGCACACTTAAGTATTAGTACATCTTGCACTAATTTAAGCCATCCCTAAATCTTTATATGGGAAGGACACTTGTTTCGGAAATGTAATTTGTGCTATTTCTGAAGGTGTTAATCATAAAAAATTATTCAAAATTTGAATATTTACGGGGTAGTCGCCGTAATAAAACCTCTTTCGCATAGGTCATCTTCAACAAAAAGTCAACTTCAACTTTATTGCTGCAAACAATACAAAACAAAAGTTCCGGTAAACAGAACATTTTCTTTCTTTTATCTGAAATGGTAGCAATAGCCGTGGTAAACATTTAGTCCGAGTGTGCACCACAGCTGACACTTCATCTTGGGCATATGTACATATGTACATAAACATACATACATATGCACATGTTTATGCATACAAACTTAATGGAATATCACTTCATTATAGAGCTACAGCAACTTTTTAAAATTTGTTTCTTATTTAGATGTTTCACATTTAAGGGATTTTCTCGTTAAATACGTATAAACATAAGAACAAATCAACTTATTCAAATGTGCTAGAAGTTGATGACAGACAGACACACGTAACCCTTTTCGATAGAAGAATAACGAAATTTTACAAAAATTTATATACACTGGAAAAAAACTTTAAAAAAGAGGTATTATGAGATATTAAAAAAAAAACGATAAACTTTTCGATATCCTTCGATTTTTGTATCATTTAAATTAAGTTAAATTTACATTTGTCGAATTTTTCAAAATATTCTGCATAAATGTTATGGTTTCTTTTCTACAGATAGTTCAGAAACTTTTTATAGTTTTGGATTTTTTTTTCTTTGTGAAAAATATACACACATATGTAAAGATGAATGCAAAGAATGACCAGAATGCTTATTAACCTGTATCGTAGAAAAGTATTAAGAAAAATGTGTTTTGCTCTTTTCTTCTTCTAAAAGGATGATCCCAGCACTAGTAGCCGCCCTACCTACGTATTATTATTTTCTTTTGCGTGCTTTGACCCCTTTTTATGTGTTCAGTTTCAATAGCTTTCGAAAATCTGTCTCTATCTGTTTATCTTCGAGTGCAGCTTAATCGCTAGCTCTGATTTATTCAAAATTTTATAGATAAAATAAAGTAATTTTAGCCCGTGAGTCTATAGATGGGAAACATTCAAAGCGACTGATAGAGTTTACTAAGCATTAATCCTCTTTTTGACGTGTTATGTTCATCCCGTGCTTTGATAATCTATTTTTAATATAGAAACGATACATTAAAAACAGAAACAGAAACAGTTCAGAAAACATGCAATTGACCGCAAAATATTTAAATACGATCTCAAACAATTTAAATTGACACGTCAAAAGTTGAATTCGATTGAAAAAAAAAAAGATTATACTGCTTCGCAAAGGATTTAAATTGAGCCAAGCAATAAAGGGAAATTATAAAATGAATCTCAAAAAAGTTTTCATAACTAGCAATCCAATTTCCATACCTACACAGAAAAAAAAAATCGACAGTCAAAATAGTGTGTTAATTTATGTTACAATATTAATGTATTTCTTTACCTTTATTGAGAGGCAGCTATATATTTGTCCGATAATATCAGATGATGAATCACCGTCTTCATTTTTTTCAACGGTAAAAGCACTAGTGCTTTTGACATCACCACTGTCTCCTAACATTTTTCGTTCCATAATTATTCCCTGTTCAGTTTCCGCTTTTAAGTCAGAATCAGTAGGCTCTAACTTAATTCTTGTTGCTATTGCTGTTGGCGATGGTGAACGATTTGCCATTGCCGCCGCCAATGTTGATGATGTTGCAGATGATTTTGATGATAAAGATCCCGCCGCCAATAGGTTTTCTTTCTGCTTGATTGTTGGAAAGTTGTCATTGCAAAATTCTTCATTTTTTCGATGACTCGTTCTAATACAATCTCTTCCACCATTAATCGTATTCTTATTTGCATTTTTGTTATCGGCTTCAATTACCGTTAATGATGATTTTGGTGTTGTGGTTGCAGGTATCTGTGGTAATGGTATAGATGATGAAGATGATGCAGAGTCAGTTGATATTTTTTCTTTTGATTGCTGCTGTTGTGATGTATTGGGAAGACCATTTCCAATAACTAATTTATCGTTATCGACATGACGAAAATATTGTTGCCTCTGGTTTAATTGATGTTGAATGAATACGTTTGCATTGTTATTAAGACAAGAATCGAAAATGCTTAGCTTTTCAACATCATAGTCATTGACCTGACTGAGGCACAACCGACAAACTTGATAGAACTTTGGTGGTACATTACACATAATTATTTAGTTTGTTTTGATCTTATTGGTTTTTATTAAGAATTTGTATACTTTTAATTTATTTTTTTTTATGTTATGAATTTGGAGAAATAATAACAAAAAGGAATATGAAATATGGATAAATAATAAATGGATGTATTATATATGTAACATAATATACAAAACAAAATCGTTCGAGTACACAAAAAAAAAAGACTGAGCACTGTATTGTTTAGGAGCTGGGTAGTGATATTATTAAATTACACGAATGAAGTAGCTATTTTAGATTTTATCTTTTAAGTAAACTTTTAAGCACCGAAATTATGCTGACAATACAGAGCGGAAAAACGACAACCGAAAACAAAAGCATAGTTTATCTGAACTTAGTACACAAAGGACGGCACATCACATACACAAATTATGTATTTTTATTTGAATCTATTCCAGTTTCAAATGTTTCTAAAACATTTCGATTTTCTGTGAAGAAAAAAAAATTACATTTCATTAATCAGATTTCCAATGGCAAGAAATACCATTGTAAAACAAAGCAATCATTTTTATACACCTATACATATATGTATGATAATATATCGCTATCATATACATCAATCACACACATAAGAATGGAGTGCTTCAAGGCAAATAAGCCTTAGCCAACGGGCGACATGTCAGAACAATATTTATATTTTCCTTTAGTTTCCTTCTTGAATAGCTATTTTATATTGGTTAATCATGTTCATCAAATAAAGTTATAACAACATAGAGAGCAAGTCATAACAGAACAAAAGAACACTCGTTGGAAACTAAACAAAACAGTACCAGCACAAGAAAAAGTATATTATTTTCTCAGGTAGTACATTTCACTGATTTTCTTATTGAACTTACATTTCACCTGTGTAGCATTTTTTTTTTTTAAACTAATTAATCACATTTTTTTCGATTCTAATTGGACAATCGATTTGTTTGCCTCTCATTGGCAATAATAAAATTACATTTATGTGTGAAAATCAACTATGCCCAAAAAGTAAGATGCTGCCAGCCGATTTGTAAGACAACATACAAAAAATATATACAAATGGTGTGTAGGCGTATAAGAGTGAGAAAATTTAGATGCGATTGCAAGAGGGTATTTTCGCTGGTATTTTGCTGCCTATTTACTTGTAAGCAAAAAACACGGAAGGTGATTCGTAATTCTTGCACAATCATATTCCTTTTACTTTTCCATAAATATTTTTTTTATGAATTATCAACTCGAATACATTCCAATCTTTGTTTTATTTTTGTCACGACTTATCCTAAACCGCTCATCACAAAACTCTCTTACTTTCAACGCAACTTCATTAATTGCAGCAGAAAATATGACTCAAAGCACAGAAAGACAAAAAAAAAAGTTGGGTATGACAGTATTCGGATTTCGTAGGTGGAATTCCTTTTTTTTTTGCTTCATGGTAATGTTCATAACAAAAGCGATTGGTTTGAACACAAATCAAGTACGATTTTGAAGTCAACGTGTACTGTCGAACACAGAAGCACTTTTGTCCTTTGAAGGTTGTTTTCTTTCCATCCAATTATGACTACAAGGCTTAAAAATGTTTATAAAACGATTAAAAAAACATAGATCTTGTTTGTGCTACTCGTTAACTTGTAAAACGGTCGATAAAGGTATAAGCAGTTGTGTTTTCTTCTTTCAAAAAAATTCTGAAGATTGGCTTCTCTATATTCTTTTACAATAAAAAGAAAATCGTGTTTCATTTTCTAAAAATCTATTGGTAAAAGAAATGGCAATTGAAGTAACAAAAAAGTGTCCAAATGCAGTTTAGCTACCAAGCGCTTTAAAACTATAAAAAAGTTATATCACTTACACGTATTTCAAAAAGGTGATAAGTTAAATCGGTCAAGTATTCTTACGTTCACACATTGAGGATTTTTGTTAGTAAGAAGATGATAACAATTTACATATATTTTATGTTTCCAGGAGAAAGCTGATTATGCATTTTCTTTACCTTTTCCATATAACCTATGAAATATTAGAACGATTTAGTTTTTTATAAATTGCTTTTTTATTGAATGGAGCAAGAGATTGAGAAGTGTAGACAAATATTCCTTTTCAATCGGTTTTTCTTGTCGCGTGGAGAAGGGATTTGAGACAAACTATCTGTCATAAACACATAAATTCAGATATCTCGAAAACGGTTTGATACATAGAAATTAGACACATTTCACAGTACAGATCCAAAATGCTTTATTGGTACGGGGAACTAAGTTCTTGAAAATATTTGTTTTTTTTTTCAAGAATTCATTGTATTTTGTTTTTGTAAGCGCTATAGATGACGTGCTGAATTTCGTCAAAGGAATGTTCCATTTGACAAATTGCTAACAGACAAGCATTTGATTGGCATTTCATAGTATACACACATTCAAAATGTGTAGTGAAATTTTAACTAAAATTATACATCAGTTTTTCAATAAGCTCAAATTTGATAATTTAAAATCATTGAGAAGACAAATAGGAAATAAAAGAAAAATACAGGACGACAATTGGTCTATACACTATTAATTAGTAGTCAAATTAATTACTATGATTCCGCAAAGCATAAATACTATTACATATTGTGGCAGTTGGGACTAGGAAAAAAACAATTACAAATACAATTTCTTGGCGCAACGAACCGTATGTGGTCCAGGGCCTAGCTTCTCGCGACCATTCGTGTTGTGCGTGTTATATTTTTCACACAAATGGAAGGGACCTACAGTTTAGAGCCATATCCGAAAGGCAAATTGAGAAACTTTCTCTTGACAGTTATTACTCTCGGACGTTTGTCAGACATTCGCGAGAGGTGGGACCGTGCAAAACTTTTTGGTGTTCTCTATGAATCGAACCGCGAACCTCACGCTCAGCGATCCAACGCACTAACCACTTGAACCACGGAGCCCACAAAAACAATTAAATGTTTTTAAACAGCCAGTTTTTTTTTTTCATTTATTAAAATAAGCAGGTTATGTACATGCATTATCGACTACCAATTGGCAAAATTGTCTAAATCAGCACCTTTATTCCAAAACAGTTCATTCAAGACGCAAAATAGATTACAATATGTTAAGACAGATACTTTTACGAGTACTAGTGTTCTCCAGCGCTCTTTGTAGTGAATGTCTACGAAACTTAACTCTGATTTTGATGCTTTCGTCAATTACAGGGCAAAAGATCGAGTTGAATTCAACTTGTCAAAACTGGCTTTAACCCAGATTTTCACATGGCCAAATATAAATAGATTTGTTCTTTGCTGAAACCTTCATATATATATATAATGCTACGGATGCTGCCATATTATTTGTACTCACGAAAAACGTAAATGCTCTTTACCTCACACAGTCTTGACTTCGATCTAAATAAGATTGTATTCAATCTCTAAATTTAACAATACCACGTCCGTTTAGATATCAAAATTTCTCCACTCGGGAATTCGCCGCATTTTTATTATTACATCTACCATTCTTGTTCGCATGGCATCTACATATGTATAGCTATATATCCATTTTAAAAAGAAAAAAATTTGGCTAACTGTGATTCGACTGAACAAAGTTAATTTATTTTATTGTAGCTTTGCGGACTATAAAATATACAATACTCATATTTCACACAGATATGTTTGTTCAAGTACGCTTATCGGGCGTCAGGCATTTTAAGTTGTTATTCTTTGACTTTGTTAGAGTGTTATTTTTGAAGTTGTTCAAATATAAATTTATTTGCGAAGCATTGTTTCTCGAGTCTCTTTCTTTTTCCGAGATTATTTTACTTTCCCGTTCAGACACAGATCCACGACTCCCACTTTAAGTTTAAATACCATGGTCAATTATTCACCTTAAAATGTGTCCGACTGGAAGAAACAATAACTGTATTTTCGCATTATTTAAAAGTTATCGAAACATTGATGTTTCATTCCTTGTTCCGTATGTTCAGTAAAAAGTTTTATATTACTTATATGACACTTAGGTCAAGACTTCAATTCAAAACAAATAACACGATCAACTAAAAATAAAGAACAATACCGCTCTTTGACATTTGCTGAATTGACTGAAACCTGAAGCAGTTTTGCGGTTAGTAAAATTGTATGTACCTAGAATATTGAACTTACCCAAGATCTATGACTATTGCATTAAGTGTTATCTGGATATCTTGCTCTAGTCGGCAATCAGAAGAGCGTAAAATCATGGCAACTTGAAAAATCGTGCATAATTCTCTCTCCCAAAGCCATTTCTTATCTGTGAATACGTGTGATAATACCAACAACACTTTAACCTGTGTCAGAAAACTGCTTATATTAAGCACGTGTGCGTTGTCATGAGAGAAACCTACACATTCACACCAATCAAAAATTTTACACCTCGCCGAGAGAAAGAGAGCACATGTAAAGCTACTTTTATCCCAATATTATTTATCTCAGATACATATACTTTTATTCGTTTAGCTACTCTTAGGTGCCGAAAAGAATCAATGTTTTACGTGATATAGTATTTATTTGTATATTAATTTTTAAATACGAATTTTAAAAGCATAATACCGCTGTATTTTACAAGGAATCCAGCTAATAGAAAATTTATAGTCAAGTTAAGAAAATAATTAAAAGGTTAGTAAGAAAATCTTCGATCAATATTAGATTCAACTGCCGTCTTAACTAAACTAATGTCATTGTGGTGAATGGCTGCCTGTCCTATATACAACTTAAATTTTCAAATTAATACCAAATAAAATAAAATATAAACAATTTTCGTTAAAAAAGGAACAATATTGATTGTAAGTTTCGCATAGGTGATCTCCAAAATGATTTTGTTTTTGAATATATCGATGTATTTTTTTTCTTTTGGACGGCAAGGTGAAGTTTTTGAGGATAAAAAAAAATCGATTAATATGCTGTATATAGTCTTTTTTACTTGAAAATAAAATATGCTTTGCGTGAAATATTTGACTGAAAATTTATAATATTGAAAGAATTGTGCTTCATATTACATATTTACTTTATAATTTAACTGGGTACAGTATATATTGCCAATATGCAATATTATGTGGTGCTTTGCAATTTTAATTTAATCTGACTGTACGAACATTTTAAAAATGATTGTTTTTCTAAATTTATTTTGCGTACAGGTATATATCAAGGATTGTTTTTGAAACTGGAATTAAAGTCATAAAAAGCTTGACTATTAATTTTTTTTTAAATGTAAGAAATTATGTACATACCACGATATTCCTTATGCTATGCGCATATAGTGAGGGTGACTGTAGGTGCAGTGCTGTTTTATAATCCTGTATGCCACACTGGTTAGTTACTAGAAAAATCTACAAAAAGATGCCATTAAGTTTAGAAGTTTCTATTCTTTATTTACACTAGAGTGTATTGAATTCAATAAAAAAAGAGTTATATGTGGTGTCGTACAAAATATTTTGCAACTACAACTACGAAACAGTAAAACATGAATTTTGGTATAAAGTGGCAACATAAATCGTTTCGTATCATTGAATCATATTTAGAATTAAAAATTAACTTAAAAAAAATACATATTGAAACATATCTACATATTCCAACTAAATAAAAACTTTATGTCTGGTTGTCCAGAAAGCGCCCTGTAGTTCTTGCCCTTGCAAAACACGTGCAAGTGACGACATTCCCTCCTTTAAGCTACTTTAATAATTTCTTTTGGTTGCGGTAAACTATATTTACATATGCATGTCCTTAGTTCTACTTCTATTTTTTTTATTTAGTTTATTAGTATTAATAATTATGAATTATCGCATTACTTTACTTCTGTTTTTTTTTTTTTTTTTGAGAGAAAGTGGTGAAAACAAATTTTGTTTCGAAATAAAATTTCGAATTTTTAATGTTTGCAAAAGACAGAAACGGAACCTCAATAAAATATACAATCTTTAATAAATAAAAACACAACGTGGTAATCTTGATCCACAGTATAAGGTTAAATCGAATTTCTCAAAAAAATATAAATGCAAATTCGTTTTGTTTATAGACTTTAAACATTCAGAAGTCTGCTTTAATGAGCCTACAGCGCTTTTTTTTTTGTTTTAATTTTCTTTAACGATCTTAAAAGTCTTTACAAACTGAAAAAAAATTTTGGATCACACAGAAAAATATTAATATTTTGCAATGACCGCCGCAGTTCTTACCATTACTGCGAATTTATACAAGATGGAACAAAGAATAGTAAATAGAACATTTAGAAAAATATGGTTAAATGTGGTTGCAAATAAGTACATAAACAATTTTCTCTTGAATTCTTCGTTTGCATCTTTTTTATTAACTTAGTATTTTGCATGTCCGTTGAATAAAATACAATACAAAAAGGTTTATAATATGATAGGATGCATTTTATTTTTGCCTTTTTTAACAAATGTAGTGCACACCTCTTTACCAAGGAGTTTTAAATCTTTAAGTTTAATTATTCCGTAGATATTAAAACGTTGGCTTAACACATTTAGTTTTAACACATTTATTTTATTAAGTATAGAACAATCTCGTTTATAAGAACTAAATGTAGCGTAAGTTCGTTAATATACATACATACATATATTGAGGGATAACATTTTTTATGGGTTAAATTAGAATCCTAAGAAATAAAGTCCACATTTTTCTTTACTAAACAAGAAGACAAGGTATATATTTAACTATCCAAACCGAATTATATTTAATAATAATACGGTATCACTTTGTAAACTGAAAACAGGGAAATCTCATGTGCCGACATATATGACCCCAAAACAATAAACTGCCAGTGGACAAAGTAATCTAAAAAAAAAAAAAAAAAAATTATCCTGGTGTTTCGGGTTGAGAGGTTAATCGGGTGGGTATCGGTGTTACATAGTGGGGTGTAATTCCAGCTCCGAAGTAAAGGCTCGAACTATAATAATCGGAGGCCAATGTCAAAATCTACGTTAAGTTTTCTTCAGTATGTTCTGTCAATTGGTCAAGTTGCCCATAGTAGTGTGAGAATGGAAGCGATTACACAGCTGTAAAAGTCAAATTTTCGTACGAAAGAGCAAAATCTTTTCGTATTCAAGCAAAAGTGAACGAAAACTTGACGAATCTAAGCAAGAAGCTATTATGGTCGTACAATACAAGTTCCTTGTGTTCGCACAGTTACATACGTCGACGTACGCACCCATTATGTAGTCCTTTACTACGGTCAATTGGAAGTAAAAAAAATAGTTTAAATATGTATAAGTTTATGGTTAAAGTAGTACACAATTCGAATTTCAAATTTAAAACAAGAAATTCACTGAACTTTATTACTCTCGTTTTTACGTTCATCCGCCCGTCTGTTAAAGCTTGCGATATAGCGCACCAATGGAAGGGACCTACAGTTAAAACCCATATCATGACACTTACATATTACTCATGAATGTTTGTCAGACATCCGCGAGAGATGGGAACCTGAAAAAAGCTTTTTGCTGTTTTTTGCGATACAAACTATGAACCTACGGCTCAGCACGCTAACGCATTAACCTCCGAGTCATGGCGCCCCCAAATATATAAATATATTTTTTTAAATCTTAAATGAGACTATAATTCAAGAATGTTTCGCATATATGTATACCTACCGTTAAACATGTCGATTTGTCAAAACGTAACTAAAGTAACTCTTACGGACTCTAATTACGAGCGTGTTTACACTATAGATTATAGATTTGCATTAAGGAATGTTTGCAGATGCACAATGCAGGCAGTACTTTATTTAGGAATTCAGCCTATGTGTTTGATGCAGTATCGGCGACGGTTTAGGTGGAAGCCCAATTTTTTTTTACCATATGTTATTCACGGACGTAAAATTTACCAGTGTATAGCAGGTCCCACATGAAACAATAAATTACAGAGTACAAACAAATTTATAAAGGATGATTTATTGTTGTACTGATGTGGAGTCCACTAGAAGGAATTTTACTCTTTCTAAATGACGAACTAACTAATAACATAACATAGACTTTATGGGTTGCTTTTAAAGTGTGTATTACTAAAGGCCATATATTGATGGAATGAAACTTAATTGGCGGATTGGAGTAAAAAGTTTGGCATTAAATCGTATTTTAATTTCGATTCCCTATTAACTTAATTCTGCTGATCCTCGATATAAACGAAGTAAATTTTAGGTCGCCAGTTGTGTGTAACATAAGCATGAACGTCCATGGTACGATTTTCAAATGAGATGAGTAAGAGATTTTGAGTTAATTTTTTTTAATTCAATCAGTTTACTTCACTGTTTACTAAATTCAACACCCAAAAAAACTGAAAACTTTTCCGGTAGTTTTTCGCAGAAGAGAGAGAGCTCACGAGAGAGTAAGAAATTTTCGCATTCTGCGAATTTTAATCCAAGAAATTCCTTTGGGCAGATGCATAAGATTTGTCAAATCACCGATATCTGTCAACTTGATGGTTTTCATTGGCAAAAATTTATTTATTTTAGAGAAACATGGAAGGTAATGTTCGTTATTAAAATACCTTATTTTGAACAAGAGAAACACAGAACGGCGAAAAAAACAGAAAACATAAAATATGTACATGTTCTTGACATTTCAACAGTAGGCAATTTTTGTTGTTCAAAGCGTTCCCGTACTTTTTGGTGTTTCCGCCTCTTTCTGAGAGATTTTTATCCCCTCCCCTTGAAAATTGACAATCTGCGAATCTTGTATAGATAGTACGGCATCAGATCTAATGAACATCGATTTCTCCGTAGTGTTTATTTCATTTGAAATTTAATATTTAAAACCACGGTTCGTTGCCTTATATGATAGTAAAATATTAATAAAATGTTAATATAATCACTTTTTTTTTAATTTTAGACAATAAAATGGATTAAAGTGCATCTAGTAGATACTACATTAACACAATGAGCGTACGCTACCCTTTGTACACCGTAGAGGTGGGAGATACGAAGTTTACAATCCTCAATAGGTATACAAATTTAAAACCAATCGGGTCTGGAGCGCAAGGAATTGTGTGGTAGGTTATATAAAATTAAACTATTTAATGTTTTTTTTTTTTTTTTGTTTACTTCCCCTTGTGTTGTTTTATTTTTTTTTTGTTTTTGTGTTATTGCTTAAAATAACATGTGTGAACTAGTCTTAAAGTTTAAAACTAAATAGAAAAGGTGAAAAACTAAACGCGATATTTTTTATTCTGTCCTAAACAGAGTTGAGTTTCACTATTTGTGCTGTTGTTTTTCTGAGTTTCAATTAGATACAAATTCCCATTTATTGTTTTCGATCCTCAATGAAATAATCAAATTATTTTTTTTTAAGTGTGCCCTCGGCATTGTTTTCTGCCTTTCATTTTCTTTTGTTTATTGTCGATTGCTTTATCAAATTTTAAGTGGAATTGTGCAATACATATCTAACAAGGAAGTAGAAATTCGCCTAATCTATTAATTCATTTAAGATAAAGTTATTTATTTTATAAATGTAATTACGATGGCTTACATTATTTCCAGGTAGGATTATCATTTAACTAGGTAATGTGCTTTAATGTTTTATGATCTATTTTGTTTCCTTTATTCATCGAATTGGGTATTATTGGTCAGGAGGGACTCGAAAAAATTTACGTCACAATTCTGTGTGTTTGCATATACGAGTATGTACCCCTCGCCGCAGTCGAAAGGGCTGAACAGATTTACTTCAACTTTGTTATCTGGCCTTTGTGGGTCAATGCCGAGAGCGGAAATTCGAATCATCATTCTAACCTTAAACATGACGCTACTTTTTACTGTAGGCCAGTTTTGAAAATTAGCAATTTTTCCTAAAATTTTTAAATTTTCATATGTATTTTGTTTTCTTCTAAAAAACGATCGGACTTCCCTACAACTTTACTTTTTTACATAGAATAGCATGAATTTCTCACCTTTATTTTATTTTGGATAAACTAATTGTGACAAATGGAGCATTTTTATTCCATTATTATAAAAACTCTACAATGCCAGCTTTTGACATAACAACAAAAAACACTATAATCAGCGTGACTAAATGTAATCAGCGTTGCCTTAAGTATTTAAAATCAGGATGATGCTGGCTTCGAATCTTGTTTTAAATCGTCGATGCATGAAGAATTAACCATCCGAAAAATTTTCTATAGAATAAATCACACATGGAAAGAAATATTCCAGAAATATTAAGTTTACATTTGTGGATAATGTGACCCAATTAGGGGCCTTTTCGGATTTTAGGGGGGTTCACATTACTGGAACTTTTTTGTTTAATTTAAAATAAGCTGATTTAAACAATTTTCGTATCCATTTATTATCTAAAAAAAAATAATAATTCATAAACCAGTTTCAGTTTGTACATAGTTAGATAAGAAAATTAAAAAAAAAACAAAATATGTACATAAATCACAAAAAATAAAAACATATCTTAGGTAAAAGTGCATTAATTTGCTGTAAGATAACTTGTTATTTTGGACTGGCGAATAGCTTGACTCGACCTTTCTATTGGTATTGCCTTAAATTAAGTAAATAGGATATATCTGCGTCCAATTCATTTTGATCTGCATACTCGATAAGCGTATTTGTAGAATGTATTGCTTGGCAGCTCGTTATTTTAGGACCTTTAGTGAATTGGTCGCTTTCATCCTCGGAAATGTTCACGCAATTCACTGCAGAAGGATAACCAAGAGACTGATCAAACCAAATAAGAACGCAGTAAATTTGTTGAATGTATGTGTGTAGCCGGCAGCTGGCACTTATTGTACTCATTGCTATATTGAAAACTTGAAAACCCATGCCTGGACAACTAACAGTTAGTATAGAAAGCAAAAAAAAATATAAGAATGGAAAAAAAAAAGTTCACATTATAGAAACCGAAAATTTGCAAAGTTCACTTTTCAGAGACGATAGTGTAGAGTTTTGCTGGTTCACTTTTTGGGGATATTCGCATTATCGGAATTTCACATTATCGAGGTACTAATGTATGTATTTTTTCAGTTTTCCAAGTTGTTGGTTTTCCACTGTTGCTATGCTTTATCCTCTTAGAGCTCGCTAGCTTTGCAAAAATCCAACAGAGCATTTAAGAAATTTTAGACCATTGTCCGACCGAACCTTTTAATTCGACTAAACAACCAGAAAGGAGATTCGTCTGTGAAGATAGTTTTGCTCCAATCACGATTGACATTTTCTTGAGCCCACTGAAGTTGTTTTTTAATGTTTTTTTTTTCCCAACGAGAAACGACTTTTTAGAGTATTATTGAAAAACGAACTAGTCATTGCTTAATCGTATTTAAGGATACCTCGCATTGAGATTTTTCTGGTTTGCCGCGGCCCCAGTGCCCGATTCTCTTTAAACATTTCGACGATCATATTGTCTTGCGGATATGTAATTGTCCGTTTTGATCCTCTACCTGCTTAATCACCAACGTTTGCAGGCTCTTCACAACGGTAAGACCATCTTATGCGACTAGTGAAGTTGTTTGTAGTTGCCAGGTACTTGGTTGCTTTTTCTGTTCTTCATTTCGATTACTTGAAATGGTGTGTTAGAAAGAAAGCTTTGCATCATTTTTATTTAGCTAACTGATGGTGTTATATGCATATAAGAACTGTTTTCTTTTTACTTGCGGATGTTGCTATTGTTTTATGTGTTTTGTCGAATAAAGTCTAGACTTAGATCTCCTAAAAAGCCTAGACCCCATTGTCTGAGCTCTTTGGTGATTTAAGTACTTAAATTGTTTTCCCTACCTCAATCCGTTTTCACAAGATTAGGGCCAATCGGTTGGTGAAATCCTCTGCCATCCTGGGTAGCTATATTGTGTCAGTCATTCTGTTCGAAATTGTGACCAATCATTTCCATTACTGGTGGTTTATTATTTCCTGACTTATAAAGCTGTCCATACGAGATTAGAATTGTTTATGACGAAATATCGAAATATTATGACAGATATCGTCGTTTACTTTTAAAGTGTTGATGTCGTTTTTATATGCGTAATGATGATTTATGAGGACAAACTACTACAAATCGGCATTTATCGTGTGTAGACGACGCTGAGAATTCAGTTTAAGGTATTTAAGTTTTTATTCGAGTTATAAATGCCAAAATGAATCAGAGTGATTGACTTAAGGATGTGACGTAAGCTGATAAACGTTCTTTCTGTGCTAAACTAATATACATTATCAAATCAATTCTATTATCTTGAATTAACGTTTTTTAACCATGTGCTTTTGAAATTTATCCGCTTATTATTTCTGGAGTAGTTAATGAAATGTTTTTGTTCCCTGTAAAGTGCTAATACATTCATTTTTGACGAATTCAGTTTGCTTACTTTTGTTGGTCTGTGGTTGGTCGGCAAACTTTTTCTCTTGTGACGACATTTTCAATGACATCGTTGCATAATTATGGCTCGATAGTGACAATAACACGTTAAATCTCTGCCTTAAGCTCATGAATTATTTGTGGGTTGTTGGTATATCTACACAAACGCATTCACAAAGCCCAAAGAAAGAAATCCCATGGTATCAAATCACACGATCTTTTTGACCAATTTATTAGCCGAATTTCTGAAGTTACAGGACCTGGAGATTTTCCGATAGTAACTCAATTCTTCGCGCATATTATAATAGGTATCGCTGTTTAGTTAGAACCACATACTATGTATGTACTTATGTACATATCTTCAAGATCAAAATTAATAAATTCTATGTCAAAGTAATAATTTATCACCGTTCAGTAACGCAAATCATTCACTGTAACCGCATTTCTAGCATAACTTTCCTCAAGCTCAAAAACCGCACCAAACAGCGACAGATGTGCATACTGGCTTCTCGCGACCATTCGTGTTTTGTGTATTATATTTCTTGACACAAATGAAAGGGGACTACAGTTTACAGCGATATCCGAAAGGAGAATTGAGAAGCTTTCTCATGACAGTTATTACTCTCGGACTTTTGTCAGACATTTTTTTTGACTTAGTCGATGTCGTTGTTTGTCTAGTATGGTTTGTCATTGAATCGTTTCCTCCAAAGCCCGTCAACGCAAATGGAAGCGAATATCTTACGAAGAATTTTTTGTTCAAAACGAGCAAGGCTATCTTTATCTGCATTCGCTAAAGTTCATGTTTTCTATCCGTAAAGTAGCACTGAGATGACAAGGGTCTTACGTAGAGTTTTGGGACAGGGCCTTACTATATGGCGGAACCAAAGTAAACAAAGTTCCTTACTATTTCGAAGTTATAGCTTTCCACTGTGACGTTCTATCCGATTCATCGATGTTGCGTGTCCCTTCTTGTTGACAGCATAAACACAAGTGCGCTAGTGGCAACCAGCTAAGCTCTGGCAATATCGTCAGCGTGTGCAAGTAATTGCACAAAGTTTTGAAAGATTGTGTCTCCTGTGTCGCCGTGTGAGTTTTCAACAATCTTTTTAAGGATAATGTTGAAGAAGTCACATAAAAGCAACGTCTAGGTGAGATCATTACCGACCTTGATGGATTAGCGAGCCTTCTCCTTCGTCAACCTTCGCAGTTGTACTAGTTTGGCAGGAATTCTCTATATAGTTCGTCTGTAAAACTGCTGCAATAAAGAGACGGTAGGTATCGATTTGGATATCTTGGGTTTCTTCCATTTACGCTGGAGCTTAAGGATTTGGTCAATCTCGGACTTTTCTGGCCTAAAACCGAACGGTTGAGGCATTCACATAATAAACTTTTTTTTAAGAGTATACTAATCATTTGTTTAATTCCGGAGAATATTATTTTCCTTGTTTTCTCTCTCTATTTCAATGATATGATAGCTTATGAAATTCTATGTTTTTTTTTAGTGCTGCATATGATACCGTTTCCGAGCAAAATGTTGCAATAAAAAAATTATCACGCCCATTTCAAAATGTAACGCACGCAAAGCGGGCATATCGAGAATTCAAATTAATGAAACTAGTTAACCACAAAAATGTAAGTTTAATAAAATGTTTCTAGAGAGAAAGTCATTAATATTATTTCTTTTTTTTTTAGATTATTGGTTTGTTGAATGCTTTTACTCCGCAACGTACTTTAGAGGATTTTCAAGATGTCTACCTTGTTATGGAACTTATGGATGCTAATTTGTGTCAGGTTATACAAATGGATTTGGATCATGATAGGATGTCGTACTTATTGTACCAGATGTTGTGTGGGATAAAACATTTACATTCAGCTGGAATAATTCACAGAGTAAGTAAAAATTTGTTACTGAGAAATAATATTATACAAACTGTTAATAGTATTCCATACTATAAATGGGAAATGCTTTCGATTGTCAATAGTTAGATACCTATATTTATAAATACCTGAACGAGTTTTTAGTGAAACATTGAGTTTCTCTCCCTTCGATATTGGTCGCTCCTTTAGAAGTTGGGAAGCGATAAGATATACACAATTCGGTTGTGAATATAAAAAAGTGACATTTAAAGATATTATGACTTTCCGTCCTATAGTTTATAAGGCCACTTTCTCCTCCGTATTTTGACGTCTATTGTCTCCTGGACCATTTTCGCTTGTAGTTGGTAATTCAATATACTCTTGGTTCAAAACACCGTTAGGATATTGCGAGCACATCTATTTATGAAGGTTTGCAGTTTCATTGTGCCTGTGTTGGTCACTTTCCAGGTACTACACCCATAAAGTAGCACTGTTTCCACGTCTGATCGGAACAGTCTCAGCTTGATTTTTGTGCTTAAAACATTTTTCCTTCAGACAGAACTGCCCGGATCACATCACTATGTACTACGAAGTGATTTTTACGAAATTTGTAATCCTATGATTCCATAGTAGATCTGCTCTAATATTAAAAATTAATAAACTTCAGTACTTCACCTCGAATCTATTAGTTGTCATACCTCTCTAGGGAAAACTAATCACTTGTAAACTGCAGTTATTGACATAATTGTTTGTTTTATATTAAGAATCGTTTATCCGTTTATTATATTAATTTAAACTTCCCAAAAAAGAGGAATTTCCCAAAAGGGGAGTCTTGGGTTTACACCTGGGAGTAATTACATTATTAACTCAAATTCAATAAATAACAAATTTTATAATTTATAACACTTCCATTGAAATACGTTTATAATATGCAACAAGAGTTACCATTTTTTAGCATCTCTATTAAATTCGCCATTTACTATATTGTTTTCGGAGCATAAAACATTTTTATTTTTTTTTCTCTCTATTTAACTAGGATTTAAAGCCGTCTAATATAGTAGTAAAGGCAGATTGCACTCTTAAAATTCTCGATTTTGGCTTGGCCAGAACTGCTGGTACTACTTTTATGATGACACCATACGTTGTTACACGATATTATCGCGCACCAGAAGTCATTCTTGGTATGGGTTATACAGAAAATGTAGACATTTGGTCCGTCGGTTGTATAATGGGAGAGATGATTCGTGGTGGTGTTTTGTTCCCTGGAACTGATCATATTGATCAGTGGAATAAAATAATTGGTACATTTCTAAAATACTTTCTTATTTATTTTTATTTTTATATTTCTTTTAATAATATTTGTATCTTACAGAACAATTGGGTACTCCATCTGCATCGTTTATGCAACGTTTACAGCCCACTGTTCGAAACTATGTTGAGAATAGGCCCAGATATTCTGGATATTCTTTTGATAGGTTATTCCCTGATGTTTTATTTCCAAGTGATAATAATGAACAGAGTCGGCGAAAAGCCTCGGAAGCTCGTGATCTCTTAAGTAAAATGTTGGTAGTTGATCCTGAACAACGTATTTCCGTCGATCAGGCACTTCTTCATAGTTATATAAATGTTTGGTATGATGCCGAAGAGGTCAATGCAGTAAGTATCTAATAATTTTTTATTATTATTATTTTTTTTTTTTTTTGAAACCGATAAAACATGAAACATCGAAGACTAGAAAAATAAAAAGATTCGGTAAATATGAAGGCCATTGCAACAATGGAACATTCTGCTAATTTATCCAATTCTAAACAATTTGACCGGTATCGATTGGGGCATTATTTCTTTGATAGATTTTAAAATTCCAAAAGTTTCGACATGTACATATTTCAAAAATCTTCTTTTTTTTCTAATGTGGAAATAATAATTAAAACCATCCGGCCCATCCACGTTAAACGTTTTCCTTTCGTTAAAAATTTAAAGGATTCCTCTTTTGTAGCTTAAGGCGTTTTAGGTGCGCGTCAGTTAAATTATCCGTAGAAATATTGCACTTACGCCAACTTTTGTCCCTAATTTTAGATGTTGATTCGCAGGTATCGACAAATTAATCTCCTATCTGCAGCGGTTGTTGCAGTATTTATAAGTATGAACTTCTACATTTTATTCAAATTTGTTTTTGTTTCTTTAGGAATGACACCACGTTTTAAGATAGGTCTTTGTTTGCTATACATTTAAATTTGGATTTTTTTTTGTTCGAGTATTTAAGGTTTTTGCTCGTCCCATTTCATTTAGAAAATGTCTTGTTATAATTTGTAATAAACAAGAAGTACAAAATTTTCGCCGATTGTTAAAAAATTCGAACAGAAACGGTCAACCTGTTGCAATGATGCATTTTTAAAATATATTTTTTTAGTACAGTTGTTAAACACAAGACAAGGTAACTTCCTTACTTAGGTGGCGCTACAGTTTGGAGTTAACCTGTGCCTTAACCACAAGCGTCTTCAATTAGTCCGGTCTTTAGCTAACTTCCTACAGTTGAACATTCCAAGTTGGTTGAGACCCGTTTCTACTTTTGCGCGTTACCTAAAGCGTGGCCTACCTTCTAGGTTAGATGAGCCGGAGCGTTGGAAATCATCTCAGACTTCCAATGCATACTTTTTTGACTAGGTCAACGTCGCTAAACAGCTTATATAATTCATCGTTGAATCATCTCCTACAAAGTCCGTCAACACAAATGGGACGGAATATCTTACAAAGAATTTTTCATTCAAATCGACCAAGAATATCTTCATCCGCTTTCGAAAGTCTGTGTTTCGACGCAAGAAAGTAGGAGTGATATAAGGTTCTTATAGAGTCTCCTTAGTTGTTAAGGGCAGGACCTTCGTACTCTTAGTCCAAAGAAAAGGTGATTGGCATGAGTTATTTTTTGTTTGATTTTTGCGCTGATGTAATAGTGGAGCTAAGTAGACAATGTCCCTTGAAGCATTCCAATTGCATCGGAAAAAGATGACAAACATATGTTGATGACCCTACAAAACAAATAAATCAACAATACAACATTTCATAGAAAGCAAAAAGAAAAAAGTTTTCCGTAAAAAAAACTTCAGGAAAAAATTTAAAAGTTAGTACTGATTTTACATTTTATCCTCATATAAATGTGAGAAATGTGAAAATAAGTTGCTTTAAAGTGATATCTTTACACAAGCGACGTACATATGTACAGTACATACATATGTATGTGTGAATATATTTTTGAAATTGAATAAAACATATTTTCCCTTACTTCGCTATCCGTATTTACATTAGATTCAAACAGGCTATAACAAAAAAATAAAAAAAAGATATATTATTGAACCTGCTTATTGCTGATTTGGATATTATGCACCATTGTATGTACATATATGTACAGTCGCTCCTCCCAAGAAAGTCTACCAGAGATTTTCTAAAAATAATTTAATAGAATGCAATATATGCAACACATGCAATATATGTACCTGTACTTGAATATAATTTAATAATACATCTTTACTGATCTTACAGCCCGCTCCGGAACCGTATGATCATAGCGTCGACGAAAGAGAGCATACAGTGGAGCAGTGGAAAGAATTAATTTATCAAGAAGTTATGGATTATGAAGCGCGGAATGCCATGCCAAGAGATGGACGGTAGAGCGAAAATGCATTACAGTTTAAATTAAAAATGACATGAAAAAAAATATTTGCAAAGATAAATAAGAAATTAAGGATATTCTCTATAGTGAACTAGATTATTATATCTATTAAATTACTACACTTACATTAATATGTATATATATAATATATGTATTATATAATATAATATATACTATACCTATTTCATATTATAAATTCCCTTATGTAAGGACACATTGTCACATCACATAATTTATTTATAAAAAAAAATAATAAGCTGACGATGCTAACCAATGCAATAATATTTGGTTATATGAATACAGTGAATAATATTTGTTTTATCTTGCTTTACATTTTTTCGTTTTTTTACGTTTCTTTATATTAAATTACTAAGCTAAAACACAAAAAGAGCAAATAAGTAATATCCTCGTAAAATATTCTATAAAAATAAAAATTCACTTACTATTTAGACCATACACTTGAATGTTTCTCTACATATGCTTTCTTTTTCTTCAATTTTTTATTTAACACTATGTTTCTCGTAAAATCTTCGCAATCGGGTCGGGATTCCACAATTTCTCATATAATACCAAAATTGAAAAAAAAATCATTAAATTCAGTGCAACAAATTAATTGAAATTGTTGTCCAAATTTTATAACAGATTAGAGCAGTTATGTACTTATTGACACTTTTAACATAACAGCAAAAAAATAAAAAAAAAAACAATTAATACAAACTTACCTTTTACATTACCGGCCGCTGGAAATCAGGAAAGGAGAGTATTTATATTATTTAACTATTTTATGTTTATGAAATATGAAAAATATATTCTTGGTGCAGTAATGTGGAAGCTGGCAGTTAAAGTAAGTATAAATTGAAGTTAAATGAAAACTTTTTAAGTGTTTTTTATTGAAAACTAAGAGCATTACCCTTAAAATCCAGAAGTGATATTGTCTATCAACATCCTTTCTGGAACTGAAACTCAAAGTATCAGTAATTTAATCATGGTCAGGGTGCAGAAAAGTTAACGACGTTACTGCAATTAGAAAGTTGGAAAGAGTCAAACTTCTAGATAAATCTTCACAAGAGGCTGTCTGCTCTGCAAGCACGGAGTATCGCTCAAGGCTATTCTGTTCGACATCGAAATCAGGATGTCATTGGATGGTATGTTAGCCACTGTCTGCTACTACTCAATAGTCATTCTCCAAAGGGTAACTAGGAAAAGTATGGTGTACTGAAGATTTGTAGATCTAGGCATGCAATTTTCGACGAATTGTCTGGCGGCCTAGGAACATGCTCGACCAACTCCCAGGGAAGAAGGTAATCTAGGCAACAAACTTTTCACATTAATTTCACTCTGCAACACACCCGGAGTATGAAGTTCTGATGTCCTCAAGAGTGGACAAATTTTGCTGCGACTTTATTGGGCGACAGACGCTCACAATAACTGTAAGAGTAGCACTGATACTGACGCCCGATGTGGATCTAGTTGTCGGTGTGTCGCAGTCACTAATCCAGTAGTTTGTCACTAAAAAAAGACAAGAAGTAATAGAAGTCAGCTTTGTCTCTTATAATCTAGACTTTGCCACAGAACTAATTTGGGTAAGCGCAACTTCTCTGCACTGAAGGGTTTTCTTACCTCTGCTCTTAAATTAGCTATTATTGGATCCTGTCCCACCATCTCCACTAAAAGAAAGAACCTCAATAGATCCAAATCCACGAGGCTACCGCTGGACTGAGATACATATTTAATAGGCTAATACTTTTTAGAACGGAAGTTAGGAAAAGCCTTGATAGATATTATACCAGACGAACCATAGCAAGTGATCTGATCTATCATCCATCCCAATTAGCTATGGACAGGATCTGAAGATGAATCGCTGAATCTAAAGATGGATGGAGTGTGGACCTAGATATTTCTAAAGTAAGACCGAAGAAAGAGCATGAAATAACCCCACGGATCTTAAGTGGGCTGTGAACAACATCAAACCATTCCGATCCTCGGGGCTGGGTGACATTTTTCCAGGGCAGCTTCAGATGGACATTCGAATCATAAGCTTTATGAATGGCTGGCGGACGCATAGAGCTATTCCAAATACCAGATCTGAATTGAAAGTGGTTTTGATACTTAAATCAAAAAAAAAATCTAGCACACAGTCCAAGAATCTCAGACCAATTAGTCTGGCTTCCTTCATGTTTAAAACTCTCAAGAGAATCAAGGACTATCCAAATTAAAACACTCTCATAAGTAAGGGAGATCTGTTGAAACGGTCCTTCCTCAACATACTCACAGTAATGTTGAAGCCAAGTCGTTTACCAATAAACTACTGTCATTATAAACTATAAACTACTACTGTCATTATAGCATTATAGAACACATGCTAGCCAAAAGCGTAAAAGTCAAGTGGATCAATAGCTGTGGTCTCACCGCCAACCGGATCAAAATTGGGTTAGCCCTTTTTACCAGAAAACATAAAATGTTATGCTTCAATCCTCGAAAACTAAGAGGAACGACTCAGCCTCGTATTTAGCTCTAACTATTTAGGACAAAAGCTTGACCGAAAGCTCACCTGGATTGAAAATGTCACTGAGGAAATCCCTGGTTCCGCTTTATTCATACAAACGGCGGTAGATTCCACATGGCCTCTGCAGCCAAACATTATGCATTGGTTGTACGGGTCTATAGTTATGAACTTCATTACATATGTATTACTAGTCTGATCAGTCATTCTGGGGAGAAATTACATTCTAAAATTACTGGAAAACACTCAACGCGTAGCATGTATCAGTATTATCGATTTACTGTGATCCTATACAGTATTGGCGCTTTAAACCCTGCTGCACTTCCTTCCAATCGACGGAAAACAAATGGGTACCAACTCATATGAAGAACAATGCACTGGATGATGCACTTTTATTTTTCAACAGTCACTAGCTGCCTTTGGAGCAAGTTCTTGATTTGAGCGTAAAACGCATGCGGAGAAGAATGTACGCACCGAGCAACGAAGCGCTGTTAATATTGTCCAAGATGTGTCCAAGACCGAGGATTTAGTCGACGCGGATATTTTCTCTGCAGACTTAGACATTTATATCCCCTTCCAGCTTCCGAGGCAGTGAAAGACTGCCGCGTAACGTTAAGAGATAGTTGTACAGTACAGTACCACCTTTCGCTGGGTACCAATTACTGGGACTTTCCCGAAATCTGTATAACCTACGAACTGGTACGGCAAGATATTCTGATACAAACATTATAGGTTAAATGGACATCGCGTCATTCAAGTTTTCTGCTAAGCTTCTAGATGGGCTATCGGAAACTAAATTTATAATGTAGGTTTACTTTTACTTGTAAAGCAAAGATGAAGGAAAGAGGTACATATCTCTTGTTGACATGAAAGACGGGTTTCAAGAGGAGAAAGTGGAGTGAAATATTCACCCGGTGAAATCAACGATGGCGTCTGCAGTCAGGGAAGAGGATACTTTATGTTAGATGATCTACTGCAATATATTTGGAGCTCAGGACAACTTAGATTAAAGTCTTGAGTACCATCCTGAGATGGTAATGGTTCGACTCTTTATGCGTGAAAGGTTGCTTTTTTATTACTCTTAGACCGACCTACGCCCTATAAGATCTATTGCATCGGGAGTCTGTTAAACTAGGAGATTCTCAACTCCTCTAATTAAGTTGAGGATGTCCCCAGTGGAAGCTTTCCTTATATACTTAGGGTTCAGAATATCCTTGAGGACAAGGACATTCAGTTTCCTGATTTAATTTATGTAATCGACATTCAGTCTCCTAATTTAATTTATGTGAGTGAGGCTGTAGTGTCCGGAAAGAAAACTATGAATCTCTTTATAATTAAGGATGTCCTTAGTGTTATTTTAGGTGTTGCATGAGCTTTTTGGCCTGTCTAAGTCCTTGAATGCTCTTCCAAAAGGACAAGTAGTTCCGGCGCTACATTTCCTCGATGGACATGTGCTCAACCAACAAGCGTGTCTAGCCAGCTCGATCTTTATTAAGTTGCCTCCAGTGCAGCACGCTAAGTTAGCTAAAGTCCCCTTCCACTTTCGAGCGCCACCTAAGTCGTGATCTTCCTCTACTGCGTTGTCCCTCCGGATGGATTCGAAGAAGTAAATTTGTCTAGAATTTTACAAACGCGGAATTAGGATTACCACAGTAAGGTTCCGCACCGATGTACTTCTCAGAGGAAGGTATATTTGTAGTACTACAAGCTACAAACTACAGACGGCTGCAAGTAAACCATCATCCTGAGGCTTGCCGAACACATAGGTCCATTGTGATACCACGTACCAGGAGTAATTTTCTGCTCTTCTTCATGCATACAGCTTCTGCAGAAGTCGTTTGCAAAGAGGCCTAGCATTGTAGCGTGCTAGCTTATTAAACAGTGTCCAGTAATGACACATATTTTAAAGCCGATATGCAATCTGTTGAGAGAAATCAAGTTCTTAGAGCGTTTAAAATCCTGCATAGGCCAAATTTGTTTTGTTGCTAGACATGTTGGTTCACTTTTCCACCTAAGATATGCACTCTCGACAGCATACAGCTTGAATTTTTGTTTCCATGTAGCGATTGGTATACCCAAGGTGTTTTTTTTCCTGCAGAATGGGTAAAGTTGATTCTATTTTGGCGAGTTCATCGGCCTTACAATTCCCTGGTCTCTATGCCCGGCACTCAACACAGTTGAATATTGAACTGCTACTAAGAAAGTTATGGAAATCGAGTACAAAACCTTGATGGCTGCTTGGCTATCTGAAAAGATACGGATATTTTTAACAGATATCTTTAACGGATATCTCGTTTTTCTTAAGCCAAGATAAGACTTCTTTAATCGCCATAATTTCCGCCTGAAACACACTACAGTAGTTTGGTAGACGGGAGGAGAGTTTGAGATTAAGACTTTTGGAGAAATCACCTCCAACAACTCCGTCCTTGGATTTTGAGACGTCGGTGTGGAATTGCATCGAATCATCTTCTCATTCCAGAATGATCTGGAGGGGATGGTGACGAGAAAGTTCTAGTCAAAGTTCAGACATGAGGTAGTGTAGTCAGTGATTTCAGAGAAGATTCTGCAGTACTTTAGAATGGAAGCGTGGCCAAATGACAATGACAATGCAAAGTACAAATATTTGGCTCAACAGATCATATGTGATCCAGGACTTAGCTTCTCGCGACCATTCGTGTTATGTATGCTATATTTGTTCGCACAAAGGGAGGGACCTAATTTAAAGCCATATCCGAAAGGCTTTTTCAGAAGCTTTTCGTTGGCAGTTATTACTCTCGGGCGTTTTTCATATATTCGTGAGAGGTGGGCCGTGAAAAAAAAAACCCAACAGAATATGATAATAGTCATCTAAGTTTGAGATAGCGAAAAATGCTGTCTACCTACGCTTTATTGAAAGAAAAACAGTGGCTCACAGATCAAACAAAGAATAACTCTTGTCAATCCGTATTTCCTTGAATTAAGGCAAATCCCTAATACGAACAACTAAGGCAAATTTATATAAGATCCTTCACTTTTTAGACCTCCTCTTTAAGGCAGAAACATAAATTTTATTAGTTTTTAGCGATGAAGTGTACGATGAAGTACGGGCTATAAAGAGACGTCAACCTAGTCAAACGTTTTAAGTTCATCGTAGAGATGGAAAGGACAAGCAGATTGCATTGATACGAGCGCAGCGCTACGATCCGAAGTTTTTAAATTTGTGCGAGATGAACGTCGAGAAGAAGGACTACATTGTTTCAACTGCGTGTGCAGTTGGAAATGGCTAAGGGTCGGCTGAAAAGCAATGTTGGTTGAAGCTCTGGCCCACCCCAATTCAAAAATTATATATTTGATGTCCCTTATAAAATATGTTTGTACTATAAAGCTCTCAGAATAATATTTGTTGTCACTTCTATTTTTTTTAATTATTCTTGAATCACCTAGTCGTATTGGTATTCATATGTGACTATCTACTATAATCTAGGAAATATGTATTTATTTTCTTGAGACCAAATTATGGCAAACAAACGGACAAGCACCGTTACTATTACGTTACGGAACACATTTGAGACCAATCGGCCTGTTCAGTCGAAATCCATCGTTATAGCAACCTGCAGCAATAAAATGGTACTTTTATCAGTTTCAAATTTTGTAACTGCTTCAGTGAAGCGATGCAAAAGAGAAAACGTTCAAGGAAGGAAGTTCACTCTTCCTTAATGACTTACATATGTACACATGTACCGTAACTTGATTATAATGGAAGACTGATATGTTTTTTTTAATTTAGAACTTTCTTAAGATTTTCTGATGGCCATCATGTAGTGAAAAACATACTTATGTATATTCGATTTTCGATTTTCCAGGATGGCGGTATAAGCGCAACTGTATAGAATTTCAAATAAACGGCAGAAGACCACATATCTACTAACTGTCTAGCTTATACATATGTACATTCATATGTATATATTACATACATCTATGCTACGTTCATAGAAAGCTCTCTCGGATATTCTATTTTAACATAAACAATAATTTCTGTCAACTGGGTATCCATTAGATCGCCAGGCGCAAGTCAGACTTTTCACCAGCTACACCTTTAGAGTAAAAATCATTATTTTCATTTGTAAATTAACCAGATACAAAACACCAGCTTAGGAGGCATAACGAAGCGGTCTAATTGGAATTGAAATAAAAGGAAAAAATGCTTCGAGGCCCTGCAGTTTCCTTATCTTTGAATCATGAGTCCAATTACAATAGATAGATCTTTGCTTGGGTGGCCTTTTCTTACAATTAACAGAAGTTACCTAAAAATATTTTTACCAATTAATTTGGGAGAATAGATACGATAAGTACATACGTATATCTATGTACATACTCGTACTTGCTACCAAATAAGTTGGCGTGAAAAGTATTTTCATGGCGAAAATTACAGATTTTATTTGGAATTTTTGAGGCCTCTTCAAATGTACTCGTATGTATGAATACATTTATTCTTTCTTTCTAAATTTTAATAATTATGTGTTTTGTAAAAAATATGTTCAAGAGGGCAGATAAAATATTTTACTTTTAAAGTTCGATTAGAACTTAAAATTGGAAAGGGGGTTGTTTCATCTCTTCAGTCTCAATGCCTTCTAATTTCATTTCTAATATGTAGTTTATCAATAAATTAATAATTAAATAGTTATACCATTTACAAAATGCCTGAATTTAAAAGGTTTTTAAAAATAGGTACACATTTTCCTATTAATAATCTGTAAGGTAACCAAGACTGCATTTCAGATACATACGCGTATCTGGTAGCATTTTGTGCGAACCAGACAGTTTTCATACTTCCTACCCTACCAGTAGGAAATGTTCAATACAATCACAATGTACTGAAAGAGGACGATTCAAAAAATAATAGTAATAATAAAAAGAAAAATAAATAAATAGCTAAACAAGGCGACAGTTCATGTAACAGGTATTTATTTTAGGATATTCTTATCATTGCTATGAATAACTTTTCCTAAAATAATAGTTTTGGAAAGTTTAAGGGTAGTTGATTTTTAGTAAATATAATTTAATTCTCTTATTACAAGATTCCACTGCAATCTGCGATTCTCCTTAACTGGAATATGCGCATAGTAGAAAATTCTACCCTGCAAGTGGCAACTTTACGTTGAAACATTTAACGGGCTTTTTCTTTACCGAAGACAAAGGGTGAATGTACATTTGTACTTCTGCGCACTTAAATCGATCGGAAATTTATGAGTATCTAAAATTTGGTGAAAGACTTTCCGCAGCGTGGAGCAGGTTTAATTGCATTTAATGCGAAAAAATTGTGGCTACCATTCTAAAAAAACGACAATTTACGAATATTGTCGGTAGTACTTAGTGTATAAGTTATTTCATTTAGAATAGCTTCAACTAAGATTTTCAAATCCGCGAATATTGGAAGAAAATTTAATCAAACGCTTTTTCTCCTCCTCATTTCTTCCTACCTACGTAGAGTGTCAAAAGTGAAAATATTTTATGTATATTCAAAGGCTTCGTGTTAAGCAATTGTAGTAATATACTCGTATTAATTTTATTCTCCATAAAAAATATATAGACAATATACATATATAAATATATATAAAAAAAAAACATAACGAACTGAACTTTAAGGATAATTATAACGACTTTAGTGAAATTAAGACGTGTGTGAATTTGGTTTTCAGTATCGGAATTCAACAAAAAAATAATGGGTACAGTTCTCAGTTTTAGTCCTCGAGAACGTCGCCCTGTATACTCTGCACATCATCATAGTCACCATTTTCATCGCCATCACCGTAATAGTGTGGACAATGGTAATGGCTCTTGCAACGAAGGAACTTTAGAGTCATCGAATGCAGTTGATTTCCCGCTAAATAATTTTTCTTACGAGCAATTAAATAATGCAAAAAATCGAGAAAATGCAAAACCGATTTTTCAGCAGTTGTCTAATAACAATTTTAGTCAATACAACAATAACGAAAACAACAATTTAGTACTAGAACAAACGCATAATGTTCATACTAATAATAATATAAATAATATTATAAACAATAATAATACTATCAACAATAATGTCAATAACATTAAATCATCAGAACGTAATATTGACAGCTGCAGGATACTATCAGAAAAAAATGCTCTGGAAAAAAATCTGAAAAAGCATTCACTTTTTATTAATGCTTTATCGTGGAAACGATTGGCAGCATCGCATAGCAGAAAGAAATTGGATAACAACAAAAATAAAGCTACCAATTTGCCAACAGTAAATCTCAAGCCGTCCATTGGAGATACATTACATCACATAGATGTTGATAAAAATAAAAATGTTCAGCAAAAATTACAAGATAAACAGCAATTTCAAGAGTCTCAAGACCAGGCTCAAATGCAGCACAGCTTGAGCCATCAGAATCAGCAAAGACAAATATTCTACACTCCTGGTACGCCAAAAAGCATATTTTTAGCATTGGACTTAGTTCGGGCAAACAATACAAATTCCACGCAACTGCAAAATAAATTGGCTCCAAAATTTCCTTTGTCGCTTCCATTGCAACTACCATTGAAGAACTCTAGACCTCAAACCCAACACAACCATACTGGAGCTAGAAAAACTGTGATTCAGGTATGTAATTTAAAACTAGACTATTTATTTATTGCACACTACAAAAAAAAAAAAAATACAGAACCATAGGGCGCGTGGCAAAACCACAGAGCAGCAAGTTCCAGGCCATTGAGGTGTGGAAAAATTTAATTTTAATATTACATTCTCATCGAAACTAGAACCTAATTATTTAATTAATTGTCAATATCGTAAATATGTATAAAAACTCAACAACTACCTTTGTCATAAAATAGAACACGAACAAAGTCAACTAGACTTTTCAAGCAAGGTATAAATTTATGCACATTTCAGATTAGCCCGAGTTACTCTACTTGCGACCAACTTGGGTATCCATGTATCCTAATCCATAGCTTAGAACTGCTACAGGTTGCATACTTTTACAATTAAACAACGAACTGATCCTCTGCTTAGTCACGGGCAATTTGTTAAATTTTTAGATTTTATGAATATATAGAGGAAGCCCTGTCCTGAATTTCTGTTGGGTAATATATTGAATTCAAAACTGTTTGAGGTTTGGGAGTTCACCAGATGTGAATGATATTTTACAGATAGTATGTGCACTAAATAGTATAAACTCTTAGTGTAAGAATGTTTCACTGGGTACACGCATATGAACATACATAGGTACTAATAAGCCAAAAAGGAATGTTTTTGTTCGCACTTTTAACAACCGACTTTTTCATAATTTTCTCGACTTCTTAACGAGGGCGTTAAAATACCAACTGTCTTTATTCGGCTGGTTGTATCTGACTACTCTGTTGATGGGTTCGCATGTGTATATGTATACTTTATTATCGATTTTGTTTGTTTTTTTTGCAACACCTATTTGTACGAGGAGTATATCCGCGAGGTTGATTTTGTCTCAACCTGTGCGTAACCGGTAAAAATCAACTCGAATTTCACAGTTGTTTCAGCAAATGAAAATTTATAAGTGGAAACAGTAGTAGTAACGATATATGTATGTGTATGAAGGTAAAACAAAATTTGGCGCAAAAAGTCCATATAATACCTAGAGACTATCTTTACGCATGTACGGAAGGATACCTACGAAGTTTAATATATGTTTAGTATCCGAAACGCATAAGCCGAATCCGAACCTTCTTTTAACAGTTACCAATCTCGATCATTTTTGAGTGGGCTTGTAAAAAATATTTTTGTTTTCTTGGACTCGAACGTCGAACCTCTTGCAAGAGGAAATACCTTACTTCTTACTTACTTACTTCTTAACTTCGATCTAAACTTTTTTTAAAAATAACTTTTTAGTAAAATAGTTGTCATTCAGATCGATTTTCAAAATAGCTTCTTCAGTTTTCTTGTGAACATGAAGCTCAGTAGTCCTTAATATTCCAAAGCACGAAACACTATAGGACCCTCAATATAGGCAAATAGCAACGATAAATAAACTGTAATTGTCTGATTTTCAATAATAAAAGACTGATTGAATGAGATTGGTCGAAGTCAGCTCTCATCATGCTATCCAGTTTATTTTTTTATTTCAAAAAACACAAAAAAAACAAATTCCTGCACTCAGGCTCAATTTCTGTCTATTGTAAGAAGAAAGTTATACAATTACAAATACTTGGCGCAACAGACCGTATGTAGTCCAGGGCGTAGTGGGTGTTATATTTTTTCATGCAAATGGCTTTTTTTTTATTTTGTTTTTGAGAAGCTTCCTCATGACTGTTATTACTCTCGGACATTTGTCAGACATTCGCGAGAGGTGGAACCGTGAAAAACTTGTTGGTGTTTTCTGGGATTCGAACCTTGAACCTCCCGTTCAGTAATCCAACGTACTACCCACTGATCGACGGCGCCCAGAAGCAAGTTTTTTCGTTTAGCAAAGAGTTTCGAGCCCCAAAATTTGGTTAAATTTGTAAATTTGAATTCTATCCATCTGAACCTCTAATTGGTTCCTAAACCACTGAACGTATATACGTTTAATATCTAGGGTGTGTGGCGAAATCTTTGTAATTCTAACCTCAAAATAAAAATAAATTACTGCCGATTTTATTTAAAATTAATAACTGAGCAATTATTTGAGCATATGCAAGGAAATGCACTTTTTCCAGCAATATCTGAATTAGGAATCTTCATTCGCTAATGGAACATACATGGGTGCAGATATGTGTATGTAATTGATTTCTTTTTTCCTGGGTAGCTGTCGTTGCTCTCCTCCGGCGGGGCTCAACCGCACTGGCTGAATTACAATTAAGCACACTACGCCTACTGAGCTCATCGTTTCATATTCATTGGATTTAACTTTCTAGTTGGGCTCCGCCATCTGCTGGTATTTAGTTAGATTGAATACTTTATATGAAGGTAAGAAAATTAGAAAAATAAAGGTGTTTTACGACAAAATAAACAAAAACGCTTTCCTGGCTCCAGGTCCGCGGCTGCGAAAGAATACTACTATTTTTTGTGATTTTTGCCAATAATTAGAGAACTATCCTTTTTTATATCTGACATACTTTTAGTTTGGATTTGTTTGGATATGCGATAATTTCAGGATCGGTTAGAGAGCCTCATAGCATTTCCAGTTTGCATTTCTGAGGCTAACAACTTTTCTTGCCGTAAGCCCTGGTGGATTCACCTTTTACAGAAAGAGATATGTAGTGCATTTTTGTTTTGTGACAGAATTTTATATGTATATTTCCACCTCTTTAAGGAGCGTTTGGTACTTTAAGTAGACCTCTGTTAACGTTTTCTAGCTATCATACAAACGAGTACATTGTTTCACAGAATATTTTTTCTGGTGAAAAGTTGAATTTTACCGTTTCTTCTTAACTTTGATGACTTTATTGTGGTTTCTTACACTTAGACACAGATTTGTTAGCAAATAATTGAATTGGTAAAACGATTGGATGATTTTTTTTCTCCCACGTGACTGCTTTTAGAATAAATTCCGGTCTTGAGATTATGATCAGTTCTGGTATTAATATCCATTACTCGAAGGGTTGGTCTTTTAGTTCTGCTTGTCTGTATATCTGTTTGCATTCTTCACTGCAGCTTAAGTAGCTTAGCGAGATTTCTTTGAACTTGATATCTAAGCCATATAGGATCACAATTCAAAGCGACAATGGAACATTGTATCACTAAAATTAATAACTTTTTGTTGCGTGTGTCGCGGCGACCCTTTGTTAGTAATATCTGTTTTTAAAATATAATTTTTTCTGGTTTTGGTCATATGTAATTTTATTTATAGACTGGTTTTTAAAAATTTTATAATTTTCGGTTAGTTTACTCGTTGTACATTTAAAACAAATTATTATTCAAAAAACCAACGAGTTAACGAAAATTTATTTGTAAACGATGAGTTTGTCACGCGCGTTTGGTCTGTATTTTTTGTATAAAAAAATTGATAATTTGTCATCTAACACATACCTCACACACCTTATAATATTCCAATAAGATAAGTAATATTCTAATTAATTTTTGATTATTTTATAGGCATCAACTTCAGAACTGCTTAAATGCCTGGGAATGTTTTTACATGAGCGGTGTAGAAAATTAAGAAAATTTGAAGCGTGTGATGCAGTTATGTGGCTTAGATCTGTCGACAGATGCTTACTGCTGCAGGGATGGCAGGTAAGGACCTTTATACACAGTGCTGTTAATAATTTTAATCATATTGTTTAATGTACACACACACTCGTGCGTATGTATGAATGTTTGCATTATTATTTATTTTGGTAAGTAATTCTATAAACATTTTTCTAGTGGTATATACCGTCACATCTATTACAAATAAAAATAAATACAAAAACTTGGCGCAAGAGACGTATGTGGTCCAGGGCCTAGCTTCTCGCGACCATTCGTGTTGTGCGTGTTATATTTTTCACACAAATGGAAGGGACCTACAGTTCAGAGCCATATCCGAAAGGCAAATTGAGAAGCTTTCTCTTGACAGTCTTGACAGCCCTCATCTATTAGTCCTTGCAAATTGGCCAAGGCAGAGGTATAATTTATTAAAAGTATACATTTTTTAAAAGAATGCCGCATTTGGAGTAATCCTGAAGAAGTTCTTGAAACTCCATTACGTCCAGAAAAATACACCGTTTAGTGCGGTTTACACGCTGGTGGCATCATTGATCCTTATTTTTTTTTCAAAAATGGAACCGGAGCCCGCGTTACAGTCAATTGAGATTGTAAGCGATCCTTGCTCAGCAAAAATTTCTCTCGAAATATGGATGACATTGAACCAAACAAGCTGTGGTTTCAACTGGAATAATTTAAATCACAATTTGGCCAGAACGTAATTTCAAGAAATGTACCTTTCAATTGGCCTTTAAAATCATAAGATTTCAACAATTTTGTTTGGGTACTATTATCCACTTGGAAGCCAATATAGTGATTACTGTTCTGGGTGTACATATTTTAACATTTTTTATATTTACCCGACGTGTTGATTGGGTATCTACAAAACTTGTAAATGCGAATGCACTGTTCACATTCAGTGTATTATTTATGGCTTTCTAATGAAAGGAAAGGCGCTTAAGCTATGTGTGATACATACACATGTACCTACATGCATACTCAAGTGCAAGCTTACTTTCTTGGTTATTTGGTAATTTTTTCCCCCAATTTAGTAAATTTTTAACAAAACCGATTAAAAAGTAAAAAATACAACCGAGAAAACTACGTCTTTCTCGTAAAATGAAAAAAAAAAAACCTTTTGTTAATAGTGGCAACGGTTTTAGCTGCACTTAAAAGCAGGTCAAAAACGTTTATGAACCAAGGGGCTTAAAGAATCTTATGACTTCAGGAACTATTTCAGGATATCTGTAGAAACTGATTTGGATATTACTTATTGAAATAAAAAATGATTAGGTGCAACTCCGTTCGCACATCGAGGGTTCTGTTAAAAAAAAGGTGATTTTAATTTATAATTTCTATTCCATACAAAAGCTAACCTCGTATTTTATATAGTATAAAATATCTGTCATAGACATATAAATTCAGTGGACTCTCCCTAAGTCGAACTCTCCCTAAGTCGAATTTCTCTCTAACTCGAATTTGTTCGCCATATTTTAGCATTCCTCTCAATTTTCCATACAAAAACATCCTCCAAGTCAAACTCCCTCTAAGTCGAAATTCCCTCTAACTCGTACGCATTCTCTCGATTCTCGGCCTCTTTTTTCACCCCTTAAATCGAATTAAAAAAAATTATCCTTTCACAATTCGTATTTGGTTATATAACTATACTACCTAAATATCAAGTACCTATACACGTCAACACCCTAAAAATCTGTAGCATCGCGTATGCTATTATCGTGAGTGCGTTGTATTTCTACCTACCCATATCCAATACATAATGCGTCTAGGTATCTACCTAAAAAGACACAATTTGTACAAAAATTGCAGGGCAGAAAAAAACAAGTTATCGTTTTCCTTGTGTTGTTCGTTGGATTCAAAACAGTTTTTATTTCAAAGAAATGGAAATCTATCTAGAAAAAAAGATCTTGTTTTAGTGAAATTCCAGTTGGAATTCGAAAATCAGTTGATTCTAGGCAGTTCAACAGAGCTGCTACAGTTATTCTTTGCAAGTTGGCAGTATTTTTGTTTGTTAACTTTTTTAAATTATGTTAACCTTTTTTTATTAAATAAACGCTTTAAAACAAAAAAAAATTGTTTCTCTCTCTAACTAGAATTTTTCCAAAGCTCCCTCTAACTCGAACAAATCATGGTATCCCGTGAAAATTCGACTTGGACTCCCCCACTGTAATGATATTTTCGAAAACTGTTTGAGAATATATTAAATTAATCTCATAAATCCGAAAATGTTCTATTAGTAAAATTCTTCTAGTTTGTTTGGTTATATAATTTCGAAAACCAGAGGAGGGGAAAACACACATTTTTCAGAAACATTCTTTCATTATGTCATCATAAATATTTAATATTCAAAAAAAGAGATTGTATTATACTCAAAGATGTATTCATATAAACAGAAAACCCCTATTGCTTGCACGGAAATCACACCAGCATTATGTTTGGGTTATCATTATACAACCATATGTACATATATACTCGTACATGTGTAAAAGTTATGCACGTAGCTTTTATAGTTTCAAAACTAGAAGGCGGAGACAGACAAACAGGCGGAAGGATACACGAATGATAATAATAGTTCGGTATATATGTGGGTCACGGAAGCCTAAAAAAACACTTAAGGATGGATAGGTACAAATACATACAGATACTATCCATACTATGAAGATATAAAATTCTTCATTCGCCATAACATTTCACGATAGCAGACAGTGAAATCTGGATAACGTCAAAATTACCTCTTTATTCCTTGCTGAAAATAGTCCTTCCGAGTCGCAGCACGATCTTCTTTAGTATGCCACTTTTTTTTATACGATCCCAGTACTTTTCTGTTTTCTTGAGTTGAGAGGCAACAAGAGCTCTCTCTTGCTATTCTCCTCACTTAACCTGCTCCGTACTCATTTCTTGCTAGTACGCCCCTTTCGCCACTCTATTTAAAACTGTGCACTCGTCTTTCCCCACGGGTTCTGACTGTTCTTTTCAGACTCTGGCTACTTCAGACATAATGAGAAGTACGGAGTCGAATATGTGTTTCGAAGGACTCGTAGCTTCTTTTCTGAATCTGTCTGTAACTCAAAAATGATTAGGGCCAATGGAGGCCCTCTGAAAGTTTGTGCGTGCAATACATTTAATACTAGGATTTACGGAAAAGAGGCGCAAACCTTATTCATATGAGGAGTACCCTTATTCCACATAGGCGACCATTTCTTTTCTATTTGTTAGTCTGTTATTATCGCGCAACTCGCGCAACAACCACTGAGTCCAGGATAAAATACCAAAGCAGGAGAAAAACAAAAGATTTAAATTCTTTAGGGAGCTCCGAGAACTGAGACAGACAAAAATACTGCCAAGAAAAACATTTTTTAGTGTACTCCCACAACTACGGCAGACAAAGGCACTCCTACAAGATCAGCTGTAGGCCTAAATGGCGTGGAGACACTGCAACCAGAGAAATATATAGAAATATAGAAATATTAAAAGACCACTTTTTAGGACAGCAGTTCCTCCACTTCCCTTATGAAAGCTATAATTACGGCTGCGGGGGAGCTCTTTAAGTCTATTGGAGATATAATCTCCTCAAGGAAGAAGCTTCTCCTAGTTCTGCAAAGAGCTACATATTCACATTAGTAGTATGTGCTCTGCGGTTTTATCCTCTTCTAAGCATAGGTGGCAGATGATATCCTCCATAATTCTCATTTTATTAAGGTGGTAAAGTAATTGACAGTGACCGGTAAGGAAAGTCACAAGCCTTCTTACCTCATTTTTGCCATATTTTAGAATATCAACTGTATTTTTTTGGAAGGGTCGGACAGCTCTTTTAGCTTGTCTGAGACCTTTGGAGTTAATTTCAGTGAGAGATGAACATGTTGCGTTCCCAACTGCTTAGGATAAATTGCAGATGCAACAGAGCTACAAAATTCGACTAAAAATTTTAAAGTTACTGTAGGAAAAAAAAAACGGATTAAGAAATAATCAGTTGTTTAAGGACAGAGTACTTAACTTGTTTGTTTTCTCCGCCAATAAGGCCTTCACTTAATATAATATTAAATGGATTTGTTTTTCCTAATTGTTCACATTTTAAATATTTGGGCTCCATTGTAAACCAATAACCCAACTGTGACGACCTGGTGGGCATAAAACACTTAAGTTTCAAACTACAGTTATCTAGTTCGCAATGCTAGACAACATACGAGAAATACAGGAGTAAAACTAAGACGGCGGGGATGAGAATGTTAAGAAGGGTAATAAAACGAAATTATACTAGGTCCACCCTTATGCGAAGAAGGCTTAACGTTAAAGGTCTAAAAAATACAAAAACTTGGCGCAACAGACCATATGTGGTCCAGGGCCTAGCTTCTCGTGTTGTGCGTGTTATATTTTTTCACACACAAATGGAAGGGATTTACAGTTTATCCGAAAGGCAAATTGAGAAGTTTTCTCATGACAGTTATTACTCTCGGACGTTTGTCAGACATCCTTCCACTCAGCGACCCAATGCACTAACCACTTGAGTCACGGCACCCACTTAGGCAACGTTAAAAGGTCTTACGATGGAAAACTTCAAACACACAGAATCAGTTGGTATTTCCACGCCCAAAGGAGACCACAGAAAAACCCGATAACAAAATCATCAACAATTAAAGTGCCAACGAATATAAACACAATTATGAAAAATGAAAGAATAACAACCGTTCAGCTATGTATTTAATTCTGCCATAAATTCTGCTACAAATGTAAAACGCCATAAAAAAATCATGAACGGTAAAAATTTTCTCAACGGTAAAAAGGATTTCATGGCCACTGTTCGCGTGCCACTGCAAAAGTCGTTTGCATCTTTTCAGTCTAATGTTTTTCAATTGAGGAGTTAAAAGATGACACGTGGACCGACGATAGGCTTACATATACAGATTATCTCGAATCAGCCTAGAAGTGGACCTGGTTAATATATCGAATTCCTTGGACATAATTATCTGTTTAATAATATTTTTTCGAATTCGTTGACACACTGCTTTTACTACCGCACTCCTACGGACGACGCGCGGACGACCACTTCTTGGCCTGTCCTCTACTCCAGACAATTCCCCAAAGTGACCAATAATAGCCCGATGAACAAATATTCTCTATATTTCGAATGGTTGTAGCAATTCAAAAATTTGGCCAGCATTTTTTCCGTACTTATGCAACGCTATTTTCGCGACTCGATTCTCTTTAACGTCCCCCTCCATACTAATAGACCACAAGCTGAAATTAGCTATTGTATTTTTAAACGATAAGCGCTGAAAATCGTATAACAGAATTTATGGCAGGAATAGGTAAGTACATACAATCCAGAATCAAGCGGCATTCAGACGAATTCTGAGATTCGCGAGATAGCTAACCCGATAAGCGGAGCAGTAATTATGCTTTTTTCTGAGAAATTTATTATACAGAAGTTCAAAAAATGAGAATAGAGCGTTAGTCACTCCACACGTTTACGGAATGACTTACCCTCCTCAGTGTTTCCATCAAATTATGATTTGCAAAGATTTAAGGTCAACGCGGCGCATCGGCACCTAACTACCTTTCCTTTTCCCTCTTTTTAACTTTTTTTCAAAACCATGTGATATGTGTCAATGAGTTAAAATAACTAAAAAGCTAAACTATTAGTATAGAACCAATACAATTTGTCTCATTCTATCCAAATGTCTTCAAAAAAAAAAAACTATAGTTTGGATAGGTGCCAATTACCACTAAAAACTTGCTGAGAAGTCCACATATTAACGAAGTCCTACAAGCAGATAATTTGTCGGTATCTTCATTATTTTATCTGCAGGAAACCAACTTACCACCTAATCTAACTAACTACACGATTTATTGACTTTATTAAAAAATGAAATTTTCACTTAACATTTTTGTTTACAGGACGTTGCCTTCATTAATCCAGCAAACGTTGTATTCGTCTACATGCTTGTACGAGAATTAGTCGACGGAGATGAAACAAAGGAGTGCGAACTTCAAGCAACTGTACTGACATGTCTTTATCTCTCATACTCTTACATGGGCAATGAAATAAGTTACCCTCTTAAGCCATTTCTAGTAGAAGAATCGAAGGAGAAATTTTGGGACAGGTAAGCGTTTAATTACATTACTATATTTACTTAAATTTATATTCATATAATGCGTTTCCAAAATACTGGAGGCTAACTTAAGTACTCCTTCGCGTATTGCAATCTCTTTAGAAGCCCTTAAGCCTTGTTTCACGGTGTTCGAGTCATATATTCGTTTGAATGTAAGAAGTTTTTAACTGTTGGTGGATTCACTTCAATGTTCAAATCTTGCACGAGTGTTGCGGCTATATTTGTTGCACTCACTTTAGGTTTTTTTTAATTATTCGCAGTATCATACGCTGATATTCAGCTTCATATGTTCAGCTAAATTATTGGTTTTGTTATTACATAGGAGGTAAAGCTTTAGGGGGCTTACCAACGCAGTGTTGATAACACTTATATGCTGGGATGGGAAGTCGAGCTTTTCAGTCGGACAGGTGCAAATTGCACCCGTAATACCTATCCAAGCAAGCCTTTGCACCTTTTGTACTTTGGAGCGGGAGTAAGCTTGATTTTCCATTACCCAACATACGAGCGATGCATAGGTTATAGAGCGGGTCCAGAAGCCTTTTGTCGCCTTTTCAATGGTACTGTCTAGAGTTAGTATATGTTATATTTTTTACACAAATGGAAGAGTCCTACAGTTTAGAGCCATATCCGAAAGGCAAATTGAGAAGCTTTCTTATGACAGTTATTACTGTTTTTTTTATTTAGCGATTTATCTTGTTCCAGATTCATGATTACTTCTACTTCTTGACCTCCGCTATTCAGCACTTATATCCTGCGAAATAGTTGTTTCAATAAAGTCCTTTAGTTTTTTAGTTAACTAAACAGCTGTAATTTTTGAGTTGGATTTGATATCTGTTTTAAGAAATGTCCATCGTCTTGTGTATCATTTTAAAACTGATATTCATTTACTTTTCACGCGTATATTTTCTGTTGAATGTATCTTTTACCAAATCAAGTATGTACTTCAAATGCAAAATTATACATTTTGTTGTCTATAAAATGAGAATACTTAAAGTAGGCTTGCGCGAAAAATTAATCCCAGTACGATATGCATATCTTTTGCTAATTTAGATATTCAATATTCTGTTCGTTATTTTCAACATAAATAATGGGGCAAGTTGAAAACATATCAAATATCTAATCAAAATGAAAAATTATCAAAAATATTTTCCATTGATTTTTTGTGATCGTCTGTTTCTAAATGCTTGGGGTATTGTTTGTAATCATTTCTAAGTTAATAAACGATCTTTATCTTACCTTTTTAGATGTCTTCTCATTGTAAATCGACTTAGTGGTGAAATGTTACGTATAAATGCTGAGCCAGGATTTTTTACGGAAATCTTCACAGAACTAAAATCTTGCGGGATTTGCTCCAGAAAAAAATTAACAAATGATGTTTCAAATTGTACAGCCTGACATAAATACTCCCGTGAAGTTGTCGTAAGACTTTCAGCTGCCGGCAGAATGCAAAATTGTCATCACCGTTCGACTCTACAAGAACTGGCAACTGTGGTCTAAGTATAATATTTATTTTAATATAAGAAACAATCGAAATAAAATAATTTATTGTTAAAGTAATAAGACGTAAATACAGAATTCAAATATACTCACACTTGAAAATACTTTAAAATATTACATTATCATTATCTTGATATTATACATTATAAACGAACCAATTATGGGTAAATTACAAATTTTGTTTTTGTAGTTTATTTTAAGAAAATTAACAGAAGTTTCGTTTACTGAAGTTTTCGAAAATACTGCAAAAAAAAAGAAGAAGAAAAGATAAAAACAAAACAATTAATTAAATACATTGCTTATTTAAATGAAATACTTATACTGAAAGAATGTAAGAATTACAAAATATTAGAATTTAGTATTGTCTGCAGAAGTGTTTTCATTTTAGAAATTAAAATTGTTCAAAACTATCTACTTTCTTATTATGACATTAAATAAAAATTGATAGAATAGCACACACCTTTATAAATTTATTTTAAATAAGCCTGTACGTCTCTATAAACGGCACTGTGATGTTTGCAAAACACTTGCTATGTTATACATACATATATTGTCTAGGACTAAGATGCCACTTTTTAAAGAAAGATGTTACGATCAGTTCGTGGTGAAGAAAGTTAAAAAAGGATAGGAACTCTGCTCTTTTTACCAACGAACTTATTATGTAAAGATCGTCAAGTAGTGTAACACAAGCAACGGTAGATGAATTGTACACAGTAAATAACCAACCTCTTTGAAAATCTATACAAAGTGTGTGGTTAACAACTTGCGAGTACGAGTCATTCATCAATGAATCAATCATCGCATATTAAACATAACTTTAATGCCGTTAAACAGTGGGTCGTTTCGCCTTAGCACATAGGTAGTGTATCAAGGTATGCAAAGGACGTACAGAATGATTCCCTTTCCTTTACTTTTTAATTTACAGAATCTTAAAATGTAATTAAAAATAAATTTAATAAAATTTTAAATTGTTTAGCCACAATTTGATTAATAAGATGAAAACTGATAATGTAAACCTAATGAATTAATAATAGTAATTACAAATATTAGTACCTACTACAGTTTAATATTTATTTATTTAATTTTTACTTCTTTTCACGCTTACTCGGTAGTACTCATACATACGTGCAATATGACGTACTCATAATATTGAGTACGCAAAATTAAATACACACTCACTTAGTCTATGGAGTAGTTCGTACTCTAGAAGTGAGCAAAGATTTTTTCAAAAACAAAAATGCTTAATGAATGAATGGGCATAATAATCTCTCAGTGTACTCTCAGTGGGCATAATAATCGGTTGCTCACTGCAACTGAGCTTAGCTTAAATGAGTCGTTTTAGTAAAACTGAGTGTATTAAGTAGTCGCTCTAAAAGTAACATCTCAATTTTTGCATCGTTCAAAATTAAATATGAAAAACGTAAGGTTTGCTATGACAAGAAACCGGCTTCTGTTATACTTCTACGTTGAATTCTCGTGGCGTTAAGTATATTATAATAGACAGCAAACTAAACTGGAGGAAAATTTTTTTTGCAAAACACAATAAAACCTCAGAAAGCATCTATGCAGATGGGGCTTCACGAATACTTGGTGCTTAAATCCGAAGTCCACTGGATATATACAATAGCGTTATAAAACTCTTCCTATTATACGCCTTACTAATATGGTGGACAGCAGAAAATACGCCAGAGATGAGCTAACTTATACACAACAAATGGTCTGTCTAGGAATAACAGGAGCACAAGTGTCAATATCAACTGCAGCTATCAAAGTAACACTAATTATTTTACCAGTACTCTAAGAAGCTAAGAAACTTAAATGACACTCAATTTGATGACAGGGTCAAAACAGGACATCAACAAATATCAGAATTCATTAAGGAACCACCACTACTCCAGTACTAAGTGACTTTGTTAACAAAAGTTAATTTTTCGAGACAAGTTTTCTCACAAAATAATCCTGGAAGAAACTAAAAACGTCCTGTCATATTGAACAGTTTTCCAAACTCAGTTTTTGGCCATACTGGAGCTATATGAAATGCTCTTCACACATAGCACTGGAGGCAAAGCGCTTTAACAAATATTGCGCCGATATCCTCTTTGCAAAATGTTTGTAAAGGCAGACTTAACCTCCTTGTTAGCTGCAACGTATTCTTCTTTTTTTGAGTATCGAGATACGAAGGTGTAATGGAAAAAGAAAGAACTTAACCAGCGAGAGCAGCAAATTAGGAAGGGAACCACGTCAAAGCGATAGGTGCCCCTCTAAGAACTGGTATGACAGGAGTTCAGGAAATACTGGTTAAACCTAAAGACTTGCAAAGTGGCCAGATCTATAATAAAAAAGCCGAAAATAACATCACCAAGCAAGCGCGAAGCCGCAACAGAACATAGCTCAGATTAATGCTGGCATTGACTTCAGGCCAATTGCACATGTAAATGCATTCCCATATCCAAATGAAATTTTTACATTTTCATTAACACCCAGACCGCTATGAAATTACCTAAATTGATTAAATCATCAAAACTGATGAAATAGTGCATGCAAGAACTCGCGATAACTCTTTTCTGAGTTTCGGGTCGTAATCAGGTAGTCAAGGAATAAACAAACCAGTACATTGGCCAAACAGAAGTCAGTCCTAGGCGAATACGTTGCGGATAAAGTTTTACTTCAACTAGGAGCCGTTAAGAGCAACATTTTTTGTATTTTCTGTGGAAAAGGCAACTCTATATGGAAGGAAGAACGTAAGCAACTGTGTCATTTCCAGGCAGATATTATGACCCCTGTATGAGAAAGTAATTTCGCAGGAGCTCCTAAATAAATCTCGTGCGAATATTGTCAAAACACACTGCCATAGCTGTAAGAATGATAACAAGGAAGAAACCACCTTTTTCAATTTTTTTTGCAGAAGTTCATCGCTAGATAGAACCAGGCACCGCACACTAGGCAAACCCTTCTTCGACGAACTCACAAAATATCAAGAAAAAGAACTGTAGATCTGATTCAATTCATGGACGCCACGAGGTAGGTAGATCTAATGAATATCTTTTCAGGCAAAAACATCGACAGGCTAACATGATTTGTAGTCATCAAAACGGCGCACCAGCGATAATTGGATTTTTGGCAAACCCGGAACCGTTACTTCTAAGTACATACCTCCATAAACCCCCAAGTACTCAACTTTCCTAAGGTGATTTCTGTTCCAACAAATTTCAAAGTTTACTGTTGCAATATCATCTGCATCTGCATAATCTATAAGATGCCGAATTCTTAAGTCTATTAAAAAAAAAGTCTACACCAATTACTTACAGAATGGATAATAGTACACCACCCTGTGGACGTTCCCTCCTGACCCTACTCTTGAGATTCTTGTCTGAATATTTACCCTCTGTTCTTCAATGTATTGTCCGCTAAGCCGATGTACAATTAGTAGGTTTACACTACGTATCTTTAAAGCGAGTTTCATTGCTCTACCTCCTATGCTTAGTTTCTTTTCAAATAGTGAATATGGCGTCAAGACAAAATCCAATGTCTACCAAACTGTATTTCATCAGTATTCCTACTCTCACAACCAAACAGTTAACTCCGAATGCTTCATATCTGGATCAAATATTGGTATTGATAGCGTTCGCATCCCCAGAGTAGATTGCTGGTATCTGTCTACCCGGCCCGTGTTCTTTCTTATACTCTCCTCAACTAAAAGGATGTCCTTCTGAGAAAAAGTCTCTGCTAATATTCTTGATTGCTTAAGTCCGCGGTAAGGCGAAATTAAGCTCCCGATTGTAAATGAAATCTGTAGCAACGCCCAATTCACGCCACAAAAGTATCTCAGCCAAAAATGCTGAAGATTAGCCATCTCTAGCTAGTTCAAACGCAGCTTAAATATTTTCTAAGCTTGGTGTCGTGGCACGTATCTAACTTTCTATGTCTAGCAAAAGATTGCAAGGCACAAACACAGTATTTGACCAACTTCGTGTTGATTTTGAGCGAACTCAATGCTTTGAGTGCAACTTGGCTGTCTTAAAATGTACATAAGTATTCTAGCGAACTTCATGCCCTTTCCAGGTTTATTCTGATGCAGATCTTAATGGAGCAAATTTTGGAAAACATTACCACTGAGACCACTTTCGACCCGTCGGTAAACGCTTCCTACTTTATGGAAAGAACAGCTTTGCCTAAAACAAAAGCATTTTCTCTACTCTACGTAATTTTAACCCCACCACCATCGACCAAATATTTACACTACGGCGAATAAAACAACTTGCAAAAACCATACTCAACACTAGAAAAAAAAAAAAAAACTGTTGTCAACCGCTGTTTCTTTGGGCTAAAGAGCGCAAATAGAAAGGGGCATGAATCACTTAATGTGCGAAACTGGAGGACGCAACAATCGAACTGACTGGAAAAGCATGTTGGTTGGGGCCAAGTTCACCCCGGACTGCAGTGAAGTCAGCAAGTTATGAACACGCATCCAAGATCACAAAGTTCCCTTTCTTCTTTTTTAAAAATACATGCCTTTAGTCCACTTTTCCTAAGTTTTTTCTATCTCACTCCTCTCTTCTCCCATATTCTTACTATCCATTACAATTTACAGCTACAAAGACGACGGGCTTTTGAGTGTATTTTTGCAAAATATTATCGTTAGGTTCTCTATCAAAAAACAATTCATAATTATTTGATCCGATTAATAAATACATATGAATGTATGTACCTATGTATAAACAAACGTGCATTGCTCTGAAGCAGGTAAGATGAGTATGGTGAAAGAACAGATGTTTTATCAACCATTTGATTTGAAAAAAATAAAAAAAAAACAAGCTAAAAAGGGAACTCCGATTAGTTATTCCGAAAGTTACAAGAGAACATATTCACAGAAAAATTAAAATTTCAAGTGAAACCCAAATTCGGTGCAGAGTTTAGCTTGGTGTTTTAATTGTTTCCAGTCAATCAATTGTTGCATAATTCCAGGTGCTTAATGCACATCTGTGATTTTTAAAACTATTGCATACTTAGAATCGGCTCATTTCAGCCGATAAAGCTGGTACCACAAATCAGATACGAAGTACTATGTATATCATGTTTACATTAAGAATTATAAAGAATTAATAAATCCACTCGAAGCCCAATCAAAATTCGTCGAAGGTTTTGACTGTTACCAAATTAAGAGATCGAGTGGAAATCAAAATGAGATAGGATTGAATTCAATAGATATGCCAGGAATGTTCCCTTTACTTCACACAAACACTCCATCCCTATTAATGTATGGGTTTCCTCTCATCGATAGTTTTATTCTATTTTATATAAATAGCTTTGTCAACAGTTTTACACAAAAAATATCAAGTTTTAGCGTTCAATACAATAGAACATAGTGCAAAAGAGTTCTTCTTTGTGGCTAAAAACATTGCTTAGACAACAGTACACTTTTTACTGACACAATGTGTCAAAATGTGTCAAAGTGAATTGTTTTACCAATGTGTGTTTACATATGGATCTCGCTTGCGAAAACTTATCGACCTCTGTATTTATTATTGTGGAAATAATACAACTGTATATATGTACATACATTAAAACTTTTTGAGTTGCAATCAATCTCTCAGGTCGTTTCATTTTTGTTAGTCGAGTACTCTGAACTTGTCACCTATCAAAAAATTGCATTCCTATACTTTATTTATGAGGGCAGAAAAGATTAAAACACGCTGAAATTATTTAAAAAATTACTACTTCAACAATAAATGACAGTACAAGAAACATAATAGAACTTAAATCAAACACAAAATTTATTGATGTGAATACAAGGAATAATTACCCCATTCTTCGAACTGACAAACAATGAAACAAACGTAATTGACATTCCTTCTCGTCAATTAGAGATCTGTAAGAACCGTTTAAATTTATTATTATATTAGTCTAGGAGTTTTTATTTAATTGAAGAAATTTTACATTTTTTAGCTAATTGAAGTCTTTTGGAATATTATACAATAAAAATCATCAAAGAATATTTTAACGTTTCCGAATTCCAATTTAGCTGTGAATATGTTTTAGAGACCTATAAATTAAAAGCAAGCTCGATTTTCAATAATTTTAGTAATGGAAACAAGCATACTAGTTTTTTATAATTATTATAGAATCCTTCTTGAAACTTTTTGAAATACCGCTAAGCAACATGATTTTATATGTCGTAGGCTTGAAAATACAGAAAGATGTTCAACCTAGTCAACATTTACAATGTCTATATTATAGTAATAACAAGAACCACAAATATATAAATTTAGACGAAATAGCCATAAATCTAATTGGTCTTAAGTATCAACTTAGCCAAATAAGATCATTTCAAATTTGTTAGTGTCTCCACAAATTTAACTCATTCGCGGAAGACATCTTGCCCGCCAGATGCTACGCACTACCCAATATGCCATATAAAGCTCATGCTTTGTGGCATTTCCCAAAGAGCGTATTAAGACTTTTCAAGTTTAATTCTATACAAGAAACACATTAACACAGCAACCTCGACAGACAACACCAAACGACAGCTGCTGTGATGTGAAACACATTGACACAGCAACACCACAAAGCGATATTTGATATTGCGGAAAGATATTTATAGGACAAAACATCACTTCAAAGAAAATGACTGTGCTGTATGATTTCATGCAGAAATTTTGTGTTTCCTAATCGCTAAGACTAAAAACTTGCCGACTCAAAGTTGGCTGCACAGCATAGCACAGCGAATTTAGAATTTAGGCCTAACGTTGATGTTGCTGTGTGCTGTTGCTGTGCTTAAGTGTTTCGTTCCATTGAACAGCATTGGTTCTAAGTCTATTGCTGACGCTGTCAAAGTTGCTGCTGCTGTGTCAATGTGTTTCATCTATTACTTCAATTTAATACACTTTAGAAGAAGAAATGTTCGATTTTGCTTTCTTTAATATTTCCAAGCTAATTCTTCCGTAGTGAGATTGTTTAGAGAATTAGAAACTCTATGGGAAGCGAGATAATTTACTCTCTCATTTCACTCTATCCATCTTATGCGAATTGACGTAAAGCCTTTTACTCATAAGTCATAAGTTTCGTACACAGAATAATAAGCGCTAGCGCTAGAATCTTCGTTTACAGCGTTTGTTCAAGGTCATACTGATTCGGAAAAAAGCCAACTTCTGTTTGCCCGCTTCTTTATGTGAATGGTTTCATCTTAGGTGTCAATATTTGAATTTATGCTCTGAATGCCGGCATTGTGAGCTCAAACGTGGTTTCCATTTCCTTTTCCCTTTTAGAATTGTTGTGGAAAAGTTGAGGTGTGTTTTTAAGTGCTTTAATGAAATAATTTATTTTTTTTTTTTTAAGAATTGATTAGTATTGGAAGATACATAATGGAATCTGATTTACAATTTAGATATTTTTAGCTGATATATTTTATATACCTATTTTATCTCTTCTCTTAGATATAAAAGCTCAAAATGGGGAAAGGTAATAATATGATTCCGAATGCCCATTTCCATAAATGGTGGCAACGTCATGTTAAGAATTGGTTCAACCAGCCTGCAAGAAAAGTTCGAAGGCGTCAGAATCGAGTTAAGAGAGCGAAAGCACTTTTTCCACGTCCAGCTGCAGGTTTGCTCCGTCCTGTCGTTAGATGCCCAACCATTCGCTATCATACAAAGTTGCGTCAAGGAAGAGGTTTCACCTTGGAGGAACTTAAGGTAATTTCATGGAAATGAGTCGCTGCTTTAATTCACTAACATATATCTTGCAGGGCGCAGGATTTTCAGCTGGATTTGCCAAGTCTATTGGCATATCAGTTGACAAGAGACGTCGCAACAAGTCGATTGAGTCTCGCCAAACGAACATTCAGCGTCTAAAGGAGTACAAGACCAAACTTGTTCTATTCCCAATTAATGAGAAGAAGATCGCTAAGGGTGAATCCACACTTGAGGAATGCAAATTGGCTGAACAACTTAAAACTGATGTGATGCCAATCAGAAAGGAACTTCCAGTGGTGACATACAAGGAAATTTCGAAGGAAGAAAAGGCATTCGGAGCATTCGCCACTATTCGAAAGGTAAATACATATTTCGATTTTTATCTGAAATGTACTAAGTTTTCACTTTATTGTAGGCTCGCTCTGACGCAAGGCTTGTAGGAATTCGCGCTAAACGCGCAAAGGAAAATGCAGACAATCCAGATGATGCTGTTAAAGATGTTAAGAAAGGAAAGAAATAAATTGAGCTAACATCGCAGTTTTTATGAAGAATGTTGTTCTTATTTACGGCATTTGTCATGGAATATTTTTCCCCCTTTTTCGGCAAACAGTCGCAGCCCGCTTTTTGCCTATCTTAGCTTGAATGTAGGGAAATATGGCTCATATCGTGAAATTTTGCATCTGTGAAACTAGACTATTAACAAACATGCTTTACTCTACATCTCAGGATTTTCCTACACGTAGTCATTACTTTTAATAATAATTGGTCTGTTTTTTCTTGTAAAGCTAAACTGTTCAATGAGCTACATTAGGCTTCATTCTTACTTTTGTCAACTTGAGATGTTTTAAGCTCGAAAAATTATTGAAAGCATTAGGTAAAGCAAATTTATCGTTCATAAAAAAGCTGTCGGCAGTTTTCTAGAAAGTGTTTCGCACAAACCTCGGTGAAACCTCAAACGTGAAAACGGCAGTTGCCTTGGCACGCTATCAAATTCTCTATTTTATAAACAAATTTAAAAATGCTGCAATATTATTGTTCTTAAATTCTTCCTAACATTTATGCAAAAATTCGTCGCAAATCTCGTTACCTCACCTTCAGAGTGCTAAAAAATAGTTTTTACAATTTATTTCCTCCTCTTCAGAGGATGATATTAAAAAACGATCTTCCTTGAGGAAACGAATTAAAATCGCTAAAGAATCTGGAAAAACAACACAACCATTGCCAACCGCATTTTAGTACACCCAAAAAGTAATCTTTATTGCGATCTAAGAATGAAAACTGGCCGACAACATTCAAAATTGTGCAGCGAATCATTTGAAATGGCTATCAACACTTAAATTAAGGCCCCACACTCAAAGCGAGTGACTTAAAATTATCCATTTGAACTGTACTGGTTGCGCAACTCCAAAATGTACAGTTTTTATACTAACAAGAACCATTCGTTAGTCAAATTGACTTGTAGTGTGATTTAAAAAATATTCTTTTTCAAATAGCTACCTACATAACAATGCTCGAAAACTTGATCAGTTTTTTTTACATAGGTACATTGTAAATGCTCCTTTCTAAATGAGATTTTATTTTCTGGAAGACATGCAGTATATACAAGAACCATTTGCAGGGTTTGTCGCATAAAAATATGCAATCGTTAATACATAATTTAGTACGATTCATCTTAGTTTAAATTTAGTGTGATGTGCAATTTTAATCGGAAAAAATCCAGAATTTTTGATAAAAAAGTCATATCTGTGGCTTTGATTATTTTCACATCTGGACGCGTTTTAATATGTACATATACATAAATGTAAATATTAGGCCCAGGAATCTTTGACTCTTTGAGGAGAAGGATACGGATGTATCCTTTGTATTTACATAGTGCTATCACGTGTATTTCATATGTATGTATTTCTTTATTTTTCTTTTTTTCTTTTGTTAGCGCCTTCTTTATTATGTGAACTAATTTCCAAATTTTACTGTATTGCTGATGCTAATCATATGGTAGGTCAGCCAAGGCACTATTGTTCCTTTATGAATTGTATGGTCCGTTTATCTGCCTCTGTTTTTAATATCCAATTTCCAGTGTATAATGCCATTCTTACCTTACCGAGTTTTCATGTGGTCCCCTTTCCACGTAGCAATACCAACTTCCTCGGATGCGGGCACATCTCCATTCTATAGGTAATGAAATTTGCATTCGAATCTTTAATTCACTTCATCCATCCTACACTCTTTTTTTGCCTTAAGTAGGTGATAGGTTTACGATAGAACGCAGATATTTATGACCGGACCTTTTTCCGCTTTGATGGAAAACCGTACTACAAATTGGATGACTTGCTTGATTAGTGTTCAAATTGTACAATTTAGTCGGTCGTCAAGCAAATCGTATGATGCATACATACATACAGCTAATCAAATTACAAATCCAAATACTTGGCGCAACAGACCGTATGTGGTTCAGGCCCTAGCTTCTCGCGACCATTTGTGTTGTGCGTGTTATATTTTTTCGTACCAATGGAAGGGACCTACAGTTAAAGGCCATATCCGAAAGGCAAATTGAGAAGCTTTCTCATGACAGTTATTATTATTTTCCTCATGAAGATTCAAAAACAACAGCTCCTTTGAGCAAAATAAGTTAAACAAAATTTGGCATTATTTCACCAGATTAAAACCTTTAACGAAAGCTGAAAGAATTAAATAAATAACCATATCAATAACGATATAATGTAAAATTTTTTCAAATGAAGAATGCACGGACATGTTTATTTACGTTTCGAACCCTGAGAGAGTTTTTAAGAAGGTTTTGGGATCACAGCAAACCCTATTTTGATTCAGTAAGTTTCTAATCAAATCGGTATATTCCCTCAGTTTCTCACAGACACTTAGACAATACTTAAAGCTTTTGTGTTTGAGTATATTATTTTACAAAAATTGTGCACAAGCTATTGCGATATCGTTTATAGTTTAGTAGCTAAAAGGTGCTGAAAGATAAAAAGACGGATGATGGATAGCCAATTAAAAGAGAGCAATTGAGTTCCGTAGTCTTACACACTATACACAAGTACATATGTTTAAGCATTTAAATATTTAAAAACAGAAAAGAGATCGTGACTGGGCGAAAAGAAAAATGTTGGCAACTGCTAAATAAAACCAACAACGTTCCCAAATTCCAATGTATGAATATGCGACAAACTTCGATTCTTCTAATAAAAAAAATTTAGTCTCACAGCTGTGATGGGCTATGGATATATGCACACATGTATATGTATGTATGTATATGCGGGGCATTCTGCAGAAACCAAAAAAAACGCTCCATTTTCTCTGTATCGTTTTTCTTCTTACCTACATATTCCTTTCGTTAAATATGTATGTAGGTATAGCTTTCATTTCCACGAAACTTACAGTAAACCAGCGAAATCCCATTTTTCTTACAGATCAATTCCTACTAAGTACAATATTTTTTATCTGTAATTAATTATTATTATCTTCATTGTCATCCTCCTCGTCTTCATTACACAACGAAGAATAAATGTCCGAATTGCTAAATTTCAGAAACAGTCCCACTAAACCACTTAACACCTACACAGACTACTAAATCGCACTTCAGTTTTTTAATCCTAAATAACAGAGCTATAAATAAATGAACCATCAACTATTTATCCATCTCTAGTCTCAGACTTTAATGTCTTTGCTCCTCCTACATTTATGTGCTAAGCAACTTTTTGACCATCTTTATATTCAGTTCCTTTAACCTTTTAGTTCAACACTCTTCCTTCGGTGCTGGTTTGCGTTGCAACACTAGTTTGCGTGCCCTATAAGTCATCCTTTTTAATTCTACTCAATTTGATCCCACATATGCACTTTTTTTACAATAATAAAACACTAAATCCACTAGTATATTTATATTTGTTGTTGCGCGAGCTACTATAAAATACGGGATCCGTTCTCATAAAAGCTTTCCGACAAGCCCACTTTGATGATTTTCTTAATAATTTTCACTTTAAATTTTCGATTCTCTTTCTGAAAATCTGAAGTTCTAAAGTCTATATACATAAAAAGCAATGTACCTATGTACATATGTATCTATATACCTATGTACCTATGTTTGTATGTTTTCTAATGACTCCGAAACCACCGAACCGATTAAGCTCAAATCGTTGGTTATATTCTTGGAGTGTTTCTGTGAAGTTTGGTCACAATCCGTTCAGCAGTTTGCCCACAACTGCATTTTGAGTAAGACAAGTCGAAACAAATTTCCGACATGACGTTTATTTTTTTATTTTTTTATGAAATCTCAAAGAGTTTTATTCGTTTTAACAAGTGTTCAATCTGAAAGCTGGTAGACTTAAGAATAGGCCACATATCTACACGATACGATAAATCTGACAGACATTGAAGTCCGTCCGACCGATCCCACCGTGCGTGGCGTTGTTGGATGGTCTGTCCGACGGTGGGATGGATATCAAGTAATGTTTGATATTTTGAGGCAATCTTTGGTATTGGCCCGAGAGTGTTCCTGTGAAGTTTGGTCAAAATTGGTCCAGTAGTTTGCCCACAACTGCATTTTAACAACTGCACAGCAACGCACGCCGGGTACCCGTTAGTTCCTTAATTATTCTTCAAAATTATTTGATTTAAAACAGCAGAACGATCATCAGTCGTGGTCGCTATGAAAACAGCATGTAATTACTACCAACTCTTTGAGCTATACCAAGCTGTAATACAAAAAATCAATATTGGATGAATATATTGGCTTGATTACATCAAATGAATAGACCTTTTGCCAACCAGAGAGATCAGATGTCTGTCTTTCACAGGTCGGGAACCCCGTTAACCTTTTCTTCACACCTTTGCTCTTTTGTCTGAGAGGAATGTTGCCAAATGACTTTCGTACTATTTATACAAGATGAGGAATATTTGATCCCCTTTGTTTCGCAATTTTAACACAGCAAGAGCTTTGATTAAAATAATGTGGATTTTAAGTTTATTTTTCACTGAGATATTACACAATGGTACTTAGTACTATAAACATTTTTTTATCAAATACATATAATCAAAATCTTTCATAATTGTTGAAAAAAGGCATTTTAATGCATTCAAAACTATACATACATTCTGTTTTATTAAATTTGACAAAGCGTACAATGTTTTTCGTTAAGTTTTGTAATATTTGAAGCGAAATAAATTGAATCCAATATTACCTACCAAGCCAACTATTTATTTGCAATATAAACTTAATTGACAATATTTTTTAAACAAAATCAGCAACAAGTACTCGTACATAATGGGATTAAGTACCTGATTTTTGCACAGTACTATTGAACACGTAAAGTCATATGGTGTGAAGGTTTTTACGCATATTAAGCTTGTATAAGATGAGGTGACACTTGCCTCTCTGTGTTTATACAAACAAACACAACTCACGCTTTATCGGCAAAACTTTGTTAGTAAGGAAAGCATTTCACTTCTCACTTGCCTATTAGAACTTCTGGCGCAGGCTAATAATCAGATTGATTTAAGTGGTACAGCAGTTTTCAAATATCTGCAATCGATTCATAAACATTGGCTACAAGCTTCAAAGCTTTTATAAGACCGATTTAGTCTTTTTTTAACTGTGGAATCAGAGTGGTGTTCTTTGAAGCGTTGTAGTTCTGTAATTGTCAAAGGTATTGAATAAAAAAGAAATGCGTTTTAACTGACTCAATTATATAAGTGCATACCGTTTATTATCTGCAATTAACCAGAACTTTAATTTCTTTTCGGAGCAGTAAAGTTAAATCATTAAAAGTGCATTCTATGTTCTACATCTAAGGGTAAGTAGCATGAGAGACCACTATAATACGTACATAATATATCGTTTATCTACCTTTTATTTGTATTTAATGCTTCACAAATGTACATATATTTTAATTTAAACTATGCATTTAATAAAATATGGTACATTGTTTCAATTAAAGTACGTTCCATAGTGTTCTTTTCTCAGGATATCTGCCTTTTTCCCGTCTCGCGTCACTGCTCACCTGCTTAGATGTGTATTTCGCACAGTGTGGAAATTAAACAAAAAGCCGCTTTATAACACGGTAGAATAATCAATTTCTGTAAAAGAAGCTGGCAAAGGGATTATTTCGGCTAGTGGGACTCATACACATCGTTCTTTGGGCGCAGTGGGCATAATATTTGTTGGATGGGTAAATCGACTTGTGAATATAACAAAGTGATGAATGGCGTATTCTCACCGCAAATAGGTACTCCAAGCTAAAATTTGTTTAGCCATTAATCCAAGTACATGCATACATACATATATAATACAAGAATCTATTCTTTTATTACTCCACGTACTACATCTGTATGTAATATGTTGAATTCGTTTGATATCGTATGTTTCATCAATTTTATGATGCTTAGTGATTCATGGTTTTTCAGTTTGTAATTGTTTGTTAACAATTCTTCTTATTTGCTTAAGCTGCGGTTTTTCTTTTTTATTGTCGGCAAATGAATTTCCCCTCTAACTAGTGACGCAATAAAATCGCCTGATTGTAACAGCTGATTACCCTGTTTACATATTTTCTTCCGTTAGTAAGAGACTAGGGGTTTTCACATCATTGACTTCTTTCTCTACTTTGATCATGTGTGCAAGAGAGACGAATTGAAGTTTGAAAATCACGCCACTATCTCCTCATTTTAAAAATGTATACATGTACGGTATTCATACTTACGTTGGGATAGTTTTGTTTTTTTTTTTCCTAGGAAGTTAATGTACAGTCAGTCACAAATAAATCCCGCTCAGCAAAAAAACCTAAATGACTGGAAATAATAAATACTTAGAATTATAACTACATTAAGTAATTGCAGAGAATTCATTTCGTATTTTCCAACATAAATAGTTAAAAAAAAAAGTTAAAAGTTTCTATAAACTACATACATACATTCATGCAAAAGAATACATAAAAAGATTGTGAGAGAAAAATAATTGTAGTGCTAAATAAACGCATATTTTGTTAGTTCCTTTTGATAGATGACCAAAAGGCATTTTTTTATGTATATAATCATATAAATATGTACATACGTACATAGTACATGCATGTATTAAGTGAAGTATCCTTGCCCTTCTCGAGTATCGATTAAATTATTTCGTGGTTCAACTGCTGAGAAAGTTATTCTTTTCTTTCTGTAAGTACACCTACACGGATAGACACCTACTACAATCGAAAACAGTGTTGTTTTGAATAATCAAAATAATTTAAAAGATTCTCGGATTTATTTCCGGACAGATTCGAACTTCGACCAGTTACATAACGTTATACAATATTAAAAGACAGTATTTATATATTTTGACTTTTTTTTATTGCGTTGAAGTTTTATGTTCCAAACGCTCGAAGTGATTAGGTTCGCCGAATTGCCATTTCAATCGGCTGTACCACTGATTAGGTTTACTAGTGATAATAGCCTGCTGTGTTCTTAGAATAACTTTGGACTTGAGTCCTCTGCTGGTTAACCGTTGTGTAAGATGTTTCTCTTAGTATCATATAAAGTACGAGTACATACATACATATGTAGACATTTCATACCAGTTGCATATTTTTTTTGTCAAAATATTGATAGTCATACATACTGTAAAATAGGAGATGCTACTCGTGCGACCGGTAGAAGATAACATATGTGCTGTGTAGATAGTAATATGAACATCTGTTTTTTGTGTTAAAATTAATTTTTGAAAATCAAAATAGGTACGTGATAACAAATGAAAACCTCAATTATATAATTAATAATTGGCAATTCTTCTGCAGTTACGCTTTGCCTGATGTTTGGTTTGCTAGAACCTACCTACTCTTTTTTTTTAGAACCATAGCATCGTTGAGACTTCTACTATAACTAGAATCGCGCTTTTCGATATTTTAACATCTGATACATTGTTCCTGTGTGATAAATCGAAACCATAGAATATACCGACATAATGGAGAAGTTGTCCTTCTAGTGTTATAAGAATGATAACGACCAATCGGAACAAATCACGCATCGTGACAATATGAGACTACCCTTGCCCATCTATCTATGTAGCTGCATCTTGCGCCGGTTATCTTACAATACATATTTGCCACAGGAGCTTACACTGCATAAAGGATATTATGATGACTAATACCATGTGGCTTGGAAGTCAATAGTTGTTCTACCCAGATTTTGATAAGTTTAAAAAATTAGTCTACTATTTGAGCGAATTCCACTCTGTGTCTATAGGTGTAGTGTACAACTTAAGAAATTTATACAAAATGTTAGTCTTAATTTTATATGCAACATTTAGCCCCGACGAAATGAGTTGTTCATAAGTATGGTACCTACATACATACATACATATGTACATACATTTTAATTATAAATTTGCTTTTATCTCAATTCCCCAATTTACAAAAGAAACAGACAAACGACCTTCAAGGGACCGATGAATTTGGTCGTTATAAGCGATAGAACGCTGTAACCGATATCAACGTTAATTCATCTATTTTTAAATAGAGACCCTTTTTTATTTATTTTTTCAAAAGTTTTATTTGTTCTCGAGGCAAATGTGCTATGAATATTTCTTTGTTAAAAAAAAGTAGAAATAGTTAATTGCTACAACCACTCGTCACACAGGAAACTTTGCACTAAGTAATTTTTTCACCTTCTGACGAACAAACTTAAAAACACTAATGTAACGTTTCCGAAATTCTTTGTATATATATCGCTTCTACAGATAAACAGTTTACCGTTAAAAAAGAAGTCGAACTAATAGCTGCCTTGCTTTTAATCGTTGTATTGTTTGTTATTTCAAAAAAGGGAAAAACGGTCGTTGTAAACGATGTTTTTTTTAATGAGATTATCGAGATGTCTTTGTAAACGATTTTGTCTGTAAATTAATATGTATACAAACTGGTAAATGGTTTTATAATGTAATCTATATAAATAAAACTCAATGTACCTATCTACCTATGTATCTATGTTTGTATTAGCATACAGACTCTGAAACCACCGAACCGATTGAGCCAGCGCACACTGGATCAATTCCCCCGGGGTGAAACTCAGTTTATAGAAAAGGGAGGGCAAGTGTGCAGTATGAAACGCGGCAAAATTTTCATCCAGCAAGGAAGTGGTTTAACATCGGGGGAAACCAATACACACACAAGCTGTCGATTTCGAGATAGAACAGAAATACCACTACGATAAAAATTGGTTCATATATACACAATTTTAAGTGCGATCCACTGGGGGAATTGATCCAGTGTGCGCTGGCCCATTGAGCTCAAATTTTCTTCCATATTGGCCCTGTGAAGTTGGGTCAAAATTGGTCCAGTAGCTTGCCCATAACTGCATTTTAACAATTGCGCAGCAACGCACGCCGGGTACCCGCTAGTTCCATTATAAAAATCCAAAAATCATATTTTTGAACCCGCAAACATATTAGAAAATGTATTTGAATATGTATGTTTATCTAGCTTGTTTATGGGTACGAACTTCCGCATTGGTTTTTAGTTCTTGTGCAAGTCGATGAAAACCATCGGTCATCGGAATAATGGAAATTCATTTTTAAATAAAATTTATTAATTATTTTAATAATTATTTTGAGTAGTCCACAAAGGAATTTTTTTCTAAATCGACAGTAATAGCAATGGTTCTATGAAGTTGGATTTTATTTATTTAGCTTACTTACGTCAATTCGCGTAATGTTACGTAATCATACTATTTTTACTGCCGATCCAAATATTTGCTGCACGCAAACGCTGTCCGGCCACGAAGAATAGCCTTAAAAAGATTGCAGTTACATCTTGCCCCATTGGCTGCAAAAGTGACGTTTTATTTATTGAAAGGAAGATCGATTGTTTGACAGGTGATAGTGTCATTCTATTGGAACCAAAGTGCATCAAAGTAGCGATCAATGATGGCACCACTTCAAAACCTTCATCAAACAGTTACTCTTTGAGAATTTGGTTTATTTACGACTACGTCACTCCGTGTTTTAATTCAGCTTCATCCGAAGAAGTGTTTTTGGGATAGAATCGACATAGCGATAACGAAAGGTAAGGTAATTTTGCTTTAACTCTTGAGCGAGTTGGCCCTTTTAAGCAAATATCACGAGGTCTTTGTACAATTGCGACTAATGTTCAGTTGTTGAGCTCTTTCACGAGTTGAGTTTCTCTGGTTTTTAGGTACATTTCGGGCAACGCAATTCTCTCGTCTGTGCCGCTCGGAGCGACTAATTTAAAAAAAAAAAATGTTTTTAAATATATTTAAGTTCCTTGAATCGCTATCTTTTTTTTTATATGTAATAGTAGCAAAAAAATTATTTCTACAAAGTTTTTACTTCACTAAATGCAGTTTATCATATTCTTTGTGCCAAATTTGAACTTTCTAGCTCAAACGATTTACAAATTACAAGCGTAGTGAAACAGACAGACAGACAGAAAGCATAATGGCATTCGCAATGTATGTACATACAAATCACACTGCAGGGGTTGGCATTCAAGAATAAAAAACCCACATTGCAACTAAAGTCCCCAAAACGTAATCTTGCAGTATGGTACCAAATTCATGCGATACGTAAATCGAAGATATGTTATACAGGTATCAGAAATACAAACAACACAAATATTTGGCTCAGCAAAAGCTTTCTTATAACATTTGTTACTCTCAATTTATAAGAAAGCTGTTAAAGCTATGATAAGTATTTTGAAACCCGCTCCGATCGAATACTGTTGCTAAAAACTTTTTTTTATAGTAGTTCGCACGAAGTATAGGTCGGCACTTATAAAATTCCCTTTGCAGCAGTTTTTTTATGTGTCTCGCGATTGTTGGCAAAAACATTAGAGCGGAGTAAAAGTTCAAATCAGAATTTTTAATAGCAGCAGGTAAGAGAAGCAGCATGTAACTTTCGACTAGGCAAAATTCGTTGTGGTGAAAATTTGTTGGCCGAAAAGCCCTTCATTTTTTTGTTTGAAAATCCATTTTTATGAAAAGCCAACCGTTTGTGGGATACTGAGATTAGAAGTGCTCCAAACAGTTTTACATATGTATACGCTGTTGATGCAGATAAATAGAAACAATTGAATTAATATTGGCGTTCATATGAACACATATTTAATTGAGGAACCACGTATTTTGTGGACTGATTTGATGCTATTGTTAAAACATAAGTGGATAGTGGCGATAATTGATTTCGAATTTGTTCATTAAAAAGTTTCTCCCCATTATTTATTTTTTTATGTTTTTAAACTGCTGGATTTGGTGATATTTAAGGTCGGTGGCGCCGTGGCTCAGTAGTTAGTGCTTCTGAAGGTTCGACTCTAAAACACCAATACATTTTTTCACTCTCCCATCTCACTAATAACTGTCATGGGAAAGCTTTTCAATTCTCCTTTCGGATACAACGTTAAACTGTAATTCCTTGCATTCGTGCGAAAAATCTGTGTAACACGCATAACACGAATGGTTGAGAAAAGCTAGCTATTAAGTCAAGTGTTTGTTTTGTTTTTGTCGTAGGTCAGTAAAGTTAAAATTAAATATGCTTTGCTAAGGCCCGTTCCTTTTTTTTTTTTTTTAAAAAAAAGGCGATTTTGTGAAAATTTTCTGTTTGAATTTCATGTTAGATGGCATAAGACGTACGATTAACGTTACTTATTTCGTGAATGACTTTTCCGGTTATGAGTCGACTATTTTGTTTAAAGTAGTGTCCAAGTAATAATATAATTCTTTTAACGATTTTACAGGATACGCTCTTGAAAGAATAAGCATACAAAAAAAACAAAGGAAGAGCGAAATATAAGAAATTACAAACTAACAGTTAAAAAAAGAAGAAATGCCAGCACGTATTGCAGATGAAGTCATTGTTGACACGGACATTTCTAGAGATGAAAGAAATAGTGGTAACCGCTCCAACGATGCTAGTGTAGCCATTACTGGTTTCTCGGGCCGTCTGCCAGAGAGCTCCAACATTGAGGAATTCAAAAAGAATTTATTCGATGGAGTGGACATGGTAAATGATGATCCTCGTAGATGGCCTAAAGGTAAATATTTACATATTTTCGGATACAAAGCATTGAAAACTAAATATTCTGTTTTATCTCTTTAATGAATATCAGGTTTGTACGATTTACCCGATAGATTGGGTAAAATCAAAGATGAGGACTTGGAGCAGTTCGATCAGCAATTCTTTTCTGTTCATCAAAAACAGGCAGAATGTATGGATGCACAACTAAGAATGTTATTGGAAGTCACTTACGAGGCAATAATTGACGCTGGCGTCAATCCGCAGGAGATTCGCGGAAGCCGTACAGGTGTGTACATTGGTGTATCATCTTCTGAGACTGAACAATATTGGTGTAGCGATCCCGATCGTGTAAACGGTTATGGTTTAACTGGCTGTGCAAGAGCTATGTTTGCCAATCGTATATCATTTACATTTGATTTTTCTGGCCCAAGCTATTGCGTTGATACAGCATGCTCAAGTTCACTTTACGCTTTAGAGCAAGCATTTTCGGATATGAAGCGAGGAGCTTGTGATAATGCTATTGTGGCTGGTGTTGGCCTTATTTTGAAGCCTACTATGTCACTTCAATTCAAACGATTAAATATGTTAAGTATGGATGGAAAATGCAAAGCCTTCGATGAAACTGGAAGTGGTTATGTTCGATCAGATGGATGTGTTGCTATTTTCCTACAAAATCCTGTACAAGCGAAACGTGTATATGCAACAATTTTGAACGTACGAACAAATACAGATGGAAACAAAGAACAAGGAATAACATTCCCCTCTGGAAAGATGCAGAACCGCTTAATTAGAGAAACTTACGAAGAAATTGGAATGAATCCGCATGACGTTGTATATGTAGAGGCTCATGGAACTGGAACTAAAGTAGGCGACCCACAGGAAGTCAATTCAATAACTGACTTCTTTTGCAAGGACAGGCCCACACCACTCCTGATTGGCTCAGTAAAATCTAATATGGGACATTCTGAACCAGCATCCGGTGTCTGTTCGATAGCGAAAGTATTAATAGCAATGGAAGAAGGTGTTATACCTACGAATTTACATTTTACAAGTCCAAATCCTGATTTGTATGGATTAGTTGAAGGGCGTCTACAAGTTGTTGACAAAAATACACCATGGAATGGTGGAATAGTTGGAATCAATTCATTCGGTTTTGGTGGTGCCAATGCGCATGTGATTCTCAAATCTAATCCTAAACCGAAAGCAGTTACACCAAGAGAAGGTCCACCTAAACTAGTTACCGTATCAGGTAGAACATTTGATGCAGTACAAAATTTCTTAGAAGATGCAGAAAAACACAGGAACGATGACGAATATTTGGCTTTGATAAACGAAATATATTTGAAGAACGTTCCTTTGCACTACTACCGTGGTTATACTGTCTTGAATAACAAAGGAGCTGCGGCAAGAGAAGTAATAGAGCATGTAGATGAGAAACGCCAAATATGGTTTATTTACTCTGGAATGGGAAGCCAATGGGCTAACATGGCAAAGGACCTAATGCACTTCGAAGTTTTCAGCCAAAGTATCCACCGATCTGCTGAAGTCTTGCGTCAAGAAGGCATGAATCTTATAGACGTTTTAATTAACTCTACAGATGAAAGCTTTGAAAATATTTTGAACTCGTTTACAGCCATAGCGGCAGTACAAGTGGCTCTTACTGATATGCTTACTAGTCTGGGTATACTTCCAGATGGTATAATTGGTCATTCTGTCGGCGAATTGGGCTGCGCCTATGCTGACGGTTGCTTTACACCAGAACAAACAGTTTTGGCTGCATATTGGAGAGGAAAGAGTTTACAAGACACAAAGTTGGCAAAGGGAAAAATGGCAGCGGTTGGCGTTAAATGGGAGGATTGCAGTAAAATACTGCCTGCTGACGTATTCCCAGTCTGTCATAATAGTGAAGATAATGTTACAATTTCTGGACCTGAAGCAACAATGTCAGTTTTGATAGAAGAATTATCGTCAAAGGGAACATTCGCGAAGGCAGTTAATTCTTCTGGATATGCCTTCCACAGCAAATACATAGCCGATGCAGGACCTAAACTTCGTAAAAGCTTAGAAAGAATTGTACCGAATCCTAGAAACCGTACATCCAGGTGGATTAGTACAAGCATTCCAGAAACAGCATGGAATACACCAGTTGCTAAACAGAGCTCTGCTGCTTATCACGTAAACAACTTGCTGTCTCCTGTTCTTTTCTACGAAGCCTTGCAAAAGGTTCCAAAGAATGCAATTTGTATTGAAGTAGCACCAACTGGGCTTTTACAAGCTATACTTAAGCGTGCTCTTGATAGTTCTTGCACAAATTTAAGCTTGGTAAAGAGAAACCATGAGAATAATGTTGAATTTTTCCTCACAAATATTGGAAAATTGTATGCTGCAGGAGCTCAACCAACTATCTCAAAGTTGGTCCGACCTGTTACATATCCCGTTGGTCGAGGAACACCTATGCTTAATTCCAAAATAGGTTGGGATCATTCCCAAAAATGGCTGGTACCACGCCACGGAAGTGAAACCACTTCAGGAGAGACCGTTATCGAAGTCAATCTCTCAAAGGAGGAAGATGCTTTCTTGGCGGGTCATACTATCGATGGTAGAATATTGTTCCCAGCTACAGGATACATTACGCTAGCTTGGAAAACATTCAGTAAAACGCGAGGATTTGATTTTAATCGTACACCAGTTCTTATCGAAAACTTGGTTTTCCACCGTGCAACTATTTTAAACAAGGAAGGGTCCGTTAAATTTGGAATCAACTTCTTCGATGGAACTGGTGGTTTTGAAATATGCGAGGGTGGAACTTTAGCCGTTTCTGGAAAAATTTCAGTTGTAGAAAAGGTTGCCAATGAAGAATTACCACCACAAAGCACAGATGTCGATGATTTTAAGACGGAACTCCAATTAAACGATGTTTATAAAGAACTACGCCTCCGAGGATACGATTATGGTGGTGAATTTAGAGGAATAGTATCATCTGATCTAAGTGCAACAAATGGAAATCTAACTTGGGCTGATAATTGGGTTAGCTTTATGGATACAATGCTACAGTTTAGTATTCTTAAGAAAGATCTTCGCGATTTGTACTTGCCTACTCGAATCGATAAAGTCATTTTAAATCCCAGCAAACACTATGATTTGGTTAAAGAACTAGAAAACGTGAACGGAGGTAAAGCCTTACAAGTTCGTTCATATGAAAATATTAACGTTGTCAAAAGTGGAGGTGTGGAAATGAGAGGGTTAAGAGCTTCTCTTGCACCACGTCGATCTGGATCTCAAGCCCCCCCGAAATTGGAAAGGTATGCATTTGTACCAAATGTGAATGCAAATGATTTACACGAGAATTTGGAAAAAGCACGTTTGAATGCTCTTACCGAAGCACTTCACATAGTTTTAGAAAATTCAGCAGGAGCTCTAAAAATTAAAGCAGTCGAGTTGGACAATAATCGAAATGCAGATGTACTCCTTGCACCAAAAATTTTACAGATTATAGAAGATGAACCAACAATTGCAGCAGATGTAGCAGTTGCTACCACTAGTAGTGAAGAACATATATCGTCTGGCATTGGAGATAGCGAAGTTCGTGTTATTAAGAAAAATATTTTAGTTGAAGAAGTTGAAAAGAATAGCCATTTGGTTTTGGCTTACGACGTGCTATCCGCCAAAAACTCAGCTTTATTAAACAATGTGCTAAAAACCATTAAGGAGGACGGTTTTGTTTTGTTCGATGAGAGCTACTTGGAATACCAGAAATCTGGTAGCCAAGTATTGAAGCAAATTGGTTTGATTCCCGTTCTTGAACAAAAATATGGACAGCGCGTATTCGTTCTTGGACGCGTATCTATTAATATTGAGAATAGGAGCAGTTGGGTAGTGAATGTTACGCAGAACAACTTCGAATGGGTGGAGGATCTAAAGAGCTACTTGTCCACAGCTGAATTGGAAGATCGGTATATATATCTGGTCTCAGAGGGAGAAGAATTCTTTGGAGCTGTTGGCTTTTTGAATTGCTTGAAAAATGAAGCTGGTGGTAAATATGCACGCATGGTGTTTGTACAAGACAAAGTCGCAGAACCTTTCTCATTAAATTCAACATTTTACCAAGAGCAGTTGCGTAAAGACCTTGTAATGAACGTGTTTAAAAATGGTTCCTGGGGAACATATAGGCACTTTAAAATCGAAAGTCAATCTGATGTTGCCACACTCCCGGTTGAACATGCTTATGTAAACGCATTAGTGAAAGGTGATCTTGCTAGCTTGAAATGGATTGAGGCACCTATACCAACCAAATCGGCTACAAATGATGATTTGGATCTTTGTACTGTTTACTACGCGCCTGTTAATTTCCGAGATGTTATGTTGAGCTCTGGTAAACTTTCTGCGGATGCCTTGCCGGGTGACTTGGCACAACAAGACTGTGTTTTGGGTCTAGAGTTTTCTGGACGCGATTCTACTGGACAAAGAATTATGGCTATGGTCCCAGCGAAATCTTTAGCTTCAACTTGCGTGGCCAGTAAACGCATGATGTGGCAGATTCCGGATAATTGGTCGATGGAAGAAGCGTCAACTGTCCCATGTGTATATGCCACTGTTTACTACGCTCTGGTTGTCCGAGGACAAATGAAGAAGGGAGAGTCCATTTTAATTCATGCTGGATCTGGCGGTGTTGGCCAGGCTGCTATTTCCGTTGCTTTACACCATGGCTTAACAGTTTTCACTACTGTAGGAAGTATTGAGAAACGTGAATTTTTGAAGAAACGATTCCCACAATTGCTTGACAGTCATATTGGAAATTCGAGAAATATATCCTTTGAGCAAATGGTTATGAATGAAACCAAGGGTAAAGGTGTTGACCTAGTTCTTAATTCATTAGCTGAAGAAAAATTACAAGCGTCGGTGCGGTGCTTAGGACTAAACGGTCGCTTTTTGGAAATCGGCAAGTTTGATTTAAGCAATAATACACCGCTTGGTATGTCTGTTTTCCTCAAAAACACCTCATTCCATGGAATTTTATTGGACAGTGTTATGGAGGGTGAAGAATACATGCAAAATCTAGTCGTTCAACTTGTTGCCGATGGTATTAAAAACGGAGCTGTCCGTCCATTGCCAACATCTGTATTTAATGAGTTGCAAATAGAACAGGCATTCCGATTTATGGCTTCTGGTAAGCACATCGGTAAAGTTGTCATTAAAGTACGTGCTGAGGAATCTGTAACGTCACAGCTAAAACCAGATCTTCGACTATATAATGCTATCCCCCGTACCTACATGCATCCAGGAAAAGTGTATATTATTATTGGTGGGCTTGGTGGTTTCGGATTGGAATTAACCAACTGGCTTACAATTCGCGGCGCAAAAAATATTGTGTTGACAAGCAGAGCTGGTATTAAAACTGGATATCAATCATTGATGATTAACCGGTGGACGCAAAAGGACTGCAACATTAAAATTGATACAAATGATGTGACAAGTTTGGAAGGCTGCCGTAAATTATTGGAAGCATCCAGTAAATTGGGACAAGTTGGCGGAATTTTCAACTTAGCTGCTGTGCTTAGAGATGGCTTAATAGAGGATCAAACGAAAGAAGATTTTGCGGCAGTGTGCAGACCTAAAATAGAAGGAACAATTTATTTAGATAAATTGTCACGTGAACTTTGTCCAGAACTAGACTATTTTGTATGCTTCTCTAGTGTTTCATGTGGACGTGGTAATATCGGTCAAACCAATTATGGTTTAGCTAATTCAGCAATGGAAAGAATATGCGAAAATCGTCAAGCGTCCGGATTCCCAGGTATTGCTATACAGTGGGGAGCAATTGGTGATACAGGATTGGTTATCGAAAATTTGGGTGATAATAATACTGTTATTGGTGGCACTCTACCACAGAGAATGTCCTCATGTCTTCAAACAATTGATATATTCTTACAACAACCTCATCCAGTCCTAGCATCTATGGTTGTAGCAGAAAAGAGGAAAAATGATGCATCATCCGGTGTTAGTTTGATAACTTGTGTGGCTAATATTTTAGGATTAAGGGATATTAGAAATGTGCAAGACAGTTCGACATTAGCTGATCTAGGCATGGATTCATTAATGGGTGCAGAAATTAAACAAACGTTGGAGAGAAACTTTGATATTGTTATGTCTGCCCAAGAAATTAGGCAATTAACTTTTGGAGCACTGAATACATTAAATGGTGAACCCGGCGGTGCTACCCCCGAAGCAACCCCATCAAGAAATACTCCAAGTCCATTTGGAGATGGTACTCAAGTAGTTTTTGCTTCTGAATTATTGCCTACCGAATCTATTGTCCAATTAAAGTCTGCTGCACCAGCAGATTCCACGAAAAAACCAATATTCTTTGTGCACCCAATTGAAGGATTTATAGCCCCCCTTGAACGCTTAGCAGCTCGCATCAACAGTCCAGTTTATGGTGTTCAGTGTACAGCTGATGCGCCCGTTGACACCGTTGATGACCTAGCCGCTTTTTACATTAAGAAAATCAAAACAGTGCAACCAGAAGGACCATACGCAATTGCAGGCTATTCCTTTGGAGCTCTTATCGCATTCGTCATGGTTACACAATTGGAAAGCAATAATGAAATTGCGAAGCTAGTCATGCTTGATGGAGCTCCAAAATATGTTAATTGGTATACTCAAACGCACAAACAGAGGTACAATTCATCAGAAGATGTAAATCAAAATCAATCCTATGCTCTAGCTTACTTCGGAATGGTTTGTGGAAACCTAGACTATGGTGGTGTAAGTTAAGCATATTTTTGTTTTGAGATTTTATTTGATAAAATTATTCATATTTAGGTTGCCCGGCTACTAATTAAAATTCCAACTTGGGAAGCAAAAGTGGAAAAGACCGCTGAACTTCTACACGCTGAAATTGAACAACCAATAGACTTGGTGAGTAGTATTTCAAAATTGAAGTGGTATACGTTCGTTATATGTATTATATATTAAACCTAATTGTTTCCTGTTATAGATTAAACAGACTGCTGTTATATTTTATAAAAAACTTGTGGCGGCCGATGCTTTCCAAGCGAAGTCCAAGGTGCGATGCAATGTTACATTAATCAAGCCTACAGAAAATTATGCTAAGTTGGAGGAAGATTACGGTCTCTCTGAGGTAAAACATACAACTAATATAATGTTAATAAACAGTAATAATTTTGATTTGTTTTAGGTGTGTGAAAAACAGGTGGATGTACTAACGGTTGAAGGAAATCATCGCACCTTTTTATTAGAAGAAAAATCTCTTGAGACAATAGAGCTCATTATCAAAAATATAATTTCATAATTTTAAATGTTTGCATATTTTTACTTAAGCATATTTCTCTATTGTTAATGAATTTAAATTCTAGCTCTGTAAATAAATAGCTATATGCATGGCATATACTTTTGTAGTGGCATTTAATATATTTCTTACAAATATCTCTTATTTGTAGTTTCTAGGACTGCATTAATATAAATGGAAATTACATTACTTTATATGTTGAAATTGCTCAGCATTAACATATGTTAGTTGATTTTTCTATATGAATGTATTATAAAGAAATTTATTAAAACCTTAAAACAATAAGAAATAAAAGCTATATTGTTATTCACACCGGCCCATAGTAATAAACTAAATAAAACGTGGGTTTTTCTCTAAACCAAAATTGGTAGCAATGAATGAAATGCATCCATGCACATATTTTAGAGTACTTCAGTTGTAAACGAAAAATCAGTTCAATATCGAATTCAGCTGAATCGACAGAAAAAGTTCATCTACAGACCGCAACATATCTTTCTTCATCACAGAAACAGAAACTACTTTCTCTCAGTATTGTTTTACAGAAAAGTCTTAGGGCCTTACCGCGAGATTCTATTCGCAAAAAGTCTATTCGACTTTTGTCGATTCTATTAAGCTCAAAATTGGTACCAGGGATTGCAGTAGAATTGCTGAAATAGAATCGACTTTCTGCAATAGAATCGACTTTCTGAAATAGAAAAGAAAAAGCTGAGCTTTCAACCCAAATGTCAAATCTCCGTCTGTTTTGTTGGTGTGTACAAAGAAGTAGTTGGTTTCAATTATTATAAGTGCAATTTTAGTCTCAAAATAATGAGTTTTATTTGGTTAAATGTATTTGAGGATTAATTAGGGAATGTACGACGAGTTGAAATACTGACAACACTTTGACATAGAAGAGTGAAGATTAAAATTGCATTTGGAATAATTGTTGTGTGTGTGGGTGTGAAAGGACTTTTTCGGTTCCCATAATTATAAAACTATTGAGATTCTGCATTAGGAATGACTATAACCTTTCCTTTGGGCATTCAACAGTATCTATTGTCTTAAGCGAGCTCATCGATGTACATATGTAGTTGAAGAATATATATATTTGTCCTAAGTGGATCAAATTTCAATACACGCGAGAAGAAGAGGAATCCAAATTGTTCTTTAACGAGAAGACTGGAGTTCCGGGTATGCAAAGACAAATTCACTTTGCTACAAGCCGTTTTTTTTCTAATAAGCAGACCAATTTTCTCCATTTGCCGTCTATTTGTAAATTCTCTCTATTTTTTGTAAAAATTGTATCATTTACATAAAAAACGTTGTAAATTGAATATAACTCAAAATAAACATACTTATTTTCGTCGTTATTCGTTTTTTTCTTTGTTTAGAGTCCTTTCAAACAAAAGTCGACCAGGAATTTCCGATAGAATTGAAAATTCTATTAAATAGAAAAATATCGATACCAATAGAAACTCGCGGTACCGATAATCGACTTTAATTCTATTGAACTTTTGACAATTCTATCAACAGAAAAGCTTCGATACCAATAGAAACTCGCAGTACCGATAGATCGACTTTAATTCTATTCGACTTTAATTCTATTGCGAATAGAATCTCGCGGTAAGGCCCTTAGTTGCGCAACTCAGGAATCTTCTACAGATTTTCAATCCTTTACAAATATACTCAAACAATAATTTTAATCAAAAACTGCAAATAAACGCAATTTTCCTACCATGGCCCAACATACATATTAGCTTCACTCTTCACTGGACCAACGCCTCTACATAGTACATATGGAGGTAATTATGTTGCTATTTTTTTTTTTTTGCAACGGAATGCAATTGAGATGTTTCTTCCAACAGAATAACGACCCTCAAAGTTATTATTGTTGATTAATTAATCAGACTTAGGGCCTTATTGTGAGAGTGTATAGAATTAAAGAATATAATGGAATTCAAGTCGATCATTGATATTTCTATTTAATAAAACTTTAAATTTTATTGGAAATTTCTGGTTGTTTTTTATTTGAAAGGACTCTAAACAAAGACAAACACCCTTATTCCGTGTGGCGTTAAGTGGCCATATGTCGTTTTTTCTCTTTAACTCTTATTTCGCGAGGCGTTAAACGCAAAAAAAGGCCATTAAAAACGGTTTTGTAGTTTAGAAAATAGTGATCGCCTAAGAGCAAACATCAGTTTAAAATGTAAGTTTTATGAATTTTTAATTTATTTGACTATTGAAATTAATTTATTGTGATTCATAGGGTAAAAGTAACAGATAAGAAGCAGTTTACGACTTTAGTCGGGTTAATGGAAGCACATATACATTTGAGTAAAGGATTCAAAAGAATGGCAGCAAACTTCAATCGTTGCCGATGCCGAACTCGTAGTTTCAGGGAGATGATTTTTTGTTTCGTCTAGCAAATATACGAATTCTTTCTTGAACATGCGAAAAAACGTCTTAAATTTGGAAAGCCTCGATATACATATGTATGTATAAATTTTTAAGTGAGATTTATTTTGCTACTTTCTTCGCATACGGCAAATCCAACGGATTAGATTTTGTTCTTATGTTTCTTCGTATGTGAATTAGACCTTCTTTTTGCATATACCCTTCTTCGTCGCTCTTCTTTTCACGACTTTAGGTCTGCTCCAAAAATAGAAAGTAAATAAATTTCAAGGAGTGGGGGTAAAATTCTCTCAGAGAGAGGCAAAATTATGATAAAGTAAAGGAACGCTTTCAACCACAAAATTTGCAACAAATAAAATGTCATAAACGCCTCGTCTATAAAATATTTTGCTGGACGTTAAACCTTCTTGTTATTGAATTCAAATATCCACTTACCTGTTTGAATACGTTGGAATGTCTTAGGAGAACATTCAACTTTCATTTGCGCTCCTTTTTTTCCATTTTTCACATTCGTAAGATTTTTTACTAAGGGGAAATTTTTACTCTCTCGTTGCCTCTCTCTTTTACGATTTTTTTGTGTTAAGGAACGGGGTTAGTCTAGAACTCGTACGAATTCATACGAATTAGTACAAACTTTCAGGTAAAGGAACAGACCTTTTGTTTTGAATAATTTGAAATTTTTCTACCACAGACGTAAATTAGCTGTTGCAATGACAGTGGATCTCATGTAGAATGTAAATCTAGTTACCAACGGAGGCGTTTTTTGGCAATCAATTTTTGGAATAACTCTTGAAACGCCTCAAGAACGACAATTAGCGTTTTAGAAAAAAGCCACACGGATTCAGGTTGACAATTTTTACAAAAATAAGGAGAAAATTTATGAATAGACGGCAAACGTAGAAATTGGTCTGGCTGATAGAAAAAAATCCGCTTGTAGCAAAAGGCATTTGCTTTGCACGCTCGGAATTCCAGTCTTCTCGTAAAAGGACAATTTGGCCTCCTCTTCTTCTCGCATGTAGTGAAACTTGAATCACTTGGGACAAATGTATTCTTCAAGTACAACGATGAGCTCGCATGTATGTACATGTATGTATATGTACTGTTGACTGCCCAAGAGAAAGTTTGTAGTCATTTCCAAAACAGAGTTTCAATAGTTTTATAATAATGGGAATCGAAGAAGTCCTTATTGATAATGCGATTGGAAACGTTAAGCATTGACGTTTGGGAACACTTGACTCGCAGAACTGCATCAGTACGCATTTCGGAACTCCGTCATTCTAAATTATACGTAATAGGGACCATACACGATACGATTTGTCTGTCCGACCCAGTCTGTCCCACTTTGCCACACACTATACGACGGTTGGACAGATTTTCCACACACCCGATACAATCAGCCGGACAACTTGGCTCCGCCTCAAAATATCAAACATTGCTTGAAATCCATCCAGATTGCTCCAAAACGTCAAAGATTGCAACGCATCGTGAAAGCATCGCACAACGAAAGCATCATAACATCGCATCAAAACGGCAGTAATGCACTCACGATGCGCATTGTTTTGACGTTTTTGAATTCAGCTGATGTATGCAAGTTTTCACTTGTCAGTCAAAAACATTGCTTAGGCTTAAAAAATTGTCAAATTGGTTCTACAAAGAGTCCTTACAAATGGAAGGGACCTAGAGTCAGATATTCTGCATGCACTAAATACATAGTACATGTGACATTGTTCATTTAACTACGTATTTTAAACTTAAACCTATTACATTTAGCAATTCCATCTCTTGAATCGGATTAAAATAAATTGGCAAGATTAAAATTTTGTAAAAAAAATTTCAGGGACATAATCTTTGAACATATCTACATGATTTGATTAAGTCCTTATAACATATAAGAACGGTAATCTTATTTAACAAAGAAATTGTTTCCGAAATCGGGCCAAATAAAAATAGGATAGCATTTTTTTTTTTGAAAGAAAATTTCTTTTACTACATATTCACCGACGCACAGCTTCTTGATAACTCTAATACAAGTGTATTAAGAGCAAGAAATAAAAATAGAAGTCAGGCAGATGTTGCTGTATGTAGATGTAACCACGAATAATTTTTTCATTATCAAATGACACATTTGAAATTTCATCTAGTACATTCTCACTTTTAATCAATCATTCTTACCGTGAATGATGACATGCTATAATCTGGTTCAATTTTCCCCCGAGGTGAATTGGGAGCAGCGTTGCCGCTATGCAACTTTAGTCGCAATTTGACCCTTTTTTGGCGCAGAAACTACGATCCGACTTTTAAAAAAATACCTCTTTTTGACCCCTTTTTTGAGACTTTTTCGTATAAAAAATATTTTTCCAAAAAAAAATTCCACTTAGTGGCTCATCACAATTTATAGTTCAAATAAAAAATATCGAGGAATTCTGCCGCAAAGTGGGCCGCATAAGGAATCATCTTGATGAGCGTATTAATGAAAATTTGTTTTATTTGTAGCAAAGATTCTCACTCATCCGCACAGTAGAACTTATGCAGAACGCATTTTCTCAAAACAAAAAAATAGAGTAACAAATAAATTAAATATTGAGACATGTGATGCAATGCTTGCTGCATTAAATATAATAGAAAGAAGTGATTTGGAGGACTCCCAATCTCCCTGAAACTACAAGTTCGTCATTGGTACCGATGGTATTGAAGCTTGCTGCCATTCTTCTGATTCCTTTACCCAAATGTATATTTGCTTCCATTAACTCAACTAAAGTCATAAACTTCTTCTTATTCGTTACCCTATAAATCAAAATAAATTAATTTCGATAGTCAAATAAATTAAAATTCATAAAACTTATATTTTAAACTGATTTTAACTCTGAGGCGATTACTACTTTCTGAACGACAAAAACCGTCGTTTTTAATGGCGTTTTTGGCGTTTAACGCCTCGCGGAATAAGAGTGAAAGAGAAAAAACGACATTTGTCGTCAAACAATGGGTTCCACAAGGCGTTCAACGCCAAAAGGCGTTTAATGAACGTCGAATGGCGTTCACCGACACAAAAACGCCACACGTAATTCGAATATGGCGTTTTTCTGACGAAACGCCTATAAAACGGCACTTAAACGCCACACGGACTAAGGGTGATTAACAGTATTTTGGACGCCCTCAAAAATCTTTCTAAATGTGAAGACATCGGCAACAAATCAGCAGCAGAATTCACCCAAACATTTTGCACAAATATAATCAAATTATTACTTTACTGGCGCTACAGTTCGGGGTGAACCTGGGCCTCAACCAACAAACTTAAATTTGCGCACTTCAAGTTAGTTATGGCCCCCTTCTACTTTCCGACAGCTTAGGCAAGGTCACTCTCTACTACGCAGGCTCTCCGGGTTAGATTTGAAGATTCTGCGGGCTGGAGCATTTATGCCCATTCGCTCTACATGTCCTAGCCATCTTAAGCGACTGATGGGCAGTTTTCTGACTAGGTCGATGTAGCTGCACAGCTCGTATATTTCATCGTTGAATCTCCTCAAACGCCCGCCAACGGGACCGAATATTTTACAAAGAATTCTTCTTTCGAAACGACCGATGTTATCTTCATCCGCTTTCGACAGTCCATGCTTCTTCGTCATAACGTAGGACTGGGATGATTAAGGTCTTGTATAACCTTCTTAGTTGATCGGAATAGGGCATTATGAAAAGGAACACATAAGCACTGCAACAGCACAGAACATCTTTAACGTTAGGCCTAAGCCAAGTTTGCGTCGACAATTTTTTAGTCATCACGACTTGGAAATACAAAATTTCTGCATGAAATTATACGGCATAATCATTTCCTTTGTATGTAGTGATACTTTTGTAAATAATCCTCCTGCAATATCAAATATCGCTGCGTGCTGTTGCCGTGTCAATGTGTATCACATCACAGCAATGCCTGTTAATGTGTTTCCCCTATTTATTCATCTTCATCGTATCAAAAGTAAGGATGTATTCCAAAACGTCCAGAAATTCGCATCATGTCGTTCTGATGTTTTTGATCTGCTGTGCATCACATATTCTTACGATGCGATGTCCCGATTCAAAAAATTTCAAAAACTAACACCAATGAACTTAAGTTCAGAGCCATATCCGAAAGGCTTTTTATTTTTTCGAGAAGCTTTCTGACGAGTTATTACTCTCGGACGTTTGTCAGATATTCGGTAGAGGTCGAACCGTGATAAAACGTTCGGTGTTTTCTGAGATTCGAAAGTCGAATCTCCCGCTCAGTAATCCAACGCATTAACCACGGCGCTCATTTTGAATAATTTAAATTGAGTTACATACCGCAAAATCAACCCAATATGTTTAGACTCTTAACGGCTTAAAAAGCAAGCGCTTCTTATATGACAACATTTTCAGAGGAATGTTGAACAAAATGATGGTCATGTTGTTTTCACAGCAAATAAAGAGAAACCCATTCTGAGAAAAAGAAAGAAATCCCAGCATAATAGTAACCGATTTCTAAGTTAACAACACAATATGATAAGGCTTCACCATCTGATATGGGTGATATATTAAAGAACAACGTTTTCTGCCAAACTGATGTGAAAAACTTGATAGATCAAAAGTCCATGGTTTTGTAAGGAAATTAGCTTATAATGTATTACAGTGCGGTTGAATAAAATTTTAAGGCAAATATTTTGCACAATTAAAAAAAAAATATGCATATACACACATACATATGTATATTTTGAAACAATTACAAACTAATATTATTATTTTAGTGCTCTTAAAAATAATTTAGTATTCGAACGCAAAACTGCCTTACTTTCTTATTTTAAAGTCCTAATTATTTTTGAAGATGTTTGAGTAAGTTATACAAAACAAAATAATTGATGCTTTAAAAATAAGACTTAATTTACTTAAACATTTTTTATTTTAATACTATAGGATATATTTTTATTGATTCTCTCATATTTTAGGTAATAAAATTATATATTGTACAATTATACTTGTAGATTCCACACGAACACAATTAATGATTTGGCAGAACTGTGAAATCATGTTGAATGTCTGGAAAATAATCATGTTGCGTACCTAAAGAAAATTAAATTGAGTTTTATTATTATGTCAACATTAATCAGTTCTTATAAGTATAATTTGTATGTACATAATTTGTATATTTACAGTGAAACCTCTTTATTACGAAATCGCATTTGCCATCAAAATTACTTCGTTACAGATAGAATTCGAAATATAGAGATAAACAGATGTTTTCACCTTTTATTTCATTAAATAAAACAAACAAAACTATTTTTTATAAAAATATCCTTAGTGAAACCACACTCTAAGCAAACCACTACTCGTAGGGATGCAAGCAAAAATTTCAATGCCACTTTGTTACAATTCCAGTGCCAGAAATCAGAAAATCTCGAGAATTAGAATGGCATTGTTTTGCGGTCACTGCCAGCAAATGTTAAATAATATATGTATTAATGTACTTACATACATAGGTTTAAGTACACTTAGAAACATTCAGATTTATACGGTGTGTTTTTCACTTTAAAATTTTTCGGTTTCACAATGCTCGTTTAAACTCAAAGTGAAGTTCAACTCGTCGTTCAAGTTAAACGACTGAATTCTGCCGTTTTAACTTTCGTTTAACATGTGTCTTAAAATGGACATAGGAACCGGCGCTGCAGTTTTCTATGAATCATTCAACATCAGCGATTCATAAAAAACTTTAAGGTTACTGTAGCATCTTACAAACCTCTTACATCTTCGCCACTGAAAGAGCATCAGAGAATATAACCACAAAGAAACTAAGCCCATCAAAGGTCAGCTACGAAATAAGATTGTAACAAAGCAAAGAGGATAGAAAGAAGCTCAGGCAGATAAGTTACAATCCGTTTTGATCTTATGATATCCAATCCCCGAAACATTTACTTTGCAATAAAAAGTTCGATGGCGTTGGGTAGGTTTAGATAATAGATTTTTTTTTTAAAAAAAAGAGTTACGATTCATTTTGTTGTTTACATGTCACATGTATCCTCGATGTTTAAGATATTTGATCATAAAAACTATTTAAGGACATGTCTTCAAAAAAAAGTGGGTGTGACGTAACTGCCACTATTTAAAACTCACATTCTTGGACTTTGATAATATTTTTAAATTAAAGTAAAACAATTTCCTGTAAGTAACGCCCGAAAAAAGGATGAAACTTATAATCATCAGTATACAAATACTTGGCGTAACAGACCGTATGTGGTCCAGGACCTAGCTTGTCTTGATCATTCTTGTTGTGCGTGTTATATTTTTTTACACAAATGGAAGGAACCCACCGTTTGGAGCCATATCCGAAAGGCTTTTTTTCCTTTTTTTGAGGAGCTTTCTCATGGAAATTATTATTCTCGGACGTTATACAGACACTCGCGAGAGGTATCACCGTGAAAAAACTTTCAGTGGGATTTTCTGGGATTCAAGAACCTAAAACCTCCCGTTCAGTACTCCATCGCATTAAACACTGACCCCAAACACATATCAGTATAGGTATGCTAAATTTAAATGAAAAATATTTACCTCTTTGTCCAAAGTCTTGCGATTCTATCGTGCTCTTCCCTGTTTTGAAGATATTGCGTAGCAATGCTCCCGACTAGGGGGTCGGCTGTAAAAATAAAAAAAGAAGTTAGTATGTCATGCTATTCCTTTCTTAATTAAATTTTTGTAATGATAATTTTTTTATAGTAATAAGAATTTTTAACGAAATTTTGAGGAAAGGCAACATGTCTATTTTAAGAAAAACTATGCTTTACGTTAGTGTTTCGGTAAAAGGTAATCCAATTGCTTTTCTTTTTACATTGTCCTTTTACGTCAAATTTATAGTTTCCGAGACGTGACAGTCTGGAGCAGGCAATTATAGGTCTTCACGTTCATTGAGAAATACTATCGTCCAAAAGTGTTATTCTTAACTGCACCGCGCACTGGGCGATTTTGAAAAATATTAATTTTCTCAGTAATCACTTCAACGATTCTGCTCAAATTTAATATTTAGGTCAGATAACGAGCTTTTCATAATCGGAGGAAATGAGGGTGATGTCAGTGCTGTCTTTATATGTAAATATTGAAGCGCAAGCGGTAGAACTGCAATGCGCTACCAAATAAGAAGTAAGATTTCGCTTAACATAAGGCTTAATTTTAATGTTTGCAGTCGTGTTATAAATTTAATAGATTGACATTAACAATTGCTAATAGTATGATGTTTAAATTTAAAAGGCAACAAGTTGCCATACTTTAAATCGAAGAGGTTTGCTTAATATTACATAGACCGGACACATAGACAGGCGAAGAAAAATACATAGAGCAAGTCCAAAAATGTGAACCAAATTGCCGAACACTATTAAAATAATTTAATACACTTACCAGGATTACAATCAGTCAGTAGGGAGCAAATTGATAGCAATACTTTTGATATAGTTAGCGCCGGTGACCAGTTGTCTTTTAAAATATCCAAACAAATAACACCTTGGCTGTTAATATTGCAGTGATAAATTCTCGTCCGAAAAGTAACCTAGAACACCAATAAAGATTTATTATTTTTGTTTTTTTTTTTATCTATTTGGATTTTCTACTTTAGGAGGTTTGAAGGGATATTCAGGAGAAAAGTGAATATCAAGGAAGAAGACGCCACCCTCGTAGACGGATCCTGGTGGACCAAGTATTGTAGAAACCCACTCATACAAGTTATCACCTTTTGGTCCAGCACTACAATTTGGTGGTGGATCTAACGTTATCTCTGCCAGTTCTTTTTGAATTCGTTTAGCTGAAGTTCCGAGTGCTTTAGAAATTTTTGGATTAGTTTTTGTCTCCTTGCCTTCGGGTTTAGCTTCATTTGCTGTGGAATTTGTTGGCCCACTTCCATTTCGTCCACGTCCACTGCCGCTTGCTCCAGATGTAGAAGACATCTCAACCAATTACACAATTTACCTAATAAGAAGGAAAAAAAAAATATTTAATTTAAACATTGACATCTATTACACATTAGATTGCTTCAACTAGTTATGCTAGTTCAACGATAATAACTTAGGCTGTGCTAATCTCAGCTTAAATCAGGTGTAATACTTTTTTCTCAGAAAATTCCATAAACATGGCTTGCGATCTGACCAAAAATTCTATGTTGTGATGGACTTATTGCAACAACAATAAATAATAAAGTGAATGAATGCACCGCACGTACTTTCGCATATGTATGTATATGCTATGCTTTTAGTTTTCAAATCGCCTTTAAAATTTAACAAAGCTTGATCCAAAAACACGATTTTTATTTTTCAAATCAGTGAAAAATTAAAAAAAAATACTTACAGACAAGTTATAATATGTTTAAAATGAATCGTATAATATCTTTATCTCTCATCTATCTATGTATATGTACATACATTTGTACATATGTATGTATTTGATGCCAATTTAAAAGGCCAAGTAACTTGCAGCTTACTTTAAACTGGATCTTTTCATTAATTAATTATTGGCTTTTTGATGTAATGGAGGGAATCTTTTAAGCGACGTGCATGTGGCATGGAGACATCCAGGAAGTAGAAACGTAGAAACATAGAAGTCCTCCCACTGTACACCGGAAGTCAGCATAGCCATAAAATGCTGATGCAAAATTCTGCAAAAGACAATGAAAAATTCTATTTTCACACATTTGCCAAGCGGCTGGGATAGGTAGACGACATCCATATAATCGCGCGATATCAGAAGGCCATTTTAAAAACAAAAACGTCTATATGCGAAAAGAGGAACACCTACCAAGCATGGACCAAATGCGATCGCAACAACCAAGTCGAAAAAGAAAAACTTGGGCTCGAATACGAGCGGTGCAAAAAAGCTTGTCAACCAGGTGGTAGACAGAGCGCGGGCAAAGGCGACGGAAAACCTTTACCAAGAATAAGCAGGTGGGAAGAATATTTCCTAAACGAATCCGCCCGGAAATGTATTTTCTGCTGCACGACTTGAGGTAGAAACCTCAGATTTCACAGCCGAAGAAGAAGGTGTAGCAGTAAGAAAGATGAAGCGCAATAAAGCAGTCGCACCGGATAACATACAATCGGAATTCTGGCTAAAAGTTGACACCACAGGCTTTAAATGGTTCGCCGTTCTTTATAATAAGTTAATGCGAGCGGCAGGACGCCAAACCAGTGGATTGAAAGTTTTCTAATACCGCTATATAAGAACAAAGGTGACATGTGGAATTGCAAAAAATCGGGACGCTGGGAAAGATCTATACGGTATCTTTATAGATATCGAAAACGTTTTCGATAGAGTACCGCGAGGTCTTATATGGACAGCATTAAGAACTCAGAAATTGCCGGAGACGTACGCAACAATGATCCAAGACATGTTTGACGGAGTAACAACTAAAGCAAAATATTCATCGGGAATATCGGAAGCATTTTCAATAAAGGTTGGCGTCCACCAGGGAAGCTGCGGAAGTCCTTTACTATACACCATTCAAGACTTTCTTTTGGAAAAACTCACCGAAGAACCCGTCCCCAATCGTGAGTGTTGACGCTGTAGCTGTACTGGATAGTTACTGGAAGATAACGAACTAAGAATCAGTCGCACGAAAACCGAACATTTAAACTGTCGTTTTCCCGATCCAACACGTCCTTCTCCTAATATCGCATTTGACGGCATAGTTCGCCCAAATTGCGAAAAATCCAAATATTTAAGCAACGCAACAGTCATGCGCCCGGCTTTAACGTACGGGTCTCAATGTTGGACGATGTAGGAAACATGAATGGTACAGAGACGAAAATGTTACTGACGTCGGTCGGAGTTCCAAAGCTAGATAAAATAAGAAACATGCGTATACCCTGATGCTATCAGTTCATAGAAATACTCTCCTAGGGTTTTCTTCTCGACTGAACATGTACACTGAAACAAATTCTATTCCAGATCAATCGGATGCCGCAGAAGAGATGAACCAAAGCGAACTACGGGGAATAACAATCACAGACAAATGACTGCCAAAATATAACTTCAGCCGCAACTTCAGGCCATGTAACAGGTCGAACATGCCAAAAGTGGTTTTTAACTTTCGTTTGTGTGACTTTCCAATCGGAAAAGTCATCCTATATTAACTTCCGCAGATCTGGACTTTAATCTTGGAGTTCATCATACAACAGCGTTAGATCACAGCAAAAGATTCGAATTTGTGTCAAAACTGTGTTTGGGTGTCACACGAATTAAACTAAAAAAAATTTAGTGGCTTAAGTTTTTTTTTTTGATATAACCCTTGCCCATGTGGCAGACACTGCGACCTAGAAGATCTATTGTATCATAAGGGTGTTCTTAGTCTAAGAGACCGTCTACCTCCCTAATGAAGGATAGTAGGTCCTTAGTAGCAGAGTTTTTCATTTCTGCTGGCGTACATATTTCTTTATAGAAAATACGTCTCCTTAACCAATGTAATGCTGGGCAATTGCAGAGAATGTGTTCGGACGATTCGTCCTCCTCCGAGCAGAACCTACATTCCGTCTCTGAGCCCAGGTTAAGTTTGTTAAGGTGATATCTCAAGCCACAATGGCCCGTGAGAAAGCCCACTAGCTTCCTGATACTTTCCTTATTAAGGTTAAGTACTCCTTATAGGAGTAGGGTTTGATTAGTAATTTGGATTGTCTCAACCCTGGGACATTTTCCCAGTGGTCTAGACGAAGCTTGTGTTCCCAGTTACTAATCAGCGCTGTGGCGAATGACCAGTTAATGCCACAGTAAGGTTCAGGTCCTATGAACGCAGATTCTGAGCCAGCCCTAGCTAGTTCATCTGCTAGCTCTTTACCTGCAATCCCTTGATGGCCAGGAACCCATCCAAGTTTTACCTTGTTTAGTCTCGCCAGGGATTGCAGTGCATCGTAGCAGTTTTTAACTGAAATGGAGTCCACTAAATTGGACGACAGTGCTTTGAGTGCTGCCTGACTGTCTGAAAATATAAAAATTCTAGCGCCCTTAATACCCTTACTAAGGTTTAACCTAGCGCAGATTTCAATGGCATGGAGTTCAGCCTGAAATACCGTGGGACACATTCCCATAGGTATCGAGACTTTGGTGTTGGGTCCAAAGACACCAGCTCCAACTCCAGATTCCATTTTCGATCCGTCTGTGAACCAAACTAGACCTCTATGGTCTAATACCGGTACACCATTAGACCAATTTGCACGATCTAATATTTCTACCTCAAATAGCCTACCGAAACAGTACTCCCTGACCATGGTGTCAGGGATGGTACAAAACATGTCTCTTTTGGGGATTGAGTCAAGAATTTTCAGATGTTCCACATGGTCACCTGATTTATACTTGTATTCTATCTGCAACTTGATAGCACACCTAGCAGCTGTCTTCCTAATGAAGATATGAAGGGGTGAAAGCCCAACGATTGCTTCTAAAGCTGCCGTCGGGCAGGTATGCATAGCACCTGTGATGCCGAGACAGGCAACTCTTTGTAACTTCTGGAGTTTAGTTGCCGTTGTCCGTTCAAGAACTTTCGGCCACCAGATGATGGCCGGGTATGTGATAATAGGCCTCACCATCATTGTATATATCCAATGTATCATTTTTGGATTTAGGCCCCAAGTTCTGCCGTACAGGCGCCTGCAGGCCCACATGGCCTTATTAGCACGCTCGATGGCGAACTTGATATGAGAATTCCAGTTGAGCCGTTTCTCGAGGATAACCCCGAGATATTTGACTTCACTGGAATAAGCTAGAGTAGTGCCTTTGATAATGATAGGTCCTAGATTGACCAGTCTTTTCCTAGTAAAAGGCACTAGAACAGTTTTGCAGGGATTGATGGATAGTCCTTCTCTGCTACACCATTCTAAAACATGTAGTAAAGCACCTTGCATGACGCTGGAGATGGTTGCGCTGTGCTTGCCACTAATAAGTATCGCCAAGTCATCCGCATAACCAATGGCGGTATAGCCTAATCTGTGAAGATCGACTAGAAGGTTATCTATGACTAGTGACCATAGAAGGGGAGAGAGAACTCCACCTTGGGGACAGCCCTTAGCTGCGGTCACAGACACAGAAACTCCTCCCGAGGAGGAAGTCATACATAATTCGACTTTCAAGCATGGCTCTTATCCATTTGCTGGTCGAATCTTCGATGCCTCTGCTACTGGTTGCTCTCTCTAATGAGCTGTAGCCAGTGTTATCGAAAGCGCCCTCAATGTCAAGGAAGGGGCTATTTCCTTAGAACCAAGAGTTCGTTCAATTTTCTTCACAAGATAGTGAAGAGCCCCTTCTGTGGATTTGCCCTTCCTATATGCAAATTGACTTGAGTGCAGAGGGGTAGACAAATCTAACCGACCTCTAATGTGAACATCGATGAGTTTCTCCATCGTTTTGAGAACAAATGATGTTAGACTTATGGGTCTGTAAGATTTAGGTAGCTCACTGGGCCTATTGCCCGGTTTGGGAATAAAGATCACGTTTACCTGTCTCCAGGTAGTCGGGATGTATCCCCAATAGTAGCTGGCTCTAAATAAAGCTATGATACCCGGCATGATGAGGTCGATAACTTTCTGCAAAAGTGCTGGAAAGATACCGTCACCGCCGGGGGCTTTGAATGGTTTAAAGGAGCTCACCGCCCATTTAACCTTATCTGGACTAAAAATTTTTCCGGATAAACTATTTGCTCTATTAGCAATACCGACCCTATGGTCAGCTACGTTCGAGTACAAGTGTTGTACATGGGTGGACGAACATGGAAAATGGACCTCAAGTAAGGTTTTGAGAGTGTCCATACGGTCCGACGTGTAAGTGCCATCAGGCTTTTTTATTAAGCCCACACAGTTAGTATGATCTTTAACGAGTGCCTTATGGATTCGTGCTGCTACTGGCAGGTCAGCAATGTTTTCGCAACATTTTCTCCATGTAGCACGTTTGGATCGCCTCAATTCTAGATTGTATTTAGTCAGAGCGGACCTGTATTCGTCCCAGCTCTTCGTGCGTTTAGCATGGTTGAAGAGTTTTCTAACTTGCTTCCTAAGTTTGGCAAGCTGATCATTCCACCAGGGAACCTTTCGTTTACACAAACTGGTTTTATGAATACAGCTGTCGTGGTAGGAAGTAAGCAGCACATCATTCAATTGGTATGCCGCTTCATCTAGGTCCCCTATGGACTCGATAGGTGTAACGAGCATATCCAATTTTGAGAGAACAAGTCCTCGATATAAATTCCAGTCCGTTGACTTGGGAATCATATCTACTAGAAGCATGTGACAGTTTGCCTTGAATGTCGAACCTGATGTGTTGATGGTCCGACAGCGAAGCTTCGTCAGAGACATGCCAATTTTCAATAAAATTAGAAATAAATGGACTAGCAAGGGTGAGATCAAGTACCTCTTCCCGAATCGCATTTATGAAGGTAGGTTTAGAGCCTCTATTTAAAATATCTACACAACTACTAGTAAGGTATTCTAAAAGACACTCACCTCTTCTGTTGATGCCACTACTGCCCCATACAACATGATGCGCATTTGCATCACAACCTATGATGTAGTGTAGGTTGTTTTTTTGGCAGTAGTGGCTTAAGTTTAGTATGTACATTCCTGAAACCGTCCTCATCGAAAAAAATCAGACGTATTTCGACCACCTAACTACTAGAGGATTGTTTATAAGAATATTGTAAAAAAGGCATTGTTTATCGTGAGGAAACACCACCATCAACATCAAAGGCAGGTGCGCATCAATAGAAGATATGCTGTGCTGTTTTTGAGATGCCAAGTGTGCGGTGTGCTATGAACTTCCTAAACAAAATGAAACAGTAAATTCGGAACGTTATTGTACTCAACTTAATGTTTTGAAAAAGGAAGTTCAACACGAATGCCCATCTTTGGCCAATAGAAGGGGTGTAATATTTATCACGAGCATTTATATTTTGATGGTGTCAATTGTCTAAATAGCAGTGGAGGAATTTTTCGCTACCACTTACTTGCGGCCGCGTCTAAGCTACCAGCGGATAGCTGAACGGCCTTCAGGTATGTAGGTCAGCTACGAGTAACCAATAAGCAGTCCTCGACTACGAGCGGCAGAATGGAGGGTTTGAGGTTAAGTATCAATGACAGGAGGGTTAGACGCTGCCCCTTGAAAATGTGTCTTATCTGGAAGGCAAAGTGTTAAGAGAGGCCTGAATGGTACTGGGGATATCAATACAGCATCACGAAGCCCCCTAAATACCTTGTGACTTCTGGTTGATAAAATGCTACGAGGTCGACATCAATTTCCCCTTACTCATTGGATTCAAAATAAGCAATCTAAAACAAAGAAAAATAAAGCAAACGAAAAAGAACACCATCATAAAATCCAGACCGGCACATCATTTTAGCAACAGTCGGGATACATTTGAAATATGTAGTTTTTTTGACCTTCCTTGAAATTTCCTCCGATATCAATAGTCACGAGAAAGCTTCGCAAAAATAAAAAATAGCTTTTCAGGGACTGAAAGTCCCTTCCCTTAGTGTGAAAAAATATATCACGCAGGACACAAATGGTCGCGAGAAGCTAGGCCCTGGACCACATACGGTCCGTTTTGCCAAGTATTTGCATTTTGTATCAATATAAGATACCAATGTGAGAACTTTGTTCTAAGGAGTTTCACGGTAGTTTTGTGTGGTGATAAAAATAATTAATTTAGACATATCAGCTAAAGGAAAATGACTTTATAAACAAGCCAGGGTAATCACATCTGATTCATTTCGTATTCGAACTCTACACTTACATATATTCGTAATAGAATAACTCCTATGCACAATATTCCTTTGTAAGCTGAGAAAAAGATATGTAAATAACAATGCCCTTTAATACTGCTGAAAATAGACACATTCAATTTAAGATTGCAGTGTAAAAATCGCAATAACTCGTCGCTGTTTACCTATCTAATCGCAATTTAATATTTCAATGTTTTTCTTCTGTTACTCATAACAGCTGCGCAGCTTCTGAAGTGAATTTTCTACTTAAAATGAATAATGCAATTAAAGGATTATTAAGCGTACTTGATACAGGTTAGATAGGAAAACTCTTTGTAAGAAATTTATCAGACTTTAACCCTATTTTAAATGTATTCCAATTGATGCAATGCATTATCATTTTCACGTTCTATACCTCATTCCTTTGCATTTTTACTCCGATTATATTGTATAAAAAAAATTATTCTTCAAATTCACAAGTATCTCCCCTACCTTTATGAAAAATTTATATCTACACACCGAATTAAAAAAAAAAAAAAAGAGCGAGACTATCGGCCATTTTGAACTTTATTTGGAATAATATGCCAGTTCCAAAAGAAACAAACCTCAAAAGAAATATTTTGCAAAGAAAACACCAGTTATAATAAACACATAACTTTCGGTTGTTCTTTTTCAAATATCCGTGAAATGCATTACTTTTTTCGACAGGAAAAATGTATACCATTGTCTGGCACCGACGACATAAACCGACATGCAAAACAGTTTCTTTTATTTAATATTATTAAGTTTTATCGTTCTGAATTTGTTTTCTACCTTATTTCCTTTTTTTGTTCACTTCAATTGGCACAAAACAACCACAATTTATACTTTCCTTTTATCACAATTGAAAATAACGAAACGACAAGCTCCGCTGGCAAAAGCAGAGATCAATTATAACAATATATACCTCAGTTGGGATGATTCTCATTTTTGTTTCACAATACAAAATTGAAGAATGATATATTTGTGTTAGTTGGCCCTTCCGCAATATAATGTGAATACCAGCCGGCACTAAATTTGAGTGTAGTTGTGCCGGATTGTACACGTACGTATTACTTGTCAACACAAAAAAGCCATCCATGTATGTAAACTAAAATTCACCAAACAGCTGAACAAAATAATTGTGTTGGTGCAATTGGTCAGTTTCTACCACGTTTCTTGTAAAATTTCCAATCTACCAAATCAGTGCTCTAAGTTTGAAGTCGCCTGCAATTCCATTTGGCGACCTTGGAAAAGATAGTACTAGATTAATACAATATTGCAGAAAGCAAGAATACATTCGGTACCCTAGCAAAAAATATATGTCTGTAATACCACAAAAGGTGTATACCTAAAAGTTCTGACATCTTGCAAATTTTTGGTAACATAAAAAGATTTAAAGGCTCTCCAATGGCTGTAGCGGTACTTTTTCTTATCAACTAAACTTTGTAGCTTTCTTCACATCTAAATATTGTGATAAATAGTTTATATTTTTTATAATTTGAAATGAACTCATGCACGTCACGTGCATATACATATATCATTTATTTTCAATGTGTTTTTTTGCTACTTTTCTTTTTAAGATTAGAGCAGAGCCTGAGTTATCAGAAAAGATTGTGTTTCTCTATTAACTCAGACACATCAGAGCTTTCAATTTGTGTTTCTTTTTTTATTCAGAGCGTGGTCACAGTGCACTCCATAAGCTCAAAATAAATTGACTGAGCTATCTGACATAACATTTGACAACAAGAAAAACAATAAAAAAAACTACCAATACAATTATTATGGCGCTTTGTTGTTCTCGCGTTGAAGGTAATGTAATTTAATAAATATTAAAAGCCTTCCCTAAGCGGAAGGAGTGTGAGAGCTAAATATTTTGTCCTTAGACAAATCTTAGGAATTCTCACCGAAGAAATTTAGTACCCAAGAATCGACAATCTGTCAAACTTATCAGCTTATCAGATTTGATTTGCTCATTTCTTGTAATTATTTTGGGATAAAATTAAATTTATTGTGAAAAACAAAATTGAAAATGGAATGAATAAACCCAAATGTTCTCCTAGGACAAATGGGTACATATGTACATACATAAGCTTATGTATACAAGTACTAATAGTTTTTGACGTTTAATAGTGGCGACTTATATTCCAACGCGTTCCTATACTTTTCTGTAGTTTGTTTCTCTTTGAGATAATTTTACTCTAAAGTTTGAAAATTTGTCCTTCAAGTGTTTTTGCCCAAAAAGTTAACGATTGGACCTATTCTATTCTATATCAATTTTACATTGTATTTCGACAGCTACATATCAACAAATTAGAGCGCTCTGAATATGGTCGCTTCAAACAAACAATATTTAAAAGGCTGTCAAATTTTTATCCAAGCAGTGGTTTGCGTTTTTACTTATGAGAATAATTTTAGTTCTTTAATGCCCAAAACACAATACAAACAAATTTGTAATTTAAATGCAATCAAAAACAAAAACAGCTGTGACAACTGTCAAAAAGCAAGCAAAAGTTCAATTCATTCCAACATTCTCCTCGAGTTGTAGTCACGTTACGATATATTACGTTCTTTGTTATGAATGCCAAAAACGAGGTCACAAAGCAAAGCGACATTGTGATAACTCCCATTGGATTCCTGTGTTTTAACTTTAAACATCACTCAACGCCAGCACTAAAGCGGTATTGTGTTTTGGGCATTACGTGTTTGTTATTTGTAGCAAATGATGGAACAAGAAGAAATTGATTTCATCACGTGTGTTCTTCATATATGTATGTCACTTAACAGTAAAATTAATAAAAGAAGGGAAAAGGAGGTCTCCTTTATAAAAAGTTAATAAAGAGCATTTTTGAAATTCTAACAGAGGTAGACGAGGAATTTTTTATAAAGCAAACAGGATGAAAAAGGCAGCAGTACAATTTACTTCTTAGTTTGGTAAAAGAAGAATTGACAGAAACATCAACAAGAAAGCCAATTGATGCAAAAAATTTTGTATTGGAAATCTCTTTAACGGCGACGAGGAACCGTTGTGTATAACGACCATATTATTCATTCCGAGTTAAATGAATTTTAAATCCTACCATTTCATCCGCATTTTTTATCTCGAAAATTTAGACCTATGTTCATAATATTCTCTCAAAAACATGCATTAAACCTGGTGAATTAAAGATACGTTTTAAACCTACGTATTTTGCGTTTATTGATTGTACTCATGTACAATTTTGTATTTATATATGTGTTTGTTTGTGTGTATGAATGTGATGTTTTGTGTTTTTTCCTAATTTTCAGTGCATTGAGAATGTCGAGAGATCAACCCTATAAAATGAAAGATGGCGGTGAAGTGAACGATGTTGACGAAGACAACAGCAGAAGTAATCGTGAAAATTAGCCGAAAATAAAGAATGTAAAAAGAGGAAAGCACTTTTCCCAAACGGAAAAGGATCTTCTGCTGCTGTCCTCGGTTATTCCTTCGCATGATAACAGCATGAACAACTAGATGGCGTTCGGATGGCAGTCGTTCAATGTATCATTCAGTGACTCGGCCTATGTCGTTGCAATTCCTGCCAAAATCCCACTTTTTCAAAATACTTGTGGAAATTCACTTCATCGTAATCGCCGACGCATGCCCTATTATGCTTTCGATGAGAACGACGGTGGATCCCCATCTGCTGTTCTATCAGCTCTTCCACAAATTCTTCTTCTGACGATAAAGACATCAACATTCCCTCAACTTCACGAATGAAATTAATATTTTTTGGTTCTTACTACTTTTTATAGGTCTGTTCCTTTACTTTCTTAGGAGAACATTCAACTTTCTATTGCGCTCCTTTTGTCTCCATTTTTCAGTTTTTGCAGCAAGTTAAAAATTGGAACATCCAAAGTAACAGCTGACTTTGACAGATAGTACAATTCTCACCGGCAGAAATTTGTTGGGTAAGAATTCGTATGATATTTTTATGGGCGGGAAATTTTTACTCTCTCGTTGCCTCTGTCTTTAACGATTTTTTTGTGTTAACAAACGGGATTAGTCTAGAACTCGTACGAATTCTTCTTTTCCTGCCTCCTGCGTGCAAAAAAATTTCAAATGTGACGGGTAATAGAACTGGATATAAGTTCGGGTTTAAAGAATGAATATTATCGACTTGGGTTTAATTTTCGCGTGCGTTAAACTTACTCATCCGCATGTAAATTTTAACCCGGGTTAAAATGAGTGAATAATATAGCCGTAACTGAATTAAACTTCACTATGCACGCTTACGGCTTTCCATGCATTTAATGGTTTGACAGCTTGCGTCTAAGCAGTGGATACAATTCACATTCTGTTCGGTTCTTAAACATCCAGACCAACAGAGGAGAAACACATGCTTTCTCTGTATTTAGTTAAGTAAATGACTTTTTTAATTTTTCATCCCGAGCAGTGCACTGAACAGCCGCAAGTTGCGTGACATAGTTTTGACAGCGCTGTAAGACTCAGACTCAAACGTACATTCAGACAGCTCTTTAATTTTCTGCAATAGAAGAGCACGCTCTCGAATTATCGTAATTATCTGCACAAAATAAGAACACGATTTTCAGGCTCTACTATCTTTGAGCTAAGGCGCAAACTGTCCTACAGTTTCATCTAATAACTCAGGTTCTACTCTGAAATACAAAAAAGCCCCTTATTTCAAAAATTGTTTTTTTCCTTTGAGATTTTTTTAATGAATATGAATAAAAATGGGAAACGACATTCATCTATTTGTTTCAGGCGTTGGTATGGGGATCTGGAAAATGCATATATACCTAGACACGAAACCGTGAAAACGGATTTTGAAAATGGCCTGTCGATTATAGCAATCAGGTAAATCAATGAAAAAAGGAACGAACGAATCCTGGTGGTATGATATTTGTTTTACTTTACCAGCAGTTCAGAAAAATAAATACGGATACGGAAAACAATAAATTTATTATTCTAAGAAATTATGATTTAAATTTACATATTTTTTTAGATGAATTCGTTTGGTTGTTTCGAAGTTATATGTCAACTTCAAATGCGATGTGATATATGTATGTTATGTTTAAGGGCCCCAAAAATCTGAAATAACATTTTTATTTGTACATTTTTCTGATCGTTTAACTGATACCTAACTCAATTTTCCACTCCAAAAATTCCACCTATTTATTTAACTATAACGTGTATGGACGAAATTTCAAAATTGTATTTATTTTTCTCAATACAATACCGGCGATTGGTTAATTATAGTTCAAACATAAACTCCAAAGGCATATTGCAAACATTTGAGACTTAAATAAGCAATGAGCAACTGACTTTTCCAGTTGATATAGAGTTTGAATCGATGCTAAAAATATTTAGAATTAAGACGAGTGTCTAGGTGTTTTTATCATCGCTTTAATGAATCGTAACAATGTATTTTTCTCATAAGCCATTCCAATCTGCGAAAGCAGTACATGTAAGTGTAAAGTGGATCAATGAATCATTCCCCGAATAAAAATAAGAGAAAGAAATTACACACACCGGCGTCTGAAATGTTTAATAACTGGCATTCGATAGTCGTGCCAAATACATATGTGTGCATATTTGTGCTTTGATGCTACGTGGGACGCCGTATTCTTGGTTTCACTCATATAAAATTCGATGCCATCACTGGATCTCAGTATCAGGAATGACAGAATATAAAATTACGCATTGCGCATATCCACCATATTTTTTTTCTGACAGCTGTGACGTCACAGGTGACCCGGATTTTCCTGATTGTTGGCGCTTAAATTTTAATGTTTGAAAATGCGGCGTTTAATTTAAAAGGTACAATTAATAAAAACAAGAAAATCTAGATTAAGCGAGGAACTAAATGCATGCGGTTTTTGAAAAAAAAATATATACAGTTAGTCACAAAAGTCTACATATAGCCATGAAAATGTTATCCAGTAAGAAAATTAAATTTAAATATTATCTGTAAGCATTAATCTAGCACTTTTCAGGGCAATATGTAAACTTTTGTGGCTGACTGTATGTGGAAACTCCCAAAGTAACAGTCGAAAGTGAATTTTGGTATTTTGAATCTCCATTTTGAACGAAATTTTTCGTTTACATTTCCCCCGTCGACTGTGTGCAAGAAGTGCATGTTAAGAATAAAAATGCAATGTATTTCATTGTATAGACTTTTTATTTCAAACAATTCTTTTGAACATACATATGTACATAAGCAATTTGTTTATAAGATTTACTTTGTAAGATGTAGAAAAAAAAGACGAGGTACATGATAAACGAGTGCGCCACTATGCAGCTCCGGCCGGAAGGAACAACAAAAAGAGGGCATGGCGACTATTGACATCTCTCTCCGGTGTTTAACTCAGGATTATAACAATATACATTCTCCTTTTATTTTTTCAAATTCTAACAAACAATACTTTTTCAGCTCAATGATTTTCATCGTATTTATTTTTCTTTTAATGAATTCTCATGAATTCGCTTCAATTTAAATTTGTAAATGAGCAGTAAATAGGTGCAAGTTGTGTATTTTATTTCGCATACGTTTTTCCAAATTCAACTGCGTACCTTTCCATCAGATGACTATCCAAAAACCACAATTAATAATTCATTTTCCTCTCCGTAGAAGCGTTTCAAATACACTCTGCGACTCTTGTTAACAAAAAAAAAATATATAAACTTTTGCGGAATTTTTTTTATGTACACATATGTATCTACATATGTACATGTGAATATATATGTATGTACATATTCGCAAATCTGCATTTGCAATTCGAATAACAACGCCCGAGTAAGGCTCCTGATACCATAATGGCAATGGAAAACCATTTTTTGCTCATTGTTTGCCTAAGAATGGCTTTTCTTTAATGTCCGTCTACACCCAGATATTAAGATGAATTCATCCGTTCAGCGGTTTAAGCTATGGTCCACTCATAAATACAGACACAAAATTGGAAAACCGATATTTTTATTTACCATATGATAGTAACACGAAGGTTAATCAAAAAATTGTTGACGAAAACAACACATGTCCTTTATGGCTCCAGTAAAATGGTGACATTTGTGATGTAATATTCTGGTAACTTCAACTCTATTATGCCCAATATTTATGGATTGCCGCTACAGATATTCCCTGTTGGACAAAGTATAAAAAACACTCATACATGACTTTCAGAAACAAACTACAAGATACTTACATAGTTTTCTTATGCATTGGTACCAAGTATAAAAACCTCAAACGGAGGATGATCAAACCTTAGTTTTAATTCTCATAAAGTTATAAAAAGAAAAAAAATATATAAGCATACAACATGTCAAATAAAAAAATGCGAGTAATAAGGAAAAGGTGGCAAAATGTTTATTCCTGTTAAGTTCTGCGCGATAAGCGGATTCCATGCCTAGGAGTTGTAAAATAGTAAATCACAAAAAAGGGAAAAAAAAAACGGAATACGAAAATTTGAAAATGTTACTTTAGAAATAAACGTTTGTTGTTTCCATACTTTTACGGTAGTTTGTTCAGGTACACAAATTAGTTATCATTTTAAAATAAGTTGCTGAAAACACAAATCTTTGTATAAGGGATTAAGAAACATATGCACGAACCTATACATGTATGTATCCAAAATTTTTCTTAAAAAAAAAATGAGTGCGTTTAAACTCGAGAAGTTGAGAAAAGTAATTTTATGTAGAGTATATTTAAAATCTTTTTCCCGACACTATATGTATACATAAATATATATAAATATATATACATATATATGTTATATAAATATACATAAATATATATATATTTATTGATATATATATATATGTACACATATGTATATATATAATATATGCATGTATATACACACATGTGAATGTGTATATATAACTTTATTCTTTTTTCTTATGATTACTGTTATCATTACAGTTAAAATTTAATTTCTTATTGTCAAACTATATGTATGTTACTATCTGCAGTCCCTATATAATAAATATGTTTTCATCGAGTGTGGCAGTTGCAGCTCTTGTATGCGCTCTTCTAAATGTACTCGTCCTAAATTTTGCCGTATCACACGTCTACATAAATACATTAAGGGTAATGGTTCAGCTGAAAAAGTAAGGGCATAAATTATATATAAATTCATTATAAAATCATACAAGTTTACTTACGATCTAGGCCGCCAATATATCGCATTGTTATTTCGCAATGGCCCCACACAGCTGACACAATTGGATAAAGTTTCTTTCCTTTTAATCCTCTAAACGCCACACCCAAATATTCATGATCTACTATAAAACTAAGTGTTCCTTCGTCCATATCCAGTGCTAATAAGAATTTATCGGGAACTAGGAATGCTTCATCATTTTTGAGTATCGCTGGGTAGGTGATTCCAGCGCAATTTTTGGAGTCATGATAAAGTTTATTTCTGCCCAAGTCCCAGCCCCAGCTATGATCTGATGCACCAACTAAGCTTTGATAACCTACAGAATGTAATTGTGCTTCGGAAGTAGCTACACCAACAACGGCGTGTGTACCCCGCTGTCTTGTAGGCCAATATATTTCCCAAATATGGAGACCTTTTGTAAAGCCGACTTTTCCCCGTATGCAGTCTGTGCTCTGTGCCACTGGATGCCGGTGAAATGTCAATTTGTCGTCTTCTTTTACGAATATATTCAAGGATCTGTCTTCAGCATTCCATGAGTATTTAAGTTGTGCTTCACGTCCAGCTGGAGGCATATCGAGTAAAATTTCAATACGGGCTGGCTTTACATATTCAGCTGCAAGTTCACGTGGTATAACCGGTTTAAATGGAACTTGTGCATCACCGCGACTAACACTTTTAACAACTGCGCTATTTTTTTGTCCCATGTTCATGCCAGATCGATTGTTTCGTGTTCGTCTTTGGTCTAGTATGGTTACTTTGTATGATAAACGCAAACGCTCAAAGTCTCTTGGCTCTAATCTAGAAAGAACTACACGAGGGGTCAGTGTTGCTGCAGATGGTATACTTTGCGTTCTTCTTCGGTCACTGGATCTGAAAATAGGTGCCCGACCACCCTTGTACCTGAAAAAAAGTAAGATATCTATTTTTCAAACATTATATGTATAAAGAAAGTTTAAAACAAAGAAAGTTTCAAGAAAGATCCCCACATAAAGACTGATCCATTTCACATTTTTCATTTCTACACCCTTTTTCTCTAGGGTTTACTAATTTTAATGCGTAGCTAGTAGTTAAATTATGGAGACATCCTCCCAAAACTCTTAGATAAGTAAGATGTATCAAAATTTTGCAAATACAAGTTTAGGAATATTTCTAAGATATATTTTGATGTACACTGGAAATTCGGTTTAAATTTTTTGGTTATTTATATATGGAGTTCTTCAAATTTGAATTCATTGTACGAATATTTAAAAAAAAAAAGCAAGACCGCGAACCTTGTTTTAAGTACTTAAAGCGAAAAAAATGCAAGTTTGGAAATTAAGGGCGCAATTCAAAATTTAATAATGGGTATTTTCACAGTTCCGTATCGTTGTCACAGTACATACTTACTTTTTTCACATTCGGCACCTTTATCAATTTCTGTTAAACTTAATTTTTTTTAGGTCAAATGTTTTCAGTTTTTCACTACATATGTATGTATTTAGGTCTCCCTTCTCTTCTGTCATAATAATGACAACATTGCAAAAATGTTAAGTTCATATTGCTGATGGTATCGAAAATAGACAAAGCTATACTCGTCTTACTTGATATACTATTAATAAAAGCGAAACTTCAAATTATTAGTACATAGTTAGAACCGATCAACGGTCATACATCATTAGTTCATTCATGTGTATGAAGTAGACTTTTGGGGTCTTTCATAGTATGTGCACCAACTGTACGCTTGGCGGACGTTTTTAAAAACACTTTTTAGCAAGTTTAACAAGTTTCAATTTTCATCGGATACAAATATCGATTGTTTAGGTCTGCTGATACGCATTACTTGGAAAGAGTATCCTTATGTTACATTTTCCTAGGATGACAAAAAGAATGATATATAAAAAGTGTGGATAAAATTATGAAATTTCATCACTTCCGCTGGGCATGGAAAAATGAAGTTGAATGTCACGCATTGAAGTCGGAACGTGTTAAACATTAATTCGTTTATTGCAAAAAATCTTAGCAATAACAACAAAACAGAAAAAGTCTACAGACATATGCTAAAAGAGTATGGTTGTGTAGTGTAGAATACCTTTTAGTTTAATGGTTTCAAACTTGTTAACTACACTGTACCTATTGTAAGAGTACCTATTGATAAGAGTCTGGACACCTGATTGTCTGATTTGCCTGAAATGTCTTGACATCTGTAATAGTTCTGCTACCAACCTGTGTAATATTAGCATACACTTTGTACAGACAATCAGTCATTAAATGATCTTGAAGTGAGTTGGGCATTGCTGTTCTTATTTCTCTCGCTACAGTTGTGCTGTACTTTTTATTATTAAGTTTTTATTCAAGCGACAAATCAAATAGGTACAATTTAGTACAATTTTTGGGATATGACGTTTCACCTAATTGACATTTTACCATTTGAGGTCCACTGCCAAAAGGACGGTGGAAGAAATGACAGAAAACTAATACGTGCAATTTACTACACGTCTGTCTGGCGTGCGTTGCTGCACGTCTGTTTCAGGCTTAACTGAACACAAGGAACTTGTATTGTACGACCATAATACCTTCTTGCTTAGATTCGTCAAGTTTTCGATTTCGTCCACTTTTGATCACTTAAGAAAAGAGCGAACCTATTCGCGCACTTTTGTACGAAAATTTCAAATTTGACTTTAACAGCTGTGCAAATTTAAAATTGAAAGTTCGTAAACAAAAAAATATTTGTAAGCGCATTTGCAGTTATAAGAATTACCATTTAAAAGAATAATTGTTTTTAGATTTCATTTACATACGTTCAAGTTAAAAAAGTGGCTTGCGCAGAGGACTACGATTTTCTTTTCCAACTGACAAATGAAACAAACAAAACAACACACAAATGACAAGCAAAACCACTTGACCCTGATAATCGCTTCCATTCACATTACGAGCAACTTGAGCAATTGACAGTACAAAAAACAAATTCGACTATGTCGACTAGTTGAGCCTTAAACGAACAGAAGTAAAGGTCAATATTGATCGAACAAAGAAACACATGTGCAGAGTTTAGTCAAAATGTTCAAAGATTTGTACGATTATTAAAAAAAAAAACTGAATTTATTGTTCTATTCAATAAAGCGGCATATACACAGCTTAAAATGTCATCAAGCATGTAAAAGTGTATTAGTGAAAATAAAACACGTATACGTTGGTTGTCTGCTTGAAGCAAAATCGAAATGCTTTGATTTTTGTTCAATCAGGTGCCCAGGATTGATATAGTGTATATTGGTGATTGACTGCTTGATCAAGGATAAGCATAATTCATATTGCGTAGACAGCGACGAGGTAAACATCTCAAGCAAACAGCGGATCATATAAATTAATTATTTTTTTTTTTCAGATGGAGGATAAAAATTTTGTTTTGGAATTTATGAATGATTGAAGCCTCATGCTTGATGTGTGTATATTCAACGTCAAAAAGAATTTACTAATACACTCTCGCATGCTTGATGAGTTTTTGAGCAGTGTATATGCCGCTTAATAAAGAAACTTAAACCCAACCACCATTATCATATACATATGTATATTCGGTTAAGTTGCAGTGAGTACCCACTTCGAGTATGCGCTCAGGTTTATCTGTTAGATTTATCGATGTTAAAACCGAGTAGTTTGCTCTCTCTTTAGTAGTGCCCACCATATTTTATCGAATCACATTTATTTAAAGACTTAAGTTACATTCATGAATTTAAATTTCTTGCAGCAAAAAATCATGTTGAATTCAAATATTTTTATTACATATTTTAAAACTCAACTGACCTAAATATTATAAGATTACTTACACGTATTAATTCTGTCAATTAAATTATAAATTTTGTATTGAAGAAAGTCGAATTCAGTTGGCACAATTCGTTTGTTAATATATAATAGTAGGATCTATTAATTTGATTTCTCTCGTAAATAATTTGACGTATTTGAAATAAATTTCTAATAGTCTATTTATTTTCAATGCTTAGTGATCGCAGAGCGGAGTATCGTTCCAAGTAATGTTTATGAATTTTCCTCATACACAGCACTGGGTAAATAATTGCTAACGTTTTATTAAAATGGGTCTGAATTTAAGTTGTAGAAATGCTTGTTCTTAATTTTATGTATGACCTAATAAACTCAATAGATTTAAATTTCTCCATGTATTTCATGAGTTTATTACTTACTGAGGACTCAATCAACGACAACATTATATTGCGAAATGGACCAGTAAATTTGCCACAGAGATCGTGCGATTTGACACCAAACGGTTACTTCTTGTGGGGCTATGTAGTCTTTGGTATATGCTGATTAATTGCAAATTATTTAAGCCTTAGGAGCCAATATTTAGCGCATTATTGGTGAGATCGAGCCCCGAATGCTCGAAAGAGTGGGCCAAACCGACAGAATGCGTTGGTAAAAAACACAGAGGAGGCCATATGCCTAAAGTCATGTTCAAAAGATAATGTCATAAACCATTCTTCATAATGAATAATGGGTGCAAAAACACCCTTTGTAACTGAATTCGAAACAGAACTCCTCAGTATTACCCATTAAGCATATATTTTGGCAGTATTGGTTGTACCAAACATTCTCATAATTCTGAATTTCTTACTTAATATTTTCTATAAAATTTGAGATTTCAAATATTTACACAATATTTAAGATGGACTTAAAAAATAAATAGATTCCAATTTGGTTGAAAAAAATTAAGCTTATGAAGGTTGTGTCTTAAAATTAACATTTCTTTTTCAAACACAGATATACATATGTATAACGAGTTCGTAAACGTCTGACTAAGAAAGACGTTCATAAAGTGAAAAAATTAGCTTAATGTACATATACATATTTGTTTTAGGAAACACGATAAAAAGTCGCGTTTTGAGGATCCAAACACAGGGCGAATTTTAGGCAGGAAAAACAAAACGACAAATTTTGTGGAAAAATGTTTTAATGGAAATTAAATAATAAATCCACTTTTTTCATTTGAAAGGGATAAAATTATATTTTTTAATCGTGTTCATAACATACAGCAGCTACATATATGTACATATTTACTTAACTTACAAATTTGAATTAACATTTTTCTTTGACTTCTCATTTACTTTAATCGATCAAGAACAACATATTGATTTTCAGCTCGGCATAGTTTTTTTGAGCGGGGTTCAAATTATACGATTTGCTTGATCGATTTACTTGACGACCAAATATTGCTTAGCGTTCAAATTGTACTACATGCTTGATAGACTTCAATTGTGATTTAGATTTCGATCTGGGAATATGGCGGCGAAAGTTTTAGTTTTAGTTCATAAGAGTTTTTCTTCAGAATTTTATTTTTATATTTTTCACTCTTGATTTGCCACAATTCAGGAAAGTGCCGGTAAAGATTCAAAAACTCCTGCTTAAACTCTTTCTCTGCGCTCGACGCCATATTTATATGCTTAGCTGCGATGTTTCGTCATCAAAATCAGAAACAAAAATTAAAAATGCTCTGAAGTTGTACAACAAGCTTTCACATTACACGAAAAGTCTGTCAAGCAAAGCAAAAATTTGAAAAACCGTACTACAAATTGGATGACTTGTTTGATTACTGTTCAAATTGTACGATTTGGTCGGTCGTCAAGCAAATCGTACAATTTGAACCCCGCTTTTGATAAAGATCTAAAACAATCCGCTACCAGAATGACTGCCGCCTGCTTGCCAACTGCGTGCGACGAAAAATATTCTTGATGTGCAGGCACAAAGCAGGCATGCGGTTGAACTTTCGCAGATTGCTGCACGGTTGTTTGGATGTCAAAATATTGAATGTTTTTAATCAAAACTGATGAACAGCTTTTTTTAGCACTGCAAACACTTCTAGCATATCTGTCAGTTCTGGGTGTAGAAATTTGAGTACGCTTGTTTTTTTATCATTAAATTTCTAAAAGGTTTGCAAATTTCAACAGATCAACAACTTGACCTACTTTTTTGGTGACCGCTTACCATCTTGCAAACAATAGAAAAACTATTAATTTGACGAACACTTCAAACCAAATTTCGGATACTAGTCAATAAGTAACATATACACCTGCTACTAATTATATCAAAATAGTTTAAGAGCAAAAGTAGCTGCTTTTCTTAGCTCTACAACTATAATAAACTGGTGGTTGGGTCTGAGAATTCTAGCGGATAGTAGCAACCCTAATAAGGCAGCTTATATGTAATGATACGAGATATAAATTTGTTTTACAGGTATAACAGACCAAGGTTTTAGTATTTTTGTATATAATATTGCGCATTGATGTACAGGGGTTGCAAGTGTAAACATGAAGGGTAAGATTAGTTCATATCATATTCATTTCGATTAAATTTAATTTTACTTACTTACTCTCTTCATTAGAGCAATCAATCAGCAATCAAGAACTATAAGTTTTCCTGAATTTTTTTTTTTTAATATGCAATATTTTCACGTACAAACACTACAAAAATCATAACTTTGTTTTTAACAGTTAGATTACAAGAAAATCTTCTGAAATTCAACTTAAAGCATTCATTATCATAAAGTCCATAAAACACCCAATTATTGTTGAAATTTTTCACCCTGGCAGCTAATAAGCATTTGAAGATATTTTTTTATATTATGAATTGCTCTAGTCTTACCTGGTTTTCTGTCCTGTAGCTTCTGTCCGTAGTATTAATTCATTCGCTATTGGTATTTCACTTGGTTGTTTTACCTCCTTCATTGTAGGTAAATGTGATCATTAAGGTCAATTTATTGGACCATTCCTTTCAAGCAACGATTAGTAAAATTTCGCTTCAACCAATCGTCAACAGCATTAGTATGGTGGCTTGATGATCTCCATCCTGTTAAAAAAGCAAGTTTGCTCTCTGTAGCAGACTAAAGTCTTCTAATAAAATCGTAAGAATATTTCTTAAGAATTGCAAGTAGTTTTCAAAAGTCAATCTTGTTGGAAGTATAAAAGGACCGATTAACTTATCACACCAGTCCACTTGTTAGATGTTATAAAGAGAATCGTTGTTGTCCAACTCTTGTTTAATTCAAACTGTTCATAATTTTTGGAAGAGTACAATAACGAGGACAATAGGACTGTAAGTAAGCCATTTTAATGACATTTTCATATCCTCTTACGGTATAGTAGGTAGATCTTACAAAAACCCAACTATTTCCAGATTTTATGATAAAAGATATATTTTAATTTCTACCTCCAGGTCAGCTTTTTTAATCTTGGACCTAGTGTACCTGGAGGTGGAGGTACTTTAAAAAGAGCGTTTGAACGTGGCAATATTGCACTTAAAAATAAAGTAATATACATATGTATTACGTAATAATAAAGAAAAGACGGAAGTAATAGTAAAAATATTTGAAGTTTTCCTGGAAAATAGATATCTAATAAGTAGAAAGACGAATTCCAAAATCTACATACATACATACATATGTACATATGTATGCATTTGAATGTTTAAAATAAATTACTCCTATGAACTTACCTGCACCTTAGATAAACCTAGCTATTCTATGTTAACCATTTTTGTAAGTTTTGCTTTAACAACTCATCCAATCTCGATCCAGAATCACCGATTCCAAAGCATCTGTCTTCCCTTAAAATTATTTTTCACTCAACACATGTTGTGTCATACATACATACATGCTATATGTAAATTATGTGCATCAAGTGGATCTAAGCAAAATTTTTTTTTTTTGAATAATTAAAGTTTTGGGAACATATTGACGAAAATTATTTCGTGTCTCATAGTATCTTTCCGCGACGACGCAAAAATAATTTCATACCTTAAAGTTTTGTGCCCGCATGCGTAGGCACAATACGCGATAGATTTTTTTATTTTAAATAGTTTATTTTCAATTCGATTGAAATATCAAGAAAAATCAAAAGAAAAAGTTTTCACTCGTGTGTACATGTAAATACATATGTATGTTTATTATATTTATTATACAAACAAAAATGTGTATGTAGGTATGTACATAAATAAATTTCCTGTGGTCTTATTTGTGAAAGTTTTAATTCTTGTTATTAAGAAGTAATTATGTATGTATGTATGTACGTGCATTCACAGTCATGAAAATTTAGATTGGAAAATATATTGTAGTTTTATTTTTTTTAAGAGATCCTATTAAAAGAAAGAAGAAAGCAACTACCTACATAGCTTTTAAGCTTTTGTACCTAGGGTCCCATGCGAACGTTTACGAATAACATACACACTTTGGAACATCCTGTGTAATATTAGTATATAATTTTTTTTTACTTTAAAAGTCGAATGGGAAATAGCTTGTATTCCTCAATACACGTTCGGATATGACTAAACTATAGGCCCCTTTCCTTCTATTTTCGTGAAAGAACATAACTCGCACAACACGAATGGTCACGAGAAGCTAGGCCCTGTACCTTATACGGTCTGTTGCGTCTGTTGTAAGCGTTGGTTCCCGAAGTTCTGAAGTGAAAATATTGACCTTAAGGGGGAACATAGCTCCGAAAGGCGTTTAGGATTGGACGAAAAGGTCCTGAAATAATAAGTCGAAGGAAATCGCACTGTTAAAGTAAGACTACTTGCTTGGGAACTTGCTTTGTGACATATGACTACGTACCGTCATATATGGGAAAGGTCATTAAGCTGGAAAAATGTGCCACACAAACTTACTGATGGTTAGGTTAGGTTAGGTTGAAGTGGCTAGGAGCTAGGAGTCGCCAGCACACTTAGGCCAATGATAGGTCCATTGTAGTACCACGTGGATCATGGGAGAAAGTTTCTCTCTACCTACTCGTGTAAAACCAATTAGAGCTTCTTATGAAGCCTACGAGGCTCTTAATGTCAGTATTCATCATCTGTATCTTTATAATAGGGAGCTCCTAAGTGGAGTTTCCTTCTACAGGAGAGAGCTGGGCAGAAACAAAGAAGGTGAGGAATAGTTTCCTCCTCTTCTTCATCCATGCAGCTTCTACAAAAATCGTTCGCGAAGTGGCCTAGCCTTGTAGCATCCAGCTTAAGTTTAAGTTTGCGAGTAGCGATTGGAATACCTAAGGTGCCATTGTCCGGCAAGATGGGTATAGTTGTTCCTATTTTGGCGAGTTCATCGGCCTTACAATTCTCTGGAATGTCTCTATGCCCCGGCACCCAAAACAGGTGAATTTATAAAACTTACTGATAATCTTTTGAAAAAAAAAAAAAATGCTTGAAATTTAAAATAGGTCCTCTGCAATAAAACCAAATTTTGTCCCCAATTTCTTATTTCATAAGACATACAGACATATGGTGCAGCGGGGATTGATTTCAACCGCTTAAGCAATAATTTATGGACTAATTTATTTTAAGCTTCAGAAATAATTTTTTTTATTTACTTATGGCGCTAGGCAGTGTACTTATCAGCCCGTCCTACATTGCCAATAACTGGGTAAATTGAAGTCAACATTAGAACAGAAATGATCAAGTCTTGTTAATCACAGAGATATTTTGTTCCATCAATACAACGCTCACCGGCAGCATCACCTTCACACAGTTACTAAAAAATATGATTCAGCCTTATTCAATTAGTAATTTCGATTTCAAAATCAAATCGATGGGAAAAAGTTCTCTACCTCTAAATGATATCTACAAGGCCCTACCGGTCTTCTTTGCTTTCAAACCAAGTTATTTTTTAGTGACGGCAGCGATAGTTTTTTTTGGTCACTTGCACAAAAAAAAAAAAATTATTCTCGACTTGACGATGACTGTATTGGATCTAGACCTAACGGAAATACCATGATACATAACAATATGCCAGTAAAATACTTCAGGCAATTTAGTTTTGCAATTATTAAGTGCAAAAACTTGAAATGTCGCTACAACTACCAAATGTAAGAAATTGGAATGTTACAACTTGTTAAGTACAGAGATATTTCAAGAATCCAGGGACTAGGGTGATCTAAATTTTTAAAATATTTGTAGATGCTTTGAAAGTTTACCTCACTACAATCTACAAAAGAAAAATATTTCCTGTAAAATTTCACTCACTTTCGAGAGTTCAGGCAACAAATTTAAGGTCGAAAGAAAACTTTAAAAAATTGTTTTCATCAAGATTGTCCATATACATATGTACTTTCCTAATTGTAAAAAGAAAATCTGTTAAGAAAAATTAATTAAATGAGTTTAATAAATTTCACCATTATTTTTCGTCTTCTCTCTTGAAAATACACATGTTGTTGAAATCAATGGTCCTTAGAATACAAATTTTAAAAGCTAGTTTATTTAGCAAAAAAGTAGTAGAAACACAATGTGGCGCTCGCACGGTCAGAATGACGCGGTGACAGAATGAGTAGAAACAATTGGGTCTTATGGAGTAACACCAAATGTGATCGCAGGCATTTGATCGGTTTTTGATCATAAATATCGTAAGCGCGAACTCAACGTCGAAGTAGAGCTACTCTATTATTTTCTACAATGGTCGCGCGTTTTGACAGCTCACATCTGTTTTGGATTCACATTATTCTTTGACTTGTTTGATTGTTACAACAAGGTAAGTCTGTGTCGTGTATGTACTCTCAATTGCTAATTGATGTTTTTGAACACAAATTAATTATGTTGAGAGTATTCAGAGGTTTTAATTTTCTTATTCATACACATTTGTTTGTAAAGTTATTTCTTATATTTGTGTTTTCTAATCAAATAATAATAAAATAGAATACACTTCTGCTCTTCTTTCTACTGCGAAATCGTGTGAGAAATTTTAGGGAGCAGAACATAATTCTATCATATATGTACATATCCAACCTCTCAACGCACGACCATCGTAAAGCCACATTTGGTGTGCAAATTTTGAGGTGACAAATATAATCGAAAGTCGGTAAAATGCCTGTAAAACGCACGACCGCCACATTTTATTTTGACCATAATGTACATACATACATATGTAATTTTATAATTTTTTCTGTGCTCAGAAATTCATTTACCACGAATGTCCATTTGAAATGCTATTGAAACATTAAACACTTTTAAGCTATTACCTATTTTAAAAGACAATTGACATGCTTTATTAGTCTAATATGTACATTTCCAGACATTTTTTTTTGATGAAATTTGGAGTGTTCACTTTAAATGGTATCAAACGTCTAGCCCATAACATTTAAACGGTGAATTACATACATAAAAAAAGTGTTTGTTTCGCTCTTTTTTTCATGTCGTCCACTTTTGATAAAAAAAATTCATAAAATATTCTTTGGTAGCGGTTTAGTTTTAATTTTTTATTTAGTGTTTTCAATCAAACATTTTGATGAAGGTAAATAAAGATGACCTACAAAGTACCTACGTATGTAATATTTTTTGTATTTATATTCTAAAAAATAACATTATTGAATAAAACTTTGAAACATTCCAGAAATGCAGCAAAAACATTTTGGATTGGATGATGGAAGAAAATGAAAACTCAGACGCACTGGCTAAGCAGGACCCAGCCACAGAACTGTTTAGTGCCGAAACATTTGTTGTCTCATGTAGAGGCATGGTAAAGGGAATGGGCCGTTGCTGAAAGAATGTAAACAATGGTACGCAAGTCAAAATTGAAAACCCCAAAAAACTCTACCATGCAAAAATTTCTAAGTATAAGTGAATAATTCTTAAGTGGTTAGTTTTGATGCTCAGAGGCCATGGTAATTTTAGATAACATTTTACAAAGATTGGCCCTCAGAAGGATGATACCTCCAAACTATGTCTGAGATGGGGTATATACGGTGCGAATGTGCAATACATATTAGTTAGCGGAAGAACTCAGTCGAAAAGCTGATTTTTTTTTCATACCGATGCTAGATTCTCTCTCTAGCTAATACGACTCACGGAAGATATATGAAAAAGAGACTAAACAAGGTTGTCTGACACGGTACATCTCTTAAAATATAAAAATTGCAAACTGAAAATATTCAAGTTATAGGCTTTCTCTATAATTCTCTCCACATTATTATTTTGAAGATTTGAGCTAAAAGACAGTATGTATACTATTTTTTTTTTTTTTTAATTTCATTAAAAACTTATTTTTAATTTCCCAAAACTTGACTTTTGATTTTCATATGCCAAATAGGGCTAAGACGCTGAATTTAAGTTGCAATCCTACTGGAAAGCATCGTATGATACCCTATCGCCCCATACTTTGCCCTACAGAAATAGGCGTGGCCATGTTTAATATTTGGTTGAAATACAATATCTTGTTACTTAGAATCCATACCATAACATGTATAAGCATTTTAATAAATTTGATCCGAAAAACTCTTTCAGACATTTTTTTTATATAAAGTGGATATTGTTGGCACCACTATAGCCCCTTGTCTTCAACTTTTATAAAACTTTTAGAGTAAAGCTTAATCGTGCTCACAAATTTATTTCGAAAAGCAAAAATCTTGGTTTTTGGAGTAAAATTCCCAAGTGGTTTATGAGACATATCGTTCTATTTTTGTGCTTCACATTAGATATGGGTACATAGTTATGAATATACCCTTCCTATGGAATAAAGTATACAAAATCCAGTAAGTTAACATTAATTTAGGGGTTAGAAGGAAAATTTTCGTTCAGACTCTAATGAACATACATATCGCACTAGTAATGTAATACTGTTGTACCTGAAAGTACGAATTTCGATCGTAACTAAAGTTCATGCAATATTGGTGGGGGTTTACTTCAGTCAGTCAGTCATGAATGATGACTCATAGTGCCATCTCTTATTTGTTTGAGGCACTATTCAAACGACGATTTTATTGACGCGTAGGGAATTGAATTCTAACAATTTTGAGTTACAACAGTATTGTAGTATTAGTGCGATATGTAAAAGGCCTAGATACAAGTATACAATTTTTAACAAATTCCTTGCTTACAGGATGAGACGTTGCTTATACGTGATGAAAGCCCAGGATTGTTCAAAATTTCGTACATTCCGAAAAAGCTGATAATTCTTTCCAACGAATGTACATGGTATTACTGAACTGCAGTTTTGAAGTTCGACTTTCTAAAGCATTAACCATTTTTTTTTAAAGTCCCACATTTTGTGAACGTCTGACAAAAGCTTCTCAATTACGCTTATAGGATGCTTCATTAAATTGTCCGTTTAATTTGTATGAAAAATATAACAAGGAGTACATGAGTGGTTGCAAGAAGCTAGGCCCTAGGCGATATAATTTATTATTTTTTTATAAAAAGAAAAATGAGACAAACGTCAAATAAAAACTATAACCTCATCCTTCGCATCCTTCCTTATACATATGTACATCATACATACAGCTGTGTTCAAAATAATAGGAACGGTATCTCACAAAATGGAAAAACGCGATTTTTGTTGAATTTTTTACTATATTTTTTCATTTTTATAGTTTGAAAACAGAATTCATGTTATTTATCAATTTGTGTTAAAAACTTCACGTAAAGTAAAAAATAATAAATGATTAAAAAATTAAAGTGTATTCCAGGTCCTTAGTTTACCTGTTCAATATAATAGAAGTGCCGATAAAAAAAAATAAAAAAATAGAGAATAAGATAAATTATTTGAAAATATATTTAGAGTTAAGTTTAGGAAGCTCAATACTTCCTTGAAAAATATTTATTGTTTAACACTGCCTTACGACGACGTGGCATAGAGTCCACAAGGTGCTGACATCGAATGGGTGTTATTCTACGCCAGGCTTCCTCAACAAACCTCCAAAGCTGTTGGTTGTACAGTATGTGGCCATTGAATTATGACCGATGAGAAATATATGGGATTTTTCGCTTTGACCTCAAATAAAAACAAAATTAATAGGATTATTTAAAATCTTTTTGCACATATTTTAGCATAACTGGACTATTTTAGCATAGCTGGACTTCTTCTTAATCAACAAAGCAGCAACTTGTGATTTTTTTTTTGACAGAAATGTCGGCTTTTTTACCCATATTGACAAAAATCAATTAAAATAAGGTTTCCGCCTTTCTATGAGTTATATACATTATTTTCAAACAAATATTTAATGCTAATAACTGCAACTTACTTAATTTAAGTCATAAATTACTTTTCCACTTATTAAAATAAATTTTTAAAACCGCACTATTGCCAACTGCGAGCTAAAGAGAATGATAAGAAAAGCACTTTCAAGCCTGTTTATGTGTTGATGCACATTTATCGTACGCACGTAGGTAAGTCCTTTGGTGCCTGCTATTGAAATTAAAGAGAGTATAGAGAAAACCCGTAAGTAACTGTATTCTTAAAAACAAAAAAAAAAAAAACGCATTTCACAGAACACGCACTTCAAAAAAGTAGCAAAATTCGTTAAAAACTCGATCGGTCATAATTCATTGGCCACATATGCTTGTTTGGGATCTGCAAGATATGTTTTGATACCACACCACAAGTTTTCTATCGGATTCAGGTCGGCGGACTCTGGTGTCCACTCCACAACCTGAATACATTTGACCAGAAATCAATCTTTTGCTTTTTACTGGTGTGCTTCGGATCTTTATCTTGCTGGAACAGCCATTTCAGCGGCACTTCGTACTCAGCATACGGGATTATAGCTTGATAAGGTATTTTAGCATACACAATTGTATGCATAATGTTATTTATTAGATGTATATGTAGGTCCCAATCCCTAATAAGAAAAACATGCCCATACCATGACCTTCTCACCACTATGTTTAACGTTTCTTACCGTGTACTGAAGCAAATATTCTGTATTGGACGGACGACGGACGTATTGCGTATTGGAACCAGTTCCACCAAATAGAACACTTTTACTTTCGTCCGTCCAAAGTACATATATTGCGCCATTTGATAGCAGGTCAATCGGGATGGCTTTTAACAAATTTATTTATTATCTAATTAAATGTATTTGCTGTTGTTGAAATACTACATCCAAGAGTTTTTTAAATGTTCTTGTACGATTTTCCCATTTGACGTAGTTAACAAATGAGTCCTTGCTTTTCCTGGCTTATATGCTTTCGCCCAATTACGTTTTTTTTTTTTTTTGTTTTTTCTAAAAAAAAGTGATATAATATTCTAACAACGAAGCTACTTGTTTTCGTACTTCTTAAAACGGTAAACTTAATTTTATTTGCTTTTTTCAAAACGCTCCTATTATTATGAACACAACTTATCTGGTTCGCAATCATTTCCTGGAATAAAATCCTCGAACAGGACAGCGCAGCTATACATATTTCTACTAGTTTTGCTTGACAAGTGCCTTATGAATATGTATTTACTTATATGTCCCTTCCATTTGTGTGAAAAATTATAACACTCACAACACGAATGGTCACGAGAAGCTAGGCCCTGGACCACATACGGTCCTGTTGCGCCTGTTTTTTTGTCTTTACAGTCTAAGCGAAATAGTTTTTGCCAGGACTTCAAAGTAGCGCTCTTATTATTTTGAACACAACTGTACATACATATATTTTATGTAAGACACTATCGCGCAAAGCCAGCTTAATATATGTACATATGTAGATCGAAGTAAATCTCAACTTATCCGGAGATTTAATATTTTTTTAATACGTAAAACTATGTATACGCAGGCGTGGGATTTATTTTGTTTTTTTTTTTTTTTTATTTTGTAATGAGCAGCTCCTTACGGGTAAATTATGTGACCATACTAGAAACAATGGTATTTTGCTGTTTTTTAGGTAATAATTAAGAGGCTATTATTGCATAAGAGGATAGCAATTAACTCTCTATTCCTCTGTTCCAACTGGCAATAATGCTGGATCTAAAACAATGGACGTAAGTATTAATATTTTTTAAAAACTAAACTATCGCTGGTGTTGGAGCACTTGTTCTTGACAACTTAATGCAGAGTGCCCGATATCGGCGAGGACGTAAGGCTACCAAGTGTCAGGCAGAGACTCTTCACGGGTAGGGAGTCTGTTAAGTAAGTTTGTTTGTATTGACTGTATGCTCAGATGCTCTGAACTAACGTGCCAAGCAGCAGTAGCAGTGCACTCAATTAATCGAATTTAATCGTATCTCCGACGAGTAGATATCTCTTCATAGGTCTTTAGATACACAAAGTAATACCAGTAATTCTTGTATTGATACCGATATGAGAACTAGAATAGTCTCAGTCTGTTTTACACAAATGTACATACATACATACATATGCAGAAAACGTACGTAGGAGTATACCAACAGCGGAAAATATAAAAAAATATTCATGACAAAATAAATTTCATTAGATTCGCCCAATTATCAAGAGATAGGCCAAAATGGAGCTCTGGTTACGACTCTTATGTAGAGATTGTGAAAGAAACCATATAAACAATGTATTTTTAGGATACGACGCACAAATTGCAGAGCCGAATGTTGTAAAAATAATCTTGAAATTGCAAAATTAATACTAGCAACAAAAATTTGAGGCCAAATCCTTTACATTGCTGGTGTTGGTATAATCTGTTTGTCACTCGAATATAAAAAAAAGGCAATAAAAATGTGGTGTGGTGGTTTAAATTGATACTCTTCCCCCAATATTTAAAAGGATTAACAAAAGAAAGAGCATACAGTAGCACTTATCTCAACGAACACAATTTCCAAACATTAAAAACAATCTGCACAAAAGCGTTCAGCATTTCCACTCTAGTTTTCCAAATTAAAAAAAAAACTACGTGACATCACCATAACTAAAATACATTTTTGTGAAATTCTACATTATTTTAGTGATTTAATGACTATTATTTTAAAAATATTTTGGCGATAGTTTTATAGATTTATTTATTAACAGATTGGGGTGCAAATCACTCTTTTTATGCCAAAATTCAATGAAACAGCCTGGAATGAGTTATTCAGGGAACAAAGTTTTGTTACCAACGCATGGAAGTTCAATGAACAAAGTTATTCTTATTCATTGCATTATAAATTTATTAAATAATTTTCATTCATTTCAATGTATTCATTTTATTTTTTCCATAAATAAAATTAATAAATACTTTTGACCAAAAGTGTATTTCGAATTCCCAAAATTAAAGGTGGTACAATAAATCTACTTTCATGTCATAATTTTCAACTCGACAATGTTTTGTAATTTAAATTAATTTCCAATCGAGATAATATCATTTTGTGCTAACAGAAAATGTTAAAACAGTAGAAAATAAGTAAAAGATATTAGTAAATATTTATATGTAGTGTATGAGAATAAAATTAATGGATCTACTATACGATTTACTGTACGTTAAATTACTTTGTTCAGTATATGCGCACAAGTCTTTAATGTTCCGCGTTTTTAATTTGTAAAGCGATTTACCCCCATACCGCAACAAAAAAAAAATAAATCTGGGTCCCTTTATCTTCCGAAAACATGTTTTTTATTTAATTACCTTTTCTTCGCTAATTCCATTTACGAAAATCTATACTCCAAACTGAATTGAGTCGGCGATATTCCTTTGCAAAATTGATGTTTCACGAGCTATCCTTCGAATCTCTCACAAAAATAATTCTTTGTTTCCAAATTATAAAAAAAAAATTATGAACTTCACACAAATTATAAGCAAAAATTAAACATTTTTGCAGTATGCGATTTTTATTTAACTATCTCATTGTTTAAATACAACTAGCTTAAATATTTCTGCGTTATTTTAATAACTTTACCGATATTAAAGGTTCTGTTGTTTTATCGATTTTCCCCAGTGTATTTTCGCCCGCAGACAAATGTTTATAAATTTAAGCTGGTTTAGGGGTATTAAAATCAATTATCAGCTCATAACAATGTAATAACAATTTTACTCCGCAAATAACATATAATACGTATATGTATTTACATTAAAACTTGCTAATTTATTACCACAAAATACTGCCAGAATGCAAGACAAGAAACACTGAACAGAACGTACAAGCTGTCAAGCGCATCCCTTTCTTAATTGTTTTTCTTACCCTTTAAGAGAGACCATATACAAAGAAACATGTATTCACGTACATGGGTATGCGCAAACTAACGAAACTGTACAAGGCATCCCTCCATTTACACATGATTCAAATTTTCCAGTGCCACTTCATCACAGCCCATTTCGTGATTTGACGTTTGGTTTGTCAAAAAGAATATATGGTTGCGTCAGATTTGTAAAAGGTAGTTGCAAGGGTAATTAAAAGAGTTATGAAACAATTTTTTTTTAAAAGTTGACCTGCTAAATAGTTAAAGTTTGATGTAAAAAAAAAACATTTTTTCAAAAGTAATGTGATTTTTTTAAGCCCGTTAGAAATATTAATTTACGTAAATAACACAACAAAATTAACTTTTGATCAGAAATCTTATTTTATACAAAGGTATATAGTATATGGTCACTACAGGTCTTGATGAAGTATATTCCATTTCTTAAGCTTTTACGTAAGGGTGGCGTAAGGTTTGCGAACAATGTTGACTCCCAAAGCGTCAATTGTAGTTGGCTTATCAGCATAAGCTAGTGACTTCATGTAGCGCTACAGGTATAAAATCGTGCAATCGTGCGAGAAGACCAACAATTCTCGAGGTCAACTTACCGTCAAATTTTGATTTCAAGAAGTTGGTAGTTTCGGTCGCCATCCTATTAGTAGAGTCTTCCTATTTAAACCCTATCTAGTGCCATGTATATTTTGAAAGGAATATATTCATCAATCATGGACGGATAACGGCCCCTCATTGAAGGCAACGTGAGCTCTGACCTAATTTTTGAAGAAATAAAGTCCGATAATGCCACTACCGCACCAAATAGAGCATTTACTTGATGCAATAAGGCCCAAAGATTCTCTTCTGGATCAGGCTCTCTCCATGTGCGACAAATTTCTTCGCTGACAAATCCCTTAACCCAAAACAACCTGATTGTTTAATACATTTTTCCGATACAAAAATGGGTCATCTAGAATAAATTAAGTGCAGCAACGTAAATGAAGATGTTGCGATTTAAATTGCTGCAGTAGCTATATTTTACACGGGTGTAGGTCAAAATATTTGCGCAAAATTTTCAACCCAATGGATGGTCAGTACAGTACATCAATCGCTGACCGACGACAAATCCATAAATTTGGATATTTTGAAATTGCAAAACTCATATCTGGCAAATCCGAGAAAATACATAATACTTGTCCAGGAAAGACAACGCCTTCAAAGTCAGACGTACATATATTCTGATAACCTCAGGTACATAGAACTGCAAACAGAGTAAAAAATACAGGTTTCCAACTGAAATTTGTTTTTAACCAACATATGTTTTTGCGGTTTAAAAAGTGGGTAATTTTTCTTGTTCAACGCGTTCGTTTACTTTTTCGTAGTTTTGCTACTCTTTGAGAGAATGTTACCCCCACTCTTTGAAATTTGACAATCTACGAATTTTAGTGCAGAAAGTACGCGAACGGACCTAATATATTCTGAGCTTAAAACTATATTCTAAAAGCAATTGAGACCAACAGCTACGTACTTTGGTGGGGCAATTCCCAAAAATTGTTTCCATTTCCTCTGTGTCCATGCCACAGTATATTTTCTTAAGTTGTAAAATTGCAATTGTTTTTTTGTTCTTATGTTGTAATTATAATATTTATTAATATTAATAATTCCAAAATTAAAAAATAAGGGATACAATAATTTCGATTGTCTATATGGGACTCTCTTTTGAAGCTTTAAATTTGAGTTATAAGTTAAAATTTGTATGTAATCATTATAGGTGCACGCATTTTTGAAATCCGTCCAGAGACACGCCTATTTCTTAAGAATTACGATTTTCTTTTACTGGATGGGTTTTATGTTCCAGGCCGATGTTTTTTTTTGTATTAACTTGTAAATGAAACTCAATTTAATAATTTATATTTTATTAATTAATTATAATATAATTATAAGGTCTGCAACATTATGTATGAAATATGATGTCAGTCAAGTGGCCGCCGCGGCGCTATTGCGAGCTCTTTCATTCCTGTTTTTCAAAACATTCTCATAGATTTATAGTGTCATTTCGGCAATTTCTTTAAGAATGTTGTCCTTAAGTATCAAGATAGTAACTAGTTTGCTAGCATACACTTTTCCCGTCAAGTTTCCCCATAGAAAATAATCGGGGATGTTCAAATTAAGGAACAGTGAGCATCAATCGATATTACCATTTTATGACATTAGGTTAGGTAAGGTTAGGTTGGCTGTCTGCACAAGAGTGCAGACACACTTAGACCAGTAAAGGTCTTTTGTGATAGCAAAACCAACCAGAGCTTTGATAAACCGATGGATGCACATGTCAAGGAAAGGGATCCTAAAAGGAGCATTCTTTTATGCGAAAGGGCTGGGTGAGTACATAGGAGGTGAACGATGGTTTCCCCCTCCTCCTCGTCCCTACAGAAGTCGTTGGAGAAGAGGCCATGTTGGTTTATAAGAAAGTGTCCAGTGAGAAGACCGAGACCGCAGCCTTAAAGAAATATGGCCTAATGATGGCGCTGTCTCAAATAGCGCACCATACAGTCACTTTACGAGGGTGTAATGGTCGTTGATGTATCAATTGAAGATATTCATTGCTGCAATATCGGCTATTCTGTTTATTAACATAGCCAGCTATGAAATGTGCCTAGTCGCACATGAAAATTATTTGCCAAAAATGATTTTCGTCCATACCGAGCTATAAAACCCGAGCACTTCAATCTTCTGTACCTGTTGCGTTAGTTAAATTTTATACGAGTAGAAATGCAAATCTTTTTTGAGGGTTTTTTAGAAACATGATGGAGACATTTCCAATGCATCAATATTCACTACACGCTGAATGTAATGATCATTTGCATGGCACATCATTAAAACCAAAAAAAATCACTCAATTTTCTTTGCTTATATTGAACAATTATTTACATATATACATATATACATATCTCAACGGCTCCAAAATATGAAGTGACAAGTGGTTGTGAAACTAAAATGACAGCCGACAAAATCGGTCGGAAACATAAAACGCACTCTGTAGCAGGCATGTATAAGAAAATGACAGAATGGACATGACTGTTTTTCAGTGACTTATTGTTATATTTTATAATATGATGAAGAAAATAATTTAAATTTTTACACGAATGAAAGAGTTTCATGACGAAGGCTAATGGATGTGTGATAAAATATTTAAAGGACGGAAGAACATAGATTAATATCAGTACGTCTCTTAAAAGAGTTCGATGGTCACTCTAAAGCCCGTATGACACTACATTTTTTTCTAATTTTTAATGCTCTGAAAATGAAATTAGAGCAGTACGAAAAATTCACTACTGAAATTGCCATTAAGTGTGAGTGCGTACACGCTAACCTAATAAATGTGAAAATGTCAGAAAAAATGCATTAAAAATGTAACCCAAACTACATTTTTCAGCCGGTGGCAGCATTTTTTTGACATTTCTGCATTAAATTTAGTCATTGCAAAACTTAATTGTTTTGAATTTGCGAAATGGATCCAGATGTACTTATTTTGTGTGTTTTAAATATAAATTTATTAATGGCAACCGTTTTGGAAATGTTCAAAGAAAATAAAAACCTAAATGCCCAATTAATTTTTGCCGTTTGTGATTCTGTTCGGCTCAATACAAAATCAAAAGCTGACAGTTTATTATTTTTCTGCAAAATAATTCCTTTCCTTTTCTTAAAAAATCGTCTTGTCTCTTTTATGCAAGGCTGACACTCAAACATGATTTAATGCATTAAAAATTAAGTATCATACGGGGTTAAACCTAACCAATAGCCATTTACCCTAGTTTTTTTCCTTCAGTTGGGAAATGGCAGCTGGAAAACTGTTCAAATCACAACTGAATCTTCATTATTCATTAATCTGTGGTGTAGAATTTGACATGACAACGTGCGCCGGGCACTTGTGAACTCTATTATTGTGTAGGATTTTTTTCTAAAATACTGAGGGACTTGGTTGGCTTATTAACATTAGTTAAAAATGGATCCAGAACTTGCGGGGACGGGAAAAGTGCAAATGCGCCTTTTTACAAAACAGGAACAGTAAGTAGTTATTGCATTTGAAGTGGGAAATGAACATGCAGCAGGTTAATTAATTTCATTAATAACATTAATTTGAAGCAAAGCATGTTGTCATGCTTATGTGGTCATTGTATGTAGATCATGTAAATGTTGTATATCCTTATACTTAATGATTTATTTGTCGACTTTCGCAACGGAAGTGTAAACAAAAATATGTATGTCATCTGTTTCCTACCTTGAGCAAAGTCCGAACACGTGCGAGATATATATTAAGACAGCCACAAGTGACAGCACCGGTAGCTAGCCATTCAGAATCAGAAACAATGCATAGCAATTGTGCAGTTTATCTTACATACAGTGACGGCGACTTTGCCGACTTTGTTTGTTAAAAAGTCCTCCACGCACCTTGATCTTACTCGTCGAAGTATGTTTTGAATAGAACAACTGATGTTATCTCTAATATTCGTAGGTATGTTTGTATATTAGCTAGTGCATCTGATCTGAATTTAGTAAACTTGCTTCAATTGCTCGGAGGAAAAAAATCAAATCGTGCTATACGAGAACGGACAAATCGTCATAGAAGTGTCTTTCTGGGAGTTCATTGAGTTCATTTTACGGGAGCAGTTGAAAGAATGCAGAGTCTCTGAATCAGCTCTCATATTTTAATGCTGGAACCAGTTGAAAGTAAAGTGTGGGATACTGTTGATAAAAACATACACACATGGAATGAAAACATACATGTAGTGCCAAGGCTCTCCGTTGACAAATTGATCGTTTTGGGCTTGAATAACGATTGGAAATATTGAACAAAATATTATCAGACTGAATATTGTGTTGTGTAATGTGCAAGCAAATTCATAAAGAAAGTTCGTTAGACTGCCATATTTATAAAAAACTCGACCGCACGAATGAGGGACTTTTAACGCAGGTCCCTATCGCAGGTCATATCCGCAAGGTGTAACTTGAGTTATTTTTCTCAGATGTTTGTCAGACATTTGGAAGAGGTGGGACCGTTAAAAACCTTTTTACTGTTTCTTAAAGTAAAATTGATAACTTTAGTTAGATTCGAAAACAGCTTTTTTGTTTTTTTTTTTATTTTTTTTTTATAAATATACATGTTGTAGAGTCCAGATATAGTGGTTGATCTAGTGTACAAAGAATATAATTGAAAGGTAATAAATCAATCAAAAGAGGTTTAAAATTGTGTCTGCTTTTATAAAAATAGTTTTCTGTGTCTGGATAGTCTGCGCTGTAAGGAACTTGTAATATTATTCACAATATATTAAGTCTATTAAGTCTGTTGATAGGACTTCATACAACATCCTTTGTGGAACTTTAAAGTGTTATCCAGCCTTTTGGAAAATCAAGCTGGCTTGATATGAAGAATTTTAAAAATTTGTTGATCAATATTGTTGAATCCATTTGGTACTGTTTAATAATGTATTCGATCTAAAGTGTGTCTAAATATATGTTGGTTAAACTAGTCTTAATATGGAGAATGCAATTTGGCTCTGTAGACGGCAGTTTGAAAATACTTCGCCTTAAGAAAAAGTTGAACAATTCGTATTCTTCCTGGAACCGTTGTATATGTACTTGGGTAGTATACATCATTGTTTACGAGTATTTGAAATCGGTTTACAACGACTTGTATTTCTGTGGATGTCCAATATTCCAGATCGACTTAATACAACTTTTCCATGCAGTGCAAATGATAAATTTGGCTTCAGAAAGCTGCAAGAGTTTTTTGAAGGTTATATTGTTTTTAAGTCCTACGCCTAGGTATTCAAAGACCTCCACTTAGAAATGTACTCTTCAGTCTCCCTATATAGGTTTAGGACACAATGAACGGTGAACGCGAATGTTTCGTTTTGGAAATTTTTTTTGTTGGGACAAGCCTTGAGAAGCCAAAATGAGAATTTGGACTCTTTCAGATCCACTAAATCGTGTCTTTCTGGGCTAGCCATCTTAAGGGTCAACTATAATAGTAGAATGGGTACGTACGTCGACGTAAGTAGCTGTGTGAACACAAGGAACTTGCACTGTACGCCCATAATAGCTTCTTGCTTACATTCGTCAAGTTTTCGTTCTTTTTTGCTCACTACGAAAAGAGCGAACCCATTCCTTCTTTCGTACGAAAATTTCACATTTGACTTTAACAACTTGTAATCGCTTCCGTTCAAATACGCCTGTTATGGGCAACTTGAGCAATTGGCGGTAATGAGGAAATCGAAAACGTAGAATTTTGACATTAGCTTCCGATTTCTTTCGCCTATAATACTAGTTTAGCCTTTAAGGTTAATTACTTTAATTATTTAAACACAAAAAAATATAAATAAAATATGAGATATCTGCAAAAAACTGATGTGCACACTTCACTAAATGATACCAATTACACCCATTTTATTGCACACAATAAATCCAGAGTTAAAAATCGCGTATATTCCCCATTATTTAGTCATTAATCCTGAGAAGTCAAAAATATTCAGCTATGTGCCTTTAGTAGTTTTTTTTTTTTATAAAATGTATTTTACATGAAAAATCCCTTTAACATAACTATTTTGTATTGTATATCCTAGGTACGCACTACAAGATGTACCCTACACAATTGATGTTAAGGTAACGCCAACTGACCTTAATAAATTGGTTAACACTCTGTTGGAACAATCACATATACAAAGTGCAGATTTTGATTTCCTGGTTGTGAATCAGTATCTTCAGTAAGAGCAATTCCACAAGCATTATATACATAAGTTACACAGGAATTCTCATATATATTTCGTCTTATAGGAGTACATTAATAGATCACTTGAAAAATAATAATATATCATTTGAAAATGTTATCGAAATCGAATATGTGGAAAAGTATCCTGCACCGGAACCTCAAGATTGCCTACTTCATGATGATTGGGTATCAGCTGTTAAAACAGAGGGAAATTGGATTCTTAGTGGATGTTACGACAGTACAATAAATATATGGACGACAAAAGGAACTCATGTGTTAACTATTCCTGGTCACAGTATGCCAGTAAAAGCTCTTACTTGGGTGAGCTTAGACGATACAATAGGGAAATTCATAAGGTTAGTGATGGTATATATCATTATGGATATGATCGAATTTAGATTTTTCTTTTAGTGTCTCGCAAGATCAAACTATTATTTTATGGGAGTGGAATATTCGTGAAAATTCGGTACGTTCCTTGTGCGTGTACAAAGGACATCAGCGTGGAATAGATTGTGTCGATCTTAGTCCGGACTCTAAAAGATTTGCCTCCGGGAGTTGGGATACTGTCCTGAAAATATGGTCTGCAGGTAATACAGTGACTAAAAACATTAAAGTATCATGATTAAAAATAAAGTACAACACAAGGTTGTACGGAACTTTCTCAATATATGCGAGTTATGGTAATAGATGTCGCCTTAATCTCAAATTCGGTATTGTGGTAGGTAGGTAGAAGTGGTAGCTTCACTCTTCCATGATGAGGCTTAATCAACAATTTAGTGCCATTTTAAACCACAACTCACGTGATCTGATTTTCAATGTTGTTGTATAAAAAAAACCTAGAAGAAGAGAACGAAAATTCTCTAGAACCATCCTGTGGCATTTAGCAAACTGACTGACCGAGATTTCGTTAAGGTAGTCAAAGAAGGTTGATAAAACATTGCTTCTTTCTCTTTCGTTTAATGGGATACCTAATCTGAACGCGTGTGTGATCCTTGCAATGTCTGTGCGAGTCCTCCTGTTTTCTAGACCCTGTGTTTTGGACCGGTTGTAGTTGGGCCACATCTGCCTTGATATGACACAATTCTGCAACCCGTGCCACCTCGTGTTGACCTCTAATAGAAATGGTGAGAAGATTCTTCTGCTCCCAACGGGATGTTGACACATTTCGCGGGGGACCTGTCGAGGGCAGAATCGCGCCTCGCCAGCTCATCCGTCCGTTCATTCCCCTCTATGTTACTGTTCCCCGGCACCCAGAGGAGATTGATCTTGAAGCGATGGCCTACATAAGCAAGTTCCTCTTTGTACTGTTCCAGTATTCGATGCTAGTGCTTTGACGGCAGCCTGGCTGTAAAAAAGGATGGGAGTGTTTCGTATAGATGCTGGGTTGTCTTTCAAAATGCGACAAGCTTCGAGTACTGCCAGTACTTTAGCCTGGAAGAAGCCGGTATGACTCAGATATTTTGTGCGTTTCCGAAAAAATGCCAGCACCTACGCCGAAAAATGGACTGCCATTTTTGAATAATTTGTTTAAATTGTTGTTTCATACTCCTTTATTACCTTACCGCTTTTCCAGTTCACCCTGCATGGGAAGCCTACCTAAAGTTCAGTTTGGGGATAGTGTAGTCGGTTAAAATCGTTGCTAAATTCCTAGGTAACAAATCCTGAATGTTGCTATGACTATACGGTTTAGCATACCATCAACCTGCTTCTCGTTATCTCACCGCGGTACATTCTGATATGTTTCGAATATGAAGATGCAGAACAATATTCAAGGTTTCGGCCACTTTTCGAAGGCCTCTGTAAAAGTAATACTTAGTTCGATATAAATCTCAAGATCGTAACTTTTTAAGAAAATGATAGCGATCATTTTATTTGGTAGTTTAAAATAAATAAAAAAAAGCAGTATCAAGCGTGTTCCCGTGGATTTATATTTTATGAACTTTACACCAAACACTGCCAAAAAGAACCTGAACGTTCTTATCTCCAAACTGATGAGAGGAGTTCCAATGCCTAACAAGTGGAGGGAAAGTTATCTTCTTCCTTTGCACAAACGAAAGGGTGATACGAAAAACTGATAATTACCGTTCTATGAAGCTGATGTCAAACACCATGAAGATCGCTGAGCGGGTATTAGATGGTCGATTGCGGCAAATCATACGGCTATCTGATTACCAGTGCGGGTTTGTCGCGGGTAAATCAACCACAGATGCAATCCAAAGTATAAGGATCATAATGGCAAAACATCGTGAGTCCTTAAAGGATTTCCATCTGGTGTTGGTTGATTTTGAAAAAGCATTCGACATACAACCAAGAGATCTAATATGGGTGATTCTAAGACATCGAGGAGTTCCAAAACCCTACGCAAAGATGATCATGGACGTGTGGGACGGAGTAAAGACAAGAGTAAGATGCCTCGCCAGAGTCATCGAAGAGTTCCCAGTTAAAGTCGGTATGCACCAGGAAAGCGTCTTAAGTCCTTTGCTATTTATTGCAGTCCTAGATTATCTGCTTGAAGGAAAATTTACGGACCCCAAAGTGCATCAGTTAATCTTTGCTGACGATGGAGCCATCATAAGTGAGGATCAAACGTCCCTGCAACGGGAGTCCCTCAGGGGCCTTTACGTCAAATAATCCATCCTGAAAAAATTCGAACACGACCGGCTGATTTGGTATTGTCATGTTCAAAAGAGAGATCCTACGAACCCTGTTAAAAAGGCAATGTCAATCAACGTTCCCATACAACCGCGAAAGAAAGGCAGGCCATACTTTCCAGTTTTTGTTTTTCTTCCCTTATTTTTTTTTCCTGATATCGTTGGTAATGACTCTGTATTCATCCAGGATCCGTTTAAGGTCCAGGTTTTCTATTATCATCCAATACTTTTTTTTGTTGCCTTTAAGGTCGTTGTTTTCATTTTTGTTCACATATCTTCTATTGACCATGCATTCCTAGCTATTGTAGCTCTTGTAACTATGCTCTTCCGCTTTTGCTCCTTTAGGAAGTGAGTATTGATTCTTCTTTTCATATGTATGTATGTACACATTGAATCATTAAATTAAGTATGCATTCATAATAAAATTAATTTCAGATCTGAACGACGATACTGGCGATTCTTTCATGAAAACGGATTCTGAACGCAGTGTCACCAGGGTAAATAAATAATGTTAATATTTATGTGAATAATTAATTTTAATTAAAAAAAATGTTTTTAAACAGACACCCTTGATGACTCTTCAGGGGCATAAGGAATGTGTGTCCGCTGTACAATGGATGGATTCAGAAACACTTCTCAGCGGGTCATGGGATCAAACACTAAAGATATGGAATCTTAATCTAGAAGGCATACAATCTGAAATTGCAGCAAATAAGTCATTTTTCGACGTCAGTTACTCTAAATTAAACAAACTGATTATAACGGCGTCGGCAGATAAGAACTTGCGTCTTTATGATTCACGATCAAATCGTAAGAATAATTTGTCCTTCGAAGTTTGATAATCCACAATTTGGTTGGGCACGGTTATTTCGGTTTTTTAGTTTAAAATTAAATTTTGAGAAATTCGTGAAAGTTAGGCTAGTACTGAAGTAATTACTTAATACACCTCTCCCACCCCATGTTTAGACCATGCATTTTGAACATACATAAAACAATTAACATGATACACTCTCCAAATCGTAGATCCAAATCAATTCATCCGTTCGAAAAATGCATTCGTTTCGAAGGTTCTAAGAGGAAAAAAAGACTGACAAAAAAATTTGAATTTCAGAGCTGTAACAACTCTTGTATAAAACATAAATTTATTAAGGGATTGGCTATTTAAAAATAGTGATGTTATTGAAAGTATTGATGGGTTAATGAGCAGTTAAAGTACAATTTCTATAGCAATACAAATTGAAGAAGTGAATTACTGAAAACAAAATTAACTTACATACAGTGGATGTCTGATACCATTTAAAATTCTTCTTCTTCGATTCTCATGACATTTTTATATTCGAGGTTTGTACTTCCTAAATATGAAAGGCCCAAAAAGGAGTGGCAGGCTGACGACAAGGCTCCTTTAATTCGTCTGTTGATACTGTTCATTTGTATATAAAGGTTAGTTTTGTTTCTCGAATCCTAGCTAATACAAAAAAATGAGAAGTTATGTACACAGAAGAATGTTTTTTAAACAATTTCGATCTACATATGTAGGTGTTTTTCAGCTAGGCAGAATTGAAAAATGTGAAGATTGCTTTTTAAAAGATTAATACATTTATATACGTTTCCAATTTTTATGTAATATATAGCCTAGTCAAATTTTTTTACGGATATGTATATAATAATATTGCAATTTTTCAAATCTACCTGTTGACAGTTACGATTGAATTTTATTTAAAAAATATGCTAACGAAATCCAAGAATAGGAGCATAAATGTTTACATTCACGCCCCATTTTTTTTTGTAGGAAATGTTTTAAGAATATTGTATTTGATTGCATAGTATTCTTGACTATTGCCATTTGCCTATTTATGCATCACTTTTGACAGTGATAGGACTCATAAATATAACTGACTCATAAATATAAATGCAAACAATTGGAATTTTTTTCTAACAATTTAACTGTTCCACTAGAGTATAATCCGGATTATCAATTTTCGCCTAGTATAAACTCGACTACATAAGAATTATGTTCTAAATATATAATTATTTTTTTTAAAGAGGGTTCTGTTGTTCGAAGTACATATTTGGGTCATACGCAGTGGATTCAAACCGTGACTTGGTCAAAAACGGAAGAATATCTTTTTCTATCTGGCGCATATGATAACCAAAATAAACTTTGGGACTGCAGAAGGTAAGATGATAATAGACTAATTTTTTGTTCTTGTATAATTTTGAAATTTGCTTTCCAGCCCAAAGGCTCCACTATACGATCTTATTGGACACAGTGACAAAGTTTTAGACGTTGATTGGTCAAATCCAAAGTATATTGTTTCTGGAGGTGCGGATAACACTGTACGTGTATTTAAATCGCGTAAAGCAATTGAACAACAAAATTGATACTAATAAAAAATTTACAGTAATTCAAAAACGATATTTTTTCTTTGCTTACATATCGAGCAAACCACCCACCTATTCGATTCAACTTTTCGCCCGGTATATGTATGACTCCACAACCCCATATTCTATAAGTTTTATACACATTTATTAATCCGGAATTCTCAGTTATGCGATTAAATGTAGAACTATTTCTTACCTACATATTCTAACTTATGCAAGTATGTAGTCTTTTGATTATCGGTAACAAATCTATTACTATCCAAATTGATTTCGTTTGAAATGATTTAAGATCTTGTGACCATAAAATTTAAACTCATAGCAGTGTAGTTCCAACACATTTTTACTCCGATTTTTTTCCATCACACTACTATGTGCAAAATCATCATCAACGAAAGCGACACTATGAGAATCGGAGCGATGGGGGAGTGAGTAATATTCTCACGAGCATACGATTGTCCAGGAAAAATCGGAGCGATGAGGGAGTAAGTAATATTCTCACGAGCATACGATTGTGATATGATGAAAGTGCTGGGAAGATTGTTATTTTGGTCCACCTATGAAAGGGTTGTGTTAAATGAGCTACAAGTACGTGAGCGCGACATTGAGAAGACCACTTAGGCGTTACATCCATCACTACTAGCAAGAAAGGCAAACATTTTGGCTGAAAATGAAAAGGAACCAGCTTTCAAAAACCTGGCAAAAAAGAGAAAAGGATACCATGAACGAGGTCGTATACGCAGACATCTTATAAAAAGTTAGAAATTATCCTAAACTAAGCGAGCTGAAACAAAACGTTCCTTGAATTAGAAAGACGAAGAAACAGATTTATTTCTTGAGCTCATCCAGCTGGAGGAAGATGGGGTATTGCTTAGAAAGTACGAAAAGCAGGACATAAAAAGCAATAGTCGGTTTGCCAGCAGTACTAGGTGAGAAATTAATTTCAATTAATAAAATACGTATTGGGCATGTAGTGTGTGGGCGCCGTGGCTCAGCGGTTAGTGCTTTAGACTACTAGGCGGGAGATTTGAAGGTCGAAAACACAAAAATAATTCTCTCGGTCCCACCTCTCGCGAATGCGTGATGAACTTCTGAAAGTAACAACTAAAAATGGACAGGCTGCAACAGCCTGTGACTGGGAGTCCAAGTACATTTTATCCCCACCACACGGCTGCAAGCGGCAGATGTCCCTAATTCTAAAACATCTGAGAGCTAAGGATAAGAATGATTTTGTACAACTAAAGGTTAACCATTGCGCAGCAGCGTACGATCTGTGAACACAGTTTAATTCGCTATTCTATGTTCCTTTGCATTGAATATCATTGTTTCTGTGACGTTTGCTGCTGCTGCTGCTTTAAAGATGTGCATAATATCTGCATGCAGCGCTGCGTGCAGTAATGCGAGTGAAACAGATGTGCAGAATTTTTCTAAATGCAGCTCATCACTGATTTACAGATAGAATAGACATCGAAATGATCGCACCGATCCACTTATTATTATAAAGAAACTCTTTTTCTTTCTTACAAACTTATTTAATCGCTCTTTTATTTTAAAATTTGAAAATAAAGTGGAAACAATCAATAAATGTCAAAAGCCGATGATGCCAAGTCTCTGAAACCGCAATTTATTTTCTTTTGTGGTGTAGTAGCATTGCCTTCTGCAGCGGAAGTAGATATAGGGGTATGATGTACAACTACGCTGTATGCAGCAAAGACGTCTATTTAACTACGTGTATTTTAATTTCGCTGCAAACACAATTTTGCACATTTGTTTTAAGTATAAAAGTTGAAACACAATGTTACGTTCGCACGTTGACAGATTGAGTAGAAACAATGGGATCTTATGGGGTAACACTAAATGTGTAAGCGCGACCTCAACGTCGAAGTAGAGCTATTTTCTACTATCTTCTACTATGGTCACGCGTTTTGACAGCTCACAGCTGTTTTGGATTGACATTATTGTTTGGCTCGTTCGATTTTAGCAAGAAGCCAAACCATTGTGTCGTATATGTACTCCGAATTGTTAGCATTTAATATGTAAATATTTTTAGTTGCTAATTGATGTTTTTTGAATATAAATTAATTTTGTTAGAGTATGCAGAGGTTTTTATTTTTTTTTAGTACCGTATTCATATACATTTGTTTTCGAAGTTATTTCTTATATTTGTGTTTCCTAATCAAACCATAACAATAAAAAGAGTACATTTCTACTCCTTTTCGTGCCGCGAAATAGTGTGTGGGAAATTTGAGGGAACAGAACATAACTCTGCAAATTTTGAGGTCGAGCGTTTTGACAAATATTATCGTAAGTCCGTACAATGGCTCACATTGTTTTTTGCCCATAAAGTGAGAAACATAATAAATATTTGGCGACATATCGATGGTCCGGAAAAAAACATTATAAGTTGAAAAATCAATTTGTTGAGTAATTGATACCAATCCTTGTGAAAAACAAAACTTTCCTCGTTAGAAAAACGACACAAGTCTAGTTAATGTTGAGACCACTAAAAAGCAGAAGTGTCGTTTTTCATTTGCCTGCAATTGTTCAGACTTAGAAATCTTCTTTTGTCTCTCCTGAAAAATGTGATTTTTTGATTTGTGACGTTTTTCTTCCTGACCATCGATTTGTCAACCTGCGAATACTCAGAAACTTATTATCCAACACATAGAAAACCCAGCGTCCATTCGTTAAAAGTTCGCTCATTTTTGCGAACATATGTATGTGAACATAAGAGCGAACGAAATTAGTTGAAATTAAAAGACGACTAAGCGAATTAAAGCCAATCGATCGATCGATCGAAGATATGTGGCTAAAATTGCGAACAATACGTAATCAGTACTTCAGTGGAAAAAAATTCTGAAGAAAACAAAAAAGAGTGGTGCAGGAGCAATTGATGCATACATTATTTGTTTTTATTTTATTTGCTGCGAGTATAACTACTGAAAAACATAATTGCTACCCATGCTAGTTCTTCTGTATTACATTTTATTTTTCTCGCATTATTTTCTTTCGGAAAGTATCGCAACGCGAAACTACCCACATGCTCGCCGACGCACAACTGCTCCAATTCACTCATTCCACCCTTAGGCTTGTAGCACTGAGCACTGCACTGTGTGAACATGACATGTCTGCCCACTACGTAGTGGAGAGTAATCATCTAAATAGGGTTTAACGTCATGTGATGTTTTATAACGAGGCAAGAAATACGAGTTGCTAGGTAGCGGTAGGTATTACAAGAAAGTTATTCATCAGTGTACGCGCATGCTGTTTTCCTGGAACAAAACAATTTCCACTGGAGCACCTACCTACAAATTTATGGTCGATCCCTTGTCCACTTGAGCGCCTTGGAAAAGAAGAAACAAAAAAAATAATAATAATACAAAATAATAATGGTAATAATAATAAATGATAATAATACCTTTTCTTACCTTGAGGGTGGTGGAAAAAGCTAATGCTCACGATGGACAGGCCCGTTCTGTTTGAAATAGTGTGGCACTTGTCTTACGTCTCTAAAAAGCACTTTTAACCCATCGACGAAATCAACGGTGACGTCCACAGACAAACCAGCGGAAGTCTTACTTAAGCTACTCTGACATGTTAAGGTGCCCTTAATCCGAGGGGTTGTGTATAGCGATCTGGCCCTCCAGGTAAGGGCGAATTTCCTAGCGCGTAAAAAACCTTAGTTACGAAGAGACCAAGAGCCTCGGAAAGCAATAATAACAATAATATTTTTTTTTTGCTTTGAGGGTGGTGGAAAACGAGAAACAGACTTTACGTCAATAAAAAACACCCTTAACCACTTTTCTTCTTGACACCATCCACTCCGGTGGACCGCTTTCGTACTACTTCAGAGTGGTGTCGTTTTATTTCCCCTTTCTAAGAAGGAACATACACAAATCCAATTTTGGTCGTTCGTTGATGGGCTGTGTTATCCTGGATAATGACGCCAATAAGTGACTCCAGCGCACTTCTTTCAGTATTCTATCTACTGCAGGCAAAGAATGTAAAGTCGTAGACGTGCTTCCTCTGCTGCTGTTTGGTACCAACTTGCAACACGTAGGGCTCTGCGTCTCTGTGCGGCAATTTGCTTCCTGTATTTGTTTTGCCTTAGTACGTGGGCCCATATCCCACAACCAAACCGGAGAATGGCGTGAGCAATTGCCATTAGAAGCTTTCGTTTACTGGCCGTAGGAGCAGTTGCGTTTGCCAGTAATCTGCTTAGCGATATATTATCATCGGAGCTCGTTCGGATTCTTTATCTGTTGCCAGAAAGCGAGCTTCGTATTAAGAGCCAACCCCAGGTACTTAACCATTTCTTTGCTGTTATCATTTCCGATCCAACTTGGAAATCGCCGAAAGTTGGAATTCTCTTCCTAGTTAGGAGGACTATCTCTGTCCTTTCTGGGGCCAGACTTAGACCATTTCCTTTCATCCACGGGTGCTCGCGTCTCATGGCTTGGTTGAGTTTTCCTTGCGCACTACCGATATCTCTTACCGTAATCTCCATACGAAAAATGTCATCGTAGAATACGTGCTGTCTTCTGGACAAATCTACTGCTTGATTTCAACTTCTTCTCCAGAAGCTAACCTAGTGTCCAGCATACATAGAGGTCTGTACGCTGAATGAAGATCCTCGTTTCCTTTACCTCTGTTTATTAATACTAGGCTTTGCAGCTTTGAGGGAAGATTCCTTTCCGAAGGCAGCTGTTGTACATGCTTAGTAGCAGGTGAGAACATGTTTGACCAATCGCCTTAAATACCTTCGCAGGTATTTCGTCAGGCTCAGGGTCTTTTCGGTTCTTTAGCGTCTTCATCGCATTGACCAATTCTTCTTTAGTGAACATCGGGATTTCCTGCCTTAGGACCGGGATGTTGTCGATGGGCCTGAAAGGATGAGTTGTTAAGGGCATATTTATTATAAGCTCCATCTTTTCGCTGAACAGAGGACTGGCCGTCTGTGCTCCCAGTTTGCGCATAACCACCTTGCAGCCTAGACTCCAGGGGTTTTTATAGATATCGCGTCGTAGATCTTCCCATATCTGGCTATTGCTTTTGTTGATTGGTCTTTTAAGCTCCCTCCTTGCTGCTCTGAAATGCACTATCCAGCCTCTGTAGCTTCTGCGTTTCTTTTTCTTCTTTTGGTAGCTTTTCGGTTTAGATGAAACATCTCCTTCTTAGTACGGAAATACCATTGGTCCACCAGTACACAGGTTGCCTGCGTACGTTTGAATTTCTTATCTGAGGCATAAAATCATTGCCTGCCCGCCGTATTAACTGCATTGAGGCATCTATTCTGGTCTCGGCGGCCTCTGTTATTTGCAGGATTGGGTTTTTTCCTCTGTTTATTACTGCTCGTCCATATCCCTAATCTCAGAGGTTAATCTGGGATAAAGACTGTGAATGGCTGCCTACTCTCCAAGGATAGTTTTTAGTGGTTTTGCTTTGTTTTGTATGTTTTCTAAGTTTTCTAATTTTCTTCCCTTTTTTTTCTACCTTTTTTTGACAAGGAATTTTCTCTGTTCGGTCTCCTCCTTTTTCGTCCTCTTTTGTTGCTTATTTTCTCCTCGTTTTTGGTTCTGTTTCGGTCTATTTGTTTTTATCTCTTCCCTCCTCCATCCTCGGTGAGACAACTTATTTGACTGCTGACTGACAGTAGTCTGATTATGTCAATTGGTGGTGCTCTTCGCATCACTTCAAGGGGGTGTCAATCGTACATCCTCTTGAATTCATGCTCTATTTTCTTCTTTTCTTTTTTCTTGTACTGAGAATATTTTCTATGAACAGATAAATTTGGCTCCAATGTTGGTCGCTTGTCAGTGCGATTTCTTGAATTTTGTCTGGGCTAATGTCTCTGATGAGTTGTTTGCGACCCCGTCGTTTAGCCTCCCATTTGCTGCAGACGAAAAAAAGTGTGGTGAGCATCGTCTGAATGGGATTCCCGGTAATGGGAGGTAATAATTATTATAGTATTAATAAAAATATTAATAATAATAATAATAATAATAATAGTAATAATAATAATAAAAATAATAATAATAATAATAATAATAATAATAATATCAAGAAATAATAATAATAATCGTCTGCGGTCTTCCGGTTTCGGATCACTTCGTCATTAAGGCTAATCAAATGCTGCTGTTTTTGTACTTGTTGGATCCAGAAGTATTTTGGTTTGCATCTCTTCCGCGCTTGTATATTAATGCTGATTGACATTGCCTTGTTGACGTGGTTCGTAGGTCCCTCTTTTAAATATGACAACACCAACTGAGCCGGACGTGCTTCAATTTTTTTGAGATGGGTTCTTTGACGTGAATGCTTCCTCGGATAAGCGTCGGATGAGCAACTGCGGTATAAAATCTTCCTGTCAACTTAGGCGGCATTTTCCGGTCCTGCCACTTCATCCACCCTACGCTTACGCGATGATTGACGTCGTCATTAATAGTTGCTTCACTATTGATCATAGTACTTGAACTTTTCGCACCTGGGAATCACTTCCAAAACATCCACCCACACATCAAGTGCTCGTTGCAGGACGTTTGATCCTCACTTATGATGGCTCCTTCGTCAGCAAAGAATAACTGATAAGGTGCGTTACTTTTCCTTCAAGCAGATAATCCAGGACTGCAATAAATAGCAAAGGACTTAAGACACTTCCCTGGTGCACACCGAATTTAATTTGTAACTCTTCGGTGACTCCGGTGAAGCTTCTTACTCTCGTCTTTGCTCCGTCATACATGTAGATGATCATGTACGTAGGCTTCTGGAACTCCTGGATGTCATAGCACGGCTCATATCAGATCTCTTGGTTGTCTGTCAAATACAAAAACAAAAATAAAAATACATGGTGCAACAGACCGTAAGTCGTTCAGTGCTTAGCTTCTCGCGACCATTCGTGTTGTGTGTGTTATATTTTTTCACACAAATGGAAGGGAGCAACTGTTTAAAGCCATATCCGAAAGGTAAATTGAGAAACTTTTGTATGACACTTATTACTCTTGAACGTTTGTCAGACACTCGCGAAAGGTGGGACCGTGAAATCTTTTTTTGTATTTTCTATAATCTCACGATCCAATGCACTTACCACTTGAGCCACTGCGCCCACACAAATGCTTTTCAAAATCAACTAACACCATTTGCAAATCCAAGGAATCGCGATGATTTGATTTGATGATTTACTTTGGATTGCATCTGTGGTTGATTTACCATCGACAATCCCGCACTGGTAATCAGATAGCCGTACTATTTGCCGCAATCAGTCGTCTAATACTCGCTCAACGATCTTCATGGTGTGTTACGCTGTACGGAATCCCATATATGTATCTTCATCCTCAAAATTTCGTTGATGCTGTTACGGAGCTTATTTTTCCTCTTGACAATAAATGCTTCGTCTTTTTCTTTATCCAGATTGTACGATTTGATTTTCGCAAAAACCTTTGCTTATTTTTCTTTTCCAACGTCTCCATAAATATTTCTGTCAGGAGGAGACGGTGTTGCCAGGTGATCGCCTCTCTCTAGATCGATTTGTAATCTTTAACTCTAGCTTCATGAAATTGGCAAACAAATGGTGGTGAATCTGGGTTTCACCTCCGCCACTGCTGTAAGTCATCAGGTGCCGGCTTCGTTTGACAAGCATGATATTGAGAAGTCTTGAGCACACACACCAGATTGTTAACGTCCCAAGGTTCTTGGACCAAGACAATGTCTCCCACATATTTATTTAGCCAGAGAAGAAGGCCGGCGGAAGCCATAATAAAGTGATGGAGGTTAATTAGGATGAATCGCAGAACCATCGCAATCCAGTTCAGATGCCTCCACGGCAGTTATATTCGCCTCATCCGCGTCTGATTCTTGTCACAGAATGGACGCATATTGGATAGTGCCAGGTTATCCGGATCCACATCTTCTTGGGCTTTTTGAGGATGATTAGCCTGATTGGGAGCGCAATCAATCGCCTCTGCCTCAGCCGTGATTTTCGAAGTGGCCGGTAGTTCGACCACGGCTATCTTAATGAGATCCACGGATCTCTGGTCGGAGCTGGCAACAACATTCACACTGCCCTGATTCCATCGTTAGTTGCCAAACTACCTTCCACTCTCTTCCACTTCGTGATACTGCCATCGCCATCGCTCTTATCAATGATCGCCACCATAAGATAGCCTTCGACCACCTCGTTGAATGGCTTGAGCGGTTTCGCAGACGAGAAAGAACTGCTGCAGTTCAATCTTTAAGGGTCCATACAGGATTCTTCCGCCGACCTTTGTCGTTTGGACGTCAAGTCCTTGCCAGTGGGTTCATGAATGGGAATACGTGGCCAGGGGAGCGCTTTCTTCTTTTGAAGAGTGACCTCGTTGTGAGGAACAGTATCATATCTCTCTAGAAATCTAGAAATTTTTCCATTACAGAGCATACAGATCACTACGCTCTCTCAGTGTTTACTCTCACTATCACTTTACACAACCGTTTTTAGTTGCGCGACTCAGGAATCATCTACCGATCTTCAAACTTATAGACTATCTCAACAATAAATTTAATCAAAAAAAAAAATGAGTAAACGCAGTTTTTAAATTCTATCCGAGATAAGCTAAAATTAATTTTGTTGCAGATCCAATTTAACGTGGATATGCACCTTGAAATTGGCCCATTGCTACCATAATTGGTAGCATCCAATCTTCTTCCGAAGAAACCTTTGGGTAGCATATAAAACTATTCCGACACGGGTCGTAAGACACTGCAGATCACTGCTACAGTATCTGTTGTAGGAGTTTTCCTGCCATATCCAGCATGCACAATGGTCTGTTTGCTGACAGGGAATCTAGGTCAGCTCCTCTTCATTGAACATTGGGATCTCTTGCTGCTGTTCAAGAGATACATATGTCCGGAGGTCTGTTAGGAGGAGTGGAGAAGAGTGTGTTAACTGCGTTAAATGCAGGACTGGTCGTCTGTGCACCCATCTTGCGCATTACTACTTTATACCGCAATCCCCAGGGGTCATTTTTAACGTCTTGTCGGAGTTCCTCCCACTTCTGTCTCTTGCTCGTATTTATAGCCCTCTTGAACTCGGGCTTTGCGTTTCTGTACTCCGCTAGTAAGTCGTATGTGGTTACTGTATATTTAGTTATTCCCCTAGTTACCTTGCATCTAAGGTGTAGGCATCTTGTTCTCCATTCCGCAATCTCTTCGGTCCAACTGTACACCGGTTTTCTGTGTCCAAACGAATTACTGGTAGAGGGCATCGAAACGTTACATGTGTGATGTATAAGCCGCATCGTATCCCTGCCGTCCCCTCCTCCTTCCTTTGCTGTTTTTGGTCCCTTTCGTTGGAATTTTTGCATTTTCCGCGGATCTCTTCTGCTGTATGTCTGTTTGACAGGGACGGGCCTTAATTTCGCTCTTGGTTTCGGTCCTGTCAGCTCTGTCAACATAGTTTTCCTTCACCGTCTTAATGTTAGCATCTGCGTTGTAGTTTTGACGCGTCATAGCCTTCGGCGTCTGTTTCGTCTTTTTTCCGTCCTCTTCTTGGGCTCTGGCTCGGTGTACTTTTCTTTTTGAGGGCAACCAGCAAGAAATAATAATGGAAATTATAATTATAAACATAATATTAATAATTATAAAAATAGTGGTAATAGTAATAATTTAAAAATAATAGTTATAGTAATATTGACGATAAACGCACGAGAAACAGGCCCGTTCTGTTTCAAGTAGTTTGGGACTTATACACCAGAAAAAACCCACCTTTGACTCCTTTTTTCATCTTGACACCTACCACTTCGGCACCGCTTTCGCATCACTTCAGAGAGGTGACATTGTTTTTCTTCTGTTACGGGTTGTCGGTGAGGATTTTACCGGGAAAACTAAGGGTGATTCAATCAAATCTTCACCACAACAAACCTGTTTCAGCAGTGATGGCCAGATGTTTTGTGGAGGAGCCGATTGACATTGCTCTGCTACAGGAGCATTGGATCTTCAAAGGAAAGATTAGAGGTCTACCTGAAAGTGTTGCCACCTTACACTATGTGCGATCTGGCGAAAGAATTAGATCTTGTGTTCTGGTGTGGCATGGAGTTAAAGCGGTTATGCTACCGCAATTATGTGCCCCAGACCTTTTGGCAGTACAAGTAGGAGCGGGTGCAGGCAGCTTTGTTGTGGCATTTGCATACCTGCCGTATGATTCCCTAGAGCCTCTGCCAGCAAAAGAGGTAGAGTCTCTGGTGAATGCCTGCAAGGACAAGAACGAAGGCCTAATGGTTTTGATGCTAATGCACATAGTACAGTGTGGGGAAGCACCAACGATAACTACAGAGGAGAAGCTTTATTCGAGTTTGTAGTGTGTAAGGAACTAACTATTGTTAACAGAGGAAGAGAACAGACCTTCGTAGATGCAAGACGACAGGAAGTTATTGTTGTGACTCTGTGTAGCAATAGAATGCTTGATAGAATATCAAATTGGAAGGTAATGGATCAGACAATGATGTCGGACCACAGAGCCATCTAGAAGAAAAAAAGATCGGACATATTTATATGCATATAAGGTAAATATATAAAAATATACGAAATATATTTTTATTAAATATAAATAAATATATAAGGTAAAATACCTAGAAGAGGCATGTATCCCTACTCTGATAGATGAAAAGGACCCCACGCCTTGGTGGACCCCTCGTCTCCAGGGATCCAGTTTTCAAAGTGGGTCTCATTCATGACTGAATGGGGGAGATTGTGGAGACACTGGATCGTACAAATGATGTCCTCATGAAGACATACTTTCCGGGAAGCTTTAAGTCAGATTAGCCCTGGCCCCGAGGAAACAAGAAGCAAACAGGATGGATAGGGCAGAAGCGAAGCGGATAGTAGCGCCAGAAGCGGTCAGTGGGGCGATAGCAACGTTTTCCCCTTACAAGACCGCGGGACTGGATGGTATTTTCCCCGCTCTGAAGCAATGGGGTGCAGATCTCATTGTACCGAGGCTTAGGGTTATATACGTTTCTTACCAAGCAATAGGCTATATACCAGTAACTTGGAGAGAAACAAATGTGGTGTTTCTTCCAAAACCGGGAAACGAGGATTACACCGAAGCGAAGTCCTTCAGACACGACCGGTCAGCCTAACATCATTTTTGTTGAAAACAATGGAAAAATTGTGATGGACCATATGAAGAGAACGGCGCTGAAAGCGTGTTCTTTGAATAGTAGACAACATGCATACAGAGCTGGTAAGTCTACGGAAACAGGGCTACATCAGGTTGTACGTGTTGCGGAAGAAGGGATATATACCGTAGGCATTGCAATGACCACAATAATGGACATTGAAGGTGTCTTCGATAAAATATGCTTCGAAAGCCTGAGAGTAGCCTTAGAAGATCGCGGGGTTAACCCATTGGTGGTGAGATGGGTGGACAATGTGCTGGAAAATAGGGCGGTCAATATTCAGATGGGAACTTCAAGACTTAGAGGAAGGGTTAGCAGAGGCTGCCGCAGGGAGGTGTATTATCACCCACACTGGGGAATATCGCCGAGGTGGAGAGGCTGCTTATCTCCGACTCTTTAGTCTGCTGTTTTGCTTTTGCTACTGCCGCTTCAATCCCAAATTCCGTCTTGTTGTCGTGAACGTACTTTCTTTATGCTGCTAGCAGGTCTATAAGGGTTACTCCCGCTACCACGAGGACAGCTGGTTTAAACACTGTGCGATAGGAGCTAGTAACGCGAAGGGCGCCTCGTCTGTGCACTGCGGCCAATTGCTTCCTGTGCTTTTGAGTGCCCCAGCCCATATCTCACATCCATACAAGAGAATGGAGGATTCCAAAGCCCACGTATGTTGGAAAAATCAACGCTGAATTCCCTCATCATCACAGCATAAAAACACAAAACGACACAACTCTGACGAAACTTCACCGTGTCCTTGCTCCGTCCATGCAGGAACATCTCTGATCAACCTCGCGGTCCATCTTCCCTTATTTTGCCTCTGCAATTGCCGTTTCCGCTCCTACATCCATCTTCTTCTCGTAGAAGTACTTCCTCTTTGCCGCTAATAGATCGATGGGAGTCAGGCTGGGAGGCTGGCTCTGACACCGTTCGATACGAGCTTGTCACGCGTAAAGCTCCACGTCTCTGTACTGCTGCCATCTGCTTTCTGTACTTTTCTTGTCGTAGTGCTTCTGCCCAGGTCTCACAGCCATAGAGAAGGATGGCGCGAGTTACCGACATTAGCAGTCTTTGTTTGCTGGCCACAGGCCTGCCTACATTTGCCATAAATCTGCTCAAAGACGTCGTAACTTTCGAAGCTCGCTCCGAAGAGGACTTGATCTGTTGCCAGCAAGAGAGCTTCGTTTTTAGTGACAGGCCCAAGTACTTCACAGCGTCCTTGCTTCTGATGACCTTCGGCCTAATTTGAAAGTCGACGATGGTCGGGATGCTCTTCTTCGTCAAAAGGACTAACTCAGTTTTTTCGGTGGCCAAGCTAGGGCCGTGTGCCTTAATCCAAGAATTTACCCGTGTCATGACCTGATTTATCTTCCTTTGCGCGTTATAGTGTCAGTTGTCGTAATCATTGCCGCGATGTCATCTGCGTATCCTACTAGGAAGGTGTCCTGAGGCATCTCCATGCGGAGCATGCCATAGTAGGAGACGTTTCATAGGTCGGAGCCCAGGATCGATACCTGTGCTGTTCCGGCGCTGACAACCTTTCTTCGGGGGCCCTCCAGGGTGTTATATACTAGCTCCTTGTCCTTGAGATAGTCCTTTATCATCCGCAATAGATAGACTGGGGCGTTGAAGGTGTTTTCTAGTGCACTCAAAATATCACTCCACCTGGCTGAGTTGAAGGCATTTCGCACATCCAGCTTTGCCAGCAATACAATCTTCCTCAAGTAGTGGGTTCCATGTTGGCCTCCGATCGTTGAGCGGCCCTTTCTGAAGCAGTACTGCCTTGCGGACGCGTCTCCGGCCTTCGCTGGTATTCCGTACGGTCCGGGGTTCTGTTTTTAAGTGTTTTCGCCGGTAAGATTTACTCTTTTTCACTAAAAGCTGGAGTTGCCTGTCGTTGGGCCGATGCGGTTTTGGGGGGCCTGATGGGATGAGTTGGGAAGAGCGTGCCCACTATGCGCTCCATTTTTTCTTTATTTAGAGTGGGGTTGGTCCTCCCGGCTTCGAGTTTTTTCATGACGACCTTATAACCTAGTCCCCAGGGGTCGCTATTTATATCACGTCGGAGCTCTTCCCACTTCTGTTTCTTGCTTGCGTAGATGGCCCTCTTAAGCTCAGATCTTTTGGTTCTAAAGTCTGTTAGTATGTCTTCCATAGGCTCGGCTTGTCCTCTCCTTCCCCTGGTGACTTTGCGTCTAAGGTGTAGGCACTTTCTTCGATGCTCAGCTATCCCCTCCGTCCACCAGTACACAGGATGCTTGTTTCTGCTTTTTCTGCTCACTCGAGGCATCGAGGCATTACATGCGAGGCGTATGAGTTGCATCGAGGATTCCGTTTTTGTTTCAGCAGGTCTAGCCAAAAATTCTGATCATTGTGCGCTGCTGTTTTTCGCTTTTTCCAAAACTTCCCTGAATGCCTGGCATTTAAACGAGCCTGGGATGTGATCCAACGCTGATAGGGGGTTTTCAAGTCCGCACATGGGTCGCATATCGGAACATTGTTTTAGTCATTTCTTTTGTTGCCCTTTTCTCCGCAATTAATACATATGCTTGTTCTCTTCCTATCTGTTGCTCTGCAGGCAGCCTGTTGGTGCCCGTATCCGAAACATGTATATGAGAGGGGATATTATGATATTAATAATAATAATAATAATAATAATAATGATAATAATAATTATAATAAAAATAATAATAATAATAATGAGAATAATAAGTATGAAAATGATAGTACCTATAACATTTTCTCCTTTTTTTTTTTCGTTAGGGGCGGTGCAGAATGCCTCATGCACCGCCAAGAGATTCTCTGCATCTCTCGGTGAGTCAGACTCCTACTGTGTTCTCGTACACCAGACCTACTGACTAAACTCTCCCTCTTCCTTTGGTTTCCTTCACACAGCCCCCTGGAACCACTATTCGTATTACTCTGCGAGGACGTTTTTCCTCTACCTCATAAGGTTTCGTGTCCGGTTAGGAACTGGGTGATATAGAAGTTTACATCACGGTGTCCACGCTCTGCCCATACAGCAGTTTCCCGGTCCATCTTAACTAATTTCCGCGTTCCACCTGTTCTACCATATCAGTTTCGTGAGCTCTTTTGCCTCTGCAATTGCCGTTTCCGCTCCTACATCCGTTTTCTTTTCGTAGATATACTTCTTCTCTACCGCTAAGAGATCGATGGGCGTAACTTCAGCGACTACCAGGACGGCTGGTTCCTATATTGTACGGTAGGAGCTTACAACTCGGAGGGCTCGAAGTCTCTGTGCCGCGGCCATCTGTTTTCTATATTTCTCCTGCTTAAGTGCATTGGCCTACGTCTCGCATCCATTCAATAGGATGGTGTGTGTGATAGACATTAGAAGTCGTCGTTTACTCATAATTGGACCTCCAACGTTTGCCATTAGTCTTCTAAGTGACGTTGTTACTTTTTCAGCTCGTTCGCATGCTGATTTTATTTGCTGCCAGTAAGTAAGTCAAGAGTCATTCCCATGTACTTCACTTAATCCTTACTGGTGATCACCTCTGGCCCATCTTGGAAATTAACGTGTGTCGGGATCCGTTTTCGAGTCAAGAGAACTATTTCCGTCTTATTTATCGCTAGGCGCAGTCCGTGGTCTGGCATCCGGGCGTGCACACTTCTTATCACTACTCACTACTAATAAAAATAAAAATAATAATTATGAAAATGTTAGTAATTATAAAAATTATACTACTAATAATAATTATTAAAATCAGTGGTAATAATAACAATAATAATAATCATAAAAATAATAGTTATAAAAATAATAAGGATAATAATAAATATTATATTATTATTAATAATAAAAATTGGCTCCGTGGCTCAGTGGTTAGTCGATTACTGAGCGAGAGGTTCGAGGTTCGAATCCCGCAAAACACAAAAAAGTTGTCTACTGTCCGTTGCGCCAAGTATTTGTATTTGTAATAAATAATAATAATAAATAATTACTTTCATCATGAAAATGATAGTAATACTAATAGTAGAAGTAATAGCATTAATAATTATTGTAATACAAATATGTATTTGGTGCAACAGACTATATGTGGTCCAGGGCCTAGCTTCTCGCAACCATTCTTGTTGTGCGTGTTATAATTCTTCATTATAATTGGGAAGCTTTTGGTGTTGTCTGCATCGAAACTTGAGCTCCCCGTTGAGTAGTCCAATGCATTAACCACTGAGACACCGCATCCGCTATAATAATACCAATCATAATAATAATGTTAATAGTAAAAATATTAATAACAAATAACAAAAATGTCCGCTCGTCACTTTCTGCAGGTGTCAAGCTTGCTGGAAATCAAAGCAGAACAATGAAAAAAAAATTTAGAGCTATTCCCAGACAGGTCCACTTTAAAACAATGGTTTCCTTTGAAATTTAATTGGAATAAGTGGTTGTTAGTTAGAAATATAGATCCCTACCTTATTTCTTATTAGGAATTGTCTCAATAACAACTTTTATGATACAAGCCTTAAAAATTGAAGATATAATTTATTTTAAATCAAAAATTCATAAAGCCACGCCTATAGATTTGGTTGGGAGATTGTTATTTCTGTGTTTGTTTAAAACCTAAATCTAATGCTAGGAAAATGAATTTTCACATGTACGATTTTTTATGGTCTTATTCAGAAAAACTCACCATAATTCGTAAATTCGTAAACAGCTGCAGAGACGATAACTTTCAGCCCCATTTTCTTCTCAGAAAAAAATTCTAACAGTAGTTTTATATTGCCTGTCTCTAAAAATCAAGGAGTAGTGAGCTATCATAGTACTTTAATAAAAAAAAATCACAAACCCATTTAATTAGGTTACATGGCGTAGATTACTTTACTGTACATAGATTCGAAACGAATTGCAGCCTTTCTGTCTGTTTTTATACACTTTGCATATTAAGTTTTACACACAGCTTGTTAGATAGACAAACAAAACCGATAAACCTATTATGTAGTTGATTAGCATCAACAGCCGAATCGATCAAGCCATGTTCGTTCGTATGTTACACTTTTCTGGACTTTTAATTTGGAAGGCAACATTTTTATAATAATATAAATTTTCTGGAACCCGAAGTAGTACAAGTGGAAACATATTTCTAAATTCGCCCATTTATTCTTTTAAAAAAGATGCGGTATCTGCTCGAACCTAAAAAATAGTATTCACCAGAACTCATGCATATGTAACTTGTCCAAGCATTGCTTAGAGCACCACCTACTTTCGCTTTTGCTTTTTTAAAGCCATTTATGGTGATGATTGAGCTCTACTACATAAGATGGACTATAAATGGTGTAACTCACGAACACTTTCCCAAAAAATATATACATATATTTATATACATAGTTGGGCCATCGAATCTTTTCAAAATCAAAAATACGGCTCCCAAAATAAAGTCATTGCATTTCAATTAAATATTGTGGCCGCCATGGTTTAAGTGGTTAGTGCGTTGGATCGCTGAGCAAGAGGTTCGACGTTGGAATCCCAGAAAACACCAAAAAGTTTTTTCACGGTCCCACCTCTCGCGAATGTCTGACAACCGTCCGAGAGTAATAACTGTCGAGAGAAAGCTTCTCAAATTGCCCTGCGGATATGGCTCTAAACTGTAGGTCCTTTCATTTGTATGAAAAAATATATCACGTACAACACGAATGGTTGCGAGATGCTAGGCCCTGGACCACATACGGTCTCTTGCGCCAAGTATTTGTATTTGTAATTGAATATTAACGATTGCGATGCCTATTTCATTCGATGAGGGTATACTCGTAGATCATACCATCCCTTTTATATGGATTGTAGCCTTTCGTTTTCAGATAACGTAATTGTTAGATACTTTATTTAAGAGGGCGTGGCTATTACTATTTTTTTTACACGCAATTCAGGAATTCAGATGAGATCCTTGAGATAAATTCTAATCATAAGTTCAAAAAGGCTTGAAGAAATTAACTCATTTTCCTAGAGGGCGTGGTCGTATAGAATTTATTTATGTATGCACATACACAAATACGTATAAAAATGTTGATAAGAGTATTTTTAGAAAAAAGGGCGTGTCTGGGGGTGAATTGTAAAATTGGTTTACCCATGTTCTGCTAAGGAATCGCAAAGAGGTTTTGTATCAAATGGTTTAGAGAAGGCAGAAAATCTTAAGAAAAGGGCATTATATGAGACCCGCTTCAGACGAAATGTAATTTTTTGTCCGTAGATCAGGTTTCTGATATATTATTGCAATTGATTCTGCGGTACCCTATTACTCTTGCATGATTTTTTGTCCGTACGTAAGCCTGTCTTTCTCCGCCTTCTACATAATTCATAAATTATTATGAATGCATTCAACCTGATTATTTTATACTAAATTATAAGAAACACAACGCAGTTGTTATTTTTCCAAAAACATATAAGTACAAATAAAGAGTGTTCTAGAAACTTGTCTCCCTTGTTAACAGGTACATACATATGAATGTACCCGGCTTTAATATATATACCTAAAATCGAAGACTGTCATCAAAATGTATACATATGTTCGAAGTGGATAAGAAAGAACGCGCTGAACGAAGTAGATAAGAAGAACTATCCATGTTCAGAGCAATTTGTACATATTCCAGATATCACAGTTTATGTACATACATATATGTTCGAAGCATACGAAAACTCATAGAATGCCATAACGTTAAGGAAACGGATCCATGTTCAAAACAATTCTTACACCGAATCCCATATACTGTATTTAGTCTGCCATATACCTTGTAACGTACGTATATTACGTACATATTTATAAAATATTTTAGACCTTTAATTTTGAGCTAGGAAAATGATATTTGAAATATGTACTATGTATTTAGCTGCAAACAATTTTAAATCAACCAAGGGACACGCCCCTTTTTCAAAAAAATTACTTTTTCAATACTTTTTCTAGAAACTGAAAAATGTGTTCTTTTACAATATTCAGGCATTAATTTCGTGCACTATATAAAATCACGCCCACTTCTTAGATTATTCACGGAGGTGATTGAGATTTATTTTACTACTATTTAGGAAAAAGGGAGTTTAAAAATGGTGTCAGCTTTTCTAGCTGATCAAATCTATTAAAATCGCAAATATTTAGCTGGGAGTATCAAAATAATGTTGAATTTTGATCAAATATTAAACAGTGGCAAATATTTCCTTAAGCCAGGGTTGTAAGCTAAGGTTTTAGTTATCATACGATCTGTTGGATGGTAGCGTTTTTCTTATTTTTGCCTGACTTGTTATTACGTAAGGCTCATTAAGTTTTTTGCTGAATGGTGAGGTGGAACAATTTTCGATATAATACACGGAGTACCAGACTGTTTGCACGTAAGCCTATCGCGCCTCGCAACTTTTGAACAAATAAAGCCGGAAAACTGAGATTCGGTGAAAGGCTCTAAATGTAAAAGTATGAATAACTGTCATATATTTCATAAATAAGATTTTTTTTTCAGAAAAACGGTACTCTAAAACTATCTTTTGATGAGTAGTTATATAGCTATACAAATATACACAAATACAAATATTTGGCGCAAGAGATCGTATGTAGTACAGTGTCTAGCTTCTCGCGACCAATCTTGTGCATATTATATTTTTTGCCACAAATGGAAGGGAACAACAGCTTAGACCCATATCCGAAAGGTTCAGAAGTTTATCAGACAATCACGAGAAGTGAGACCGTGATAAATATGTTTAGTTGTTTTCTGGGACTCGAACCTCCCACTCAGGAGTCTAACGCACTAGCCACTGAGCCACGGCCTACACCATATAAAAAAACAAAAGAGGCGCTGCTCTTGACTAACGCTTTTAGAAACGATTTTACATCATCCGGATAAAAAAAATTAATTAACTCAAAGGATACTACAGAGCACATATAATGTAAGGTAATGCTTGTAGTTAGTAGTGAAACATACATATTTTATCTTCCTCATATCTGGCCATTGTACTCAAAACGGTACAACTTGTGACCTTTTGAATGCCAGATGTTGAAATTAAAGCACCGTTTTAGTTTTAAAAAAGAAGACACTGCACTCCGCACTGGACTGCTATTAGCTTACAAGTAACAGCTTATGATTCAAATCCATTGAAGCGGCTTATACGCAAAGTTAATGCACACAGTAAGAAGGCAATGTAATTATTTGATTCCAGCTTGGTTGTAGTGTCGAATACCAATATAATGTCTGAAAGAGTCAGTTAGTCCCCCCAAAAGATTCAAGTCTCATAGACTGCCAGGCTTCAATCTTCAATCTTCAATTAACTAATTTACAACAAAGTGTACAAGCTCCTACATCCATCTTCTTCTCGTAGAAGTACTTCCTCTTTGCCGCTAATAGATCGATGGGAGTCAGGCTGGGAGGCTGGCTCTGACACCGTTCGATACGAGCTTGTCACGCGTAAAGCTCCACGTCTCTGTACTGCTGCCATCTGCTTTCTGTACTTTTCTTGTCGTAGTGCTTCTGCCCAGGTCTCACAGCCATAGAGAAGGATGGCGCGAGTTACCGACATTAGCAGTCTTTGTTTGCTGGCCACAGGCCTGCCTACATTTGCCATAAATCTGCTCAAAGACGTCGTAACTTTCGAAGCTCGCTCCGAAGAGGACTTGATCTGTTGCCAGCAAGAGAGCTTCGTTTTTAGTGACAGGCCCAAGTACTTCACAGCGTCCTTGCTTCTGATGACCTTCGGCCTAATTTGAAAGTCGACGATGGTCGGGATGCTCTTCTTCGTCAAAAGGACTAACTCAGTTTTTTCGGTGGCCAAGCTAGGGCCGTGTGCCTTAATCCAAGAATTTACCCGTGTCATGACCTGATTTATCTTCCTTTGCGCGTTATAGTGTCAGTTGTCGTAATCATTGCCGCGATGTCATCTGCGTATCCTACTAGGAAGGTGTCCTGAGGCATCTCCATGCGGAGCATGCCATAGTAGGAGACGTTTCATAGGTCGGAGCCCAGGATCGATACCTGTGCTGTTCCGGCGCTGACAACCTTTCTTCGGGGGCCCTCCAGGGTGTTATATACTAGCTCCTTGTCCTTGAGATAGTCCTTTATCATCCGCAATAGATAGACTGGGGCGTTGAAGGTGTTTTCTAGTGCACTCAAAATATCACTCCACCTGGCTGAGTTGAAGGCATTTCGCACATCCAGCTTTGCCAGCAATACAATCTTCCTCAAGTAGTGGGTTCCATGTTGGCCTCCGATCGTTGAGCGGCCCTTTCTGAAGCAGTACTGCCTTGCGGACGCGTCTCCGGCCTTCGCTGGTATTCCGTACGGTCCGGGGTTCTGTTTTTAAGTGTTTTCGCCGGTAAGATTTACTCTTTTTCACTAAAAGCTGGAGTTGCCTGTCGTTGGGCCGATGCGGTTTTGGGGGGCCTGATGGGATGAGTTGGGAAGAGCGTGCCCACTATGCGCTCCATTTTTTCTTTATTTAGAGTGGGGTTGGTCCTCCCGGCTTCGAGTTTTTTCATGACGACCTTATAACCTAGTCCCCAGGGGTCGCTATTTATATCACGTCGGAGCTCTTCCCACTTCTGTTTCTTGCTTGCGTAGATGGCCCTCTTAAGCTCAGATCTTTTGGTTCTAAAGTCTGTTAGTATGTCTTCCATAGGCTCGGCTTGTCCTCTCCTTCCCCTGGTGACTTTGCGTCTAAGGTGTAGGCACTTTCTTCGATGCTCAGCTATCCCCTCCGTCCACCAGTACACAGGATGCTTGTTTCTGCTTTTTCTGCTCACTCGAGGCATCGAGGCATTACATGCGAGGCGTATGAGTTGCATCGAGGATTCCGTTTTTGTTTCAGCAGGTCTAGCCAAAAATTCTGATCATTGTGCGCTGCTGTTTTTCGCTTTTTCCAAAACTTCCCTGAATGCCTGGCATTTAAACGAGCCTGGGATGTGATCCAACGCTGATAGGGGGTTTTCAAGTCCGCACATGGGTCGCATATCGGAACATTGTTTTAGTCATTTCTTTTGTTGCCCTTTTCTCCGCAATTAATACATATGCTTGTTCTCTTCCTATCTGTTGCTCTGCAGGCAGCCTGTTGGTGCCCGTATCCGAAACATGTATATGAGAGGGGATATTATGATATTAATAATAATAATAATAATAATAATAATAATAATGATAATAATAATTATAATAAAAATAATAATAATAATAATGAGAATAATAAGTATGAAAATGATAGTACCTATAACATTTTCTCCTTTTTTTTTTTCGTTAGGGGCGGTGCAGAATGCCTCATGCACCGCCAAGAGATTCTCTGCATCTCTCGGTGAGTCAGACTCCTACTGTGTTCTCGTACACCAGACCTACTGACTAAACTCTCCCTCTTCCTTTGGTTTCCTTCACACAGCCCCCTGGAACCACTATTCGTATTACTCTGGGAGGACGTTTTTCCTCTACCTCATAAGGTTTCGTGTCCGGTTAGGAACTGGGTGATATAGAAGTTTACATCACGGTGTCCACGCTCTGCCCATACAGCAGTTTCCCGGTCCATCTTAACTAATTTCCGCGTTCCACCTGTTCTACCATATCAGTTTCGTGAGCTCTTTTGCCTCTGCAATTGCCGTTTCCGCTCCTACATCCGTTTTCTTTTCGTAGATATACTTCTTCTCTACCGCTAAGAGATCGATGGGCGTAACTTCAGCGACTACCAGGACGGCTGGTTCCTATATTGTACGGTAGGAGCTTACAACTCGGAGGGCTCGAAGTCTCTGTGCCGCGGCCATCTGTTTTCTATATTTCTCCTGCTTAAGTGCATTGGCCTACGTCTCGCATCCATTCAATAGGATGGTGTGTGTGATAGACATTAGAAGTCGTCGTTTACTCATAATTGGACCTCCAACGTTTGCCATTAGTCTTCTAAGTGACGTTGTTACTTTTTCAGCTCGTTCGCATGCTGATTTTATTTGCTGCCAGTAAGTAAGTCAAGAGTCATTCCCATGTACTTCACTTAATCCTTACTGGTGATCACCTCTGGCCCATCTTGGAAATTAACGTGTGTCGGGATCCGTTTTCGAGTCAAGAGAACTATTTCCGTCTTATTTATCGCTAGGCGCAGTCCGTGGTCTGGCATCCGGGCGTGCACACTTCTTATCACTCACTACTACTCACTACTAATAAAAATAAAAATAATAATTATGAAAATGTTAGTAATTATAAAAATTATACTACTAATAATAATTATTAAAATCAGTGGTAATAATAACAATAATAATAATCATAAAAATAATAGTTATAAAAATAATAAGGATAATAATAAATATTATATTATTATTAATAATAAAAATTGGCTCCGTGGCTCAGTGGTTAGTCGATTACTGAGCGAGAGGTTCGAGGTTCGAATCCCGCAAAACACAAAAAAGTTGTCTACTGTCCGTTGCGCCAAGTATTTGTATTTGTAATAAATAATAATAATAAATAATTACTTTCATCATGAAAATGATAGTAATACTAATAGTAGAAGTAATAGCATTAATAATTATTGTAATACAAATACAAATATGTATTTGGTGCAACAGACTATATGTGGTCCAGGGCCTAGCTTCTCGCAACCATTCTTGTTGTGCGTGTTATAATTCTTCATTATAATTGGGAAGCTTTTGGTGTTGTCTGCATCGAAACTTGAGCTCCCCGTTGAGTAGTCCAATGCATTAACCACTGAGACACCGCATCCGCTATAATAATACCAATCATAATAATAATGTTAATAGTAAAAATATTAATAACAAATAACAAAAATGTCCGCTCGTCACTTTCTGCAGGTGTCAAGCTTGCTGGAAATCAAAGCAGAACAATGAAAAAAAAATTTAGAGCTATTCCCAGACAGGTCCACTTTAAAACAATGGTTTCCTTTGAAATTTAATTGGAATAAGTGGTTGTTAGTTAGAAATATAGATCCCTACCTTATTTCTTATTAGGAATTGTCTCAATAACAACTTTTATGATACAAGCCTTAAAAATTGAAGATATAATTTATTTTAAATCAAAAATTCATAAAGCCACGCCTATAGATTTGGTTGGGAGATTGTTATTTCTGTGTTTGTTTAAAACCTAAATCTAATGCTAGGAAAATGAATTTTCACATGTACGATTTTTTATGGTCTTATTCAGAAAAACTCACCATAATTCGTAAATTCGTAAACAGCTGCAGAGACGATAACTTTCAGCCCCATTTTCTTCTCAGAAAAAAATTCTAACAGTAGTTTTATATTGCCTGTCTCTAAAAATCAAGGAGTAGTGAGCTATCATAGTACTTTAATAAAAAAAAAATCACAAACCCATTTAATTAGGTTACATGGCGTAGATTACTTTACTGTACATAGATTCGAAACGAATTGCAGCCTTTCTGTCTGTTTTTATACACTTTGCATATTAAGTTTTACACACAGCTTGTTAGATAGACAAACAAAACCGATAAACCTATTATGTAGTTGATTAGCATCAACAGCCGAATCGATCAAGCCATGTTCGTTCGTATGTTACACTTTTCTGGACTTTTAATTTGGAAGGCAACATTTTTATAATAATATAAATTTTCTGGAACCCGAAGTAGTACAAGTGGAAACATATTTCTAAATTCGCCCATTTATTCTTTTAAAAAAGATGCGGTATCTGCTCGAAACTAAAAAATAGTATTCACCAGAACTCATGCATATGTAACTTGTCCAAGCATTGCTTAGAGCACCACCTACTTTCGCTTTTGCTTTTTTAAAGCCATTTATGGTGATGATTGAGCTCTACTACATAAGATGGACTATAAATGGTGTAACTCACGAACACTTTCCCAAAAAATATATACATATATTTATATACATAGTTGGGCCATCGAATCTTTTCAAAATCAAAAATACGGCTCCCAAAATAAAGTCATTGCATTTCAATTAAATATTGTGGCCGCCATGGTTTAAGTGGTTAGTGCGTTGGATCGCTGAGCAAGAGGTTCGACGTTGGAATCCCAGAAAACACCAAAAAGTTTTTTCACGATCCCACCTCTCGCGAATGTCTGACAACCGTCCGAGAGTAATAACTGTCGAGAGAAAGCTTCTCAAATTGCCCTGCGGATATGGCTCTAAACTGTAGGTCCTTTCATTTGTATGAAAAAATATATCACGTACAACACGAATGGTTGCGAGATGCTAGGCCCTGGACCACATACGGTCTCTTGCGCCAAGTATTTGTATTTGTAATTGAATATTAACGATTGCGATGCCTATTTCATTCGATGAGGGTATACTCGTAGATCATACCATCCCTTTTATATGGATTGTAGCCTTTCGTTTTCAGATAACGTAATTGTTAGATACTTTATTTAAGAGGGCGTGGCTATTACTATTTTTTTTACACGCAATTCAGGAATTCAGATGAGATCCTTGAGATAAATTCTAATCATAAGTTCAAAAAGGCTTGAAGAAATTAACTCATTTTCCTAGAGGGCGTGGTCGTATAGAATTTATTTATGTATGCACATACACAAATTCGTATAAAAATGTTGATAAGAGTATTTTTAGAAAAAAGGGCGTGTCTGGGGGTGAATTGTAAAATTGGTTTACCCATGTTACCCAAGAGGTTTTGTATCAAATGGTTTAGAGAAGGCAGAAAATCTTAAGAAAAGGGCATTATATGAGACCCGCTTCAGACGAAATGTAATTTTTTGTCCGTAGATCAGGTTTCTGATATATTATTGCAATTGATTCTGCGGTACCCTATTACTCTTGCATGATTTTTTGTCCGTACGTAAGCCTGTCTTTCTCCGCCTTCTACATAATTCATAAATTATTATGAATGCATTCAACCTGATTATTTTATACTAAATTATAAGAAACACAACGCAGTTGTTATTTTTCCAAAAACATATAAGTACAAATAAAGAGTGTTCTAGAAACTTGTCTCCCTTGTTAACAGGTACATACATATGAATGTACCCGACTTTAATATACATACCTAAAATCGAAGACTGTCATCAAAATGTATACATATGTTCGAAGTGGATAAGAAAGAACGCGCTGAACGAAGTAGATAAGAAGAACTATCCATGTTCAGAGCAATTTGTACATATTCCAGATATCACAGTTTATGTACATACATATATGTTCGAAGCATACGAAAACTCATAGAATGCCATAACGTTAAGGAAACGGATCCATGTTCAAAACAATTCTTACACCGAATCCCATATACTGTATTTAGTCTGCCATATACCTTGTAACGTACGTATATTACGTACATATTTATAAAATATTTTAGACCTTTAATTTTGAGCTAGGAAAATGATATTTGAAATATGTACTATGTATTTAGCTGCAAACAATTTTTAAATCAACCAAGGGACACGCCCCTTTTTCAAAAAAATTACTTTTTCAATACTTTTTCTAGAAACTGAAAAATGTGTTCTTTTACAATATTCAGGCATTAATTTCGTGCACTATATAAAATCACGCCCACTTCTTAGATTATTCACGGAGGTGATTGAGATTTATTTTACTACTATTTAGGAAAAAGGGAGTTTAAAAATGGTGTCAGCTTTTCTAGCTGATCAAATCTATTAAAATCGCAAATATTTAGCTGGGAGTATCAAAATAATGTTGAATTTTGATCAAATATTAAACAGTGGCAAATATTTCCTTAAGCCAGGGTTGTAAGCTAAGGTTTTAGTTATCATACGATCTGTTGGATGGTAGCGTTTTTCTTATTTTTGCCTGACTTGTTATTACGTAAGGCTCATTAAGTTTTTTGCTGAATGGTGACGTGGAACAATTTTCGATATAATACACGGAGTACCAGACTGTTTGCACGTAAGCCTATCGCGCCTCGCAACTTTTGAACAAATAAAGCCGGAAAACTGAGATTCGGTGAAAGGCTCTAAATGTAAAAGTATGAATAACTGTCATATATTTCATAAATAAGATTTTTTTTTCAGAAAAACGGTACTCTAAAACTATCTTTTGATGAATAGTTATATAGCTATACAAATATACACAAATACAAATATTTGGCGCAAGAGATCGTATGTAGTACAGTGTCTAGCTTCTCGCGACCAATCTTGTGCATATTATATTTTTTGCCACAAATGGAAGGGAACAACAGCTTAGACCCATATCCGAAAGGTTCAGAAGTTTATCAGACAATCACGAGAAGTGAGACCGTGATAAATATGTTTAGTTGTTTTCTGGGACTCGAACCTCCCACTCAGGAGTCTAACGCACTAGCCACTGAGCCACGGCCTACACCATATAAAAAAACAAAAGAGGCGCTGCTCTTGACTAACGCTTTTAGAAACGATTTTACATCATCCGGATAAAAAAAATTAATTAACTCAAAGGATACTACAGAGCACATATAATGTAAGGTAATGCTTGTAGTTAGTAGTGAAACATACATATTTTATCTTCCTCATATCTGGCCATTGTACTCAAAACGGTACAACTTGTGACCTTTTGAATGCCAGATGTTGAAATTAAAGCACCGTTTTAGTTTTAAAAAAGAAGACACTGCACTCCGCACTGGACTGCTATTAGCTTACAAGTAACAGCTTATGATTCAAATCCATTGAAGCGGCTTATACGCAAAGTTAATGCACACAGTAAGAAGGCAATGTAATTATTTGATTCCAGCTTGGTTGTAGTGTCGAATACCAATATAATGTCTGAAAGAGTCAGTTAGTCCCCCCAAAAGATTCAAGTCTCATAGACTGCCAGGCTTCAATCTTCAATCTTCAATTAACTAATTTACAACAAAGTGTACAAGCTCCTACATCCATCTTCTTCTCGTAGAAGTACTTCCTCTTTGCCGCTAATAGATCGATGGGAGTCAGGCTGGGAGGCTGGCTCTGACACCGTTCGATACGAGCTTGTCACGCGTAAAGCTCCACGTCTCTGTACTGCTGCCATCTGCTTTCTGTACTTTTCTTGTCGTAGTGCTTCTGCCCAGGTCTCACAGCCATAGAGAAGGATGGCGCGAGTTACCGACATTAGCAGTCTTTGTTTGCTGGCCACAGGCCTGCCTACATTTGCCATAAATCTGCTCAAAGACGTCGTAACTTTCGAAGCTCGCTCCGAAGAGGACTTGATCTGTTGCCAGCAAGAGAGCTTCGTTTTTAGTGACAGGCCCAAGTACTTCACAGCGTCCTTGCTTCTGATGACCTTCGGCCTAATTTGAAAGTCGACGATGGTCGGGATGCTCTTCTTCGTCAAAAGGACTAACTCAGTTTTTTCGGTGGCCAAGCTAGGGCCGTGTGCCTTAATCCAAGAATTTACCCGTGTCATGACCTGATTTATCTTCCTTTGCGCGTTATAGTGTCAGTTGTCGTAATCATTGCCGCGATGTCATCTGCGTATCCTACTAGGAAGGTGTCCTGAGGCATCTCCATGCGGAGCATGCCATAGTAGGAGACGTTTCATAGGTCGGAGCCCAGGATCGATACCTGTGCTGTTCCGGCGCTGACAACCTTTCTTCGGGGGCCCTCCAGGGTGTTATATACTAGCTCCTTGTCCTTGAGATAGTCCTTTATCATCCGCAATAGATAGACTGGGGCGTTGAAGGTGTTTTCTAGTGCACTCAAAATATCACTCCACCTGGCTGAGTTGAAGGCATTTCGCACATCCAGCTTTGCCAGCAATACAATCTTCCTCAAGTAGTGGGTTCCATGTTGGCCTCCGATCGTTGAGCGGCCCTTTCTGAAGCAGTACTGCCTTGCGGACGCGTCTCCGGCCTTCGCTGGTATTCCGTACGGTCCGGGGTTCTGTTTTTAAGTGTTTTCGCCGGTAAGATTTACTCTTTTTCACTAAAAGCTGGAGTTGCCTGTCGTTGGGCCGATGCGGTTTTGGGGGGCCTGATGGGATGAGTTGGGAAGAGCGTGCCCACTATGCGCTCCATTTTTTCTTTATTTAGAGTGGGGTTGGTCCTCCCGGCTTCGAGTTTTTTCATGACGACCTTATAACCTAGTCCCCAGGGGTCGCTATTTATATCACGTCGGAGCTCTTCCCACTTCTGTTTCTTGCTTGCGTAGATGGCCCTCTTAAGCTCAGATCTTTTGGTTCTAAAGTCTGTTAGTATGTCTTCCATAGGCTCGGCTTGTCCTCTCCTTCCCCTGGTGACTTTGCGTCTAAGGTGTAGGCACTTTCTTCGATGCTCAGCTATCCCCTCCGTCCACCAGTACACAGGATGCTTGTTTCTGCTTTTTCTGCTCACTCGAGGCATCGAGGCATTACATGCGAGGCGTATGAGTTGCATCGAGGATTCCGTTTTTGTTTCAGCAGGTCTAGCCAAAAATTCTGATCATTGTGCGCTGCTGTTTTTCGCTTTTTCCAAAACTTCCCTGAATGCCTGGCATTTAAACGAGCCTGGGATGTGATCCAACGCTGATAGGGGGTTTTCAAGTCCGCACATGGGTCGCATATCGGAACATTGTTTTAGTCATTTCTTTTGTTGCCCTTTTCTCCGCAATTAATACATATGCTTGTTCTCTTCCTATCTGTTGCTCTGCAGGCAGCCTGTTGGTGCCCGTATCCGAAACATGTATATGAGAGGGGATATTATGATATTAATAATAATAATAATAATAATAATAATGATAATAATAATTATAATAAAAATAATAATAATAATAATGAGAATAATAAGTATGAAAATGATAGTACCTATAACATTTTCTCCTTTTTTTTTTCGTTAGGGGCGGTGCAGAATGCCTCATGCACCGCCAAGAGATTCTCTGCATCTCTCGGTGAGTCAGACTCCTACTGTGTTCTCGTACACCAGACCTACTGACTAAACTCTCCCTCTTCCTTTGGTTTCCTTCACACAGCCCCCTGGAACCACTATTCGTATTACTCTGGGAGGACGTTTTTCCTCTACCTCATAAGGTTTCGTGTCCGGTTAGGAACTGGGTGATATAGAAGTTTACATCACGGTGTCCACGCTCTGCCCATACAGCAGTTTCCCGGTCCATCTTAACTAATTTCCGCGTTCCACCTGTTCTACCATATCAGTTTCGTGAGCTCTTTTGCCTCTGCAATTGCCGTTTCCGCTCCTACATCCGTTTTCTTTTCGTAGATATACTTCTTCTCTACCGCTAAGAGATCGATGGGCGTAACTTCAGCGACTACCAGGACGGCTGGTTCCTATATTGTACGGTAGGAGCTTACAACTCGGAGGGCTCGAAGTCTCTGTGCCGCGGCCATCTGTTTTCTATATTTCTCCTGCTTAAGTGCATTGGCCTACGTCTCGCATCCATTCAATAGGATGGTGTGTGTGATAGACATTAGAAGTCGTCGTTTACTCATAATTGGACCTCCAACATTTGCCATTAGTCTTCTAAGTGACGTTGTTACTTTTTCAGCTCGTTCGCATGCTGATTTTATTTGCTGCCAGTAAGTAAGTCAAGAGTCATTCCCATGTACTTCACTTAATCCTTACTGGTGATCACCTCTGGCCCATCTTGGAATTTAACGTGTGTCGGGATCCGTTTTCGAGTCAAGAGAACTATTTCCGTCTTATTCATCGCTAGGCGCAGTCCGTGGTCTGGCATCCGGGCGTGCACACTTCTTATCACTACTCACTACTAATAAAAATAAAAATAATAATTATGAAAATGTTAGTAATTATAAAAATTATACTACTAATAATAATTATTAAAATCAGTGGTAATAATAACAATAATAATAATCATAAAAATAATAGTTATAAAAATAATAAGGATAATAATAAATATTATATTATTATTAATAATAAAAATTGGCTCCGTGGCTCAGTGGTTAGTCGATTACTGAGCGAGAGGTTCGAGGTTCGAATCCCGCAAAACACAAAAAAGTTGTCTACTGTCCGTTGCGCCAAGTATTTGTATTTGTAATAAATAATAATAATAAATAATTACTTTCATCATGAAAATGATAGTAATACTAATAGTAGAAGTAATAGCATTAATAATTATTGTAATACAAATACAAATATGTATTTGGTGCAACAGACTATATGTGGTCCAGGGCCTAGCTTCTCGCAACCATTCTTGTTGTGCGTGTTATAATTCTTCATTATAATTGGGAAGCTTTTGGTGTTGTCTGCATCGAAACTTGAGCTCCCCGTTGAGTAGTCCAATGCATTAACCACTGAGACACCGCATCCGCTATAATAATACCAATCATAATAATAATGTTAATAGTAAAAATATTAATAACAAATAACAAAAATGTCCGCTCGTCACTTTCTGCAGGTGTCAAGCTTGCTGGAAATCAAAGCAGAACAATGAAAAAAAAATTTAGAGCTATTCCCAGACAGGTCCACTTTAAAACAATGGTTTCCTTTGAAATTTAATTGGAATAAGTGGTTGTTAGTTAGAAATATAGATCCCTACCTTATTTCTTATTAGGAATTGTCTCAATAACAACTTTTATGATACAAGCCTTAAAAATTGAAGATATAATTTATTTTAAATCAAAAATTCATAAAGCCACGCCTATAGATTTGGTTGGGAGATTGTTATTTCTGTGTTTGTTTAAAACCTAAATCTAATGCTAGGAAAATGAATTTTCACATGTACGATTTTTTATGGTCTTATTCAGAAAAACTCACCATAATTCGTAAATTCGTAAACAGCTGCAGAGACGATAACTTTCAGCCCCATTTTCTTCTCAGAAAAAAATTCTAACAGTAGTTTTTATATTGCCTGTCTCTAAAAATCAAGGAGTAGTGAGCTATCATAGTACTTTAATAAAAAAAAATCACAAACCCATTTAATTAGGTTACATGGCGTAGATTACTTTACTGTATATAGATTCGAAACGAATTGCAGCCTTTCTGTCTGTTTTTATACACTTTGCATATTAAGTTTTACACACAGCTTGTTAGATAGACAAACAAAACCGATAAACCTATTATGTAGTTGATTAGCATCAACAGCCGAATCGATCAAGCCATGTTCGTTCGTATGTTACACTTTTCTGGACTTTTAATTTGGAAGGCAACATTTTTATAATAATATAAATTTTCTGGAACCCGAAGTAGTACAAGTGGAAACATATTTCTAAATTCGCCCATTTATTCTTTTAAAAAAGATGCGGTATCTGCTCGAACCTAAAAAATAGTATTCACCAGAACTCATGCATATGTAACTTGTCCAAGCATTGCTTAGAGCACCACCTACTTTCGCTTTTGCTTTTTTAAAGCCATTTATGGTGATGATTGAGCTCTACTACATAAGATGGACTATAAATGGTGTAACTCACGAACACTTTCCCAAAAAATATATGCATATATTTATATACATAGTTGGGCCATCGAATCTTTTCAAAATCAAAAATACGGCTCCCAAAATAAAGTCATTGCATTTCAATTAAATATTGTGGCCGCCATGGTTTAAGTGGTTAGTGCGTTGGATCGCTGAGCAAGAGGTTCGACGTTGGAATCCCAGAAAACACCAAAAAGTTTTTTCACGGTCCCACCTCTCGCGAATGTCTGACAACCGTCCGAGAGTAATAACTGTCGAGAGAAAGCTTCTCAAATTGCCTTGCGGATATGGCTCTAAACTGTAGGTCCTTTCATTTGTATGAAAAAATATATCACGTACAACACGAATGGTTGCGAGAAGCTAGGCCCTGGACCACATACGGTCTCTTGCGCCAAGTATTTGTATTTGTAATTGAATATTAACGATTGCGATGCTTATTTCATTCGATGAGGGTATACTCGTAGATCATACCATCCCTTTTATATGGATTGTAGCCTTTCGTTTTCAGATAACGTAATTGTTAGATACTTTATTTAAGAGGGCGTGGCTATTACTATTTTTTTTACACGCAATTCAGGAATTCAGATGAGATCCTTGAGATAAATTCTAATCATAACTTCAAAAAGGCTTGAAGAAATTAACTCATTTTCCTAGAGGGCGTGGTCGTATAGAATTTATTTATGTATGCACATACACAAATACGTATAAAAATGTTGATAAGAGTATTTTTAGAAAAAAGGGCGTGTCTGGGGGTGAATTGTAAAATTGGTTTACCCATGTTCTGCTAAGGAATCGCAAAGAGGTTTTGTATCAAATGGTTTAGAGAAGGCAGAAAATCTTAAGAAAAGGGCATTATATGAGACCCGCTTCAGACGAAATGTAATTTTTTGTCCGTAGATCAGGTTTCTGATATATTATTGCAATTGATTCTGCGGTACCCTATTACTCTTGCATGATTTTTTGTCCGTACGTAAGCCTGTCTTTCTCCGCCTTCTACATAATTCATAAATTATTATGAATGCATTCAACCTGATTATTTTATACTAAATTATAAGAAACACAACGCAGTTGTTATTTTTCCAAAAACATATAAGTACAAATAAAGAGTGTTCTAGAAACTTGTCTCCCTTGTTAACAGGTACATACATATGAATGTACCCGGCTTTAATATACATACCTAAAATCGAAGACTGTCATCAAAATGTATACATATGTTCGAAGTGGATAAGAAAGAACGCGCTGAACGAAGTAGATAAGAAGAACGATCCATGTTCAGAGCAATTTGTACATATTCCAGATATCACAGTTTATGTACATACATATATGTTCGAAGCATACGAAAACTCATAGAATGCCATAACGTTAAGGAAACGGATCCATGTTCAAAACAATTCTTACACCGAATCCCATATACTGTATTTAGTCTGCCATATACCTTGTAACGTACGTATATTACGTACATATTTATAAAATATTTTAGACCTTTAATTTTGAGCTAGGAAAATGATATTTGAAATATGTACTATGTATTTAGCTGCGAACAATTTTTAAATCAACCAAGGGACACACCCCTTTTTCAAAAAAATTACTTTTTCAATACTTTTTCTAGAAACTGAAAAATGTGTTCTTTTACAATATTCAGGCATTAATTTCGTGCACTATATAAAACCACGCCCACTTCTTAGATTATTCACGGAGGTGATTGAGATTTATTTTACTACTATTTAGGAAAAAGGGAATTTAAAAATGGTGTCAGCTTTTCTAGCTGATCAAATCTATTAAAATCGCAAATATTTAGCTGGGAGTATCAAAATAATGTTGAATTTTGATCAAATATTAAACAGTGGCAAATATTTCCTTAAGCCAGGGTTGTAAGCTAAGGTTTTAGTTATCATACGATCTGTTGGATGGTAGCGTTTTTCTTATTTTTGCCTGACTTGTTATTACGTAAGGCTCATTAAGTTTTTTGCTGAATGGTGAGGTGGAACAATTTTCGATGTAATACACGGAGTACCAGACTGTTTGCACGTAAGCCTATCGCGCCTCGCAACTTTTGAACAAATGAAGCCGGAAAACTGAGATTCGGTGAAAGGCTCTAAATGTAAAAGTATGAATAACTGTCATATATTTCATAAATAAGATTTTTTTTCAGAAAAACGGTACTCAAAAACTATCTTTTGATGAGTAGTTATATAGGTATACAAATATACACAAATACAAATATTTGGCGCAAGAGATCGTATGTAGTACAGGGTCTAGCTTCTCGCGACCAATCTTGTGCATATTATATTTTTTGCCACAAATGGAAGGAAACAACAGCTTAGACCCATATCCGAAAGGCTCAGAAGTTTATCAGACAATCACGACAAGTGAGACCGTGATAAATATGTTTAGTTGTTTTCTGGGACTCGAACCTCCCACTCAGGAGTCTAACGCACTGGCCACTGAGCCACGGCCTACACCATATAAAAAAAACAAAAGAGGCGCTGCTCTTGACTAACGCTTTTAGAAACGATTTTACATCATCCGGATAAAGGAAATAACTCAAAGGATACTACAGAGCATATATAATGTAAGGCCATGCTTGTAGTTAGTAGTGAAACATATTTTATCTTCCCAATATCTGGCCATTGTAATCAAAAGGGTACAACTTGTGTCCTTTTGAATGCCAGATGTTGAATTCAAAGCACCGTTTTAGTTTTAAAAAAGAAGACACTGCACTCCGCACTGGACTGCTATTAGCTTACAAGTAACAGCTTATGATTCAAATCCATTGAAGCGGCTTATACGCATAGTTAATGCACACAGTAAGAAGGCAATGTAAGTATTTGATTCCAGCTTGGTTGTAGTGTCGAATACCAATACAATGTCTGAAAGAGTCAGTTGGTCCCCCCAAAAGATTCAAGTCTCATAGACTGCCAGGCTTCAATCTTCAATTAACTAATTTACAACTAAGTGTTCAAGCTCTTTAATTAACTAAGTGTACAAGCCTAATTTGACATTAAAAAATCAGAAGTAGAATCGGAACAGGAACAAATCTAAGTTCTGGCTTAAGTCTTGTTTTGTATTCTCTAAATTTTATTCATTTCCGAAATTTTATGTCTTTAATACACACGCTTTTATTGCTAGTTATAATTTTACTCAACATATACATATGCAGGTATATTCCTCTAAGGCAATAGAGTCGTAAAATTCTTAGAATCCTTTAAATTGGATTATGAAATAAATTTTTACCAAGCTATGGGAGAAAGTGATGTGAAGACGAGAAAGATGCTGATACGTCTGTAGGTCCTTTAGAAACATTTAGTAATTCTCTGTGGATTGAACAACAGTCAACTAATTCATATATTTTATACGTGTTTATCTGTAAACTTTCATTTAAATACACACGTATGTATTTACATATGTATGTATGTATATAAAAAATAATGAGAATTTCCTAAGGGGTATCCAATAATTAATCCTACGTAACAATGTCAGCCATATGTGGGAGAAAATGTCTTTACTCCTTCAAATTGCTAAAGCCAGAAATCTAGTAACTTTCATTTGATTATTTCTAAATAAAATCCGTGTAGAGTTATCATCATTTTAAGAAATACTTATTATTTTTTTAATAAGTTGTACAGGTCTGTACTTTCGACTATTTTCCACATTTAACTCTCGAAGATAAAACAGAAATAGTTGAACATTTGTTTTCTGAACAAACGATATAGGTATACAAGCTTTTGTATTTATGTAAAATATGTATTGATATATGTATGCAGTACTGGGCGACACAACCATAGTCTTTACCACTAGTCGAAGAAACGGGTGCAGACACTATTTAATCTACTGGACCGGTCTGATATTTGCTTTCAAATTCAATCATAGCGCATGCTTATCAGTGGGGAAAATGAAAATTGAATTATTTTGAAATAAGGTGAATTGGTATTATTACCTAAAATGGAACTTCTATTCTGGTGGAATAATTGGCACATGGCAATTGTGTATCTTTCCACATATACACAAAACAGTGCATGTTATAATCGAAAGAACCCACATGGTGGATTGTTTCTTTTGTACTTGTGGAACTTATTTATTTTACTCCACCACATTCTGTTCAAGTTACTTTCCTGAAGTATAGCTCATACTTTTTCTCTCGTTACTTGTATTAGCTATCTAATTTCATACCCTTGTTGATATTAAATAAGCATTTTTAGTAATAAACAGAATTTCACGTGGTTCAGTTCGGTTTGTCAGACGTCTTTCCAAGTGGTGCTTTAATAAAGACATCTCCTGTGTGTATTTGCGGATTGGATTACTAAATCTCTTAATGAGCAATAGAAAAACTAACATACAACTTTTTAAGTGCTTTAAAGGAAAAAAATTGTTCGAGAAAATGTGTTTAACGGTTAAATTGCGCTAATTGTGGTAATTTCAACCCCTTCCATCCAGGAAGTCAGTTAAAACTAGAAAGAAATCGTCCCATTAAACTGCTAGCTATCTAGAAAAAAAAGTCTTTGAAAAATAAATCGTATCTCTGACAAAAGCAAAATTCTTCAAATATGCAGATTAACAGACAATCAACACAAAGTAGCCGGTAATTTTATTACTTCCCAAAATATAGACCTACTGGTATGTTATTTGAATAATAATTTATTTTAACTCTATAAAAATTGCGATTTAAAAAAAAAATATATATTTGTGGGTAGTTATGATGTAAAAAATAGTTGCGGGTTCAAAAAAAAAAAAATGTAAGAGCATTTATTGTACTTATAAAATTACACTCTCTAATGTGAAAGAAATATTTAAAAAAAAAATTATTTATCAAATAAATTAGACGTCTTTTTGGAAACATTATTTTAGTCACTTTGGTAATGTTTCGCCGAGATGTTGGTAATGTTTCGTATAGTGTGATATTATTCAAGATAACTCTTTCTGTTATTACAATTTTTTATTATTATTGTTATTACTACTGCTCCCATTATTACTATTTTAATTTTTATGTTTAGTATCATTTATTATTATTACTGGTGTTAGTGATATTGCAACTATTTTTATTTATCAGTATTATTATTTTAGTTTTATTGGTATTTAATTACTATTTATATTATTATTATGATTGTTTTTTTTATTGCTATTTTTATTTACAATTGTTTCTAGAGTTATTGATATTTTTACTATTTTCATCATTATTATTATTTGTTATTACTGGTGTTGGTGATGTTACAACTATTTTATTTAATATTATTATCAGTATTATTATATAAGTTTTATTGGTATTTTATTGTTTTCATTTTTGTTTATTTATTATTATTTATTTTATTTATTACTATTTTTATTTATATTGGTACTGGAGTTATTGATATTTTTACTATTTTTATCATTATTATTAACCATTATTATTCCGTTTTTATTATTATTACTGGTGTTAATGATATTACAACTACTCTAATTTAATAGTATTATCAGAATTGTTATATAAGTATTATTGGTTTTTTGTTGCTATCATTTTTATTATTATTATTATGACAATTTTTTTATTATTATTTTTATTTGTTCTGGAGTTATTGATACTTTTACTATTTTTATCATGATTTATTATTATTATTGGTGTTGCTGATATTACAAGTATTTTTATTTATCAGTATTATTATTTTAGTTTTATTGGTATTTTATTGCTATCATTTTTATATTATTATTATTATTGCTATTTTTACAATTGTTACTGGAGTTATTGATATTTTTACTATTTTTAACATGATTTATTATTATTACTGGTGTAAGTGATATTGCAACTATTTTTATTTATCAGTATTATTATTTTAGTTTTATTGGTATTTATATTATATTATTATTATGATTGTTTTTTTTATTGCTATTTTTATTTACAATTGTTACTAGAGTTATTGATATTTTTACTATTTTCATCAATATTATTATTTGTTCTTACTGGTGTTAGTGATATTACAACTATTTTTATTTAATAGTATTATCAGTATTATTATATTAGTATTATTGGTATTTTATTGCTATAATGTTAATTATTATTACTGTGATTATTTTTTTATTACTATTTTTATTTATAATTGTTACTGGAGTTATTGATATTTTTACTATTTTCACCATTATTTTTATTTACTATTACTCGTGTTAGTGACATTATAACTATTTTTACTTATCAGTATTATTATTTTAGTTTTATTGGTATTTTATTGCTATCATTTTAATATTATTATTATGACTGTTTTTTTTTATTGCTATTTTTTACAATTGTTACTGGAGTTATTAATATTTTTACTATTTTCATCATTATTATTATTTACCATTACTGGTGTTAGTGATATTACAACTATTTTTATTTAATGGTATTGTCAGTATTATTATACTTATGTTAGTGGTTTTTTGTTGCTATCATTTTTATTATTATTATTATGATAATTTTTTTTATTATTTTTTTTCCATTTGTAAATAGTCTGGAGTTATTGATATTTTTACTATTTTTATCATGTTCATTATTATTACTGGTGTTGGTGATATTCCAACTATTTTTATTTATCAGCATTATTATTTTAGTTTTATTGGTATTTAATTGCAATCATTTTTATATTATTATTATGATTGTTTTTTTATTGCTATTTTTATTCACAATTGTTACTGGAGTATTTTTTATTATTACTGGTATTAGTGATATTACAACTATTTTTATTTAATAGTATTATCAGTATTAATTTATTGTTTTATTGGCATTTTATTGCTATAATTTTAATCATTATTATTATGAGTTATTGGTATTTTTACTATTTTCACCATTATTATTATTTACTATTCCTGGTGTTAGTGATATTACTTTGCTATCATTTTTATTATTATTATTATTATGACAATTTTTTTTATTATTATTTTTATTTGCAATTGGTTCTGGAGTTAATGATATTTTTGCTGTTTTTATCATTATTATTATTATTATACCATTCAAGAAATTTATAAATTTCTCAAAAACAAGATCTAGAAACATTCTTTCAATGAGCAAACGCAAGGCTAACATCATAACTGGACATTGCTTTCTCCATTATCATCTTAAGAAAATGAGCCGTGTCCAATCGGACATGTGCCGTTTCTGTCTTGAAGACATCGAAACAGCCCATCACATACTGTGTGAATTTCCGGCCGTAGCTCGGTTTGGGCTTAACAAAGGCTTCACATCACCATCTAATGTCACATCCTCTTCTATATTTTCATAAATGAACTAGATTTCAGCTAGAAGGCAGAATGTAATACAACAACTTTCAGGGGACAGCATAAAAGATCTTTTAAGGCCGCCGTGCTTATTAGGCTCAACTTATGCCTTATCCAGCCCCACTTTCTTAGAAAAAAAATTGTTACTGAAGTTATTGATATTTACTATACCAATGATTTTGTTATTATTACTGGTGTAAGTAATATTACGACTATTTTTATTTAATAGTATTATCAGTATTATCATATTAGTTTTATTGATTATTGTTATTATGATCAATTTTTTTAATAACTATTTTTATTTGCAATTATTACTTTAGTTATTGATATTTTTACTATTTTCATCATTATTATTATTTGTTATTACTGGTGTTGGTGATGTTACAACTATTTTATTTAATATTATTATCAGTATTATTATATAAGTTTTATTGGTATTTTATTGTCATCATTTTTGTTATTATTATTATGATTATTTTTTTTATTACTATTTTTATTTACATATATTGGTACAGAAGTTATTGATATTTTTACTATTTTCATCATTATTATTATTTGTTATTACTGGTGTTGGTGATGTTACAACTATTTTATTTAATATTATTATCAGTATTATTATATAAGTTTTATTGGTATTTTATTGTCATCATTTTTGTTATTATTATTATGATTATTTTTTTTATTACTATTTTTATTTACATATATTGGTACAGAAGTTATTGATATTTTTACTATTTTCACCATTGTTATTATTTACTATTACTGGTGTTAGTGATATTATTATCAGTATTGTTATATTAGTATTATTGGTATTTAATTGCTATCATTTTTATTATTATTATTATAACAATTTTTTTTGTTATTATTTTTATTTGCAATTGGTTCTGGAATTATTGATATTTTTGCTGTTTTTATTATTATTATTATTATTATACCATTCAAGATATTTATAAATTTCTCAAAAAGAAGATTTAGAAACATTCTTTCAATGAGCAAACGCAAGGCTAACATCATAACTGGACATTGCTTTCTCAATTATCATCTTAAGAAAATGAGCCGTGTCCAGTCGGACATGTGCCGTCTCTGTCTTGAAGACATCGAAACAGCCCATCACATACTGTGGGAATTTCCGGCCGTAGCTCGGTTTGGGCTTAACAAAGGCTTCACATCACTATCTAATGTCACATCCTCTTCTATATTTTCATAAATGAACTAGATTTCAGCTAGAAGGCAGAATATAATACAACAACTTTCAGGGGATAGCATAAAAGATCTTTTAAGGCCGCCGTGCTTATTAGGCTCAACTTATCAGCCCCACTTTCTTAAAAAAAAAAAATTGTTACTGAAGTTATTGATATTTTAACTATTTTTATCATTATTATTAACCATTTTTATTACGTTTTTATTATTATTACTGGTGGAAGTAATATTACGACTATTTTTATTTAATAGTATTATCAGTATTATTATATTAGTTTTATTGCAATCATTTTTATTATTGTTATTATGATCATTTTTTTAATTACTATTTTTATTTACAATTGTTACTTTAGTTATTGATATTTTTACTATTTTCATCATTATTATTATTTGTTGTTACTGGTGTTGGTGATGTTACAACTATTTTTTTTAATCAGTATTATTATTTTAGTTTTATTGGTATTTTATTGCTATCATTTTTGTTTTTATTTTATCCCTCTAACAGGCAAACCTAAAATAATGACGGAAAATAAAGCAACATTTTTGCTTGGAAGCACGAATTTGATGACGCTAAAAAAAATCATTTATTAGCCACCAGGTAAACAAATAGGAAGGCGGCCCCATGGCAGTCTGATTTTTGTAGTAGCCATGTCAACCAAATGGTAAAAGGTTTTGTCATTGGATTTCTAGTTTTGAGTCGAATATTTATCGACCCAAAAGACCATCCATTAAATAGATTTCACCCATGTGGCTATTAGATTCAAGATTAGATTGTGGGCAATTCACTTTTTTTTCGATCGTAACACGATGCTTTACTTGGCTGATTGGACGGGTCAACGCTTAAAAATGGCTCAATTCCAACAAATCTATGCTGATGCTAATCTGACATCTTTTTTTTTTATAATAAACGTAATTGTAAAATTAGTATCATACCGGACCTAATAAAATCACCATCTAATGATACGATACTTGGGCCAGTATTTTCGACAACGGGTAATGGCAATCGTCTTCGTTTTTTTGCCTAGATAATGAATGCCTATTGTTTTATCATTTTTCCTGTTGCTACTTCTACTTAGTACAATTTTTTTTTAAATTAAATTAGTCATCTTCAGGTGATATTTCCTTTGACAGACATTATTTAAATATTTACTTATCTTTTTTTAAATTTAAAAAAAAAATGGAAACATAATTTATCCACAAATAGTCTATCAACAAAAAGAATAATCAGACGTAGGGAAAAATTTTTAAACGCTCAAACTTACAAGGCGGACCTGAGATAACCTTCGAATTTTTGTTACTAAATCACATTTATGTACATATTAAATTTACACTAAATACCTATAGTATACTTAAATATATGTGTTTAATACCTACCAAAAAAAATTTCACTAAAATCTGACAGAAACATATTTTATTAAACTTTTAATTTCGCACTAAATGATCAATAAGTTGTTTGTCTTTACTCACTGAATTTTTACACAGAATGTATTTTTGCTGCCAAACGCATCAACATATAACTTTCAGACCCATAAAATTATGAAATTACATATTTCCCAAAAAGTTGTACATATTGATTGATGGCAAAATGTTTTATGATTTAAATTCAAGGAAGCTAATATAATAGCTGCCTCAGGGCAGCCTTACCTGTTAGAGGGTTATAATTGTTACTGGAGTTATTGATATTTTAACTATTTTTATCACTATTATTAACCATTATTATTCCGTTTTTATTATTATTACTAGTGTGAGTGATATTACAACTATTTTTATTTAATAGTATTATCAGTATTATTACTTTAGTTTTATAGGTATTTTATTGCTATAATTTTAATTATTACTATTGTGATTATTTTTTTTATTACTATTTTTATTTGTAACTGTTACTGGAGTTATTGATGTTCTTACTATTTTCACCATTATTATTATTTACTATTTTAGTGATATTACAACTACTCTTATTTAATAGTATTATCAGAATTGTTATATTAGTATTATTGGGTTTTTGTTGCTATCATTTTTATTATTATTATTATGACAATTTTTTTTATTATTATTTTTATTTGCAATTGGTTCTGGAGTTATTAATACTTTTACTTTTTTATCATGATTTATTATTAATACTGGTGTTGGTGATATTACAACTATTTTTATTTATCAGCATTATTATTTTAGTTTTATTGGTATTTAATTGCAATCATTTTTATATTATTATTATGATTTTTTGTTTTATTGCTATTTTTACAATTGTTACTGGAGTTATTGATATTTTTACTATTTTCATCATTATTATTATTTGGTGTTGGTGATGTTACAACTATTTTATATAATATTATTATCAGTATTATTATATAAGTTTTATTGGTATTTTATTGTTATAATTTTTGTTATTATTATTATGATTATCTTTTTTATTACTATTTTCATTTACATATATTGGTACTGGAGTTATTGACATTTTAACTATTTTTATCACTTTTATCAACCATTATTATTACGTTTTTATTATTATTCCTAGTGTTAGTGATATTACAACTATTTTTATTTAATAGTATTATTACTTTAGTTTTATATGTATTTTATTGCTATAATTTTAATTATTATTATTATGATTATTTTTTTTATTACTATTTTTATTTACATATATTGGTACAGAAGTTATTGATATTATTATCAATTATATTATTATTACTATTTTTATTTATAATTGCTACTGAAGTTATTGATATTTTTACTATTTTTATCATTTTTATTACGTTTTTATTATTATTACTGGTGGTAGTGATATTGCAACTAGCTTTTTTTAATACTAACTGATGCCCGCAACTTCGTCCGCGTGGTTTACTATATTAGCAATATATTTTATTTACAGAAGAAAAAACATAAAACAAATTGAGTGTAAAATATACTGTTTACAAAATCTTTGTAAGCAATGTTTGGTGTTTTTCCTTCTGTAGCTAAAATATGTATCCTAGTTAAAAATATAATCCTTTAAGTGGAGATTACTAAAGTTTTCACTCCATTTTAAGTTATAGCCCGTCGAAGTGGGAGTCCTCCGATTTGGAGGTATAATCACTTGAAATGGTAAACGACGGTAGAATCACTTCCTGTCCCAAAAACCAATGTGTGTAATGACTGGCGGGACCAATTGTAGCAATTTCACTTTCCCACCTGACATTTCTCCAATCGTTACTGATCTGTCCGCACTGTAATCGATTTCCGAATCGTTATTGGAATGCCGCTCGTTCCAGGTTTATAGGAGCACCGCGTCGGCGCAATGGGTTATGTTATTTTTTTTTTTTGCTCGCTGGCATTGTGTTTCATGTGCACGAACTTGTTGCATTCTGAATCGCTTGTCGTTCATCTTCAATCGCTCTCGAACGTAATTGGGACATGCTTATGCGACTATTTTCATTATCCGTCGCACGGTGGTCATTAATGCGGTTCGCACGTGAAGTAGATCGCCGCGCATTTGACTGACTACGTCGACCTATGTTAGCTCGTTCTCTCTTTGGAATTGTAATGGACCCGCGGAACTGTTTCCACAATCGCTTTTAGACGAACCAAATCTGTCAAATTATCTTGTTATTATTCACTGAGAACTTTACAATATTGAAATCCTCGTGTATCAAAACTAGTCGAGTCTCGCTAAAAAAAAACATTTCAATAAATTTGTGGTTATATCTAAACCTGCAAAGTCAATTTACCTTACTAGAATAGCTGATTAAAATAATTGTTCGCAAAATGTAATTAAATTCGCTTTAACCAAATCTTTTCTCAAAATCCACTACTTTTTATTACGAAAAAACAATTTTAAATCTATTAAATCAATTTTTGATCATCCAAATCGATCGAGCCGTTATCGAGTTCTTGCGAATCTAACTAAAGCACTGCAATAGATTTTTATATATACATAGAAAAAAGAATCTTCAAAATAAATCTTAGGAGAAAAGGCAACGGTTCGAAATCTTGAGTCCAGGGCAACGCTTGAGATAAGGGACATGGACGAGCTAACCACAGCGAAAGAAGTCCAAGAGGCAATAAGAAATTAAGTGAACGATCCTACTGTGGATGTTCAGGTCTTCGTTACGAAAACCAATAGAACCGCACTAAATGCCATTGTCCGGATAAATGCCCGAGTTGTAAACGAGATGCTGAAGATTCAACGGATTAGAATAGGATGGGTCCACTGCAGAGTCCGTCGTAGGGTATTCGGATATGGGCACCAGCAAGCAACCTGCCAAGAAATAGATCGAAGGGCCTACGGCTATGTTTTAACTGTGGAGAATAGGGACACAAGAAAAGTGACTGCCAAAAAAGGTCAAAGTGCTGCTTATGCGCTAAACTAAAGACCCTATTAATAGAGCTAGACCATGTACCAGGTTCGGACAAATGTCAAGTGTTTAGAGGGGCACTTGAAAAGGCGAATAAAATCACTGTCCAATGATCAGAAAACTCAAAGGAAATCTCTATAAAAGTCGGACGGTCAACGACCTCCTCGTTAAACTCAGAATGGAACTGGAAGCAGACGTAGTTATAATCAGCGAACAGTGTACAAATAAAGACGGATCAAACTGGATTTCGGACTTGCTAGGCACAGCAGCTATCTGGATCCCAGACGAAAGAACAGTCTACATAAAAAGCCAGGGCACAGAAAGACACCTCGCTTGTGTAAAATGCACGGGACTTACGATAATCAGCTGCTACCTCACGCCAAATGAACACACAAGCGAGTTCCGCGAAAAGTTAACGGTCTAGAGGACTTTATACAAGAGACCGAGGGGGGAGATTCTGGTCGCTGGTGACTTCAACACCAAAGCTCAGGAGTGATGCTTTAGCTGGGTACACAGACAACCGCCCCGGCAATTAATTCCGAAAAGATGAATAACATTGTGGAAACACTTTTCCCCACCCAGCCTCTTAGGCCTCCCGATATCTTTTCCGCCCAACAGATAGAATCCAAATGTTTCCCGAAGAGGAGCTGACCCAGGCAGTGACCACGCTGCAGAATAAGAAGGCCACCGGACCAGACGACATACCAGCAGAAGTGTTGAATGCGATTGTACGAAGCTGGCCTCAGTTGCTGCTGAATATGTACAACAGCTGCCCTAAGGATGGGATTTCCCACAGCAGCTGGAAGACGCAACGCTTGGTATTAATCGGCAAAGGAAACGGAGACCCGAACGCAGCCTACAGGCCACTGTGCATGCTGAACACGGCAGGGAAACTCTTGGAGAAGATGCTAAAGCCACGACTCACAGCAGCAAAGACAACATGAATTCAGATGAGGCAACTCTACAATATCAGCAATCGAAGAAGTGATTAAGACCGCCCAAACTCCTCAATAGAGCAATCACTATTCGAGAAGAATTGTCGTACTGGCAGCTTTAGGCGTAGGTTAATAATGGGACCTGAACTGCGGAATGTCTCCTATGATGGGATTCTTCGTATGGAGATGCCCGAAGGCACCTTTCTGGTAGGAAACACAGATGACATCGGAGCGGTGATTACCGCAAGGAATACGGAGGGTGCACAGAGACGACTCAACCAAGTCATGAGACGTGTGCACGCCTGGATGGCAGACCACGGACTGCGTCTAGCGACGGAGAAGACCTATCTTCTCTTGACCCGAAAACGAATCCCGACGCACGTTGATTTTCAAGTCGGGCCAGAGGTGATCACCAATAAGGATGCAGTGAAGTACCTGGGAATGGCTCTTGAGTGCAAACTTAATTACTGACAGCAGATAAAATCAGCATCCGAACGAGCTGCAAAAGTAACAACGTCACTTAGCAGACTAATGGAGGTACAACTATAAGTAAACAACGACTCCTAATATCTATCTATAGAAAACAGATGGCCGCGGCACAAAGACGTGGAGCCCTCCGAGTTGTAAGCTCCTACCGTACAATATAGGAACCAGCCGTCCTGGTAGTCGCTGAAGTGACGTCCATCGATCTCTTAGCGGTAGAGAAGAAGTATATCTACGAGAAGAAAACAGATGTATTAGCGGAAACGGCAATTGCAGAGGCAAAAGAGCTCACGAAACAGATATGGCAGAACAGGTGGAACGCTGAAACTAGAGGAAGATGGACCGCACGGTTGATCATAGATGTTGCTGCATGGACGGAGCGGGGACACAGTGAATTAAACTTCTATATCACCCAGTTCCTAACCGGACATAGTTATTGTAACCGATACGTCCACAAGATGGAAAAGGTAGAAAGCGCATCTGGCCAATACGGTGACGGAAGACGACGCTTTCCATGCATTCTTCACGTGCAGCAGATGGGCCGCAGAAAGACTGAGCATGGAAACTGAGATAGTTGACATCACTCCCGACAACATGATAGGAAAATGATCACAAATGAAGACAGCTGGAACCGGGTATCATCCTTTGTCGAAACCCTACTCAAAACAAAAAAGAGAGAAGAATACCAGAGCGAACCCTCATAGTAGAACACGAAACCTTATGAGGTAGAAGAAAAACAGCCCCCCAAAGTAATACGAATAGTGGTTTCAGGGGGCTGTGTGAAGGAAACCAAAAGGGAGAGGGGGAGTTTAGTCAGCAGGTCTGGTGTACGAGAACACAGTAGGAGTCTGATACACCGAGAGATGGAGCGAATCTTGACGGTGCATGAGGGATTCTCTGCCGTCCCTAACGGGAAAAAAAAATATAACTACTATCATTATTATGTACTTAGCTCATCATTGAAAGCCAACTTGGAGGAGAATCCGATATGGGTACTGTAGAGTCCGACGCAGAGTGAAAGTAACATGCCATCAAACAACGTGGAAATGAAGGAGCAAGGGCTTTTCTTTAAATGCGGTAAAAGCGGGTATAATGAGATAGAATGCAAAGCAAGTGCAAAATTTTGCTTATGTGCAGAACTTATTACTTACTACACGCATCGGTATTCGGCTCCTGTCTCGTGGTCAGGAGGGCCCTGGAGAAGAAAAAAAGTAATATACAATGATGCGAATACTACAAGGAAACTTGCACAGAAGCCGATGACATCCTCTGTCAAGTCAGGCTCGATCTGCGAGCCGATATGATCGTGATATATAAAAATAGATAGGGACCGCGTTGGCTTAGAGAGTTACCATATAGATATCAAATGTAACGGTAGTCCCTATAAAAGATCATGGCACAGAAAGAGGCTTCGTCTGGGTAAAACACGAGTCAACAACGATAGTCAGCTGCTATTTATCGCCTAATGGAGCCATTAGCTACTTTCGCGGAAAACTTAATGCTCTTGAGGACATCGTAGGTGAAGTAAAGGGCACGGTTGCTGTGGCAGGGGATTTTAATGCCAAGGTAATAAACTGGGGCATGCCATCTACAGATTCGAGGGGAAGATAAATCCTCGAGATGCCTGCTAGATTAGGGGTCAGCGTAATTAATGAATCAGTATTCGCGATAATTTTAAACTGGAGAGTCATCAAGGATAATACGGGCAGTGACGATGGAAGATAGATTGACTGAACGTAGACCTCCTCCCTCACACAATTTAGAACGGGAAAGAGAGCTCCTGAAATGCGGGTCACTGATAATGGACCACTGAGATCCGCTGCAATACGACGAAACTGCTTACCCTTACCCACAAAGTCACCAGGGGAATAAGAAGGCAAGCTGAAATACCGAAAGTGGCACTAGGAGAGTTGAGAAATGCAAAGTCCGAGCTCTAGATGGCCATAAGCCTGAGCCAAACACAAAAGTGGAAGGAACTCCGTCAAGAAGTAAACAACGACTTCTGGGGACTGGGCACGAGTCGGAAAAGATTGAGATTATTCCATTGGCGAGGAAACTTATATCGAGGCAAGTTAACTTCCACGTAGGATCTGAAGTGATCACCAGCAAAGACGCAGTGAAGTACCTGGGAATAGCTATAGATTCCAAACTCACCTTCTGTGTTCATATTAAAGCCGCATCCGAGCGAGCTCCTAAAGTTACCACATCACAAAGCAGATTAATGCAAATTTTGGAGGCCCAATAGAAAGCAAGCGAAGGCTTCTCATGATAATCATGCACATTATCCTCCTCTATGGCTGCGAGATATGGGCAGATGCGTTAAAGCAAGAGAAGTACAGGAAACAAATGGCAGTAATAAAAACGTGGAGCCCTGCGTATCGCTAGCTCTTATCACACTGTGTCGGAAGTGATACCCATTGATCTATTAACAGCAGAGAGATGAGGGAGATGAATTATTACCCTACGTAATTTATCACTGGGCATGGGTATTTCCGTGGCAGGTGCCATTACTGTGACTCACCGGAAGACGACGCTCTACATACATACATTCTTTGAGTGCAGCAGGTGGGCGGTCGAAAGTGGGCATCTAGAAGAGGAGATATGAGACACCACTCCTGACAACATACAAGAAAAACTGCCCCCGAAGTAATACGAGTAGTCGTTCCAAAGGGCTCTTGACGAGATCCGAAAGGGAGATGGGGAGTTTAGCCAGTAGGTGTACTGTACGAGCACCCAGAATGAGTTGCACACGCCAAACCTCTTAACGGTGCATGAAGCATTTTTCCTTAGAAAAAAATAATTATTATTATTATTCTTATTACTACCCCATCAAATCACCCACTGGGGTCTTGGGTACAAGATTGTTACCAAGCAACTGGGAATCATATCTACGAGTCCAAAGATGAGCCCGCAAGTAATGGACAACATTGTCAGTAAGTTGTTCACGAATCACCCAGTAAGCGAGGAAGGCGAGCACGAAGGTGAATTGAGAGAGTTGCCGTTCTTCTGCGAAGAAGAGCTTCTACAAGCCGTCAGCTCAATGCAGGCGAACGAAGCACCAGGAACCGATGAGATACCAGCCGAAGCATTGAAGATTGCCGCGCAGACATGCCCACACAAAGTACTTTGTATGTACAACTGCTGCTTGAAGGCCGGAATATTCCCATCACGATGGAAAATAGCCAGACTGACCCTCATTAGTAAGGGAAAAGATGACCTAAACTCCCCGTTAACGTACAGGCCGCTTTGCATGTTGGATACAGCAAGTAAGTTATTCGAAAAGCTCCTGAAACCACGTTTACTGCTATCGATAGAAGAAGCTGGAGGGCTGTCAAATAAGCAGTACGGGTTCAGACGCGGATGTTCGACGATAGATGCTGCGCGACAGCTGATAAACACAGCATGGTTGACTCAGCAAATTAATTATCACTCGGGAAAAATCTGTACCCTGGTTACGCTTGATGTCAAGCATGCCTCTAATTCGGCTCGGTGGACTGACATGCTGGAGGCCCTAAAACATAGGTTCAACGTGCCAAAATATCTTCTTCGCATGATATGAAGCTATCGAGTTCTAGTCTGCGACATGGAAGAAGGAGAGAGCAGAAGGGAAATCACTGCCGGAGCAGCTCAAGGCTCTCTATTTTTGGTACAGATCTCTGGAATGTCTCCAACGACAGCCTGCTCCGCTTAGAGATGCCGTGGGATACTTTCCTGTTGGGATATGCACACAATGTAGCAGCTGTCATAGCGTCGCGGAGTTTGGAGCTGGTCCAACTCAGCTTAAATCAGGTGATGCGTCGGGTAAAGGAGTGGATGGAGCAGCATGGCCTGAGCCTGACAATGGCCAAAACTGAAATCGTTGTACTGACAAAATGTAGGATACCCACCATAGTGCCGATGTCAGTGGGTATAGAGATGGTCCATACAAAATCTGGGAGTGACCATCGATGCGAAGCTATTCTTCTGAGAACATATACATGAGGTGGGCATCTGACAAGGCTGCGTCAGTTGCTGCTGCTTTGAGCAGATTGATGGCGAAAACCAACGCGCCCAGACCAAGCAAACGCTGTCTTCTGATGTCAGTGATGGAGTTAATTTTACTGTATGGAGCCGAGATATGGGCTCTTGCTCTTGAAAGGAGAAGTATCGGAAGTGCGGAAGCATGGCGAAGTTAATTACTACCTGACTCAGTTCCTTACCGGTCACGCATATTTTCGAACCTATCTCTACAAGTTGGGTAAAGCCGACAGCCCAGCATGCTCCTAATGAAAATGGCTTGACTCTATAGCTCCATGTCTAGTAAGTCATTTTGCTTCAAATCTTACCCTAACAAATTGATTATTCAAAGTTCCCAATGTGCTCGGGATGTTAAAGGTTGGCTTCTGCGATTTGAGACGTTATTTTAAACTTCAACTTACCTTCAGTTTATCCCAATATTTTTGAAGTTCAAGTTTTCTTCTAAAATAATTCTGAATGCTATATAATATATTGTAGTCTAACTCTCTATACTCTAAGTATTGCAGTTTGTCTTAAATATTTCATGCAATTAACAAATATACAAATATATTTTTGAAAATGTTTGATTCACCATCTTGAACTATTGTATTTACTGACCTATAATAGTCCCCTTCTACCCTATTAGTTAACTCAATCAATTTAGTAAGTAAACATACGAGTGTATAAGAAGTTAATCCATCTGAAATGACTCTATGTTACCCTAATCCTTGTCTTTTAGTTCAAGAGATTGTGTTGTGAAGTTTTTATAATAAAAAGAAAACAAAAAGAGGGTGTGGCCACATACGAATAGATAAGTTATGTATATTCTATGGATGAGTAGTTGTTGACGTCTACTCGCATTTATTATTTTCTTTTTAGTTTCTAGTAATATTTAAAAAAAAATAATTATATTTTTGTGGAAATGGGCGTGGTTTGAGGTTAACAAAAACACAGGCATGTATTTTTTTTTTCTCGCCTAAAAATTTTTTAACGAAATTTCATCTCAGATATTGAATATTTTGACATATCTTAGGAATCTGATCGCAAATTCGCTTGAACCTAAACCAGTACTCATTTTTCAAATTTAGAATTGTCAACTAAGCAAAATAAAGTTTAAAATCTTTACTCGTACATACTCCTCCTCCGCTAACACAATTTCTTTAAAATACGTTTTCTGCATTCATGGAAGAAACGGTTTAAATTGTAAAAGAAACATTACTTGAACTTAATTCTTTAATTCGCTATTTGCTTGAAAGATTAACCCCAGCTATACCTACAAAGGAAGATTGAAATTTGAAATTTCGGTAATTGCTAGACATATTTAGTAATTTAGTAATACAAGTTAAGACATTTCGCGTACTTTGTAATGTTTTTATATGATACTAGCGAACCCGGCGAACTTTGTCTCGCCCCAATTTAACGCCTTCAGATAAACTCGAGAGTGATAATAAAACACAGATAGTTCAAATTTCAATGTGATTTATTATCGTCCAAAATCATCAAATCATACGATAAAATGCAAAATTTAGTCGAAAAAAAATTCAAAGTTTTCGCCTTTTTCCGGAATTTTCCGAGTTTTCCACTAAGAATTTTCTATTTTTCCATTTGAAAAGCCATTCCGGAACAATTGCACACAAAATTCCATACAAAAAATCAATTTTCGATTTTTCCAATTTCCCGACTTTTCCGGAGGGTTTTCCCAAAATTTTCTTTCGTAAAAACCTTCTCCTGGCAATTACGAACAACTGAAAATAAAATTTGAGCCAAATCGGCACAGCCGTTCTCAATTGATGAATTACTATACATTTTTCACACCATTTTTATATACATATATCGATAGATTAATATAACAATTTTTTTAGTCTTATTTTCTCCATTGTCCTTTAATATAAAATAGGTTTAAGGAAAATCTATGTAGACGGTTACCTATATAACCCGCACTGTGTACATCCACAAATAAATAGCAGGTGCTGGTATGGGAGTTTAATTTCGATAAAACTCATGTGCCTAAGAATATTCTGTTCGTTAAATTCCTCAATTTATATCATTCTGTTTGAGAATAACATTAACTGTATATTGTTTTGTATTCGCCTTGGAACAATTCCTGAAAAAGCAGATTTTATCGAAAACGGTGCCAACGATTTCTTTAAATGTTATATTTGAGTTAAGTAGGTTATGAACTATAAGATGACATACTGCATTATTCTTTTTAAAATTAGAAAATCTGTTTTTTATTTAGTGGTTGCTTTTGGAAATTAACTTTCTCTGCTATGGCTTAGTCAATTTTGTATGAATTAATATCCGAACAATTTTTGACATGCAAGGACAAAGGATTTTATTTTCGAAAATTTTTAAAATGTAATTTAAGCTTTTTAGTAGGTGTTTTTAAAAGTGATATTTTAACGATTTTGGCAGAATTTTAAACCTGAGTACTACAGGCGACATACATGCAAACTAGTCGTGCAACATTTTTTCAAGCATCATCAATAACTAAAATATCTATTCTGAAAAAGTCTTAAAGCACAATCCTTCGCAGCCCCTCCTGTAGCTCCATGCATTGGACTACTGAACAGAAAACGCCAACAAGTTTTTTCAAGGTTCCACATCTTGCGTGACCGTAAACAGTTTTATCGCAAGCAAACGCTTCTCGCATCACTGTGCGCGTAGCCTAATTCATGCTAAATATGTAGTAGATTTTTCAATGGCAATGGTGTAGTGGTAGTGTCATCGTTTGCCGAGCTGTTGGTTTACAGTTCAATCCCTGATGTCAGCAAGCATTATATGATAAGAGGCAGCCCGATCAATTGCGAAAGTTTGTGACCACACTACTGCGAAGGCATAACACTGGCAGTAGGTTTGTCATATGGCTGGAGAAATTGATCGCTCTGTTGATAATTGATATGCTCATGACATCAGGTGGATCGGTAAAAAAATACTGTGAATCAGAAGCGAAGGCAAAACAAATAAATGACATCAAAAATCTCCCCAGTTATCTGGACACCACCTCTGGAGCTAATGTGTGAAACCTAATACACCTGAGTTTCAAACCACTACACCAATCTCTTTCTCTCTCTCTCTGTCTTCCTTTCAACGCCCGCACTGTGTATAGACATTAAATGGGTATTCATAACTCCTTGAGTGCGGGTAAATTATAAAAAAAATTAAGAAAAAAATATTTTGAGAAATTTTGGATGTATTGAATTTTGAATGTTATCAAATAATTTATGTACTATTGTGTTGTTCTATACAAATTATACAAATTTAAGCCAATCGGTCTCTGTACTTGGACTTCATTATTTCAATTGCCTTATAAATGGAATCTGTCGAAGCATTTGGACGTCCATTTTGTAGTCGCCGTATTTGATCTCTAGAACTTCATGAATGAAAAGTGCACCCATTGCCACCATTGTATTCTGAAATTATTTCTTAAATAAAACGCATTCGTTTTCGGAACTAGCTTCCGAGAAAATGTCCTTAAAGAGTATGTAGGTGTGGCACTGTCAAAGAAAGTGCATATTTTAAATTTCTTCGTCTTAGCTCAAAATTTACTAAAGGCATATCGACATCCAGACGAACGGAGACATCCACCATCGGGATCTGAAATTATTTCTTAAATAAAACGCATTCGTTTTCGGAACTAACTTCCGAGAAAATGTCCTTAAAGAGTAGGTGTGGCACTGTCAAAGAAAGTGCATATTTTAAATTTCATCGTCTTAGCTCAAAATTACTAATGGCATATGGACATCCAGACGAAGAGAGATGTGACTCAAGCGAATCGGCTGTTAATACTTTATTCATAGATGAAGTTATTAAGTCTGTCGTTATTGTAGAGAATAAAGAAAGTTTTGCTAACATTTGATATATTTATGTATAACCCATCCGACATATGTACATACATATGCACATGGGATGTATAGAGGACATATATGGTTGAATTGTAGAAAAATGTATTTTCCATATTTTTTACACCGCGATAATTTTCAGTTTTAAAAAGTAATATAACAATTTTTTCTTTTAAGTTTCTCGGAAAGTATATTTTTGGAGTTATTAACAAGCCCGAAAAAATAATAGCTTCCATTCGAAAAAATATCTAGAATGACAAACAAAACGTCGCTAAATGAAACATCAATAATGACGTTACATATTTCCCTTAAATACGATCAAGTATTACTTCAATTTTTTTCCCAAAACGATTTGTTTTCCAGATATTGTGGAATCTCACTTTAAATGATTCACTCTGTGTTTGCAATTTTAATTACTCACTTTAATTTCTCACAACGAGAAAATAATCATATCTTTCGAATGAATAGCACAGCGCGTTTGAAAGAAACGACTGATAGTTTTTATTGTAGTTTTGCACAAGTGATTTCTGAAATTAATACGATGTTTCCCAAAACTATACTTATTTGATACTGAATTTGTATGAGATTGAGATTCAAAGTACATGTAGATTTAAAAAGAGTACGAGGTCATGCAAATGCAGTTTTGGAAAAAATATAATAATAATTTTTCACCTCGCCCTACATTTATTACCCAGACTAAATCGAGCTCTTATAATACAAAACCCAAATTTCCGCAATATGCGTTATGAGGTTCTTCAATTAACTGTGTAAAAAATGTGATTTGACTGCTGGTGAAACTCCTCTACATACATATATATATTATATACACTCTATCTTATTTATAACGATTTTCAAATCTTCTTAAAAAATTGTTTCAATTTAGAACCCAAATTTTATCAAAATCGTTTCAAAGACTCTATTTTCAAACCACTGCTCCATATCGTACATATAAGTATAATCGATATAGATTGACTGTAATAATCGTATTACTTAAACTCGTAAAAGATCAATTATAAATTTAGTGCACAGTGATATTTCTTAAAAGTGTGCGTGGCTGGCCAGATAAGTTTTCTTCTTGATAATATTTTTAACAAAAAAGGTAAGATTTCTGTAAGAATCGTCGTCAAAAATTGGGCATGCCTTTATACAATATACAGAAGAATTGAAGACAAAGTCAATGTCAAAATATTTGTCAAGAAATTCAACGCATTAACATGGCTCAAGTGGTTAGTGCATTGGATCGCTTAGCGGGAGGTTTAGCGTTCGAATCTTAGAAATGCCAAAAAAGTTTTTTCACTGGCCACCTCTCACAAATGTCTAACAAACGTCATGAGAAAGTTTCTCAATTTGCCTTTCGGATATGGCTTTAAACTATAGGTCCCTACCATTTCTGTGGTAAATATAACACGCACCGCACGAATGGTCGCGAGAAGCTAGAAGAACGGACATACGGTCCTATACGCCAAGTATTTGTATTTTTTATTTTTTGGCAGAAACATAAAAAAATTTCTTAAGCGCGAATCCTGTAGACGGATTCTGAAAATGTTAACTTTTGTACTCTTTCAAAAAGGGCGATATTTGTCTTGCAATCACGATATAGAATCGAAAAATCCTCAAGATCTTAATACATATTTGTATGTAATACTATAACAGAGCAAGTAGGTTTTGCAATTCTGTCCGTCTATCCGGCTATTCATCTCTAAGTCTGAGCAATATGGAATGCATAAAACTTTCTTCCAATCCCATGTCTTTTGGACCCAAAATTAAGGGTAAATGCAAAATATATAAATAAAGAGCGCCTAGAGCCAGGTAAGTCCGACTCTATCGTGACCTCTATTTTATCTATTTCTTTCTTTCCTTCCTTAACTACCCCAAATTTCGCATGTCAAGCTGATTACTTTTCCACTTGCGCTCGCCACAGAAATTAAAGACCTAATTCACTGAGCTGTCGTTCATCTCTGTCCTTTGCTCCCTCCGATTTCGCATGTCAAACTCATTGAAATCCTCCTCCACTTGTGCGTGCCACCGAAATTAAAGTCTTCCTCCACTGCTTCATTCGCTCTAGTCGATATATTCGAATTCGTATGGCTAGGTAGATGTAGCTGTACCGCAAATTTTTCGAGTAAAGTTCATAATTTAAATCTCTTCTTCATGCACCATCAATACATATCAGACCGAAAATCAATCGATGAACTGGTCTCCCTAATCGAACAAGGATCGTCATTCGCCTTTGATAAGTTCTATGCCTTTACTCCTTATTCGTCCAAATTAGCAGCTATCTTTTACTTGCTATTAAAAATGTTCATGAGACGGGATTCTAAATTAATTAATTATTTTCCTTGAAATAAATAAAAATAAATCGTCAATTTAAAAGGCGCAATTGATTACAACAGAATTACATTTTACTTCATAGTGACTACTTCAAACATATACGTACAAACATACATACATATACACTACTGTAGATTTCGAAATTTGATGTTTAAAAAAAACAGCCTGATTAAGTGCAAATATTAAATAAAAATTTAGGTTCCGCACCGTTAGAAAGTTATTGTGATTTGGGCGGCATCCAAATATAAAGCTGAAGAAATTTTGAAGGAAAAGCCACACAAATATTTTTTTTTTTGGTTTAGAAACATATGTACATAAAAAAATACATTTCAAACTTTATTTTTGCACTAACTGCTATGCTAAGTTGGAACGAAACTGAAAAGTTATGAACATTAACGTATGCATACATACATAGGTATACATATAACAATAAATACAATACACATGTAATAAATCAATTTTAAGAAATCGATAAGTTATTTTACTTATTGCAAACAAAATCTGCGATTGGACAATAAAATGGCGAATAACGCTAAATGAAAGCAAATCAGTGTACATAAAATTCACTAATAGAATATTAAAGCATATCCCGGTAATTATCAACTAAAAGGTAATGCAATACGCGAATGCAGCAAAATATTTTGGAATGACTCTGGATACCGTTAAAAAACAGAATTGGAAATAAAATATGTGCATACATAAAAATTTATTAGCTGATAGAAATAAGCTTTTGTAATATTTATTTCGTAATATATCATTTAGAGCAATATGGATATATGGTAGTCAACTAAGGGGGCTGTATAAAAATAGCAAGACATCGTTCAAAAAAAAGTACATACTAAGAAAATATATTCAATGGAGCACGGTACACTAGGAATAACCTCCACAGGGACTTAGGAGTCGAATGCGTCACACATAAAATTGGGAAAAGTGCACGAAGGCATGAACCAAGACTTCAAAACTTACTTACATATACATATACATATAGATAAGTACATACTATTATCTGTCGAGAGACGCCGATGGTCGGAACTCTGGAAGCAAACCAAATGAATATCATCGAAGAGCACAGAACGTGGACTGTCCTCCATCCTTATCCGATGTAGGTAAACATCAAACATCAGGAGTGCCTACTTCGAAGAAACAACTAAAGTAATCCTCTCCTACAATATTCCTTTCATTTTCCGGTTCATTTTCTGAATGAGACATTTTAAGCAGAAGAAAAATTCCTGACCTATTTTCCAAATTTCTTTCAGGAAATTAAAGTCTAGAGTAAGGTTTTTATTTCAGATCATTTTGTGTCTGTCTATATTTTTCAGTTGTTGAAAACTTGCCGAATTTTCAGTTCTTTAATTGAAAAAAAATTTATCAAATTATATGAAATTTGGTCCCCGTTTTTCTAAAAACAGTTTCAAAATTAACGAGATTTGTCCTTATGCCACGGCACCTCTTTTAAGTTGTTAGCAGTGAAGGTCAAAACAATCGACTAAATTTAACCGAAATTCATGTAAGGTTGTTCGGGTCACGACGAAATTTTTACAATATTCTGCCACCATGACACTTATCCACCTCTACCGACTTTGATTTGAAGTTTATCAATACCCAAAATTAAACAAATGAATAAAAACAACATCAAGTGGCTCTAGAGCTAGGCTTTGCTGGAAATATCTGCAATCTAGGATAAGATTCAGTTAACTCATAATAATGACAACTTTAGGGTACCAATCTAGGTACGACAGTACATCTGCACAATCTATCAAATGTATAGCTGTTTAGTTGGAGTGAAAAGACTGCAGTATTTATGTATCTATATAAGCAAATTTACAAAAAAATATTTTCAACCAGCTGAACGACATGACCAAGAACATACTAAGAAAATTTCCCATTTCCCGAACACAGTAGCCCATTAGTGCTGGTATTGACTGAGTTCTAATGATAGTACACATAAACTCAATACAGGCCTTTAGAATATCAGTTCACACTTCAACGTCGAACTAAGCATTCTTTTTTTTTTTTTTTTAAAAAACCGTGTCCTCAAGGTCCAAAACAAATTCGAATGAGCTGTGCCAATAAACTCATCCCATTTTGGAAAAAAAATCGTTCAGCAAATGTTTGTTGCTTTTTTTTTTTTGAATGGCTCATAAAATTAAAATTATACTAATTTGAGAGATGAGGGAATCGAGATATTTATTTCATTTGAGGTACTAATTTTTTTTATAATCCCGTTCGGTAATTTATTTTTGGATCCATTGCGAGGAAAGTCAGTCGTCGAAATTATGAGCTTGTGCCAGAGGTGCAAGTCATTCTCTGGCTCTCGAAAATTTGTTTTCTAGTTTCTTAAAATTTGCGTGAAAATAAATAAATCATGATTCACACACAGCATTTGCGTTCTAATACATGTTCTGAAATTTTTTGAGTTAATGATATTGATTGTTTTTAAATTTTTAATCTTTCATAAAATATTTAAAATAGGGATTTCGTTTCCGAAAACTAACCTTTGTATTTAAAATTATTTTTGCAGTGCTTCCTGCACTACAAGTAAACATTTAGAGAAATGCGTCCTTAAAGTGAATAAAGCAACAATGCAAAACTCGAAAAAATATAAGTGTCAAAAAATTTCCCTTTTACCGATTAACGATCAGGCAGCTAAATTATGTGAATCATAACTAGTAAATTAAAAATAATATCCAAACCAAAGTTCACTTACAAAGTTCAACTGGGTCAAATAGCACCCAATACATTTCAATTAAAATTAAAAAATCTTTCAACGGTTTTAAATGTCGTCGAAATGGGTATGTGACCCTAGTGCCACTTCATGCAGTAGATAAACCATTCTCTTAAAAGTTTTAAATGTCTCGCAGGTGTTGAAGGTATTTCAAGTATGAATAGGAAACATATGTATCTAAGTATTTTAAAATTAACCCAAATCTCAGACATCAACGTTCTAAAAATGCTTCTCAATAAAATTTAACTTTCCTGTAAAGAAACTAAGAATCCGAAATATTTATTAAGATTATAATGAATATTATGTGTTTACAATAAAAATTTGTAATTGTTTTTGACATCGAAAAAGCTCTTACTCGAATTTTTTTTAGAGCTATAATGGGTTCCTTTAATTATGATGTCACTTTTGTGCTGATAGTAACTTTACTCGTCAATCATCGTATATTTGTGTGTGGTAAGTCTAAGTTATATTGACGATTAAAATAAGTTATATTGAATATATTTTTGTTCGTATACAGCTCAAAATAAGGGAAATGATGCAGAACCTGAGTTTTTAGCTGAAATGACAAACATAACGGTGCCACAAGGTCGTGATATTTCATTCATCTGCATAGTCAATAACCTAGCACAATATCGAGTAAGTAGTATATTGCCGTCCAACGGAAAATATATTTTTTTTAATAGACATAATATTTTTTTATATCTAATTCATGGTGAGTAATGTACAAAAATTATTAAAGTATAAATTTAAGCAGGCGCAACAGATTCCACGTATACTTCGTGCTCTACGCTCTTTCAAAGGGCCGAACCAAGATGAACAAAGGCCTGTATCAGTATTTTCTCGAATGGTTAAAGAGTTTTATTCTGACCTTTCTTGTATTTAGGAATTTGCAAATATGCCAAATTAATCTGATGTCGGCTATGGTAATGGACAAATTCGAAAGCGACGAAATGGACGCAAAAATCATAACGTTATAATGTTGGTTTAACTCAGGCAAATAATAATTTTGTACTCTCTCTTTTTTCTTTCGCTGTGGGAACTTTCTAATTTAATATTATGTAAATCATAAGATTAAATGCCAAAAACAATGTTCTTAACACTTCTTTCACATTGTTGATCTTGTCTTTCTCGCAAGCGCTGAGTACAATAATAAATATCAGTCTAATATGTATATGAAATGCGGCAGCAGCACACAGCAACTTCGACAGCAAACAGTAAACGACAGCTGCTGTGATGTGAAAACATTGACACAGCAACAGCTGCGATATTTTGAAAACATTATTTTCAATGCAAAATTAGATCTTTAATTGTGGCGCATGATTTTGTGCAGAAATTTTGTATTTTCAAGTTGCTAGACTAAAAATTGTTTACTTAAAGTTGGCACAGCGAATTTAGAACTTAGGCCTAACGTTGAAGTTGCTGTGTGCTTTTATTGTGCTAATGTGTTTCAGCTATAACAGCAAGTTTTTTGGTATCAATTGAAATGTTAATTCTAATTAATATGAAACCATCGGTTCATGCAGGACATTCATGCCAGACTTTTTTTTTAATTTTTATATTAGCTTACAACAGTTTGTATTATGACTTTTCAGGCTGACAATAATTTTTTAATTTTCAGGTGGCGTGGATAAAATCAGACTCAAAAGCTATTCTTGGAATACACACCCACATGGTTTCTCTGAACCCAAGGTTGTCGGTAACTCACAATGGGCATAATACTTGGAAGCTTCTTATATCTCATGTTCAGCTAAACGATTCAGGCAGTTATATGTGCCAGCTAAATACAGATCCAATGAAGAGTTTGGTATGTACAGTAGCAAGTAATGATTTCTATACTTTTTTATTCAAAGTGTTGCAATAATTAGTTTGAAAAATTCTTTACGTCATACGCAGACCCGCATACGTAGTTTAGGTATAAGAAAATGTGTGCAAATATGAAAACTTTTACAATTGCTATTGTAATCAGGTGAAATTATACTTTGTGCCTTCAGAATACCGCGTAACAATTTTAATCAACTCTTGTGGCAACTTTAAACATTTCTAAAAATTAAAAATGTGTACATACATATATACGAAGAACGGAACGCATACTTAAGGTTTTAAAAATGTAGGCTTAAAAGTTTTTGTAATTTAATAACTCGAAAGCTGCAGTAAAGTCTGCACAAGGATAACTAAAAAAACACCAAAACAGAATCAAGTCAGCAAATCCATAAAGCTAAACTTTAGTGGAAAAAAAAATCGTGGGAAGCATGAAAAATTGTTCGACTTTCTGAGAACTATTTTAATATGTCGTGAATTACAGGCTTTAAATCTTCACGAAAACTTATTTACTTGAATTCGGTATGGATTGCATATGCAAAAAAGTTCCCAAATGTATTCATTGGTTACATGAGTTTCCGATACTGAAATTATGTCAACTTGGTTAACTGAACACTGTAATTGTTAAATAGACCTTTATAATGAGATAGATGGACCTTAATTCTGATAATTGCTAAAAATCTACGCGATCTTCAGCTACTTCTAGTTTTCTTTGGAAAACTGAACATTTTTGGTCATTAGAGGCATGATTAACGTAAATTTTTATGTTAAAAGCTGTCTTGGTATTAATGCAATCGACACGTTTCTTACTATCACTTTTACAATCTTTGATATCATGGTCTATTTCCCACCTCACGCATATTTTCTCTTTTTTACAATTTTTAGCCAAGTGATTATAACCACAACAATTAAAACATTTATGAACACTGAAATGCTGGTAAACCCGACATCCAATATTTAGTTTTTCGCACTATAAAATTTTGACATTGGCAACAGTATCAACTTCGACAATACAATTTTAACACTTTGATTTTGGTGACATATACATACGTATGCACATTTAAAATTTAATTCACTCAAATTATTTTGACACTTAATTGAGTGCACCATTACTCAACTTTTCTTTCATGCCAACTATTAGGAGCCTGGGTTTTCGCATTGGGGGAATTTTGACTTCATAGTCTGAACTCAATTTTGACTTAAATTCCGACTCAATCGCTTGTACTGTCTTTTTTTGTCACCTTGAATAACGACCACACCATTTTGGGCATTTTTAACATGATTAATTTTAAGAGATATGGACGTGGGATGAAAGTTTTTGTTTGGATTTTAAAAGACTCTCTCATATCACTTATTTTCTTCACCTCTTTGACACTTTTCTCACAAGTTTCTTCAGCAATTTTCATTGCTCTAAACCTATCATTATTTCTCTTTTCAATGGCTTCAAGCTAGCTCTTTATCGTTTTTAATGACACTTTGTATTTTTTTAAATACCTACTGTTCTTCTCGACGCATTCTTGAGAACCGGATCAACGTTATGGTCATCAGTCATCACATATTAATTTTATCATATCGTTCGTGTCCAGAATACTACTACATTTGCACTACAACCTCAATAACGGCCGCACAGATCAACAACTGTCACTAGAATTTCAGATTCGGCATCAAGAACTTTCCAATTTTTTTTTTTGCGAAATAAATTCGTACATCAAATATTACAACTCTAATTGAACGGCTAAAGATCTTCGTCCACAACATAATCGGTCCTTATAAGGGTGCTTTTCAACTGCAGAAATGTAACACTTACCAATTTTCGGACTTCGCGAATTTACAAAAAAAAACATCGATTTAAGATTGCCTATGATGAAGTTAAAAAAAAGCGAGCTATACTGGGTCCTCAATATTTTGGCATTCTTGTGAAGCTCATGTGGATTACTTAAAAATGGTCGCTGAAATCACGTAACACTTTGATGACAGAAATGTTCTACAACACAAAGAGTTCTTTTTTTTAAAAAAAAAAAGAAAACTGCGCATAAATCGTGTTCTAACATCAAGGATCTTATGAAAGTCTTTGTTACTGCACTGCATTCTTACTCCGCAGATGTCAAATGACGAATGATAAATGCAGATTTTCTTTGCTGTTTTGAAAGTATTTAGTCACGAACAATACGAGTTGTGCAGCTAGTCGAAAAGATTCAAAATCATTGCCTCAGATGGCTGCATTTTCCTGAAGTGATGGCACGATAAACCAACTTCACACACAGCTGACTAGAAATCATGCAAAAAAGAATGTTGGTCGAGTTTCTGGTCCACCCCTTACTGTAACCCCATCCAAGTCACCGGCATCGACACCTTATTTGGATTAACCATTAACAGGACAAATGCAGTTTGGTTAAATATTTCTCTTCCTACTTGGGGTTGGTCTTTTCCACCGCCGAAAAGCTAAACATTTCAATGCGTATAATCACGGGCAGTATTAGTTCCTCAATGAAGTTTCTCCCGGTATTGGGCAACACCCTCCCGGCAAACATCCGTCATCAAAATGCCTTACTGTGCGAGTTACACAAACTTAATGCCAACTTTCTCTTGCCAATTTATAACAAATCTATGCTACAATGGCTTGATCATTTCGATTTATATTTGGCGAAGTAACACTCAAATAGCTCAAAGGTATATGAATCAGTTGTAACATTACAATGTCAACCTAATTAAATGTGTTCCAATCTACTTACCTATATACAAACGACGAGACCATGCCAGTGAAATTGTAGTTGGAAAAAGATTGCGTCAAGAATGCTCTTCAGCTTAGAAAATTTCAGCTTTACTCATGTTGTATTCAAGTTCAACCACAAACTGACAAGCTAGCATTGAAGTGTGTTAAAGGTAGAATCGCGCCACTGAGAAAAATTAAAGAAATATTATCAAAATCAAAGGCTGCCGACCGTCAACTCACTTCGTTCTCCAATAATGCAACTCTTTTTTCTTTGCGCTACCATAACGAACCTCAATACCCACGCAACTGTTCTCTGCAGCCAGACACAACTTTAAAATCTAGAGAAATCAATGACCTTCTGAAGAGCGACGAATAGGCAACATCTTCGTCGTTCCTCACTATTTTCTACTGCGTCATCAAGTTTCGTAGGTGGAGGTCAGAATTCTTTAGCTTGCTTCAGGAGGTCTGGTCCACATATCCGTCGATTATTTGGCATATAACCAACCGGATATGTCGCTCTGGTGGCATCGTCGGCGACATTCAAGTTGGTAGGCAACCAACGACAATCATTATCCTGGGTTGTCTCCAGTATTTCGCCGACTCGATGAGCAACAAACGCTTTATGTTGTATGTGGTCCGACTTTATCCAAGAAATCACGGTTTTGGAGTCACTCTAGAAGACTGTTCTTGTTGGGTGTATGCTGTGGCACTCAATGATGGCGTTCCTTTAACGCGTTCCTTATACGGCGGCTTGCAATTGCAGTCGGGGCACCGAAAGCAGTTTGAGTGGTGCACATTTCGTCTTTGCCGCGATTAAACATACCTCTGTCTCTCCCATGAATGGGATGCGCCAGTAAGCGTCGGCAAAAACTGACTCGCTGGCATCGATAAAAATATGTAACTCTGTGGTAGTTTTCGAATACTTCAGATGTTAAGAATAGCAACGACTCAGACGAAATTGCTTGAATAGTTGCAGCTTTATTATCCACTGTGAAAAGCGCTGGAAAGTTTTCTCTTATATTTCTTCACCAAGAAGTTGGAGAGCATCTCGAAGGGATCATACACGGACATCAGCAAACTAAGGCACTGTCGTTTGGTAGGGCACTTTGTAACATCAGCTATACCTGGGCCGACTCGATGAAGGTGGAGTTTGAATATGAATTCATCGGCTCGGCTGTTTCAGAACATTCCCAACACTTTGTCACTGGCGTCTGAGGCATTCATGTTTACTACTGGTTTTGAGAGTTCTTCTCCGTTCAACTGGCTTTGCAGTTGCAGTCGAAGCTCAAACCCGGCTGTGAGATGTGTAGTTTTAACTGTATTATCAATATCATTATCGTGAAAACTGCATACAAAATCGTCAGCGTAATGGCTGTCCAAGGTCGCGGAGACAACATCTGGTGTATCCAAAGTGGCACTAGATGTGCACTAGATGGCAAACAAGTGGCTCCGAAGATCATTGCTGACATAACATAGGTCTCCATCGGTTTTTTCGTATCATTATTTCTTCACAGAAAACGTTGGGAGTGTTGATCGTCTTTTCGGATGCGGACTTGTGAAAACATCTTCTTAATATCAGCAAACAGACCAATGGCTTTTTTCCGGAAACGGAAAAGTATTTATACTAACGAATGGCTTTCGTCTGGTCCTTTAAGTAGCGCTGAGTTTAAGGAGATTCCGTCTGCTGCGGCGGCAGCATCAAATACAAGGCTCAGTTTACTCAGTTTGTTGGCATTAAAAACGGCGAAGTGTGGCAAATACCGAGTGCGATATGTTCTGGCTGCAGCTTCTGCGGACGGTAGCTTCCTGGCATAACCCTTTCTTAAGTAGTCGTTTATTCCATCTCCATAGGTTTGGCGAATACTGGGTACTTGTGCATTTTACTTTCTATCGACTGCAGATGATTTACGGCCATTCTGTAGCTGTTGGGCAACACGATATCATCTGCCTTCCATAGAAGGCCTGTCTCATAACTCTGGTCCAGCTCATGTGTTGTTTTTTCTTGGATCTTTCGCGCTCGAGCATCATCCTTTGACTCCAGTGGTTTCTTTGGCACAGAAACAACGAAGTTCTCAGTCGTGAAATAGTCTGCGACTACAGCCTGAAGATGGTCTTCTCTTTCCAAAGGCTTACCGTATATCACCCAACCCAAAGGTGTTTGGCAGGCTACGAGATTGTTATCCCCCTTGATGCTTTTTAAATTAGCCGTTAAATGACAGTTATCCAAACCAATTAAAACTGTTGATGTGGCATCCACATACTCGGCGATCGAAAGATCTCCAAGTTGATGATATTTGTCTTGTAGTTCCGTTAGATTCACATTCTGTGCAGGAAGATCCAAGCTTGACACTGTACGAGCACTATGTTTATGCCACCTACTTTTCTTGGACAACCCTTTGATGTTCAGGTCTAATGACATCGACGATACCTCCGTTACTTTACCGAACCATTGAAGGCAGAGTCGCTGCTTTCTTTCCTTCATTCCTAGCTGGCTGGCAATCGATTCATTTATTTATTAGCATTGTAGAAGAACCTTCATCTAGAAATGCATATGCCTTCAGAATTCGTTCATTGGATTTCTACTACTGGCAGCAATTTGAAAAACTTCGTCGACTTCGGGTTGAACTTCTCATACACACGGTATTGATTTGCTGAACATTGGACTAGCTGTTTCCTTGCGATGATTCATGAAGTGTAGAATGTTGTACTCGCTTACACCCACCACTCCACAGTCCTTCTTTCGTTTACACTGGTACATGTTATGACCTTTCGACAGACAACTGAAACATTCGGCACAACTAACTATTCTTCTACCTTTTAAATCGGACGTCTCGTTCATGGCAAACATTGGCTTTGCGTTTGTACGCTGTTGGATTACTACTCCTTTGGCTGCAGGATATGGCGTTGATAGCATGTTCAAAGTGGCGTTGGCTACCACCCTTGAAATAGGTTTAATCCAAGCAGCAAAATGCTCTAACGTCGGATATGGCTTGATCCCTGAGGAATATGATGCCCATTCAATTCTTTTCGTCATGGGCATCTTCGATGTAAGTTCCTCTTGAAGAGTTGGATTTTCCAAATATTGGCTGGCAGTTGCGACCTGCAAAAACGTAACTAAATTTTGAACTTTTGAAGCAGATGGCTCCAAATGCTCCAGATGTATCTCGGGGATAGGCATAATGTCACGCAACTTTTGGAGTTGACTTTTGACCAAAAGTTCCGGCTGGCCAAAATTGAATGCAAGCTGCTCTATCACGCTCACAACATTTTGTGGGTTTATCAGCCAACATTCCACTTCCTCACGTGCTGTACCCTTAGGGCATTTCTGGAAACGAAACGTATTTTCTAAGTTAGTGTACCCATATGCTACTGAAGACTCCTGGAACGATGTCACAAATGGGGTTTAATCCATCATAAACCCCATGGCTGGGGTTTAATCCATCAATTGCTGTTGTAGCTTTTCTCACTGTCAATTAATTGCTTTGTAGTACGTTGTGCGTTATCCTCCAAAACTTTTGACCGTGTCATTGATTGCACGATAACCGAAGTTTCGACCATGGTGTCTTCGTTGGCGGAAGCAATTTTTGCAAAATTAGGATTTTCGGTTGGCCTGGATGATCCTGACATGTTGAAAATGTAGTCTTGAATGTACTTTCGCTGATTTCCTTTCGTTGCCCAGGACTCTTTTGGCCTAATCTCAATAGGCTACGTATTGCGCAGTAGCGGCGGCTTTGCAAATGGCAGACAGCTACAATTCTCACAAGGTCAAACTTTTACGGCAAATAGCGGTGAAGAATAAAATTTTGTGGCATACGGCGTCGTAGAATTGCAGAAAATCTGCCAATGGCGATGTAAAATAGAAATAAAATTTTTGCGGCGACGGCTTTTAAACAAACGAAATAAACTTTACTCTTTTTTTTGTTTTAGCTATTGCGTTTATTATATGTATATTGTTATTTGTATATTGTATACTTCTCTGTAATTTTTTCATACCTATATGGAAAAATAAAAGTATATTGAATATCAATAGGCAATTTTATAAAATTCTCTTACATTGTCTCCCTTTTTAATTTCAATTATTTTTACGGTCTTCTCTGCGTTGTAAAGTCATTTTGGAGTCGTTTGCTTATGTATAATAATGCCTATTTTAATTTAATTGCCTTACAATTGCTACCAAATATACTAAAAATAAATTCAAATGCGCACAGTTTCCTAATGAGGTAAAACGGCCCGCTTACACTTCTCCGCAACAGTTATGATCCATACATCATATATTCATATTCCAAACCAAACCTTGTATTTCTACATACTGTGAACATTTTTTAAGAGCTATGAATTGGGTCCAGTGAATTAGAGACGCAATTACCCGCTTTAAAACTTGTCAATGCTGAATTCTATTTGGTTAAATAAGAATAAATGAATAATTTTGGTAATGACATTAAATCTGTTCAGAAAAGACCTTGACATTTCAAATTGAGAGTTGTCCAGCATCCATCTGCAGCTTTTGACCCCAGGTTATCTTACTTGATGACGTCTATCACTTAAGAACATTATATGGGGTGTTACTATCATTTAGCTCCGCCCGAGAAAATGTTTTAATTCAATAGGGAACGCCAAGTTATTACGAAATGAATCAAAAACTATAGCATTTGCAAAAAGATATCTTATACCATGTTCCCACCGAGCGAAATCGCGAGGCTGCGTCAAAATTCTCCAAGCCTCCGATGTTTAGCCAGTCATTTTCGAGGTTTCGAAACCTCGTGGTTTCGGCGAAATCTAGTTTAAATCCCCTTGAGTTCATCCGTCCGTGAGAAGTTGTCAAACTGAGCAATTCTGCAGCGTGAGCTTCGGTTTATTTTCGTGTTCATTTATAGACGTCAAAATATTAGATGCCAAAACAATTGTTTGGCATACATTTTGCGGTTCAATAAATCTATTTCTTGTTACTGCGAAATCATCTATGTATACACGCTGCAGTGACCTTCTTCTGGGCTTTTGGGCGCCGTGGCTCAAGTGGTTAGTTTGTTGGATCGCTGAGCGGGAGGTTCGACGTTCGAATCCCAGAAAGCACCAAAAAGTTTTTTCACGGTCTTTTATAGACTTAGAATAATCTTGAGTGCACCAGAGTTTTTAAAAAAAAAAAAAAAAAAAATATGCACCTTCGTATGTAAGTATGTAGGTGTGAATATTTTTTAAATTGAAATACGTATTTTTAGAGATATTTCAACTTGGCATTATTGAATTTTAGTCCCAATATGACTAATACGATTACTTATCTTGTTTTGTTTACTTATTATTTCTAGTAAAATGAAACTTACAAAATATGTATGTAGGTCTCTCAACTCTGTTCGTATGTTACAGTCCTTCTTTACGTCTCCACCCATCGATTACTTTATGTAAATGACTTAACGGATATGCTTCAAACTTAATATCTACTACTTCAGCTCCGTGATCCAAAAACAGAGACAAAAAAAATTTAATTTTGCATAATTACCTACTGATTGCTGGCTTTATTTTCTAGAACTACTCTTTTTAAAAAAAAACTTACGTACATGTATTACTAATTTTGCCTTGAGATATAGGTGCATATGTAAATACATATGATTACAATTTTTTTTTATGAGATGAATTTGGATTTAAAAAAGACGAAATATTTTTATTGTGTTATTATCTATTAGTCTGGCTATCTTGAAGTTGTCGTTCCCCCCGACATATTAAATCAGCCCGGCCCATCGGAAACTTTTCTGGGAGTAAGTAACGAAGGTGGAACCATTCACTTAATGTGCAATGCAACAGGAGTTCCACAACCAACTGTAGTATGGAGACGTGAAGGGGGAAAGAATATTGTTTTGAGAGCCGAAAACAGAGAAAAACGAGGTAAAGTATTTCGATTAACTATGTATGTATAGTAGATGAGATTTTTCGAAAACCACTAGCTAGCTCACATTTTCTTTTACGGATAAAGCAACGAAATAATTTTCACTATTTCAACACTTTGTGGGAGTATGTATCGATGCATATTTAATTACCTTCTAGTTTTTACTTATAAATTATCGCAATGTTTCTTGAATATTAACAGTTCAGCAATGGAGCGAAATTTAAAATGGCACCTCTTGTTTGATGATCCTCTTAATAAATTCGAAAATGCCATATGTATACAAATTGTTTTTTGAATTTTTTGTTGGGTGAGTGCCATGGACTACAGAGCGTGAAATTCATATCCAGTAAAACACCAACAGCTTTTTTTAAAGTTTCATTGTTTGACAAACGTCAAAAGACTTTATATTCACATTATTTAATTTATTTTAAATGGAGTGTATTTCTTGCTATTTTCATTCACACATGCATATGAAAACTAAGCCAAGAATCAAATAAGACAACTTGAACAAACTAATCAATTAAACATTTTTTAAAAAATATCTACAACCACACATCAACATTAGCGTCAATGAAAGTTAAAGTTTGACATTTATTGACATTTTTTATTGAGTAAAAAGTATTTGTTGCATTTTTGCATTTTTTTTTAGACTCGAAAGTGAGCTAGCTAACATTAAAAAACAAAATTAAAAACAATTTTATTGTCTTTTGATCGTTTATTTTTAATTTTTTTTTTTTTGCAGTGGTAAAATCCGTTGAAGGTGTAAGACTTATTCTTACCAATGTTCAGCGAACTGACATGGGTGGATATTTGTGCATTGCATCAAACGGAGTGCCACCCTCTGTAAGCAAGCGATTTGATGTATACGTACACTGTAAGTTTATTATTTTCTTTCCTACTTTTCCTACTTTTTAGTTGTTCTAAGTACGTCCCACCATGTGTATTGAAAGCTTATTGTTAAGACACTATCTATCCAAACATATTACTACACAATTACATTCGAAATGGCACAGCATAAACTGGGCAGTTTTTTTTTTTTTTTTTTTTGAATTGAATTGCAATATGCAGAAAATATAAAATTCATCTGGAGTTGGTTTTATAATACCCTGTCCTTCATGTTCTACTAAAGTAAAATAATACCTATATAAAATATTACCATTACTTATGCATTTACATATACATATTGCCTTGACCAATTCAATTAAATATTTTTAAGTTAAACTATTTTTTGGATTCCATCTAATGGATGGATGGATGAGAAACGTGGCTTTTAGAATTCTTTGAGACAAAACCAAAGATGTCACTGATAATAATAGTACCTGTTAAGCACTAGACATTCTAAGAAGAGTTTTTCTTCAAACGGTTATTTCATATAGCAATAAATTTTAATTATGAACATGAACATTTCACTTTTTTGTTATTTCATCCGTTTAAAATACCAGAAGCCGTAGCCGGCTCATTTCAAAGAAAGTATGTACTACGCATGTATGTATGTATGTATGTAGATTAAAAAAAAAATTAAAACAAGATTTAGACTAGAGCCTGAAAATTGTATACATATGTACGTGTGTGGATCTTAATGGATGCGACCAATTGACCATACGTATTTTAAATCTTACAGTTAAGGCCATTCCGAGTCCTGATTATTTACCAAAAATGGCAAAAGTTGTGTTTCAAGACACCAGTGTATTAATCACTGTTCATCCTAGTGGATGGGAAGGCTAATGATAATGTTCCCGCTAAAAAAAAACCGCCTCGCACCATCAGACTTCCAACTCCAAAATTTCTTCCTGAAAAGTGCACGGGATGTTTTCGCAGATCTCTCCAGTCGTACCATGTCAACCATCTGGATCGTCTTCTTCTTGTCTTTTCTCTTATGAAAAATAACGGAACTTTTCAACTTTTCATAAAATGGTTTTCATTTTCATTACTCTTTCGGGTAAAAAAGGTTACTTGCAAATAAAATTATTTTAATATTAGAAAATGCAAATACAGGGGTGGTGATATAGTTATGATATAGTGATATAGTTTTCTCTTAAGTTAATCCTTTTCTTTACTAAAAAATAAAAAAAAAAAATAAAAATAAATCCCAGAAGAGTAACTCGATTTTCGTTTATTGAACACGCACTATAGTAGAGTTTAGAATTCAGGGCTATAGCCAAATTTTTAGTAGAGTTTAGAGTTCAGCTTCTCTTTTATGTTGTATGGCTGTCCCCAGAGAATCTCTACCCACATCGGTTCGGTCAGAAACAAACTGCCTAATACGCCATAGACACCCCCTAACACTAAACATAACACACAAAATGCAATACTGATCAGATAATTCACTACCATCTTGAGGCTTTAAAAATTTTTTATGGATAAGCCCGATATGCCATATTGGTATTTTTTTATTCCAGTTCCACCATCAATTAAAGCCTTAAATCAGTTAGTCGCAGCACCAATTGGTAGTCATGTGACATTGGAATGTTTCGTTGAAGTATATCCAAAGCCTTTAAACGGATGGTATAGGGACGAAGGTAAGAGTAGAAACAGTTATAGTATTTTATTCGCAAATATTTTGTATTTTATCATTCGTTTATATACATAACTAAACTTCTCTATATCAAGTTAATTTACAATTTACAGATTTATTAAAAGTGCACGATGGGCTAAAGTATAACATATCTGAGGTCATGATCAACCCTTACACTTGGCAAATGAATTTAACAATTTATGAGCTAACAAAATCAGATTTTGGCGCTTATATTTGTTCCAGCGTAAACGCACTCGGTAAAAACGAAGCCCGAATAAGATTTCAAGGTAATTGCACTGCATTAAATTTACTGCTCTACTAACCTACAGCACAAATAATTGCTTGCATATACATATGTATGTATGTAACATGGTAATTATTTGCATCAAAATATTAAAGTATAAAATTAAACACTAATTTTGGTGGATACCGTACGCATCAAAGAATGGAATCCAGGGCACAAGACTCGAGATAATATCAAAATTTTAATTTTATCTTAAAAATCTAACGGAACGATACTGAAATTCAAAATATGTATTTTTAAACATTTTTCGTCAAGCAATGCATGCTAATTCATAAGTACGCGCATATAATTTTTAGATACATATGTATGTAATTTCACCAATAAAATGTATACAAAATTTTTTTTAAAAACATCCTAAGAAATATGCCACGATTTGTGTCTTAAATCTTATTTTATTTTTCTAAAGCGACTTCCCTTCTTCATGAAAAGTTTGGCATCAACAAACATTCTGACGGAGTATTTTGACATCATTTTTTTTTCTCTTGATTTCAGACAAAATTATGGAAACGATGTTCGTCTAAGTTTTGTGGTAAAAAAAAACTGTAACTTCAAATATACTTTGAATTTTCTGAATTTTCTTATGCAAAAAATCAATATTTTTAAACTCCGCGGTTGCATTGGAAGCCAACATAAAAAAACTCTACAAAGGCACAGAATATGACCCAGTAAGCAGTTTTATTAGTTTGGGCAGTTCCTTTAAGCATTCCTTAAAGGAATGGGTCGATTTTCGAAAAACATATCCTTTTAGCTGTATTTGAATAATTCAATTCAAATCGTTTCAACAATATTGAGCAAAATACAAAAAAATATATACATGTAATTAATATGTAATAAGATTGGACTGAAGAACTCCAATTACTTGAATTTCCCAGTATTTCAGCCTCTGGGAAACTGAAAGGTGATTTAATTTTGGTTGCCAGCCTCTTTCAAACTAACCAAAACCAGCATTGGATATTGTCATCTAAGCGAATTACAGTTCACCAATAATAGCCATAAAAACTGCAGCCTGTATTTGAAAAATGTCTGCAACGCTATATTCGCCAAAAACATTCTAGCTAATAGTTTGTGGAAATTGATAATCTGAAAATCGGTATGTGATTTTATTTTTAACGGCTAACGAAACAGGTTTAGGTATAATCATTCCGCTAACTTTTTGGTAGTGTTCGAGCAATTCTTATTTAGAGCCTGGAATTTATAAATACTCAGTATGGATCCGGTAGGCGGATTAGAACTAGACTAAAAAGTAATAGCAAATTTTTTTTTTTGCAACAATTTTGGAGACGTAATGTACTGCAGGGCAATGCACTAAATCGTTATAATATCATGTAAAAACTGGACAAAAATTTTATGTTTACTCGATGTAGCTCGAAAATATAAACACAAAAAATGTGAAAAAAAAACTGAATTTTTTACTTCTGATCAACGCAGCTAACAAAAATTAAAGACATTGGGTATTTTTGCAGGCCACTATATCTTTCGTAGAAGCATATGTGTCTACATATCTCACGAAACCTGAAACCAAAAATGTCATCGAAATCGAATTATTGGAATACTCTTAAACCCTTTCCCGTGCCTTAAAATGGCTTCGTCAAGCTGATTTTCAATTTGTAACAGGCCGACTAAGATATATTAGTTTAAACCCACACACGGAATTTCATCAAAATGCGGTTAGAACAGTTTTTCAAACCACAACCTTCTATATCCCGTCCGCACTATACATATATGTATATGGTTCCTATATGTAAATGCTTACGCTCTAAAACAAACTGAAAACATTTGTTGAAAGGCTCCCTCTCTTACATCCACTGCACTCAGTTTTGATGATCTACAGGTAAACCGCAGGATCAACCTACAAACCGAGAAAAAGCGTTCTTGCAGTCTAGACTGAATTTTGAATTTGCAAGCTTTCAAATTCAATCAAATGCAAAATTAAAAAAAAAAACAAAGGTGACAATACACAATCTTCTTGACCTGAGGCCCAAGTCGAATTTGACGTTCTTTATTTCTTTCTATTATGTTGGATCCCTTCATCGCTTTATAAATTAAAGTCTACTCCGGTATTTCGTTTCGCTTATTTTAAGTTTAAGCCTCATTCGAATTGTCAGACGAATATGGTTCAATGGAATAAAACATATATTTTTACATAGATTTAAAAGCCTAACTACATTCTTTTTCCATTTTATATACAAGACATTAAAATTACTAGACATACTTTAGTGCAACATTGTATATAAAAAAAACTCAAAAAACATTGGATTGTTTCTATTTTTCAGAGCTTCGTTTGCCAAAACCCAAGACTACTACAATAACCAAGACAAACACAACACTGAAATCAAATCGGAAACAGGCACTGAATTACAATAAAGAAACCAATGAAGTATTTCGACCTAAGCAATCTATATTAATAAATCATGTGCTAGAAAATGGTACTGATGCAACTAACAACAATGACGGAGGTAAGATAAAAAAAAATTTTATGTAAAATAATATTTTATGTTTGGTTAAGAAAGTATTAATTTACAAGGCAGCAAACTTATTATGTATTTTTATTATTGATCAAAGTACTATACATATGTATGTATTGAATAACTTTTAAATGAAACGCAATGAGGTCCACTAGGTTAGGTTAGGTTGGCTATCCGCACGAGAGTGCAGATGCATTTAGATCAGTAAAGGTCCTTTGTGATATCATGGATCAAACCATTTGGCCACTCAGGGACTAACGAAACCAACCCGAGCTTTTGATAAAGCGATGGATGCACATGATGACTAAGGACGCCAGATCGCCAAGGTCTTCAAGGACCCTAAATGGAGCATTTTTTTATGCGACAAGGCTGGACAATTACATAGGAGGTGAAGGATGGTTTCCGCCTCAAAAACGCTACAATGATCAGGGAGGCGGAGCGATATTCTCTGGTTTAGTTTTTCAGAGAATACACCACATCCCACCCCGCTTCCGGCTTTAGAGCCTTCTGTAAAAATGTGAACCGAGCTGCCATCGATAGTGGGAGAAAGAGATGCTCTTAGCAGATGACAATGATGACACTTCTAACGTCTCCTCTCGGCTCGTCCACTTTGACAATCTTCCAATTATGGGTAGGAAGGGAGCTGTTATTTGCCTTCAGGATTCCCAGGATCACCTTTGAATCGTTGGATTCGGCTGGAATGGTGGCACGTGTCGTAGGTCGGTTTGGAATCTGATCGTTCTGTACGAACTGAGCACCTGGCCAAACTTACCCCAATCTGGAGACAGCCAATTTGTAGATATCATTTCATCTCTGGTCTGCGGAGGCAATTAGTTTGACATGCCCTTGATGCCAGCCACCATCTTTGCAGGAAATATCAGGGCCGGAAAAGTCACGTCGGATTTGGAGAAAATTTGTGGCGAGTTTTATCTCCACTTTCCTCAATTTGTCCGCTCTAATGTTGTCAACGACCATTTGGTTGAAGGGTTTGAAGGTAGTGTTAGAAGGTACTACCTTGATTTTTTGGCTAGGGCGGGAGAATCATCTTGAGATCGATGAGTCGGAGGGGAGCTCCGACAAGCAAAAAGGACAGCCAAATAAAGTTACACCTGAAACATTAAAGCTCCTTATATACATATTCGTATGTAAATACATATGTAGAGCCAAACTTCAGCTTACGTAATGCTACGCGCAGACACGTAGTCTTTTTTTTAAGTTTCTTTCGTTTGTTTTTAATACCACGTTTACATGGTATAAAACGCTAAAAGAAAAGAATTTTTGAAATTATAAGACTTCACTTGTAATGTTTTTTGTTTGTTTCGTTTTACTATGTACATATGCAGCACTCACTTCTGAGTGCGATAACACTTCCTTGTTGAGGAAACATTTTATCGGGTGCAAAATTAATGAAATTTTTATTGTTTATCTATGTACATACATATGTAGATAGAAGATATATAAAATGTGTAATCTGTCCTTCGTGCCTTAGAAGAAAATAGTGCCTTAATAGAAAATAGTTTTCTTGGAACGACATATGTGCGAGTATTACGTATAGATCTTGCATTTTTATAGATTGGGAGAAATTTAAAGTAGAAAAAGCTGAAGGAAAAGATTATTTGATGGTGAAATGTTAGCTCATGTTGAAGTATGTTATGATACACTAAGTGACAAATTTAATTATGCCGGATAGTTACACCTCTAAAATAAGAATTGCGTGCTTCCGCCGATTCTTGAGAACTGCTTAGTGTTATTTCTTCTTTCATTCGTAAGGGCTATGTCCGGACTATAAGGCGGATGAATCATTCACTTCACTTCACTTTTATAGTTTCAAGTCCGCTATAATGGTGCATTGCGTTGATGGAGGAAAGTTCGATCTCTTGATTGTTCTTCACACACTTTTTGGAATACACTCGTCAATCAAGTGTTGATATACGACAATAGCAACATATCCCTAAAGTTTGAGGTACATGGCAACCATGAACCAAATCACAGAAATGCCCAAGGATGTTGTTTGATTGACAAACAATCTTTTAAATTTCTCTGACCACTTGTTAATCCGCCTTTAAAATCATAAAGAAGCAAGGCTCGGAAATTTTTACGAGTAAAACTAATTTTTTCACAACATTACCCTCATTGATTGAGGGATTCTAACAAAGAACTAATTTTTGATCTTCCAAAGTTGCAACAACGTCAGAGAATTAGATAATAACAGTTTCAAAATTGACACTGCAGAAAATAGATTAACTGGAGTAGCAAGCTTCGTACACGTGTTACATGTTTCCTTCATGTTGATCGGTTAAGTTTTGTATTCGCTACATTACCGAATATTTTTACAACCGATTTTTAGCGTCAAATACATTTTCTCTGATTACAAAGAGCCATCGAAGATGTTACCGGTAGACCTAAGCTAACAAGGCGCCTTCATAATCTATAACGGGAAATTTTGCATAGCATTTGCCATCACCCATCCGCATATTGCATACTCGTATATTATTATAGCCTAATCTTAGTAATAATTTATACACACTGTTTCTAGAGTTATTATGATTTCAATTTTATTTTTTTTTTCATTTTCTTTCCACAGCGATTTCGCAAATATCAACAGTGTATGAACATGAGAATACACGGAATTCGCATTCCTCAGCGGTAGTGCCATCTTCGCGGTCCCCACGATTACTTACAAATGGAGCTGAAATATGTGGTGGCAATTACTTTTCAACAAGCTATGAGCATTTTTGTTTTGTGTGCATATTCTTTTTTCTTTTCTTTGAGTGAACAATCTATGCTTAGTGATAGCGGTTTTCGTCTGAGCTTCTTCTTCTCGAGTATTGTCATACGTTAGAGTAAGTAAATCTTAATTCCATTCAAGATTTCGGTTTTTATCTAGTTCATTAAATAATTGTCTGCTGAATTTTATATATTAATTTTAATTTTTACTGTTATTGTCTATCATAATTGTAATACAAATAATACAATAATTAATTTATACCATCTACTTCTGTTAATAAGAAAGATTAGAAGGAATGTGTAATAGCAATGGACAAGGATCTTTTACAAAAATTTAAACGTCACAAAATGTATATTTTTTTTCTTAATTGTTATTATATTTTTTTTGCCATAAACTACCTCACAACTAGAATTAAATCACCATGTATTTAATAATGCCTAAGAATGAGTAGGTAACTTACTCTCTTAGATTAAGGATGCAGAGGATCGCAATCAAAAAAAACTCTTCAGTCAGCTCCAATTTTACACTCCAAATTGATTGAGATCACTAAATACCCGTTCATGTCACCGCAAGTAATATTCCAGACCAGAAGGTAGATATGTCGATAAACAAAACAAACATTTATGTATATCTGCATGCATTAATATATACAAGCATTTATATCTGCATTTCTCTCATCATCTCTTGCATTCAACCCGTTTTATTAAGATCGCTGCCGTCAACCTTTTTATGACCCTTTTATGTTCATAGCTTTCAATTTGCTTTGGCTTATGTGAGACACAATGGAGTTGATTTATAGTGATGAGAACTGTAAAGTCTTTAATTGTTACAAAAAAATGGATTTTCCGTCGACCCGACTCGATAACGTTAAATGACAAAAGGCAAAAAAATGCAACTGCGGCATTTTTAGGAAAAATTGTAAAGAAAATTTAGAGTAATAATAATCAACCTGACTAATTGGCACTAAAATGTTAACAAAAAATATTCTAACTTAGTAAATTATTTTTATACACTTGTTGTTTTGGATTAAGACGTCAGTTTTCCAGAAGATATTTACCTGAGGCTAAATAAGTAGAAATAAGTATGAAATTTTAATGAAGGGTAAGAAAAACCGATAGGTAGGTATCATGACTTATTATATAATTCTTAAACTTCTAAGCTACTGCAGCTGCAAGAATTTAATATGAAAAACGTCCTGTAAATAATAGCATCTTAGAATCAAGAAAAAAAATTCTGACGTTTTAAATGCTATTTAAAAAAAATATTTTTTTTATTATTCTTATTGCCGAATTCTCTTCATAACTCTTTATAAGAAATAATTACCTTAAGGCCCTTTCACAGCTCAGCGAACTGCGAACGCGAACGAGCGAATGTTCGCAAATTTTGACATTTCATTCACAGCCCCTTTTTTTTAGTCGCAACATTCTGCGAATTTCTCTTGTCATTCATTGTATGTACAAAGGAATTGTTAAGGCCCTTTCACAGCTCAGCGACCAGTTGTTTGTTCGCAGTTCGCTGAGCTGCGAAAGGGCCTTTAGACTACTCAGAACGCACCAACAATTTGTAAAGGAGGTTAAAACAACAATTTGCATCAGTGAAATTGAAAATTATTGTATAAATATGTATACTCCTAAATGGAGATGCATCAAATATAAAACCTTTTCTTAGTTGTATAAAAGCTGTTGATGCAACTTCTCTTGAGACTTTATGTCCGCTGTTGAGCCCTCAAATAATTTGTCTGAATAACAAAATATCCCAAAATGCCTAATTACGATTTTTTGCGGGAAATTTTTCGTGTGAAAATCAATTTGATCCTGGCAGCGGGCCATTCCCCAATGTGAAGTGATAAGGACCATTTCTCCCAGTCGCTACGTTTTATGGACCAATAACGCATATGTATTTTAACAGTAATACTTTTTACTCCCCTTCAGGGTTACAGTGACCCTGTCTTTATTAGCGAGGCGGAATAGATAATAAAAACGTTCCCATCGCAGAAGTCGTAAACAAATTTATATCTCTCCCACAAGATGTATCAATTTTAAAAATTGTTTGTCTTATAGAAATTATAACTTAAAATTAGACCATAAAGAGTACGCATATATAATTTGAAGTATCAACTGCCTATGAAACCATGTCTTTTTATAAGTCATTATTTGAAGGGCCCTCAATTTAAATATAAGTTTTCTGGATATCGAAGCAGAATTACCTTTTCTTAATAGTTTTGCTAGAAACTGAAGAAAAAGTTCTTAGCAAAATGTGCTCATACTAACTCTATCTACAATTCGTACATACTTTGTATAAGGCCCCGACCACTTTTTAAGTCCCTTGTTCTACAAATCAAAATTTTAGTTTCATGAAAACTTTTATTAATAAAAATTGATTTTCCTACGTGAAACACTTAAGAAATTACATACCGCCATATCTATTTTTGTCGGCAGCATAAAAGATAGGATATCAAACGATCTGATCCAAACAAATTCAAATAATTCCCGAGGTTGTAAGTTATCTAAGATCTTGACGGTGCCAGATTCCTTTGAATCTCACTCATTCTTATTGTTCTTTTAATTTTTCAAACAGTTTTGTAGATCTTTGATCGATCCAAAAGAAATGAATTTTCGTTTTAACTTTCAAAAGCATCTACTTGGGGTCCCTTTGTATTTTCAAATTAAATTATCTTTTCTGTAGCAGCTTATTAGATATAGGAATAGATGATACCTATCAGTCGGATTTTCTCACCTTCAATTGGATATAATGGGACAGGAGATCTTTTGATCTATTATAATATATACGCATACTTTTTTATCTTAACCTAAGGAATCATCTTCCGAAAGATTGACTTTTTGATACGAAAGAAGCTCCTTAACATGACTTGAAGTCAACCAAAAATTTACTGTTTATACATTATGTACTGGCAAATAAGTATTTCTTCTCAACGTCTCAACAATTTTATTGTACATATTTCATTTGAAATTTTTCATTGGCGAGGTAGAGGATTATCGCATTTTTAAAGCTTTTACATTGTACTTAAATGACATTGCATACGATTTAACCACTTCTGAGTTTTTCTTATTGCTTCTCCTCCAGCTCCATTGTCTACCACTTGTCAGCCTAGTCGCGCAACAAAATTCTATGTATTTTTTTGTTTGTTATCCCTCCATTGTCTACTGTTTGTCAGCCTCATCGCGCGACAGATCTTAAAGATTGATAAACTTATAAGACACGACTACTTCAGCGACTCATTGTATTCACACTTATACATTTGTCTGTATTTTAGCTTTTGAAAGAACATACGAAAGCGACTACATACACTACATCGACGTCACTGTGTTCCATCAGTTAGGCTGTGAACTCGAAGCTTCCTAGACAGGAATGAGCGCAAACACAAAAAATGTGCCTCTGGATTTTGAAAGTTGTTTTTGCAAGAATTTTAAAAGACCTTTGAGCATATAAAGAAAAAATATTTTAAACAATTCACATAATCCGAGAGAACGTAATCTCGAAATAAATTAGAAAATTTCGTCAATATAAACAAATGCTAGACTCATATTTGCATCCCTTTACCGCTTCCGTGGAGAAATCCTGTAATAAAGAAAAATCATGAAAAACTGATATAAAAATAGCGACAAAAAAAGCCTACGAATTCAACAATATCCCACACATTCTCGTATGCATGTATGTATATGTAAATGTTACGTACCAAGTCTGAAATCGTACAATCCTAATGTAATGCCCAAAATTGGTAGACCTAACTTATTACCTTAGCACAATTTATTAAGTGGTAATTTACGGTGGCGCCTTATCTATGTAATAATAGATAAACAATATCCTTGACAAAGGAAGCACATAATAAGATATTGTTCTAAATAAATGCAATCTGACAAAATACCAGGCTTTTGTAATAGCTTTTGGTTTTAAAATAAGTTCAAGCATATCATACAAAGTGACGTATAACAATAAAGCAACAACTTATGAACCTACAGCTAAAATACCCTTCAGAAAGCAATCCGAGAGCAATTCAACAAAATAAAAAAACTTCCAAGAATATAACCCAACTCGACAAAATAACCAACGAAAAACCAACCGAACGACATATTTTGACACGTTTTTTTTTTTTCGGCATTTCAATATTTAGCTATTTTATTTATTTGTAATCTCATTGCCGTTTAGATATTATCACATGGAGTCATTATACGACTCATTCCGTTTATGTTTTCTTGGGCATAGGGTACAAATGTATACATAATTTTTACATTTAAAATAGGCTTGTTTCATTTACTTATTGTAAATGTATACCTAGTGATGACTTTGAATATATCATATCACTGGAATATAAATTAAGAAAAAAATGATTTCTTCACAAACAGTGTACAATTATTTACACTTTTCTTAAACCTTTGCAGATATTTTAAATGTAATACTTAAAGCCACTTTTGGGGGTTGACGTAAATTTTGTCTAAACAAACACTAGTTTGCTCCTAATTCTGAACTATTATTTTAGTATATTAGATTGTTACCTTCATGTTGCATATCTTTTGCTTCCACTATGACAGATACAATTGCGAATACACTTTCATTTCAATGAAAAGGTTGTTTCTTATATTTTTAGTTTATTCCGTAAATTCAAAAAAAAAAATTTGAGGAAAGTGACTTAGTTTTACTTAAGTTGTTATTATTAAAATTAATTTTAAGTGTTCAAGAACAATAATAAGATACTGCATTGTGTTAATAAAATAAATACAAAATTTGACAATACTACAGTAAATGATAGGTCACAATATATACTTGTTGAAATGTTGTTATAAACTTATTTTGTTAAATAAATACAGGCAATCAAATTCACATTTTTAAATGATTAACTATTTACAATAAAAAAAGATATTGTTACGAAATAAATTCATAATTTTTTGAGCTAGAAATAAAGCTAAGAAAATAACATAATTGTAAATCAAAATTATAAACGTATATTTGTTTATTTAACAAATCTTATATTGTACGTTCAAATTCAATTAATTGTAAAAATAAAAGAGAAATGAGATACAAATGAAAAATAATAAAACTTTAATTTTTTAAAGATTGACGTCTAAAATTTTTGTAAATATTATATATGTATAAGTGTAAGCGACAATATTTCTCTTAAACATATCAGTTAATAATAATATTGTAATGATTATAGTTAAGTGAAATCAATAAAGCAAATGACAATATACAATAACATGAACTTTTTTTATTAACAATAAAATCTTGGAACTTACTGCTTCTTAAGTGAACAATGCGCCAATGACCTCTTAGTTATTAACAAACCCAGGGTAAAAAATTTTCCCCGTTTGTAGAGTTTATCAGGCATTAATCACTTAAAACGGTTGGCTCGAATTGCGAAAAGCTGCTCAGAAGCTGAAGTTAACATTAATTCGAAAGTGTACGAAAACCATAGAGGTTTTGAAGTCGCTCGTTCAAAATCCAAAGTTAAGACTACTGCTACCCAAATGCAATAGGCGAGTTTTCAACGTATCTACATTATGCAATTCAAATTGAACATTTTAAATTTACTGCAAAACAAGGTTAGCATTCTAAGGATACAAGTGAGATATGTTCACGAAAAATGTTCCAACACAAATTTTATGTATACAACAGCGATGGTAAGTTTAATTTTAACACATTCTATAGTATAAAAATTTGGTCAATATTGTCAGATCGTAGGATTTTCACATTATGAAATGCTTCGTTTCTGTAAGTTTCAAACAAAGTATGTTATGGAGAGCAAATCCATAAACTTAACCTTGAATTTGTTTGTAATGAGTTTGCTTGTCATTACGTTAAACCTTAAAAATGTGTGTATCACGAGAGTCTCTCTTTGAAGAATACTTCGTTGCTAACAAATCAGAGGCCGAACCACGTTTTCAAGATGCAAAAACAAAATTTAGAAAATTCCACAGATCTCAAAGAACGTTCTATAAGATACACAAGACATCATACAGTCTCTGTTTAAAAAGATACCCGCATAACAATTTAATATATATCAAACTAAGTTAGCATTTGAAAAATACAAAAAATATTCGCTCTAATCGTTTCGAAAAATGCTTCATTGGTTTACAGCACTCTGAAGATTAGAAAATACCGTACATTGAGTACCGAAGGAGCTATTTGCTATGTTGATCATATTATTCTTCACTATTTTGCATACAATTAACACTTTGCCGTCAATCTTGGAAATGTGTTTTTAGTGGAGTAGCAAATCAAATTTGCTTGTCTTAACGTTCTTTCAAGAAAATGATTGACTCTGGCGCGCAACTAAATATTTTCGCCTTCTTCTCAAAAGTAATAACAATTCAATTGTCAATGGATTTGGCATCCCTTTTTGTTAAATGTTCTTCAGAGAAACCATTTTTTCTTGCCAACACTTTTATACCATGTTCCCACCGAACGAAGTCGCGCGGTTTCATCAAATTCTCCAAACCTCCGAGGTTTCGCCATACATTTCCGAGGTTTCAAAACCTCGTGGTTTCGGCGAAATCTAGTTAAAGGCAACTTTGAGCACGAGGATGGTATTCTAACACCAAACAAATATTGGAAACAATGAATTTTCAGAATTCATCTGAATTAATATGTATTGAGAAAGTATGAAAGATACGAGCAATGTTTTTTTTATTACCTCTATCATCATTCAGCAATATTTTTGGTTCATAAAATTCTAGCAGTGCTCTTGCCAAACTCCTATCTAAACTCCTAATTTATGGACTATACTCTTTCTCAAGTCACGTGTAATCGTGGGCGTATCCCATGACTGCCATTACATGAGACTTGTTCAAACTGTCTTGAGCACGTTTGCAGACTTACTTACGTACTGGCCCAAGATACTTTCTTAAATTAACAACAACGAAATGTTAACTATATAAATGTGCATAGACGCATTAAACATTAAAATTATTTGCCAACATTTCCATGAAATTGGGACACGTCGCATTTAGATCGTATTCAAATTGTAAAATAAAACCTGTCAGTTACTGTATGAAAAATACAGTATGGAAAATACCGGGTTTGGTTCATAAGTAAATGCAAAAAATGAAAAAATATGGTACCCACTGCAAATAGAATTTTAGGGAAATCTTGTGGGCTAAAGATGCTCAAAAAATTAAGCAATTTAAATAAATATTTCAGTTAAAAATGTTCTAAGAAATTTCAATCGTTGTTCGCATGATAAGAGCTTTATATTTATTTTCATATTTTCTTCTGACGATGTATGTATGTACATATGCAGCTATGCTGAATAGAATATAAAACTGTTTGTCAACTTTTAAATAAAATACCTATTTAATTAATTAAATTTTACTTGCATTTTTCATTGTTCCAATCTACATATAACTTGTCCACAGCCTATGACTGGCAGTTTTATGATATGAGGTTACTCAAAAAAATGTATATACACATAGTCAGGCAGTACATGCACTATGATTACATATGACTTATAAAGGAATACTAACGAGGACTTTCTTGGCAAATACATGTACATAGACCCTGTTTAGATTATTACTCTCCACTAAGTAGTTGGCAGTCTTGTCGTGTTCACGCAGAGTAGTGCTCAGTGCTGCATTACTTTAGGGGTGGAATGAGTGAATTAGAGCAGTTGTGCGTCGGCGATCATGTAGGTCGTTTTGCGTTGCAATACTTTCCGAAAGAAAATGATGCGAGATGTACGACATAGAAGAACTTGCTTGCCCAGCAATTATATCTTTTTAGCAGCTGTGTTCCCGGCAAATAAAATAAAAAAACAATGAATGCATATGTATATCAGCTGCCCCTGCACCACTCTTTTTTGATTTTTCAGAATATTTACCCATTGAAGTACTGATTACGTATTGTTCGTGATCTCAGCAGTATGTTTTTGACCGTCACATTTGGCTTTAATTCGCTTAGTTTTTTCATTTAATTTAATTTGTCTTCTCTCTTTTTTCTATTTTCCATCTTCATGTTTGAAAATATACAAAATACCATAATCGTCGTATTTTCAAATATTTCCATTTGCTCTCTTATCTAAATATGTATTCATTTTAATCCGCGATCCTTTCTACTCCTCGATCAAACCAATTATGTATGACAAAGTGGAATAGAAACGGATCATTTTGGTTGTGGAACGTGACCGCTACCCCCCATTTTTATATTTTCTTCTTGACTGCCGCCTTCCCCGTACATCTCACTCTTCTCACCGAAAAACCACATAGCGCACTCATGAGTAACCATCTAAACAGAGTCATATGTAGTGCAATAAAAGATAAAAATCACTAAAGAATACATATAAATAATATTTTTGGAGTGAGTAAGCGCATTCTATATCTGAAATATGGACATTATTTTCTATTTCCTCATTATTATCTTAACTACAGGTTGGAATAAAAACTCCACTGTGGTAAACACCGCTCTGAAAAATAAGGTTTGACATCGAAATAGATCGGGTAAAATTTAGCTTTACCTTACGTGTTCAGTGGAGTATGTTACCCTTGCTGGAAGGGAAGTTATTAGGCAGTTTTTAATGCATACAAGGATAATTTATTTCAATCGGAATAAAGCTGCCTGGACTTAGCGACTGCGATTGCCTTGAGAAAAGGCGCTGGTGATGGAGTGTTATTAGGTTGTAACTATCCACTCACCCCCTTTTATGTAACTACACACTAAATTCAACTACTGATAACTGTTTAAAATGAAAGTGGAAGTGTATGGGTGCCGGGGGCCTTTAACTTCTGCACGCTACCTACACATGTTCACTTGGAATGAACATTGTGGTTCGTAGGCAGAAAGAGAACACTGCGAAGTTTACTCGTTCCTACTAATTATAGTACATCTATGGTATTGTGCTCATTTTTATTTGCTCATTTAACAATTGGGGTTGGTTTGATGTTTTAGGTTTATTTCTTTACTTACTGACTTTAGAAGTAAAAAAGGTGGGGTAAAATTTGAGCTGATAACGAAAAATTTAAGAAACGTCTTTGTGTTACTTGTCAATGAGCATAGAAACTATGAAGGTTCTGTGAGTCCTCTGACGTTTTCTTTTTTGTTCCGTCAAATACGTATTTATTTATTTTGTTCACGCATCCGAAGCTGAAAATTCAAATTGTCTGTTATTTAATTTAAATGATCGAAATAAAAGGAATTACGGGAGCATTTTAAACGCACTTGAGTGTTTTAAAACAAGTTGAAATATACGAAAGGATTTACTAGGAAACTTGCATGGTTCAGAAGCGCGGGAAAAATGGTCAAACTAAATTACAGCTGATTGTATAATGTCAAGCTGATACAAATCTTTACAGTATCGGATCAGCATCGGGAGGAAACATGCAATGGGATGAAGAAGACAAGGCCTCAGGCAATAGTCTAAGACATAAAAGCGAAGATAAAGTCTGATGCAGTGGTCATTAATGGGCCATGGAAAATAATCTTGATTTTACTAATGCAGCTAAATAGTAAAATAAAGAGCCATCTAACATTACGCTGTATGTAACAATTCGTTTGCATTCACCAAATTCAAATGTTTCGCAAATTTTTATTTTTTTAAACAAATCCGAGAAGAATACCTATCAGGCGCTTAGCACTACTAGACAGCAACTCCTTAGTTCGTGTAGTAGTCATTGGAATTAAAACTATTTGTTTCTCTTTATGTTCGGCTATATTTGCGGTTTTCCTACGTGATTCGAATCTACATTGGTCATGTCAGATTTTTATTGTTAAAGTACGCTTAAGACTATAACTACATTAAATAATAGCTAAATACTGGTTGTGACTTGAATTCTTGGCTTTTCTTGTTTCTTTGAATTGTTCTGAGGAAAAGGCTTCTTTTGTTTTGAATCATGTTTTTAAATCATAACTTGTTATCTGGGAAGGAAATTAAATTTTATCTATAAGAATTAATCTAGCACTTTTCAAGGCTAAAGTAGACTTTCGTAACTAACTGTACGTTGTCGACATTTAGTAATAGAATATCCAATATTCTGCCAGTACCTATAATTTCGAAATGAATATTCACGCTACACCGCAACAAGGCAATAGCAAACGTCTCACGGAATGTATTTGAAGCATAAATACATACTTACAAAGCAGATCAAGATATGAGCAAGAAAAAAAAAATACATAATTACAATTTCTTTCATCGACAAGATTGTCATCTACACAGATAAAATTTTAGCTTGATGTTTTGTACTGAATTACTTTTTGGTTTCTGAGAACCTCCCACAACTATTCTTAAAAGATGTCTTGAATCTCTTGTAATATGTAGAGATCTCGGCGCTCCAACGGCAAGGGAGGACTGATGTCAACAGTCTTGAAAGGAAACAAAACTTGTATACTGACAATAAGATGGCCAGAAAAAACATTGACAAGTGTATGAAAAGGATTTATAAATGCTGAAGAAAAAACTCAATTCTAGAATATTGGAAAGCGCATTCAAGAACACTGGAAAGAGTCGATGATAGTCGCTAGAGAGGATGGTTTGATGATGATTAGATCAGTTACAGTAGAGTAACAGAACGAAAAGCAGAGAAAAAAGTTAGTAATATGTAACTGTTATGAATAGTCTATCTCTTGAGAAATTAAAATTTAGGTTTAACCACAATAAGAGATCTATCCCTAATGACTTTTATCGTCATACCGTCTGACGCTTCGAACGGGCAGCCACGCGGATGAAGACAATTATTTTTCAAAACACGAGAATAATATGTACATATATGTATGTATGTACATATGTATAAATATGTTCTGCTCATCGGCTGTGAATTCAACTCCCACAACGTTCCTTTGGGTTGCAATAGATGAGTTACTCTTTAATTTTTAATGATGATTTAGTATGGAGTATTTGTTATTAAAAAAAAAGTCCAGAATCACAGAGAAGTAGAACTATACAGGAATTAGAATGCATGGTCCTGCTAAAGTAGATGTGGCTGTAAAAAATATCGACCGAAGGGCATACCTTAAAGCCTGTTCATTAAGAATATGAAAGCCAAATTACACTTCAGTGGTATTGTAAGAAATAACATACATATTAGGGAAAAAACTAAGAAAATATTTAACGTAGCTAAAAGAACGACTTCTTATTAAAAGCTAGAAGTGGAGCTGTAGTACCTTCGGAAATATTTATAAGGGAATTTTTCCGATGCATTGATTACACTCATTTTAAATGAATTGTTTCTTGAGGATATAATACACTTTTGCTACATTTTTAGCGCTGATGGGACATTTACATAGTAATGACACATCAAAATGTGGGCAATAAAAATAGTTTTAGAAACCTAAACGTAAGTCTTACTTTCAACAATTGGATTGTGGGTTTGATTGAGTAAATATTATATGTATATAAACATACAAAGAAAGGAGACGTGTCGTAATTTTTTTTCTGTTGAAGCTTTTTTTTTTGTTACCATTAAAAGAACTTTGATATGATAGGGCCAGTGCTCAGCTTAATCTAGTATCCAAAAAATTCTTTCTGACAATTAATGAAAAAACCAAAATTACTATTAAAAGAAAATGCATAATTTTACTGTCTCGTCCTCCGTTCCCTCTACAAGTATTGGCAGAAATCTAAATCCATAAGAACTGGTTTATTTAGGGATACCTACTACTAGATAGTAAACTCCTGTGGAGAACAAGGAAGTGTGGTACAAAAGCGAGGTTGGGTACTCTTGGTGCCCAAGAATATTTTATTAAAATATCCTATCTACACAATAATGGTTAGATTGTGCTAGCAAAACTAACTACATATGTATGATAAATAGACCTGCATATGCATATGTACATACATTACAAGGGCTATAAGTTCTTGTTTCGCTGCGGCACTAGAAGATCGAGAAACCGTTTCCAATTCAGTTCCCAGGATTTAGCTTAACTTAACTGGACGAACTAGGATTTAACTTAAAAATGAGCAACTAAAAAACTGGAACAGTAAGTTCGATGAATATCAATTGGCTTAGTGGTTAGTGCGTTAGAATAATGAGAGGGAGGTTAGAGGCTCGAATGTCAGAAAACACCAAATAGTTTCTGACGGTTCCACCTCTCTCAAATGTCCGAGAGTAATTACTGTCATAAGAAATCTTCTCAATTCTTAACGAAAAGTCATTCGGATATGGCTCTAATGTGTAGGTCTCTTCCACAAGTGCGAAATATATATAATATGCACAACAAGAATGGTCACAAAAGGCAAGTTACTGGACCATATACATACGATATGTTGCGCCAAATATTTGTATTAGCTCCTGCTTGTATATAATTATCGAACAGAAAACCTGCACTCCGAGCTCCTGCAGAATACTTCAGTGTTTGCCTCAAAGAACCCAGTCGTATGACTTGTTCAAATCAATCATAACTCTGAACCACTTTCGCGTTTCTACCATAGTCTCTAGTTATTTTTCAAGATACGATATGTATTCTGAAATTTGCGCAATCACTCTTGACGCCTCTTTCATGAAAGGGATAATCACCACAGTTTTCAGTCTCCCACTTTAATGACACGTGAGAGCCAATGTACTTTCTCTTAACCTTGGACTTGAGCTTTTCTGATCGGATATCATGCACACCATTTGCCATTTGGCAGATTTGCCAACTTTTAGCTATTTGGTCGCCACACTACTACATATATTTTATTTATCCGTTATCCTCAACGTTCTTTTCGAAGCAATTCTTATTATTTTATTTGTATAACATGTCACCTTCATTGGAAAAAAGTCTATCATATTCAATTTCCTTCCTTTGAATGGACGACGTTCTGCGAAAACATTTCGTTTGTAAGTCGCCGAATTTTTTCCAAGACTTTTTTGCCAATTTCGCAGTTAATTTGCATCTAATAGGCGCTCTTCGTTTCGCTGATAACATTTTGATTACCGTTCTTCCTACCGTTCCACTTTTTTTCACGTTAACATTGGAATCACCTATCAGAATATCCATATTGGGAACTTTTACTTCTTTAATGTTTATGAGCCTTCGTAACAAGCTTAATACCCTTGTTCGTAAGGAATGAGACGTTCAATTTGTTGATACGAACAATTACAAAACGTCCTAATTGAATAACTGGCTAGAATGCGATTTGTTTGGTTTGAGCTTTGGAGGTTCCAGAAACAAGGTTACCGTAGCCTGAATTCCAGGTCAATAAAGTTTCGAGGGCGAAGAACTGAATATTTGGGGAAATCTTCTAACACTGTTCACACAATGAGAGATATGTAGACAAGTACGCTGACTACTGGGCCAACCTTCAGGGCTTAAAGCAAGCGTAGAAATTCATCAACCTCAACCGATATAAGGCCAAGACTTTACTCGACCTTAACAAAGACGACTAAAGAACGTTAACGGGTTACCTACCGCGACATTGTCCACTTCACTTAAATACCATCTGCAGGAATTGAAATTACCAGATACATGATATATGTACAGATATATATATGTATTTCGGGTGTACGGAGAGCAAAAAGAGATGACATAATATTCTTTGCATTTGTCCAGGAGCCGCAAGGAAAAGATTACTTCATTTGGCGCAAAACTATGAATGTATGTTAGACCAGCGGAAATTAAGAATATAGGTTCTGGTTAAAACTGTATGGGCCAGCGCAAAAGATCTTACAGGTCGCAGTGCGCATATAGGGCCATGGTCTAGCTTTGGATATACTATATACTTGTAAGCTTAGAGATATAAGCTTACACATATCTCAAACAGGACACTAGACGTCTAATTAAAATTACTTTAACAAGAATCTTGCATTCATTTTTCGTTATTGGACCATAGTTATGCAAAACAATATGTTGTACTAAAAAATCAGTAATGTGTATATGTAGATTGTATAATAGAGTAATAATAATCCTTTACACTTGTATTATTTCACTTATATTAATTTCATATTAACTTAAAATTGCAACGATTTGAGCTTTGACGCAATTGTAGACAAATTGTGTTATGTACAATTAAAAATATTCGCTGACCTTTGAGCGAAGCAGTTAATAGGCAAGGTAACTACAAATTATATTATCTGAGCCATAAAAATAAAAAAGAAATGGGAAACAAAATTTTGCCTGTATACACATAACGTAGATAAGTGTTAAAAAGTAACCAGGAGATAGATATGGTGCAAAATTCTTCTTTTTTTCTTCAGTTTCATAAGACGCCGCCAATTTTATGATTCATAATATTGTTTAGTACTAAATGGGCTACCTAATCACTATTATTTTACAAATCAGCCGTTTTCGCAAGATAACGATAGCTAACGAATTTAATTCGAGCACTCTAATCGATATTACATATACACATGTCCATACTTATAGGTAATATGAACTTTAGCAGGAGATATATGCGGCATTTAAAAGATTATTTTTTCCATTCTGTGTTTGATTTCATTTATTCGTTTGCGTGAATTCAATCGATCACTAAGTAAGAATTTACTCGGACGTATATAATTTCTTAGTGCTGATTTAGCATTGGTAAGAGATTGTGCTGCATTCGAATAATTTATAAATTGCAATTAACACACGAGTAAATAATAAGTACGTTTCGGTTATTATTGAAATAAGTTTTACAAAATCAGTTATAATAATCTGTGAGACATGAAGTGGATTAATATTCAATAATAATAGTTATTCTAATCTAATGAAAACAAATTCAAATTAATGAAATGTGGGAAAACTAGTTTCATCTTTGAAAATAAAAATCATTAACTCAAGTTCCGATTTCTGTGATCTGGGTAAACCAGTCGAAACTTTCAAAATAAAAATACCTACTTAACCCAGAAATTCCCAATGCTGCGTTTGCGCAACAATGTAAATCTCTGTATGTACATATGTATGTAATTCCCCAGCAACCTTTGCCCCTAATAAAAGAACAAAAAATAAAAATGTTATCAGAAGTGTTTTTCCACCAAGGATTATTACTCACTTTGTTTAACGCAATCTAACTCCACTTACGAAAAAGCTGCATAAATGGGAACATTGCAAAATTATAAACTAGTTAATAACAATTCAATTATTCTTCTCTTTGAAGTGGAAAGAAAATAATTGAAATTGACGATACTTGATGTGGCGGCTCTACATGGTCATCTTTTGATAAAGTGTGTCAGAAAAACAAGAACCTGCTTTGAAGATGTGAAAATTCATTGTTCACATAACCAACTAGAGTTAAATGTGATAGTGTGAGGCTGATGCTGTGTGAAATAATCTTGTATGTATATGGTATCATAAACCGCAGCACAATTAGCGCCACAAATTTAACATTCGCCTAACCGCATATTTTGTTTAGTTTTTAACTTAATTTGTCAAAAAGATTGGATTTGAATTAACTGACTTTTGGCCGCTAGCCTTGGTCATGGTTTCAGAGTTGCCTTAATTATACTGAGCTGCAAGTAACATATTGTGCATCTATTGTTACGTCTGATGAGTATATTTTCTACTTTAATTATACGGGAAAAATTGCTGACATTTTCTGCTTTTATTTTTATAGACTACAGCAACAGAGAGAAATAATGATTATATATACCTAGTAGATGGCCAGTCGATTGGCCTATGTCCGCCAGTATGTAATAGAGTTTTGGCCTAAAGCTTTGAGCTAGAGCAATCAGAGAAGATTGACGCACATTTGTTTAATAGCAGTTCCTAAGAAAAACGTGTAGGACAATAAATCATGTTTGCATAGTATGTAAGAGTAAAGCACAAGTTCATAGTTAAGATGGTGCTTCACCCCAATTATGCAAAACTGCTAATTTATTTCAAATCCCAAGATTAACAGGTTTCTCGTTGTACAATTTTTTTGTTTAGTAAGTGTTATTCTATAACAGCATATTATATTAAAAGATGGCATGAATAGAAAGTTATTTGGCCCGAACTTGTATGGAAACTTGCATTTCGCTTCTGATATACCGATTCGCTGGTTTTTAACGTGAAGAAAGTGTTTTATTTCTTGAAATCCGCTCAGAATTCAGTTATGTGTGAGGCAATATGTGTATTAATTTTTAAAGACATTGTCAGCACATTCAGGATATGTATTCATTTCGTATTTTGCCAATTCCAGGTAATTCACGGCTGTTCACGCCGACTTTTTGATGGCATTTCTAATTTAAGAAAAAGCATATTCGAATCATGTGTGTGATGCATGATATTTTTTATGAAATAAAAAAACGGAACCATCAGACTAGTTACTATACAAATGTTGATATTACAATACATAGGCATATATTTTTCGATTTGAAGGTTTTGAATTATCTGTTGTGAGCAGACTCGCGCTTGTTTTTTTTTTATCCTACTGTTTTTTAGGAAAAAATAGTATGTAGCTGAGAATTATAAAATAGGTTTGGTTGCTGGTACTGTATAAAATTCAGAGTGACCTATTCTTTAATTCTGCTCCATTTTTTTTTTTTTAACATTCGTAAATTGATGATACTTTTTGCATCATTTGGAAGGGCCTTAACGAAGTAAGTCTTTCCGCGCATATGTTCGAGCATATGGCTGTCGAATTTAATAGGGTTTTTCATTGAAAACTGAAAGTTTTGCCCAGTGTCTAGAAGAGCTCTTTTCAATGATATATTTACGAAAGTGAAGCATATAAAATCTACAAATATACTTTGGGAATATCTTTGAATATCTCGATATTCTGTCGCACTTGTGTTTATTTATTTCAATGCATAGTTTGTAACAAAGAGAAATAGTGGGACTAAACTTTTAAAATGTATATGTATATGAATGAGGGGTATCAATTTACCCTCAATTTTACCCTTAAAGTTTAAAGTTTCGTAGAATTACTGCCTGGAGAGTCAGATATAACATGATTTGCGTGTAACAAAACAAATTTCAAGCATAGTTCGGTAACAACCATATCAATTTAACTTACTTTCTATGCACTTCTCCTATATACGTATATTAGAACCGTAGTACCGCAATTGATAGTTGTATCTTTATTGCGCTGTCGCATTGTTGAAAAACCATGAAAATAATTATTTTGCGGAACTATAGTTTAATCTTTTTAAAGTCAATTCTTCATTCTTCATATATTGAGGATTATTTTTCTAAGCAATTTTCGGCATAGAATCTGTTTACAACTTACAAACAAATTTCGCGAAAACCATATGCCGGCATGAAAGCAACAGTCTGTTACATTTTCAGCGGCAATGTTTTCATTTCATTAATTTATTTGTACATATGTATGTAGAAATTAAACTTGTATACCATACTCTTCAAGTACAAAAAAGGAAAATTCTTTAAGACTAAGACCATCCTTCTAGGAGACCAAAGTAGCCGTTTTAGAGGAAAACTGATAGTGAACCGTTTTCTCAAGACGAGTCAAACTAACAATATTTGTCTCTCTGATAAAATTAAAATTTACTTAATTTAATGAAAATTTGATTTGCACTTTATACTTATACTCACTACGAAACATTCGTTTCATGAAGTGTGTATATCAATTTTGTGATATTGATCATTAGCAGAAGCGTTAACGGCTGAATACATTCTCTTAAAAATTTATCCATATCTAGGATAACAGTGGCAAGCAACGGGAAGTTTTGATTCTAACCTGAGTCTAATCTGACTCATAATGGGAGCAGGCGATGTTCTGTTGTTATGAAGTAGAAAAATATTGTATATATTGAAGGAGATGAGAGTTATTTGGATCCGTATGCAAGATGTTACATTTATCCCTGGTCTCCCTAATAAATAATCCAATGATCACTTTTAATACAGATCATTTCATATATTTTTTTTTACAATTAACGGATTTAATCAGACTAGATAGTGGTGATCACAAGTCCACATAGCTTATAAGTTTTTTATTGCAAGGTCTCAAAATATCAACAAAGTACTACTTTGGTAACAAGATGTGATTTTATTTGAATCAAAAGTTTCATATTTCATATCACAAACTGGGCGTGGAGTTTGTGTGGACTTGGCGAAAAGATGAGGAACAGGGAAGGTTAAAAACTATTTCAAATGGATTCTACTTACTTACTTGGGTGGCACTATAGTTCGGGCTGAATATGGGCTTCAACATACAAGCCTCTTGAGTTAGTCCGGTACTAAATTTATAGAGTCCAGTTGCGCAGTCGGTTGAGTCTTTTTCTTTAAAGCCCGTCCCGTTTGAAGGTATTTCTCTGCTTTTTACAATAGATAATTGATTTTAAATCACTCGATATTTGAGTGATGCGCAGAAGTTCTCTTCTGATATGTAGAAAAGGCAATTCTTTTCTTTTATTTAAGATTACAAAGAAAGTATTCTGTTTTACCTTTTTAATCGACCATCCCAAAACTGAACGCTATACTCTTGTGGTTTGGCCTATGACTAGCAAACGAGACTTTTGGTTATTAAAAATGAAGTGCATCCCAAAGAATATGTTTGTCGTCACTAAGATAATATTTACAAATCTGAGTTAATGGTGTATAGGTGTAATTTGTTTTTCAAAATGCATACCGTTTGCGATGCACAATGCATTTGAAATAATTGCTGTGAGGGTTATATGTACATACATGCATAACATAGAATACTTGCAAAGCTGGTAGGTCCATGCAACATTTGTATTTAAATATACATATATACATAATTCACTTACTATCCACAGAGCTTTATTTGACGGGCTGTTTAACCCGAGACAACTGTTCGGATCTTTCTATTTTTTTGTTAATATAATCAATAATGTGTACAGAACCTAAAGGATAGTATACGTAGTTGTTAAGTATTACTTTTGTGTTTATGAATAAATATAATTCGGTGCATACTTATTCCCACAATTGTTCACAAATGAATATGAAAAATTATAAACGTTCACAATAACTTTACATGCGATTATTATGTACCTATGTTAACTATATTTAATAAATTTTGTTTTGTTTTCTTACAGATTAGACAATTTACCGAATATACACAATTTTCGGTTTAAATGTTACCTACAAGTGATCGATTTTTTCCTGGGATTGAGGTATCCCAAGCGGATAGAGCTATGTACAATGATATTGCTGTGTCCAAAACCATTAAAGAGATGCAAACACCCGCACAGCGAAATACTGAAATGAGGGATTACTTTTTAAATCCTGTTTTATCACCGGTTGATACAAAACAGCAAGAAAGCATGCCCCAAAAATCAGAGAAAATCGACTCAAGCTATGAGCCCTTTTCGAATTTACCACCCCATGAACCTGTGGATATGGAGTTCAAGAACCTTTCTCTTTCAGTCAATCTTGGATTTAAAAAAGGTAAGTTATAATTTTGTTACTTTATTAATTTTAATAAGCAAAAAAAGCAAAATAACAATAAATAACATCAAACTATACTTAAGCCTCTAGTTGCACCCAGTAACGAATAAGAAATATATATATCTGTAAAATCACACAGCACACAGTAATCAAAGCACTAATATATTACTAGTGAGAAACTTCCTCGGGCAAATAATGTCATACTTGCTTTGGTGCCTCGACACCAAGTCTTCGAAAGTAATGAGATTGGGGACGAACTAGACTAAGTTCGATCTCGTTTCGTATTGTGCCGTAAACTGAGCTGTTGACATGCATTTGATTAACAGTTTGGAGCGACATATTGGCCCATTTAGAAATTTAGAAAATTCTCCAAGGCGTAGGCAATCCAAAAGATTGAGCCGTATTCTTACAAGGAAGTTCTTACATAAAATAAGGTGTGTATAGGAAAGGTGACACGCTTCCTCACATGCCATTGCTGGCTGATATACCATCTCAACAAGCTAAGCTTGTCCAATGAGACTAAAATATCTTTGTAAGCATTGTGTCAATGTCCGGAACTTAGCTGATAAGGACCTCGTATAATCCACAAACATCGAAGCCAGGCGTTCCAGTGCCGTATTTTATAAATACATGGCTTTCAGCCGATTCCAAGAATGTTCTCTTTTTAAGTTCATAGAAAGTACCATTCAGAATCTTATGAACTATCTATGTAGAAAAAAATGTTATGCCTACATAAATGAACAACAATATGGTTTCAACAAATCACAGATTTATTGACCAATTTAGCAGAAAAATGGAACTAAGATACCTCAAACATGGTGAACATAGTTGCTATCGTAAGTACGTGATATATCCACAGCCTTTGATTGAGTGTGGCATAGCGCCCTGTTAAACCAAGTTTGAAAACTGTCGTGTTAGTTTCATCTTTTCAATATGGATAAAAATGTTTTTGGTAAATCAACAATACAAAATGTATTTGAGAGATGTACTATCCATCCCCTTTTCAACCAATACTTCTATACCCAAAGCCTTGATCCACTCTCCAAAAATTTTTTTTTTAAATGTGCATCAATTACCTGCTATATAACCCAATCAATTCATTTAGGAAAGGATCCCTGTTGGCTTTTTCTGTTCCCACGGCAAATGTATCAATCAATGTACGGTAGCCCAAACTTTTGCTGGGATTAGTAGATAATAGATGTAGCAAAATGTACTGTTAGTTGTTTCGGGTTTCTCAAAAATATTTTTCGCTCCCACAGTCGTAGATTATATAAGTATGGGACCGGATTTTGAATTTTTAATTCGTTGCTCTTCGTTTCTCTCCATTATAGGGTTTTTATACAATCTTTAAAGGAGAGGTGAAGGGTATTATACAAAATTATTTCAGATGACACTAGTTACGTTACAAAAATATTTCTGCCTATTTTCAGGTTCAAAAGAAATTCTTCACGATGTGTGCGGTAAATTTCCCGGAAGTCAACTTATTGCAATTATGGGTCCATCTGGAGCCGGAAAGTCTACGCTTCTTGATGCATTATCCGGTTTCAAAACATCAGGAGTTGATGGTTCAATTCTTATAAACGGACGAAGAAGAGATCTAAGTAAGCTAAGATTAAGTTTGTGTTTTTACAATTTTAAAATAATCAATTTTATTAGCTGCATTTAGGCGAAAGTCATGTTATATTACACAAGATGATCGACTTCAACCTTTGTTGACTGTTTATGAAAATATGCAAATTGCCGCTGGCCTTAAATTTGGACCTAATATTTCACCAGAAGAAAAAGCAGAGAGGGTATGGTATTAGTTACTAAAATAACAGTTCATAAAATCTATACGTACATATATGTATATCGCACTAATAATACAATACTGTTGTAACTCAAAATACGAATTTCGATCGTAACTAAAGTTGATGCAATATCGGTGGGGGTTTACTATAGTCAGTCAATCATGAAAAATTACTCGTAGTGCCATCTCTTATTTGTTTCTTGCACTATTCTGCACTGTGGTATAGAGTGGATGGAACAATGTTTAGAGGACCTTTAACATCCTGACTTTCTCATAGATTGCCTTGATAATACCCTGTTTTTTTCTTGACCGTCATTCTGAACTGCAGTTTTCTAAATGAAAGAGTTAACCCAGTGACATCTTAGAACACTTGTATATAGCTTTTCCTTTCTGCATTGAATTTTTTAGGTTCAGAACTTTCATTTGACAACCACTCGCCTGATTACATTTTAGCCTCGAAATCATACTGCGTTATCTAAATTTCAGATTGAATTACTATGTGAGCAAACAATTTTCATGGGTCAGTCTACACAAATCATACATATTATACAAGCAGAACAGCTACTTTGGCTTATTGGACTACGTGTTCAATGCTAACGCTTTAGGCACCCACCGTGCTATACTAGCTTCTTAAAAACACTTGCGTACTCTCGTACATAGATAATACATGTTGGATCCAGTCCTTACCTCTTACTTGCTAATCTACGATAGTGTACCTACGAACTAATATTTACTTTAAATAAAATGCTGTGCATCACCCAATAGAAACATGAAATGCATTTAAACTGCAACAATAAAATTCAAACATTGCTCCAGATTTTATTTCACGTTTAAATGTTCGAATAAAACTTTTGGTTTGTACTCCTGTAGTCATGAAAAGGGTAGAAGTGGTAGCATTACGATAACTTACTTTGAAAATCATGAAACTATTGTGAGAAGAAGATGAAATAGTACTAAATGATGGTTTAAGGAATACAACAGAAAATCATGAAGAACTTGCTACTGTCTAGATACAGTAAAAGAAGACTTAAGCTATGAAATACCCTTTATGAAACCATTTAACAAAATGGGTCAAATCATTCAAGCAATACTTAATGAAGGTGCATATGTATCCACAAAAACAAATTTTGAACATAAAGAAAATATGACAAGTATCAGGGAAGTGTCGAGCTGGACAAGGATAACCAGGAGTTTGAAATCTTTATCCCCGATAATTGTACCATGAATGCTATTTTTCGGGGAACTGCATATTATCGGATGTTATTTCACTGCATTGGCTTTTACTGGTTGTGGTGGCACTGAAACTAGCTGATTGTTGTATTGATATGCAAATCGATAGAAATTCATTAAATACGTACCCTACAACCATCCAAGCAAGAATTTGAGAGCTACATCTAGAGTACGCATCACTTAGCACCTCTAAAGTAAGAAATTTCCCATTTTTATTTTTTTCTTCAAGACAAGGCATTCCCCATATCCTTTTTCTGGTATATATGTATGTACATACATATGTAGATAACGATTTGTTGCCTTTAAACAATTTTTCTTACAGCTTTTACCAAAAACTATTCTATTACTGTATGTAAACAGTAGAAAGTTTCACTCATAACGCTCGTACTGGCAAATGATTAAGAACTTTGATAAAATACCTTTTACAGTCATACCCCTCGCTTAGCACTTGTGAAATAAGGTATACAAAAAGCATAAATTTATCGGTTTCCTTTAGCGTCACAAAAACATAACATAACCATGCAGAACTAATCTACAGTTATTGGCAGTGACATCCACACATCGAGGACGAACCGAATTAATTACGAAATCGAACTTATGCTTTTAATCAGGTTAAAGATAACGGAAAGTGATGGTTTCTAGCTTTAAATGGTCGTTGATTAAAATCTTCATTGATAAACAATTTTAATCAAACTTTTGCGAGCGTTTTGACCATGAACTTTGTTTTCTTGTGTCAAACTCGTGTTAATGGTTGTAAAGTTGCCGCATGCATATCACAAAACAGAGTAATACGTCACTTAATTTCATATTATTAGAATAGAGATTAGGAATGAGATAAAGTACCGTATGGATGAGGCTAGGACCATTCAGATAAAAATTCCATCGTCTTATTTGGGTTTTATTTTGGAAAGAAAATTAAGCTGCAAACCCATTATTTAAGGAAGCGTCAACAAAGCTACAGTAGCACCTTTCTCTTGCAAGAAAATTATCGGGGGAAATGGGATTTGGAACCTCACGTAAACACTGGCTCTACATATCAGAAATCAAACCATTATTTCCGTACGCAACCTCACTTAGGCCAGTAAGGTCCATTGTGTTACCACAGGATCAACATCACCAAAGAGCTAGTTGTTGAACCAGGAAGAGCTAGCAATGAAGCGCTGGGGGCTGTAATGCTTGCATCTCTCTACTCCCGATTTTGTTTAAGATAGATTCGCATAAAATCCCATGAATTCCTTTTGCAACCCAAAATCCTCTTGGCAGTCTTCTCTGGAGGGTATTCGCACCCCACCCTGCGGGGTGCCTCTACTTCCCGACCTCCGAACTACGGAATCGCACAGCCTGGAATTGATCTTAAGTGCACTCATAATTGCCCTAGGTTCGACGTTGTTAGAAGTTCGTTAGAATGCCACCAAGTGCATTCTTTACAGTCTTAAGAATTTTTAGTAGTCCGCACCAGCAAGTGAAAGGCCGTTTCCACCGATTTCTCTTTACTGTAGCATGCTTCTATTACTTTTCATAGTTTTCAGAAGAAATGATGATAGACTGATAGGTCTGATGTCATTATGTTTTACATGCGAGCTTTTGACCAGATCCAGATCATTTGATATCTTTCCACATTTTTAGCAAGCAAACATTAGCTTATGCGGTCGTTCGCCTTGAAGCAACAGTCTAAAATGTTTGGCCACGCTACCATTGTGAATAAATTAAAAATTTCTGCGGAAAATACGGACTACACCATTCCCCGTCTAAAGTTTGTCAAAAATTTCCAAGTCACCGTCTCTGCTAAATCACTCTGAAAAGTTGTTTTTCTAAAAGAAGAATCAATTCGTATTTATACCGAAGCGAGGACTTAAAACCTATTGAAGAGAGTGGTGGAGGTGTTTTTTCTGATAAGCTTAGACTTAAATTCTCCTTCCGTCGCTCAAATCATTGTAGCATGCTCCACACGGAAATAACGGTGATTTAGGAAGTCTTATCTTGGCTAAAGAAAAACGTGATATTCGCTAAAGTTATCCACATCCTTTCGGTACATTGGATATACCGATCGCTACTTGCAAATTCAATTTTAAGTTGGATGCTATCGAGAGAATGAAGTTTAAGTAGACAATTGGTATAATATGTCTAGCAACAATATAGATCTGGCCAAAGTTAAGTTTAAAGGGCTCTAAAATTGATTTCTCTCAACAGATGGCATATTGGCGCTGTACTAAGTATGATCACTGGGCATGCAACAAGGTTTGGTGTATATTCGAATGGTAATGGTAGAAGCTTATCGACGAAGAAAGAATGAAACCATCAATCACGTTCAACAGAAGGAAGCTTCAGTTAGGGGCTGTCTATTACAACGATCTAGTTATCTGATAAATTCGGGTATTAGGAGCCTCCAAAGTTTCATCAGAAGAAGAAATGGAATTTTCTCCATAATCCATGTGGTATCACATTGCACCTATCTTTGGCTTGCGTGTGTTGGAAGCCACTTCAAACTATCTTAATCTATTTGTCGATAGCTTCAAAATAGCTTTCTTTGAGAGTATTTCTTAAAATCCTTGAGTAAATTAAGCAGATGCCACCTTTTCAGAATGCGCAAAAATTATAATTAATTATATATATTTAAAATTACAAAACGGCTTGAAAGCACAACTACTTAAAAGAATCTGCAACTTTCAGATTCATCGTTCCTTTATCATTTCGTTAGAGCCTTTTCCCATCTCACCGTTCATAGATAATTTTTTTTTTCTTGTAAAAGACATGACTCGTACATTGATAATGTTATCATTTACCGCGTTTTATGTTTTTCAGGTTGAAAGTATTCTTTTGCTCCTAGGCTTATATCAACATGACATTACATTAACAAAACGTTTATCGGGTGGACAGAAAAAGAGACTGTCAATTGCTATGGAATTAATAAATAATCCAACTATAATGTTTTTGGATGAACCTACTACGTATGTTATCTGATCGTATTTCAAAAATCATGTTACTACTGAAATGTATAAATATATTGTTATTTAGTGGTTTGGATAGCAGCTCCTGCTCTAAAGTTGTGCAACTCTTAAGAAAACTGGCCACGCAAGGAAGAACGATCATTTGCACAATTCATCAGCCTACTGCAAAAATTTTTGAAGAATTTGATCAAGTGTACGTATTATCTACTGGTTACTGTGTTTACCAAGGAAGTACAAGAAATTTAGTGCCATTCCTTCACAATGTACGGTTGCCCTGCCCTATGTATCATAATCCAGCAGATTACAGTAAGTTCAAATAATATTTGAAAAATTGTTTTTGATTTGTTTAATAATGTTTATGTTATTTTAGTCATCGAACTTGCATGTGGGGAATACGGCGCCGATAAGGTAGATGTTTTAAAGACAGCTGCACAAAATGGAAAATGTATACAATGGTTTGATAAGCCTGATCAAATTTTAAATGCTGAGGCTCTGATTAAAAAGTACCCGCTGCAATTGAGGTCGAAAACGAGATCTCTTGAGGACACCACATTTGGTAATCAACTGAATGTTCTGATAAAGAGGGGTTGTATTAAGGTGAAGAGAGATACAACTCTTACGCATTTACGGATTGCGGTGAACGTTTTTATGGCAGTTATATTGGGATTGCTTTATTTTAAAGCTGGAAATGAAGGATCTAGGGTGTTAGACAATTATAACTTACTGTTTGCTATATTAATGCACCACTCAATGACAACTATGATGCTGACTGTGCTTACTTGTACGTTGTTTAATTTATTTTTTAGTATCTACCACTTATTATATTTTTTTATATTTTTAGTCCCGATTGAGATGTCAATTTTATTAAAAGAGCATTTCAATAGGTGGTATTCATTAAAGTCGTACTACGTGTCCATAACTCTCTTGGATCTTCCAATATCGGTAAGTAAATACTGCCTCTAACTACAGGTTTAATAAAAAATCAAATTTTCTGAACGGTGGTTGCGCAAAACATCAGCGTGCATCGTAGTCATTAGGATTCGTATAAAATGTGTTTCCCTTTCTCCTATTGAACAGACATCGACGAATAGATGAGTTCTACTACTACCATAGACGGAGTCGGTGCAGGTGTTTTCTCCGATAAGCTTAATCTTAAGCTCTCCTTCCGTCTTCCTAATCACTGTAGCGTGTTCCAGGCGGAAATAATGGCGATAAAAGAAGCCCTATCTTGGCTTAAGAAAAACGTGATATCTGCTAGAGATATCCGCATCTTTTCTGATAGCCAGGCAGCAATCAAATCCCTGGAATCGACCTCTATAAACTCTTTAGTAGCCCTAGACTCTCGTTCGTCTCTTGTGGAGATGGCTGAGCAGTTCAATATTCACCTGTGTTGGGTGCCGGGGCATAGAGACATTCCAGGGAATTGTAAGGCCGATGAACTCGCCAAAGAAGGAACAAATTTACCCATCTTGCCGGATAATGGCACCTTAGGTATTCCAATCGCTACTCGCAAACTTAAACTTAAGCTGGATGCTATCGAGTGCAAATCTTAGGTGGACAAGTGGTTTAACATGTCTAGCGACAAAACAGATTTGGCCAAAGCTGGATCTAAAACGCTCTAAGAATTTGATTTCTCTCAACAGATTGCATATCGGCACCACTATAGGTGTCATCACTGGACACTGTCTAATAGGCAAGCATGCTACAAGGCTGGGCCTCTTCGCGAACGATTTCTGTAGAAGCTGCATGGATGAAGAAGAGGAGGAAACTATTTCCTCACCTTCTTTACGGAGGAAACTATTCCTCACCTTCTTTGTTTCTGCCCAGCTCTCTCCCGTAGAAGGAAACTCCACTTAGGAGCTCCCTATTATAATGATACAAGCGACCTGATGAATATCGACATCAAGAGCCTCCTACGCTTCATAAGAAGCTCTAATTGGTTTTAAGACGAGTAGGTGGAGGGAGGCTTCTCCCATGATCCACGTGGTATCACAACGGACCTCTTTGGTCTAAGTGTGCTGGCGAATCTTAGCTGGCAGCCACTTCAACCTAACCTAACCTACTACTTCGTTCATGTCTTGCCATGTCTCAAATCAAAACGAAAAGGAATTGAATTAAAAAAATAAATGTCACAAGGACGCACGTAAAAATGCATGCAAGATGGAAAGAGAATGACCAAAAACTATTATTGCTTTTTAGTAGCGTGCAAGTTCCGACTAAGTAGAGATAAAAAGCATCTATAGCCTACGTTTCATTGTCTGAGACTTTTCTTTTGTATCATTAACTTTAAATTTTGAATTTTTTTTAAATTGGCGCAGTTTTTCATGGCTTTAGGAACAAGGAAGTTGTTTATCCTAAAATTTAGACTTGGATGTACAAAGAAAGTTTTTAACACATTATTATCCCGTACTTTGGTTAAATATGAATAAATATTTGGCGTAAAAAACTGTATGGGGTCTAGACCCTAGCTTTTCGCCACCATTCGTATTTGGCGTACCTACTATATTTTTCACACAAATGGAAGAGATCTACAATTTAAAGCTAATTTCGAAAGTCGTATTGAGAATTTTTCTCATGACAGTTATTACTTTCGGACGAAGGTTAGATATTCGCGAGAGCTTGGAAAAATTTGATTATGATTATATGACCATTAAAAATAAACCACAGGTTTATAGAGTTGGATCCACATTACAAAAAAGTCTATGGATGCAGTTACAACCGTTTTTTTTTTTTTTTAAACGTACGGCTGATTTATCTGATACTGATGAATACAAAAAACATGAAACAAGGTAAAATAATGTAGCTTTTGACCGACAATATTTTATGGACACTTCAACATAAAGCTGTGGATATATTGCCGATAAGAACTGCCGACTATTTAATCATAAATCCTCATCGAATCTTTTAGAATAAACAATTTGGCTGCATCTAAATTATATTGTTTCAATGAACACTCCAAAAAGTTGCCAGTGAACTGTAAAACAACCACAAAGTTCTTTTCTATAACATGTTAGCTTAGCTAACCGATAATACTTTCCTTATCGATTATGGTACTGAAATGCCGAACTCTAATTTAAAAATGCACACCCTGGCAGGCAATCCAAGAGGCCACTACACCCATCCTTGATAGTTGGTGTTATTGTAGAAGATCATTTAGAAGGCACCAGACTCGTGTCCAGATCTATTGAATTCAATCATTTTGAAAATTTGTTAATAACCATTTTAGAGAAAACATTTTATTTGTATTTATTTAAACACTTACCTAATTACTTACTTATGCTACAGTTCGGCGTAAACTTGGCCCTCAACCAACAGGCCTTTCCAGTTAGCCCGAGCTTTAGCTAACTGCCCTCAGTTTGGCACTCCAAGTCGGATAAGTTCCACTTCTACTTGTGCGCGCAGCCTTAGGCGGGCCAGAGCATTAGTATCTGTATTGTTAATAGGTCGCTGTACAACTTGTATTCTTATCTTCCAAATCCCTTCAACGCAAACACAATTAACCAAACAAAATTAAACCCAAAAGTTAATCAAAATAAGCTTTGCATCTAAATACCATTTGGAAGGATATTGAACAAAATCATTTTGCGTCTCCCGTCCACGGGTCATCTGAGTTGAAGTTTCACTTAAGATTCCTCTTAAATTCCTATTTGATCTCGATTCTAGCATCTTATTGAAGGGTAACTGGAAAAAATGTTCTCTGCTTTCCACCAGTAGTAGTCTATTCTCCATATCTCAGTTCTCAACCAACTGTTTCACTGGCGAACAAAAAGAATGTTCAGAACCCAGAAAATCTTAGGCTAAACCCAGTTTTGCTAGAATTTTCATTCAATACTGAAATTTGTATCTTCAAACTAAGACAGCGTGCTGTATTGAATTGTTTTGAAAAGTTACCTGTTTCGGCTCTAATGTACATCATGAATCTATTCGAAATATAGTTATTTATCTCTTCACTTATTTAGCCATCCTCAAAAAATGGCTTTGCGATACTTTTGGTGACTTGCTTTCTCCTGATACCCGGCATAGACATATGTATGTACATATATTGTACAAATGGAAACTACTAATGCGATGTAAACGAAATGGTTGTTGTTTGATATCTGGTGTAGTCAGTTTTCAAAACCTAACACTCCAAACCAAATTTAAGTACGTATTTATACCTATTTTTTGTTTCTTTTTTTCAGATTTTTTGCTGCTTCATTTTTTCGGTTTTGATTTATTTTTGGAGCCATCAGCCAATGGAGTTATCACGGTTCTGTATGTTTTTCGCTATAAGTGTAATGGTGGTGTTAGTTGGTCAAAGTTTTGGTTTAATAATTGGGGCATGGTTTAATATTGTTGTAAGTTTACAAAGAAAATGTTGCAGATTTTCGTTTGTTAATCGAGTTTTTGATTTCATTTAGAACGGCACTTTTCTTGCACCAGTTTTAACAATTCCCATGATGATGTTCGCTGGGTTCGGGGTAACTCTTCGTGATTTACCAAACTACTTAGAGTGGGGCAGTCACATATCATATCTGAGATATGGTCTTGAAGGATTTGTTGGAGCGATATATGGACAAGATCGGAAAACTCTGGATTGCAACGAAGCAGCCTATTGCCATTATAGGTAAACAATTTACATCAAAATTGTACATACATATTTAATTCAATTAAAAATATAAACGTGTTCTTCCAGGTATCCTCATAAATTTCTGGCGGAAATAACTATGCAAGGAGATTTGTTCTGGAACGATTTAGCAGCATTATTTGGCACTGTAGTTATATTCAAAATTGTAGCATATTTTATTCTGAAAGCAAAAATTACATCTGTAAAATAAAAAAAAAAGATTTTTCTTATTTTTCTTTTTGTAACTTTTTAGTTTTATTACCATTTTTACTTATTTCTTTTTTAGCAATAATGAACTAAAATCTATTATTGATAGTAATGATTAGAGCTATCGGCTATTTACCATTTTTATCTTTCGCCACTAAATGATATTAGAAAAATCTTTAAATGGTTTTTAGGGGTTTTTAAATCACATTGCGTTCATTCCCGGAATTAATTATCTTTGTATGACTAAAATATATATGTATATGTACATATCTATGAGTACATACATACATATTGTATACATACGTATGAATAATTGTACATATAGAGCGTAGTTCCTAGCTTCTCTCAACCATTGAGCATGCTAAATTTTTCGGACGAGTGAGGGAACCTACGTTTAATGCCATATCCAAGTCATAGTTGAGAAGGGTTCTATATTAGTTATTACTCTCGGATGTTTGTCAGACATTCGCGAGAAGCGGGACTGTGTGAATCCCTTCGCTTAGTAGTACAACCCGCTAACCACTGAGCCACGTCCGGCGACTACTATCAACAAAACTCACAAAGTAAAAGCAGTATTCTCTATTTGTGTGCAGTATTTTCTTATCCAATTTTTACAAACCAAAAACTAGGACTTGGATAGAGTAACCAGAAAACAAGTCAGTTGAATGTGCTGCAAGTTGGTATAAGGTGCACCACTTGAGGACTGATGCAAGAGGTATGTCTGTTATTGTCCGCAGTTTTACCACGGCCCCTGTCAAATTGTTGAACGCTTGTGATTTTCATTCGTCCCGAGCGTTTTTTATCAGATTGTATCCGGTTGACAGCTATGTTTCTTGAACGTATTTAAAAATATGGACAAGAAAATTGAACCTCTTGATCAGAAGCTCTACGGACTAACGAAGACGATTAAGTTATTTTCAGAGTAGGCTGATATAAAAACTATTGCCGCCGTCACCTGAAATATGGGCGCAAAGCTGGTTGCAATATGACTCTAAAGTTTTACATACATAGTCGATATTGAATTGCATTATTAGACTTTTTTGTTGGTAGAGGCAGTCTTAGTAGCTTTACCTGGCTGACACGCATGCTGAGTTCCATTCGTAGGGAAAATCCGCAGACTTACTTCCTTGTCAAACATCTGCTCGTGTTCTTAAGAGTCATTCCTGCCTTGCCAGGTTTCCGGTATGTCTATTGGCCATGGCATCTGCGTCATTTTTAAACGCCCCTGGTGCTTTACAGAGTTTGAATGGAGATAATACTTACTTTAAGCATTTACTTTACAGATGTCCCTCGTAGATTGAGCAGATCACCTTTTTAATTGACCACAAATGGGCCTATTGTGATTTTATGAGGATGAGGATGTTAATACACGATACACGATTTCGGTGGTAAAAGTCCCTGGTTTAAAAAAGGTGACACGCGGCAGGTGTTTCCAAGTATTGTTCGCAAAACATCCGACATGATTCCTTTATAGGTTTTTTGATCTGATTGTTGCAGTTGCTTTGCCAGTAACTATAAAATTTAGCGTTTAGCACAATGAACACTTGCTCAATATACATATGTACATATGTATGTATGTAGGTAATCGGTTGGGTTAAAAATTTATAAGAAAACAGTTGGTAATGCACGTTCACTCTTAATTAGGTACTTACATATGTATGTTCTTCTTATTTTGTTTGTACTTTTTTTTCCTTCCTATTTAATGATGGAGTGAAACTGAATTTAATGATCGTTGTTTTGGACATAAGTAGCGATAGCATATTGGAAGTTTTTGTTTTGAATTTCTTCTTCTGGCTGGTGGCTCTTAGCTTTGCCTGGATATATTATTTTGTTTTTTTACAAAAAATTAATTGTCAGATTCAAACATGGTCGGTATGATTCTTGCTAATGCCATCCGAAAAAAGCCAGGTTACTGTGTTTTTTACGAGGTTAGGAAATCTAGGGCTAGTTAAATTTTGTCACGTGCCTCTGTGTCGTAGAGGCTTTTCTTTACCTTGCAAATAATCTTTATGGCATATGTTCGATTCGAGCAGATATTGGTAATAATTAATAAATATATATCAATCCAAACATTCGTTAATGCAAGCACAGGCATCATTACATTGAGTCACGTTCCGAAACGCATTGTAAAAAAAAAGCGGAAACAAATACAAACAGGGCATCGTGAATTAGCACGATGTATTCACAATGCACATATTTTACATTTAGGAATTCAGCTAGTGTTCGGGAAATTACATCGTAACGGGCACCGTGAACGAACCGTTATGGAACGAACAACTGTACAGAACTTTGAGAACTATAGACGTATTTTGCTCGCTTCTCAATATAGAACCATTTTATTGTAATTTGTTTTATCTCTGTGATATGATTTAATCCTCTCAAATGAGCACACTGCTCGTTGTTGAAAAATCCGTGTCGTGTATCCACATTTGAAGTAAAGCCGATTACAGAAGACCATCGAATATTACATAGATGCATTGATTCAGATTTCAATTTGCCTCTATAATTGGAGTTGTAGAATACTTTAAATTAAAAGATTGATTTAATGTCTTATGTGACCTATTTGCAATGGTCATTTATTTATTTAATATATTTTATTTAATACACCTGACTAATTTCATGAGTCAAACCTTTTCCTTAGACGAGTATCGAGCTCAAAATTAAACATTTTTGCTGTTTTAGTGCTGTGTTAAAAATAAAATCGATCTAAAAGCGTTTGGTATGTCTGTTTATGGTTAAAACAAATAAGAACAGTGGTATATCGGCTTAGGGTTAAAATAAATCAAAAAAAAAACAAATAGGAATACATATTCCAACTTATAATATCTAACACATTCTCTGGAGTTTAAAATCCAAACAACATAATTAATAACAGATATGTACATATATGTATATCACACATACATACATACAACTTTGTTTTAAATAGTATATGCATAATTGGCTTAGCACAATTACATTCAGTTAGATATTTTGTTTATTTCATTCAATCATCAGATATACATAACTTTTTCTTGACAAAAATTGTTAAAATTCCAGAATAGAGCAGGCAATAAAAATACATTACTCTCATTGGAAATGAGAAGTGTAAAGATTGAACCATAAAATTTAAAGCCCACTTTTCTATAAACTGAAATACAAAAGTAAATATCCTTTGAGCATTTTCATAAATAAAAAAAAATAAGTTTTTGAACCTTTCGAATGGCTTTTGTTCTTAATAATATTTTTCCTTGAAATTAAAAAGACGATATTGCACTGAGAATGGAAACAAATAATAAATCGTGTCTTGCACCAGCAGAGGTAAGTTTGAATATTAACTATTAACAAATAATTGTTTTTGGAAGTCATTGATGTTAAATTCATGTTTTGTTTTTTTCTATTTTGTATCCTCATACACTCGTACTAAATCATCTACAGATTATTTTGTGTACCACATTTGAATTTTTTACTCTCGCACTGATTGAAGTCAATTTTAGCATATGTGAAAGCAGATTGTTGCGAAGTATTAGAATTCGGGCTAAGGCTTGTTGAAGTATCGTCAGAAGTTGAAGATCTCGCTGGATTTATTAATGATCCATATATCGTTGTATTGGAATTTTTTGTAGAACTTTTTGGTAAATCCAAGCTTGCGTAGTGCAGTTCTAGTTCAGTGTTTGATGAAGGCTGACATAGTGTAACGATTTTTGATACAGGGGAACTTGTAAGATCATTAGCTACTATGTGCTGCTGTAATCCTTTAGATGATACAAAATCTGTATTTTTTTGTTTATTATCATCATTGTACGCATTATTGCTAATGGGTACTGGTTTTACTGTTAGTAACGGATCTTGGCTTCTGTTGTCGCAATTCTTTGGCGATAAAATGGATGAAAAGCAAAGTGTCGCTGTTGACGATGACACTGAATTTGATTGCAAGCAATCACTATTGACCGAATTAGGTCGACATTGAGTTGCCTCAAGAGAAAAAATACTATCACTATCGACTGAGCTCGGCCTCGATAAATTTTTTCTAGTTTGCAAAGAACTGTCGCTGCAAATATGCAAAAGCTCATATCCTGTGCCTTTTGTTTGCCGATTTGTATTGCTGAAACGATGACAGCGTAGTGACGATGAATGTGGTGATGTTGGCGTACATTTTGGAGAATTTGATTTTCGAACAAACTTATTACCTTCATCTAAAACAGAATCTTCTGCATTTAATGAGTTTATTTTACATGCCTTATATTTATTTAACATACAGTTGGTATCAACTGATTCTCCCTTTGTATATGAACTACTCTTTTCTAAACTCTGGTTCGAAACCTTAAGCTGGCAACTACCATCTTTATTTTCTTCTTTTTCAACGGCATCTAGTTCACATTTTTTAGGAGACATTTGTTTCGAAATACCTGCACAAAATTTAATATAATCGTAACAATCGAAATCGGCGGTGGATAAGTCAACATGAACATTTGATAAATCATCAGTATTTCGCAAAGATAGTTTAATGAATAAGTTCTTAAATTTTTCAGATACGTTTGTATCTTGATCTTGTTGTATTTTCTCTTCAGAAATGGTAAATGAGCTATTAACGTGATCGAAAAAGCGCTTACGCTGACTGGATTCAGATTTAGCTAAAATATTTATGGCAGATTTTTGATTGAACTGCGACGCTTGATTTTGTGCCTGCAAAATTGAAAGCTTTGAATTATTGTTATTATTTAAGGTGCGATTATTTATCAATGGTGGAATTGAAGGGGTTTTTGTAACGCCTCGCGATTTCTTCATATCAACCAATGTACCCGGAAATCGAGATTTAGCGCAAGCATTGGAAAGTTCATCCACCTTATGTTTATTGTTAGTGGAGCGTTGATCTAGAGCATGATAATTGCTATCCTTATTTCCATTCCAAGACATTTCCAAATAACCTTCGGGTGTTTCTATTTTATTCCATTCATCCATTTTTAATTTGTTGTGCGTAAGCTCTTGTTGTTGTGGTCGTGTTTCTGACAAATCAGAACTTGAATTTTCATTTGGCACTGCAATGTGGTCAGCAGATTCATCGTAACTGCCTAAGCTATGGGAATAAATGACTGGCCGCATTTCTAAGTAGCCATTATCTGCTCTGTATTGTCCTAGCTCCGAAAAGTTATCATGCGATTTAATGTTAACAGCATTTTGCCCTGGTGAAGTGCTTAAAGTACTACTTCGTAGATGACTTCCTTTTGGGAGATTTTTTAGGTAAGAAGAGCCACTTGCTGATTGTGATGAAAGAGAATTAGATCGACTGCTAGAATTTTTGGAAAAGTCTATTTCCATTAGATCATCCATGCGATCGACTGAATTCTGACTTTTATGTATCAAAAGCGGTGCACTAGATGATTTCCTCCCTCTAACTGAACTTTCTGAAATTGGTTCTATGCTGGCGATTGAAGACTTGCTATTATTGACATTAGTATTATTTGAACTGCACGAATTGGCTGCCATTAAAATATTACGTTGCAGGTCAGATCTGGGGACTTTTGATCTAGAGCCGACAGAAAATGCCCGTACTCGGCAATTATTTTGATCAGAATTTGTTATAACTTCAATGCGGAGTTTTTGATTGTTATGCTCCATACGACTTCCAACTGAATAGGCCCGGGGAGGTCGTTCGCTGAGATGTCTAGAAAAAAGAAACAAATAAAATGAAATAATAATAGTCTAAATGTTAACGCTTATGAACGATATTCTGTATAAACTTATCAAAAGTTTTAGTTGAAATTGTATCATAGCTCAGAAACTTAAGATGAAAATATATGTATATGAAAAAACCGGAAAAAATGTAGACCTAAACGTTTGAAGGCAGGTTTAAAGAAACAGCATATTATAAATCCTTTTCCCCTCGCTATAATTTTATGAATGGATGATAAAATATTTTGTTACCGCCATCAGACAATGGACAACTCTCTTGACCATAGAAGAACGATTGCTAAGCAAACAGCCAAAAACTGTTACCTGACGTATAATCTTCGAACACTTGCTACACAATGCCTGTTATTCTACTAACCTTTTTCTATTAAAACTTACCCTATTTAAAATGAAATTTACATATTATTATTTAGTGTCTCTGTTCTTATAAATTTCATATCCGTTCGACCGCATTGCTTATGCTTGAGTAAGTTTATGCGAGGGAATTACCTAGATAATTTGTACACATGAACGCGACATGGAATAGACTTAAGTTTGCGGAATAGGGGCGGATTTTTTTAAAAATGTAAAGTTTCATTTTGATTTCGCATTTAATTTGCTAGTTAAGAGTCAAACGAATAAATTAGAGTCTGTGGTCATTTTATAAAGAAACCAATTGTTGGAAAAATCCAGGCTGAGCTCATTAGCTGGTACTGTCACGTACAAAGAAGATCGTCGGAAAATCCCGTCCGAAGAGCAATAGCGACTCAAGTTCCAGTCGAAGTTTGGAAAAGAGGCAGACGGAAAAACAATTGGATTACTCAAATGCAAAAATAACAGCGAATTCTCGGCCCCAGCGAGGGTATTAAGGTCCGCAAACTTAGCCAACCCCACAAGCGGCGCAGTTGCAATGCAGATACGTGGAAGAAAGATGTATCATAAGATGTACGTGTACGTACGACGGTTAATAAAAGAAAAAGAAGAAAGAAGGTCATTTTATAAATGTAAAATTTAAAGTTACGCGTAAAAATTAAATTTCTCACAAAAAAAGTAAAAAGTTTGGAAAATATACTCAGTGAAATGCAAACGTTTACGAAACTACTTCCCCTGGTAAAACCAAGGCAAAGAATCAATACAAGATAATGACCGACTTGAACTAACACACAACACATGAAACGGTTCTTAAAGTCAAATATGCCCTCATGAAAGACAGTGAACTCAAACTGCAAAAGAAATTTGCAGAAAAACTCAAAATATCCAAATTGGAATGTCAAAAATCAGCCCACGGCGGGTGAACAGAATGCTTACGGTGTATCAAAAAATACCGTGTGTAAAAAGTTTTTACAGTTGCGTGGCGACACTTCACGAGAAGTTATCAACAACATGGTTGATGAAGATGAAACTTGGACTCATTGTTATCACGCTAAATCAGAGCAATGGGCACCATGGCTCATTGGTTAGTGCGTTGGACTACTAAGCATAGATTCGAATAACAAAAGAAAAGAGAGCATCAGAAAGCGTCTCAATTCGCCTTTCAGATATGGGTTTAAACCGTAGCTTCCTTCCATTTGTGCAAAAATTACAGCACGCACAACACGAAAGATAACGAAAAGAATGGCCCTGGACTACATACTGTCTGTTGCGCCAGATATTTGTATCCTTTTGTTTGGTTTTGAATCAAAGCACGAGTGTTTTGGGACTGTTGGTAAATGCCACCATTATTACATCTACGCTAATGTTCTTAGATACTTAAGAGAATATAATTAAGTAAAAAGGGTGGAGATATGAACCAAATACGTGCTTTCTTCATGACAATAGACCGGTTCACATGGCTTGCTTTCTGGAATTAGATCATCTACTTCACAGTCCTGACCTGACCCGATGAATAACTACAGGTAGCCGCGAACAAGCATTTTGAAGGCAAACTGGAGAATTATTTTGAACAGGCTTTAAAAAAATTAATCTATAGATCTAAGAAGTATGTTCATGTGCAAGAAGTAGTGAATATAATGGAGTTAAATAAAAAGACTTGGGGCTGTCAAAACAAAATGTGTCCCCATAATCACTGTTGGTAACTTTTACAATTGACTATAAAAAAGCAACTATTTATCGAAAGTAGTTTTTTTTGGTTCACGTTGCTAATTAACTGCAAAAGAAATTCTGTCACCTGTTTTCTTTATTGTTTTGTATATTTTTTTCAAATACGAAACAAATGAGGCTGTGTTTGCAATTGTAAACGATGGACAAACTATTGTGAAAGTGTAAGTGCTTAAAACACGTTCTTTAATTTCATATGAATAATATGACAGCCAAATATCTACAACCGGCTTGATTGCGTTGACCGAGGAAAAAATACATTTGGATACTGCAAATTCTTTAACGATTATTAGGATATTCATTCGTCCATGTTGCAAAAAAAAAAAAACTGGGTGCGTGGTAACCACGCGCGATAGAAGTGAAACTTTTCTAGGCTTTAACTGTGAAAGAAAAACCCTCAAACTTATAAATACGAACTTCGACCATTTCAATAATCCACGAAAATCTCATTGATTCTTGAAGAACACTCACCTTTTAACCTCTCTAATCTCCTAATCAATTTTCGAATACGATAATCACTAACGAACAATAATTAATGCACTAGATAAATTACGCAAGACTAACTGACACTTGATAAATCGTAGGTTATAACTTGGCGACGGCTCATGCATCAACAATAACAGCAACACGCGTCACGCCAAATCCACGCGCAATTCTCTATTTACTCACGAGGTAGCGCGTCAGACGCAGAATGTACAGTGACGCAGTGATCGGAGTAAGAGCGGGGTGCGTGTAAGTACAGCCGTACTCCAGTTCCCCCACTCCGCGACGCTCCCCTACTCTCGCGACTCTCCTCACAGCGTTCTGTTTTTTCGTGATGCTCGCGCGCTCTAAAATCCGACTCGCCCTGCCGGGACTAAAAAAGTTTCACTTCAAAAAGCAGACTTTCCTGTTTAGAGTTAGCGACTGATTTAGCTAACTTAAACAATGTAGAGCACAAAAGTATTTAATTCCTGGAGTACTCACTTACAAGCAAATGCTCATAAAACATGGAGATGCGCTTTGATTGAGCAACTATTACGACAATTTGGATTCTAAAAGTTCAAAGGCGGAGAAATTTGTCGCTTGATCTTCCCAATGATGTCATTTGCGGATTTCACCTTTGTCTTTGTTGCCCCTGTTTCAATACTTGCAAACATTCCCCTGACAGCCCGCTCAGTTCTTTCGATTATATCAATGAAATCGGCGTAAGTGAGTACTTGTACAGACTTACAAAAGATTGCACCTCCGGTGTTGGCTTGTGAGTTACAAAGCCCTACCTCGAACTACTAAGATAATCATCCCAGTCCTGCTGTATGGTACTGAGATTTGGAAGATAAGTTGTTCGAGTGATTTTTGGTTGCGTCTGCATAGAGGGCGAGTGGAGGAGAAATTACAATGACGGACTATACGGCAATGACATTAACTTAGCCAGAAAAGTTCACATACGGCGAATAAGACGGTTGGGTGATGTAGAACGGATGAACCCCAACGTTCCAGCCCGGAAAATCTTCGAATCCACCCGGAATGGACGGCGCAATAGAGATTGGCAAACAAGTGGAGGATGACCTCAATCAACTTGGCGGGCGCAACTGCAGGCAATTGGCTCATAACCGGCCTCTTTGGAATGGTTTGTTATTTGAGGCCCAGGTTCACCCTGGACTGTAGCGTCACATAAGTAAGTAAATGTTTAAAGGCACTTTGTCTTATTTATACCACCCAGTATCTGCCTTTATATCTAATTCCAAGGACACTATTATTTGATTCCTTTAACTATTACCAAAAAAGAAATAAAAATTGGGAAAACTTTGCTTTGATAAGTACAAAATGGGACGTGAGGTTTAGCCCCCTCTCATACTATTATTCCAAATTAGCATAAATTCAAAATGGTAAGACATCAAACCAATTTTTATATATTTTTTGTTCTTTTTAACTAGAAGGATATATGAATGCATAAAAAAACTAAAACTAATCGTTTAAATTAAGTACTTACAACATTTCGTCTTCGTCAGGTAAAATCCTAGAGTTGACCTTTTCAAGTGGATATTCCGCAAAGCACATATCTTTTAACGGGATGCCAGGTATGATATTACGCGCTGAAGATAAGTTTATGTTGAAAATTTGTCGCCTGTTCTTTAGTGACTGTTCCATGTCTACATAATCTGAGGTTTGAGGAGATGACATATGAACATATCCATCAATGATTTCTTCTGCAAGACTTGATGCACGGCTATTACCATCAGAGCTGTCATTGCAACTTTTAAAAAGACATTCAGTATCCGCTAAAGTAGTATCACATGGTGCGGTATCGCACGGACTTATGGAATTAAACATATCCATATACTGACTTTCGGGTTCTTCTGAATGAATATTTGAACTAGAGGAGAGCGTTTTCTTGTTTTCTACAGCCTGATTCATACAATTAGGTAAAATGAGTCCACTATGGGTAATTAATTTATCTAGATTCAGTGCATTTTCAATGCAATTTTGTTTTTTATTTTCAGTGTACCAAAATTCATCACTGTTTTCTTCAGGAATAACACCACCAGGAGAACGGGAACTAAATACAAAATCAAATTAATGATGTGTTTTAACAATCTAATATGACATACTTGTAAAAACGTGATACAAAACCTGCACTTTCATCTGGAGTAAGGGAGTGCTTTATACTGTCAGGTTCGTCTATACTTAACGTTGATCCATCGCTTTCGGAACAGCCCACAGATGGGCTTAAGGCGTTGCTATTCATGGGAGGGCTATGGCTATGCCTATTGTAGACTGAATTTGGCACAGTGCTTAAGGACGACATAGTTCTCGACGGAGGCATTGATGTATTTGCGAAACTGTTGTACCCACCTTCAGTAGTTGTCCTGTTTCTTGAAGAAGGCAGACTATCACATCTATCTCGATTCACAACTGAAACTTAAATGAAAATTATTAGTTTACAAAGAATTTAAATAAAAAGTCAGTATAATCTTACTGGATAAAGGATAAAAAGCGATAACGATAAAAGCTATTCTTATGTAGGTAGGGGTTGGTACGATATGCGAAGAGAAAATAAACGGAGATAATCAAAGACGCTATAATAATCACGGTAAAAAAGACTGTTAAAACCCAAACCATGGCGAGTAAAGAAATATTGGATGACGAACGAGATCCTTCACCTGATGGAAGTACGAAGAAGAGAAAAACAGAACCATGACAGATTTCAAACAAACGGTGCTCGATATTTAACTTTCAGCTAAGTTTGGAATCTAGTGTAACACATAAGTACATATTCGGCACTGGAGAAAAAAGATACATGTTGGTTAGTTAGGCAAGAAAGTTTGAAGGTTGGTATTTTGGACGAATAGGGCAGAACGTAATTTCGAGATAGTAAGAAACTTAGTCTACCTTGGCTCTGCTATCAATTCTGTTAGGCTCCTATGCGTTGAATTACACGTGCTGTACATCGACGCCTTCATACAAAAAAAAAAAGAAACCGGTCTGCAGAATCATACAATTCAAACGGAAGGGACATCATTGAAGAGCAGGACCTTGCCTTAAGTAACGCGCATAAGTAAAAGGGACTTCAACCAACTTGGAATACGCTAGTGAAGGCAGCTGGCTAAGTACTCCGAGTTAATTGGAGATGCTTTTTTTTTGTTGAGAATCAGATTCATTCCGAACTGCATTTTTTTTTAAATTCGCTAAGAAAGGGCATGCGAAAACATCTTCATAATTTCTAACCCAACAGCAAGATAATTCATAGTTAACTAGCTGGGCGAAGTACAGGGATTCGCGCCGATGCAATATAGAGCTTCATTGAATATTTGCTTTATTTATTTCCGATTTAGGAGACGAATTTCAAAAATTCTTCTCTAGTGGGTGTTTACATAGGAATTAAGGTGAAAACTTTCCCAAAATCCACGGGTTTGGGCTAATGTTAGTATCAATAAGTTAAGATTTTGTGAGTTAACTTTATATAAATATCTTTTCATCCCCCTGTAAGTACATGAGTAAATATCACAACTTGTATATAATAAACTCAACTACATAAGGCACTAGTGAAGTCAAATACCTCGGGGTCATCCTCGACAAACGGCTCAGCTGGAATTCTTATATCAAGTTCGCCATCGAGCGTGCTACTAAGGCCATGTGGGCCTGTAGGCGCCTCTACGGCAGAACTTGGGGTCTAAATCCAAAAATGATACATTGGATGTATACAATGATGGTGAGGCCTATGATCACGTACGCGGCTATCATCTGGTGGCCGAAAGTTCTTGAACGGACAACGGCAGCTAAACTTCAGAAGTTATAAAGAATTGCTTGTTTCGGTATCACAGGAGCTATACGTACCTGCCCAACGACAGCTTTAGAAGCAATCGTTGGGCTTTCACCCCTTTATTTCTTCATTAGGAAGACAGCCGGTAGGTGTGCTATCAAGTTTCAGATAGAATACAAGTATAAATCAGGTGACCATGTGGGACATCTAAAAATTCTTGACTCAATCCCCAAAAGAGATATGTTTTGTACCATCCTTGACACCATTGTCAAGGAGTACTGTTTCGATAGGTTATTTGAGGTAGAAATATTAGATCGTGCAAATTGGTCTAATGGTGCTCCGGCATTAGACCCTAGAGGTCTGGTTTGGTTCACAGACGGATCGAAAATGGAATCTGGAGTTGGAGCTGGTGTCTTTGGACCCAACACCAAAGTGTCGATATCTATGGGAATGTGTGCCACGGTATTTTAGGCTGAACTCTATGCCATGGAAATCTGCACTAGGTTAAACCTAAGTAAGGGTATTAAGGGCGCTGGAATATATATTTTTTTAGATAGTCAGGCAGCGCTGTCGCTCAATTTAGTGGACTCCATATCAGTTAAAAGCTGCTACGATGCACTGCAATCCCTGACGAGACTAAACAAGGTAAAACTTGGATGGGTCCCCGGCCATCAAGGGATTGTAGGCAACGAGTTAGCAGATGAACTAGCTAGGGTTGGCGCAGAATCTGCGTTCATAGGATCTGAACCTTACTGTGGCATCAACTGATCTTTCGCCACAACGCTAATTAGTAACTGGGAACATAAACTTCGCCTGGACCATTGGGAAATTGTCCCAGGGTTGAGACAATCCAAATTACTAATTACACCTTACTCGTATAAGGATATACCTAACCTTAATAAGGAAAGTATCAGAAAGCTGGTGGGCTTTCTCACGGGCCAATGTGGCTTGAAATACCACCTTAACAAACTTAACCTAAGCTCAGACACGGAATGTAGGTTCTGCTGGGAGGAGGACGAATCATCCGAACACATTCTCTGCAATTGCCCAGCTTTACATTGGTTAAGGAGACGTATTTTCTATAAAGGAATATGTACGCCAGCGGAAATGAAAAACACTGCTACTAAGGATATACTATCCTTCATAAGAGAGGTAGTACGTCCCTTATGATACAATAGATCTTTCAGGTCGCAGTGTCTGCCACATGGGTGACAATGCTTGTATCAAAAGGATCTAACGTATTTAAACATTGCGGAGATGTTGAGGAAAACCCAGGGTACGTCCTTATGAAAAGTGGAGCACTAATCCACAAAAGAAAAAAACACCTGTATGCGTATCAACTATTAGAACTCCAGTCCATTAATTGCACTAGAGGTGCTCTCTAAGTCGAATATTTCATCGCCATAAGCTCGAATATTTCATCGCCATAAGCTCCAGCTTCAGGGGAGCGCAATAGTCTACAAGGTCGCAGTACGCTTACACTCCTAAAATCAATTTATAATCTATTTATCAAATGAAAACACTTACCACTTAACGGCGATGAGTTCATGGTTTTACTGCCGGAATGAGTTTGCCTTCGCTGTAGTATTGTAACTGGTTTTGAAGTTTCGGTTGCTGAAGATGATCTTTTTCGCATAGGGCCATAAGGGTCATCCGCATTCGATGACATCACGCTTCCAAATAAAATAGAGTATTTAAATATTTTCTTTAAGATAAACACTTAATACATACTTAAGTATCATAGTGTGCATGTTTTGAGCAATTAAAGAATCTTTCGTTTCCATCCAAAGTTCACCAGCTCCAATTACACTATGCCTTCCAACTTCCATATAAAAATAGCATTTCGAATCGCCGCATCTAGTTAATAAACATTTATTTTAATTTTTTTTTTTCTAAACTTAAATGACAACAATACCTTCTTATTGATGTTAAATAAAACTCAATGACAGGAACCCGTGCTTCGCCAATATTTGTGCGTTCTAAGCCAATGCGAATAAGTGTAACAGATTTAGACGATAAGCACACATGGTAATTCCCAAGGATTCCTTTCTTTTCAGCCAAGCCTTTTCTTTGAACTATTACCTGCCAAACGTGTTCTATGACAAGATGAAAGAAATGTACATATATTAACGATTTATGTATGTAGTATTGAAATATTTGCTGTTACTAACAATTTATCAATTATGTTTATGGCAAAATCAAAAATTAATTTCCAAATTTTGTAAAAAAAAACATTCAAGACTTTTATATGTGGTACAGAATTGCATTTTGACTGAGATGAAACCTAATTTCAGCAATAATGCAAATAATTATTATTGTATCGTTTTGTTCCTAAGGTCCTGATTTAATGAATTTCAACATAAATTGATTTTTAAAAGCGGTCTTCGACGGCATGATGAAAAGTTATGGACCTAGAATAGAAATTACATTGGTATCAATGTTGATACACGTGTCACAATAGGTTTGTTCGCGTACCCTCCCAAAACAACGAATTTTAGCGAAATTTCACGAAAAACTACAAAATCCTGTTCGCGTACGCAAAAATTTCGTAGCTTTTCGTAGAAGAGAGTGCACACGAGAGTGTAAAAAATTTCCCCATGCTACGAATTTTAGCCCAACAAATTTCTGTGGGTAGATTTATGAGATCTGTCACATCGCCGAGATTTGCCAATTTAATTGTTGCTGTTTTTTTCTCATTGGCAAAAATTAATTAACATGGAACATGGAAGATTATCTTCGTTATTTAATTAATTCAGCTCTAAAATTCCTTAGTTTGGGAAAAAAAACATGTAGGTACATAGAACTGCAAACAGAGTAAAAAATACAAATCTCCAACTGAAATTTGTTTTTAACCAACATATGTTTTTGACGTTTAAAAAGTGGGTAACTTTTCTTGTTCAATGCGTTCGTTTAAGAGCCGAACAGAATGCGTATCTGTGTCTGTGTCTTGTAGCGCTGTCAAACCTCTGCCGCGCGTCTTGCGGTTAAAGCAAACACAATGAAAGCGACTGTCACATTTGAATCTTGTGTGTTTACTTCTTGGAAATATATTTTATTAGTGCTCAAAGTGTTTTTTATTTGTGAAGATGGACGAGCAGGAAGAAATAGCTTTCATTATGTGTGTTCTGCACATGTGTTATTTAGCAATTAAATTAAGGAAAATGAGGAAACGCAGATGGTGGGTTCGTCCCCTTTATGAGCAAAGGAAAGAAAGAGGATTCTTTGAGACTACTTTCAAACACCTTAAAGAGCGCGACGAGGACCTTTTTTTAAAGCAACAAGAATGCGTAAACAGCAGTATAATTTATTATTAAGTTTGGTGAAAGAAAGATTGAAAAATAGTTCTATACGTAAGCCAATTGAAGCCGAATGCAGACTTGTCGTCACCTTGATGTAAGTGTTATAATATAATAATAATAATAATATAAATTAATGTTTTCCTTTCTTGTATATTTAGGTATTTATCTCAAGGAGTTTCGCCAAATTCGTCGGATATCTCCTTCCATTTTTGCATTTTTTTTTAAATTTTTATAATTGGGATTGGATAAATTCCAAAGAATTTCATTCAATCGTACAGGTTCAATAAATTTTTCGACTTCCATTTCCACAGCAACAAAAGCTTAAGTGTACAAATTCCTAAACGTCAATCTTGTAGCTACGCTTGTAGTTGAACAAAATTCAACTTCGCGATACACGACACAGACGCAGACACACATTGTGTTGCGGCTTACGGCTTTCCATGCATTTAATAGTTTGACAGCTTGCGACACAGACATAGACACAGATACGCATTCTGTTCGGCTCTTTACTTTATCGTAGTTTGCCACTCTTTGAGAGAATTTTACCCCCACTCTTTGAAATTTGACAATCTACGAATTTTAGTGCAGAAAGTACGCGAACGAACCTAATAACGAACGTCAAGTTTCAACTTGATCTGTCAAATTGTTTTTTTTTACTGCTGGAACATGTTCGTACGCGCTGTCAAAACTTGAAAAACAACCAAATGTGTAAGTGTGAATAAAATTAGTAGCTCTCATAATTTAGGTCGCGCGACGAGACTGACAAGCAGTAGACAATGCAGAAAAATTCAAAGAATTGGTTAAATTATATGAAATATTGTAGAATTTACAACAATAATTTTATTTTTAAGGACTAATTCAAATAAATTTAAATAGATTTGATAAACACAATATCAATTATGTCGCTATTTAGTATAACATACATACATATGTAAGTACACGACTTCATTCTGGATCAAGCGACCTCGTCTACGACAGCAACATCATTATATTTCAGTAGCTAAATGTTATTTGAAGTAGACATGATGTATGTGTTTTGTTCAAACGGATAAATTGGAATATCGTTTCGTCATAAAATTCCTCGTTTTGCACAGTTATCGTTAACCGAATTTCATCCAAACTTTGTAGTTTTGTATAATAGTAAAGAAGTGGGCAGCTGAATTTAAACGTGATCGTATATCTTTTGAGGATGATCCAAGTAAAAGACGAGCAAAAAATGCAAGCGAAAAACATAGAGACGGTGCACAATATAGTATTGGATGATCGGTTGATTGAAGGTGTATGAGATAGCTGAGTCTGAAGGGAAGGTACGCTTTACATCAATAATTAAATATGGAAAAACGTTGTGCAAAATGGCTGCCGCATTTGTTACATTCTCATCGAAAACAAATGCTAAAATTAATTTAAAAATGATACAACCGATTTTGTTCGCCAATTTGTTGCTATAGATGTTATTTAGATGGGTCCACCACTGGACGCCAAAAACGAAGAAGCATCATCTGTTACTTTGAATAACGAACGTGATTATTGTGAATACAGCGTGTATTTTTGACATTTGTGTTGTTGCTTTCTGTTTTAATTTTCGCGTTACAAACAAAATGGTTCAATAAATTAATGTAAGCAATGTAATTTTCTAAAAACATCTACATAAAGCGGCCAATACACACAACACTTGTGTGCACACCGGTGTGGCTTTCCTCCACTAACGCAACACCGATACGTACACACTTCAGTTGCGCAAACGATTTCTAGGCGGAAAGACCATGGACGAAGAGGTTTGCGCCTTATTTGTAGTCGCTTGTTGTATGATTAAAAATGAAAAGAAAAGAGAGAATTTGGTCCAAGTACTGGTTTTTAGAAAGAAGCAAGTTTTCTCATGTGGATCTCCTGAAAGAACTCCAAGAAAATTCGCCAGGAGATTTAAAAAATTTTCATTTTCATTACATTTTATTTTCCAGAGCTCCGGAAGCTCTTTATGCAAATCAATAAAGTTGCGCCAGTATTCGCAATCACGGATTGACATTTTAAAATAAACTGCCAATGAGAGACGTGAGATGTTTAAAACGCAACGATTCGACTGCAACTGAATAGCAAATGTGCACGCGCATCCCAATACACATCACACCGATCGAGACACCGACACCAAAAATCAAAAGTCACACCGTGTCTGACACCGAAAAATCGGTGTGCACGCCAGCCCATACACGCGAAAAATTTCCGTGCATCGACACCGGTGTACACACAAGTGTTGCGCGTATGGGCCGCTTAAAACACATTTAAATAGGTGTCAGTGAAATAAATAAAAGAAAAAACAGTTTCCACAAAATTTTTTTTTTTATGATTCGGAAGAAGAAACTATCTGCCACGACCAGTTGAAAATTGTCCAGATTAGGAATTCGGTTTAACTTAATCTCACTACTTTTGCTCTGTAATTAAATTAATTATTATTTTTGAAATAAAAAGTCAATACAATGAAATACATTGCATTTTTATTCAAAACATTGCACTTCTAGCACCAGTCGATCGGGAAAATAAACGAAAAATATCGACTTTCAAAACGAAAAATTGCGTTCAAAATGGAGATTCACAATACTAAAATTCTTTTTCGACGACCGACTATCAACAAAAGTCGTTTATCGATCGACAAACGACACTCGCAATAAAGGCCAATATCTGGTAAATACTACGCAATCCCTCTGGACCAACTGAATGAACAAATTCTGAGAAGAGGCCTGAATTGCAAAAGAAAAAATCATATTTTATCGGAATAGTGCACGTGTCCACAAATGTGCATTGGCAATGGGAAAACTGGGAGTATTGAAGAAGGAATTGTTGGAACAACAACCCTATACTTCAGATTTGGCTCCTCCTGGCTTCTACCTATTCCCAAATCTAAAAAACTTTCTGGCTTTGGGGCAAATGAAAAGGTGATAGTAGCCGTCAATGAATCCAATGAATCCAGGACCGTACAGCAGATAGGAATCCATTCTTTGAAAAAAAGTTAAACAAAGTAAATTGAACGTAGAAAGAAAAAAATAAAGATTTCATAAGCATAAGAAAATATATATCAACATGATAATCGAATAGTTGACCCGTGCACATGCAGGATTGAAAGGACGAGTCGAAACTGAGTTGAGATTTCGACCTGGGTACTTGCACTCACCGAATCGAAAGATTGAGTCGAAATTGGATTAAAAGTGAGTTGAACTGACAGATGAGCATTACCGCCATTCATTGGTTTTTTAGCTGTGTTAGTGTTTATGACCTGCACACCATCCGTTCGCCAACCAAACACTAATAAAACAAACCGGTGTTTCCTCTCTACAAAAAGAAAAAACCCACACTACGACCATCTGTCAGTTCGACTCCTCGACCCAGGTACTTTGCTATATTTTCGACTCAACTCAGCTCAAATAGTGAAGTCGAGTCGAGCTAACTCGGAATCGACTCGACCCGCGTACATATGAATTTCGATCCGGTTTCAACCTAGCTTCAATCCTGCATGTGTACGTAATAAGTTTTAGTTTTGTCAACAAATAAAAATTTATATAAACAATAATTTTTATTACTCACCATAGTATGGCCTCGGTGGACCTGAGAAAATATTTTGACCGCTTTGTAATTTTAACATTGCTCTTAGCCATTTATTCATATCCTCTTCTGAATCCATGACAATACCAAAGCCTCCATCCTTGGTTGACAATGTAATAACAAACTCATGTTTAGTATCTAAGCGGCGATTTATATTGAAGCAACTATTTAATATAATTGTTCGTTTTGGGCTAGTTTTTGATTTGAACTTCTTTTCGTTGTCGAAATATTCTAAGCGTGCTAGGGATTTACCGCAATCTTCATACAGAACAAAATATTTTTTTTTCATTGTTTTCAATTTTTTATGGTATCCATGAAGAACAACGCCACCGGAGATTTGTCCGCCCACAACTGTTTTACTGGAATTTGACGTCATTTCGCTGTTTTTCTTTTTTTTTTCTTTAATGTTCACATTTATTAATTAATGTTGGTTTATAGTTAAATTTGCATCAAATTAATACTTCCATGCGAAGAATAGATGCTGAAAAAACGATTTTGAAAATTAAAATCCATAGAAAAAAACTAGAACAATAACAATAATTATAATTTATTATAACGCAAAACATTCTTATGTACATGCATACCTACATACATACTATTCCTGACCATATTATGCTTTTGTTATTTCGGACTAAAAGAAAAGTAGTTAAGAACCTAACTGATTACTACCAAACTGCAGTCAACATAGGAACTACAGAGCACGTACATACACATACAAAGGAGACAATTTCATCGAGTAGTATCTGCATTGTAGGAAAAATTGATAAGTGACCTTAGTCAAAGTGGGGTTTGTAAGTCTGGATTTGGTCCCATCTATACTGAAGCTGTAGATAAAGATACAAAATCATTTAATTCACATTTTTGCCAAGTAACAAAACATATTTTCGATTTATTTTTATTATTTATTGATTCATATTGGTCTGCAGAGACAGACAGAGCTGCCTAGAGTTTACATAAGTCTTTTGGGCTTAGTTGCAAAGGTATAACAAATACAACAATAATGAAAAGTAAGGGTGTCTTTGATGCTTCTGAAACGTACGGGTTGGAGACTTTTAAAACAAGCCGCGCTAACAAAGCTCTTAAACGCAGTAAGCCAAATTTTTCGTGTAGTTAGAGAAACAGGAACCTATAGCCAGCAGTGTAAGTATGAAAGCGAATGGATACTGACACTCTGGAACGCAAAATCTTTTAATTTAAACCAGAAGGACAACGTAATAGAGGAAGGCATCGACTTAAGTGGTACATAGAATTAGACCTGAACCAAATTGCAGTGCGCAGATCGGACTAATTAGAGTGTCTTGTTGGGACTAATTGGAGATGCTTTTGATACTAATTGGAGAGGCTTGTTAGTAAATAACTAAGGTATTAGAAATTGATAGTCCAGGATACGCGGCACCCAAGAATCTGCTTCCAAACAGAAATGTTCAAAAACTTGGGTACCATTGTCAGTGAGCAAGAAAAATGTGACGACGACATCTCACATTGCTCAAAATGGGAAGAACACTCGGTGATATTTTCGATCAAAGATATCCTCTACTCAAAGGTAAACTCTACTCAACAGTCAAACGTCGCATGAGTGTATTTGAGTGGATCGCAATGTTCCTCTTTTTCTTACAGTTTCTCTCCAATTAGGAGGCTGGCGATCATCATTGTTCATTGTTCTTTACTTCTCTGTATATGTCTGTTAAAGAAAGATTAAACCACTTTTGTAAGTTGGTTATCCAGGCTAGGCTTTGTCTTATGCTTTCCATTCTGACACGCTGGATAACTCGCAGTAGGTTGTATTTTTCGTTTCTTAAAACACCTCTAAGATATTCAAATTTTATTCTCTTAACGGCGTCTAATAGTTCTTTTTAAGGTTTATACGTCTCAGTTCTTCTTCGTTTGATACTCTGTCAATCGACGAGATGCGCAGCATTCTTCGGCATATATTACAGAGTCACCTGCATATCTGATGCTGTTTATTTTTATGCCATTGATACCGGCGTACCTATCTGTTACTGGGTTTTTGAAGATTTGCTTCGTATACGTATTAAATAGCAAAGGACATAAGGTATCCCCTTGTTTCACTCCTCTTCAAATCTCTATTAATTTTTCAGTTTAAATCTGGGGTTTTTTATTACAAATGTTTCTATCTATGTATGTTTTAATTTATTAGAATTTCGACCATTTTTGTGTGGTCTACCTTGTTAAAAGACCTTTTCCTAATTGGCGAAGCATGCAAAAGTTTTCCTCTTCATTTCTAAACACCTTTGAATTAGCAAAATGAAACTAATAATAGCAGTTCAAAAGTGCGATAGCAATCAGCAGCAGCATAATAGGAGGAAGACATTGCAAAAAGAAACCTATCTTTCGAAAACTCGAAGTTGACTTCTTCAGATGGTGCTGTCGCAGTGATTAAAAGAGCAATAATAGCACGTATTTCAACTCAAATATGAAAAGGAGGTAGAAAGAATAATAATTTGATCACACAGATTCATTAAAAATTATAACTTCTCGACATATGAACATATCAGCGATAGAGTGATCTAAGACCGAGTAATTTGCTCAAACTCAGCAAATCGCATGAAATACGCATCAGCAATGCATTAAATATTGCAGAGTAAAACAAAATTCGGCGGTTAAAAAAATATCAGTCTCCACTACCGACACAGAGGTTGCAACCGAGTCTGAGGGTTACCCAATGCCTCTTTCTACTCCTTAATATACACAAAATAATACCCGTGACCCTTGTATTCACACATGTGACTCTAATCAGAGACACAAAAACGATTGAATAGTCTCAGTCTCAAAGAATACATACTAAAATTTTATACCGAAAAAGCTGACACATGTTCTTATTCCATTCACAAGCATTTCCATAAAGGAATTCAAGTTTATATTGAAAATAAGTCGATTAATTAGACGGAATTTGTACCTTCAAGCACTACCAACACATATTCTATTATTTACTGAAGCCAAATAAGCATGTCCAAATGATTGTTATTCTTTTTTCTCGAAACAAAAACACAAATTTCGATTGAACACTCACCTTTGTTTTGCAGTAATCCTCTTGTTGACCATTTACCATTATCTATCTCTCAAGTTATTTACTTCTATTTCAATATGCTTTCCAACATATGTACATACGAAATGTTGTTTATCTAAGGCTTAATCGTTAACTTGTTTGCATATTTTTACATTCCTGTGCCTTCACTTCATTTGTTTTGAATCAACTGATTTCCTTCAATCTCTACCCCATTGCCCAACAGAAGCTGACAATCGGAACACGCGAATTTGCAATGATATATGCCGTATATGTGAGGTTCTCAATAGGAATTCGCGATCGTAATATATTTGTACCACCAAAGAAAAACTTTTCTTGGCAATATGAAAAAATTAAAGTACGTGGCAGGTTTGGGGGTAATATAAATGTTCCCTTCTGTGACAATAGAATTAACCATAAAAGGAACTAAAGACGCAGTGTAAATTTTATTTGGGCGTGGAAGCTGTTTGGGGATACTAAAGCACAAAATATTTATAAATTGATATTTTCCATCACTTTAAGCAACTTAGTGTCGGATAATACATCGGATGTAATAATCCGGTAATATACACATGCAAACACGTATTCGGGGTATTTTTTCACGAAATTTCACTTTTTTTTACCAAACTTTACAACTAACTTATTTAGAAGCGAAGTTTATCGCCACAGAATATTAATGAATTTCTAATCTGTCACTTTCATTATTTTATTTTGAAAATCGTGGAGCAGCGACTCACACATACATTGAACAAATTTACGACGAAAATTATTTCCAATGGAACGTTCTGCTTTTAAAGCGCCGCAGAATTTAGAAATGGACACGTTCTTCAACTAAGTTTTTGGTTTTCCATTTGGAACTTCATTATTTTCTACTTTTTCTTAGAGAAAAGGAATATGGCAAATTGGGATGAGTTGGCCAGTGCCAGAAATTTTAATGCCAATAACCATATCCCTTTTATGCTGATGATTTTGCTAATTTTGTGTCTGCCTTAGGGATGTCGGATATGAAATTTAGGAATTAATCAAATTTCTTTCAATAGTCCGGTGATAGCAATAAAACTAGCGCAGATTAAAAAATCGTCTCTTTCCTAATTGACAGATTATGAACTCAGTGGTCATGAAAGAATATGGGGCCCAAAAATTATAACCGATCGTAATCGTTCTTTCCCTCGTTTGAGTTCATTTTATTTGTTGTCCTTAATTGAATATTAGATGTTTATGAGAAAATTAAATACAAATTAAGAGCCCCATTATTGTTTGCGAGTTGAAATAAAAATCAGACGAATCTGATTGTTTGATATCAAAATTTGTGAATTACTGAAAAGTAATTTAAAGTTAAACGCCAAAACGGAAACAGCTCACTGCTTTGCAGCACAATTGCCACTAAGATTATTTTTAGCAGAATGTGGTTATCTTTTTCGCATTAAGATATTTATTTGGCAGTTTTTTCTCGGTTTGAAAACGTTTTGTCCAAAATGATATAAAATAAAAAATCACTATTGAAGTTAAAGTTGATTTCAAAATATAAACCACTGACAAATCACTATTAACACCATTTAAACTCATTAAGAGTAATAAACAATGTTCTTCTATTGGTAGCCGTGGAAAATAGTTTTATTTTACATAAGTATACTTACTTTGATTCTTAAAAATTTCTATTATGTAAGACGTACTAAAAATGTGAGACTTTACGGCAAAAAAATTTTTCGGTTTTATAACAACAAATAAGTCTGACGTGGATACCTTAAATAATTTTCAAGATATAGTAGTATAGTATATAGTATAGTATATATATAAGGCTGTAGTAGATATTGTTCTAAGACTTTTTAATTTTTTTACCAAAATTTTATTAATAAATATAATTCAGATATTATGTGAAGGAGGACAATATGACGCAAAGCCAGCTTTTCGTGTCAAAGAAAAATTAAAAATGTTTGCTTTAGAAATCCTCAACATGGTATTTAACTAATTGTGTGGAATTTCGATTTATGATATACTACCTATGTTATCGATATCCACCATGTCTCCTTAGGATAAATCATACAAAGCCAAGAATTTTATTTTTGATATCATAATTTCAGATTGGCAATAACGTGTGAATATGACTGGATGACCCAGTCTTACCAGTTGGAAAACTGGTGGAAGGTTTCCCAGCTTCTTATAAATTGATCTCTTGTCATTGTGTCAATTGGCATTTTCAAAACATTTTTTTATATCGTGGCGCACAAGAATAAGCGAAATAACTTTGTGTTTTGAAAACACAAAGATCAGCCGCAGTAAATCAGTGAATATTGTGTTTGAATTATGTGAGTAACTTCTTAAATTGCAATTTGTTGCACAAATTTTCCGGAGCTAAACTGGGAAAGCTTGTTAGAGTCGGTATTTAATTTGTTTACCTTCTCAGTTCATAGACTTTTTCGGTTAGACGGGGCAGTATTTTCATTTCATTTACTGAGCAACGCGTAAATAGTTTGATACGTGCGTAATCTGAGTCAGCCCCAACTGTACCGGCTTTCAAGATATTCGCGTAGACAAGATTTTAGCCAGTAAATACAATAGGTGGCATGGTAACTTTGAAGATATTTCATCCGGAGTCGGCGGGAAGTAATTATAATCGATCCAATAACAATTAAGCATACCGAAGTAATGAAAGTACCTCTACGAGGCACAAATGCAGTTAAATGTTTTATATGCGGATATATTTTCGGCTTATCCGGGTTTTGTCCCAGCAACAAACAGTTTTCACCGGCATGTACCCTAAGTAATGCCTACTGTGGGAACATCTTAGAGCTCCAAATGATACCTTATACAATAAATATTTCGCGCAACAGACCGTATGTGGTCCAGGGCCTAGCTTCTAGCGACCATTGGTTCTGTGCGTGTTATATATTTTCGCAGAAGTTACATTTTCTTTCCCAGACACGAAGTCTAGTTATCAATTCTTTGCCACAAATCCTTTGTTTCTTTTTTTTTTTTTGTCGGTTCAACTGTTGAGCTAGGATAAGAGAATCTTCTTGGAGTATTTTTTTATCAATATCATAGTGCACCAAATACCGTACTGATTTTTTTCTCGGGGAACTAAGATTTCCTGTTTCTGTACAGTTGCTTTGAATCAACATCCACAAAAATGAGCGCCATAGTCTTACATTCGTTCCAGGACCAGGTTATTTGTTTGAATAAAGTTTTTTCGCAATCTTTGCCATGGCTTTTAGATTACTAGAAGCTTGTAAGTTCTGTGTCGAATCTGACTCTGTTTCTCCGAATACTAGAATTTCAGCGTCGTCGGCAAAGGTAGCAGTTTTGTGAAAGGTGTTGGTAGATCTAGGTATGGAGTATATAGAGGAAATGTCAAATGGCACATTCCTGCTTGACTCCGGCTTTTATATCTACTAGCTTCTAGAGCGATGCTAGATGATAGTATCGTTTTTATAGGTATGAACGTAAAAGTGAATTTGGAAAGTTTTTTAACATACCTATCTTTTCTGGGCTTATGAGTATAAAAAATAAGATATACATATAATTGGATAGTCTTTAGGTTTAGCTATTTATTAGGATGACTGCTTTCTCACAAAACCAAATCTCTCTGTAGTTGCATTAATTTTTTTATTTTTTTTTTCAGACACTGAAGAATGGAAGATGACATATTGAATGTCTCTCTACAAGAAGTTAAGTATGATTTATGCCATGCCATAATTCAATGCAATAAGCGGGGGTTGGTACAAAGCGTAAAATGGTTGGCGGAAATGAATCATGGTCTTTCATATGTTGAGATTAATAATGATTTCCATGAGAATGTGAGTAGCGATTTAAGCAAAAAAGATTACGATAACTACTATTTGGCAAAGAGTTACTTTGATTTGCGAGAGTATGACAGAGCTGCTTTTTTTACGCGTGACTGTGAGTCTCCAGTTCCGAAATTTTTACATTACTATTCCACTTATATGGCAAAACAGAAAAAGCAACAAGAAAATGTTACGGACAACTCAAATCTCAATGATAGCCCATACGCAAAAGATATGTCTGACCTCTTAGCAAGTCTAAAATATGAATATAGTCAGCGAAAATTAGATGGATATGGTTTGTATTTATATGGTGTAGTTTTAAGGAATTTAGGCTTAAACGAAATGGCTACTCACATATTTGTGGAATCAATTCAAGACACACCAATGCTATGGAGTTCTTACGTTGAGCTTGCTCCGTTAATATCCGAAAAAGAAAAGGTTCTCGCTTTAAGTTTACCGAACCATTGGATGAAACAAATTTTCCTTGCACACGCGTATATTGAACTCTACCTTAATGATGAAGGCTTAAAACAATATGAGAATCTTCGAACAGCCGGCTTCCAGAACTGTATTTATATAACCTCTCAAATGGCATTGGCTTATCACAACAAAAGAGGTAACTGTTTTCTAAGAATGGATCAAGAAGTAAATTTCTAATAAAAATTTTCCAGAGGTTGATAAGGCGATCGAAGTTTTCCAAACAATTCAAGAAGCAGATCCTTATCGACTTGATAATTTGGATACGTATTCTAATCTACTCTTTGTAAAAGAATTAAAAACCGAAATGGCTTCATTGGCTCATAAAGCCTTATCAATAAGTAAATATAGACCTGAAACCTGTTGTGTGATAGGTAAGTTGTTTAATTATTTATATTCTCTAGTTCCTTTACAAAGCGTAATGGCAATAACTAGGATAAATACTGTAGAATAGTAAAATGCGTTTCATATATTTAAAGAATATGACTGCATTCTATTACTTAGGTTTGTGTAGATGTGTTCCTTGTCAAACCGATAACAGAGTACGTATAAATTTGGCAATGTCAGTTTGTCCGTTCGTGTGTATATCATAACTAATGGACTAGGGAACTAGCAGGGTATATGTTTTCTTCTAGCTATGGCTAAAAAAGTAGCGATGATAGTCCTGGAAAGGATTTAAGAACATCGATATTTAACTGTATGTTAAACAAACAGGCCTACGTTCTGGATCCTCCTGCATCGACCACATTAACACCTTGGAAATCATTATAGAACAATGCGTAGAGTATAAGTCTCCGCTTAACTTGCTTTTTATAGACTTTGAGAACGCTTTCGACAGCGTGAATCGAGAGTTCAGTTGGACCAAACACCGATGAGAATATGGCTCGACGTTTCATATTTATAACTAAGCAGATTTCTTCTAAGCTGGATCAGAAACGTAATGCCTGGTAGGAAGTAAAATCAAATCTCAAACTTTTGTTTTATTACCGACCAAAATTACGGTGTTCAGATTTTTACTCCCCAGCCAGCCGCGTAAATTCTAGGAAAATTTTCCTTGGGTCGTATTTTCATTTAAAAATCCTCTAAAATGGTCGCATTTCTCAGTTCTTTTTATGTACATATAAAGGGTCTTTCATTAAGCGCTTCCTATCTTTAAATTTAAATAAAACAAAATGTGTGTGAGATATCATCGAAATTTTTTATTCGTTTGAAAGGCCTATCGATGCAATTATGTATGGAATATAACATCGGTCAAATGTCCACCGCGGCTTCTCTGGGTGGCGCGCATCCGAAATGTCCAATTTTCCATGACTCTGGCGCATAAATCAGGCTGAATTTGACCGATGGCATGGGTTATGTTGGCTTTGAGGGCCGATGTGGTTTGATGCTTATTCGCATAGACCTGCGAATTCGGAAAGCCGCACAAGAAAATGTCTAACGGGATCAAATCGCACGATCTCGGTGGCCAGTTCACATCACCTCCACGTGAGATGACCATGCCCTCGTATCGCTCGTGCAGAATTTCCAATGTGGCGTGAGCTGTGTGGCACGTAGCGCAATCCTGTTGAAACCACATGTCGTTGGTGTCCATATGATCCAATTCAGGCCAAAAGAAGTTGGTTATCATCGACCTGTGGTCTGCGAAAGGCGAAAGTCTGCTTGTGAACCACGCGAAATCGACTGCCTCGGATTTTCCTGAACACTCTCACGGACAGCGGCGATGTTTTCGGCAGATCTTGCGTTTCGTCGACTTACGGTTGTTGGTTGATCGTTTACTGAATCAGTGGACTCAAATTTATCCACCACACTGCGAATAGTCCTCTCGGAAGGACGATTATGGCGACCGTAAAATGGGCGAATCTCGCGGAACGTTGCCCGAACAGAACACCCATTTTGATAAAACAATTTTATTATTTGCACGTGTTGTTGAACGCTGTATCCGCCCATGGTGATTTGGCAAAACAGGCTGAATAAATGACAGCTAATTTGACAGATGTATCTTCAACAATATGGCCGCTATCAACTGTCAAAGTTCGGAAGTCCCTATTGGAAGACCCTTTATATGTCCTTTATGCGATTACAATAGAATGATTTATAACTTTTATTTTAGGTAACTACTACAGCATACGATGCGATCATCAAAAAGCAATTATGTATTTTCAAAGGGCTCTTAAGTTAAACCCTCATTACTTAGCAGCGTGGACGTTAATGGGACATGAGTTTATGGAACTGAAAAACACAAACGCTGCAATTCAAAGTTATCGCAAAGCTGTCGGTAAGGATTTGTTTTATTATTTTTTAACATTTTAACTAAAATGATTTCTTGTAGAAGTTAACAAGCGTGATTACCGCGCTTGGTATGGTCTTGGTCAATCATATGAAATTTTAAAAATGCACTATTATAGTTTGTATTATTTTAAAAATGCGCATAAACTACGTCCTTTTGACAGCCGAATGTTGGTTGCCCTTGGGGAAACATACGAAAAATTGGAGAAAAATGAGAACGCTATAAGATGTTTTCTTAAGGCTTGTAATGTTGGAGACATTGAGGGCATAGCTCTTTATAAGCTAGCGAATCTGTATGAAAAATTGGGTAATATTGAGAGTGCAGTGCCTGCTTATTTATCATATTGTATAGATGAAAGAGCCGCAGCAGACAAACAAAGTTTGTATCACGCGTACATTACTTTAGCAAATTACTATGAAAGCAATGGGCATTATGAAAAAGCAGCGCACTTTGCGTACAAGTGCTTAGAATCCGATGAGGTAAAATTGTCATACAATAAAATTTTTTTATAATATCGTTTCTTATTTGCATAGAAAAAATCGGAAGCGAAATCTCTCCTAAAGACTATTGAAAACAAACGGTTAACACGACCTTTGGCATCTAATACATCAACCAGAGATATTGATACCAGTGATGTTTGCATGAATAACGATAAAGGGCTCATGGAAAAAGATGAGCCAATTATTGAGACAGAAATAACCAGAGTGGTTGGGACGGATTACTCACATAGAAATACTACTGAGCATTACTTTATGGATCTATCGACAATATCGATGGACTAAACAACATATATTCAAATTGAATATTACTATACATTTTTTTAGTAACTGAAATATGCTGCTGGAAAAATCTTGAAGAAGAACGTTTGGTCTTGCTTAATGTATTTTTTTTTTTACGTGGCCGCAATTGAAATGTAAAGTTGCGTACAAGAATACAAATTTATAGTTATTATTTGTACCAAATAAAATCCGCCAACTAATAATGTAAATAAGAAATAGTATAATTTCCATAATTTTTGGGTTTATAACATACAATAATATGATATAAATATGATTTTGTTTTTCTTCATTTGGATTGTTTTTCAGTATATTTTTTTATTCAGATGGTCCTTGGGTCAAATGAATGTGAATATCGATTCAGGAATCACGGTAAACATCTCCCTTTCGAGTCTCAACCGAATAAAAAACAAAACTTCTTTTAATCCTTCATTTGAGTCATCCTTACAAAACAAATATTTGGCGCAACAAACCAGGGTCTAGCTTAGCGCGACCATTCGCGTTGTGCGTGTTATATTTTTTTTGTACAAATGGAATTTAGGAGCTTTGACATGACAATTATTACTCTAGGACGTTTTTCAGAAATTTGCGAAGGGTGGGATCTTGAAAATATGTTTTGATTTTTCTCTTGGATTCAAACATCCCGCTCATTAGTTCAACGCACTAGGCGCTGCGCCCACTGATTCCGGCTCATCTACAGAAATATCCCAGCATCGTGACGAAATTCATTTTAATCTCAGCGAAGCCACAAAAGTCATCGAAATAAATAAAACGGCCAGCATTTGGCAAATTATACTAAGATTTCAAGAGCGCATGAGCTTCCCGCAAAGAATTGTACTCATATCAAATAACAACGGGGTTAGTGCTATATATATATTATATAAGACAAAAATAAATATATGTTATAAATTATCAGTTGCTCATACCACTAAATGGTACAGTACAATGGTAAACCCGAATGCAAAAAAAACGTGCACCGGTATCTTCTCTGTTCCTCTTCTTTCAAACGGCCGTGCCCTGATAAATCAGCATAAGGGTATTCATACCCCTTTGGCGCGCCTCATACCACTATCTTTTACCAAATGAAAACCTATGATTTGAAACAAGTACTCAACTACTTCAAACTCAGGCAATTCAAACAAAAATAGTAAAATCACTCTTTAAATTAATGGTACAGACAACAGCCAAAAGCAAACCTATCCGACAACTATTAAATAAATTCTATACAATCTTCTCTCTAAACACAGTAACAACACAGGCACGGAATACATCTATTCGAAGTCTGTCTCATCTGCACGGGGCCAATCACTACCTATTAATGGCATCAATTTTGCAAGCCGGAAACCCTACTAACCGAAAGCCGTGCCTCAATTTTATTCAACAGAGCGAACTGACAGTATGTTACCTGATTTCATTCGTTTAAGACTTGGAATAAAATTGCATTAATATGAAGCAAAAGGCAGTTTCAATTACAAAATCTATTCATTTACCCAATACCCACATACAAATGAACTTCTATTCCGGAAAATAACAAAAAGTCCCTCCTTTGCATTGATCGCGGTCCTCGTGATGCTAATTTCCTTTCTTTTTTGACAATTTGAATTTTTCTTTTTCTCTTATTCAGCTCCGTTATTACCATGTACGAAATTTAAGCTGATTCCTACAGAAGCTTTTTTGTTATGCTTAAAAATTGTCTCACGTTCTCAAACATCGCTTATAAGGTCTGTATACCAATATTCGTAATTTTGAGATAATGTGCCAATTATGAAAATTCTGTTACCTGAGAGGACGAGATATTTATAAGGATTCACGTGTAGATGTAGATTTTCATGAAGTAACAAAATTAATAAAATTGCGTTATTTATTTGATTTACTATTGATAATTCCACTTGGTTTTCAGGTAACTACGGTGTGCGCTCTAATTAGACTACTATTTAGAAACGTAACTAATCGAAATTTAGCAGTGTCCGAAGATTGCAGGTGCCTGAATTACTAAACTGCCCGAATAGAGCCTGGCGAGGCTCTACGTCTACTATATTTCAGTTTAATATACATAAAAGTAAAAATATTAAGACCAAATCATTAAAATCTTGTACATATATACATATGTATGTATGTAAGCTTCAAATGGGATAAATGTAGGGTTACAAATGCTACAATGCTATGGAGAAGAATTTAAATATTTGGGAACAAGCTAAAGATAAGGGTAACGAAGAAAAAAATGAAATTTGGCAATCACTACATAAAACTAAAATAATTCCAAAAATCCCAATGAATGAATTCGCCGCAGTCTATCCTTTCGCCTGCACTTCTCGTAGCATAGAATAGATTGTCAAACAGCTGTCATGTTTAAGTGTATGTGTGCAATGCATCCCTCACAAATAAAAAAAGGCAATCTGTTGTCTCGGGGTCGTTTTATTTTTTACTTATTTCTTTCGTTGAATATAGCTTTCATATTAACGAAGTCTGCATAAAACTTCAAAGCTGTAACTAAATCAATTCAAGACACAATCCAGTTTTCGGCATAGATGGATTGAAGCGCCAATACTTCGATTCTGGCAAATCATTTCTACTGCATTTCTTGGTGCTACTATAAAAATGTATAAACCTAATAACATAGGTACATATATATGTATGGGTAAATATCCTTCTCCTGGGCCAAAAAAAAAACCCAATGAACATTGTTTTCCAAACATTATAATTGAAAGGCTGAGACAAAAGCTTTAATTTTGGATGTAAATAGTAATATCAAAATATAAATATTAAAAAAAGTTCTGCGCATGCTATTTTAACAGTCCCTTCAGTCTGTGAGTTTTGATAAAGGACTTGCACACGATTTAAAGCTTTAATATTTTCAATAATATCCGTGTTTATTTCTCATGAGCATCGTTAAAATTAAAATTAATAAAAAACGGTCAGATTAAATATAACAAGTGTGTATAGAACAACGTATTGAATATAAAGATACACAACATATTGCTCGTATTGTATAAGCATACTTTGCGTAATAAGTAGTGCAATGAACGATTTCTGTTGACTAATATGATTGTGATTTCAGTGAATATTTAAGGTAATTTATAAAACAATTTTCTTTTATTTAATAATGTTCATATTTTCGTTAATATTTGTTGTTTATTAGACATGGACAACTCAAACTCATTAATGGGAACCCCTGTAACGAATGTATGCAAGTCGCTGACAAACTCAGGAGATTCAATATGTGATAAATCGATTTCTGTAGAGTTTTTAAATGATGCTCTTCTTGTGCTTTACGATGAATGTTGCAATTCATGTCTATGTCGAGAAAAGACGTTTTCTGATTTCATAGATCTGGGTAAATACCACAAGTCTTCATCTTTTAGTTAAAAATCAAACGTATCTGTTTTTTTTTTAAAGCTAAACCGGCAGTAGGGATTATAAAACAATTGCGACCGTCTATAAATGATTTTGAGCTTCTTAAAATTATTGGCCGAGGAGCGTTTGGTGAAGTATACTTAACTCGAAATATAGAAAGTGGTGAAATTTATGCTATAAAAATCCTTAACAAATGGGAAATGCTAAAACGAGCTGAAACGGCATGCTTTCGAGAGGAACGTGATGTCTTAGTTTTTGGAGACAGGCAATGGATAACAAATTTGCATTTTGCTTTTCAAGATGAGAAAAATTTGGTAATTAAATCCTTTTTTTATTTTTGAAAAACCATTTTTAACTAATAAATTAATTTTAAGTATCTGGTTATGGACTACTACAGTGGAGGAGATTTACTTACATTATTGAGTAAATTCGAAGACCGGTTACCAGAAGATATGGCAAAGTTCTATGTTGCTGAAATGATCCTAGCTATAAGCAGTATACATCAGTTATCGTATATACACCGTGATGTTAAGCCTGATAACTTCATTCTTGATGCAAGTGGCCATATTCGTTTGGCGGATTTTGGTTCATGTTTAAAATTGGGAAGTGATGGCAAAGTGAAATCCAATGTGGCTGTTGGAACTCCAGATTATATATCTCCAGAAATATTAAGAGTAATGGAAGATGGTCAGGGGTGGTATGGTCTAGAGTGTGATTGGTGGTCTCTAGGAATCTGCATGTATGAGATGCTGTATGGAAAAACACCATTCTATGCAGAAAGTTTAGTAGAAACTTATGGAAAAATTATGAATCATGAAAACAGCTTTGATTTTCCTTCTGAGGAATGTATAGATTTTAATATATCTGATCGTGCCAAAGATTTAATGAAAAAATTAATCTGCACTGCAGAAATCCGCCTTGGTCAAAACGGAATTGATGACTTCAAATCGCATCCTTGGTTTGCAGATATCGATTGGGATAATATTCGATTTCAGAATGCAAGATATGTTCCGGAAGTCACAAGTCCTACGGATACCTCAAATTTTGACGTTGATGACCACGATTTTAGATCATCGGATACAGTCCCTCCATTAGTTAATAAAACTTTCTCTGGATTACATCTTCCGTTTATTGGATTCACCTTTACAAAAATCACGCAAATGTCAGATTTTTTCCAAATTTATGGTATTGAAAGTGTAAATGACAAAAATAATCTACAAAAATTGCAAAATTCCAATGAGGGTTCTCCAATATCTGAAAAGATAGAAAATATAACATCGAATGATAAATTAAGATTAAAAAATCAAATTGGGCGCGATTCGGAAAAATTTGAGACAAATGAAGTGGATATGGAAAAGGAATTGGAAAGTTTAAAGCAACAAATTGATAATTTGCAACGGGAAAATAATAACATTATAGAAAAACTTGAATCTCAAAATACTGAACTGAGGGATGCTCTTTCTCAAAGAACTTTGGCTATGAAGGAATACTCTGAAGTTACGGACAAACTCTTTGAACTCAGGAATCAAAAACTTAAACTTTCACGACAGGTAAATTTCTAACAATTCGTTTTTAGCTCCTATTATCTGCTACTATGCAGCATTAGTCGCTTGTCATATAAAAGGACTTCTGCTTTAAGTCCAGTTTCATATGTCCACTTCCAGTCGAAACTGAGTAAGATGGGGTTTTCGGTGAAATAATTCTTAATAAATTTGGTTTCATCTGATCAGTTGATCCAAATCAAAAAAAAAAGATTTGCATGCTATTTAAGCAGTGGACGATTTTATACAATTTCCAGATATTTTGAAAGAAATACATCTATAAAACTATTATCATGGTTCTTGTGCTCGGAAACTATGTACATACATATGTATTTCTTATTTTGCATTTTTCATTTGCCATATTCGAGTACATACATAGTTTTGCTCATGTCCTTTAGTGGCCTCCGGATGGGCCCAGTGCCATCAGTCCACTAGCCTAGAAAGCCGAAAACTTTAATAAGATATTCGAAAAATTGGAAATTCAAATGTACACTCTTCTAATGGGTGTGTCTTAATCCTTGTACTCTTCAGGAGACTATAAATGTAAATACGTTATGAAAAGGTGAAATTATGTTCCCTCACAGTAGGGATCCGAAATTTTAAATTCCGTTGAACTATGGCAATTGTTGTTAATCATAACAATTAAAATTTTAATCATTTACATGATTTTAAAAATTTTTTATTTCTTCTGTGAGTCATTATGTATTTTAATTTTTTAATACTAATTTGCACTTATAAGAGCAAGTACATACTAGTTGCGTGGAAATGTTTGGTCTTGGGATTTTGATCAAATTTTGTAATTTGATCAAACCACACTACCGCTTTTGTATGATAAATAAGGGTACGTCTTGGTTTGCTGTCAATCATTTCTGATGGAGCACAAACATCTCATTTGAGTTCGGTACTGATCCTACAAGGCAACTAAGTTATTTTTTAGTTCTCTGTTCCTAGAAACGAACACTTACTTGTAAGGTTTAAATATGGTGTTTGTCTGTCTTTATGTAAATATGTCACAAGCTTGTAACTCCGGAACCGTTGTAAGCTAGAGAGTTGAATTAGAATATAGTCAATTGCATATATAACGGAGGGAAAACTTCAACAAAAATTTCTTTGGGGGGGCAGAGACCACTCCGATTCTGATTTTTGTTTTGGAAACATATTTTCATGTCTTAACTCACATTTTGCATTAAAAAAAAGAAATGGCTCATAGTGCCATCTCTTATTTGTTTCTTACACTATTCTAATGACGGTCTTATTGACGCGTAAGGAATTGAATAATACGTTTGAAAATGATGTCATCTCAAATTTGAAAATTTTTGAGCTTTAACAGTATTGTTGTATAAGTGTGATATATCAGGTCAAATACACATTCCAAACTGTACTTAAAGCTGTTTATCTCGAGTAAGGCATGTAAGAACGAAACTGACTATTTCAAAAATGATCAAGCTTTTAACCTAACGCAAATAAAAGAACATTTATGACGCAAGTCTCGAATCGCACTTGGAGAGTTTTGTTTTTAAACCGTTTTGTTATAACTGTATGTTACATCTATAACTTTAAGCTACAATTCTCATTTTTATCTTATAGGTAAGGGATAAGGAAGAAGAACTGGACACAGCTATGCAGAAAATTGATTGCCTCAGGAGTGAACTAAGAAAATCTGAAAAGGGTAAGAGAGAACTTGAGTTACGTATGGATGATGCAATCGCAGGAGCATCGAAGCAACGAAAATTACGTGAGAGATCTGATGAATACTATAGAAAATTAAAGTCAGAAGTATGGGCTGTGAACTCTTTAGATTTTGAAACTTCATCGTCATTTGGATATTCTTCAGAAAGTTTTCGCTTAGAAAAAGGAAACAATGAAGATAATTCTTCAGAAATATTTAACAATCCGCAGTCGCACATTAACATTAGCGTTTCAACATTGAGTGCGAAACTAAATGACCAGCATAATTTTCCTGAAATTTTTAGAGTAGATTCACAAAAGATAAATGATGATGTTGAGACAAACTTGAAGGAAACAATTATTGAGTTAAAAAAGAAATATGGAAGAGATAGGAGTAATTGGCTCGAAGAAAAACAAAGATTATACTCAGAAATTGATTTGGTTAAGGACAGTCGCAGCATACTTCAGAATAAAAATAAACAGGTGGAAAAGAAATGCCAAGAACTAATGTAAGTCTTACCAAAATATTGCTTGAACATTAATGAAAAAATAAAAAAAATTACAGGTCCAAGCAAAAAACTATTTTCCAATGGGAAAAACAAGTAACGGAAATCATTCAATGGGTCCTAGATGAAAGAGATGCTCGATCTTATTTACAAGTACTTGTGAATAAAATGACGGAGGAACTTGAATATCTAAATCAGTCTGGTAAATTGTCTTCAATTAAATACATTCATATCATTGATAAAGACAATAGGCACACATCGCAACAGCTGATTTAGGTTTCGGACCTCTAGCGCCTTAATCTGATATTGGGAAATTTTTAAAGTTGAAAGAAAGACTTTTAATTTTATTTTTAAACTAAAAATTTGTTTGCCATGTAGGCTTACCATAGTTATTATTATTTATTATTATTTTTTCTTTTTTTATTTATGTTCGGCTTACATTATAAGTAAGTTTACATAATATGTACCTATGTACTACAATACAAAATAAACAGTTGTTACAATAAATTGATGATGAAATAAAAAACGTAAACTTTTAATAGTTGGTAGTTTTACACATACTCTTATCATCCGCATGACTACAAGATCCAACATACGCAAGAACTTAAACCAGAAGACCATTTTAAGCGAAAAAATGTTCGTTAATCATCATTGACCATTGGAACATCAACTAGTGAACGAAAACTTTAATAAGAAAATCGACTCTATCACTGAGGCACGTTTTCACTCAATTGCTATGACTCTATGTAATTTCTTTTTCTTTGGCTTTTTTAATTCGCATGTACATATGTATATACATACATACATACATACATATGTATATATGTCATTAAATTACAAACAGTTCCTGAGCTTAAGATACAATATGACAAGATTACCTTTATTGCATCAAAGAGATATACATATGTAAGTTCCTTGTTTAAAGCCAGCTTCTTTAAGGTCTCCAAACCTTGTTCTTGTCGCGTGAGTCTTAAATTTCCTCCGGTGGGGGGAATGCTCGAACGTTATTGGTTGCTGGTAATATATGACGCTGCTAAAGAAATTGAAATTTGTTCAGTTTGAATCTTAACAAAAAGAGCCCTCAGTTCAGCTCTATGTACTGTATTTTACGCAATTTTAGGTATATACGTTCTGTTTGTATCACAAGAATTAGCAATGTTAAAATGAGGGGAACCGATACTATATATGTACATGTATGCAGATGCGTAGATATGCCTATACATATGTATACCTCTCTGGAGCAGGCGTTTTAATCCCTACTTACTTGGAACCATCTTCTGGTTTCGATGAATCCATTAATTCCAGCGGAGCTGATTTGATTCAGTTCATTAAAATCGCTGAATATGTACTCATCTATGGTAAGTCGTCCAATATGGCCGAATGTTTAGTAATCTAGGTATCACTGAGAAGGTCTTACGTATCTAATTACTCCTAGACTGCAATATAAGTTCGCGATTTTACATAGAACTGACAACTAAATTGCAACCTGATGTGAATAGTACCGTTGTGTGTTAAAAAATACAGTAATTGCATGTAGAGTACATTGAACGACACGTGTACGGTGTAGTTTTGTTGAAAATATAATATGCATGTTAATCCATTGTCCGATATTCATTGTTTAAGGGTGGATTTATATTTCGTTGTTTTTTTCAGTGCGCTCGTTATATTGAAACACGTTATTTTTGGAATATCTTAACGTTGAATTTTCTTCTAACAGAGTCAAGCATTTGTACAATCAGTGCATTATTTTTTGTTGTAGCCATGGAGCCCACAGCCTTATTGCATGAGTAGTTATGTTTCTTTTTAATGACATCTCATTTTAAACGATTAATTTAAAAAAAAAATGTTGAGTCTTTTTTCTACTCAACCTACAGTCGTCTACCAGTAGTCCTACTCTGCACTAGGCCAAAGCGTTAATCAACAAGTCTCTCCAGTCAACACCATCATTTGTCAATTACCTCCATTGGGACATTGAACAAACCTACCTACTTTTCTCCGCAATACATTTGAATATGTTATGGCACTAAGTATAGGAGTTCAATCACGTCATATGTTTTAATTCAATGTACATACAATTTTAGAACAAGGGGGTCAGTGGCAAATAACCTAAATGTGTGAATTCCTGTACAGCTATAAAAAAATGTAAGTTCGAATTAGTGGGGTGTTTCTTGTAGTCGACTTGTATGTAATAGATCACGTTGTCCTAGTTCTTCATTTAATTTTCTCCTTCACCATGAATTCTTAGAATATGTTTTTTTTTTTTTTTAATATCAGTAGCTTTTATATTTTTTCAGTATCAAGGAAAGTGTTTTGATAAAACTTACTACAATGGGTTGGCCAATGAATGCTGGTTTGAAATGATGCCTCTGCAGATGAGCACATACAGCACTACTACTAAGTCTTATATGAAGTCGTACTTCAGCATCTCCTCTCGGCGCCTCCTGGGAGTTTCTTCGGAAATTCTGAAGTTTGAAGAGGGCGAATGGTGAGTCTCCGGCGCCATTATAAACAGGCAAGTATTGATTGATTTGTGGCCTAGCGAGCCACAACCGTAAAACATTCATTATTCCGAAACGGCAACACGCCGGACAGCGAAACGGCAACACGCCGGACAGATACTTTGTTGACGACCATTAACTATCCACCACGGACAACGATTAGATTAGATATCAGTAGGCAAGGAGAGTAATACCAAAAAAAACTCGTCGCATTCTTGCATTCTTTCGCCACTGTTATTCCTTGTAGAAATTAGTGATGTGATCCGAGCAGCTCTGTCTGGAGGAAACCTGGGGCTGAGGGTGGACTATGACATCATATCTCAAACATATTGACTATGCTGATGACGTTTGCTACTCTCACACAGGATAATGGACCTGTATCAGATGGCCCATAACTTTGAGTCAGAGGCGAAAAAAAGTAGACCTTAAACTAAATGCGACAGAAACAGAGGCCTAAGCAATTCAATTTCTCGACCAGCGCCGCTCAACTTAAAATTGCCGAACAGCAAGTCGAGGAAGTGAGCAGCTTTCTATATTTAGGAAGTGTGGTCTCAGAAAATGGTGGTACCGAATTGGATGTGGAGAGCAGAATTCGTTAAGCAAAGGCTGCGTTCAGTATGCTATCTAAAATCTGGAAAAGCAATGTTTTCAGCACAATAATTTCCCCCGATTTTTTTGGAACTAACACTAGCCACAAGGCTTAAACACCCTATGCCCTATTTGTTGGACAATTTTAAGCCAGCCAAGTTGAAGATTCTATCCAGAATAACTCTCTTAGCCACACATATTGGTGTGCATATTTTATGCCTCCAATTATGTCACTTTGTGGGAGCACTAATAATTCTCAAGTGGTTTTGAAACCATCCGTGCAATCTGCAATTTCATTTTGGAAAGGAACTACCTTTCCTTGCCATTCCTCCTTTCGTATAATATATCGAAGTCAAGGGTACCAAGGATTTCATCCGACCTGCTGCGCATATTGGAAAATGATTCACCAAGAATAGAAGAGCCCTAGTTCCCGCTTGTAACTTTATTTGTAGAGTTTTATAGGTAAGGTAAAAGATACAGGAACACTTTGAGTGGAGCCGTGGGCGTAGTGCGCAGATCACCTGTGATGTCAATTTTTGTCAACTTTGTATCATGACCAACATATTCCGCGTATTCTGGGCTTGCTTCCGTTGAACTTTGAGATGAACTTTGAACGTTGTAGTATTAATATTTTTATTATATTAAATATTATGTACATATTTGAAATAAGTAAATAGGGTGATGAGTTCTGACATGAAGGAATTTAATTAAAGTGGGTCTACTGTATGTCCTCTTACACCGCAGATAAGATTAAGAAAACTGTTCCTTTTTTTTTTTTAATTTTATACATACTTTAGTTAAGTGTAGGTTTTTGGCGGAAAGTTTTATTTTTTTATTAAAAAATTCGAATCTTTCAAAGTAAACACTTAGACCATATTTCTTATTATGTACATAAGGACATATGTAGCATACCAAGTTTTAAAAAAAGTGAACAAAATATTTCTGCTTTAAAAAATTAAAAAGAAAATATTTTGCTGTTAGCTGGACTTTCAGGATACTTGTGACTTTTATTTTATGTGTTATTTGTTTTAAGATGATTTCTTTTTTTAATTAATTCATCCTATTTTATTGATTTATCTATGCTCTCAGAAAAGCATGCGCCTAGTATGATTTGTCAAATATTATCAGGGAAGAAATTATTTTATTTCGTTGTTCATTTATCAGAAATATAAAATGTATCCTAGCCTTCATATGTGTTTTAATTTCATAAAAATTATTATAAAAGTACTACATATTAGTGAGTAGACATATACATATGCATTTCTTCACCGTCGTCGTGTTAAAAATTTCATTACCGAAAAATATGAAATGGACCAAATAACATCAAAACTTTGATCCCGGTAAAAATATATTAAATCAGATTTAAAGTGTGAATGCTTTATATTTTTATACAGAGTAACATTTGCATATGAAAAATAAGTTGTAAAAAATTTTCATTGAGAAAGAATTTTCAAGAGTGCTACAGCATCCCAACAGTACGTAGTAGATACATACATATGTATAATAAAAATCTTAGGAATCTAAAAAATGTTACTATTATTAATCAATTTAACTATAAACAGCTCTTATGTGTACGCCCCCATGTTTACTATTATTTAATTTTAAGAGACATTTTCTTAAATTAACATTCTTCCAAATTTAATGGATCTTATATTGCTGCATGTTTATTTGCAATCTCTTAAGTTTCTTAACATTTTCATTGAAAAATATAAGTTTCATCGAGAAATTAAAATTTACACGTCTTCTAATGTTAAATAAAATAAAAATAATTTAGCAATTTGGTTGAAAGGGAGACAAATAAGAGCGTAATTTAATTTCGGACAAGGTATAATTAATTAGTTAAAAACCATCTCCATTGGATAGTTTAATACTATATCTTCAGTTTTAACTTTTGGTTTAGATAAATAGTGAAAATATGTACATATGTATAAATACATATACATATATGTATATTTCTCATTTTTTTCCCAAAGAATGTGAGTTAATTAGTATGGTAGTCTAGGTTATTTCATTCCAAATCGAATGATAACGGATTAAAAGCCTTTCGTTGTGATTAAAAACCACCTGTACGAGTAGATGAATAATTTCAAAGTTTCTTTCAACTTTGCGTGTTATGACCGGGGAATCAATGTTTGATGTTTGCTTCTTTAGTTTGATTTCATCGTTATGTTTGCGAATATATTTTCCGTATAGAACAAGATTACTCCGAAACTGATGATAATAAAAGAAATATTTAGCCACATACACTGCTGGACAAAATAATAGGTGTGTGAGTTTTATATTTTGTTATTGCAAATTTACAGTGTTCAAATAATTTTCACCGTTATGTATAAGACGCTTGAATTACTGAGAAGCTATTTGTCACTCAAACTTCATTATTGCTTTCAACGGTTTTGAGTGAGGACCAATTATCTATGATAGAAGCGAATTTGAGTTGGACAGTAAAATAGTTATGAATTGATTCTTTTATGGAAAACGTCTAAAAACTTGTGTTAAAGTGTTTTGTTTATTAAAAATTTGTAAAGGATTGTTAAAAACTGGATATAGAAATGCGTTGATATCAGTAGACATTTTAGATGGGTCGAAAAAGTCACTGTACTCTTAAAGATTAGTGCAGCAGCTTAGAAATCAGGGAAAAACTTATAAATTTATAGTACAATCTCAAGGGCGATCAGAAAACTTAGTCAGAAATGCTTTGAAATATTACAAGGCTCCTGAAATACGCAGAAGACCTAGATCGACGACAAAAATAGACGATCAGAAGATTGTCAAGCTAGCCAAAAAGGACCCCTCTAAGCCTTCAAGGCTTATTGCGGCAGACGTGGGTATTAATATTACTTCCCGCATGATTCATCTACGATTGATAGATGCTAAGCTACCAGGCAGAGTAGCCCAGAACTTTTCTCTGAGGCGAAACAAAAAATGATATGAGGAAAATTTTTGCTGAAACTAATTGTTCATGGTGTGAAACAAATGGAGGAAAAAATGCCTAAATATTTTTTGGAGGGATGAAATAAAAATCAATTTGCTCTTCAGTGATTCTGAATGAATTGTTCGTCCACCAATGGGCAAAGAATACCATGTACACTACACGCGAAAAACGGTTAAGCATGGCGGGGATAACATCATGGTATGAGAATGTTCTTACTGGAATGGTGTCGGACCCATATTTCGAAGAGAAGACGCAATAATAAAATTTAAGTACCAGAATAGTTTGAAAAATGTAAAAAAATACTGCCTTATGCGGAAGATAATATGCGGTTGATTTGGCGATTCCAACGGGATAATGATCCAAAAGACTCATCGAACCTGGTGAGTGCTTGGCTTAACGAACAAAATGTCGCCAATCTATCATGGCGATGTTAGTCCCCCGATCTAAATACCAGTGAGAACTTATGGGGAGAGCTGAAGAGATGACTGTCAATGCGCACATCAACCAGCAAAAACCAGTTATGGCAAAATGTCCAAGATATCTGGTACCAAATACCTATCGTGACGTTCCAGACCTTATACGATCCATGCGTAGAAGGATTCAGGCTCTAATAAAGAACAATGGTGGTTACACTGTCTATTAATATGTAGGATTATAAATAATTGGTAAAGAGATAAAAATTTTGTTTTATTCCAAGCACTCCTGAACACACCTATTGTTTTGTCCAGGCTTAATCGTAAAATATAAGATTTAAACTAATGTGGGGATTTAAATTTAAGTTTTTTTGATATAGTTCTTATTTTCTATCAGTTTCAAATCAAAATTAGTGAAATTAATTTTTGCCCTTCATTTTGATTTAGAATATCGAAAAAAAAGTACCCACCTATTATTTTGTCCAGCAGTGTATATGGTTTAAAATGATAAATAATTTTAAAAGTTATTATGGAAAACTAGGTCTTCGAGTTTCCTATTCGGCTGCACACAACCAATTCAAAAACACTTTTGACCAAAAATGTAATACAGTCAAAAATGTCAAAGGGCGTAAGTCGAAAATATGGACACCATTGTGTATGGAACTATCACTTGAGGAAATCGATGATGGTTCTCATCGGTTTGAGTTTAAGTGAAAACTAGAATTAAAATGCTCTCCTCTCTGAACTTTTTGAGTTCACAATGCACTCAGAGAAGGGACACATTTTCACTCCAATTTTAAGAAATTCTGTACCATATGCCCATTAGGCATCAACTTCTTTCCTTTTGTTAGCTCTTTCGTCATTGTACGAACATACTCGAACGAGTCTTAAATTTGTACTTTATTGCTGCTGTTAAGTTTATGAGGTAAGCTGTTTGGTGCAGGATTCTGTGTTGATAGCATCTGCGGCTAAGGCGTTGTTGTTCTTTATACATTTGTGCGATCTTGTCCTGCCCCTTCTTTTAATGTCCTTTGGATCTTGAATTGTTTATGCTTTCCTAGCCGGCTTTTTCCATGGTCGCATTTGCACGAGCCACAACTAACAGATGCTCTCTGCATACAGGTTTTTGACTAAGGACTTATATGATCCACGGATACGGGCAGATCTAAAGCGCTTTCATCTCCGCGGAGTAACTGTGTTTTTTCTTATGCGTCCAGCTTGAGTTTGCTTGTACCGTGAGGCATGTTGAGATTCTGCTTTTCCAGTGACATCGGCAATGTAGTTCCATATCTGGTAAACTTACCGGCCACTTAGATACCTCGAATGTCCCGGTCTAAGGGTAACTTACTTAATCCTCGCTTGACTAACAGTGAAATTTGAAATATCACTTCACTTTGATCATGTCAGGACCCTCTTAATCACCTCAACCTCCGCTTAGAAAACAAAACAATGAACTGGCAGACATAATTATATCTCATTTTCCAGATCTTCGGAGAAAATACACGGATTGGTCCACAAGTAGGGTCCATTAAGTCAAACAGCTGCACTAGCTGCAATTGGATAGCCAAAAACATCGAGGTGTAGCAGTGGAGCAGTATGTTTTGGGCAGCTGTTCTGAGGCCCAACTTATTTTCTGGCTGTCTATTATTCTTTGTGTAGATGACTGCAATGTAGAGTTTTGTCACAAGGTAAATAATTAGAAAATTAGTTTACTCGTGTGACCGGTTATAGCCTCACAGAGGGTGATCCAGATAAAAACAAAATGATCATCATTCCCTTCTTCAATAGGAAAACCTTCAACTCCTCTATCGTTGACGTGAGCTTAAAGCACAAAACCTTTAACATTTATACTCACTTCACCTTTATCAGGACACAGATTCATTGTATAGAACGCATACTACTTTGCATACAATGTAACTTGAATATACTTATAGTACATTAATATCATCATCATTATTATCATCACCATTTAAGCCATTTAAGAAACGTTAAACAATTTTCCTCTATCTTCTAAGCTTATTCTCGTACAAATTAAGTTAAAAGCGACCCATCAAAATCTCACCGTGCTGATAAACTGTGACAATATTTTGCATTTTGGGCTCCTATGTCCTCAATGTCCGATTAGTTCCTGACACACTCTCTTTAATATTTAACCACAAAGCCGCTTGAGTACTTGAGTATGCAAGTACTCTTCTATGTAATGCTGCTGGCTTGCACTGGTTCCGCAACGTAAGCTTAAATAAGGTCGGCAACACTCATGTGCGGATATCTAAAAGGGCTTTAAGGACTAAGGACTTAAGGACTGTCGCAATCAACTAACGCTCTTTATATCTGTTCATGAAATAGAGCCACAAGGTTAGGTTGGCTTGGCTGTCCGCACTGGAGTGCAAACACACTTATACCAATAAAGGTCCTTTGTGATACCGTGGATCAAAACCAATTCGCTACTCATGGACTAACAGAACCAACCGGAGCTTTTTATAAAGCGATAGATGCGCATGACGTCAAAGGACGCTATGTCACCAAGGACTTCAAGGAAGGGGGACCCTAAATGGACCATTCTTTTATGCGACAGAGCTGGGCAGTTACATAGGAGATGGGGGATACTTTCCTCCTCCTCCTCGTCCCTGCAGCTTCTGCAGAAGTCTTTTGAAAAGGCAGTGTCCAGTGAGAACAGCAACAACGCAGCTGATCTGTGATCGCTTTAGTTTGACCAACTCGGTACTGCGTTTATGATCCAGCCTGGGCTAGATCTGTCTCGAGATGAGCCACGTTCACACGTTTTCCCATCTGAGGTTGGTCTTGCTAATAGCATTCGGCTTTAGTAGATGCTTACATGTAGCTAGAGGCATACCCAGGGACTGCCTATCAGACAGAATACTTAGAGTAGTGCCTTGTCTGGCGAGTTCGGCTGCCCTGCAGTTTCCTGGAATGTCTCTTTGGTCTGGCACCCAGCATAGGTGAACATTGAACTGCTCTGTCATCTCCATAAGAGATAAACGGCAGTTGAGAGCGGCCTTTGAAGTAAACAAGCACGATTCCAGAGACTTGATTGCCGCTTGGCTGTCAGTGAGAATGGTAATATCCGTGACAGATAGTACATTACACTTCAGCCAGGACAGGGCTTCCTTAATCGCCATGATTTCCGCCTGAAAAACGCTACAATGATCAGGGAGGCGGAACGATAATTCTAGGTTGAGCTTTTCGGAGAAAACACCACATCCCACCCCGCCTTCGGTTTTAGAACCATCTGTGAAAAAGTGTATCGAGTTATCATCGATAGGGGAGAATTGTCCCATTCATCCCGTTCAGGGATGCTCGTACGGAAGTTACTGTCAAAACACGTTTTTGGCGGGGTGTACTCTGTATTTTCGTGTTTGAAGTTAAGGAGATCAAGGATCGAGGAGTGGCCAGTGTGATAGCTAGACCACTGAGAGGAGGCTTTCAGACGGATGGCCGTACAGGCAGCGATCTGTTTACTGAAAATGTCTAGGGGCAGCAAGTTGAACATAATATCCAGTGCCGCTGAAGGAGTAGTCCTCAGTGCACCACTGATGCACATGCATGCTGATCTTTGCACCTTAGCTATTTGAGTGAGGTGGACGCCATAAAGTAAAATAGGCCTGATAACGGACACGTACAGCCAGTAAGTGATTTGAGGTTTAATACCCCATCTCCTAGCTATAGCCTTTTTACAGGAGTAGAGAGCTACATTGGCTTTCCTGACGCGTTCTAGTAGATTGGCTTTCCAGTTTAGTTTTCTGTCCAAAATAAGACCCAGATATTTTGCTTTGTCAGTGAAGGTCAGACTGGTGCCATTTATCTTGGGAGGGTCTATGAGTGGAATTTTATATTTCCTCGTGAAAAGGACGAGTTCCGTTTTGTGGGGGTTAACCCCCAGTCCACAATTGGAGGCCCATCTGGTGAGCCGAAGGAGAGTGTATTGGAGGATTTCCTTGAGAATATTTGGGCGCTTACCAGAGGCAGCGATGGCAACGTCATCAGCATAGAGCCACAAACAATGTATTGAAAAATTTGGTTGAACGCATAGGCTGGTATCAAGCAGTAGCTATTTGAATGAAATTATTTTCTAAAGATAATCGGAAAGTATCCTCTCCTCACTAAAAAACATTGAATGGAGTATTTTTTTTAACAATTTTAAAAAGAAACCAACATATAGCTACTTTCGCTGCGATTTACAATTTGTATATTCTTCAATTATTAATTTCTTTTTCAGATTCATACAACGCACACATGTTTCAGTAGAACAAACATTTAAATAAAAATTAAAGAATGCAGCTCAATTTACGTCCTGATGAATCAAAGAATATTAACAAGAAAATAAAAAAGAAAGGGAAAAAAGTAACATTCTCCCTTAATAAGTCAACAGGAGATTCAAAGGAAATGCTGACAGAATCAAAGAAAAACGGTATAAAGGAGAAAAATAAACCAAAATTGGCATTATATATTGAAAACGGTCAAAGGATTACCAAGAAAAGTAAAAGTACTACAATTGAAATGCCTGTTAAGGATCCCAAGAAACAATTGATCTCTAAAACGGATGAACACTCTTTCGTAAATGGAGAAAAACGAATTACAAACACGCGTAAGCATATACGTCTTAGAAATATTGCGAGTCTGTGTGAGGTGTATGACACTCTTCATTACACAGGAAAAGAAGTGAGTATTACCGTTACAATATTTCTTAAATACACATGTACTCGTATATCAATTCAATGCTACGAATGAATTGTTTATTGTAAGCATTGCAGGCTTTAGTCATCATTTTAACAAAGCACATCCTTCAATCGTGTATTCTTAGTGTACTAGTGCTTGGAACTTAAATCTTAACTTACTTACTTACATAAGGTGGTGTTACAGTCCGGGATGTAGTTGGACCTCAACCAACAAGCGCCCCCAGCATGCTTATTCATTAACTAGTTGCCTCCAGTTTTGCTCGGTAAGTTGGTTGGGGTCCCCTTGCACTTGCGTGCGATAGCTGAGCCCCAGTCTTTCTCTACGAAGATTTCCCGGGCCGGAGCATTGTTGTCCATACGTTCTACATAACCAAGTAACCTCAGTCGTTTGACCTTCACTCTTCTGGCTAGGTCCGTGTGGCCGTTGTTGTATCTCCTTCTCCGCTCACAGTCTATGTAGACGGGACCGAAAATCACCCAAAGAGTTTTCCTCTCGAAACAGCCAAGGTTAACCAATTTTGACAAAGTCTATGCTTCTGCGCCATAGAGCAGGAGGGGTATGATTAAGGTCTTATAATGGGTTCGAGAGAGGGCTTTGCTACTCAATTGCTCTTGCTTAACCCAAAGAAACAGTGGCTGGCAAGAGTTATTTCTCGTTGGACTCAGCACTGATATCATTGTCAAACTACCTCAAAGTTATGTGTATCTTCCCACGGTGATGTTCTATTTGAGTCGTTGGCGTTGGTTGTTAATCCCAATATCGACGTCGAATGCGAGTAATTGGACAGACTTTTGAAATATTGAGCCTCTGTTGCGAATGCGTAATTTTTGCACTATTCTTTCAAGCACGAGGTTAAACAAATCTCATTACAGCTGGTGAATCTGAATTGTTTGAATTTTTTAACATCAACGGTCTCGGTGACCCCGTTAACCGACCTTGACGCAGCATCGTGGATTCTTCATCGTCATCGTCACAAGTGGACAAATTTGGTACTGGTGGCAAAACTACACTTTGCTCTGTATAGCTCGTCTCTATAGATGCTGTGACAACTTATGTGTCTCCTATCTCGTATTCGTACCATCATTAATATTGTACACTTCTAAAGATAGGGAACATTCTTTTTCTTTAATAAACGAGATATATTTTTATATTCAAAGGTGTTATCCTGTTCTAAATCGACATGTGTAAGTAGTATTGTACTCGGAAACACTGCTTCAAATAAATTGCGCAGCTGTGAAATTGTGTTGGAACATGCTAAGGACTTTTTCAACCAATACTTTACCTCGATCAATAGGTAAATCTTTGAGATAATTTACCTGGCCTTATTTGTAGTTATGTATATTTATTCTCTTTAATTATAGATACATGAGTAATGCTCATATATCCAGATGGGAACAGGTACAATCGCTGGTGAGGCGTCATGGTCATTATCATTTAACAGAAACTGAATTAATATACGGCGCAAAGTTAGCTTGGCGGAATTCATCTAGATGTATCGGAAGGATACAATGGTCGAAGTTACAGGTAAGTGACGAGTAAATCACACTACATTAATCATAAATAGAATTACGTACCACAGGCAAACGAAAATTCCAAAAATCACTTGATTAACTTCTGTATTTTTGAACAGATTTTGGTTTTAACTTTTTTTTTTGCTAGATATGTAGTTACATATTTTAAAACAAACAATCCATTGCGAGCATAAAAATTGACGTTCAAATCTAAAATCGGAAGACATGTACATTTTTTATTTTTATAATACTCGGTTAAATATTACTCATTTTTATCCAAATTTTATCTTTTTTGTAACTTTTGTTTTTATGTATGTAGGTATAATGGAATCAATTCATTCAAATTAAATATATGTATATTTACGTAGGTATTTGACTGCAGATATGTGACAACGACAAGTGGAATGTTTGAGGCCATATGCAATCATATAAAATACGCTACAAATAAAGGCAACATAAGGTGAGTTCAAGAATAATTTATGATTATTGTTGGCAATCATAATGAACTTTCAATGTTTAATTTGGATCGGGCGCTTAGTTATTTTTTTTTAAATAAATTTTCAAGGCTAAGATTATACAAATATATATGTAGGTTGTAATAAGAACCGATGCAAAAAAGCAGTCACAATATTTAAGGGCGATATGTTATGTTACGTAAGATTAGGTGGCTGGAAGGATAAAAAGGAAGGGGAACCGTTGCGGTGTCAACTTTATGATTTCTTGTTAAGGCGTGATGCCAGTCTGACCTAGAGACAAAATATTTTATTCTGTGCGTGTCGAGTCTGGCTAGATCACTCAGATCTTTGAAGACTTCTTCGTCGAGGGTTTCCTTCTTAATGTCGATATGGTCGCATGTGTGCACAGAAGAGCAGTCATCGTTTATTCCTTATCGTCGTGTCTACAGTTTTTTTTAAAAGAGTCAACACCCAGCCATGAAGTGTGTCTACCTAGCACGCAATTAAGTAATTTAAACTTTTCCTGCTAATAGAAATAAGTCTTTTTCTTCAAAACCAAGTTTGGCTAGATCTAACAAAGCGACAGACATACATTGAGGTTGTTTCACCTGCTATTTTCCTTTCTGCAGTATAAAGGTAAAACGTCATAGATTACGTAGAAGTAGACGGTCTTTTTATTTAGCAACATCTCTGTGATCTAAAACCCAGCATAAGGATACGCCATCTATACATCTGTGTATATCTTTGTGTATTCATAATTTCTCCAGACTCTCTAGCACTTCTGCTAGGAACCCTGAGGTTGAAGTCCATATGAGAGACAACATAGTTTGTATTACTAGAAATAGTATTGTTGCCGTTTAGTAGTCAAGAATAACTCACATTAACACAAGCCAGCTTTGAGATTTCCCTATGCCTTATTGCTGCTTCTGTCGCCATTAATTTTTAACAGGAATCATGGGAGGTGTGGTACTTAAAGTATCCGTTGTACAGAAGGTGGCTTATCTTTAAATCTTTTCAAGCAATCCAATATTACTTTATTGGTCCAGTGCTGTTTGCCAGACTAGTGGTCCATACATCAGGATGGGTCTTACAACAGTTACATATGTACATCTAATGAATAGTTCGAGACTGAAGATCCCATTTTGGTCCCATAGCCTTTTCAAATTAACTTTAAGTTTCCAACTGAGTTTTCTCTTTTTTTTTGGATCGAAAATATTCTTAAGTATCTGGTGGAGTCAGCGAATTCTAGTAGGCAAAAGGTACTTTGTACCTTCTTGTGAATAATACCGATCCGGTCTTAGACGGATTAATCCTGAGACCGAGGCTATTTGCCCACTTTGTATATGCGTATTAAGATCATCAGTACTCTCATTACATACAATTTGTTTTATTTCAAACTAGCGGGTACCAGACGTGCGTTGTTGCGCAGTTGTCAAAATGCAGTTGTTGACCAAACTTCACAGAAACACTCTCGGGCCAATACCGAAGGTTGCCTGATTTGATCTCAATCGGTGCGATGGTTTTGGATTCCATAGCATACATATATAGATTGACGTTAAAAAGGAATACTTACTATACAGATTGGGAAGAAAAATAGTATTCGCTATGAAGAAATAATTGGTTGAAAAATATTTTGAACGTTTTTTGAACAATTCACCTCGAAACAAGTTGGAGAGATCTAAGGAGAAACATATAGAAAAAGGATAAATTACCTTGGTCGAAATAAGGTAGTGACCATGTTGATCTCGACATTCTTGAAATCATTTGATTCACCCAGACGCTGCTGAATCTAAAGCTTTTTAAAATTTCATCCCCATACATCACACGATTTTAAACATGTGTGCCAAACATATGGTTTAAATTTTATGAAAATATATTCCATACATATATTTACACATACTTAGATATATTTTAGAGCATGATTAAAGTTCAAGATAAAAACTACAAATGTATGTACATGTAACGAACCTTTGAAACTACTTGACGTAGTAATGAGGTTTAGGTACTCGTCGCACTTGGAGATACCTACATTTTAAATCCAAAGCCTTGTAACCTTGTGTTTTATTATATTTTTTAGGTCAGCTATTACAATATTTCCCCAAAGGACAGATGAGAGTCATGATTTTCGTATTTGGAATAATCAATTGATTTCATATGCTGGATATAAACAAAGCGATGGAAGCATTATTGGAGATCCATTAAATGTGGAAATAACTGAGGTGAGTTCCTTTCATCGAAAAAAACACAGATTCTAGTGTTTTTATTGGTTCAAATGAGAGAAATGTGGATGGATGTGGCTATAAAATAATATTTTTAGATCGAAATCCAACCTTAAGCTTACAAAGGAGTAGTCTTATTGAAATGTGGTAAAAAAAAGTATCAAAATACAAATTTTTGACATCTTTAAGATGATCTTAAATGGAAACGCAACTTAACACTTACACTTATGTACATATGTACATACATATGTTTATACTCCCATTCAAAGAGACTAGGAAAATTTTTAAAAACATTGAAAAATCTGGTAAAAATATCTGTAATGACAGAAAATATATATACTTCCGTTCTCACAAGAAAATGTTTATTCCAAAACATCGCTTTAAGAAAAGAGCCAAATATTTTAAAGGCAATCAATTTTCCAGCAAATCGTGTGAGAATCAAAAAGAAGGAACACTTGTCCAATTCTCATACATTTGAGTGCCGAGTTATGAAACCTATAAAGCGTGCAGTATTAGGAAAAGCTCCTTTTTTATTACATACATATAGATGTTTTTTTTTTTTTTTGTTGCGCCAAAGGATGTGGTAATCTTCCAAAGATACTAGTAGCCCGGGCTGCTAGCATGCACGATTCGCAAACCCGAATAGTCGATGCCAGGAATGCGCCTACGTACTAATCCACACCCTGCACACTTCTACCACTCTCCCCGCGGGACTGCCGTTAGGTATTACTTCGCGGGGCTGGTTAGCAATTCATGCTATACTTCTTGTGTTGCGGGTTCTGCTCTCCTTGCTCTCTCAATTATTCGGAGCTCTTTTTGTACATTCGTTATGACCGCAGCATTTGGTGGACTTGGCAGATTGTTTCTCCATTCTGTAAATCGACTGCAGTGGAATATTGCGTGCTCTGTGTCTTTCTCTTGCTCTGGACAGTGTGGACACCTGGCTTGCCACATAGCTAGTGACCTTGCCTTCTCCTCCTCCTTTATTCTCCTGACAGTACCTGCTTCTTGATGACTCGAGATTCTCCTTTCGTTGATCCTTACCATCTCATTTGCGAGAATGTCGATGGGGATCATTCCGGCTATGACACAGGCTGCTTCGTCCGATATTGTTCGGAAACCGCTGATTGTTCTTATCGCGCATAGCCTGTATGTTGACGACAGTTTTCTCCGTGTTTCTGTCGTCGCTAATGCCGCCGCCCAAACTGGGGCAGCATATAGGAGAACCGAGCTAACCACTCTGGATAGTAGAATCCGTCTAGCATATCCAGGGCCACCGATGTTTGGCAGTATTCGAGAAAGGGCTGCCTGTAGTAGTGAAGCCTTCTTGCTCGAGTATTCCAAGTGTGTTTTAAACCTTAATCTATTGTCGAGCATTACGCCTAAATATTTTAGTGCTTCCTTGGATCTTATAGTCTGATTTTCGACTCGAATATTCGCATATTCAACAGTTTTGCGGCTTGTAATAAGAACAGCCTCAGTTTTGTGGCCGGCTAATTCTAAGCCGGCGGTACCTAACCAGTCTTCAATTTTTTCGATTGCTTCGTTTGTTGCTGATTCTATTTCGTGGATATGTTTAGCCACGGTGACTACGGCGATGTCGTCAGCAAACCCGGTTATCTTAACTCCTTGTGGTAGTGGTATTCGCAGAACTCCGTCGTACATGATATTCCATAGGAGAGGGCCTAGTACCGATCCTTGCGGGACCCCTGCCGTGACGTTGTAGTACTTTACCCCCTCGTCGGTTTGGTACCTCAACTTCCTGTTGATGAAGTAGTTTGTAACTATCCTTAGCAGATAGTATGGAGTATCCATTCTGGCTAGCGATCTCCTTATAAACGAGCGATCTCCTTATAAACGAATATAGATGTGTATGTTATTGGTTTAATGGATTCCAAACCTTTAAAAATAATAGTAAAGTGATAGTTGGTAGCATAATTCGTAAATCGCAATTTTTGTTGTTGAAATTGGGTGATTTTTGGTAGGAATTCAATTTGATTTGGAAAGAAGAAAACTGAGCTTAACAACTTTATAACCACTCATGATGTGGAATACTTAACAAGAGAGAGATCGTAGGCAATAACAAATAACTTTTGAATAAAATTAATACATATATAAATCCAGTAGATGTAGAAAAGGTTTCTTTTAGGTTAAGCCAGCCTGAGGCTAAAACTAAAACGTTTTTATTTCTAATAAAACCAATTAAAAAAGAAATACATATACGTACATAATGTTGGTACATATTTTAAAGGTTGTATTAAGACCCACGTTATTTTAGAAAACGATTAAATAATTTCAAAATTATTATTTTCAGGTTTGCTTAAAAATTGGTTGGAAGGGAAAACAAACTGAATGGGACATCCTTCCCTTGGTTGTGTCAGCAAATGGCCTCGATCCTGATTATTTTGACTACCCACCAGAGCTAATACTTCAAGTTCCACTGGAGCATCCGAAGTAAGTGTTAAAAGACTGTTTTCATTAGAAAAAACCGATGTATGTACTAATGAGGAAATTAAATACAAAAGAAGGACTTTATTGATAGTTTGATTTTTCACATTGCATCTTCCATTCTTTTTCCTTTTGCCTTCATCCTTTACATTGCTGGCAGACGGTATTCAAAAGTGCCAGCAGTAGTATGTTCCCCTTCAAATGATATTCAAAATTTGAATAATAATTCAAGCAATTAAAACAAACAACATTTTTAAGGCTAGTATTGCCTGCTAGCCGAGATCTAGTTCATTAATGAAAACCTAAGATTGTTTGGGCTGAGGAAGAGGTGACATCAAACCGTGACATAAAAAGTGACATAAGGCTTTATTATAGTGTTTAAATCTAAGCCGAGCTATGGCAGGGCATTCATATAATGTATGGAGGGCTGTTTCAGTGTCTATTTGCGTTAAGCCCGGCACGATTTTTTTTAATTGTCTTTATTTTATTGGCAACTGGAATCTCGGTAAGATCTTGAGCAAGTATGTATCTTTCAAAAAGATAGTGTGATTTGAAAGCAATTTTTTTAAAGTCTGGGGAATGGGAAGACACAAAAATATTGAATAATTTTATTTTAAATCAATAATATAATCTTGAACATGAATATATTTCTTAGATCTAAAGATTAATTTTCCCAAGACTTCATAAAACCAATTCTGCAGTTTGCCTACAAAATGCCTACTTACTAGTGATTCATCATCATAAAATAGCTTTCCGAGTTATTCCTTCTTTAAATTTAGAAACACGTAATAATCACTATGTGACAGGTTAGGACTGTGAGATGATGATTATGAGCTGATTTCTGGAAGCTACGTAGCGTGTGTCCTATATTGCTGGTGCATTTTTCTTTGTAATCTATTAACAGGGTTTCAAAGCACTGTTCTCATAATTCTCCAGCCGATTGTCTCAAACTTCTTAGGGCCAGAATCATGCCTTTCATGTCATTACATAAACTCCTGCTTTGAACTAGGGTCGTAATAATGACCAAAGTTCAATATCATTTGAAATACTGTGAAGAAGTTTCAAAACGCACATCACAAATGGCTAAAACAAGCCATAGGTCTTACTTAGGCTGTTTGGGCCAAATTTGTTTATTCTTTTAGATTACCATACATCTTAAATTATTCTTTTGACTACTAAAAGCGAACTAATTGGTAAATCAACATGAAACTTCACATTTATATCTAGAAAGAATTATCTGACAATAAGAAATTAGCTCTAACTATTTGCTTCAAGTAGGCTTTTCAGGCGGCACTTATTCCTTGTGTTTGAGTCGTATCGAGGACTACGAGAATTTGTATCGGCGTCGATGATCTTAATCTTTTTTTTTGCTCTCATAAGGGGCGAATCATGTGACAGCACTCAAAGATAACTGCGGCGCTGAATCTGCTAAGTACCTGTAAAACGGTCAACTTCTTCAAAAATGTGTCCTGGTCCGGTAGTTTGATGTTTTCAAAATTTGTTCACATTCTTACACACAATTTGAAGACTAAGCGATTGACAGCCTTTCTATAATGTCAAGTCCAATTTTAGTTGTCCTCTCAGTTTTGATATGTGCACAATCTATGGCTCTTATTGCGCCAGGAAATTTTATCAAAATTCTCTTAAAGAGCCTTAATAAAAAAAACGGTCGTAGAGAATGATTTTCTAATGGATTGTTGTATTTCCTAATAATTTAAAAATATTTTACTAAAATTTGTACACATTCATATTTGCAGTTTCCCTTGGTTTGCTGACTTAAACTTACGCTGGTATTCGCTTCCTGCTGTTTCGGGGATGCTGTTTGATTGTGGTGGAATACAGTTTACTGCAACGGCATTCAGTGGTTGGTATATGTCTACAGAGATTGGTTGTAGGAATTTATGTGATACCAACAGACGTAATTTGCTTGAGGTATCCTTTTTCGCGCCTGTTTTCAATTGCTACTTAACTATTAATTACTTTTTATTATTTGCAGAAAGTTGCTTTGAAAATGGAATTAGATACTCGAACAACTTCTTCCTTGTGGAAAGATAAAGCGTTAGTTGAAGTAAACATTGCAGTTCTACATTCATTTCAGAGTCGAAATATAACAATTGTCGATCACCATACAGCAAGTGAAAGTTTTATGAAACATTTTGAAAACGAATCAAAAATAAGGTTTGTAACTGACACAAAAAATGTATACAGCTATGTGTAACTTAACTGCGTTTTTTTAATAATTCTTTTTAAAGAAATGGATGTCCTTCTGACTGGATATGGATTGTCCCTCCGTTGTCTGGTTCAATAACACCTGTATTTCATCAAGAAATGGCGCTTTATCATTTGAGGCCCTCATTTGAATATCAGGATGTGGCTTGGAAAACTCATGTTTGGAAAAAACAAAAATATCAAGGAAAATCCAAGAAGCCAAGAAAGAAATTCAATTTCAAGCAAATTGCAAGGTTTGTGTTTCTATTTAATTGCTATACCGAAACTGTGGTGATTATTTTCATAATAGGTTTTGTAGACTCTCAACGTTTACATTTTAAAGTGCATGTACATATTTGTATTGCTTGGAAATCTTTACATAAATTGTTGAACTTAGAAAACATAAAATGGGTAAAAAAGGCAGCAAATTACTAAACCACATTCTTAGAAAATTTAAATTCATCCATGTTGCTGATGATCGATGGGTTTATGGACATTTTGCTTTCTTGTAATTCCTCCGAATTATGTGGCAACAAATTCGCTAAATTTCTACTATTCATCGATTATTTTTAAGGATGTATTAGAAGCGAGTTCCTCGTTCAAAATGAGTCCAAATTTGAACGAAAATTATGTTGGGAAAATAACGTAGTGAAAGAAACCACTTGGCTTAAAAAATATCTCAATTTTCATCTTCTCCTTGTGCTCCTTTGTTCGGCGAGATTATGTTCAGGATTATAAGGATCGTAACCCTTTACTTTACTGCATCCCTACTGGTCCGCCTTCCACTTCGTCACTGAGGCCAATCAAATACTGCTGTTTTTGTATTTGTTGGATCCAGGAGTTTTTGGTCCGCATCTCTTCCGCGCTTGATATTGCCTTTTGCGTTCGTAGGACCATCCTTTGAATATGACAATACCAACTGAGCCGGTCCTGCTCCAATTTTTTTGAGATGTGTTCTTTGACGTGAAGGCTTCCTCGGATCTTTGAATATCTAATTCGATCAAGCTTTGTTACACCCGCTGTCATGCAATGAACCTTTATCTCAGTTACCGTTAATTTGCCTTCATACTTTTTGCACATTGTACCGACGTCACTTTTCCTTTAAGCAGATAGGCTATAAATAGCAAATGACTTAAGACGCTTCCGTGGTACACACCGACTTTAATTGGGAACTCTTCGGTGACTCCGGCGGAGTATTTTACTGTCTTTGCTCCATCAAACATGTTCATGATCATCTGCACGTAGGGTTCTGGAACTCCTCGATGCCTTAACGCCACCCATATCAGATTTCTTGGTTGCCTGTCAAATGCTTTTTCAAAATAACCAACACCATATGCAAATCCTTTAAGGAAACACGATGTTTTTCCATTATGATCCTTATACTTTGGATTGCATCTGTGCTTGATATACCCGCGACAAACCCGCACTGGTCATCAGATAGCCGTATTATTTGCCGCAATCGGCCATCGAACACCCGCTCAACGATCTTCATGTTGTGAGACATCAGCTTAATAGAACGGTAATTATCACAGTTTCTCGTAACCCCTTTCCTATGTGCAAAGGAAGAACATAACTTTCCATCCACTGTCTAGGCATTGGATCTCCTCTCATAAGTCTTGAGATGAGAATCATGAGCCATCTGGACCCGATGTCTTCCATCTTTTTTTAAAATCCAGAGCGTAACTCAGCCTAACTGTTTTTCGCTTTTTGAAGTATTTGACCGCTTTCCCAACTTCATCAACTGTTATGTCGGGTACTTCTCCATTTCGCGCCGATCTTGGCGTTATTTATTGAATCCTACTGCGACTACGAAAATGTTTATTGATTTAGATATTTAGATACATATTTAGATGCATGAAGACATTTTTGACATTTGACCATTCTGAGCTTCATCGAAAACGAAAACTCTTTTCTGAGATAAGGCATACCCGATTTCTAATTGGTTGTTGTGTTTTCGCTGTTTGTGACATATTTGGAAGAGACGAACAATAGCAAAGACGAAGAACCTAGCTTTGTTGTCATTGTTTAATATATTCGTACAGTTCGCAATGAAATACATATACCCGTAGTCTTACTTAAAACTTTAATGATGGTTAAACTTTATTTTACAGAGCCGTTAAATTTACTTCAAAGCTTTTTGGACATGCACTATCAAAGAGGATAAAGGCTACGATATTGTATGCAACAGAAACAGGAAAATCCGAGCAGTATTCAAAAAAGCTTTGCGATATTCTGGGACATGCTTTTAATTCTCAAGTAAGTTTGCATAGAGTTTAAATCTTGATATTATACATACACACTCGTAAATGAATCTTCCCTCCGCTTTTAAAACATTTGCTTATACTAAGGATGAATTCAGCCCGCTGAAATGAAGAGAAAGTATGAAAGTCTTAATATTGCAAAAAAAAAAAATATTTTCTGATTATTTGGTTTAATTTTTTTAATGCTCTAACGCTGGTGGGATAAAATGTGTACTTCCTTTGCTTTTCCTTCCAGCAATGAAATATGAGCACTAAGAGTTATTTCCTGATTTTAAATAGAAATGAAGTTAGTTCCATTTCGAAATATTTTTCAATGAGTCTCCATAGATTAAGGGTCAGAGCTGCTAAAAAAAGGCAAAGAATCGGAATATAATAGTTCTAAAGTGGAAACTTTGCAGGACACTGTCTAACAGCAAGATTTAAGTCGCAGCTTACGTAGTATAAATCGAAATTGTAGGTTATGTTAAATTATGGAAGGGTATGTGATAGATAAGGACTCATCACGTTCACTCTGAGACCCAATGGTCCATAGTGAATCCCATTTTGTGTCGAAAAAAGAATAAAAACATAGAGAACCACACCTATCTTGTTAATGAATGACCAGCAAACTATTTGGCATTCTTAGTGACGTGAACTAGTTCTTGTGTGGAACTTGGACCGTAGGCAACGTTAGCGTCGTTCTTGCAGGGTGGGGCAGTAATTGAAATTGTTACTACAGAGATTTGGAGTATTCACTTTTATTAAAGAAATGTGGAATAATGATTCTTAAGGGAAGAAACTACCTTAGATATAAATCTGCATCACTAAATCCCGTCAAGATACTCTAGTTCATCGAATCACTTGGACCGGAAGACGTGTTCTATCTTGAAAATTTCAGCGATAGACGTCGAGGTCAGGGAAACACAATAACTACGTTACATACATACATATGTGCGAATTCGATTCTACTTCATCATTTCGTCGCATTATAGTTTTTATCTTTAAGCTTTTTGTCACCGTCCCGACATTCCAACTGGCAAGAATTTTTATGATGTCTTTTTTTATACTAATGGGAACCCACTGCTTGCAAAACTAGTTGTATTAACTCTGTATTATGAATGAATGGGGGCACTATTCTTCTACTATCCTGTGCTGTACTGACACAATGAAGACTAGAATATATTCTAAAAATGCAACGATGCTCCTTTCGCGAAATTCTCATCTAAAGCGTTTTAGTTCGCCGTTAAGATTTGGCAAAAAAATTACAAGACCCTTCCGTTTAAAACATGACATGCATATTTTCAATGGCTGTGAGACAAGCTAGACAAGAGGTTCTCTGAGAATTGTTTTCCTGTTTTTATAGCTTGAGTTAAGTCCGAATTATAGTATTTAAATGAGTGCATTATAAATGTAGGAGTGGATAAAAAAGTTTTACTTTTCTAAAACTACTCTTAAAGTGGCTCTATGAAGTTTCATTCCTATGTTGCATTTAATTCGGTTCATAAATGAGTTTAAGTGAGGCAAAGCCAATTTTAAAACACCGTGCCTGTTTAGGAGATTCTGCTCCATCGAGAATAATAGTTAAAAATGAGGCAGATGAATTTAAATGTGGACAATAGAGGGTTGAAGACGACCTATGTACACTGTAGAAAACTATCACCCCTAACTACAGCAGAAAACATCGAAAACAAAATGTATTCTGATCCAAGAAGGGTTCATCATCAAGACTCTTAGATCAATAGTTCAATTATTGGAATAACATTTTTTTGGGACTCTTTAATTACTGCTGAATCGCCTGATCGGAATCGGAGTGACTTTCAACTATTCGCGAAACTAAAAAAAAAATTGGGAGGACAAAGGTTTCAAGGAATAAAGGGAGAAGTAAATGTAGTTCTTAAGACTTTAGGGAAAAATTTGTAATGGCCTTGAATTCCAGATATAAGAAGTGTATTGATACTAAAGGACATTACGTTGAAAAAGAAAAGTAATTTACAAGCTTTGAAGTTTGATTTCTAGATTATGTTCCGAACTTTTCAATCTACCGTATTACATTATGCAAGATCGTGCATTAATTACTGTTAATTATGAAAAAGCATGCTCAATTATTTGGATTAATTATTATAATAAGTTCTACTTGTTTTCAGACATGCTGCATGTCAGATTACGACATATCATTTTTGGAGCACGAAGCATTGCTTATTGTTATAGCATCCACATTTGGAAATGGTGATCCCCCCGAGAACGGAGAGGTGTAACAGAAATAGATTTTTTATAAATGCTCAAAGTAACTAATTGCAATTTGTTTATATAGGAATTCGCACAAGAATTGTACAAATTGCATTTAAAGGAGTCTATTAACAACGATGGAGCAGAACAAAGGTATTATTACAGTGGATCATATAATGGCTATAACTCTTAAACTAACAATTATGTATATCAACAAAAACAAAGATATTATGTAGTGGCTCTTGGCTAGTCCCATACAACTTAAATTTTTTAACAAATATATTTAAACTTTCTTTTTTAGCATTCAGGTCAGTTCTTCGAAATCCTTTATAAAAGCAAGTTCGAGGCATGATTTCACTAAAATTCAACAAAACAAATTGAAAAAAATTCGTGGATGGCACTCTCTTCGGGATTCAACTACGGAAACGTTTACCGAAGACACAATTGGTCCTCTTTCTAACGTAAGGTAAATAAGTTAATGAAGAAAGATAGGTAATTTCGATATATTTTCGACTTTGAAAAACAAGATCAAAAAAAAACTACGAGAAATAAAATACAATACTGAACAAAGATTACAAATATTTCCCTTTGAACTCATTTTCCATGCATGAACGAATACAGTTTCATTGTACCTGTGCATATAAACGAGTAGCTTGGATTTACATTTCTCAAATTGGCTCCAAGCGGGAAAGCGATTCTATATGGTTTTTCTAATATCTGGTAGATTTCTTGAGATGGGTGATTCAGGTTTCCTATTTGGCTAGCGTCAAATTTGGGTTCATTTATGTTTACATCATACGTGAAATTTTTGTTATTCTCTAGCTTTATACATATGTACATATGTACATCATCGCATTGTTTTACTCTGTGTTACATCGTTGCACATGGGGATATTCGACTTGATCACCGGTTATACACTGACCTCTTGGGAATGACTTTTGTTGTGATGACCAGTGATGCACTGCAGCCATCGTGTTAATGTAGACACAGTTGGCAAAAGACACGATACACTTATCCACCTGGTCGCAGTTTGTTTGTTAATGACTTCGTTGCCCGTAGATATATGTATGTATACCTACATATGCATATGATCTCTTTTACACTATCTTGTTTTAATTACTTAGCTGTAAGGTTTACTTACCGCACATAGACTCACAATCTGTCGGCAAGAAATTAGAACTCCCTAACTCTTTTCTGTAAGGTCTACTTGGCAAGGAGTTACTCTTACATGTATTATATTTTTCTTATAGTTTAGTTTAGTTTAAGTTTACTCAGTTTCATTTAACTATTTACGTCAATTATACGTCATCGATTCTCCTAATTAACTAATTCTACAACTTTCCTTTTAAACACATTTACATACATATGTTGGTTTCGATTTTAACGTGACTATTTAAGCTATTAAATAATTTAAATTTGCATATAAGGGAATTTTGCGTGTTTGCATTTAGAAAATTTTCTATTTCTTAGTGAATATGGTTGTCTTTAATGAATTGAATATAATCAAGCAAATAATTGGGCATTTAATTGTTAATTATCTTAAATATAAACACTAAAACATTCATAACATATTCACTATAATTCTTTCTTTCAGATTCATAACAATTCACAGTCACTCCAACGAATTTATCTTAAATCAAATGAACACGTATCCATTCCACTTTAATATACATCGCTTAACTTTGTTTTGTAGTTTCTGTAGTATTACAATCATGCTCTCATTACATAAAATCAAAAGAGTGGAACGGTACTCAAAATGTGGCTTCCCAATCACGTTATAAATATTTATTGCACTAATTGTCGAGACTTGATTTCTAATTCTTTTAATTAATCTTATTTTCTTAGCAAAAACTACTCGTAGATATTTTATTTTCTTACGCCACCTATCTTAAGATCGTTGTCATCGCCTCAATCGTTCACAACCATTAGCTTCGTTTTTCCAATGTACAGTTTAAGTTTATTTTGCACTAGCCACTGGTTAATAGAGTTTAAATTATTTGTAATTTAATTTAATTGTCTACGTCGCTACATTTGACAACACATTTTAAGTCGTTTATGTAGAAACTAAATAGAAGAGTCCCAAAAGAGACCCTTAAGGAACACCAAACTCTACTTCAATCGCGTAAAATACTTCTCCGTTAATTTCTACCCTTTGTTTTCGATTTATCAAATAAGACTGGAACCACATAAACTCCTTGCTTCTAATACCATATTTTGTCATTTTCATTATTAAAATATCTCTTCTAACAGTCTTAAACGCATGCTTCAAGATAAACATGTCTTTTTCTGGCTAAAGGTTCCTTCCGCGACGTAATCCTTTCGAAAACCGGATTGCAGATCTATTATTAATTTGCTACTCTCAAAATACTCATACAGATGTTTAAATACGACTTTTTTAAATTCACACTCCTATAGTTCTCACTTTTCACTGTCCTTGATATTTTTAACTTCCCAATGGGAAGTTGTTGTAATGGGGCCGATTTTGTGAATCGCGAATTTTGACATATCTCCACGTTTTAAGGTCACCTAAATCCAAATCCAACGTTTTTACAGAGATGTCTGTGTGTGTGTATGTACGTACATATGTTCGTATGTGCGTATGTTCGTATGTGCGTATGTGCGTATGTGCGTTCGGAATTATCTTTCGCCTCGATTATCTCGAGAACCAAAGATGATATGGACATGGGACCGGGTTCTTTTGACGCGTAATTACGTAACTAAGAACTGATTAAGTTTCTAGAAAAATCGGTCCAGTAGTTTTTTGTTAGTAATTAAATAACTAAAAAAATAAAGGCAAACTAGCTGAATTTTGAAATTGATTGATCGTAGTGATTTTTTTTAATATTATAATTGTATGTTTTAGCAAAATTTGTATGAAAGTCGTAGCAATTATTTAAAAAAAATATATTATTAAAAAAAATACTTATGGACAAAAACTAAATGAATGTGTAGAATTTTAAATTTATATTATCAGGCCAGGAGAATAATGAGATTTCGAACTAGCCAACTCGTAACAATTAGTTATAATAAAAAAAATTACGTTGATAAAAATAATAATAGTAAAAAATGGGATGTGAATATATTCTTCGATATAAAAAAATCAACAATCTTTTTGCAATTCAAGGTTGCTTTATTAATATGCAATTAATACAAGAATATTATGTTTGAGAAAACATTTGGAGGTAATAGTATAATGTACATTTAACATTTAAAAAAGTGGAACATGGTTGTAAGTAGAAGTTATTAACCGTAAAAGTTATTTTCGATGAAACAATGCTTTTTTCATTTCTATAAGTACATATAGGTAAATAGTATTTATGAAAAAATGTTGTTAGATATTTCATATTTTGATAAGTCTTATGTAAAGTCGATTTCTTCCATTTTAAATCCGATTTAATTGCATATGTTGTGTATGGGCTGATTGATGTTATGAGAGCTTCATCAATTATGGAAGTGTTTGTTGAAGATGATAAAATTCTTGAGGATATGGTTAATAATCTCCTACTGATGATTTTTGAACGGTTCATGGTGAAAAGCAGTAGTTTTGTGATGTCAGTCTTGAACAATTCATGAAGAAAGTAAATTGTATTGTGCTGTCAGCTGCGTAGTCTGTTATCAATATTGCTGTTTAGTTACTTGTAAGTAAAGAAATGTTAATTCAGCATTCTTAGTTGATGTGTGGTATTGATGAGATATCTCCAAGTTGATGGTTTCTTGATAACGTGAAGAAGAAAATTTCATTGTTCATCAAACATTGTAGTAATTGCAGAAGCAAGTGTTATGTGTAGGCCATTAGTGTTTGGGATTGAGCTTCATTAAACCTTTTCGTATGATCATGTGAAAAAAATAATACTTATTAATTAAATAATGAATATTGTTTTTTTATTTCTTCCCACTGGGAAGTTAGTCGTGTGGACCTTGCGGGTCGCACCCAAACCACATTTTTTCTATTGGTGTTCACTAAAGATTCTTTCTACGAGTCAGGAAACTTGCTTGTGCATAGGGAACCATTAATTATTTTGTATAAGATTTCACAATGGTCTAAATAGATACTGAGGCCCATAAATTGAAAGTCGGATTTGTTCTTTATATTTTTTATAGATTATTTTACAGCTTGTAATGTAAAATTTATAAATTTCAACACATTTTCCATTTCCTTCACCTGATTAACGATAGGGTCGACGGAATCGTGTTTATTAGTCGTGTCAACCCGAGAAAGCTTATCCTGCACCGCCAGCGATAACACGTCTGAATATGGACGCGAGAAATCTGTTAAAAGGGAGTTCACCCATTTTGCACGAGGTGAGCGTAAGGCATTGTCTGCAAGGAAAACATATGTACATATGTACGTGCAAGGGGAAACCGTCTACTGATCCCATATCCTGCTTAGAATACAATCCAGCAGTTAGAAAGTCATCACTTTAACCGATCGCTTACCTTAAGCTTAAACGGCAGCTTAGTAACAAAAGAACAGAAGAGTTTGTCCAAAAAACGTTTGATGTGTTTAATAATGAGTTGAACACGAATTTAACTCTCTCTTTAGAAGAATTTAAGAGTCCTCAAGAAATTACACTTTGTGGCCGATAACTAACCCACATTATCCAAAGTCCGAAAGTTATTAACCATTTGAAACCTCCTGGACACTATCCAAATTAAATAATGAATTGGAAAATTGACTCCATACCCTACAATGTTGACAATACTAACTCTTAAAAGACACTCCGCGAAATGTTGATGAATCTTCTTTGTGCATGATTTTCCATAAACGGCATCACCAACTGCTGTCGCACTAATGCAAAGATTTCCAGCTACAAGATTAGCATTCCTTTCAAATATATATGGCTCTTCAATAACCACAATAATAATCGCGATCTCTGGGGAAACCCCATAAAAGCAAATAGAAAGCTAAACACTTTCCCTCAAACACTTGATTCCCCTACAGAATCTAGGTAACCTGTTTTAATTGATAAGACCTACCTCTTCTAGCTTACTGAAAAAGTAGTTACCTAGGTATTTCTTACGATTTCGAGCTATTCCTTAGCACTCACACAGTATATGTGTGATGTCTTCTTCGAGGCATATGTCGTTACAGTATCTACATACATCCTTGTCTATAAGGCCCAGTCTCTTGGAGTTCTTTCCCGGAAGAATTGCCCTAGTTCTTTTCCGGTCGAATTCTGGCCCCAAGGATTTGGATGCCCTGTGACCTGCTACATTTTATCATCTTTGGTTGGCTTTTATGTATACTTTACTTTGGTAGCCTTAACTTTTCACGAGGTGGTTTGATATCCACCGCTTCGTCTATTAGCAATTCTCCTCCATACCTTGCCAATTCATCAGCAAGTTACTTCCCTTTTATACCTCAGTGTCCTGGCACCCAGCATAGTTTTACATCGTTCTACGTTCCTGACTATCTCAGACTTTATGATATTTGATTCTAGCGCTTTGAGTGCAGCCTGACTATCGATATAAATGGCAATATCCTAATTAAATATTGATTTCATCTCTAGTACATAGTTCCACAGCCCTTAGTACAGCTAGAACTTCTGATTGGAAGACACTACATGTATTTGGCGGTCTCAGAGACACTTTCAGGTCAGGATCTGTAGAGTACAGTCACTACTGGCAAAATTATTTGCACAATGCAATGCTTACACCATATCATTTCAATAAAGGTGTATATCTTTTGAAAAATTCAATATTTCAGTTATGTTCTTGTTTATTATCAATCTTTTAAGTCCTCTTGAAACGGTAAATAAAAAAACAAAATCAAATTTCTAACAGTAAACGTTAAAACCATAGAAAAGAAAGTGGCAAAATTATTGTTACAACATTAAACACCGGCAAAATTATTTGCACAAATGCAATTAACTGTTCTGGATATGTACCCATAGTTAAATTCTTCGACTTTTCGATGCAAATCGATTAGTCATTGATAGTAGTTTAGCATCTTTCCTTCAGTCAATTTCTAAAACTTTTAAATGGCTAGAACTAGGGAACTATCAACGGAGAAACGTGCGGCTATTGTTGCAGAGTTTGAAACCGGTGCTTCGGCAGTAGAACTTTCGGCAAAATATCACTGCAGTCAAAGAACAATTTATTACAAAATTGGAAAACAAAAAACACATGGAACTGTATAAAACCGAACCCGTAGAAGCAGAAAAAAGGTTACTTCGGAAAGGGAAGTCCGCTGAATTATCATTCTTTTAAAAGTAACCCACGTGAAAAGGCTCTAAATGTGTGAACGGATTTTAACAAGGATTGTGAGAACAATATTAGTGAAAGAACGTTACGAATATGGTTAAAGAAAATCTAAATTCAAGCCAACTTCATACAAAAAAAGCTCCAAATAACATCAAGAAATAAGCAGCTGAGGCTACAATTTACAAGGCAGCATATTGACAAACTAGCAGCTGTTTGGAGAAGTGTGCTCTGAACCGACGTGACTGCTTGTTCTTTGGATGGCAGCTATGGTCGAAAATTTTATTTCTGCAATATAAAAACAATATCCAAACAACCCATAAAGCAACCAAACCAACCAACCAAAGCATTCCAAAGTAGGTCAAATTATGATATGGGGATGCATATCGTATTGTGGTGTGGGACCACTTATGAGGTGCTCTGACCATATGACACAGTCACATTATTCAAAGATACTAAATTATGTTGCACTGGTGGAATCCTCAATATTCATCGGGAGCGATTTCATCCTTCAACATGATAATGTATCCATACACGCTGCCTGGAACATCAAAAAGTTTTTAACGGAAGTAGGACAAGTAGCTTTAAAATGGCCTCTACAAAGCCCTGGCTTACATTTAGGTAATAGGAAATGGCATCTTGTGAAGTCCAAAAGTCCACAAAACATTGCAAGATCTGCAGATGAAACGTGGAACGATTTTATAACAGCTTGGAGTACCATTCCGGGAGAGCAAATTCAAAATTTGATAGACTCAGTGCCAAAGCGCCTCGCAGAAGTTATTGCGGCAAAAGGAGGAAACAAAACTTATTAGATAATGCTATGCCCTCAAAACCATTGCGTCAATGTAAAAAAAATTCTCATTTTCGGCTTTCAAAAGCGTAAGCAGAAGTAAATTGCATTTGTGCAAATAATTTTGCCGGTGTTTAATAATAAACAAGAACATAACTGAAATATTGAATTTTTCAAAAGATATACACCTTTATTGAAATGATATGGTGTAAGCATTGCATTGTGCAAATAATTTTGCCAGGGACTGTATATTCCAGAGCCCGTTCCTTCGGATGTCCTTGATCCATCCATGTAAATTGCGATTTCGTTTTGTTTTGTTATCGTATTCCCGCACCAGTACTCCCTTCCTGGGTACGTTATCTCGTACAGTATGTCGAAGTCGAACTTGGCAGTAATGTCGTCTGTTTTTATTGAACTGACACTAAGAAATACGCTTAGAATGGAGCAGTGTCTTATACTGCTTCTCTTAAAGAGGCCTTAGTTAGTGAGCCTTAGCGCACTGTTTCCGGCAAGGTTTTTGGCTTGTAAATCAAGCGACAAAAGGTGAAGAATGACGTCCAGTGCCGCTGAGGGGTCGTTCGAAGTGCACCCGTAATTACGACACTGGCCGTTCTTTGTATCGCCGATGATATTTCTAATGGTGTTTTCCTGTGGGCGCCGAGGGTCAAGTGATTAGTGCGTTGGATCGCTGAGCGGGAGGTTCGACGTTCGAATCCCAGAAACAACCAAAAGTTTTTTCACGGTCCCACCTCTCGCGAATGTCTGACAAACGTCCGAGAGTAATAACTGTCAAGAGAAAGCTTCTTAATTTGCCTTTCGGATATAGCTCTAAACTATATAGCTCTAAACCACTATACGTCTGTTGCGACATGTATTTGTATTTTTTTTTTGTTTTCCTGCTCTCCATCACACAAGTGCCCCATATGTGAGAACTCTGAGCACATACCTGGTTCTAAAACATGATCTAATTCCATACCTAGCTCCAATTACATACTTAATTGCAATCCAATCATATCCCTCTCCCGCAATTCCTTTCTTCACACAATAATCTGCCTGATACGCAGTGTAAAATGAGACTCTCCTAATACCACTCTTAGTAATCGATTCAAAACTGCTTATTCACACATCTTTAACCCGTTTATTCCTCCGCCATTCGCAATACTACTGCACTTGTTTCAGGATAAGTTGCCTTCAATATATCTATCTCTATAGTACAAACCTAGTGTCAGCGTTTTGGCTTGGTTTATACGTATTTACGCGAAGACCTTCTAAATAAATATATTCTGAAACCTAGGCTTGAATTGCAATTTTTTTCTAGATTTGCTGTGTTTGGCCTGGGGTCATCAGCTTATCCAAATTTTTGTGCTTTCGGACAATATATGGACAATATTTTAGCGGAACTAGGTGGCGAAAGGATACTCCAATTATCTTATGGCGATGAGATATGTGGGCAAGAACAATCGTTCAGAAATTGGGCGCCAAAAATATACAAGGTACGATTAATTTCTTAATATAAACGTTTTTAAAACATAATTTTTTTTTCACATTTTAGGTTGCATGCGATATCTTTTGTTTGGATGCAGATGAGGGAATTTCAGACGTATGTTTCCTTTCACAAAACGATTCACTCACAATAAATACAGTGCGCCTAGTACCAATTAATTGTGAAGAAAAGCTAGAAGATTCGCTCAGAAAATATCACAATAGAAAAGTGATCAAATGCTCTCTAAAAACTTCACCAGTAAATCTCACCAATTCAAATGTCAATGATAAGACTACAATCTTACTGCGAGTATGTACTCCGGATGTTGAGTACGAACCTGGAGATCACTTGGGAATATTCCCAATTAACAACCAAGAAATTGTTGAAGGTATCTTAAAACGTCTATCAGGTCTCGACGATCCAAATCAAATTGTTCAACTACAAGTTTTAAGTGAAAAACAAACACCAAATGGCACCTTTAAATGCTGGGAGCCGCATAATAAAATGCCAATTGCTTCAGTTCGATCATTATTACTACGTTTTTTCGATATCACTACTCCACCCTCGCGCCAGTTATTGATATTTTTGTCTGGTTATTGCGAAGACAAGGACGATAAAGATCGAATACTTAAATTAATTAACGATACTGCTGCATTTGAAGATTGGAAACACTGGAAACTGCCTCATCTTTTAGAAGTTATGCAAGAATTTCCATCTTGTAAGCCACCGGCAGCTCTTTTCTTGGTTAATCTATTGCCCCTTCAGCCTAGATTTTATTCAATATCGTCTTCACGAAAAAAATTCAAAAACGAGATTCACATAACAGTGACTGTTGTAAAATATCAATCTGAGGATGGCACTGGCCCCGAACGTTTAGGCGTTTGCTCAAACTATCTGCTGCAGCTAAAGGAGAACGATGAAATTTACATATTTGTTCGAAGCTCTCCAGGTTTTCATCTTCCATCTGAAATTGATAGTCCTTTGATTTTAATTGGACCAGGAACTGGAATAGCACCATTCCGTTCATTTTGGCAACATTTAGAAATGAGCAAAAATGAATCAATAGAGAAATTACCTAGTACATGGTTGTTTTTTGGATGCCGTAGTATGAAATACGACTTATATGCCGATGAAAAAAATTATTTGCTGCAAAATAAAATTCTTAGCAGAGTATTTCTTGCATTGTCAAGAGAACCGAATGTACCAAAGGTATGAGTATTAAATGCTTAATTAAACATTTAACGATATTTACCAATTTTTCTTGTAACTCAGACATATGTTCAGGATCTTATCAAACAAGAATTCGACAAACTTTATTTACTAATTACTCAAGAGAAAGCCCATATATATGTTTGTGGCGATGTAACAATGGCTGAAGATGTTTACCAAACCATAAGGTAGTATTTTTAAAACCAAATATTTTGCATAAAAAAATAAAACAAATTTCTTTTTAGAAAATGCATCGCTAGCATGGAGAAAAATACAGAAAACGATGCGGAAAAAATGTTACTCTGTTTAAAGGTTTGTAAGAGTAGTTTTAAATACCTAAAAGACTATATGATATGTATCTAAATCGCTATCTTAGCTCAGGTTAAGTTCTAGTGTCAGGCTACTCCCACACTTAGACCAATATAGGTGCACTGTGACACCAAAAGGAGAACCATTCGGAGCTTGTTATAAAGCGCTGGAGGCAATTAACGTTGTTTTTTTTGGCAGTTCGCCAAGTTCATCTGAGAAGTAGGCTCCTAAGTGTATTCCTTTTGAAAAAAAGAGAAATTTGCACGTGTTGTCCGCACCACTTGTGCAAAAGTCATTTGGGAGGAGACCTGGGCTTATAGCGTCTGTCAATGTTGCAGTGTTCTGTGATGACACTTATGATGGTGATAGTAAGCTGCCTTCTCAGTTAGACAAGGGTGGCCGATGTGCATTGTTTTGGCCCTTTTGTCGCAGACCAACTACCCCTCCATTCACTTGAAGTGATTGATCTTGCCGCTGATGCCGACAAAATATATCATCGGCATTATCCCTATCGGTTTGTCTATCAAACGGTCTCCACTGAATGCCATGTCCCACTATCATCAGCAGAAATACGATTGGTGATACCCCCCTTGCTTTACCCCCTTTCGCACTTCAAAGAAGTCGGAATACTGCACATTGTGCATGTGGTATTAAAGGATTCCTTTACAATAGCAACAAATTTTGGGGAATCTATATGCTTATTAAAATCCCCATTTGCGATGAACCAGGTCGTAGGCCTTCCTGAAATCCAATTACTAATACTCTCTGTATCCGTAAGGGTGTAGATAAGTTTTCAGTTCATTTAAAAAAGTAAAAAGGCAAATTTACTTCTATAAATATAAAAATGTGTATCAATTCTTTTTTTTTCAGGATGAAGATCGCTATCATGAAGATATATTTGGGATTACTTTGCGCACTGCAGAGATTCATACTAAATCAAGAGCTACAGCCAAAATACGTATGAAATCTCAACCAAAACTTTAAGTCGACATAATTGTAAAAATTATATAACATAATATCAATGTCTATGCACAAGTTTTCGACCTATAAATACTTTCCTCAAATGTTACATTATTCGCTTTAACAAATATGAAATGTGTGTTTTTTTTCTGACAGTATTTAATTCGCTCCAGTTTGATGGAAACCATCTACATACGAGTAGAAAAGTATTCAAATATAAAAGTAGGTATTTAAATATGCAAGGCTGTTTTTAAAAGTCCATCAAATGGAACTTTCAATAAGAACCATTTAAATTCAAACAAATATTTTTATCCTGTTTATTTACTTGAAAGGGAAAGTGCAACATAGGATACAACATCTTAGGAGGCCTCTAAATTTGACTTACGAGCGTAACAACAATAATTCATTTTTCTACAATATATTTTCGTAATTTAGGACTTACATCTATAAATCTTTATTCATTTATCTCGCTCATTATCTAATCAACGTCACAAATATTTGAAAAGAAAAATGTACAGAAACTTTTTCCAGATACTGTACGACTACAGGTAAAGTTATACTTGATTTTAGTTTTAGCTGAATTAAAATAATTTTAACGAAACTAAGAATTACAAATATTCTGGTAAAGGATTCATTACCAACTATCCGTCGAACTTTAAATACATTTCGTACAACATATCCTCTAAATCTAAATGCAATGACACCAACATGTGAATGAGGTCGAATGTGAGGCTACGTTCACGCTATCAGCCAACAAAAATTCATGCCCGGAAGCCTACATTGTTCATGTATGTAATTCGTGACATACCGCCACCGTTGTTCGAAATAATGACCCAAGAGCCAAGAAGGTGGAGTCCATATGCCCGAAAAACACTTTTGATGAAAATTTAATTTCCTGAGTTATTTTTAAAATTTGAAGTTCCATCAGCATTCGAAAAAAAAACAATGTTAGCTCATTTTTATGTGCCACATGATTTAACAGTCTCGGTTAAGGTGACACTTTGAATACTTGCGCTGCAACATCAACCATGTATTAGCGTTTTTCTAAGATCATAACAAGGCATTTGATACCCTCAGCCACTACAAACTCATTGATGGAATGCAAAGAATAGGAAGGATTGGTTGAGATACTACCTAAGAACGAGAACTTTTCCCATGAGAAACAAAGACTACTGGAGCAAAGTGCAATATGGAGTCACAATAGGCTATAAACTTGGTCCCCTATTGTTAATTTTGTACACCAACGAACTACTACAATGCTTTAAGATGAGATGACACGGAGACTGTTCTTTGCCAGAAATCGATCGTAGAAGCAACCAGGTTGACGCAGGCGGAATTTGATAAAGCAAGGAAATTGTGTCACTGTGCATTGGACTCGTAATAAATGCATCAAAATAAAACTAATGCATATTAATCCTTGCTCCTCAGTACCCAGAGTGACAAATAAAAACATAAATTGCACCAATTCAAGCAACTTCCAGGTTGTAGATGTTGTGGATACGTCGATCTGTGAGTAACGATCGACCGTAATTTTCTGTGGAAATCATACTTAAATGATCTAAGAAAGAAGCTGAAAGGATCCCTGTTTGCACTGGATTGTCTGAAGTATAAGCCTTTAAACTGTGTGCAAACACAAGTGTACTGCGCTCGTTTGAAGTCAAGGTTATGCACATGCTCTATTGTTGAGTGTTTTTCTTTAAAAATACTTGGTGAGGTGGCGTTTTTTCAAATATTTGGATAATAATGGGGCATAGCATAACTTTTCGTGGAAGTCCTTTCTTGCTTTATGGATCATAATGGTTTCTCCAACTTTCCAGTAGTGCTTAAGCTGCAAAACAGACGTTTATGACAGCTATAAGTTTACAAATAGCTCTCTGTAGCAGCTGTTTCAATATCTCTTCAGTTCTAAGATCCTAATCAGGTAATTTTCTCCGTTATAAATCCCGATGATTAGTAGTAATGACTTCACCTTGTATAAGTCATCATACTAACAATTCTTTGATCAACATTTAGCCATCAATTTTCATCAAGTTCAAATGTGTTTTCCATGTACTTGGCAAAAACGTCTGCCTTTTCCAAGTCACTCTCAGCACAAGTATTACGAAAATTCGCTCTAATAGGTGGATTCTGTTGAATAGAATTATTAGAGCTCATATTGTATTTCTTTTTTAAGTTCTTTGGAAGAAGTTATCCAAGAAAAAAGCCAGATAAGCATAAGCGGACTCCAGGTTCCACATATCGCGGCATGAGTGCGGGTGAATACCTACCTGTTTTTCCGACCGATCTGATTTGTTCCCGATTTCCACTTCAAACTTCGGATAAAAAGGTTATTAATGAAGTCACTTCAGTTTGCTGACCAAAATCACATAACATAATCATCGCCATGTCACATACAGCTTCAAAATAATTTTTCATACAAAAACCTAGTTAGAGAAATTAATATAGCTAGACTAACGTACTTATACTTACGAAGCCGATAAAATAGCTGACTTTGAACAATACCCTGCCTAAACCGCCACCAGAAATAATAAATGGCCTATATTAACTCTACGGAATACCATCTCAAGTTTGTCTTCTATGATATGCACAAAAAGGTCTACAACTCTGATGCTCCTGTAGAGCTGTACGCAGTAGAGTGAAAGTATAGACTTTTTCAAATACATATGTACTACTCGAATGGGATTAAATATAAAGTGCGAATCACTTGTACACCTCCGAGAAATTTTCTAACTACATATTTACTAACTGTGGGTAATAAAATATATTTTCCAAAAACAAAGACATACAAGTAAAAAGGTAGTTTTATCTATCAATCAATTGCTTGATTGAGGCCAGTTGAAAAATCTTACAACAAAAAGGATAAATGAGGAAAGTGTTTAAATTTTTTTAAAGCATTAATTTATAATAAATATCGCCGCCATTTTTTAGGTAGCTTTTCCAGACGGGTTTAAATTGAAACCTACAGTTTTTTTTTCAAATAGTCAGGCGAAATCTAGTCCCAGGCATCATTACTGCGTCTTTATCTTCAAATTGTCTACCGGCTTCATTTACTCTTTGCGATAGACAAGCCCAAATGATTTCGATCATGTTTAAGTTCGATGAATACGGCTGCCATGACAAAAGTCTCACGTTTCCGACTCAATCCGGCATCTAGCTATCCTGGAAGTATGGATCTAGGGTAGAGGTCCAAAAATATTCTTCAGGTTTGATTGTACCTCCATAACACATGATGTACAGATGTGATGTCTCGACAAAATGAGTTCTTGTTTTCTCAAATCGTGAATAGAAAAGTTGTAACCATCTGGTTAGTCAAGATTAAATTTTTCTTTTCAACCGAAAAAACAACACATTTGCAATCATTGTTCCAAACGACTGGTGAATTTCATTCAGATCTCCTTATGCTGGTTTTTACTAAATGTTTTTCCGCTGGATGTTTTCATCCTTCTGGCTGGCCGTCGTAACTCTGGCTGGTACCCCACATTTTTTATCTAATTTTCGGCGCTGAGAGAGTCGAATTTAAGGCAGTCCGCCTTTTCTCGGGATGTTTTTGCTACGATGATCCGTGCTCTTAAATTTTTTCACAGTTTTCGGGATTTGCAAGATATTTATTTATAGCGACCCTACTTCGATACAGACACTTTGCTTTTTTCGGCCTGAGAGTCCCAGTTAACAAAAAAATATAGTTTTCAACCCTATCTTACATATTTTAAGCTTTTGTTTAAAAAAAAAAACTCCACGATATAAACTCTGGCAGAGCAACACTCAATTAAGTGATGCAAATATTTATACTTTTTTTTAGCAGTCCATTAAAATAATTTGGGAGATCCCGGGGGACTTTCTAAGTTACCTCTATCATTTTATGGCTTTGTTTTTAGAAAATATTTACTTACTCACAGGTAGTAAACATTTCCGAGCAAACAATTCGAAGCAGCTATAGATCGCGAAAACCGGTTGAAAAAATAAGTGTCATCAATTAAATGATACGTAGTGTATATGTATGTAGCGAGGTATTATAAAAACAAGTGTAGGGGATACAAATTTAAACGTGTTTATTTTGTTGACTCTCCTTGATATGAAATTTTCAGCACTTATAGGAATTATGCGTAACAATTTGCTATATTATATATATTTATATTTTAATGTCTCCAATAACGAAATTTACACCTTAATAATACTAAATGTACATACATACAAAATAAATGAATTTTTTTTTTTAACAATAATGTCTCCAATGGCGAAATGTACAATACTACTAATAATACCACATACACATGTATAAGAATTTGATTGTTTCGATTTGAATATGTAAATTTTGAACGAATTTGTTGCTTATCCAATGAATGGGAATGCGGGAAATGCTGGGGGGAAGAAGCTTCCAAAAGAATCAGTTGGTTGAACTGGTAATGAAGTGGTAATGAATGTGGGAACATCGGTCGATACAACATTTGTTGAATAAATAGTAGTGAGGGCTGTTTTGGCTCCAAAAGTTAATTTTAGGATTCTGCTAAATGTTTGCGTTAGAACTGTTGGTTGAACGATTTGCGAAGTGATAATCTTGAACTGAGGTTGTTGCAGAGCGAATGGATTTATAGATGGAAGTGGTTGCGGTTGAGGTGTGGATTTCTCAGTTCGGTATTCTGTTCTCGAGATTAGTTTTGAGAGTGTTTTATAACTCGTTTGCTTACCATGTATAATGGGTATAATATGTGATTCATATAGCGGCTCCAATGGTACTACCTCTTGAGATGGTGTCACCACCTGTGGCGGTTGACCATTTTGTTGGAATAATTTAAGGTATGCTAACTGTTGCAGTTGTTCAGGAGAAAACGTTGGGTAGTAATTTGGAATTTGCTCGTCACCCGGAGGTTTCTTTACTGTAACTTCATTTGAAATAGAGCTGACAGGAGATGCCTCAATTACGCCGCTACCATTTATACCATCTTGCTCAATATTAGCAGCATCAGCGAATTCAAGATCCAAGTGCAGTTCAGAGCCTGACTCATCCAGTTTAGTATTGAACTCATACAAGTTGTTGCCCATGCATGCTGGTGTTGTTTTTGTTGCTGTTATAAGAGTTACTGCGTTATAGGTTTGGGTAAGAGTCAAATAACTTGTGCTTTGATTTAGTCCGACAATTGGGAAAACTTGAGTTTTAAGTTTAATTTGCGATTGAGTGAAAGTATCAATAAACTCCTCTAACGATGGGGTTTCAGTATTATCAGTTAGAGTACATGCTGGAAAGGTAGTGATACTACTACCTTGCAGTAATTGACCAATATGTGTTGTCGGAGCCAGAATGTTTTCTATTAGTGGACCTTTAATTGTAGATTTGTCCAAATAGTCATCAAGGACTTTTTCCGCAGTGGACGTAACGGTTACGTATCTCGTTTTCTTTATGCCACCCATCTAGAAAAAGAAAGCAATTATTTCAATTACGGATATATTAATGATAGGAGCACCTTACCTGAAATGTATATGGAGTTTTAATGGTTGCAATTTCATAGTATACATCTTCAAAATTCGAAGGTGTAACGATATCAATATTAATAGTTTCAATTGGGTACAAGGTGGTGGCGTTTTGGTCTTCGGTTATATTATTATTATTCGAACTAACCTCTGTTTCAGGTGTTACTGTGTTAATTTCAATGTCATTTGGTGTTGAAAAAGCATGAGTTGGTGATATAGCACTAGAGAAATCAGAAGCTTTTCTGATATAAACCCTTGGTTTTACCGATGTTTTGTACTGCCATCTTCCAACAGGGCGAAGCTTGACGGTACTTGAAGAAGAAGTTGTGTTTGGATTTAAAACGGCCTGAAGTCTTTGACGGAATGAATATCGTCTAGAATCATACGCTGTTGAGGAGGTTGGAACATATTCGCTTTCTCTGTGTGAGCTTCTTAAGACTTTACTGCTTTTGCTGTTTATTAAAAAATAAAAGAAAATTTTAAGTAATATTTAATAAATGCAAGGTTCAAAGTTAATGGGTGAATGAGTTTTTACTGAAGTTCTTCAAACACTCTTTGATGCTATATGCTCGTTAGTAAATATATAAATGCCCCAAGAGGCAATCAAATTATTGAAAACGACATTTATTCATTTAGTTTTATAAACAAGGGTAAAGATTGCATGCAACGCTGCAAGCAAATATTCTGCACTTTTGAGCGTTTCACATTGTGGATCATCACAGAACATTGTGTTGAGTCCCGTCAGCAATCCTGCTGCTGTTTATCAATTTCGGTAGTTTGAACCGAGATGTTATTTGGTTGTGCAGGAGAGGTGGCCCAGAAAATTGTATAGCTATCATAAGGACTGTATACGTACAATGGTAGTAAGTGCCATGATTTGCATAATGCAAAGGTAAGATGATACCAAGGCGGGGTAGGACTATAACCATTGGACTATGGAAACATATCAAAAAATTCTGAACTGTGCTAACGAATTGCACAATTTGGAAGTCTAGGTATAATCGCGTAGTTCTTAGACATTAGACACGAATCCTGATTTTCACTGAACCGTCATCTCCAGTCCTTTAACACAAACTGGGCACCTAATGATAGCATTCCTGCAAGAATGGCCCAGTCTAAGCTATTTTCCAAGAGCATACTGTAAGATAATAGGGAACTAATTGGTTTACTAGTTGGTTAGTAGAAAATTAAGACTTGCAGAAAGGACATCCAAAATTTGTCTATGCATATTCACTATCAGTAAATAGGCGACAAGTAGTGACAGTGGGACAAGGAAAATAGCTTTCAAATAAACAGGGGGAGAGGTGCTGGTACACACGGTGAGAAAATATGCACGTGCATGGAAATGTGGTCCGTGAAAATCAACATTCACTAGGAATGCGAAGTCTAGGTTAGGTTGAAGTGGCTGCCAGCTAGGAGTCGCCAACACACTAAGACCAATGGTAGATCCATTGTAATACCACGTGGATCATAGGAGAAAGTTTCACTCTACCTACTCGTTAAAAACATTTTGAGCTTCTTATGAAGCGTAGGCGGCTCTTAATGTCGGTATCCATCAGGTCGCCTATATCGTTGTAAGAGAGGGCTCCCAAGAGAAGCTTCCTTTTACAGGAGAGTTCTGAGAAAGAAACAAAGAAGGTGAGGAATAGTTTCCTCCTCTTCTTCATCCATGCAGCGAAGTGTAAGACAATGGCAAATATGTTGAAGTGGTTCTGAAAAAATTGGATGGGTTCACCGGCTTAAAACCTGCCATGGATTGATTCGCTCTAGAAAATACAAGGTAATATTATCTACTAGGTGCAAATACTAATATTTTTATTTACACGAGGTAAGGAAAATAGGTGCACTCCCGAACGGTTCTATCTACGATAGTATCTGTTAGTTTTATTATTTGGTGTTTTTAATTTGAAAAACTCCTCAATAAATCTGAGAATAATGAAATCCGATTAAATAAATTTGTAATAAAGTTTCATACCAAATTAATCGTCTTTTTAATTCTATTGGATTACATACTTTTTTTGATGGCCTTTTGCCTTATTTTTTGCACCAGTTCCATGCTTTCTAACATTATTGTGTGTATGCGATTCCGACGTAGAAGTGACAATCCTTGGATTATCTAAAGGCGTTCTAGTTTTTAATCTTCCCAATTGTCCATTAAAATGTCTTGTATTTTGCAAATTCGGACTATCAGTCCTTAGGACACGTAAAGTTGAAGACGGTGATACACCCGCATGACTATTATTTAATACATGGAAATTACTTTGAAGTACTTGAGCATATTTTCCAGAAATATATGTCCCAATTACACTTGTTTCATGTATAGTTGTTGTGCCGTCCATTGCAATTTTTCCGCTCAGAGTTGTTACCAATCCCACTGGATGGAGGTCCTTTACCCCATTTGTTTTTTTTGAACCAGATTTTTTTCTTGAAATTAGATCAACGACATGATAGGATTCTTCGGCAAAAGTTTCGGGTTGACGAGAAAGCAAATCATAATCCGGTTGATTCGAGTAATCTTTTCGAGCAGGCGCTGTGTTTTGAACAGTCGATTTCTTGTTTTGGTTTGCGTTCGTTGACAATTTTGTTGGAAAAATTTCTGTCGATTTTGGTTGATCAGAATATGGCTTTGTTTGAATGATATCCACAAATTTTGAGGGCACCGCTTTAATGTCTATCGAAAATATTTGAAAAGAAAACTGGTAGTATTAGACAACACATGTATTAATTAATTGTTTTAAGAACTCTACATATATCGTACGTACATAAACTATTGCAAAAACTGTTATTAAAATTATTGTGTTAATAAGATTTAGAGAATCAGTTTTAAAGCTAGGAATAATGCAGCCTGATAGTTTAGGATATTGACAACAAAATTCATCAGAAAAAAACCGTTTTAGACCAAATAAATTTGCAGTTGATGTGATAATAGTCTAAAATGTATAAAACTCATTATTTTCTTACGTACTTACACTCTTGGTTGTATGCTTTATGTCAAATTTTTATTTAGACAACAGTTTAATGCTGAATGCACAAGAAAAGAAAAGAGATTCATTCCTGATATTTACAACGAAGCGCTGGTATATTTCGATGATTGAAATATGAAAACATGATAGTCGAGTCCTCGAAAAAACCAAACGTTTTTTAAAGTCTCACAGCGAATATCTCACAACGGTCTACAGCAATTGCTTTCATCAGAAGCTGCTGACTTATTCGTTTCGTAATGCCATCAAACTGCAGGACTGACGCATCATGATCACATGAAAGCAGTTACAACAAGAACGAAGAACACAGTGCCTCCCTCCTACTCAAAAACTATACTCTCTGTTAACTAATTGACTTCATGGTGCAGTAAACTACATAGCAACTACCATCTGTGCTTCTCTGAACATTGAAGAAGGTTTCAATAATACTTCACTTTGAAGCAATTAGAAGACAGGGGGTTAAGCCACAAAAAATTTAATGAGATGTGTAAGATATTAAGGATTACATAGGTCAGTTGAAACTGTAGTGAGTGAGAAAACTATCACAACCCCAAAGCCTATGCCGATGACACACTCCAAGTTGTCATTGCGAGAACAGAAATATAAGAAACACTCTACGGCTTCACACAGACTGCGAGAAGAGTTAAACTTGAAGCCTTTCGGGCACTAATGTACGTAAAAATATGGCTTATACAAACACTGGCTTATACAACCTTGATCATGTATCAGTTGTAGTGCAATCCAGATGAATTATGAGATGCCTTACACTACAGTGGATCAATTAGACCGAACGATCACGATCCAGGATGTCTGCAGGGTATTGAACAGGTGCAATTTGAATAAAGCTCCAAGAAAGGATGGTATCCCATACGAATTTTATAGATTTGCTACCAGCGAATTCCTGGAAAAGCTTACTTTAGTATACAGCCATATTTTTGGCACTAGTGAAATATGTGACAGCTTCAGAACTAACATAAGTTTCCCCATATCTATGAAAGGAAACGCGAAAGACCCAAATAATTATATAGGAATTGAACTCAATAGCAAAAATATTCACAGGAGTCATATTAGAACGTGTTACAATTGGGTATGTGAAAATGAGTAAGTTCCAAGTGGGCGTCAAAAATAAATACTTGACGCAACAGACCGTATGTGGTCCAGGGCCTAGCTTCTCGCTACCATTTGTGTTGTGCGTATTATAATTTTTCACACAAATGGAAGGGACCTACAGTTTAGCGCCATATCCGAAAGGCGAATTGAGAATCTTTCTTGTGGATGTCTCGGACGTTTGTCAGACACTTGAACCCCCCGATCAGTAATCCAACGCACTAACCAGTATAGGAGTATGAACGAAAATGCTCAGATTAATTCAAAACCTTTATGACGAAAATAGGACTTCGACGTGGGATGGTAACAAATTATCCAATTGGTTTGAGCCGGATATGGGAGTTAAAAAGGGTTGCCTATTGAGTTCACTCCTCTTTTATTTATACTAAGGTGGCCTTACAACATTGTTATCAGGAGGAATCGTGTTTGATGGACTTGGTATAAAGCTCATTCTTTACGCGGACGACATTGTTACCATAGCGGATAATTAGGCTACATCAACCCTGCGTGCTGTGGAAACTCAAAGTCAACGCAAGCAAATCTAAAATAGTGGTGCTCTGAAATGGCTTTGGCCGGTACTCGAGATTAGACAAAGTTGTGAGAGAGTATAAATATTTGGGGTAATCATAACACCTCGATTATCATTTAAAAATCATCTTGGCGAAAAACTTAAGGAAGATAAAAGGGCAATAAATTGCAACTGAAGGTGTTTGCTAAGTAAAAAGAACATCAATCCGAGCGCTAAGTTTAAAATCTTCGAACCCATCATGTCGGTCCATCATGTGTTACGCGGCACTAGTCTGGGTGTCGCGTAGAATAAAGAGGTGGAGAAACTGCTCCGATACTTTATTCAAAAAAAAGTGAAATTTATTCTGTGGGCCTTACATACGTGATTTAGGAAGAAAATAAAACTATGAAAAGGGTTTTTACAACATTTGAAATCGCTACGCGGGTATTGTGCTACATTCGTACGCAATAAAACTTCCACTGAGAACCTGACTGTGGGCAACGATGTCTTACTGCGGGTAGAAATTTGATGGAATCTGATTTATTAATTTCTTATTTATATGAAATCTTAAACGCTTTAAAATGAAATGTTAAATGTTAGTATAAGCTGCGCAGTAATACAATTTACAACAACGGTGTTAAAGAACAATTTAAGCTTTAATATCTTACCCAAACTCGGAGCGCTCTGTGGTGAAAATATCATAATAGTTTTGCCAATCGTTGTCGTGAAATCCAGAAACCCATACACAGTCTGTGTCACAAGATTAGAAGTCCTGCTATCCGTGTTCGAAACTGATGCACCACATTTGTATCCTGAACGCATAAAGTTTTAGTATTAGTACTTTTTTATATAGTGTTTTAAAAAGTAATGGATGTAACCATTTTTTTAAAAGAGTCATCTATTTTGTTTCAAAAATCGGCAAGAATAATTAAAAAAACTTACCTAAAGTCGTTATAAGAAATTCAATGAACAATTTTCTGTGCATGAAATAATTAAATATGTAGGCAAATGAGTGTACCTTTTGTGAAGTGATCCACTTAACTTAGGAAGGATCTGGATAAAGTAGCAATTAGTATCTCAAGCAAATGAAATGTTAAACCACGGCGAAAATATCTGCACGCTACCGGTTAGTTAAACTTTTTTTTTACTAATTGACTACAGTGATTCAGTTAAAAATAACCTCTCATATTTCCTGCAACTTAAATACTTATTTAAGAAGATGCTGGATCAGGTGCTCAATCAAACAGCTCCAACTAGCCTGATCTTCCAGTTTCACACATCAAGTTGGTTGTAGTCCTTTTCCACCTATACGATCCACGGCAACTTCTTTCTCTGGTGCATTGTGCTACCATGCAAAACATTATATGTATGTTACCTTTTTTACCTTTTCAACCAAGTTGAAGCTCTTTTACAGCATGGGCCAACTTGGTCTGATAAATTTTTATAAAATTGAACATTTTTCGTTTTTAGTTTAAAAGATTTTTTTAAGGATTTTCCAAGTCAGTCTCAGTTTATCCCTGTAGTCATGATAAACTGGACTGTACATGACACCAATCAATGCTACTTTGATCCACTCATGTTTACGTCGATGTCTATGAGCCATTTACTAGGACTGGGACGATCTTTGTGTGTACTTGGATATGTGCCAAGAGATGGCATGCTACGTTTTTTTACCAGAAAATAACGGTATGTACTTTTCATTGAGACAAGTTTTCGAAAATTAACTTTGTTGACTTTTCGTGAGCTCCATAACACCGCTACTTAAAAGTATTGTCTGAATTAACATATTGCGTCAGAATTCGACATAAGCAAACAAAACAGAAAACAAATACTGCGTTCGGAATGCTTTTTTTATTTTGAAAAATATAAGTGAATACTGTTTTATGCATCACTTAAATTGGTGAGCAATCTCACAAAAACAAATTAAAACTCTTAGAGAACTTTATCTCAGAAACATTGCAGGTATTCTGACCAAACTGGTTTCAAATGTGTGGAAGCAAAGTGCGCAGACTGATAATACGTTGCATTAAAATAGTTAACCATACACGATGGCGCGTAGGCGTATTACATACCATAAGACACATAAGAGGACAAAGACCAGAGTAATTACTAAGAACTTACTGCTCTCGCTCGCGCGACCTTCAGTCCTACATACAAACTATAAATACTTCACGCATTACCATACTCCGGTGTCGTTTTGAAAAAAAGATACATAAATACAAAATAAAAACTATTTTCGAGCTCACACCAGAGCAAACACAATGTAGACAAAGGCATAAAGCCTTTGGGCAAAATTCAAAAATACTTTTTTAATTTATAATACCTAATATGCGCACAATGTGCGAAATACCGAGACACCCCTTCCTCCCCCTCCCCCTGCCCCTAGCCATTGCTCTTTTCGAAGTACTTGAATTAAAAATAAGAGAACAATCACAACAATGGAGTAATGACGATAAAATAATTTACGAAATACTCGTATGTCTGTATCACATTTTTGGGAACGAATAGTTCATTTTATATTGCTTCTCAAGAGTGCCCAGAGAAATCGTTTAATTAACAAAAAAAAAGGCTATTTAATGGTTCAAAATTTTACATAGAAGAAATCGAGAGCCAATATAACTTAAATATGACAATTTGTCCATTTGATTATACTTTGATTAATAATAAAAAATAGCTTTGCATTCCTTTGTTTCTGTTTACCTTTCACTCTTTCAGTGCCATACATACGGTTGGTTTTACTCCCATAGTATTACATCGGTAATGTTATAGACATATCTTATGTACCTACGCATAACTAATGCACATACACATAATACATAATACATTTGTAAACAAGGCATATGCACATATGTAATACCTGTATGTACCTACGTACATGTGTACGGATATGTAACTTTCGTACTATTATTACAGCGCCTTTATTTTTTAAACTTTTAGACTTCTTCATCGCAGCAATATTGCCGACATTAATATAATTTCTTGCCTTGGTACACTTCCCTAACAGTTATGTATAAAGGAACAACCTTAAAGAAGAACTTACCGAACAAGATAATGATAAATAACAACAAATTTTGAGAATGCATTATAATCATGTACTTGGAGGATTTGATATTCACAAACGCGACAACAGGCCGTGCACCTGTTTGCTGACTTATTTGCGTTTAGTTTTCGGTAGAATGGTTGATTTCTTTAGATTTGGTAGTTGTATTGAATTCGTTGCCTTGAAATATATAGCTTTTCATCACAACACAGATATATCACTCGATTCTTATAGCAAGCAAAAAAGAGTTCAACATAAGTTTTAGAAATAATTTCGGACGGACTTGTAGTGGTAAGAGTACTAACAGGTAACTTATTGAGCTCATGTATTGCAGAAAGTTGCATGGAAAGTGGCTAAGAGAAAAGATACATTTTACGCTTAAGAACTACAAAGCTACATTGCTATTACCAATGGCCTTGTGAGTTCGTTTATTTTCTAGTGTTTTAACGAAAATGGTTTCTTTTATTTTTGTTTTCTTTTTATGCATTCAGCACTTCACGTGTTTTTTTCTTCAACTGTTATGGCACAATTCTGTTTTCTTGAAATTCTTAATTTTCAACAGATATATGTATGTACAAGTAAAAAGCCAAATCCGTAGATACACCCCATTTTTTGTGTAGACACACAAACTTTTGTACGGTATAAGTAAACGAACCGCTACTTAATTTAAAATTTATGTTCAAAAATCGTATTTCCAAGAAAGCACATTAAAATTTTAATTGTCGCTAAAACTTAATTATTAACTGATTAAAAACCAGTCTATTCCTCGAATGCGATTTTATTTAAAATCTACCCAGAAATACGAACTACTTTTGCAAATTATTGAAAATCGTTTTTTGCTGTTAACAGATTTTTGAAAATCAAAAACAATTTTGAAATCCAGCCAATGGAGCCAAAAAAAGTGCCTACCTTGTACCAAATTCAAATATGAATCTGTGGATCTTGAAAAAAGTTTTGCGAACTTCCTGGACGCCTGCTAGTTTGGGTCCTAACATTTTATTTGCCAATTTAACAGTTGGGTCTGTGAACCAAGTTCGAAAATACTTCTTGTGGAGGGGAGACCTATTCTTATTTTATCTAGGCGATGCAAAACAAAACAAGACTTAAAACCTAAAACTTTTCAAGCATAGAGAATTGGAGAAATGTATCAATTAGACGTCCGGATCATAGCAAAGTGCTACTGGTTGAGACCGTAGCAGTGACAGTAGCCTTTCATCACACTACGAAATTACGTTTTTCATATACACTGGACGTCCAGTATAACGAATGCCGATATAACGAACGTCCAGTATAACAAATCACCATTTGAAGTCCATTGATATCTCTAAATAACGAATAATGAGAAATTTTACTACTCTATATAACGAATGCTCTTCAATTTCAAGGAAAAGAAACAAGACAAAACGTGAGAATCGTTCTTTTTTTGTTCTTTTCTTCTCAAAATTGATTCAATTTGTGCAGTTTTAAGAAGTTGTACAATATAAAGTTTTTAAATGATCAGTAAATATTATGTTTTAATTTTTTAAGGTCGAGAAAACTGGCTTCGATATAACGAATATTTCGATATAACGAATTGGCTGAACATTATATCTTTCGTTATACTGGACGTCCAGTGTATGTACATATGTATAGCCAAACAGTAAAAAAAGTATCTGCTATAGTAATTATCCAGTATACATCCACATACATATGCATGATTAAAAGATTAAGTCGAAACTGAGTTAAGATTTAACCTGGGTAGCTGCGCACACCGAGTCGAAGGATTGAGTCGAAATTGGATTGAAAATACTTAGTTGAACTGACAGATGAGCATTACCGCCTTTCATTCTTTTTTTAGCTGTGTTACTGTGTTTCATTAAAAGAATCAAAATAAAATAATGACCTGCACACCATGCGCTCGCTAACCCGACTCAAATAAAACTAACTGGTTTTTCCTGTCTATAAAAGAAAAAAAAAACTCCCCGATGCATGTAGTTACACATATTTTCGACTCCACTCAGTAAAAATAGTGGAGTCGATTCGGTTCCGACTCGTCCCGCGTATGTACATATACATATGTATATGAATTCCGATCCGGGTTCAACATACATAGGTTCAGCGGAGAAGATCTTAGGTTTCTCGGAACAAAACTTAAGTTAGGCCTCTGCTGCTTGTCACAATGGCCAGTATAAGAATACCAGACAAGTGTACAAGTGTACAGCATAAAGGTAAAGAAAAAGTGACATTCGCGAACACTTGTGCCATAGCAAAGAGACAATAGCCGCTAGGTGTAGGAAAATACAAATACAAACATCAGCTTCTCTTGTTGTGCGTGTTATTCTTAGTTCTTAATTCTTGGCAGAAATGGAAGAGACCTACAGCTTGAAACCATGTACGAAAAACAAATTTAAATGCTTTTTCATGACAGTTATTATTCTCGGACGTTTGTCAAACATTTAGGTGGGACTGTATAAACTCGATATTCTAACTTCGAACCTCCCGCTCAGTAATCCAACGCACTAACCATTGAGCCACGGCGCCCACTATAGGAAAATGAGAAGACTAAAAATTTGACAAGAAAAAGCTTAACGCATGGAAAAGATCTCGTCTTGTACACTTATAGCATAGCAACAGCAACTTTGACAGCCGCAGCAAAAGTTTTAGAGCCAATGCTTTTCAATGAAAAGGAACGCATTGGCACGATGCGCCACAAAGCAACTTCTACGTTTGGCCTAAGTTCGAAATTCGATGAGCCGTGCTGTGAAGCCAGCTTTAGGCAGCGAACAGAGTGAAGTTGTGCGCTGTGCTATTTCAAATTTTGATCAAAACTTTGCTTTATTTTCACACTATTTATACGCAGGGAAAAAATATCTTCAGTTATGAATGAATATTATTAAACAAGTTTACTTGCTTTCTTCGTTCAGTTCTTTTGGAATCCCATCCCAATTTTTGTCGATCACATAACGATTATGGTAGTTTTTGATCCCACAGTGGAGCTCTAGTAAAAATTTTAATTGAAAAAAAAAACTGCACAGTACACTTTCCATGCTGAGAGCTTCCGTTTACGCTTTCACCCAGCAAACAGCTTTGCTTCACTCTGACCGCGTTAATATGCGGTTATTTTTTCAGCTTTTTTTTTTATGTATATATGTAGGGACCTAATCTGTCCTATATAGATACCTAAAGATAGATTCGGTTGTGTCTAAAAAATGAGAAAAATTATATGCATTTCTTTATCGATTTTAAGGCAGCCCTCAATTTGATTGATAGGAATGCGCTTTTCTTCGAAGCTAAGCCATCCAGGGCTTTCATCAAAAATCTTGATTATCACCCGAAGTCTTTATGAAGAAAACTTTATTGCCGTTTGGTATTGGCCTGGTTCGAATCGAAGGTGGGAGTAAAGAATGGTTGTCTCCTAAGTCCACTTCTCGGGATCAAGCTCCTTATTGTGACGATATTGTTATACTAGGTTATACTAGCAGAGTCTCCAATAATGATGCAAATTATGATTAATAGACAGCACTGCACAGCACTGAACAGTACTGCACCACATGGAATTTCAATCTTAACACAAACAAGTAATGGTTTCTCGTAATGGAACACGGAGGTACTCGCGGGAAGAAAACTTGACTTGGTCTAATGGAGATTTGAAGGAAGTTTCGGAGTACCTTGGATTCATCTTAACGTCACGACTCTTGTTTAAAATACATACATGTAAAGCAAAATTAAAATAGTTAAAAATGGCAATAAATACCAATTAGAGAAGTTTTCTTGCTAAAAAGGATATTGCGCAAAGTGCATAATATAAACTATACGAAGCAGTCATAAGGTCAATTCCAAGTTACGCAGCGCACGGTGTGGTGAGTATTACAGTACGAAGAAATAAAGAAGCTACTGAGATACTTCGTCATAAAAAATGTATTCAACCTACCCAAGAATACGCCGACCTACATGCTTCATTTGTAGTCCTGTACTAGCACCGTAAATAATTGTACATATATGTATGTTCAAATTAAAAAAACATCTCGGCTATATTACGAAGTGATGAGTGATGACACTGCCAATGCATCGGCTGCCAACATAGTCGCTACATATGTACATACCTGGTTCAGCGAAAACTACAGTTCTTCAGAGAGTGACTGAGCCTAAGTAATGAACATAGCGTACGGTTACTGGATGAGAACACGGCAAATTGGAAAAGGCAACGCATATCTTGATGTTCAAGAACCAGGCATCCAACATGATCTACGATTACTGGATGAGAACAGCGTAAATTGGAAAAAGATCACTCAGATCTTGATTATCAGGATCCAGGCATCTATTTTTTCAAAATTCACCGAAGAGTCGCAACGAATCGAACTGGTGCACCTATAGAATTCCCCAACATGATCTCGGAGAAAAAAACTATTTCAACGACCGCTACATTTTGGCTACGATCTCATACCTATTCAAAGCCAGAGGTGAAATCAAGTCAGTGCCACACAAAATTCAACAAAATTATGAATGCACTCTGTACGTTTCGGTTGATTATTATTAGAATACTATTTTATAAATAATGTACTTACTAGTCTTTATATGATTCAAAATTCAAACGATATTGCGATATTTTTATAAATACTCTGCTCCGGCGCATAAAGCAAAAACTACCCAACACTTTTCCAGACTTTATAGGGTCTCAAGACAAGCCGCTTGCAAGTCCCGATTTCAATCCACTAGACTACAAGCTGTGGACGGCGCGCGGTGGATAACATGGTATGTTGTAAAAGATACCCTAACATTAAGTCCTTCGATGGAGGAGGTGCGTTCAGCCATCGATGTGTGGCCCACGCGTATTTTATCAAAAGGCGGCCGTTTTAAATGAACTTGCTTATTTTGTTTGAATATTCAATTTCAAATTAAGGAGAAAAAAATGAAAGAAAAATATTCGGTCGTTTTAAAATTATGAAGGAACATAGGTGTAACAGTATTTTTGTCCCTACTAGGTAGTAAAAATAAACTCGTTTTCCTACGCTGTTCTATGAAAACCTTTGTACCAAAAAAATATGACAACAATTGTGACGAAAACAATATCGATCAAATTAGTTTTGCTCTAAGGCATACCGGAGAGGAGATAAAGTGTAAAAATTGTTAGAAGCCACTAGTAAAAAAACGGCAACAGGTAATGCAGGGAGGTTCTGAGCTGTGTATATTTCTTAGGATGGCTAAGTTTATGATAATGACAGGTATGTATGTACATACAGCCTTTTGACTGGCTGCACTTTTTTAGATCGCGAAGAAATTCTATTGAGATAGAGAATAAAAACTACGTAGATACAGCTAAAAGGCGCGCTTTTGCTTTAAAATTAAAATTAAAAAAAAAAATTAAACCTCTGAATTTTTCAAGGAGTGCATCCCGTTGCCCGAAGAACTGTTAACCCTTTCAGCCCTAGTGGTTACCAGTCGTAAACACACTTTGAACATTGGGTGTACAGTTTTCTACTGGTTATTTTGCTATACTAACTTGCCAATATACATCCTACAAGTAAGCAAGTTATTATTAAAAAAAAAAAATAAGAAAGACAAACACTTCTAGGATGTGGAAACTAACAACATTATTCACCCCGATAGTTTTCGGGCAATACGCAAACTTATTCTTTCCGTAAGAATGATGAAATGCGGATTTTTATTTTTCCCAAAGGAGTACGAGTATAAAACAATGAAATAAACCACTATAATAGGTGTAGTCGTTGGCAATTTATTATGTGACATTGCAGATAACTTTATTTTATAATAATGGAGTTAACCCACAACATCAATATCATCATAGTTTTATATCTTAAACAAATTATAATTTTTAAGTTTTAACTTAAAACGAGAACCGAAATTGCTAATTAATTTCAAATAAGTTCTACTGAATGGTATGGGATTTTATTGCAGTAAATTTTAATAATTTATATTTCAAACAAAGACAAACTACAAATTAACAGAATATAACAATTTCAACGAGCAATATTTCAAACTTTTTTATACATGACCGTAGTTCATCAATTTAAACTATTTAAAATTATTTTGAACAGTAAATTTTCTTTGATAATCGATGAAATTAGAGTTTTAAGGTGTAAATTTGGTTTTTCTGCGGATGATTTTAGGAACATTCAAATGCTGTCTTCATATTGTTCTGTTACAGTTACTATACTCGTATAAGAAATAAAAGAATTTTTATTATTAAAATGTATGCATGTACACAAGTTTCTTAAAAACATCAAATTACCATTTTTGTCTGCATTGGGATGTTTTTCATCAATTTTGTTTTATCTGATCCATGCCGGTAGAGTCTATTTAATTTTAATAATAAACCAGAACGCAAGTGCCGCATATTGATTGACCTTTTGCGACGATTCCATCGTAATCTTGGATGCTGTCCTAGCAAACATTTTGGTAGTTCTGAAGGACTCCATTTTCCACCAACGCATGTAGCCCCAGGTGGGCCCACTTCTAACACATAGCCTTTGTCACAGTCGTACATTATTTGTTTATTGTTTACTATCTGCAAATAATAACAAAAGTACTCCAGCATTTAAGTACATAGATAGAAGCACACTTCCATATAAGTTACATTCTTTTGTTTTAATAACAATCAAATTTTTTAAAGTGGGGAAAATTCGAATAAAAAGACACTTTCTTAAGGGATTGTCGATGACGCATTTGAAAAACTCCTCCTGATGTCTTTTAACTTTTCTTTCTTAGCCTAAAATCTTACAAAGTTTGACAGTGGTTTAATTCATAAAGTTTTGGTTTCTAAAAGATTTTATACTGGTACTTGGAATTTGTTTTTTTTTTTAATTTAAAAGTTGTCAGAAAGACAAATACCTGAAATAAACAACAACCATTCCTACACAGAAAATCAAACCAAGTAGTTAGGTTCGTTTGCAAACTGTTGTCCTGTCGAACCAACTCAATTTCGACTATATTGACTGAATGGAACCCTACAAGGAAATATTGATCTATTTGAATATACGATTCACCAGTTACTGGAGTTACAAGAGTCATCGACTCGTTTCATTTAGAACCAGTTCGTTTTTGTTCACTGTGGCAGAATGAATACGAAAATCATATTTACCTTCTTTCACTGCGGAAGATTCGTTGAAGAAAAGGAAGATGTAAATTCACTATAAACCTATTGTTCATAGTCATAAATTGAACGAAGTTGTGAAGATCAAAATTACTTATACTTCGCTGCTCAGTCTGTGAGTAATGTGGGAGACAGACTGCTGGTATTGATACCATGGTATAGCAATACTACGTTCTATACCACATGTCTGTCACTGCAATACCACGTTAAAACCTAGTATACCGTGAATAGAACCTAGTATTGAGATTCGCAAATTTTTGGTGGTATACCACCATCTTATTGCTTGCAGCGCCACTTTCTTTCTGTTGGTGGTTCTTCATAGCTTCTTTGACAATTCAAAGGCAAGCAATCACAGCGAAAAATGTTTTGAAAATGGATTAAGGAGGACAATTTTATCTTCATTGGAAACAATGAAGTAAGAGAAGTTTAGAGGAATTATATCGGCGAACTACGAGGAGCAAGACGCAATATTGGAGTGTTGCAAAAAATGTGTAAGGAGCTGGAGGAGGCGCAACACAAAGTATCAGTGTACAATGGTATCCATACCATGGTGTCAATACCAGCAGTCTGTCTTCCACATAAGTCGAATTTAAGAAGCTTTCTTATGACAGGTATTACTCTCGGCCGTTTGTCAGACATTGGCGGGAGATGGGAACGTGAAAAAAATTGTTGGTGTTTTTTTGCGATTTGAACGTCAAACCTCCTGCTCAGCGATCCAACTCACTAACCACTGGAGCCAACATACTTAGAAAAAATCGTTCCATACTTACAAAAAGACATGCCAACATGCACCTCACGAATGGTTTACGATGCTAAGCCGTAGGCCGTTTGACTGTTCGCTCAAAATATTTGTATTTTTATTGAAATCTCTTTTATTTATCCAGTTTTGCATTAATTGCATGCAAACATATCCTATCCAAAATAAGCTCTGAATTCTAAACTTTATTTTTTGACTTAACAAAGTCTGGTACAAATTTCTAGATTCTGTTATATACGCATTTCTCGACAGCTTAGAACTATTAAAATCATGCAGAATAGGCTTTAAATTGGGAAATGAAGTGGTAAAGGTCTTCAAAACATGTAATTTTCAAACGCATAACTATAGAAAAAGATCGGTTTATCCAAAAACTACTGATAAATGTTTACACAGATGGCGTTTCGTGTTAAAGCAAAGGACCAACGCGTTGCTTAAAAGTCAGAACATGCACCCGCACTTGAGGCTGCCTTGATCTCAGACATTTTACATATGTATATATGGCTTTCTAACAACTTTCAACTCTTTAATAATACCATGGTAAGAATTTTCCTCACAAATAATGCGAGGAAATGGTGAACCCACAGATATCAGATACGTGGTTTAATGTAATTTAATGTAAGCGAATATATCAAGAGACAGGAGGACTTAGAAAATTGTGAAAATCTTTTCGAGTCCTTTTATAATAATAGTAAAAAATAATAAGATGAATAAAAATCTAGGAGCAATAAGACCATTTAATGACAAAAAGTTAGAATTAGCAGATATTACGAGTCTGAACAAATAAAATTCTGTTAACAGACATGTGAATGTAATATCTGTTTCAAAAATGGATGTAGATAACTTAATTGTTGATCAGACAATTATAAAATTAATTCAACTTCTATTTCTATTTTGTACGTACTTTTTTAACATAGGGCCGATAATCATACAGTCCCATATTCCCTACGAGCAGTACTTTGCCGTTAGGAATATATCCAGGAAATGAACAGTAAACTTCTTGACATTGAGGGGTTTCGCCCGTCCAGTTGCCAAACGAACATGTTACCACATGATCATACATATTAACAATTTCTTTCCCAGCTAGATCAACTAGTACATAACCATCTCTACATTTAAACGTAGCCTTCATTCCATGTTCTGTTTTTGGTGCCAAGACCATTCCATGTTTTGGGGATTTAGGCATGTCCTTACATCTAGCTGGAATACAACGTGGGATTGTGCTCCATGTTCCATTTTTACATGTAGGATGGCTATGTGACACAATTGGAAATTCATAATGCTCTGCACACTTAACTTCAAGAACAGTTCCATGATTTACTTTTTCAGTATAAGGCAATATTATTTGTGGTGGTGTTGAAGCTATATACGTCGTAGCATTTTCATCGGATACCAAATCGATTGGTCGAACCTTTCCTTGTGATATTGCTGGAATTACACATGGTGCCAAACATTCTGGAAGTGGGTGATGCCATCGTCCATCAATTTGACAAACACTTGAAGAGTAACCCTGAAGCAGCATGTCGGGTAAACATCTAAATATTATGCTAGCACCTAATCCAGTCCCAACGTCGGTATTTTCAATCCACCCATTGTAAAGAGTTCCGGGATGACCACAATTAATTTCTTGAAATGAAAAGAAAAATTAGATAAATTTATTGTTATTATACTTCTATTGCTTCTGTATCTTTTATTTTAAGTAATAGTGTGCTACAACTAGAGGCTAAAAACATGGTGCATCCCTAACTGCGATCAAAAAAAAATACATTTTTAAACATTTTCAACATCCGCCCACAGCCACACTCTTTTATATGCCAACTTTACTGCTTTTGACAATTGTGAATTTGATTTTGACATACAAGCACGTCTAAGCAAACGGCGCATTATAACTTGTTGATACACGAAGAGTACAAATTCGAGCAAAATGCTTCACTTGAGCATGTTGGTCTGTACATTTACGTGTGCATATGTGCCTGTATTCTTTTGTATCAATAAGAGAGCTAATGCACGATTTTTTTTGATTAAAATATTTGCTTCTTCTTGGAGCTGCTATCCCCACAACAAAATTTTGCTGTTTCAAAACTATCTAGGAAAGTAAAATTTCGATTATGAGTGGAAATATATCCGGTATATTAAAACACATTTTACAAATTTTCCCGGGCTTCCTATTACTGAGAGCTCTTCATCACTATCTATGAAAAATTAAGTATATGTATGTATCCAAAAAAGCGATTTCTTCACGTTGGGACGTTAGTATTGACATTAGTCCCGTTTGTATTCATGAAACTACTCTGTTGCCTGGCATCAAAATTTATCTTCATGTAGCCTTTTTTGGATTTGTTTTTTTCAGCAGAGTGTCGAAACTTCTTTTCGCTAAAAGGCCAAATTGAACGAAACTTTAAACGGATTTTATCCTTCATATACTAGTAGCACTATCAATAGCATCTCAATGAGCCATAGAAATATGGGAGATCTGCCGGTTTCAATCACGCTAGTAAACTTTAATGTTAACCTTAAAAAAGTTTCTTAATCAGCATTTCGGATACGGGATTAAAGCATATTCTAATTAACAGAAATTTTCAAATTTCTTGTGACCCGGATCAATTTTTATTTTACAAATATATTTATAACAGCACCAGCTACACGTTTGAAAATAACAATCCCATATTGGTGTCTAAGCTAATGCAGGGATTCAGCAGATCGATTGGGATGCTTATGTGCTTATGTGCTTCACCAACCGAGGCAATACATCCCATCTATCATCTGTATCCTCTCGAACTGCTACATGTGTGGCCAAATAAGTTTATCTCTCCACAATTCTATCAAGTTTCAAGTCCATATAAGGCTTGACTTCTAAGTAACTGAGATGTACAAGGTGCGTTTTATGTTTTAGTGCAATTTTATGTGGCTGTTATTTTGGTTTGACTATCATTTGTCAGTTACTATTTGACAGTCGTGAAGAGTACTCGATAATACTTTACTGTGGAGAATCTCAAGCCGCAACAAAGTATTAAATTTACGAAAACATTTTATTTTTTTAATTGCGAATTAGCGTAGAAAATTGTGTGATTAATCATGCGCAAAGTCTTGGCGGGAACACACGAAGTACATATTGACGAAGAGTGTTTGTGAATGTACGCGCACCTCTCATCGACGCAGTGCACAGGGAATGTCTCCATTATGTTTGTTAAAATGTCTCCATTATGTTTGTTCGCCACATCTTGTATGTAGGTATCATACATAATGTTAAAGACCATACGATCAATCAATTAAACATAAAACGCACCCTGTATTGACAACGAAATACATAAAAAAAGTCGGTGTAATGTGTTCTCACTCATTTTTATAAAACACACCAAAAAGAATAATTAAAAAAAAAACTCTAAAAACACTCATTCGACCATATTATTCACTCCGGCCATATTATTAAACCCGACCATTTAATACGCATTTTTTAAACCCAAAAATTTAAACCTATGTTCATAATATTCACTCTAAAACATGCATCAAACCCGATGGATTAAAAATGCATTTAACCGGGATTTAAAACAGTTTAAACTCATTTTTAAACCGTTTTAAATCTGCACATTGTCAAATTTCACATAAAATGACATTTGACATGTGTTTACCATTCTTTTTGCGCTTTTTGATTGACGCTTGGAATTAATTTGAAAATGAGAAAATTTGAAATTGATTTGTTTTTTTTCTATTTGTGTGTATGAATGTGATGTTTTATGTTTTTGTAGTTTTTCTTAATTTTCAGTGCATTAAGAAGTCTCGGTGGACATTTGACTGACTAAAAATGTTTTGATCATGAGCAGAATCGTCTGCACGTTCAATGAAAAATGTCCATGGCGATTTCGAAATGCTTCGCTCTGTGATTGACAACAAAATCAATTCAATCAAAGCCAAGAAAATATAACTTTTTTTTGGTTCTTGTTAATTTTTATATTTATTCTACTTTCCTGCCTCCTGCGAGCAAAAAATTTCAAAAGTGACGAACAAATAGAGTCAATATTATAAAATTGTATTTTAATCCGGGTAAAAGTATTTAAACTAGTCTCCAGAGGGCAGTTTGATCAAATTAAACGTCGACCAAGTTTATACAACTGGGTTTAACTTCGGGTTTAACGAGTGAATATTATGGCCTTAGGTTTAATTTTCGGCTTAAACTCACTTTAATCCGGATGTAAATTTTAACCCGGTTTAAAGTGAGTGAATAATATGGCCGATAGTGTCAACATTTTACTTCAATCTGGAGTGAACGTTTTAATCTTCGTTTTACATACATACGAAGCGTAAAATTCAGTTCAAATCTCTTATTTCTTCCATCTTCAAGTAATATTATTAAATCAACATATTTATCATTAAATCAACTACATATACTGACTTGAAAGAAAATACTAAGTTGGGCTGGCAGTAAATTGATAGATTTAAAAAAAAATTATGTGCGCTTCCTTTATCGGAAATATTTAGGACCAATCCAATTCCAAATAATCAATTTTTTTAAGTATCACAGATTTACAATTAATGGTCGGAAATAACCGACAATAAATATTTAAAACCTTTCCGACATCGATAAATGTCGGTTAAAGTTAAAGTAGCAAATCTGTTCACTTGTTGAATTAAAGACAAATAAAAAGTCGATGAAAAAGTCAATTTCTGGATATTAGAAGTTTTGCCGGATATAAGAGTCAAAGCTTAAGAATAAGTTGCAACAAACATGCTCACACATTTGTATTCTAAAAACTAATTTTTCTCACTACTAGAATTAGAATTATTAGTTTCTCATTTCTACCTGTTTGCCGAATGCATCGTATACAGTCGGAACCATTTCCTTCATACTTTTACTTTACATAATCCCTTCTCCAAATAAAATTGTAATTTTCATTCTAACTCCAATATTTTTGATCGTTTTCTCGAAAAGAAATCAAACAATGTTCAGATTTTATGGGTATGTACATATATACATAATATGTTTCAGTGCGTTATACTTTAAAGGTATTCCTTTCTGACCGGATGGAGTTAGCTATGATCCACCCGATTTTGTTTTAAATTAATAACAAATAATATTTGACATGCCCAAAGATAGCAAATTTAGAAAATTGTCCAAATTCTGATTTTTTGTCTATATGAGCACCGCGTTGCATTGGTTAATTATTTGTGGTTGTGATAAAACGACCTAAGTTTACAAAGCTTAAGATTTGTATTTCATCTTCAGACAAATTTGCTTAACCTTTGATATTTATGTATGAATTAAGAAAAAGGATTCTTGAAAGAAAATTGAATGCAGAAAAACCCTTATTTATAGAGTTTTGCTTAAACTGGAAAAATAAGTTATTTACGGATTGTAATATTCGACCCCTTAAAATGGTGATTGGAAGCTGTGAAAGCATTTCACAGATCAAAAGTTTAGTTTCAAGTTCCACATAGCTTTTCTAGTACAAGGATTATTTTTACTGGGATATTATCACGGAGGGTAGGAGGAAACTATGTATGTGATGGTTATCATGAGACTGAGAAATTATATACTTTATTTCATATGACTATGACTACTCTATTCAAACAAAAACGACTTATGTAAATCAGGTTAAATATTTGAAGCGTCAATTAGAAAGTGTGACTTCAATTTTTGAAACCCAATTAGTCGTTATATTATAGGGACTTTTGAGTACTTTCTTTTTTTAGAAATTTTGTTTCTAAATACAGTTTGGGATATGAAAAACACCACAATTCTAAAAAAGCAAAACTTAATTTCTTATATAAATGATATAAATGAAGTGAGTGAGATATTTTAATTTTTTAAGCCATTGAGCGCCGATTTTTTTTTTTTTCGAAAAAAGGGAAAAATGCTCTCCTATTGTTATAGAAATATACACAGCAAAATGAATATGAAAAGTTGATTTGACAGCCCTTTAAGTACCATTACCGTAAGAACTTACCATATTGCAGAGTTTTCTGAGATTAGTTTGCAAAGTTTGTCCAAGATTCCGACTTTCGAAATTGTTATATTTTAGAATGTTTATAGCAGTAATTCAGTATCAATTCCCAATCAGAATTAACAATTTAAAACAGTTGTTTGTTAAATTAGTCCATCCATATATATTATAATAATTATAATACATTAGAATACAACAAAACAATTACATAGAAACTAAAATAAATAAATACGTACACAAATGTGTACATTAAAAGCAACAAACTAATAACGATAACAAATTTTAATCAAAATAACTGTACATAACTTGTTTTTGTAGAAGCTGTTCTCGGTTAACCGAAACCCATCTGTTATTTCGGCAACATGGTGGGCGAATCCAAACTATTCTGTTTTTACTGCTTCTGTAAAATAATATAATTTAATAGAACGTGAACACCAATGTGTTGAAAGTTTTTTTTGTTTTTTCAGACTATAATTTGTTTCTTATAAATATTAAAAGCAAAGTATGTAGATAGTCAACAGGTACATATAGAAGTACATTTTACAAAAAAATTGCAATGGTTTATCTACAGATGAATGAGTGTACAGGATGAAGCGCTTACAGAATGAATGCGAAGCAAATGTTGATGCAGCAGTATACGAGAGGTTTTAATTGTTAAATAAAATTTTTTTTTTTTATTTTGCATTGCGATCATATTTTATGAACTAAACCGCATATCTAAACGTTTTGAGAAAAACACTCATAAAGAACATCAATTCCAATTGGCAACACTTCACGGTCCCACATCTCGCGAATGTCTGACAAATGTCCGAGAGTAATAACGGTCATGAGAAAGGTTTTCAATGCCATGCATAAAACAAGTGGTTGCAAGAAGGTAGGCCCTGGGCGCCAAATATTTGTATTTGTTTTTTTTTTATTTTTTTCTAACACTTCTCTTTTAACGGTGTTTCTCCTCCTTTTTATATCCTATCTACAGGTATGTTCACGGTTTCGAGTATTCGCGGTAGAAAATTGGAAAATGTATGCTCATCATTTCAGTGGGTAAGCAAGTATTCAAAATAAAATTACAACATAAAAAACTAAAATAAAAAACTTAATGAAAAAATTGCATAACTAATCAAATTAAAAGAACATAGTATGACATATTGTATTCTTTAAAACATAGGAAGGTACCTCCTCGTCAATATAGTTAGAAAGGAGAGGACTTAAATTTGAAAATGTTCTTATTCGTGGATAGTTGAAAATATTCCTAATTGAACTCTCGGAAGACTCCAAAGAAGAATCTTCATAAACGATTTTTCTACATTTACTAGGAAATATAATTTTATTGCTCGTGCGTCAATGAAATTAAATTGAATTTCAATGAAATGTCAATGAAATTAAATTGAATTTCATTGGAATTTCAATGAAATGTCAATGAAATTAAATTGAATTTCATTGGAACAAACCAGCAATAAGTGTGCTGAAACAAAAATCTTTAGTCTTTCATAAATAATTTCCATATTCGCTGAATTGCCAATGTGACTGCCACGAAAATCGACTACAGTAAAGATATAATTATGTGTACATATGTATGTACATACATTTCTGATATATAAGTCAATTTGAGTGGTTTTCATTCCAAAAGCAGGCAGATGCGGCCATGAAAACTCGAAAGATTTCAGACTAATCAGTCTAATTTCCTTTGTACTGAAGACTCTCGAGCGACTCCTAGATAACCATTTACAAGCAAAATAGAACCATCCCTCTCCAAGTCTCAGAACGCATACCTCAAAGGTATATCAGCAGAAACAGCTCTTCACGAGGTTGTGCGAACTATAGAAAACTCTATTCATTACAAAGAATATACCTTAGCTACCCTTTCTAGACATAGAAAGGGCTTTCAATAACGTACACACTGGAGCAATCCTAGAGTTTCTTATGGAGCTGGGTATAGAAAACTAGTCAATGGATCGTTTAATGCTTAGCACTAGAATTATTCAGGCAACACTAGGCAATAGCAACATAACCAAATTTATAAGTAGGGGAAAACCCCAAGGCGGTCTTATCTCACCTCTACTATGGCTGATAGTCACGAATAAAATCCTTTTAACATTAGACAGAGAAATAACCAGTACCAGAAAGCAGTCGGGTATGCTGACGATATGGTGATACTAGTGTCAGGAAAGTTTCTCTCCATTCTAAACAAAATCACGGAAAATGCTCTGAGATAAGTAAGCTATTGGGCCAAAAGAGTGGTCCTGGTGTCAACTCGAGCAAAACTGAACTGATGTTCTTCACCACGAAAAGACAATACCTGACTTCGTACTTCTTCGGCTAAATGGCCAACCGCTCTCCTTATCGTCCAGTGCTAGCTATTTAGGAGTTATCCTAGATCCTAGACTTTGATGATGATTTTGTTTTTAACTTCGTTGTTCCTTTTACTTTTCCAAACAGTAGTGTCTAAGGGACAACAACTAACAAACGCACTCAATCCTAATATAAGTCGTATTTTTTTTTGTAAAATATTTCTACAGCAGTACAAAAAAACGATTCAACGATAAAAAACTTCAAAGAGATTTAGGTTCTCGCTGTCATAAAATAGAAAGAAATCTAACAACAACACACCACAAGAGAGGTTCAAACTCTTCATTAATTTGCATTGTACGTAAATACATATATATGTTTGTAAGTAGATACGCACATACGTTTGATGGGATTAGATCGCACAGCTTAAAAATTGTAAAAGATTTTTTACCTAAGTACATGGCTATGACCTTATAATCCTCCGAAAGTGGGATGTAACTAACGGAGTTGGCCGGCAGCTTCCGTAATATTCTTGAACTTAATGACAAGTGTAAAGGTTGATCGGTGATGTCCCTATGACACCAAACTTATTTAGCTCAATTTTATTACGCTGCGTGGGCGCTGTGCCTCCGTTCTTAATAAGTTGGGCTACTGGAGGGTTCAATCTTTGAATCTAGGAAAATACCAAAAAAAATTTTTTACGGTCTCTCTCAGCAAAGTCTGACAAACGTCCGATAGTAATAATTTTAATGAGAAAGCTCCTCATGGCTTGAAACTGTCTCTTCCATTTAGGCCAAAAATATAACACGCATAACACAAATGGTCGCAAGAAGCTTTGTCCTCAATAACAATTGATCTGTTGCACCATATATTTGTATATTTTTGTTTTCGTACTACAATTATTCAAACTTATTCCGTAATCCATAATACACTAGAGGCATTTTTCGCACATCTCTATATGTACCTTAAAACAAAAACAAAAAAAATAGCTCAACTAAACTCTTTAGCCCAATAACAATATCCTTTGTACTAAAAAAAAAATTAATGAAACTCGAGACGTGAAAATGTACAGATAACTACGACATAGCTCTCCATACCCTTTGGAATATAATATTTGCATCAGTAACTCGTTTTCTTTCAAAAACAAGGAGGTATGTTCCTAAATTGTATTCAGCACAATACTCCCAGTCTGTTTTGTTTTTAAACAATTCGGAAATTGAAATAATTCAAAATTACATTAAATAGAGAACCAGATTTGCTTATTTTTGTAATGGTGGCTTAAGCGTTTCAAGAAAGTCACGTATTTACGTATTCGTAGAGCAAGTAGACAGTAGCTCAGGAAAAACCGAAACGATTTGTAGAAGTTATAAAACACGAGGCTTTCATCTACCTTTAAATTAAGTTCAAGGGACTAAACTGCAATCTGCAACCATGCCTTTACCAATGCTTTCATAGGAGGTGGTACTGGTTTGATCTTCCTTAGCTTTTTCTCAAAACTACCATATATGAAAATCTAGTCAACGGTGGACTTTTCTGACTTAAATACACACTGACAAGAATCAATAAACAAAAAAAATGCACTCAACTGAATTTGCTTACTACTCTTACGAGAGACTGAATCTCATAAACTTAGTAGGTTAGTTGTAGAAACTAATAAATTATAGCCCTGAATTTAATGTTCCAGCATTTATTTACCGGACACTTCTTGTGTGAAGAAAGGCTTGAAATATGGTAGCAGAAATGTTAAACCAGACCTAATCGTAATTCAAATAATTTTTTTTTCGCTTGAAGTTTAATGCCCACAAAAATTCTAAAAAAGCGGCCATTTGCTTTAATTTAAATTCGTTGCTTCCACTTTATTTGTAGATGCTATTATAAAAAAACTTACTGAGAACTAAATAACAAAATAATAACATCATGTGTATCTTTTAGTCTATAGCCCAGCGCTTTTCCTTGATTTTAACTCATTTATACTCATCATACATCTAAAAGTAAATACCTATATATGTACATATAATAAAATTTAGACCACTGTAATCTGGGGCATACACTAATAGAAGGATTTTCACGTTTTCTAAATATTATCAATATTATCATACCTTTGCATGATGGTAACAAGCCGCTCCATTTTCTGTCCGCTCCACATCTACTGGAGCCATCTCCTAATAGAGTATATCCATACCGACATTCATAGCTCACTATTGAATTATATGACAGAGTAGTATACGTAGCTTTTCCGTTTTTTGGATTTTCGGGCGTTGGACACACGACTGACGCCACAACTTTATAATTTAGGAATGTAAAAAAGAATTAGCGAAGTTAAAATCATAGATCATAATGATAGTATAGATCATAGAAATAAAATGACTTTTACAATATCTGCGTTTTTAACTTCTTGCCAGGAAGAAAGTGGGTTCTTATATGCATCCAGAACAAAATATTTTAAGTCATAAACATTTCTGATTCATATTTAACCTCAACTTACACAGTAAAATTTTATGAGATTGCCAATATGCGAGATAATCAAGATAGACTCTAATAAAAGTTTTCTATTTCATATGTATGTGTAGAAATATGTATGTACACAAATATATATAACTGATCAACAGTACCTTCGTTTTATGTCAGCAGTTTTTTTAAAATTCATTTATGAAACCTTAGGTCATTACAGGTGTACTCAAACATACTTGCAATTCTATGCACACTGTATGGTTACAAATTTTCGATACACGGCGCCCATAGATTTAATGTTCCTATCAGGGATTCGAAGTCATCGGACTTACATTGATATGTACATATGTACATTGTACTATTTATGTCATGTGAACGTACGCTTGTTGAGACAAGCACTTGTTCCATTGAAACAACGGGGCAGATTAAAGTATAAAATGCATACATTGTCGTACTACGGGATACGAAAGACCAGACCATTAAATTTTTTCCGGGTACAATGTCAGATAAGTGCGCGACATAAGAAAAGAAAAGGCGCTCTGTGAATGTTGTCATATGCCACACAGACCACAGTGAGCTCGCAATATCGCAGCTTTTTGAAAGTCGTCCGATAGTTCGATCACAAGCTTTACGTCGAGTTAGCTGTTTTTGACGGCGATGCTTCGTCTTTTTCGCAAAGTAAAACCAGGACACTATAACTTAATACAAAGACAATGTGATTGAAGATTTCAGCAGAACACTACGCCAACGCACAAAGCCGCGACAATTCAGAAATGGATTGCAATTTCCACGATATCGATAAAGCCTACGTGTGTAGCTTATGGCCACCTAACTCATCAGACCTTGCTCCGTTGGATTATTCTGTGTGCAGCGTAGTTACATAAAACCAACAAATACCTCCACAATACCATACGAACTCTAAATGATGCCGTTTCCCAAAGGATAGCCAACATCAACAAGGACCATTGAATTCAGTCATGTAAACGTTTTAGGTCATGGAATGATGCTAATATCAACGGTGAAGGTGGTTTTATTGAACAAATATGGGCTTCAGATCTTTACACGTACATATGTATCTGGGTGCAATTATATACTAATAAACGTTTTTTTTTTACATAAGTTACGAGCATATAAGTTCTTCTTCAGTTCTTAAACCTAAACAGCAGCATTCTAAATGGTCAACGGCAGCACTCAAAGCGTTGATGCTTTGTTAAAAAGAGAGAGTTTTTACGCGTGATTGTATTTTTCCTCGAGCAGACAACTTTAAGCAATAAAAATATTGTTCCGCAGTATTCCTACTCGTTGCTCAAGCCTTCGACCAGGTTTAATATGAAGGCATTTGTATAAAATCAGAAAGTTCTTACTTTCGAACTTATCAACCTACCGGTCAAGTTACCTATAGAGAGTTTCTTGTTAAATATAAAAGTTCTTTCGGAAAATAATCCCATAGATGCTTTTTCTCTATCTGAACTGAGCTATATTTCGGACCTAGCTACTTATGGCAATGTTCTCACTTCGAAATTTTCAGCAAATATCCTGAATATATCCTGAAAGCGCTTCAAAGAACACCGAAAAAAAATACCTTAAAATAAGTTGGGAAAACGAACTAGCTCTTAAACTGTCCTATAGTATTAATGCTGCCTCTAACGTAGATAGAACTCTAACATCCATAGCGACTTGCGTTACGCTTTAGCGTTAAACCTGCTCAACCGCTGCTATTTCAAAAGTCTAAAACGTAAAGATGCTCAAGACCTTGTAACTATAAATGAGATTTGGGGCACCAGAGATGGAAAATCAATCAAAGCAGCCGTTAGCTACATATGTACCAAAGAATGCGCAAATGAGATGCAAAAAAATTCTTTTATTGAATACGCTCAAAAGAATAAGACTTACTTACTTACTTAGGCGCTACAGTTCCGGGTGAACCTGGACCTCACCCAACAAGCCTCTCCAGTTAGCCCGGTCCTTAGCTAACTGCCAACAGTTGGTTGAGGTCCCATTCTACTTGTGCGCGCTACATTAGGCGAGGTCATCCTCTACTCCGTTGTCCCTCCGGGTTGGATTCCAAGACTCTGCGGGCCGGAGCATTGTAAATTTCATAGTCGAATCTTCTCCTCCAAAGCCCGTCAACGCAAACGGGACCGTATATCTAACGAAGACTTTTTCTCTCGAAGCGACCAAAGATATCTTCATCCGCTTTCGAAAGAGTCCATGCTTCAGCGCCATAAAGCAGGACTGGGATCATTAAGGTCTTATAAAGAGTCTCCTTAGTTTTTCATGATAGGGCCTTACTACTCAATTGCCTTATAGCAGAGCCAAGGTAGAAAAAGTCCCTTACTACCTCGAATAAGACAGTAACTGGCAAATGCTACGGAATCCTTAAAATCCTGTAGTGTCAACAAATTGACAGATTTTTTCGGAATGCTCGTTAATGCGCTGATTGTATCCCAAGATTTTCTACTGCATCAAGATAGCCTGTGTTGAACACTTTTCGCCGTGGTGTTTCTGCTGTTCACTGACGTTGACGCTCTTGAACATTGAGAGTACAACCACTCAGGTGGTGTGCCAAAACAGGCGGGTTCATATTTTGCTTGTGTGATCGTTCGTGTGATCGATAACGCAAAAAATGTCCTGTTAACGTGGCCTCAATACATCGTCAATCCGTTCGAAAGTAGTCAAGCCGTATAGTCGCCAAAATTTTGCGTGTCAACGCATATACCCAAATCTAAACAAATTTGTTGGTGGGGTCAAAAGAAGAGATTTTAAAAACCTTCTAGAATCGCACTTCAGCTACGTAGAAAAATGTTTGAACTAGAAAGCACAGTTTTTCACTATCTGGTCAATATATTTAGCGAATAGTGTTCTATTTTCTTGATTTAACCCTGAACTCACAAAATGTTGCCTTCTTTTATGCCAAATAAATGTTCTCTTTTTTAAAAGCCTAATGTGATTCCTTAATAATGCAAACGCAAACCAACTCTATTAATTATTAGAAAGCACAGTTTTTCACTATCTGGTCAATATATTTAGCGAATAGTGTTCTATTTTCTTGATTTAAAACTGAACTCACAAAATGTTGCCTTCTTTTATGCCAAATAAATGTTCTCTTTTTTAAAAGCCTAATGTGATTCCTTAATAATGCAAACGCAAACCAACTCTATTAATTTACCTTCAAAATTAATATAAATAAAATAAAAAATCACATTAAAAGACGAGACAAATAATAGAAATACGTGTTCTTTTGAACGTAGAATTTACAAACTGTAATCGTTAAGTTCCGAAATGTTCTTTATACTGAGAAAGGCATTGCTTAATGTGCGCCTGTGCGAATATTTTCGCCAATTCGCATTGAAATCAAAACAACAGTTCCAGCTCTTTCAGTAGTTTTACTATCGAGAAAGAAAAAACATAATTAGTGGCGTTTTCTCTTCGCACTCACAATATAACAGAAAAAATTCAGAAAGGTGTTTTTACGTTTCTTCCCTTATTGCTTATTATTATTTGAATATTCACAATATTTTTCCAAAAATGTTTTTATGTGCTCATAAAATAATTTTTCTTTCACATAAACTTGAACACACATACAGATAAAGATGAGGATGAATACCAATTCCTTTTCTCCTTGGTGCAAAAGAAAATCAGATATTATTTAGTAATCTGTTCGACTATTATCTATATAATTTATATATTTATAATACCCCATAAATTTTCTATAGGGCTTAAATCGTGACTTTAATCTGACCATTGAATGTTTTGGATCGTTATCTTGTTGAAAGCTCCATGATAGTGCCAAATTGTCACCGAAATCTCTATTTAAATAATTGTTTATGATGTCTTTATACATTTCCCCTGCCATTTGTCCATTAATTTCGACAATCGTATAAACGTCGAATGAGGTGAAGCATCCCGAGACCATCATCGAAGAGCCACCATGCTTGACAGTTTTCTGGGTGTACTTGAGATCCAATTCTTTGAATGGGGGACCTCTTACGTATAGTCTTCCATCGTTTCTAAAGACATTAAGTTTTGATTCATCGCTCTAGACGACCAATTTTCAAAAATTTAAGTCTTTAGGGATATGTTCTTTTGACGAATTGTAACCTTCGTGCAATATTTTTCTTCCCCACGTTTGGTTTGCATCTTCCCATTTTTCCTTTCAAATCATTTTTTCAGATATCGCCGGACAGTTTGTAAGGAGATTTTTAAGACATAGTCGGCGTCTAAATGGACTCCAAGTTTTTATGCCATAGTCCGCGTCCAATTGGACTCTTATCCGCGATAAAGTCAGAAAAGAATAAAACTTACTTATAGTCGGCTCACCTCTGTTTCTTTAGAAAATGTGGTTTTGGGCGGTTCATTACGTGTAAGACTTAAACTTTTAATTTTTCTGGTAAAAGTAAATTGCATTTTTCACTTTACTGCGTAAAAAAACTAAAACCCCAACCACCTTTGCAATTAATTTGTGTTTTTGGAAAGCTCTTAGATGACTTTCCTCTCGCATGGGTTAGAGCTCTTATTCTTAACCATTTTCATTAGCTTTTTTCTCTAAATTTCGATCAAAATGTATGTGACATTAATAGATTCACACATTAAATAAATTTCGGTAAGAATGGTAATGGAAAAGTAGTCAACTTATTCGTATCGCACAAAATGGCTTAATTATATAAGCACTAAACTTACTAACTTCTACATACTGTTTGTAACAAAAATGTTTTTTTTTAAGCTTGCTTGTAGTATTGAAGTAAATATAACGGTACTTTAGAATCACAGAAAAGGAGACGCATAAAACAAATTTAGAAAATATATATTGTATGTACAGGCTGCCGTTTTCCTTCTATATTTCCCCTCCTTTATTTTAATAAAATATAATCCGACTCATATAGATTTTGTTAATTTTATTCTTCTTTCATTTAGTTAGTGTTTATGGAGGGCAACATGTGTGGATAAAGAATAGGCAACAAATGTAACATTTTTATACTTTTCAGAACAGAAAACCGAAGGAAGTAAACAAAATTTTGAATTTTGTGAAATTCATTCCAATGTAGGCAAAAAGTATAACATTCCTTTCAATACTACATACTCTTCAATTTATCAGTAGTTGCCACGCTGGCCCTAACACTATACTGCCAAGCAAGTCCAATATGTGTTCCATTGTCTTTATAGCCCTTAGGGATAACTTGCAGGTATCCTGTGGATATCGCTTCTATCTTTTGAGTGTTCATCGCTTCGCGTTTTAATACTGTATGTATGTTCTTTTGATCAGTCTTACCAAATTCCCACTACCATTTTGCTACACATCTCCACGTGTGATCGAATTTCGTTTATCTAAATACATATGTATGTATATCTTCGTTCGTCTGCTTAAAACAGGAATGGAAATTATGTAAAGAAACTTTGAGGCTCACTCCTGATTTTCTATGGCATTTGTTTTTTCTTTTCGTTCACCACCTAAGTAAGTGTCTCAGAATTTTAAGTTAGAGCATTCATTGAATTACAATAGGCCTGTTTTGGTGAGAATTATGCAAAGCAAAATAAAAGCTTCTCACAAAACGATCCTCAGTCAATCTGGTTTATAGATTTTTTAATATTTGAAGATTGGTGCACCTGCTCGCTATCAGCCTAACATTGGTTGTCAAAATACTCGCGGTGTATAATATATAATTAAATTTTCTTTACCCCAAAAAAGAAATTTGTATGCATTTTATAAACAAATGAAAAATATTTATCCTATTTATTATACGGAAGACAAGAGATGTCAGTTTACCAAACTCTAAAAACCAAAAATCTAAAAAAAATCCTTTTACCTCCATCTGAAATTAAGTTTTACAAGCTATTCATCCCAACTCACTTTTCACTGAAGATAAAAGCTAGAGTAGTTGCCAGTAATTTTTTGTTTTTGTACTCCGTGTTAGATTTTACTTTACTTTACTGAGTAGTCTTACGAAAACATTCCATTGCCAGTGATTCATTAATCTCCGTTTGCGCCATGTGAGCCAACAGGTCGACTTAAAGGAATGAACTTTTTTAAACTTATTTGGAGCAGTTGATGCAAATATTTAGTTATTTCTCCCTTCTCTCTTCTTCTCATCATTCATCCATCCTCAATTACAGTTTTACGAGTATAATACCTCTTAGTATCTTGGTAGAGGCAGCACTCTCTCTTTCATTTTTTTTTTATTTTTTTTTTTTAAATTATAGGATATGCTATACAAGCGTATATTTAAGTTTTCTTTTTTCGAACATTTTGTGCCACACAAACCAGGCAAGTAGGAGAATGAGTATCACTATCATCGTGTAGTATACATGTCGAGTATGTTAAATGTCGACCTCTATTCGCATGTTGTATGAGCAACAGGTTTCGTCAAGTAGGGGTAAAGGAAAATTGTTTGGTCATTACCACTAATCGACCTTCATATTACATTCATGTACATTCTGACATGAGGCAGATACACTGGTACCGCATATAATTTATTCATTTTATTCCCAGCCAATAGAATTCAAATGGAATGCCAATATCTATTGCTGCAATTCTACAACAAACACGAATTTTTCAAGTACTCATTGGCGCAGTAAATTCGCAGTCGCCAATTAGGTTTACAACACTTGCCGAACTACAAACTTGACTTCAGAGACCCTTAATTACCCCACTACATCCGTTTTTTTTTCGTATGACCGACAGAAAGGTGATATTTATGGTAAGTGCAATTCATGATTTTATAAAAAAAAATGTTACAATAGTAAAACTACTTACAAACACATGTTGGAAGCTCCTTCGGTGTCCATGACCCATTAGCTTGACAATAACGCTCTTGTTTCCCAACGAGTTCATAACCATTACCACAATTATACAAAACACGACATCCAAATGTGTAACATTCTCCCACATGCCATCCATAGGCTGGGTCTTCCGGTTGTCCGCAAGATCTAGCTGTTAAATAGAGGGTCGTTATTTATTTGAATGTATTAGATTCAAGTATTTTAGATTGCACATACCTTCGCATTGAATATCTGGGCCATACCAACTTGCTTGGCCATCGATAGCTAAGCACTTGGCTCTTGGAAAACCGTTTGTAACAAATCCATTGAAACAATGGTATTGCACAGTTGAGTCTAAATCGAAAGTCCCTTGTTCCGGAAGGGCGGAATGCCTAGCATGCTCTATTGTAGGAGGAATAAGGCAATATACTGAAACAAATAAAAAAGTAAGAATTGATTAAATTTCCTCGCATAACTATGAATGACGGAAAATCGTTGTACATATCCGAGTTAACTTTCTGACATACAAATTCCTACAGAAAATTATTTTTCTTCGCTTCGACAAATATGAAGATACCTCTTTCTCATAATTATTCAAAACATTTTTTACTTGATTAAAGGACAGAGATTGTCTTTGTACACATTTTTGGCCTCCTAATATAAAGGGCATCTATTTGATTTTGACGTGCCTGTTATTTCGACCGCAACATCGACGCGCTTAAAATTCTGACATGTGCATAGTGTCAAGCCTCCGCGATAAGAAATCGATCATTGTACGCTTGAACAACGTTGGGAAACATAAGAAAAAAAATTCCAAATTTGAAAAGAAATTAATTAATTAAATTAAGTCTTTTTAGCGGTTGGTGTAAGGCAATTTCATGAAACTGGTATGTTTATACTGGTATGTTGATACGCACAGAGGACAGAATTGTCGATCTTTACTTACCGCAGACCACACAACGGAAGATGAGTGGAACTTCTCTGATAAGAATATTTCATAAACCCTTTGGTATACTTGCTTACAAGGTCCAACTCACCCAGAAGTTGAATGAAAATGACCATTCGCATGGTTATCTATTTTCGGGGTGGACTTTTAATGAGTTCTAAAATGATGCCGATTTTGGTCGCAAAATCATGTTTTGGGTCGAATTTTATTTTCACTTCGGAAACTGTGTCAATAAGCAAAACTGTACGAATTGAGGTACTGAAATCCAAACATCCTTAAATAGTGAAACATCCTTAGAAAGTGAAATAATAATAGTATTATGGCCACCAAGCAGCTGCGATTTAACGCGTTAGCCTATTTTATAAGACTATAAGATCTTACAAGTAATTGACGCGTGGGCGCCGTGGCTTAAGTGGTTAGTGCGTTGGATCGCTGAGCGGGAGGTTCGACTTTCGAGTCACAGGAACACCAAAAAGTTTTTTCACGGTTCCACCTCTCGCGAATGTCTGACAAACGTCCGAGAGTAATAACTGTCAAGAGAAAGCTTCTCAATTTGCCTTTTGAATATGGTCTTAAACTGTAGGTCCCTTCCATTTGTGTGAAAAAAATAAAACACGCACAACACGAATGGTCGCGAGAAGCTAGGCCCTGGATCACATACGGTCTGCTGCACCAAGTATTTGTATTTTTTTTTCTAAGATCTTCTTACAAGTAATTGACGCACTTTCGGGCTATTCACGAAATAGAGTCACAAAAAATTATTAATATACTGCAAAATTGAGTTCTACTGCCAGGCTACCCGCAGCAGCTATATCAATGAAATTATTTCCATAAATAATCGAAAGATGTACTCTCTTCAATAAAACAACAATAACAGAAACTCGAACAGGTGTGTCTTTTTATTCTGTTCGTCTGTACCCTTAAAGACCGAACGGATTTATTTCAAACTTCTTATCTGGAATCAGTAGACAAACTACCAGAGCTCGAATATGACATTAAAATTTTTAACACATAGTCCAGTGAGAGGCTCTTAAGCTACATGTATGTACATATGTATATACTTACTATTTTGCTTGCATGCTGGTTCGACACCTGCCCAATTTCCATCTGCCTGGCATAAGCGGCTTTCCAACCCAACAACATGATATCCCTTCGGGCAAGCATAAGTTGCAGCAGCACCAAAATGACGTCCGTCTACAGCTACGGTGCCAATTGATGGCTGTGATAATTCTGGGCACTCTCTGTCTAAAAATCATATTTATCTTAATATAAATTCAAATAAAACTTATATGTAATAAGTATATAATATTCCTAGAGCGCTGACGTTACAAGTTGGTAAGATATGTTTTTCGCTTTTAAAATTTGTTCGATTGTAATTTTAGTCATTAAAATGTACTCTCCATAGGCATGTACATATGTACATACATACATATGTATGTACATACATATGTATGTATGTACAAATAACTTTTTTTTGTGTATGTTACTGAACACTTCTGCGTTGAGAAGTTGAGAAACGTCGTTGATGTTTATGGCCGAGAAAAGTTTGAGGACATTTTTGAGAATTTTAAATTTGGAACAACTGTTAGAGACTCTTTCAGGCAGTTTTTTTTTAATGAATAGAAAAACAAAAATAACCAGAAGAATGAACTGTTTATACACAATTCGATAAATCTGATCGTTCCAAAACGTGACAATTCATGTCAAAAGAAAAGTGCTAAATGGTACGATTGTGTTTTAAAAGATAAGCCCCGTTAATTTTGTCAAGCCGATGTTCGGATTGTTACAAGCAGAAAACTTTAAATTTGGTAATACATTTTTGGTAAACCGATTTTTAGAGCATAACATACAATTACTTTATTTTTAACCGTCGAATTCAATTATACCCGACAGGTTAGGTCCGTTGTTAAAAATCGAAACTGCCCTACGAAAATCTGCTTGATATTCTTTTTTTTAAGCTTTCTTTTAGACTTTTTCCTCATAGCTTCTCGTCTTGTTTGAGCTACCAATTATTCTCCTATAAAGCATCAAATTTTTTTTATAAACAATGCGTTCTCCTTTTAGAGCAAACATTTTACTTCTGCAATTATTAACTTTTCACTATTATTATGAGTAATTTTTGTGAAGCAATAAAACCGACATCATGGATTTTTTGCACAATCAGTAAGGCTTCTTTATGTGTCTGTGTGTCAACGTTTCTTGCGTATATTAAAATCCAAAAGTTCGTTTGAAAAATTCCGATGAAAGATCAGAAGCGTTAATGGAAAGTTTTTTGAAAATCCCTTTGCAATGACCAATTAAGAACTGTCTTGCACCAATTCACCAAAAAAAGTCTTAGTTATGATATGTATAAAGGGTGCCCCATTACTATTGCCGGATCAACATTTTAAATTAAACAAATGCGCTTCACAACTTTGCTGGCAGTTGTAGGTCGATAGTAACAGTAACATGTTGAATTTCAGCGTTAACCTCAGGAATTATTTGTCTTTTATTGGCATACATATTCGATTTCCAAAGAAAGAAAAATCGCACGGTTCCAAATTACAAGATTTTTTTGGCCAATTTTTGTGCGCATTTTTCCCTTATTTCAGCGCAACTTCATTGTTTTACACGTAGTGTGGAAGATAATGTCATCTTACTGGAACCAAGATCAAAACCAACCAATTTTAGCGAAAATAGATTAGAAATTATTGTTCTGTAACGTAAGCTATAACTATTTTCAAAAAAATAAGGCCCAATTACTCCAAGCAAACAATCACGCTTGGTAGATAAATTGACCTTTCTCCTCAATCACTTTTGGGTTCTCCGCACCCTAAATTCGTTTACAAGTTGACTTTCCATCAACCAAAACTTTGGTTAAGGGAAGAATGGTTTACGATCTTCGGTCAATTTGATCATTTAAATTTAGGACTTTCTCCCACTGCTGTATGCTCCCACTATATGTTCTAGTAAACGTACGCTACAGGAACGCATGGTGACTTATTATTCACAATGGAACCAGTTTCCTTAATTTTGTAACTGTGGCGCAGTGGTTAATAAGTTAGACTAATGAGAGGAAGGTTTAAAGTTTTTTCACGGTCGCATCTGTCATGAGAAACTTTTCAACTTGCCTTGCGTAAATGGCTTTAAAGTACAGGTCCCTTCCATTTGTGCAAACAAAATTAAAACGAACAGCACGAATGGTCACGAGAAGCTGGGTGCTGGACCACATGCAATCCGTTGCGCCAAATATTACCCTTTACAATAATAACTCGTTGCTCTTTCGTGTAGCGTTCCATATTTATCATATTCAAGGTCACGAAACACGTCTTTAATAAGTGTTTCTCTCCTAACTTTAACAAAGGAAGTGTCATTAAGACGGCAATGTCTCCTAAATTTTGGTTGCAGTTTTTTTAAATATACAAGAAAAAAATATATTTTTAACATGAACGCAAAAACGATCATTCTCCTTTTTAAAAAAAAAAAAAAAAATATTCCAGAATGAACAAACATGTATAGCTCGCGGAGAGACATTTTTAACGTACTTCGCTGGAGCAAACTAATTTTGAAAGGGGCTACTTTTCGTAACAAAGTCTACCGTAACAAAGCGCTCTTTTAAAATAATTTTGGTTTTCTTAGAATACCTGGCTTTATGCATGACATTCCACAGACTCCATCGCAAAGGCATTTCTTTTTCTTACTCTTGCAGTCTTCATCAGAAGAACATTTTCTTAAGCACTTTTGTCCAAAAAGTGTGGCTTGCTCCTCATCTCTAGGGCAATCAATAGAAGGCGAATTTCTTGGATTCTTGTAAATTTTACTATCATCGTCTGCTTCAGCAGACTCTCCGTTACTATCTAGACTTTCTTTTTCATATGCTAGAGGATCTTCTGAGCCCGATGAAACAGATAAACCTAAAAGTAAAATAAGACGTAAATATTAATAAAAATCAAGTTCGTAAAACCAACTCAATTATAATGATCGTAAATGTAAACGTAACTCGCCTAACTTATTTTGTACCAGTTTAACTCGATAAAAGCTGGGCGGATTTGGATGATGTAGGAGTATGTTGGATTGTTGGGATTTGCGACAAAAGCAGGGTAATACAAAAACAAGGTTAGTCTGAAATGGAGTACAAAAGTACGTGCATGTATATATAGATAATTGGTAGCAAAATGTTGTAGGTACACAGAGGGAAATCTGATAAACAAAAGATTTACATAATTAACCTACCTGTACACACATTACTTAGTGATATCATACAAAAGGGGCTTGATATAACTTGAGAATGGTGCAACTCGGCTGGGCTAAGCCTAACTCTGGGGAAAACCACAATAGTACCCCTTCACGAGGAAAAGAAAACTCGAACGACTAATGCCGATTAGGCTGTCAGGTGTAATACTGGCACCAGTCAACGAAGAGTAAGTATCTGGGACTACGCTTGGATAGTAAACTCACCGGGAAGAAACACACAGATGAGATAACCAAGAAAGCCAACCGAGCTCTTATGATCTGTCGGAGCCTAGCGGGTAAATCCTGAGGATGTAGCCCAACTGTACTAAGATGGATATACATTGCTATTGTGAGGGGACGGGAGCAGAAATATTAGGGCCCTGAACCTATGGGCAAAAGCACTAGCATCTTTCAGGCTGAAATATATACCAAAGATAGATGCGTTCAGATCAATCTTAACAAAAGATACCCCGATTGCGTTATAGCAATAATGTCAAACAGTCGGGCTGCCATTAAGGCACTTGACTCCTCCGTTATCAAGTCTAAACTTGTGTGGGAATGCCAACAAAGACTCACCGAACTTGGCAAAAGGAACAAAGTGACCCTTTGTTGGATACCTGGCCTCGTGGGAATAGAGGGTAATGAAGTGCCGGACTCTCTAGCAAGAAAAGGAGCATCAGAATCCTTCATGGGTCCTGAACCATTCTGTGGAATGGGAGACCACGCAATAAATTCGGAATTCAAGAAAATAGGACTAGAACCTGAAATAACGCTTAAGGTATGAGGCACGCCAAGAAACTTCTAGGGGACTACGACCGTATAGCTGAAGAAAGTCTGATGGTTCTGCATTCCATTGAAACCCCAGAACACGTTCTGTGATTTTGTGGGGCATTAACCCACCGCCAAGGATAAATAAGGGTACAAGACTCTCAAATATAATTTCGAGAGGAAGCATAATATAAGAGGAACTCTGATGAGGGAACATACATATGTACCTCTCCTAGATGATAGTAGGGAGGACAATAGACCCATAGGTCGCAGTGCAATACACACCATCATCAATAATAATAATACTTATACACACTCGTTATTATAATAAAATAACTTTGAAACTAAAAGATGTAAAACATTTTTTTTTCCAAAAGGGAATTTTTGCTCCAGCATTAAACTAACAAAAAACCATTACAGAATCACCATTTATACACATTCCAAGTACATTATTCTTGGGACATATTCAAGATACATACAGGTGACACATTCTAAAATAATTTTAAATCTTTTTTTCAATTTAGTTATAAACGACAAGTGCTTGATAATAAATTCCTACTTTCTGCAGCAATTCCTATGTAAAAAGGATATAGAAAGAGCAATATATGAATCAAACATTCATTTTCAATTCAGCATTTGCAAATAAAAGAATGACAGCCCTAATAAAAAAATGTCTTCAACAGCACCAAGGTATTGTCTTTCAAAAATCGGTATTCACAAAAGTAACAAATCGTTGCACCCGTAGTTCCAGAATGTTGTGTATTCTCCTTTTGTAGTCCTTTTGATCGATTAATAGATTATTTGATGAAAAATATTTCTTATTTAATAAAACTATTTTCTATGGCTCTAAAAATTGGCATAGTCTAGTGTAGCTACATACAGGTGTGAACAATATATGTATGTATACGTATGTTCTTTCAAAATCCTGACTTTCCAAAGTCGACTCATTTTACAAATGAACCTGTCCGCAGATTTTTCAAACAGTTTACAAAAACCCCACTGGGTACATAAATATGAACGTAATAAATTTGTTGGCAGGCTAAGCCTTTTTTTCAAAAACGTGGGACGCTACTTCTTTCTTCGGCATTTTTGAAACACTTCACTAAGTTCACATTTGTTATTAACTTCTAATTAACAGCGGCATCTACTTCAATATTCCTATTCATTATTTTCAATTGAATTTCTCCACTTATATACATAGAGATATCAAGCATTTCATAAGCAAGATTTAATGCCAGGAATTAATTAGGGCTTGTTCTTAACTTAAGTGTTATTCCTTGCAACTGCAATGCATTTTCCTTGGTTCGCTAGGTGTACTCGTCACTGAAGTTTACATCTACTAACAATTAGCACATGCGCTTATAAAAATGTAATACGTCATAAAGCATCCTTCTGCCGTCCTTTTAATTTTACACAATACCTTTGAACAGAAGTTTCGCACAAAAGAAAAAATGACGTAACTATGATTTAAAATTACATACAAATTAATTTAGTAATTTAATTAAATAGATAATTTACCGGATAGACACATGCAGGCTTTACGTAAATTTGTGGCAAGTACACTAGTCTTTTTCATGCACTATTTCAAGTAATTTTGCATTGAAATGTGTGAACGTTGGTGAAAAGGTTTCCAAAAATTAATACGAGCAAACTAAAGTGATTAATGAAAATAACGAACAAATTAAATTGTATGCAGGTATCACTCCAAGAAGTTCTAAAAGCAAAATCAATTATCAGGCTTCGCAACCATCCTCATTAAAGCGATTTTAATGTCAATTGATAATTTCCTTGCTCGCAAAACAAATACTTTTTGTTTACAATGTTTCGTGCATTTTCACAGATAATATAAAACAAAAATCTGGACAATTTGCATCTCACTTGCATTTAGAGTTTATCACGATTAATAATTTATATAAACGATAAAGAATAGCTAATTTATACTAACATAGAAGTAGAAATTTCAAAATAAAAATTGTTTACACAAAGTCTCGTCTCTCATTACCTCTATTTATGAGAACAGTAACAAGAAAAGGGAGCAATATATAATTTTTCATTTTCCTACTATTTTCTTTCACTTTAGTAAAATATTTTTCTAGATTTTTTTTATGTCAATAGACTATATTTTATATCTAACGCTTAACTAACAGGCAGTGCGTTAACGAAACTATTGCACACAAAGTTTTCCCACGTTTCTGAGAGGTAAGCTCTGGTGCCAAAGAGCTTTCAAATCGACAACAATTGAACATTTTGCACACTACTAGTGAATACATTATATACCTTCATGCATATGTATACATTTAGCATTACAAAAATGTGGACTTGACATAAAACTCATTCAGCTTTTAAAGCTTTATTGTCAGGTGGATTTAAAAGTTGATGACATTTCTATTCCTGGCATATTTTAAGAAAATAGATGTATTGGTGTTGGTTTCGAAAATCATATTCGAGGTAAGGTCATATTTTGTGTACTCCATCGATCTGAAATTTTAGTAGTTTTTTTTTCAAAACACTTTTTGGTTTTAGTTACGTTTTTCGTTTGTTTTTCATTTAACGAAAAACATAAATTGAAATAAGGAATATATCAACTAATTTCAGTGCGTTGGGGTGTACAAATATTTGGCGCAATATAAGTATATTGTCTAGAGCCTAGCTTTAGGCTCTATACCTAGCCTAGCTTTAGGCTCTAGACAATATACGTGACAATTCGCTTTGTACGTGTTATATTTTTTGCACAAATAAAAGGGATCTAAAGACGAAGGCCATACCCGAAAGGCAAATTGAGAAGCTTTCTTATGACAGTTATTACTCTCGGACGGCAAACGTTCGCGAGAGGTGGGAAAAATCTTGTTTATGTTTTCTAGGATTCAAACTTCAAATCTCCAGCTCATTAGTCCAACGCGTTAATCACTGAGCCACGGAGCCTAAAAACGTTTGGGACGGTTTAGGTTAAGATAGCTGTCTGTATTAATATACTGTCACACTTAGACCAAAAGGAGTCATTTCTGATGCCATGGATTTTTACACTTTGGCTACCCAGTAACTAATCAAACCAACCGGAGCTATTAATGAAGCGAAGGAAACTTATGACGACTAAAAATTCAGTCATTAAAGTTATTGAAGAAAAGAGCCCCTAAATGGAGCGGTCTTCTTTGAGACAGGTGCATAGGAGTTGCATAGGAGTTGAAGAATGGTTTTCTCCTCCTCTTAATCCCTGAAACTCCTGCAAAAGTCATTTGAAAAGAAGCCCAGTCTTTTAGAATGTTGGCCTATCAAACAATCCGTGAGGATGCAGATTATGTGGCTTATCTGTGATTGACTTAACATAACCAATCCAACACTAAGTTTTTGATCAGACTTAGACCAAATCTATCTAGATACACATATGACACATTGAGCAATTTTCTCATCAGTGATTGGTCCTGCTAATAGCGTCCAGCTTAAGTAAATATTTTCATGTAGCGAGGGACATACCCATACCATTTAGGCAGAATACTTACAGTTGCACCCTTTCTGGTGAGCTCGTCAACCTTGCAGTTGCCTTGCCGAAACATCTCTATGAACAGAGGTTAATGTTGAACTGCTCCGTCACCTCCAAGAGAAACGAACACACTTTAAAAGAACATTTGAAGTAAAAGAGCACAATTCCAAGCCGCTAATGTGTATGTATACTGGAGAAATATTTTAGCCGGGACAAGGCTTCCTTAATCGCCATGATTTCAACATGAAAAAAAGCCGCAGTGATCAGGGAGGTGGAAATAGATGCTCGTATTGAGCTTTTAAGAGAAGAACCTACCCCACTTTGGTCTAGGAATCGTCTCTGTAGAAGTGAACTAAGCTACCTTCCAAGGTGACATCGTTGACCAATTCAGTGTGGACAGGGATGCTCGTTGGAAGTTACAGTCAAATCTCTGTTTCGGCGGGGTGCATTCGATGTTTTCATGGGCAAGGTTTAAACTATTTCATATAGCTTTTTTCACAGGAATAGAGAGGTACACATTTGGCTTACTTACGCGTCGCAGTTCACTTTCCCTTCTAAAATAAAGCCGAAGTATTTTGCGACTTCTGTAAAGAAGGGTCTATGGATTTACCCCCAAACAACATTTGGAAGCCCTTCTGGTGAGAAGATGAAGAACATATTACAGGATGTCCTTAAGAGTTTGGATTGGGTGCCAACAAAATCTGGCCATAACACAGATAAAATCTTCGACACAATCACTATAAACAATTAGTCATTAGAAATACAAAAAGGTCTTGGGTCCATAAACTTGTGTTTGGTAACGATCGCTAAAAATCACAATACGCCCTTGAGTGCTCCTACATATATAAATATAACATTGTAGGTATTCTCGACTCGTAGTGACCAAGGTTGATTTTAAGCAAAAAACAAATTTGAACCAATTTCACAAATTCTTTTTTTTTAATAGACTTTAAGTACATATATGAATGCCTAAGACCTTAAACCAACCAAAGGCGTGTGACTTGTGTAAGGTGTCCCTAAGAGCTCTTAGAAAAAATGTTCCCTTCAACCTCGACGATTCAATTCTCCATTTGCATCACGAAAAAATAATGTGATAGCGCATAAAACCACGACGACTCGAGAATAGATGATTAATTAATTTGAAATTTTCTGAATTTAAAAAAAAATCTTTTAGCCAAAATAAAAGATAAAAGAATTCGCTCGAATACAAAGTCATTCAAACTGGCCTTTGTTGACTTAGACTTTTTTTTTAAACAAAAGATTAAAATATTTAAGGGTCTTAAACAATCCTTCTTTTCTATTTTAAATACAAATGGGTTCTGGAAAGACGTCAATAGTGAAGGTAAAATGTAAAATAAATGCTTTCAAGCAACTGGACTCTCAGGCCGAAAAATAGCAAGGAGACTAAATAGAAGTAAGACCGTTGTAAACAACTTTATATCTTGCGGATCTCGAAAACTATGCAATTAAAAAAAGGCAAGGGCGAACAGCCAAAGCAACAACATCTCGAGAAAAGCTGTTAATTCTGCGGCTTGCCTCAAACTCCACTCTATCAGCGCCTAAAATTAGGTAAAAAAAAAAGTGGGTATCTGCCAGAGCTACCATGGTCAGAAGGATAATTGAAACCAGTGATCACATCCAGCGAAAAAAGGTAAAAAAAAAACAAATGTGTGTAAGGAGCTTTGAATGGATATCGCCCGAGAGCATGTCGCTTAGAGCAGTGAATGGAAATGTATTGTCTTTTCGGATGATAAAAAGTAAAATCTTAACGCATTTAAGAAATATGAATTTATTTTGTCAAGACAACACAGCCGTATATCAGGTGTTATGGTGTGGGGAGCTATCACCACCTATAGCACAATAGAATGAAGTTAGTTAACACAGTACACCTGTTCTACGCGCCAAGGTCATGACAGATAGCCAATCCAAATTCATGGAGTCAGCACATTCAGGTGCGAGTGCGATCCCACGGTCCCAGTGCATTGGGATCCTGTTACATACAGATAGTCGCCACCGGATACGCGTGCAATGACCGGATTGGCTGTGTCAGCACAGTCCCGGTGCATTAGGATCCCGTTACGCACATGCCATTGCCAACGGATGCGCGTGCAATGGCATAACTGCCGAATCAGCGATTCGCATCTTGGCTAAAAGGTTTCCTAACGGAAAACATTTATTTGAGGGGCAGTTCTTATTGGACCTTCGGAGCGCGGACACCGGTTATTATATTCCGCTATTTCTAATATATTCCGCTACTTCTAATGTATTCGGTTATTCCTAAATAAATTGTTAAGAATAAAGTCGAGCGTTTTTTTATTACTGTAAGTCGAACAGTGGGTGCGCCTTCGAGCGCACGTTCGCGTTTTTTTTAACTCACCGCGACGTGGGAGTTTTAACTGGCGCCCGAGCAGGGACAGCTCTGTAGACGACATCCTTTTTTTTCCCGTGATTGCTTTTGTCCCTTAACCAGGACACGAGATCGATACGCTCTGTCAAGCGCAAACCACTGTCCCCATGAGAACACAGTGCTTATACATCGATCCTCGAAAGCTTCCATCGTCCCCATGAGAACACGACTGGAGATCACAAGGGAATCAAAAGGATTCGTGTGAAGTCAATCGTGCCTTAGTAGGGTGCTCACAATTATAAACGTTTGCGCCTAAAACGGATACCACGATCCTTCCGAAAGAACTGTACCCAGAAGTCAACCGTAACGAAATTGTCTTTTTTTTAGTTTTTTTTGAAAATACTACCCCGGAAAGATTCCCGAATTAACTGTAATAAAATAAAGAAATGCGGATTTGCTGTATGTGAGTGCCGTGAATTGTTGTTATCCCGTCAGGAGCAAAGAAGAAGTTGTGGAAATCTGAAATAAAGTTTAGCTGATGAAGGCACATATGTACATATATGTAAAAAAGAAAAAAAAAGAAAAAAGTGTCTTGTGCAAATACATATAATACGCAAAATTAATGTAAGTTAATTGAAAATTAATCTTCAAGAGAAGTTGAAGGAAAAAGTTTTTGTGCAAATGCAAAGTTAATTAAAATTAATTAATAGTTAACGCTCGAATGAAATTGAAGCAAAAGAGATAAGAGTGAAGTCCTTTGTGCAAATGCATATTCGCATATAAAGCGAAATTTTTTTTTTGAAATAGAAACAAAAAAGATAAGATAAATATAATTATATATATAAAAGATAATATATGAATATATAAAAGGAAAAAAAGAGAAATATATATAAAAAGAGAAGTAAATCTGAAAGTTGAGTGTCAAATATTAAAATTAAAAGTGTAAGGAAAAATATATATATACCATAAAATCTGAAATAGAAAATTTTTTGGGCTTAAGCCGGTGCCAATACATAAAAAAGAGGAAAATCCCGTAATTGTGCTGGTGTTTTGTGAATTTGTGTTGTGCATTGGTCTCCTAATTCTGCTGGTGACTCGCATATCTGCACCCGAACGAACAGGTAATTTATTAGATTCCCTTTAAATTCCTTTCTTAACCAATCCACGATGGAGGTCCTGCAAAAACAAGTGATGGAATTGACCGGTGCCGTTAATAGCGTCTTAAACCGACTCAAAGCGGTCGAAGGGCGCCTGCAATTCGTTGAAAACAACGATAGGCCCGGGGTTGCTTCGGTCGAGCAGCCAATTCCATTGTGCAGTCCGAGGACTGAAGCTGATCTCAAGGAGATCGGAAGACTTCCTGACTGCGTAAAGGAGGCCTCAAGGGCCCTTAATGGCACGTATGTGATTCAGCTGAACAACGAGACGGTCCAGCTGAAAAATAAAACCTTCTCGAGTTTCACGCACTCCAGCGTTCAGGTGCTCCCACCCGTCCTAACAAACATCACCAATCGGACGCAAAAAATTGACCTGGAACACGTACATAGCATGAGCATCAACAACATAGAACGGCTGAAAGATCTCACGGAGCAATTTAAGATCTCTTCCTTCATGGATGTCTCAATTGTCGCGTTGGTGCTGGTCATAGCCTGGATGCTATGGCGTAAGGCTAAGTTGGACTTCAAGTTCCCATCCGTAAACCTACCTGATAACGAAACCGATCCTGTGACTCACGAAGGACAGCTTGGGGTCCACGAATCCCCAATGGCACAAGCATGGTCATCGACCTCTGACGTTACGTTTGATCTACGGGACGTAGATCTTTGAGGGGGGAGGAGTTAACACAGTACACCCGTTCCACGCGCCAAGGTCATGACAGATAGCCAATCCAAATTCATGGAGTCAGCACATTCAGGTGCGAGTGCGATCCCACGGTCCCAGTGCATTGGGATCCTGTTACATACAGATAGTCGCCACCGGATACGCGTGCAATGACCGGATTGGCTGTGTCAGCACAGTCCCGGTGCATTAGGATCCCGTTACGCACATGCCATTGCCAACGGATGCGCGTGCAATGGCATAACTGCCGAATCAGCGATTCGCATCTTGGCTAAAAGGTTTCCTAACGGAAAACATTTATTTGAGGGGCAGTTCTTATTGGACCTTCGGAGCGCGGACACCGGTTATTATATTCCGCTATTTCTAATATATTCCGCTACTTCTAATGTATTCGGTTATTCCTAAATAAATTGTTAAGAATAAAGTCGAGCGTTTTTTTATTACTGTAAGTCGAACAGTGGGTGCGCCTTCGGGCGCACGTTCGCGTTTTTTTTAACTCACCGCGACGTGGGAGTTTTAACTAGTTTTTTATTACTATAATAAATAAATAAATGGAAATAACTACAAATGTTTTCTGGAATAGCCGTTTCCAAAGCTCAAAAAAATGTTTGACCTCTGCCCTGGATTTTCCAACAAAACAACTCATCATCCAAATTTCCAGGATAACAAGAAGCTGGATTCAGTCAGAAAACGTGGATCTTTTGTCATGGCAGACCTATTAACAAAACTTAAACATCTTCGAAACGAAGCCGGTAGATAATTTTAAGATAAAAACGGCTTAATCAAATCTATTCGTGATGCCTCTGACTAGATTTCACTTGACTATTTAAAAACAATGTATGGTTCAATGCGAAACCGTCTTTTAGAAGTAAAAAATTGCAGGTTATTTCTAAAATTTGGAAAGTTTCTAAGTGAAGTTTTCAATTTTATGGCTTTTCTTTTGGAAAATACATATGTATGTACTCACTTGCAGGTAGTAAATATTCCTGGGTAACAAATTTCCAACCTCGAATCAAGTATTTAGCAGTGTGTATGTCAGAAGAAGCGTTTTGTTAAGAACATTCCCTAAGGATCTCATTTCTTAGATAATTTTATTTATAGGACATTATGTAATACATGTTTTACATTCTTTTTAAATAATTTCATTATCTATTCACGTTTAATCTACAAATACATTCCATTAACTAGAAAATCTTCATCAGGTGCATAAGCAACTTTTCCCCCATGGCGAGTTCCACGACGTCCAACATTTCGTAATCGGCAACCGATTAAAATAACTATGACTCCTGTGACCAAGAGCCCTAAAAATAATAAAGCTAAGATACTAAGCATGATTACAATTAATATAGAGAATACTTTTTTTACCGAGTGTTAACGATAGGACTGCTCCTCTTGGCCTTTCTGAGTGCCCATCGTGATCTGTAAATTTTATTTCTAAATGCTGTTCAATCATCTTGTACTGTTCCGCGATAGAAGAATGCGGTGCTTCCTTAACAGGAATTGTAGACTTTGCTATTTCATGCTTTATCGGCACCTATAAGTTTAATATATTTTTATTCAAGTGCAAATAAATTTTAATTTTAAATCCTACTCTTACGTACAGAGGTTTTTTTCGAATTCTCGACAGACTTCTCCGTATAATCTGTGTATTCTACATTTTTCGCCTGATAGTTTGCATTGTTTTGGTTTTGCGTCTTTACTATGACATTATCTTCATTAACTCCTGAGTCAACATTTATTATTTGATCGTCTAATCGGTGTAGGTGGCCATCTTCGGGATTGGTATGGGAAGACTGTTCATTGACAGGATATGATGGTCCTTGGCTAACAACTTGCCATTGTTGTCTTTGTGATGGCCATCTCGCGTTCGGAACAAAAACATGTGCTTGTAAAATAAAAAAAAAATTGATAATGTGATTTCAATATTAGTTTAAATTTTTTAAGATGAAAACAATCGAATTAATACCTGTTGGCTGAGAAATTTGTGGTGTTGGAAATGAACTTCTTACAGCCGGTAACTGCGCATATATCCCTCTTTGATTAGGAAATAGTTTTTCATTGGTTTCATCCAGATTTATTATATTTTTAACTGGAACTTTTATATTACTCTTGCGGCCAAAAGTAGTGCGATCTTGAAAAATAAAAAAGAAAATGCATGAATTAATAAATTGTGTTTAATGTAGTTTCTTTATAAAAGATAAATAAATACGAGAATAACGAATATTTACTTATAATTACAAATTATTCAGGATTATCGTTTGAATTTAAAACATCAATAAGCGTGTCAGAGCAGACTTACGAAAGCTGTATATTGATGAACGAATGCAATTGATGTGGTAGGAACTTTGTGCCACCTTGTAACATCAACTTAGTACCTGCAGGCCTTGACTGTAACTTTCGTCTAGAGAAGAAATCAATGAATATTCATTGAAATAAATAAGAACTCATTGATTTCTGACATAGAGGATTCTGAATGTTGTAAAGCGAGTGGTAGATATCATTTCCATCAAATTTCTAACAGATTTTTAATTTAATTAACGCAACCATAGGGATATACATTTTGCGCTCAAAACAAAATTTTAGCCGACTCAAAATATGGCAATCTAAATGAGGCACAATTTATACATAAAAGAGGAACTTTTTTGAATATCCTTTGTGAAACTTTTCGATTTCTCGCAGTTATAAATCGAAGACTTTTCACGTTACAAAGACAAAATTGAGAAATCCAGCCCTGGACAGACGTAGGGTCTGTTGCACCCTACATCTTCCATTTCTTTCAATAACTGAGAATGACAAAAGGTTGCTTTTAGTTTTTATTTAACGTCTACGATATATGATCTAACATATCTTATTCGTCGGAAAGAATAAACTTCCTATCATACGACCGGTGACGAGGATCAACCTGGGTGAGGCCCATCCCAAAAACAGCTCATTTTCGAACGGAGTATTCGGAAACCTGGCGACCTCCGGATTAACCAGCCTTATATGTGTACTGCGGATCGCTGCACAGACGGACATCTTTTCTCCGCTACTCGTGGGAAGTAAACACTCGTCGGTCTACAGCTTTGGGAATGTACAAATAAGACAATTATCAATTACAGATGGGCAAATGGTACTGCCTTCATCAAAAGACAGGTCTGGTCCAAACTGGATCAGAAACTGTACAACTGTCTTATTAGACAGAAAAGGGGGCTCATTTTCAACGTGATAGGAGACTGCATTATGGGTAGACATGCCACCAGGTAGGGCCTCGTCGCGACGTAATGACTTCTGCAGAAGCTACATAGATGAAGAATAGGAAGAAACCATACTTCATCTTTTTTATACATGCAAAGTTCTCTCCGCTCATAGGAAACTGTATTTAGGAGCCAACTTCTTCAACAACCTTGGCGAACTGGTTAATGCAATCATTACTTGCCTCCAGCGCTTCATCACTAGCTCCTCTGGCTCAACAGGTTTAAAGAAGCTGATCCTGATCTAAAAGACAGAATCTCGTATACATTTTTTTTTTTTGCCCGTTTGCCCGTGTGGCAAACACTGCGACCTAAAAGATCTATTGTATCATAAGGGTGTTCTTAGTCTAAGAGACGTGCTACCTCCTTAATGAAGGATAGTAGGTCCTTAGTAGCAGAGTTTTCATTTCCGCTGGCGTACATATTCCTTTATAGAAAATACGTCTCCTTAACCAATGTAAAGCTGGGCAATTGCAAAGAATGTGTTCGGATGATTCGTACTCCTCCGAGCAGAACCTACATTCCGTGTCTAAGCTCAGATTAAGTTTGTTAAGGTCCTATCTCAAGCCACAGTGGCCCGTGAGAAAGCCCACCAGCATTCTGATACTTTCCTTATTAAGGTTAAGTATATCCTTATAGGAGTAGGGTCTGATTAGTAATTTGGATTGTCTCAACCCTGGGACAATTTCCCAGTGGTCCAGACGAAGCCTGTGTTCCCAGTTACTAATCAGCGCTGTGGCGGATGACCAGTTAATGCCACAGTAAGGTTCAGGTCCTATGAACGCAGATTCTGAGCCAGCCCTAGCTAGTTCATCTGCTAGCTCGTTACCTGCAATCCCTTGATGGCCGGGCACCCATCCAAGTTTTACCTTGTTTAGTCTCGCCAGGGATTGCAGTGCATCGTAGCAGTTTTTAACTGAAATGGAGTCCACTAAATTGGACGACAGCGCTTTGAGTGCTGCCTGACTGTCTGAAAATATATATATTCTAGCGCCCTCGTATACATCTCGTATACATATTAATATTTATAAATATATAGACGTTGAGGCGTCGCTACACTAGTGACCATAAGCCGGGAAACCAACATCTTCACCGAACCCAACGAGAAGCAGAAGAGAAATCGTAAGGGTACTTTATTACATAAGTAGGTACTTGATATTTGCATCTATATAATGGAAAATGGCAGTTGAATTTCAAAAAGCTTCTTGCACTCTATTAAAAACCTTTAGGAGAGCAACTAGTTTTATTACTAAGTATTTTTTTTATGCTTAAAACATGGATAATCCTTTGTAGTTTTAACCATGTGTGTAAATGGCATTGTGCATTGAGATTTATACTCACCTAGATCTGATTGTGTATCTGCTTGAACTTTTTGATTATTCCACACAGTAGGTGCTGAGACTGAGGCTTCTCTGTTTTCGATAAAAGGGGTGTCAATTGCTTCGTGTTGAATTTTGTTTAAATTATGTCTGTAACCTGGTATTTGTTGAACGACTTCTGTTTTTGAATTCTCAAGATTATGTAGGTTGGTTTTGACTGTGTTCGTAACTACAGAGCACTAAAAAAAATTACTTATTTCATTCACAATTATTTTGAAACTGTATCGCGGGCACTACTATTTAAACATAAGTTAATGTACTTTAAATCGTTAACTTATGGCTCAAACAAATCTTACAAACCTCTGGTCCTTCATCGCTTCCATCTACACATTGGGGTATTCCGTTGCACGCATTGTAAACAGCTATACACTCCCCCGAATGACAGGGGAATTCAAATCGTCCACAACTTGAGTTTTTTCCTACTCCCTCAAAAGATTAAAATCTGTATAAGAAGAAAAAGTATCTTATGTACTCACCTTCTGTAGCTGTTGCTGCCGACAATCTACTTTCACTTGTTACGGTATCTATTGGTAGGGAAGTTGCAGAAAACGAAATTTTTTCTGGTTTTAATTTAAGACTAATTAATTCTTGTTCCTGTGTTGATATATTCGTCAAAAATGCATGAGAAATCGGTCTTGGTGTAGTAGTAAGCACTGATTTATATTGCGTGATTAAAGCGCTCGTATAATTAGGATGTCTTGTAAATTTGCAGTGAAAATTCTTTGGCGATCCACATTGAAATAGATAACAATAACCTCCATTTTTCTCTTCAAATACATATACATCGCAGTTGCCTGTTTCACAGCAAAGCCTTTGACATTTTTCAGGAGTTTCCAATTCGAGACCTTGTAAAAATTTTCCTCCGATTGCCTGAGACTCACCAGTGCGAATTATTGTATTACTATGAACATCAAATTGTCCTAATAAAAAAATTCAAAAGTTTAAAAAGATGACAATAATAGTTGTGTTTTTTGCGAATGATTTACGCAGCGATGTTCAAATTGGTAAAGTGGTAAAATATACTGGGAATGATATCCACTGAAAGGGCTGCTTGGATACATTTTGTAGATATGTACCTAAATCTTGGAGAGCACTCATGCAGTCGCTAAAAGACAGAAATAACTACATAGATACTGAAAATAAAAGAAACGGTTCTGTATTCCTCTTCTGAAGTACGCTTTTTTTATTTGTTATTACGTTTCCCACCTTTTAAGAATGTCTGATAAGCGTCCCTGAGAGAACCCTCTCAACTGCACCTTTCAGATATAGCATAAGTAGGGTCCATATGAGCTGTTTGTACTAAATAATTGTATATGGTGTATGGTTTCAGGCTCTAGGTAGGTGTAGTGATATTATTTACTAGGTGCATTTAGGTTTTCAAATTAAGGATCAGGACTTAGCATCAAACAACTTGATAGATTTGAAGTGACGTAAAAAATTAAGCCTAATGGTACCTGGAGTTTCCAGAGCTGCAATAGGAAATGAGAGGAAGGTGCTTCTAATGCTTACAGAAGATTGCCTTTGTGATGCTTTCTTTGGACAGGCGTTTTTTCAACCTAAGTAAAACATATGTGATTCTAACGACAAGAACGTAAAGTTGAACCTTGTAAATAATTTTTATTTCAAGCCCCGCCAGTAAGACCAGCGATATTTTTCTAGTGGGCGTCGTGGTTCTGTGGTTAGTGCGTTGCACAACTGCCGGCGAATGTCTGGCAACAATAACAAATGTCAGGAAAAAGATTCTCAATTAAAAAAAATCCTGTAGGATATGGCTCCAAACTATACGTCATTCCGTTTGTGCAAAAAAATAAAATATGCACAACAGGAATGGTTACGAGAAGCTGAGCCCTGGACTACATACGGTCTGTTGCAACAGATACATATACATACATGCGAATACATATAGCCATATGTTGTACTTTTATGTTCACTACAATAAGGACAAATAAAGCACTAATTTCATATTCCCAAGTATTCTTAAAAATACATTCAGCGCCTCTCGAAACTATTTCGTCCATACTGACAAACAGCCAGGTATCAACGCTTCCTTTGAAACTATCTAGTGATACCACTTCCCAACTTGATGTGCGTATTTACATTTTATTTCATTCACATAAAAAAAAAAAGATTATTAATATAAAAAATGAAAAAATATGTGACGGAATTTTACCAAGGCATGACTCCAAGCTCATTTGCTTTTCTGTTCTGTGTGCATCCAGATAATCCAGTTCAATAGTTATTGAAACATTTTTTAGTACAAGAAGGAACCAAACAAATAAACTGTATTCGAAACTATTACACATTTGTAGTCTTTATATTATTCTATCCTTTGTATTAGAATTTATTTAGCACTATCTAAACAATAACAAGTTGTTTTGTTGAACTTTTTAAATGAATAACGTAATCCTTGGTTAACATTAAACAATCACAGAGGAGTACTGATCAATGTTGAATAAAAACAAAACATAATGTCACCCCCTTTTCAATCGATACAGTGCATGCGCAGAAAATGTTGTTTTCTAGAACATAAGTATGTACATATGTATGTACGTATGTAGGTCGAGGGGTTTGGGAATGCATGTGGTGTTATTTCTTAAAAAAATAGCAAGGCTTTGTCTGATTTCTTCAAGTATTTAAAATTTACCTGAAATTGAGATTTGATGCCTTTTTGTTTCATTTCAAAAACTAAAACATAACAAATTACTTCGGCCCATAAAACACGTAGGTATTCTTTGATGCCTAAAATGGTAAAACAAAAATATTCAAAGTTTAAATTACACCAGTTGCTTTCTCAGTCCACCGCCTACATATACATATATGTACGTATGTAACAACACGTTTCCTCATCCGTCACGAAATCAATTTGGTTTTAATCAACTTGTTTTTCAAAATTTTATACGAATCTCATCGTTTGTAATGAGATGAGAGCATTCGAATTCTTAAGCGAGAAACATAATATGGAACCAGCAATCAGTGCCGACCCGGTTGTGACTTATATGGATATTTTTAACTGAGAACTAAGTACTCATTTAAAATTGAATGAACCGTTAGAAAAGCTATAATCCATCTGGGAAAGGAAGTACGAAAATCTACTCCTAATATAATATATGTACATATATACATATATATGTGTCCATAAGCAGACGACGTAGTTATCTCAGGATAAATACCCACAGACAATGTTAACTTCAATCTAGGTTTCGAATATTTTACATCGCACAGACAAGCGATAGCACACCTAAACGTTATTTACAATGTTACTATTCCATTGGTTTTTACATTTTATCTTAAAGAAATATTTGAAAGTAAATTAGCTACTTGTTACCGGTTTCTTTTCTGCCAATATGCACAATTGCCTATTCTACAACCTAATAAGCTCCTGCAAAGTTTTCATAGGCCAGAATGATGATATTCATCCGCCTGCCACATCCTGTAAAACTGCTTTGCTGATAAATTCGTTACGAGTATGTGGGGTTCATTCTTATAATTCTTATTATTCTTCTAATTGTTTCCTAATTTCTTATCATATATGTTCCACACAGCTTCAGATGGCTAGAGCATGTGAAGTGAATGGAAGCTAGGGGACAGACGATGGCCAACCTTTTTTTATTATGAAAAATAGTGTTCGACGTCCAGCTTCTCTAAGTCGGCCCAAGGGTTGTTTTGATTAAAAATCTTCACCACACTTTATCGATACAAATAGGACCAAAAAACACTATTTTTGAAGAAAAAGCCAAGAAGCCATCAAAACAAAGTCCATTCTCTTACACATTATGGGAGAACTGATATGACAGCTCCTTGGTTGTTCGTATGACGGCTTAACTACTTAGCTTAAAGATACATCGATTGACAAAAGTCTAGGTTTGACCTCTGCACTAATTCACTACAAGCCTGAAGTTCAAGACTTCTTGCCTGCCTCAGATGGCTTATCCGCTTTCAATGTCGATGCTCCCGTTTTTCATAGTACGCGCAGTAATGTGTCATAATTGATCATCCTTCGTTGGTCCAGCCAATCCCATCGCACTTCTTTATAGTCGTCTACGACCTCAGTTGCATGTGATCTGTTAAAGGTTCAAAGTTATCACTTACATAGATTACGTTCGCAAATGTTGCCAACAGTAACTTTTTCCGTTATCCGAGGCTTTTTGTTGGATTGTACCTTACAAAATAAAGGACCGAATACACCGATCCATCTAAATAAGATCTTCAATTATGTATGTATGTCGGAGTAACACATATAACGTGGTTAAAGTTTCCTATAGGATAAGTTTTCAATAATTGCGCTATCATTACCAACAAGCAAACAAATTCATTTGAAAATTTTATGATTTTTGAAAAATTATTCCTCGACGTATTCGACATAAAAAATTTAATCAAAAATAATAAATCTTAATAAATCATTTTTATTCAACATCAACAGCTCTCTTTTTTTCAATTTTGTGTTTCGCCTCAACCGACAAGGGGGGTTCTGGGTTTAGGGTAGCAACGCCTTTTTCTAAGCTATTTTTTTTAATAACTGTATCGTAAATGCTAAAAGCTTGGAAAATCATTGAAGTAACATCACTAGAATTCGCAGGTAGCAACATCGTGTTATTGACCTTAGCTAAATTGCCGAAAGCTGTAATGTATTGTTCCGCCAACGTAAGAGATGCAGCGTTTTTACCGTCCTAAAAATAGATTAGTTTTTCCTTATTTAATTGTTCAAAGTTAAGCTGTTATCTTAAAGAAATAAACAAATTAATCAAAAATATCCAATTCAAATTATTTTAGTCTACAAGCTACAAACAAATAAGACCATTGTAATTTTTTATCATACCTGAGTCGTAACTGATTTCGCTATAGTTTGGAGACCTCTTGCTCGGGCATCGGCAATAGCAAGCATGGCGGCTGCTTCTCCACTGGCCTTATTTATATTTTCTTGACGCTCTGCCTCTAAAATAAGAAAATATAAAAAAAAAATTACATTTTTGTCTGAATAATTTGATAATTAGTTGGGCTCGGTCGTATATATCAGGGAAAATGTGATGACGGTGTTGCACACCGAATGAGTGGGGTGGTTAAAGTGGCACAAAAACTCTGCAGTCTTTTGTGACCGCAAAATGCCACTTAAACCTAAAGGTTTGCTTTATACGACAGTCGTGCGTCCGGCGCACAGAGATGAAAATGCTACGGATGTTAACGGGATTATCAAAACGCGACCTAATTAGAAGTACCCGTATTGGCGGAAGCCTTCATGTAAAGAAACCGACTATTGAAAAATTCTAGGCAGAGCGCATCAGCGACTCAAGTTCCAGTCGTAGTTCGGAAAAGAGGCAAACGAAAAAACAATTGGAATACTCAAATGCAAAAACAACAGCAAAATCTCGGCCTCAGCGAGGAAGTAATCCAAAATAGAGAGACTTGTAGAAGGATATTGAATTACGCAAACTTAGCCAACCCAACAAGCGGCGCAGTAGCAAGGCAGTTATGTGGGAGAAATATGTAGAATAAGATGTACGTGTACGTACGCGATATACATTTCAATGGTCAATAAAAGAAAAAGAAGGTCGGAAAACGAAAATTGTTTTCGAAATTTGGCCAAACAAATGATCATAAGGTTGTGCAAGGAAATCAAAAACAGAATGGAAAACAATTTTTTCGGTCAATTAAAGTAAACACTTTTACTAAACACTTTCATTTACGTACTGTTTCTCAATAACTCTTGCGATTATTGCTTATGAATAATTTGCTTTCTTTTTTATTGACACGTTCTGGGCCATGCACAGAGATGTCATTGTTATCAATATAATACTTTTCGGGATGTTGGTACACCTGCCAACGCAAATTTTTATTGCTAAAAGGCGGTGGCTCGATTTCATTTGTCAGAAAGGTCATGACCAGTCTTTTCGGGGAACATTTTTTGTCTTCTGGATTACAAAAGGAAAAAACATTTTTCATCAAGATAATTGACGTGCCCATAGAGTTGCATTGCGAATAGGAAAAATGAGAGATTTGAAGTTCGCATTGTTTGAAATCCACCCTCCTCTATTCACCAGATTTGGATCCCTCGGATTTCCACCTATTCCCAATTGTAAAGAAATTTATGCCTGGAAAATGATTTAAGTCAAATACATAAAGAGGTGGGAGACTTTCATAATCGCACTTCAGTGATGGAATCCATTTATTGAAGAAAAGTTGGACAGAGACTATTAAACTAAAAGAAAAATAAATGCACTTTTGAACTCCTAACATCCGTCATGCGCACTTTAATTCTTTAACACAGAAGTCAATAAATGCAGTTCAGATTTGAATTTCATGCACCTGCCCATGCAAAAATTAAACTTCACTTTTTAAGTTTCCAAAGCTAATTCACTTTAAATTACTGAATTAACCGGGGAAGTTAAAAACTAGAAGTTTAAAACTGGCATTTAATTTCAAGTTTGTTTGTGTAAATTTTAAAAAATTAGGTTAATATGCTCAAAAGAAATATGCTGAATTCTTAAGAACATATAAGGCATTCTGCGTTATCGCATAGGCAGTGGACTCTACAAACCTAATTTCCAGCGAACTTGTTCGGCTCGTCGTACACAACGATTAAGGTCCAAATGACAAACATTTAAGTGAGTGGCTTTTAGCATATATGCTCCCCGCTTCCTCTAACATTTGTCTAAATTGATTGTGGTGATTGATGTGTTCTCAGAACAGGCATAAAGCAAAGCTGCAGCACTACAATCCACCGTGAGGAGATGCGCAATAAATTGCCTCGTCTCCGACCGCATAGCCTGCGATTATTCTCTTATTTCCCACCTTGTCATCAATGTAAGACAGATTTTCTCCGTCACACTCTTTATCGCTTCCATAATGCAAAAGAATGCATTTAGAAACAATAAAAAGAAACAGACCATAGGTGTGAATATCGAAGAATGATCAGACTACCCCCAACTTTATCGATGCAATGATGCTGATTCGGTTATTGAATGTATTTGGTAATGTACAACTGTTTAACAAAAAACGATTTGATACAGGTGATTCGTTACACTGAATGTCCTCTAGTTCCCCTCGTCCAAATTTGTTGGTTAGAGCTAGATATAGAAAACTAAAAACGTCGAACAGGGCCATATCAGATCCTGAAGCAATCAAATTTAAGGACAATTTCATGTGGTTGTAAATACACACATTTCTAAATATTATACAAACTTACCAGAAGCCAATATCCTAGATTTCCTTTTGCCTTCTGCTATATTTATTTCCGCTTCGCGAACTCCCTCTGACTCCAAAATTGCTGCCCGCTTTCTTCTTTCGGCTTCAACTTGCATTTGCATAGCATCGTGCACGCGGGTAGGTAGCTTAAAAATGAAACATTACTGCTGAAATCAAGTTTAAACGCAAGTCCTTACTCTTATATCGCGGATTTCATATCGAAGACAAGCTATGCCCCAAGCTTCACTAGCTTTATTAATGGAATCAACTATGCTGACGTTAAGCGACTCTCTTTCACGAAATACCTTATCCAAAGACATCTTTCCCAATTCAGATCGCATCGTTGTTTGAGCCAGTTGCGTAATAGCGAATTCGGGATCTTCTACGCCATAAGATGCTAAGAAATTACACAATTTAACGAAATAATCTTTATAAAATCAAGTGCAACATACCACGGTATGGATCCACAATACGCAAATACAAAACTCCGTCTATACTAAGCGTGACATTGTCCACAGAAATAGCACTTTGCTTTGGTACATCGATTGCTATCTCCTTAAGACTTTGAACATATTTAATTTTGTCAACAAATGGAAACAAAAAATTGAGTCCTGGTTCCATTATTTTATAAAAACGGCCCATTCGTTCAACTACCCATGCCTTATTAACAAATATTCCTACATTTTATTTTCTACTTAACTTTATAAAAACAAAACAAACCTCTTGCTGGGGAACAAACATGACAACTGTATTTATGGGAGAATACGATTTTAACCGCACGGACTGAAGTGTTGCGCCCCTTTGCGTTAACATTCTCTGTGTAGAGATTAGATAAATTTACATACGCACATTGGAACATACAAATTACCTTATTGACAATACGATACATCAAGTTAGTTCTCAGCATTTTGGGCAATTTGAGGTCCTTAGGCGATTCTACTGCAAAAAACCAGTGAATAAGCACAAGTCAACATAGATGGCAAAGACGACTTTTAAGATATGTCAAAAGTTTATTCTGCCGGTTTTCCACCCAATGACTGCGCTCAGAGTCGAAAATATATATCGAACGGAATACGGTAGAAGGAGTGCGTTCCATTCTCATTAAAAATGGAAAATTTATTCTTAAACTCAGCCCACACGAGAATGTCGTATAATTTGTCGAACAGCAAGATGAAAAACTACATAGTGTTATGGAAGATTGTACATTTACAATACCACTTACTTTTATAGACATAACAACTGTTGCCCTCGATGGTCTCTAGCTTTGCAGTCGTTATACTAAAACACCTCGCTCAATTATATCGAGTTACTTAAATAATGAAACCAAATGAACTCTTCTCTAAACTCTCATCTGCTGATGAGAGGTTATCAAATTAAACAAACTTACAGCCTTCATCTAAAAACGTCAAAATATTAGACGTCAAAATAAACGTAAAAATATTAGACGTCAAAATAAACGTCAAAACATTTTTTTTGAACATTTGTACATTTTACATTTCAATAAATTTCTTTCTTGTTACTGCAATATCATCTATGTACATATATACCCTGCAACAGCCTTCTTTTTAATTTCTACAGAACACATTTTCACTAATTATTTTGCATCAATAAACAATTGTTTTGCCAGCCACTTTAAAATTGACAGGTAATAACTCGGTGGGAACAGCTTACTGAGGGTTCGGTAAAAGTTCATCGAAGCCTCGCGATTTCGGTTCGGTGGGAACATGGCATTACATACATTTCTTGTTTTCTAAGTACTCTATGAAATCATCACCTGGCTTCCACCGCTCCATTTCGTTTTTATAATTCTTTTTGAGTTTCGAATTTTTGACGTGTCAAAATAAAAAAAATTGAAAGCGAAGTTGTAGAGCATCAAAATTTAACCAACCACGGACTTACTTACGAAAGTGGGTCAATAAGTCCCTCAATATTGAAATAAGGAACACTTTTTCGGCTAAAAAACGTTTTATTTTTCAACATAATCTCCTTTTAGCTTGATACACTCCAATGTTTTCCCAATTTTTTGATGCCCTCCAAATAGTACGTTTTCTTGACGCCCTCAAAATAGGGGTTTGTTCCATCGATGACCTCTTCATTCGACTCAAATCTCTTCCGGCGAACTTCGCAATGGAACTGTCATCGCGCCGTAAAGTCCGACCAATCTAGTGACACTTTCTCCTCCTTATATTGACGTCTATTGGCTTCTGGCGCGTTATCGCGTGCAGTTGGTCGTTTGATATATGTACGGTTCGGCCAGAAGATCCATACTTCCTAAATATAGAAACTGCTTACTTTCTCGACTTACTGTCCGGCAATGTTAAGTTGAGCGGCGCTGGTATTTTTTTGAGAAGTTGAAGTGTTAGGGCCATTATTATTGCCGTATTTATTTTCATCCCTACATTATTCGCCTTCCAATCCAGATTATGGGCCATCTGATGCAAGTCCATTATCCTATGTGAGAGCAAACGTCATCAGAATAGTAACATCAATGCATCCTTGTCGTACTCCGCTACAAATACAAATACTTAGCGCAACGGACGTACGTGGTCCAGGGCCTAGCTTAAAGGCATATTGAGAAGATTACTCATGACAGTTATTACTCTCGGACGTTTGTCAGACATTCGCGACAGGTGGGACTGTGGGATTCGAACCTCGAACCCTCCGTTCAGTGATCCAACGCACTAACCACTTGAGCCACGGTGCCCATGTCGTACTCCGCTGCAGACTTCAAATTCCTCTGACACATCAGTTGTGTAAGACATGAAATTTACCGCCATCATAGGTAGCCTTTATAATAGCGATAGCCAATTCCTGATTGTCATACTTTTGCCGAATAGAATATCTAACATTCCTCTCTATTTCGTGTGCCGTAAGTCTAAAATTGCGGACAGTACTATGATTTTTTCATATGGGATGCGTTCGGATTCAATGCCACAGCTAGACAACTATGTACCCTCTGATTGGTTGATTGGCGAACATTACCACTGAAAATCTTCTTGAGATTTTGCATTGGAGTAGGGGAAAACCCTACCTGTCAAATGGGAAACAGCTGATTTATTTTTCTGAACTGTGTACCCGCGCTTTTTAATTTTCTAGTACCTGCACTTGAAGGTTAATAAGAAATTGAAAGAAAATTGTTGTTTTGCTTTTGTTTTGTTTTTTCATAATTTCAAGAAGTTCAATTGCGTCCAAAATAGGATTTGACACCAAGTATGTTTTTCGCGGCAAATGAAAAACTGACTACGCATTCCTTACTAGCGATTTGGAGTCGGATAGAACCCAATATCTTAACTGTGCAACACTTGTAAAGATTTTTTGTTACCTCTCTTAAGTTCTTCCTATAAAATCAAAATTCCAAAGTTCAACACGTTCCCCATTTCTTTAATTGTTTAATGAACTAAGAACTTAAAAGTCTTTCTACTTTTAGTGTAATTTCTGTTTGCTTGTTTTATGTATGTATTTCGTAAAAAATGATTTACATATTGATCCAAAAATATTGGTATGGAATGGTTTAATAAATTTGTTTTTAATGAATAAAAACAGAAAAAGAGGTTTAAATAGACTTAGGGGCATATTCTGCTGCGGCTATTTCACGTGCACTGGGTTTCGATTCAAATGCAGTTTTGCTGACAGGTCATAGAAAAAAAATACCAAAAGGCATGATTTATATGTATATCATTTAACGCAAAATGCACAATTTTTCTCTGAAAAATATGAATGTAATCTTATTTCATATCGAAATAAATACGTATTACCTTTGTCGGGCAATATATGTAAGTATTTAGAGGAACGCTTGCTATATCTTAAGTCCGAAATTGGGAGTTGACCTTAATTAAACGCTAATCACTAGGCCGTGTTTGCCTTTTGATTAAACGCTAATTAATTTAAAAACATAATAGAAATGTGCTTAAGCATAAATTAATTTAACACTATTTTTTCTGTTAATATAATTCTCTGAAAAATAAGAATGTAATCTTATTTTATATCGAAATATTACCTTTGCCGGACAATATAAGTATTTATAGGAACGCTTTCTATATCTTAAGTCCGAAATTGGGAGTTGACCTTAATTAAACGATAATGACTAGGCCGTGTTTGCCTTTTGATTAAACGCTAATTAATTTAAAAATATAATAGAAGTGTGCTTACGCATAAATTAATTTAACTGACTATTTGCTGTTAATGTATTTCTCGATACTGTATTGCTTTCTATATTTTTTGACTAAATATCTAGATTTTTTTTAAAAAATGGCATCACTGATTAAATGGTAAATAAAATCCACCGAGGTCAACCATAAATGTTGGAACTCATGCGAGAGTTTGACAGCTTTTATTTCTGTTTGCGTTTCATGGAAATTTCGAAAAATAGGACACGTTGCACGTATGATAGTTTTTTTTAACGGAATCTGGGGGGTGGTTTATTTTGTGGGTGATCTATTTTTACCACAGTCATTCAGTTTTTTGCTCAGAGATAGCTGTTTTTTTTATATACCCACTAAAGTTCTGTGAAGGCGGTATATTCTATTTAGTACTTATTATTTTTTTTTCTAATTTTCGAATTACAAGTTCAAGGAACAATGATTTTCGATTGTGCTGGTTTGCTTATTGCTAAGGGGCTGGCGACCAGGGTTGGGTTGATTAGCATACGCAAAATAAGTACTACGGCAGCTTTAAGCAAACATTTGGTGGACTCGCCAAACACTTACTTGGATAAGAGCATTTTGAATCGGTACAAGGATTTGGAGGCGCCCAACAATCGCGTTCAGGCCACGTACCTATGGATCGATGGAACCGGGGAAAATTTGAGGCTGAAAGCTAGAATATTGGATGGTACACCAAGTAATGTTGAGGACTTACCTAAATGGCAATATGATGGCAGTTCAACATATCAGGCAACAGGCGAAAATTCAGATACCTCATTGGTTCCACGTGCTCTATACAAGGATCCCTTTAAAACAAATCGTAATGATGTTATTGTTATGTGCGATACCTACCAGGCAGATGGTCAACCAACGAAATCTAATAAACGTCATAGTTTGTTGGAGGCTATGAAGCAGATTTTAAATAGAGAGGAACCGTGGTTTGGCATCGAACAGGAATATACTTTACTTGATGTTAATAAGCAACCATTCGGTTGGCCAAGCAATGGTTTTCCGGCACCGCAAGGACCTTATTATTGCGGTGTAGGAGCAGATCGTGTATTTGCGCGTGACATCGTTGAGGCTCATGCAACGGCCTGTCTTTATGCTGGAATTGATTTCGGTGGTACAAATGCTGAAGTAATGCCTGCACAATGGGAATACCAGGTAGGACCATCTTTAGGAATTAAGGCAGCTGATGATCTATGGGTATCGAGGTACATTCTTCATCGTATTGCGGAGGAATTCGGTGTTGTAGTTACCTTTGATCCTAAGCCAGTAGAAGGCCAATGGAATGGCGCTGGAGCCCATACTAATTTCTCCACTAAAGCTATGCGAGCTGAGGGTGGTATCAAAGCTATTGAAGAAGCAATTAAAAAACTTTCGAAACACCAAGAGCGTCATATTCGAGCCTATGATCCAAAAGAAGGCAAAGATAATGAACGCCGTTTAGTCGGTAGACTAGAAACCTCGAGTATTAATGAATTCTCGTGGGGTGTTGCCAATCGAGGAGTGAGTGTTCGTATTCCCAGAGATGTTGCTAACGCAAAAAAAGGTTACTTTGAGGACAGGCGCCCAAGTTCAAACTGTGATCCATATGCTGTATGTGATGCACTTGTAAGAACATGTCTCTTGGAATAATTGCCTATTTTGGTTAACCTTAAAGTGCACTATTTTTGTAATCAAAACCATATTATTTTTGTTCGGGGTTTTAAGTGAAAAAATATTGGTAATTGTTAATAAAATCATTGTAACATTGACCAATGTGTAATTTATTAAAATGCATAAGTGTTTACCAGGCCATATAAACCTTAAGGTAAACTATCGTACAAAATTATGTAACAGGTACGTGCTGCGTATCCTATTGATGATGGATGATGGAATGCAGATGACATAATTACCAACACAAGCACCACATATGTATATATGTTTTGGGTAATCTATTTTTATACCATTATAGTTATAATTTATGGTTTTTTTTATGCTTACGATGATTTTTTTAATTGAACTAGAATTCTTACAAATTTTTATAATTTAATTATTTCAGATTGGTTTTAAGTATCTTAAAGCATTTTTTTTTATGGATATAGAACAAGGAGTGAGTGATTGTCCAGGACAACTACCGTGAAAAGGACCACTATTATCCTTATGTTGAAGGATTCATATAGGATACATACATATGTATGTACATACATTTGTAACTAGATCTTTAAACAGCATTTCTTTGATACATTGGAAAAAATTGTTCGCGGTAGAAGTACATGTGACCCATATACATATGTACATAATTACTGCTGCATAGGGTTTACAAATTGGCGGACTTTGAAGTTATGCAAAATGCTAATCTCTTACCTCGGATAAAACAAAATGCATGCCTGCCTTCTATCCCTTTCACGTGAACTACTGAAATGACTGGTGTTGTGTTGGATTTTCAAAAACAAGTGTAGTGATTTAAGCATTAAAATTTGATTAAGTCAAAAATAGTATTTCAATTTTCTTATTTTTTACATTTTTGCTTCAATTCATTTTCCATTTTTATAGAATCGGTCAGCAGCAGGAGATCACCACTGTTCTCTGATGAAATATTCAAGTCCTTGACGTGTTTAGTTTCAAAATTACCTACTGTAGTTCCTCGTCGGATTAGGTAGTAGATATGGACGCCTTTTCACTGCGTTTGATTGTGATAACGTTTCGCGTTATGCGACCTGAGTGAGACCAAAATTCATGAAATTACCTAAATATATTAGAGGTGGACTTGTTTTTCGAGTGGGTCTCCAGGTGTACTGCCTCAAAATTCAAAGAAAGACATTTATCAAATATGTAGACTTCTTGCTCACAGAACAGAGAAGTGTAACTTTCGATACCAAGTGTGAGGTTTGGAACTGTGAGTGATACCTGTAATAGTCCTCAAAACATGTGCATCAGAATTAAAACTTATTTTGGATTTTACTGTTTTTTACGTATAACAAATGTTTTCTACATGGTGAGAGGCAGACGGCATTGATTCAATTCTCAAAAAACAAGAAGAAATACTTGAAATAAAACTAGCCGCTTAACTGGAGACCTAATGAGTTACGAGTATAGAATAAAGAAAGCCGTCGCTCTGTAGGTCTCAAAACCATAGTATTTGGCAAATGACCAAGCTAGCAATGATCTTCTTTTAGTGGTCAACGATGTTTGTCTGTGGCTATACATACATATTTGTTATAAATGTTAGAGTTCCTCAGGAATTTGCAATTAAACCAAATTGGTTCCAGACTATATCAATGACCTACTAGAATCCGCAAACAACTAGATCATTAGTTTTGTCATGGACAGACCCCTATAGCCTATCACATTGTCAGAAATCCGACCAATTTTACTCAATAACTGAGGATACACAGAAAATTTTTCAGTAGTAGAAGGCCAATGTTAAAGAATGCCCAGTCGGTTAACGAAGAAAAAACACAGAAGTCATATGAAAAGGCCCAGTATTGAAGGCAAAAGAAGCGCAGCTAACAGCATTAGGCCCTAAACTCCCGAATGTGGTTGTTCTACAATTTTCCTCGGGTATAGGAAACAGCCTCACAAACGCCTGACAAATCCTTTTGAAAATGTGTGGGCTCATTTCAAGAAAAAAGTGTAGCAATGTGCAAGTTTGAAAAAGAAATGGAACCAAATTGGATCTGACGTTATGAAAAATTATAAATAATAAATAATTTCGAGATTCATTGATAATGCAGTATTGAGTGCTTGTACGAATATGGATGTGAGATACTGTATATTGAAAGCCTTTTCTAACTCACAGAGGGAGTGTGGATTCCCCGGGAGCAAAGGGCTGGTACAAATTATTTCACGCCACAAAAGCGATCCCATCTAAGACACTGGAAAAGCATACAAATTTTTTAAACTTTTTATAAACTTCAGGCAAATGTTCCCATCATGTTGTAAAAAATGTTATATCGGGACTGCGTTAATGAAATTTTAACGTCTCTTTTATATTGAAGCAAATCGAACTTTACTTTTTCGTATTAAACAAATTATTTAGTGTACATAGTACTTTCAGTATGAATTGTGACTATAGCGTGGTAAATGTTTTAGATTCTCCAAATAAGGATTTTAATTATTTTAAAAAAGGAAATTATGAATTAAAAAAATTTCTTACACTTAAGCTTTTTTATGCACTCAAGGGGGTTAATTTAGGAAACAGGACCGGTATTTTCTAAAAAAAAAATATTGTACCTACATATACATGTCTCTAATGTAAATTATTACAACTGGATAATGAATGAACTGGAATTATTATGAATAAAAGTACAATGATAATTATAATAAATGTTTTATTTTAAAGCTAGGCAAGTAGCATATCAAATAAAATATCAATGGGATACAGTTTCAGAAAGGTAAAGCTTTGACTTTTTAATAAATATCTCTTATTTTTCGGTATGATATGCACCAAAATCTTTTCAAAATATTCGGAGCAACCATAACTTAACACAACTCTGTAGAAAAGACTGGCTGTAGTACATATAAGTTTGTTAATTTATTGGCCCTGTGGTTAATAACAACTGTGATTCCTAATACCAGTTGTACTTGTAAGCTGCATGACTGTAAGCCATATTTACGCATGTCGAATAATTGGTAGAGTTGAGTAATGACGAATCTCGATCATGTCGAGAAATTTACCGCCAAACTAGACTTGCATACTACATATTATAACAGAGATATGCATGTGTGTACATATCTGCATGCTGACTTACCTTAAATTCATTTGAATAAATGAAAACTGTTGTCGGTTTTCGGGTGACGATTCAATTCCGTTGACAATATGACCGCAGAGATATTTGGTTTATTATACAACTTCCGAGATTTAGTTTTATCATGAATCAAAAAAAACTTTAATTTTTCTTCTAAAGAATAAAATACATACATACTTAGTTAAATAAGATAATTCTATATACAATTCAACCTACATTTAGTTCTTATATTATATAATTTTTTTTAATTAAAATTAACTAAGTTGATTAATTTTTAATTAAATTAGATATACATTTCACTTTAAGAACCCTAGTTTATTTGTTACTATTTCGGCTGTTAAAAGTCACTTACGGGATCAAATAATAAAGCATTTAAAAAAAAATGTAAGCACAACTACATATGTATTATAGGAAAAATAATCGGTTACTGCAGATAATTGTTCATAGCTTGATCATCTGAAAAAAAATTCTTTATATCTGCGCCGACATTACTGGATGCTAAATCTAAAACAATGCATAACTACGCACCGTCTTTTATGTTAAATTGAATCAGCTAGTTCACCAATGCCGAGCGAGTGAAATGATTGTAGATACATTCATGCAAGTGTGCCACGGAAAAATGCATGCAAGGAGTTTCTTCAGAACAATAATTAGATTCAAGAATGTATTGCATCCAACTTCCGATCCGATGCTGGCAGTTTGTTTGCACTTATGTATAAATAAGGTAGTATTTCTTCTGCCTTTTGGAAATTAGGAATAAGAAGCAGTTTGTAATATTAAATATCTTATTAAGTAGGTATGCACTTATAAATACTATGAATCAATAATTTCTCTGAAAATATCATGATTGTATTGGCAACAATAACCACCTTTCGTAAGCGGGTATTTTTAATTTATTTACTTGTCTGCGATTACCCAGGCCTCCTAGGCTGCAGTACTCAGTTCACTAACGCGAATGTGAGTCATTAGTAAAAATATACAATTGAGCGATAAAAACCATACAGAAATAAAATGGCTAACAGCATAAACTCTAAAGAAATTTTGATTTAACAAACTTTGAACACAGAAAACGGACGGAAATGAAAATCGAGAAAAAAAATCATGGACGTTTTCCAACAAGGACAACATATGATTCAAATTAAATGCGCGCAATTCAAAACGATCAAGGAAAAAGTGAATATTTAAAAAAAAGAAATTTATATAATGACTCACACATGCTTGTATATTACGCATATGTGTATACGTGCAATCATATGCACTTTTTATATATGTAGATTCTAATCTCTAAATGTACCTCATCTTCAATCTTCTTTTAATTCATAAGTTTTACAGTCACTGCTTTCATTAACATATTGCTCTGTTTGCATTTGAATTTTATCATAATTTCTAAGACGAAGTATTAACACTTCGGGAACTTTTTCCAGGGCTAAGATTATGAATATTCCATTGTCAAGAATCTCACATGATGATGCTTTTTGTGGTGGAGAAAATACTGCCAATGGGTTTCCTAAAACATAAGAAATAATAGTTTTAATTAACTTATTTTTTTTGTTTTATAGTTAAAAAAAAAACAAGAACAATTAAATACAGGCTGGATGTGGCTGTCACCCATAATTATATGTAAGTACAAACTATGGAATCATATTGCTCTCGCTAGGTCATAAGTCCCTGTATCTTTCACAACTTTATAGCTCTTTAACTATAAACGGTACACATGTTCACTACCGTTCATAAGTTTAAGACCACCACAATTTCCTCGATTGTACCTATTCTTTTGCCAACCATTTACAGAAAGAGCCTTTAAACCTTAAGGGTAATTTTCTTAGTATAAGGATTCTTTCAAGAAAAGGTAATAGCAAATTATGAGTTTTTTTAAATTTTTTTTGTTATGGTCGTGAAAATATTGACAATATTGGATATAATCTCACCTACAAAGCATTTAAAAGGGTTACGAACGATAATTTTTTTAATTAACTATCAGTAAAAAACGAAAAGTTCAAAAGGCTTACGGCGCCAGAAATCTACGGAGAGATCAGAAGCATTAGAGAAATTTCAGTTTCCGTCACAAAACTGAAAAAGGCCATTACTTCGAGTGTAAAAGAAAAAAACAAAACCACTAGAGTGGGCTAGAGCTCACATTGAAAACTGAAAAGGATTCTTTGAAATGATAAATTCAAGCTCGAACTGTTTGGCATGAAGGCGAGGGTTTTCATTAGACGTTGTGCAATTCAAACCGCCTTCCCGCATGGTATTGTTCCCACCTTAAAGCATGGAAGTGAATTTTCGTGAGCCTTAAGTGGAACCAGCGATCTCTTTCGTATCAAAGGCATTTTGAAAAAGAGGGCTACAAAACTATTCTAGACGAGAATGCTGTTCCAAGAACTTTATTTATTGTCTTCCAATTTCTTTCAAATATCCATATTGAAAGCATTTTGAATTTATCTTTAAGTACTCATGTATAAACAGACCTCTTACTAGAAAACCAATAGAAAATGGAATTTAATTTTATAACTATTAAAATTAAGATCAATAAGTTTAAATCCCTCTACAAAATAAAAATAAGTTTAATATATGTATCTAATGTATAAAAACGCAATGCTTTAAAATAAAGAACAGAAACATTTGCAATTTTATCCATACCTGTGCTTAGTTCCCATAGACGTAAAGACAAGTCACGCCCTTCCTTATCACCTGAAAGTAGACACCTTCCCAAGGGATCTAATTTCAAAAGAGTAACTGGAGCATTGTGGCCTATTAGGGTATGCCGGCAATTTCCAGTTACAAGGTCCCAAATCAATATCTCAGCGTTTTCTAATCCTGCTATGACACAACCATTTGCTTGTGATATAGCAATCGCCACAGTATTACACACTGGCTTAAGTTTTTGAAACAAGGTTCCACTTTGAAGGTCATAGACAACTATGAAGTTGGGTCCAGATTCTCTTATTTCTTTTGCTACAACGGTTACATAGGAACCCTCATGAGTTATTGCGGAAAGTGAAGTAAATAAATCGTGGTGTGGTATCCGAAGGTCATACAATAATCTCCGTTGTGATAAGTGCCAAACGAGTAATGAGAACGGCTTTTGTGATTCATCTCCGCACACTAGTATTCTGTAATAAAAAGAAAATATTAAATAATCATAACTAAATGGAGATAACAAGTCTACAACACAATCTACATATGTGGACGTATGTAAAACACAATTGCAATATCATGTAAAACTCTATCTATCTTTTGAAGAAAAAACATTCATGAGGGAAAAAAAAATCAACATGTAGATTCTAAAAAAACATCATTTCACTCAACTGTTTTTCATATTATAAAGTATGAGTAGGTAGTTAATTATTGATAGTTACAATCGGTCTAATATGGATCTGATGACATCCTATACCACATCTTTGCATTAAATCTCATTAAAATTATGCAAAATTAGTAAAGAAAATACAACTTTTATGATAACCTTCTAAACTATGTACACCCTTATTCATAATACCGTATACGGTACGAGTATATAATAGCGGATGTACTATGTTCTTATGTTCAATCTGGCATTTTGGACATAGCACTAAATGTACATATGTAGGTCCTCTTATTTTTACGAAAAATATAACCCCCACAACATGAAGGGTTGGGCGATGCTACATAGGACCTGGACCACATACGGTCTGTTAAGCCAAATGTTTTGTATTACGACAAAATATTGGAATTATTTTTTTCCTTTTTTCGCAGCAGATGCACTTAAATTTTTCTCAATATGCTTTACGCTTTGTGCGAGGACTTTATAAAATGATTGCACTTCAGAGTATCTAAAAAATTTTCTTATTTTCTATTCTATTCTACTTTCATCTCTAGGCAATGAGAAAAATAATTAAACGACTCATAAATGCATACATTTTACCACTTCAGAGTGGCCAAATTGAAAAATAAGTTGATGAATTCATATATAAATAGTACGGAAGAGTAATTCAGAATCTGTAACAGAGTTTAGGAGATGTGGCCTCCAAAGCTACAATATTCCACTTCACGTTGGGGTATTTGAATGTGATATTGTAAGTCAGTAGTTGAGATACATAGATAAAGATTGATGAGAAGAAGGATCTCGTCACCAAAGTCTTCCCAGAAGGATCGAAGATGATCATTGGAAATATATATTCAAGTCTTCCACAACTGGGATTAAATCAATTTTAAGAGCACTAATACACAAGCCTACACTTAAATAAAATATCGTTATATTCGTTAATAGTAAAGGGACTATCAAAAAGCTACATTCAACTACCTGAGCCTGCAAGGATATTTTATAGAGCTTGCAGGAAATTTCAGAGATGAAAGTTGAATAAATGATGAGCTTAAAGAACTCCACAGAATGTTAAAAAAGAACTTCATTCTTTATAGCGACCAAGGACTAATTCACGCAAGTTTTTATATTATAATTTTTTTTTTTTTTTTACAAAATGATGTACATATACGTGCTAATTGCGGTCTAGTAAGCTACACCCACTTATTCTTGCCTTTATCAATATCTGCCACTGCATACGTCATAAATCTGCATGGGGGAATGGAGGCTCCATATTCAGAAATTCTCCAGTAATGTGGTATTTAAAAAAAAAAGGAAATCTGACAAGAATATCTGGACTCAACTTAAGAGTAGAACTAGCAGCATTCCTCAGCAGCTCAACATCCACCGTCATAACAAAGAGAGTATGGAATTAAACTGTGGAGTGGATCACATACATAAATTTTGTACATCACAAAATGATCACAAATGCTTGTTTCCTTAATCTGTGATTCTTCAGAGAGGATTCTGGGTACTTTTGAAAAAAGTTTTTGTGTGACCTTATTTAAACTTCTAGAAACTTCATAAAGCAAAATTAAGAACACATTTCTGAGATATAAATGATATAATTTTTTCTTTGAATGTTCTTACATTCACATCACATGCGAGAATACCAAACTCTTTTATTAAGGTAGTATCCCCAAAAGGTATAATTAACGATGATGTACTTTCTGGCACGTCTGTGCGTTTGCATTTGACAAACTTCAAGAGTTATTACTGTCACGATAAAGCTTCTTGATTTACAAAAAATTCGGATTTTGGATATGGCTTTAAATTGTAGGTCCCTTCCATTTGTGCGAAAAAAATATGTATAAGACGCACAACACGAATGGTCGCCAAATATTTATATTTGAAGTTATACATATTAAATATATTAGTCTTTTTAAAAAAAAAAAAAAAAAAACAAACCTTCCATTCCCTGAAACAATTAATGAATTGAGGAATCTATCTTCTCCAGCCTTAAAGGAAGTGACACAATCTCCTGTTTGTAGATTCATAAGGTTCACATACATCCTGTTACGCGATAAGCATACTAGGTGGCTGTCGTCGTGAAGACCAAAATATGGCATTTTTTGGTTCATTACTCCTTTCAGAGTGGCCTGAAAAACGTATGTTATTGTAAGAAAAATAATTCAGATTATATTACTAACCTTATATTGTCCTTCCTTTAGATCTATAACTTTTATTTCTCTTTTACAAAGAACTGCAGCTTCGAAATTCCTTATGGGACAGAGCAAACTAGGCTGAGGAACACATTTCAAAATTCGAATTCGTTTACAATTAGGCACATCCCACACACAGATTTCATTACAGTTTGTGTTCATGGCAGCTATGAAATATCCAGCCCCCTTTAGGCTTACCACATCATTGTAGGTTTCTTTCTCGTTATTGCTTGTTTCATGAGAATGATTATTCAGACATTCAAGGTGTGTTATTTTAAGTTGGTCTATTGTGGCAGTCCATTCTTTTATATAGTTGTTGCATTCTAACGTCGCATCTTTTGAAATACAGTTGGACACAAATAATTTAAAAAGCGTATAGAACTGACTTCCATCACAATTTAACTGTGTCATATGCATGGTTAGAAATTGCTTTAAGATTGTTATATGTTGTAAGCCATTTGAGGTTATTTTAAGTAATCCTTCTGCTATGAGTATATCATTTAAATATTGAAAACAACCAGTCGAAGTAATTTTATTCAACATCCATGACAAATCTCTAAAGTAGCGCCTGCTAAAATACTGTTCTAAAATGTTTTTACTTTCACATTTTGCGAATATTGCCAAATCGTAATGAGGCACTTTCAAAAATTTTTCTGCATTAACACTGAAAATAAATGGTAAAATAATATTATCTGATGTAAATAATTCACTGTTATGAGAAAAAAATATCTTTGCATGTGTGTAGCAAAAAAAAGAAAAGTAAATATGTATATTTCGTATCTCCCGATTTGACTGCGCTAAAAATTTGTACTACCTTTTAATTGTCGAGAGCTGGATTTAAGCCTATATGAAACAGATAGAGAGGTTACAAATCGGTCTAAAAGGCATGGTACCAAATGTCACACCTATGTACACGGCCAGAAAGTAATAGTCGACGTCTACTTTCAATATTTGATTGTAATATAATGATACTCGATTTGAACAGAAAGAACTTTAGTGACACGATTTCAAAAATGTTTACCTTTGTACCGCTTCTAGTTAGAAAAAGTAAAGAAAGCCACGGAAACACTTCTGTCTTGCAAAAAATCTATCGCATAACTCACTAATTCTACATTTCGGTCATTAGACTGATCTAATGGGCTACGTCAGACAACGCCACAAGGAAAGATGATAGCTTCCTAGAAGACAAGTTAATACATTTTTATACTGACGAATCAAAAACTAACGACGGAGTTGGTTGTAGTGTCTTCTCTGATAAGCTTAATCATAGGCTCTTCTTCCATATTTCAAATAATTGTAGCATGTTCCAGGCATAAATAACGGCAATCAAAGAAGTCTATCGTGGTTAAAAACAAGTGATATCAGTCCTAGATATTCCCATATCTTCAATCAGTTAATTAGCAATCAAATCCTTGAAAATCACCTCTGTTCGTTGTCGGCTAATGAAATAGCCAGACATGGATCAACAATACCGATCGATACATGTGAATTCAAATTTAAGCTGGATGTTCTTGAAAGGACTAATCTTAGATGGACTAGTGATCTAATAAACACAAGGCCTCTTATGCTTCATCAGAACCTCCAAAAGATTCTGCGAGTAGGCAATTAATCTCTTTTTTTATTTTTTGAAGATCCACATCGTATCACAATGAACCTATCATTGGCGTAAGTCTGTCGGCCTATTCAGCAAACAGCCACTTCAACCTAACCTAAACTACTGCTTTTGGTTCCAGAAAGCTTATATTTAAATTTTGTTTAACCTACCCGCTCAAAACTTAAGGCCAAAACGTGTTAACATACGGACAAACTTAATGTAACCTACTGCAAAAATAGAAAAAATATCGGTAGGTTTAGTCTTACAGGTCTTCCAAATTTACTGCCTCCTATAACCAAAAACTGAAACTCATTGACTTCTCCGCATAGTTCCAGTCATATTTCACTGTATCGGTAGCTTTGTTCTTTGGTGTACACTGGCATGGGAGTGCCTTGACAAAATAAACCGACTAATTGATAACAATAGAGTCACTCTCCACTAGGTCCCAGGTCACGAGGGAGTAGAGGGGAATGAATCAGCTGACAAACTAGCTAAAGAAGGATCAGAAACCGTATTCACTGACCCGGAACCATTTTGTTGGCTAGGGCCGCACACGATACGGGAAAAACTTAGAAAGAAAGAAGAATGCAAAAGTGCGGAACTCTGGGAGAAACGCACCAGACTAAGACAGGCCAAAGAACTTCTCGGGAATTAAAACCGGAAAAGAAGTAAGGTCTGTATGAGCATTGGCAAGAACCGGCAGTTCATCCTTACAGACTTCCTAAAGGGTAACTGTATACTTAAGGAGCACCTCAGGAAACTGGGTAGTGAGCAAAGTGGAGACTCCAGATTCTGCAGGGGTGTTGAGAAAACCCAAGAGCACCTTATAAAAGAATGTGGAGCACTGATCCACAAAAGATGAAAACTGGATGCCTACCAACTATTATAAGAAGATCTATCATAGTTAAATCCACTCTAAATACTTCGATTCATCAAAGAAATCGGACTGGAGGAGGTCAAATAAATGGAGTATCTAATCGACTAGAGCTCCAAGTCGGAGTAGCACAATAAAGGTCGCAGTGCGCACACAACCCTATAACCAATCTACAATCTACAAGATGTTGTGTCAGAAAAGCAAACTGAACTACTAGCATATTAGCTACTTTCAGTATTATTCTGCAATAGGAGGAAGTATCAGCCAAATCGAAGCTATTCACAACGCCCTAGGATAGCAACGTTTTTTTTAAATCATTTTAAGTATCCGGTAAATATCACAGGAATTTTTAAGCTGCCCTTTTTCTTCGTGCATGAAAAGGGACAACTCCAACTTCTGACTAATGTAAAGAAAAGGACCCTGTGCTTACCATACTTTTTCTTACATTGGTGTAGCTTTGTAAGGAATGTACTTTTGTAATGATATTCTTATTAATTTTTAGATTGATAATTATTTCAACATATAACTCATGCTAAGTATTCTTAAGTGACTGAATCTAAAATTCAAACTGTGGAAAATAATAGGAATTTTTGATTGGGTAGCATATTACGAAAAAGATTTTCAAAATAACCACGTCTTAGAGGTAAGAATCCTAATAGTTATCACGATTTATGTTAAAAACGTTGTGATAAAAAAAATCAAGATCATGACTTACCTTATTAAATTTTTTTCCAAATCAAGAAAGGAATCCGGCAGGTTTTCATAATACCGCTTTGTAATTTTTTGAATAGCGGAGATATTTTTAGAGTACCTCTTTAATATAGCTTCTTGAAATGTATTATCCATTATTTTAATTTTGTCAGTATGAAGGAGCATTGGCCCCATCATCCAACAGAACTTGGACCAAATTACTAAAGAATATAATTTATCAATTTTACTATATTCTTGGAAAATATTTACACAGTCAGTCTCATATATGCCGTAAGTTGAAATTGATATAATTAGTAATAGTATTTCTAAGAAATTAGCATCAATTTTAGATTCAAGTGCAACAAATAATCTTTCCATTAGTTTTTCTGAATCGCAGTCATTTGTTACATTCACTTCAAGCCATGATAGCTTTGAAATAATTTTAGCTTGAAACGGATTCTTTTCAATTTCAAATTGAGATCCTATACTTCCTTCACTTGTACGTAAATGATGCTTATCGGTTTTCCGCACATTCTTAGAACTATGGATAGGCAGTAAATTGTCGTTTGGAATTCCTCTTTTAGTTAAATCATTCCAAGCCCAATTATCTTGAAGGTTTTCATTGGCCGTTATTGTTAAAATGATTTTAATGTTGGGTTTTGAAATTTTTGGGAGCCAACTAAAATCTGTTACTCCAACAACTTTGTCAATAGAGTCAATTACGATTATAAGATGTAATTTAGTGTTTTCCAGTAATTTTTCAATTGTGCGTTTATATTGAAGAATTCCCTAGAATAAAATTGAGTTTTAGATAATAAACTTAAATTATTTATGAAATCTTACATGTTGAGTGGGACTTGGTTCACCAGCTACTAGTATCGATATTTGCTCAGCAATAGATGCTAACAGTGAACAAATTTCTGAAGACAGTACTGTCAAGTTGCAATACCTGAAAAAACAGAAGAATATAAATAATCCACAGTACAGCTTATGACCTGCAAAATTGAGAAGTAAATATGTATAGATCTACATACCTACATGTGGTAACTGGGCCAACAAAATGAAATTTGTTTACAAAAAAAATTATTTAAAACCGATCTTAGACAGCCGACTTTAATACTTTTAACATGAAGGCTTACACTGAATCTTTTATATAACAATGTCTGTCTGTCCGTTCGTTCGTTCGCTTCTTATAAAGTTTTGAAATAATTAATCGCTACGAATAGGGTGGCTCAACACTGAAGTAAAATGTATCAAAGAGTACGAATACAAGAGATCGTTGTTTAGCTAATCTTCTACATGAATATTGAATAACTTACTTCCTCAAAAAAAATTTTTTCATCTAATCTGTCTTTATTGCTATACATTTTTGACAAAGCAGAGCAAAACTCATGAGAAGTTAAAAAATGTAATAGTTTTCTAAATAGCAAGTGGCAGTCTTTGAAATAATATTGATATTGGTACCGTTCGACCCTAAAACGCAGGTGTTGATCATGTACGTATTTCTTTAATTTACGATATTTTTGTAAAAAAATGTCTGCTTCTGCATCCAATTTGGTTACATCTTTTCAGAATACTGACTAAGAATACCACTAAAAAATTGCTAAGCACTCCTTAAGCTTCTTTAAGTGGATGCATGTCTTAGGAAAATTTATAAAATGTTCTCACAATTTGCCCACACTTCGTATCATGACTTTTTTAAGGTCTGAGTAGTCAATAAAAAAGAAAGTGTTAACTGAGATTGAGAACTCAAAACAAAACGCAACAAGACTATGGGTCAACGTACTATATTTCAGTTAATTTGTGTACACTAGTTTACATCACTACTATCAGTGGGTGAATCATTATCTGTGGCTCCTAGCAGCTGTTTATATACATAAGTACCCTCTGATAACTATGGTTAAGCAAAATTGTTTTCCAAAGAAGTGCCATACAAGCACGTATCTATACTCTTACGTATGTGGATATTAGTTCGAACGTAAAATGAGATAGCATACCAGACTGCAGAAGATAGTATCTGTATAAACTGTACACAAATCAATATCTAATCAATATTTTGCATAAGCAAGAAAATGATGTAACAAGTTTTGAGGATTGTCATAAACTGTTCCAATGTCGTACCTTTCACCAGGAAAATGCACTTTAAACACGTGAAACCCATAATGCTCGATGGAATCAAGGCAAACTTAATAGTAGGTTAAGTAGCTAGGTACAACACTAGTCAGCAAACTTCTTTGGAAGAAACAAGAAGAAATTGTGGTAGCCAAAGTAAGACTAGCACTAATGGTGTGCAGAAACATTTCAGGAAAAACCAGACACACTGGGATGGATGTACATCATAATGGTCACGTCTATTATAACGTACGCAGCAGTAACTTGCGCATAAGAACAAGTCTAAGCACAACGAGGAAAAACCCTTGGAAACGTGCAAAGGCTGGCTTGTATCTGCGTAACATGGGCTATGATAACCTATCCCACAGCAGCACTGGAAGTGATATTGGGATTCACCCCTCTACATTTAGTGCTAGAAATTAGTAAATGAGAAGGCGGCAGTGAAGCCGCGATGTACCAACTCAGGCAAAAATAAAATAGTGCAGAGACATATCCAAAAGTCAACGCTATCAAAAGTGCCTGATAGGATGAACCAACTGAGTGACAATAACAGAGTCACTCTCTACTAATTAATAGGCAACGTGACATTAGAGGGAAAAGAAGCACCTGACTAAGAAAAGGCTTAGAGACCCCTTTTACCGACCCGCAACAATTTTGCGGGCTGGGACCGTATACGATGCGGGAAGAGCAGGAAAATTGCAAAAGGGTAAAACTTTGGGAGGAACTCGTTTAGCTAAGACAGGCCAAAAATTATAATCAGAAATGAAGTAAGATCTGTATCGGCTTACAGACTTCCTAACGAACCAATGTAGGCATAAGGAACACCATAAGGCTCTGGAAATAGAGTAACGCAGAGAATGCAAATTTTACGGAGATATAAAGCAAACCCTAGGGCACGTAGTCCACAAAAGAAGAAAACAGCTGGATGTCTACCAACTATCAGAAGAAGATCGTTGGATCCACCCAAGATACTTCGAATCATTAAGGAAAGGTGGAGTTCCACTGGATCTACAAGGTCGCAGTGCGATTACATTCCAAAAATCAATCTAAGTGGTTTCCAAATGAACAGTATATATTTTTACTTATTTTTCCTGGATTCCTAATCTTAATCTTACCTTAGTACAAGATGAGAATTATCAACCCACGTATCCAATTTCAGTGCAAGCTCTGCAGCTAAAGCACTTTTACCTTCTCCAGATTTTCCAAAAACTGCCAACGGGAACAAAGAATCACTGCGAATGTATCTGCAAAAAAAATGTATGATCTTTTACTTTCAGAAAAATAAATAATAAATAATGCATTTTATTTTAAAATAACTTTCTTTAATATTTTTTAGGACCAAGTCAAATGTATCCCTTTAAGCTTTAAATTGTTAGTGATGATGTTCAATCTCTATCCAAAAAATTAGATACGTTTTATTTTGATTGAATACAATGACATCTTGCTATTAAGAGACTATGTCCTCAAAAAAAATGTTTTTAGGGCTTTTCTTAAAAGACCTTTTCGAAAATCATAGCCCCTATCATCTGCTGATGCTAATGTTTTCAAAGTAAAGCTTAGTTATAACCGACATGACTCATCTGTGTTTATCGTAATTAGTTCTTAATGCTATGCACTATGTGGCAATACCTCTTGGAAACATTAAGGGAGACGAAAAAGACTGCAGTAGAATTGCGCTTTTTTATATACAGATGTAAGTATATATATTGTGAATGCGAGGAGCATACCTGCAGACACTCTTAAAACAGTACGAACAGTCTCTAAGGTGTTGTCTCATTTTATAAATACTTAGTATGTTCTATTATTTTAAAAAGGAATTTGTTTAACTACATATATAGATAGTATTGAAAAATTATGATATTTAGCTATTTATAAAAACAGACAATATACATATATATTTTTCTTATTAATTAAAAAGTTTGTACCCATTAAAAAATGTTAAAGAATTATTTGGATGTTATTCACCCATGCCGATTACAATAATTAAAAAAATTAAAATAATAATTTTACGGCAAGATAAAGTGGTCAATGGAAAAGGTCCTGTCGTTATTACTTTTAATTACAATTAAACAAAAAATCATATTCTTTATAAAAATACCTCGAAATTGCCTCAACAGCAGAAGTGTTCATGCAAGTGCTTCCTATTGCAATGGAGTATCTTTTTACAGTCTCGATTTCCGCAAGAATTTGCTTGCACATTCCAAGTGTATTTCGCGAATGATGATATGTCCCATGATGTTCAGTTATTATAGAATCGACACTTGACTTTATAGCATTGCCTAACAAAAGTTGTAGTTCTTCTTGCTCATTATTAGATGTAAACGATCTTATCATATTTTTCACAGATATTTCATTTCTCAACTGGGAATGAATATTTAATAGCCTCCTAGACATTTCCGTTTGTATTATTGGATTTAGTGCAGCTTCGGTAGATACATATCCACTTTGAATCCATATGCATCGCTTAGCCAGTTCTCTTGTCTTTAATAATGCACTGCTTATTTCTTGTTCAACTACAGTAGTTAAATAAGAATTTTTTAAATCAATTGGCATTAGCTTTATTAAAGTTACAAGAATTTGTTCGGTATCATCTTTTTTTAATGTTAAATTTGTTACTAGTTTATAAGAAGCATTCTGACAACTATTATCTAGTTTGTAAAATTTTTGCAGAAGATCGCATTCTTCCTTTTTGCCAATTGAGAGTAGAAAGGTAAAATCTTGCTTTTCGATTTTCATAGGAATATATGGTCTTCCAAGAGATGATCCCAAAAATAATACAGGTATTATATATGAATTGCAATGCCTTGCAATTTCAGCCAAATAGTTTTCAACCTCCGCATGGGCAGCTTGAATTTCCAATGGATTGTCAATTAAGGTATCCTGTGCTGAAATGCTACTTTCATTTCTGCTTGGAGTTTCATGATGAGTAAATGATGCAGTTAATTCAAATCCTTTAACCTTACAATGCGTCCAAATATTTGGAAATAGATTAGAGATTACTTTGAGTTGCTGTTTATATTCGCATTTGTTACTCATAAGAATATAAATTACAACTTTTCTATTTCGTTCAATTTTTCTACTCGAAATCGGGCTACCACATATTTTAAAATACATATTCGTATGGTTTCTTTCCTCGATATCATCGCAGTCTGGTTGTGGAGCAGTTGTGTTGGATTCTAGAAGCAACAAATAATAATGATATATAACTAATATTAATAACTGTAAATATACATATAGCCTTCAAAGGAGACTAAGGCTAGAAATAATACCAAAATAAAAATATTGACACTAAATAACAAGTTCAATTATGCCTTCATCCTATTATTTATTTTTCATTTTCCAAAACTCAACGATAAGGGTCAAGTGGATGTGGTGCAGTAGATAGTGTCATCCTAATTGACTTTTTATTGCGTACTTTTCGCATCGATTTTAATATTAGTCGGATCAAAAATGGGCGCCGTGGTTAGTGGTCAAGTGGTTAGTACGTTGGATCGCTCGGGAGGTTCGAAGTTCGAATTGAGAAGCTTTCTCTTGACAGTTATTACTCTCGGACGTTTGTCAGACATTCGCGAGAGGTGGGACCGTGAAAAAACTTTTTGGTGTTTCTGGGATTCGAACGTCGAACCTACCGCTCAGAGATCCAATGCACTAATCAATTGAACCACGGTGCCAACGACATAATATTTAAATTTTAAAATTCCAAACAAATATGTTGGGATTTTATTGAAAAATTCTTTTCTGTATATTCAAACAAAAAAAAATGCATTCGCACTTTGCTTTTACTGGCCCCACCTTCAAAATAAAGGTTTTAAAAAGAATAGAACCGGGGTTAGGTCATCTATGTATACGTATAAAGGATGGGAAAATCACGTATATAACTCTTATAGCTTAGGAGCAAGGAGGTGGTAACAGACACGACAGAAGTACTAGCGAGAGAATTAGGGCTTTGTGATCTGTATTCTGAAATTTGAAAAGTAGTTATCCAAATACAATGTATAAAACTGTTTTTGTACCTATAATAATTCAGAAGTTATACCATTTAAAATGAATGTACCTCCATATTGGAGGTGTCCCACTTTGAAGGACTATAACTCGAACTGGGGTAAAAATAGACCCCCCTCTGTCATAAGAATTTTTGTTCCCCAGAACTTCAGGAATCTCCAGTTAAAGGATGATACCTCTTAACTTGGACACCCTGTATCAATATATAAATTTTAGATCAAAATCCTTTTGCTACGTTCGTGTTAATTTAATGTAAATAGGTACTAAAGGCACAAAAGACGTTTCGTATCATTTTTCGCTCTATTGACCTTAAGTTAAACTTTACCATGAGCAGTGTTGACATTTTTATTAGGAGCTGGTGTATTGATGAGCCCAGTATTTTGAACATTATTTTTCTCGAAGTCTCCTTCTAAGGTTTGAGGCTTGTGTTCTTCCTCATGGCAACCATTGTCAGCACTGAAATATATATAAAAAATGACTTCTTATGTACATATATGTGCTCGTAATGTAGTCTCACCCTTCTGACATCTCCGATTCAGCATCTTTGCAGTTTTTCTGAGAAGAACTGCAAATATTTCCCATTTTGAAAGAATATCGATCACTTCAGCTGTCCTTATCCTTCGAAAATTAAATTTCATAATTTATAGATGAATGTTTATTAGTTTCATAAGTACATAACTTATAATATGAGTATCAAATCTTTACAAAAAAAAATATTTTATATGTACATATTTTCAGAATATTGATTTTAAAAATCCAAAAACGATTTTCTCCACTACCGAACGTTAAGCAAAAGTCCTTCTTCATGGCATACATCTCTTTTTGTATTATCGTAAATAATCGTCCTTGGAGTTAGAAATTTCCCAATGAAGTTTTACTAAGGAAAATACTGGATAACCAAAAAAAAATACCTTTGGCACAATTAGACCTTTACGGCTAAGTATCGACATATGTATACAGGAAGAATTAAAATTAATCTAAATATTTTGATTTTCAAAACATATATAGATTGCACAAAACATAATTATTTATTCCATTTCAAAGCTTTTGGATGCTCTAGAATACCTAGATTTTACAAAGCCTATCACAATTCAGCCCAGTTGCTGAGATATGCACTCGATATCGAAATCATCGGATGATCTAGTGAATAGAAGTATGTACAGTTCCTTTTCTCCTTTCACCTCACTTTATTCAACATACATGAAATGCACCTGGGCTGTTGCCTAGAATAATGATCGATACGGTCTGTCTGTGATCTCGTTAAAATTTCCGTGTTTCCTTGTATTGAAAAACATTACCTGAAATACTAGTCCTATATTTGACTTCAAAGCCGTATAATGCGACGCTTTTATAGTATAGTTGTGCCAGAAGTCGTCATTGGCAATTTGTTCACGTTAGCTATTATCAAAGCAGGTGGAGCATCGTATATAGTATAGCGGCTAGAGTTGTCTACAGAGCATCCTTTTCACAGGTGCGTGCTTACTTCTTAATTATTTCCGGAAGTGCGATATAGCATTGTTTATCTAGTGTTGGCCACCAGATCAATACCTCATGCATCAGAATGGATTATCGTTGAATATACTTAGTCGATTATGAGAGATCCAAGTCCCTTTTTCGACTAAAACATTTTTACATGTCTATTATGCATCCATATGTACAATATGTATGTACAAATGTATAGATTTTTCTTAATTATTAATATAAAAAAAAATAATTGGAATAACAAAGGAAAATGAGGAAAAGAACTGCACCACTCGTACGTAAATGACTATCGATACAAAAGAAAAATGCTATTCTACAGTGTACTGGACGCCTTTATTGTCGGGTCCTCGGGTCTTCTCTGATTTTCAAATAAGCGCGAAAAATGATAGAACAAATTTTCTCACACAAGAAATATATAAAAGAACTTTGACACTAGTAAACACAGTTTTATTGAATCTTTAAATGTGAAATCAAAATTTAAAATAAAATTCTGGTATCTAAACTCACGTATAAATTGCTCTGAGTATTGCGATTCAACAATGGAATTATTCCATGTCCATTAAAAACCATTTAGGCAATTTCTAATTATCTGACACATTTTCCAACACACCGTAAATATCGCGACACTAAAAACTATCCAAAATCTGAATGCTTTTCAATTCTATTAAAAAGCGACATGAACGAAAGATTCCACTCTTTCAACTTAAGCATACCGAAAATAATACTCAATTTCATTATTGATCTATTTATAACTGATTGTGAAAATGACTTCAAGAATTTTATCAAAAAACTTTAGCCTGAAATAGATGAAGGAAATTATGTATTTAAATCAAGTGCTGCCTTTAAGTCAAAAAGAAATCTTCTGAAAAGTGTTGGTATAATTGTGCAGTTCCGATATGAACATATACAACTTGGCGTTAAGAATTCTCTTTACAACTGCTGCGGTATACATTAACGCGCACCTATTGTATGTAGTTGAATCGGATGAGTATTTTCGAGTCGGCGATTTTCATCGCGACAGACAGATTCTGCGGTTTTTCATTAAGTGTGAGATACTTATTTTGCTTCGAAAAACCTTTGATTGTAGTAAAACAAAAAAAATGTAATGCCAGTTTTAGAAACATTCAGGATGGAAAAACTGAAGAAAGGTCTTCGGCGTCAGAAAACTGATTTAGTGTTGTGCGTGTTATATTTTTCACGCAAATGGAAGGGACCTACAGTTTAGAGCCATATCCGAAAGGCAAATTGAGAAGCTTTCTCATGATAGTTATTACTCTCGGACGTTTGTCAGACATTTGCGAGAGATGGGACCGAACCTCCAGCTCAGCGATTCAACGCACTAACCACTTGAACCATGGCGCCCACATTTAGTGACATTTTCTGCGAAAAAACGCACATCTACAGATTTTGAATATTGTAATAAAAGATAACCCAAATTAGGTGCCTTCGGCCAATTATACCCTCACTCATATTTGAAAAATTAAATTATGATCTCTCTCCTATTCAAGTGAACGGACTCTACAGGACTGGTTTACAACTTCAGTTCCTATTGGGAATAAAAAAAAGTATTTGACATAACAACCCATATAGGGACTAGGGCATAAGGTCTAACGTCTCCTAACAATTTGTGTTGCGCGTCTTGCATTTTTAGCACCTTTGAAGCGAACTGCGTTAAATGTATTTTCCGGAAGGTGTAACTGAGAAACAATTATAATTCTCTGACGTTTGTTAGACTTTCGCGAGAAATGGGATCGTGAAAACTTGTTTGTCGATAACCGAACCTTCGGCGTAGTAGTCCGATGCAACAACCACTGTTCCATAGTGCCCAACATGTAGAATAACCAAATGACTTGCATAGCATTTAAGGCGAAGCTTTGTACGACCATATGCAAAAAAACTGTAAACTGTGTACCTATTCTACAAAAAAGAACACTTATATAGAGGATTGTATTGCTGATAGTGATGATGACAAACGAGGAAGCCAATTTTTTTCGGCAGAATAAATTCAATAACATAACCTAGCTTGCCATCTGTCAAAATATCCATATTCACGATCTCTCTCTTTAATAAGTGTGTGTATAATCACAAGGCTCTGCGGACCGGAGCATTGGTGTTCATTCGCTCTTCATGTCCCAGCCATCTCAAGCGACATCAACCAACTTGGAGTGCGCAACTGGAGGCAGTTAGCTAAAAACCGGTCCAACAGGTTCACCCTAAACTGTATTGCTAGCTAAATAAGTAAGTATTCAACAGAACGCAATCTTGGGTGCTGAAAATATGTTTCCCACAGCCGAGACTAAAAACTAAGCAAAACTGAAAAACTAAATAGAATGATAGACGGTGAGGGAATGTTCTGTCCGATTAAGGAAAGAAATATTTTCGCAGATGGCAACAACGTATATTGTCTGGTGAACTTTATAAATAATGCCAGGACGATGGTGATCAGTAGGGCCCGGATTCTCATGCACTAAATAAAGAACATGATAAAAAAATGATGAACATAACAAAAATAAGGAACATATCGAATTAGTCTTAAAAAAATAACAAAGCAGTAGCGCTCCTACATCTTACAAATTTACATTAATAAGTACCTACATACTCGTACTATACTATACTAGTGCCCTGAATGGTTACGGCGACCTGAAAGGATTTAAAGCCCAATAGGGCTGCTCTACCGAAAAGACGTAAACGCCAGCACCATTAATTCTTCTCTGTAGGTATTCTTGTGTGCAGAATTCAATAGTATGGATTTCTGCCTAAATATTGTCGGTGATCGTCCAAGCGGTGTCGCACGTTCGAAACTGGGACTATATACCCCAGCTTTCAGCACTGCCATATTGCAATTTGGAACCATGTGTATACCAGAATTGAGTTAAAGGGTTTAAAGCCACCATACTAATTACGCAAAGATAATTAGTTTGATTATGGCATTCTACAACCAGTAAATCGACTTGAGTTTCAGTCCCCAAGTTTTTCCCACAAAGGCATTGGCACATGAATATTGCCCTAGTAGCCTTGTTGATAACGTTTTTTAGGGGAGAGTTCAAGTTAAGTGTTTTATCAATCATTACTCCAAGGTATTTCGCTTCTGTGGAAAGATCGAACGGCACTAGTCTGAAATCATATTTCCTACTCCTGGAAAAGGGTACAGGATTTATTATCAATCCCTTAATCCTGCACCACCTTGAAGTTAAGTTAATTGCACCCCCAAAATTGCTGACTTTTTTTTTTTGATTGCGCCAAAGGATTTGTCCGACTAGGTCGGACAGACAAATCGTATCATGAATGGGCCCTATTAAGAGTGGATGAAAAAATGCTGGATATACTTTTTTATTGTTTCCCAGCCTTGTTTTTTTTTTTTTTTTGAGTACATTTTTGAGCTTCAGACTAATCTTCTCAGCTATCAGGCCTTAAATTTTTTCGAATGTACAATTTGTACAATTCCAACCTGTTCGACAAGTGCCAAACCCACCATTTTTAATCTCTTTATTGAAATTGTAATAAAACTGTAGTTAGACGAAATTTTTTAGATATGGTTGAATCATCAAATATTTCAGCTGTCTAACATCCACCAGGTTCTCCACCGGATTACAATTGGCTGAGGTAGAAAACTCAATTCTGGTTCCAATTTCTTGAATTAATCAGAGCGCAACGGCGCTTTTGAAAAAAAAAAAATGTTTTCAGCTGATAAATATAAAGTTGTCGACTTCTTCGAAACTTGTTCTGTTCCGCAACCCTACGAAGGCCATGAGTCAAGCAGGTCAAATGTAGCACTTTCGCATAAAATAATTTTTTTACTGCTGCTGCTTTCGTAATTAGTAATATATGGAGGAGCAACTGTCAAAAATGGCAAACGATTTATTTGATTAAAATTATCGCCTAGTGCTTTAATGGTCATGCTATCGTTGAATGATTTGCTTTTTCAAGAACAGTTGTATTTATTAAAAAATAATTTATTTCGGATCTTCATTGGAGGAAAGAAGACCAGCAATGATATTTGCGACATGCCGTCCTGCTACTCGTCAATCGTCAATCCATATCCATACATATATTTTAAGAAAATTAGATTCATTTATACCGCAGGACTGAAGTCAAGAGAGCATCACCTAAGAAGAATTATAGGAGCATTAGCAGCCGTCATACTAGAGAAAATTAGATTCATTTATTCCGCGAGCACGAATTCGGTAGAGGATCAGCTTAGAAGATTTATTGGAGAACTCTTGAAGAATAACATCACAAATATCTGAGCATTATTCCCTGTGTTTATAATTTTAAGACACTAAATTTGAGTTATTTACTTAATTTTATTAAGAATGCCTATACCACCTCGGTACCTACATATATGTATGTACATAGGTACCTTTCTTTCAAAGATGGTGTCTGGTAAAGCACGAAAAATGAGTTTTTGTTTCCATCTGAAACGGACACGCCAACCGAAGAAAGTCAATAAACTATCTTCCACTTCACCATGTCATTGCAATATTTACACCGTCCATCACACAACAGTAAAGATCACCAACTCTTCATTCATTCTTCTTTGCCATACGCCACAAAGAGTTCTTTACATCCACCATACAGTATATCCCCTCACCATAAGCCATTCATATTCTTTTCAAATTTTACCGCCTTTTTACCCTCAACTGTGGGAAGAGAATTTAGAAATACCAAAAATTAAGTTTCGAGGGGTAGCCTGGCGAATTTCACTACACACACTCGATTATGGAAAGGGATCGCGGGTATGGATATTATGGATGTAGAGAAAACAGATTGCCAGTGATGGCTAGCTTAACATGGATTAAGCCCAAGGCAAGAAAATGGTAAAAATTAACATAAATTACGATTGAGAACTCGATCAAATTTAATAAATTTGGCAATTTTACTCCAAAAGATTTTTGCACGTGAAAGGCAAAATGGATATAAACAAAAAAATTAGAGCTGTATGTATGCATATAAAAGAAATATTTCTTTCAGATAAAATATATATAATTAGTCTACTCGGAGTAACACCATTTAAAGAAAATTTACTCAAATATTTTACCCGCCCCCCTCCCCCCCTTTTCACCAACACCTACCACTCCTAACAAACAACGGTATCATTTCTTCCTAGCCTTGACCCAAGGAATAATCCTCCGGCAGATTGACCGCTTGTTCTGAAACATCCTATATATGTATGTGCATATGTATATGTATGTAGTTTCATATGTATATTTATTTATAGCTAACATAATGTAGAAATGTATACCTACATACATATGTGTATATTCTTGTCTATATTCTACATGTAGGTACCTAACTGCATTTACAAACGTACAGGTAAATTTATTTATACAAGCACATCAAGTATAAACTGCACATACATATGTATGTATACTCCCACGCGACTATCATATTTGTTGTTAACTTGTTGCAAACTTTTTAATATAATGTAAATACTTACTGCTGCAATGTATTTCAGTCAAAGTTGTTTGCAAATCATTGAGTTCTATAACTATTTTCATGTGTAATTTATGTGCATGCAAGCATTTTTTTATTTAAGTTATTGTTTCATATTTCTAAGACCAAAAGAAGAAACAACGTCACATGTCTATTTATCATAAAATTCTCGTAGGTACATGCGCAATACTTCATTTTAGAAGTCGAGATTTTCAGTGTTTGCTTGAGAGTAACAAAGTTCCTTAATCACATAATTTTATAACATTCACAAAAATGTATTTTACGATTTATTAATATTTCTACTTTTAAAAATAAATCCTCTTGCTTTATTTACACATATTTTGCTTGTTTTATTCATATTTTTTAAGTTACTCGAAGTTTTTACAAAGAACAAATTTATTCACCAGATATCCTTCACACACCGAATATTCCCTCCTTACTGACATACAGATACAACACCAAACCCCACTACAAATTATTTGACGAAAGCTTCAACCAGGAAGTTTTATACATCATGTGTATCTTAAAAGCCAGTTGGAGCAGTAACGGAGTTCTTTTCTCCTTTTATTAGGTTTATGAAATTTTCAAGCCTGAAAAATATAGTTATTTTCAAAGCTGTGCATTTGCATGCCAATTATTTATTCGAATGAGATTTAAAAATAAGATAAATTAGATAGATTTAAGGGCGCCGTGGCTCAAGTGGTTAGTGCATTGGATCTCTGAGCGGGAGGTTCGATGTTCGAATCCCAGAAACACCAAAAAGTTTATTCACGGTCCCACCTCTCGCGAATGTCTGACAAACGTCCGAGAGTAATAACTGTCAAGAGAAAGCTTCTCAATTTGCCATTCGGATATGGCTCTAAACTGTAGATTCCTTCCATTTGTGTGAAAAGTATAACACGCACAACACGAATGGTCGCGTGGAGCTAGGCTCTGGACTATATACGTCTGTTGCTCCAAGTATTTTTATTTTATTTTTTAGATAGAAGATTCTGATTGTAAGTAATGAATTATATTTAATGATATAGTGCTTAAGATGGACTTCAATTTTAATATAGGTACAATACAAACATATGTACATATATACATATGGATACCCCAAAATTCATGTAGCACAACTTTTGAGACAAAATGTTTCAAAATAAAACGTTTTACTACATATTGTGGTATCAATATACTCAGTAAAATGCAAAAGATTACTGATGTACGTATCTAAATATTTTCAGGCGCAAAGGTTTGAAATCTATCTGTGTAATGCTTTTGTAAATGTAATCAATCGAATCACTTTGATATTGTTGTGGATGCTATGAGCATGCTTTTTAATTGAGGAAGTTTTAAAGTTCTAAAATTCTTTCATCCCTTTTGAATTTGAGAAATTTTCTTAAGGCAGAATAAAAAAAACTTGAGCAATAATTTGAGCACTTGCTTATGTACATATTTTGAATTTGAGTATATATCCCCTCTTGGACAGTTCTCACACCCAACCAATGATGCGTCAAAAGAAAAAGAATTTCCTGGAGCAGTTACAAATTATATTTTCACTTTTTAAATATTTTCGATTTGTTAAAAAAAGCTCGTTTAAAAGATTTCACTTTTTCTATGACTCAGACTCAAACGATGTGTTCATTTATATTTATAATGATCGATTCATCGAATCGGATTTTCTTTCTTTTTTTGTAGTCATTCGACCTCGAGTTTTCGTGAGCATTTCTAACATCATCAGATCTGACGATCCCCTTCAATACCAGAAAACAGTCCCCCATTACAATCTGCTCCAGGGCCTAGCTACTCGCGACAATTCGTGTTGTGCGTGTTATATTTTTTTCGTACAAGAAGAAGGGAGTTTAGAGCCATATCCGCAAGGCTTTTCTTTTAATTGAGAAGCTTTCTCAAGAGAGTTATTACCCTCAAAATTTTGTTTCTGGAATTAGAACCTCGAATCTCTCGCTCAGTAACCCAATCCACTAACACTTTGCCAGAGCGCCCACTAAGTTATAACCAATAATAAATCACTTAAGGAATTGTTTAAGAACTTTTGTAAATACGTAATATCAAATAAACATTTGTGATATTTTTTATACAAATAAGCATGGTTCGCCGTGGGCGTGTGGCTCACTGGTTAGGTAGCGTTCTATTACTGAACGGGAGGTTCTAGGTTCGAAGTCCAGAAACACCAAAAAGCTTTTACACTGTTCCACCTCTCGAGAATGTCTGACAAACGTCCTAACCACTTGAGCCACGGCGCACACAGAGTAATTACTGCCATGAGAAAATTGTTGATAATTTGGGTGGTTCCCGTTAACTTAGATGACGATTTTTCATAGATGCCACACATTTTGCTTTCCAGACTAACTCGTTTTAGCTGTTCTCTGTTGGTTATACATATTATGATGCCTCACTTTTTGGTCCACTTAATTTCACAGCTGCTCAAATGAATTGAGATCGGGTCGATAGGGAGGGTGTGGAAGAGCGTGATTTGCAGTTATAGCGCAACCAAGTTCGAATTAATTTGGACCTATGTTAGGGCCACTATCCCTTATCAGCAGAAACCTGCCCCCTATTCCCAATTTTTCACCAGTCGATTTAAGATTTCTTTTTTATTTAAGGTTAATCGTACGTGAAAAAGTTATTTAACATAATTTTTAAAAAATTTTTTTTTTAATTTTTACGCTTGGAGGTGGTAATCTGCAAAAGACGAAATTGAGCTCGTACTCAGTAACAGTTACCCACTAACCCCTTCTCCCGTCTTCCCGTTTTCCTGCGGTAGCTCCTTCTTGGCATTTCTTCGCGGGGCGGGGAGGAGCTAGCCTTCAATTATCGCACCTAGTCGTCAAACTAATCAGCAATTTTTTTCATACATAAAGATAAAACTTCAATAAAAAAAAAATCATAATTTTTAGTTTAAGGGGCCATAACTTTTTTGTGGATGCATAAAATTACACAGTTTTAATTTTTTATGACCTACTGAATTGTCTCCTCATTTTCACGTGCGAATTTCATTTCAGCCTTGCGTCGAATGTCATTTCCAAGTATTTGGCCTCGTTTGCTAAAGGTATTCGGGCCATTATTATAAGTTTAAGTTTTCTTTAACGGAAATTCATGTGAACGGATTTAGATTCGTTGATGGCGATCCGCCAGTCCCTCGTCCATTCATTTACTTTATTCAGTGCGTTTTGCAGTCGTTACGATTGTTTACCTACTGCTAGGATAGCAGTGTCATCGGCAAACGTAACAAGGGTAGTGCCATCTTCTTTCTTTCTCTACCTGTTATCGAGTACATAACAGGTAAAGAAGCGGCCCAAGAACGCTTTCTTCCGATACTCCGGCCAAAATTTCTTTGAGCTCCGAGTATTCGTTTTCAAATCTAACACGGAAGAGTCTATTCCTGAGATTTGATTCTAATATATCATATGGGCATACTGGAAAAACTTGTCGTAATTTGCATTTCAAACCATCATGCCACACTTTATCAAAAACTTGCGAGACGTCAAGAAATACGCTCGACTTTATTTTTTTTTCTTTCAGGGCTTTCTCGATTACGTCAGTAATTCTATGCACCTGGTCAATCGTCGAATGCTTACTTCTGAATCCAAACAGGTGGTCAGGGATGAGATTATTTTCTTCTATAACCGGTTGGAGGCGCCTTAGTAATATCCTCTCGAAATAATATCCTTTGCGAAAATTAACTTGTGTATTTTGAATTTATATTAATCGCAGAATTATCGGAAGTTTAAATGCATAAAGAAAATGTTGTTAACAAGTGGCAAGTGGGAAAAACGGTTAGCTTAACGGCCACTTGTTGAGGTGCAAACAAAAAATTAATTCCATCTTACAAGTAGAAAGTAGATTTCCGTGACCACATTCAGACAGTTATTCAACTATGAAGGCTGTATACTTACTTACTTGCCTGAATGTAAACCAGAGAGTCTGAGCCTTGAACACAGCAACCTTCTATACTCTTTGGTACCGCACACACCGCTTCCAGTTATTTAAGTCCATTGGTATACCTTCCGCCACCGCTTCATCTTTAAAACAGAGGTTTGGTCTTCATGGACGACTTTAACACAGAAACTGGGGCTCGGAGATCCACTTAGCTGGAGTGTTGTTGTCCATTTGCTCGATGTGACCATTTATAGTCCAGCATTCCGAATCGAAAATTGTAGCAGAGAGGTTCATCAATGTGCTGAACATAAATTCTAGTTTTTCGAGTTACTTTTTGAACCCGGTTATTCTGGAAGACGACGGTAAATGATATTCTTCACATGAGTATCATTTGATACCTTGACTACTTCAGAGTTAAAAGCTATTTTTTCAACTTTTCTTCAATTGGGGTGGAGCTTCTACGACGACAAGCTCAGAGTGCCCAATGAACTTGTAGAATATTGTGTAGCGTTCTAACACGAGGCTGAAAAAATCACATGCTGAAAACATAAAACGCTTGGATCAACTCGGATGAGTTATACACAGTACAATACGTGTTTTCCGGTGTTACACTGCTCATCAGTACTGCGTTGCTTGGCAGAATTTGAATTGAAATTCATTGGTCTTTGCCAATATCTGAATTTCCTGGTATAAAAACTTGGTCGACCTTTGATCAGAGGGGTCGAATGGCGAGCTGATATGAGCCAATAAATATAAACTAAAAAGGCGTTGACAATATATTGTACATATATGATTTTTTACGCAGCATTTAACAGGAATATCCCCCATTAGTTCCTATGAGACATAAATTCGACTTTTTGTAGATCCAGGACAATCATACAGACCTGACATTACGGTCATTGGACTAACTTTCGTCAAACCATACCTGGTGCTTGAATCGCCTGCATCACCTTCGTGTTTCAAAAGCAACCCATTTCAACCGAAGACTTTGTTATGCTTTAGCTTTTCAGTAGCTACAACAACCTCTCCTATTTTGGGTGAAGGAACCAGTGATTGGAGTTGGGTTCTCTTCTTGCCCTATTACTTTCTCTACGGTTACCTACTAATTTACAGCTACTAGAAATTGTACCAAAAACAATTCCATCCAAAACATCTACATCTACTGTTTGTCGGTGTATAGATTTTCTTTTTTGCCCGTGTAAAAGTGTTCATATCCAGCATGTTTTATGCGTGTCTGACCATCTGAAGATAGCGAGATAACTGTGTGCGATGCTGCACATTAATTAAAAATTGTTTCTCCACCATTGGCTAATTAAATCCAGTTTTTAATCGAAACGCGGATTGCAATCCCGAAAAAAATTGGATGACATTTAACAAAAGAAAAGAGTAAGTGTTCTTAAATAAGTGAGACAGAATTTCATATCGATAAAGAATTTCAAAGAGGGGGTGATTCCATAAAGGGGCGGAAAAACTGATAAGTTGACCGAATATATCAGTGTGAAGAAGTAATACTTATTCTTCCACAGATATAATGGCAGATGTATTAATAAAAGTTGTATATATTTGCAGTCCTTGAAGTCAAATAGATTTTTGACTTCATCTGGGCGTCCTCCAGAAACCATGGACTCAGATTGCAGTTAGTACAGGCCAGTGTGAGTCGTTTTCTATGTACATACATATGTAATTTCATCCCGGACGGCAAAAAATAAGCAAATAGTAATTCGTCGTATGCCCGGAGCCCACATTTGCTTAATCAATTTTGAAAATGATAAATTCTTTAACTATTATCGAGAATACATAAGTACCCAAAATTTCTATTTTTTTTAATTAATTACAAATTTGAAACCAACATGAAAAGCAATTTAGCAAAAGCATGGTAAAAAAACAAAAAAAAAATCTTGAAGTATTATGACATTTGTAGTGATATCACTGATGAATGTAAACCGCATATATACACAAAGGATATAGTTACAATTCAATTCCAAAGTGCGTAAAGAATAAATATTTATTTCATAATCATTCAGTCATTTGTTATGACTACCACTTCTTGTTCATTAATTTGAATTCACAGTTCTGGTTTCTTAGCAGTCCAAAAAATTAGCAGCCATCAACAGTTCCAAAGCAATTTCGGGTGCTATAGGAAATTCGGGTATTTCAGTTGAGCTATTTGTGTATCGCACTTTATACGTAAAATACATACAAACTTTTTGGAGAACATGGGAACTGAAGTAGATAAGGTTAATGGTTAATTTCAACAGCTTGTTAAACCAATATTTACATTGAATACTTACGGTATCTCACGAAAGTGAACCTCGTTTGCTTCATTCTCAGCAAACTGGCCTGGTCCAGAGAGCATAGCTTTTATTGTACCCGATGTAAGTGCATGTTCTCGTTTTACAATAAATTCATGTCCATCTGATGATATTAATTTTACGTACATGGCATCAGGTCCCTCGCAGCCGCCATATACCCTATCACTTCGTTGATCTTCCATTTGAGGCTGTATTAATATTCCGACGTAATTGAATGTTATAAACAATTTATTCAATTGCCCCTATCCACATAAACCAGACAAAAATTAGATTAAGATTTGTAGCTAGGCGCTGTCACTTTTCAAAATATTTTCCTTCTCTCTTGAATCTCCATAATGTCAAAGATCGTGATATGCGATTTCTGCTCTTTTGACCTAAATGATGAAAAAACAGCACAGTGCTTGATAGAGGTAGTGTTTAATGTTAGAAACAGTAACCACGCGCACACAATCTCATAAGAAGTGTACCCGGATAGAATTTGCCTCACTACTGCACAGCGCTGCCGCAAGTTCATCCAATGAACATTTCATTTATTCAGCGCTAAACACATTTTTTACAGCGCTGTAATAACCAGGTTAAGCAAATTGAAACATTTGTCGAATTATATACATGGCCACGCAAACTATTGTTTTTCCTCATTAGGTTTATGTTAGGTAGGAGCACTTTCAGTACAAAAGGTCATTTTTAAAAACACAGATCTTTCTACTTTCAAACCAACCTGAAATGAAGTGGAGGATGCCCATGATATTTGAGGACACCAGTGTCTGAGGTCCATCAGACAGTATCCCGTAAGGACACCGATTACGTGACTGTTCTGTGATAGCTTTAGCATAACCAACCAGGTACTACTTTCTGATCCAGCGTAGGCCACATGTGTCTAGATGTATGACACGTGGAGCTGGTCCTGCGTTCAGTATAAATAGCGTTCAGTATAAATAGATGGCGTACCCAAGTTTTGCCATTTAGGCACAATCCTGAAAGTTGAACACTTTTTTGCGAGCTCGTCAGCCTTGCAGTTTTCATGAATGTCTCTATGGCCAGAAACGTAGCAGAGGTCAGTGTTGAACTGCTGCATCATCACCAACAGGAACGAACGGCTGTTTAAATCGACCTTTGAAGTTGTGAGGAGCACGATTCCAGGAACGGCTTGACTGTCAATGAATATGCTAATATCTTTGACATTGCATTATATTTTAGCAAGGACAAAACACTTGTGATCTGGGAGGCGGAAGATATGGTCAAATTGAGCTTTTCAGAGAAGACACCACCATCCACCTCGTTTTCGGTCTTGCGAAGAAGTCGGCTGCGAAGAAGTGAACTGAACTATCATTCAAGGTGATATCGTTATCTCATTTAGTACGGACAGCGATGCTCGTTCGGAAGTTACAGTCAAATCATGGTTTCGGCTGGTTTTAGTCGATGTTTTCATGAGCAAGTTTTAATAGATAATACTTCAAGTAGTAGCAATCATTGTAGCTAGACCAATACGAGCAGGCTTTTAGAGGGATGGCCGCTTTGGCATACATCTGCTTTCTTAATTCCGCATTAAAAGTAAAGAAAAACATCACACACCATGAAAAAGAAACTGCCCAAAGACCTCACACACTTTTAACGGCAGGCAAATTACAAAGCAAATGGCAAACCATAGACGTTCTGCATGCACGATCCTTGCGTTACTGCAATGGCGATTTTTTTTCGCCAAAAAGTGATGTCCTCTTACTGTACAGACTTTGTTCGATATTACCCTGAACTCGCAAGAACAATTGTTACATACATAAGTATGACAAGAATAGAACAGAAATCATTTGGCTGTTTTTGCAATGTAGGCAATCTGTCGTCTAGATTTGCTAAAATCTTTAGCGCTTTTAAATTTTTACCTTACTTTCCCAGTACTGATTCAGGCCATTCTCTGCACAATTTTTTTTACGCACATAATCGCACAATTATGGGGGCAGTGGCCATGTGTTTAGTGCTGGAGTACTAAACTTTTTTTTACGCTCCCTCCTTGCCAATGTCTAACAAACATCCGAGGACTGTAGGTCTCTTCCATTTGTGCGAAAAATCAAGTATTCTTTTCTTAGAGCGTAAGAATTTTATATAAAAATGAAACACAAAAATCAATTAAATGATGATTTTGAGGATATTTCAGGAATCTTTTCAGGATTCTGCTTAAGCAGGAAATGAACCCATAAAAAACTAAACGAAGCGTTCTATAAGTTTAGCGAGCAGGAAACGAATTTTGGAAATGAATTTTCACGACAAGTATGTAACTTACTGCATCTAAAAACCACCCTTTATATCACGTGCAACATGAATGTTAACGAGGACCTACATATGCCCTGCACCACCAAATTCTTGTATTTAATTGTATTTCAATAATTAAGAATGGGTGACATCGAAACACAAAAGAAAACGTCAAGTGTAATACTCACTTTACTCACACAAAACACCAAAATAAAATGCAAAGCGATAGCTAAATACCTATCGTGCCAAAACGATCGACGGGCAGATAGTTTTCGGGTTACGTGAAGCAAGCCATGAATCGTCATAACGATATCGTTCAAACTATAGTACTTTTCAAGTTTACGTGAAGCAAAACTTTTGTCAGAACCATATCGTCAGACGATTGTCGTCATACGTGATTTTGCCTTTTCAAAGTTATTTGCGACAATACGTTTAATTAGCAGAGCTCAATATAATATGGAATTGTAATAACTATGGCCCTTTTTGCGAGTGTCGTTTGTCGATCGATAAACGACTTTTTTCGATAGTCGATCGTCGAAAGTGAATTTTAGGCCCTTATTGCGGGTGTCGTTTGTCAATCGATAAACGACTTTTGTCGATAGTCGATCGTTGAAAGTGAATTTTGGTATTGCGTATCTCTATTTCGAACGAAATTTTTCGTTTTGACAGTCGATCTTTTTCGTTTACATTTTTCCGATCTACTGTGCTAGAAGTGCAATATTATGAATAAAAATGGGGTTATGGTCTCCAAAACTGCGCCACCTATTTTTGGAGGTTGTGTACTATTTTATCTTTCGCTCATGTTCGATTTTCCTCAAAAGGTCCATTCACAGCTCAGCGACCAGCGAACGGGCGCACAGTTGACAACTTCATCATTCCAAAAGAACAGCCTAATTTATCTATCGATTAATAGAAAAAAAGTTAATTTTAATTAGTTTCTGCGAAGAAATTCACAATATGCTTATTTTTGCACGAATAAGCGATAATTGCGAACTGTGAAATTTCATTCACATTCCACAGATATGGAACGCAATCGACATCCGCGCGACCAACACATTCTCGAGAGTTTAACTTCAGAATTATTTTGAAATACAAGAGAAATTTGCTGAGCTGTGAATGGACCTTTACAAGTGTTCTACACACCGACAGAGGGACACTCTTGGATCCATAAGCGTTCCATAAAACTAAAACACTAAGGCCATAAAACAAAAGAAATTTTAATTTTAGATATAAAATTTAGTTTGAATTGTTATATTTATCTATTTATATCAGACACTTAAAACTAGAAATAAAATGAAAATGTAAAACAACATTGTGAATAATTTCTTGAACAGTTACAATATCTTATGTAACTTCGTTCATGTTTTCCGTTTCATTTTTGATGCAAGTTTCAGTGGCAGGTGCAACATCTGGTACTATAATCTCTTCATCGCCCGCATCCATAGGTTGTGGCTCTTTCTTTGTTGAGAATTCTACTGTTTTTTCAATTGGAGAAATTCCAGGTACGGTACGCACATTAAAAGCATCAGGATGGGTTATAATTTCTACCGAGGAAGCAGCAGATGCATTTAAATTTGACGTCTTCTCAAATATACCGCTTGTGATAAAATCATTTGATTGCAAAGGTTTCTTCGAACGTGTTGTTCTTTTGCGATAACCTATGATTTTTTTTTGACTGTCATAAATTGGTATAAACTGTTGACCTTTAGATCTAACTGTTACATCCTTTGCACGAAGAGACAAGTAAGATTGCAAAAATTTTAAAGCACACTGCGCATCATCGACAGAAAGTGAAGAATCCGACAACACCTGATTCATTCTGGTCTGCCTCTCTGAACCGGAGGCAAATTTTAGATAGTTGGCATTTTGTCCAAGCAGAGCATTGATTTCTAAGCAAACATCCTTAAAATCAGGTCGTTCCGTTTTGACAATAGGTATTGCCTGTCTTTCCTCAGCAAGTTTGTCGATTTTTTCTTTAACAATTGGTGGTATAAGAGCTTTATTACTGTGCAGGTCTTTTCTAGTAATTATTTTTGTTTTCATGACAATATACGACGGCAGCTCGAATACAGTAAATTCTGTGTCATTTCGACTATCGCTGTTCTGTGTTGAATTAAATGACTTAACTATATTTGTACGACTATCTAAAAGTAATTGATTACTACGACGACTTCCTTCATTTGGTCCTTGTAATAAATGCGTCGTATTGCTTCCCTCAAATTTATCTTTCTTTCCATAGCTGTTTATGCTTTCTGCTAATGTATTCCTATTTGTCAATTCCTGCTGATATTGCATAATGACGGAGTCGCCAATTATTTCTTGTTTTGGTTGAATAACTTCAGTTTCGGAGTTCATGTTCAAATTATTTTCCGAAACTGTATTATCACTAAATATACATCCGTCTATCAACGCTGCTGCTGTTTGCATTGATGTATGCTCTGCATAAAAGAAGGATAATTGAAAGTTTTTTTTAGATATATTGTACGAAAAAATTAATAAGAAAATATGTATCTAATAAATCTAATATGATACCTACAAATTTTCTATCAGTAAAGTAGTATGATAAAATTTTAATTGGATATAACCATTGTGGACGAATAATCCGCACTGAAAATGAAAGCTGAAAGGGAAAGCTATTAACATCTTACACCAGACAGCTACCAAAGTCATCAACAAATACAGATACTCAGTTTAAATATCTGTTTCGCGTATCAAAACATCAAAAGGTTACAATTCGGTCGTAAATGATGTCAAAAGTTGGTCCTTTACGCATTCAAATGCGTTTTCAAGAGTATGAAAACACTATAATTAGGTGAAATGCATTCATATTGTCTAAACATTTTTCTCTCTGAAGTTAGAAGCGCACGAAGAATGCCTTCGGTTAGTTAGAAACTCTAAAATAGACAGTGAAATAATCCTATGTTTTCAATTCCAATTAAGGTTTATTTTTGGTTCGCTAAATACTAAATATTTACAAAAAATTACACATTTTTCTTTTAGCAACGGGAAATGTATTAATTCGTGGCACCACCACTTTTGAAAATGATGAACTTTTTCTGAAGGCATGTTTAAAGTAGTAAAGTTAATATCTCGATTTTTCAATCGAGCACCAGCACAACTGCTGGTTTAGAAAACTCCAAATAAACTAAAAAATTAAAAGAGTACGTACTCTGGGTATTTTTGATTCTATTTTTGCTCAGTAAGCTAATTACGGCAAAACCCTGTTGTGAATCTAAAGTCAATGAGTCATTGAGTAATAAATATTTCCAGAACCAAAGCAAATAACAAGTTAGTTAAAGAGATGTTTGTCACAGAGGAAGAAGTCCCCAATTGGCCTGCTACTTATCTAATAATACAGCAACAAAAGATAAAAGGTTTGGAGGATTCCAGATATTTAAAAAAAAAAAAAAAATCACAATTCCAATTGTTTTTGATTTTGAAAACAAAAAGAAGATTAAAACAAACTTACCTTTTTCACCGCTACAAATGTTTTCTTCCAAGTGAGGTAATGCTGACATACCAGATGCATCGTTTGATTGACTTATTTCTCCAATTTTGTTTAACGACGCTTTTCTTTGATTTTTCTTTGAAATTTGTCTACCCGCACGTTTTCGTACTACCTCATTTTCGGTGCTGTTTAAATTAGAAGCAGTCGAAAATCCATTCGGACTAGCTACATTAGTTAAAGATCTCGGCGGCTTTTGAATGCTTCCCCTTTCTTTGTTTGATTTATCATGACTCGTAAAATTGGGAATATGCGGCACTGATTTTAGGCTGCTTCGCAGGAGTTTAGGTGGTACATTGCTTTTAATTTTTCTCTTTTTTCGTTTTCTTGACGTAGGGCATGTTTCTTTGTTCGAATTTTCTGCATCTTTTGCTTGTATTTCTGTGGGTTTATCAGAAATCGCTGGCAAAGCGTCGGAAGTCATTCTAGATTTCTTTAAAATTTCTTCTTCAGACAAATCCTTTTGAGGCTTCTTAATTTTGTCTTGATCACTTTCTGATCCATTTGCTGAGGAATCATGCATTTTCCGCTTCAATGTTATTCCTGATGCACGCTTAAGATCTTTTAAAACTGTTATCTCTTTGGGTTTAATACGATCTCGTAAAAACCGTGCAACTGTATTTTTATTCAGTCGTATTTCAAAACTACGAGGACTAAATTTGCACAGCAATGTTGATATTTTTGCACTATCTACCTAAGGAGGGAACAAGAAATGGATAAAGTTGGATTATGTTCTAGATAAAAGTAATAAATAATTAACTTATCATAAAGATTATATTACAATAGGCATTTGCAGAAGCATCTAAGTGGAAAAGGGTGGTAGAAGCACATATCCGTATACTGAAAGCGGCGAATATTGACGCCACTTTTGGTGAATTTTATTAGTATATGCTCATTAAAATCATATTATATTTGAACTTGGTAAATAAATAAATAAATATTTTGCGCGAACAACCGATTAAGAACTTAAGGCGTATACCTTTAGCATTCCCAGATGCAGGTACAATGTTTTAAAAGTCTAGGAATACGCCGATGTCATCGATATAGCAGCGGGCGGTGACTAATGGATTATGAGTGTTGAAAAGGAATCAGTGAAAATAGGTTGACTGTAAACAAGTAGACATCGACGACTTTGGCAGAATTGCATGTAAAGGCCCTTTCACAGCTCAGCGAACTGCGAATGCGAACGAGAGAATATTCGCAAATTTTGACATTTCATTCACAGCCCCGTTTTTTTTAGTCGCAACAATCTGCGAATTTCTCTTCTCATTCATTGTATGTACAAAGGAATTGTGAGGTTAAACTCTCGCGAATATTTTGGTCGCGCGAATGTGGACTGCGTTCTATATCTGTGGAATGTGAATAAAATTTGACAGTTCGCAAGAAGTATTCGACTATTCGCGGAGAAATCCGCGAATTGTTAATATCTTCGCAGAAACTAGTTAAAATTTATATTAATTGATAGATAAATTAAGCTCTGTTCTTTTGGAATAGTAAAGTTGTCAATTGCGCGCCTTTAAATGTACTAAAAATGGTTTGTTCGCGCATTCGCTGGTCGCTAAGCTGTGAAAACGCCCTAACTGCAATCAAATTTTTTTCGCGCTTAAAATAATACTAGACCAACTATCAAACGAATTGCTAGTGATATCTGTTTCTTTCACCTAAGAAGGCAATTATTAATTAGCTCAGCATTCTGACATACAAATAAGGAAACTTTATGCTCTCATCATCCTGGTCCTTTCTGGCGGCGAAAACGTGAACTATATTAAAGGCGGGTGAAAGTCTTCTTGTTTGCTTTGAAAGATCAGTGGGGAGTTAAAAAACAAAAAGAACACTAATACTTAATATTGTAATACACTATTTAACATGCTTCCATCATTTTCGAAGCCGACGACATACTGGTAGTCCTGATAAGTTATAAAGCAGAGGACCCTTAAAACACGTTAGATGAGTGACAGACAATATTGTCTTTGCAATCACGGAAATTGTGCATTAGAAAGTATCTGACGAACATATTCATGGTACATTTATGGAAATAAACATAGCATACATACATACCCAGGACATAACAGACTATAGAGGAAAGAACTAAAAAAATAGTAGGTCTTTAAATTCTGTCGGTATTTACCAGCGGCAGCCTAGACAGATGGATTGATTTAATTAAATTTGACATCTGGGCATCATTTGAGGCGAAATATAAATATTCAGTCTATAATAAACTATCAGCCGTTTTTGCAATACAAAAATAGTTTCCTTGAAAACAATTCTGCTCAAATTTCACATTTTGATTAGTTTATATAAAAAAATGTATAGTGGAACTTTACTTATTAAGTTTGATTTACACTCGACGATTCATAACAAAATAGCACCGCAAGTTTGTTGCACAGTTATTGAATTAGCAAGGAAAATAAAATGGAAATTAGTCGGTGAAGTGTTCTTTGTTTTCCGACCGTAACTTGGCCGATTTTGTTCAAAATTAATGACTTTTTGACGTATGTAATGATATGGCATATCGAGTTTTGTCAAAAATTTTCAAAATAAGGTTTCAATTTTATTTGTCTTACAAGAATATATATACATACATATACGTGTGACAAAGTCGTCTTCCACTTTACTTTTCGACGCGGAAGATTTATTCAACGTTAAAACCACTACAGATTAAACTGATCGATAGATTATATTCAAACTCTACATCGCTGGTCTATGGGTTCAAAATTGTAGGTGAAATCGAAATGATTTTGTTTACATTTCATATTTGAGTTAGTTCACGCACATGTTACAAGATGGAGCACAACGGTGTTTATTGGCATATTTTAGAAGACATACCAGTTTTAGTTGGAATATAATATAAAATTATGTTTTGCAATGATTCTGTAGCCTTCAATCATTGAAATTCCTTCAAATTAGATGGGTTGACGGATGGGCGCCGTGTCTGAAGTGGTTAGTGCGATGGAAAACTGGCGGGAGAGAGGTTCGACGCTCAAATCCCAGAAAACGCCAAAAAAAGGTTTTTTTTCCATGATCCCACATCTCGAATGTCTAACAAATGCCCGAGAATAATAACTCTCATGAGAAAACTTCCCAATTTGCCTTATGGATATGGGTCTAAACTGTAGGTCCTTCCATTTGTGTGAATAAATTTATCACGCACAACACGAATGGTCGCGAGGAGCTAGGCCCTGTGACATACAAATGCCCCCTAAGGTGAAAGGAAGGCTCTACACCGCAGTTGCTCGTCCGGCGCTCACATACGGTTTGCAATGCTGGACAATGTACAAAAAGTATTATAGCTAATTAACGCCAGCTGAGATGAAGATGACAGCAGGAGTAACAAAGCTTGATTGAATTAGAAGTTCGAAGATCCGAGGAAGCCTTTACGTCAGTTGGTATTGCCATGTTAAAAGGAGGGATCCTACGAACCCTATCAAAAAGGCAATGTCAATCAACGTTCCTATAAAAGCGGGGAAGAAAGGCAGGCCAAAAAAACTCTTGAATCACACAAATGCAAAAACAGCAGCATTTGATTGGCCTCAGTGACTAAGTGATCCGAAACCGGGAAGCCTAAAGATACTTTCTGAGGTGGAATCGTTAAACCCCACAGGCGGACTAGTAGGGATGCGGTAAAGTGGGAGAGTTATGATAGTTCAAGTTAGAAAATTTTCACGAAAAGAATAAGTTTCATACATAATATGATAAATTTTAAAATTTAAAAAAAAATACGTTTTGCCTGCCTGCCTCTAAATTGATATTGTTTTTTGGAATTGATTTAAAACTACAGCGTAAAATATTTTTGAATGATTGCTGCTTTATTGAAAAAAGTAGACCTTTCGATTATTTATGGAAAATAATTCCTTCTTCATTCTTCAGGGAAATGCGACTGATTTTCAATTGTTAAGCTCACATTTTTGGCAATAGCAGCAATCATTTCGTCTGTGCGCACCAGATAAATTTTGTTATCTACAGTCAAAAATTGTTTTAAAATTTCACAGTTTGTGCCACTCATTCACTTTGGAAATAAATTTTAAATATTTTTTAACATTGTTCAAGCGCAAAACATCAGGTCTGTTCTCGTACTTTCTGCATCGAAATTCGCATATTTTCAATTTTCAATTTTGAAATGTCAAGAACATTTGTATGTTGTTTAAAAAAATCTCAGTTGGATATTTGTATTTTCTGCTCTGTTCGCAGTTCTATGTATGTATGTTTTTTCCTCCACATTTTTAGCAATGAATAAATTAAATAACGAAGATTACCTTCCATGTTTGTCTAAAATAAATAAATTGTTGCCAATAAAAAGAAAAAAAAAATTAAATTGAACGAAATTAGGTCTGTTCCATTACCTGAAAATTTGTACGAATTCTAGATTAACCACGTTTCTTAACATAAAAAATCGTAAAAGAGAGAGGCAACGAGAGAATAAAATTTTGCTGTACGGGAACAGTTTTTCGTAAGATTAAGTAGATATTCGCTGTTTTGGACTGGTACAGAAACAGACTTAATTTATTTCTTACCGCAGAGACATTGCATAACTGTCAATATTTCAAGCGCTTAAGTGTTGCCAGCGTGGAGATAACACGCATTTCAAAAAGAAACTAACAGAAGGGACACCCTTTATTGCAAAAATAATCTGACTAGAAATTATGTTCCACATTATTATGTGATTGATAAACTAAATCTTTTTCAAAGTCTAAGCAAAGTTTCTCTCTAAACAGCAACGTACTTTGATATGACTTCATTTAATTTTACTTTAGTTCCCTACTCCAAATATACTAAAGTACTACTTCGACTTGAAATAGCTCAGAGGTGTTTTCTTTACTAAGACTTTTAGAAGTGCTTTTGAAATATATTTGAATAAAAAGACTTGCTTACCATATGCTCCTTCAATTTCACAGCACTTTCCTTCAAAGAATTATTTTCATTAGTAATACTTTCTAATGATTTTTTAGCTGAACAATTTATGCTATGTCCTATTTGTTCATTTACATCATTTTGATTTGAAGTACTACATTTTTCTATACTGCAGTCATTTTCCGAACTATTTGCACAATCCATGTGCAATTTTAATGATTCTGTCCTAGATTTTTCATTTGAAACATTTGATTCATTAATTTCTCTACTTTTGTGCGACGATTTATTATCTTCATGCATGACAGGTGATTTTCTTCGAGAAAACTCTTTTTTTAGTAGATTCGATGAATCAGATTTTGAATCATTAACAATTATTTTATTATCTTCAGAAAGTATAGAAACTTCTTTTTCAGATAAGATTTTTTGCGAAATATTTTTATCCAGTATTTCTTGATTTTCTATGTGCTTTTTACTTGACTGCAATGTTACCGCTTGCTCGTTTTGTTCTGCTTGTTGTTGTTCACTTGTTATTTTTGATTTCGGAGAAATTTGCTTTACCATAAGCCTTTTACATATAGGTGGCTTTATTGATCTTAAATATAAAGATCCAAATTTTATGGGAACATTTTTTTCTGGTGTTACTGCATTTTTATGATTTGAATGTTCACCATTTTCCGTCAATGATAATGGCTGAAGCATTTTTGGTTCTGACGAAATTTTCTTTGTCGTTTCATCAGAAAAAGGTTCTATTGATTTTGGATTTAATGACTCATTTCTATTTTTTATTACCTCAGCAGTTGGAAATGTTTTATTAGTATCGCGTTTTTCAGAACACAATTTTTCTGGGTTTGTAACTACAGAGCTAGTTTTTAAAGTAGGATTCTTTGCCAATTCATCTTCTTTTACAACACTTATCTTTTTGCAATTAGGAATAACCGCAGTTTTCTTAGAGTTTGCAAAGACGTTTGACGTTTTATCTTGGCTGCCGTTTGGATTATTTAGCAGTTGTTTAGATAAATTAGACAATTTTTCATTGAATGACCTTTCTTTGCTATTTGATGTCAAGGATCTTGTTAAACTTTCCTTCTTGTCAACTAATTGAGGTTTTCTTACAGCTGGAGGCATCTTTCTTTCTCCAAATGCTGGACGATTAGCCCATTTTTCCGAATCAATAATTCTCCGCTGAGCAATATATTGTTGATCCCTATTAGCTTTAAGATTTTGTGATTGTTTGTTTTTAGACAGGCTTGTTTGATCTAAATAAAAAAAATTAAAAAAAAATATAACCAAATAGCATACATAAATTAAATTACATATGTACATATGTAAAAAAAATATATATATATATATTATGAGCTTAAAAATATAGACTTCCTTCCATCAATGATGATTTGTTTGTAATTTTGTTAGTACTAAGTACGGATTAAGAACTTCTATATTTCCTGCGAATCTTTAACTTCTACACAATGCAACTAACGTAGAAGTAATTTGAAAGGAAAGGTACTATTTTTAGAATTCTTATTGGCTGATATCTAGCAAATCAACCTGATGCGTGCGAAAATGAACTCTATGCATCGTCTAACTGTATAATGGGTATGTAGCGCATACCGCACGGTATCCGTTGAAGCCATATTCGTACTTGCTAGTATGACACCTGTGGATATGCTTGCAGATAAATGGTTTAGTAGAAGGAAACGGCTAATCCCCGTTGGAGAACACGAAAATGACAGAGCCACAGCAAATTCTAACAAAGAAGCAATAAAAGTGAAATTTGTAAGAAAAAGGATGATGGACGTAACGACTAGTAGGAAATGTGTTTTCTGTGCTGTGTTTTTCTCTTGCTTATTAAAATTTTCGAATTTTGTGTGCAATTAAATTTATAAATTTAATGTACGCATAAAATTCGTAGCCCCACTTTCCGCGCTTAGGTATTGAAATTTTCATCCACGGTTTGTGTCTCCTTTCTCGAATTTAGGCTGAGAATATTCATCGTTCACTGGATGTGTTTCGCTGAAACAAAAAGTACTTCCAAAGATGGTGTCTCACTACACCTCTCCGTCTCTGAACTTTTTTGGGAAGACAGGAGAGAATATTCCAAGAAACCCGTAGAAACTTTTCATTTATCAAATCTAAGGGAACATAATTACATACAGCCGGGCAACACACACCAAACAGAACAAAATTGTGCTGAAAAAAATCATTGTCATCGATTTCCTGATTGTCTCTAGAGTCGAAAAACTGTTTTAGATCTCTTGAACAAAAGGCACAACAGGCTTTCAGTTAAACCGTAGTACCCGAGTTTTTAAAAAGCTCTCCCAAACACCAATCTAATACTGGCGCGAATAAACGATGAAGTCCATGTACGTATATACAGTGGACTCTCCCTAAGTCGAATTTCTCTCTAACTCGAATTTTTTCGCCATATTTTAGCATTTATATTTTTTATTTATTTTTTTTGTTAACTTTTTTAAATTATGTTAACCTTTTTTTTTTTTTTATTAAATAAACGCTTTAAAACAAAAAAAATTGTTTCTCTCTCTAACTCGAATTTTTCCAAAACTCCCTCTAACTCGAACAAATCATGGTATCCCGTGCAAATTCGACTTACGGGGAGTCCACTGTATGTACATGTGTATATGGCCCAGAAACAAAGACTTTAAGTTATAAGAGACGCAACGAGAAGTTTTATTTTTTTTAATTTTAGACAGACGTCTTATTTATCTCCTATGTTATTTCACAGTAATTACAAAATTAAAACTTACCAATTTTATTCTGCGGCTTATTAGAAAAAGCTCCAAGTTTATTTTTAAATTTTTCTGCATTGCCTTCTATGTTCGCCTCTTGTAGTTTTTTCCTTTTAAATAGTAGGCCCCTCTTTACATCGGAGGTTTCAGATGAAAGATCGGATTCTAATTCAAAGTTACCATCACTATACTCATCTGAAACTGAAGGTTTTTTTGATAAGTCTTTTTCGTAACCAATATCGATCGTTGTAACCTACGATCAACTGAATCGGAATCCATGTCTGATATTCCCGCAGTAATTGAATTATCTAAATCAGATTCAAAATCAAAGTCATCTCCAGAACCATTTTTATCGACATCGAAATCCAAAAATGCATCTTGATCATCTAGACCTAGGTATGAAACACTAATAAGATATACTATAAACAGTACTTTAACTAACTTAGTGGATCCACCCCTGAGCCTGGATATTGCTTGGATGTTTTAATACTATTTTTCTTCTGTACATTGCGTTTAGAGACGTTAGCAACAACTTTAGTCCCGAAAGTATTTTTAGGTTCACTTGAAGAAATAAGTAAAAAAGAATCGATAGACTTATCTACTGTGGTACATTTTAAAGGGGGTGAGCTATTTGGCAGGCATTGCTTAGCAGGATTGTTCTGAAAATAATATTTTATTTTATTAAGACATATGCATAAAATTCCCATAAAAAAAACTTACAATACGTTGGAGGGTAGGTTTAACTGTAGCCACACTCTTTAACTTATCACTTTTTTGTAGAACAGAAAAGCTTTTATTGGATGCACGACTGGTAAATGATATGTTCGATGTCTCACATTTGTACAATTGGTTTTGTATGTCTGAGGTACTAGTTTTATTTATGCATGTCGTAGAACCTGTGGAAACAGAGATGTTATAAAGCAAGTATTAAATTACAACAATATACCTGAATTTGCATTGCATTTTGGAATCTGAAGAGGTTTTGCAAACAATCCAACGCCCACCTATTAGAAAGAAAGTATAATTACGCATGATCTTAATTAAAGAAACCCACATAAACGCCAATTGGTTCAATATGTATAAGCAACATTCAAAGGAACAGTCAATAAAATGTCAAAATATCCAGAGTAAAGAAAAAAATTATTAAAATTACTAAGTGACTTTTAGTTGCAAAACTCAATGAAAGGAATCTTGTCACGCTGAAGATTTATTTATTTTTGTACCGTTTTTTTGTCGCTAGGCCCATATAAACGCACTGTAATCAAAGATATCTTTTGTACCATAAGCCATCTTTACACGAGTTGTAATTCTTATTTCCTGAAAGTGAAAATTACTGTTGCTGAGGAGTTGCTTAGATCTTTTTGAAAATGCTTCTCCTAATATTACACATGGGCACGCACTCACATAGTATGTGTTCTGCGGTTTTCTTCTAGACAGTGACCAGAAAGGATGCTCTCAAGCCTTCTTATGTCGTCTCTGCTGTATTTGCAGGTTAACTTTTGCTTTATTATGGAAGGGTCGGACGGTTATTGCAGATTATTTGAGTCCTTAGATGTTATTCCAGGATAAACATATGTATACAGCTTTTTCATCTGTTATGATAGATATATTTGGAAGCAAAATCAGATATTACACAAAATGGTTCGAGTCCAAAGAATAAATTAGAGAAGCCTTTCCTGGCGAGCAAATTTGCAGATTTTGTTGCGTAGAGCCAAGCTTTACAGATTAATAAACAAACGACACATTTAACCCCTTAGTTTAGACTGATGCCGGCTGACATTTTGATGGCGTGATATTCAACCTGGTAGTTAACCAGGTTTTCGAGATTTTGCGATAATGTCCATCTGTATACCACATAGCATCCATCCGCCAGTGGTCCATGAATCCCGGCTAGGGATTTCAACCTCGAATCTCGTACCAAAGTAAAGATATTTAGACATAAAGTCGGAAACCGTGCTGAGCATTCAAATTGGGGAAATCGGATAGCAAGTCCATGGGATCTACCTACTCACAAGTAGTTTTTCATCTGTCTATCAAAGACTGACCGGAATGCAAATTGACACTTTTTTGAAAAACATATGCAAGGGGTGGGCTTGATAATAGGCTCGATGGCTGTCGTAGGGCCGGTAGGTATTGCATCTGTGATTCCAAGAGATGCAAGCCTTTGAGGCCGTTGAAGTCTATTGATAGTTGGAACTTAAGGTTTCCATCCACCAGACGTTGGATGTATGTATAAGTCAGGATGAATCTAACCGCTGTGATGTACATACAACCAGTAAGTGGCGTTTGGGAATATACCCCCTAAGTTTTGCCATACATTCGACAACAGGCCCACGTGGCATTGGCCGCCTTTGCAATTTGGTTTTTAGTGTGGGTAGTAGTGTGTTCCAGATGAGTTTTATATCGAACAATTTCTAGATATTTCACCTCGTAGAAAAAAAACAGTAGTTGCGTCATTCAGATTCACTATACTTTAAAGGGCGCTAATTAGACCATACGCATTTGATAGATCAAAGCATTTGATAGATCAAAGCATTTGATCTAAGCGTAAAAAAACAATAATGAAAAACCTATAAAATTTTGAGTTATAAAGTTATTAAAATGTTCGCATAGTTCGACTAAAGCACCATTTAAATTTTTGCATTTCTTAAATCATTTAACGCACTATGGAATCCATTTCGTTATCACAAACGCCGAGTGAACATGAAACACGCTTTTCAACAGCAGAGGAATACAAATTTGCTTAAATTTATATACTTACCGTATTAAGAAAAGGAGCTTTATCCGGACTTGCTTTTGTAGAATATTGAGGAACATTATTTTTTTCTGGAAGACCACATGATGAATCACCAACTGCAAAATTTAAATAGTTTTCCGTTAGCAAAAATAATTTGGATTACATTCCGATATTAAGTTTAGCTTACTTAAGTCTTTATATAGCCCCTCCAAAGAATCTATCGACTTTCTTTCATCAGAAAGCCTTTGGGTACAGTTAGTACCATCTGGAAAGAAATCGAGAAAAAATGTTTCATGCCTTCAATGAAATAATCAACATTTTTTTTAACGTATTATCGTGGAAAACCAACTCAAACTACAACAAAGTACGTACATACATACATAAATATGTACATGTTTAGGTATGAATGCCGTTAATTTTCTTTTAGCAATAGACAAAATTTAGGGAAAAATGATTCAAAAAGGATTGAGAAGCTGTCAGGAGGAAGTCATTCCTCCTTGTTTCACATTTAGTATAAAAACAGGTTTAGTTACACAGGATTTGTCAAGCAATACAAGAAGCTATACCCAGGAAAGAAAAACTCAGCATGAGGACGTATCTTAGCGCTCAGTTAGTAGTGAAAAGACTACTTTGATTATCTGATCAACATTGAGCCGTTGATATTAGACCGATTTCTCGAAACCGATTTCAAAAAATGTCAATTTTAAAGAGCCAAAGCTCAAATTATATCGTTAAGACAAGATTCTCCAGCACTGCAAGACTCCATTGTTCCTATCTTTAAACATATTCCTACTTTTTAAAAAAGAAGACATTAATATTTCTTAAAATTATCAGAGTATATCGTTTTAGCTTTTCTGACCGAAATGAGGCAATTCATTGAATTTCAGGCAGACTTTCGAGCTAAATACATCCCAACTGATCAAATGTTTCTACTATCGAATCATTCCCAGACTTAACTGCAGCGCAAAAAAAAAATGCGATAATTAGAACTTAATTGTTAATACAAGTAAGTCCAAAATCATGGTTTTTCGAAAAAGACTTGTTAAATATGCAGCAAACGAAAAATTGTATAATAAAGTACAGGAAATGTAGAGTGGGCGCCGTGGCTTAGTGTCTGACAAACGTCCAAGAGTAGTAACTACCATGAGAAAGATTCTCAAAAAAAATTCCTTTCGCATATGGTTATAAGCTGTAGGTCCTTTCCATTTGTGTGAAAAAATGTAACACGCACAACACGAGTGGTCACGAGAAGCTAGGCCTTGGACCACATACGGTCTACGGAGCCAAGAATTGGTATTTTGGAGGTATATGTAAGCCTCAGCCCTCTGAAGCCTAATCTACCATTTGTAAATCATAAGAAAATTGAATGTCATACAGGCTTATTTGTCATCCAGAGAAATACAATCTGTTTCTAGCAATTTCCAAATCCATAATGAAGAATGTTGCCCAAGAATGGTGATACAAATAACACGAGAGGACAAACGATCCGTTTTTTCTTAAAACCTGCCAAACTACATATGTATGTTTGTATTCGCTACATATTGAGAATGGACTGCCGAACATGGTTTGAGACGTACTCAAGATTTCAACTTGATTCTCTAGATTGAAATGGATTCCGAAAATTGGTCAAAAGAAACATTCTTAATGGCAAAGAAATTCAGTTTTGCCAAGGACTGGGTACTACTCTCAGAGTCCCACGGAGCTCTGGACGTGAATGATGTTGCTGAATTGAGAACACAACTATGTGACCTGTCGCAGTATAGGCAATATTACCGCAGAAAGAAATCACACAATTATAGTAAAAGAACCTGCTAGGGAAATAAATGTTGGTCATATAACCGTTCACAGTCACTTAGTAAATTGAAAGTGAAGGAATGGAAAATAAAGCTGGATTCGAAATGAGTTCTGATAATAGCCTATAAGCAAAAAAATTATGCTGCACTTTACTTCTGTCTCGTCATCACCAACAGCGTTTTTGAGCTTGATTGTTACCCAGGATGAAATAACGGTTCTCTAAAAACCATTTAAGTAGCACATACTTCTTCCATATTTTTAGCACGAATTTGGGGACCTATGTTTAATACCGAAATGTTTGTCAAACATTCGCGAGAGGTGAGACTGATATATTTTTTTTTGTTTTCTTGGATTCCAAAGTCGAACCCTTCGTGCAGTTGTCCAACTGACAACCACTGCGTCACGGTGCCCACAATGTGAGTTATCTACAATAACTTTAAACGTCATCCGCAATTGCTTTCTACAAAAAATAACGCAACATACAACTTAGAACGCCCTACAGAATATGGATATTTCTGAGACGCAAATTGTCACTTATAAATTGTAAGTTGTGTGTCTAATTTGACGTTTGCTGCGCTTTTGTAGAAAAAAAAAGGAACGAAAAAAACAGAACACATCTCTTTTACACTGCTCTTCCGCTTCATTTCCTTTCTCTCTCGCGCATTTTCGATGCACTCGAGCGTTTTTAGGCATTGTGAAAATCCTTAAGTCTGTTCGCGTACCCTCCCAAAACAACGAATTTTTACGAAAAACTACCTAATCCTGTTCGCGTACGCAAAAATTTCGTAGTTTTTCGTAGAAGAGAGTGCACACGAGAGAGTAAAAATTTCCCCATGCCGCAAATTTTAGCCCAAGAAATTTCTGTGGGTAGATCTCATCTGTGAAATCACCGAAATCTGTCAGTTTAGTTGTTGTTTTGTTTTTTCATTGGCAAAAATAAATTTATTTTAGAAAAACATGGAAGATTATCTCCGTTATTTAATTAATTCAATTTTAAAATTCTTTATTTTGGAAAAAAAACATTATGTAGGTACATAGAACTGCGAACAGAGCTGAAAATACAAATCTCCAACTGATATTTTTTTTAAACAACATACATATGTTCTTTACATTTCAAAAGTGGGTAACTTTTCATGTTCAACGCGTTCATTTACTTTTTCGTAGTTTTACCACTCTTTGAGAGAATTTCACCCCCCTTTGAAATTTGACAATCTACGAATTTGAGTGCAGAAAGTACGCGAACGAACCTCTTATTTATGGCTTTACATACATATGTATGTAAATATGTAAGTGTATACGCTCCGAATATTTGTAGATTCTGTCAACACAATTTTTAGGTACATACATATATATTGTCGATTGTTTGTGACGCTACTTCCTGATGTGCGTCAATGGTTCATGGATCGGTGGAGTTACATATATGGTCATTAACCGCAGCTGGTCGATGGCTCCAAAATGACTGACAACACGAATACTGAATTTATTGTCTGACGGCTGGTGTGGCAATTTGTACCATTCTCCGGGAAACAAAGTCAAAATCGTCTTTCGTCTGTAAACACTGGCACAATAGACCGTGTCTGGTCCAGACCCTAGATTTTCGTTCTGTGCTTCTTATGGAAGGAACCCACAATTTAAAGTCATATCCAAAAGGTAAACTGAAAAGCTTTCTCATATCAGCAACACAAACTCACATTTGGAATATTTCCCAGTGTTGTTAAAGCGTAAAATACTTCTTTATATTTCTTTCCGTGGAAACTTGACATTTTAAAGCTGTCAATACATCAATCGTGTCCGTGTTACCAGCGTCTAAATAACACACACTTGCAAAAGAAACAAAGACATGACCGACTCTTTACTAACATTTAGGTTTACAGCGGCTCGCGAGGCAGAAGCATATGAACATTCAAATCAAATTCAAATCCAACTCACTTAGGAACGGTGTTATATTTATTCCTATGAATAATTATTTATGCACTCTCAAAATGGAGCAGCCTTTAATAAAAGCTTTTTAGTTTTGGACCGTTAGAAAGTGAAGCGTGATTGAAACAAGTTATTTATGTCACTTTTTTTAAAGTTTTCGAAGCGTTAAAATGGAAATTCAACGAAAACGTTCAACTTTGGTTAACGGAAAGGATTTAATCTTGCATCACGACAGTGCGAGACAACATGTGGCAAGAGAAATGTTCCTGATATTCAACCATTGGACTTCTACCTATTTTGATTGCAACAGAACTTTCTTGATGGAAATGAGTACTTAAATTTTAAATGTTCAATTGAAAGTGGAATAGTTTTGCATTGCCCAAAACGAAGCCTACCGTGGCTCATTAGAGATTCGAATTCGAATCCCAGAAAACAGCAAAAAGTTTATTCTCTGTCTCACCTCTCGCGAGTGTCTGACAAACATTTGAAAGTAATAACAGTCTTGAGAAAGCTCAAAACAAAAAACTGTAAACTGTACGATCAGTCCATTTGTGGGAAAAATGTAACACGAATGGTCATGACAAGCTAGGCGGTCCACCACATACGATTTGTTGCGCAATATATCTGTGGCAACAAGGAAAAACAGCACAAGTCTACATATGTCAAAATTGAGTTATCATACAATCGGAGGACCCATACTCGATTCTATAATCGATCCTAGAATTGTACGGAAATTAATTTTTTATCATCTTCATTTCTGTGTCAAAAACTTTTTCATACGATGGATAATTTTTTTTTTTGTAAACTCATGACAAACCTTTAAAGGACTCTCCTGAAAAATTGTATAAAACGACTTGTGCTGTTTTTTCTTGTTGCCACAGATATGTTTTTTTTTATAAGCTGCCAGAACTTTGACAGAACAGTCCTAAATAAAAATGTTACATAAAAAGATTAAAAAAAATCATTCCTTCTTTCATTAAAAAATCACATAACTTTTCCTTTACCACGTTTATATGGCCGATTGAATTCGGATTCAATTCGGGTTGAGTGCTATAAAACTCAGATTGGATTGAAACAGAATTGACTTGATTCGATCACAAAATTTTCTGCGATCGAGTTGAGTCTTTGCATGTAAACGCGGAAAAAAGAGTTAGAGAAGTAGTGTAGAAATATAAGTGTTTGGCATACGCAACTCCGCGGACAGGAGAAGAAGCGTCAAACTTAATCCTTTTTCGATTCGATTGTAACTCGATTCCTCAATCCGGTCATATAAACGTGGTAATACATACAAACATATGTAACGTACAGTTAGGTGCAAAAATGAGTCGCTTAGACTTAAAGTTTGTTTATTCAAAAAAAATCAGAAACAGTAAACGTTTGATAAATAAAGACATTTCATGGCTTAAGATTAATAATTAAAGAGTTATTTTATTTTAATAAAATATCAAAAAAATTTCATTTTATAAAAATGCAATCAAAAATGCCTCTACTCAGTTTTGCACCATTTTATTACCCAAAGTCCTTCTGCCATGTTAATTTGTTTTATTCGCCTTGGTACGCTTGCAGACAGTCGCTAGTAATAATCAGTGGAAATTTTTGTCCACTGTTATTGGGCTCTCTCTCAGAGAACGGCTTAAGACAATAGCGGTGACTAGAAATCTTTGGCAAGAGCAGTTTTGAGGTAGGCCCAAAGATTTTCGATCGTGTTCAGATCAGGACTTTGAGCTGGTCAGTCTAAGATTTCAAATAGCTGCATTTGATATTTTCCGCTCGCAGAAAATAGGGCATCTTATTGATGTCATGAGATGCGTTCTTAAAATCTTTAAAATCATGTATTGGTCAATAGAGATTTCTATTAGGTGTAGTTTTTCAACCCCGGAGGCAGCCTACTTCGAAGAATCGCCTTGCCTTTTCCAAGCCCACGATCCACCATTGGTGCAGTAACGATTAATTTTAGTCTGGTCTGACCATATTACTTTCTTCCAACCATCTTCCGACCACTTGACGTACTTTTTAGTGAAGTTCTATCTAGCTTTCACGTATTTCTTTGCGAGTGCTGGCTTTTTCTTCGTATCAATCGCTACCACAACGTGCTAGCGGCCGATTAGCCATCCATCGAATTAGTTGCTTGCCAGTAGCTGTCTGAAGCCCTTTCACTGCTTCAAAACCTGACGCGACCCTCCCAGAAAGCACTAGAGCACGCTCATCGTGGTCGGAGAGTTTCTTGGGCCTATCTTCTGGAGTGCTGTTGAAGTCCAATTGACATTTTTTCCTTAGCCGAGCAACAGCTGATTGCGAAACTTTACACTCTTGTGCAATAAAGCCCGTTGATTTGCCGTATTAAAGTAATTTCAAATTACTTTTCGCACGTTCTCTGCGAGAGTTATCATTTCTTCAAACAAAATTCACTATGCTCCAAATAAGTATACAATAGGCTAAAAGAAAATGAATAACGCCCGCTAAAACAAAATTGGAAATACTTCAGAACACTTCTTCCTTTACGGAACAAACTGCGATTGCAGTTTGCACTGGTGCAAAACTGACTCAGCGTAAAAGTAATGGTATCTGAGCAAATAATCAAGTTAGTGTAATGTATCATACATATGCCCCGTTGATCAGAACTTTGGCAGCTACTTAAAATAAAATTTGCTTTGTTTGTTTATGTGGACAAATTAACAATAAAATAAGGACCTGTTTAACAATTTGTCGTTCATCCAAGCTCAAAATTTTCAGAATCATACAACATATACAGAATTCGCAGTCAGTAATATTATTATTTGATGTCAAATTAAAAATTTCCACGTCGTTACTCTTGCTCTAAGCACATAGAGAACGCGCTTTCATGCGAATAGAAAAAAAAAACGCAATTTTCAAGTTCTGATGCCACTGAGCTAACAAATTAACACTCAATCGCCACACGGTTTCATTCAAGAACTCACTTTGCTCTAAATTTAAAACTGCCGCAGTACCACAGACTACATTAGAACGTCAACGGCAAACCTCGTACCAAACCCATGTCACGATGAACGAGGAAAAATTAAACTATGTTTTTCATTAAGCAAGAGCATAATCCACACGATCGACGTTCGCAGCACATACATATGCACATTAGACGTCAGGAAGTTATACTGGTCTCAAACTCGATCTGGTGTTTGAATTCACACGGCAAATAAATAACAATACGTAGGAATACGGGTGTAGGATACACGTATTTATATTTTTCATTATATTAAATTCAAATAATCTTAAACCTTAAGAAGCAATTTTCCACGGATACAATTTTTAATATTTGTGTACTTAGCCGGTAAGCCCATTTATTGAAGACTCGCATTGTACTCGCGGTTATGTCTAAAATAATCGTGGATCACAATTTTCACCACCACTTATGCTAAGGAATGTGCTTCTTTCTTTGGCTGTTCCTCGACACTAATGGATCACGAATGGCGCTGAATACACAGCGCTCATATCTCTATAAAGCAGTTTCATATAAAAGGAAAGTTTAAGATGACGCCTGGTAATTGTATCTGCTCATGTCATTCATATTTCCATTTTCTTTTTAGTTGAATGAAAAGAGAAAATACACATTTTGTAAGCTTTTATACCTGCTTGCTGCACACCATACAAAAATGACATTTACAATAGATACATTTATCGAGATAGTTCTTGGTACTTACTTGGTAAAATGAAATCTTCGTACTCCTCTAAATATTCAATTTCTTCCATTCTTAGTGCAAAATACTAACACCAGAAGAATATTCTTGTTGTTAAAGTTAATGTTTATGTTAAAATAAGACTCTTAACTTCCTTCACAAAACCTGAACACAACAAACTCACACCAAACACTAGCAATCTTCGATTTAAACACTGTGACTATTAATAGATACATCAATAAATTTCCAATAATATTGGAAGTGAATGAGGAGTTTCAACCGGCATGAATTAAGCTAAAGGAGTAATAAGTTCTCGCGATGGGCTATTTATAACAAACGAACAATAAAATAACTAAATAAAATAAAATAACAATAAAACGACATAAAATATGGAAAATTCTTTTATCGAATTTCAATACAGTTACGATAAGCTAATGCACCAAAGGAAAATAATTAATAATTTAACAAACGAGTCGAAAAATTTTAACGTCCAAATGGTTCGTTTCGTTCCAGTACACTTCCAGCTATGAGCGGGAAAATAAATCTACTTGATTTGTTCATTTAGTCACATCGCTAAAGCAATCAGGCATATATGTATATGTATACATTCATAATTTGGTTTTATTATCGCTCTAAAATTCTACATTTATTTATCGGAATAATGCAGAATGTATTTGGTAACGAATCTGTAAATTTTTTTTTGCTGAGCTCTTTTGCTATTTTGCTTCTATTAAATGCATTTTATTATCCCATAAAGATATTTCGTAGATTCGTCGTTAGTACCCACAATATGGGCCAATTTACTATGAGAATAGTAAATAAGAAATAATTGCATTGTAACGATTTTAATTTCTTTATTGAATAATGCTTATTAATTGATAACAATTAAGTATGAAAGATAATGTCAGCCCCTTGAATTGTTGCTGGCTATACCTTGCTTTTGAGATAATTACAAAGAAAGAAGTATAAGGTCGTCAAATCACACGATCTCGTTGGCCAATTGACATCGCTATTCCGCGAGATAATGCGTCCCGGGAATTTCTCATGCAATAAAGTTATCGTTTGCATTGGCTGTGTGGCACCGTCCTAATAGAACCACATATCGTCCCCATCCATATTATCCAATTTGGGCCATAAAAAGTAAATTATCATGGTGCGATAGCGTTCAAAGTAACATCATTACCGGCACTATTTAAAAAAAAAAGTTCAATAATTCCTCTACCGGAGCAGAATAAAAAGTAAATTATCATGGTGCGATAGCGTTCAAAGTAACATCATTACCGGCACTATTTCAAAAAAAAAAAGTTCAATAATTCCTCTACCGGAGCAGAATTTCTGTTACTTTTGAGGTAGAACAGATTTGTGAGAAACGTCAAAATCAACTGTGATTGCTAATCGTCGTTGGATTCCAAACTATCAATTGAAAAGCTATTGTCACTTTCTGAATCCATCGCCTCTAATACCATTTGTTCCAACAAATTAAGTTCCATTATTTTATTTTTTTTATTTCACGATTTATGCTAAACTTGTAAACTCAAATAATTATCCAACAATCGAAAATGAAGTTGTAATTTTTGACAACTAACATATGGCTGTATTTTTCTGTTCTACCTTTGATCTGACATTTTTCACAAATTTGTGCTGCTCCGCCTTGCCTTTTTTCTCATTGAACAAAGCTTAAATCATATCGATCATGTGGCTTTATTCTCTGCATGTTCCATTAACCGAACTGATATTATCGAAGATATCAGTGTCAGACACAATCAATACAAAAATCCAGTTTGGTAGTCAGGCCAACACATTTACGACTCAACGAAATTATGTCAGATTTCATGACACAATAATTGTGCGAATAATGAACCGACAGCAAGTAATTGGCTAGATACAGATAGCTTATACATGTAGAATTCTACCTTGCGAGGTCATTTCAGCAACAGATGTTTTCTTAAAAAAAAAAAATACAAAATAACTTGCTTATTGTACAATGAAATCAGGGAAAAATGACAAAAAATTACCCTCAGTTGATGTCTCGACACAAATATTTCAATAATTTATTACACCATTTGTTAGTGCTTCCAAACGGAGCCAAGGTAGAAAAAGTGCCTTACTACTTTCAAGTTATTTCTATTCACAGTGATTGTCAATATATACTTGCGTTGCCCTCGTTTACCGGTAGAACTATTTTAAGCCCTTCTGTCTCTGTATTCTCACAAACTGGCAGCTGACAGCCTGCTAAGTTCTGTCAATAATGTGAATGCTGTCGACGTGTGCAAGTAATTGCATACACTTTTGAAAGATTGTATCTCCGGTCGTGGTAAGTTGATTACCGACTTTGATGGAGCAGCGAACGTTCTCCATCGTCATCCGCCACAGCAGGAATGCCCAATCAATGGGTATCGATTTGAATATCTTAGGTTCTCTAGTCTCTTTGGGATCTGCCGGAGTGAAAGAATTTGAACAATTGCGGGCTTTTAGGCCTAAGCCACTTTGATAGGGCCGAAGGTTGTTGGTGAAACTTTTTAGCCGCTCAGGGTTTGAATCCAGAGTCTATTCGGTAAGAGTGTCATATAATCGCAGATCGGATTGAAATAGAATTGATTCGATCCAATCAAATTTTCTGCTTTACAGTTGGAATCTTTCACATAAACGCGGATTGAAGATCGAGTTAAACAGCATGAGAAAAAACGAAAGAAGGAGGAAAAATGTCTCGCAATGTGAGACAGCAAACTTAACGCGTACTGGAAAATTTGTCAGACTTAATTCTCTTCCGATTCTATTCTCAACTCGAGCCTTCAATTCGTTAATGGTGAAAACCCGGTTTGAAACTCAATCCATTCTCAATTCCATCCTTTATTTTGTCATAAAAACGTGGTTATACTTTTGCCTAAATGTATGAAAATTTGAGCCATTCCGCATCTTAATCGAGTACTTCGTGCAAACGGTTACTACATACATTCGTGCGAAATAAGATGCCGTTGGAGAAATGCTCGTTTAATACGGGAAATACGTATTTTCTTATTCTGTTTTTACCGTTTTATTTTTAAAGATTACACTCAGGAGATGAACGCGAAGCCGTTGCGTGTGTGGAGAGCCGTGCGCTACTGCCCGTTAGTAAAGTCATAGATGCAAATTGGCATATTACAGAAACAAATTTTTTACTTGCTTTACATGCATTCGAATAAGTATTCCTACGACGGAATTCAAATTCAGGATTTATCTTCCACACAGAATACATTATCTTATAGAACGATAGCCGATTGGTTTAACTACTGCCGTGAGACTAGTGTTGTACTATTTAGAAAATTTACATCCAGAGGACCAGATAGAAAGGCCTGGTAGGATAGTACAGATAGATGAAAGCAAATGCAGGAGACGTAAGTATAATCAAGGAAGACTGGTGGATGACCACTTGGTACTGGGGATGGTTGAGGATAGGTCTGATGGTCTTTGACTGAAAGTGTGCCCAGACAACGTAAGTCCCGAAGTATAACTGCTACTTATCAGGAAGCACTTAAAGCCCGGCGCAACGTTTGAAAGAGACTATTGTTTGGCCGAACATGGATATACCCACAAAAAAGTTAATGATATGTATGTCTCTACATATGTTTGTATGTACATAGTACATACATACGTATGAATATATTTCAAAAAGTTCTTGTTTTGGCAAATCAGGGCAATTCCGCAAAAATATTTTTTTGTTTGTTATTTGGCTATTCTCAATGGCTTCAGAAGTTAATTGTTATTACCATTTTTAAGCTGTTAATAATTTTCTGACTAAATAATTTATTTGTGTCCTAGACCCTATCCACACAATTTTTGTTTTTGCCAGTAGGCGTAGCGTGTAACTGTTCCAGTATTTTAGTCAAATGGCAAAGTATAACTCGGTCGCGTAAAACTATGTATGTATGTATATATTTTTTTTTTTCTTGGTGGATCTACCAACAACACAGCAATTACATGACGAGATATTCGTTCACGCGTAGGAGGATTGGTTACTCTCTTAGATCGTCTGACTCCTCGTGGGTCATAGGGTGTCAACAACGCTTGCGCGCCATCGTGTTCGGAGTTCTACAACGCGCTTGAGCTCCCACCAAATCATTTACAATGATCTAGGTTCCTCCTCGACCGTCCTTCTCCATCTCTGCCTACGGGGGTCCAATCGTGCCGCGAATGTGCGAATACGGGAACTTGTTGCTGTGAAAGGTACGAACACATACTGATAAGCATGGGTTAAGCACATGCAAAATGTTGCCGCCATTTGGCAAACTGTTCTTCATCAGCAGCCAGCAGATTTCCGTCAAGCTCTTTTCCTAGACTTTGACCACCAGCGAGTTCCGTAGTAATCCTATAGACGGTCTTGCTGTCGCACCTATTTGCTGGTTTTTCAGCCTTGGTGCTAGTGCGTTGATGTTATTACCCTTGTCTCGTCTTATATTTCGCAGTACTTCTTTTCTTTTCATGCGGTACTGAACTTTTATTTCGGGGCACTCTACTGCTGAGGCTGCTGCTATTCGTGCTTTGGATACAATACCTTCACCGATCCGTCCCCAGGTGTCTGCTGTCAGCCGCGAGGAAGCGTTGAAGTAGGACTTACTAGTAGTGCTGTAGGAGTTTGTCTGCAGAAGCATCATCTCGTTTTTTTACCGAACCAGCTTGTTCTGATTTAGTTGGTTGGTAAATTTAAGACAAAATTATAAAATAAAATGTATACAGTGTACTCCCTTATAAGCGGATACCGACGGTTCCGAAGAGTTTGTCCGCTTATGAGAGGTGTCCGAAATAAAAAAAATTGTTGCATTGTTTTCGGTCATTTAGCAGTTGCAGCCCTTGAAAAATAGTAAATTCTAAATTTAGTTTCAGAAATACTTGCACGTAATCTTCTCACATGTCTGAGCATGATTTGATATTTTTTTCTAATTTTCTATAATAAATAGTTATTTCTCAGATTTTCTATATAGTAGAAATGTGGCCAAACGAGGCACAATTAAATTGTTTGTTCAGTATATCCCTCACTTTGAATCAAAATAGGTTTGGCGAGTGACATTTTTCTATTCGTACGAATGCTCATTTGTTCATGGAAGAGATGATTTGAGTGTTGCAATGCTTAGGTTGATCATAACAACTCTCTTTTACTCAAACCAAACGATGGAACCGCCATCGCCTCAACTGCATACCGCAGGACCCGTGATAGTAAGACACGAAAACAAATTTACATGTGATCCATACTCACAAATCATTTTATATAAGAAAGGCAGATAATAATGTATAGATATCTTCAACGTTTATTTTGTTTTTATATACACTTTTGATTGATGTTAATGTACTTTTTTTAAAGGTATGATCTTTGTTTAGTACTGAAATTACGTATTCATTAAAAAAAATATAAATTTTAAACATACATACATAATTAATGAAGGTTCGTATTTACATTTTGATTATACGTCAATAAACTATTTTAATAATGAATACTCATGAATGCAATGAAAGAGAAAATCGCATATGTCGTATTAAGAGAAAATAATATACTGGGTAATCGGGTAGAATGTAACAACTGCAATTTTTGCTACATGCAATGTAAAATATTTAATCTTAGATTTTCCATAAAATCTAAAAAACAGATGTTTCAAATTCAAAACATAACTGAGTCAGATAAACATATGTATTTCAGTTTGCTTTGATCGCGAAAAAATTATTTTCTGTTAAAAATGTATAAAACGTGAACCAGCTTTAAGTAATAAACAACAATTAAAAAAAAAAATAAGTGCTATTTTATTTACATATTAACATATTAATGAAAATACCATTTTTTAAGGATGTCATAGGAAGCTGTTTACAACTGAACTTCTCAGTAACACCCTTTATCTTAAATGTATGTAACTCTAATTAATAAAATTTCTAGTTTGAAATCACGCACAACTTCAATAACTCACACTTCTATAGCTCAAGAAATAGCATGATATCATTATACAAATCGAAAAGAAACACATGCATACTTGTTGCTCTAAATAGAAAAAAAAAACTTCCAAGGGGTGAGTAAGACAAAAACGATAATATAAATTATAAAATAATAATTTTTTTTTTGCTGTCGAATGCATTATATTGGATAACTAATCAATAGTTCCAATATTAAAATCATTCAATTGTTATCAGCATTCTTATGTAAAGCGTTCAATTATTTGAAACACCTATTTATAGTAAAAAAAAAAAACCTGAAGTGTTACTTGGCTCTTGAAGTCGTATAATGGGTTAGTAATGAACAGCATCAATTTAAAACAAATAAAGACTTAAATAACTTTCATCAGCATTTACACCATTAAGTATTGCCAAACACTCAGGTCTTGCATTTTAAACATCTAGAACCAAGTCAAGTTGTGTTAATTGTGCTATGCCTTATGGTCAAGTATCTTTTTTTTTTTGACACATTACTTTTCTCGAACCTTAACAACTATCCTATCCTATCTTCTCATAGTGCCGTTAAGCGGTATATATGGGCTATAGGTAGGGTACATTGAGCCCTGTTGGGCTGCTCTTTGAATAGCACTTGCATCCTGGTACTGCGACTGCATATTCATTACCCCCATTTGAACAGGAATTTGGTTTGCGGGGCTGTTAATAAAGCTAGTAGCAGTTGCCGTATTGGTGATATAGCCAGCTGTTTGTTGCGTTGTCATCCGATAGCCATTTAACGCACCATACGGAGACATTAAATTTGGATTTAGCGCTACACTTGAAGAACGGCCACTTGTAGACATATGTTGTACGGGTGCTGAAGACGCATTACGCAATGGACGAGCTGAATTCTCCGACAAAGAAGTAATTGTTGGTGCACCATTCATATTGCCCGAATAATACTTGTGGTATTGTAAGGGTGATATTTGTGCTTGTAAAGAGGCTGGGGGTGTCGTAAGATTCCTGTTTTGATTTACGAGATGGGTTGGTGGCGGAGTCATAGTGCTGTGGGGATGATGGTTTGGTGGTGGCGTTAAGTTGACCTGTCCCGCTGGAGATGTATTGCTTGTTTGAACTTCCAAATCATTTGTTAGTTGTTGTAATTTAGAAAGACTAGACAAATTACCAACTAATAACGATGCACCTCCTGATGATGGGGCAACGACTGCATTTCCTTGTCCTTGAGTAGGCTGACCGACAGATGCGATACTTTGTACTGTTCCAGGCGCAGTTGTTGATGTGTTTATTTGCATCGCCGGTGCAGAAGATGACATAGGAGTTGGTGTTGGCATCGGTACTGGTGTTTGTGATGTGGGATTACCTCCTGCATAGAAATTATTAACAGAAGACGAAACAGCGCAAGAAGATGGCGATGGTCCAAGGCGTTGATGTGGACTTGGTAATGCATGTTGTACTGAGAGATTACTATGACTTCCCGTCATTCTGTGCTGTATGACTGTTGGCATTGATACGGCGTTGTATGCGTTAGGTGAATTGCCGGAATAGTTTTGACCCATTTGAGGAATTGCCAAATACTCAGTAGATTGATGCATTCCCTGATGGTGATGTACATGTGGTACTATGGTACCAGTCAAATGCCCATATTGCTGCATGTGCTGAAGATTTTGATGGTTTTGCTGCTGTTGGGCTATCTGCTGCATAGGTTGATTCGGACTTGAAAGCTGTTGCTGAACAGCGTTATTATTACTTGATGCAGTACTTATTCTAGGGGGAGTGCTTCTGCTATTTTGCCTTTGATGATTATTTGCATTGTTGCCAGACCGACTTATCTTCGGTGTTGATGAACGCTGTCCACCAGTGTTTGCAGCTCTAACCTAAATAATTTGAAAGAAAACACATTTATTATTAAGGAATATTGTATCATAGGCCAACAGCTTCCGGTAACATAGTGGTTATTTTTTCTCATACTTGTGATGCGATAACCATTATGTACTGCCACAGCTATCATTAAACTTTATGTAATTTAAAAAATATTTATGGTAACCAATAAAATGAGCAATACAAAGAGTTTTAAAAGACCAAGATGTGCCATTATTATCAACGATTTTTCTGTGATGTTAGTAGTTTTAACTTTAACTGTCAAATTGTTTTCCTGATACGGCGTGTTATGCGTATTTCTTTGAAATTGTTAAACTGGAATACATGTATCGTGTCGTTATGAACTTTTAACGGCGTTTTTAATGGGCGTTCAGTACCAACACCTTTTTTTGCTGAAGTAGTTAAGGGCACTAAGATTTTATTTGTTTCTATATTGTGCTTTGTATCTGTGGTTGCTGATCTCTAAAAATACAGTCTGAATCTTAAAATCGATAAAAGAATCGACCATGAAGTTACAAAATTTAACAAATTACGCTAAAGAAAATCGCTAAAGCGTGAAAAATATATCAGATAATCAGAAACATTGAAACCTCATTAACGTCTCGCATTTAGGAATATAAAAAATAGAAAAATGATGTTTCCCATTGGAAAAAGCAGTCTTTTTAAATTAGTTTTAAGTGTGGTTAAGTAAACCTTCGGATTACATGAGCCCATTGTAACTCATGAGTATTTTCCGAAACATATAATATTTAGCTCACATGAAACATAATTTTTGCAAATGTAAATGGCATTTCTTCTCTCATTTAGTAGTGTTATTAAAGTTTAGAAAAGTAAAAAGAGAATAATATGTTTTCACCAACCTGCTGAGATATCTTCCGATTTTGGGTTTGCTGTGACTGCTGTTGATTGGCCATATTTCCAGATATGCCCATTAAACTAATATTTTGTGGGGGGCTTGATGCCGTCATATTCATGTTGTTCTGTTGTTGATTGGTTTGATGAATTGTCATATGAATTGATGTTGAATTCGTTTGCGTTTGTTGCATGGAACAGTCAGAAAATTGTTGATGTTGTATTTGCACACTTGGTGGACGGACATTTTCAACAGAGTTTTGTGAGGTTATATCGCTGGCAATACTTGTAGGAGATTCAAGACCCAGTTGTGCCACATCTATATCACACTGATCATAATGATGCAAAGTATGAACCGAGTTATTAGTAGAATCGGGAGTGTACACAACCATTGAGGGTATTTCAGTCGAGGACGAACTTTGTTTCATATTATCTAAATTCGGTGTTGAGTTTCCAGTTAAATCTTGATCATGACTTGCTTTTTGTGATAGGTGTTGCTGATTCATCAAACTCAATGTGTTTTGATTTATTGCGCTCGTCGATGGATTATGCTGTTGAATTGAAAGTCCATGTTGCGATATGTTAGCTGGATGTTTGTGTGAGTGATCTAATGACTTTATATTGTTTTTATTATTGACACTGCCATTGGATATTTTTGTCTGTTGCTGATTTTGATTGTATTGTTGATTATTGTCAAAGTTACTTTGCTGTTGTTGTTTATTAAGGCTACAGCTATTGGAAGTATCTTTTATTAATTTTTCCTCTTTTTTCGTATTACTGCTATGGCTAGAATTGTTTGATAACTGTTTGTCTGTATTTGAACTACTATTTTTCCTATCCACTCGTTGTTTTTCTTTTTGCACGGCAATAGCTTGTTGCATTTGATGAGATTGCTGCTGCTGCTGCATGGCCAAAGTATTTTGGTAAAGATTCTGGGTAAAACTATGCCCATATGCCATTGAAGTGGCTAAATCCTTATGATATTTATTTTGTGTCTTCTGAACAGCGCTAGCCTCCAAGTGTGACAAATTATATCCAGGATAATAGTCCCACTGCCAGTATTGCGGATGAGGAGAAGCATGATAATTTGGTAATTGATTCATCGTGAATTGTGGGGCAATTTTATTAAGATCAACCGCCGTGTGTGTTTGTTTTTGTTCAAGACCTTTAGTAACTGGAAATTTTTCATGTTGCGATGGTGAGCACGACATTGATGTTAGGGTCAAAGATGATGATGTTGATGTAAACGGTATGTGCATTGCTCCATAAGAGTTTGCCTCCTGTTTGACAGTGGTTGTACATCTTGGTAAATTTGTATTAGGATTCTTATTACTTGTGCTACTAGCGTTCTTGCTATTCTGACTGGTTAGCGTTGCGGTCCATGTTGTCGCACAACTAGGAGAAGCTGAAGAAGACTGCTGTATTTTCTCTACTTTGATTTGATCACTTTGTTTCTTATTTTCCATCTTGATTCGTTCCACATTGTTTTTCTTGTCATAATCGATAGTATCTGCAGTTTCTGTTGCAGCTTGTGCATTGTCATTGCAATTATTCGCTGAGTCACTTTGTACTGTGGTAACCAGTTTTTGTTTAACGGATGGCTTATGAGCGCATTGCAACTGAAAATTTGTTGTTCGTCGACTATCTTCCCGATCTATGCTTTTTGGATTTTCAACAGACTTTGTGGAAGTAAGGTCAATTTGTGGAACTGTTTCTTGGCGTTGATTTGTAGCTTGAGCTTCCGGAAGCTGTTGAGATTGTGAACCAGTACCTTTTAATGAAGTACTGGACCGGAAAATACTTTGTTGTTGAATTGGTTGCTGTGTTGTCTGATTCAATTGTTGTTGATGTACATAATTCTCCTGATGTTGAGGCGTGTCAGAAGCAACAGAATTTTTGTTCGTTTGTTCCGTTGAAGAAGGATTTTCATTAGTAATACTAAGGGATTGCGATTGCGGTTTTTTAGGAGGTTTATTACAATTTAGATTTTGGTTTTGTTGTGTCTCAGTTTTATCTTTTTCCAGATTTCTTGCTATTACTGATGATGGCACCATTTGAATAGCTGTTGATTTTGAATTTGCTTCATTTTCTGTTTTTAATTCTGCTGGAACCGTCATAATTATTTTATCGCTGGAAGATAAATCAATTTTTGCAATTACTTCCTTCTCCTGAGACTGCTGCTTTACAGTTTCAGGTTCCTTTGAAATAATGCTTTCTGGAATGGCGGCAGTGGCAACACTTTCCGATAGCTTTTCTTTGATTTCTATTTTATTATCGACAATAATTTGTGGTCTTTGAAGACTGTCACATTCATTAGAAGCTTGCTTTTGTTTTGGTACATCAGATCTGAGAATTTCTTTTTCGCCAGACGTATTTGCAGCAAAAGTACTCTCAAATTTCTTTTCAACTGTGCTACTCTCAAAGGCAACAGTGGATACTGTAGGTTCTAAATTTTGCAAACGTTCTACACTTCCATTTTTTATGATACTTTCATTAGCGGTTGAACATTTACTTTCTACTGACTTAACGCTTTGAACAATGGCTCTTTCTTCTTGTTCTTTTTTAGGGGATACTGCTGTTATAGGCGATTGTACAGAAATTACATTTTTTTCCGGTGACGAACTATTTGTGCTGGTTCGAAAAGCCTCAGATACCAGTGATTTTTTCGTTTTTTTGGCTACAGCTTCTAGTACCTTCTCTTCGACTTCATTAGTTCCAGAAACTAATTTAGTCGAAGACAAGTTATGATTAAAAGAAAGGGTTTCAGTGTTGGGTAATACTGGTATTTGTTCATTATTGCCCGTATCATCTGTTGTGACTTTATTAAAGTCGTCACTTTTACTATCGTCTGTGGTGCAGCTATCTGAGCACATGGACAAATCATTCCGCTGTTGTGTTCCGTTCCTTTTTCCTCTTAGTTTAGGAGCAACGTTTATTGCTTTGTTTGTTTCGAGTGATGTATCGTTAGAAACTAAAACTATTGGGTCTTTCTCATTTTGGGCAGATACCTTAGTATTGGAATCTAATATTTTGTTTGTAGATTCATTTTTATCACATTTTTCCAAATCAATAGGTAACGTTTCATTTAAAACTGGGCATTCATTTTTCTTTGAGCGATTTTGCTCATCGCTACTACATGCGCCATCTAGATTAACGGACGTATTTAGATTCTTCTTTTTATTGAATCGTTTTCTTCTATTGGTTAAAGAATTGTTTACAGTACTTATAGGATCAATTTTCGCTTTAACAAGGTTGCCTGTCTCTGATGCAGCCTTAATTGGATCAGTAGCAGCCTTATCATTAGTAGCGTTAAAACAAATTGCATTCATGTCATAACTTTTAATTACACTTGGAGCTTTAGAAAGCAAATTAGATGTTTTTCTATTTGCTAAGCGTAATGATCGAGTTAACTTTGCATTTCCGGTTGATATTGGAATAACGCCCTTAGGTTCTCCTTGATTCATTATACCTCTCCATGTTTTTTTTCGTGTAGAAACGAGTCTTCCATGCATACCATGCCTTCGCAATAATGTTGAAACGTATTTTTGATTTTTATCGGTTTCAATTTTTGTTCTAAGACTTAAACGGCTTCTTTTCGGTTCAACTATTACTGAGGATGAGTTATCATTTGAGTTATCATCAGCTTTAGTTTTACCTCTTTTTCGTTTCATGTTATTGGTAACTTGAAGGTTTCCGTCATCCAACGTATTTCTTAAATTATTGCGTTTTTGATTGTCAAGCCTAGAATGTTTTCTTGTATCACCAAATGTTGTTTCAAAATATTTCATGGGGCGTGCTCGCCTTCTACCTGAAGATGTCATTTCGAATATCTCCTCGCCGTTAGAGACGTTTTGGGTGGAAGATCTTTCTTCCGGACTTTCATTTTTCGAAAGTATTTTTTTACGTTTAATGGAATTCGGTTTTTGTTTTTCTTCTTCTATCGGTGATACATCTTGTTTTTTTTTCTCTACTTGAATTTGTTCATCCAATTGTTTGAGAATTACTTTGGTCGGTTTTATATAGTGTGTTGATGACTGGTTGTTAGCAGTTGCTTTTCGTATGCGGTACATTTCTGGGCTACAACGTTCATGCTTTGTAATAGGTAAATTTCGTGTTGTTATACGAGATAAACTTTCTCCACTATCCTCCACATCATCATCTGAACCAGAACCGCTAAACTTTGTCATACTCAAAGAAGTAGGTATATTTGATAATAATGGAGTCCATCGAAGGCATTCCGATTCAATCGGAATTCTTGTTTTAGATTTCATCACTTTTTCATTGTGCATTAATACTTTTGACCAATTTATTTTTATATATATTTTATAACGAATATCACCTTTCTTCCTGCCCAGTTTAACGAAATTTAATAGTTGGAAAGCTAGAGCAATGTCCGGTAAGAAGAGACCAGTTTCATTTGCAAGGGCTCTGAATGTAATTTTATCCTTATTCCGGTGTGCATATAGGTATTCTAAAACAACAGATTTCCAATATGCATGGTATGATACTCGCCCCAAATCTGAAAGGGGTTTTTCAGGTGTTCCAAGCTGACCTTCTTCACGACTCAATAGATAACTAAAGTCGATTAGAAATCTTCCAAAACCTTGACGTTGATATTGTGGCATTGTCATTATACATGACACATTATATTTTTGCATGCAGTGCTTTTCTTTCGAAAAGTATCCAATCAGATGACAGCCTTTCTTATCATTTTTCGTAAGAATATAAAATAAAAATGGTTCAACGTCATAATACAAGGTCTTATGATCCAAGAACAACTTTGCCAGCAAACATAGATTTTGACAATATATTTTGTTGATATTCCCATCAACTTCAAATACAGAAATGCCATCATTTCTATAAATTTCTGTACCAGGTGGATGCCTCCAATAGCATTTATCTTGGTGGCGAGCGAGTACCGCCTTACTTTTAGTATACTTCAAGCAAAATTCGCATAAAAACAGTTTAGGTAGTCTGAAATAATGTATTTGTAAAAAAAAAACAAAAATATAATGATAATAATTATTTTCTTTACCTTGCATACTCTTGTGGAAATGGACTGGAGTACCATGTTTGAATTTCCCATTTCCCAAATTCAATGGCAGCCGGGCACCGTTCCTGTGCTGCCAGGGCGAGAGAGGGCGGGCTTAAAAGTGACGGATTCAGGCCTGGAATAGCTAGATTTAATCTTCCACTAGGGTTTACTATCTCCGCTACAGCTTTTGCTGATTTTTCTCGAATTATTCTATACATTTTGACATCTTTTTCAGTAATACCGGGAGGCAGTTGATTTTCTAGAGTAAGAAAAATCATTTAAGTTATAACACTTTTTTTATTATTATTTTGTTGATTTGTTTTATTATTTTTAAATAAACGTGACTATGATTTTCCTCATATGAAGGGGAACTGTTGCACTACTTAATAATTGATTGTTTGCGTGAATCATTTTCAAATGAATTTCAATTGCTTTCATGTTTCATATTTCAGTTTCAGTTCATGTTTTCAATTGACTAGAAAAATGCTGACAGTGCGCACTTTAACTGAAGCTCTACGATTCTATTGGAGCGGCAATGAAGCCAAATCTGAAGCCAACATATTTACATATTTTATTCTTAGTTGGATTCAGATTTTGAGGCAATTAATTCGAAACTATTTAAACTAATTTATTCAATTCTAATATTTATTAACAGGAATTTCGCATTGGATTTAGCGACCTTTTCTTATTTTCTCCTTTACTCGTATGCGGAAGGATAGAATCTTGCCTTCTTGATATGCAATTTCTTGTACTTTTGAGAATTAAAAGAACGCTGAACTATAGCAGATGTCGTGAATTGCTCATGCCTTAAATCGATATACAAAACTAAATCGATAATGGACAAATAAAAGTTACCACCATGCTATTTCACAAAAAACTAAAGTTGCAGCTCTGATTTGCCCTCCAAGTGAACTACGTTTGCACTTTTTTCTATGGAAAATTGTATAACGGTTAAATACTGTTATTTTTTTTTTACATTTTGATTGCCTCTTGCATGATTTGAAGCTCAGTTTCGTTTTTGCTCCAAAGTAGACAAAATGGTAACAGCTTACCAGTGAGTTAAAAACGGTTGTCAGGTTCTTAAATAAAGAAGGTTTGTCGGCAAGGGCTATTGGTAAAAAAGTTGGATGCAGCCATGTGACAGTAATAAAATTGTTAAAAAAAATTAAGGTGTTTGGTACCACAAAACGCAAAACTGGTACTGGTAGAGGAAACAAGAAGACAACTTTAAAAGAGAGGACCGAATTTTAAAAAGCATATCATGTCGTAATCGAAAAAAGACAGCGAAGCAAGTTAATTTAGAGTTTTTTGAAGAAACATCTAAAAGAATTTGTAACAGAACGGTCGGCAGGACTTACTTCGTTCGGATTATTAGCCAGAAGACCAAGAAAAAAATGTGATGTGGTAACTTTTATTTGTATATGCAATGGTATGTTTGTGATTAAATTTGCGGCCACAAAATCTGTTTTTCCCAAACGACTTCGAATCCTAAGTTGCATTCTTTTTAGGCTAGTTGATCGGAACTAAAGTCAGAAATGTTCAACAATATCGGTTTACCTACGGATATCCATAACAGCGCTGAGAGTTCTCACGCTGGTAATATTAGGTCCGTTCGCGTACTTTTTGCACTAAAATTCGTAGATTGTCAAATTTTAAGGAGTGGGGTTGAAATTCTCTTAGAGAGTGGTGAAATTACGAGAAAGTAAACGAACGCGTTGAACAAGAAATTTGCCCACTTTTTAAACTTTAAACGTAAAACTTAAAAAAAGTGTCCGCGAAAGAAGTTTGTGTTTGTTTCATCGTCTTAAATTTTTTCTAACCAAACAAGTCAACAAGCCAAATCTCCGAAAGAAATATTTTTGGGCTGAAATTAGCAGCATGGGGAGATTTTACGCACTCTCTTCTGCGAAAAAATACGAAATTTTCGCGTACTCGAACAGGATTTCCTAAAATTTATTAGACCTATATTATAACAAGATAACAGTTTTGTCTCTATCAGATTGTCGGCGTCATTCCATTCAGGAGAAAGCTTTTTAACATGCCATGCCATCTGACATACATAATTATCGGTTGCAATTCTTGAGCAAGAGTAGAGGTATATAAAGTTCTCTAGAGAACTGAAGAATGACAGCTCGATTAAAAGATTACAAAGGACACTAAAAGATACTGCAAAAAAAGGAAGAAAAGTTTAATGGAAATCCATACAGAAGTATACGCAATCGCAAGCAAGTGTTTCAGAATGAGAATCATTAAAAGAGGAGGTGAGGACAATTACCTTTTTTTTTTTATCTCTCTACAAATATCCTGGACGATTTTTCCGATGCTACTCCAAAATTATATGCATATGTACATATGTATGTATATATAATTGATGTTGCCAATCGAATGACATTTCGAAAGATTGAGTGCATTCACGGAATACTGAATTACGTTAATTGTTATAAATACGACCAGGGATGTCATAATTCTTTAATACAAATTTTTATCTGACGAAAGAGACGGTTTGGTTAGCACATGCACGCATATTTATAAATATTTTGCTTTACAAGGTTTGTAAAAAAAAAAGAAGCAATTTGCCAACATATGTAAGTATAAACAGCGTTTGGAGTGGCACAGTACATAGTTTGGTTTATACTTGTATGAGCACATTGTGTTCCTTTGCGGAGCAATTGGTATTTCTGGTAATATACAGTATGACAAAACACTTCCGGGTGCGTTAAATTCAGGACAGAAGCAATGTGCTTGTTCAGTTTCCTTGGACACTAAGCAAGTCTCTACCTCTACATAAGACAGAATTGTACTTAAAACTTCACGCCAATATCAAAGCACAGAATACAAATAGGGAAGGAACGTCATAAAGTAAATGAATGAGTAATAGACCGCCAAATCATGCTCAAATGAATCAGGTTATTTTGTTTAAATCCATTAAGCATCAAACATGTTTTTTTATTTGGTTCTGTCATTTGTTTATTTTGGATGCATTCAAAGTGTAGGGAATTTAATGTCATTGATCGATTTTATTTTATTCAATCTTAATGTAGATCGTTGAATAGCATGTCGGAGGAAACAAAAAAAGGAGCGTGTGCTTCGATGAAAGCGGCTGTTCAACATCTTAGAGCGTATAGTCCTTCTTTGGTTTTTTCCGATGAACAAAATTTCAACCAGGACCAGAAAGTCAATAAAAGGGACATCAGATGTCTGTGCGCAGAATCTCCAGACGTCTCCCGTGAGATACACATTAAATTTTCTACCAATGTGATGGTCATTGGAGTGGTGCAAGGTCTTTGATTGAAGGCTGCCAGATACAAGAGGCAATTGCTTTGCAAAGGCAGTGTAAGTGAAGCAAGTTCAACGGACTTTCAGTTGGATTCTGTACAAGCGCACAATCAGGATGAATTAGGAATTGATGGCAATCAACTTCCATTCATGGTGAATTGACGGCCAACAACAAGGACATGCTCACGTTTTCAGTCACGAGTTCAGGATGTTGTCGATGCTGAAGCTTGTATTGTCAAGTAATACAGACGCCAATCCATATCTTAATAAACGTTTTGTCATGATCATTTAGTTTTTCTTTTCTTCAAATTTGTCCTCAAACAGTCTCACTATTTTCAAGAATATAATTACAGAGAATAATCTGAGTTTTGCAAAAAAAAAATAGAAGAAAAATTCTTAGTTTGAACGCAAGAAAATTTGAAGCTTATATAGAACACATGACAACTTTGAAACACTTCACTGAAGGTCGTGCGTTACTAACCCTCTACACCCTGTATGGAATGTTTTTGTCAAACATCTGTATTTTTTCTAAATTCTAGAACCTAACTTTAATGATCATGTCCTGATTGAGGCATCCGACCATTTATAAATAAATATTACGCTTAATTGCAATAAACATTTCCTGATTATATGATAAAGCGAAAGAAATGCAAATGCAATAATTAGTTTTCTTACCCAATTGTGGAAGACAATATGGATTAATTGAATCATTCGCTTCTGCGTTGTCAAATATATTACATTGATAACTCCTTTGCCTCAATTGTGCAAAATCAAGTTGATTTTTAACTTCGAAAAATCCGACACCAAATTCCGAATCCTCTTCGTTATAATATCCTGCAGCACTTAACACTGTTTTTGGAGTAAGATAAGGAACCTCATCGTTTACTGAATTGGATGAAAATACGCTCTTCTTTTCTAATGGCATTGATATATGCGGAGTTATGCGTTTTTTATTGTTTTTAGTTAGCATGTTTTGATTTATTTCTGCAGCGCTTGTAGCATTTGAATTTAGAGTGTTTCCCAAAAACAAAGATCCACCGGTCTTGATGATGGATGATTCATCGTTTATCGTTGAAACTAACGATGACGAGGAATTTTGATTGGATAGCGGCGCATTTCCTTGGTAATGACTTTCCTTTTCTTGTACGTCTGGAATGAGATGGTTATGTTTATGATAATTTCTGAATGTTCTTCTAGTTTCTTTCAAATCATTTGTAGTTTCTATTGGAAATGAGTTCGTTGGAATATTAGTTCCCATATCTTTACCTTTTATGTTAGTTCGGGAGTAATTAGAAGTTGTGAAAATATGTGACAAACCATCGAATAAACCTTTAAGTTGAGTATTTTTTTTCTTAATTTCTTTAGATGAATTATTGGCTTTAGCAAAAATGTCAACTTCCTTTTTAGCAACGGCGGCGAAGCCCCATATATTTTCATCTTTAACGTTGGAGTCAGCATTTTGAAAAGGATTACAATTTATCTCGTTAAGCCTTTCGATGTTTGACACATTCTTCTTACTGTTTCGAGACAAAGTAATTTCTGATTTGTCACTTTTTTCAGTATCATCGTCACCTTCGTCATCGTCATCATCGTCGCCTGATGAAGAACTTTCACAACTGCTGCCGCTAGAATCAGTAGCTGAACTGCTTGATGAACATGAGTCTGAAGACGAGCTGTCACCATCATCATCATCGTCTTCATTATCACTGGATGAACATGAAGAGGATGTTTCTGATAGTTTACGTTGACGCTCACTTTCAGCTGGTTCAATTTTTTGATCTAACGCTTGCATAGGGCTATTTGAAGATAACTTTTGAATTTTATTGGTTTTTAGCGAATTTGGTAAGTTCATTGGAACTTTTACTATTCGATCGCTATTAAAAGCCGAGTGTCTAAAGAATTTCTGTTTTTCTTTTGACATTTTATCATTTTTCTTAATGTCTTGACTTTGAAATGATGTCGATGTGGATGGTTTGCTTTTCAAATCTACAAAAAGCGATTGTACATGTTTTTTTTTAGTGCTAGATTCTAACAATGATTTCTTATCAAGTTGCTCATAATCATCATCATTATCTTTATTATTATCGAAGTCACTTGCACAATCCTCAGACAAGTATTTATCTCTTGCCTGAGATCTTTTCGCAGATGCTTCTGGAGCGAAATTTGACGGTTCTTTTTTTAAGTTCATTGTAGATGATTTTGATATCCTAGTGAAACAAATAGAATCAATGTTAAATTTCTCATGTAGAAGTTTAATAAAATGATTTTTTTTTCTAACCATTTTTTTGCAGTTCTACAATCAGTTGTTTTTAAAGGACCTCTACGAGAAACGGAATCGATCGAATTATTTCTATTTGCCGATCTTTTCTTTGCGTTTAATTGAAGTTCTGAGCAGAAATTGCACCTACAAAAAAGAATGTCCAATTAAAGGAAGAGACTGACGATCAATTAATTACCTCCATGGGCACTTGGGCTTTTTATCTGACGCAGGATTTAAACAAGTCAAATGAAAACTTTTCTGGCATAGATAACAATCAAGTAAACAAGGTCCTTTAAGGCGATCGTTGCAGGCATCACAGTCCTTACATTTGTAGCAATGCCATTTATTGCCTTTAGTAGACAAAATATAAAGCAGGACCTGTGATTGGGATTTACATTTACCGGCAATGTTGGCACACGTTGTATGCAGAGACATTCCACAATTATCACATGAGCTGAGAGGCTCGGGTATACCGCTTCCGTTTCGTTCTGATGTACCACAACATTGAGAGCACATTAAATCACCCTGCAAACGTAATTATAAAGATATATTATTGAAAGCTATTTTTATGTTTTGATGAACTCACTCTGTTAATTCTCTCTGTCGAGCTATCCGCAGTGGCTGCAGATTTTCGTGGCGTTGTTAATGACCGTCCTTTTTTATAAAGCTTACCATCTTGAATTAGAAAGCCTGCATCTATTGCTTTTCTGATCGAGTTTTTTATAACAAGCTTAAAATCCGTATCAGAATCTAATTCGATGTTATTGAATTTCTGTACATAATTTTCTATGCTTTTAAAGGTTGAACCCTCGCATTCGCCCAAGTCATGTACAGCTTTTGCAACAATTTTACATAAATTTGTATTTTTTTCTATTCTGATTTTTCTTTTTGCCATGGGTGCTTTATAAGAATGCAAGCCTTTGTTATACACTTTAATCACAGCTCCAGAGTTAACAGCTTCTTCAAGTTTGTCGGCAACAATATCTTCATGAAACTTGTGATGACTACCAATTGCTTGGCATATTCTTTGAACGCTTGGCCTCTGTTTTTGCGAACGAATTTTTGCAATGGCGTCTAGTATCCATTGATGCCAAACGTCCAGACCGATTTCTTGAGCTGATTCTCGCATTTTTATTTATTTATCTGAAAACATTCTCACTTTAATTAACAGAAATTTATGTAATAAGACTGTATACAATCGCTGGGGAATGAATTATTGCATAGCGGCGTTGCAAAAAAAAAAAAAAAAAAACTAAAGTTTCTCCCCGTTTGGTGAGAGCTGAATTTAAAACTTAATTTAAGATTAGCTGCTTTTGCTTTCTGTTATTGTGGTCATGGATAATAGTAAGAAAAAGGTACGTATCTTATTTCGGGTAAGCTACATAAAGGTTTTTTTCTTTTAAATTCAAAGAAAGGAACCAACATTGCTTGTTGATTCCAAACATTTTTGTTTAATTCCAAGAAAGTTTTCGATGTCGAAATTTTTATCAATCTTAGTATAACTATTAGAAAAGAAGCAAGAACAATGAGTTTTGCTAGTTAGTCCATACATAATTCTAAATATGCAGATGATACTGATGGTCAGAACTGAGAATCCCTAAAGCTTCTGTAGCAGAGTGAAAGACTAGATAATATTCCAATCCGTGTACTTAAATTAGATGCAGATGTCTACAACTCATGGCTAAAAGAAGGAACTTTCAATGGAAAAAACAAGGATTAATACCCAAGGGGAGGAAACCTTTAAATGAACCATTGCTGTATCGCCCGCTATGCATGATTTAAGCCATGAGACAAATATGAGAGCGCATATGTAATCGACTAGAAAAAGCAACCGAAGAAATTGGAAGACCAGTACACCGTGGATATGGCTTCCGGAAAGCGGGCTGCAGAGAAACTGAATTCAACTCTGCGAATTGGGTCTAGACTCACTTCATCAATTGATGGTACATACATATGTATCATCATGGTTACGGATTATTTTACGACAACAAAAATGGAATAAAGGAATGTCAGATAATCGCCGAAGTTCCGAAAGTATTGGCGCTGTTCGATCTTGTATAATGAAGTCTTCTTTTTTCTTCCTTTTGTTCGGCGAGGTTATGATCAGGATTATAGGGATCATAACCCTCCCACTTTACTGCATCCCTACTGGTCCGCTTGTGGGGTTCGCCGACTATTGATGCTATCAATCCCCAAAGAAGCGATAAGCGTAGACTATGTAGACGATATAGTGCTTGATGGTATGTCACCTATATCCTGGTGCCAGGATATCCTGGCAGGCAAAATGCAGCGAAAATACATTAACAGAGAGGAACGGCAAGTCTCCGTTGGACAGCGCTAAAACGAAAAAAAGGAGCAAAGTCTAATAAATTGAAAAAGGACGATGGACTTATCGACTGGTAAGAAATGTAGCGTGTATGTGTATAAACCTTAATTGGATATGGGTGTTTCATATTTTTTATCACTGCTCGTCTTTTGCAGAGCGTAATAATATATCACCAACAATAATGAAGGAGCTACGGATAATAGAACGCCAACGATAACGTCGATGATAAGCTGAAAACAAGAATAGATGAAGAATCAGAAAATTTCGAGCCCCATCTCGTAAATAAATATGTAAGTGGTCCAACAAGAATTCTTAAAACGTGATCGAATCGGAAGGTGGTTTTAGTAGGTGGATGTCCTACTTGGTAGAAATATCGACCTCCCATCGTTTATACCTTGGACTGCAGCCGGATGAATTATTTTCGTTTCATACCTGGGATCTGAGGGATAACAATCCGAGGCGAAATATGAATATTTACCTATAAATTTGTATTCACAGGTAGTATGCTCGTTTGCATTAAAATTAAATACTCAGTTTTTCTGCGTATTGTTCCATTATTATGATAGACAACTCAGTTTTGCGTTCTATTCCTAAAATGACCGAGACTTAGACAGTGGGACAGAAAGTGACGTGTATCACCCTGGACCTTTTCATTTTGTGACCTCTGGAAAGATTGTGATCAGTAAACGCTCCTATCAGCATTGAATGTGATTTTCTATTTCTCTGCAAAATTTTGCTAGTTCTGCTTTATCATATCTTGGCCGAAGTTTTTTTTTTCGATATTTCACAGGTGGTTAAAGAGTTTCATCTGGTGTTATTTAGTAAGATTACAGAGTTTAGGTTTGACCACTTGGTCATGGTCTATCACAGACCTCTTTCTTGCGAATTCAGTATGCTCAATAAGTTTAAACAGGTTACTATTATTGGTATTGAGCATAAACAAAAAAGCATTCGGCCGTTTTAAAGATGAAAATGGATTCATATTGATGAACACAAATGAGAATGTAAAGTTATTTTATGATGATGATGTTAAAGTTATCTTATGATTTACATATTATCAAGTAAAGTCATCAAAAATACAAAAGGAGGGAAAGATATCGGCTCCAATAATATCCCAAATGAGTTAAATTGATCGAGGACGACAATATTAAAGGCTATCGCAAACCTTTTTATCATTTTTATTTATAAAAAATTATAAGCCTTCCAATAAAAAGGCAATGCAACCAATTGTGAAGGCTATAAAATTATCAGCCTATAGTTTTATAGTTATATAGACTATAAAATGAGCCTAAGCTTTCCTCAAAATTATGCACACCAAGATTTACAATAAATTAGAAGTGAACCTTAGTAACATACAATTTGACTTTAAGTTAGGTTATGGCACAGGGAAAGCCATATTTTTTGTTCAATATTCGAACATACATATAGTAGAACTAAATATAAAAGTAAAAAAAAAAAACATGCTGATAACAGAGATTCATGTTTATTATTTGTATCAATAAACAACGGGCCCAAATAAAATTAACTATTGACTACTCATGGAAATATTCAATTTGTGTAGTCAATCGTTTTGAACAACCGCTGAAGAAAAGTAAAATACATTAATTAATCAAAGCACTAAACAGTATTGGCATAGAGAACAAATTGCAGCCAATACTGCTTTGTGCTTTGATCCCTTGGATTTACTGCGGCATTAAGGCAGAAAATGCTTTCGGCGTGTTATCTGACAAAGCTCGCTATTTTTAAGACTTTCGTCTTACTAACACTAACCCTTACAATCCTGATTTGCCTTCACCACAAGTAGTCCACGGTCTAGTTTCACGCGACCATTTAAGTTGTACGTTTTATAGTTCTTCGCACAAATAAAGCCCAATAATGAAAGTTATTACTATCTGACAGATATCAGATATTCGGAAGAGTTGGAACCGTTTAAAACTTTTTGGTCTTTCTTGGATTCAAACTTCGAGTCTTCTGCTGAGTAGTCTAACACATTAATCACTGAGCTACAACTTTTTATTTACACAATTAAATTAAGATGATAATCTGGTTTTTAGGTTTTGTTCAGCTGATCTATAAACACCTATCAGCCGATCACAGCCTCATGAGCGATGACATTTTCAACCGGATACTTGTCTAAAATAAACTATTATCAATTACGTTCAGCGCGCAATTCAAAGAAATTGTGATCTGCTCATTTTTAGTAAAATACAGATGGAACAAAGTATTATTACAGTTAGTACTTTAATATGAAGCGTAGTAGTAATATACATACACAAATACATACATAATACATAATACATACACAAATACATAATTATGAAGTCAATCACTCACTACCTATGTATATAATGCTGGCTCGGACCAAAAATAACCCAGCTGTCTTAAAAACAAAAAAGCTTCAAAAAGGTACAAAGGATGCCTTGCATTTGTATGACAATGAGCAATGAGGCGATGGAAGTACATGGTAATTCCACACTTCGGAATTGTAAGAAACAGACAAAGGAAGAGGATGGTAAGAGGATATTGTATCTATTTTTTTTTTGTTTTCATTACGTATGTCGTTTAAAATTGATTTTTAAGTTGATTTCAAAAGTAGTTTTTCGTAAGCAGGAACTGCTTCCTGGGCTTGTTTTATTCAAGGGCCGTTCATTGTTTCATTCATTATATTATAGTTGTATGTAAATAAATAATTTCTTGACATTCATATTTTAACTAGTGCAACTGGTTTAGAAAAATATTAGTTCAAAAACATAAGAGAGATACATTATAACTACTGCTAAAGAAAACATATAAACATATATTCTAAAAGTAGGGATTTATGCAATTTGTTTTGTTTCTTTTTCCTATTTCGCGTACTAGGAAGTTCTACAAGTGGATGGCATGCACCAAAAAAATTATGTTCCAAGAAGGAAAACCTTGGCTCAATGAAGTTGAAGTTGCATGTTACGTTGCTCAATCATCTTATTTCGAGTGGAAGGGAGTCTCATATACAGACAGCATCTACGAACAATTGATGCTTAAAGCATAAAAACCTTGGCTGAATGAGTACGAACCTGCTTGCTCTGGTTAAATAGAGAAGAATGACGGTCAGATTCAACAGGTAGTGGTAAGAATCTGCGTTCGATTTGAGTAACAACAGAACTCAAAATGTTCAACATCTATTTGAACTATAGTTTTTTCTTTAGTAGAATTGTAAGACTATTTTCTAGTGTCACAGCTTTTACATATAAAAAATAAAATTATTCTTTGTTAGCATCCACGAGGTAAGGAAAGGAATAATTTAGTGAAAAAATAGGCACATGGAATCGCCAGCTTCTATCATCCTCCCAGAAACATTTGAGAACATTCGGAAAGCGCCGGTAGAGGACAACCGAAGCACGTGCAAGGATTAGGATATTCTTGGGCATATCCCTCACCTGAATTATAATAATTCCTAAATGATCATATTTGGTCTTCAGACAGATTTGTGTTTGGTGGACTCAGCATAATTTGATCGAAGCCCAAAATGAAAGCGCTAGTTATCTGAAACAAGACAATGTTGAAATAATTGAATCAAGGGAGGCCAATAGAAGTGTTTAGTATGGTTTTAAGGCATCGAATCTTGAACTTATAGTTATGAGCCAAAACACAAATAACAAATAAATAACAGTCAATCACTGAAGCTCCTCAAGCACCAAAACATAAGCCAACTAATTTGTAGCATGCATTGAGCTCTGATACGAAAATGTTTGTCCAATCTTCGAAACAATGGGCGTTGTGTTCTTTTTGTTTTCTTTCATTAAGTTCAAAATTCAGGGATTGACATTTAACAGCTTTCAACCAGATGTAGAACCGTTCCAAAGTCTTGTTTCAGTTGTGGCTTTGGAGCAATTTCTGATATTTTCTTTGGCATTCGCAAATCTTAAATAGCAACCTACTTAAATCACAACAATTTTCGTTGTCTTGGTTTAAGACAAAGGTTATTAGCCTCCGTTCAATTCAATGTTTTGACATTTATAATAGTGAGAAATCGTTCTCTATTATTTTTAGGTATTAAGGTACATACATATGTATGTCTATGACCTTAAACTATCGCAAAATGCTGACGGGTTGACCGGAACCTACTTATGACATAAGCGCAATATGCATACCGGTTAAATCATAATATGCCCAGCTGTGTTAAAAAAAGCATGCATTTTTCGAAACAAACTATTAAAGGCCTCCAGGTTAATTGAGACACCACTGTGTATTGTACTATCCACACCTTCGAGGATTGGATTGAAAGCGAGTGTGTATAGAAAAACTAGTTTCAACGTTTAGATATTGCAACTATGGATATCAAAGAAAAAAGGACTTCTCAACTTTACTAAGAATGTACTTTAAAAATGTTTAATGAAGGACAATTAAACCCACCAGTTGTTTTACATAGTTCTCTTTAAAAAAAGGATTGATTAGTGAATTTTAGTGGTAATTCTTTTTTAAAAGCAAATACATGAATTAGTAAATACATATGTATATGAATAAAGATGACTTTTAAACAATACGCATGTGCTTATTACAAGCGATTAATGCTTTAATAATGGATTTACATTTCGTTTTTATTTTTGCGCAATAAATGAATCATAAAAGCAGTTGGGAAGATTCCAGGCTAGATCTATAAGATAATATATGTACATATGTGACACCGCCTGGCGGTTTCAATAATCCAAAAGATTATGTTGCTGAAGCGGCAAATGAAATCTTTTTAAATGTCATAAACCACAGCCACACGAATGCAATACCACTTAAATAAAATGTATAACAACTTTGCGCCATGATGACAGTGTTATAGTTACGATGCAAATGCAAGCTCTATTGACGTTTTGCTGAATTCCAAAATGAAAGACCGAACACCGAACCATTAAACTGCGCAGTATTCTAAATGCATTCCTCAAAGCTCTTAACATTAGAGAAAATTAGAGCAAGCGGCGAATTACTTCACTTTTTACATACCAACCCAGTAATGCTTTTTTTTCTATTAATTTACAGTCCAACAGAAATTATCTTTATTTTGTTAAAGAAAAAAAAATGGAACACCAATAAAAACAACCGAGACTTGAATATTTAATTTTAGCACAAATTTACAGAAAAAATACCCACATTATGATTAAAAAATGAGCACGCATTAAATATTTGCAAGCATTTCCCTTCATATACACCTCAAAAAATTGTTAAATGTCTCATCACAAAATCGTTTTGCACATCGCACTCAAATTACAAATTATTACGCCGCCATTTTGTCATTATATCGGAGGGAAAAAAAAAACTCGACAAAGGTATGGCAAAATGTAAACTACTATATATCTCGGATGGAGCACTGAAATATAAACCTGAAGCCTTGTTTTGCTGTTTCATATATAATTTAACATGAAAGTACTAATCGTACCTGAAAATGAGTTTAGACTTGATCTTCGGCAATATTAAGAAATTTTATGCAGCCTTCAGTTTAGCATTGTTTCTAGCAATCTTATTAATTGAAAAATGACGTTTTCGCAAAACATCACTACACTTTTAATCCGACAACCGGATATATCCACACTTACTTTAAAGCTTTTAACAACAATACACGATAATCAAGACACTTTAGATTATTTCAATATATAAATCAAATTTTCTTCGAAAACAAGTCATACACGACAAAACTTAACAACTCACAAGTTACCTAAAAAAAACGATTTTAATTATATGTAAACCAGTTAAACTTTCGGCTGTATCGGTTTTTTGTCCATATGCCTCATCGCTGCCTAACCACGTACATATATTTTTTGACAGCAATTTCAATGCAAGCGCTGCATAGAAAATCCTGCTTGATTTTTAAACATTGTAGATGTGACATTAGCGCTTATCTCATTTTATTAGATAAATGTCAAAAGTGTCACTGCTTAAAAAATACCATACGGTTTGCTTTAGCACTGCTAATATATTTTATTACAAATAATGGCCGGCTTATGTACATAGGTTTAGTTAAGGTAGGTTAAGTTTTATTTTAAAGTAGTTCTATTTTTTAGTTAGATGGGCTTTATTTTTAATTAAAAAACAAAACCATATACCAATGTTTTTTTAAAAAAATTCTAAAAATTTTTCGGTTTGTAATTTCTGGAATAAATCAAAAATTTAGTTAGGTTACGTCGAATAATAGCTTCTTGCTATTGAGTATTGAGCAATTGACAGCACTAAAGAAAACTTAAAGTAGCATTTTGACATTAGCTTCCGATTGCCTTCGACTATTATAGTTGAGCCTTTAAGGCATTAAGTTGCCCGTAATAGGCATATGTGAACGGAAGCAATTACACAGCTGTTGATGTCAAATGTCAAATTTTCGTACGAAAGAGCCCGTAATAGGCATATGTGAACGGAAGCAATTACACAGCTGTTGATGTCAAATGTCAAATTTTCGTACGAAAAAGCGAATGGATTCGCGATAGTGAATGAAACTTGACGAATCCAAGCAAAAAGCTGTTATGGTCATACAATACAAATTCCTTCCGTTCGCACAGTTACGTACGTCGATGTACACACCAATTCTTCTATTAGAGTTCGTCCTTTAGCTTTCAACGTAGGTTTTCTTATTTATGTGAAAATATTTAACATGTACAATACGAATGGTTGTGAGAAGGAAATGTTCATGCTCTATATGGGCGGTTTGCGGCAAATATTCATTTATTCATTTCATTATATTTAAGAGTATTTGAACCTCGTTTTGAAAGATTCACATTAGTAGTTGACTAATTCTGTCTATTCCCTTCTACCCATATCGTTTCGTAAATTTCACAAACATGCACATACACACATAGAGACTAGAGTGTGACAGAACGTCATGTAGAAATTTTATAAAGATTTTAGCCTTTTGACACAACCCTAAGTTGTCTAAAAAATACTTAGCTCCTTAATATTTTTAGTATTTAATATTTTTCCGTTAAATAATTTTTTAGATTTGTTTAAAATTTCAAATTTTACAACTAACAAGATATTTTTTCACATGTGTGAGAAAGACAGTGTATAAAGACTAAAAGGGTCTATAAAGGGAAACAGAATCAAATACTCACAATTTTATCATCCAACACATAATCAACCCAGCGTCGATTCGTTAAATGTTCGTTCACTTTTGCAAACGTAAGCCAACATAGGAGAGAGCGGTCGCATTCGCTCATCGCATATGTAAATCAGACAGTTGTCGTGTTTGTTATTGTTTTTAATTTTTTTTTGCACACAAACCTTCCAACATAGTATGTAAAATTTTTAAATCAACTATACATTTTTAACTTTCTGCTATTATCTATTTTTAATGCGGAAAAGAAAAATAAAACACCAAGAATGAAAAAAAGAAATTGTAGATTCATTTGACAGATACGTATGCAGGCAAAAGTATTATGGTCATCCGTTGGAATTGACAGAACATAGGGGAGCATTTCGTTCGGTTATGACATTAACTTATGCTTCCCAATGTTGATTATGGCTGACCCTTAAGGATTTTTAAACAAGCCGTATTTAGTCCTCAATAAGTTTCATTGGATGCGACATTAACTTCATAAATATCATCTTATGTCAATTTTGCAGTCAGTTGCATACGTTTTTGTACAGAAATCGTATACATATCTACTGTTAAAATAATTTAAAACCAATTTATGTTCAAAATTCTTACCCGCCTGGGTAAGAGAAGAATGCATTAAATTTTTTTTCTTTATACACCCGTATCGTGGAATCCGCCGGGGGGTATTATTCACCGAAAAAATATTTCAGCATCGTCAAATCCGCAAAGTGAACAGTTCCCCGTGTAGGTAATGTGAAAACGTAGGTATCGTAGAAAACGTTCGAATCGAATTTTTCCCGAAGAAAATGACATTTCTCATCCGCATCAGTCATTGCGAATTTTATATGATTGGCTTGGCTGCCACACGTCGCCTTCTTGTTTACAAAAATGTAAGTGAAAAAAAAAAATAAAAACAACAATTCTGTATTCGTTTACATATCAGGAAAAAAACTACTAACAGACTGCTGTTTAGAGGATTTGTAAACTCTATGAAGGAAACACCAGACATTGCCAAAAATATGAATTGCCAAAAGACATGGTACGAACTTCGGCTCGAGCTGAACAAATATGGGCCGTTTCTAAATAATAAAATCAGTTATAATTAAAACTTAGTTTAAATAATCGTTTCATTTTGCAAAAAAATATTTATTGACAAATAAAAGACAGCTGTTTAACAGTGAAACTACCTTTTCTAAAGGCATGTCAATAAAGGGACGTTCCCGGCGGATTCCACGATAGCAGTAGAAAGTGAAAGGGAATCGAATCGGTGAAGTGAAACTAAATTCCGACGGATTTCACGATAGGGGTGATAATTTAGTTTTGACATTTATGAATTTTAGGGACATTTTTTTGGATTAAACATTTGGAACCCAATGTGAACCAGTAATCTGGTTCTTATGAAAATTCGAGGTTTCTCTTTCGATGGATGCACTATTAATATCACTTTGCATTGTTTTAGATCAAAAACTGCATTTTTTTCATGAAAGTTAGTTGTGATCTCAGTGCTGTGACTCAGTGGTGTTGGATTACTTAGAGGAAGGCTCGAGGTTCAAACCGCAAAAAAACACCAAAATGTTTTTTTTCTACGTTCCCATCTCTAGCGAATGTCTGACAAACGTCCGAGTGCAATAATTCTCATAAAGGAGCTTCTAAAAAAAAAGCGGATATGGCTCTTAACTGTAGGTCCCCTCCATTTGTGTGAAGAAATATAACACGCACAACAACAAATGGTGGCGAGAAGATAGGCTCTGAACCACATACGGTAGTAGATCTAGCTCCAAAGTAACTGTTTTTTTTTTTTTTTTAAAGAATATCACACCGTGCGTCGTTGCATTTATGTCAAAACTTGAGATAACATATTTAAAAACTATGTAGCTTGCAGCGGTGACTGATAGAAGGACGAAATTTCTACTACTTTGTGTAGAGCTGTTTCCCTAGGCTTACTCTTAAATAAATGTCGTATGTTGCATGAGGTGCCGTTGCAAGAATTACTTCTGATGTGGATATCGAGAACCATTTCTAGTGTTTTAAGGAGAAATGACGAAAGATCTGTGGGTATATACTCTTTCGCAGAAATGTGGCCTGGTTTACATGCTATACATGTGTATAGATATTATCCTTCCCTTCACGTCACTGGTATGTAGCCTATACTTATGTAATATTAAAAATTTCCCCTTAACATGATCAGAGCTTTTCGCAGCACAGTTTGTTTTAAAATCCGTTGGCGTTTTATTTCATTCAACCAATGTTTTTAATATTGCTTTCCACCCACGCGCTAATAGATTTCCTAATGAAGCTGAGAACTGCCATGCCTTTTGCCAGAATCTTGTGGATTCTGGAGGCTTCATCAGCATTGCTTCCACGTTTTCTTAAAATGCTAGATTAGGTACTTAAACTCCCTCTTGGTCTCTATATTTTCATCAAAAGTAATATTAACCGTGATTTTTTGAGAATTATGCAAAGCAAGGTGAAAGCTTCTCACAAAACGATCCCCAGTCAATCTGGTTTAGTAGCTCTTTAAGCTTTTTTAATATTTAAAGATTGGTGCATGTGCTCGCTATCAGCCTGACATTAGTTGGCAAAATATTCGCGCTGTACAAAAAATTTAAATTTTTCCTCACCCTAAAGATTAATAATTATATTTTTATTTATCCTCCCCGTCCATTTTCTTTCAACGAAACAGAAGAAATGTCAATTTATGGAGGGCTGCCGACTCTAAAACTCTTTCAGCGCCATCTGAAAGTGAGTGTTACAAGTCACTTCCCACTGAAGATTTTACTTTACTTCACTGAGTAGTCTCGAAAAACATGCGTATTGTCTCCCACTACTTCTGCCCTTCTGTAGAATTGTCTAACCTGTTTCTTCTAAAACTTTGATTCACCATGGAGGTTGGGATTTTTTGGACTGGGCAAACTTAGTAGTTGATCAAGCGCGCTTCTATGATGTTTGGGTTCCTTCTCCTCTTATAAGCCTCTGGTTATGAATTTAGCATGACCTTCCCCCTGCTTTGTCATACCAATCCTTTTTAAGGAATGGTAACGATTCTCTATTTGAGGTCACCAAGAAGTGTTGGCTTCCTAGGCCCTTTTCTCAATGTCGTACATGCAACTGCTTTTAATTCCTTATTCTGCATATGACGAAGACCAATCCAATGATTTGGCCGGAAAGTGCTTGCCTAACCGCGGACACTCATTGAAGCCGACATCTACTACTCACCTCACTAACCTTCGAAACGAACTGTCTATAGAAGGCATCAGAACCTTTTTTCTTATAGGCAACAACCTTGTGGCCACCTTCCCAACTAGCACCGTCGAAGAGAGGATCGCTATCCTCTGTGGAAGACATCTTCTTATTCAGGGCATTCTGAAATTTCTCCTAAGCGATTATCCCCTGGTCCATGGTCAGCCAAGCGTTAGGCTCCTGTTCGTTGACAACTGCAAAACGAAACTCGACCTTTGGGTGGTATATCGGATGCCTCGTGGGTGAAGTACCAGTCTTCACAATTTTTGCCGTTGTCGGTTTGACGACGTTATACGATATGTGCCTTTGGCTCTGGAGGTGGTCAGACCTCAGCCGGAGTCGCGCAGTTACCTATTTTGCCATTAATTTTGATAAGAGGTCCAACCCCATTCTTGGGTGCCATCAGTACTTTCTCCGCTGCTGCTTTTCTGACAGCCTCATCAGCCAGGACTTCAAGCTGTCCTATACCAAGCAGTCCGTAAATTTACGTCATACTCGTACATAAACTTCATAAACTGATCAACTTATGTGATTCCCTTCCTATTCGGGGGCGTCGTGTCTCAATGGTTAGTGTGTTGGATTAAAAAAAATAAGAGAGTTTTGAAGTAGTTTGGAAGTTTTAGACACAAGCTTTTATCCAAATTTAAGAAAAAAAAAACACGGTCATATTTTCATTAGTAGTTTGTTATGTAATTTTAATGAATAAAGAAATAATTAATTTCATTTGGGCTACGTCAAAAGACACAGTCTAAGCATTTTATTTAGTATTTCATTATAGCGTTGTAAGCGTTTTTGTCCAGTTTTAAGTAATTATGAAAGAAATTACTGCATTGGATTACTGAGCACGAGGTTTGAGGTTCAAATCTCAGATAACACCAAAAAGTTTTTTTCACGGTCCCATCTCTTGCGAATGTCTGACAAACGTCCGAGAGTAATAACTGTCATGAGAAGGTTTCTCAAAAAAAGAAACAAACGTTTAAGACCTGGCTCTAAACTGTAGGTCGCTTCCATTTTTGCGAAAACATATAACACGAACACCACGAATGGTCGCCAGAAGCTGGGCTCTGGACCACATACGGTCGATTGCGCCAAGTATTTGAATTACGTACTTCTCTAAATTGTGTAGTATTAATCGTGTTATCTTCATTTTCATAGAATCGATGTCTTGTAAGTAAGTAAACAATATAGTACAATTGATACGATACGAGTACGTACTCGTTAATTTTAATTAAGTACGTACGTACATACATATGTATACATATATTATTATGATTATATGACTGTAATACTAGTGGGGGCTGTGACTTAGTGGTTGGTGCGTTTGACTAGTGGGAGAAGTGTTCGAATTTCGAATCCCAGAAAACACGAAAAAGCTTTTCACCGCCGCGCATCCCTCGCAAATGCCTGTTAAATGACCGAATAACAACTGTCATGAGAAGGCTTCTCAAAAAAATTGCTTTTTGGATAGGGTATAAAATTGTAGGTGCCTTTCGTTGGTCTGTAACAATAAAACCATTCTGTAAGAACTTCGATTGAGAATTTGTCAGCAGGGTTTTTGAATTCTTCATTCTTTGTATCTTTACTGTTAACCTATTAAAATTTTGAATAATTTTAAGCAGAATGTATGTAAATCCAAAGCCACAAGAAGTCAAGAGGTGTGGCTTATGTGATTAGAAGTAACAAACGCTTCCTTTTGTTTAATATATTCGTTTATGACAAAAACGATGTAACAATTGTGAGAAGAACTTCCCAAAAAATTGGTCTGCTATTTAAAAAGCACGTCTACGTTGTAGCTGTGTATTTACACCCTGTAATCTGCAAATATTATAGGTTTGCTTTCGAAGCAAAAATATTCGTCAAATTTTCTGCCTGAAATTAATTTTTGGTACATTGTCTTCCAGATACTTTATGATATATATTTTCAGTAGCTTCTTCTAGTTATTTTTTTCTAGTAAGGGTTTCCAAACTCTATTATTGCAATTTGCAATCAGGTTTTGTTGAAATTATAGGAAATTTAATTTATGACTAATGCTTTGTGGGTTGCATTGCAATAGTATTACTACAGTTTTTATATTTATTTTGTGTACCAGAATTTGTTTTGCTCACTGTACATTATTTTTGGATAACAGGCGCATGACACGTATCTATGTACCTACTCGCATCAGTTTCATTCTATCTAGTTATTATTGGGTTTATCCCTGTTCTGTATTTTCCTATTTTAAATATGACAACCTAATACAAAAATATTTACATTTTAACTGCTGTTGTAGTCCGCTGTTATTAAAGCAAGAATGCATTTTTACTCATAATGAACAAGAAAATAAGACTCCAACATAATTACAGATTATTTTTGGTGATGTACTTCACTTGATTCTTATTTGACGTTGTTTATTTGGTTACCACAACGCATTAAGAGATGGATGAAGTGGCTTCTAAAGGAGGGGCTCGTCAGAGCAAATCAATAAGAAAGCATAGATCCAGGTACTTACTTTTCCATAAGTTTTGTTTTATAATAATAATTTAAGTTTTCATTACTTACAACGAAACCATTTCAGTTACAGTTTTTGTATTCTGTGTACAATATTAAGTTATTTATCGTTAGTCTTTAGCAAACATTGTACAGGATGTCTCAAGATGTTCTTAACAAAGTATGGAGATATGATGTCACTACTTGATATGAAGAAAAAATTTTTCAGTTTAATGGAGGTTGTTTTCTACTTTGAAGTCCTTCACATATTTCTGTGTTTTTGTGAAGCTATATAGCTTGACTACGTATCTATTCGGTAATAGAAATTATTTCATTTGTCGACGTCATAGATAATTACAAGTTGTTTGTGGTAGAACATCATCCCTACCATATGGTAAAATAACGTATGGCAAATAATTTGCTTGTCTTCATTCAAAAGTTGAGTAAATAGTAAATAAAAGCTATTTTTCTTGAAATTAGTACTTTCAAACTCCTCAAAACTAAAGGTTTTCCTGTTTATTTTCCGGAAAATAATTTGAATCAACAAAACATTTGCTATTTGAAAAATGATTTGAAAAGGTTATTAAGTAATAATCGATTTGGATGTAATTGGTCGTGGGGATTCTGAATGATCTCACTTGTCAACGTGTCTCATCTCGAGACAGATCTGGCCCAGGCTGGATCATAAACGCAGTACCGAGTTGGTCAAACTAAAGCGATCACAAATCAGCTGCGTTGTTGGTGTTCTCACTGGACACTGCCTTATAGGCCAACATGCCAAAAGACTTGGCCTCTTTTCAAATGACTTCTGGAGAAGCTGTAGGGACGAGGAGGAGGAGGAAAGTATCCCTCACCTCCTATGTAACTGCCCAGCTCTGTCGCATAAAAGAATGCTCTATTTAGGGTCCCCCTTCCTTGAAGTCCTTGGTGACATAGCGTCCTTAGACGTCATGCGCATCTTTCGCTTTATCAAAAGCTCCGGTTGGTTCTGTTAGTCCATGAGCAGCGAATTGGTTTTGATCCATGGTATCACAAAGGACCTTTATTAGTCTAAGCGTGTCTGCACTCCCGTGCGGACAGCCAGACCAACCTAACTTCGCCATATCCTGTGCATCATTTATTCCCCAACCATTCCATCTATTTTCCTACTGTCAGAAGATTTTTTCCATCGATTCTTGATGTATGCATATGTAGCTAGTACATCAATTGGCTTGGCACAACTGTGTGTCATTAACGACGTATATTCTGAGGTTAAAACTCTTGAATCTCTTATCCTAAATAATATAACGTACATATTTTGAATATGAATTAGTAGGTTTTCCAAAAGTTTGGTAAATGTTAGTTGAATCAAACAGATAGATGAGTATGTTGAAAATTTCGAGAACAGCTTTTGGGTACTGAGAAATAGATAAGTGAAGAATACCTTGGCAGAGCAGTAAATCGTCGTATGGCGCAAATCAGATCCATTTTTGGATTTAGAAACAATGACTAATTCTAAAAAAATTACCAAAATTCTGAAAAAAAATAGTTTGCACATTTCCAAGCCGAATCTACAGTTCTATTTCCTCATTAGTTAACAACGAAATTGATTGCTTTAACAATCGGAAAATTATAACTATCCCAACAAATGTATCGATTGAGGACAAGTTAGGATAAGTCTTAATTTTCGATTTTGAAAATAAAAAAAATCTACTAGATTATATCAAATTAATTATTTGGTTTTAAAACAGCTTCGAATTTTTGATTTGAAGGTATTTCTGTTTGTAATCAACATATGTTTAAGGATGCAATATTTTCTATTGAAATGGAAGATTTCAATTCACTATGTATAAACCAATTAGCTCATTAAGCTCATGTATTAAAATCTTGGGAAAGTGAAAAGAAACAAGTATCTTTCATTTCTTCTTGGTAAAAATGTTATTGCTTTGCAATAATACGGTTATAGGAATTTTATAGTTACAATAGAAAAACGCCAAAAAATAAAGCAGAAAAAATAATAACTGTAACTGTTTTCTGTGCCTATTATTTTGCGCAGCAGAAGAAGGGACTTTCTTACTGAGCTTAACAATATTGAGGGAGCTGTTATCTCGTAGATATTATATAACTGATTTTGAATATTTTAGAGGAACTCTTTCATTTCCCACGATTTTTTTTTTTCAAGAGAAACCAAATTCTAGAGCACCCAGACTCTATACAGTCTATTGTACTACCAGGTAGTAACTCCTTTTGTTGTAGTAGTTGGAGAAACTCAAGATTTTATTCGTTTCTCTTTTGTGTTTGGTGGCTGTGATTGCTGTTCCCCTAGCGGGGTTTAAACTTACATTGGCCGGATGACAAGCAAACGCACTATCTACTATTCTGTTGGCCAACTATTTCCCAGGATAAAAAGTATCCTCAAAATATACCCAGGATATGAGCTATCACTATTCCAAAATCTGCGCTGTAGTTTCCGCGTCATGCGGGCACAGACAAATAGACAAAAATTGCATAAATGGTATTTTTTGTTTCTACGGGTTCAAAATAGTATTCTGAAAATATTTTTTCCTAATTAAATTCAGTGTGCAAACATCGACATGTATACTTAGTTTTATTATATGTATTGAAGCTTAACATATGTACTTACTATTGCAGATCCTCATCAACGTATACGGATCTCGAAAAATGTAAAAGGAATAAGGTTTCTGGATCAAATAAGCTTGTCTCATTTCCAAGTGCTATTAAACTTAGTATGCTTAATAGTGGCCTGCTTTCATTTGGTAAGTTGCTTTAATTAATATGATTTGGCTGCTTTAAATTAATTATGTTAAACTAAAAGGATTTAAATCTATGTGTGAAGCAAACCATATCATCGTTTTCGAAGGGGAGTACCCTATGTATGTATGGTTTGAAGAAATTATGAAATTTAAGTGAGTATATCCTTAAATTACAACTGTCCACTGTTACGAAGAGGTCCATCTGTTTTTGCACCAGATTCCAACTCTGAAAAACAAATAATATTATACCTTTAGACATGACACAATTTTGTCGGTCCCACAATCAGTTTGGTTATATCAGGTAGGTATTTCAAATACAGATGATTAGAACCCGATTTTGTCAGTTCGTACATAGAATTTTGAGAGACAAAACGCAACTGCAACGAGTTGAACCAGAATGACAACGCTTGACATAACCTGATTTGGTTTTCTGAAATTTGACGAAAGCAGTCCAATCGCCTAATCAAATAAGACCGTAGGGATACATGCTTCCTATTCATTAGCACGGAAAAATTTTGCATGCAAAATTGCCAGGAGTTGTTTTACTTTCAAATTTCAACATAACATTTGCAATATTAATACCAAAAAAGTGGCCAAAGTACTCCAATTCGCAGAGCAAGGAAACGGAGCAATTTTAGTCAAATAAAGCCTAATTGAAAATCATTTAATCTTATGGTCAAGAAATGCTGTTTCGGTAGGTTATTTGGATTAGAATTTTTAGACCGTGTAACTGGTCTAATGGCGTTGAGGTACTAACCCCTAGAAGTCTTGTCTATTTCATCGATGGATCGAAGATGGAATCTAGAATTGGAGCTATACCTATTGGAATATGTTCTACTGTATTTTAGGCTGAAGTCCATGCCATTGAGATCTGCGCTCGATTGAGCTTTCAACAAAGTATTAAGGGCGTTAGAATGCATGTGGTCCAAGGCTTTTCGCGACCATTCGAGTTGTGCGGATTATATTTTTTTATAAAAGTGACCTACAGTTTAGAGCCATATCCGAAAGGTTTGTTTTAAATTGAGAAGATTTCTCAAGACAAATTTTATTCTCGGACGTTTGTCAGACATTCGGGAAAGGTGGCACTGTGAAAAAACTTTTTAATGTTTTCTGGGATTCGAACCTCTTAGCCCCTCTGTCAGTAGTTCAACGCACTATCTGGGCTAAAGGGGATCCCACATACATATCTTTTTAGATAGTCAGGCAGCGCTTAGAGCACTCAGTGGACTTCATGTAAGTTAAATGTTGCTACGATGCATTTCAATTTCTATCCAGAGGTAATCTGCAGATGAATTAGCTAGGATTAGCTTCTTCTTTTAGCTTGGTATCGAGGTATCTTCCCTGGTGAATTTGCGCGGCGTTTTAATAAATTACTTAATGTAGTGAGAAAATTCGTCAGAGAAAAAGATGTGTGGACTGGCATTATGTATGGATACGACATAACTTTAGATGATGACCGTTCGTTAACTAACTCAGGAATAACTTGACGGATATTTTATTCTTATGAAATAATATAGTTATGTAAATAGCAACTTTAATTTGATATATTTTTTGAAGCGTGATTTCTTTATTTTGCTGGTTAGGCTTATTATGAAAGCAATTAACGTATCTTTTTTTTTCAGATAAAATTAGACTGGAAGTTCGAGGTATAGTATAAAATGTTTCATTTCTGTACATTTTTTTTGATTAAAATAATTTACTTACAGATGAATGTAATTCGTTGTCACGAGCAATGCCAAGTACCCCTGTAGTTCTTAAGAAGTTCTTAAGGCTTTGTGAGCAACGAAGGAAATTCCCTGTGCTTTATAAACTAGAGTTTATGGTAAGTTTGATTATGTTTATGACACTTTAGACCAAAACCTTATATTAAAAAAAAAAAGAGAAATAATGAATTTAAGAAACAGAGAACTTATATCTGACTCGTCCTGCTTCGTTGGTGCTTGTAAGTGTAGTGTACATTAAAAATCGATTAACAATAACTATAGCAGCCCATACTCACGAAAACAAAACTACATATTTATCCTGTGCGCCTGTATGAAAGTTTTATAGAAACATACTGTAGTATTCGATCTTAGCCACTTAGATAGAACACTAAAGCAATTGCTTAAACATACCAGTCTTCTTAACCATGTACCTACATATTCAGTTGATGTAAGAAAAAAATAATTTTTTTCATGTGGAATACTCTCCAAGAGAGCCAGAGAAAAAATAACGGTCCTTTTTAAATTCTTTTTTTCTCATTTCTTTCATAGGCAAACAGTTAGCAGCATGAAATTAAAAGTTCTTGCACAATATTTAGAAATAATGAATCACATAAATACCTTTGAAAAATGTTGTAACTATTCAATTGAAGAGGAGTGTATAGTATGTACCTGTTAAGTCGGAAAAGTCTTCGAAAGTGTTCTAAAACTTCTTTGCGGGACATGTATTGGTGATTATTGCTCAGGTTTTGCAAAATATTCAGCTCATAAGCATTTTTGGGAAAATTCCCTTTAAGAAAAAAACAAATGGTACAAAATTCTACTCAGCAGTCCTTGAGCTATGCGTAGCGGGGAAACTGGGAAATATGTAGATTACTTATTTTGTAGGAATATTTCCCGCTTATCTAAAAAGTGGAACGCCTCAATCTTTCCGAATCTATTCTTTTACTGTGTTTAGCTTGCTGATAAGCCATATTAAAATGTTGGACCTTACCCTTGTAATTTTTCATCGCTTAAACTGTTTCCGAATTTCCCAAAAGTGCGTACAGAATTTACAAACTTAGTGTCAACGGTAAAGCCCTGCTATGGGCCTTATGTGCGTTAGCCGGCTAGTAAGGCTTTTAGCTATTTTAGTCACTATCTCCATTGGGGATTTCTCTCAGCAGTACATACAGTGTGGTGCGAAGCTTAGTTTTTTTCTCAAATATCATTTATTTGAAATAAAATTGTAATTTGAGGGTTTTATAAGGTTCTTGTAATTTTATCAAATAGAACATGTGTGTTTCGGATGACAGCCTGAACTCGTGATAGCATGGAATCAAACAAAATATTTCCTTTTTTGCTTTCATCCTGAATTTCATCTTCGACTAGTTTGTTTTCGTCGTACATATTGCCGACATATTCTCTTTACTTAGGATTGAAATCTGAGTTTCTAGACCAGTCTAGAAGAGTAACCCTATTGCCCTTGGAATATATTGAAATTATCTTAGAGGCTTGTCACGTAGTTGAGTCTTTTTGAAAGATCAGTAAATCGACAGCTTGAACTTTTCATCTGGATAATGTCATTTTATCCGTACTTTCTTAAGAGTTTTGATTGATTTTCTGGCAATTGAATCTTGTTAGAGAACAAAACATTGGATCATCTTCAGCCAATTTGGAATCACTTTTTTACTATATTAACCGTAAGCATTTGCTTCCTTATTTGTTTTATGATTTGTCTTCCATTTTCAAACGAGTCGTCTACGAACTGTGGAGTAACATATGAATTTTCCCTCCAGTTTTTCTAAATCTTTTTGAAAATCAGAGGGATTCAGTTTGAAGTTTCTCAAGGGAAAAGATTCATTGCGAGAAGTTAAGCATCTTGCATAAATTTTAAGTCGAAGAGATTTTAAGACTACAAACATTTTGTGGGCAGACAGATATACTTGCATTTTAAAACAAAAAAAAAACTGATTCAACCAATGCGCTGATGAAAACTTTTTTATGACTGCCCCAACTTCATATTATAGTTCTAACACTGAATTTCGACTCTACGCCCTGCGGGACGGTTGCCAAACAGTTTGACGTTGATTTGATTCCTTGATCAGCTATTTACGGGCAACAATGTGCTGTAGTCTTTTTGTACTGTCCGGCAATTATTATATTTCATATATATATTGGGTCAGTGGTTAGTTCATTGGACTATTGAGAGAGATTGAAATCCCAGAAAATATAAAAATAGTCAAAGGCGTTACTTTAATGGCTCGAAGTGATGTACGTAACTGGAAGAGAATAGATTAATATTCACTTAATATTTACAATATCCTTTTATTTTCAGCAATCTAAGTACAATGCACTTACATATGTACATACACACGAATTTAACACAAAAAATATAATTTGCTTCATCTCTGTTTTCTATTTTCTTTTTTCAGACTGCAATAAAAGTTGAAGGAAATACGTGCAGACATGCAACAAAAAAACACAATCAGATTAAAAACCAAAACCCCAAATGTATTCCATATGATTATAATCGCGTGGTTTTAAAGAGAGTGGAAGGATCGCCGGAGTCGGACTATGTTAATGCTTCCTACGTCGATGTAAGCTTAAAAATTTTATATGAAATATGCATGTGTTTTCTTTGATTTTAAGGCCAATTGCCTTTACATATTTTATGTTAACGTGTTATATGCTCAGGTATGTGTGTGCAGATGTGAAATTTTTTTGAAAAGGATACAATACATAGTTTATGTAAATAAGTCAAGTGTATCAGAGGTATTGTAATTTTTAAATACTCCCGAACAAATTCGATAAAAATTATTTTCTCTGATCAAAAAAACGAAGCGTTAATCACCAGATCCTCATTCACTCCTTTTTCCAGATGCATTAGCCCAAGAACCATCTTTTTTTCTCAATTCATGCCACACACTACCGCATAGGACTTGCCCTGGCCAGGAACAATCCATATCTCCTCAAAAAAATTCTTACCAGGCAGTTCGTCTGGTCTACGAAATTTCAAGCTTCCCGCATTTTACCTTGAACTATGGGGGAAATAGTCGTTATCTTTAAAAAATATATAAAAAATTTTTAGATACCATCCCTAAATTCCCTTTACACTATCAGCTAACGAGAAAGTTTTCAATGCAAATGTTTTTGTACTCAGGAAAGCTGAGTGTTTGTGGAGGAAGTAAATTTGTTTCTAATAGACTGGTCGCCTGTCGGCCAACGCGGAGTGGGGAAATCGTTGGATGCCTTTGCGTTGATCGACGTTAACAACTAATGACAGAAGGGTTTCGATTGCCGACCGTCGGTTTTTGAAGCGTGTGTTGAATTGAAGTTTACAATCGACGATCGGAAAATAGTGTTCATATCTAAAAATTTAAGATTAAATGAATATGTAGTTTGACGGAAATTAAAGGATTAAAAAAGAACTCAGTTTTTGCATGTCCATATGCAAACATCGTTGCAATATTTTTGTCTTTGTATTATTAGGTACTAGTAAAGGGAGACCCACAAAATGTCCAAAATAACGAATAAATCCCCAACTATTGAAAAATATACAAACACAAAATCCCCAAACACAAAATCCCCCAACTCAAAATTTCCATTTTATGCCAACGAGGACCAATAATGCTTCTTATTGACGTAGCGCAGCGTAATCAATTTACCGTTTGTTGATGCATAGAAATGATTGACTAATAAGAACAAATTGTAAAAAAGTATTACACTTAAATTATGTACAAAAAAAAGTCATAAAAAAATATAAAATGAAAATAATGAACCTGTCGTCTCTTCACGTCCTCGTGTTGGTCCCGGACGGTGCCGTGAAATAACGCCAAGCGAAATAAGCTGGGCTCTGCGCTGTCAAGAGAAAGCTTCTCAATTTGCCTTTCGGATATGGCTACGTGTAGGTCACTTCCATTTGTGTGAAAAATAAATCACGCACAACACGAATGGTCGCGAGAAGCTAGGCCCTGGACCATATACGTCTGTTGCGCCAAATATTTGTATTTTTTTTTTTTAAATAAAGCCAAATCTCGGAATTTGGCTTTATTTCACTTCGCAATAGCAAAACAATACCTTATTTTACGGCACCTTCACAGACAATGAGAGTATGAGATCTAAATAGACATTTCACTTGTACGTCGAAGCCACAGGGGAAAATTCAGGTAATCTTGAACTCACCAAGCACCCAATATCCTTTATAGGCGCCAAGCATAATTTCTTTGATGGACTCGAACTATAGAGGATTTTATGTTTGGAGATTTTGTGTTTGGGGATTTTGGTTTATGAATTTTGATATGTGGATTTTAGTTTTGAGATATTGTCACAGTGATTATGGAACCAAGTTGAAACTGTGGCACTTAATATTTCTCTTTTTAAAAGTTAATGCCTACTCATAAACTCCAAATGTATCAGTTTGCTACATTCGTAGCTAATGGCAGTTCATCACTAAATCCTTTTTCATGGTTGAATCATAAGTGCACCACTTCTTGCAATATCATCAGGACCAGACTAAGGAAAAACATCCGTCATATATTTTTCGTATTATATAAAAAAAAATTATACCTGTACACTCATTAAAATATATTATTAAGCCACCATTGTCTTTTCACAGAGTCTCCTAAAGCCAAATGCCTACATCGTAACTCAAGGACCAGTTGAAGAAACCGTTAATGAATTTTGGAAAATGGTGTGGCAGGAAAATGTTATTGTAATTATAATGCTTACAAAAACATTTGATTTCACCAAGGTAAGTCATTGAAATAAGCGAAGGCAATACATTAATTATATTAGAGAAAAAAATTTGCATTAACTGGCATTACGTGTATATACATACATATATTTTTATGCGAAATGTGCACATAAATACGTGAATATTAATTCAAAAATATATTAATTTAGTGATCTAGTCATATGTAGAAGTATAGTAAAGTACACATTTATCAATTAAGAGCGTAATTAGAGTGACTAGGAGTATGAGCCCCTAGTGGAGAAGGGATCTAGTTATAAAAACTGCCGTGAGAAGCTTCTAAACATTCGTACATTACATTCGTACTGAAAAAGGAAAAATTGCACACAATGCGATTCAGAAATTGCTTTTCCGATTATTATTTTCTATTTCAGTTCTATGCTTTTTACGGACCATTTTCTTAACTTAAGTACATGCAATAAATGCAAAGCGTTCTATCATTCAAACGTGTTCTCAAACGTCTACAGCGTCCAAATATATACGTTAAGGTAAGACCATGGCGTAATTTGATTTAAAAAAAATATGTCATCCCTGCCATAAGAAACTACAAAAAGACCAATTGGTCTCTTTACAGGAATATTGATTCTCCCAATTTTGCCTACTAATCCTAACAGTACCGATGATCTTGACTGCATGTTGAACACACTGACACTGGCACTAAATGATGCTTTGTTTATGGCTTGTCCACTCCGTGATCGTCAAGTAAAAGGGAACCTGATCCTCTAATAAGGAGTCTATTGATCTTTTACTGGATACTACCTCCCGTGGTAGATTACCTGTTATTGCGCTTAAAACTGCAAATACATACTTGTGATTTACCGTCATCTGGGTCTTACGAAGCTTAAAACCCTTCAAGTCCCCAGACAGAACTGCACACCTCACTCAACTTGTAAAAGTGCAAACATCTGTATGTTTATGGACCAGTGGTGCACTAAGAATAACTCCTTCTGTGGTTCAGCTTTAACGTTGGTCACTGCCTTATCCTTGATCTACTAGACCTTTTACATACCCCGCCCGAACTGAGATTTGACTGTTACTTCCGAACGCGTATCCCTGCCCGTAGTGAATGGGACAGCGATGTCACCTTGCTCAATAGGAGCATCTCTTTCCGCCTCATGTCTTTTCTTCAATGACCTCAGCGAACTATCGTCCACAAACGTCTCGAAGCTCCGGCTGATGTGATTAGTCCCTGGGTTGCCAAGAGAAATTAGATTCATGGTATCACAAAGGACAAATTCCGGTCTAAGTGTGTCTTTATCCTGATAAAGAATTTATGGTGATATGATATAGGTTAGGTTAGGTAGAGGGGGTGACTGCATCAGCAAGGGTGCAGTCTCACTCGGGTCTCAATGGATCCATTGTGTTCCCCCGGTGTGGGTTACCTGTAAACAAATGCCGGTATGAGATACCTGTAAATAAAAGAAAAAGAAAAGGAGAAGAGAAATAAGCGGTGGGTAAGCTGTTTAGTTAGTAGCAGGGGTGGCCGTCCTGAACCAGCCCGAATAATGATGAATTTTAGGGTGGTTTTAGGTGGCGTGTTTGCTAGTTCACTAAGGTCTTTGAACTGTGGTTTTCCGAGGGTTGAGAGTCTGGTTTTGAAGAGGCTTGGGCATTCGCAGACACCTCTGTGTCGTCACAGCCTCTGCATAGGTCGGTGGTGCTGATTCTCATTTTCCTGAGATGGGCCGCCATTAAAAAAATAAAATAAACAAAAATATGTACACATCCAAAGTTCAGGCTGACCGGTGAAACAACACATATTCCTTCAAATTACCAACAGTGATGGCATGGTTAGAATAGGTTAGGGCGACTATCTCTAGCAGGATAAAGACATTATAAATTTTATTATTCGAAGGTTCGCTGAATTCGTTCGAATTCAAGAATACATCAAAAAGTTTTTTGACGGTCCCACCTCTCACGAATATCTGACAAACATCTCAGTGCTGCTCCATCATGTCCAAACGGGTATTGCATTAAACGTTCGTTCCCTCATTTGTTAAAAATATATAACACACACAACACAAATGGTTAAGAGAATCTAAGCCCTCGGCCCTGTATGGACGGTTTGCGAAAAAATTTTTTTTTTGTTACACGTGTACATATATACATTTTCTCCTCCACACTCGAACCCTACCGCCGCAATTTATTATATTTATTTGGTTGATTGGGTTGGGATCCAACGTTAGTGTGTTCGAAAAAATATAACACGCACAACACGAATGATAGCAAGAAGCTAGGCCCTGGGCCACCTACGATCCGTTGCGCCAAGTGTTTGTGTTTGTTGCTTAGGTTAGGTTGAGTGGTTTTCTCCGGTCAGCCAGAGACGCACTTAGACCAGAAAGAAGGTCCACTGTGATACCACAAAGAGAGAACCGGATTACCAGTACTGGGAACCTACTTATGAGTACAAATTTCCATATGGGACAAAAGGCAGGGTAACCAGTTTTGGTATGAACCCATGCCGTAAGTAAATTCGCCGTTCGCGCATTAAATCAATTTGACCTTGAGACAAAATTTTTGATTCTATTTAAGTCGGGTCTGGCTATCTCACTAAGATCTTCGAAGAAGTATTCACCAAGAGTTTTCCTTCTCAGAGTCGATAGGGCAGGACAAGTACATACATATGTATGTGGTGCGTCATAGATTTTTCGTCATCTTCATCTCTACAGCTCCTACAGAAATCGTCGAAGGAAACAACCAGCGTTATGGCATGTTTACATATAAGACAATGTCCCATGAGGCCTCCTACTATATTTCTTAAACGTTTCTTACTAACGGAGATAAGCCACCCATTCTGCCTAGTTCAAAGTTAGGCCAGATTTGTTTAATTGGGAGACACGTACTAATGTTACTCAACCTACTTTTGCCATACTGATGGCTGCAGTATCTAAGTGTAATTTTATCGATTTAACAGGTGCCAGCGATCCATCTCCATTTTAAGGGTGGTCACGTTTTGCACCCTCCTCTGCTAGCTCGTCCGTCGCATCTGACAGCGGTCTCAATTTATTGAAATTCGTTGTTCATGTTCTTTATTCGGAAACTGTTGTTATCTAATGGTCTAAGGTCCAATGCAAGTTTGCTAAGTTATATACAAAATTTCAGCTTTGATAATAATACATATTTACATACATACTTCAAGCTTATATATTTCATATATAGTTCGATATTAATAATATTTTCATTTGTTTTTGTAAGGTTATGTGTGTTCAATACTGGCCGCCGAATATGGAAACGCACGAAACCTATGGTGATATAAATATTAACATATTGAAAGAGGAGCAATTAGCTAATTTCCACATAAGGACATTTCGTCTTTATAAGAAAAATGAGGTTGCATTAATATACAAACTTACATTGCTATTGAATAGGCTTTAAATATAAACAATTTTTATTTAGAGTGAAATAACTGAGGAAAGGGTTATTTACCAATTTCACTATACTGAATGGTATTCCCATTCTTGTCCATTTTCAAACGCAGTGCTGGAGTTTCGTCGTCGCGTTCGATCCGTAGTTGGCAATATAATAAAAGCAAGCGATATACGAGGTCCAATGTTGGTTCACTGCAGGTATGCATTTGTTTTCTAAAATTAAACCATAATTTGCTATAAAAATTTATTTTAGTGATGGCGGTGGACGATCCGGTGTCTATTTATCGATAGATTCTAATCTTGAGCTGGCTGAAGAAGAAGAAACCTTTCATGTTTACGGATATTTAAAAAAAATGCGCCAATCTAGAAAAGGACTGATAGAAAATATGGTAACTATTATACATATTGAAAAATATAATATTTTTGTCCTTCTCTTAAAAAATTTCTTATATTATATGTCGTTGAATATAAGACTCCGCAGTCACAACATCTGACAAGTTTAAAGTAAAAAAAAGTTGCATTGACTGAACTCAGGGAAGTAAATAAAAATCTAATGATTTTTGATAACGGCGCAGGTGGTCAAGGAATTGCCGAATAAAGCTCTTATAAAACTGCTTGGATCAACGTTTCGTTCAGATTGCTCTCTACGTTACGAGATAATGGCAAATCGCCGAGATTATTACATATAAACCAGGCAAACCTCTGAATGAGAAGAAATCATATCGGCCTAGGTATTTCCCTATTGCCGGTAATCCCAAAAACATTCGAAAAACTACTTTCTTAACGACTACAACCCTTAATCGACGAAAGACGTCTCATTCCTGACCATCAGTTTGGATTTAGAATCAAACATTCTACATTCGACCAAGTCCATAAAGTAACTGACGTGATTGAGAAAGCTCACGAAGAAAAAAAGATTTGTTGTGGTGAATTTCTTTCTTCTTTCTCTTCTGAAATATTAATTGGAACTACTACTGCCGTGGTATAAGATATTTTCTGTTGATTCTTCATCTTCGTTGCGCATTATACATTTGTTATCTTGTGCTATCCAAATATCCGTGTGAAGTTTTTCGACTCTACAGTGGTCTGTAAGGAACCCTGTGGGTATACGTATCTGACTTCTAGATTACTGTAGGAGTTGTTGGGTTCTTTTGTGGGAGGTATTTGGTTGAAAGATTTTGGCTCGTCTTTTTCCTCCAGTATTGCTGCACTTTTTCTTTTAGCCATTTTTTTGTACAGCTTTTTGCCGTACTGACTGTTAAACTTGATGACGCTCCTTTTCTAGCCAGCAGGTCAGCCTTTTTCATCATATTTGCTGTGTCCTAACACCTAACTGAGATCGAATTTGTTTGTGCTGGCTAGCGTTATGAGAAGTTGCAAAATAGTCCACACTAGTCATTTTATAGGCCTCAATAGCCAATAGAGGCCCTTTGGTATCTGACAGGATATAAATGTTCTTGTTGGTTATAGATCTATATATTTTATCTGAGGTATACGAGTACCTTTATATTAAGAACTTTGGTTAGGAATACGGAGCTAAATATAAACGTTAAGTATGGCCTCTCTCTTTGTGTGAAGATGAATTGGTTGTAGGCTTAAGATGGCTTCCAACGCTGCAGTAGGGATATTTTTCATTAATTTCAAACTTGATGGCTGGGCTCTGTAGGATTATAATTCAACGATAAATCAGATATAAACGTTCATTTTGTTGAAATTTTGGTTCACGAACTACTCGTGTATAGAACAAGACGCTAGACATACTACTCCGCTTGCTCCGCTTCCAACTGAGAAAGTTCATAGCTTTCTTTATTTAGATAGCATCAACTTGGCTGACAGTGGGATTGGATTTAATGTTAACAGCAGAATCCGGAAAGGAAAGGCTGAGCAATGGATAAGAGAAGAGAGTTTCATCAGGCAATGATCAATAAAGAAATTTAGATGTCAGCGGTAAAATAATAACAACTTTCGAAAATGTACTTAATAAGTGTCATAAATGTAACAAAAAATGATGTAGATCTACTTAGTTAGACCAAAGCATCCCAAACTAGAGTAATTCACCTATGTAGATTTGTAATACCGTTATGTCTACATTATATTTTGATTATGCTCTTATTCTTACAAGCTAATATGTTTGTTCATTTGTTTTCTCATTTTAGGAGCAATATAAATTTGTTTATGATACTTTAGAAGAGCACCTAATTTCGGGAAATACCTGGTTCCCCGTAAGCGAACTTTCTGAGCGACTTAAGGCTAAATCTGTGAAAGATCCCATCAGTAGAATCAACGAATATCAGAAGGAATATTTGCAGATTTGTAAGCAAACTCCAAGGTAAAGTTGAAATTATTTAGTGTCTTAAATAAGAGCTGAATAAAGTTACATATTTAGGAGTGTATAATCAGTCACACTATAGCGACTCACACATGACAATTTTTTTTATTTCTGATTTACATACATACACTGCTTCATTTACCAGTTACCATCTTTCAATTACGTATCGGCGTTCCATTTACATATGCACTTTATTTTTCATTATTTATTCTGATCTGAAAGGAAAACTCGTTCAACAAGCTTGTATAAATACAAAAAGAGAAAATTCCTTGGGAAAAGGGCATTTAAGGCCTAGGGTCTAGATTCTCGTAGCAATTCGCATGTACTTTAGTTGCTTAGGTGGCGTTACAGTTTGCGGTGAAACTGGGCCTCAACCAACACGCCTCTCCAGTTATCCCGGTCAAGTAGCTAACTGCCTCCAGTTGCGCACTCCAAGTGTGTTGAGGACTCCTTCTACTTGTGCGCGCCCTCTTGGACGAGGTCTTCCTCTACTGCTTTTTCCCTCCGGGTTAGATTAAAAGACTCTGTCCTAGCTATCTAAAGCGACTGATGCGCAATTTTCTTTGACTATTTTGATGTCGCTGTACAGTTTTTAAATTTTATTGTTGAATATTCTCTTCCAAAGCCCGTCAACGCGAACGGGATCTATCTTATGAAGAATTTTTCTCTTGAAACGACCGAGGATATCTTCATCCGCTTTCGACAGAGTCCATGCTTCAGCGCCATAAGTCAGGAGTGGAATTATTAAGGTCTTACTACTCAATTGCCTTCTCAGCACAAAGAAACAGCGATTGGCAAGAGTTACTCTAGGTTTGATTTCAGCTGAGGTGTTACTGTCAGAGTTATTCGCATGTACTTGCTAAAATATTTGCAGCACGAATGCAAGAGACTTTCAGTTTAAGATTTTTACAGCTTAGCCTTTTCAGGACTGTTATTACTGGCGGATATTTGTCAAATATCTATGTTTTCTGGAATTCGAAAATCACACCTTTCCCTTAAATAGCTTAAAGAACCCACAGCTGAGCGATGGCGACGAGTTGAACATTGAAGAATTCAATATTTTTCATTTTTTTCAATTGGATATCGTTGTGTAAAAAATGGTATGAAAGTTAAGTTAAGTTTGTTGTTGCCCCTGCTAACTGCGCGTCAGTGGCTCACTTAGACCAAATATGGCCCATTGTGCCCAATTATAAAAATAACCGTAGGTACCTAGAAATAAGAATTAAATATTAACAATTAGTATCGACCGCTTGCTAAGCTACCGAGGTTGGTAATTAATTCTGAGGAGTATCTTTAGCTCATCTAGCAATGAGAAGAAATTACTGCCAAGAGTAACATTTTTTTTATGGACAGGGCAGTCACACAGTAGGTGAGGAATAGATTTCATTCCTTCTTCGTCTCTGTAGATTCTACAGTAATCATTGTAGGGTAGACCTAGCTGCGCTGCATGCTTTCCTATTTTGCAGTGTCAGGGTGCCAATAGTAATACGAATCAGATATTTTAGTTTTAACGTAGTTATTTTGTGTAACTATATATTCACAAATATGTACGTATGTATGTATGTATATAAAATCGTCTTAACGGTAAACTCTGCTGGTGAATGGCATGTTTCCATATAAGGCTTACACCCTAAAACATAATAGAACAAAAGGTTGACCCATTATTACAAATACTTTGCGCAACGAACATAGGCCAGGGCCTTGCTTCTTGCGACCATTCGTGTTATGCGTGTTATACATATATGTGCATATATGTACATACACATTTAGTTATCCTGCGTAGGAACAAAATAAGAGTTTTACTTAGCATTAGTGTTTAACTACTTTTTTTTTAAGTATATGTAAGTACGTACCATGAAGCCAATAATGTAACTCTTGAAATGTAAACTTGTGAATACAGGCTGCGGCATTCAAATTTAAACCTCATTTTCTGGAAACCATTGAGCAAAATAATTAAAAGCAAAGTTATAGAGAATTTAAAAGGGAATATTTTATTGCCTGTAGACGTAATTGAGGGTACAAAAATCATTTAATGTTACAAAGTAACAATTTTTTGCGTACCGCTTAATTTTGTTTTTTACCTCATTACCCAACTGTTTTAAAATTTTAAAATATTTCAATATAAATGTCCTACTCTGCATGTTGTATATACATACATACATATATGTATGTTAAAAAAGAATATATTATTGATATTTCTTAATTTTTTCAAGATTTTCGATTGGTGACTGTGCTGGTGGACATAGAGCTGACAACAGGGAGAAAAATAGAGACGTCTTATGTGTACCACGTACGTATCGATTAGCATTAGAAGTATTCACATTTTTGAATTGAAATTCCAAACAGGTTTTCCTCTAATCAATTTGTTACTCAAAACTTCTATGAAACCTGTAGTGATTGCATTGGGGGACTACAAACATATTTTGCTGCTGGAAATTAATTTTATTTCATAAAAGGGTACTACTTATTTCATTTAAATTTTACACCAAAAAACTTGATTTGAAATAAGTACACCGAAAACCAAATTAATGTTCATCCTGATATATGTACATATGTTCTTCCTATTTATGTAACATAATGCAATTCGTAACACTAAGTGTACATACAAGTACTCCTACATACTCTCTAGTGCTAAAGTCTACAAGTAGCAGGGTTATTAACATTTGCTTAACATAAGAGAAATTGTGTTTTTTGAAAAACGATGTTTAGAGAAAATCGAAAACCTAACCAGAAGGACATGCTATAACAGGAATAAATTTTGAGTTTTTAGATCAAATCCGAGGAAGTGAATGGCGCAAAATTATAGTCGGATAAAGTACACTTTAACATTATTTTAGCACGTAACAAAGTCAATGTTAGTGTTTTGCTAATTATAGACGACATAAAACCCACTTTAAAGTTATCAGCTCGCTCTAACTTTAAAATCACACCAAGCACATTTTATCTTTTAAAGTGGGCTTTTAACCGTCTGTTATCTGTCATTTATAACAAGAAATTTCACAAAATGTTTTCCCAATGTGATGATTGTAATATTTTTGAAGATTTCAATATTTTCGAAGACTTTGAGATCTTCAGAAAACCTAAAATATATACAAAACGTACAAATCCTTTCGAAGAGCTAGATGACGAAGCATTTTATTCCCGGTACAGATTTGATAAAGTGACAATTCAGTTCTTGATCGAAAATCTCGATATCCAAGAGCCAGTAACAAATCGTGGCCTTCCTATCCCATGGATTTAAGCAATCAACAATTAGTGTTTTGATATGTTAAATTCATTTGAATTTGCTTAAACTGTGTTTGGGTTCTCAAACTATCAATTTTTGGGTTTCTTTGACTAAAATTTGCTGTAAGTCTGTTTAAAGGTCGATGCTAGTTGTAGGTAGTTTAAAAATTGTTTATAATCCAACTCGAAGTTAAGTACTGCCTTTAAAGTTAAAGGCATGTTACTTAGTGGATACTAACCTTCTTTAAAATCAGATGACTATAATTTTGCGCCAATATCTTTATGTCATGTATCCCAAAGGGAAAGTATTTTCTAAGAGGAGAAAGTAATTAGAAATGCATTTGGATTGCACAAATTAATTGCACTACACAAAATATAATAGAACCATCTTCAGCAATTTATAGCAGTAAAGCATAGAAACTGTAAAATCTAACAAACCTTATGGTTTTTGTTTTCCAAGAAAGTAAAAAGGACTGATAAAACTAAACATCTCGAAAACCGTTAATGAGTATGTACATTCTTTTGGATTCAATGTTCAATTCTCTACTGATTCAAAACTGATTGCAAACATAGGTTTTATGCGATACTTTTCAGTCAAGTAGATTTTTAGAATTTTTCAGCTGATTGCATTTACATCCTCGGTTTTTTCTAATACAGATAAGTAAGTATGTACATATGTATTGTGTAGGGTATTACTGCAAACTGCTGAAACAGTATCTACAGAAATATTTCATAATTGACGTAATCAATGGTGAAAGTTTCACGAAACCAAGAAAATAAATTTTCTATATACCCTAAGTTAAACTATTTTGAGTGCGACAAAATTATTAAACGAAAAATTTATATGCTTATAGCCGATAATTTCCGACCGTATTTAACATCATTTCAAGGAAATGCATTTACTGATTACATCAATGCTGTTTTTGTAGACGTAAGTATTTATTCATTAATTTTATATTCATTTACATTTCTGTTTCGAATTCTTATTAGTTAATCCTTTTGCTTGCATTTGGCGAAATTCGAATTTCTGACTACGGCTTTGGGCGGAATTGTATCGAACATCCTTTCCTACTACATATATGCATGTGCAGTTTATTAATTAAGAAAAAAGTAATTAGTTTACATTTTGTTTTGTTTATTCGCGGTGGTAGATAATGCATCATTACGAAATGCGATGTTTAATAGAGTCATTATGTGACTTTATTAGGACTTACTAAAGAATAATTTTTACTTGCATTTTTCTCGGTTATGTGGTTAAGAGTACCATCACGGCATTAAATCTTTTCTAACCTCACTGTTGCTATTTTTTTCGACCGAAGATTTCATCTTATCGTATCGGTTTGCGTGCAGAGACGACGTCAGTCTATCTATCAATACCTTCTAGCTTCTAAGCTAAAAAAAATACAATCACGATTTTTATATAAAGACCAGAATCATGTGTGAGGTTAGGTTGAAGTGTACCTCGACAGGTGTTTACACGGGGGATTATTGGTTCATTGGTACCGCATCTAACACTGTGCTCATTATAAATCGCTTTAAATCCATCAACAAAGCTTGTGCAAGCTCGCCTAATTCTCCAAAAGTCTGTTTCCCATATGGAGGAGCCAAGGTTTTGCAGATTTGGGCAGTCACAAAACAAGTGTTTGATGATCTCTATTTCTTTCTCATCTTCATAGATCCCGCAGTGATCCGACGAGCTTATGCCTAGCCTGTTGGTCATAATCCCGATCATTCAGTGTCCTGTCAGTACTACTATCAAAATGTTGATTTCTTTTTTCCCCCATAGCTAATAAGACTTTAGTTTTTATTTCACTCAATTGTGCTCATAGGCTGAGGGGTATAACACAATCACCTTTCGATAGCCAAGCGGTGTTTGTTAGTTCCGTGCTTCTTAGATCTATCTTAGACCCATCAGTGTATAATTGGATGTCTTGTTCATTTATTAATGTGTTGGTTAGACTTCCACATTCTTTTGGGAATAAAGGTGGAGTTTTTTTCTTTTTACCGAAATCTTGGTACGAAATAACGTAGCCTGAGTGCTGGTTGGGGTCAGCAATACCGCATCTGTAGATTATGGATGTGTGACCATAAGAACCTTGGCAGGATTCATTTTTTGTACTCATACAAGGGAATAAGGTAAAGTACTCTTATTATTTCTAGCCCTGCTTGAGATGTTTATTTCAGTGTTGCTGCTATTCCCCTACATGCTAATTTTTGCAACTTCAAAAGGTTATTTAGATAATTAATTTCATTCATTGCATTCCACCACACTAGTGTTCCATAGGTAAGTATGAGTCTAAACATCACTGTGAATATCCAGTGGATTACGTGCGGTCACATTCTCCAGCATTTACCAAAGTTTTTCTTGTAGAAAACGGGTTTTTCAATACCTCCTCTGTGCTCCACTTCTAGCTTTGGGTGGAGAATCTTCTTAGATACTTAACTTTATGGGAGAGTTTTACAGGTGTTCCTCTAATCCCACTTACTTTGACGAGCCATTAAGAGAATGGTGTGATCTTTCAAAATCCATTAAATCCATTATTTTCAAGGTAGCTCCCGGACAAACGAAGGTATCCGTAATCTTTTTTTTTTTTGTATAAAGACATGTTGCACATCCTTCAAAAGAGTTTTTGAGTAGAATCTCAACTTTTTTTTCATACGGGGTGAATATTTACAAATTAGTTTTTCAAATTTTCTTACTTAAAAAAGCATAGTAATAGTTTAAGGTCTAAACTTTTAAATGAGTCTGATTTGAATGTTTAAAATAGTTTCCGAGATATAATAATTTATATTTTCATAATGAATAGTTTACTTCAAATCGCTTCCCCACACGTCCTTGTGAAATAATATTAGAAATTGATATAAACCTAACGGAGAAATAGATAACCATTATAAATTTTCTATGTATAAAAGTGGTATGTATTTTTAAATCTGTTTTGTGCTTTCAGGGTTATACAAAGCCAAGAGAATACATTGTAACAGAGTGGCCAATGAAACATACCTTAGGAGAATTTTGGTCCTTAGTGTATGATCATGAATGTTCAACCGTAGTCGTATTATGCCAACCACCAGTAACTTCACAGCAATACCCATCTTTTTGGCCTTTTCAGTCGAAAATGGAAAAGTATGGACCAGTATTCTCTGTTCATTACGTGATGTCAAGAAAATATCTTAATATAAAGCAATGGGAATATAAAATTAATAAAAAGGTAAGTTTAGATGCGAGCTCTAATGAACCTCGTATATGTAGAATCAGTAGATTTGGAATTTTCATTGAAATTTCAGGACTTCAATCTACATACATGGTTTCTTTAAATAAAAATTTAAACACACAGAAAAGCTATAAATCCGTCTGGAATGCATGTTACATATGTATGATCACTCCTATTTCTATTCTGTTTTAAAAGAAAAAACAGTTTTGATGATTATTAAATGAATTAAGGAAAGTCTACAATTTTGATACAACGGACTGCATTGTACATAGCTTACTATAATTTTCCTTATTAAACGAGTAATGTGATAAAAAAAATGTGTGCTATTAATGTGCAATGTCGTTGAAGAGCAAGGACGAAACTTGAAAGTGGTAGAAACCAGACGCAATTTAATTAGTAAGTTGTACCTGTAGATATATTGCCAGCCAGCAAGGAAAAATACTATTTTGTTAAAAGGGTGCGGTTGGCATTATCCCATTCACACCTCGGTTTCAGTTTCATAGAAAAGTTTCCAAATATGAATTTTGCGCAGTCTTAGGATGAGATATGTTGGAGCGGCATATCAGTTATCGAGTTGTAATGCTTACTGTGTACTAAAAGTAATGCATGTATTTTTATTGAGAATCACATACCGACGAAGGTCAGCAATCGTCGTACAGCCTATTGAATATTTATGAGTTGTGATATACATATCCATCCGAAATGAAAATCCCGTGGAAGTAACATACATATATGATGCTCAAATTACGAAGAGAACTCCCTTACCGTATCGCGAAGGCTTTCTTATTTTATACTGCTTATGCAACTTGCATGTCATTGAGGATATACTGTCTTTGTCGAGAGGCGCCCAATCTTGAAGAAAGCAAAGAGGAATTTGTTTTATACTGACATCTAAACGGGCCACCAAACTAGTGGTCCTTGGGAGTACGACGAACGCAAAACTATATCCGAATTCGAGATAAAGCTGCATTCTAACTGTATCACTCCAGATGTCCAATAAAGTGGTTTTCCTTACTAAGCTTGTGCGCATGTCTATCTGTCCCCCTGCTTGTCTGCTGTCCATTAGTTAGTCTGTTCTTTGTCATTGCCGTTGATGTCTTTCAATCAAGATAACTTCTGCGAATTTATATCTAATAATTCTTTTTACAAATAATTCTTTTTACATTATATTTATCTGAGGTGTTAATTGGATAAACCGTTTTTAAGATCACAGTAATTTTTTGCAGTAAAAAAAAAAAAAAAAAAATAGGGATAGTAAAACATGATAGCGCTGGTCACTTTTCTCGAAAATTTGATCATATACTCGTAATATCGAGTTTCATGAATAAAAGATTTCAAATTCCACGCCACTTTACTAAAGTTTGGTTGGAAATTTAAAACATTTTCAAATTTTATTGTATCACATGGAAAATGTTAAAAATTTCATTTCTTAGATTGTATCTCTGACTGAAATGATGGCTGGTGTAAAGGCTCCCACGAGGACAGTTCAATTTTTTCAATTAACGTGTTGGCCCATGGGTCATAAAGTAAGAAATTCTGCATACATGCTTTTGAATTTTCTAACCATTTTCTTTACAAACAATTACAGGTGCCAAGTTCCACAAATTCATTAGTTTACTTAATGAATATGGTGGAAAGCTGGAGACGGAAGACAGACTACGGTCCAGTCTGTGTTGTTACGCCGTAAGTACACTTCATACACTTTGCCTCCAGGCAGCATTTTTATTACTCACAAAATATAATAAAATGAAACTTTTTTTTTATTATTTCGCAGGAAAGCATTTTTCTTTTAATGAGTAAATAAGTAAATATTTGAAGCTAAGAGGTCTACATAAGGTCTGGCATACCTTCTAGGATACATTCGTATTGTTCATAAAAAAATATAATAATAAAACTGCCGGATGCGACCAACTTAAGTAAACCCTTCCTCTAATGAATCTTGGTCTAGTTATTTTTCGCCGGACAACAATTTGAAGCTTAATCTATTGCAATTGAATTCCATTTGAAGTTCAAGCTCAAGTTACTTAGTGGTTGCTAGCTTATGTGTATACTATTTTAACCCAGAGGAATTCCTTAAGTTTATGGGTGCCAAGCCTGCACAAGTCGCTTATGTAGGTCTACAAACAGCTAAAATCTGACAGTGGCCCATGTTCTTCCATTCGATCTTGCAGCAGGTAGACTTGTTTTAAAGTCTATGTATAGCTTTTGATTTTAGTATCGTAAGTGTATAGCGGAACTAATAAAAAAATATATCTGTACTTCGTAAAATTAGAGAATTGCCGCTACCCAAGATTTCATTAAAAGTTTTTGGTGGCTTCGACCATTTAAAATTGTGATTTTTGCAACAGTAAACCCTGCTGCATTCAAAATTAGGCAATCAAGACTTGTACAGGTAATAATGCATTAAAACTTTGAAAACGACTTACTTAAGCTCGCTATTGCAATACATGGTGTATGTTTTATATACATAAGCATATCTTTCCCTTAACAGTTGTTTAAGCAGGCCTAGGTTTTTGTGCTTACTTCTATTAAATTTTGGTCAGCTTTGACTTCGAATTACCGCTTACTTATGCTGAAATAGTGCTCACATTTTTTGAGTTGGTCGTAAATCGAAATCGGTAGTGAACTTTTAGTCTAATATAGTTTTTTGATGACTCAATAGACATGATGTTAGAAGTAAAAGTATATAAATAAATATTTTTAAGACAGTCAGTTATAATTACAGTCAACATGAAAACGCGTTGTTGGCTTTGTTGCGTGTTTAGGTCTTTGTCTTGTATTCAGTTTTATTATTCGCAGCGTTAAAAAGAACATATTGTGTCAAGATACTGTGGATGTTTTTATTACTAATGTACATATGTCTTTTGTTGTCGTTGGTCTTATAGCAGGAAAATGGTTACAATGGTTTTGAACAAAATTTGTTCTTTTTAAAGGCGATATACTGTTGTCTAAAATGCATATAATGTCCTAAATTCTATTAATGTGTATCAAAATAAAATGTATTCTATTTCAGGGATGGAAGAAGCAGAGCAGGAGTATATTGTGCAGCGAATGCCTGTATAGAACAAGTTATTCAGCACGGAGAAGTTGACGTTTTTCAAGCAGTAAAAACCGTGCGCAGGCATAGACCCCAATTGATTGAAAATATGGTGAGTAAATGATGACCAGAAGGTGTATTTCGACAGAATTTTTACACTAAGCAGTCTTTCAATTAAACAAATATATGTTTATATGTACATACATATGTATGTATGTACGCTGGCTTAAGGTATCATGGGCAAAGAACGTACATATATGTTTTTGTACAAAAAAAAAAAATACAAATACTTGGCGCAACAGACGCACATATATGGTCCAGGGCCTAGCTTCTCGCGACCATTCGTGTTGTGCGTGTTATATTTTTCACACAAATGGAAGGGGCCTACAGTTTAGAGCCATATCCGAAAGGCAAATTGAGAAGCTTTCTCTTGACAGTTATTACTTTCGGACGACGTTTGTCAGACATTCGCGAAAGGTGGGACCGTGAAAAAACTTTTTGGTGTTTCTGGGAATCGAACGTCGAAGCTCCCGCTCAGCGATCCAACGCACTAACCACTTGAGCCACGGCGCCCACTATTTTTTTGTACACTCCAAGCCATTCCATCATCATCCCGAATCACACATAAGGAAAATTCTCAGGCTCATCAATTAGAGTGACAGATCAACTGCTACACTGATGATTAAAGAATGGCAAATCAGAAATCTTCGAAGATCACACATAAACATTTTCTCAGATAGCTAAACATTTCTAGAAGTTTGAAATTGTCTCCTTACACTTAAACAGTCTGTTGCACAGAACATTCTATCACTCATCTGGATCCCTGGTCACGTAAGGCATCGTTGAAAATGAGTTTGCTGATTAATTAGCCAGATTTGGATCGCAATCTAAATTCTTTTGCCCTTTGTGGCTGGCTTACCTTTCAGTCAACTAAATATAACGCTTAAAGCACTAACTACGGATGGATCTCTAGACATGCAAGGAAATTTTTAGATGGCTCTAGCATAAGATCGAAAGAGATTTTAGCAATGAATGCAAGGTTATGACTGACTTCCTTACTGGACATCGTTCTCTCAAATACCAGCTTAAGAAAATGGGCAAAAGTTAATCTGACACTTGAGGACACTGAAACTGCGGAGCACGTTATGTGCGAATGTCCCGCCATGACTCGTATTACACTTAAGCACACTTTCACAATGGGTTCCTCTTCTGATTCCTCCCCAGCCCAAACATTCCTAGGCTTCCTTCGAGAACTTGATTTCTGCTAGGACACAAGGCAAACAGATTATTCCCATAGATCTTTTAATAGTTGCAGTACTATGATGTGACTTTCAGAGCCCTCTATAATCGCACTCTATTTTTTTTTTTTTTTAATAAAACATCCATGACCCCACTCTACTCTTCAAAAACAGAAGAAAAAATTCCCTTCAATCGTTTAGGCTGCATTAAAGTTTATCAACATACGACGAATGGACAGTCTTGCCTAGAATACTTACATATATACATATGTATATAATAACAATTTGAAGATCAAATAATGAAACCTACACTTGTCCTTTTACTTAGGAAATAAAAATAATAATTTGTATACATAAATATATGTATATTTAATGGTATTTTTTTAACTGCTATGTTTACGAGTGCATTTAATTTTCAGACGGAATACAAATACTGCTACGATCTGGTACTACATTATGTTCTGCACTTCCTTAACAGGCAGTAATTTGTAACGCGTAAGTAATGAAAATTAAATTCTAAAAAGTTCTTAATCAAATTTACATTTTAATTTACAGATATTATGATGAAATAATAGTTCATGCACGAGTTAAAAATGCCTTAAAGGCGGAAAGCTGAACTCATTTCTATTTGTTATTGTATAATCTATTGTTAAGTTTAAATTAAATATGAATTTTTCAAAAAGTCGTCCAAAATAAATTTGACTATACTCGACCAAAAATAATAAACTGTAATATTTATATTTCGAAATAAATGGAATACTGGACAGGTCTTACTGTGTATTTGTGTTAAATGTTTTAAATTTAACATTTGTTAACTCCTCTAATTGTTGGATATGTTTATAAGAATTAAGTGTTAAAAAAATCCCTCAGAAAGAGTGCAAAGTTTATAAAAAAAAACATGCTGTATAAGTAAACGAAGTCTCTCCAAAGTGTTAAAAAAAATTCATTTTTATATTCCAATATTATTGTTGTTTGTTGTTCTCTAATGTTTTTCTTTTATTAAAATATTTAACGAAATCTGATCTATTTTTATGGAAATTTTTACAAAAATCTTGTTTTATTTTTGTTGAATTATCTTGATAAAATAAAAACAGTTAAAATCTATACATACCCCTGCATATTTAATAGGTATTCTTAACCTAATTTTGAAAATAAAATATAAGGTTTGTTGTTGTTCTTAATAAACAAAATAAGAATTTATATTTAATTTGAATTCGTGGGAACGTACCTGTGTATTTGTTTCGTGTTACATATATTAATTGCCGAAATGTGAACTAATTTTGATGTTAAGCAGCATGCACTGTACATAGCTATTTTCGTTAAAAGCAACCTTTAGCTGTACCTCTGATGGGGTGAAAAGTTTCTGCCTCAGATACTGTGGCTTTCCATCCCCTTCGGTTCCGGGCATGCTACTGACTAATCATCCTAGCATCTGCGATGGCTTGATCCTCATAACAGAGATTCGGTCTTTATTGGGCTGGAATACGGAGACTCTCATAACTAGAGCGCTGTCGTCAATCTTTCCTCCATTCGATCTCCTCGTATTCGTGACCGCATATTTGACGAAGTATTTTTCTTCTAAAGGCGCTCAAGATCTACACCGCTTGTTTATGATCCAGCACCCGCCGTCATATTGTAGGACTGGCAGGATTAAAGTTCTGTAAAGTAAGACGTTTGTTCTACTTGTTTCAATTGCCATGAAAGCCTCCACAACGGCTCGCTGGTTGACTATCTTATGAAAGATAGTACCTTCCGTTTTGACACCAGTCCTACGTACTTCGAACTTCCTTGTGATCATTCGTATTGTGCGCATTATACTATTTTTTCACACTAACGGAAGGGACTTACAACTTGGAGCCATACCCGACAGGCTTTTCTTGTGAAGCTTTCTCATGACAGTTATTACTCTCATACGTCTGTCTGACATTCGCGAGAGGTACTTACCTAACCTGGGCCCCAAACAACAAGCCTCTCTAGTTAGCCCGGTCCTTAACCAATTGCCTCCAGTTGCACACTCCAAGTTGGTTGAAGTCCCCTTTTACTTGTGCGCGCCACTTTAGGCGAGGTCATCCTCTACTGCGTTGTCTCTTCGGGTTAGATTCGAAGACACTGCGGGTCGGAGCATCGGTGTCCATTCGCTCTACATGTCCTAGCCATCTTAAGCGACTAATGCGCAGTTTCGATGTTGCTGTACAGCTCGTAAATTTCATCGTTGAATCTTCTCCTCCAAATCCCGTCAATGCAAACGGGAACGAATATTTTATGAAGAATTTTTCTCTCGAAGCGACCGTAGATTATCCGCTTTTGGCAGAGTCCATGCTTCAGCGCCATAAAGCAGGACTGGGATGATTAAGGGCTCATATAGAGTTTTCTTAGTTGTTCGGAATATGGCCTTACTATTCAATTGCATTCTTAACCCAAAGAAACACCGATTGGCAAGAGTTATTCTTCGTTTGATTTCTGCTGATGTGTTATCGTTCGAATTTATATTTGCGAGAGGTGGGACCGTGAAAAAGCTTTTGGTGTTTTCTGGTGCTCCCAAACAATTAAATCGAAATCATTATCCTCCTAACGGGAGAAACCAAGTCGCGTGGGACCATTTTTTTTTAAATTTGAAATTTTTTCGACGTGTATTTTTTTATTTAAAATTTTTCCACTGCCGGATTTCGACCGGAATATTATATTTGGTGCCGTAGATTCGTAGTAGAACGGAGAGTTGAACAGCTATCACATGCGTTCCTATAAGGAGTGTGCCAGTAGCCCAATCTCATTTAATAATTTTTAGAAAGACGTACCATTCAGTGATATGTTGGATTTAAACGTATTTTTTTGATACGCATGCTAATAAATTTAACTTCTTTGAGAAAAAATTAGAGATCGCGTAAGATTTTTGGTATTTAAGGAATTTTAAATTACTAGGCGATTGCAGGTCTATATTTAGCTTTTGCTTTGCGATTTCGGGAATATATCATGCCTATTCCCGCATCCTATTTGGCAAATTAAAACGCAAATCAATTCATTTTGTGACGATATTATGTACATTTATTTATCATACAAATACATACACATTACAAGCATTATGTATGCATTAATTCTTCTTCCTTAAGCCTGATATTTTCATCGTTTCTGCTCTTTTTTACATATTTTTTTATTCTTTTGTTATGAAGATGCAATTTGACGTACGCTATTGAAAACTCTACGCTATTGTCAATATCCTCTCCATCTATAGCAATACCTCGTACAAGTATTGAGTTAGCGCAGTTTAATACGGCCAAAATCATAAACGAAATTGCGTGCGATATACAGTAACTTTTCAGTTTATTATCTAGAAATAAAAAAAAGAATAAATGATGTCAGGAAAATATTAAAAAAAAACTATTATAATGATTTCTAAATTCAACTTAAGACAAAAGGCATAATACGCAGTTCAGCAAGTAGACCCGCAAAAATTTTAGACTTACGATGATATGCTTAGAGTGCAGTATAAAATGTAGAGAAGTTCTTATACATATCTCACTCGACTCTACAATAGTGTTAGTCGCTCAACAAATAATTCCTCCATTTTCAGGTATGAGGGTTTGCAATTGAACAATTTATTTTGCTATTTTCTGATCTCTGAGGATTGGCAAACGGAGTCGTACGTTTAACGAATCGTTTTAATTGAGAGTACTAAGAGAAATGTAGCAAGAGTTAAATTTTGATGAAACATCCTTATTCACGTACAGCTACAAGATGCTTGCAAGAGATTGAGATGAGTATATTTCTATTTCTCTTGCCAGTATAACAGACCATACACAAACCGGGTGATATATTTTGGGACTTGAACCAGAACTTCTCATTAAAAAAAATAAGCAAAATGCCGACTAAACAAACCCCAATTAATAATGCGCCAGCCAATACGCCAATTGAAAAATGCTAAATAATCGTTGAACAAAATGATGAAAAACTAAATAAAATATGCCAAATGCATGCTTGTTTTAAGTACAACACATATACATATGAATGTAATGAAAGGACAAGAAATATTTTTGGCATCGCGGGATGTGCGCAACACTATCATATCGGAGTGGACAAATACATATCAAAGTCTATTAATGATTTATATAGTCATTTTAGAAAAACACGCAACATGAAAACAGCCTTAAATTACTTTAGTCGTGTCTTCTTCTTCTTCCTTTTGTTCGGCGAGGTTATGATCAGGATTCGATCATGCACTTTACTGCATCCCTACTGGTCCGCCAGTGTGGTTCGCTGATTCGAGCCCAGAAAGTATCTGCAGGCCTCCCGGTTTCGGATCAATTGGTCACTGAGACTAATCAAATGCTGCTGCTTTGAGTTTAGTTTAGTCGTGTAAGTGTACTTTATTTACATTGATTTCAGTACTTATCATGAATGCCTCCGTATTAATCATGCGAAGCCTTTCCATGTAATACTGGAATCAGCTGGACTCTACATGGGCTGCTAGCAGTAAGTACCTATTTATTTACTATTTTAAATACCAAGGAAGTAATATTAAACTAAAAACGCTAAGTGAATTAAAACTGGAAGATTTTTTTGAAGTTTCAGTTACAGAAATAGAGAAAAAAGGAACATACTATACTATACTAGGGTCCTTAGTTTCATAATATACTCCACTGCATTCAGAAGCAAATGATCCATTATACTACCAGAAAGCAAGACCCAGTAATACCCATTTTATTGGAATATTTCAATTTTCTTAGAAAACCGAGAAGGAACTTAAGTGATGAAGAGCATACAGTATCAGCTCTTCCCACATCAGCACCGAAGATCAGGCACTTGATCCGATTAAAGGCAGGATAACAAAGGAAGTGATCAAAAGTATCGCCGCCCTCCCTATTAGCGTTGTAGTCAGTGTTACCTCTTAAGCTGAGCTCTCTAAGTTGTTAAGCAAAAGTCTATAGTCTTTTCTGCTGAGAGATAGCAAGAAATTATTTTTTAGCCCACCCGCTTCCTGGAGATTCGTGCCACACACAATTGTTTTCGTGAGAAACCCAATCGTCAATGGAGGTCCTGACCGAGAACGCGGAAAGACCCAACATAGGTTTAGGTGCTGAGAAAACATCCTCAGAGTCTTGCTTAGCAATTTCAAGATCTCATGTCCCGCAATTCCAGTGTGAACTGGGAATATAGACCGACAAAATCTCTTATCTTACACAGATAAATTGCATACGCCACCAGTTTTAGGTCGAATAGAGAAATTTGGAGTGATAAGAGTCAGAGAGTTCAGTCTTGCGACCAAATTAAAAAATTCTTGCATTCTCGAACTATTTTAGAACGGGTTAAGGGGTTGAGCAAGGCCTTAACCACAGCCTGAGTGTCACTACAGATGCAAATTCTCTTAAAAATATAGTCGGTAGCCATTAGCATACAAGTTGGGCTGATACACAAATAAAAATATTTTAATTAAACATATGTACTCATACCTACGATCTTAGAATGTAATGCTATGGTAATAGGTAAATTACTTTTTGTGTAATGCAATTACTAATGGTCCCCTTCGTCTTTCACACATTTGAAATTAATAGGTAAAATAATTCTTTCACTAGGAGCAGGAACCGGGAGAATTCTGATAACATAGTTTTTTTTATAAAAATAAACAGGCCTAGCATTTCTTACAGATATCGAAAAATTCGTCAAATGCACCCATTGAAGTTGCCCATAGTTCTGAATTAAACTTATTGAAAGTAATTTTATTCATAGGACAAATCACGAAGCCTTTATTTTAGCACTTACGACATAAAATGATAAAATGTCCGAATGATGCCATGCAGAGAGGAGACGCAATACCGGTGCCTGGAACAGAGAATCCCAGTGAATACCTACAATTTTGAGACAGCCAAAAACTTCGTCTACAAGAATAACGATATCATTGCAGAAATCAATGAAATATCTGTTGCTAACCGTTGCTTCTTTCGGTTGAGAAAATGAGAATACCGTACATGAGACCCTTACCATCCCAATCCTTGACCGATTGGAGAAAAAAAATTCTTCAAGTGTTTTTCGTCCAGTATGTATTGATAAAGTATGCATAGTAAAATTCAGAATTTTACGAGCTGTATCCATTCAGCCACATCAGCCTAGGTAGACGGTTCATTATCATTTACTAATTATAAACTGATAGTAAGAAGTTTTAGAAAAAGCTTTGAAAAATTATGTTACTTCCATGCAAATAAAAACAGTGGTAGGCAAATGCAACTGTTTCCTTGTGGCTTGTTGCCTTCCATCTTTTAAAGAGACATACAATGATAAATTTATAAAATACTGTGAAATAACAAAGATCTGATTTTGTTTTTATTATGGTGATTTATCAATAAAAAGATATAGTTAACACAATATCGAAAATCTCAGTATGTTCAGAAATGCCGGTGTAGGTAGTATATGCTAGAAAACATATTTAGCATCTGGGTTATTTAACTAAAAAAAAAATAGGAAACAAAACTCTGCAATTCTGGGTTCTCATCGCGTATGATTTTCGATGGGTGACTACAGCTTATTAAAAAGTTTTGAAATTATCGTTTAGATTTGCTGCATATGTATGTATGTATGTATGTATGTATGTGCATATATGTATGTAAGGCGGTAGGATTTAAATAGGATTTTATAACGCCAATTAATTCGTGTTCCTAAATTGTATTTTGGTTTGGTTCCTGACTCATTTAGTTTCCCCTAAACTGCCATAGGCATCTGCTTGCACTGGTTCCTGACGCACTTATATATAGGCTGAATTAATTAAGAAATAAAACAAATTGAGTTAGAAATTAAGTTTGAATCACCGAAACATCGATCAATTGATGCTAAATAAAACACTTTTTCTACAATAGTGTGGGAAGGCATCGACTTTAACACAGACAGTTGAGGAAATCGATGTTATTAGGTTCATTAAGCATCTACTCAAGCTAGATGCTTTCAGCGGGACCAACCACAGATAGGAAAATGGGTCAGCATAATATTATTACATATCTAGACATATCTGATCTAAGCTGGATCAGATTGGATTGTGCAGGGTTGGTTATGCTTTAACTATCACAGATTAGCTATTCGTACATAATCGGCGTCTTAACAGAACACTGTTTCATAGCGCAAAATAATGACTTCCGCAGGAGCTGTTTTTCCACACTATTTTCCAAAAACTACGAAGTTATAATTGATTCTGATAAAAATTATCTATATTGTGCATTAAAATACTAATTTTAACTTTATAATTGAGACCAAAGAACTATACAAAACTCTAAATCAAGGATAGCAATGACAAGTTTGCCGTCGTTTTTGAGGAAACTCTTAATCGATTGTTAGATATTTATACGACTATAGATCGCCTTTTATATTAGGCAAATAATATGCTCCTCTCTATCTATAACATTTTAACAGGTAATGCTTATTAGAATCCAATACAAGAGCTTTCTATAGATTTGTACATTTATTACTCTTATTCAAATAATCGCACATCGAAGCTGTGGTTGCTTTCTTGACATATGTATTTTCTTCGTTCGTTTATAAAAGATTTACTGTTTGCGGTTTGATGTCCACAGACATTTTTTTTTTTAGTATATTTTACCAATTTATTCTCACTGATTCTATCAATTGAAATCAGATTTATGGGTTATGGGTTAGTTAGAGTATCCTCCATTTCTTTCCCATTCAATCTAGTGCGGTCATGGTGAGCTTTCTGGCAGGCCATATTGAATATACATTTTATTTATGAAAGTTTATAATATAGACAATACTTATAACATGAACATAAATACATACATGGTTAGCATGCTTGCCTTGATTTGATTTCATATATGAAACATGGACAGTTTCCAAGTTAAGAGTGAAATATTTAATTTAGACTGCACATCCTCTTCTTTTGGTATGTTAGTCAGATGATGAAATGCTATAAGTTTTAGGTTTACCTAAATTTTAATTTTTGTAAGTAGTACTTTTCCTTTGATTTATTAGGCGTTTGTGTTTGAACATATTTGATTAGTTTAATGCTATGATTGCGATAGTTTGCTATAAACGACAATATGCCTAAATTGTAATAAGAGTCCCATCATAAATTGTTATTTTTATAAAAATAAAACAATACCTGGATATAAGTAAATGTCCAAAAGTTGCCGAATTCCGCGCCACACGTTGACTGCTCCTATGAAACTTATTAGATAATAAGAATCTGCTAAAACCAGTTTCAATGTACCATTTACATTTCTGCACGTCCGCCGCAAGATTGGTTGTAAAGCAAATGTCATGCCTACTATTCCATATCCTATAATCTAGTAATATTAGGTAATCTTAGTCAGAAATCAATCATTGTTGGCAAAGTTTTTTAAATACAAGCAAAAAAACATAAATATGAATTTAAAAAAATTAGACATAACCTATTAAAATTGAAATCAAGAAACAAATAGGAAGACTTCTTTAAAGAACCGTCATAAAAAAAATAGCTGTCATAGTTGGACTTTCATTTATAATTTTACTTCATAGTTCAAAAAATGTTTCCCATTTTTTAGCGTTGTACTTTTAAACTCTAAAATTAAGCGCATAAAGAGAATTAAAACTACGTACAAGCTACGGTATTTAATTAATTTGTAAGACAGACAAAGAAGGATTGGAAAAGAAATGAACCAAACTAAATTATATTGAAATTATAAGCCGACAAATTTTTGAGTTATTCCACTCAATATTCGATACTTCTTCCTTATGTACATATGTATGTAGGAACCACGGAAACTGATCACATGAGTCCAATACTAGCTTTTAAAAGGAGATTCGCTACAAGAATTCCTGACAGAGTGTACTGGAAGAACCGTAGGAGCATGAAAAAGGAGCTGGCATTCTATACCGATAATTCTAAGATGGACATTGGCACGGGAGCCGGAGTTTATTGTAAATCCTTAGGAATAAACCACTCCTTTAGAAGTCACAGCCATCATACAGGGTGCTGAAATTATTCGCGAGAGTAATATCGTTGGCAAAACAGTCACTATCTATATAGACTGCCAGGCAGACGTTTAGGCTCTGGACTCCGCGGTAATCAGGCCAAGGCTTGTGAGAACCTGCAAGTCACTCTTAAACGAGATATCTAGAGCCAATGCGGTGACCTTCTGCTGGGTACCAGGGCATATGGATATCAAAGGAAATGAAAAGGCTGATGAGCTTGCTAGGAAAGGGTCGGCGCGGCACTTATCGCGGGCCCTCCCTTTTGTAGTAACCCCAATCAGTTCCTTACGGAAAAAGATAGAAGATGAAGCCACCGGTCGAGCAAACAGACGCTGCAGCCATGGGTTCATCTGGAAACATGCGCAACGGCCAGGGCGCTATGGCCGGCCTTCAAGAAGAGATCAACCTCTCTGGTAATACTAAGTCTTTATAACGCACGGGTTGTTTCCGGCATAATTACTGGACACTGTGCTATCGGCGTTCACGCAGAACTACTCGGTTTGCGACATGACTACTTTTGCAGAAATTGCAGGGACGAAGATGAAATTGAATCTGTTCGTCACAATACCTAGCCTATAATAGTGGCTCAAAGCACACATCTATATCTAAAAGCTACTTTAGTAATCAGAAAATAAATGTGGGCAAGCCATCATAGTCCTTAGACATAAAAACATTATATTGTAAGGCTAAATTTAAGAAAAAACATACTCCTGATCAAATTTTCAAATAACCCGGAGAATCTATCCCCCAATTTCTGTATTCATGATGGTTTTGTTTATTTTATTATTGAAAACCGACTTCACCATAAATAAAAATTGTTCTAGTTATGTATCCACTACTGTAAACTATAGCATGAAAATGATACGTGGCATTTGTCCCCCTTATGGTGTAGAAAATATTACTAGAAGGTTACCATTCGTTTAGATCGGATAGTATGCATAGGCTATGTCCTTGTACCTCTTTTCAAGAAAAGAAAACATTATTTCAAGCAAGTGTCATTGGAAAACCTACTTATTGATCTGTTCAGAGAAGCGAAGTACCTTAGAATAATCTTTGACAAAACGCTGACCTGGAACTAACAATCAATATGGTTATCAATAACCCGACTAGCGCAATGTTTATGTCTCAACGCCTCTACGGCAAAGCCTGGGGACTGAAATCCAAGTTGATTTATTGGTCGTACAACGCCATAAGTAATGAAACCAATGATCATCTATGCGGCAAAAAGCTCCAATTTAAATTGCAGGCGTAACTGTATAAAATATATCGTCTAGCTTGCGTAGGCATCACAGGGGCAATGAAATCGTGCACAACGGCACTGGGACGGGGACTGAATCAATCTCCTCGAAAATCGAGGATAACGAACGGCTTGAATGCCTGTGGCCCCTGTCGCCCAATCGTTTTTCCTTAACCCTATTTGGGGTAAAAGTGCACACTCCAAGATAACACAATTGAAGATCGACAGACACGCTGACTACTAGGCCAACCGATATCGTCAATGAAGGCCCTGGCCGAGGACACGTGACCCTGACACGAGTCAGAGAGTTTAGTCTGCGACCAAATTCAAAGAGTTCTTGCATTCTCGAAATATTTTGTAGCGAGTTAAGCGGTTGCGCAAGGCCTTAAGGGCAGCCTGATTGTCACTACAGACGCAGATACTTCAATCCGCCCACCTATTCTTAAGAAAATAGTCGGTAGGCATTAGAATAGCATACACTTCTGCTTGAAAAACAGTGGCATGCATGCATTCATATTCATGGAGGCGTATTTGGAGGTTTAGTGCAGAAGGCAAGACAACAAACAAACCAACGCATAAACAAGTACACACTTAAAACGATTATCTGGACAACTAATACTCCGTTCTTTATCAACCGAGTTCAACATCGACTCAAAATTCGCCTCCAGGGAAAGCTGGACAAATGGTGAGATCATAAACCCCACTTCGAGGATGGATCATAAATGGACGTAGGTACGGGATCCGGTATTTTCTCAGTGGAACCTTCAATTGCCCGGTCCATGAAACTTCCGAACCACGCAAGTGTGTTCCAAGCGGAAATTCACGGTATCACAGGGGCCGCCGACATCTTCCCACACTGAACAACAACAGACAGGTTGATTTTTACATAGACAGCCAAGCAGCCATCAAAGCCATTACCTCCATCACCACCAAATCTAAATTGGTCAAATGATGCAAAGAGGAACTCAAATCCCTCAGCACGAAGCATAAAATCACGCTCTGCTGGATCCCGGGCCATATGGATATCCACGGGAATGTGATGGCCGACGAACTGGCCAGGAAAGTCTCAGAATCAAATGACCTACACGCAGACAACTCTGTACTATTGCCCATCAGTCTCCTCATGTCAAAAATCTCTACAGACTTCTTAAATAAGGCCAACGCAAGGTGGAATACCATCAACGCATGCCGAGTCTCTTTGGACTCAATTTGACAAAAAGAGGACCAAAGAACTCCTATCTTTAAACAGACCACAACTGTCACTCCTCATTGGAATCCTTGCTGGCCATAATTCAATGGCGGCCCATCTCAGGAAAATGACAATCAGCACCACCGACCTATGCAGAGGTGTGGCGACACAGATGTAGAGGAAAACTCAACACACTTCCTCTGCGAATGCCCAAGCCTCTTCAGAACCAGATACTCAAACCTCGGAAAATCACACTTCAAAGACCTTAGCGAACTAGCAAACACGCCACCTAGAACTACCCTAAATTTTTTTCATGAAATCGGTTCAGAAGGGCCACCCCTCCTACTAACTAATCAGCTAACCCACCGCCATATCTTTCTTTTTTTCTTTTTCTTTTTGTTTTCAGGTATCCCACACCGGGGGGAACACAATGGATCCGTTGAGACCCGAGTGAGATTGCACCCCTGCTGATGCAGTCACACCAGACCTTTAAAAGTAAAGACCTCCATTTTGTGTGAAAAGATATAAAACGCACAACAAAATGGTCGCGAGAAGCTAGGCCCTGAACCAGACATGGTCTGTTGTACGAAATATTTATTTTTGTATGAAGCACCTTCTCGCCCAGCTATTGTGAAAGTGATTAACAAATTTGTGCTGTATGGTCAGATTAGTTATTGAAAGACGTATGCAGAATTTAAGAATAAGATCTACACCAATGATCCGCAAACGATTCAAGTACCCTTATTTACGAAATCGAGCCGCAATTATGCGGACATTTCATGCAAAATTTCCTCAAAAGGATGATCATTTGTACATGTAACCAAGTTGGACATTTACCAGGTATCATATTCCACATGTAATGGTAGAGTCTCTACTTTAAAATGAAATATATAAATGTATCCGCACTCCTCAGAAAAAAAAGGATTAATTAATTTAAAATTAAACATTTTAATGGAAGACCCTGTACAAGGGGTGAATATTTAAAGTTAAAGAATTGAGAGTTAACTCACTAAATTTAAATTAATTACTTTGGTTTTTGAAAAGCGAGTACAAATTGAATTTTTAAATAGAAAGACATATAATTAAAACAATCCATTTAAAGTGAAATTATTACTTTTACATAGACATTTTCCAGGTTTTAGTTCAAATATGTCAAATAATTTATTTTTTTCTATAATAAATATTCACAACCCTGTAGCGTATGTTGTAGTAATTTTTTCCGTGAATGTTATTATTAAGACTAATTTAATAGTTGTAAACATCGATTCACTTCTACACCGACGGTTGAAAATCCAAGGACGCAGTTGGTGGAGGTGTTTTCTCCAAAAGTCTTAATCTTAAGCTCTCCTACCATCTACCAAAACACTGTAGGGTGTTCCAGGCCAAAATTTTGGCGATTAAAGGAGTCTTATCTTGGCTTAAGAAAAACGTGATATCCGTTAAAGATATTTGTATCTTTTCAGACAGCTAAGCAGTCATCAAGTCCTTGGACTCCATCTCTATAACTTTCTTAGTAGCTCGAGACTGCCGATCGTCTCTCACGGAGATGGCCGAGCAGTTCAATATTCACTTGTGTTGGGTGCCGCGGCATAGAGATAATCTAGGAAATTGTAAAGACAATGAACAACTTTACCCATACTGCCCGACAAAAGCACCTTGGGTGTACCTATCGCTACATGCAAACTAAAATTCAAGCTGGATGCCGTCGAGAGTGAATAGCTTAGGTGGACAATTGAACCAACTATTCTAGCGACAAATTAAATTTGGCCTAAGATGGATTTAGAACGCTCTAAGAACTTGAATTCTCTCAACAGATTGCATATCAGCATTATAATAGGTGTCATTACTGGACACCGTCTAATACGCAAGCACGCTACAACGCTAGGCCTCTTTGCAAACGACTTCTGCAGAAGCTGTATGGATGAAGAAGAGGAGAAAATTACTCCTCATCTTCTTTGTTTCTGCCCAGCTCTCTCCCGTAGAAGGAAGCTTCACTAGGGAGTCTTCCTTAACAATGATATAGGCGATCTGACAAATATAGATATGAAAAGCCTCTTACGCTTCATAAGACACTCAAAATGGTTCAACGAGTAGGGAAGAAAAAACTTTCTCCGATTGGATTTACGTGGTATCACAATTAACCTATGTATTCGGCAAGCCCCAGCCGGATGGTTTACTTGCAGCCGACTGTAGTTTGTAGCTTGTAGTACTACAAATATACCTTTTGAGCTATAAATCAAGACATGTTAAAAGATATCCACCTCTAGTTGCGAAACAAACAATACTAGGCCCAATGTTGTGATTTTTGAGGAACTGCTCTTTAAATAGGATAAAGCTTGGTAAAACTTTTAATATTCTTTTCATTTAAAAAATATTTATCTACATACATACATCATATGTATGTATACATATCTATTTCGTACATGCAATCAAAATATTCAGAAATAGTTGAGTTTTATTTTATATGTACGAGTATAACTTTGGGTTCAAGGGTTCAAGTGCACATCTTTGATATACGTTCTTTAAATTAGGTCATGGTAAGTATGATTAAGAGGTTATAATCAATTCACTTATCACCAAAATGCGATAGTGAATTTCATATTTCCCAGTCACAAAACCTGAGCCATTTCGTTAGAGCTTTTAAATTCGCTGCAAAAGTATTTGACGTACGTTTTCCAATTCATTAAAAAAGCATCGGCCTAATTTTTTCGTTGACTTTTAGAGAGTTCATTGACATTTAAATACACTTGTATGCCTACAGTGGATACAGTGGATTCCGCTTTATTGGGACACCGGATAATCGGGACAGCCGCTTAACTGGGACAAATGATACAGAACGGAAACGAAATACGAAATGTAAATGCCGCTTATTCGGGACATATTCATCACATCTTACACACATTTTGACAAAAAAAATATCGCCACATTGCTTGTCTGATATGTCTCGAAAAATGTACAACAACAAAAGCAACAATAGCTTCTGTCTAGATGTCTGTGATGATTTCGTAAACTTACAGAGTACTAAAAACATTCGACAGGGGACCATCGACAAGTACCTAGCGACATTATGTGCGAAATAATTTTTTGAGTTGTGTTTTTTTTCATATTTTTTCAACATACGAGTAGGAAATGTTTATTAAATTCGTTTTCATTTAATTCGTCTTTCACTTCGTTGTTTGTTACACACGTATTTGGTTTCTTTTTTACTTCGTCATCACTACGTATTATTGGGACAGCCGCTTAATTGGGACAAAACGATCTAGCCCGATGGGTCCCAAATAATCGGAATCCACTATATATCTAAATACGTCCATATCCATATTCTTATTTTGATTTACTTACTACGTCCATTTAAGACAATTTCTTTCGCTCCATACTGCAGCGCCTAGGCACCCTTATAATCTTACACAGTTCATTGAACATAATGCTCAAAGTATTTTTTTTTGTGGGCACAGAATCTGGGAAGTTCATTAGCAGCTTCGTTGCGAGAGATGCCTTTGTGTCCTGGGAGCAAAGTTAGTGTGATTTTATTGTGCACAGTTACGTAGCTGTAAGAGAGCTTGAAGACAATTCTAAATCAGCTTAGACTTAAAGTTGAAGGAAATGAGAGCCTTAATGTAATTAATCCAGCCGCATAACCCAATACTTGGAGGTTCATTCTAAATATTATATTGTTGCCAGTAACTTCACTTCAATATATTCACCGATAGGACAGTATAGCAGCGCTCAAAGCACTGTGTTTTCATTATTGCAACTCAAGAACCTTTGCTGTCTGCTTTAATGTTCTGTGAGACCTATCGAAACGTAACAAAGCTAATATAAGTACCAGGACACAAATAGCCATTCAAATCGCAGACCAACTAGCCAGGAAGATTCCTCTGAGAGGTACATTGGTGCGGAACCTTACAGTGGTATTCCTAATTCCGCGTTTGTAACAATTCTAGACAAATCCACTTCATTGAATCCATCCCGGATGAACAACGCAGTAGAGGAACGTTAAGTGGAATGGATCACAATTGCAACGTCTATACCACTGGCACTGCAAAATATGTCTCAGTATTATCAATTGAAAATAAAATAAACCCCGCAGTGCATGCCACCAAGTGTAAGATAATTGCGCTCATACGAGTATCTATCACAAGATATTCTTTTTAAAAAAAATTGTATTGCAATCAGCTGGCTTATTTTTAGAACAATTTTAACCACTAGAATAGAACAGATCCTCTAGTTAAGTAATATGCGACATAACTAGCGTTACTTTCGGCACCATACTGGCTCTGCGCGATAAGAGCAATATCGGACGAGGCAGGTAACGAGATGCAGTCAGGAGAATGAACGAAGAAAACAAAACAAGATCATTAGCTTTGTGGCAAGCCAGATAGGAAAATACCACAAAAGGTAAGTCGAAATACATATGAATCTTTCCATCAAGGACTGGATAAAGCGTGGGCATGGAGACTGCAAGTTCCACCTCAAGTAGTTCCTATCCGGTTATGGATAATATCGCAAATATCTACACATACGAGTATTTGTCCACTTTGTCCAAATAAAGAGGAAGACACGTAGCATGCAGTCGCATTGCACGATGGATAGGTAAGTAACCTGCCGAATCTGCCAGCCCTAATAGAACACATGATCCGATCAGAGAAGAATTGGGTGGAAATTAGAACAATCGTCACAAACGAGCAACAGTGCAGCAGTGCAAGAAACATAGTATAAATTCCTTACCAACCCCGAGAAGTAATATCTAACGATATTCCCACGGTGAGAGTGGTTAATGCGTACATACATATGTTTTAGTACGTCGCGTATTCCTGGCAGCGATTATTCAGTAGTCCGGGCTACTATGTAGATTACACATAGTACATAAGAGCAACCAAAAATTAGAGGTTAGCAGCACGTCATTTTTACACAGTGACAAGCAGCTGTTAGTCACACGGGAAAAAATTTTGTATCCCGGGTTTTTCTTGCCGTGTGGCAGAAAAAAACATTTGCCAATCCCAAGCGTAACTCAATCGAAAACATTTATAAAATGAAATCAAAACACACAAGTTATTTTCGAAGAGTAGGGGTTCTGTAAAAATATGAGGTTTCCCAGAAACCTTCTGGGTTACGTCCTATCTGTATTACGGAGATACAGAATTTCTAGAATCTGCCACTGGCGGCAGCAAAAATAGAAAAGTGAGCATTTTAATTTCGAACAACTATTCTAATATTCTAAAATCCAAAATAGTACACAAGTAACGTTTTGCATGTACATATATAAATATAAAAGTCGCCGTGATAAACCTCTGTTTTCATAATTCAAAAACCAATTTCTTAAATTTTATGCTTACATTATTGCTAATGGAAATGAAAATTAAATAAATCTTACTAAAGATCCAACAGCCGAAGTTAACTCATCGTCCCGATACAATGCAATATCCAGAGTATGCCACACTCCTCTCCAAGCAATAACAACTAAAGTTCCAACAACGATTGCTGAGAAAAATGTATCCAAAATGTACAAAATAGGACGTTGAAATCTCTGAAAAAAAAAGATATTAATGGATGTTAATAAGCGAAGACTTATAGTTTTGTATGTAATTTAATCATTATAATAATAATCTCTTCTTCTATAAATAAAAATCAATTGCCGTGCGTTAGTCTTGCAAAAACTCCAGAACGGCTCGACCGATTTGGATGATGCTTTTTTTTTTGTGTTGTTCATCTCAATACTTGGGTGGTTTAGAAAAAAAAAAAATTCGGAAAAACATACATATGTACGTATTTCTGATTTGGTTATTCACACTGTGAGGTTCTGCTCAAACATTTCAGCGAGAATTTGTGAAATCTTAGAGATTTAAAATGGTTATTTCGTAAAAAAAGGTAGTGGATTTTGAGAACAGATTTGGTTAAAGCGAATTTAATTATATTTTGCGAACAATCATTTTGATCAGCTATTCTATTAAGGTAAATTTAATTTGCAGACCAAGACATAACCACAAGTTCATTCAAATGTTTTTTTTTAGCGAGACTCGATTAGTTTTGATACACGAGGATTTCAATATTATAAAGTTCTCAGTGAAGAATAACAAGGTAATTTCGACAGATTTGGTTTTACAGTGTCCATTACAATGCCAAAGAGAGGACGAGCTAACATAGGTCGATCAACTTCACGTGCAAACCGGACTGATAACCAGCGCGCGACGGATAATAAAAATAGTCGTATTGGCATGTCCCAATTACGTTCGAGAGCAACTGGAGATAAATGACAAGCAAAATAGACAAGCAAATAGATTCAGAATGCAACAAGTTCATGCACATCAAACAAAACGCCAGCGAGCACAGCACATTGGGCTAGCGCACACTGGTTCAATTTTACCCCAGGGTAACTTTTACTTCAATCGCACACTGGATGACTAATTCAGGATAAAATTGTGTATACATAAACCGATTTTCATTGTAGTGGTATTTCTGTTGTATTGGTTTACCCCGATGTTAAACCACTTCAACGCTGGATGAAAATTTTACCCCGTTTCATACTGTAGACTTGCGTTCCCTTTTCTATAAACTGAGTTTTACCCCGGGAGAATTGATCCAGCGTGCGCTGGCCCAATGAACATGACCGATTGTGCCGACGCGGTGCTCCTAAAAACCTAGAACGGGTGGCATTCCATTACGATTCGGAAATCGATTACAGTGCGGACAGATAAGTAACGATTGCAGAAATGTCAGTCGTTTGTCTACATTGTAAGGCGTTGAAATTCAGCGGCGAAACTCTTGGATTGTGTTGCGCAGGTGGGAAAGTGAAACTGCCACAATTGTTCCTGCCACCAGAGCCATTACGTACATTGGTTTCTGGAATATGAAGCGATTCTACCCATTTCCTGGCCAACATCCAAAAATACAGCAGTTGCTTCCAAATGACGTCGTTTACCATTTAAAGTGATTATACAGGTATACCCCGGTTAACGTTGCCCCGCGCAACGTTGTTTCGCTATACCATCGGTAACGAATTATTACCATACCACACTTAACGTTGCGTGGCTTCGCTGTAACATCGTTTAAAAAAAAAAAATTAAAATGCAACAATAAAATAAAAATGTCTCCAAGATGTCGCCAATTTGCTCACGGTTTTCAAGATCGTCGGTAAAATTGTGGCTAGATATTGCCACATACATACTTAGTATGTACTTAGTATGTATAAATTCTATGTAGGTATGGTGCATACATACATTTTTAGCTGAGGTTAGTGGTAGTTTATCTTCGAGATTCAAATCGTAATGTAAGGTCATAGTAGTAAGTTTTTAACTTTTTTAACTTTGTTCTGCAAATTAAAAATTTTAATTTATGTATATTGTTTAGAACTGATTCCTAAGATGTCTTTAAAAGAAGCCGCTCGTAGACCTAGACAGAAAGAACTCACTTCAATTTAAAAACAAAGCTGGACATAATAAGGCGTTTCGAATCTGGTGAACGAGCTGTAGATATAGCCAGAAACATTGGTGTACCTCCAACTTCAGCAAGATCTGCCAACCAGATCTTATATTGCACAAGATGAAAAGTCAATGCCTGGACATAGGGCTGCAAAAGACAGACTAACATTATAACTAGATGAAAACGCAACAGGAATTTTTAAAATCAAACCCATGTTAGTTTACCAATCTCTTAATGCCAGAGCTTTAAAAGGTTGCGTAAAAGAGAAATTGCCTGTCATTTGGAAGGCAGACAAAAAGGCTTGCGTCACAAAGTCTCTTTTCGAGGAATGGTTTGTAGACAATTTTTGTCCAGCTGTAGAAAAGTTCTTTGTGAGCAGAATCTCTCTACCTCTTGTTTTTCTACCACCTAATACGACTTCACTTCTGCAACCAATGGACCAATATCCAATTGCCGAATTTAAGCATCAATATACAAAACTTGTATTTTCGAAAGTATTAGATGAAACAAACGGTCGCGATAAGAACTTTTAAAAGAATTTTGGAAAGAATTCGACATTTTGCACAGCATTCAGTTGATGGAAAAAGCTTGGGAAAAAGTATTAACAAAATGTTTGCAAGCATTCTGGAAAAAGCTGTGGCCAGAAGTTTGTCCCAACACCGACGGGCTTAGAGAGCCTACACCTGAGCAGATTCAAGATGATATTGTCAGCTTAGGCAGGCGTCGTCACGTCACATGATGAAGAATTGTCGGGCGAAGATCTTATTGATTTGGAAACAGTCAATTCTGATGATAAAGACGCTGAAAATGACGTTGAAGCTACAAAAATGATTATGAAGAGGGCTCTTTCAATTTTTTACGAATGTCTAAGTTCAAGACTCCATATTACTAATTGCTGTGCGATATCCCTGCAATATTACGGCAAATGGTAAACAAAAGGTGCAAATACGCAAACAGATTATGCAAGCAATACTGACTTGTTCACGCTATAGGCAAAATTTTTGCTTCAAATACTTTTGTTTGCAGCAAACGACCATTCATATATACATATGTACATGCGAATTTTATTGCAGATAATAATTTGCTGTAAACTTATTGCCCGTTTGCTTAAATGTCACATCCAACATTATTGCTGCAAATATTTTTGATTGCAGCAAACACATATGCACATTTTATTGCAGGCAATAATTTGCTGCAAATTTATTGCCCGTCTGTACGTAACTTAAGACAATTTAATCTCCTGTGAAAATAATAAGTACATACATATGTACATTGACATATTATATTATTATAGTATGTCAATGGATATGTACATACATATACTTAGTATATTCATATCAATTTATTAACTTTATCTTCCTTCTTTGGTAGACTACGTGTATTTATTTCTTTTTATACATTTTTATTGTTAAACAGACATAACATATTTATTGTTATAACTTTATCTTTATCATTTGAAAACGTAGGAATCACATAAATTATGAATTATAAATTATTAGTCTGTTAGAGTTGAGCTCGGTAGATGAATAAAGAAATAAAGAAAAATATGTATCTTATACGACAGACTTTTACAATCTTTGAATTTTAAACTCAAAAAAACAGTGGAATCGATCAAATACAATTAAAGCAATGATACGTTTTATATGTACTAAGGCACAAAAATTGCCATACACAAGTAATTTTTGGACCAATTCAGATCTTACCAAGCACGTATAAGTTCAGACTGGCTCTGTTAATAAAGCACCAAAAGTACTCAATCTCAGAAACTCTGAGATAAAAGTGAACTAATTTAAAAAAAAACTCTTCAAGTGCTGCATAAAGCTGTTTTCTTAGTTTTCCTTTATGCATATGCACATATGTATAGGGTCTTACATTAAGGGCTTGTAAATTAATATAAAAAAAAATAAATATTTTTTCCATAAGAATGTGGATATTTTTAATTCATTTTATATTAAAGACTTTACCATTACACGTGGAATACGATAATATCTGTTATAATAATAATATAACAGATAATATCCACCTCGACTTCTCTTTTGAATCATTAGCGCAGACCATATCCTTAACGTCTTTACAAATCTTCACATCACTTAAATGGCCAGTTGATTCAAATTTAGTGATCAGATTCACAATAGCTTGTAGAGAAGGTGCCTAATGACCGAAAGAAGTAAGAACTTGAACAGCTATTAAAGTTCTATGTTTGACAGATCAAAAATACTTTTTTATTGACATGATTAATTGATTAATGGAAAACAGAAAATATCAAAATTTATTCCTAATTGAATATTTTATTGTATAATATCGTAGCTTTTTTTTTTATAGGAGAAGTTAAGTTCAATAGGTAAGGTTAAGTTATCATTATCATTATCATTATCACTTTACTAACATTTTCCCCTATGAACCTGTGAACAAAAATACAACAACCAGATAAGTAAATGAATTTCAGGTAGTTTCCCAGTTCAATGTTATATAGATCTTTCAGTTCTGTAAAGAAGTACAGGCATGACATTCGCATGACTCGTCTCTCTAGCTTCTGAAGTATTCATTGTGATGGACCACTAGACGGTCCACATCCGCACCTAAGTGCCTAGTAATGGTATCGGAGATGACTCGTGCATCATGTCGACTAAGTTTAACCAGTTTCTCTTGTAGCCTGGTCATGAGGTCCTAGCCATTATCGAAGGCTTCGATTTGGATATACTTTTTTATCGTACTTATTGGAACCATTACAAAAGAGTGCAAAGCCTTCGAAATATGCAGCACCAAAACCTTCCTTTCAGTAAGTTTTACGTTGTACATCCAAAACTTTAGACAAAAAAACCCAAGATGGAGATTGGGCTATACTTAGCAGGCAGCACCCATATAAAATGGAAATAAATTTTAATGACTTTGACGTATTAAAGACGAGTGTGAGGAATGGGAGACAGCAACCGATAGCAACTGATTTGGTTTTAATACAGCTTAAAAAACTTGGAACACTAATTTCATAATTGTGGGCTGGTAATCTTGTAAGGGCACGAAAAAGGGCTTGAACCCTCCGAACTGGCTAACTTAAACCAAACAGAATATACATAGCGTCTGAAATATAAATAATCATGACCAGCAAAGAAAACGTGGCTCAGTGGTAAGAGTTTTCACAGTCCCACCTCTCACGAATGTCTGACGCGTAATAACTGTCATGAGAAAGCTTCTAAATAAAAGCCTTTCGGATAAAGTTCTAAACTGTATGTCCCTTCCATTTGTGCAAAAAACAAATATAACACCACACGACGCGAATGGTCGCGAGAAGCTCGGCCCTGGACCACATACGGTCTATTGCACCAGATATTTCTACTTGTTCACCGTTCTCTTCATTCATTTAAAATATTCCAAGGTATTTTTGAAGAAAACGCATTCATCTGCAAAATGGTAAATCATTAAAAATTAATTTAATCACCAATACGAATAAATCTGTGAACCACTACACAAATCCTGATTAAAAAAAAAGACATGTAAAATTACGACGCAAATCAATTGACTATACAAAGTATCGACATTCTTATCAATAAGAGACAAGTTCAAGTTTTTATTTATAAACTATTTTATGCGAAAAGTATATATCAACAAATCCTAAACATCTTTCACTTACAAATAAAAAAAACTTTTTCAACTGCAAGAGGCCTTGGAACTGAAGATACTTTTTTCGCTATTGTACTCGTGCACGGTATTTTCGATACGACTTTTACATGAAGGATATCAAAGAAAATTTGGGTCACTCGTACTATAACACACGTTATTATAATAAATAGTTGTTGTTAAACGTTTTTCATTTTAAGATTGTCTTAAATACTTACTTTCGTATTGAAAATAGTTGAAATTTCAAAGTACATTTTTCTGTGATCAACGGTGATGACAAACGGAGGGGCAGCTAGATTTCGCGTCGTTCTAATACTAACTAAAGCAATTAATGCTAGTAAAGTGGTCAATAAAATTACTTCCAAAGAAGTGTCGCTGGTAAAATAATCACAAAGATTCCAAGCTCCGCGCCACATATTAACGCAGACTATACCAAAGACAGCCGTGTAACTGCGGGAGGCTACATAATACGTCAATCTCCTTCGGTCTGGATCAAATGATTTTTTAAAACAATCTTGACATATTGTGAAAAAAATGTGACCAAAACTTCCCACTGCAAATGATATTAAAGCGGATGTGCTTTTATTAGTTGGCAGCAATAAGAGTTCAATCAATTCCCAGGTACCCCTCCAGTATGCAATAACACATGGTGCTATTACTAATGAGGATATAATAGTGTCAATAAATTTTAAAAGCAGCAAATAATTGCTATTTGAAGTCTCAGGTACCTCTTCTGGCACATAAGTTCTTTCGGTATTTTTCATCATTTTTTTTTATATACTTTATATTAAGCCCGTAATTACATTCACTTATTTTAGAGATCACTTCACTAAATTCTGATGTAACTGATGTCTCTTATTTCTCTTTTAAGATAAAAAAAAAATATTGTGGCGTTAGAAGAATAAAAAAAGCACATCTCCCGTTTTCATCTCAATAGAAAGAAATATTTTTATTTAAGATTTTTGTGATTTAAATAGTAGTTACTTTGTGTGTATATATCACAATGACAACAAATATCTTTGCCGCTCTACTTAATAAGCAACAAAAAAAAATATAAATTAAGTTTTCTACGTGCAGTAATTTTTTCCGCGAGCACTAGATTATAACAATCAGTACCTTTGATACTCATCAAAAATATTATAAAGAAAATAAAGGCAAAAATTACCTTCATAGTCTCCTTATCCCACTTCACAGCTTCCAATTAGGCATCGGATATAGAGATTTCATATGACACAATTAAAAAAAATTATCATAATTATTTTTTATGAAAGTCAAATATTAACTAGATAATCAACGTAAACTATATAACAATGAATGTAATAAAAAGGGAAGCACAATGTAGGCAGCTTTTCACTGTACAAATGAGACTGAGGCGAGCTCAATAACATAAATCACTCTGCACAAAAATTAAGCCCGAAAATAACAAAATGTTCAAACGTTTAAAGTGGATAACACTTAAAAGGAATACAGAGATGCAAATTGACCCCTCTTCATAGAAAAAAATTGCATATAAAGAATTGAGATAACTTATTATCTTTCTCTGATTCCATTATTCGGTATCTACATAGCTCTCAACAGGTCAGATTAAAAACGAATTTTATATTTAAATATAAATAATAAAGTGCATGGCTGTGTCGCAAGTACTTGCTTTTATATTCTGTTCGTTTGCATGTCATTTAGATTTATAAATTCACCTAAAGCCGTTAAGAATTTGAAGTTTTGAAAAAGTCGGTTAACATTTTTTTGGCTGTTTATCCAATTGGTAAATAAGACACTAATTTTTAACAAACTCGTGTGATCGGTCGTCAAGTATTAAATGGTTTTACAAAATCACATAGTAAATAGAATACCGTTGTAAATTTAAATTGGACTTTCGGAAGAAATGTAGTGCAACTTTTTTTAACTTAATACTCAATAAGCCATTGGAAACTGGCAACGGACATTATTTCATAGATTTTCTCCCAGAGTCAGAGTGCTATACTCAAATCACGTGAGCATTTCTCTCAATAAAGTATTTCGACATAGAAAAAATAGTTTTTTTCTTCGTTAATATAACCACATGCAGCAATTGCTCTAGCAAAACTCTACATCAGCTTTCGATAGAGTTTAATCAGCTAAGCACACTAATAAGCAATAATTTGCAATGAATGAGCAACTTTCCCATGGCTGAGGCTGCTTTGCATATACTCGTACATAATATTAAGTGCTTGCAAGACTTTTTCAACCTTTCTTTTGCGGTAGAGGCAAATCTTTCTAGTAATCAGCATGGCTTTATTCGAGGTAAGTCATGTACAGTCATGTTCAGCATACCGCTTTTCGTGATTATTTTATAAACGATCTTCACCGTTTCGATGAAGTAAAAAATCTCGGGATCATATTTGAAAAAAATTATATTTTTCATTGTAATCTGACTACGCAATTTACAAGTCTAACTCCATGTTAGGCTTTCTTAAACTTTATGGTAAAGCTTCTACTACTCGTAAGTCAGATTTATTCAGATAAGTACATCCATTGTATAGGATTTTTCTTAGTTAATTATTGGATTGCAAACTCTAAGTTCCAGCCATAAAGCAACTTTTGCCAGTTTATTCAAGATATAATCATTAAGCATTCTTTGAGTGAGAAATTTTTTTTCCTCGATAAGGCGTAGTACCAATTATGGTAGCAATGAGCCAGTTCCAAGTAGCATATGCACGTTTAATCAGCTTGGCAACAAAATTGATTTTTTGTTTATCTCGTACAGAATTTAAAAATTGCGTCTACTTATTGGTTTTTGATCAAAATATTTGTGTTTTATGATTCCTAAGTCGCGCAATTAAAAAAAGTTGTGTAAAGTGCTACTGGGAGTATGCACGAAACCAAAGCCTACCCATTTGAATAGCAGATAAAAAAGAATTTCAATCGAAAATGTATGTTTGGTTCTAGGTAGTTCTTGTGTGTTGTCCAGTTGGTTAGAACGATGTGCCGGGCCTAGCTCGCACTAAGTTCGATGTAGTTGTACAAAACATTTACAATTTCATCCCTACGACTATAGTTATTGGTTTTAAATGAAGCCGCCTCAAAAGAGTTTATCTTTTACTAGGTCAATATTGTGCACGTTTGGGTCGTACATATGTAAGTAGTATCACCTACATATGTTGGATACATGTACACTACTCATTTCAAATTGTTAAAACTTAGAACTTAAACAAAATCGTTAAAATATATTTTTTTTAATTCGTTAAAAACCTTACAAAAAATGTTGTCAGTCTTCCAAAACTTGGCAGTCCGACGGTTACACTTTAGACGAGTGGAAATGGCTTTATAGTTCAATGCCGTAGCCGAATATGCAGCTAAAAGGGGAAACTTTTTAATTACAAACATTAATAGTAGTACTCCACTGAGCCATGATTTTTATATACGGATTTTAAGAAATACTCGTGAACCTGATTTTTTAAGACCTAAAAATTTTTCGATGAAAATTAATCTTTTCAAAATTGCAAAGTACCATTTATTTTGAGGTTAGAATTAGGACTCCGAGTTCGTGTCGAATTGTGACGCATGGTAGCGAGAATGTCAAATTAAGAATAAAAATGTGCCCAACTCTTTATACAGACCGACATCATAATAATACTACACCACGATTGCTGAAAATCTAGAGATCGAGAATTTTGATGAAACCATTACTTGCCCTTTTATGTGCAAGTAACAAAAGGAAAAATAAAAAAATTAACTATGTATGTGCATCGTTCGTGCTTTAAGAACACACTGTAATAGATTTACTAAATGGAATAAGAGCTTATTCTTGGTTTATCTATAAAATCGACCAAATGTTGATTATTTTCCATCCAATCACCTAATTTTAAAAGGGATCTGAATAAACTTTAACGATTTACTTTTCAAATAGCTTTAACGATTTGAAAAATAATAAGGGGCACGGCTAGGTCGAACCCAATACCCAATTTTCCTATGATCATTGGTCTAAATAAAAAGATATTTTGGATATGATCCCCATATTTAATTTCTCCGGAAGGGAATTTATCAAATATAAAAAAAATATTTTGTGTTGAAAAGTGATCTCGAGATTGCAGAGACGTGCTTGTTCTATTTCTTACATTCTTTTCAAAATTACTTAGAAGACCTCCTAAATTCAGTTTTGCTTACATCACTCGTACTATAACACACGTTATTATAATAAATAGTTGTTGTTAAACGTTTTTTATTTTAAGATTGTCTTAAATACTTACTTTCGTATTGAAAATAGTTGAAATTTCAAAGTACATTTTTCTGTGATCAACGGTGATGACAAACGGAGGGGCAGCTAGATTTCGCGTCGTTCTAATACTAACTAAAGCAATTAATGCTAGTAAAGTGGTCAATAAAATTACTTCCAAAGAAGTGTCGCTGGTAAAATAATCACAAAGATTCCAAGCTCCGCGCCACATATTAACGCAGACTATACCAAAGACAGCCGTGTAACTGCGGGAGGCTACATAATACGTCAATCTCCTTCGGTCTGGATCAAATGATTTTTTAAAACAATCTTGACATATTGTGAAAAAAATGTGACCAAAACTTCCTACTGCAAATGATATTAAAGCGGATGTGCTTTTATTAGTTGGCAGCAATAAGAGTTCAATCAATTCCCAGGTACCCCTCCAGTATGCAATAACACATGGTGCTATTACTAATGAGGATATAATAATGTCAATAAATTTTAAAAGCAGCAAATAATTGCTATTTGAAGTCTCAGGTACCTCTTCTGGCACATAAGTTCTTTCGGTATTTTTCATCATTTTTTTTTATATACTTTATATTAAGCCCGTAATTACATTCACTTATTTTAGAGATCACTTCACTAAATTCTGATGTAACTGATGTCTCTAATTTCTCTTTTAAGATAAAAAAAAAATATTGTGGCGTTAGAAGAAAAAAAAAAGCACATCTCCCGTTTTCATCTCAATAGAAAGAAATATTTTTATTTAAGATTTTTGTGATTTAAATAGTAGTTACTTTGTGTGTATATATCACAATGACAACAAATATCTTTGCCGCTCTACTTAATAAGCAACAAAAAAAAAAAATATAAATTAAGTTTTCTACGTGCAGTAATTTTTTCCGCGAGCACTAGATTATAACAATCAGTACCTTTGATACTCATCAAAAATATTATAAAGAAAATAAAGGCAAAAATTACCTTCATAGTCTCCTTATCCCACTTCACAGCTTCCAATTAGGCATCGGATATAGAGATTTCATATGACACAATTAAAAAAAATTATCATAATTATTTTTTATGAAAGTCAAATATTAACTAGATAATCAACGTAAACTATATAACAATGAATGTAATAAAAAGGGAAGCACAATGTAGGCAGCTTTTCACTGTACAAATGAGACTGAGGCGAGCTCAATAACATAAATCACTCTGCACAAAAATTAAGCCCGAAAATAACAAAATGTTCAAACGTTTAAAGTGGATAACACTTAAAAGGAATACAGAGATGCAAATTGACCCCTCTTCATGTATGTGCATCGTTCGTGCTTTAAGAACACACTGTAATAGATTTACTAAATGGAATAAGAGCTTATTCTTGGTTTATCTATAAAATCGACCAAATGTTGATTATTTTCCATCCAATCACCTAATTTTAAAAGGGATCTGAATAAACTTTAACGATTTACTTTTCAAATAGCTTTAACGATTTGAAAAATAATAAGGGGCACGGCTAGGTCGAACCCAATACCCAATTTTCCTATGATCATTGGTCTAAATAAAAAGATATTTTGGATATGATCCCCATATTTAATTTCTCCGGAAGGGAATTTATCAAATATAAAAAAAATATTTTGTGTTGAAAAGTGATCTCGAGATTGCAGAGACGTGCTTGTTCTATTTCTTACATTCTTTTCAAAATTACTTAAAAGACCTCCTAAATTCAGTTTTGCTAACATCAGTGTACTAAACTTACTGCCCAAGAACTAGTAGGAACATATGCATTTTTAAAAAATAAAAAAATGGTACATGTGTATGTACATATGTATGTGGTCTCATCTGATTTCAGCTTTCAAATTTTTTTTTTATAAAAACCCGCATATTTAAAGAAATCAGAAGATTTTTTTGTAACCGAAAATGTTGTGTTTCATTATTTATGAAAAATAATATCCATTAAATTGGCGATTTTGGACCTTCTGCAGCAGTCGATCCTTTCCAGGTAATTTCGATGACTTTTTACTAAATTTCAGGCGGTACCTCGGCTATAACTTGGGGGATGTTGATTTTAACTTGATCCAACGTTTCGAGTTTATTGACGAGACCACAAAAAAAAAAAAAACCAGCGGTGTTAAATCGCGTAATCTTAGCGACTACTTGGCGACACCAGAACGTGAAATAATACGACCTGGGAGCTTTTCACCCAAAACATCCAACGTTGCACCCGATAGGTGGCAGCCACATCAAAGTCTTCGAGTTCGAGCCAGAAATACTCGGTTATCATAATATGCCTACAGTGTTCACCAATGACTGCTACAGTCCAAACCTCATCATCCTTAAAAAAAGTAAGGCCCAATGACGCTGCCTAACCACAATCACTTTTCCAAGCAGTCACTTTTTGGGCATGTAATGATGTTTTTTCACTACGTCGTAAATTGCTTGCTCAGTAGGATTATTAAATTGACCAAAAACTTTCGATACATATGCAGTTCGTAAAAAAAATTATTTCTGCAGAACAATCGAACAATTTTAAAGAGTTAAGGGGTGGTTAAACGATCCATTTCGTAAATGTTTTGTTACAAAAACATTGCTTATTAACAGCTGTTTAATTTTCAGTGCTACCAATATAGGAAGCTCGAATTAAATCATCATTTACAGTTGGAAAACACAAATAAAAACGACCATGGCGTCATTCGCGACTTTTTCAACAATGTACGGACTTTTGAAAAACAATACAAACGATATTTAGCAATACTTACTTACTCATTCACATTTTTGAAATCCTTGTATGTAGGTAGATGGTACTGGAAAATGGGGAAGGCTTGAAGTAAGAAGTCTAAGCGCAATGTTTTTATTCAAGGAAATTTTCTGAAGAAAATCACAATTGTCTACACACAACCCAATTTTATGTTATTAATAAACGTAATTTATGCTGACCTTCTGCATTTTAAGAATATGTTTGAAGATTTCTAAACCTATATTAACTCTCATATGTCGAAGGCCTTAGTGATGTCCAAAATCTTATGCAAGGTACTATTTCAGGGCATGTTTTGTTCAGTGTTGATCCCGTTAATATATGTAAGACTTAAGTTTTTCCCAGGCATAAATTCGATTTTTCCTGTGCCATTTAGTCAAAGCATAAGCATATTTTTGTCGTTTAATACTCATTTCTTCATGACTGCGCCACATCCACATCGGCATAATGATTCACTGTGGGAGAGGCTTGCTTATAGGTTTAAAAACTTCCATAAGAAAACCAGCATACACAAATTCCTTACATTAATAAGTAACTTACAACCAGTGATTACATCATTGCGCAAGTTGACTTATAAATAAAACTGATTGCTTTAGAAATATTTTGTAAAAAAATAGATTTAAGGTATTTTTAGTTTTTATTACTTATTTTTTTATAGTAATTCTCATGAGGCATACATTCTATTTATATCATGTTGGTATTTATCCTGAATATCCTTTCGTTTGAGTTTGAATGCGGCTGTTACCAATCCCATATCAGGGGACCACACTTCTTTGCACAATGTAATCGCGGCAGGAATCTCATACTTTTGCAGTTTACCTGGAAGAAAGCATTGAATTAAATTTTTTTTTTACATAAAATATGCATGCAAAAATGTTAGTCATTAAATATTTGACTTATGATTTGTAAGCATAGCTTCTGGCAGACATTCGTGTTGTGCGCATTATATCTTTTGCATGAAAGGGGAGATCTACAGCTTAATGCCGTAAGGGTGTACTTAAGAAGCTTCTCATAACAGTTATTACTTTTTTGCAGATATTCGTGACTTTTCGGTGTTTTATGGGAATCCCACATCGACTTTCCATCTCAATAGTTGAACGTACTAATCATTAAGTCTCGAAGCCCATAGCAATAGTTTAACTCTACAGTAATTTCAGAAGTTATTAAATCTTTATTTATGTTAGTATCTCTTTTATTATTTAAATATAGTATCTCATATTATTTACTGAAATCTAACACAGTAAAGTTATGAGCTTATGTGCGTCTCAAAATTTGGATAGTGATCGACAATCTCGCATCTTTAAATTCTCCTGAGAGTGCCATATAGTAAAAGCGCAAAGAAAGTCGTTAAAAAATTTACTACTTATTGCTCGTGAGTTTCATCTACTGAGTGCGAGAGGAAAGATATTGAATATCTGAGCCAAAAAGGGCCGGGACTTATCGCACCATAATATTTTTGCATTTGTGCTTTTATCATTCACATTTATGATCATTCATGTAATTTCTTGGATGCAATACTAAAGAAAATGTGAAACTTCTAGGCTAACTTATAGGAGTACTATTTTTATACCCACACAATTTGTTACAAGTACAATAGAACATACTCGTACAAATATTAGGATCAAGAGCCGCGTCGTATGGACCATTTCCGCCCATGCGTCTGTCACCACTTTTTGGGCCCTAAATTTTGAGGTAAGATGAAATTTGAAGCATAAGCTTTCTGGAACCAAGCATAAGTAAGAACATTAAATACAGCCCACAGCGTCAAACTTCTTTAATAAAAACTGAAATTCTTAAGTACTTTTTTATTTCTCTACGTTTTGAGAGTGATTTATTACTGTGTTGCATTTAGTTCGGGTTGCTTGGAAAATTAAGACACCATTTATAGATGTAATTGAAGATTTATGCCTAAAATAGTCCTCTATTTTTAGTAATTTTTAAAAACATAATCACAATTTTTATTTTACAGTACTAATTTTCTTTAAATCAAGACGGTTTATTTCTCTAATTTATGATAAGAAAAGATTTTCCACTCATTATAAGATTGTATACGATTATAACACTAATGGAAATAGTGTGATTCAAATCGATTCCAGTAGAAACCACTTATCGATTAGACTTACGATTTTTTTTAGGTGATAAAAATATTTTGAAGCGCATTGAATTATCTATGAATTGAAGTCAATATTTTAACTAACGTTATGACACTAACAAACATGTGAGTTAATCACATAATCCCATAGGACGATCAAGTTCTCCAAAGATAATGTGACTTGGTTCAAAATAAGTATATTTTATTTTATGGGGGACGGGAGCCAAGAAAAATATATGTACATACATAATTTGTTACACACACTAGAAAGGATAAATATTTAAATACAAATTTACGAAATAAATAAAATATTATCCATTTTTGCTTTTCAAAAATAGTTAAAATGTCACTTACATTTCTTTGCATGATCTGATATTTCGCTTATTACAGCCTTTTCCAAGATCGGTGATGTACAGAGATCCTCAAATGATCTCGATTTAATTCCAAATTTAGCTGCTAACTCCTCAATATGCTTTTGATTAGGTACAATTAATGCGACCGTATATTGCTTCGACGGATCACCGTACACACAAATATTTTCTATAACAGGACAAGTTTTGAGCTCAGATTCAACTTTACCAAGCGAGACATATTCTCCTGCTTGCAATTTCACTAAATCCTTTTTCCTATCTAAAAGTCAATAAAAATAATCTCTTTAGCATTTTTAAATTTAGAAATGTATGGTTAATATTACCAATGATTTTAAGTACACCGTCGGCATGCATTTCACCAATGTCTCCAGTTTTGAACCACCGTTTACCATCTTCTTCAAAAAATTCTTCATTTGTTTTTAATGCGAGTTTGTAATAGCCCAGAGAAACGTTATCACCGCCAATAATAATTTCCCCCTATTGAAACAATAATAATCAAATATTTACATACTTGACAACTGTTAAACAATCATGTATGTACCTGTGGATATGGTTTATTCGTCACTCTGTAATTTCCTTCCTCCCAATTCACTAAGCGAATGTCACATATTGTTAATGGAGCTCCAACGCGCCCATACGTCATATCTCGATCTAAAAAAAAATTAAATTTTGAATAAAAGTATTGCACATACTAAATAAATAAATTCCATCTGAGAGCGTTCATAGAACATATATCTACGAAATACGAACTGGTACGTTGTTTCCTTTCAGATGGAATTTGGCCTCTCTTTTCTTAATCGCTAATTATAGAATAATGCAACGAAATATCTATGCACACATGAGAAAAGAAATGCCCACCTAATAATATTCTGAGCTTAAGTTAAAATTTTAAATGTTGTCGTTAGACGCATAGATGAGATTAACAGATAAAGGTCAACATTAGATGTGATCTATGTATATTGGCTCTTTGCCAGTGTCCTAAAAAAAAGTTTGTTCTTGAACCAGCAAATATAAGTATATGTACGTACGAGGACGTATACTTTTATTAAACGAAAAAAAATTGTCGAACGATGGACAGATATTCGTAATATAGACTTCTACTGTGGAGACTTTTAACATGGACGGGAGTACATTGCAGAAGTATAACTGCACCATATAAAAGCTCTTTAGTAGAAAACTCGAAACAAATATAGTTGGTTCAGATGGCTAGGACATGTAGAACGAATAAATTCCATCAATGCTCCGACCTGCAGGGTCTTTGAATCTAACGCGCAGTAAAGGACGACATCGCCTAAGGTGGCGCGCACAAATTGAAGGGCACCTCAAGCCACTTGGAGTGAGCAACTGGAGGGAGTTAGCTAAGGACCGGGATAACTGGTTCACTCCGAGCTGTTGCGCCACCAAAATGAGTATCGGGAACAAATTTCTTTTGAATAAAAAAAACTTCAAAATAAGAAAGAGGGACTCTATGACAGTCAAATACCCATGAAAAAATGCAAGTGGAAGGATTTACAGCATCTCACCACATTCCTTGAAAGACCTATGGTCAAGGAATATGAAAAAACTTGACTTTTGTCGACCACAACGAAGACAGCGACAAAGGATGTCCAATGGAAGGATGACACAAGTCGCATGATACTTATAACTTAAACCATTGTTTTAGATTTTATTCATTCATTTCGTAATAAAAAAAATAGTTTGTTGATATAATTTAAAAAAAAAAAAAAAAAAAAACATCTGCATATTTTGTAAAACAATTACTTTCCTTTGAATATAGCGCTTTATAATAATTATAAGTAAACTTTTGCTTCCCTTCTTTTCCAAATTTGTTTGAGTGGACTTAGGCCGTTTTTCCAGAAGACCCTTCATATATACCCTCGTACAGTGAAGACATTAAAAGTCTTTGTCTGTCAAGTTCTTGGAGTAGGCCGTCGAAACCGTCGCTCTACTTATCTACTTATCTTTTTGTTATTAGAAATTTAATGAGTACCTAATAGTTTATTGTGTTTATTGTGGGTGCCGTGGCTCAAGTGGTTAGTGCGTTGGATCGCTGAGCAGAAGATTCGACGTTCGATACACCAACAAATTTTTTCACGGTCCGACATCTTGCGAATGTCTGACAAACGTCCGTAATAACTGTCATGAGAAAGCTTCTCAATTTGCCTTATTATGCTCTCAATTAACATATTAGGTCTGATCCCGTACTTTCTGCACCAAAATTCGCAGATTTTCAATTTTGAAGGAGTAGGGATGAAAATCTCTCACTGAGAGGTACAAACACCAAAAAATACGGGAACGCGTTGAACAACAAAAGCTGCCCACTTTTAAAATGTCAAAAACATATGTTGCTTAAAGAAAATTTCAGTGGATATTTGTATTTTCTGCTCTGTTCGCAGTTCTATGTACCTACATGATGTTTTTTTTCCCAAAATAAAGAATTTCAAAATTGAATTAATTAATCAACGAAGATAATCTTCCATGTTTTTCTAAAATAAATTAATTTTTGCCAATGAAAAAAAAAACAACAACAATTAAATTGACAGATTTCGGCTATTTGACAGATCTCATAAATTTACCCACAGAAATTTCTTGGGCTAAAATTCGCAGCATGGGGAAATTTCTTACTCTCTCGTGAGCTCTCTCTTCTGCGAAAAACTACGAAATTTTGCCGCACGGAAACAGGATTTCGTAGTTTTTCGTAACTTTTCGTAGATTTTCGTTGTTTTGGACAGGTACGGGAACAGACCTATTATGTTCTTACAAAATATTCATTCGACTTAGGCAAAACAAAAACTATGTGTGTAGCAGTCTCTAGAAATGAGAGTTTCTTTCTAACGTATCAACAAATAACTACATAACTTAAATAATTGTATAAATTTCGGAAAATAATCTAGTATATTTAGGGTATAGTGACCCAAATAAAATCGTTACTTACAATCCATGACATTTGCTCCCGATGTAGTTTCCGTCAATCCATATCCTTGCACCAAGTCGACGCACAGGCAAACTTTAATTTGTTCATGTGTATCAGGCGAAAGTGGTGCTCCACCTGACATCATTATCCGCACCCGTCCTCCCATTAATGCAGACACTTTTTTAAAAACTAACCTAGAAGCGCAATTGAAATGACCACATTGTTGGATATATAAATTTTTCTCACATATCAAGAATCGGCGTCTTATATCCTTGTAACGTCCATTTAACTTTGTAATTATAAAAGAAATTGAATAACGACTTTTTAAACGTTGATCCAGAATTAACTTTGTCATTGATTCCTTTAGCAATCCGGTCCAAAATCAGCTGTAAAAACATTACTACATATTGCAACTCGGAAAAACGATTATATTACATACCGGTACTGTAGTCATACAAGTCGGTCTTAGAACTGTTGCATCCCCTTTGCATCCTTTCATTATTTTACTACTCGTATCGATAAGTGTCAATGGTGTAGAGTATCCAATTGGTACACCGGTTAGAAGACAAACGCTTTCAGCAAGTAATTCAAAGACATGAGCGAGTGGAAGGAATCTGAAAAATTAATTTAAAGTATTTAAAATTATGACGAAGTTTTAATTGTTGTTTACAAAAATGTGAGCATTCTTATGTTCATCTTGTTAAAGTTGCAACGATATTTTATTTAAAGAGTAAAATTATATCAACGACAAAAGCCAAATAAGCGTAAGTGTAAGTGGAGTTATGAAAATAATAAACAATCCTCCCTGTTACGTTTGAAAAAATTTCACATTTTTAAAACTTTGAAAACTTAAACCGTATCTCTATTGCAATATTCCATGTCCAAAGTACTTCAAGAAAATTTACAGGAAAACGCATGTACACATACATACATATAGTACATAGGTGTTTTTTTTTTTTTTTTTTTTTCAATTTTTGTTTTAACAACATAACAACAGGCACAACGCCCAATACACTTTCAGATGACTGCCCAGTATGACACAGCTTTGAACATTCACTACATGTTTAAATCGTAGCTGGTAACTCCATTTAGAAATGTAGACAAAGTATCCAAAGTTGTTCAACTTACTGACTTTGTAAGTTCAACTTGAGTACACAAATAAATGTATACACCCTTGCCGCACTTGCATTTGGTTTTTTTAAATAACATGCCCGTGATGCGATCAAATCCATTCATTAAATGAGGATCCTCAATTAGGTTAGTTGTAGGCAGGTAGCTGTCTATACTATAGACCATCTGCTAGACAGCCTGCAAAGGGCGCAACACCTACATGTTCACCTGGCAACCACAAGAATTGTTACAGATCGAGGAAACTTTGGAATACACACTTATTATCAGAAAATTTCAATATCCAGTAATTCAAGAGAATAATCAGTAAAACGTATCGACGGCCATAACCGCAACACATCGCAATTTCGTCATTAATGAAGCAAGGCGATGAGAAGCGATTCTCGTAACAAGGATCCAAGTTAGCGTTCTGATTTGGAAAATAAAAAATAGAAAATTTTATTTGTAGCCCTCTAATCCATACAAACCAAACTTAAGCGTTCTTACTTTTTTTAAATATTAAATAAAAATTAAAATGTTTATGTGTACGTTGTCAAGCTTCAAAATAAATTTCACAATGTTTGCGTTCGACACAATTACATCATAAAAGTCGCTTATTTAATGAAGTATTGGAAGTATAGCGACGCCATGTTTGGTGCCTGCATAAATCCGGCACAGCTCAGTTTTCTTTGTTTCTAGCACGCATTTAAAGACACGAAGATGAAGTCCTTATCAAGATGCGATCCGCTAGCAGATTCTGAGCAAATGCTATTTTAAACTACAGGCTTCATTAACTTACCCTATTAGAACGTCATCTGGGTAAATAGGTACAATATCGCAAAAACCCTTCATAGTAGCAATAAGATTGTTATGTGAAAGCAAAACTCCTTTTGGTGTACCAGTTGATCCTGAAGTGTACATAATAATAGCGATATCATTGGCGCTTGGTGGCACACCCTCTGCAAAGAAAGAAATGACAACTTTAAATAGAACTCTAGAACTCAACCAATTATAATAAATATTTCTACGAGCCGTACTCGCTGTTTATGTATACATAGGTAAATATAAATACATTTTCAATTTAACAATTTATTGTATAAAATCAATTTGTTTTACAATGATTCTCACGAAGCAATACGGAAGATATTAACGACCATGGCATATAACTTTAAAGTGTGATTTTGGAATGTACGCACATTGCTGGCTCCGGTAGCTAATGAAAGACTGGAAACTCTCTACGCAGTATAGAGCAGATATTACGAGATGCGTTTGTTTTTCATTGATCTTCCTGACAAACAAAACTTTTGTTGTTTTCATGATTTCAACTATTTCAAATGTTTGACTTCCTCAATTTCTCAATTTTACCCTCTTTTGACATATCCAGCGTAACACGATATTTCACAGCCAACGATGTATTTTATTCTATGTATATTTAATTTGATCTTGATCTACTTTTATAAAGTACTTTACGTGGACATCGAATGCAAAGATTGCTTCCATAGAGAAACTTAAAAGGCAAGTCTTCAATTCTGTCTATACTTCGTTATGCATCACCAACTGCCTGCCTAAGCTGCAGAAAGCATTTATTTCAAACTATGTAATGGAATTGGTGAATCATTCAAATTAAAACTTTTTTACTTCGAACAAAAGGGACTCCTACAATTGGGATAGCATTTTTCATTTAAGTTACATATGTTAGCTGAAACAAGAGTTTTTTTTACTGTGCGGGAGAGTTTATTTATCAATTAATCAGAAAAGTTACACAAACGTCGCTAGTGGTCTTATTCGTATCCCTTTTCTGACCTGTGTCTGTCCTTGCTGCTACCCGGAAATCCTCGTCCTGCACCGGTTGGATCGCAAGTAATCGCACTATTTACAGCATCCCGATAACATGGCGATTAAAACGATTTCAAAATGATTATTCAGGTTTGAACAAACGGAGTGGAATTCACACCCCAATGGCGACTGCTGGCGGGCCAATCAATAACCGTCCATCACAAGAAGTCAAAAAATCGACTGGGCAACAAACTACAAAATCACAACTTCCTTACTCATGCAATTACAGCATCCAAGGGTAGGACAAATAAAGAAAAAACGATGGAGCTAATCTCAACTTCTGCTTGCAACTTCCGATGACTTTCTAAAACGTGGCATCACAATAAGATTGTTTACAACAAATATCAAAAGTAAATTTCCCGCATCAGCAGCTGCCACCCAAGCTACTAACCATCAAATGAATACTTTCGTAATTCTGATGACTGTCTCTTACCGCACTAACATCATGGAACAGATTGCCAGCTCAGATATCGGAATCATCAACGAAGAAACTCCCACCAAACTCGCTGGCAGCTCATAGCTCATCGGATAATAATCTAGCTAGTGTATCGTTTCTAACCAATGCAGCTGGAAGACAGATGTTTTACTTAACTTAGAGCAGAAATACAAATACTTAGGGCCGAGCTTCTCGCGACCATTCGTGTTGTACTAGCTCGAAAGGAACCTACAGTTTAGAGCCATATCCGAAAGGTAAATTGAGTAAAAGCAACAACGTCTATTTAATTTTAAGGTTCCTTTCCGCTTCGAGATTCAATATCATCGCTTTTACCTTCTAATTGTCTTTCACGTTTCTCAATATGTCGAGTATTGGGCAGTTAAGCTATTCACGCAGATTTCCCAGCCATGTCAGTCTCTGACCTCCTACTAATCCTATTATCTCACATCAATTCAAGCCTAGAAGGCAAATGCCCAAACCGCAACAATGATCCTTCCCAATGGAAATTATCTTTTAACCACCCGGCCAAATCCTAAAGTCCAAAAAAGGGATTTGGACTCTGCTCATTGAATGGGGTCAACTTACTGAGTGATTTCTAGTAAAATTTACGTGCTTACCATCAATATTTCAATATAAAATACATATGTACATTCATGAATGCATTCGTTCATGTGAATTGTACAAAAATGCCTTCACGGATACCAAAGGGTATCATGCACAGTGCACATGTTTTTTACATCTCACATCGATATGGCGACCCCGTTCAATAAAAAATTCCATGCTGGAATAAAGATTGGCTTCAACAGCTACATTTAGACCGAACTACAGACTATAAAAGAAGGCTTTGTTGTCTTCGTATCTGTATGACGATGAACGATAGGTCTTTAAATCCCCGAGACATTGAATTGAATGTAAAGCAATCAGAAAAGGAATTTTTTTTGTTGATGGGCGAAGAACTTAAAGTGTTGCCAAAAATAAAGAAGGCAATAAATTATTTATGGGAGATGTATAGCCTATTTACTGCTGCAAAAAAAATTTTAAGGGATATTCACATCGTATCAGAACCAACACTTATATGTACATACTATGGGCTTTCGAAAGTCCTATGCGGATCCATATGTAGACCTTAACAACAAAATTGTGCCAATCGAAAAAAAAAAAACACAAACACCATATGCCTAAATTTGTGCGCATTTGCAATTCTGTTGTTACAAGCTTTTAATTAAGTTAAATTTTTCTACACAATTTATAAAATTCGAAACTAAATAAGTTTTTAGTTGTAACTTACCAAATTTGCTGTCAGATCCAATACGAAGAACTTGTGAGAATGGAACAAGCTTTACGTCCGCCTTAAAACCACTGGTATCCGTTTTTCGTAATTGATCATCCATATAAATGATGGTATTGATATTTGGAGTTTTAGACAAAAGTGATTTGAATTTGGGCAGCAAATCATGAGATGTAATAACAGTAGTGACCTCAGTTTCATTTATACCTGCAAAAGAGTTAATTACAACAAAACAGAGTATTAATTAACTATCGAGACCTACAATGTGCAACACCTTCGTCTCCCAAAGTGGCGTAAACTGTAACAATTCGCATATTTTGCTTAAAACATCCGTGGGCGGCAATCATCCATTCAGCTCTAGTTTCAGCGAATATAACAATATTAGTTCCTGGCGCTTGTCCATATTCACGAAGGCCGCGACCAAACGATGTTGCTAGGCGTTCAACTTCAATAAAGTTTTTCCATTTGTATTCACCCATGTTGTATTTTTTGAATATACGACCATTTGGTTGAACTTCATCTTCTTCGCTAAGAATTTGCCGGGTTCCAAGACAACGCTTAGTCGAATGGGTTTTCGTAACATAATTGAACATATTCTCAAGGGTGGTTATGTTGGCCTGCAACATTTTAACATGCACTTCGCGTGGGGGTTCAATTGTACGGTACGTTACTTGAGTTTCATCCTTTTTGACTACTTTAGCCTTTAAAAAAGAAAAGTATATATAGTATCAGCAAGAAATTTAAGTAATTTTAAAGGAATAATCTTCAAAATAAATACATGTCAAGGATTACAGACATTATATTGTGGTATAGCTCGTGTTTCTCTGTTTGTTCGTTTAAGAGAGTCTATTATTGAGCGCGAGTGGAACGAGTTATTACGTAATAATGGGGCAAAAAGAACAACAAAACTAAACTACATATGTTTTAACTGAAAAGTGACCGTTTTTACAATAAAATTTTATTTTCAAAATAAGATAGGTATACGCTTCTTATAGTCACCGCCTAACCCCCGGTTATCTGTACATTCTCCACTATAATTTAGTTTTAGTGATCGACTTTTGCAAACCGGCCTGGGAAGTACTATATTGAACTTCTATCATCTATCACTATAACTCAAAACTATTGGAGCCCTTTTTGAGGTTCCCCTTCAAAAGCCGCTGAAAACTTCTTAAAGAGTAGTGGTGTAAAAAAAGTATTCATTCGGTACAATGTATTCGTTACTACCATGTACTCATTCGTATTCGTTAATACCATGTACTCATTCGTACTCGTTACCTGCAAAGTACTCAGATACGTATTTGCTTACTCATTCTGTTTGCACTACCCAACACATTTCAGGGATACTATAATCGTGTAAAATTGTCCTTTGTAAAATATGTCAACAAAACAATATCACCTCACAAGGAGGCAGACATATTATACACACGGGCACGCAATATGTTTTCTTTACCTTCAAGCAAGCACACGGCTTGGCAAAAGTGAAAAGAGAAATCTATTTCTAATGAATTATATTTGTTAGAGCAGGATACAATATTGAGGGAAACAAGGCAAGAGATTACTTTTGTATTCGGTTCGTAGAAGAGACAGAATTGTATTTGCATAGTTTCCAAAGTATTCTATAGGTGGTACTCGCGAGTATTAAGTATTCGTTACTTTTATCCGAGTACTTATAAAAAAATAACGAATGAGTACGAGTAGTCAAATGTATTCACATTTTACATCACTATTAAAGAGCTTCAGTTTAAATTGAAGGTCGTTTAGTTTGTATACATCTCGATTGGTAGACGGTCTGAAGCTTAACCAGTTAGACTAAGAAATTATAAAAAAGAAAAAACCTATTTCTTATGAAATAAGTACATAATCAATAGATTAACAAACTAACTACATCTCGACACCGAAAACCTTTTCTCATGATGATCTTACAAACACAAGTGTAAGGCTCTACTTGACATACGAGTATTTATGTACAAGAAAGCAAGCACAACCCAATAATAACTTCAAATTATTCAATGGCAACGACACGAACGCAAAGCTCATGTTTAAGTTTCAATTGAAATGATAAAGGCAAAACAGCAATGGTTTTTGAATCTCTTATCTCTCTTCTATGCAACCTTTCACCGTTATTCTACATATTTGTGACAAGTCAAGTATTTCAGTTCAAGAGGATCAGCCAGGGCTTAGGTTAAGACGTGAAAAAAATAAGTATAGGAAGGAGGGTGGGAGAGCGTCGAAAACAACTCCTACCCTGTTATATCTGGTTGAAACTGAAAACATGGGATCATTATGTATTAATTGAAGTTTACTTCAAGGCTTAAAAAATTCGGAAGCTAATTTAATGAAAAGAATCTTACAACGCAAAAAATAAATTCTCTGCAAAAGCTACTTTCCGCAAAATTAAGTTGTAAATCTTTAAACTCAGAAACAAATTTGTATTTTAATTTTTATTTTTAAAAATACGAATTTTCAATATTTTCTTTCCAAAATCGACTTTTTGATTAAAACTGAACTTTATGTGGACAACATAATAGGCCCACTTGTGACTTTTATAGTAAGATTAGTTTTCACCTTGACTTGGAAAAATGTTAAGGAAGGAACGAGGAGCTTTAGAGAATGGCAGCTATGTTCGAGCCTGTCAACCAAAGGCCGGTGAACCTATCGCCTTATTTATAACATTGAAACTTAGACTTTTAGACTTTTATATAACACAGGTTTTAATATGACATGACTGCTTTCGATCATAATGCCAACGGTTAAAGCACGACGATTGTCCAATCTACCGGTACTGCGCAGATGCAGAGAAGACCGTGTATTATTCCAGTGCCTACGGTTCTACATTCAAAGGAAGATACTGATAGGAGAGCTGGAAGGAAAGCCGACATCAACAAATCGAGTGGGTAACATGTTAGAATCCAAGATATAATGAAATGCAGTCCGCAGTTTCTCCAAAAACATGTATGTACGTAGTGACGAGAAACTGGAAAGAAACGGGTAATTCCAAATGGAGAGCAAATGCTTCTGATTTGTTGATGTCCTCAGCAAAACTTTACAGGACAAATAAGGTAGCTCCAAGAGGAGCTCCCAATCATTGCAGTAGAAATAACATAATGACATCATTATAATTGCAATCATTGTATGTGTGGGCTCTTAAGAAAGCCGAGAAAAGATTAACATCAACGGTTCAACTAAAAAAATATTTGGCGTAAACAGCCCATATACTTATGTACAGGTACATATCGCCTCACCCTTTGCTGGATACCATGTCACTGTGACGTCCCGGGGAACTGGAACGTTGACGAATAAGCTAGACAAGGCTCTTCAAGTGCTAATAACATAATTATAGCCAATATTGACGCACCAATGTCTTATGCTAAGTACCTCACCCTCGTCTATGCGCTAAATAAAGCTAACTGTAGATGGAGCCAACTTGACCAATGCCTTCTCGCTAGGCAACTATGCCTGAAACTAGAGCAAAGAAGATCTAACGGACTTCTTAAGGACTCTCTACCCTAACCAACGTAATAACCGGACACTGCACGATAGGCAGACACGCTCAAAGGTTGAGCGTATCCTATAATGACTTCTGCAGTAGTGGCAGAGACGAGGAGGAAAAAAATCCTTCACTTCCTGTGCACTTGCTTACATTAGGAAGGTTACAATAGGTTATTACTATTTCGATGATCCCAATGATCTTAATAATGCCTTTGCGGTTAACATTAACAACTTCATAACGAAAAGTAATTGGTTCCAGGAGCGGGCAGAGTGACCCAGCTGCCCCTGTATAATGTGCAGCAGAATGCACCTACATTGGTCTAAGTGTTCCTTATCAAGGGTCACATCAACCAACCAACCAAGGGGACCTTCGTTAAATGTCATATATGAAGGACGTTATTGCGAAATCTTCTCATGATGGTTTTTACTCTTGGATATTTGTCAAACATTCGCGAGATGTGGGACATTAAAAAATATTTTTGGTGTTTTCTTGGATTCGAACGTCGCACCTTCTGCGCAGTAGTCCAACGAACTAACCGATGCGCCACTAATGGAGATCAGAGTTCGCCAACAAATACAGTAAGTATGAAATGCTTCATGTCATATACGTACGTATTTGCATTGTTATAAAATAAAATTATCTTTAAATTAAACCCCTTCTTTTACAACCGCTTAACGTTTTTTACTAAACAGTTTTAGGCGTAATTGGAGTTTTATTATCCGAAATAAATTTTAGTACTACTTAGATCGACGGGTTTGTATGCGAAAACAGCTTTAATGGCTTGTACTCTAGTCACAATAGAATTTAACTAAGGAATCCGAGCGTCACTTTCCATTATTTAAGTCTTTAGACAAAATGTGTATAAACCCAACGGTGTGCTATACTAAATTAAAACTCGTTTGATTTCCTATAAAAAAACTTGACGGCACTTTCATCGTATCTCAAAAATCGCTGTCCAATTTAGCAAACTAATTTTTGAACTTGAACATTTATGGATTTCATCCATACATTAAGTAAGCGTAATGTAAATATGTACATAAAATAAGTGAGATGCTCGTGTTTTATTACCAGATAATAGATGGTGGAACTTTTTATAGTTTAAAAATGTTATACTTCAGCAGCACGTTTTGTATTGTAAAATTCGGATTTAAGTTATTTGTATTAAGCTGCGTATCCGTAAACCATATACACCGAATCGAAAAAAGGAGTGATGACTCAATAGTTAAAATAAGAAAATTATAATAGAGCTCCCAGTGAACTGAAAACGTTTAAGATTGGTGCAGAGATTGTACTTGTGTCAGAAATATAGACGAAGAAGGATGTGCCAGCGTTATACATATGTGTAAGGTAATCGGTGCATACGCACCCCCGGAGAGTATATAAGGAACGTCTTGACCATAGACGGGGGTGAATCACCGATAAGCAAAGAGTAAATAAAGTACATCATAACCACAACGCTGCGCTGTTTTTTTGTTTTTATCTTTCCACTCGGTCGTCTTCACTCGCTCTTTTCATATGTATGTATATGGGTACTAAAGTCTGATAAGTTGTTTTATTGAACATAAGACCAATGTACATATGTACATACATACGTCGCTATCGTAAGAGAACAGCGGAAGAAAAACGGGCCCTAAAACTAGTAATGATGACCTATCTATACATCATGGTAGTCAGATCCATCTTCCCGTTTGGGGCTCTTTTATCGTGGAAGGTAACGATTAAGAAAATCGGGGGACATTTCAGTGAAGGCAGAAAGTCTAGGCATCATAGGGCCCCTGCGCAGTACGCACCCAACTGTACTCGAGGTGTTCCTGTATCTTTTACTAGTAAATCTACAATTAAATTACAAGCAGACAATAGCACGCCTGGAATCATAAAACCACCAATGTGTGTGGTCCAAATTAGAAGGGCACCAAAAATGGTCCAAATAAGAAGGGCACAGCTGTCCAAGGCCTTGTGGCCAGTGTTAGATCGAAAAAAATCTGGCAAAATTATAAAACCAAGCAGATGAAGGGTAAGAATAGCGACGGGGATACTCTCTGGAGATTGCATTCTGAGGAAGCACACAATGAGATTAGGTTTATCGAATACGGTATGCAGGTACTACAATGATCTACACGTCTCAGAAGATAAAACACATCTGCTCTGTGAATGCCAAGGCATTGCCGAGTAAAACATCATGGAATATTTTTCTGTCATGGTTTATAAGAGATCGAGTTTTCGACTCAAATTAATGATTTATTTAAATTCTGTAGGGAAATCAAGTGCATGGGTGAATTGGTTTAGATTTCTTACCATTAAGATTCCCAAGAGATCGCGATGGGCCCACTATGGTTCCTGGCGTGTTATGATATTCTCATAACCCTACTCAACCTACCTCTCTATTAGAGGCAAAGGATTAAAATTTAATTTTCAGTAAGATTTCCAAAATTCTTGTATGGGCGGGTGAACACTTCAGTACAAAAGTATGATATAAGGTGCCAATGCCAACAGGTACAACCAATCAACACTGAACCTTGAAAATTATAATTAATTATAATAACCTGCTTGTTGTACGAACAGACAACAAAAAAATAATTTTTCAAAAATGGCCACACATATAGGGAGTATTTCTATTTTTTTTAAATCTCAGTCATGTGAGCACATCATTTTAATCGTTTTCTAGAATTAAATACAGAAACGTTTCTTTTGCACAAAACAAAAACTAACAAATTATTAATAAACATTTTCCTGTAAATAAGACCTTTGATAAAAGGGTATTAAGGACAAACTCCACATACAATGACAGGTATTGACCTTCCATTACTTCAGAATGGTACCTAATTAATTGAGTATATTCGTTGCAAGAACAAAAAAGAGTAAAACTTAAAAATATGTCGAGTTTTATCGAGCTGTCTACATAAGTACAGAACTGAGGAATACGCAATAGAGTGGGCATAGCATTATACATAAATGTTGGCATCAAATGAAACAAAGCATCAATTCGCAGGTTATAATAGATTCTGCGAGATTTTATAGTTTTTTGTATTATGAGAAAAGTGAGCATATACATATATGTAGATCTCAAATCCAGTTGGATGCCAAGGTTCAGACGTTAACACGTTGAACTGTTGAGAAAAAGGTTTTTATTCTTGAAAATCAAGTGTGTTTGTGAAACTATACACACGTCTAAACAACACGAGTAATGGAAGTTACAGCATCCGTCTTTAAAAATGTGACGCGAAGTATTCGCATCTCGAAGTAAAAACCCTCTCTGTGGGAAAGAGCTTTGAATATATTTATTATATATTATATATATATATTATTCTACTTTTAAATTCACATCTAATGGTGTTGTTACCACGATACCAACTTCTTGTAGTTTCAATAAAATCGAAGCCACGAACAAAAACCAACTGACAAAATCCGGTACTACGGTGTCTAAATAACAGACGATTTTATTTTGTCGCCCCGTCAAATCATCTGTTGTTGTACATTAAGAAACAAATACAAATTGATGTTTCTCGCACGAATGCCGTATCAGAAAAGCGGAATTGAGAATTTTCTCATGTCAGTTGTTACTCTCGGACGCAAAAAACGCGTTGTTTCGCTCAGTAGTCCCAATCCCAAGGTGTATCCACTACGCCGCGGGCCCCACATATTAGACGAAAGGAACGTTTTTCGCCAAAGGTTTTACTGCTACTTTTACTTAGAGACTAACGTTTCCCAAGGTTAAAGACTCTATATACTACGTAGTACGAGAAAGCAGTTTTATAAATATAGTAAAAACACTCGTAGTTACGCAAGTTTGTCTTAACACTGTCTTAACACTGCTCTATAGCTACGCACAGTGAATGAAATACCAAGTTAAAAATGGTTGTAAAAACTAGTGTTATTAATAATTTTCGTTATGAACTCACCTTTACCCTTCTTGCGTCTTGTCTTCGTTTCCATGGTCGTTGCAGTACGAGGTATACGGGTAGTGTAACAATATCGTACACAAACGTTAACATATTAATGGCCCCAATGGCACCTTGTATCCAAAAACTTTCCATTCTATAAACGTAAAAAAAAATATTTATTATTTTCTGTTAATATTTCCATACAATTATATTCTATATCATATTGCAATTAATATAAAAAGTTAAAAGGTGAGACTCAAAAGTTTTTGGCTTGTCCGTTTGGATTTCAATAGGGCGCTTTTTGCGTAACAAATAAATCATGGAGCACAATACAACTTAATATCGCGTAATAGTCGTGAAAGTTTATTATGTAAATTCCTGTTCATTATGAATAGAAAAAGTTCTATGGTTTCAAAAGTTCTATAAATTATCACCCTTATTCCGTGTGGCGTTTTTCTAAAACGCCATTTGTCGTTTTTTGAAGCGTTTCATTTCTCAAGTGTTATTCCAAAAACTGATCGCCAAAAAACGCCTCCGTCGGTAAGTAGATTTACATTCCACATGCGATCCATTGTCATTGCAACAGCTGATTTACGTCTGTACTAGATAAATTTTGAATTATTCAAAACAGTCGTGAAAATATAAGTTGGAAAACAAAATGAATAGTATTGCAATGTTTTAGAGTAGCGACGAAGAAGAAAATATGCAAAAAAAAGATCTCATTCACATACGAAGAAACATAAAAACAAAATCTAATCCGTTGGATTTGCCGGATGCGAAGTAAATAGCAAGATAAATCTCACTTAAAAATTAATACATACATATGTACATATATCGAGGCTTTTCAGATTTAAGATGTTTTTTCGAATGTCCAAGGAAGTATTCGATACTTGCTGGACAAAACAAAAAATCATATCCATGAAACTACAAGTTCGGCATCGGTACCGATGGTATTAAAGCTTGCTGCCATTCTTCTGAATCCTTTACCCAAATGTATATTTGCTGCCGACTAAAGTCGTAAACTGCTTCTTATTCGTTACTCTTACCCCATAAATCAAAATAAATTAATTTCTTTAGTCAAATAAATTAAAAATTTATAAAACTTTTATTTTGAACTGATTTTTGCTTTTAGGCGATCACTATTTTCTGAACCACAAAAACCGTCGTTTGTAATGGCGTTTTTTGGCGTTTAACGCCTCGCGGAATAAGAGTGAAAGAGAAAAAACGACATTTGTCGTCAAACAATGGATTCCACAAGGCGTTCACCGACACAAAAACGCCACACGTAATTCGAATATGGCGTTTTTCTGGCGAAACGCCTATAAAACGCCACACGGAATAAGGGTGTATATAATAAATATATAATAAAATTCGAAGAAATTGCTATGGGTACATTGATACATAGGTACAATCGAACTTTCACAGGAGATCAAAATTAAAGTAAAAGGGATTTTTGGAAAAAAAATCGAGTAAGAGAGAGGGATTAACATATATATTTTTTGAAGGGAATGCAAAAAAGGATCGAAAAATACAACTTAGAGGGATTCGACTGTATTTATAAACCAAAGGCTTAGCAATCGACCAACTAAAAACATTGCGGCAGTAAAAGTGGACAGTTTTTGTGTGTGTGATGTCCAATATATCTGAGCAACGAAAATAGACTTAGCTGCAGTCAAGCTAACATACATAGGTTCCATCGAACGCCTGCAAACGTAAAAGATTACCAGATTTTTTTTTCAATCATATGCACCTGGCAACTGCTGCTGTGAATGGAAAGTGCAAATCAACCTACATTACTGTGACTTTTCTAAATTCATATTTCAACTTTCGTGACATAGGGATGGAGAAGTGTTCACCCTAAACAATTTAACAGTGATTTTCGTGATTTTCACTTGCAATGGTAATGTGTCAACGGCTTTACGGAAAAATTTGGGAACTGAAACCCAATAAATAAAATAGTCGTATAACACCATTTTCACCTATCATTTGTTGGTATGGTGGCCAAAAACAAAAACAGCACCAATTAAACTAAATTTATGAGAGAGCATGAGAGATTCCGATTCTCAAAAATTTTAAGGTGTAGATACAGATACATAACTGCGCAAGGAGAAATAATGACCTTGTAAGAAAATTAAATTTCCTAGGGATCAACCTACCAAGCGGAGGTTCATACAATCGAACTGCATGTCCGGGAATATCTGCGGAGATCTTTTTTGTACATTATTATATTAAATCTTTTGCAAACTGGCGGGAGCTATTGTCACTCATATTCATTGTTTTGCTCATATTAGGTCTGTTCCCGTACCTGTCCAAAACAACGAAAATCTATGAAATGTTACGAAATCCTGTTCCCGTACTGCAAAATTTCGTAGTTTTTCGCAGAAGAGAGTGCTCACGAGAGAGTAAGAAATTTCCCCATGCTGCGAATTTTAGCCCAAGAAATTTCTGTGGGCAGATTTATGAGATCTGTCAAATAGCCGAGATCTGTCAATTTAATTGTTGTTGTTTTTTTTTTTTTTCATTGGCAAAAATAAATTTATCTTAGCAAAACATGAAAGATTATCTTCGAACAGAGCAGAAAATAAAAATGTATCCAACTGAAATTTTTTTTAAGCAACATATGTTTTTGACGTTTTAAAAGTGGGCAGCTTTTGTTGCTCAACGCGTTCCCATACTTTTTAATGTTTGTGCCTCTCGGTGAGAGATTTTCATCCCCACTCCTTGAAAATTGAATACGTAATCCCTCGATTTACGTTACCTCTGTCTACGTCGTCTTGATTTACGTTGTGTAAAATTATGAACCTTGCCTGGTTTAAAGTCGTCCTATCTCTCGATTTACGTTGTCATATTCGGGGATTTTCTTAGCCGTTTAGATTTGATTTTGCTTCATTTAAGCAGTTTAAATTTGAAAATTCGCAGTTTAAGTGAAACTTAATCGGGTATTCCCATGGTTTGTGTTTTCTTGACAGTTGAAGAGTGAAGAGTTGAAGAGTTTTTGGGGGTTCACACAAATTAAAATTTGACATTGTATGTGGTTGAAAGTGCATTCTCCTTGTTGTCTTATTTACAAAAAGGTCCCGTGGTCGGGCGAGGTGATTTTCAAACATTTTATATGTTTTTTTGGTTGAGACATTTATCTTTAATTTTGTTAGGTAAATTAACCCTCACTATAGACATTATTTCTGATATCTAATCATTTTATTTAGTAAAAATGAGAGGAAAATGGAAGAATAACTAGTATAGTACTAGTATACTAATATGCATGTATGCACTTTATTAACAGCCAATTTTTGTACTTCTCGGTTTATGTCGTCTCGATTTGCGTCCCCATTTCTTGGAACACCTCTCGACGTAAATCGAGGGATTACTGTATCTGCGAATTTTGGTGCAGAAAGTACGGGAACAGACCTATTGCTTATTTGTTCAGGATAACTTGTAGAATTACACCAATTGTTTTGCATAACATTTGCCTTAAAATTGACAAGTGACCTTTTGTCTTTTGATGGCAATCATAATCATGGTGTCAATATATCTAAGCCTTGAACACTAAGTTTTGAACATATTTAGTACGTATGTATGTATAAGCATTCTTTTATATGCATTAACTTGACGATCGGTTTGTTCGATGGTCGTATGTCAGAAACTTCTTACACTTTAAAAGTTGTTTCAATTAGCCCTAGCGCTGGATTAATTTCATACAGAATAATGAAATTGCAAAATATTCGCAATTAGTGATGGCAAGTAATAAAGCACCTCTTTTAATACACTCAGTTTAGCTTAGTTTAAATTATCAAACAACGTTTTGAGCATGTAATTCTACTCCTGCAAAGAGTTATCTTCTTGAACACTGCATTTCTAATTCTTCATTATCTCTTATAAGTTATCGATGGGTAGGTATTAGATCTGTTAACTGGGATAGAGATGTGTTTGTAATCATGATTGTGTTGAAAACGGATATTATTTGATATTCTGCATAAAAAAACATGATGCTTGCAGGCACGATGAATGGGTTCAATGCTTTGTGAAAACAAGCAACCCCAGACCATATGACCATATTAGGTTTTTTTGTTCGTCCATAGCTTTGAAAACCGGCTTGTAAGACACATCGTCTTGCTGACGAGTTAAAATTAAATTGTAGACTCACCTTCACTTCTTTTAATTAGGGCTTGGAGTTTATCTGAATAAAATTTACAATTCGATCTTCTTTAAACTTATTTTGCGCGGTCTGCTTTCTTTACGATTTGATGCATACCACATTTACAGTACGGCAAATTGTGAACGTGGATAGTGCAATTAATATTTTGCCGAAATGCATATCTCTTTGAGTATGACTAACAGCATTTGTTTTAAGAAATGGGCTACAAATTTGTTTATAATATTTAAGGAATCGACTATTTTTGCTAAAACAGTTACAGTAAGCCGCAAGTCAACAAAATGCACCAGTGGGTGCAGATGTTTTGCACAAGCAAAATTCCTGTTTTCATGCAAAGTATGTTTGTACATTCTTTTTGGAAAGAAATGCGAGTTATTTTATTTTGTTTCCAAATTAGCATATGTACATATGTATGTATGTATATGTATATGTATGTACATATGTATATAAGGTTTTTTAATTCTATGCACATTGTACATACGCATATGTATGTACATAACAGTTCAATTACCCGATGTACTCACTGTGCAGGCACTCTAAACTAAACTGCCTTGTTGATTAAATATTCAACACCTGCAACGTACATATGTATATACATATACATATGTATATACCTCTTGTCATTCCCTTGTATTATAACCCGTGCCTTTAATTAGGGGCAAATAGCTTCAACCTAATTTAAAATTAGGCTTTATTTGACTATAAATTTGTGCACTTGTCTCTAACTGATAGGCCGAGTAATTTTCTACTTTCCTACATACATACGTATGTTAGAAAGGACAATTTAATAAACGCCTATTAAAAAAGGGAATACAGTTGCATTCAAGGTCCCAATATAGCAATTCATTTGAATTATAGGTTACTAAAATATATACATACGTATGTACATAAGTATATATGTACATACATGTGTATTCCTACTGTCATAAGTACCCACTGTGCTAATCAAACGAGTTTTGCTCTACACTTAATGCATACATATATTCCACTTGTATTCGGTTTTCTGATAACAAAATAAATTATAAAAAAAAAAATTCTGAATGTAAGCAACACAAACAACACTTTGCAAGACCACATACGAATATAGACAGACTTATCGTGAAAATATCTCCGAACAAAATCAATTGCCAGATACTACATACAGTACATATGTAGCTTACAGATGCAAGTGTAACACACTTGAGTATATCAATATCACATGCCGATTAGATTCTAATAAATTAATCAGAAAATTTATGATGAAAACTCTTATCAAAAATTACCACAAAAATTTAGGCGGAAATTACGTTGAGTAATGCATTAAGTACAAAGTGCACATGGATTTATGGAAATTGTGTGAAAATGGGAAAGCCAAACATTCATCGTTAGTTCTTTATTTATACTCAATAAACTTTCTGAATTAAATGCATCCATGCCACAAATTTTTGCACTGTACATTGCATAGAGAACACTTACTACAGGTTTTTCAAGAAGCTGTAAACATAATTGCTATTTTTTTTTAACTACGGAGTTTACATACATAATGTACATGTGTCGCATGTACATGAGTATATTGAGCTGAATTCATAGTTTTGCCGACTCTAGTTTGGTCTGGTTATATTAAACGATTAATAACACAATTTCAGCAAATGGACGGATGTATCTAGTGAAAGCTTAGGCCAAATGCATACAGAATTATCACAGATGAACTTTGACAGCAGCATGACATTAGATTTAATTGAAACACTTTTTTTCTATTATGTATTTCAGATAAATTCATAGGAAATTTTATTGATTTATTTGAAGTAACTACTTGATCAATTGGTCAGATTTTTATACCTGCATTTATTTCAAAACTTGAATGGGTAAATTAAAAAATTGTCCAACACAAAATATAAAATAGCACTCCCGAAAGTATATTCTTACGAAACGATTCGTTCACTCAAATCAATTGTTTCTTTTTTTGTATTTTGCTCTTATAACCCTTCACAACACTTCTTCACTTAACGCGACATGTATATATATATATATGTATGTACTTTAATAATATTTTATCGACCTATTTAATACACTATTTATTAAATTTCTAATTGACCTTGAACTCCCAGTATTCGCGACTTTGTACAGATATGAAAACCGGAGATCAACTATTATGAGATATTCGACTTCGTACTCTACAGCAATTTTTCATTTTGCGACGAAGATTGACAAACCTCAGTATCTATATAGGTGTATTCGTTTCCCCTTCAAGTCAATAACCACACGCACGCAAAGAAACGTATACTGACATTCTTTTTGTTCTTACTTTACTTTTCTCAACCAAGTGGCGTGATTTTATGACGTTTTTTGGTTTGAGGTTGTCATATGAGGACACAGTATTGCCATATTCTACCATAAAATTATAGTACAGAAAAATTATGGTTTTGTATCACGCCATCTAAGCGATTTTTATCGAAACGCAATTGTTTTCAAACAACCGGACAGTACCGATTAGCTACCGCTTATTTTTTTTAATTGGGAATTATTTAGTCAATTGAAACTAGGTTAACTGCAGTGTGTCACAATTATTTAAAATCTATTATTTAAAGCGAAATTGAAACAAAAAATAAAAAATTCGTTGTATAAATAAGCAGCAAAATGAAATCACTAATTTTTCCCCTCTTGTTAACATAAATTTAGGACATTTTTCACTGTTTTTTTTTAATGAAAACACCTATTTACAAAGACTTTAGAACAATGGCCTTAGGATATCTACCAGGTTGCAATTAAATATAATTTATCTAATAAAAAGGGTTCTCTAATTGACGATATCTTGATATAATAATAAAGGCTCGTCTAGTAGTTTAAAATGTTGTTTGTAGTAACTTTTGAGCAGCATTGTTTCTGCACCAAGGTGGGTTCGGCGAAGTTCCTTAATATAACACATTCAGCTATAAGGTGCACTACATCTTTGCTAGTAAAAAAGTTATAGGTTCACGCATCTGTTTTTGTATGTGTAATATCGTTGCAATTTATAGTTATTTTCCTATACATAGAACAGCGCGTTCTGAATCTTTTCCATAGATTTGAACTTTTTTGTAAATCGCTTTTTGACAACGGGTGCAAAAATAATTTAAAATAAAATATTTATTAAAAGCACATATGGTGATATCTCGAAAACTGTTTGAGAATTTAAAACTAGATATATTTAACGGTATTGGATTGAAAATGCTCTAGGAGTGTGCTTTTTTAAAATTCTTCTACTAGATATGGAGTTTGAAAAACTAGCGGTTTTTTTTAAGACATTATATGTATATTTAAAATCAAAATTTTCTGTAAAATATATTTGCATTCTACTCAAAGAACTATGTATTTTCATCTATGTAAACGTTCACTGTCGCCTTTGTTTGTACTGGAGCTGCTATTAGAATATTGGTTTTTGAAAACCAAACTGTCATTGTATCTGGGTCATGGCTTGACATAATATATGTAAAAAAAAATCATGCAAGTGGCGTTAACAGTTTAGGAATTATGTTGGTGGTGATGGAAAAACGAATGCGAAAGCAATATGTAATGATCTACACATACTGAAATTTCAATTAAACATTTTCTGAGAAAACGATTTTCTGCTTAAGTTAATCATTCATCGATTTTTGCATTTTGCATTACACCCTATAAGATGGTCAACAAACGATCGTATTGCGTTATGTTCATATTTCAACCCAGGTTTAAAAATTGCTTATCGAGTCACAATATAATTGAAGTTCTAGGAAATCAAAGAAATATGATGAAAACTATCTTAACTCAATTTTGGGCATAGAGTATCTTATGACTCTGCCAATGAAATTCCCATAAGTGAAAGTAAGACAAAATTAGTTCCTAATATATAAATCCTTGCTAACATAAAGTGTTATTTTTCCGAAGTATCTTTCTGTTTACTCATAATGTGCTTTATTTAGCACTATTCCTGATGACTCAGTAGTGCTTTTAACTACTGAGCGGAAGGTTCGAGTTTCAGGAAACACCAAGAAGTTTTTCACGGTCCCACATCTCGCTAATGTGTGAAAAGCTTCTTTATTCGCTTTTCGAATGCGACGTTAAATTGAAGGTTGCTTCCATGGGTGCGGAAAATATAGCATGCTCAACACGAATGGTTGCGATAAGCTAAGTCCTGTATCGTATAAGATCTGTTACATATATTTTGTATTTTTTCATGAAAACTTTTGTGTTTATATTTATAGTCCCATTATGATTTGGTTTTTAACTATCCACAATGCTTAAAAATGTAGCCTGCATATTTCGCAAGGATTTACTACGGTTTTGCTCCTTGTGCTGTACACCAATTATTCCTTAATAGAATCTGACAAGAAAAAGTGGATTAAACGCATAATGCAAACTGCAACGGCTCTGTTAATCAACTATAAAATAACCTGGAGCAGTGTTTTTTTGTAAACCCTTTTAAGACTTTCTATCCAACGTTTATCATAGTACAAATTACTTAACTACCGAATCCATCATTTTAACGGAAGGATAATTCGTATGAGAACAAAATAAAATATAAATTGGAGATGAAACAAAAAATACATTGTTCTATTCAAGTATTCTACCATCTGGTAACGCCAAATCTACATTTAGGTACGTAAATGTGACTGTACATATTGCCGGTTAATTGACAATTTTTCTTCTTCTTTTTTTATACATGATCGTTTTTGGTATTGAGTAGCTAGCCCTCTGGTGCATTTACCTGGAAACCGAATTGTAGTATAAAACCTATCAGCTGTTAATTTGTATGAAAAATATAGGAAGGAATTTATAAATAAGAGAAGAACTTTATTTAAAATTTTGGTAAATAAATCCCAAAAATATGAAATACTTCTGAGAAAACATATGCAACGTTTTGGACCATTGAGAAGTTCACATTAATTTAGAAATATTTTTAATTAACGTCTTGGATGTAAACATATGTACATACGTGAAGATATAGTATACAATAATTTAAATTAAAAATGATGCAAATTAAACATAAGTAAACAATTCAATCAAACAATTTTCAACAGACAGATGTGCTGATATTGCTTACGTGGTAAAAATGTTATATTTGGACGACAGCATTTTCTACGTTAAATTTAAGTATGTCCCTGTACATATGTACATACATATGAATGTATGTATGTATGTACATATTTACATATGCTGTATGCACATAGGTTAGGTTAGGAATGTGGGTGGTTTTTGACCATATGAACAAAAATAGAACCATCCAAAGAGCGAAATGAATTTCAGGAGGTCCCTCAGCTCAATGTTACATATGTCCTCTAGCTCAGTGAAGATATCGACCCCTTTAGTACTACAGTACAGATCCAGCGGAATGTCACTGAGTATGGTCTCCATTGCCGCTGTGGCTGTTGTTCTCATTGATGACTCCGATGCAAGCTATCCTCTGGATCCAGATGAGAATTTAAAGCTGATCTTGCTTCTTTAGGCGTTTCCACTAAACTGAGCCGTAAGAAATAAGTCCCACTACCGGTGTAAAGCGAGTGCATCAAAGCTGATTTGAGGCCCCACGTACGAATAGGAGGCTACGCATGCTTTCTAATCATCATCATCACCTTCCACTTTAGTTTGGAATCAAAGATTACGCCGAGATTATGCACTTCAAGATCAAGCGGGGATGTTGTAGGTGGTGAAAAGAACAATTTCCTACTCTGAAGGATTAGCTCCCAGTCCTTTTCTGTTGACCCAATTATCAACTAGTAGTAACACATAGTTTAGTTTGGAAAGATCTTCCTGAAAGAAGAATGACCATATTGTCAGCACGGCCGTCACTTTGAAGCCATTGCTCTTCAGTATTGTCATAATTCTGTCCTTAATAATAGGTCAGATTAGGGGTGAGAGGATTCTTCTGAGGAATCGCTACAGGGACTTTAAAGAATAAAAAAAAAAAATGTATTTTCCGTGAATATTTTCTGGCTTTTTTCATGCATAAATATGTATTGCATTATGATGAAGTGTGTTGTTTGTTCTAGGACATCGAAGAGATGACTTTAACTGAAAAATCAAGTCAATTTAATTAACTTTTACTTTACAATAAAGAGAACCAAATACATTTTAAAAACATCACACACCAACTCAGCGTAGAAAATAGTGAAAAAATACGTGGACAGAAGAATTATGAATTATGACCCTTAATTGATGCATTCATTGAAATATCTACCAATCTAGAAAGATGATATTTCGTATATAAGCTTTATAAAACCCAAAACAGAATAATTGTAAACATTTTTGAAATCCTTACACAAACACCCCCTTTTTTCTGTTAGTACTTTGCCAATAATTTTACTAAAAACTGGGGAAAAAATACTTTACTGCAGGTACACATACAAACATGGCCCACACTTCTTTCTTAAAAATTCACTCATACATTGTACATGACCCGTCACTTCTTTTGGCATTTTTTCAAAAATTCAAATTTCAAGGTGGCAAACATAGCAAAGTAAAAATTTGTGAATTTTTTCTGTTCTATTCTCGGCATAAAAGAGGAGAACATTTTGCGAATGCAGGGTAAAATCTAAAAAAGTCTGTAATGTGAAGGGCACAATTTTTTATCGAGAAAATAAAACGCCATTTAATTATAACTTAACGTAAAATGTTATTTTAATTAAATTGTTATGCCCTCGAAATATATTTAAACAAGTGCTGATTGAGACTTTGTTATACAGCGGGAAAATAGAATAAATAGGACTGGGTCGCTCATACTTGCTCTTATGTGTTGTTCGCTAGTTCAGATTTTAGTTACATATATGCAATATTTTCTTTTTACAAATCTCCTAGATTTAGATGCTATGTTATCACATATGTATATTATGTCGAAAATATCTTTTCATTTTTCATAAAGTCGTTGAAGCCATATTCCAGAAAAAGCCAAGTTCGGTAATAGTACAGTCGCATAATTCGGAAATTGAAAAAAAAACTACAAGAAAACTGAATCCACAATTCAAAATATCATTTTTAACAAAACCGTTGCTCGTTAATACTTATGATAATTCAAATTCTTTCTCAGTGTATAGGCCCACAGACATGAAGTTTAAAATAAATTCGTTCAGCCAATTAAGCCTTGTCCATTGTACAGATAAATAGATGGACTTTTACGGATCCAACATTTTTACGAAAACAATGCTTCTCATTAAAGGAGGAAAAAAAAATCGCTCCACGCTTAAAATGCGCAAACGACTGCGCAATAAAAAATTCCCGAACTACCAAAGAATTAGTCTTAATTCTAAATTGGTACTTCTCCCCTTTTATTTTCCAGATGGCGGCAACGTAAGGGGAACCTGCTCTATTGAAAACAACAGTTAAAAATGGGTAGCTGAATTCAAACGTAAACGTGAGAGCGTTCAAAACGAATACAAAACGTTGAAAAGCGTCAACCTAACATCGAAAAAACTAAAAATTGTGACCTATAATGGGGGACGGCAGATTGAAGATAAGAAAAAAAGTTGAGATCGTTGACATCTCGTATAAACGGAACCAAAACATTATTCAAAATTAACTTCAGTTCTTCATACTTTCTGCAAGATTGGGTCCAAAATTGCTTGAAAATTGATTGAAAACACTAAAAGTTGTGATCTATAATGGGAGACGGCAGATTGAAAATTAGAAAAAAAAAGTTGAGATCGTTGACATCTCGTATAAACGGAACCAAAACATTATTCGAAATTAACTTCGGTTCTTCATACTTTCTGCAAGATTGGGTCCAAAATTGCTTTCAATTGAGCTATAATGCAATCGACTGACGATATCTCGCAGTTTCAAACCGATCCAGAGGATTTGTGACGACAGATGCGACCTGGGTTCACCGCTATAAATTTGGGACCAAACACCAATCCAAGGAATGTAGAGGAGCTGGTTCACCATCCCAGAAGTACAGCACAGTTCAATTATTGGTAGATAAGCCTACAGAAAACCTCTGTTTCACCAGGACAATGGTCACACACACACACGTCGCTTCAAATTATTGCTGAAATTAATAACTGCGGGTTTATTTAACGCCGTATTTACTCTATTAGAATGATCTGACTTCTCTCTGTGATTTTCATTTGCCCCTCAACCTTAAAAAAAAATTCCTAGAGATAGGCACTTGTTAAGTAGGCTTCTACCTATATATCTTGTAGAGTCTGTGGAAAGTAAGGGGGGAAAATAACTGTAACTTTGATAGCCCAAAGGCATTTACAAAGAAAATTTTAGTATCTTAAAGACATGAATAAAATGTCTAAGAAATTAAAGACGTCCGAAGGAGTGAAACCAAACAAGAATTTTGAGCCTTATCCTATTTATCTCAGCAATGGACAAAACAATCAGAGTTGGATGTAGATAGTTGCATTCTATTTATTCCTGTGTATTCGCGGATGATATAGTGCTGTTTGCAAATATGTAGCGAGAAAAAGCTGGAAGGACACATTACAAACACAGAATTCGAGCTGAAAGAACAAAAATATTAATATTCACCTCAATGTTCTTTCCAGTTTTGCTGCACATTATGTACATGACCCATCTACCTCTGTCGGACCTTCACTCTCCTGGCTAAGTCGATATCGTTTCACAGCTCGTACAGTTCGTCATTATACCTCCTCCTCCACTCACTGTATATGCAGAAGGGACAGGAAATCACTCGAAAAAATTTACTCCCGAAACAGCAAAGAAAACCTTATTCACTTTTGACAAAGTCCATACATCTACCTCATAGAGCATGATGATTAAGGTCTTATAAAGGGCCACTTTAGTTGTTCCACAGAGGGCTTTGCTACTCAATTGCCTTCTTAGCCAATAGCGAAAACAACGGCAAAAGTTTTCCTTCGTTTGATCTCAGAGCTTTTTTAGACAAATTCCGTAACTATCCCAAATTTATTTCTGTCTACAACGACATTCTATCCGAGACATGAGCGATGGTTGTCCTTTTTTGTTGACAGCACATACATACATGTGTACTTGTACTTGCCCTCATTGACCGTTAAACCCATCTTTGCCGCTTCCGTCTCAATACCCATTAAAATGCCTCGCTGCGTTCTTCACGATTGGAGAAAGAAAATTTCCAGATACGAGTATGTGATACCACATAGTAGTGTTACGTAATGAAGGCATAAAATCTTATTTTATAAACCAGTGTTGATTTACACTTTCGGTGAACAATACTATGTACCCATAAACAAAGAATTACTGAAAAAGATCTAAGACGATTCAATTGAAGGATGCGCAAATGATCTATAAAGTACCGCCCTATGGCTTATGACTTCATTTTAGATCATACTGCCTTAAGTTCTGAGTTATTCAAAAGTCGAAATAGTCGTGATGAAATTATAACGATGTATTCAAAAGCACATCTAAGAATGTCTATAGGCAGACGATTTGTACTAAAGTGCCTAATTTACCCTTTTTACCGCTTATCGCAGAAGTGTACTATGCATTTTTACGGTATTTAACTGCGGTAAAAACGTATGTGTACAGGCAGTTGTATTTGCCACAATGTGTCGTGTCTTTCATCTCTCCAAATAGATTTCAAACATTGTACATATTTATGTATATCCAGTAATACCCTGGGAAACATTGAGCGCTTTATAAAAAAAACTAAAGAGCTGCACAAATGGTTTTTTTAAAGGAAAGTTAACATTCGGCAACTGACATCAACATTTTTTTTTTTCAATTTTGTACGTTTCTCTTTAACCATAAGCTTAAGAAATAGTGCCTGATGACTAGAACAAACATGACACCATATAAAAACCAAACCATCAGCAGACACATCAAGAATTCTATTCAGTACCTAATCCACAGAGAAATAAAGAATCAAGAAATGGATCGCGAGCAAAACAAGGTTGATGAGCCCGCAATGTAAATAATGCAACAACTTTTTATTTTACTTAAAGTTTAAAATTTAATCAACATTTCTCTTGATATAGATACATACATATAATAATAAATTAAATTTTAATATCTAAGTTTCATCTGACTTGTGATGATGAAATAAAAATGAAAGTCTTAAATTAGGTTTGTATATTTTTTTCCCAAATTGATTATTTCTTTTTTAAGAAAACACACTTTGCGGCCTCCTTTTGGGTTCTACATAATGGAAACTACATAGGTATGTGTATTGTATAGGAGGCAAAAAATCGATGATCTAGATTTCAGTATTGCTATCATTATATTAAATAGAAGCTAAATAATAATTGTGTTATTTATTTTACATTTCTATTGTAGTTTAAAAATAAGCACACTCCATAAATTAATCAGGAAGATGCTTCTTCATCCAGCCTTGAGGTTCCGTAAAATTTAGCCCCACATCAACTCCATTAGCGGAACTTGTGGAAAATGTAGATGGCCTTCTTATGTAGTATTGAGTTGAAACAGATGAAAATGCGTTGCTGTCATAACCTTTATTATTAAAATTTGGAAGATACTGAGGCTGACAGTAACCATATGAATATTTAGACATTTGTTGATGATAGTTGGAGTGGGTAGAATCTGAATTTTCAAACAAACTTTCGCTGTAATTACATTCACTTTTATTATTAAAATGATACAGCGAATTATGTGATCCAGATGCATTATCTTCAGTCGATGTTGTTGGTAGTGAATTATTATAGTAATTTGAATTTAAGTTCATAGAATGGTGGAAAACATGATCTTCAGGATCTTTACATGGTTGTGCATATGAAGAAGTATACTGTTCAACTGTAATGAAGAAATTTTAAATGTTATTAAATGAAATAATCTATAAAATGAGACATACATATGTATTGTACATATTGTAAGACAATACATTATTCAATATTGAAATTATGTTGGCTTACCATTTATAATATCATTTGCTGATTGTTGAGCCTTTTCGTTTTTCTCAAAAACACTTAAATCAGACACTGCTGTTGAAGGATATGGAGCAGGAATATTACTTATCTTAACTGATTGCTTGAAAATTTCTGGAGATCTATTTTCCCATCGATTAGTAGGTATTGTTGGAAGGTGTGGATTTTCTATATTATGTGAAGGAAGAATATCATAATTTAAGTTGTTCGGAATATTTCCGAATAAACTATTGTGGTGCTTTTCTACGTAATTCGCTCTGGGAGGTGGTTCGTTTTTAGCCTGCTGCTCAAACACTTGATGGGATTGTAATAATAATGTGTCTTGTTTATCCTTACGAAGTTCAGTGGATATTAAAGCCTTTTTGTTTCGAGAAATTTGAGCCGTACTATCCTTTTTGTTTACGTTTAATTCAGTTCGACTTTTGTGTTTCGGGTAAGATAAGTCAAATGAGGGTTCTACTTGATCGTTAATACTATCACTTATCACAATAACATCGTCCTTTTCAGATTCAGGACAAGAACGCTCAGCATTGCAAATACCTGAAAAAAAATTATTAAAAAGTTAGAGCCTAAAAGCTTATTTAACTACAACTATGTATATGTATGTACGAGTATATATAACGATGTATATGTACATATCGACGGTAAATGCTATTTCTGGAACAATTAAAAAAAACCTTTGCAATATTTTTGTTCAATAAGTGTAACATCTTATTTAATGAGACCCTTGAGCAAGCAACCTTGAATTGTTTCGAGGGTAGTTCATTAAAACCTCTGTTATATGTACATATGCTAGCCTTATTGAGGAGTGCCTAGTTTATGCCATAAAAAAAGGCTTTTTGCAAATAAGGGAAATTAAATTGCCTCTTTAAAAGATTGTTTTAAAATGTGTGTTGTTGAATAAGCATTAACGGGAATACTGAAACTATCTGCTATACTATCTATAGGACGTTTTCTCATGACAGTTACTATTCTCGGAAGTTTGTCAGATGTTGGCGAGAGATGAGACCCTGAACTTTTTTTTGGTATAGTCCAACGCACTAAAAACTGAGCCATGTACTATAATATTTTTATATTATTGTTTTCAAACCTCACCTCATGGTGAAGTGAGATTCAACGCTATAAGAAAACAAATTCCATTTTCAGTTAGTGAAAGCAGTTTGATTTAATTTGTAAATTTTTTTCCAGTATATTTTTTTACCAAAATGAAATTCCAAAAATTTAAATTTCAAAGAAAATATGTAGTGCACTTCTTTAAGAGGCAGTTTAAATTTACTTAAATTGTTGTTACAGTTGCTTTGGCAACAGTTTTCGGAGCGATTCACATAAATGTATTCCGACATGAAATTTAAGAGAGAAGTATTAAAAGGCTTTGCATGTCGACTGTCTCTCTATAGTTTGTCTCTATTTTGGCTCAGTATACATTAGGAAGGTAAACTGAATTTTAGAAATCGCTATGGCTAACAATAGTAGAAATAAAAACAGTGGAAAGAACGTTTGTGTGGGAAGAATTCGTTAACATTTATGTGCGTTCTCTATATGAAATGCAAAGAGAAGAAATCCCTAGAAAAGAGAACCACAAGCAATTTTTATGCCAGTTATTACTCTCGGAAGTTTGTGAGACCATAAAAAGCACTCAAGCTCAGGATTCCTACACACTACCCATTAAGCCACAGCGCTCACTCATATTCTCATTAGAAATAAATCGACAATACCTGTTAAAAAAAATATCCTCTACTACTAAAATAATTTCAGTTTCTTGTGTTGTGATGCGTGGATATTTTTGTGGATATTATACTGTGCAGACCATGAATTGTAAGAAACATTTTATTCTCCTTAAATGTCGAACTTTTCATTATTCCTCAATTTCAAACGTTAATATCGCGTTATGCTGTCGTACGCAGAAAAAAACATGGAACGTTAAAAAATAAAAACTTCCGGTGTCAGGTGAATCTGACATTTTAAACGCGAGATGAGAGAGCAGGTACATACAATTTATAGAGAATTTTACAGATAAAGATTTAAGTTGGTTGCAGAGTTTTCAGAGTAAGAGAATATAAAGTGCGTTATGTAGCTCGAAAAATTCAAATTTTTTATTTCAGTAAAAACGGCATGTTACTTTAACGTATAGTAATGCAATAAGCAATAAATGTGTTTACCCTCAAATTACGTTAAATCAATTGTATTTGTTATACTAGTTACCTGCTAAATTAACGTTGATTTCTTAAAGTGCTAAGTGAAAAAATACATACCTTCTTTGAAAGGTATGGAATCTGTTGGGTTTATAGACTTTTTGTCCGATACATCTGAGCAAATGATTTTTTTTGCTTTTAATTTCTCCCTTGCTTGAGCTGCTTCAGCAGAAGTTTTAATAGCGATAATTTTGCCGCTTTCCAATTGCATATAAACCCCTTTTGGAGAATTTAGAACCATAACTTTTTCTCCGGCTTTAACAACAATATTTGATGTTTCAGTTGAATTCGTTGGAATCGCAACATCTGCAAGAATTTTGGGAAAAAAATATATTTTTTTTATATTAATCAAGTACGTACCTATTGGCAGCATCATTTCCTGTGACGACATTCCTTGCCGTTGCCATACTTCTGCGGGAATCCAACGAGTTAATTTTATCGCCGGACTTTTAAATGGTTCTTTATTTTTCTTCTTAAAAGGCTGAAACTTGTTTTTGTTTTTTTTTTATAAAATTTTATTCAGAAAAAATACATATGTATGTTCAAAAAAAAAATAGTACATTACCTGGGAATTTACTTGATTAAAGCCACAATCCCTATTCGGAATGGTCCTGTATTCAATATTATTTGGCAGAAATGTTGTTGGCTTAGTTGAAGCTTTCTTTTCTATTTCATAACCGCGTTTAGCTAATTTCTTTTCAATTTGAGAAAGCTTTTTTTCTTTTCGGTCAATTAATAAGCTTTCATGATAGAAAGGCTCTTTTGAAAGAATACTTTTGTATTTTGTAATCATTTGGCGCATAACACTATCTGAGTAGTTTTCTAGTGGTTGTTTAAATTCAACAGTTTGGTTGTCTTCTATTTTATCATAGCACAAATTTGTTAATTCTCTAATTGATAAATGCGCATCAGGATTACATTCATCTACGACTCGATCTGACATTCCCTGCTTTTTTACTTGTCGGTCATATATATTTTTTTCCAAGCAATTGTCCATTACTATCCTGTACACAAAGCATGATTTTCTTTGGCCATATCTAGAAAAGGGATTAAAATATTTTTTATTTAATATAAGCAGCATTACTTTTTTAGGAATATTTATTCATCTTTGCTTTATATACATAGATAGGTTAAACAGAAGCCATGCACAGACCCAGAAAATTTTTGAAGATATACTACATACATATATCCTTTGGCACAGACTGTAATTGTTATTGTTTCGGAGTTCCTTACTTAATTTCAAAAATATGTACATTAATTTTTTTAAAATGCTCACATTCTTTTGTCAGGGTAGGACAAAGTCCACTGGAACATTCAACTAGTCCATTGTACTACCAACGCCGAGGATCTGCGGTCTGATACGAGCGAAGGCATTGACAATGGCAGAGGAAATGTTCCGCATTATCGTAATTTCAGACTTTCGAAAAATTTTGTATGTGGTTGCTCTATTCATGAAGAATAGGGTTCCGCGATCTATGTAAGTACCCTAAAACAGTCTTATCATAGACGTATAGATCCAGGGTGATAAGCCCCATGTTTTGTAGAACACACCTTTACACTGCCAACAGAATTAAAGCGCCTTGGATGTTTCATGCAGTAAAAGGTCGCAATGTCAGCCCCACTGTCAATGAAGATGACAATTGGGTATATTTTCCTATCGAACACGTAGTTGATTCTAGAAATTTATCTGGAAGCGCAGGCTCCCCGAATATCCTTCCCAAATATGTATATGTAAAACTCATGTGGGCAATTCCAAGCTAACAATAAAAATTCTTTTAAGAGTTTGCAGCAATTCATATATTCACATAATTAGAGATTCAAATTTACCTCAAATGTAACAATAATTTCTCGATTGCAACCAGTAATATTTTCTATTGGCAGAGAATTGTTAAAAAATCGTATTACTGTGCATTAAATTGTTCCATAAAAGTAAACTTTTTTTAAACCGTCAGCAAGTAAGTCAAATGAATTTCATCCATCCAAAAAAACACAAATATTTGGCGCAACAGACCGTATGTAGTCCAGGTCCTAGCTTCAATTCGTATTATGTGTCTTATATTTTTTCGCACAATTAGAAATGACTTACAGTTTGAAGTCATATCTAAAAGGTGAATCGAGAAGATTTCTTAGGGCAGTTATTACTCTCGAACGTTTGTCAGACATTCGCGAGAGGTGGGACCGTGAAAAATGTCTTTGGTGTTTTTCTGGAATTTGAACTTCGAAGCTCAAGCTCAGTAGACCAACGCAAATTAATTTAATTTAAGAAGAAATTTATTTTTAATTTCGCAATTTCATATAAGATATATATGTACACATGCAAATGCGAAAATCTCCTGTTTTAAACCACACGTTTAAAGTAACAATATTAGTGCAAATAGTCTTAATAACTTGTTTGCGAGTGATCTTCAGTAACTGTAAAACATAACAGGACAAACCCTTATCGAATCAAAGATCAATAGTGCAAACATCACATCGCCGTTTGCAATTCAAGTTACATGTGTCTTTTTTAAATAAACCTTTAAAAAAATACCGACACAGTAGCAAAAAAAAATCATAGTACAGCAAGAACGCGTTTTGAAACCCACACGTCTAATAGGAGTCATCGTGTGAATTATCCAGCGACGGCTAAAACAAATACGTTCTCTCACTTGTCAACTTGTAAAGAAAACATTTTTGCTGACAAAGAGAAAAGAGAAGTTTAAGAAGCTGGCAAATGAGGAATAGTTATCTTCTCAGATGAATCGAGATTCGATTTAATTGCAGCAGATGAATGAAAAAGAAGTGTTTCAACAAACGTAGAAAATTCATACAAAAAGAAAAGGAAATAATGACAGCTTGTGAAATCTTATGTCGTGATGTTGAAACTTCCTCGCACCATAGCGCCGCCCTAAACGTTTTCGAAGACTATTTTCATGTGTACATATTAACCCATTCAGGGCAAAACGAGCAATATTGAACGCTTTCTGGAAACCAATAGAAAGCAGGAATATCTGAAGTCCATATTCAACGAATTGTTCGATAATAATTCGTAATTTCGCTTTAGTGTGGTCAAGGGTACACAACGGAGCCCTAGATAAATATAATACTATCCCGATGAAAGAACGGCGAACCTGTCAAGTAGAAGTGTATAGTTTGTTAGTATATCTGCCAACATAATACCAAATACACATTCACAAAGAATACTATACGGGCCAGTTCATTGTTTTCTAGATAATCTTCAATGTGTTCCATAATTATTTCTGCTATTACTTCGGTGATGGTACGAAGAACGCAAAAGCTTCTTAAGTTCTCACACTCTGTTTTTAGCCTCCTTTAGGAATTGATGAGCCTGAGCTTTATACATAATATAAAAGAATTGAATACTTTTTTGTGATAAATTGTAATCGAAATCAAATTTTAACATTTTTTGTTACAACTTGACATAAAAAATACACAAAAGATTCAAACTGTTTAGAATGAATCGTTACAGGCACTCCTTGGCGAGGACAAGTAAAGTAAATGGCCCCCGGAGCCCTCAAATCTAAACCAGAGGGACATATGTACAATAGAAGAAGGCCGTGCTTTAGTTAGCACGCTCAACTAACTAAGATCTTAACCAATTTAGAGTGCGAAACTGAAGTTAAGTTTAATAATTCCTTAAACCCTAATTTGAAGTTAGCTGAATATTGGGCTAATCGGAGAGGCTTATTGGTTAATACCGAACTGTTGCGGCACCTAAGTATATGCAAGTCAAAGAGAAGTTTAACCGGAAGTACTGAAAACCAAAAATCAAACTTGCTCAAAACCGCATAAGTAGCAACTGATAATCTAAATGTGCACTAGGCAAAACCCTAGTTCATGTCTCTATCTTTCAAACTGTGCATTAAAATGAATATACCTAACAGTATGTAAAGTGTATATAACAATCGTAGTTTGTCTGGGTCCTGTAGGATGAACAACATGACATTTAGCTTACCGATATATTCGATGAACTGCTTGAGTATCGTGACAGGGATTCCAACTAGCATCAAAGACAACAACACGATTCGCTCCGGTAAGATTTATTCCCAATGATCCAGCCCTCGTTGAAATCAAGAACAGCTTGACATCTGGGTTTGCATTAAACTCATTTACTAATTTTTCTCTTTCCAAAGAACTGGTTGAACCATCGAGGCCTAAAAAAAAAATATTATAAAAAAAGAATCGAGAATGCGTTACCAAACCACATACGAAAATATGAAACATTTTTCTTCCAGAAATTTTGCGACTCTGGAATAGTGAGACTCTGCAGAAAGAATTCTATCAGGTTTAGCGTTAACAAGCTTTGACTAAACACCAAAACTCTGTCTCCTAACTTTATACTTTCTTCTAAAATATAAAAGAATATTTCCATTTTCGGTGAGCTGCTTACAATTCCAGGTTCGTAATTTTTTATAAGATTTAACGCCCAATCATATGAAATACTTTCATTGCCAGTCTTCGTTTCGCTCTTTCCTATTTTCATAGTTGAATTACTTCCTTGAAAATCTACATCTAATTTATTTTGTTTAACATTGCTTACGGTAGGTATGCTACCTACATCTAGGTCGGTATTAATTTCTGATTTAATAAATTGAACCTCTTTGGTATCCAAATCAACGATTTCCGATGAACATTTCAATTTCTCTATATTATTTGTATCAGACCCCGATTTTGCCATCAGTCCAACGAAGTCTGGTTTGGGTGGTTGTGCATTAACAGAGGTTACACCGTCCTGCCAAAATGTATTTTGATTTTCTTTCGAAGAGCACATTAATGAATTTTGATGGAAACTCTTCTGTTCGCAAGAATTTGAATAGAAAGACTCATTTGTCAATTTACTGTCTGGTGTACTCAAAAACTCTTTATTTAGATCGCTGTCTTCGTTTGAAAATGGTTTTAAATCATTTGGCTTTTTATTTGATTTTGTAGCAGCGACATGAGGAGTACATGGCTCATCAATTTCTAGATCAAAATCAGATTCCCTCTTTTTTAGGAATTTGTACAAGACATCTGGGTGATTCCATATCTTACAACAAACAGCAAAAGCCTTTAAGGGATTGGGTACTTTTTTCTTACGTACTTCATTCATAAACGCTTCGTATAAATCCCTCTGGAACTTAGTCATTTTAGTCAAAATAACATACTCCAGCTTTTGTGGGAGTGAGTGCTGAAGTACAGCATCAGACCTTCTTTGCACAAATCCAACTAACAATGAATGTAACACATGCGCCCTGTAACGCATTAACTTTATATCCTCAGGAGTTGAGTCAATGCATTGCCCATTTTGTATGGGTCTTTCAAACATATTACAAAATTCAGTTTTCGAACCTAAATAATTCGGTCTTACAAAGTCAACCATGCACCAATATTCCAAAAGATTATTTTGTAAAGGATATCCTGTTAAGACAATTCGTCGTCGAGAACGAATTTGTTTCAATGCAATAGATATGCCTGCATGCGCGTTTTTAATACGGTGCCCTTCATCACATATTACCAGATCTGGGCCAGGCCTTACAAGTGCCATATGAATATTATCTAGTAATCTTTTATGCTCTGCGTTTTCGTTCGACTTTTTGCCATCCTTTTTCTTAACTATTTTTAACCCTAGCACTCGAAACAATTCATAGCCAATGAGTAGAACTCCCCCCTCTGCGGCCCATCGGAGAATAACGTTTGCACGAGAACTCATTGTTTTGTGTTGATCATTAAGTGCAAATACGGAAAAACGTCTAGGTCTGACCTCTTCATGATTAGGTGATTCCTCTGGCAGCCATAAATTGAATTCTTTTACCCAATTTTGTATCGTATTTATGGGCATAACACAAAGAATTGTTTTAGAATCTGTGTGCCTTAGAAATATATCAGAAAAACAAACAACTTGAAGTGTTTTCCCTAATCCCATCGAATGAGCCAGTATACACCCAAACCCAGAGGAATTATTAAACCTTTTTGTTGATTCAATTATGTTATCAAATAAAAACCTAACGCCTCCGATTTGATGTGGTTTTATGATTTTTGCGATTTGAGGTGCCACGAATATGTCTGGTTCACTATCCACATGACCAACGTTTACGATCACCTTTCCATGTTCATTTGGGATGTTTAGGACATCTCTTACGTGCAGCCCGCTGTTATGCTGGTCACCGTCGTGGTCTTCATCTTCTAAACAATCATCACTATCCGACAGAATAATACAGTCATCTTCCGAGGAACTGTCAATAGTTACCACCTCATCTTTTTCTTCTGTGACAGAATTTTTACGTTCCACAGGAAAGCACCTATTCCACATTTTTCTATCACCTCTCCTTTCATCCAACCTTTGCAATGTGCTCTCCGTAAGGTCAACATTTATTATCTTATGTTGTTGCAAGACTTCTGGTGTTTCATGTGAAGCGAGGAATTTATCTGGCTGAAGTTCAACATCAAAAGGAATATTCTCAACCATTGCCTCCAGTGCGGAATGTGACCATTTTTGTTTAAGAGATTTTTTAAGCCCTTGCACCCTAGCTAATCTCTCCGATTCCTCTCGCTGTGCAGCTATTGTTATTGTATCAAAATTATTTTCATTTATAACACCTCGGATATTTTTTCGCATATTATAGTTTTTCTTTTCCTCAATATTACTGTCAATTTGATTTTCGGACTTTCGTTTATTAGACGTTATATTTGCTTTCTTGGCCACTTGACTATAATCTACAAAATTAGAGTTTTCAATATTTACCGGTTCCACTAACTTATTAATTTCAAGACTTGCACTTTGTTCAGCATAAAGATTCGGAGGAATTTCATTAGGGGGAATTTCATTAGGAGGAATTTCATTTAATTCAGAAATGGATGATTCCTTCAACTCTAAATTTGTTTCTTTCGTTGAATCAGTATTTTTTTCTAAATTGTAAATTTCACTAGAACCGTCATGGCCCAGCATTGCACAGATACCAGCTTCGAAAACTTTACACGTTTCTTGTTTTGGAATATCCATTTCATTCGAACTGTTAATAACTTGTTCCATATTGTATTTAAACTGAATAATATTTAATTTTTCGATTTAAATTCCGCGTTCACGTTGCATCATTTAGTAAATAATTCTTCAGTAATTTTTTGTTTATCCCTTGCAGCCTTCAAAAACCACAAAATAAACAGAAAAAAACCTGTCAACTTCAAGGAACCGATTTTGTAGTGGGGTGCGTTCCATTTTGCCTACATGAAGAAAAAAAATTCATTATCTGAATATTTGGGTTGGATCCCGTCCCTAAAAACATTCCGCTAACAAATACTTGTGCAAATACGGATATCGTTGATGGAACGCAAGAAAACTAATTCGAATCAGCGATAGAATGAATACATTCAACATGAAAAAGGTTGTAAAATTAAAAGCATTTAAAGGTGAAACACATTAACCCAGTAACTTTGACAGACAACAGCAAACGGCAGTTGCTGTGATGTGAAACACATTAACACAGCGAGATTTAATATTGTGGTAAGTTTATTTACAAAACAAAAGTAGAACTACAAAGCAAATGATTGTGTTGTGTGATTTCATGCAAAAATTTGGTATTTTCGACGCAAGGTTAGGTTAGGATAGTTGCTGTGTTGGTGGGTGCAATGCCTCTCAACGATCAAATTTGATCATCATTCATTAATTAAGTAATATGCCTCCATAAGTGCTTTGAGAATTCGACGGTTTTCTTGTTTTATTCTAAAATTTGATCGTTTTCCAGTTGATTAGACCCTTTGCCACTCATAAAATTTAACAGCCGATTGTGACCATATTTGACAGATTGTAATCTGTCATAGCAATTTAACCGTGGAAAACCACACGTTTAGACTAAAGAGCCGAACAGAATGCGTAGCTGTGTCTGTGTCTTGTAGCGCTGTCAAACCTCTGCCGCGCGGCTTGTGGTTAAAGCAAACACAATGAAAGCGACTGTCACATTTGCATCTTGTGTGTTTACTTCTTGAAAATATATTTTATTAGTGCTCAAAAGTGTTTTTTATTTGTGAAGATGGACGAGCAGGAAGAAATAGCTTTCATTATGTGTGTTGTGCACATGTGTTATTTAGCAATTAAATTAAGGAAAATAAGGAAACGCAGATGGTGGGTTCGCCCCCTTTATGAGCAAAGGAAAGAAAGAGGATTCTTTGAGACCACTTTCAAACACCTCAAAGAGCGCAATGAGGACCTTTTTTTAAAGCAACAAGAATGCACTCATCAACTGTAAACAATGAAAACAAAACAAACGCAAACAAAATTTACAAATACTTTTTTTTTACTTGTTATCCCAAATTCGTCGGATATCTCCTTCCATTTTTGCATTTTTTTTTTTATTTTTGTAATTGGGATTGGATACATTCCAAAGAATTCCATTCAATCGTACAGCTTCAATAAATTTTTCGACTTCCATTTCCACAACAACAACAGCTTTAGTGTACATATTCTTAAACGTCAATCTTGTAGCCACGCTTGTAGTTGAACAAGATCCAACTTCGCGATACACGTCACAGACGCAGACACACATTGTGTTGCAGCTTACGGCTTTCCATACATTTAATAGTTTGACAGCTTGCGACACAGACACAGACACAGACACGCATTCTGTTCAGCCCTTAAGCATCCGAATTGTGAAAATTTGCTACAAAAATGGGTGGCGTGCACGTCAATCCATTTGCAAGCTACGTTGCATTTCTTTTTGAACTTTTTGTTTGAAGATTTTCTGCTTCGAATAGCACGCGCTGACAAATACTTACGTAGTTTAGTAGTAACGTAGTGTGTCCACATTCAAAATCGCTGCTCATATTGCCATATAACTTGTCGTTACTGTAGAATTTGACGCTGCTCTAAATAACGATCGCGTATTTGATGGTGTTAAGCTGTATGAACATTTTTGTTCTTAAATGGCCAAGGTTGCCTCCAGACCTAAACACAATTACATGATAACTTTGCTTTCCAATGCACACTTCTATTCGTATTTTAACCAACATGTAAGGTATGCCCAGGTAATTTTATGCAATCCAATCCAGCTTGTGCAACATTTCGGAGGAAAATAAATAAAAATATGATCAACTTGCTTTTATTAGCTAAATCTGATTAAGCGAACATTATACCGCTATTTTTTATTGATGTTTTTCGTACATAAATTAGTATTTAAAAAATAACCATGAAAAATAAAATTATGACTATAAATTATTAAAATTTCTGCTGTTCGAGTTTAAACAGCGTCCTAATGCTTCATCAGTTGTATCGTTTCACGTGCCACTGCAAATGTGGCATGTAAGCTGCTTGCGTTATAGATGTGCGTCGAAAGTTTTTACAAGTTCCTTTGCTGTCGGGTATCTTTTTATAAAATTCACGCAAGAAGTAAATTTTGATTTCAAATACAATATTTATTTTTATTATGAACTAATATTTCCTGTTACAAAAAAAAACAAACTTTTTGGAATGCCATATTGTTAAACATGTATTCAAGGTCTTAGATCCTGAAAGACGTACTGAATTCAGCAAAGCACACTGTCCTAAAATCTTAAGAATAAAATACAAATAACAACTAGTAAAGATTGCGACCTCAGGAAGCAATCACGTATTCAGGAGTCTATTGATATCCCTTTTTAGTGTGAATTCCGTCTAGAATTAAACATTCGATTCCCTAAAATGTTACAATCATATTAAGTCGAAAAATCGAAAACTCGTTTGGTAGCTTTACACAAGAGCTAAATTTTATTTACAAATTCAAACGTAATAATTGCTTTTATTTAACACATTAAAAATATATATTTATGTATAGGTGTTATCCATACGCTCCATGTCTCTAATTTCCATAAAATCTGTCTTTAAACGCTGCTTAACGATTTCTCGCCATATAGCTTCTCGATCATTATAGTTTGAAATACCCATTCGCAGCAAAGAGTGGTCTGTTATTCGCAGCAGTGCTCTCCCTGTTATTTCATTCTGCATTTAAAATTATTAAAGCCGTTATTAATGCATTCAACAATATTAAAAACAAAAAAAAAAACATTATGTAACGAAATACAAAAAAATGCTAACGTTTTGCTTAACCGACCGTGTAAGACCCATAGATTAACCAATATTTCTGTTGTGTTGTCTACATTTCAATGCCGTTATGAGACTGTGGGCACTGTTGCGCAGTGTTTAGTGCATTGGGCTACTGCGCGGGAAATGCGGCAATCGAAAGAAAATACCCAAACCGTGTTTTCACAATCCCACCCCTCGTGAATGTCTGACACACATTAGAGAATAATAACCGTCGTTAAAAGTGAATTTTTTAAAAGTGTGTTTAGACTTGTAAAGTTCTTGTCGGGTGCTTTTATTACGGAGAGCAGTTTATAGTAAGCGGAGTATTTCGTCTCAGTAGAACGACACCAAATAATAAGGCAGAAAAAAAAAAAATTAGTGCATGTCAGCGAATCGATTTTGTTCCACTTTGTTTCAGCCGTACAGAAATATAAATTCGGGAAGTTAATACAATAAAATTATTTTTCAATAAACAATGTCCCAAATGAGATCGTACATACATATGTATTGCTTACAAATTGGAACTTTTATTTCACTGTATAAATGTTGCAAAAAAAATGCAATACGGAAAACTTTTACGTGTAACTTCGAAACCCTAAAGAAAAAAGTCGCACTGTCCAATCGCACGATCTTGCTCACCAATTCTTATCTACATTCCCTGAGCTTTAGGCTAGGTTAGATAATTGGGGACCTTGTGAATAGTAGACACCGCTCACTTAGACCAACATTTTGGACCCATCGTGTCCATTTATTAAATCCGATAGCACTGTGTTAGAGCCACCCAGATATGTACTGATATGGATCTCAGGAGTTCCATTAGCTCAACAGATATTGAGATTACACGACCTGAACTTTTCTCTTAAAGCAACACAATTGTATCGCGATTAGTATGAGAAGTTGCGCAGTTTTGCTGGAACCACTTGTCTTATAGATCAAAATGAATCAATTTCGGTAAAAAGAAATCAGTTAAAATACTTCTGTAATGCACATTATCTATAATCATTTTAAAAAAGTAGGACTCAATCACTCAATCACAACAGTGTCCCTAGGATTTGTGCAATACTTTCTCTCACAGCGGCAAGTCTTTGTGTGAAAGTCAGCTACGAGAAGGCATTGGAGCTTTTTAGTTTACAACCTAGCCAATTTCCTCAGACTTAGTACTTAATCTTCAAATTGTGACCCATAGAGTTTTATCCATAATAACACTTTGCTCTTTGGTGCAGTTTCAAATTTTGTAACCGCAACATTTTAAGGGCTTCAAACCTTTGAGAAAAAAAATTACGAAAACAATCTACTTTCATAAGGCGAACAGAAATTGCTTCCTATTATGTATTTAGCAACCTACAAATATTTGGAGGAACAGACCTACATATGTGGTCCAGGGCCTAATTTCTCGCGACTACGCGTTTGGACCTACGGTTTAAAACCATGCCCGTAAGGCAAATTTAGTAGCTCTCATATTCGTGTGTAGCTATTACATTCCAAATCCACAAGTTTATTTTTTTTTCTCATATTATCTTACAATTAGCTAATGTGAAAATGATGTTCCGTTTTCAAATGAGTTTACCACTTGCTGAGGAAAGTTTAAGCAGGCTTTATGTAACCAGTCTTCTATTTCTCCATAACACTCACTAAACACTTTTTATAGGAAATATTGGAAAACGAAAAATGGAACTGGAAAGTACTTGCAGATTATAGGATAGCTCCACCTACACAGAGATGATTATAGTTAAAATCAGGGGAAAGGATAGCAATTTAATTACATATCTCATAAGTTTATTGCTCTGATAAATATGTACGTTTTGCAGTGGTCACTTCTTCCCATTTCTAATTTCGCCATCGCATTTGCACTGAGTAGTTTAGCACTTTTCCGTGATAAGAATGCTATGATACGAAGTACATGCACAAATTTCCCCAAAAACAAAGATCTTCAGTACACCAACTTACTTTTGAGAAGTTATCAAGGTAAGATAGATATTCACTGCAATGTCGACGGTACCATATTTGAACATCGGATGCGGTCCATAGGCATACGGGTTTCGGTCGAGTTACTTTAACGCGATGCTTTGTGTGAGCAACGACTTCGTTAACCATTTGATATCTGAAATACAATCTGAAAACACGCAACAAAATTACCACCAAATAACGATGTAAACAATAGCCGAGATGTAAATACTAAATACACACTCAAGTCACTGGACACTCGTTTTCCTACAATCTATAAAACTGCAACCAAAAAAATGGGTGTGTTCAGCTGTTGCAATTGTAGTGATTCGATTCCTAAGTGTAGCGGATTTCTAAACATTAGCAAAATTCTGCATCATACGGCCGTTAAGATCTAATCTGACAGATTTTCTATCAGATATCTGTCCGTAAAATACTTTTCAGACTAAAGTTAATTACATTGTGATCCGCTGTATCTTTGTGAATATTTATAGCAGACTTATAAAGAATAGTTGGCTGTTAAAGCTAGTTTTTGTGCACATAATTATGTTAGGACATTCTGATGTCAAAACTTGTTTATGTCAATACGTTTTTATGTCAAGAAAGAATTATGTTATGATTTTTTAATGTCAAAACACATTTATTTATATATTCAAGTCAACACATTTCTATATTTTTACATAAAGCAAAATTTTGAGACACATTGACTCCAACATTAATTTGTCAAAACGTATATAAATAGGCATAATTTTGTCAGGATATTTTTGTGTCAAGATATGTACATATATTTATTTTTTCAAGACATATTTAAGCTTATTTGTGTCAAATTTACTAACGTCAAATTTATGTCATATTAATGACAAGAAATTATTATATTAAGATTTATTTATGTCGAAGACTTATTTTATGTTAAGATATGTGTGACTTTGTTATGTCAAAATAGTGATCTTTTTTTAACAGTGCGAGTGAGAAAACGAATCTATTATACTTTGGTTTCTCAAAAAAAAATATTTGCGATACCTCGACAAAGAAATGAGAGTGAGCAGAAAATCCCTGAGGTCAGTACGTTTGATCGAGCGGCTGATGTACTTTGCGTCGGCGATGTTACAAATTAATTCATCCAAATGACATGCAAGTTGGATTGTAGATAGGTACCTTAATACGATACAAAACAAACGCAGCCATATAGTGTCTCATTTTTAAACAAATCTGACAGATCTCGCTAATTACATTTCTACAATACTTTGGTTCTGGTGTTATTTTTCATTTGAAGTGCTGTGGTAAACTTGAACGCATAATTCGTTAAGTGGAAATTTGTTTTTAGCTATGGAATCCGATAAAGTTGCAGACGTGGTGTTTGTTATTGAAGGAACAGCTATAAACGGTGCATATATTAACGATTTAAAAATTAATTATATAGTGCCCACCCTGGAGTACTTTTCTCAGGGACCTCTTGATGACAGAGAATATCTTATTTCGGACCGCAATTCTGCGTTGTACGGAATTGTAGTATATAAAACCGCACAATGTATGCCGAACAAGTCAGTGGAAACATTTGGACCGATAACCAGCCCGTTGAAGGTTTTGGAAACTATCGAGAGGCTTGATCTTACAGGAGGCCAAAGCGAGTCGAATGCTAACCTTGCCGAAGGTTTCGCCACAGCGCGAATGTGCTTCGAAGATATGAAAGAGATTCGTGGTGATGGAAACTTGAATGTACAGCGGCATTGCATATTGATTTGCAATAGTGCTCCATACTCATTACCCGTGCAGGAGTGTTATACGTACGAGAACAAAACTATTGAGCAGTTGACTCCAATGTTTGTTGAAAAGAAGATCCATCTGTCGATTATAGCACCACGAAAAATTCCAATATTGTTTAAACTTTACACTAAAGCAGATGCTGATCTACCGCTAGCAGCAAAAAATTACTGCAGAGATATTCGGCATTTAATTCTTCTTAAAGGCTTTCATCTCAAAGAAAGGCCTGTGAGTCCTAATGTTAACCATGCAGTTAATGCACAAAGTCCAATGAATAATGTGCAAAATTCAGCTTTAGTTGAGAGTCAGCAGCAGGTCCTACAATCTCAGCAACAAGTTCAGAAACAGCAACAGCAACAACAGCAGCAGCAGCAGCAGCAGCAGCAGCAGCAGCCAACAACTCTTGTAAGCCAGCCTTTTATCAGTAACACATCAAATCCAATACAGCTCTCTTATAACAATAATGTGACTCAAGTAAATCGCTGGCTCTTTCCAAATCAGCAACAGAGACCAGCGTTTTTATCTGGATCCAATGCAGGAATGGGAGTCACACACAATCCTAATTCTGCACTTTTATCGCAGCTATCGACACCGCCCAATCAAGGGGTTAATGCTATGCTGCAACACCAGCAAGCTCTCCGAATGCAAATGATAAATCAACAGCAAACGCAATCGCAGTTAAATCAAATGACTGCTCCACAACAGGCACCGCCTTTACAACCTAATAATAGTGATGGTGTTGGAATTCGTGATCGTGAGAAGATTTGGTCAGGACTTTTAGAATGGATTGAAAAAACTAAACCAGATCAAGCTAAAACTACGCGCCAGGTACCATGTCACGTTACTACAAACATTAAAGATGGTGAACCAGAGATTAGAGCCGAAAATTGGCCACCAAAGCTTTTGATGCAATTAATGCCAAAGCATCTTGTTGGCAATATTGGTGGTCAGTACTTGAAGGACTCTAAAATGGTTGTTTTTCGACCCAATCCATGCGAAGCGCTTGATACACTCTCCAAAGTAATGACAACTGGGTTTGCCGGCTGTGTTCACTTTTCCACACCGTCTTCAATGCCATCGTGTGAAATAAAAGTACTTATTCTGCTGTATACCGCCGAAAAGAATGCATTTTTGGGCTTTATTCCTAATAATCAGACAATGTTTGTTGATCGACTACGTAAAGTTATTCAACAAAAACAAAATATGGGTCAGCAGGGTCCAGCAGTAAACATGCAACAACAGGCACATCAGTCGCAGCAACAACAAAGTCCGCATAATGGATCAATGGCACCAAATAACATTCAAGCGACGAATAACTTGCAACAGCAAGTCGTTCAACAACATCAAGCTAACCAACAGAAAGTCATGGAAGTGCAAATGCAAGATCAACATCAACAGCAACACTACAATCAGTATGCGCAAATGTCCGTGCAAATGCAAGACGGTCTCGGAAGTGGCGTACAGCACAATATGGGAATAGTTCAGCAGCAGCAGCAACAACAACAGCCTCGTATGTCTGTTAGCATGAGTGTTCCCTCACAGGTTCCACATGGAATGCAGCAGCAAAGAATGGTGCGGCCCATGATTAATAATAATCCTGGATTAAGACATCTACTGCAACAGCAATCCACGCCGGTTAATCATTTTAGACCGCAGTTGACCGCTATTAATAATCCTAATATGGGAGCTCCGCCACATATACAAAATCGCTCGAATCAGTTTGATGACCCGAATTTCGAATTTTTGTAAATATGTTAAGGAAACAGTATTTATTCATAAATAATATAATAATAGCATGATTTTAATTAAGCATTATATATAGTCTTTTAATTTTTTCAATGTAGGCGATCTGCATTCACTTGGTGGGTCGTGTTCGGGCTCCCAAACCGTGAAGGGACAGGGTAACCTTCCATACTCGTCGATCCCAGGCGCGCTGTTTCCACTTGGCAAGACGAGGCGTTCTGTCATTCGCGATAGATAGCGACAGCTAGTCGTCCAGAACCTGGGGATGGGTATTCGAACATTGTTGGCCATGGGCTCGATGTGGCTGTGCTTATCTTGTACTTTGGGACTAAAGCCACATCTTGTTGCAGTTCGTAGAGTTCGCGCTTGTATTTAATCTTCCCTTCGCCCTCCTCACACACATGACAAGAAATTCAACGAAGTTGTCGCTCGAAAACACCCGATATCCGACTTGTCAACTAGCAATTGGCGCCGTACAACAGAACTAACAGGCGTAGGGTTCTATAGAACATATATTTGGTCTTGCTTTTCTAAACCGAAGTAGCACCGATATATCCGTTGAAATTCACTAAGGTGTTACTTGTGAAGTTGACTCCGACGTAGGAGAATTCCTCCTAACTACATCGAATTTAAAATTATCATCAGCGTAGTTTTGGCGTCGATATCGTCTGGAGCTAACCAGATTTGCTCAAGATAGTACCTTCTGTAATAGCTCATCTCCTTGCTGAAATCCGGTACATGTTTGGAATAATTCAGAAGAGTTACTTTCAAACTGCACATTTTATCGCATATTCTCCAGTGTTACTAGATCAGAGAAATAATTGTACCAATGGGAGAAGAAGGATAAGCATCAGTTCCTGGTTATCCTTGTACAGCATAGGGCTTTAATGAAGATTCTTCATCCGACTCGGTTTGTTGGTATGTAGAAGTTGCAGATTTTTTTTTTTCTATTTTCGATTTTCTTGAACATAGTTCTTTTCCATTTTTTTTTTGTTGGGCCACCTCTTTTTCGACTTCCTTGTGGATTTTAATTCAGATTTTGTCGGTATATCCAATCCATTTCTATTTTCGAAGTTTTATGTATTCAGCTAATGGTTGGAGATAGGATATTTGATAGATTTCGTTGTTGGTTATCATATTTGGCAACCATATCTTTAGGGTGCGATGGAGATATGGGTTAATGAAACTAGTTACAGCCGTACAGTAGAAAGATAACTTTGGATTATAAAAGAAATCAAATTCTTATAACGTTTTAAATTCAGCTTTTGTTAAATCCGTTTTGTTGCTAGACATGTTATATAACTTGTCCATCTGAGATTGGTGTCTCGATAGCATCCAGATACCTTTTCTGGAAGGATGGGTATAGTTGTTCCAAACCTGGCGAGTTCGTTACAATAGAGGTGAATACTAACTGGTCCATCATTTCTAGAGTTACTTATGAATTTAGATCGATCCAAAGATTGGATTGATGTTTTGCTATCTGAAAAGATACGGATATCACATTTTTCTTTAGCCGCAATAAGCCATCGTTGTAGAAATGAATCGACTTTTCTTCTAGAAACAAATCTTCTTCCCAAATCTGGCAGCGATGGTGATTTGGAAATGTTGCGTAATCCGTGTTTTCAAAAGAGATTTTAGATTTATTCAGAATGGAGGCGTGGCCAAAAGCTTTACTAGACTACTATTATGTTGCTTCAAGTGGAACGGCTGCAATTACTTTTGTCAAAACTTTTACATCAATATTCAAGTTGGTAAAGGTTTAGTTGGTAATCAGTTCTGTGAATTAAATCGAGCAGGACGAACTGAAAATATTGTAGAAAGAACACATAAACGAATAATAAATTTGTTTACAAGTAATGACTAGGTACATATGAATGTATATATGTATTTCTATGTGGCAAGGACAAAACGAGTTTTGTAAGAAAAGAATTGCAATTCACTTTTTTCTTCTTCTTGGTGCATAGTATATTCATAAAACGAATCAGCATTTAAAAATCGCAAAAACTTCAATTCAATTTCTCAAAACCCTGTTGTTTGATTTTGAACTTAAAAAAATAAAAAAACTAATTATATTTAGCTGTTCTCTTCTAAAAGATGCAGCAAACATAACAAACTAAAAAATTCAACTTGTTCTCTCTCGGCATAAGAGAAGTAAGACTTTGTTATTGCAGCGTAGAATCTATCAAAGTCAGTTCTGTAAGAGGGCAAGACCTTGAGAGTTTACAAGGCAATCAATCAAAAATAAGAAAAACATATGTTAATAAAATTGGTAAATATAACCGACATGACCTATCTGAAACTAGATACATTAGAAATGAATGTTAAATTAATTTACTAATTAGAAGTGTAGCAAATTCTAGTATACTCGTAGATAAATAAAGAAATTCAAAGTTTTGTCTAGTTTATTAAATTTCTTAGGTATACACACTAGCTTAATAAATGTACATATGCATATAAAAATGTTTTATTTAACTCTGCATGTATCACATTGTTTTTTCTATTGTTGCGCTGGAGAATGTGGTCCAATGCTAAATGGTGTACTTAGTCCTTCTCAACTTTTGGCGTAAGCAACGGAAAACTATTGAGTTCATCGATAAAATCCGTTGGGTCCGCCTTTTCTTTATTAAATTGTTCAGTATTTGCACTTCGTTCTCTAGTTTTTCCTCCATTCACATGTTCTGGTTTTTGTACTTGGCTCAAAGTGGCTAACACTTCGATTAATTTGTCTGCTATTGTTTTTTCAAATTCTAATCGCTGTTTTTCGATTTCTAATCGCTCCTTTTGAATTTCATTGTTTTCATTTTGCATCACTATTAATTTGTTGAATAACAATTCCATACCTAAAAGAGTAAATAAATTTGTTAAAAATAATACTATTTATTGGAAAGTGTAGGAAGAATATATGTACATATGTATGTATGTTTGTATGTGTGTTTTAAAATATTAACATTCTTAAAAGTATCTAAAACCAAAATCAAATACCTAGATTTTAGGCGCAGGATTATGTAACAATTTTGATCTAAATTTTGCAACGTGGGCATGATTTAATTTAATTAATAAATAGACGAGCTATACAGAGCCATGTATGGCATCCTTGCCAAATTCGTTCATCTGTGCAAGATGGCGATGGAGAAGGCTCACTGCTCGATGAATGTCGGTAGTGACCTTACCGAGACCTTCGATGTCAATAAAGGATTTAGACAAAATGATGCACTGTCATGTGACTTCTTTAATATCATCCTTGAAATAATTGTGGGAAACTCACAAGCCAACACGACAGGCAAAATCTTTCAAAAGTTTGTGCAACTACTGGCGTACACCGACGATATCGACATAATTGGTAGAACACAGAAGGCTGTCACTAGAGCGTTCGTTAGTGTTGAAACAGAAGCTGCCGAAATGGGTCTAGCTGTAAATAAGGACAAAACCAAGTATATGCAGTCAACAAGAAGGGACACAAAACGTCGGCGAATTGGACAGAACGTCACAGTCGGCAGCTGTAACTTCGAGGTAGTAAAGGACTTTGTCTACGGAAGAATAACTCTTGCTATTCTCTGTTTCTCTGGGCTGAAAAGGCCAGTAGTAAAGCCCTATCCCGAATAACTAAGGAGACTCTATACAAGAACTCAATTATCCCAGTTCTGCTTTATGGCGCTGAAGCATGTACTCTATCGAAAACGAATTAAGATATCCTCTGTCGTTTTGAGGGAAAAATTCTTCGTAAGATATTCGGTCCTTGGAGGAGAAGATTCAACAAAGAAATTTACGAGTTGTACAGCGACATCGACCTAGTTAAACAATTCCGCACCAGTCGCTTAAGATGGTGACTAAGGACATGTAGAGCGAATGGGCATCAATGCTTCGGCCTACAGAGTCTGCGAATCTGACCCGGAGAGACAACGCAGTAGAGGATGACCTTGCCTAAGGTGCCGCGCGCAAGTAGAAGGGGACCTCAACCAACATGGACAGCGCAACTGGAGGCAGTTAGCTAAGGACCGGGCTTTTAGCGGAAAAACCTTTAAAAACGTGATAGCTTACTAAAAAAAATAAAAAAAAACAATTTAAATAGACAATAAATATCGCTAACTATTTTTGGACTGCATATGTGTGTATCTATACATATCTTTATATTAATATAAGTTTACCTGGATCTTTGATAGTAGTTGCTTCTTCTGTTCGAGGTTGTTTAGATCCATCCATAGAACTCTTTGAAAACCCAGCGTCCAGTGTGTTGGTTTTATGAATATTAGTAGTTGTAATTAAACCTGGATTTGTGAATGGAATATCCTTTGCCATAGTAGGATTTGTTTTTCCATTTTGGAATGTGTTCACAAGAAGAACTTTCATTCTACCAGCACCTGCAGATGTAACGATGCCGGCGTTCGTTTGAGAATTCGGCTGACTACAAATTATTCTCTGCTGAGATGGCTGTCGGATTTGTATTTGCTGAGGTTGTGTTGTATTTTGTTGTAACAAAAAATTCGTTGGAACTAAAGATATTTTCCCTGGGGTTGACATTGAATTTGACTGATTGGCAAATAATATTGATTGCGTGATTCCTGGTTTTGCTGTGGATGCTGGTGATGCTTGCAACGAGCCGTTAAGGTTACCATTCACGAGTTTACGACAATTTGAAGGTACTGCTATCGAATTTGAACTTTTGTTCGATATTTGGATAAATTCTGTGAGTCTTGGAGTCAGACTTTCCGTGTTATTTTTCCTAGAAAAGAAATTTAAAAAAAGGCTCAGTTATTTCATTATTAGGATTAAAAATACTATATACAATTTTAATGCGAAATATACTTATGTACATATTTTAGGTCAACGACTTATAAATATGCCTTATCTTTGAACATGTGTGTAACCTTTTGATTATCAATTTATGTGTGAACTCCCAGTTATACATAATATACATAAACTCATAAAATTTATGTAAAAATTAAATTTTGTTTTTTGATTTCCCGTTCATAAGGTTTCGTGTTTTTTGTTTTGTTTTATAGTTCGCACGCACCAAAGGGGATATGAATACCCTTATGTTGATTTTTCAGTGCACGGGCGTTTGAAAGAAGGGAGAATAGGAACAGAGGAGGTACAGGTGCACGTTGGCTTTGAATGCTTGAAGGTTGTAAGGATGAGGAAATACAGGGCCTGGAAGATCATTCCACATACGTGTCGTTCGGCTTATGAATGAATCCGTGTATTTGACAGTACGACTGAAGTTGGGCTTAAAGGTGACTGATATGCATTCGAAGCGCGACGCGTATTACGGGTGCCATGCACATGGCTATTTCGTTGGAACATTTGTGGAAAAAGCGATAAAATAGGGGAAAACACGAGATATTTCTGGGTACAGTGTAGAGAAAAAATGGTAAAATTATGTTTACAGATGTCCCAAGCGTAGCTACCGGAATCAGTCTAATACTATCATTCAAGGTAAATCCATCTTCACAGACGGTTAGAAGACGGAGAAAGAAATGGGAGGGGAGTTTTTTCCAGAGGCACTGCGCATTCACCAGTCATACAGACAAACTGACTACTGCAGTAGTCTCCAAGCGCGGTTAAAAAGGCGCCACAAACTGTCCTAGAAATGGAACTACCAGCCATGGATATAAGCATCTGTGTGGACAGTCAAGCAGCACTTATATTTGAAATGGATATAACGCTTGCAGACAAGTATGTTCTTTTGCGTCACCATAAATATGGCCGTTGAACAATGCCACTGCAAAACACTGGTGACTGTGGGTTATTACAGCAGCGTGTCGGCCTAATAAGTGGACATTGTATCATTAGAAATATGGCCAGAAGACTAAATATCTTCACTAATGACGTCTGCAGAAGCTACATGGACGAAGAAGAGAAAGAATCATTAGAGCCACACCGATGTCGCTGCCCAGTTCCCTAGGAACGTCGATGCTTAGGCAAAAGATTCTTCTATAGCCTTCACATCCTGGCAAAGTTACGTCTAACTGACTTTTGTTTTTCAGATATTTTCCATGTATTTCAAGGGCAATCACAATAGTCCAACTAGCCTTCGATTGGAATTGCACATGCTTCATACAGTCCTCCTAACCTAATATTACATAACATCTAACAGGGCACTACAAACTCAAGAAATATCTAAGAACAACAGAGGAAGGTCCATAAATATTCTGCATTGAGTACAACGACACCGTGGAACACATTCTGGAATTTTGTAGGGCTTAAGTCGAGCTTAAGTCATAGTACACAACTCTAAGTCGATAATAATCATAATGCGAAGACAAGAAGTAATATATACTCGTATATCTAAAAATATTTTAGACGAGGAACATGAAAGTTACAAGCCAATATACATACATACATATGTATATCAGAGGCCAGAAAACGTCACGCACTCTCAAAGTTCAAAAGAATTTGTATTAAATAGTACCAGTATACATATCTAAATGTAACTACGCGTAAACACATACACACACATGTACATATGTACATATTCGCATTATTTATTACCCAACAAAAAAAATTTCATCAAAATCGGTTAACTGGCCACGTTATTATCACATCCAACACGCCATAGAAAAAGGAGGATAAGAAAAAGTTAAAACAATTCATTTTCAAGAGTAACCTGGACCGGCTGCAGTCTTTTTATTATTTACTATTTTTTACTATTGGTCTGGGTATGGGTATCTTATGAACCAGTAAGAGCCGTTTTTGTGTGGTACAACAATTACCGTGCTTATAAAAGTCTTTCTATATTCCAAGAATTACATAAATAAAAACGCTTAGAAAAATTTTTAGAAACCAACATTTGTGCTCCATTGTGCACTAAGATTAAAATTTGCTTTACTATTTTCTAATTCACTTGAAGTTTGAAGCCCAATCTACACTTGAGAATTTTATTCAAAATTCGAACTCGAACTCGAATATCAAAAACGTTGGGGATCGAAAACTTTCACAAACCCTATGGTTAAAAACTTATATTTTTGACTTACATTTCAGCGGACTGATGTTCCGTTTCGCCATCAGTCAAAGGTTCCTCTTTTGGAATTATTAACGGAGTCTCTTCAATATCCCCATTGTAGGAATCTGAGCATTCCTCTTTGATTTTTACAGTATTGTCTGTGTTTTCCATAATATCCATAATTTCATTCTCATCACAATTTATACTCGAATCATTTTCTTCTAATAAGTCATCCTCGGAACTATTGCTCGAGTAACTTGTATTTTCTTCTGAATTCTGCGCATTTAGGTTAGATAATTTACCTGCCTTAGCAATTGCGGCTCGTAATTTATTTCTCTCTTCTTGTTCGCTTTGCTCTATTTCTAATTGATATTTAAGCGATGGTTTTGGTATCTCATTTGGACGAACACTGAATATTGAACGAGTCATAATTTCATCCATTGCCGCAAAATGTTTCCATGTAGCTCCATTAATCATACCCGATTCAATATCCTTTTTTAAACGATTATAAAAACATTTTAAATTTTTTATACGCGTGTTAATCTCCTCTGCGGATCTATTGTATCCATATTCGCTCATTTTCTCGGCTAGTTTGGCAATGACGGTATGTTTTCTATGAGTTGTTATAAGTGTCCTTTGTAGCACAGGATCACCCCAAAGTGATATGAGCAATTTTGTTTCTTCGGTATCGAAATTTGGATTACGCCCTGGATCCTTTTTAGATGACCCAAGTAGAACACGATTATTTGAAACCCATCTTTCACTTTTACGTTTTATCTTAAACCGCTTCATTTTTTTATGCTTTTATACACGCAATGGAAATACAATTTAAAAAAATCTGAAGCATAAACACAATTGTTTGGAAAAATCGATATGAAATGGATTTTTTTTTTATTTTAGGGTTGGAGCGCAGCGCAGATGAATAAATTTATCCTTCAAATATACTCGTTTGAGAAATGTAAGCGAATTAAAAAACTCCTGTCTTTTCGTTGTGTATGGTTCTTTAACTTAGGTTTATCTGCTGCTTTGCAATTGCTTAAATTTTTTTAATGTTCACCGTCCGCGACAAAGTTTGTACTGTACGCGAACACAGACACAGAATGAGAGTTTAAATATCTAGAAATCATGTTTGTTGTGCGCATTGCCTTTGACTGCACATGTGCAATGGACATCTTTTACCTTACTTAGACGCATGCTTTCTTTTTCTACTGAACAAACGATTAAGTTTGACTAGAAACCAGTGGATTTTCTGTTTGTTTTATTTGTAATTTAAAATATAATACAGGACATGCACATACACATCTATGTATTAGGAACTGATCCCCTGGAGCCATGCCATATGTAGTATACTAGTGGTAGTTTTTTTTTTTAAGTTAAAGGCAACAGAGTTATGCAATTAGCCTCACTTACATGGATAAAAATTAAATCAAAATGTCATCTGAAGTTTCGACTTTGCATAATGTTGATATGCGAGTGTCCTTATACATAATACAAACCAATGTATTCACACGCCTTGATTATTTCTTCATTTATGTATTTCTAGTGGTATGCTTATGTATCAGATTAGTTTATGAAATGTTTATCGTTTGTAAAAATTCTACGCAAAACTCTTCTTGAAATATGTTACCGTTGTTTTTCAAAAGCTTTTGATTTGTTTATAGTGATAAGAAATATGAATGTTTAGACAGATAAAAAAAAAAGGCCTATGTACCCTCTATTGCAGCTGTCTAGTGAAGATTTTCCCAATCAAATTTCCCAGACAAAAATATTTACGCATATGATTTGAGCCTGTCTGTCCTTTTGCTAAAACAGGATGTTATGTACCTAAACACACAATAAGACATCTTTTAGTAAAGCATAAATTGCGCTAGCTTTTAAGAATTTTGATATACTACTCGTATCTTATATTTAAAGGTCTTTCTTTCAGAAACGAATTTTAACGATTCCAAACTTTATTAGTTCACATTTCGATTTTTAACAAACAATTAGAAAACAGACTGTTTATTTCCTGACATTAATTAGTGCCTCAAAAAAGTGGGCACCTTTAGTTTGGTAAAGATTTTCTGAGAGAAATCCGAAAAAGCGGGCTCCAAACCAGGAGCAACACCATAAAAAAGGACATGCAGGAGAGTGATGTGGATGGCCAGACAGCCCAGGGCAGAACAGGCATATTAATTCTGTGTGTCAGTTGCTCTATACATCTTTATATGGGTATGTGTGTCGAACTGTACCTAAACGGATTTACTTCAAATTGGCCTCTAAGAGAGCTTCAAAAGTTCACGACAAAAATGCGGATTTTTTTTATTTAAACGCAGTTTTACTAATGGCCAACAAAATCGATTTGTTTGGAAATTTTCTTTAATTTCGTATTGACGTAAGCAAGGAAATAGGTTTAAGATCATGGTGAGAAAAGTTTTAAGTTTTTTTTCATGAATTAGTTTTCCCATGACATAAGCACATACGGGTAGGTAGTTATGCACCTACTTTACTTTTAAACGAAACAAAATTCAACAAATCATAGCAAAATGCAATGCAAAAAAATGTGCACCCTGTAAAATGAAACGAAATTTGCAAGTAAGTAGCTATCTCTATATTTTTAACCTACATAGGAAATATTGTATTTGTATTATGCGCGCAGATACATTAAATTGAATAACCTTTATGTTAGTAGAGCATTTTTAAAATGTGTCTGTAAACTTGGTTTAATGTCTGTTTGACGAATCATCTGATTAGACTACCTTAGGAATCGAATGTTGTAGTCCAATTGATGACGTATGTACATATGAACTAATTTTTGGATTATAAACAGATATGGATCTGGAAAAATCAATGACACCTGCGCTTAATGTACAATGAAAATCCAAAACTTTAAATCCAAACATGCGTGTGAAAGCTTTGTCGGTTGGATATGTGTATATCTAAATATGGTATCTAATAAAAATTACCTTTTTAATCATACTAAATTGAATTCTTTAACTTGCGTACATGTGTAGTTTTGCCTTGCGTCCTTTGCTTCCTTTCACACACATACTTAAATATAATAATATCGAGAAAACATCCCTATTGTGCGCATTGCCTTCTGATGCACATGCGCTTTTTATATTGAGAATCTTAATTATTTACCTCAGGACATTAAGCGCATGAGTTTCCTTTACATTAAGCAAATATTAGAATTGAATAATTTAGTAGACCTCCCGTATGGATATTTAAAAAAAAGTCACTTAAAAAAGAAATGCCAGCGAGAATAAAGTCTACAAATAGATACCAACAAAAGAACATTAAACCTTCATTTTCAAAACTGATTTTTTTTAAGTATCGATATTTCACATAATATGTTCGCAACTACATATGTTATGTACATGTGTTCATGTGTATTCTTTTATGTTTGTTACGGTAAGAATCAAAGTTGGATAAGCAACCCCTGCGCTTACTTTCGGAAATCGAATCGTAAGTTTTTAAATTTTCAGTGTGATGCGTAATGCACTTTCTCTACACATGTACCTATTTCCTGCGAATTAAAAGGAACGAGTATGCTAGCGGGACCTGAAAAACATGTCTTTCTGATGATATTGAATTTTCAACACCTAAAATGTAACGATGCATTTTTGACATATGCTTTTTGTATTCGAAATGTGTTTTTCAAAATGATCAGTGATACAAAAATGTGCACAAAATTGCTGCAGATAAGTTTCCCTTTAAGGATATTAAGGTGTATGCCATGTATGTACACTACATACATAAATATTTGACCCAGGAAGCACTATGGTCTAAAGACATCTTTTTTACTATGTATCTCCTTTTATATTGCCTGCTAGCTGAAATACAGTTCATTAATGAAACTCACGACTTTCTAGGCTGAGGAAGAGGTGGCATCAGACGGTGATGTTATAGACTGTTAGGTTAACTTGTTATTCTCTCTAAAAGCAATTTATGAATGCTAAATACACTGGGTATGTTGATAAAATTGGACTATTAATATTGACCACTATTTTCGACGGTTTTTGCTAACCTCGCGTCGTATTCACGTATTTAAGCTCGTAATAAACCCATCATCTGTGTAAAAGCTGATGCAGCTCTTTCATGGATTTCGAAGCGCTTCACAAAACAATAACAATTGAAGAAGCAAGCTAAAAGTTCTGCATAAATATGTACGTGCAGTAATTTTTGTACTCACACGAAACAAAACTATTTATACAAAAAGAGTACAACTATTTGGCGCAGCATATCATATGAAACCCAGGGTCTAGTTTCTCGCGACTATTCAGCTTATGCGATTTATATTTTTGGGCCAAAATGTAAGGTACCTAAAGTCTAAAGCCATGTCCAAATGACAAGTTGAGAAGCCTTCTCATTACAATTATCACTCTCGCAGGTTTTTCAGAAATTCGCTCCCGCTCAGTAGTCCAGCGCAGTAATCACTGTCCACTGAGCCACGGCGCTTACACAAAAACCTACTTAAGTTACAAACAATAACAGAAAATTCTTATAGTAACACACCTCAGTAGTTCATAGGACTTATAGCTTCCTATAACTATTCATATTGGTGTAAGTCTTGGAAGGGTGTATTACTGTATAGGAAAGGTGAAATTGGAGATAATTCCTCTGGCAGTTATTATTTTCAGACGTTTGTCAGACATTTACGAGAAGTAGAATCTATATGCACAGCACTTTTACTTTATCCGCCAATGACCCTTTTTCCTCTATCAAACTTAAACAGACACAAGTTAATAGATCATTTGCCACCATAGTCATCGAAAGCAAGATATTTACAAAGTTTAGCACATACCATAGATAGATCAGCAAAAACAAAGATAGCTCACCAGATCCCCATTTATTGTTCTTTGCCACGTAAAATAAAAAGTTCCTTCCATCCACTACATACTACTCTAGATCTAAATACAACGACAAGGAGCAATCCTCTATTTTATTTACACATTCATACTTCCTATAAAAACTACCCCTAAATGATGGCAAACCCATAATTTTTTCGTACAAGAGTACGCCTGTAAATAAATAGTCTAAAATTAAAGGTACCTTACTGCGGGCCAATTAGAAAAAAAGTGGCTTTCAATTGGAACACATAGAGACTAACAATAATAACACATATTTACAAATTCAAATACAAATATTTGACGCAACAGGCCGTATGTGGTCCAGGGTCCAGCGACTATTCGTTTGTACGTGTTATATTTTATCGCACAAAAGGAAGGGACCTACAGTTTAGAGCCATATCTGAAAAGCTTTTTTTTTTTGTTTTAATTGAGTAGCTTTCTCATGACAATTAATACTCTCTGAATTTGTCATACATTTGCGAGAGGTGGGAGGGTAAAATGACTTGTTGGGGTTGTTCTGGGATTTGAACCGCGAACCTCTCGCTCAGTAGTTTTGTAAAATGTAGGATGCGTAAAAATATGATAATTTTATTTCTAAAGCTTTGCTATGAAAATCCGACTTACAATTCATTTACAGGACTCTGAAACTCGAAATCGTCATCCATAGGCTCCTCTTTTGGTATTATTAGTGGAGTTTCCACAACCTCGTTCTCTGATTCGTCTTCCTCTTTGATTTTCAGTAAATTCTCATCATCATTATCCATACAATCCATAGGGGTATTGTCATCATTACGGTGCGCCTGCGTAATTATTTCGCCATCAAAATCACCGGTGGTTCTCACAGTATTTTCCTTCTCGACTTTTGCTAATTTTAATTTTTTTCTTTCTTCTTGCTCGCTTTGTTCCAATTCTAACTGATATTTCAGTGAGGGTTTTGGTATCTCATTTGGACGAACACTAAATATTGAACGAGTCATAACCTCATCCATTGCATCAAAGTGTTTCCATGTAGATCCATGATTTATGCCAAGTTCAATGTCCTTTTTTAAACGGTTATAAAAGCATTTCAAATTTTTTATGCGCGTATTAATCTCCTCCGGAGATCTACTATACCCAAACTCGCACATTTTCTCTGCTAGCTTTGCAATAACTATATGTTTTCTATGAGTAGTCATAAGGGTCCTTTGAATCTGTGGATCGCCCCAAAGTGATATCAGCAATTTTGTCTCTTCGGTATCGAAATTTGGATTACGCCCCGGATCCTTCTTTGCTGACCCAAGTAAAACTCGATTATTTGATACCCACATTTCACTTTTGCGCTTATTTTTCGAACGATTCATTTTTTAAAACTTTTAAAAATACCGCGACGGAAATAGAGTTCTTGTAAGGGACTAGAAATATAAACAATTATTTGGAAAAATCGATGTCACTTTGCCGCGAATTGAAAGAAAAAGGGAAATGTTATCGAGAAGGGATAAAATGTTTCCTCAATTGTGAATAACACTGCCGTAAATGTAACCTTTGGGCTGAATTCTATTATTAACTTCGAGAATAAGAATACTTTTGATTGGGGTTGTCGTGTTGAATGAATGAGTGTTTAAGCGCAACGCGTGTGCTGAACAGACAAGTACTGCTATTGACATCGCCGTGAGTAACTTTGTGTGTGAATGCAAGTGGCATACACACACCACCTAAATTATCTCAGTTATGCGCATTGCCTTCCGATGCACATGCGCTCTATTTAAAGAAACTAACTTATTTACATTTTCACAGGTTAGCGCGCATGCCGTTTATTTATGTAGGTTGAGAAAACGTTCTACTTTGAGGTTGCTCTAAGCTCTATTAACAAAGAAGGAGAAGCATACATACATACAAGTGTACTCACATTTGGTTAAGTTAACTTTGACTTTATTCTCCAAGGTGTACGTGTACTATATGGATGTACTTAGATACATCTACTTTATCATGAACATACGTATCTAAGCTGAATTGTCATGAATTTGCCAATGCAGAAGGATTTTAAATAGGATAACGTGCTCAAACAACATTGCCGGCAGATATTAGTGGCCGTGTTTTTGCTGAAAATATGTATTTAAAAATCTGCCCATCCCATATACTTTATACGATATTTCAGTTTTAATGAATGGCTTGTAACATAAGAAAATAAACCGCCTCAGTTTAAAATAAATGAACATGACTGAGCTTCTAAAAAAAAACCTTTCGCATATGGCTCTCCACTGTAGGTCCCTTCCATTTGTGTGAAAAAATATAACACGCACAACACGAATGGTCGCGAGAAGCTAGGATTTGGATTACATACGGTCTGTTGCGTCAAGTATTTGACCATTTTGTTGCTTTTGTTAATGCATAATTTGTAAGATAGAGATATTTTAGATCTAGATTCCTACGTGTATAAAAAAATATTGCCAAGTCGATTGAGTAATGTTTTTCTGTCCATAATGGTCTGTAACAGGTATTGGAGCTCTGAATTTTGAGGCCTGTACACATCGTAAGTTATGTACATAACTAGGTCATAATAGCGATGGGTGTGAAATACAAGAAAAGATTCGGGGATTTCTTTCTAACACACCATCTGAGAGGAGTTCTTCATTTCATGTTCTTTCACGCCCTTCAGTGAAGCAGCACATAATGGTGGCACCATAAGTGCGTTATTAACATTCATTTCTAATGTTTAAAAGTAAAGAGACTTTCTTTGATTTGACGAGAGCAAAATCATGCTATTTGGTGGTGTTTTGTCTCGTTGTTATGTATGTTAGAAGGCCCCCAAACACAGACTTTAAACCAACTTACATCAGATAAATGGTCAAACAAAGCAGCATAATGGTTTGGTGATGTTTTCCTACTATGTTATGGTTAGATTAAGTCTGTACTTGACCAACATCATGTAAGAAATGTGGAGGAAATCCCTACCCCCCCGCCATGATCACCTGAAGAGAAGTTTCGGGCATGTTCTCGTACGTGGCTGTACACTGTAATTGTACGGTACTTCTATTGGCAGTAGAACTTATAAATCACTCTGAAGAAATTCGAAAATGATCAGCTATTTCTCTGGCGATGTAATTTCATTGCTTCAATACAGAACTTCTTTCGTGAAGGTGCCTCCCTCAGAATTAGGTAACTGTTTAAGTCAATGTTGCCTTTTTTGAAAGATCACTGAATCATTATTTGTCAATCTATCCATTTGGTTGCTGATCCGTTAATTGGGTATTTCCCATGTTGTCTCTTGTTAATTGTTTCATTCATTTTCTGCTGCAAAGTACCATGTTTCGTCCTGCTGTTAAGTTAGTCAGCCTAAGTTCATTTTCTAATGTTGTGCAGACTGGAGAGACTCATATAGATGATGCTAATACTGTGGGATCTGCACTAATTGCGGACTGTCTTCAATTGCTCATTTTCACTTAAGCCTAAGTTTGTTATTGACAACAAAATCACATCTACTACGGTCGTCGAAGACCAGACACAAAAAAATGAACATTTCCGGGCCCGGGATTGTTGTGCCATACGGTCCCTTTTCTTCATGAACTTAGTGTCATTAATCAGAACCGTCCTAAGTATGCAAGCAAAAAATTTACTTATTTATTTTTGTTTGTCTTTTCGAAAGCCAAACATTGTAGGACATACTTATGTATATAAATATTTGGTCTTTTTGCTCAAAGTAGTAATTTCCAAAGTAGATATCGCAGGTTTCTCTTTCCCGGATTCCTGGCCCCTTTTATCTTATTTCCTGGGTGTCGACTGAATCTGTCGTATTTGAAGATCTTCGTAAATTCATTGGCTGCCTGCGGCCAGTTTAACATGAATGTTCATACTGAATCCTTTTTTGTGGCCATCAACATTAAGATCAGTACGTTGGTGAACGCTGTGGCTTAGTGGTTAGTGCGTTTGATTACTGAGAGAGACGTTCGAGGTTCAAAGTGAAGTTGACGTACGACGTGTATAGATTTTTAGTTGTTTCTTTAAGGGCACAGTAGCAGCAACTAGTAGGACTAATGAGTGCAACGCTCGTTATTATTGTAGTTTCCTGAACCTCTTATCCAGGAGGTACAGCGAGTGGAGGTGACGATGCGTTTTCGTACGTCAAGTGGATATTAACTGAAAATGGAAAGCTGCAAAAATGCGTGCAAAAAATGTGAGATTTTTTCGTTTGCCTTTCTAATCCTTTGCAGATTAAAGGACTTTTTTTTGGGGTTTTCTGATATTCTAGTAAGAAAAAAACATTTCCATGTAGATTAAGAAAAACATAGACACACTTATTAGAAAGACGACCATGTAAATGTCGCTTAAAATATTTGCAATTTATTTCCATTTATTATTTGCGCATGAGTTGGAAATGTTTACATGTGTCTCATGCGAAATACAGAGAACGTCACTTTAAATTAAACTAAAGTTGTGCTGTTGCAATATTTTGTAATAAAATATTTACTATTTGACAGTGTTCAAACCAAACCATGTGTAGGTATAAAAGATCATCTTGTTAAGTAACAATTAAAAAACAGTATAAGTGTTTTGAATTTTAACAGCCCTCTGCTAAAGAATTAGTGCACTTAGGAATAGGCACGAATGTAAGACTCTGAAGAAGGTACATTATATTGCTTGGTTTATATATTATTGAAATAAATGGATATAGTAATGAATAATTAAAGTTTTTGTAAGTCGTATTCCTAGTAGGTACCTGTGTTTTTAGCTTTATATATAACCAAAATCACATCAAATGTCGAAGTTGATGAACAGACTAAGGACGATTCTTCTAACAAGATTTGACGTTGAGGTATGTTGAAAAAGCTTGAAACAAACTATTTTAAATGAATAAAAAAGTCAGATTAAATGCAAATATTACGAGTTTCTATTTAAAGTGTTGATTTCCGAAGACCAGGTGCACACATTTTCGAAAATGAAACAAATATTAGCCATGGAGAACACTCCATTAAAACCGTGTTTTAAATTTTAAAGTCAGATGCACTAGCACCTAAAATCAAGCCTAGGAAAAGACAAATAAAATTCCGATATTAACTTTAATGCAATTTGTATTAATTTAATAATTTTGTATCCCCACCATAGCATAAAACAAGATACTTTTTATATTTACAAACTATATCTTTCTAGGTCAAAAAAAAAGAAAATACTTGCCGCAACAGACCGTATGTGGTCCAGGCCCCAGCTTCTCGGGACCATTTGTGTTGTGCGTGTTATATTTTTTCACACAAATGGAAGGGACCTACAGTTTGGAGCCATATTCGAAAGGCAAATTAAGAAGCTTTCACGTGATAGTTATTACTCACGGACTTCGGACATTCGTGAGAGGTGAGACAGTGAAAAACCTGTTTGGTGTTCTCTGGGATTCGAACGTCGAACCTTCTGCTCAGCGATCCAGCGCCACTCCTGCACTTGACCCACGGCGCCCACATCTTTCTAGGTCATTGGTGTTATATTGAGAATACGAGCTCTTGTTTTTCTTTTGCTGCTAGATCTGTAGCTTTATTACCTTTGATTCTTAAGTGCCCAGGCACCCAGGTTATGATCTAAGATCCCTTGTAATGGCCTCCTTTTTTTTGGATGTGAAAATCTTCCAAAAATACTAGTAGCCCCAAATACGTAATTCTTCTGATCAGACAGGAACTGTGTTAAATGACAGTTTCCTCATGTTTTCGACTTATCCAGTCCTAGATTTTCGGTATTAGTCTGTATGTCCACGTGCCTTTTGTTATATTGACCCAACTAGTTTGCCACATAGCTGCTGACGCTGCATTTTCCTTCATTTTTATCATCTTGATGTAATTGACATCGTATTGATTCCGGGTTCTTCTATTCTATATTCTGAACATCTCATCTGCGAGGATGTCGAAAGGGAGTATTCCAGCTGTAACTGCTGAAGCTGCTGATTGTCCATAGCGCGCAGAGTCTATATGTTTATGATAGTCTCCTTTTGGTCTCCTTCGTCTTTAGAGCCGAAGACCGGTTTATAACTGACCGGAGGTGACAACTCTGGAGAGCAGTATCAATCTATCGTATCCAGATCCACTGATGTATACGCGAAAGAGCTCGCTGTATTTGAGATGCTTTTTTGACTGAGTAATTCACGTGCGTTCCACACTGCAGTATTTTGTTTAGCACAGATTTAGGGTATTTAACCAGTCCTTTGAACCTGATTATCCATTTACTCATACAGAAATTCTACGGTTTTCGGACTGCTTGTAAGGATGGCTACTGTTCTGTGATCGTCTGTTTCTATTCCTGTGGGAACTAACCAATCTCTTATCTGCACAACTATTTATTTTGTGGCTGATTCTACTGCGCGGATCTGTTTAGCTACTGTCACGACGGTAATATCATCGCTAGGCAGCGTTAATCGTAGGACTCCATCGTACCTAATGCTCCAGAGCAACGGACCTAAGACCGATGCTTGTGAGACTTCCGCGGTAACGTTGTATTATTTTACCCTTTCATCGGTATTGTATTTCAGCTTATTGAAAAAGTTTACTACTATATGCAGTAAGTAATATGGCATATCCTTCCAGGCGAGTGATCTTCTATTGAACGAACAATTCGCAGAGTTAAAGGTTTTCTTAATGTCAAGCATTACCAATGCACAGTACTCTTTTCTCGCTTTCGATGGCACCTTCTGCAATGTCTACTACCGTTCTTATGGCATCAACAGTAGATGGTGCTTTTCTGTGGCCAAATTGGTGGTCTGAGCTCCTTTCTCTTCTGCTACTGTGAGTAATCTATTATAAATAATATTTTAAAGTATTTAGTATCCAATAGACATATTGGTCGATAGGACGATGGTTCTCCTGGATGCTTCTTTTTTTTCGTAGGAGGACCAAATGTTGCGTTTTCCCTTTTTCAGGGAAGGTTCCTTCTCCGAGACATTTTTGCATTGTCGTTATGAAGAGGTCTGGTCTCTCACAACGTTTTCTTTTTATAAAGGGAGGTGTTTCATCTGAACAAGAAGAAATACGTCACTTAATTGGTCAACTCATCTGGTAATTACATTTTTTTCAATAAATAAATGAATAAATGTGTTGTTTGTTTACATAAAGTACATAAAGTTGACTGAAAGTACTTGTGATCAGGATACTCGGTGAATAATTTGCAAAAGTGATTAGCAAACCAATTTCAGATACATAAACTGAGTTATTTTTGGAGTGACGGGGAGGAGGTGTTAATAGACTTCCAAAAGCTCCTGAGATTATTCTCAAAACCAAGGTTCATATTATTTAAATATTCTCCATTTAGAGATAGAGCCTAATAATGATTTAGGCTACTTCTACTACTTCTTTGGTATGCTAAGGTTGTGATATGTTACAGTTTTTGTTTAACCTTACAGGAATGGAGTTATAAACTACTCAAAACAAAATAGAGCCCACTAAGGGGCCCACAACGCTAGAATCGGACTGAGAAAACAGTTGCAATAATTTTTGCATTGATTGTTTTTTCGAGCCATGGGCTTTTTTTGCCTTCTCACTTGGAGGCAACGGTAAAGTTGTTGTTGAAAGCATTGATAAGGACTCATACACATGCAAACTCTACAATAAAATGCTTCGTTTCGATAATGTTTACCAATTAGGCAAAACACAAAATAAATCTTGGGTGGGCCCTATTTTGTTTTGAGTAGTTTATATACAGTCAAACTTACTTAATTACTTTCTTAGGTGGCGCTACAGTTCGGGGTAAACCTCAACCAACATGTCTCTCCAGTTAGCCCGGTCCTAAGCTAACTGTTTCCAGTTGCCCGCTCAAAGTTGGTTGAAGTCCACTTCTACTTGTAAAGGCTACCTTAGGTGAGGTCATCCTCGACTTTGCGGGCCGGAGCATTGTTGTGCATTCGCTCTATATCTCCTAGCCATCTAAAGCGACTGATGTGAAGTTTTTTATACATACAGTCAAACAAGATTGAATAAAATGAGGTACTCTCCATTTCAACATCAACGTGTTAATGTAAGATTGGTAATTATTTGCATATTTTCTGAAGTCGGCTTTTCGAAAGTCGAAACTAATTGTGGGACTAACCAAGTTAGCAAAATGTTATTGAACGGATTATTATTACTAATACATATTAGTACTGCTAAAATAATTGCAAATATTAAAGTGTATTTATATTTTATAAAAAAATATTGTATTTTTAATTTTCCCTCGATCAATTACAGGGGTAACAACTTATCAAATACGAGTGGAGGCCTTTGCTCGAGTAAAATTTTAACTTCGTAAATTTGTTCATACTTGCTTTGTTAGGTGGCGCTACAATTCTGGGTGAACCGGGGCACCAACCAACCTCTCCAGTCAGTAAGCAAGATGTGTAAATATGAAAATCGCCTAAAGCGATTTTAACGACAAGGTAGGGAAGCAGGATATCTTTAGTATTACAGTTGATATGCATAGCCTATACGACACCACATCCTGCAACAAACTTAAACTTATTGAACAGGCTGCGGAGCGAAATGTCACTATGGCAAGCACACGGATTCGTCATCTCAATATTCAAAAGGTAAAATGGCGGTCTTCTTCAACCAAATTGATCATATTGCTATCAACGCAAGGCATGCGTATCCAGTATTCTTGACGTCCGCACCTTTCGAGCAGTCAACATCGATACGGATCACTACCTTGTCGTAGCCAAGATATGAATGCGGATATCCCAAGCGTCAAAACAAAGAAGAATTACTGTGAGAACATGTAACTTAAATAAAAAGCAATTGCAAGACACCGCCAGAATCTCCGCCGATCGGGTGTCCCAGAATATCTCAACGACTCCTACATAGTGACGTCTTACTGTAGATTAATTTTTATATTGAATCTCATAACGGATTGTGCTCTTAATTTTTAGTACGTACTAAATCCAAGGCGTTTCGAAGGTACCCAATTAACCTATTCCTAAGAAATGCTAGCGGGAAGACAGATAAACTTTGTAAAACAATTACGAATAAAGAAAATTTAAGTATTTTTAAATAGAACATTGAGTGAATTTGTGAAAGATCAAAAACAAAAAAAAGTATCTATGCAAAATACATTTTTATTATTTGAATGCTGTCTTACGTTTTACATTACTCTGATCTAAAATTTCATCATTAAGAGATTTCCTTAGTTTATATATTTGTGATATCAATCTTGTATTTTAACTGCAGTGCTCTTATACATATAACTAAACCTTACATATATATTAATATACATATTTCAAATATTTTATAGATTTTGTAGAACTGTAGTACATCACTTATTTCTACCCAGCTTAACTGAAATGAAGTTTGTCGAAACGCGTATTGAAATACTGAAGCTCTGAATAAATTTGATATTTTTTTATTTTGAATATATTCACTTATATAAATACATACATCCTCAGAATAGATGTCTTCATACAATAATAAATAAATTTTTAATTTTTACCTGTAGAACCTTGTACTATACCAAGGCTTGATTATGGAAGACTTGTATTTAATACTTCAAACGCGGAGGGAAAATTTGCACTTCCATCAAATACGGAAGTTGAATCAAATACGTATGCAACGGTTGAGTGCGAACGTGGATTCAATGTCAAGGTATGTTGCAAAATTTCATAATTTGGTATCATTTGGCCAAGAACGAACATTCGATTTACTGTATTTAACGAATATTTAAGTTAGTTTTGCTTTCATAAATAATCTAATTGGAAAACCAGGTAAATTAAGTCTGAAGAGTGTGCCAAAATGTTCCAGTTTTTGGAGCAATACGTTATTTTCTATTTGAATGTTATAATATTAAACTATGCACTTAAGCTAGGTATAAGATTCAAATCTGAACGCCATTTAATATTCAAAATAACTGCAAACGTCGGAGACTTTACTTGACTTTATTTTAAGATACTTTTTGGAAAGTGAATTTAATAATAAAAATAAATGCGAACATCGGATCTTGTTTACTATATTTGGAGGCATGGACCTAATGGAGCCTAGTACATATGTAATTCCCATCCAGTAAGCCTTTGCAACAACTTTGATTCCTAGATCATAGCAGTCTCCACTTATCCACACCAAAATGGATAATATCTCGTTCTACTTATACTTACATAATGTATATGTATATGTATGTGTGTGCGTTATCTTGGCTGCGGAATGAGATCAATCACTTCCAATACTGGTGCGCTAATATGTATTTTCTTTGCATGTCTAAGCCATTGTAGACGATGTTTTTGTGCTTTCTCCTCCACACAACTGGGGGTACGTTTCTTTCAAAATATATGTATAAAAGTATTTTCATTCGCTTTTGTTAACGTCCATGGTTTTGCGCGGTATATGTAGTATAACTGGCATGATGAGCGGCCCATGAAAAGTCACTTAATTTGTTCCTCGCTTGCTTAATTGTTTTCACTGTAAAAGAAACATTGCTAAAATGTGTATTCCACGTTCCTAACTCTTCATTATAGAACAAGGACTTAGGTTCCCTCTTGGTCTTTTGCATGACCATTGGTTTCCAAATTACTTGGGGTCCTTCATATCCATACTGGCTGTTCCGAGCGCTTTTTCACCATGGCCGTACCACCTGAGTCTATGTATTTTTCGTTAGTTTCTAACGTATGTATGTTTCTCAGGAGGGTGTCTGCTGCATGTTAATTTCTCATTGTGTTCTTTTTGTGACTCCTGCTACCTAACAGAACATGCTTATTTCAGTGAAGTTCTTGTTCGTGAAGAGCAGCATTCGGTTTCTATACATGGGATCAAGAAACCGAGGTATTTGAAGGTATTTGTTGTTGGAATTGGGTTGCTTTTGATTATAAGGGTACTGATCGGTCCTATTGCGGAAGGGTTTGAAAAGTGTAAAATGGTTTGTGCATGTGCTTTGTTTTACTTCTGCTTACTCGAAGACCAATTGAAAATCCATTTTTGATCGCAGAAATGCTCAAGTTCCAACCACCAGCATTGTGTTGTCAGCATGTGTATGCTTGTCCATGGTGCGTCACTCACACACTCTGGACTCTGGACTGATCCTTCGTGTACTCCGACCTTAACATGAAATTTTCCAGAAATACCGCAACAGCTTAAGGTTTCTTTGGTGGTTTCTGTACAGTCTGTCAAAAGCTTTTATCAGGTGCTTAAGGTGTTAGCTTTATTCCTATAAACTCTTAGGACCTCGATATATCCGACAACGGTCACTCGAGGATTTTGTGAGTAAAAATGAGGAGGCCTAATATGCCTCACTGCTTGCTAACCACTCCAAGCACCATCACACTCGTAGGACTTGGTGTACATCAACAAGGCAATGCGCAAAGCCATCTGTTGTTCTTTTCAATTCTGTCTCATAATTTTTATCATAGGGGAAAATTGAAGGAAAACTTGGATCATCACACCTTAATGGGGCACGCGCTGCCCCTCTTCTCTCTTCCGACATAAAATGGCCACTTCTAATGACATATGTTAGACCTACATCAGAAGTTGTCATGGACTACATAGCGAAGTGGTCGGTCTTGTCCTTTACCACAGTCCTGGTAAAAACGATGTTGCACTTGTTGAACAAATTTTTTCTTCCTGTTCGAAAGTATTAAATGCTTTTTATGTTTCGAAACAAGCGTAACAACGCCACCAATAGCCAGCAACTCAATGTTGTCTGCACGTGTGGCAACAATCACGGCGTATCCTTTCGTTTCTTGTGGTATGTATTTGACATTATACCAGGGAAAAACTTAAGCGTCTGTTATCAGCGCGATTAACTCGTGTACTAAAAATCAAGTTCATGGGATCTGTACAAATTCGAAAAGTAGTAAATACGAGTATAATTTGCTAAATCGGAAGTGAGTGTGAACTGCTAAGTGCTAAGTAAAATTTGGTGGCTTAGGTCGCCAGTGGAATCTTAAAGAAAAGCATGGCGTTACATAAGATAATACAGCTCAAAATTCGTGGCCGTTTTGAAGAAAAATATTGCTCGAAAATAGTTTTAAAGATACTGCACACATTTAACTTTAAAATGCTATGGAATGGCGTACTAGGTTTTGAAAACTGACTATTTCGGGGCTCATACTTAAGTGATTTTATTGGAAATCAGTATCCTAGTCATATTTGGCTTTCGACTATGCGAGAGCATTGCATATAAGGTTTTTAAAAATAAGTTTTTAGTTTTTCAACGAATTTAATATTAAAAATATTTTACTATTTCCAAATCTGTATTATTTGAAAGCATTTTCATTTAAATTCATCTAAAGATATTGTTGTTTAACAGGGTCCGGCACATTTCCATTGTTGGCGTGGGAAATGGTCAGTTAATACATTCCCCCAATGCATACCATCACCTTGTGTATTGCCGTATTCTGATAGCATTATGTATGAGGTACTTAATTTTTGGTTTAATTCTTACTATTATACGATTATACTTTATATTTTCTTATAGGGAGGATATCGTGCTGGATTTACTATTGCTCATGATAGTGAAGTCACTGCTCATTGTATTTTAAGAGCAAACAAATCTATTTTGGTCAAATGTTACAGAGGCACAACTTTGCCTAACGTTTTTAATTGTTCCAATAGATTAAAAAAATCTCCTGAAATGTATTTAAATAAAGCAAAGACAGATGCCAATGGAGAAAAATTTCATCATTTAATGGAAAATTTCAGTAGAAACAGTACGAAAAAGAAAGAAAACGCAACGGATGTGCATAAAAGAGCGCAGTTTTGTGGACCTCCAAATAAAGTAGAAGGAGCATTAGTTTACAAGTGAGAATTAATTGTCAACGCATAAATATTTACAAAATAATATGAATTTACTTTTAGAAATAACGAAAATGTTGAAGACGATGAAGGATATCCGAACGGTACTGAAATTTTTTTTAATTGTATTGCAAGTGTTTCCAGTGAACGTAATACCTGGAAAATAATTTGCGAAAATGGAGAATGGATTGGGCGGTCTTATAGCTGTGGTAAGGATAAATCATTTAATTTCATTAAAATACGGACGCTACACACAAGTGTCGGTATGGGGAATTTTACATTATTCTCGTGATACAATAATATTATTCAAAATCGTGCCTACCACGAGAAAGTTGAAAGTTAAATACATAAGACTTTCTAAATACTCACTGTACATTATGGTCACTAAAAAATCGACAGGATAAGAACTAATTTTCTTCTAAATTGGTCATAGAAGCCAAATTCCATATTATAATTTTGAACGAAGTCGAACATTTAAATTCTCATTATGCTTGTTCATAGCAGATATAAGCAAGAGGGCCTATCTAAGTCACCGGGTAATTTTTTTGGTAGTCTTGATCCAGTTTATATTACAGGAAGATAGTTTTTATTTGTATTCCCGCCAAAGAAGTTAGAAAGGTCAATCAGATTGCTCCTGATTACCTACCAACTTTTACTTTGTGTGTGTAGGTTAAAGTGCTCAACTTTTATTGGAACCATGTTTTTCTTCGATTGCATTAAATTTTCCCACCGTGTTCTCTCAAATCAGTTTTGTATAAGATACCAATAGAAGTAAGTTTTGAAAGAATCTTCAATTGCGTTACGTTGGGAACACGTACGTAGAAGACATGTAGAAAATCTCCTGAATCTCGTAGCAAAGCCATTTTTCTGCATCTTGCTGCTTACAAGGACCTCTAGGTATGGCTTTGCTTCTGATATTCACGATACAGCCAAAAGCCCTGTTAAGTTGCATTTCAGGATTGCTAACAATATTGGTACCTTATGTAAAGCCCCCTAGGTTAGGTGGAAGGGTTGGCGAAGGAAGTTTCTCTAAGCCACACTCAGGTCAATATAGACCCATTGTGATAAAAGCCCCCTAAACATCGACAAAAATGGTAGGACGAGTTCCAATGAGTTTGATGCCCTGAAATGTAATGTAATTACCTTTCTCAGCCTTGAAAACCAGGTTCTACTTTTAAAAATACTTTTAGAAATGTAACAGAAGTAAAAAGATACTTTTGGTTTCACAGCATCACCGGCTGAATATCGTTCACTACAAATGGTTTACATGGAAGCAACTGATTTTATCGCCCATAATATGTGGCAGTTGTCCATGAATTTGTTGAGTTTATTCACATTATTCTCGTGGTAGAATTTGCGGTTGGTGAACGGATCATTGCCTTGACACTTTTCTCAGGCCAGAAGTTGCAGTGGATTTTTTATGAGGTTTTCCTGGCAAATGTAATCTAAGGGGCTTGCAATGGCGCCTTGTAAGTCTATAGTAAAATATGTGCCATTGCAAGGTTCCAACTATACCAAGTGCTGTTAATAAAGTTCACAATCTTTGCGTCACTCTATGGTAAAAGGTTCCAAACACTTTTTTTTGTATTGCCACTGTCGAACTCCAGGTAACGATCTTGAAGACATTTTTACTTTCTGCATTCAATACGCTACAAACCTCATAATAAGGGCAATTCGTGTTGATTAATTGAGCGTGATGTCCACAATTTCTTCACTTTAAAACATTTTTTTCTTGTTTTGTACAAATCTCAAAAATTTATTTTTTTTACAAAACATATTCAACCCTAAAGGGTGGTGTTGTTATTGTCACGCGTAAAGTTGCTCCAAATATTGGAAGTTTGGGAACCACTTCAAATCTTTGTTTTGAAAATGCATTTCAGGCGGAATCGGTTTCTTTATATCGAGTGATAAAATGCCTCTGAACAAAATGCATTTTTGATTTAAAATTAATTTCCCAAAACAATACCATTTAGACAAGTTTCCATGTGCTAATCTGGCCTCCGCACAATTCCTTAGAGAATCGGAGAAATCTTTATTTGTTTCAACGGACATGCTATTCTTCTTTTTGAGTGTTAATTTCAATACGCTGTTCTGTGTGTCTCACGTGTACATATGTTCGTTTCAAGGTTTCCTTTCTATTACACCAATTCATATTTGCCATACTAAATTCTATTCTTTTGTCAAATTTCAACTCTCTAGCCCAAATAGGTTAAATGTTATGTGCCAATCGGCAGATTTCAAGACAGGCACACAGAACATCGTATCGAATTCGTTTTACCGTTTTGGTGCAAAACTCTAAAAAAACTTTACTCAATTCCAATTCTATTTCTGTCCTTTTGAATACACTGCCGTCTGAACATTATCTTTTTTTTTTTTTTTTTTTTTTTTTTTTTCCGAGGGTAGGTGAAAATCTTCCATAGACACTATGAGAATAGCAAGCGCGTGCTCATAGTAGTGTCAGATTCTTACTGACCAAAAACACCACCCTTCGATATAAATTTGTTAGATATTGCAACTAAGAAATAACTTATCAAGCAATTTTTATACCACGAAATAGAAGCGTTTGGTAGGTTACTTTCCATTGAAAGATCCTACAGGTTCCGCAATATAAACGCGGTTAATCCACAATCTAAACGCGGTAAATCCTTATCTCGCCAAGTCAAAAGGATTCGTCCTTTATAGTCGGCGCAATGGATTTTCCTGCTAGTTCCTGCTAGCTCCGCAGTTTAAACGCGGTTGCTCACTATCGCGCTAAGTCCAAAGGTTTGGTTCTTTGTAGACGGCGCAGTAAATTACTGTCATCCAAAATTTGAAGGACTGTATTATTTACGTGACTTTCTAGTCGACTTTTATGCTTTCTCGCATAGTTTCTGATTTCGTCTTCGATTGTTATAATGCCGAGATCTCTGTGTATATCTCTATTTCTGATATACCACGGTGCATTAACAATTCCTCTTAGCACTTTATTTTCAAAAGTTTGTAAAATATTAATATTACTTATTTTGGTACAACCCCAGAGTTGTATACCATATGTCCAGACTGGCTTTAGCACTTGCTTGTATAAAAGCAGTTTGTTTCCTATATTAAGCTTGGAATACTTTCCAAGTAACCAATACATTTCTCTGTATTTGCTTTCTAGCTCTTTGCGTTTTTTCTTTACATGCGATTTCCATTTCAGCTTTGCATCGAGTGTCATTCCAAGATACTTAGCCTCGTTTGCAAACGGAATTCGAACCGAGTTTGAAAAGATCGGCAAATTATTTATTTTTTTGTAAGTAAAATTTACATGAACAGATTTGGTTTCATTCAGAGCGATTCGCCAAACCTTTGTCCATTCATTTACTCTATCCAATGCTTCTTGCAATTTTTCCGTAGTCTCTTCGACCGTTTTACCTACTGCCAAGATAGCAGTGTCGTCGGCAAATGTAGCCAGCGCAGTACCATCTACTTGCGGTATATCACGAGTATATAATACATACAAAAGTGGACCAAGGACGCTACCTTGCGGTACCCCAGCCAATATTTCCTTAAAGTCTGAATATTCGTTTCCGTGTTTGACGCGGAATAATCTATTCGTAAGATAGGTCTTCAAAATATTAAATAAAGGATAGGGCAGAACTTGTCGCAATTTAAACTTTAAGCCTTCATGCCAGACCTTGTCAAAAGAACATTATCTAGTCGAAATGATTCTCTTTCAACATTATTTGTTTAAAGGCTTAAATTCTCAAAGGTTGCTTATGCATGCCAGCAACATACATATGCTTGTAAAACTTGGAATTTTTCGTGGGTGTTTTGAGTCCATTGTGATGAAGTGAATCTGATTAATGGTTTACTATAGACTCAGTAGTCCAACTCATTAGCTACTAAGTCACGGCGTACACGGGGTGAGTTTTCCAATAGTTTAACCGAGTACAAAGCCTCAATCGCATGTTTCATTCTTATGTGCGAGTAAGCGACTGTTGAGCTCTCCATCCAAAATATTTTTTTTCTTTGAAAATTGCAAGGGAGTATTTTGCAGGCTGTTTTTAATTTTGTTTACACTTAGTTCTTTGGTTCTAAGTAACTTTACAAAAAATATATGGAGTCAGTTATATAAATTTTTTGTTGGTAACACTTTTTTTTTGTCGGGGCGGGCACAGCCTACTGGAGCACTCAGACTCAAAAACTGGTCCATTGTACTACCAAGTAGAGAACGTTTATTTACGTTTATCACGTTTATTTTACGTTTTACGTTTATTTTTAATTTAAAAGAAAACAGTAAGCAACATTTTTAAATCGTAGTAGGATTTTGCGCACTAAATTTTTTAAAACCAAAACTATTTTTGATGAGGCCGGAAAGATACGATATAATGCCTACATATCTGTTAGAGAGTAATAAATTGTTCGGTATCTTAAGTTTTCTCAAAAGATAGCTATGTAGGCCAAAGGGGCTGTAGGATGTTCTGTGTGTGTGTTTCTTTTCGATCGTATTGATAAATACAGCCACAATTCTGCGAATATGTGATGAAAACTTGTTTGGAGGCAGTGCCGAGATAGACAGATGTTATATTCCATTACTAACTTACAGTTTGTACTTTAGATAAAAATAACAATATGACCACTTTTCATAATTTTGCATTTCTCTACTGATTTAAAGTGACTCTTGTTGGTTGACTTCATAATTGATTGAACTTTTCTGTGCGCATTAAATTCAGCGTCCAACTTAGTAATCTAATACTCTAACCACTGAGCCACGGCACTGGGTCTTGGACGCCATTTTTTCGAGTTTATATGCGATAAGCTCTTGAACCCGAATTGACTTGACTTATTCTCCTTGTACCAGACACAACAACGAATGCGAATATTCGTATTCAGAACGTCATTAGGATATCATAGTACTTGTATACGATTATTATTAAGATAAATGGCACCTGTTTGAATATCGAACCATCATGAGGAAAGTACCCTAAAGGATTTCCATCAGCTTACCGGTGATTTAATAAATAACTCGTAGGTCCAAAAAAACAAGGTGGAACCAGTTGAAATCAGTAGAACACAAGGGTCGTTAAACTTTTTTATATTCCAGATGAATAAAAAGATTTAGTTAATGCGATTAAAAGTGAATTATGCGTTTATTGTATGCGATAAATACATATTTGTGAAGGAAGATTAAGGTGAATTAAAAATTATAATATTTTTGGCGTAATGTATCTTTGAGAACATTTATTAAATAATAAAAAAAAAACATTAAATTTATCTTTTGGAATCCCATACCGTTTAATACATTACTCTATACACAATTAAATGCTGAAATTTGAAAATACTAAATAGTACTAATTCTATTGTTAATTTTTGTTTGTTTGTTTAACAGCGAACGGTACATGTCTATTCCATAACAACGAAAGAAATGTTGTAAGCTTTTATAATGACCTGGAGATTCGGGAAGATATAGTAGAATTCCCTCCTGGTGCAACTATAATTTCAAGGTTGTATACTATGTCATTTATAGCTATGTATATGTTTTCATTTTAACACATTCTAGAAAAAATTTCACATCAATCAACTTTGCTAAAATTAGCTAAAACAAAAGCACTCAAACATATATACTCGTAAATATTTGCAAAAGAGAACAGAAAACTGCTTTGCATCTTTTTTTGAATATGGTCTTCAAAAATTATTTCTTTATACACGTACCTTCACACATTTAATTGCAAACAATTTTTCATTCTTCATTTAATCACTAATTATAACTGACTTAAAATGCAAATACAACCCGTAACAAGGGTTACTTTAGATCAAAATATGGTGAAAATTCATATTGCAATTCATATTTCATATTCATATTGATTCATATTGCAATAACACTGTTTTTGCGATTGATTGTTAAGATGGTTCAGATATTCCAATCCCTCTCTGACAGTAAGTATTGTATTTTGCTTCATCATCATCATCATGTCATGTAATCCCAGTTGGGGTATAGGGCGCCAACAAATCTTCTTCATCCTTCATGATCTGCAACAATAAATTTCAACTGCGGCCACGGTTTCCAGTCTGGCAGTCTGCTTCTGCTAAAACTTTTGATTTCCACGTTGTTCTTGGTCTTCCAACCTGTGGTGCACCCTGAGGATTCAATTCAAAGGACTGCTTTGTGATATTATAGTTTGGCTAAGGAAGTATGTGACCAATCCGTTGCCATTTTTGCTTCCTTATATCGGCATCCAACATCTCTTGATTCGTCCTATGTCACAATTCCCGGTTTGATATAATTTGTGGCCAACGAATCTTTAGTATGTAGCGCAGGATTCAGCAGCAATTCACAAAAGCCTGCAATTTCCTCGAGATGTTTGCCGAGACTGTCCAGGTTTCGCAGGCATATAATAGAAAGGATTTAACATTTGATTCGACGAATCTCAACTTAGTGCGTAAGGAGATTTGACTGGATTTTCAAATTCGAAGCAAAGTACCGAAGGCAGAGCGAGCTTTATTTAGCTTTTAATATACAGATCTGTACCATCAGGTAATTAAACTATTCGTCAATTGGCGTGCCGTGCAGAATAATACGTTGATATCTATAGCGGCCTGTAGGCTTTATTTTTTGTCTTATTGCCGTTTATCGTTAGACCAATCGAATCTCCTTTCATCTGCATAATACATCCCGTTAAGCCTGCTGATGTTACTTGTCAGGAGACATACATAGTATATCATTGGCATAGTCCATATAACTAAGCTTTTCAAACGGTCTCAACTGATAGCCTTGCCTTTCCCCTGTGCCAACGCTGGCAGTCAGTGCATCGTCTATCGCCAGTAGAATGCGAATTGGCGATAGAACATCACTCCCTGTTGCACTTCGAAAGAGTCGGAAAGTTGTCCATTGTGCAATACGATGTACCTTGCGTTTTTTTAGGACTCCTCTATAATAGCGACTATTTTCGGAGGAACTCCATATTCATTCTCGGTTGACCCGGTTAAATGCCTTCTCAAAATCCACGAATATGATGCAAATCAGTGACTGAACCTCAGCAGACTGCACGAGAATGATGTGCAGGGTATTGATATGTTCCATCGGCCGCCGCGAGAGTCCGCTTGATGCTTCTTGAGTGTAGTCTCGATTCTTATCTTTATCCGCTGGAGAATGTTGCAATTCGTTTTGGAAAACTGACTAAAGGGTAATACCACGCCAGTTATTCCAGTTCTTGAGGTTGCCGTTCTTTGGAAACTTGACAATAAATAACTCCGTCCTTTCAGTTATTTCCCAAATTGATTGTATCAACGGAAGTAGAATTCCAGCCATTGTTGAGGCGTGTTTATTTTGCTTGGTTGGTATAAAAACGTGATGTTGTTCGCGGTTAGTGTAGAAAACGCTTACCAACCGCTTTGCTCATAAGTATCGTTAGAGGACCATTTATGATTGATAAGATTTATGAGTGATTTTTTGGTGTTAAACATGTGCCAAGCAAGACAAGCGTTCAGCGTGTAATAAATAAGTTTAAAAACGTACATAAACTGGAAACTGGTTTGGGCCACAACGTAGCCAACGTTCGGCAGACAATATAGAAGCAGTGAGGGAGCGTGTTTGTGAACATCCGGTCACCAGTCATCGACGGCGTGCACAGGAATTGGTATGAAACCTCAAAAAAGATCTGCATTTGACTTTTACCCGAATAAAATTCAGTTGACGTAACGGCCATAGGAAAATGACCATAGACGGCGTACTTGGGTTTTACAGCTCGGTATAGACGACCACCATTTTTGGCAAAAATTCATTAGCGACAAGGACTGAAAACCCTCAATTGATACATCAACGACCATTACACCCTCATACAGTGACTGTATGGTACGCCATTTGGACTGGGCCATATTTCTTTGAGAATGCTAGAGTCGATGCTGTAACAGTTACTGGTGATCGTTATCGCGACATGTTGAAAATTTGTATTGTGCCCTAATTGGACCAATGGCGCCTACAGAACTTGTGTTTCCAACAGGACGGTGTCACATCACACACAGCTCGTGCTATGAGAGAAACTTTTCCCGTCCGATTACCCTGACCGCCTCCGATTTTTTCCTATCGGAAATAACACCAGAAATTTGCAAGAATGCTTTGAAAAATAATCAATCAGTAAAATATGAATTATGCAAGTGTGTTTCATTTAAAAATTACATCTTAAAAAGGCATCGGTTTGGAACATAACACGCAACCTGTATTTTGCGGGCTTTTGATCTGTGGGTTTTTTAGCTTCGTTTTCCAAGATATCATGCCTTTTAAAAGAGCTTAGATACCATTAAGAAATTTGTGTTGTCTATTTGTGTTGGTAGATCAGGTTAATTATAGTAAAATTATTGTCACATAAGGAAATACAATCCTTTAAAAAAGCCTTAGACCGTATAAATACATACATGCGCGTCCATGCCATTTGTACATTATTATTTTTATTTTGTTCGTCCTTTTTGATTTGTTTTGCTATAACATCTTTTGGCTGCTGCATGTCAAAAGCCATTCTACCGGGAAAGGCTGAGAGTTGCGGTGATTCAAAATTTATATACTATTCTGATGGTGTTCAATGAAATTGTGATAAAGTGTAATAATTGAGGTGCATATGTGTTTTTCTTTAATTCTTTGTTTTATTTAGAAATTCTAGAAATTTGTTGGTGGCCATTTAACATTTTGCTCTGTGTTAAATTTTCACCACAAAAAAACAATAACCCGATTGTGGTTATCTTATATTATAAATTAATGCTGTGCTTTGAATTGAATTTTATCTCAAATCATAATGTTTTTTATTCATTTTTTCCTTCTGAAATGCAAAGGTGCGCTGATATTGGAAAATATGCAATGGTTGGCAATAAGGAAAGGACGTGCATACATTCTGAATGGACATCAATTCAACCTACTTGTATCGGCTTAAATCAGGAAAACGATTATGCAAGTATGAACTAATACGAAAATAAACTTTAATAAAATAGGGATAGTAGTAAACTTTCGTACATTTTCAGCAAGTATTAAAAAAAATATTTTGGTTTTTCAGAGGTTTCTCTTTGTCCTCAGAAATAAACTTGAAGCACCTTAATAAATTCTCTGCTTTTTGTTATTGAAAAAATCCCCATACCTGCGCTACGTAGTCCATTATTGACCTCGTGGCCGCTTTAAAAAAGATTTTTGGGTTCAGTTTTTCTTGCCTAGGACTCCTTTCCAATTACAGTTAATGGCTGTTTTCACTTTTCTTACCTTTCTGTGAAGATACATATTATTTTGGATTTGGTCGTATTTATTGTCAGAATTCATAAACTGCAATCTGTTTATTATCATTTGCAATGCATGTGTCTGGTACAGAAGTAGTTTATTATTGTTCGGACCGATGAAAGCTATCCCCCCTGGAAATAAAAATGCTGCAAGGTCACCTAAAAAGAGTGAAAAGGGGAGTGGGAGTAGGAGACAACCTTGTTTTACTCCAATTGTCGTATGAAACCAAGCAGATCCTTTATTATTTTCATTGTTACGGCTTTGGATGATTTTCACTATTTTTGTTGACATTCCCATGTTGCTATAATCGATAAAAGAAATCACATCAGGTTTTTATTTCGATGCACTGCAGAAACTGGAGTCATTTAGACTATCGGAAGCGTGCAGTGTATTCCACGCTGTAAAATCCAAATGTCGCGATGCATTGATCACCATTAGACACCATTCGGTTAAGCTTTGCTGGATTCCCGGACATAGCAATGTAGAACGTAACAGTCCTGAAATATTCATATTGCCAGCGATTAGCAAATTGTATGGCATGATAGACGGCATAATAGAGAAAGAGGAATAAGCATAAGCTGCGGAGATGAAGGAGAAGTGGAGTCAATCCAACATTTGCATTGCCACTGTCCCGTCCTGCAAGAACGACGCATTTGTACCTTAGGCTCCAAGTTCTCCGTCAGCACTGAGGAGGTAACGGAAGCTCAGATATTGCACCTACTTCAATTCATAACGAGTAGCAAATGGTTTGCAGGTCGGCCATTAATAAGATAGGTTTGGTTTTCCATATTTTAATTTTTTAAGAATGAGATTCATAATTGACCATTGGTTCTCCGAATAAACGCGATGAGTCCTTATCCATCACACACCCTTCTGTAACCTAAGTTATCATTCATCGTCATAGTATTTCAACGCTGTTGTCATATTAAATATCTGCTTTACTGTGAGAGCTCTCACTGTGCCATCTATCCTGTGTGTTCCCAACAGTAATATGATCGCCTTGTCGAAAATATTTTCAGGCTTCGCGATGTGTGCATCTACTACACCTTCCCATGCTAATATATCGTATATTAACCTTAACTTCACAACAGCGCAGTACACTTGTTTTTGCACACAGTTTGAAGGCTTATACTTCAGACAATCCAGTGCAAACAGGGATCCTTTCAGCTTCATTTATGTACTCGTATGATTTCCACAGAAAATGACGGTCGATCGTTACTCCCAGATCTACGTATACACAACATCTACAACCTGGCAACTTAATGTTTTTATTTGCGACTCTGGGTACTAAGGAGCAAGGATTAATATGCATAAGTTTTATTTTGATGCATTCATTACGACTCCAATACACAGTGACACAATTTCCCTGCTTTGTCAAATTCCGCCTGCGTCAACCTGGTTGCTTCTACGATCGATTTGTGGCAAAGGACAGTCTCCGTGTCATCTGCGCATGCGAAGGAAAAGCTCATCTTAAAGCACTTTAATAGTTCGTTGGTGTACAAAATTAACAATAGGGGACCAAGTTTATAGCCTATTGTGACTCCATATTGCACTTTGCTCCAGAAGTCTTTGTTTCGCATGGGAAATGTTCTCGTTCTAAGGTAGTATCTCAACCAATCCTTCCTATTCTTTGCATTGCAGCAATGAGTTTGTAGTGGCTGAGGGTATCAAATGCCTTGTTAAGATCTTAGAAAAAAACTAACACATGGTTGCTATTGTTAATGTCTGCCGGTGGCAATATTGCAATCGGACGAGAGTTTGTTATCTCATATTTTTATCCTTCCCTGTAGTGAGACCTCCAAACAAGAGGTGTCATTTTAAATTTCGTGCTGCTGTTGAATTATCAACATTCAACTCTTATTGCGATGACTGTTGATAAGTTAAATCTAGGGTTATTAAATACTCCAACTCGTGTTCTTCCAGCAAGGTTAGTTGAAAATATCGCCGCCATAGCTGAAAGTGTGACTGAAAACCTAGTTGTGTCCATTTCAAGACGATCACAGGAATTGGGTCTTTCTGCAACCACTCTGCACCGCATTTTGCATAAAGATCTTGGCCTACATGCTTATAAGGTCCAGTTGATACAAGCATTGAAGCTAGCAGACCACGCACAACGCGGTATTTTCGCACAACTGGGACTCCAAAAACCCAAGAGAATTAGTGGAACAACCTCTCCATCCACACCAAGTGAAATTTTGGTGAGGTTTTTTGGTTGGCGGTGTCATTGGGCCATATTTTTTCGAAAATGATGCTGGTGCATCAGTGAATGGACTGCGTTACCGAACGATATTGACTGACTTTTTTTGCCTGAAATTGATGCTATGGACGAGAAAGGTGTTCATTTTCAGTTGGACGACGTCACATGCCACATAGCTGGTAAAGCTATGGACGTGTAATTTCTCGACATAGAGAGAGCCGCCGAGATCGTGCGATTAGACTTTTTCCTTTGGGGCTTTGTTAAATATAAAGTCCACACAAATGCTCCACCAACGATTCATGTACTAAAAGAAAATATCAGAGCTAGTATTCGCGAAATACAGCCACAATTATGCAAAAACGTGATGAAAGATTTCATCAAGAGAATGACTATTTGTAAGTAAAGACAAGGCGGACATTTGGCAGATATTCTAATACTAAATTCGGAGTTTGTACATACTTCAGATTAAAATAAGAATATCAACACTTTTCACAAAACTTTTGCGTTTTTCTATTGATTTAAAATGACACCTCTCTTGATTTGCTACTTCCGCTCAGTCTGTATCTCCCAAGTAAATTGTGTCCCGTAAAACTGTGTTCTGCTGGCTGGGTGTTGCTCTTCTATATATGCAGGTATGTGGATCCTGCTGACTAGTTGTACACAAGTGAAAAAAGGTAGAAGAACCACATTGCCCCTAACGATGAATGGAGGTGCGTTCTCAATTCAGCTAAATATTTAATGAATGGCGATTGGGTGGCTTCTACATACGAACGTTCATATTTTTCCCATGTAAAAATCATTGCCCCACGTCGTAGTGTTTTACCGATGTTTGTGTGTATAATTAATGTAATTAATATTTTTCAGTGGAGAAGGCACCTACTATATTGTTTCGTCATCAAAATGGACCTATTGCCCAGAGCAACGATGGAAAACTTATTGTTTACCCCGGTACCACATTACACATGGAATGTCTTTGGATGAGACGCTTTGGAAATCCAAAATGGAACGTTAGCAACGGACACAGGTACACGTATGACAAAAATTATTTTCTTACTCACTTACTTTACTTGCGCGTCCAATGTGTAGAACTTATCCGGAAGGCTGGGTCACAGATGCGGACGAGGGTCGTGATGCTCATTTGGAATACAGATTGAGCGTTATAAATGCCGAAGAAAGAGATTCTGGAATTTTCACCTGTCAAACTCCTGCCCGTCACGAACATTCGATTGAAGTTTTAGTCAGAGTTATAACCTGTCCCGTAATTCCTGTCCGTCGTGGACTGATCATAAGTATTAATGATACTAAAATGGGTTCAAAGGTTAATTTATCTTGCGCAAATGGTAACTCATTGATTGGTGCATCAGAAATAATTTGTTTACCCAGCGGAAATTGGAGTGCTCCTCTTCCTGTATGTGAGAGCATCGAGTGTGGTGACATTAATATGCACATAGAAAATCAAAGTTCACCTCGTGTAGCAGTACTGTCCCGAGAAGTTGGAGGCAGAGCATCCTTTTCTTGTTCTTCCGGCTATGGGTTAAGGGGACCGATGGAATCAATTTGCTTGCCGACCGGCGAATGGGCCTTACCCTTTCCAACATGTATTGAAGTTCAATGTGATGATCCAGGTGCTCCAGAAAATGGATATGCTCAAGGATCAGCCCCTTACAGAGCAGGCGATGTGGTACAATTGAATTGCAATCCCGAATTTATGATGCAGGGACAACCGATTATTGCTTGTCAAGATAATGGACGATGGTCGGGTGTTTTGCCCAAATGTGTACAGGCGTGCTCATATCCAGGAACTGTGATTAGTGGGCGTATGTCTTCCGTTAAATTTTATTATACTATTGGAGAAAGCATAACGTTTTCTTGTGACGTTGGATTAGAGCTAAGAGGTGCAACTATGGTGAAATGTTTAAAAAATGGAAAGTGGTCTAACGCAATACCTACATGTATAAGTCTCGATATTGTAAATAAAAGCGGAATGCTTTACAAAAACTAGAAACTGTCTTCGCTAAATAAAAAATTAAAGTTTTAATAGGTTTAAGAAAGATTTGCAATGGCAAATGCAGCTTGAAATGTTCAAATAAAAAAAAAAAAATACAAGAGAACAATTACTATGTTTTGTTTAGTTTTAAATGGGAAACACAAATAGCTTTAAAGGCAATAAGTTTAAATAAAGAAGTTACTTCCCAGTTGATACAAATTTGTTTTCAATTATTTGGTTATTATAATGTTCCGGATGTTCATCATGGAAAGCCTAATATCTCAACAATGCTTAGGTGTCGTGAATATGTACATATATATTTGTGTTCCGTTCGCTAAACCTCACAATGTCTTTATGACCTATTAGTTTTATCACGTGGTTCTGGACCCTATCTAGAATGTGCAAAACGGTCTTGGGTGCACCAGACCAGATGTGGGCGTTGTATTCCATCTTTGGGCGGATAAATGCTTTATATATTGAGGCCAGATCATATTTTGCAGCATTTTTGGCGACCTCGAATATGTGATCGTTCCAACGAAGATGATTGTTAATACACATAGCATGGTAGAGGTTCTTGAAACTCAATTACATCCAGAAAGGTGCAAAGTTTTGTGCTGGCATCATCGGTTCTTATTTTTCCTAAATTTGCCGAGAAGGTGAATTCTGGAAATAAATCTGCCAATTGGCCTACGACATCATATGATTTTACATCTCTCGACTGCTTTCTTTGGGGCCACCTGAATGCATTGGCTTTTGCGGATATACCACCAACTATTGACCAGTTGGAAGCCAATATTGTGATTACTATTTACGTTGCCAAGAATTGGACTGACAGGATGACCTTTTTAAAATGTAGTCAAGGTGGTCATATGCACGCTGTACAATTAAAGATGTAGACAGAGAAGAGAGAGAGAGAGAGAGAGAGAGAGAGAGAGAGAGAGAGAGAGAGAGAGAGAGAGAGAGAGAGAGAGAGAGAGAGATCTCTTTTCCTCCGAATTGTATTGTGGAATGTGATATGAGCTTCTGGACTACCTGCGTTCCGCCCTATCTATAAATAATGCAATCTTTATTACTTTCAAGATATATGTACATATATATAAATTGTGCAGTATTGCCAACTTTTTGACCATTATTCGTAGCATGTCCGGAGTTTCCGCCAACAACACAATGTCATCTGCGTACATTGAGTTCAGCGAAGGCTATTCCACCTCCAAGTATGATGTCAGGTCATCAAAGAAGATCGAAAAGAAAAGTGAGCCCATTGATATCCATATGTAGACATAAAGACGCTCGGACGAAAGGCCATGTCTAGCGTAACTCAACTTTTGATGTGGTTTAAGGTTGAAGGGGCTCCCAGCTATCGCCAACACAATTAGACCAATGGAAAAGCCATTGTAATACCACAAAGATCATGGATAAATTGTCCTGCCTCCTCGATGAACAAGCTTGAGCTTCTGATGAAGCGTAAGAGGGTCCTAATATGTGTATTTATCAGGTCGCCTTGATCGTTGTAATAGAAATCTTCTAAGCAAAGTTTCCTTCTTTGGGAGGGAGCTTCTTCTTCGCCCATGCAGCTGCTTATCATTCCAATATACGCCTTGCTGCATGCTTGACAGTGCCCCATGGTGATACCTATTACAATCTGTTGAGATAAGTGAATTTCTTAGAGTTTTTTAGATCCAACTTTGGCCAAATTTATTTTGTCGCTAGAGAAGTTATGGCATTTGTTAAAAAAAAAAATACAAATACTTCGCGCAACGGACCGTTTGTGGTCCAGGGCCTAGCTTCTCGTGACCATTCTTGGAGCATGAAAAAACTTTTATGGTGTTCTTTCGTCGAACCTCCCGCTCAGCGATCCAACGCCCACATGCCATTCGTCGATTAAATCGAATACAATCAAATCAAAGGCGGTTAAGAAATGTCGCGATGCACTGAGCAACATAAGGCACCATTCGATCAAGCTCTGCTGGGTTCCTGGACATAGTAATATAGAAGGGAACGAAAAAGCCGACGCCTTGGCAAGAAGGGGGTCAGAAATGAACATCAGTGTAGCTGACACATCCATACTGCCACCGATTGGTAGATTGTATAATATCATTGGCGATATAATAGAGAAAGAGGCTTACTCCTCCTGGTTATCCAGAGAGGACTGCGCCACCTTTCGTACATTATGGCCGAAGTTGAATAAAACAAAAACAAAGAGCCTTTTGGCACTAGATCGATCCTCCATCCGCATGTTACCGGGAGTGATCACAGGACACTGCGCCATTGGAGCTATGCTCAGCAAATGGAACGCAGAGTCCAACGATTTATGCAGAAACTGCGGTGACGAGGAGGAAGTGGAATCGATCCAACATTTGCATATGCTACTGCCCCGCCCTGCAAGAACGACGTCTACGCACTCTAGGATCCAGATTCTTCACAAGCATCGCAGAGGTAGCAGTACTTCAGATACATTATCTCCTACACGTCTTAAAAAGCAGCAACTGGTTCCAAACGCCACAATCTAGATAGGTTTTTCCACGGGTTACCTCCCACCAAAATTCAAAAAGGGTATTCACAATGGACCTTTAGGTCTCCGAGTGGACGTGATGAGTTGTATCCATCACACACCATCAACCTAACCTAACCTAACATATCTTAAAGCTGTTATTGCCTTTTGTAACTGCATATCTAAAAAATTGCGCAGGTGAAAACGTAAATGCTCTGCAACATTCATTCATTATTCATTCTGAGCAAAATGTCTGGAGGTTATCAAAGTTTTTCAAAGAAATAAAAAAACGGGATGAAAATGTTGTTCGCTAAGTAAAAGTCGTTTGCTTTTAGTACAAATTCATTTTCTTGAAGCTTTTAAGATTAGGACTAACAAGGATTACCTACAAGCAATTTGTTTTTGATTTTTCAAGAATTTCGTGAGTAATCGCATGTCATAATGTAACTTCTCTTCACGGAAGAGTCGTTTCGACCTCAGTTACTTTAAGTAGTTATGAGTGACTCCGTTTTAAGTGTTTTTGCCAATCATCTTAATCCAGAGCCGATGATGTGTGGATGCATGCCTTGAGCTTCCTTCATTGAAAGGTAATCACAAGCTTTTTTTTGTAGAAATTACATGCGATAATTTTAATTTCAAATTAATTTAAGGCGGTCCTGGTTCTTTAATCCGACCGTGCATATCTTTACTGCAAACTCAATTATACCTAAAAATCGAACTTCGATGCCTTAACCTGTGTGAGTTCCATTACAGTTTTGAGCCAGACGATAGTTCGTTTGATTCATCAGATCCCCAGTAGTTCAAAGTCTGTTAAGTGTTAACCCTTATTTTCAAGTCTGCCGATAGTTTTGTTTCTTATTTGCATAAGTTTAACACCGAGTTCAGACTTGGAAGGCGATAAACAGTCATATATCGGTGAATAAAAATTGGAGAAACATGGTTTCTAAAACTTCGAGGTAGTAAGGGACTTTGTATACCTTGACTCTGAAAATAACATCTCAACCGAAATCAAACGAGGAATAACTCTTGCCAATCGCTGTTTCTTTGAGTAGGAAGGCCCCATCTCGAATAATTAAGGCGACTTTGTACAAGACCTTGATCATCCCAGTCCTGCTTTATGGCGCTGAAGCATGAATTCTGTCGAAAGCGGATGAAGATATCCTCGATCGTTTTGAGAAAAAATTCTTCGTAAGATATTCGGTCCCGTTAGCGTTGATCGGCCTTGGAGGAGAAGATTCAACAAAGAAATTTACGAGTTGTACAGCGACATCGACCTAGTTAAACAATTCCGCACCAGTCGCTTAAGGACATGTAGAGCGAATGGGCATCAATGCTTCGGCCTACAGAGTCTTCGAATCTGACCCGGAGAGACAACGCAGTAGAGGATGACCTCGCCTAAGGTGCCGCGCGCAAGTAGAAGGGGACCTCAACCAACATGGACTGCGCAACTGGAGGCAGTTAGCTAAGGACCGGGCTAACTGAATGGGCTTGTTGGTTGAGGCCAGGTTCGAAATTTACCGCCAACTAAGTACATGTAAGTACATGGTTTCTATACCGATACATGCAGGTTCATTATCTATTCAATTTAATCACTAATGAATGTGCAAGGATGGCTTCTTAGAGGAGTTTATAAATGTGATGGATAGACATTTAATTCTACAGTTTTGGTTTTAAGAAAGACTTTAGAAATGCTCACGCCAGTCCAAAATATGCTGAGAGTGTATTTTGTTTTCATTAAGGATTGTCTATGGACGACGGAAAGAGTGCGTAGTAGTAAATGCTTCTGCACATCTCGTAATATCATCGAAACTACATACATAGTTTTCAAATTCAAATTCAAATATAAAGCCCGCACGACACTTTGCCGGATTAGTATAAACTTAGTGCACATGAACGATTTCGGGTCTGGCCGACAGGTTTTAAGGCACATTAACGACTAGACGGATTGATAAGATACAAAACAAAAGCTTAGCACGTGCTTTTATTCAGCACAAGCGTAGGCAAAAAAGGAGATATATTTTCTGATTAAAAGAGGATTAACTTTTGAATAAGCTAGCTTTTGTATGAAAAATTGTGGTCAGGGACAAATGCAAGGAGTGCCTCCGATAAAAAGTGCTTATAGAAGAGAAATGAAAGTAGATTGATAAAGTCTCATAGGAGTATATGTACGTAACTACCATAGTGTTTTTGATAAAATTTTATATCATCCATAACCTTTCTTTACCAAAGTATATGTAACTACAATATGGCTGTAATGAGAAAGATACATAAGATACTGTATCGCATAAAAGACATCATAACCATTCTTAAACATTTAACCAAAAACTTTTCACCAAAGAGCTAACCACAACACAACTGAGACACAACTAATCCCTTCTCAGTGATTATTGAAATAATGGTTCAAAATGAAAACAAACAATTTACAACGAAACATACACAGATGAATGCTGTAAGACAAAAATATTCAACCTCAACGATTTTGAGGATAATCAACGTTCAAAATATCTAAGAAAGGAATGAATTGAGATCCGTATTCTCGTGAAAAATTGTTTTCAATTCAGTCAATCAATCCACGCAGTTGGCACCCACTCTTTTATTGACCAACGACAACAACAGTTTATATTTGTCACCCTGTTTTCAGATGACATAACCATGGGATTAAGGGTGATTAGAATAAGACTGCGCCATAATATCTTATCTATTAGTGCACGGAAATGATAAGTGGTGTTCCATACCCTAACTAAGGAACAATACGACATTTCACAACATGCTACAATCTATAAAAAAAAGCATGCAGAAAAGTTACAATCGTTTGATACCCAATCCCTCAACCTATAATCCATGCTTAGTGTCGTTTGGAAATTTTTCATTCAAATGCAATTAATTTTGTTTCTTTTTAAGAAAGTGGGCATGGCTACCTCTATTCATAACAAATATTCAGGAATATTAATTAAATCTTCAAAACAAGATGAAATTATTGAAAAAAGTTCCGGGTTCCTGGCAGAGATATTCGGAGTAATTGTGAGGCAAATGAGCTAGCCAAAAAAGGAACCAAAGACGGGCTTTCAACTGCAGACTCAGATCCCATATACGAATAGAAGGGACAAAATCTCCACACTATCACTGAAATAGCTCACGAGGGATGAAGTATCATTGATACGTGTAACCATGCGAGACAAACTTGCTTAAGTCAACGCAAGAATCAATAACCTGCTAAGATTCAGCAGAGCACACAGTAGTACCTTAATATCTAGAGCTACTCACATGTCATTTTGCAGGCTAGGTTTGTACATATTCCGGCCAATTATTTCACCGCGGATGCATGGGCGAAGAAGAAGGGAAAACGCCCTTCCACCTGCTATGTGGTTGCCCAGTCCTCTACTCCATCAGACAGAAGATTCTGGGCGGATACTTTAAAAAAAAAGCATTTAAAAACATTAAAATTCATCCAGAAACCATCGAAATGGTTGCACGATTAACAGTACCCACAGGTTCATGTTGCAGCACAATGGACTTAAGTGTATCCGACCATTTAGGTGGATAGCCGCCTAACTTGTCCACCAGCCACTATTCTGGTATTCCGATATCATTTTTGAATAAATTTTTTTCCACCACCGTGGTTGACCGTGAAAAGGTTTAATATTTACAGAAAACAACCTTAAAAAGCCGAAATAAGTTTCATAAAATTTATATTTTAAACCGAAACTTCCTAGCTAAAGATTTGATAACCAGAAAGTGGTGATATGCAGATCTAACGAATGGACCGACATGTTCTAATCCATTTCGTCTGTTAGCACAGCTACTTCAACACAGCAGCCATCTATTCTTTCTATTTCTCTATGTTACAGACTATGAGATAGAGCAAACCTCTCGAAAAAAGGTATTGGCAGACGCTCACACAACTTTATCTTGGCGCACATTGTTTTATCGACGTACGGCCCTTGCCATACACATCAAGAGGAAGGTAATAAATTACTTCATTGAACACATGCTATCCAACCGGATAATAACAGTTGATCTAGGTAGTGAAAGCAGGAAAGGTAGAGTCCAGCGCGGGACTCCTCAAGGGGAATTTCTTTCTCCCTTGCTGTGGATACTCGCGAGAGTAATAACTGTCATAATAAAGCTTCTAAAAAAGCCTTTCGGATATGACTCTAAATTAGTCCCTTCCATTTGTGTGAGAAAACACGAATAGTCGCGAGAAGCGAAGCCCTTGGGGCCACTTACGGTCTGTTGTGCCAAGTATTTGTATTTGTGTCTGTATACACTGAGTGAGCTCATGCAGTTGACACTGCACAAAAAAATGGGCGGACCGCTGCGGGTTCGCTGCAGCAGTTCCAAACAAGGATGAAATAGAAGTGTTCCCGGATGGATCACGCATCGATGGAGAATCGGGGCAGGGGTCTACTGCCGGGCGCCACCTTTCAATCACGCTGTCCATTTGAAACAGTTCGCGATTGTTTGACATAGAATTTTGCTATACTTAGAGGCGCGGAACTACAACTCAGTACCGGAACTCAAGGCACCAGAATTAACATTTGCTCCGATAGTCAAGCAGCACCAATAGCACTAGCAAACTCAAGAACCAACTCGAAATTGGTAAATGAATGCAAAGAAAAACTTATTATATGGGCAACCTCCTCACAGGTCAACCTGATTTTGGTACCTGGTTACTGAAATATGCCAGGGAAAGAAGCCGCGGATGAACCAGCGAAAAAGTGGGCAGAAAACATGGACACGCCCACGGTAAGAATCATTTGAGTAGCCTTAAAGGTTGGTAAAACAGCAACTCGTTCGCAAAACACTACAAAAACGTCTGGAAAGGCCTACGAACCTGCAAACCTGCCAAAGCCATCACTGAGCGCCCCTGTTCCCGTCAGCCAAAGAGGGCGGTCCATATAGGCAGGAGACAATTAAGACAGATGGTCGATCTCTACACCGGACACATCAACCTGAATAAACACGCCTTTTTACAGGGACTGATGACTTCAAGCACTTACGAGGAAGTAAGCTTAGAACAGTTCCTCTGCGAATGCCCTGCAACAGGGGTGTTAAGACACAAGCACCTAGGAAGACATGTCCTGCCGGGATGAGTTATCCTACAGGATGTTTCTCGGAACAGTGAACCCCACTCTCCATCCCAAAATTAAGCTTCACTTACATCCCCCCACAAGCGTAACTCTTTAGTGAACCAGGAAGGGGAAGACGAGGAGTTTTTCTGGAGCACAAAAGAGCCAGATTCGTAAAACTGTTGAAAATTTCGGAATAAAACGTTATCCATTGTGATGCTCGGATTTTCAAAATAAGGTCTGAAATTGACGTTCCTTAAGCTATTCAGTTTTATGAAATCCACTTTGTAGAAGTTAAAACTGTATGATTTGTTAAAGAGAGGGGTTTTATTAATGTTTTCGTAGGAAAATGTAAGATGCATCCGCTCTGGAGCCCCGGAAATCTCTTATTATCTTTTCTATCTAAATTTCTTCAAGATGATTTTAAAAAAAACACCAGAGTTATTGGTATCGAGCCGATTTCATCCGAAGTTCCTGCGCTTTTGGTTGCCTATACTGAACCCAAAAGTGTTATAAATAATTATATCCAGGGCCAGCAAATTGCTTGTATGACTGCACTTAGGCCTTACATATTTTTATTGTCTGTATGTATGTACATCATAAAATTTAATTCTTAACAAAATGTCTTTATAAAGATGAGATTGATTTTTATTTTATTTTTTTGCAACATCAAAACGCACCCTGTATATCATTTCTTGTATCAACCCTTTTGTATATCATGAACACCATACGAGTATAACAATGTATAGAGCATGCGCGTTCAAAGGAAAATGTTATTTGTCAGATAAAATTCTTGAGGCAGTTCACAGCTAGAGAAGTAAAGATGCATACAGCACATCAAGAAATAAAGAAAATTTAAGGAAATTATGTTATTTCCTTTGAAACAAATTATTTTAAATGAAATTATTTCATTATTACCCATACAAATATAGACACATGAAATTGCAATTGAATGGCGTCGTCGTTGTCGCGAAACAATTATTCAATTAATGAATTTAAAATTGCCTACGAGAACCAGATTATTTTTTTTTCGTTATCTTCTGTTTGAAATGCTGTAATAAAATTTTAGTTTGAGTAAATGGTTTGGATATTTGAGCAAGTTTCGTGCAATCCGAGAAGTATGCGCACACATATTTGTGAAAACATATCTTGCACACATTTTTTTCTATGTGAACGTATTACTTTGACTGTTTTTTCATGTGTAAGTCGCAATGAAATATATTCAGGCCAATTTTTTCGAAGAGCATGTTTTTTTTTCAGATTTCCATTAATTTCCATTCATTTTAGAAGTAATACAGACTGGGTCTCTCCGCGGCATTGTTAATATATTTCGTAAATAATTAATTTTAAAACATAGCATTTATACGTTTCGATTAGTCTTTGGTTTTTCCTTTCGGGTTTGTTTGGTGTCAATTCTTTCTTATTATTGGTATAAAATTAAAAAAGTAAAATAAAGACCAATACATTGAAAGTGAACATTTGTAGAAATTTCGGGCTCCGTTTGAAAGTCCGTAGTAAATACAGAGTTAAGTTATTAAAATATTAATTGGAAATGTCGTTTCAACATTGAAGGAAAAAATATTTAGGTGAGCATACAGTACGAAATACCTGTTGATATACATAATGTATGTCTTTATGAGAGATAATTTATTTAAAATGTAAAATTTATTCAAGCCTATATTTAGATACATATACATATGTACAGGGTGCTCCTGAATAACTGTTCTGTACACAGGAGGAGAATTCTTTTAAGTTGCACATTGGGGGCGCTCGTGTCGATTTCGTGCGTAGAGAATGGTGGCTTCAAGCACTTGCGCTTAAATAGTAACGACAAACATTATCTAAACATATTGAATAAAATCTATCTTCTTTCGGAAAGCAAGATCACTTCCTTAGAGTGTCACTTAGTTAATATAAGCCTGGGTTCACTTTCATTCCCACTGACAATTTTTTATTATTCCATAGATACTTACATATCTCAGGCTGGTGTTCGAGTTAAGTGCTGCTGATTGCGTCATTATTCGCGAAAGTTCTATAGCCCTGAGAGCTCACATGGTTGTGATATGTGCTAAGCTAAAGTTTATTATGTCGGTGGTATTATTTTGCGCGGTATTAAGAGATCTTTGAAGTTAACGTCCTTATGCGGTGGGTAAGTCAGCTGATTACAGATATGAATTCAACTGGTTTTTGACCAACTGCGAGGTACGTGTTTATCTGATCATTTAATTTCTTTCAGAGAAGTAAAATTGTTCAGGGTGTCTAGAGAATTCGCAAAAGAGAATTAATATCACAATCGGTTTAAATAATATTAAGCTAAAAAAATATCTGGCTATTTACATATGTACTCTAGTCAGGTTTTTTTTTGGTTAAGGGATTTTCTGGATTTATAAAAAAATCTATCAACTGCGACTCTATCGTATATTGAGGATTTCTTCAGAAAGAATGCATTACAATTTCTAATTATTACCATACGGAATCTGACTTTTTTGGAATTTTCTCTTCATAACTTTTGAGATATCGAAAAGGTTAAGTTCTTTTTTTTTGCTTTTTATTGGTAAAGGAAAGATATTGAAAAGTCGCCAGGTAGAATTTTTTTTTTCAATTTCGCGGGGAAGCGATATGAGACAATTTCCGACTATCAGAACTAGAGTTTCGCAAAATTTGTCTTCGTGATATATGTAAGTGTTCCGTTAAACTTTCTTATTTGCTTCTACTTAAATCTGAGGGGTGCAGAAAATCTGTGATTATTACGTGTTTGTTTGTTCTTACAAGGCTAAGTCGGAAACCGCTTAACAGATTTTGATAATATTAGGTTTGTATTCAAGTAACTATGTTCGAAAATTATCAAAATTAAGGATAAAATGTTATGGTTACGGTAATAGATCTCTTTCGAAAATTTGTTATTTTAAAAGTTAAAGTAACATAAACATGGACAGACCTTTATCTGTTTAAGGCCATAAGTTTAAGGTACACTTAAAATCATAGTAGCAGCAGCATTGTTAATATTGAGGTAAGGATAAAAATTCGGATTGCAACCCGTATTGTGAACCTACTAACAAATTTCTAGACAATGCAAGTTTTCACGAAAGCCTTTAAAGTGCAAATAAGGATACTTGTAAATGGGTTGAAAGCTTAGCCTGGTCGATGAATGAATTCGCTCAAACAGTTCGAAACGAAGCAATGCATGAATATTAGTTTTTCCCGGGAGTACTCTAGTTCTAAAGAGTGAACATTTTTTTTTAATTGTTCTTCTCAAAATAAGAAACAAAATGCAAACCTTTTGATTTTTTTAATTTTTATAATGGGAATATATGTATGTAAATACGAATATTTGATGAAACATACCGTATATGGTCCAGGTCCTAGTTTTATGCAACGATTTTTGAATGCTATATTTTTCCAGCAAATATACAGTTTAGTGCTATTGATATGGAAGATGAGGAGTCTCCTCACGATAGAATTAATTTGCGTATTTATCTGGCATTCGTGAGGGTTGGGACCATGACCTACTTCTAATGAAGGGTATGTTACACAGAGGAAGCCCAGAAAGAAATCATAAGTGGTACGCGAACTGATTTTTTTTTTTTTCAAGAATGGAGAAACGACGCAGATGTAACCACATTACAAAATAGCTGAAATGATTCTGCTGAACATCAGTCAGCCTTACTGGTTGGTTTCAGTCGGCGTGTGGCTATACAATTATGATATCTCATCTGGATCAATGTCATACTTTTTTTCAATTAAATATTTATTGATTATGGTCCGGTAACAATATCCTTTGACCGTAATGTCTGATGGGTGCATAAGTCTCATACAGTGGACGGCCTTCGGCCTCACATGTAGGTGCTCAGGGCGACGCTACGCGGCATATACATATGTACTTATGTAGTTAGGTGTCTTTTTATTTTACATTTTTCATTCTGAAAAATTGTGGAGTTATATCTCATTTTACCAAACAGATTGTGAACTTATGCCCCGATGGGATGGGACATAAGACCATAATTGAATTATGGCCTTGTGACCGACTCAGAATCATAAATCGATCAATAAAAACTGATTTTGTTATTGAAAAAATAAAAAAAAAACCATTTGGTGTTATGTCTCAAAAAATGTTGGCCTTCTATCGCTTTTTGAAAGTGTCATAAGGCTAAATTCAAAAATGTGGCCTTATGCCACTTGGTGTTTTATCACTTAACCGGTCTGATGATATTACCAGCGTGGAAACCGCAGAAAACGGTGTTTTCCTGAAAATAGTGAGAATTCTAAGGTCTCTCTAGAGTGCTCTTATTGTATATGAGAAAATTTAGCTTAGTTAGGTATACATGAAGCCAAGAATCTGCTTCATCGCAGAACACAATTTTGATGATCTTCTGTCTTTAATTCCTGCATATGCTGGATAATTTACGGGTGTTAGTCACGTCTTTGCACAAAATTCTCCATTTAGTTGGGTCCGACGACGAAACTTCCGTTTACAGCGATATTTTCCTCACTGCGGACATTCCTTAGTTAAAAGAAATTAGAGAAAAGAACTTGAAGTACTTGTTCACAGATACGGGAAAATTGACTTCCCTTTACAATTGCCTAGCAGCGCATATCAGTGAGAAAATGAAATGGATGACGAATTATTCGAATTTTCAGACTAGCACTCAACAAAGGTGGGCACTGCGCTGTTTCGCAGTGGTGAGTGCGTTGGACTACATATCGGGAGGCTTGAAGTTCGAATCCCAGAAAACACCAGTGGCCGAATTACCGCAATCGGCAACAAGTGAGTGAGTAGGACTCATGATTGAAAATCAACACGTTTCTCCGGTTGATTTGAAAGATTAGAAAAATATTATTTGCAGTTGAAGTTCAAGTAAACAACGGATCAATTTTTTTATTTATTTATCAGAGTGCTTGTTCCTGACACAAAATCAACCTTTCTTTCTTTTCCTTGTCTGCAATTAGGAAAAATATTCTTTACCGAATCAGGGTATTGGCCATAAAATCGGCCAGAATATTTTTTATAACAAATTCATTTTTTGTGTTAAATCAAATTTCGATACTGAATGCTCGATCATGAGAGCCGTATTACCAAATCCTCACGTTTCGATGACGAGTTAAGGCTCAACTATAATAGTCGGAAGCAATCGGAAGCTAATGTCAAAATTCTACGTTAAGTTTCCTTCAGTACTCTCAATTGCTTAAGTTGCCCATAATAGGCGTATGTGAACGGAAGCGACTGTCAGAGTCAAATCGTTTTGCCATTTTTTTTCTTCCAAGTATGAATATGAAATCTATCTAATTTAAGTATGTAAATGAAATCTAAAAATAATAATTGTTATTTCAACTGATAATTTCAAATGTACTTAGCTTACAAATAAATAAAACCAAATTTCTTGGTAACTTTCAATTTTTAATTAAACACAGCTGATCAAATGTCACATTTTCGTACGAAAGAGCGAATGAGTTCGTAGATAGGGTGTGTTGCCCCAAATATTTGTATTTTTAAACTCAAACAGACTTCTTTACTAGCTTTACTAACACCTTTAGTTAAGTATTTCAATTTCTCCCACCAGCACTTGTAGATTTGTATCCAAAAATAAACACTCTCGTGTTTTTGACTAAGGCCAACAAACTCGATTTCACCTTGGACAAAAAATTTCGCTAAAAAATAAATTTACATGCATCAATGCCATATTTATAATAATTTTAAATTTTTTAAATTTTTGCTTGCTTTCGTGAAGGAAAAATATTGGATTCGTGAGATTTTTCGATCTCGAGACTTAAATTAATTTTTGTATCACTAATATATAAGAAGACTAGGGACATTTGTCAGAATCCTGAATGTCTGTCTGTCTGACTGTTTCCCTGTTCACTGTCTGTGTATCAACTGAAGTCTAAATGGATGGATGGATTTCCCTCAAACTTATGTACTTATACATGTGTGGTGTCAGCATTCGACAATCACATGGCTTACACAATTTTTGGTGAAGAAATAAGTGCTATGGAACTTTATTTAAAGCACTAAAAATGTTTCACATAATTAGATTTGTCGACTTGCGAATAAAAGAAACATTTTGCGACGAATAGCTTGTAAGCGCAAGTATAAACTACACAATCGTGCGCTTTATTTTATTCTATTTTTAAGATTTTCAATTTTAATATCCATTCACTAAGATTTTGGGGTGGTTGTGGGTGGATGTAAGCAAATAAATATTATTTCGCTCTTACTGGTATGCAGTGTTAATTTTTGTATAAACTACTTATTTGGTTACCACAATAGCGGTGTAACGTAAGAATAATTGATTTCGTTTGTTTCGGATAAGGATTGAAAAAAAATTAACGAAAGATCAAGGACGAAGAAAACTACCTGTGTGAGGTTCCATTTAAGTGTGCATTGGATTAACAGTTGCATTAGGTGCTGAGTTTTAAAAAAAAAATACATTTTAAATAAAACTAGTGAAATTTCAAGGACAAAGAAAATTACCAGATGAAAAATGAGTGTATTCACATTTAAGACAGTAATCGTTCGTCATTTAACAACAAAATCACTTGTGCTAAGGAAAAAATTACATTTTGAAATCATAATTAACGTGATTAAGAAAAAACTTTGTTATTAGTGCTCAAGAATATTATGTCTAGGACAACAATAAACAACACACATTTTTCATATCATTCAAAAGTGTCCCTTAACTTAAAGTGAATTGAAAAGTCTTTCGACATAATAAGTAAACAATTGAATTGAGTGATTTTTAAATATTTCCTGATAATCTTCTTTAAACGTGAGCGCAGTTAAAAAGATCCTCTGAAAATAGTTCTTAAAAGGGAAGGTAAAATAATACAAATATTTGGCACAACACAACATGTGGGCCTAGATTCTGGCGACCATTCGTGTTGTGCGGACCAACCGTAGTTTCTTTCTTTCTTATGGTAGTTATTACTCTCCGACGTGTGTTAGACATTTCTGTTTTCTGGCATACACCTGCTCCGGCTCCTATTAATGTTTTTGCTCTGTCCACGTACCACTTTATGGTGTTTTGTCTAAGTTGGTACACACTCCATTCCCTTTTACTTACTTACTTATGCCCTGTGTCCTAGGGCCTCAACTACGCCTGCGCGCCATCGTGTACGCTTCCTGGCAATGAGCTTCAGCTCTCTCCAACTCTTCCCCAATTGTCGTGACTCCTCATCAACATCGTTCTCTGGTAAAGATGTTCGTTAGAGATACGGTTAGGCCAGAAAACCCTTAAGATTCCCTTTTGCTACTCTCGAAACAGTATCTTTTGACCATATCATCTATGGGCCAATCCAGAAGGGCGACTGATTTGGAAAGTGTTTATCGCTGTCTGTGTGAGATGCATTTTCCTTTCCCGACACCTTATACGGTTTCTTTTTCGATTCGAGAAACCACAATTCAATTGGTTGCTCCAGAAAGTTGATCTCAAACCGTTTCCTAACGCGTTTAATAATTAAGAAGTTACATGGAAACATGACGAAGAAAACGCGCATGCAATAATAACGAGAAATTCAAATCATCATTCTTTCTAATAGAACCCTCAATGTGTGAATGGAGTCGTCTTTAAACAAATTATTTTTTTTTTATAAACAAATACCCCTCCCATCTGCGATTTCGTGGAATACTAGTTTTCTAACAACGTTTAATTAAGAGATATGTATAGTTTTGCGTTAAAAGGTAAACTTTGAATAAAACAATTTTTAGTGAAAATAAATAAATCTAAAAATAAATTAACTCAACTATGCATTTTGAATTCGAAAACTACTCGTACTTGACACAAATTAAAACATAGATAACATTAAAACATAGAAAAGAAATACAGAAGTTAGTAAGTAAGTACACCATTTGATAATTATTTATAAGATACACAAAAAATAGATCAAAACGTAAACAAATAAATAAATAAATCGTTGTTCCAAACAACACGTGATAGATACCCCGCGTGATAGATTTCAATCAGCTTTATCTGTTTTATAATTTCATAGAATACTATACTATGTTCCACATTTGATTTCCCATATATGTAAGTATCATGTTTAACCAGTGACACCCGTGTGACTCAGATGAGTCGTTTAGTGCTTCATAAAAATCAGTTCACCCATTTGGGCTACAGGCCGGCTAGACATAATCACATGTACATTATACGAGCACATGCTTATGGGTGAAACTTAAAAACCATTCTTTGGCATATCCGTCGTCGTATAAAAATGAGACGTTGTAAATGCTAATTAAGGGATTTGTTTTAAGACACATAAAAATCATATGTCTCAGTCATAGAATTCGCAATAATATCAATAAAAGCATGATACTCGTACAGTACGTGTGCAGATGTTTGTATCTATGTGTATTTTTTTTCAAGACAGAAATTTTGTGTTGAAATTGAACAAATTCTTACAATTCTACTCAATTTATTTGTTGACATTCATAAATGTATGCACTTTTGCTATATAACAACAACAGCGTTTATAAAAATGAGCTCATGTACACTAAATACATGGGAAGATATATAAAGATAGATAGCTCTTTACACTTGCAGTAGACTATTTGGAAAAAACCTGAGGGCCCAAATCTAAAATAATTTCCTAGTTCTACACGGCACTTGTGAAGCTACGATTAGATTATATGACACACTGCCGTACGTATGGCATAAAATGTATGACAAAAATTCAATCCAAACACTCGTATGACAAGGCATATCAAAATGCTGTATCACATTATAAGGCAAAATGCCAAATTCGAACTGGTAACAAATAATGCCAGTTGCTTTTGGATCAAACAGTTTGTCAAACGGACTGACTCTATATTACATTGTATGGCAGTGCTATGTCATTTCCTTGAAAGTTAATCAAAGCTGCCTAATAATTTGTTTCATTTTGAATTAAACGTTAAATTTAAAAGCATTTGCAAAATGAGTAAACAACAGAAGATTCTTGTTAGTTTGGCCATAATAGGGTGTTTGCTAGAGGAAGGGTCCAGAAACTCCAAAAAAAAAGGGGTTTTGTGTAAAACTTTTCAAGCAGTTGCGAGATGAAGAGCCGGAATTGTACCGCAACTTTATTCGGATGACCCATGAACAGTTCGAGCGTTTACCTATTCTTGCCACTCCGCTGATTAAAAGCAGAATACACAATTTCGAAAAAGTATTCCAGCAGCAGACAGATTGGCACTTACGTTGCGCTTTTTGGCCACCGGTGAAAGTTTCAAGTCTCTGCAATATCTTTTCCGAATTCCCCAGAGTACGATCACAACAATAGTTCCAGAAGTTTTGGATGCTATTTACAAGGTGCTTGTAGACGAGTACCTGATAGTGATAGTTTCTTTTGCAATACAAATCGAGCTGTATGTGTTATAAAATACCTGTCTGTTATAGATACCTGCGACTTCTGAAGCTTGGGAATCTATAGCTCAGCGGTACAATGAATTGTGGAACATTAAAAAGTAATTTACCTTCAAAACAAAATATAGTCCTTTGAATTTCACAGCACAATGACAAAAATGAACTGGCACACCTGACACTTTACTTATTTAGAGAAAAGCCAGTCGTCCAAATCGTTAAAATTACAAAATCTGACTGGCACAAATAATTTTTACCCGATTACAATGTTTGGCAAAATGCCATATTTTTTGGTGCCATTCGTTGCCATATGCAAATATGCCAGACGTTTGTCACAAAAAAATTGGCGATTACACTGTTTGGTGCTGGTTGACAGACAAAAAATGCCATACGTATGACATTTTGCCATATAATCTAATCGAAGCTTGAGACTCATATTGACAAACGTCAGTTTAGTGTGATTGCCAGTAAGGTCATCAACCTCAGGTACCAATCAGAATACAAAGAATGTGTCACATTTTACATCTATTTGTACAAAAATCTGTACAAAAAGGGCGCTAATATTAAACCAATCTAAGTACTGGATCAGATTCTTTGGAAATATGTGTGCGCAGATATGAACATAGTACTCTATTTCAATTTCTATAACCCGTTTTCCAGTTCATTCTCTAGCTGAGAAGAATGGGAAGCTGATATCCTGATATATGATAGGACTGACTGAATGATAGCACCATGTCCATCTATACTGATGGATCCAGGATGGGAGTAGCTGCAGGGATATTTTCTGAAAGGCTCAACTTGAACCAACTGTCGCGAAGAGCAGCACTATGTAAGGCTCTCCAGTGTGCTCGGACATAATGGAATTTCAAGAAATGACAGGGCTGGAGAGCTGGCAAGGAAAAGCTCAGCTTTAGATTCTGAACTTGTCAATAAAATCTCAACTCCCAACGTAAAACAAAATTATTACTATAGCAAGCAATAGCTGGAGTTCACAGGAATCTTGTGTGATTACAAGAAAACTTTAAAGATAAAAACTGTATACCGAACAATTTCTGCATTTGGCCCTTATTTGACTCGACCGAGCATAACATGTTGCGTTATCATGCAACGTAAATTAAAATAAGCGAAGATTATAATGATGTATGTATGTAGAAGCTGTGACGATGAGGATGTACACGAAGATGCGCCTCACTTGCCGTGTCACTGTCCAGGCCTTTACCATCTTAGTCGAGGAAGAGCACTTACTTACTTTACTTAATTCCTGTCACCGCTCGAGTTACATAGGGCGTCAATACCGCCTGCGCGCCATCGTTATCGAACTTCTGCAACACGCTTTAACTCTCTCCAACTCATTTCCAAAGGTCCAGGCTCCTTTTCAAACCGCTCTGCGCCATGTATGTCTAGGGTGATCCCCAGTTCGGCCAACTTGACTAAGGGGATTCCATTGCATGGCGTGTTTGGTAACGCAATATTCTTCGCGTCGCAAGGTGTGAACAACCCATTGCCATTTCCTCGTTAAATTATGATGTCAATACAATGTACGTTCCAAAGCAAACAGAGCCTCTTAAAAATAGGTATTTCTATGCCATTTAGTGGCAATTACATGCGTCGAACTGATGTATGTACGTCAAAATTTCATAAAGCGGAATTATTGCCACTGAAGTGACAGTGTATTCGTGTCAACGGTACAAATGTAGGCATCGAAGAAGGAAGTTGGCGTTTGGCCGCCACTTGTTACCGATATTTTGGCTAAAAATCGCACTTTAACTGTCAACTACTCCCGTATTCGCTTGATTTGGCACCGTGCGACTTTACCTTTTGGAAAAAATGCATTTGCCGATGAAAGGAAAGCGTTTTGTGGACGACGTAGTTATCCAAAAACTTGTACCGACATTCTGACGAATATCCCGACTGACGATCTAAAACACTCATTCGAATGACATACTTGTTTGAGTCGGAAGGAAACTATTTAATTAAAAAAAAGACGGTTTTGCCAAAAAAGCTTTTTGCTGTTCTTATTTTTAAAAGTTCTGTTTACTTTGGAACGATGGAATGATGCGACATCTATTTACGAAAGTCTGTAGCCTACGAATGACAATGACCTTGATTCTCTAAGTACTACATCCATATAGTAGCACTGATTTGAGGAAGCCTGGCTTAAAATAATTCGTACTAATTGTCAGAATCTTGTAAATTCTTTGCTACGTCGTTATAAGGCGGCTTTGAAAAAAAAGAATTTTCAGCTAAGTACTCAGCTACATAGATTTAGCCATTAACCGATTTGGAAATTATTAGCACTCCTATCATTTTGAACAATTAGACTACTAACTTGGAATTCACTTCTATTTTTTGCATTTATTTAAAGATTTTTGAACTAATTTTATTTTCGAAAAAAGGTAGTAGAATATGCAACAAAACAGTAAACTTTTGGTTTCTAAAAATTAAAACCTGTTTTGGTAATGTTCTGGGCGAAGGCCTCTTTCAGCATAAATCATAATTTAACCTCCTATGATAACTACATTTTACCAAAATGGTATAGTTACCCGTACAACACAACTCATCTTCTGTTATGTAAACATATTCATATCAATTAACAATTAAAATAATGTTAATCAGTTTGTGACGCATCTATAAAATTCTAAAATTACTTAAACAACAAAATGCTTCTCTTTAGAGTACATACTCGTACATTACTCTGCCATACTTAGTGAATTAACGCAATTAAAGTTTTTTTCAATGTTATAGAAAAAAATTAACAGAATTAACATTGTTATTGAGAAAGTTATAAAATTTATTACGGAGCTATCATTTCGTGTAAGAAAAAAAAATATCTTTGCCTTGTGATTTATATTGTTCTTCATGTGCTTTTACGACAACCTTTTGTAGTCTGAAGGTTTCTGTTACGAGCTTATAACACAGATAATATTCTCCGATGCAGATCATCAAAAGTTTAAGTGCGTGCAATATTTTTGCATAGTTTTGTGTTTTTTTTTAGTTTCTTTTTTTTGTGTGTTAAAGTTCGGTGATTTCGAATTCACAAATAACGTCGTTATTATTTTAAAAATATTGTGAACTAAAACACCAAAGTCAAAGGTAAACATAAACGTACATCTTTATATTTGTATCTATCAAAAAACACGAATTTATAAGAAACTCAATAATGAACTACGATTTTTTTTACCTACTTCTTTTGGTTTAAAAAAAAAAGTTCTTGGGCTGAACGGATTTATTTCGAAAATAGGACATTTCGCGAAGGAATAGCAATTTAAATTTAATACTGGATCTTTTTCAAAATTTATTTGCTTTATTGATACTGCATAATAATCATTACCACCACTAACGGCAGAACGGATTTTGATGAAAATTTGTATAAGTATAGGACATATACATGTACATACATATGTGTCAGAATTTACTCAGAGGGCGTTTTAGTTTACGTAATTTGACTTGGACCCTAGACGTTTTAAACAGTTCCAGCAAACGAACCCCATGGTTTCCATTTTTTTTCCAATCAAGTGCGGTGATACCGAAAAAAATAGAATCAACACATTTCTTTGTCACAATTTTTACAAATTTTGACTATTGTAAAATCAAGTTATAAACACTTTCCCCAATCGAAACTCCGTCCGGTTTTTGTGGTATTGATTGATTCTTTTGTTGGATCTTCTTTCTAAAAGGTTAGCCATCAGTTGGTTTGTTTTTGAAACTACACCGTTCAAATATTTCTTAATGATTTTTATTTTGTTGACGAGAGTACCTGTTCAAATGGTTGCCGCGGTTGGCTTCTTGTCAACCCAATTTTGCAGTACGTTGTCGATTGCTTGGGGGTCTATTTCACGAATAACTCGAGTGATGTTTTCTCTAAAGATTTCAACAGTTTCCCATCAATAAGAGACAAATGACTGTCACCCTCAAGGCAGATCTTCAAAATGGCTAATAACACGATTACCGAACTTATTCGCTTAAAAAATAAGTTGGTTGACAGCTGGTTTCACCGCTGGGAAAAAAGCAAGTTCAAGTGGAAATCTTCCAATTGCAGCTTAAAAAAAATCAGTTATCTTGTCTCTGTAGCACACTCCATTAACGGTAACGTTGTTGCCTGCTTGGTCTTTAAAAAATAGGGACTAATGATGGCACCACTCCAAGCCCCACAGCATAGTCGCTCCTTGAAGATGGTTGTGCTTCTCTACAATTACGTCTGAATTTTTTGGTTTTTGTAAGCAAATAATTCGAGGTCGCTATGGAATACTCTTCTCAGAGAAATGTAACTATTTTTAGTTATGATCCTCTACAACGAGTTGGGAATTGGATGCATACGGATATTTTTTTGGCAGCAATTCTATCATCTGTGCGCACTGAACGAGCATGCACCAACTGGGGAAAGGGTTTTATTTCGGCTAATAATGCTTTTAACATTTTGCGAAGTTTGTGCGACACAGTATTCAATTTGGATATAATTTCGAATATTTGCTGATCCATGAGATGATCCATTTCTTACTGCTGAGGCTTGACAAAGAAAAACTAACAGATGGCTCACTCTTTACATATGTGGCAGAGCAAAATTGGAAACGATACTTGCTCTAAATTCATTCAGTCTGTTCACAGTTAAGCGTAATGGAGTACATCTTTGAAAAATCTTAGAGACCCTACCGAAACCTGTTTCTTCCATTGAATTAAATTTGTTTGATTTTTAGTAGAAAACACCTACAATCTAATCACTGTGTAACAAAGATGATTTTTGGAGATTTTTGGAATACTACCACCTTGTTTCGAGGTTCGAATCTCAGAAATACACGAACAATTTTTTTCACGAACATCTGGCAAATGCCTGAGAGTAAAAACTGTCATGATTGGGCTTCTCGATTCGATGGGATTAAATTTACTCTTTTTGCCAATTATGTGTGTTTTTGTAGCCTCTATACTCACATCTTTTTTCCGACTCCAACCGATATACCGGAGCGCAGAAGGAAGAAATGTTTTTAAACATAAAACCAAATTTTAGTTATCAACTAGTTCTTGAGCTGGACATAAGGCATTTGACACTCAAGCTCTCACTATTGATTGTTTAAAGGGGTCTAAGCGCACTGCGGTCTTTGTAGATCTATTGTGCTCCCCCATCTCGCAGCTTTAATTGATGAGATACTCGACTTAGAGCACCTCCTCCAGTTCAATTTCCTTTATGAATCGGAGTACCTGGAATAAATTCAATAGTGATAGATCTTCATCCAGATGTTTCCTTCTTTTGTAGATCAGTGCTCCACATTCCTTTAGAAGGTACAATGCAGTTTCCCCAACATTTCCGCAGAATCTCCATGTTGCTCTATACATAGTTTCCTGAGGTGCTCATAGACTTATACAGTGACTATTTAGGAAGCCTGAAAGGATGCGGAGCCGGTTATTGTTAAAGTTTAAACAGACCTTATTTCTTTCCAGGTTCCCAAAGCTTCGCTCTTTTCCAGTATTCTTCCTTCCTTAGTATCGTATGCGGTCCCAGTTCCAGGCCTGTAAAGACGTTTTCTGGGCATTCTCTTACGAATTCATCAGCTGCTTCATTTTCCAAGTACTCCCACGTGACCTGGCACCCAGTAGAGGGTGACCATGTTACTCTCGCCTAGTCGGTTTAGCTTGGCAAGGCATTTCTATACCAGCGTAGAACTGATTTCATAAGAGCTAACGCCTTGATTGCGGCTTTGCTATCCGACAGTATGGCGACGTCTTGCCCGCGAGGGTTGAAGTGGGCGCATCTTTCAATTGCGTAGACCTCCGCGTTGAAAATACTGGGCTGTGTTCCCATAGCTTCCGAATATTTAGTCCTAGGCCCGTATATAATTGTTCAGGTTCCCATGTATGTTTCGATCTGTCTGTGTACCAATTTATGGGGTTTTGCTTGAGTTGATACATCCCGACTTCACTACTCCATTTTCTTTTGCTACTTAGCTTCCAGTTGAATTTCTTCTCGAAGCAGTATCTTTTGACCATATCATCATAAGCTCTCACTTTCTTCATCTTTCAGTTGAGACCATTTTTTGAAGAAGAAGATTTTTGAATGAGGCAAAGATTTTCGAAGAGAAGGCAGCCGAGATAAAATTGTTTTTTATTTTTTTATGCTATCGAGGATCAACAATTTTATGATTAAATGACGAGGAAGCAATAACAGAGTTTATGCGGCGGCAAAGCATTTAAAAGTCTGTAACTCACATTTGCTCAAAAACTATGTAACTGTGAACTGTAAAACCATAGTTTGAAATAAGTAGAAGAGTAATTTCTTAGTTGTTTAAACATTAATTACGGTGGAACTAAAAGGTGAAAATCGCGGTCTTCCTTCAATGAATTAATGAATGGTTGAGAAGTGTAGTTGCATTGCGAGTATATGATCTATTGGGCCCTCTCCTAGTTGTAGTCTCAAAGGATCTTTAAAAATCTGGATTGGGTCTACAGATGGAAGGTTTTTTTTTGTTTATCTGGTAGGTCTTCGAAATTTATGAAATTGAATTTTAAAATAGCAGCCATTCGGTTTTAATTGTGTTTCATTTAGTTACACCAGATTGCAAAGTAGATGTATGTACATACGAGCAAGTTTTATGTGAAAAATTAGGTTAACAAAATTCTTACATGTTTTGTCTTTATATTGTTGAATAAAAAATATTTGTACCTAATTAGGAACGAAAAGCGATAACAATGGTTACGGTCAAGGCTATTGTGTAATACATTACTGTTTAGCGAAGGGTGAGTGGCTTGATACAATAGATGACTACAAGGTGCTGGTTGCCAACATTTCTTTTCATTTGCATAGCTACAGATACTTGCTTCGTATGTATCTCCCGAGTATGTAAGTACTAAACGGCTTAAGTGGGATGCAAACAGAGCCGTACATTATAGGCGAATAGTTAAGTTCATATTCAAGCAAATCTTACTTTGAATGTCCTCAACGCTTGCTGTGGTGGCAGTAGGGCCAATGTATGTAGGTTAGATAGAGAATTCAAAAGGGTTCGGAAGAAAATCATGTATATTTCTAAATAGGGAAATACAATATACAGAAGTGGTTGCATATTTAGCTCAATTTATTCTGACGCATACGCTTCGCGCACGAAGTTATAGAAAACAATAAAGTCTTGGCTTTAAGTTATAATTGTGTAATGATTTGAAGTCTTCCGGGCAATGACCCATTTTTTGGGTGTTAAGATTGCTTTTGGTATGGGTAGTAGGAAATACCTAATTCATTTAATTGCATCAACGTTGGTTGTTGAGTTAATAGAGGTATGAATATAAAACTCATCTCAAATCATCTATCGAGGATGTAGAGGATGAGGCCGCCAACCTCTATCAAGTCGTCAAAAGTCGTCAATGTACTCTTGTGTGGTTCTAGGGTCAGACCTGTCCAAAGAAAATGAAGAAGAGATTCTTTCTCGTTATGGGGGATGCCGAGCTTGGCTACATGGTCTACATGCAGCTACATGGTCTCAACGGATCCATTGTGTTCCCCCGGTGTGGGATACCTGAAACAAAAGAACACGGCAATAGGATATCTGGTTAGTTATTGGTTAGTGGCAGGGGTGGCCCTCCTGAACCAGCCCTATGTCTTGATGAACTTTAGAGTGGTTTTAGGTGGCGTGTTTGCTAGTTTGCTAAGGTCGTTCAAGTCCGGTTTCCCGACGGTAGAGAGTCTGGTTCTCTTGATGCTTGAGCATTCGCAGAGGAAGTGTGTTGAGTTTTCCTCTACTTCTGTGTCGCCACAGCATCTGCATAGGTTGGTAGTGCTCTCATTTTCCTGAGATGGGCCGCTAGTTTCGTTAACCATGATTGGAAATGTGTCTATCATTCTGGCTTGTGATCATGAATGAACTTTGGAAACTACGTTCATTTAATATTTTTAAGTCGACGATTAAAATAGTTGCACCTTTAAAAGCCAGAAGAAGAAGCTTGTCATGACAGTTATTATAGTGATGGTCCCACGAAAACATAGTTTTGTGTTTTCTTGGATTCGTCTTGGAACGTCGAACCTTCCGCACAGTAGACCAACCCCTGCTCCAAGGCAACCAAAAAATTAAATTTGTAATTCAATATTGCCCTAACAGAGGCTATCAGTTTGACCAGGGGATGACCATTGCTTGTAGCTTATTTACTTATCAATCAACAAGCCTCTCCAGATAACCTTGTTCTCACCTTACTGCCACACTCCAAGTTGGTTGAGGTCCTTTTCTACTTGTGCGCGCCACCTTAGGCCAGGTCTTCCTCTACTGCGCTGTTCTTCCGGGTAAGATTCGAAGACTCTGCGGACCGGAGCATTGGCGTCCATTCGCTTTACCTGTCCTAGCCATCTTAGGCGACTGATGCGCAGTTTTTTGGCTAGGTGGATGTGGCCGTATAGCTCGTTGTTGAATCTTCTCCTCCGAAGCCTTGCAACGTAAACAGAACCGAATATTTTACAAAGAATTTGTGTCTCAAAACTACGGAGGAAATCTTCATTCTCTTTCGACAGAGTTTATGAGTTACTCAGTGCCATGAAGTAGGACTGGGATGATCAAGAAACAGAGATTGGCAAGAGTTTTTCTTCGTTTAATTTCTGGTGAAGTATTATTTTCAGAAGCCTTTGAAATTTTTAGGCAGGCTTAGATTTAATCAGTTGTTAATTGAAACATCTTTTTCATAAGCGTGAGCAACCAAAGGAGCTAACTCTTATCATTTGGAAAAAGAAAATCTATGCGTGGAGTATGTGCTTTGTTATAGTTATACAACACGTGTTACGTCATATTTGAAGGAAGTAATGGTATGGTATCGTATGGTATGGTATGGTATGGTATGGTATGGTATGGTATGGTATGGTATGGTATGGTATGGTATGGTATGGTATGGTATGGTATGGTATGGTATGGTATGGCATGGTATGGTATGGTATGGTATGGTATGGTATGGTATGGTATGGTATGGTATGGTATGGTATGGTATGGTATGGTATGGTATGGTGTGGTATAGTATGGAATAGTATGCGGGAAATTCGTCTTCGAGAGTGGTTGCATGGGGGCCTTTAAGTCCACTGTGATTCCTTATAAATTGTGGTAACATATGTATGTAATTTGGTTGCCTTAATTTAACCAACCTGTACTCTTGACGAAACATATCATATTTTAGAGTTGAACTTGTGTCAGATCCTCTAGCTCTTAGGTAGGGGTGGCTGTTTCTTTGATTTGAAACATAATTAGCGCTAGAATGCGCTGTTTTGATACCACAAAACTCATTTAACCTGGTTGTGTAATGTTGTTTACGGTTGAGGTGAGAGATACACTAAACCCAACTTGTCGACTTCAGGTAGATGATGAGGGCTTCAATCCTTCAGTCAGATATCTCTCTCAGATTGTCGAAGAAGGGTTTACCTAGAGTACGTTGTCGGGTTCTCTCCACGGCCTGACACCTGCAGAGAAACTGGAGAAGAGATCTTTTTCGTTAGCATCGCTGCAGCTACGGCAGAAGGTGTTGGCTGCATGGTCTCCTATCGGCCACTGGCCCGAGCTTATGGCTACAATTCTGACAATATTTGGTCTTGATTTGCCTAGTACCTATAAGGACAGTTCGTGCAGTAGTCTGGCGGCACCTATCGGCCAATGCCTAGTTTCCTATTTGTTAATTGACAAAAGGCTATTAATCCCTCTTTCATTCAGAGTTGGCCATAAGCTGTGAGATATGATACAGTTGCCTTTGGCTGCCTAAGAGGTGTTGATTTTTAATCTTGCTTTAGGGCCTATTTTCCTTTTTTGTACACCAATAGGCATATGTAGCGATGCAGTGGTGAATTCCTCATTTAATTCGTGATCCTTTTCGTGCTCGTTCATCTGCTGTTTCGATCTCTGTCTATATTACTTTATCTGGGAACCTAGCAGAGAGTGACTTCATGAGTGTTCGGAGGGATGAAGTAAACTACAATATAAGCTTACAGGGAAATTCAGTGCACTCACTCATAGGCGGACACCGACGGTTCCGAAAAATCTGTCCGGTTACGAGGGGTGTGTCCGGTTATGAGAGGTGTCCGTAATGAGAGAGTACACTGCACTTTATTACAGACAGCGCTTCTCATGTTTGTTTTCTGATGTTTTGCTCTTGGAATTGCTAACTTAAACTGTGAATCAATGAATAATAATGATAATAATTTTCCCATTTTTTTTCCAAAATTGTATGTTTTCACAGCCCAAATGAATTACTTGCGGATATGACCATTCGAACCTTTTTTCCTCAAAAATAGTGCACTCAGGACAACGTTTACGAACATCCTACGCAGTTAAAAAACATGTCTTTGATTCTCACGATCTCCTTCTCCTAATGGTTATGTTAGAAAAGTGCTTTATTTTCAATTTGAAATCAAGTGCTTCAAATAAGCTTTCAAATGTAGTGTAGAGTAACTACATAGTTACTTTTAGCTTTCGTTAACAGTGTTTAATATTACTCCCGCTGGGTAACTTTTGCCACAGTTTTGCCTAACGAAACAGTTTAGTTTGCAACTCGTGAACCACTTAACCACTCAATGGTGGACTTTTCTGTGAAGTTTTTAATCCTTATCGTGGCACATCCTCGAATCACCTGCGACACGTGCGTTTGAGAAAGTCATAGAATTCGATTAACATAATTTAAAGTTCAATTGCAGCTTTCCCTTTATGTATCCGTATCTATGATAAAGTGTTCGAAAGGTGTTCGTGACTGTGAATTAGATTTCTTTATTTTAAAAATTCATTAGAAAATAAGGTAGACATTTAAAAACTCAAAAAGAAAAAAAAAACAATTTAATTATGCTGATCGTGTACATCTTTGGGGCACATGTGAGCGAGGAAGTGTATAATAACGTCACAGTCAATAGATACGTAAGTACTCGTACATGCGTGTAGATACGTATATCTACTAAATTCCTGAATTCCCTAAATTTAGAGAGTGTTAACTTGATTCGTTAATATCGTTGTCAGTTTTAATAAACTTCACAAATTCGATTTGCGAATAAAAGCTCCGTCGAATAAAATGTAATTAAATCACAAATCTGCAGTAAATATCTTTACGTGAATGGCGTGACTCAGCAGTAGCGAATCCAATATGCGCCACACTAATCTTTACTCAGCATTTTTTCCCAAAATGAGTAGACACCATTTCATATCGTATCAGCGAGAACTTAGCCGATCATAAAACACTCACAAAGCCGATAATTGGATACAGCATGGACGTTGAATGGGTTCTAATTATAGTCCGCTCATAATTCGCACAACGCTTGTTGATTCGAGGTTGCAATTCAGAACGTGAAAAACTCAGTTGAGCTGAACCATAGCACTTAAGAATGCCTTTAAGGTAGCGTTTGTCATGCATTCGTGAGATGTAGAACTTTTAGTGTTTTCTGGGAATGGTACCTTAGTGCTGATTTTTCGTTTGATTATGATCGGAATGCTGCTTATCAAAAAATGCGTTCATGCTCTAGCTTTAGCCGTTGTTATGTTTCATCCTTTTTTTACATTTTAAATATCACATTAATGCCAGCTTCTAAGTTAGAATATGATGCCTGTTGGTGGCTTCAAAGTTTAACAGTGATGTAAAAAAATTATCCATTGATACAAATGATACAAATACATACTTTACTCCGTAATTTCGTATTCAAATTTAAAGTGTACTTGCCAGATGTAGGACCGTCATCATTCACCGACTTCTAGCTCTTAATTTAAATATAATGTTTGGATAATTTTTGAACAATTTAGGAAAATGGCATATAGGCCTTACTTTGAATGCGACTCAAATATGAGGAAAAGGGGGAAAAGATTGTTGAAAAGAGTTGCTTACTTACTTAGGTAGCGCTACAGTTCGGGATAACCCTGAGGCTCAGACAACGACCCTCTAGGATTAGTCTGGTCATCAGCCTTTATACCTAAGGCAAGGCCTTCCTCTACTGCGTTATTCGACTCTACGACCCGGAACGTTGATGTCCATTCACTCTACATGTCGTATCCATCCCAAACGGCCCATCCACAGTTTCTTAACAAGGTCAATGTCGCTGTTAAGCTCATATAACTCTTTCCTTAATCGTCTTATCAAAAGCTCATCAACGCAAGCGGCACCGAATATCTTACGAAGAATTTTTAATTCAAAACAACCAAGGATATATCAGCCTAGTGGAAGTTATAAAGAGTCTTCTTAGTTGTTCGGAACAGGGCCTTACTACCCAGTTGTTTTCATAGCCTTAAGAAACAGGGATTGGCAAGTGTTATTCTTCGATTTATTTCTGCTGAAATATTTTTGTCAGAATTTATAGCAGAGCCATGGTGACTAAGTCCTTTACTACCTCAAAATTATAGCTGTAGACTTTGACGTTTTGCCCAATTCGTCGATGTTGTTTGTCTCTTCTTGTTGACAGCATTATTTACCTATTTTGGCAGCTCCCGTTTCAACACTAGCAAACGCACCAGTGACAGCTCTCTTTGCTCTGCCAATAATGACAATCTCGTCGGTTTATGCAAGTAATAGCACAGACTTTTGAAAGGTTATCCCTACGGTATTGGCTTGTGTATTTCGAACAATATTTTCGAGGACGATTCTGAAGATGTCACCTAGTTTAACATCAAGAGTTACGGTAAGATCCGCAACGACGTCGGAGCACCGAAAGTTCTCTATTGTTATCGTACACGCGGCTTTAAAATCGATAAGAAGATGGTGGGTTTCGATTTGAGCATCTTGGATTTTTGCCAAGACCGGAATGTACAAATTTTGTCGATTGCGTTGAAATGAATTCCTTCAGCAAAATTTATTTCTTCCAATTATAGCTTAAGTCATCAGAAAAACCAAAAATTGTTAAAATATATTCATTAGTCATAGAATTATATCGCAGGGCATTTTAGCCGATTTCTATTTCGAGGAAAAATTAAAAGGAAGTATCTACATACATCTATGTACACACATGTGTATATAAGTACATATATCACGAAAGTATTTATAAACCGTAATTAAATTTCCATTAATGATAATGTATGAGTAGAAGTAAATAAGAACCATTCGTGTGTTAGGCTCACAGAAAATCAACGTATAGTAAATTTTCAGAAACTCATCAAGAAAATGTAATGAATAGGGCTCTCAATCTGATCGTCTTTTTCGGTTTTTGGTAAGATTTATTGTATAAGCACAGACTGATAATTGGTAGTCTAACTATTCAAGCGGAATGGAATTGGGTTAAGATATGAGGTATGGCAGTGCGGTAATCTGTCCTAAAACCTCCTTGCAGTGGTCCAGCTACAACGCTGGCCACTCCTCGATCAACCATCTATTGAACTTTGCCCATGAAATCTTGACTACACTCCACTGAAACTGAGATTTGACTATAACTTCCGAACGAGCTTCCGAGCTTCTACACAGACGTCCCCAAAACTAAAAGCGGGGTGGGTTGTCGCGTCTTCCCCGGAAAGTTTAATCTGAGTAACTGTTTCCGCTTCCTGGATCACTTTAGAATTTGTCAAGAGGAAATCATTCTGATAAAGGCAGGCTTACCGTGATTGAAACGTCATGCACTACCTGTCAAGGATATTAGCATTTTCGCTGACAGTCAAGCGGCAATCAAGTCCCTGAAATTTTGGTCTTTTACTTCAAAGGCTGCTTTAAATATTCAGTCGTCTCTTTGGGCGGTGACGAAGCAGTTCAACATTCACCTCTGCTGATGGCCTAGCCATGAAACAACTGCAAGGCTGACAAGCTCACCAAAAAGGGTGCGATTCTGCCTAAATGGCAAAACCTACATATGAATAATCTTATCTACATTTAAATATCAACTTAAGCTGGACGCTTTCAAGAGGACCAACCACAGATGAGAAAATGGCTCAACGTGTCATATATTTAGACAGATCTAGAGTAAGATGGATCAGGAACGTAGTGCCGGGTTGGTTATGCTAAATAGATCACAGATCAAGTACTGATCGGGACATTGTCTGATAGAGGCTGTAGGGAGGAAGAGGATGAGAAAACCATCATTCACTTCTAATACACCTGTTCGGTCCTGTCCCAAAATAGGCTGGCTTCATTTATAGGCGCTCTTTTCTTCAATGACTCAGCGAACTGGAGTACTTAGACGTCACTACAATCCTCCGCTTTAGTAAAAGCTCCGATTGGTTTTACTAGTCTCCGGGTAGCCAAAGTGGAAAGATCCAGGGTATCAGAAAGGACCTCTATTGGTCTAAGTGTGTCTATATCCTGGTAGCGACAGCCAGTTTAGTAATTTTGTTTTCATTCATTGCATGCGGTTTACGAAAGTCTATCTTTGTACCAAATTTTAGCTCTAACTTTAACGGTTCGAAAGGTGAACTCAGACAGAGTGTACCATTTTACCATTTCGACGATTTGCTCTAAAACATCAGTCATTATATGAGTATACATGCATAATTTATTCACGTAAATTAAAACAATTAAGTTATTTTCTATTTCTGGGAAAATAAAGAAATTTCTTTAATTTTATTTTATTTTTATTGATACAGGTTTTAGTTTGGATTCCGGTATGTTTACGTTTTTGTATATTTTTCTATGAACACATCTATACGTTGTAAAAAAAACACAGCTAATAAAAATTGGAACAAAGTTAGCAAACAGGAAGTGTAATTAATGTTGTCCTAAAATTAGAGATATTTTAATGATAATGCGATAAATTCGCAATCAGATAGAGGCGGACCTTATAATGGATTAATTAGCATTGCAGTTGAGAAAACATTTCATGATTAAGGTATCGTCTTGGTTAGTCTACTCGACGTTTCCTTCGAATGCTTATTCAAGGACTGTAATTAATTTTCATGCAACAGAATCAGCACGGGGTTATAAATTCTTGAAGTGCAAGTGCTTCCAGAATTTTGCGGGAAGGTGATGTAGTACCCTTGGTCCAAAGCTGTTTATGTCAGCCGTAGGGGCAGTATTGACATCATTGACACCACTGAAAAGGTGTGTTGATCTTCTTCTTCTTCCTTTTGTTCGGCGAGGTAATGATCAGAATTTGAGGGATCATAACTCTCCCACTTTACTGCATCCCTACTGGTCCGCCTGTAGGGTTCACCGATTCGACCTCAGAAAGTATCTGCAGGCGTTCCGGTTGCGAATCACCGAAGCCAATCAAATGCTGCTGTTTTTCCATTTGTGTGATCCAGCAGTTTTTTGGCCTGCCTCTCTTCCGCGCTTGTGTAGGAACGTTGATTGACATTTCTTTTTTGACAGGGTTCGTAGGATCCCTCCTTTGAACATGGCAATGCCAACTGAGTCGGTCGTGCTCCTATTTTTCGAGATGGGTTCTTTGAACTAAAGGCTTCGTTGGATCTTCGAACTACTAATTCAGTCAAAAGCTAAGTTACTCCTTCTGTCATGCGAAGCATCTTCATCTCAGCTACCGTTAATTTGCCCTCATACTTTTTGTACATCAGCGTTGTCCAGCATTGCGAACCATATGTGAGTATATTAAGCAGCCTTTCAGCTTAGGGGACATTTTTCGGTCACAGAAGATAGCAGAGTTTTCGATGATGCCTCAATGATGCCTCCCTAATGTTAGCAAGACACACATGAAGTGAAGGACTGTCTTTTTTCTCCTTCTTATAGTTGCCTATAGATATGGAACTGGCCAAGTTAGCTCCGTCTACAGTAAGCTTTCTTTAGCGCATCGGCGTTAATGAGGTCTTAGCATAAGATATCAGTGCGTCAATGTTGGCTATGAATATGCTATTAGTGCCGGACGAGCTTGGTCTAGCCAATTCTTCAGCCACGCAATTCCTCGGGAAGTCATAGTAACCTGGTACCCAGTAAAGGGTGAGGTTATACTGTCCAGCTATCTCGTTAAGAGATACACGGCAGTTTTTTACTGCCTTAGATGTTACGATGCTGGATATAAGAGATTTGATAGCCGCCTGACTGTCAGTATACTATATCTTTCCGTAATACAGTACTTACCGCTAGCCTGTCAACGGCTTGGCGAATTGCGGTGACTTCGGCCTAATTGACGCTGCAATGGCTTGAAAGGTTAAAGGAGAAGCGATACATCATAAGTATGCCGACATGACCAGTGTTCTGCTCTTTCTATAGTCGAGAGTTTCTCAGTTAAAGACAATTTTCAATTCCCGAATATTGGTCAATCTTGGTATTCCTTTGTAAGAGAAAGTAAAAAAAGTGGGACCAATAATTTTGTTTATCTGTACCTAAGACTGTAGCCTTAACGATTGGACCGGTACACGCACTACTTCAATCACCCCTTTTATTTAACTCCAAATGACGATCAGAATGTGAAGATAGTACATCAACTTCGAATTTGTTTGCTTTGCGCCATAACCTTCGGCTACACTTATATTATGTTTAAACGGCCTCTTAGGGGGTTTTACACAAGTATGGATCCCACAATTAAGGGAATGCAGTCAGCATGTAATTGCGAGATATCAAACCGCACTTTGTACTCCATCTTCAGATGAAATATTGCCATGAGTTACAAGGCTTCAAAAGTAAGACTGGCTTACTTATCATCAACACCTAAAAGGCACTGCCAGATAATGTTGAACTTTGACAATTGACAGTCTGTATACAAAGGATGAAAATTTAACTTCTTAATGTGGTTTGGCAACATGTATAAACAATGTTAACAAAACTGTCAGAATATTTTTAGTCAAAGTAGAACCCTGAAAATCGCACTTACGACATGCTCAAAAGTGAAATTAAAAAATTAGACCTTACAAAATATTATTGGGAGAAGGGTACCCATACCAGCTACCTCAAAAAGAACCGTTGAAAAGGTTGGAAATTGGAGTGGTAGACAGTTCTTGCGATATAGACAAAGGAAAAAATGAGAAAATTGAACTTTTCAAAATCGTTTCAAACACTTTGGTGGGTGATGATATAACCAGCAGTGTACATACCATCAATGTAGATACTTGAAAATTGCTACAAAGAAAGTAATTGTTGTTTATATAAAAAACAAAATGAAAATAAACTTATCATCCAAAAATGGACAGAGCGAGGGCGAGGCTATAGCGCACAAAGTACTTTTTTGTTTGTTAAATCGCAGCCATGTGGGCCAAGAGACACATAGTTTTAATTGCCATCGTGAGTACATTACAAAATATTTCTTCGATAAATAAGGCCTTTGATAGAAGACGAGGACAACCTGGAAACGTTGTATGTATCTACATAACGCTAATGGCCTGTCATTAGTTTTCTTCAGAATGCAGGTAGATAGCTATTTATATCCGCAAGGTCTACTTATGTCCGCACATAGATTTCATTTCTTATCGGGAGAAATTAGTTTTTTGTACTGGAAAACTTGGTCAATCACCTAGCGATACATTAATGTTTTGGTGGGATAGTAATAAGTATACTCTACATCGTCAGTCATTTATTAAAAGAGTCCCTCATTAGAATCTTTTTCTTTAACTCTTTATTCCTTGGTAGTTAACACTCCGGACGTATTGGTTTATTTAATAAGCTTGAAAGGCACCAAGAATAATTGCCACTAAGTTTATACATAAAATCACAAATAATGCAAACAAAAAAGGAATCATGACAACGTATAAATCGTGACGCTCTTACCTGCCAAACATAGACCCAGACGAACTCCAAAATTAATTCACTAAATGCCGCGGGGCTACTCGTATCTAGTATCATTATAAATATGTAGAAACGATCCTATGGTATCTATAAGTTCAATAGCTTAACGCATAAGCTAAAAAAAAAAATAAAAAATATCGATGCAACAGTGATTCAGAATCGATGCCGATGTTCAAAGTGTTAATGACCTTATCCAATAAATTTACACATTTCTTTAATGCGTGGGGATCCACAATCATAAAACACCAAAACACCGATAATCTCAACCGAACAGTAAAGAAACACACGCTTGTGTGCTAATGAAAACCAAAACACAAGTTATTTAGCAAGAACGTACAACTAGTCTAGCGACAATGACATTCAGAATATCAACAAGTGGCGACATACTCACTCGTAGATGATTCCTATTCAAACAATACTGGCCTTGAAAAAAAGAGTTGCCGAAAAGAAGTACATATGTACTTTCATACATACATACATAGACAGATACATATGTAAATTAAAATCCGCGGAAGAATAGTCTTTGAGTTATAGCCGTCCAAAGTTTACAATGAATACATTTTAAAATGTGAAAAGTGATTCTAGTGATGCGCTTATTTGTTAGAAGATTAATGTTAGCCAAACAGTAACAACGAGTTATTGGCTTTTAGATTCTGACGCGGTTAAGCACATTTGTTTTAGTCGTAATTGATTTAGTACATATGAGGAGTTGAGTACGTCAATGCCGATACAAATTCGCAGTGGTACTCGTACAGAAACAAAAGCATTTGGCAAATGGGAAATAAATATTCGTGCATTTAACTATCGATAGTGAAGTAAAAACGTTTAATCAATGTCCATAGTGTGCAGAACAGTGAAATTAATCCTTTTGCTTTGAGAAGTGCAATGAATTGATAGCTCTTTTATTAACGTCAATCAGTAAGAAAAGTGGAATATTAAAAAATGCTAAAGCAAAATGAGTACGAAATGCTAGATGATGAAAGTATCGCAGCTAATTATGCGTCAAAGGGGGCATTTATCGATTTATCGCATTATCAGTTCGTTCATATCTGCATTGGATAAGTGAAAAGTGTATTGAAACAAAGTGGAATTGACCTTAAATGGGATCACAAGTTTTTGCAGTGATGAAAGTTTAGTTTTTAAAAGGCACTTCTTTTCATTCAGTGATAATAAGTCCAGAACAAAGGATGGTGTTGTATTTATGTATATAGATCTGTTAGTCATGCAAACCAAATCACTGGAACAATTCAGGTACATACTCTTAGGTATACAAGGTTCCATTTATTCAGGGATGATATTTCAAATTTCAGGATGGTTCGCTTTCAGTTAGAAAGTACTTGTAGATGATTATGATTTGTTTTTATGGTTTTTATGTATATAAAATGAATTTGTGGGTTAGGACGGGCGTAGTTTTCAAATGAAGTCCAAAGGCGCCCCCGTTCTTAGAAAGGGCGATCCAATTTGAGCCTTCGAATTTCTTTTTTTTAGGAATAATGCAAAATTAAGGAGATCATCGGATTTTTTTGTATTAACCGAAAATGTTATGTATTTCATTATTTATGAAAAATAATGTCCACTAAATGGGCGCCTCTGGACCTTCTATAGCAGACGGTCCTTTCGAGGTTATTTTCGATGATCTTTTCGAAAAATTTCGGGTGGAAAATTGCCTATGTTGGTTTTATGTTTCGGGTTTACTGACTGAGACACGGCTTTTAGTATAATAGTACAAAAAAAACGTCCAAAGGCGTTAAACGCATGATCTTGGCGGCCCGTGGACGTCACCAGAACGTGCAATAATAAGACCTGGGCACTTTTTATACAAAACATCAAACTTTGTACCTGATGTGTGTGTGTGTTTCCTTTTTTTTTTGTTGTGGTAATCTTCTAAGGAAACTTATAGCCCGGGCTACCAGCAGGCACACATTCGCAAGCCCGAGTACTCGATTCTAGGAATGCGCCTACGGACTAATTCACACCCAGCACACTTCTACCAGTCTCCCCGCTCGATTGCCGTTAGATATTACTTTGTGTTCAGTGAGTTGCTTTTGTTGCTCCTCTTAGCTTTTCAGTTCTCCGTAGTTCATTTTGAAGAGTTGTTACGAAACATATTGCCATCCAATGCTCTTTTGACCACAGCATACGGTCGAGGAGTAACAACGGACTGCGCAGAGTAGTTCTTCATGCCGTGAAGCGTGTGCAGTAATCTTCATCTGCATGTTTCGTATCTTCATCCGGGCACTATGGTGAACTATCGTGTCGAAATCGGTGAAGGTAACCGCCGTGATCACACAGGAACTGTGTAACATGATAGTTGCATTCCCCATGTTTTCGACTTATCCAGTTCTGATTGCCTGGTTACCAGCCTGGAAATTCTCTAATTCTACCGTTTTCCGACTGGTTATACGTGGCTGTGTAGTTCTAGTCCAGTGGAAATTAATCAATTTATTATCCGGGCAATTGCTTCATTTGTAGATGATTTTACAGCGGCGATCTATTTAGCTAATGTCACGATGGCAATACCATCGGCGAATTCATTATCGTTACCCCGCTGGGTGGCTTTAATCGTAGGACTCCACTGTACACAGAAGCGTACCTAAAACCAATTCTTGTGGAACTTCCCCGGTGAAGTTGTAGAAGTAAACCCCTTCTTCGGTATTGTGTCTCAGCTTTCTGTGGTTGAAAAAATTTGCCACTTTACACAGCAAGTAATGTGGCGTACCCATCTTGGCGATTGATCTACTAATAAACGACCAGTTTGTAGAGTTAAAGGCGTTTGTTACGTCAAGCATTATCACTGCACAGCACTCTATTTTGACGTAGAGCCATCTCTCTCCTTCGATGGCACTTTCTGCTGTAGCTACTACCGCTCCATGTGCAGCGACATCGACCTAGTAAAAAAACTGCGCATCAGTCGCCTACGATGGCTAGGACATGTAGAGCGAATGGACACCAATGCTCCGGCCCGCAGAGTCTTCGAATCTAACCCGGAGGGACAACGCAAAAAAGGAAGACCTCGCCTAAGGTGGCGCGCACAAGTAGAAAGGGACCTCAACTAACTTGGAGTGCGCAACTGGAGGCAGTTTGCTAAGGACCGGACTAACCGGAGAGGTTGTTGTTGGTTGAGGCCCAGGTTCACCCTGAACTGTAGCGCCACCTTAATAAGTAAGTAACTACCGCTCCCGATGCGTGGCAACGGCTATGTGCACCGTCTTGTTGTAACCACATATCTTCCACATCAATTTTTTCGATTTCGTGCCAGCAAAACTCGGTTATCATGCGCCTATAGCGCCCACCATTGACTGTTATAGTCCGATCCTCATCATCTTTAAAAAAAAAGTAAGACCCAATGACGCCGCCTGACTACAATCCACGCCACATCATCACTATTTAGGCTTTTAATGGTGTCTCAGGAATCACCAGAGAAGTGGAAATGTTCCAGAGAAGAATATTTTCTTTAAAAATTCAAGGCCTAGTCTTGTATAGATTTTCCTTAGTTCTTCGGGCCTTATTACTCAATTCCCTTGTCAGCCCAAAGAAACAGCGATTGGCAAGAGTTATTCTCCGTTTTATTTCTGCTGAGATGTTGTTTTCAGAATTTATAGCAGAGCCAAAGTAGACAAAGTCCTTTACTACCTGTCAACCGTCAACTGTGATGGTCTGTTCAATTCGTCGAAACTATATCTGCCTTCAGTAGACCAATGATAGCCGGCTCTGTCAATTATATCAACATCATCGGCATATACTAATAGTTGCACAGACTTTTGAAAGTTTGTGCCTACGGGTTCGCTTGCAAGTTTCGCACAATTCACAATTCGTTCGAACATGTTGTTAAAAAAGTCATATGGCAGTGGGATGGGCAATATTCAGTTATTACTCTTGGACGGCTCTCACACATTTACAGAGTGGAACTGTTGAAAAATATGTTGGTGTTTTCTGAAAGTTATACCTCAAACCAAAAACCCCCGACTCATTTGTTAAAGTTCTAACTATTAAGCTACGGCGCCTACAGATCACTAATAAAAATAAATTGCTTTAACCTTTTGTACTACCCTTAGGACATATGTACATATATATTTTTAAGGCGCGGGGAAGGAAAGCGATTATAAGTGTTTTCAGACGCTTTGATACTGTCGATTACGAATGATGTCACAGTTGGTTTATTTTTCTTCGAGGAAAACCGATTGATGATCGTTAAAAAAATATTTAGTTTCACATGAGTGACCGTGTTTACTGCGATGTGGGTTGAAAAGTTAACAACTTACCATAAAAGTAGTTTTAATTTTAAATTGGTACTTCCCCCCTTTCATTTCCCAACATTCTAAAAGTGACTCTATGAATATTCATTCCTGTTTGGCATTTACTTCGGTTCATGCTTAAGTGAGGCAAAGCAAACATATTTTTTTGTTTCAATGGATAAAAACGAGCATCGTGCTATTATAAAGTACCTGTTTAAAAAAAGAATACTCCGAAGCAGTTCTATTAAGAGATGGTGGTAACTTTAGGGGAAAACAAAAATAAAAAGCGGGTAGCTAAATGTGGACGAGGTACCTTGAAAGGGGCCCTACACCGTGGAAGACCATTAACCCCAACTGCAGAGGATATCATCAAAAAAACTTGTTATCTTATCATGGGAGACTCCAGATTGAAAATAAGGAAGATAGCTGAGATCATCGGCATTTCGATCGAATGGACTCAAATCATATAAGCATGTAAATTAAGTAAATCTGATCCTACCGCGCGTAATAAATTTCTGCGTTTACACAAAGAATATGATTTTTAAAAAAAAATTGTTTATGGCCAATTCGTTTCTTCTATGGAAACTAAAATTAAACGAGATCCAAAAGTCTTCTGGTCTTTCATAAACACAAAGCGAAACTCTATTGGTTTACCATCTATTATGAAGTATAAAGATGTTCTTAGTGACCAACTAAATGAAATCTGTGACATGTTTGCATCATTTTTCCAATCAAATTTCGTAAATGAAGCTATTGATTGTAGTTCATTTTCTAGTAGTGACCGAATTACTAATTTTGGGTCTTTATCTTTAACGGAAGAAGATATATTTATTGAACTATCGTCACTTAAGTCTAGTACAAGTATTGCGCCCGACAATTTCCCACCATTATTTTTTAAGGCTTGTAAGAATAGCTTAGTTCACCCACTTAAAATTATATTTAATATGTCTCTTAAGTTGGGAAAATTTGTTGGAAACATTCATATATTACTCCTATTCACAAATCTGGTTCTAAAGAAAACATTGAAAACTATAGGCCCATAGCCAAATTGCAACTGATTCCTAAAATTTTTGAAGCTGTTGTAAAAAAAAGGCTTTATACCGTTGTGTGTAACCAAATTTCTCAATGTCAACATGGTTTCATGAGTGGTAGATCGACTGCAACAAACTTAGCAATTCTTACGAATTACTGTCTCCATAACATGGAAAGACGTCTACAAACTGACTGTGTCTACACAGATTTTTCAAAAGCCTTTGACCGTGTCCAACACAATGTACTTTTGAAGAAACTTGAGATGTTAGGATTTCATTCTAGTATCTTAAGTTGGATTGGCAGTTACTTAACGAATCGCAAACAATATGTTAAGACTAGTTCTGTTTGCTCCAAGGTGATTTTGAATTACTCTGGTGTTCCTCAGGGCAGCCATATTGGTCCGCTCCTTTTCCTTCTATTCATAAATGACCTTCCATCGGTTGTATTAACATCAAAATGTCTTTCATACGCAGATGATCTAAAAATATTTAGTTCCGTAAATTCTGTTTCTGACGCGCTCCGTTTGCAAAATGATCTTAATCGTATTAACGACTGGTGTTTTCTGAATGGTTTAAATTTCAATATAAATCAATGCTCAGTTATTAGTTTCTACAGAAAAAAGTTCCCAATTGCCTTTGATTACAGTATTCAAAGAACGGTACTAAAGAGAGTAACTGATCAAAGACTTGGGAGTAATTTTTGATGCGGAATTAAATTTTTCGTTACATATGGAGTATATAATCGGAAAGGCTAATCGCATGCTGGGTTTTTTATTTAGAAACTCCAGGGACTTTTATGATCCTTACACCCTTAAGTCTTTGTATAATTCATTAATTCGTTCAATATTAGAATATTGTTGCATTATTTGGAACCCTTATTATCACAATTATGAACTCCGTAAAATGAATTGGAACAATGATATGCCCTCTTATGAAGCAAGGTGTGCGCTAATTAATTTAAAACCGCTTGCACAAAGAAGGACTTATTACTCGGTACTTTTTGCTCACGATGTTATAAATGCTCATATTGATTGTTCGCTTTTACTATCGATGTTTAATATACATATATGCTCCTATTCGCACTCTTCGACCTAGAGAACATTTTTTCTTTATTTCTAGACACAAAACGAACTATGGACAAAATGATCCTATAACTATGGCTTGTGTCAATTACAATTTGCACAGAACGCTATTAATTTCAATATGTCTAGATTGCTTTGTAAAACCGCTATCATGAATTCTATATATTAAAATTTATAATTTAAAAAAAAAAAAATTTTGTAATTTATTAGAAGTAGTCTAAAATAAGATTGTAACTTATAAGGCGAAATAATAATAAATAAATAAATAAATCATTATTTAAAACGAACTCGAGTGGTTTAAGCTTTCTGCAAAATGGATTTCGAAATCGGATTTCAGTTGAACAAAATCGCAATCGACTGACGATACCTGATGGGTTTTGGAGGTGCTCGAAACCGATCTAGAGGACTTTTTTACCATGTTTGTGACGACAAATGGTGTACCATTTTACCTCTGAGACCGAATTCGGAGGAATCCAAAGCTCAGTAGTCGGTGTATAAGGTAATGGCATCGAATTTATGGTACTCAAAGAGAATCATTAAGGTTGATCATCTTGTCAACGGTCGAAGAATGAACTGAAATTACTACCGCAGTCGATTGTCCATGAAAGTTGAGGAAACATTTTTTGTCTCAGCAGGGCAATAGTTGCACACAGAGGTCGCGTCAAACCATGTATTAAATAAATAACTCTGGGTTTGAACTACTGCCGCATTCCACTATTCGCCTGTTCTACCTCCACGTGACTTTCGTCTACTCAATATAACGCTTACTAAGTAAGGTGTGACTACAAACACTGGAAAAGAGTATAAAACCAAAAATACTCGTATGTAAGATCTTTTGACGAAGCCCAAAATTCGTTATATGGGATTGCAAACTCCACTACATTTCGTCGTATTTTGCAATGCAATTGTCTCTATGTTGTAAGGGGTACCTGATCCACAACATCTTCTCCTTCGATAAGTAATGCCCATAGGTTCTAGTCCCACTTTTGTACTGAGAACATAGCTTTCCCAGATTTTAACTAGCATTTTGAACGCAACTTTTGCTTTTCCCATCCTGCCAAGACCACACTTCCTAAGTAAAAAAGTTGCTTACTATCATCCCTTCCTGTTCTCCGGCATCTTTTGAGTTGAACGAGGGTCTTTGAAATCCACAAAGTTTTTCCCTTAGCTGATTTTAGTTTTAGCCCCACTTTCTTTGTCTCGATTTCCAGATCGTGGAACATTTGACGTAGATTCATTATCCGGTGTGAGTGCAGACAAATTTCTTTCAGTCAATGCTGGTCAACGTGCATCGTTTATGAACACTAAGAACAAAGTTTTCACGCCTGTCGTACTCTGATTGGAATTTTAAAGTCCAGTGTCACATTACTAATGCGAAAGAAGTGTCACTTACCTCCCTAATAAGGGCCGTTGCTTACGCCGATGATGTCGTCCTACTAGTGTCGGGTAAGTTCCTGCCCACAATCTCTGATCTGCTTCAAACAGCGCTCAACGCCCTAAACAACTGGGCCAAACGCTGCGAACTTGGCCTCAATGAACAAAAAACGGAACTAGTACTCTTCACAAATAAAAGGAATATACCCGAATTCGCACCACCCAAACTAAATAGAACTCAACTCCAAATCTCTGACGAGGCGAAAAATCTAGGATGCATATTAGACCGAAAACTGAACTGGAAAGACAATATTCTTGAGCGTACAAAGAAAGCATCGACTGCTTTCTACACCTGCAGCAGAATCTTCGGGAAAAAATGGGGTCCTAAACCAGCTACCATCCATTGGATGTACACAGCTTCACGGATGGATCAAAAATGGACGTAGGTACGGGATCCGGCATCTTCTCAGTGGAACCCTCAATTGCCCGGTCCATGAAACTTCCGAACCACGCAAGTGTGTTCCAAGCGGAAATTCACGTTATCACCGAGGCCTGCCGACACCTCTCCACACTGAACAACAACAGACAGGTTGACTACATAGACAGCCAAGCAGCCATCAACCTCCATCATCACCAAATCTAAATTGGTCCAAAGATGCAAAGAGGAACTCAAATCCCTCATCCCCCTGGATCCCGGGCCATATGGGTATCCAAGGGAACGAGATGGCCGACGAACTGGCCAGGAAAGGCTCAGAATCAGATGACCTACACGCAGACAACTCTGCACTATTGCCTATCAGTCTCCTCATGTCCAAAATCTCTACAGATTTCTTAAATAAGGCCAACGCAAGGTAGAACACCATCAACGCATGCCGAGTCTCTAGAAAACTTTGGACCCAATTTGACAAAAAGAGGACCAAAGAACTTCTATCATTAAACAGACCACAGCTGTCACTCCTCATTGGAATCCTAACTGGCCACAATTCAATGGCGGCCCATCTCAGGAAAATGAGAATCAGCACCACCGACCTATGCAGAGGCTGTGGCGACACAGGGGTAGAGGAAAACTCAACACACTTCCTCTGCGAATGCCCAAGCCTCTTCAGAACCAGACTCTCAACCCTCGGAAAACCACAGTTCAAAGACCTTAGTGAACTAGCAAACACTCCACCTAAAACCACCCTAAAATTCATCATGAAATCGGGCTGATTCAGGAGGGCCACCCCTGCTACTAATTAAACAGCTAACCCACTGCTTATTTCTCTTTCTTTTACTTACAGGTATCTCACACCGGCGTTTGTTTTACAGGTATCCCACACCGGGGGAACACAATGGATCCGTTAAGACCCGAGTGAGACTGCACACTTGCTGATGCAGTCGCCCCCCCTACCTAACCTAACCTACCTCCCTAATAGCTATACGATTGTTTTGTATGCCTCTCCTGCGCTAAACCAGGTAGAAGGCATCAAGGTTCCAACAGTTACAAGCCTCTACTCGCTACAGTCCGGGGTGGATATGGGCCTACTCGACGCATTGCTCTGTGATTTCGCAAAGTGTTTGTGTTGTCGATGCAGGAGGAGCCGAAATCTTTCTGTTCGTTATTGAGAGTTGAATCTAGACCCTCCTTAAAATTTCTTGACTAAAACTGTTTTATTTATTAACTTGGATGCATCTTTTTGTGTGTCTTCATTTATTTACTTCGAATTGCAACGTACTCATTGCGATCTGTAGTCACTTAGCGACATTTTAAAAGACTGGGCTGATGGTTCCTACATTCACTCGATTGGGTTTGAATTTCTTTACTTTTTTTTTAATTGAGAACTTTCTGAGGAAGTTGTAATGGCAGCATCCGATATGAAAAGGAAATCAGAAGCGAAAAGAAATACAGGATGCAAATTTGTATCAAAAGGGCTGTCAAAAGTATAAACTAGTTTGGAACAAGAAGCATAATGCATTCTTGTAGACAATTACACAAACAAAAAATCTTTCTCCATCATAAAAACATTTTTTTATCTTTTGCTGCAATATTTAATAAAGCTATATTTAAACTATTTACTATATAATGACGAATTGTAGACATTATAAGAGTTGCAACTTATTTTTATTTTACTTATTTATGTATTTATTTATTTTTTATAGACTGAACACTAACATTATTAAGGAAGGCAACGTAAAACGGACATAATGCCGGAGAGATTTAAAGTAACTAAAACGGCGACTGATATTAGAACGCAGCATCCGAATGATATCGAGGAGGAAACAGTCACAGGAGGACTTCTGTCATACACTCAAGGTAAGACGTTATTCACAAACTTCTTATCATACAAAACGGGTGAAATAAAATAAGTGTATTCGTCCCTTTTGACATTATTGGATTACTTTACCTTATCGGTCAAGTTCACAGTCTTCTATCCCGGGCACACTACTTGTACTTGATTTTAATTTGGAAGTTAGCAGTCGTCCTTGTCATCTACAACTTGTAGGCTACTGACTCAATGTAACTTCAGTTTTTTCTAATTGGTTTTCTTCTCGTATACTACAACACCTACTCGTTTAAAATGACCTTTAATTGTCGTCAGAACTCGCCGGCAACATGGATCGCTCGCGTTACTCAGTAACTTGTAAAACATATATAAACCCTTTCGTGTCATCACCAACCTTCCATCAGTGTCTATTTCAAAACATAGTTGAGGAAATCATAAGACAGTGCTTCTTGTCGAATCCTAGAAACTTTTGGGATAATTAATAAAATCTGTTTTTAAATTGCATAAAACCATAAACGAGGCATTCCCTAATATATTCGCTTTTCATTTGAATTAATAAGAGTGCAGAATAAATTATCAAATTTTATTTCCAACTTTGTTACTTAAAAAAAAAACCACACGTTGCAAGCAAATCATTACTTTTTTACGGTAGTTTTATTACCCCGCTGAGAACTTATATCTACACTTCAGGTGAACACTTTATGTGTGTTGGTCACATTCCGTGAAATAATCTTTAAATAAATTTAAACTTGTAAGAGAAAAATCAGAAAGCACCCTGATTATTTCGAGAAATATGGTAAAATATAAAGATTTCGAAAGTGTGCACTGCCGGGCGCCAATTTATAGGAATGTTTTTTCTTGGCGATTCAAAAGTTCATCATATCTTGCGAAGTCTATATTTTATATGTATTTTTATATTTATACATAATTGACTTTTCACAATATTAAATCCAAGTCTTCAGTTAAAATTTCATACTTCTCGAGATTTTGAGACAATAAGGAACTACAAACACGTATGTTGAAACTTTTAAAAAAAAAAGTTCACATAAACTATTATCTAATATCTCACAACATACGGTTAGGTTGACCACAACCAGTAAATTGTTGACTTCTCTCCTTGTAAGAGCTTATGATTCCTCTTTCCGGGGTGTATACATCACATCCGAGGCCATTGTTGGTAGTCAACACGAGTAAAAAAAAACCCCACTTCTTAACCATAAGCCTAGAAAACAAGAAAAAAGACTGACAATGAAATTCAAAACTTTTTGAAGCCCCAAGGATCATTTCACATTCTTCGTTTCTTCTTCAGACTTAGGTTCTTAAGCGAAGAGACTGCTTAGATCTTTATTAATAAAATTTTCTTCACCAAAAACGCTTGGTAAGGACTGTAAAGAATTTTTTGCAAACAATATTGCCCAGTAAAAAGTTTGCTCTATTATCAGACCACAGCAGCGTTTTCCAAGCGGAGGTCTTGGCAGTGAGAACAGCCGCCCGTGAGTCAGCAGTAAGAGCAATACCACAAGAGGGTAACACCTTCTTTATTAACAGGCAGGCAGCTATAAAAGCAATAACTGCCACAGAAATTAAATCTAAACTTGTGAAGTGCTGTAGAGAAGAGCTTAAGGTTCTTGGAACACAGCACAAGGTATCGCTCACCTGGGTCCCTGGACATGAGGGTATACCAGGCAACGAGAAAGCTGACGAACTAGCAAGAGAGGGTTCTGCAGCCGTTTCAAGACAAACAGAACCACTCGTGAACATCCCGCTTTACGCACTTAAGCTTGAAGTAGGGAAAATAGCCATACAGGAGGCAAACACCAGATGGACCTCCTTGGATTCCTGTGTAATCACAAGGAAACTATGGCCGTCCTTCGATAAAGGCAGAACCGAGAGACTTATACGGGAAGACAGGAAATCCCTTTCCACCCTCGTTGGGGTTATCACGGGGCATAACTCTCTACGGTATCACTTGAAAAAACTACGTCTGACGGAAGAAGAACTCTGCAGAGGTTGCGGTGACGAGGGAGCTTTTGAGGACACAACCCACTTCCTATGTCACTGCTCTGGCCTCCAACACAGCAGAAACAGGTTTCTAGGGAACTGCTTCTTCCAAGTCCTAGATGAACTCGCCAGCACGCCAGCAGACAAGATAATGAAATCTATCAGGTCCTCATAATGGTTTGTATGCAAAGACCCGCATCAATAACTATCGGAGCATATTAGAATCGGTATCGGGTTTCAATGGGCAAGGGACATCCTTTCCCCCAAAGGGCATCACAATGGGTCAGCATTGACCTGAGTGTGGCGGGAAGGCTCTCTTCCCGCCAACCCAAATACCTAACCTAACCTATCTGCTGGAAGAGAGATATTATGAAAGAACCTGCACTGGGCGCCATTTTTTCAAATTGATAGCGCGAATAAGTAGGTAGATTGCAAGCAATCAGTAGCATGAATTTTTTAAACTATAATTGATGCTGGTTAGATCGTTAAACAGAGGTCTAAGAGTAGAATCAAACTGTTTTTTTTTGAACCATCAATAGAGTCGCACTTGAACAAAAAAAAAAAAAAAACACCACTGAAAATGCGGCGTAGTAAAGAAACATTCATGTTGGTACTTACTTAACGAAATCTTGACCCGACAATGCACATTGCTTTTAGTTCTATAGACCAAGCTCTAAAACCGGTATTCTTTCTGATCGTATTGAGCCCGAAGCTGGAATTTGAAGATCTATTGTAGTTGCGTTGTTGTTGAACGAATGATGTGACTAAGCTAACGCAATCGTTAGACCTTGGCTTTTCGACCACAACTTAATGTAGCTCCGCTGTGTGTCGACCTTATTACCCATACTCGTCCATATGTAGATTGCAATGTCCGACATATTTTTAATTTTTTTTTTTCAAGGGAACCCGAAATTTCATCCGCCTTCCTGTCTATAAATATAGTAATGTGACATCAAGAACGTCAAGTGAGCTCAGTCGTCGTTGTATCTCCACAAAAATGTCATTTGAGGGTTTTATATTTAGTCCGAGTTTGGTTACTTATTAACTGCTTCGATAGGGAGCATCCACTGTCTTAGACAGTGGATGGATGCTTCTTTGTTTTATTTTGTCATCAGCCGTTCTCCAAATCTTTTACGACAGTACCTGCTCTGGGAGGTACAGCAGGTGAATGCACTGCCATACCAGCTTTGGCCCTATTAGCTTTTGGTCCGACACGAGATTCAAGAAATTAAATGGCAGTGCATCTCCTTGACCTAATGACTCAAAGAAGTTATTTCTAAGACACACAGTACAAATCAAATTTTTTATGCGACTTATCTGGACTGTCTTTCAAACTTTGCAAGTCGGGCGATGTAAAGTAGGCGGATTTGAAGTCGATGATGTCATAGAAAGCCATTGGTCGTCTACAGGATTTGTATTAGTGTGACAATGGTATCTACTATCGATCGACCGCACTAATGTAAGCCGATTAGACACAGAAAGGCCTTAGATACTTACAAAGTGCGCTGCGAAATTTTTTTGTGTGACCATATCAAGCCACATCTCTACCAAAACACCAGTTACTATTTAAAATTCCCTTGGGACGCCATCGCAACTGGTGTTTTTTTTGTTTTTGAGTTTTGCAATAGCCTCGCCGACGAGAGATTACTTTTTCAAGTTGTGTTCACCTCTTGTGCTTTAAGTTTCTCTGTTTGTTGGTCATTTAGCAGTTGCTAGAAATGCCATTTACGAAGTTTATTGGTGGCTAGATTGCCTTCACTATCGTCAAGAGCCTGCATTGTGCTCCAGAAGCCAACTGCTTCGTTCGTGTGATGTTTCGATTTTCTAGGAGACAGAGTGGTTCGTCTGTTTCGTATTTGTATTTTTTTCTCCTCCCTTCTCTTGACTCGGCGCTGTTTGTTTTAATGCAGAGCTTGCAAGTGAGCCTCTTCCGTCACTCTTTTTTAATAAATGAATGCCCTGAGTATTATACCACAAGTTCTTTTTTCAGCGGTGATTGGTAGCCTACTCGTATAATGGTTTCAGTTGCATCTGTTATGATGGTGCTACGGTGAATGAACTGGTTGAAGACAGTGCGGCCATAACTTTGTCTCAAAAATATTCCAGTATTCCATTTTAATACTTTTATATCAAACATTTAATCTGAGTAAAACTAAAAAACTACACTGGATCCCTACATAAAATGGTCATATGGCGCCTAAATAGGCCCATCAACCACTTTCACTAGTTCCGAACCGTTCTGTGGAGAAAGCAAGGGCCTCTTCAAAAGTCATATCAAGGAACAAGCCCTGTATAAATGTATAATAAATACTACCTAGACTGATATTCTGGGATAGATACAAACGAATCACTTCTTCCTGCTCATTCTAACAAGAAATGGATGTTTCTTCTGAATCTGAGGAGGAATTACATAAGAACTTTTACTGCCAGTAGCGATCGCCTATTACGGAAGAACTTCCACAGAATAAGCTTAACAACATATCTACCTGTAGACTATACCCGGAGAGTGACGTTAGGTTTTCATAGAACGCCCCACTCTCATGCACTTGAGAAAGCTAGTCCTAAGCAGCGAACTTATTGAAATGGCTGCCTTCTCTGCAATACATCTTAAGAAGGCAATAACATTCCTGATATTCTCTGTAATGAATGACTAACTTTAGCACATCTCGAAGTGCCACAATAGGCTTCTCTGTGGGGCTACGTGCCAGAGTGATTCAACAGCTCCCTATAGCCAGCCAGAAAGTCAATAACGCTTGATCACTTTTCCATAAGAATCCCCATCGTAACGCATGCGGACTTTTACGGCAGCTGTAATAAATGTGTCGTTTTGGTAAGAAAAAATTTCCCCCGACGGGACAACCACCAACCTAGAGAGTCATTTTGTTGGATAACACCACACCACACACCTCGAATAAGGGACTACCGATAGCAGTAACCCATTTCGAGAATATAAAGTCTGCCGTTGGCTTATGTAGGGTCCATACGTTCCCATCTCTTTCAAAATTCTAGTCTTAAAAACTCTTATAAGCCTGAGCTCTAAATATGTCGAAATAGCTCATATATGATTTACATTATTTTAGCCGAAGGCCTTCGATGCTCTGGCTATCCAGCTAACTTATAATTTTAATTATAAGTTAGTTTTTGAAAATAAATAAATAAATAAATAAATGATTTACATTAAATGGTCCAGACTAGAACTTGAACTGTAAGGTCGACCTTTGATGCTGTTTAAAAATTTCTTCTGATGGCTCCTGGATCCAAGGAAATTTACTAAGTGCAAAAGTCTTTCGACCTTCTGAAGATGTTGTAACCCAATTTTCAGCTGAGGTACCAAACATTAGGGGCTTATTCTCGGAACCAAGTGCTATCTTAAAAGTATGTATCTATACTTGCGTGCATTTATCTTTAACATCTGGTGGACAGCAACAGGAACACAGAACCATATTGAGGAACTCTACAAAGTACAAAGTACTTCTAGTCACCAAGGTTGGGAGAAGAACACCGCAGGCGGAGCTGAATATGAACTCCCTCTCCTGGAACTGTTGATAGAAGGTACTGCCACAAAAGGAACTCTTAGACCAAGAGAATCCAATCTGTGGAAACAGAATACTTATGGACACGCGGCGATATGAAACAGCCACATCAAACTATATAGTTCCCTATTCTTACCAGAAATGTATTATAAGCTGAAATCCTGTCTATAAAAAAGCTACAAAATGCATAAAAGACAGTCACCTTTCTTCATCGGATTCCTGTTGTGGAGAGGTGGAGTCAATCCAACATCTGCTAGTGAGCACTGCAGGGGTAATAGGACCTCAGATATCGGATCAGCTTCACTTCATAAAGACACCAAATGGTTTGCAAGTCGGCCGTTAACAAGATAGGTTTGGTTCACTTTTTTCTACATAAAAAAGGGGATTCACCATGGACCATTAGGACTTCGAGTGAATGTGATGAGTCCTTATCCATTACACGCCCTTCAATATCCTAGCACAACTTATCAAACTAACAGACAGGCAAGCAAGTGGACAAAACTTCGAGACTCAGTTGCCCAGCTTCCACATAATATACTCGAGATCAACCACTTTCACGAAGGGAATACATCGACCTTCTAAAGGTGTTGAAACACAATTTCCAGCCGAAGTGCCTGGCACCCGGGGCTCACTCTCGAAAGCTTGTGTCTCCTTAAATACAAGTATCTATCCTTGGAATGCCCTACTTATTTTTATGCTACATTGAAAGGACCAATTTCGTCCTGGGTAAAATCAGTTAATGTGCCAGTATTTCACCAGCCAAGGTACAAAAAACTAACAGACAAGCAAGCAGATGAACAGAACTTCGAAACTCAATTGCTCAGCTCCGACATAATATACTCGAGATCAACCACTTTTACGAAGGGAATAACTCAACCTTTAAAAGATGCTGAAATACAATTTCCAGCCGACGTGCCTGGCACCCGGGGCTCACTCTCGAAAGCTTGTGCCTCCTTAAATACACAAGTATCTACCCTTGGAATGCCCTACTTATTTTTATGCTACATCGAAAGGACCAATTTCGTCCTGGGTAAAATCAGTTAATGTGCCAGTATTTCACTAGCCAAGGTACAAAAAAACGAACAGGCAAGCAAGAAGATGAACAGAACTTCGAAACTCAATTGCTCAGCTCCGACATAATATACTCGAGATCAACCACTTTTACGAAGGGAATAACTCAACCTTTAAAAGATGCTGAAATACAATTTCCAGCCGATTTGCCAGGCACCCTCACTCTCGAAAGCTTGTGTCTCCTTAAATACAAGTATCTATCCTTGGAATGCCCTACTTATTTTTATGCTACATTGAAAGGACCAATTTCGTCCTGGGTAAAATCAGTTAATGTGCCAGTATTTCACTAGCCAAGGTACAAAAAAACGAACAGGCAAGCAAGAAGATGAACAGAACTTCGAAACTCAATTGCTCAGCTCCGACATAATATACTCGAGATCAACCACTTTTACGAAGGGAATAACTCAACCTTTAAAAAATGCTGAAATACAATTTCCAGCCGACGTGCCTGGCACCCGGGGCTCACTCTCGAAAGCTTGTGCCTCCTTAAATACACAAGTATCTACCCTTGGAATGCCCTACTTATTTTTATGCTACATCGAAAGGACCAATTTCGTCCTGGGTAAAATCAGTTAATGTGCCAGTATTTCACTAGCCAAGGTACAAAAAAACGAACAGGCAAGCAAGAAGATGAACAGAACTTCGAAACTCAATTGCTCAGCTCCGACATAATATACTCGAGATCAACCACTTTTACGAAGGGAATAACTCAACCTTTAAAAGATGCTGAAATACAATTTCCAGCCGACGTGCCTGGCACCCGGGGCTCACTCTCGAAAGCTTGTGCCTCCTTAAATACACAAGTATCTACCCTTGGAATGCCCTACTTATTTTTATGCTACATCGAAAGGACCAATTTCGTCCTGGGTAAAATCAGTTAATGTGCCACTATTTCACTAGCCAGGGTACAAAAAACTAACAGACAAGCAAGCAGATGAACAGAACTTCGAAACTCAATTGCTCAGCACCCATATAATGTAATCTCGAGATCGACTACTTTCAGGAATCGTATACATACATACTTGCCCTCCATAGGAGCAAATAAAAATACGGGATTATTGACACAAAACTTTGTAATAAAATGCTCAAAATAAAACCCATTTTGCATTTCCTATCATGCATACTGAAAGCATTAACATATATCTACGCAAAATCTTAAAATTAATTTCAGTTTTAAATATTAAGGAGAAATCATTTAAATTATTGCTCTCTATTTATGCAAATCTTTCACAAAGAAATTTAGAGCATCCTTACAATCAACATCATGATGATTATAATCTTTAAAGAACTTTCGCTACCGAAAATGTATAACTGAAACCTTAATGCTGTTTTCAGGACACAAATTATTGCAGAAAAGCTTTCCTTTTTTTTTCCTCCCCTTTTTCTATCCTGTGCTTTGCAACAGGGAGTGGCAAACCATAGTAACTCTCAATCGAGGTGATGCTTAGCTCAGTTAAATTGTATAAAAGAGAATTTTCATTCCTTTACGCAAGCTCCATACCGTATATGGGTTAAAGAGAAATATGTAGTTCATTTGAGGATTCTATCCTGAAACTCTTTAGTTGAGCTAGTGGTTTTTTTGTGCAAGGTGGAAATAGTCGTACTTTTCCTGTTTGTAAATACTTAAAATATTTTGTGTGGAATTTATTTAAATATAAAATAATTTGCAATGTGTTAAAGTTCATTTAAATATTTGTTTAAATTTTAATAACGTTATATGTATGTGTAACATATTTCGTAATTAAAAAAAAATGTGATATGAAAATTATATTTACTTATGAAATCGACCTGTCCCAATAGCGATGATATTAAAGGATGTGATGATTTGTTGAGGAATTTCTAAATTTGTGTAAAAGCTGAAGCATCGTTCGATTTTACTCATAAGACTGGCACAAAGATTTTTATATTCTCCGTTTCATAATAGCTTAAATTAAAACTCGATCTGGTGAGATAAAAACGGGCCTCGGTTGCCAAGTGTGTTAGGAGAATGAACCTAGGATATTTTTATATATATATGTATAATAAGACTTTTTTTTTCATCTATTGATGGGCAACTTAAGATGATTGAGATTTTTTTTTTTTTTCATCTCACGATGGGTTGAAAACTTAATTTTTATTCGTTTGCATGATGCTTTGTAGAATTTTTAATATTACTCGCGTATACATATGATTTGTAACGAATTTAAGTATACTCATGTATGAAAAATCGATTATAAGCAGATGCTAGCAGAGTCCTTCTCAATAAATTTTATGTTTGTTTTATCTCCAAAAAAAAATAATTTATTTCGATTAACTTATGCATCACAAGTGAGATTTCGACCTCAAATAATTTAGATTGTCGAATAAAATCAAATTTTAGGATTTGGGAATCTATTTCAAATCTCCTACATCATATTGGTCCATTGCTGAGAGCATACAGTGAGCTGCTATATGTAGATAAGATTATACACACTATACAAAAAAAAATGTTAACAAGATGAATTTTTGAAATAGCATAGAACATAAAATATTAAAAAGGCTTTGTGCAAAATGTGATACCATTCAGCTTTTCATGTAAATCCAGATTCTCTGATTAACGTACATACATGGATTTGAGAAAGGTACCTACATACATGACAATCTCGGGGTTTTTTTTTTTTGCTCTGACCGAGTAAAATATTGTGGAGAAACGAAGCAAAGTGTAAAGTGTATGGAAAGGATAAGAGATAGAAATGTATGCAGGATAATAATAAATTTAGTTGTGTGTAGTTTAAAGAAAAAAATAATTAAGCATATATTCTGCAGAAAGCAGAAAGCTACATGAATTCCAGCATCCCCTGTTACATACTTGTATGAAGCTGTATCCAAAAAAAAAGAGACACACAACCAAAATATCAAGGACCTGAAAAAATATGTATTTCAGCTCCACCACAGAGAGCTACCAATGTGGCGCGTTAAAGTGAAACCTGCAAGTGAGGTTGATTTATAATACATAAAATAATTTGTATGCTCGTGGAAGTTGTTAGAAAAACTATTCGTTGCAATCCAACTTCAAGTTCTGCTAACTATTCTTAAAATAAATTCGTTTTTTTTTTTTTCATTTGAAATAATTGTGTGTGTATGAATATTGTGTAAATATTTTAAGTTCTGTCGATATATGTTTGTATGTATATATAGGTAACAGAATTTTTTTTATTATTTTTTCTTAAATTATGTTTAATTAGTTATTAAACTGTTCTCTTCGATCCATTATACTCTCCTTAGCTATTAGATGAGTCTAAGAATAATTCGGTCTCTTAGTGCCTAAGGAGTCACATCTCCTTAAAATAAAAGTGTGGGTTTCGGTGTACATAAGTTGTTCAAAAAGTGTACCCGCCCGAATTCCCAGTGCCTGAAAAAAAAATTCATTGCGTGTGTTTTCAGTAAAATATAAAAAATAATGATTCAGCCTTGTGCTGTAACATTTAATTTTTTGTTATAATAAGAGAAAAAAAACATAAAACGCTGATTGCTAAATATCTATTCACTTGCGGTACATGCCGTCGTAGACCTTTCAACCATTCTAAACAATTTGGAGCCTAAAAGTGAATGTTTTGCCCGATTTCCAAAGCCGTATTCTTTTGCGTTTAGTTTCCCGATGGATGCCGTGATGGATAATAGCTAAAAATTCCCTTAAAATTCCAGAACGATTATGGCGTTAACCCTGTATTTTCAATATAAACTCATCGATATGCAAATGAGAGGTACTCCAAAATCATCAAATAAATATCAGATTAGGTCTCCATAACAAGTCCCGAAGAACTTGTGTAACGACAATGAAAAATAACCTTAAATTCCTCGTGCCCGAGCTGGAAGTTCGAATCTCAGAAAACACCAACGAGTTTGGCATGTTGCCTCCTCTTGTGAATGTCTGATAAGCGTCCGAGAGTAATAATAGCCATTAAAAAGCTTCTCATTTTTCTTAAAAAAAAGCCCTTCGGATACGGCTCTAAACTGTAGGTCCCTTCCATTTGTGTGGGAAAAAAAACACGAACGGTCGTGAGAAGATAGCGCCTATTAAGCATTGGCGTTCGTTGTCAGCCAGGTAAAAGAGATTCATTACGATTTTACTTAAAATAATTAAAATAAGCTCTCTTCGAAGATAGATCATTTTGAATGTTTTTTCTTATTTGTTTTTTTTTTCAGTACTCTTTTTGAGTATTCAATTGGTATTCAATTCTGCCCGTTTGCCATTTTCCAAATTATTTCGACGAAATTCTTGTGCACTGTTCTATCAAAATCGTCTCTGTCGGGCATATAACCTAGATGCAGAAGTTAGTTTCTAGGCTAGTAGATTTTTTATCACCAAGGATAAAAACTCGAATTCCTTATAACACTACCAGCGGACCCGGCGAACTTTGTCTCGCCCCAATTTAACGCCTTTAGATAAACTCCATAGTGATAATAAAACACAGATAGTTCAAATTTCAATGCGATTTTGAATGGAATCGAAATCAGTAGAGAGCGATATGATAAACAATGTTTTTCGATTTGTTTTCCGGCGCAAAAACAAACAACGAAGACGGTTTGCCAACACGCGAACAGGCAACGTACAGCTGACCGTGCGAAAAACAGGGAAATTCGAGATTAATCCCACAGCCTTCCAACGATTGGCCTTGCGATTTATTGACTGTCATCGCAAAAGCCAATCGAACGGGGAACTGAATCCGCTTGAATTGGAATGGAAGATCAGTTGATCAGTTGGAATAATCGGAATTCGTGGAAAAAAAATTCAAATTCAAATTTTTCGCGTTTTTCCGGAATTTTCCGACTTTTCCATTCGAAAAGCCATTCCGGAACAATTGCACACAAAATTCAATACAAAAATTTTCCCGACTTTTCCGGAGAGTTTTCCCAAAATTTTCTTTCGTAAAAACCTTCTCCTGGCAATTACGAACAACTGAAAAAAATTTGAGCCAAATCCGCCCAGCCGTTCTCAATTGATGAATTACTATATATTTTTCAAACCATTTTTATATATACATACATATGTATATTTCAAAAGATGGATTCTTGGATCTTGATGAGTGCTGTTCCAGGTGAAAGTGTCTTCCTCCATTATCAGAACATTGTGTTGCGTTCCCAGCCTGAATCATTTCTTATAGTTCCCGGCGTTGGAAGTGTGTAATCTCGAAATTCGGAAACCGATAACTTTTAATATTTCCTTGATGAAGTATCACAATGTCCACTTCTTCGTACTGCAAGATTCACCAACTTGCGCCGCATAACACATGATGGGCCTCATAACCGCTTCAAAGCGTTTATACTTTGCACTTGAAAGAATATTCTTTTTACGAGTACATACTGATTGTGCACTGATGTTCCAAATGTTACAAAATATTATACGGCACCTATTGGCCTCATTCGAAATTCCTTTAAACAAATTTCGTAGATTATTATGCAAGTTGCATACTTTAATACTCATCACGGGACAGTTTGCCTCATTTACTTTGTAACAGTATAAAACCACAATTAGCTATTAACTTAATTTAAGTATGTAATAACAAGAAGAATATGTAATAAAATTAATAATAGGGCGGAGTTAATACCTGTAAATTAGGCAAGGAAATAGTATTTTAAAATATTATGACACCTAATATTTTGTAACCTAAACGAGGAAGTACCAAAACAGTGTCGAAATTAATTAACTCATTTCAAGATGAGTTCTGGTGGAACCGAATTAGTTAACGGAATGGATGAGACCAACAAAGCCGTCGAGTCCGACCAGAAAAATGAAGGTAAGCTTATCATTGTGTGTATGTGTACATACGTATGTAAATAAAATAAGAGAAAAAGTGAATAAATACTTAATTGAACTGTAAATTAAAAACATAACCTCCACATTGTATCACTGCTCCTACATATTTTAAAAAAAAACCTTATGCATGAGAAAACCTGTCAAGAACGTAATAACTTTGGTGCATTAGAGGTCTAATCATTATTATTAATGTATTAGGGTATTAAGAATTATCATAACTCTTATCGATACTTTTTCCAATTCATTTTTATTTATCCAAATATGTCCGCGTATATTTTAGACAGGTAATAGGTTCTATTTTTTGGCATCTTAACCTTAGAAAAACAATTTAAGCAAAAGACGAAATCTCCTGACTGCACAAACACATTTGAATTAAAAAAATAACACATTTTTTGAAAAAATAACCAAAAATGGAAATCCCAAGGCAAGTTCAAATTATGCTCACATCAGTTTAAAGGAAACATTTGCTGCTGCAGATGTAAATTTTATTTTTCGTGGTTACCCATTATTTCACCAATTTTAGTCTTTTAATGAGGAATGTTTTGAAAAAATGCCTCTCTCACCATTTGCGCTGCAAAGTCCTAAAAACGACTAAACAATATCGTATTCACATAAATAGATGTCGGATTTCAGTAGGTATGACCCAGTCCAATGTATGGATGAGTTCTAGATCTGGGCCATACCAAGGTTTAGGGCAGTTTTCTCCGAAAAGTCAAATTTGCCTACGGCGGCGTTCGACAATTTACAAAGCGTGCACTTACACTTTATTAGAAATCGGTTTGCAAATGGCGGATAAATTATTATAAGCGCCGGTTTTAAACGGAGTGTAACTTTCGTGCCTGCAATAAATAGTCAATCAAAAAAAATCAAAAGACGCCGTGGCTCAGTGGTTTGTGCGTTGGACTTCTGAGGAGGAGATTCAAAGGTTGAATCCAAAAAAAGAAAACAGCAAAAATGTTCGCTGTCCTATCTCTCGCGTCCGAGAGTAATAGTAAATAAATAGTTCGCCTTTCGGATATGGCTTTAAATTGCAGGTCCATTCCATTTGTAGGAAAAAATATAACACACACAACACGAATGCTCGGGAGGAGTTATGCAATGGACAACAATGGATCTATTTCACCAGATATTGGCATTTATAAGTTCAAAAGATTCGATTTTATTTTGTAAACTTTCATCGATATACTGCTCTACAAAAAATCGAATTATTAGTGAACGCCAAACAAGATAGACCGGTAGTCATTCAGTTTATTAAATTGACACAAATTAATATATCCATTTACACGAAAAACAGTTCACATTTTCACAAGCCATTGCAAACGCTAAAAAGTTTGTTCAAGTTGAATTTATTTTGGAAAAACAAATTAACTTACGCTGGTAGTTGGCAGAAATGCAAAAAAAATGAATTAAATTACTCAAAACTACCATAATGGAAAGAAGCGGTTTTTTTTATAAAGTATCGTTGTTGACCCATTAACATAAATTAAACTTTATTAAATAATCACATAAATGCAATTTTTAGTAAAAAGATCAACAAATTAATGATAAAGAATTGAAAATTAGGGTCTATACTAAAGTTGATTCAAAAATTTATTTATTCTAATTTTTCAACAAGCAAGACTTTCCAGATTGCAGAAAATGAACTGATATAATTCAGAAACTAATTTTAAAAAAATAATAAGTATATACACACATATGTATTAAAAACAAATAAAGGATATTTTTTTTGGAGCTGTAAGACTTGAAATTAAAATAAGACACACACGAGTTGAGCAAACGAGCCAAGGGTTTTTTTATTCGATAGATGATTTTATTGCGGTTATGACGAAAAATGATTTCGGACACTTTATTGATGATTTGAGGCCGTACCTTCCAACGCTGAAATCATTGTTGGCTTGTCCGTGTAAACCAACGACAGAAAATAGTCCAGCGGCGTCAAATCACATGATCTTGGAGGCCAGGCCACAGGTCCATTTGTGGATATAATGTTATCATCGAATACTTCCTTCAACAGAGGACAGTAGACAATGTTTACGTACTTTTTGGAAACAAAACAAAATCCTTGATTATGGCTCTATACCAGTCGCTATTGATGGTGACATTTTCGAAGAAGTATGGCCCGATGATTCCGCAGGCCATAAACCGCACCAAGAAGTGAATTTTTCGGGGTGCATCAGTAGCTGAAGGATCACTTTGGATTTTCCTCGCTCTAAATTCGACAATTTGTTTTTTTTACAAAGCCACTGAGACAGAAGTGAGCCTCATCATTGAACATTTGACGGTAAAAAATTGGATCGATTTCCAACTGTTCAAGCGCCCAATCACCAAAGTCACGACGCAAACAATAATCGCCTGGCTTCAATTCTTGCAGCAAGTGAATCTTGTGAACGTGTTAACTAAGATCCTTGGGCAGAATCTTCCACAAAGTCGATCTGTGCGCTAGTGGCTTGAAGTCCAAATGAGTAAATTTAGAGGAGGACTTTTCAATTGTTTTACGAAAAGCGTTTTCACTTGGTCAATTATGTTGACCGTAAAATTAGCGTAGCGCTTTACAAACATTTTTTTACTGAATACTGATTTTGCAAACAAATTTCCACAATTTGTAAACGTTGGTCGGGGATAAGTCTTTGCATGATGATTTGCCAAACATAGAATAGATGATGATGGCGGAATTAAATAATAGTATTTATTCTTTAACTTAAAAATTAGTGAATTCATATTTTAAACAAAATTTAACAACTGAATGTGGGGTGATAATCAGTTCTATATTATTATTTATTATGTACAAAAATAATAAATTTGTTAGGAAAAAACAGAATAAAAAAACGTATTTTTAAATCTATCTCTAGAATCAAATATGTAAGTCGAAAGTGTCTAGATAAATTCATATCTCGTTCGAAGTCCCTTAATAGTCAAGAAGGAGCAAACATGGATACAAAAGATCAAAGAATAGGGCTTTTATATGGTGGCATAGAAAATCATACTCAAACTACACAATTCAATATTTTCCAATGTTTAATGCTTTATTTAAGAAAGTAAACCGTCCGATTATTTATGAAAATTAGTTTCATATCGGCGGCAGACTCGACATCCTGTCAACCCAATGTTGCAGTAAATTGTCGATTATTTGTGGCTTTATCTTGCGAATAGCTCGGTATAATTTGTGTCAATTGACGTGTTATCAGTTCTCCATAAGAAAAAGTCCAACGGAGTGAAATCCGAGCTGCGCGGTTACCAAGGTACATAATATCCAAGTCGTCTGATAACACGGTTACCAAACTCAGGGAGCGAAAGATCGATTGTTTGACAGCTCGTGTGACCAAAGCCCTGAGTGACGAGCGAAAAACCGGGATTTTTTGCAGATATCCGGTCGTATACATTTAGTATAACTGCATAAAGCAGAGCCATGCTGCCAGCTTTTGTATTTACGAGAAACCTTAACGTTGATGGAACTACTAATTAAAAATGTCCTCAGAAAACTTTCTCATTTCCCTGAATTCCAAAGTGACCTGTCACCCAGGCAAAACCAAATGAATGCAGTCTTGGGCAGACTCAGAGCTTTTGCGTTCGTATATCTACTATTTTGGAAGTAAGCGCACTGCGACCTTGTAGATCTATTGTACTACCTCGACTTGGAGCTCTGCATACTCGACTTAGAGAGCTTTGAGTTACACTCAGCGTCTTCAATTATTTTCACGAATAATTGTGTTCAGCATATGTACATATGTCTTCTTAAAAGAAAAACTTCTTTTGATACTCAAAATCAGTATCACCTAAGTATCAGCTTTTCCGACGGCAACTGTTTGAAAATAAGGAAATTATGTGCAAGAAAAATAAGTAAGTGTATAATAAAATCAATTGATATTTCTCATATGTTTTTAAAATTAATATCAACAATACGTCTCGATGGATGTCTATTAGACTTGTAGATTAATTATAGGGGTGTAGGCGCACACCACCTTTGTATTATGCTACTTGGAGCTCTAGTCGATGAGATACTTGACTTAGAGCATCTTAAACAGTACCTGGACAACCTGGAGTGGATCTAACAATGGTAGGTCTTCTTCTGATAGTTGGTGTTTTCTTCTGTTGTGGATCAGTGCTTCCACATTTTAAGTTTATCCTTTCGCTCGTGTTTTTTATATACGAAGTGTACAAAGTCAGAAGGTTTTTCACGGGTATTCTATGAAAACTTTTACTTTTGTGAGGCAGTCCTAAATATGTTTATCTGAATTCCTTAAAATAAGTTTTGAATCATTAACCTATCGTTAGAAACAGCAAAACCCATACAAATTATATTTTTTTATAGAAAGTGTTTACTACATCTTGTCTGGAATCAAAAAAACTTCCAATTTTGTTCTACGCTCTGTTTTTTAAGATAGTCCCTGTCAAAAACAGGCAAACAAAATTGTGGAAAATAACATACGAGATACGCTTGCAAAGCATAATCACTTTCACCTCTATCCTTGAACCGCAAAACTAAAATGCAGTCATCACTGTTTGTCATCATTTTTTAATTAATTTTAAATTTATAGAATCTGCAATTGTAAACGTTTTCAAGACAAGCTCAAGTAAGTAAACACATTTTCTCACACTTACTTCATTTTGTGTCATCAACGCGACAGTCATAGATATGTACATATGTATGTATGCTCTTTTTAATTATCGCGAAAAATATTGCAATGAACAATTATTGTGTCTTAATGCAAATTTTAGTGTAAGGGAAGAGAAGAAGCAACCTTCAAATTTAAAAGAACTGGTAACTGCAGATCGTTTTATTGGGAGTTTTCACACTAATATTCATAGTTCTCAATGAAGCGGTGACTGTATTCGGTTTTTCAGCAAGCGAATCGCATCGAAAGCAGTCTCTTCAACAGTTTAATGCGACTCTACAACTATGCGACGTAAGTTTTCTTCTTAAAAATTTTTTTAATGGAGACATGTCCAAAACGTGTGATGTATTAAATTTTAACTAAATCGATCACGTCGTTGCGTTGATGTGAAACCTAAATTTTTTATCTTCAAAAAATTCGCCCAACTGCTGGGATATTAAAATCAAATCAAAATCATCAAGGCAATTGATGAAAAGACGTAAAGAGTTATTCTTCAACTGAACGAGGGCGAAACTAACTACATGCTATTAACAAATAAAACAGCATCTTTTCACCCCCTGAACAAATGTCATTATTGATATTTCTAACTTCGAGGTAGTTAAGGACTCAACATCATCTCCACAAGTGACAGAAATGAGAAGATAGTAAAACCGATATTGGGTGCTTTCGAGTGCAAATTTTTCGTCGAATTACTTTCCTGCATGCAAGAACGGTGAATGCAGGGAAGATACAACCGTGAACGCTATGAGCTGTTCCAAAAGACCAAGATACGCATGGATAATAACATTCCAATCAATGGGATCTTCGAATCGCAGCCCCCAGGTTGGACACGACCAGGAAGAGCTAACCTCCGCCTTAAAACTAAACGCGGATGCCAGAGCGCTTAGTCTCGACAACTGAATGTATCGTACTCAGGCAAAGACTCTTCATTATTCACATTACCAAATATATCTTTCTAGATCCATGTGCAATAATCTCTGCAAAACTTTTAATTTTCTATCAACAAGTTAGAACATATTAGGTTAGGTTAGATTGAAGTGAGTGCCTGCTAACGCCAACACTCTAAGATGAAAGATAAATTTAACCTGTTCAAGCTTCTGATGAAGCGTAAGAGGCTCTTAATATCTAAGATCGTTGCAATAGAAAGCTCCTAAGTGAAACTTCCTTCTGTGGGAATCAGCTGGACAGGTACAAAGGGTGTGGTGAATGGTTTCTTTCTCTTCTTAGCCCATACAGCTTCTATAAAAATCGTTCGAATATACTCCAAGCCTTGTTGGGTGCTTGCCTATCAGACAGAGTCCAGTGATTACACCTTCTTAGCGCCAATATGTAATTTTGTTGAAAGAAATCAATTTCTTAGGGCGTTTCAGAGCTAGCCTTGGCCAGATCTGTTTTGACGCTAGACATGTTATACCACTTGCCCACCTACGATTTAGTCTCTGAATAGCATCCAGCTTAAATTTGAGTTTGCAAGTACCGATATACATAGTTTCATGAGCTACTGTCTGAAATCTAAAGTAATTAAAACAATTTCAATTCACACTTCTAAAAGGTCTAAGAAAAAACAGCAATACCTACAGAATTACATATTGTGTGTAATTGAGGAATTTATTGTATGAAAAAAACGTATTACTACATATCTGCATAAGTCGGCCTAAAATGTTGTACCTCATGGATGAATAATTATTAACTGACCTCTGCAAATCCACACAGGTACATGCCATAATGTGTGTGAATAAGAAAGAGACAGAAGTTCTCCATACAATTCACTTTAAACTACTTATTTTCTTTTTTATAGGAAACGTCGCAAAGGTCAGTTCAGAATTCAAAAACATTGGTTACCACTGTAAATGTTCGAATGTGCTTGAATTTTAATTTCCCGTAAATCTGGCGCCAACTTGTTTTAAATCGTCATTCAAGATATTTTACTTTAAAAATATTGTTCAAAAATTCAACGACAAAAAATTGGGTACGAAACAAAAACATAGCTTTATGGAACACACACAGGCATAAACCCCCCTCAACACTTATCTGCCACGCAGTTGCAAGTGTCACTCGTTTAATGTGAATAGAGGAATGGAAGAAGCTTTTATAAAGATGAGAAAAGTATTTGTCTGCTCTCCCAGTTTGCAGATAATGTACAAGATTGATGGTATTCTTAGTACTATTGTAACATTTGTAACGCTTCGGATCTAAAATAAAAAAAGTTGCCCTAGGACGCTCTATGAAATACTAGTACTCTGGAGTACTTTGTGTTTTCTCTTAAAATTAAGGATTGGTGAAACTTTTTCAAGAGATCAATTAAAAGGTATTTTGGTCAAGCTTAATTCTGTTCGCACATAGAGAGTTCCTTATGAAAGAGCATAAGAACAAATTGAAGCGGTTATTTTCGGTAAAGAAAATATGTGCCACCTTGTTAGAAAATGAGTTTTCATGTATTCCAATATTTAAATTTGTATTGTTTCCAACTCCGAACACAAGGCTACTGGTCCTTGAAATTCTGATTTGTAGTTAAAAGAGGACATGTGGCACACATGCCGAGTTGAGTTGTTGGATGCAATGTAGCAAAATCTTTTCCTTGGGGTCGCTGTATCTTGTGATAATTTTTAAAAAACAATAATATCGACCACAAGAAACTTGATTTTCAAATCTCGATTTTCGCACAGTTTAATGGGCTCACACGTAATGTCGAGGAAAAAATTGGAAATATTTGTTTATACAAAATTTTATACAACATTGTTAAATTGCGTTGTTTGAAAATCGTTTGTTTCATTTCTTTGAATAATCTCGAAAACCTTGCAAGCTAAGGATGTCTTATAGATAATATGAAAATTTTCACCAACAATATTCATGAACAGGGTGTCAACTCTTCCAGCAGACAACGGAATGGTGATATAAGGTCCGGCCGATGAACATGGCTCAATCGATTCGGCTGTCGATACGGACAAATTCTTTGACAAATGTACATACATACATACATGCATAGTATTTCCGACTCAATTCAAGCCCTTCAAAACCCAATTTAAACCTTTCATGAAGAAATATAAGCTTTTGTTGGCCGATTTAAATATTTTTACGAACTCATTTAAGCCTTTTGCAAGAAAATTTAAACTTTTTTCAAAATAATTTAAATCTCTTTTGGGAATAAAAGTTTTGAATAAACTTTCAAATTGCATTATTGGACCAATTTTTAATTGAGTTTTAATCAATTTAAATATCTTCAAACCCTAAAAAAATACTACATGTGAGTATGAGACAAAAAATACCACAACGAATTCGTTTTGCCAATGTTTCATTAAAAGTCCAATTATCGTGATTCGAATTTTAAAAATGCCTTTCGGATATGGCCCTGAACTGTATGTTATTCCATTTGTGCGAAAAAAATACAGGCTGTTACCCCACATATAAACATAAATTTTATATTTTTACAACATAATCAGAAAGCTTCGAAATATCTGACTGAAAATGAAATAAATTCACTTTTTTCCAAATCCATAATTTTTCTAATTAGAATCCTAACTTTTCAAAATCGTTCGTTTGAAAAGAATAATCAAAAATTGTTTATAAGAATTGTATTAGATTTTAGTAAACAAATTCTTAAACATGGCTTCTTCCCGTCCAGAGGAAACATAGTTTTTCTTATTCTTATCATTTTTGAGTTATTTCGGTTTTAAATATGACAATTATAGTATAAAACTAGCGTAAAAGGGAAACTACAGTATTTTGATTTATGTAGCTTCGCCACAGATTGCACCTTTTCTATTGAGCTTATCCGTCCGCCACTCTTTGAACCACTTTTAGAATCTTTCATCTTAAGTAATGAGAAAATTATGACAAAAAACATCCGTAAAAACAGTTTTCCTGAACGAATCCCTTATAAATACAGATATCGATTTAAAGCAGCCGAATATTATTGTATGTAAAATATATGTAAAAGCACGCTTATTATTTTATGGTAGGTTAATAGACGATGGTCAGGCATTATTGCTTAATTTCATCATAAATAAATTTCCTACCAAGGGGTGCAAATTTTCCGCACCTTCGGAGGAACATGAATGACCTAGAAAACTGAGATATTGCATACTTACAGTATAAATAGGGCAGGAATCTTTTTGATGAACGTTCCATTAAACATCCTATACTTGGTAAATATAAAAATTTTGTTCAACACGGGGTCCACAATTGATGAAAAATTTGAGCTTTAAGGTCATCTGGGCGGTCAGAAAATTTCGCCAAAAACTAGGTGTGTAAATTATACCCGAAGAAAAGTCGTCACGAAAGCACTTCCACTCGCAAATAAATTAACATTTTCCATGAAAGAATTATTATTAGGTTTTGTTTTGTTAATAATGGCCGTCAATGGCCATGTTTAGAGATTTAGTTTGGCATTATTTTTTCCAAAACCAAATTGAAAAAGTTCCACAGCAGCGCATCGCCCTGCCCAATGCGGTCTTAATGCATTGGAGGTCTCAGTGTAGTCATTTTCGACTTTGATTAAAAGCAAGCGTTCTCTACCGTTATTCTGCAAGCGGAAAAAGTTTAACGGGGGTATAAAACGACACATGTATTCTACATACATATACAGTATGTTTTACTGTTAAGAAAATACATACAGTCATTAAATTCAGGAACAAAAAATTATCGTTTGTCTGCATTTTGCAGAGATATTAAAGTGAATCCCTTACAATAAGTTGGCTAAAAAGCCTTGCATTTAATGCTTAAGAGAATAATTAAGCTAATTCAATTTATTAGAAAGAGCTTTAAACAGGATGTCAAATTTATTAGTCGATGATGAACTGGAGGCGGAACAGGCGGCTTTCAGACAAAAAAGGATTTAAAGACTTAAAGACTGCTGTTGACTGCGTTCCAAGATACCATATTTGAGGAGTTCTGAAAAATAAAAGATGTACCAGAAAGACTGATAAATTAAGGGCGGAATGAAGAGGCTAAGTTCCATTTACTTACAACGTGCAGATGGTATAATTATCGTGGCAAATAGTCCAAATGATTTTAAAACCATATTGTTTGAAAATGTAGAATCACATATGTAAATTATGAATTATGAATTACATACATATAAGTCTGTTAGAGTTAAGCTCGGTAGATGAATAAAGAATAAAGAATTATTTGGAATTTAAATTATAGCAGGCATTTGAAGTATGGGTGGGCACCGTGGTTAATGCGTTAGTGCAGCAAAAGTTTTTCCATGGTCTCACGACATATCTAACGAACGTCCGAGAGTGATAACTGTCCTGAGAAAGCTTCTCAATTTGATACCTTGGCTTTAAACTGTAGCACACACACAACACGAATGGAAGCGTGAAGCTAGGCTCTGGACCACATAGGGCCTGGTGCGCCAAGTATTTGTATTCGAAGTATGGTATGGCGAACTTCAACTTAAGCCAACGGGAACGATAATTAAGGCATACAAAAAAAAAGTTATGTGGGTATGTAAGAAAGACAAGTCGAACAATACGAATAACATAACTATAAAATCCTGGGGCAATTTAAAACATTCGAATACTTTGTCTAACAGATGAATAAAACCCTGGTACGCAAATGAGAAATTACAAATAATACAAAGCTGAAGATCGCGTATTCAACAACGCCGTTACTGTTCCAATTACATTGTACGGAATTGAGTTCCTGCCCTTATAGGACAAACAATAAGCAACAGAATCAGAAGAGGTTGGTCAAAGAAAGAGGAATTGAAGACAGATAACTAAAGTGATTTGATCATACACAACGGATAGACGATAAAAGGAAAGCTAAGCAAGGTGGAAGGCAAATCATCTAGAGGAAGAGCTCGGAACACCTAAGAACGGGGAATGCAGGTATTGAGGTCAAAAACCGGCAAAAATTCTTGCAGAAATGAAACGCGACAGCCGGGACCGAGTGCAGTGGAGAAGAGGCTGCACCTACACTTAACAGCAAATGGCGATGAGGAAGAAGATGAATAAGATATTAAGATTTATTTTAAATTTTTAAGCATTTTATTTGTGATTTTTAGTCTTAGTTCTAAAGTTCGCTGGTAATTCGTCATATTTTGGGCGCCGTCGCGCAATGGTTAGTTTGTTGGATCACTGAACGGAACGATCGACGTTTGAATCCATAGAACAACAAACATTTTTTTTCATAGTCCCTCCTCTCCCGAATGTTGGGCACACATCCGAGAGTTATAACTGTCATGTAACGCTTTTTGCATATGGCATTAAACTTACATTGGTGTCCATAACATACGCCCTATATCTCCTATTTACGTCAATTTTAATTTTTGGAACCGTTCGCATTCATAATACACCGTTGTGACGGAAAGATTACTCTCATAGATAGAACTTTAAACATATCCCAATGTTGCTTGTTTTTTAAAATTAGACTGATGATTGAGTTTTATAGTCTCTGCAGTTTGTCTAGATTTTGATTCGCCAATACACTGGCTTAAGCACCTAAAAAAACAAACACCTCTGAATAAAAGGGACTGCCCCTTCTTATTTTATCTAGATATCTACATATGTATGTCTGTGACTGTCGATAATAACTCCAAGGTATTTATATTCCTAGACTAGCTCGATATTGTTTCCATGTTCTTGGGGCAGAAAGATGTCTTGAAATTTGTAGCTGGACTTTCTCTGTAGGGTACATGTAGGGTAAACATAAATGTACATAACCTTCGTTTTTGGGGCATTTATAGGGCTTGACACCGTCCAGAATAAAGCAATTAACTGCTCAGGGATCAATCCCAGCAAGGTAAAAATATGGAATTCAATGAACAAAGAGTGAGACGATGGTTGTAGAATATTAGTTTGACACTGAATCACCCAAGCTAGTATCAGATGGGCTCCAGTACCGAGACTTATTGTCCTTATAAGTTCACCTGGACCGGACGCATGAACCGGTGAAAACAAACTTCTCATTTCAAACTGTATGTTGACTGTTTTCTTACCGTAAACTGATCGTTAGCATAATCTCTATTCGGTTGTTGAGAACTTAAGTTTGAAAGCCAATGGCTGAATGACTAATCAGACTAACTTTGAAATCAACAACACTTTAAAGAATTTAACCTGGAAGCCAGATAAAGTTACGAAAAAAAATATGAACTCTCTCCAAAGACAATGTTCAACGTTCTCCTTATTAAGGTTCAGTATATCCTTATAGGAGTAAGGTTTGATTAGTAATTTGGATTATCTCAACCCTGGGACAGTTTCCCAGTGGTCCAGGTGAAGTTTGTGTTCCCAGTTACTAATCAGCGCTATGGCGAAAGACCAGTTGATGCCACAGTAAGGTTCAGGTCCTATGAACGCAGATACTGAGCCAGCCCTAGCTAGTTCATCTGCTAACTCGTTGCCTACAATCCCTTGATGGCCGGCGACCCATCCAAGTTTTACCTTGTTTAGTCTCGCCAGGGATTGCAGGGCATCGTAGCAGCTTTTAACTGATATGGAGTCCACTAAATTGGACGACAGCGCTTTAAGTGCTGCCTGACTATCCGAAAATATATATATTCTGGCGCCCTTAATACCCTTACTAAGGTTTAACCAAGCACAGATTTCAATGGCATGGAGTTCAGCCTGAAATACCGTGGGACACATTCCCATAGGTATCGAGACTTTGATGTTGGGTCCAAAGACACCAGTTCCAACTCCAGATTCCATTTTCGATGTCTGTGAACTAAACCAGACCTCTAGGGTCTAATGCCAGAACACCATTAGACCAATTTGCACGATCTAATATTTCTTCCTCAAATAACCTACCGAAAGAGTACTCCTTGACCATGGTGTCAGGGATGGTACAAAACATGTCTCTTTTGGGGTTTGAGTCATGAATTTTGAGATGTCCCACATGGTCACCTGATTTATAGCGTGCTACATACAGTATGCCTACACTATTAAACCAAAATCATCAAGGTACATCATTACTTTGTATAGCGCATAAATTTGGCTCCACTTAAAGCATCAAGTAACTGAAAATCTGCCGCCCACGGCCTGACTTCGATGCTCCATTGAAAATAAAATAAACCAATAAGGGATCTCCTATATGGATTTCCATTGAAACTATCCGATTACACTTCCCAGCAGCAATTCCCACTGTCATATCGGATTCCGAAATAACAATTTACATAGGTAGTCAATAAGCTATTAAGATCCTGGCGGATATAAAAATGACATCTGAAATAGTGGGATTCTATTTCGCAGAGCTTCAGGAAATGATGAAATGAAAAAAACGTATAAATAAACGCAAGAGTTCAGTCTTCATTGTTATAGGCAAAATCAAGGATAAAAATGTAAAAAGCAAATGAATGACTATGCGAGCCTGAGAAAAAAACGAAGGCGATTTATATGGGTAGTCAATAAGCTATTAAGATCCTGGCAGACATAGAAATGACATCTGAAACAGTGGAATTCAAGTCGGGGGAAAAAGCATTATGTACAGGTTCAACCTATGACTATGTTATTTCTTAAATTCTCAAGCACTGAAATATAAAGTGGCGCAAAAGTCATCACCCAATCGAAAGATACTCAAATTTTTGCAAATGGCGTCTTATGGCCACTTTGACATTTGTGAAGTAGACGTAAACAGAATAGATAAACCATGTATTGACACAATTTTCAATAAAGCAGAATAAGTGTGCCAAAAATTCGGTGGGTGGGTGGTTTTGGCCCAACGTGAATTTCGTCATCGATTCCACCAACTGGCAAACACTACGGCGTTAAGCCGTTCTCTCACGGAGACTGGCTCAAACACGAGACAGCCGTGTTCGGTCGAGAATATCGCTGCGGTGGCTGCAAGTGTCCAAGAAAATCCTCGCAATTGGGCATTAATAAATGGTCATTATAGCAGAATTTGGTGATTGAAAGATGAACATATCCGTAAAAAGTTCAAACAGTGGATTAGCTTATGAATCCATTGGAATGAAGCTTCAAAGATTAAAAAGGGGAGGATTACCAGAATTTGAACTTTTTGTATGGTACGTCATGACCCTTTTTGCCTCCTTCGTATTTTTTGCCATCTTGAGGTTCCTTCGTGTAGTTTTATGCCATACATGTGTTTTGCTTCCTCATTTTGAATTTTGCGAATTCACGATGCTTAGCTTGATCTTGTGGTTTCGTCTAGCAGTATGACATGATTTTTTAATCACTGGGAATTATTCCATTTCCTGAGGCTCATCCTGACGATTATCCAATGGCTAATAGCTATTGCCTGCAGATCGCTAATCGTGTAAATTGTAGCCGAGATCTCTTAAGCCTCGACCGTGATGACGACGATTTTCCATTGAAAATCATCATTAGCGACAAGGCTCATGAATAAACAGCGCGTAATGCACGAAGAGCCATAACATCCTCTCAAAGTCACTGTTCGATGCGGCGTTTATGGAGGAAAGGTGATTGGCCCAAATTTTTTTCGAGGACGTAGTTGGGTTATTGTGGTTGCTGAGCGTTACAGAACCATGATCAACGACCTCTTGCTGCCGCAAATTGAAAAATCCGGATTGGGGAACATGTGGTTCTAGTAGGACGGTGTAACAGTACACACAGCCACAGCACGAGTGATAGGGGACAATCGGCACCAAACGTTTAGCGGACGCTTAATCTCTCATTTTGAAGATTTGCGCTATCCCGCAAGATCCCCGAATTTCACCATTACAGACTTTTTTTTTTAATGTATTAAAGTCACGGTGGTCCAGAACATTCGACAATAAGTGGAAAATTTATCGCCAGAAGTTTTGAGAAATGTAATAGAAAATTCTGTGGAATGAGCCTGAATGTGCATCAACTCTGGTGGCACCCGCTTAGCCAATATTATCCTCGCGACTTATTGGAAAAAAAGACGCTCAAATTAACAAATTAGAAATGGTGAATATCATTCACGATCATTCTAAATTCAGTTTGACTTGCCAAATATGTCTTTCAAAATTGGTTGCAAATGTCTCATATTTAGCTTGATTGCTTGGAGGAATCAAACGCTCTATTAATATGTGCTAAGAACCAACAAATCCGTATGTCGAATGCGGTTGTTCTAGATCGTGACTTAAGGCTTCAAAACTTATTACATACGGATGGACGGAGATGTATCAAATGACTGACTGGTTTTACATATAAAACATCCGTTATTTTCCAATGCTCCAAGCTATCTATTAGGTTAGGTTAGGTTAGGTAGATGGGTGCCTTGTGACATAGAGTCACTGCTCACTTAGACCAGGTCGGTCCATTGTGCCCAATCTTTTTAACCCTGGAAACATGTGAAACCGCTGTTAGATGACGAACAGATTCAATTTCTTCTTCGTCCCTGCAACTTCTGCAAAAGTCGTTATGTAGCACACCGAGTCGTTCTGCGTGAACGCCGATAGCAGTGTTCAGTAATTATGCCAGAAACAACCCGTGCGTTGTAACGACTAAGTTTTCTTCTTGCTGAAGGCCGGCCATAGCGCCCTGGCCGTTGCGCATGTTTCCAGATGAACCCAGCGTCTGTTTGCTCGACCGATGGCTTCATCTTCTATCTTTCTCCGTAAGGAACTGATTGGGGTTACTACAAAAGGGAGGGCCCGCGATAAGTGCACCGCTCATCAGCTCATCAGGCTTTTCATTTCCTTTGCTGCCTGGCTGTCTATATTGACAGTGATCGTTTTACCAACGATATTACTCTCGCGAATAATTTCAGCAGACTGTATGATGGCTGTGACTTCGGCCTGAAAGACGCTGCAGTCGTCGTGAATTCTAAAGGAGTGGTTTATTCCTAGGGCTTTGCAATAAACTCCGGCTCCCGTGCCAATGTCCATCTTAGAACCATCGGTGTAGAATGCCAGCTCCTTTTTCATGCTCCTACGGTTCATCCAGTACATTCTGTCAGGAATTCTTGTAGCGAATCTCCTTTCAAAAGCTAATATCGGGTTCATGTGATGTTTCCGTCGACCTGTTGGTAGTCTCCCATCGAGACAAAATGGATGCATGACCGTAGAGGCTCGATGACCAATCTATCTATTAAAATGACTACATCCTAGAGGGATGGGGTATACAAAAAATGTTCAGAGCATTTTTCATCTATTCTCCTACAAGGAGACTATTTTTTTCTCGATGAAACTGAAGAGTTTAGATTCATTTGTCTTGTGTGCCAGCACCAAAGATATGTACAATGGATTGTCTTGCGCATGTCGTCACTGGTGATCAGCGATTTGACAGCAAAATGGATGTAATCAAATGTTACAAAATATGATAATAATTAGTTAATATTGATGATTTTTTTTTTATTTTTCTTTTATGAACATTCTCTGTAATTTCCCTATTTAATTTACTTATTCTAAAAAACATTTGTGCTCATTAAAAAAGCTTTTTGACTTGTTAGAGTCACTGCCACTTGGACATAATTAGCAGGAGCTAAGGTTGAGTCCGATGATATGTCGTAGAAGAAAGTTTAGTGGGTTTTTACCTGAAAAACTCAAAACACAAACTTTTTGGGCTTTATAGAGCTGAGTAGCTGCTGACAAAAACCGGGTGAAATGTCCACTTTATATGCCCAGCTCTGGAGAGTCCAAACGGAAGCGGAAAATTATTCTTCCGAAGAAGGTTATGTCCCTAAGCAATTGTGAAGTATAGCGTGAGGGATTGTGCTTCACACCAATGTATCTTCTTAAACCTGTTCTCCAGTTTATTTACCTGACCTGCAGTAATTAAATATATATTTTTTATTTATCCTCCATATCGATTGATACGTCTAAATCCTGATTGTTTTTAGAAGGTTCCCTAAAGAACGTATTTGCTGTTGGAGACTATTTTCGCTTTAATTTTGTATGAAATTCTTCTGTTTTAAACACAAAATAGTCTTATTAAAAATTGGGTGTATTGTAGTTTTATTTTTAGGAAATAAATTTGGGAAATAAACACTTCCTTCAATAACACTTCATTTCCAAAGATGTGATACACTCCATTAGAGTTACTGTAGAAATCTTAGACTCAATGCAATTGCGGTCTTCTTCAGCAACTGTGCATTCTATTTTAACCTCTTGAGTTGCAGTTGTTTTAGCAGGAGCTGAGGTTGGCTGTACCAAACATGCAATCCTCTCTTGCGTAGCTCGAGCTTGCATCCGGTTGTAGCGAGATAAAACGGAAACTGTTTCAGCTTTTGGCTCTATAGATGGAATAGTTTTCGGCTTTAGCTTATACCCATTCTTCTGACTAAGTCCTGTAAATTTTTCAAATTTAGGTTTATATAGATTAAAACCAAGGTATAATAACATATCCATTTCAGATTAGAGATTCCTTTTCACATCATCCGGAGCAAAATGAGCAGAACAAATTCAGGATGTTCTCGAACTGAATTGGTCTTTTCGTGGCCGAAAATTAACCCATTGCTTCCTCAAGACAGTCATTAGGAAAGCAATAAAATCGAATAGAATTTTCAATCCCTCTGTTGCAATTACTTACTTACTTACTTACTTACTTACTTACTTACTTACGTACTTACTTACTTACGCGCCAACAGTCAATCGAAAATCCTGGTCACCAGTGACATCATAATTGTCAGAAAAAAAGAAAAAAAGATGGTGGATATGCGCAATGCGTAATCTTATATTCTGTCATTCCTGTGTACTACCTAATACTTTAATGAATAATGGTGGTTGTATCTTAAAATGCTTTAAGCCAATATCACATTTTACTCCACTGAACATACTTTAAGACAGATTGAAACAGTTAATAAATGCTATTTGATTTTTCACTTAAAACAGTATTACACACAATCATAATGATCATAAATTATAACAGATGAATAAAGATTTAAAACAATCTCTTAAAAGTACAGTTTGTACATAATTATGTATAAAAAATAAAGTACTATGAATTAATTTCATATAAAAATTGACTAATACCTAAATTGTATTTTTTTTTTCGATTTTATTACAGAAGAAAGAGACGTTCCGACCGTCGAAGAAACTAAGGATAGGTTAGACGCAAATTTGTACTTATACGACGATGAATTGGAGACCAGGCCACACGTCTCAACGTTCATTTCTTCACTCGCCAACTATGAGAATACCATACCTGCAGCAACAGATCCCGATGCGAAACAAGCTCCACCTGTAGCGCGTATGGGTAAGTTAAACTTTATAAAAGCTAAGCTTCTACAAATCTTTATAATAAAGTAATTTATTTAAGCCCACGTTCGTCTTTTAAATGCAATTTCATTAATCCAGCATACATACAGTCGCACTTATGTATGTACGTACATACATACCTAGTCCTGCCAGAAATTCTGTTACAACTATAAAACGTCATAATTCAATCGCACGTATTGAATATAATTTCAATTATTAGACCACAATATTGATTATTAAATAAAATTGCATTCACTCGAAATGCCTGCCTTTTGCTTTGACACGAGTTTTCAAACTTTGTGGCCATTGGGCTATAGTGGCACACACGGTTTCCATGGACATGGTTAACGCTGCTGCGGTCAATGTCTTGGAAGCCATGCTGTCCCAAACCGTAATCCAGCGGACTCAAATCTGGTCTGCCCGGCGGCCAATCTTCTGCTGCTATAAAGCCATTAACATTGACACTGAGCCACTCCTACCTGGTTTTGGCTTTGTGCGCTGGAGCAGAGTCCTGCTGGAAGATCCATATGCCTCCATTGAAAAGGGTATTGCTCAAATACCTTCACGACACCCTCTACCACATCTTGTTGGTAATTTTATGCACCAGTTCCACGCCTTTTTCGCAGAAACGAAGGGATGTGACACCTTGATGAGAGACTCCCTACCAAACCATTACGGAAGCGGGATGATGGCCACGTTGAACCCTTGGAACAATTTTTTTCGCATCCTTAGATGATGTAGCATAAATTTCATCATTTTGTTTGCTGAAAACATCTTCCACGGTAAAAATTTTCTCATCCGTAAACAGAAGGGTGCCCCTCCGCCCAATTGAAACCCTACAAATGTCTAAACTACTCTTATTCTAATAACTTACATGTTTCCAAGTACAAACCACTTTGATGACTTGGCAAAGTTCAGCATCTTATTTGTTTGAACGCCAGAGAGCTCTTCAAGATCATGGAAGAAGTATTTAACGAGGAATTTGTTTCTGGGAGTTGGAGTCCAGGACAATGGCATAGGAAGTGGGTGGTGTCCTCAGAATCTCCCTCGTCGCCACACCCTCTGCAAAGTTCTTCTTCTGTCCGGCGTAGTTTCTTCATGTGATATCGCAGACTATTATGCTCCGTGATGATACCCACGAGGATAGCAAGGGATCCTCTGTTCTTCTGTATAAGTTTTCCAGTTCTTGTTCTGTCGAAGGACGGCCATAGTTTTTTCGTGGTGTTACACGTTTCAATGGTCTGCCATCTTAGGTTCGCCTCTCTTGTTGCTAATTTCCCTGCTTCAAGCTTGAGCATGCAAGGCGGGATGCTTACAGAGAGATCAGTTGGTTCTATTAGATCTATTGAACCTTTCCTAGCTAGTTCATCAGCTTTTTTATTGCCTGGGATACCCTCGTGTCCAGGAACCCAGCAGAGCGATACCTTGTGCTGTAATCCAAGAACCCTAAGTTCTTCGCGACAGCATCTCACAAGCTTTGATTTGATTTCGGTAGCAGTAATTGCTTTTATAGCTGCCTGGCTGTCGATAAAGAAGGTGATACCATCTTGTGGTATTGCCCTTATGGCAGACTCACGGGCAGCTCCTGTCACTGCCAGGACCTCCGCTTGGAAAACACTGCTGTGGTTTGGTAGTTTAATGGATCTCGCTATCCCTAGTGATTCAGAGAAGATGCCGGAACCTACCCCGGTGTCCATTTTCGATCCTGATATGCGCTAATATTAGTCACAATATTTTTATATGGTTTTGCATTAAGGCACAAGCATGTGATTAGGTTTTGGAAAGAAATTTGAGCAAATAAAGGATGTTATCACTTGTCGAAATGTTCAGGAGATAACAATATTTATATCTCAATTCTTAGCTCGAACCTGATTATTTTGGAAACCTGCACATTTTGATGCTTTGGCTTTTATCTGCAAATAATAACCCGCCACTCTGGCAAGCTTAAGCCCAGGATGCTTGAAGGCAACATTTTAACCCTGTCTTTTAGCTGAACCTGGCCTGATTAAGACAAAGTTTTAATTTCACAAAATTTTTTATAAAAAATTGTTTGTCGGTAATTCAAACAAACTATTTCAATGAAATCTACAGCTTTGTTCATGCTTAATCGCGGTACGTAGATATGTATACTGGGTCATAAAGGACGAATGTGAAATGGCTTGCCATCTACAGTTTTTCGGTAGAGTTTTCAACATGTGTACTACGAGTATATCCGAGTATTGGCTATATTCTACGTTGTAGCTAATTTTTTTTTTCATTTTATTAATTTTCAGGAACTTTGATCGGCGTGTTCCTACCTTGCATACAAAATATTTTTGGAGTTATTCTTTTCATCCGCTTAACATGGGTTGTTGGCACAGCTGGCGCTGTCTGTGGATTTCTTATTGTACTAACATGCTGTTGTGTGGTAAGTAAAATACCTTAAATTTTTTTGAAATTTAGAGCAGTAGAGTTTCACAAAATACGTTGTATAATTGCGGTCAATATCAGGATAAACTGTTACCATTAAAATATCCGATGAAGTCGAATATCTAGGAGTCATGGGGCGTATTTATATCATCGGCTGCATACTGAAAGTTAACCTTCATCTAAAGAGAAGAGGTTTTCGTTACCATTGGTACTGGAGCTCCGATAACTTTGCACAAGAAATATCCTTCGACTCCAGTCTAATGAATATAATACAGTGGCAACACAACTACACAATCGACCTTGCTTGGAATGGATTTTGCGCCAGACAGTAAACAGGGGATAGAATGCCATCAAAACTAAAAACTAGACAGCGGTTTAGGCTGGTGTCTTCGTGGAAATTGGAAACATAAGACTCCATTATCCGTTAGGTCAATATGACTCAGTCTTCCCCAAGCGAAAGTCGCTTTTAAGAGAAAATCGAATTTCTTAAAATTCGAACGTAATAATTTTGCTGATTTCATCTCGAATTGTGCTACCACATTCCACAGATATAAAGTTGGATACAAACTCCTGGGCTAGGCAGTGGAAACTGCATTACATTCTCTAGTACGTACCATCGAGTATTCACTTTTCCTTAAGTGGTATACAAAATATAAAGATATAGAAGGCGTTTTTAACAATGTTTTCATATTGAGAATTACAGATGCACTGTCAGACTTTAAGATAGACTACTCACTGGTCGGATTATCGACTTAAAGTTGGGGGGACGTCTACTAGAAGATCTGTAGACAGGTACAGGCACCCCGCAAAGCGATCTCCTCTTCTTCGGAATTTGGCAATTAATGAACTATTGATAATCCTGGGTATGTTACCACTTATGGAGATGAGGTTGCTATAGCAGTCTCGGGAAAACACCTTAATACCCTAAAAGAGCTTTTGAGAAATTCTTTAAATAAACTAACTAGAGAAGGGTGGATAATGCGGTTTTGACGTGAACGCCAACAAAAGAAACTGGCACCTACACTTTAAGATTTTTAAAGTCGACCCCCGTTTTCTTACCGGTAGTTTAACTTTCTCTAACAAAATAAAATATAAAGTCACCCAACAAAGATGTCATTTTAAATCAATAGGAAAACCCAATATTTTTATGAAAGTGATGACATTTTTATTTTAATCTAAAGTACAAGCTCTGAGGTTAGTAATGCAGATATCTTGCTAATGTCCGCCTCGGCTCTGCCTACAAACAAACCTTCGAGAATAACAGCTCTAATATTTTCCTTTGGCGCATGAATAGTTGATAGAGCATTGGTGTAGACTTTACGTTTACCATAGATAAAACAAAAAGTCTAATGGTGTTAAATCGCACGAAATCGCACGTCCAGGAAATTTTTCATGTGTGGTATAGGTGTGATATATGGCGCCGCCCTGCTTAAAATAAACGTCGTCCACGTCCGTAGCATCAATTTCAGGAAACATCGTTCGGTAACGCAATCCATTCACTAAAACGGTGACACCAGCAGTATTTTCGAATAAATATGGCCCAATGACACCGCCAGCCCAAAAACCGCATCAAACTGTCAGTCGTTGTGGATGGTGAGGTTGTTCCATTATTTCTCTTTCGGAGCCCCAGATGCCACAGTTCTGTTTATTTATGGTCCCAGACAAATGGAAATGAGCCTCATCACTCAGAAGAATATTGTACAAATAACCATGATCTTGCTCATTCATTTCCAGTACCCATTCAGCGAAAATACGGCTTTGTGAATGGTCTGCTGGTTCAAGCCAAGCATGTAAGCCAAGATCTTTATGCAAAATGCGGTGCAAAGTGGTTACAGGAAGACCCAATTCCTGTGATCGTCTCGAAATGGACACACCAGGGTTTTGAGTTACACTCTCAGCTACGAAAGCGAGATTATCAACTGACCTTTCCGCACGAACACAAGTTGGAGTTTGCAGTCAAGAAAGAGTCAAAAACGCTACACTAGCACTTTTCTCTTGCAAAAAACCTACCAGAAATATATGGGGTTTGCAACCTCGCATAACTCCATCCACTTCAATCTAACCTGTTAGTAAAACTAAGAAATACTTATTTAATTAATTGTGGTTCGCAAAGCCTCGACTTTATAAAAAAAAAACTAAACTTAGTTGTCAAATCACATTAAGAATAATGATTGGACTAATTTACAAATGAAATATTTTACTCAATTTATTTACAGACGATGCTTACAGCTATATCAATGTCAGCGATTGCAACAAATGGCGTGGTACCTGCGGGAGGAAGCTACTTTATGATATCAAGGTAAGATATGCATAGCAAAATGAAATCTAAAGATTTTCAACATTTCAAATTCACACAAGCTTTTAAAGTGCCTTCGGCCAGGAATAAAATAATTCTATGGCAAGTGGGAGGAGGAAACCTTATACTGGTACACGTTTTAAATTCACAAAAAAAGTTTATTTTTATACACAATTTTAACTTCAAACGCGATTATCTCAAAAAAGTTGCCTATTTTTTTTTTCTTTTCCTCCGATGATGTGAACTTAATCCACACACAACTCTCTATACAAACGCCTCGTAAAAAGTTTTTCCTCAAAGGAACATGAAAGGGGCTAGCAGCTTCTATTTGTTAGTAGTACTCGTATAACTATAAATAAAGTACACAACTGCTTTGTATTTGCTCCTGTACTCGTATGCTGTTTGCTTGGAAATATTTCAGGCTTTAAAATTAAAGCAAAATGGAAAAACTTTTATAAATAAAAAAATAAAAAATGAAACTTTATATTCATTCTCCTTGCATTAGTCCACTATTGCTTGGATGCAGATTTATGTAGAACATAATCGACGGAATCATGTCCTGGTCTCTGGGAAACATTAATGAATAATATACTCGCATTTCGACAAGAATATTGCAATGTACATACATCGATAGGCTGCCCTAAAAAGAGTCCTACGCTACAAAATCTGCAGTAGTCAGGAAGCAATGCTCAGGACATTATGTATGCGGAACCGTGTTTAAGATTATGTTGGGTGCCTGGCCATTGCAGTATAATAGTTTAATGGGTTGATAGGACAAGTAGCCCTAGAGACCGAAACTCCCATGGATTTTCAAGCCATTTACAGACTTACCAAAATGTTCTTCCATGTCCCTAAAAAAATATCCAAGGATTCTATATCTAATGTGGCAGAGTATTGAGTAGTGACAGAGAATGGGTGGGGTGTCCTCATGTACATCTTTGTCACCACATCCTCTGCACAGGTCGTCTGTGCTGAGTTTCATTTTCGTTGTATGATATCACAGCATGCCCAGTGATAACAGCCACAAGTTTTTTTTTTTTATTTGTAAGCTTCTCTTAGTTTTTTTTGGTTATTGTGGAGTGGTCATATTTTTCTGGTTATAACACAGGAGTCGAGCACCCTCTAGCACCCATTTAGTTTTGCCAGTATTTCGTTCTTAATCGCTTGTCTAAGATTACAGGGTGGGATCTTTACGGTTAAGTTCAAGGGATGATCCTTCTCTTGCCATCTAATCAGCTCTTTCATTTCCTGGCATACCCTTGTGTCCGAGAAGACAGCAGAGTTTTACATTACGCTGCACGCCAAGAACCCATAGCTATTCGCGAAGCGACTTAGAGGCTTTGATCTTATTTTAATAGCAGAAATCGCTTTTATCGCCGCTTGACTGTCAATGAATAGGTAATATCAGCGAGTGGTAGTGTCATCATTGCATCCTATTTACCAGATGTTGTTACTGCCAGGACCTCAGCTTGGAAAAAGGCTTCTATAGTCAGGAAGTCTGATTGAGCTGGACAGCCCAAGACTTTCGGAGCAAAATTACGCGCCAATCCTAATGTCTATCTTGGAGCCATCTGTATAAATGTGTATGTATGTATAACAGTATGTATCCGATGACTGTTAGTTGATTTTCGTACCATTCTTCTCTAATGGGAAAATAAGTAGCAAATGGTCTTATAAAATCTAGACAGGGAGTTGTATAATCGACTATTGCTAGTAAATTTTTGTACAATCTGAAAGTGCCCCGTCAAACTGGCTTCCTAGCCTTCGGTTTGGTTTAGCAGAAGAGCACTGTTTGCGGTAGATTCTTGTTCGTAAAGCTTAAGGCATTTTAAATTAAGTATAGCCTCCAGCCCCGCTTTAGGAATGGTGCCGATGCAGCCCAGTTTATCTTGCTTGCGATATAGTAGAAGGTACCAAAATTGCAGACATACTGGCCAAAAAAAGGTGCATAGCTTCTAGAAAGTGACATAATTAGAGGCATGAAACCTACAGCAATATGTGTGGCTAGGAAAATTATTTTAAATAGATTCTTCAACTCGGCTGACCTAAGATGGTCTAACATAGAAGGGTATAGGGTACCTAAGGCCTTCTGAACAGTGTTAGATTAGAATAAATCTAGGCAAATTCAAAAACTAAGTTTACGGGTATACGAACAGCGATGCAGATACACTCTGGTCATTGCCTTCTGAGGAAGCACGAGATTAGGTTTATCGAATACGGATTTATGCCAGTACTACAATGATCTGGACGCCTCAGAATATATAACACATCTACTCTGTGAATGCCGAGACATTGCCCGAAACAATAATAAATTTGGAAAATAATTCTTTGATAGTTTAGTAGGTGTTGGATCTTTGACCCAAAATAATAATTTATTTAAATTCTGTAGGGAAATTAGTTTACGGCTAACTATTTCAAAATAATCGGTGTTTTTCTATTAATTTTTTTGTCTCGAAATGTTGTTTTCGATTATTATTCTTCTTTTTTATCAATTTAGATCTCTGGGACCAGAATTTGGAGGAGCTGTTGGTATGCTTTTCTATACTGGAACGACATTGGCCGCAGCTATGTACATTGTCGGAGCGGTGGAAATAGTTCTGGTAAGTAAAATAGAGAAAAATATTGTATTCCCGATTTTGGTTTTTAAGTAAATGTATTAATAATGATGTAAGTATTGATGTAAGTATGTACCTATGTATATCTGTTAGAAAGCTCACATAATTTGGTTCGATATCTTTTTCTTTTCTTCTTCTTCTTTTATTTAATTGCTTTGCGATCAATTTCATCTTTGAAATTCGTATGATTGAATTTTCATTTGTTTATTTTATAAACAAATTCTAAACATGTAATACAAGCAAGTCAAACGTAGAATGCATTCAACGATTTCAAAACAAAATCCTTCTAAAGCTTGGGAGAAGGCTTGGTGGCGCAATGATTCTGGGGTTAATGCGTTGAATTACTCGACGGGAAATTCGAAGTTCATGTCCCTGAAAAAAAAAAAAACAATAAAGAACTCTTACAATAGGCGTTTTTGTTTTTTAGTTCAGGGCAGAGCCTGAGTTGTCAAAAAAAATTTTCGTTTTTCTTTTTTAGCTCAGACACATCAGAGCTCTGAATTCGTTTTCTTTTTTCGTTTAGAGCATGCTCAGAGCGCACTCTATGAGCTCAGAATAAATTGACCGAGCATTCAGAGCAAAAAGCTGAGCATGGCCATTTTTTTTATGTGACAGGACGGAAAACAAACAAAAAAAAATCCAAAGCAATTAAAATGCCGGACGAGGTTTGTTGTTCTGGCGTAGAAGGAAATACAATATAAAAAATAACTAACAATAGATATTCTGCTTATGTGTAAACTTTACTTAAGTGTTTAAATGGAGCAAAGGTATGATCCTTAAATTAATCGGCCAAATAAAAGAGAATTATGTGCGTTTGGAAAGTGGGATAAAAAAAAACAGTTCAACTGTGTTTCAAAAACAAATCAGAGCGCATGCTCGATGTGCTCGAGCTCTATTCAGAGCTCTACTCTGAACTAAAAAAGAAAAACGCCTAGTGTCTGATCACTAGCAATCTAGTAAGAGGGCTAACAAGGGCGAAAACTTTCAAATTGGTCAACTAAGAACAGAATATTCACTTAAATTTTAATATTTTGAAACTAAATTAAATAAATTGTGACAATTTTTTACCTAGAGTATCAAATAAGGTTACTTATCGAGTAAGACTTATCTGGTAGTGACGGCAACGAATTTTGGAAGTGAAGAAAACGGGCGTTAATCTGTAAAGTAATTTTTAGTATTTTGTCACAAACCATGAAGATCGTTGAGCGGGTATTAGACGACCGATTGCTGCAAATAATACGACTTTCTGATAACCAGTGCGGGCTTGCGAGTATATCTAATCCAAAGTATGAGGATCATAATGGAAAAACATAGTGATTCCTTAAACGATTTGCATATGGTGTTGGTTAACTTTAAAAAGCATTTGACAGAAAACCGAGAGATATTATATGGGTAGCTCTACGACATCGAGGAGTTTCTGAACCAGATGATCATGGACATGTATGACGGAGCAAAGACTTCTTTGCTGACGATGGAGCCATCATAAGCAAGGGTCACAAGTCCCCGCAACGAGCACTTGATGTATGGGTGAATGATTTGGACGGATATGGGTATCATTTTAGTCTAAAGCCCATTTTCGGACATTTATTCGAATGGAAAATTGATTGTGGATATATCAACAATGCATATGTATGTGCAAAAATGTGCATACTTACATATATTGATTTTTTTAATTTTTGTATTTTATATTTCGATGCATTATTTTATAGAAGTATACGTCCAAAAAGAGAAAGCTATAAATCCACCTTCACCTGTTCCTTAATTTAACTTTTCACAGATCCTCGCTTTGCACGAGTAATTAGAAAAACAATTCAAATTCAAATCTTTCCCCTTTTGCTTGCTTTGTAAAGTACTGATTTGGTGAAAGTTAACAATCTCTAGTTTTTACTTCTGCTTTGTTAATATTCGAAGACTTCTAGTAGTAGAAAAATTGTTGGGTCTCCAATTTCCAAACTTTCTTAAATATCATATCATTTATTCATCTCAGCTGAAAACCATAAAATCAGACAACGTGGGAGTACAATATATGTAGATCCTTGTCACACACCTAGCACAAGAACTAAATGATGAATTTCAATGAAAATGGGTTAGTTAGTCCTTCTTGAAAATCATAAACGTCTAATGAAGTGCGGATAAAACGTGGGAGTGGAATATCGAAAATCTTCAAGAATGTTCGTTGCAAAGTACTTCACTTAAGAACCACTTGCCAGATATTGATCAAATTTCCCTGGTAAGCTTGAACTGGTGCATTCATACATAAATGAATCCTTATAAAAGTCTTCAAAAATCAGTTGCGTAAACTATCGCATTCTTGTTAAATTCAAGGACAATTAAATTGACGTTGATCAAATTTTATAAATTTGGCCTGGTGTGTTCGATTTACGAGAGATTCTCAACTTAGCTTTTCAAATACAGCAGTAACTTCTGGATTCCTTTCTACTTTAGAATCCTTATAATTTAGGCCCTAGCCTTGTGTAAAGCGTATGCGCCGATGTTTCCATGTGACATGGAGAGTGGAGAAAAGCACTGTTTTTATTCTAATTTTCATCAAAACTGACAGAGAAACTCACAAATTCTGTCCATCAACCCGTGACGGACTACACCATTCTCCGTTTAAACTTTGACAAAAGTTTACCTTTCCTGCAGATGTATTTTGATTCATTTCCATACCGACGGGGTTAGAGGAGTTGTTTTATCTGAAAGACTTAATCTTAACCACTCATTCCTCCTTCTAGATCATTATAGCATATTCTAGGCAGAAATAAAGGCGATAAAGAAAGTTTTGTCTTTGCCAAATGAAAACGTGATATCCGCTAGGGATATCCGCATTTTTTTGGATAGCCAAGCTGTAACAAATGCTTTAAGTCAGTCTCCCGTAACCTGCTCAAGAGCTCAAGAACTAAAGTAGCCTGCCTGACAGTTGGAGACATAACATCAGCGGAGTGACGCTTACTTCGTCCCCCCACCATGCCGCACTTATCTCCTGATGGCTATAAAATTAATTCCCGGTTGATGTACTTAATTTTGCAATCAAGGGGGTTGAGGGTTGTGTAGTCAGTTCGCTTAAGGTCCATATATCATAACTGTCAGTCAATTGTCTACGTCAATTGAGCGTGGCGTGCTGATGGATTTTTTTTCCTTTTTAACCTATACATATCTCGTAAACTAATTCACCGTTATGTATGTATGTATATGACGCTGAAAAGTTATTTTGTACTCAAAATTTATTATTGTCTTCACCTTTTGTGAGTGAGGACCAATCCTCAACGGCAAAAGCTAATTTGAGTTGGACAATAAAATAGATGTGAATTATTTCTTTTAAGAAAAACGTCTAAAAACGTGTGTTAAAGTGTTTTGTTTACTAAAAATGTTAAAAGGTTAGTTAAAAACTATGGATATAAAAATGCCCAATAATAATTTATAGTCCAATCTCTAGAGTGATCAGAAAATTTCGTAACAAATGCACTGAAATACCACTGGCTCCTGAAACGCGTGGAAGACCTACGACGACAAAAACAGGCGATCAGAAGATTGTCATACTAGCCAAAAAGGACCCATTTAAGTCTTCAAGGCTTATTACCACGGAAATAGGTATAACTTTTAGATCCCGCACAATTCGTCGTCGATTGGTAGATGCTAGGATACCGTGGAGAGTAGCCCGGAACGTTCTTCTGCTCCAAATAGAAAAAATTTAAGTATGAGGAAAATTGTTGTCAAAACTCATCGTTCATATTGTGGCACCAATGGGGAGAAAAAACGGCGAAAAAATATTTTACGGAGTGATGAAACAAAAGTCAATTCATTATCTAGTGATTCGGGAAGAAATGTTCGTTGACCAATAGGCAAAGAACATAATATTAACTTTAACTGTCCGCGAAATATGGTTAAACATGGCGGGAGAAACATTATGGTATGGAAACGTTTTTCATGGAATGGTGTCGAACCCATATTTCGAATAGAGGACACAGTGACAAGATTTGAGTACCAGAATATTTTGGAAATTGTAATGCTGTCTTACTCAGAAGATAGTATGCCGTTGATTTGGCGATTCCAGTAGGATAATGATTCAAAACACTCATCGAAACTGGTGAGTCCTTGGCTTAGGATCAGAATGTCGCCACTCTAACATGGCCAAGTCAGTCCCACGATATCAACCCCATTGAAAATTTATCGGGGAGCTGAAGAGATGGAAAAACCAATTATGGAATAGTTGCCAAGATAACATGTACCAAATACCTATCGAAACGTGCCAGAATCTTTTAAGTTCTATGCCTAGAAGGAGCTCCTCAATTTGCCTTTCGGACATGGCTCTGAATTGTAGGTCCCTTCCATTTGTGTGTAAAAATATAACGAACATAACACGAATGGTCGGGAAAAGCTATGCCCTGGAGTCTAGCGGTCTGTTACCCCAAATACATATTGTACTTTTTATTCAACAACTGTGTCACTGCATATTTTTGCTGACCTAATTTTGACTTTCAATGCGAATGAAATTTATCTGACGTGCAAACTCAACATGTGATGTTAAAAAATTTCATTTGGCTGTCTTTAACGGTTCAATTTAATGACATTTCACCAACTCGCGAATTCTGATGCCAAATAAGTGAGTTTCCCTTAATTTTGTATTCAATTCCCCAACGATAATATGGCCTTAATGCTTTTATCATCATTTGTATAGGTAACCTTAACTAACAAATTAAAGAAAAGTGAATTTTCGTTTTGGAAAACTGAAATGTGAATGTTTATTAATTTCAAGTGTAATCCAGAAATCCACTGTCACTGCGACAGGTCTGGTAGATCACATGTTAGTTAAGCATTGTCGAGCGTAGTAAAATAGGGAATGTGTGTTATGTATTTTTAAAATTGGTATTTTAGATCTAAGAAATCAGAGATTTTTATCGATTTGATTTTTCTTTCTTTTTAAAGACATATATGGCGCCTTGGCTGTCAATATTTGGAGACTTTACAAAAGACGCTGAGGCAATGTACAATAATTTTCGAGTCTATGGATCGTGTCTCCTTGTTCTAATGGGTAAGACGAAATAATGCGATAACCCATTGATTCCATAACTTTAGTATAAATTATAGGTCTCATTGTATTTCTTGGCGTTAAATTTGTGAATAAGTTTGCTACCGTTGCACTGGCCTGTGTAATATTTTCAATTATCGCAGTATATATTGGAATATTTGATAATTTGAACGGAAATGATAAGCTTTAGTAAGTATAACACTTATCTTTTCGAAGAAAATATGGCTTCCTCTTAGGAAACATTGGCGTAAAAATTGTATAACATTATATAAATATTTTATTTTTTTTTTAAAGCATGTGCGTACTTGGCAAGAGATTACTTAAAGATATCCCACTGGATAATTGCACAAAAGAAGAAAACGGAATGTTGTATAATATATTTTGCACTAACGGAGAGTGCGATTCTTATTTTACTGGTGGGCGGAGTTAAAAGAATTTTAATTAAGAATTATTTTTATTAATAATTGCAATTGTTTCAGCTCATAACGTAACAAAAATCCGGGGAATTAAAGGTTTATCTAGTGGAGTATTTTACGATAATATTTTACCTTCATTTTTAGAAGTAAGTAGTGCTTGTGCGTTCATTTAAGCATCGAAAAGAATGCTATCCATAAAATTATTTTGTTTTCTTCCGAAAGATATAATTTTGAGAACCCATATGTTTGTTATACTTAGCTTGACAGAAAACTGTACAGAATGTATAGGATTGAATCGGAAAGAGTTAAAAAAGTTCACGTTTCTCCATTGACAGCATTCCTCGTGTAACTATGAATTTTCTTAGTCTGCTGCCTAATGAAGCTTAGCGCCTAGGCGGCTGCACTTTCTATAGGTTCCTGGCAACGTTTCCATTTCTTTTGTTATTGTTACTGGCGGCACTTCTTCAAGAATTCAGAGACTCATGGCCTACGCTCTTGTTTTGTCAATTAAGTCGCCAAAAATTATTGTAATTCTATGCTGTAATTAGGAAATTCTTTTACGAAAAACTCAAAGTATAACTGTTAAGGAATCTTCCAAAATATTCATTGCTACATATTTGTTCCAAAAATAAGATATTGCCATGACCAATATTGGTCCACATCTAACCACCATATACTGTCAATTTTTAACCTGGTACCCTTGATACTCTTGAAACGATTATTCTAAAAAGCAAAAAAAAACCGCATTTCTTTTAAAATTGTTGCCTGAATTCTTATCTTAACAGCTTCAAATCCTCTGCAAAAGATAGGTATATGTATATAAAAAGAACATCTAGCGCCCTCTTTAGTCAATAACATTTTAGTTGATAGAGTTTTTTCCCTGTGTAATAGCAGTGGAGCTACAAATTATTACAAATCAAATTCTCTCATAATGGACAGGTTCTAAAAGATAACTTTTTTTTATTTTCTTTAGAAAGGTCAATTCATAGCTTATGGCGATAATGGGATCGATGTTGGTGTTTCGGGTGATCCTTCATACAATCAGATAATGGCAGATATTACCACATCGTTCACATTATTGATCGGAATCTTCTTCCCATCTGTAACTGGTTTGTATACGTAGTATAAAGAGTCAATAAAATTACTTAAACATTGAAAATTTCAGGTATTATGGCTGGATCCAATCGTTCCGGTGATCTTGCCGACGCTCAAAAAAGTATACCTATAGGAACTATTTGCGCAATTCTGACCACCAGCACTGTGTATCTATCCTGTGTAATGCTCTTTGCTGGAACCGTAGATAATTTGCTGTTACGCGACAAGTATGTCATTACATGCTTAGCATTTTCAAGAACTTAACTTTAAAAAACATTTGTTTGCCAATGTTTCAGATTTGGACAGTCTATTGGTGGAAAACTTGTAGTAGCGAATATAGCTTGGCCAAATCAATGGGTTATTCTTATTGGATCGTTTTTGTCCACCCTAGGCGCAGGCCTGCAAAGTTTAACCGGAGCACCACGTTTATTACAAGCAATAGCAAAGGATCAAATTATACCATTCTTGGCACCGTTTGCTAAATCTTCATCAAGAGGAGAGCCAACGAGAGCTCTCCTTTTAACAGTTGTCATTTGTCAGTGTGGAATATTACTCGGTAAGTATACAAATTAAATCATATGAAGCCAATTAAGAATAACGGTAATTCTATTAAAATTCAGGTAACGTGGATTTGCTAGCTCCTCTACTTTCAATGTTTTTCCTGATGTGCTACGGTTTTGTGAATCTTGCTTGCGCTGTGCAAACACTTTTACGAACCCCGAATTGGAGACCACGGTTCCGATACTACCATTGGTCGCTTTCATTGATTGGTCTAACACTCTGCATATCTGTTATGTTCATGACATCATGGTACTTTGCTCTAATAGCAATGGGAATGGCCATTGTTATTTATAAATATATTGAATACAGAGGGTACGGATATATTTAAAAGGCTTTAAGTCATAAAATACAAAATTTATTACCTGTCATATATAGGGCTGAAAAGGAATGGGGAGATGGTATTCGAGGTATGGCTCTTACTGCTGCACGTTATTCACTTCTCCGACTAGAAGAAGGTCCACCGCACACAAAGAACTGGCGTCCACAAATTTTGGTTCTAGCTAAGTTGAATGATAATCTTATGCCAAAATACAGGAAAATATTTTCGTTCGCAACACAACTTAAGGCAGGAAAAGGTCTCACAATATGTGTTTCTGTGATTCCTGGCGATTATAATAAAATTAGTTCACAAGCTTCACAATGTAAGCATTCGATTCGAAAATTGATGGATGATGAAAAAGTCAAAGGCTTCTGTGATATACTAGTAGCTCGTGAAATTGAAGAGGGCATTAGTTCTGTGTAGGAAAATGTCAATTTTAATCACCACCTATTGTAGTGTTAATTCTTTATTGCTTTTACAGAATACAAACTATTGGATTAGGTGGAATGAAACCAAATACAGTAATAGTTGGATGGCCATACAGTTGGCGTAATGATAAAAGACAAAGCTGGAGAACATTCATTCAGACTGTTCGCACAGTTGCAGCCTGCCATATGGCATTGCTGGTACCGAAAGGGATAAACTTTTATCCTGAATCTACTCACAAAGTAAGTTCATAGATATTTCATATTTAGCAATAGAATGTGATTTAATCAACAAATTTAATATAGATATGCGGAAACATAGATATTTGGTGGATTGTTCATGACGGTGGTCTATTAATGTTGCTTCCGTTTTTGCTGAAACAGCATCGAACATGGAGGAACTGTAAATTACGAATATTCACCGTTGCTCAAATGGAAGATAACTCTATTCAAATGAAAAAGGATCTAAAGACGTTCCTTTATCATTTACGTATAGAAGCCGATGTTGAAGTAGTTGAAATGGTACTCGTTTGAATTCCTTAAAACTAAAACAACGAATAACTAATTAATGTCATTTTAGATGAACAGCGATATATCTGCATATACTTATGAGCGTACCCTTATGATGGAACAGCGCAATCAGATGCTACGTGAACTACGACTTAAAGATAATTTCAAAGTTGTAAGTTGGTTTTAATTTCCATTTTTATATTTTCACCTTTCGGTGCTAATGAAATCAAACTATATGAATCAAACTATAAACTAGTTAAGTGTAAAAACATAGCTTCCGACTTTTAACTAATATCTGTTATCAACAATAACTTTCTTTACTTTAACTGAAAGGTACAAACATTGGTGGACATTAACGAGAGCACAGGGGAGGATAAATTCCCTCTGGTAATAAGAATAAAAAAAAAAGAAAAAAATATAAAAAAAACAAGTTTTTGTTTTGTGAATATAGATTCTTTTTTATGCATTCTTTTCTTCTGAGCTTTGCCTGTTTTGATTTACACATTTTTCTTTAATATTGTCATTCTGACAGGATACGAAACTTCCATTTCATTTTCACATTTAATTGTAATTAAATTAGAATCGATGTTAGTTGCCTTGCCTTTTAGAGATCAAAATAATATGTATTACTACTAGGTACAAGCACAGATAACCAACACATGTGGTCAGAAATGAAGTAAGTTAAAATGAACTATTCGACGCATTTATAAAGGATCGCTACTAAATCAGGCTAAGCTGTGTCTCAGTCCTTTTTGAGCAGATAATGGTTCAAGCAAGTACTGATCATTTGATTGCAATGATACGAAGTGAAAAGATAGTTAATACGAGTACAATGGAGAACGAAAAACATTAGAAACAATATCACAACTTATGTCCACAAAAACTAACAAAATTATGCTTTCATATATACATAGTTTAGCTGCATTTTTCACTATCGCGAATGAGTGTATTTGGCTTCGCACTTTTGATTTCGTGTATTTTTACGTTACAATATTTAAATGTCAGTCGATTTTCAGGGAAAAGCATTACGCAATGAGGGTAATTTAATCTAATCTGTGAAAGCATGCATTTCGAATGTGAATTCGCTTATTTATGTTCCCATCGTATGGGATTAGAACACTTATCGGATGCTGACATTTTATTCATGACGTCCAATTGATATTTACCTAGATTTTCTATTACCACTGGTCAACAAGTATTTTTAGTCTAGAATCTAGAATACTGAGGACAACTTCTTTGTCACTACACAATAATATGTCCTAGGCGGAAATAATAGCGACAAAGTAGCCCTATGTTAGCTTAAGAAAAACGTGATATCTGTTAGAGATATCCGCATCTTTTCAGACAGCCAAGGAGCAATCAAATCCCTGGAATCGACCTCTATAGATTCTTTAGTAGCTCTAGACTGCTGTTCGTCTCTTGTGGAAATGGCTGAGCAGTTCAATATTCACCTGTGTTGGATGCCGGGGCATAGATATATTCCAGGGAATTGTAAGGCAGATGAACTCGCCAGAATAGGAACAACTATGCCCATCTTGCCGGACAAAGGCACCTTAGGTATACCAATCGTTACTCACGAACTTAAATTTAAGCTGTATGCTGTCGAGAATACAAATCTTAGGCGGCCGATCCGGCCGAAGCTGGGTGTAAAACTCTCTAAGAACTTGATTTCTCTCAATCGATTGCATATCGGCACCACAATAGGTGTCATCACTGGATACTGTCTAATAGGCAGGCATGCTACAAGGCTAGGCCTTTTGGCGAACGACTTTTGTAGAAGCTGCATGGATGAAGAAGAGGGGAAAACTATTCCTCACCTTCTTTGTTTATGTCCAGCTCTCTCTTGTAGAAGGAAGCTTCACCTGATGAATATTGACATTAAGAGCCTCCTATGCTTAATAAGAAGCTCAAAATGGTTTTAACGAATAAGTAGAGAGAAACTTTCTCCCATGATCCACGTGGTATGACAATGGACCTACCATTGATCTAAGTGTGTTGGCTACTCCTAGCTGGCAGCCACTTCAACCTAACCTAACCTAACTATGTCCTTGGTACCGTCTTTCTATAACAGAAATATCTTGATGGAACCACTCGCCGCGCTTATCGCTAACACCGCCCATATTTTCTGGAAAAAATTAAGATGACAATGCGAAAAGTGGATTCTTAAGGACCTGTTACTTTTTTCCACGCGAGCATTAGGAGTCCTATAGTTTCCAACAAATTTTGAAACATTTTTACACGGTAGAGAAGGTTAGGTTAGGTAGATGGCTGCCCTGTGATTTGCTTTCACAGTCGGGTTCCTAGGAACCTAAAAAGAAAGAAAAGAGGATACCCGCCGAACTAGAACCACTCAGAAAAGGATATAAATCTCTCTTCAACTCGATTTTGTTCAGGTACTCCAATTCCATGAAATGTGAATACCTAGAGTCCTTAGTCTTCTGTTGTGTATGATCTCGAGGCGCGCCACATGAATGCAAATGGCGCAGTGTCTGAAAATGGCGCACGTATTGAAAGAACGAATGGACTTGCAAAGAAGGGATTAGTGTTGCATTTTTCACAGACTTTCGCCTTTGTAAGAACTCCCATTAACTCTTTTAATAAGCTCATCGATGACAAAGTCACTGGTATGCCCAGCATGCGCTGGATCCACTTGGATACATTCATGATAGCTAGAACCCTCTGGCCGATCTATGACAAAAAGAGATTCCTTGATATGGTTAAATGAAATCGCAATAACACGCGAGTCGTGTGTTACTTTTTATATCAGAGAGATAAAGTGGAGCTCTGCAGTACAGCTTTTTATGCAGCCTGGTTAATAAGAAAAAAAATATCGGCATACTTAAATGCCGATACAGTCGGGTGATTCCAAGAAAAAAAATATTTCTACTCGCAATGATTCCGTTCCGATCCGGTATTTTGCGTTTCACCACATGGCAATGAAAAGTGATAGCTCAGTAGAGGTAAAAGACTAATAAAATTACTAACGAATGCTTGAAAAATTAAAAGTTATTGCACTTCTTTAATGCATAGACACATAAAAACAATACGTTCACGAAAATGCTTTGTTTTTCAGCATGCCATCTCTATTTGTTTATGCGAATGAATTTTCACAGGAATTTAATATTTTATTTAAATTGTTTTGATGAATATTTTATAAAACTATTCCATCAACTGACATCAAATTTATTTATATCGGTCATACCTTGAAACCTATCCGTTGAAGTTGGGTATTTTCCAACTCATTTCAACCTTCATTACAACTCTTCAGCTTCAAAGCTGAAAGGTAAAGCTATGTGTTATACTATAAAAATGCCAAGTTTTATGGGAATGGTGTGAAAAGGAAAACGGGCAAACGATCTCTGCGATCGTTTCATCTTTGTTTCGCTAGGGGCTTATAATGCCCTAATTTCGCCAATCAGAAAGCGTACTTTAGCATAATAAGAACACAATCAAACTGGGACGTTGAAGGCCTTTAATCTAATGTGTAATTAAAAATCACACCAACAAATCTAACACCTTTACTTACTTACTTAAGTGGTGCTACAGATCGAGGTGAACATGGGCCTCAACCAACAAATTCGCCCAGTCCTTAATTGATTGTCTCCAGTTGCGCACTCCAAGGGGGTGCCTTTCTAATTGTGTGCGCCCTAAGCCGTAGTCATCGTCTACTACTTTATCCCTCTGGGTTCGATTCGAAGACTCTGCAAGCCGAAGCGCTGGTGCCTATTCACTCTACATGTCCCACAGCTCGTTAAGTTCGTTTTAAATCTTTTTCTCCGTAGCCCGTCAACGCATATCTAACGATAACGATATGTTTTCTGTCGAAACAACCAAAAATGTCTTAGTCCACTTTCGGCAGAGCCCACGAGTTATTCAGCGCCATTAAACAGGTCTGGAGTGAAAAGGGTCTTGTATAGAATCTTCTTAGTTATTTGGGATAGGATCTTACTACTTGCCTTCTCAGCCCAAAGAAACAGCGATTGGCCAGAATAATTATTCGCCGCTTTATTTCTGCTGAGGTGGTATTGCCACAATTTATAGCAAAGCCAAGGTAGATAAGGTCCCCTACTACGTCAAATTTATAGCTGTCGACCAAACGTACCAATAACAGCCCGCTGTGTTCTGCCAATAGTCTGGATATCGTCAGTACTATTGGATGCCCAGACGTTTAAAAATTGTGCCTCCGGTGTTGGCTTGTGAGTTTCGCACAATTCGTTCAAGTATGATGTTAAAGAAGTCACATGACACCGCTTCACTTTGTGTAGGTGCTTTTTTAACATCAAAGATATCTATACCGGACTTAATGTAGTAGACATCTCCATCATCCTCCCGCACAGATAGACGGTTTTGACAGGGATGTCAAAACTAAGCATGACTTTATATTTCTGTAGCTCGTCTCTATAAATGCTATCATATGCGGCCTTAAAATCGATAAAAAGGTGGTGGGTATCGATTGAGACATCTAGAGCTTTCTCCAGGATCTGCTAAAGTGTGCAAAATTAGATCGACTGTTAACTTTGTTGTCCTGAAATTTCGGCGTTCACACATTATGGCGGATAAGATTTTGTGCGAGAGACTGATGCCACTGTATTTGGCGCGAAGAACAGACTTAAAGGGACAACCAATGTTACCAGACAACAACTGATGAATAAAAAGTAAAAATATCTACAAATTTATTGAGGTCAAGACAGACTAGCTAAAGTGAAGCGAATGAACATGTGCTTCACAGCCTCAATTCTCATGGTATGGACAGCATAATGCGAAGAGCATACTTAGTTGAAATACTTGAGGATGTGATATAGAGGGATTTTGTAAGGTAGGGGTCAGAGAACTCTTTTGACCAGCGTTTCATAAACCCAAGTGCTGACTTGGCTCTACTTATGACATTTTCGATGTGTCAACGGAAGTTATTGCAGTTGACGCTCAAATCCTAGATTCTAGGTGGTGGTACGAGACGCTTACGAGAGTACATAATAAAGTGTTACTTATTGACATTAAGCTCTATGAAATTTTTACTACATATTAAGGTCATATCAATTGTGGGCTCCGTGGCTCAAGTAGTTAGTGCGTTGGATCGCTGAGCGGAAGGTTCGACGCTCGAAACACAGAAACACCAAAAAGTTTTTTCACGGTCCCACCTCTCGCGAATGTCTGACAAACGTCCGAGAGTAATAACTGTCAAGAGAAAGCTTCTCCATTCTTTCGGGTATGGCTCTAAACTGTAGGTCCCTTCCATTTGTGTATAACACGCACAACACGAATTGTCGCGAGAATCTAGGCCCTGGACCACATATGTATGTACGTCTGTTGCGCCAAGTATTTGTTTTTTTTTTGTATTAAGATCGTCCTGCAGAAGGCGAAAATCAGCGGCGGATAATATATGTACGTCAAAAGATTTTTATATCATCAGCATAAACCAGAATATCAGAGTTCCCGATGATACGTTCAGCATCATTTTTGGTAAGGATAAAGATCAATGGTCTAAGTTGGCTGCTCTTTGCGAGTCGTTTGCAAGTGTTAACAAGAGAGGTTTGGTTCCCCATGTGTTTATTTTTTTTTCTACACAAAAAGCAGACTGACAATGGACCATTAGGTATCCGAGGGAACGTAATGAGTCCTAATCCATCAAACACTCTTCCATACCCCAACCTAACCTAACTTCAGCACATGTTTACATGGTAACCACGCTGTTAATAAAATTGATTTTGTCATAGAAGCAGTAAAATCAAGAATTTACTCTCAGCACACACATTGCAAGATTTTACTCTTCACTGATTTAAAAGCAAATTCAACGGACGACTCGTGGCACTATCCCAGCATTAGAGGTTTCGCCTATCCCAAGATGTAAAACATTTTAATTGACTCCCAGCATATTTCAAAATTTCATCTTGTATCCATTTAAATGCTAATCAATAGGCATCTCTAGACATCTCGGTGTGCTATCCCAGCATTTTAGACTTCCCGAGTGAAGATTATGAAAAAAAAATCGACATATTGGTACATTCCAAAGGTTTTTATTCATCCCAATTGATTCGTTAATCTCGTCATTAAATCACCATCATAAGGTATGTCCAATGCAAGGTGCTAGAACTGTATCCTCGGTGCTTCCACTATATCCTTTCAAACAGCTTGAGTCGCTTTTGATTTTCTTATTCCTTATACGTGATTGGTCCATGAAAGTTGGCTGCCTAGTACTGCTCTTAACTAGATAATTTTATCACATCTGATTCGAAAAACTTACGTAGGCCCCTTTCCTTGGGTCAGTATTACATTTTTACGAATGTCTTTGATAGTACATGTATTTTAGAAGTATCCCTTTTCAGTTTTAAAGAATCTCTAGTGGTTAGACTTTAGTCTCTAGCAACCTCAATTTCAGGCACAATTGGAAGAATATGCTAAGCTTACCTGCTCACTTATATTTTTCTACATATTGTCTCCTCAACCCGCTTAACTCTTTTTTTAACATATTTTTTATGCCAATTTGTTTAAGACGACGTTGGGTACCCGTACACTTCCAGTCCTGAAATTTTTAAATTAAAAATTTTATTCAGGGAGTCCTACGTAACTGTGTTTCTGCTTTCGAACTGTCAAATCTGTTATATAGAATAATAGCATGCAGCTATTTATTTTACAGAAAATGCATAACGATGGTCATACAATAGTACTCATCTCTTAAAAAATTGTATCATTGTCTAAATTCACAAAAATGATGAAAGGTAAGGTAACAGAAAAACATTGTTATGAAATCGAAGCACGCACGTTGTGATTTGGGAATATTGAATGTAAATCTATAAATTTACCATAAATTTTTCAACGTCTGCAATTATTAGACATATTATATTCCATATTACACGAAATACCCCACAACACCTACATTTTTCATTTTACACCAAATGAAATAACACATCCTAGATATTTTTAATTAGTGCACGATATACCGCTCCGTGACTCATTGGTTAATGCTTTGGGTTACTGAGCGGGGGGGTTCATGTTCGAATCAGAAAAACGTTTGGTTAAAGATCCCGCCTCTCGCGAATGTCTGCCAAATTTCCAAGAATAAAGTAGTCATGAGAAGCTGATCAATTGTAGAGCAAATAGGCACCCTAGTCCCTAGTATGCTTGCGTTCATTTTTTTTAAATGCAATATCATACCAAATAGGTAAACATATCCATAAGTGCATCAAACTGTGTCTGGAAATACATCTACCATTTCAACCAACATACGTATGTACCATAGCATTCCCAAACATACCACCATATGAACTAAATATTCACCATAATTACCACATATACATACATATAGGTACAATCGTAAACCGTATACGAGTACTTTTTTTAAGCAACCATCGAGTATCCTATTTACCACCAATAAGCCTTATTCCCATTAAAAGCCACTTTATCATAACATACCCTACCCTAGATACTGCCTGTACCTCATAACAGCCTCAATTCGTGACCGGATAGGTGAACATGCCTGCATAAAATGGTTCTCATTGATGTTGGCTATTACTTAAACAATGTCATCCCTTAGAGCTTTGGTGGTATTGTGATAACTTTTTTGGTTTTATGTTCAACTACACCCCATACAAACTAATCCAACAGATTAAGATCTGGTAAGTCAGGTGGCCATAAGTTTGGTGCTATATGGTCATTGAAATTGATCACTAACCAAATAAACAATTCCTGAGTCATCGTGGCTTTGTACGGTAGCGCAGAATCCTGCTGGAAAACTTATAGTCTTCCTTCACCTACACTGTCTACTTAAAAACTGCCTGTAGCACTTCGATGAATTCGGCAGCATTTACTCGAAGACCTTTTTGGGTAAAAGTAAGGTCGTAAAATTTACTGCTCACTATTATTGGAAGGACCATCACACTGGCAGGAAACTTGGCTTTACACGGAGACTGCACACAGAAATTTTCCGTTCCTTCTATTGACCTTCTGGTCCTAGTGGAAATTTTTGTTATCAGGGATGAATCAAAGAAGGAGTCTTCTGTTATTAACTGGTCACTACTCATATGTAGCATAAGACATATGTATATATGTACATAAGAGGCTTTCATGACCCACATTGTGAATTAGTCATTCAGACACTTGTATTTTACTTAAAATTGAACTCATTAACATTCCAACGTGCTGATAAATACGATATTGGACTTTTTGAACCAGTTTCGGAATTTCTGGCTCGTATAGCGTTTTACGTCTCGAAACAGGTGAAAATATATGTATATATTATTAAACTGATGCATACACGTATGCATGTGGATAGAAAACATAGAAAGGGCTCATCAATTTTTAAGAACACTGATTGTCAATAAATTATATTAATTGCCAGTAAATCTTAAAAGTCCCACCAATGCTCAGCCTTCTAATTCGTTTGGGCAAATCGAACCCTGGCAATTAAAGGAGGCCATCTGGCCCTGAGCAACTCAAATCTAGTTGTTTTTACTTTTTTGGTGGCGAATCCCCTTTTACACACAATACCTTTTCCGGGTACTAGAATGCATAACAGAACTCGATGTACATACATACGCTCTGTTTGTACGCACTGTTGAAATAAACTGAAACCAATGGAAAATAGTAAATTAAACCTGCTATTGATGGTTCTAAACCATACAAATTCTATTATTTTACCGGGTATTTGCGAGACAAGTTTCATTGCCGACAATTTTCAAATTTTACAATTCAGGCTTATAGTTATAGACGTAATAACCTTCAAAAGATGCTAGTAGCACGGGCTACCAGTATGCAAACACGAATACTCAATGCCAGAAATGCGCCTACGTACTAATGCACACCCAGCCCACTTTCATCACACTTTCCGTGAGACAGCCGTTTGGTATTATGCCCAAAACACACTGTGGTGTTAGGTCGCTCTAGCTTTGATGGGCTTTGGGGGCGTTGTAAATACTTAACGACAAAAACTTGTAAAAAGCACGACCGAAGATTCTCCAAAATGAAATGTCGCTTCAGCGTTGCAAACAAACGATCGTCGCACATCAGGGAAATTCATTTTTCTTGTGATGTTCACTCATAAACAGCTGTGAGTGAACTGCCAAACGCGCGACATAGTGGCGTTTACGATATTTACGATAAAAAAAACGAACAAACGCCCGAGGTAACACTTCGTGTTACCCCATTTGTACGCGATGTTTATACTGAATATGTCAACGCGCGAACGCCGCATTGCGTTTTGGGCATTACTTCACAGGGCTGGTCATCAATTCATGCTCTTGCCGCTTGTGTTGCTGCTTTTGCTCTCCTTGCTTTGTCGAAGCTCTTTTTTCCACCCAATTCTCCTCACACTGGAAACATGTGGTCTATAAGGAACGATGGACCATATTCCTCCATTCTGCAAAGCGATTGCAATGAAATACAGCGTTCTCTAGGTCTTGCTCTTGATCTAGACAATCTGGGCTAAGGTGTGCTATCGTGTCAAAATCTGTATAAATATTAAATATGAAACAAAACATTTGCTTTTTTCATACATGAAATGCTGTATCGAATATAATGTATACCTACATACATATCTTAAAAAATAATCGGGATGAGTCACCAGCTTTAGCAACAATTATTATGTAAGTGACTTACAACTGATAGCTAAAGCATCCGTGTTACTTTCACTTGAATACAAATAATCAATACATGCTGTATTGTAAGGATTATTTGTTTTAAGTATACGTTGAATGTTATTATAAATCTTGTGTTTTTCAAAGGAAACGGGTCTGCTTGTTATAAAATATTGAGGAATTCATCCTTATCCGCCAGGTACTATAGAACAAAGAAAGCTACTCCTGTTTACCAATAGAGGCAGTTCAAACTGTGTCCGTTAGATAAAAAATCGAGTTTTAAAAGATTATCCGAGACTGTCTCTTATTGAGACACTTTAAAAAATATTGCACCAATTTATTTTTTTCACATTTTTGTGTCAAAAATATAAAAAGTCCGCATTTATCTGGTAATCTGGACTCCATGCATCGGCACATCCTTTACCAGAAATAGCGAATGCGAGTGACTTTTATAAACCGTACTAAGCGTCATATGTAAGTAAGCGACAATTTAGTATATACCCATACAATACCTAATTCGTTAGCTACAAAAACCCACTGTCTTCCTTTTTTGTCGTAAATTCGTTTATTCTGATTTTCTATACATATTTTTTAAAAATTGTTTATTTTAAATAAAACAAAAAGTTAATTTTAAAAGCATCTTGTCCTTTGAAATATGTCTAAAAAATTAATTTTCTTTTAGGTCCAAGCAATAGTAGATCATCACCATGATACTACCAAAACAAGTTCAAAAGTCAGATTTGCTGATCCTTCTGAAGCCTTCGAGGAAAATTGTGACAAAAATGTAAGGACTTCCTTTAATGGTGTGTTTTTAAGTATTTACTTTTTTTGCTTTTTTTAGCATTTAGATTATTATAAGGAAAACCAAGAAGATGATAAACTTAAAAGCGCTGAGAATCAGCAAAGAAGTAATTCGTGTAATACCGATGGTGATTCAAAAGAACTTGTTCTAAGGACGAAGAAAGCCATAGAGAGTAGTCAACCCGAAGAGGAAAAGTCGGAGAAATCTTCCTCTGATCAACATTCTGAAATTAAATCAAGACCGTAATATTTTTTCACCAATTATGTAGTTGGCAGAAGTTAAACAAATTTATTATTGTTTCCAGGGATGAATTTAATGTTCGGAGAATGCACACGGCTGTGAAATTAAACGAAGTCATTGTAAATAAATCCGTAGATGCACAATTGGTTATAATGAATTTACCAGGACCACCCAAGGACTTAAAGCATGGGAGAGAGAGCAACTGCATCCTTTTTTAACTAATTTTAAATTTCAGGACTGAAAATCATTTTGATTTTTTTTATGTTAGGTTCAGTAAGCTAACCGTGGAGACCGTGGATCAGTGGTTGGTGCGAAAGATTGCTAAATCGAAAGTTTGAAAGTTTCAGAAAAAAATGAACTCAATCCCTTTCGGATATCGCACTAACCTCTAGTTTACACTGTTATTCGTGTTAAAAAAAAATAATGACACACCCACGACAAATGGCAACGAGACATTGGGTCCTGTGGACTAGTTATGTCAGCCGTGTGCAAAGATCGACTTGCGAATGCATAATTAAAGCTCTCAGAACCTCTTCAACTTAAAAGCAGTGACAGATAGTGCATACATTCACTTTAAGGCCATATCCCAGTGCTCCAGTCTTCGTACCGGACACTTCCCTATTCTTAATGATCTAGAATTCGTCCTGGAAGACACTGATTACATCCTACCACAACTCTTATTCGACAAAAATTTTGTAACCTCCATCCCCTCCGGGCCAGACTGGGCGGATGATTTCGGGCCTCTAAAGGAATCTACGGGCGACATCATCATTTTAACCCCGATTAAGTCCTCGGAATCTACAACTTAAAAACGGCTTTAAATTGCCACGTATCTCTTCACGAGATGGCTTAACAGTTTAAAATTCACCTTGTTTGGGTGATAGACCATAGAGAAATTCTAGAGAACTACGAATACATGCCCGATGAACTCGTCAGACATGGCACAACTCTATTTATTCTACGGGCAAAGCGCAATGTCTGCATGTCTCTCGCTACATGTTACTTAAGAAAAATGGGACAAACCAACCGTAGGATCACAAACCCACGAATTGTCTAATAAGACCGAAAAGATCGATTTCTTGGACAATAGAAGGTGTCCTTACAGGCCTCCGCTCAAATTAATTTTGAAGAAGCTGTATTGGCGAAGAAAAGGAAACGATAATTCACCTCCTATATTTGTGTCAACTTCTTACTTTTCAAAAAGTATACACTTAGGAACTGGCAAACATAAACATCACTGCTTTATAACAAGTTGCGGGTCGTTCTGTGGTATCGCAATGGCCCTATACTGGTCCAGGGTGTGGCCGCATCTAATCTAGCCTGCCTCACTTAACTGTAACAGAGTTTTAAAAAAAATTGCATTCGCAAATATAATATCCCTTCCACCCAGAGCTGGAAAGGAGAAATGCCGGGTAAGGCGCGACTTTATTTTTCGGGCAAAATGTTTGTCCCAAATTTTGTTTAACCGTTGTCATTATAGGCTTACGATGACCTTTGAAAAAATTTTCTCGGATCTAGTTAGAACAGAAATTAAAAATACAAAAAGAAAGACATGAAATTGTTTGGTTTTTTCTATGGATTCTTATGAAATTACCCGAAAATTCATGCAAATCTTCATGAAGATACACAAAATATATTTTTTTTAATTGTTTTCCTTTTTGTAATTTCAAAATTAACGCAACAAATCACCACTGTTACCATCCTTAATAATGCTATAGATATGGAGTTCTTGGAAGTTTTAACGGAGGGTTTGGAAAAAGTCTTAATGGTTCGTGGAGGAGGTCGTGAAGTTATAACGATATATTCTTAAGAAGAGAATAAAAAAAAAAACATTCATTTTGTCACTAGTTCATTAAAACTAATGAAAAGCCGGGCGATACACACATATAATTGTTAACATTTAGTTTATAAGTGCTACCAATGAGGGGTAACAAAAAGGCGAACTTAACTTTTGCTAGGTTAACTGAATGTAGTCAATTTTGAATGGTTTAAAATAAAGGGAAATTTACAAAAAATGAACTTCCACTCGAGTTTTATTTTCAGTTTAATGAAAGTTTCATTTAATCAGTAAAAGCGAAAAACTTCTTCAGGTTTTTAAAATTGCGCAAGTACATACTAACAAGGCGATGATAATTTTTTATGACATAAATTGTATTTTTGTCTCATAAAACGTTCCAAAGGAAACATGTACGAATTTGAATCAAACGTAAATTCATTCTTTTATCTAAAGTAAGTAAAGTTTCGAGAAACATTTAGGATGCATAAACAGATCAACTCGGTAAGTAAATGTAAAATAAAAAATAAAAAATGTGTGATGCAAGACAATGGAGAAAATTTTATCAAAGGAACTATGGATTTTTATAAATGTCAAAGATTTGCTATGGGCAGGGGATTAGGGGCTGCAATTAACGGAAGTGAGTATGAACACTGAATTTTTAGAAGAACTAAAAACAATGTTTTATGTAAGTAACAGACAAATATACATATAAGTCAGCTTCACGCGTTTCCATTATTCGCATATTCTAACAGCATACCCTTAAATCATAATCTGTGTATGCTCCGGGTCGAGTTATCAAAGGGTGGAGTTCGTACACATCTCAAACTGTGTTATCGCTCGTAACTGTGGCTTTTATGTGCGGTAGGTAAATTACCGTGATGCTACCATTGGTCCATCAAGTTTAGCCACTCCTAGCCACACAAGTCGTTTTAAATTTGACTACTAGTCTGACTATAGTCGTTGCCGTTGATTCTATCCACAAATTCATCCACCGTCGCCTGAGTCGGAAGATAAAGTCCTTCTCGCACTTGCAATTTTTACCTGCATGTTCATATGTATGTATGTATAAGCCTTTATACAAGTAGATGCCAAGAGCCACCAAGGAAAAATAAAACAACGGCTTAACTACGTATTTATTTATTTCAAAACCTGTCAATGTCAAGACGAGAAGTTAGTAATTCCCCGACACTCTCCCCCTATGTCCGTTCTTAGTAACTTATAATTAAAAAAAATTCAATTTTAGCTATGGGAATCAGTGGAAAAGGGATAGTAATTAGTTTCTGAGCTTTTGCATGTATTCATTCCTCGACCGACTATCAAGACAAAAGCCACCCCAATAAAAAAGAATCAGACTCTTTGAAAAGATTTAAGAAATCTTTCCATATAGTCTCATTCACCATCACCTCCCTGGTAGAAGTTTGAAATTTTCATAAAATCGTGTAGCTCTGCAGAGAAAATGCACTTAGAGAAGTAAAGAAATATTGGTATTACATAGTTCGGCTAGAGGAAAAAAAAGAATTGTACTTGTATCTAAGTGGTCACACTGTAGACGTAGAGTCTTCAAAAATTCACCGTACAGCAGCTTACTTTTTTATATGTATAATCGAAAAAAAAAGTATGGTAACGTCTAACGAAGTGCTGAAGTAGCAATACTAACATAGATATGTGGTTTTACCGCTCATCTGTTCTCCAAATTTTTTTGTGCTCTCATAATACCGTTATAGATGATATTCAACCGATCAATTTGTCAGACAATAACAAAAAGTCTCTGTACACATGGCATTCGTTTATAACAGCTCCCATCACAAAGTGTGTGGATAGTAATTGCGTGTTTTTTTAGTCGTTTTTAAAGTTAATTGTTTTCTTTTAAAAAAAAAAAATGCAGAATAAAAATAAACGAATTCCATTAGCTAACAACAAATTTATTATGCAATTATAAAACTAAGGAAAGTCTCTTGCATATACGTTCGTATGTATATCGGAAATAATAAAAAAGTCCTGTTCCTCCATTTACTGTCTTGAAACAATTTAAAAAACAAAAACAATAGCCAATAAGTCAAGATCTAACCGCGAAGAAAGATTGATCATCGTCTGGAGAAGCGAATTGTTAGAAATTTAATTGCAGACCCAAGAACAAATGCAACTGAATGTATGAATGTACCTTGAAAAAAAAAGCTCATCAACATAGAATTTCCAATAAAAAGTAAGCTGCTATATGGAGACTTTTTGGGCTCTGTGGATATGTATTTATGTATGTAGGTACATTTGAACTTTCGTGTTTAAGGTATTTCAAGGAAATTTTGTTATTCTTTTAATTTATTCTGGTAAAGTCAAATTTTTATGTATCTTATTTCTGCAAAATTATGTGAATGAGAGAGGCTTACAGTTCATTTCATTCATATTTTTGTGTTTTCACATAAGTATGTAATTTGAAATCGTTTCCCATATTGCCTATTCTGTAATCTTTTCATTTCACATAAATGAGAATTGTTAGAGTTAGGGATTTTTTTAATTTACGTAACGAGCTCCCGACCCATCCCCGCCGATCCCGAACACGCTCCTATCAGTTGTAAAAACTTAGCGCTCTGGCATCGGCGCTAGTTTGGTTTTCAGCTTCAGTCTTTCTGGTCGCCCCGACGAGCCTGAAGGCTAAGATTCGAAGATTCTCTTGTCTGAAGCATGCAATCGATGCGGCCGAGCTAATAGCTTTGTTCAATGAGAAAAAAGGCAAGGCAGAGCAGAACAGATTTGTGAAAAATGTCAGATCAAAGGTAGAACAGAAAAATACAGCCATATGTTAGTTGTCAAAAATGACAACTTCATTTTCGACTGTTGGATAATTATTTGAATTTACAAGTTTAGTATAAATTGTGAAATAAAAACAATAAAATAATGGAACTTAATTTGTTGGAACAAATGGTATTAGAGGCGATGAATTCAGAAAGTAACAACTTTTCACTTCGAGGAGAAAACAATTAATTTGCAATCACAGCTGACTTTGACGTTTCTCACAAATCTGTTCTACCTCAAAAGTAAGTGCAGAAATTCTGCTCAGAGCAGAGTTCAGGCAGAGTCATTGAACAAAAAGCGAACATGAGCTGGACAGAAATTTTTCTCATTGAACACGAAAACCTGTAATTTACATGTACTGGACTGAGCTGGACAGCCTCATTGAACAAAGCTATAGTAACTGACGTATATTGGCTTTTGCACTTCATCCACATCTTGGTACAGTTGGTAGAGTTCGCGGTTCGAAAGCGCTCTATATCTGCTCTGCTATCCTGCTTATCGCTCACGACTGCCGAACTGACAGGATTGACCGTTTATAGAACATACATTATATACGTGCACACATACATAAGTAGAAGAGACATGATGTGTCAAAATTATAAAATCTAATTCTTATGCTCAATATAACAAATGCTAAATCTCGAGAATATGCTGGATGAGGGAGCAATTCGTAACCTAATTCGTTCCAATTTTGCCATTGCGCCTGTGGACCTGTTTGCCGGTGCGTTGTCCCGGCTGTCACAAGAAAACTATTTGAAATATCTGTCTGAAAATTTAGGTAGTACGTCTTTTGAAAGATTCTTCTTCACAAGCAAAAGTTGGTGGTTGCAACGCCACCTGTTTTAATTTCCAGGGACATTTCTTCGACATCTTAGACGATATCAGGAGTCACCAATTGGCAATGCGAGTAGGTCGTAAGGAACACATAGATTCTTGTGATGTCACAGGCAACCATTCCAACCTAACCCAACCTAACCGATTTTAAGCGTTTTTCTTTTCTTTTTTCATTCAGACTAGAGTACTGGTCTGAAGCAAACCGAGCACTTAACTGTCAAAATATAAAAACGGACATCAATTCACAAAAAATAGAATGACAATACTTACATATTTTTTAAATTGTACAACCTCCCAAGCCAGAACTAAAAGTTTCATACGTCATTTCAACAGACAGCTTAGTCAATTTATTCTGATGAAGTCCTAAACGAAGAAAAAAATATAAATTCGAGGCTCTTATGTGTCCGAGCTAAAAACACTTTTTTTTTGACCTGAGGTGTCAATTGCCCTGAACTAAAAATAAAAACGCTTTATGACGTTATGGCCTACAAACCAAATTTAGGTGTCCTTTTTCCATGACAGGCTATATTTCATTTTAACCACACTCAACGCATCTTCGCCACTTACTCAGAAATTGCATCAATGACAGACAGCTCGCTGCATTCTTCCGAATATGTGGAAAATTGTCGATGACACCGACGCATGGACGCATGCGTGTAAAGAGCCGAACAGAATGCGTGTCTGTGTCTGTGTCTGTGTCTGTGTCTGTGTCGCAAGCTGTCAAACTATTAAATGTATGGAAAGCCGTAAGCCGCAACACAATGTGTGTCTACGTCTGTGTCGTGTATCGCGAAGTTGGATCTTGTTCAGCTTCAAGCGTGGCTACAAGATTGACGTTTAAGAATTTGTACACTAAAGCTGTTGTTGTTGTGGAAATGGAAGTCGAAAAATTTATTGAAGCTGTACGATTGAATGGAATTCTTTGGAATGTATCCAATCCCAATTACAAAAATTAAAAAAAAAAAATGCAAAAATGGAAGGAGATATCCGACGAATTTGGGATAACAAGTAAAAAAAAAGTATTTGTAAATTTTGTTTGCGTTTGTTTTGTTTTCATTGTTTACAGTTGATGAGTGCATTCTTGTTGCTTTAAAAAAAGGTCCTCATCGCGCTCTTTGAGGTGTTTGAAAGTGGTCGCAAAGAATCCACTTTCTTTCCTTTGCTCATAAAGGGGGCGAACCCACCATCTGCGTTTCCTTATTTTCCTTAATTTAATTGCTAAATAACACATGTGCACAACACACATAATGAAAGCTATTTCTTCCTGCTCGTCCATCTTCACAAATAAAAAACACTTTTGAGCACTAATAAAATATATTTCCAAGAAGTAAACATACAAGATACAAATGTGACAGTCGCTTTCATTGTGTTTGCTTTAACCGCAAGCCGCGCGGCAGAGGTTTGACAGCGCTACAAGACACAGACACAGATACGCATTCTGTTCCGCTCTTAATTGTACAAATTTCTGAAAAAAATACCCAATCGTCTTCCTTAACTGGGGCCCAATTCCGCAAGGGTGAGTTTTGCTGTGTACACTGGCTTGTTCCGATTCCGCAAGTGTGCAAGTGGGTTTTTTTGACAGTTGTCGTGTACACAAGTGGAGGAATTTATTCACTCTATTTTCGGTCGTGAATGAAGCTTGTGTGAAAAAAAAATGGGAGAACCAAAAAAAATGAAAAAAGCCAGTGATGAGCAAAAGGAGTATTTGCTGACATATATGGAGGAAAATATAGAGTTTGCCCACGATAGGTTTGTTTATTTAACCAATACTATATTTTCTCTTATGTATTTATTTGATTTTCTTTTTTTAATGCAGATTTGAATCATTCGATGGTTTACATGTGAAAGCCGCTAAATGGCAAATGCTGAAAACCAATTTAAACGAGATGGGTTTAGCTTCGATTGCTGACGAAATGCCAGTAGTAGCGTTAGCAGGACCATCTTCTGCAGCTATGAGACCAACACCTCGTAAAAGAAAAAAGGCGCCATCGGGGAAGAATCGAGATTTATCTTCCTTCGAAGAAAAAATTTTGAAAATTGAAGAGGAGAAACTAGAGTACATAAAAAAATCGTATTATTGGAAAAAGGAGTACGAAACAAAACTTCTTGAGTTACGCGAAAGACAGATATCTTTACAAGAAAAAGAATTTGAATTAAAATAGAAAAATTTGTAACAAATTTATTTTTTTATTCTAAATAATATATGTACATATGTTCAATACAAAAAAAAAAATCAAGAAAAGTTCGTTTCAATAATATTCTGCCTTATTATCTGTCCTTGTCTTAACATATTAGCGTCGTCCGAATGAGACAGTTGACCATCGTTGCTTGGTGTTTCCAGTTCTTCACTTGTTATTATGTCGATAGGTACATTTGCTTTTGTGAGAATGTTATGGAGAACAACACACGCATTTATAATTTTTCCCGCTTTAACTGGGTCGAAACTGAGTATTCTGTGCGAAGAAAGACAAAGAAATCTGCTTTTTAAAATTCCAATACAGCGTTCTATCATACATCTCGTGGTTTTATGAGCAATATTGTACTTTTCCATTGCTCTATTAGATGTCGTTTTACATGGTGTCATTAACCATGGCTGCTGTGGAAATCCACTATCTCCAAGCAGCCAAAAATTACCTTTCCCTTCTGCATACTGTGTCTTGAAAAATTCTTGTATAAGTGAACGGCGCCAAATGTAAGCATCGTGTGAGGTCCCTGGAAACTTTGCATTCGCATAACGAATCAAGTATTTTGAGTCACAAACTAAAAGCACATTTATGGAATGACCTCCTTCCCGACAATAATAAGCGTATTCAAGGTCATACTTTGGTGCCGTTATCTTAATGTGAGTTCCATCTATAAGTCCAATAATCCCGGGGAAAGATGCTACATTGTAAAACTCTTCTTTAATTGTGGCTTGCTCTTGCTCGTCTGGAAATTTCACATATTCATGGGATATTTCATTAAGGATTTCTGCTACTTCATGGATACAGCGATGAACTGATGTCTGAGACATACAAGCCACAAAATCTTGTCCAACTGCTCGCTGATAATTTCCTGTGGCAAAATATCGCAAAGCACAAAGGAAACGAGTAGTAATACTAAGTGCAGATTGCCGCTCGTTTTTATAAAAAAGATGTTGAATTTTTCCAAGAAATTCCAAACATAGATGCTTCGGGAAACGAAACAAGTCGATGAATTGCTGTTCTGTTGTTTCCTCAAATGGATCACGAGAGTTTCTGATATTTCTTCTGATAATTACTAATTTCCTCCTGTGGAAATATAAATGATAACACAAAACAAATTCATTAAAATTACTTTAATATACCGATTTTGTCGTCTAACGTGTCTCCTTACAATGACATTATAGGTAGAGCTCATTTTTACTTTTAATAAACTATTTTTACAATAAACTACGAACAAAAATTATTCGTTTGCAATCTTCACATTGTAATGAAAAGTAAAACCCAAACGTCAAACTGAATTCAGCTCACTCGGCTGACAAAAATTATTCATTCAGCACATTCAAACTCACAGCATGTTGCGGAATCACATGAATTGGAATTTGTGTACACGGGCAGTGAATGTGAGTTTTATTAAGTGTGTACACGGGTGAAAAACTCACCCTTGCTTTTTAAAGATCTGGCAAACGATGCTGAGATTCCATTCATTGACTTTCATCCGACCATATTTTACCGATGAATTGGTGCACGCTCAGTATGAAATCATCTTCCGCTGCTTTTAATAGTTCCTTTGTTGGATTTAAGTTTCAATATGGCTATCTTCATTTCTTGTTTTGCTTGCCGCATAAAAAAATACGAATAATTTCATACTTAACCCGACCTTAGGCAAACATACTCATACTCTGCACAATACGACCAACGAAAATACAATAGAAAAAGAGAATGTACTCTCAGATCTGTTGGTGTCTACTTACGTTCTATATAAGTATATTCAGTTTTCTATTAAAAGCAAAAAAATTTTTTCAAATGTCTAAAACAGCATACATTCAACTAACTGTGTTTTATTAGGGTGTTTTCGTAACATAAAATCAAGTTCAAAACTATTTTATCTAGTCAGCCGTTTTTCTTATGGTATTCAGTAAGTTAGTTGCTGTAAGTGCATCGGGGAACAATGTATGGTAGTTGATAAGTGGTACATATGCTGCAGTAATTACTCGACCCGCAAACCACCTTCCATGAAGAGCGTTTACTGCTAAAACAGCTGTTGTTATGCTAGGACACTTGACGTAAACGTTCCCAGTAGCCGATTCTTTATCTACATAAATGTGCAAGGTCCCACCATGTTTTCTGCATTCATCTATTACATCGTCCCTTATTTCAAAATCCCAGAATGGATTTGTCTCCTTTTTCGGATCAAACATATTTGACAGCATAAAGCACTGTGTAGCTATTGTAGGGCTTTGTGTTTGCTGCTGAACAGAAACAGGTTGAGGAGCAGTTGCAAGTAGAGCATTAGCAGCGGCTTGCGGTACAGCTAATCCAGCACCTTCTGCTAGTTTAAACATTAATTGCAATCTCCCCGTAGCTCCAAGATCTATACCACTACGGTCCATTTCGTCAGTATCAAGAGAAGTTGTATTCATATCCAGCCGCTCAGTAACATTTCCAACTTTCATGGGACGGCCAGCTAACTCAAATCCATTTAACTGCTCAAGCGCCTTCTTTGCATCGTCTGCATTATGATACTGTAAGCAAAAATTTAATATCGTTATAAAATAAGAATTAAATGCATCAAGAAAATATGTACCGTTATAAATCCGTATCCCTTCGAGCGCCCCGTCTCGGTGTCAGTAATTAACTGAATAGAATCAATTTTCCCAAATGGCTCGAAAATACCTCGCAACATTTCTTCAGTAATGTTAAAATGCAAGGAGCCTACATATAAACGCATCGGTCCTGTATGATTTTTGGGTGTAAATGTTGGTATTGCACTTGCAATACGATTTTTTTCAGCTTGTGTATGTTGAACGCAAATTGGAATACCTAATAACTTCTGCCCAGAAAGACCTAGCGCTAAAGCCACCGATTCTGGGTCTTTAAACTCAATGTAGGCAATTCCTTTAAATCTTTTTGTTTTGTTGCAAGTTATTAGTCTTACGTCACGTACTTTACCCACACTCGAGAAAAATTCTTCCAAATCTCTAGCGCGAATACGCTGTGAAAGTTGCATACAAAAAACTGTGCGAGCATCTCTTTCCTCAGGACTTAAATCGGCTCTTGGCGACTGCTCACCGAGTCCATTCGGGGGTGTTCGACCTCGTTTAAAAGGTTTTGGTGAATAGCTGCGGCGTCTAATGGAAATAAGCAGACATATGTACGTATGTATGTAAATATTTTCGTAATTCCTCGAATTTTTGAATTAATATAAATAAAGAAAATATTAAGGCAAGAAAAATACCGTTGTATGTAATTACCTTTTATCCCTACTCGAAAGTCTTTTTGATCGACTACGGCTCGGTTTTTCTCTAATTGGACTTAATCTTCTTTCTTTAGAGCGGCTTCGTCGTTCCACAGATTTACTCTTCCTACGATCGCGTGTTCGATTTGTTTTTCGATCAGATGAACGGCTTCGTCTACGATCACGCGATTTGCTGCTACCTTTCTTTTCTCGGGAACGACGACGTTCTCTATCTCGAGATCGATCCAGTGAGCGATAGCGTTCTTTTTCTGTTTCTCTTAAGTAAGTGCATTTATTCCTTTCTTCAGTTGTTAGGCTCCTTGATGGACTTCTTTAAAAATTACAAAATTGTTTTTTTTTTTAAATTTAATCACTTGCTTTAATTAGTTGTATAACTCACCTTGACGAATGTCTCGCTTTCCCATTATCATCCTTTCGGCCATTGCTTTGAATGTAGTTAGATGGTTGTCCAGTTTTTATCTGTTAATACTCAGTAAAGGTACACCAATGACGTTCAAAAATACGTCAGTATTTTTGAAGGATGAAGCAAATCGAAGAGTTTAAATTAGTAAAAGATCATAATGATTTTGTTTTTATATGAAGTACTGTTCGTTAATACAAATAACACAAAATACTTTGATTTAGTGTTGCACTATCGACTCTTATAGCGGAATTTTAAACGCTACGAAAAAAAAATTATTCTTTGGAGTTTATAAGTCTTTGCATTTTTAATCCTCCCTTTGTATGCTGCCCGGACGAATTTGTCAGGTATCTGAAAATCAGTTGCATTTTGAAAAATGATGGGTACAAAGGATTCAACATTTTTGCATTAAAGGAAATATTGAACTGTTTCCGAAAGTGTATTTTCTAAGTTTAATTAATATTTTTTTTATATTCGTTATCGAACATTCACAAGTATTCAAAACTTACCGAAAATTCCGGCTCATGTGTAAGTATTTAGAATGACCAATACAATCAATAGCAAATTGAGCTTAAAGGATTTCTGTAAAAAATATTTGTACCCTTGAGAAATGTTCATAGTTTGTTTGATGTTATTCTTTTCGAGAATAGATCAGACTAGGCATACACTTTTTTTTTATTGCAGAAAGTCAGAGCAGCAAAATTTAGAAAAACGTCAATGCATAAAAATATCAAAATAAAAATTACGTGTTTCAAAATATTAATAAGCATTAACGAGGAAATTCATTTCATTTCGGAGCTAAGAATTTTCCAATTTATTATTAACACAACCAATATAACAATAGATACCATCTCTTGCCTACTTTTTTTTACGTGTTCAAACATTGACATAAATAACTAAAAAAATAACTGTGTTGCTTCCGAAATATTATATCAGCTACATAACGTAATTTTACGCCTAGTAATTCCGTTTACAATTATTCACATATTCCATCAAAAAGGTGCCTAGAAGCCATAATTACCATTTTTCCTAACCATTTTTTAATTTATTTAAACGTTAATAAAATATGCAAACAAAAACCCTAAGGAATCCGATGCCGTATTCAGTACTGGCACCTCGATACCAGTGCTGTGTTTAATATCGCTTTAATAAGGCTTTAATTTTGTCATCGCAATTGCCAGTTGTAGATGAAAATGTTTGTATCTGCAAGGCGTTGTCAATAGTGGAATGCAGCAGAGTTAGGCAATTCAGTCAGTATACATATGCATGTAAGTAAATGTAGTCATACACGAAGCTTCTTCCCTGCCTCCGCGGACGATGAGAGCATCGGAAAAATCTATTATCTGCACAGACATTCAATTTTCCCTAACTGTCAAAGTATCTACATTCGGGATCTTTTTCTGTAACTGAGCGTGTGTAGTAAATTTTCCGAATGTTTTCATCGAAACTAGATCTTTGGTTATGGCCAATATTTTTATTGGAGGCGACGGTAAATGGGAAGAAAAAATTAAAATGAAATTGAAATTGAACTTGATTGATAGCAGACGTTTATGTGTTAGGTATGTTAGAGAAATACATTACACATGAACTTAAAAGACACGCCGTAATTATTGCCGTGTGTGCAGACCATAGTGTTCTCGAAATATTATGTTTTTGAAAATCTTCTGATCATTCGTCCACAGGCTTCTCATTGAGTTGGAGGCTTCCGGTGGTAACGTTTCGCCTAGTTCAAAACTTAAAAAGCTGTCGCACTACAAGAAAGGTCCGGAACTTGTTCAACAAGTACAATGTATTACTCATCAGGACTTGCAACGTCTGCAGTTTCAATTGCATGGAGCCTTCACCTGTCTAAACGACTAAGGACGTGTGCAGACGGAGCGTCTCGTTATAGACGTACGGAAGGTATACACTTGTGTGCTGCTCGCGTTTGTTTCAATACACAACTGCACACGAGGAGTGAGCTGAACGTATTCAACAAATCAGATAAGCTGCAAATTGTCCAGAACACAGCGGTGTCAGTCACTTGCAGTACGCTTTTCTACATTTCTTTTTCTTCTTGCAGTAACGAAGATAATTTAACAAAAGTAAATCCTCTTCATTACTTGATATCTTTGTAACAACAAAATAAAATACATTTGAAAATCGTGACACTCGTGAATACGTGTCTATGACGAGACGCACCATACGCAGAAATTTTGCGTAAATACTGCCAAAGTGCTAGGGACAGCTGTTTAACCCTGGATCTACACATAATCAGCAGTAGACAGAAAAGAATCAATTTAAAACTATGAAGATGCGTTGGAGATGTTACCAGATAATCCCACAAACATTTTCAGTAAGTATTAGCTTACTACATACACTCGTTGTCGGGTACAAAACCTGGAACTTCTCTAACGCTTTTCACCCCTGTTTCTGCCCCTGCCTCCTCGTCGTTTAATTGTGTTGTCCATACGTTTATGACCCTTTATCCCATGCATTCTCGTTCGAGATATTGATAAAATAAACCTATGCTGGCCTAACAGCACTGGCGACTTATTATATTTTATTTATAGCCACAAAATATAACTGTAAATCAAAATTTCAACACTGATGGTTTTAGACGAAACAGAGAACTTAGAGGTTAGCGAATTTCGCTTAACAAAATCCTATCATCGTACTACAAGAAAGAAGTCGTTACCATTAGAATATACTTACATCATGCCAAATAATTAAAGACAGGAACAATCGAAAAATAATATGTGAAAATAATTGTTCAAAATTGATAATCTAGTTATCAAATTTTCGATAATAAAAACTCACCGGTGAGGCTCATAGACTTTGCGTTATCAGAAATTCTGAAATTTTTAACAGTTAACTGGGTTCTCGAAACTCATCATTCAGCAGTACCGCACTTGCTCTAGTTATTACAGAACTAAGAAATAATTATAATCGTAGAATTGTTGAAATTTTTGTTAGAAATCCAGAATTCAAAAGCAATGCCAAAAACACTATGAAATATACAGTGGACTCTCCCTAAGTCGAACTCTCCCTAAGTCGAATTTCTCTCTAACTCGAATTTTTTCGCCATATTTTAGCATTCCCCTCAATTTTCCATACAAAAACATCCTCTAAGTCAAACTCCCTCTAAGTCAAAACTCCCTCTAACTCGTACACATTCTCTCGATTCTTGGCCTCTTTTTCACCCCTTAAGTCGAATTTTTTTTTTGCATAAAACAAAATAAAAAAATACCCTCTCACAATTAATATTTATGGTTATATGTATATATAACTATAACTACCTATACATCAAGTACCTACACACGTCAACACCCTAAAAATCTGTAGCATCGTGTATGCCATCATCGTAAGTGCGTTGTGTTTCTACCTGCCCACATCCAATACGTAATGCGTCTAGGTACCTGCCTAAAAAGATGCAATCTGTACAAAAATTGTAGGGCAAAAAAAAAACAATGTTATCTGTCATCGAGCCACTTAAAGGATAATAATATTGGCATCACTTTTTTCTTCTTTATGTGTCAGACGCGCACGAGATTTTTTTTTGACAATTCCCTTTTTCTTTCTGTTGCTGAAGTTAGCCGGCCAATTCACGGATGTAAGTAATAATTGAGTTTTAAAGTAGAAACACAATGTGGCGTTCGCGCGGTCGCGCGTTGACAGATTGAGTAGAAACAATGGGTTCTTATGGGGTAACACAAAATGTGACCTCACGCGTTTGGTCGGTTTTTTATCGTAAATATCGTATGCGCGACCTCAACGTCGAAGTAGAGCTACTCTCTACTATTTGCTACTATGGTCGCGCGTTTTGACAGCTCACAGCTGTTTTGGATTGACATTATTCTTTGGCTTGTTCGATTTTAGCAAAAAGGCAAACCATTGTGTCGTATATGTACTCTGAATTGTTAGCATTTAATATGTAAACATTTTTAATTGCTAATTGATGTTTTTTCAACACAAATTAATTATGTTAGAGTATGCAGAGGTTTTTATTTTTTTATTTTCGTATTCATACACATTCGTTTTCGAAGTTATTTCTTATATTTGTTTCCTAATCAAACCATGAAAATAAAAAGAGTACATTTCTACTCCTTTTTCTGCTGCGAAATAGTGTGTGGGAAATTTGAGGGAACAGAACATAATTCTGCCATATTCCTAACCTCTCAACGCACGACCGTCGTGAAGCCACATTTTGTGTTGCAAATTTTGAGGTCGCGCGTTTTGACAAATACTATCGTAAGTCGGTACAATGCCTGTCAAACGCACGACCGCGCGAGCGCCACATTGTGTTTCGCCCATTAATTGTAAATTTGGAAAAAAGAATTGAATTTTTTATTGTGTAAATTTTCTCAGGAAATAAAATCGCTGTTCACCAAATTTGGTTTTAATTCTCATTTCGGTTTTCTGGGAATTCTTGGTGAACTTTTGGAAGCGATATTTATTACCGGAATTGTTCTGAGGCTGGCGCACCAACATTATCCTTTTCCTTGTGTTGTTCGTTGGATTCAAAACAGTTTTTATTTCAAAGCAATGAAAATCTATCTAGAAAAAAAAAAAAGATCTTGTTTTAGTGAAATTCCAGTTGGAATTCGAAAATCCGTTGATTCTAGGCAGTTCAATAGAGCTGATGCAGTTATTCTGTGCAAGACGGTAGTATTTTTTTTGTTAACTTTTTTAAATTATGTTAACCTTTTTTTTTTATTAAATAAACGCTTTAAAACAAAAAAAAAATTGTTTCTCTCTCTAACTCGAATTTTTCCAAAACTCCCTCTAACTCGAACAAATCATGGTATCCCGTGAAAATTCGACTTAGGGGGAGTCCACTGTATATATGTATGTACATACATACATTTGGTGCTCCATTTAGGGCTTTTGCCCCAACATTCGTGTTGTTTTCCGCACGAATAAGGGGACCTTTTAATATCATATCCGAAAGGCGTACTTAAGAAGCTTCTTATGACAGTTTTACTCTCGTATGTTACATTCGCTAGATGTGAGACCTTTACAAAAAAAAAGTTTTTCTCTTGAATTCAAGCTTTTCGCGCAGTACTTCAACACATTAAACATTACCCCGCGGCGCCCACAAAATACAGTACCACCCCTAAATGTGTACATGCATATGTTAGTGCTCATATTATTTCTTTTCATATGGACTTCTGCAGCGTAATTTTTACATTTAGGATTATATCAAAATAAAATCTTTTGGTTCGCGTCTGCCTGTCTGTTTATTCTCACATGAATTACTCAAGAACCAATGAACAGATTTTGATGAAATCTTATTTGTAAGTGTGCTCTGCTCTCTTGTATATCATATGTAGTTTCAAAGAATGGTAGTTGATTATTTCTGAAATCTTACATTGTTTTATTATCCGATTATAAAATTTAGACTAGAACTTTTCCATCTCGAAACAAACTTTTTACTCACACACGAATTACTCAAGAAGTCTTTAACAGATTTCAATGAAATTTGAATTGTTAGCTAGGTTTTAAATGGGACGAAAGGGACTTTTTTGAAACTTTATCCTTATCAGCCGCTTAACTTAAGGATTTCTAATGGAATTTAGTTTATAAATCAAAACTAGTACATTAGTACTCGGATATGTATGTCAACGCATTTCTTTGGTGATAGTTTATATCTTGTCCAGTAAAAAGACAAAAAATATTATTATTGTATTATTCTTTCACTCTATAATTCTCTTTGTTTGATCCCGAATTTTGAGAGGGAGTTAGCAACACAAGATGCAAAAGTTTATAGGCGTCGACTTGCGAAGGAAAATACAATTTATGAACCTTGCTCTATGTGTTTTATTTTATCAGTACGGTTACATTTTGAAATATCTCCGTGTAGAATACCCCACCGATGGGAAGTTTCATAGAAATTTGCAAATCAGCACCGTTAAATCAGCTAAACAGAACCACCCCCTTCCGGTAAAGTGAAAGATTCCTAAATGTACTCGTGTACTATGAAAAAAGTTCGCGTCGAATATCTTATAAAACCGTTACTTATTGAATTTTGACTGTATTATTATAAACGAAGTGCAACTTAGAATGCATCGGGGAATTAAAGAGCAAGTCAATATATAAATATGTACAAACATTCATACATCCATACATGCAAACATAAATAGATACATACGAGAATAAAGTGGGTACAATTCCATAAATGTATGTTTAGCAACAGGAGTATTTAAACATAATAATCTTGTTAAAGAGAACATAATGGATGTCTAAAATTGAGTTATATATCAACGATACCGTTACAACAACTTTAATTTACAATTACCTATAAATAATTGAAGAAATATAAACAATTTTGTCTTTACGCTTAAAATGCAAGCCAACAAAAAGCTAGTGCCCAGACGGCCAGATGAATATTATTAGAAAATTACAGAATTTTGTGCTCAATGTATTAATATATTCGTAACACAGGACGAAAGTGTTTTCCAAATCATTCCGCACCTACTCTTGAAGTAGAACATTCGGAACAATCAGTTGTATGCTGAAATTCTTTTTTTTTTATTCAATTTGCATTTGGATCTCATTGGTGAAAATAAAACAAATTTTATTTTAGTTAATGCTTGTTAAATTTTTATACAAAAAAAATTAAAATTGAAACTGTTCTTAATAAGAAAATTTTGTAGTTGATGTACACACTTTTGCATGCGGTTGAACTGTTCTAAAGCCACCTGTGAAACAGAGTTTTCATTCCCGCTTCAGAGCTAATAAATGTACGTATGCGCATTTTATTCTTTATGGAAGGTAATAAAAAGTCACAAAGTAGTATCCAAGTCGGGATCGTAAGGCAGCAAACAAATGGTGGTATTATATTCATCGTTATGCCCAAGAAAGACTTGATATGCCTGTGGGTACATCAGTTTTCCTTTACCAGCATGTTGCAAGCGGCGTCGATGTTTTCTGGGTCGATGGTGATCGCAAGACGTCCTTCTCGTGGCTCATCCTTGAGTCATATGGCTCATCTTTTTAATTTTTTGAACACTGTTCTCAAGACAATCCATCCTTATAACCGTAAAAGGCATGGCCGACAACTATTCACGAGTTACATATGTGCATAGGTATGTACATAAATAAATTTTTTCACGAAATCACTTTCTTTAATTGCGTATTTTTTTCAATCAAAACTGCTAAAACATAAAACGAAACAAAAGATAACAAAAGCGAAACCATGGAGGGAATAGTGGAGCAAAGAAACAAGCATCAATCAACCTCATGGAGTTCCGATGACAATTGGGTAGATACTTTAGGTTGGCAAAACAACTAAACGCAACATTTTTAACTTATGTAGAGAAGTAAATTGATGCTCTACAGCAGTGGCTGCCAAGCGGAACTGTTTCATTATAGCAAAATCCAGATATATTTATTTTTAACGTACATATGTACTAACTTTTTCGACAAACAAACGTATCATAAATGCTACAACTGTAACAAGTAGGTAACTTTTATTTGTGTAAATGACTGCAGTAAATTAAGCCTTGAATGTGCTGTTTACACCAAATATTCAAGATATTTCAATGCAATGCAAAAAGAGGCATGGAACAAATAATTAGGCTGTGACAAAAGCAAATCAAGAAGATAGAACTACGAACTCTATGAGCTAGTTAGAAACGAGAAGGCTTGATGCAATGTTAATAAACAACCTACAAAGGTGCACTTTTTCATATCGGTTGCAAATCTCGTCGAGATTGTCTCCGGCTAACTCCTTTGCAGCACTCCTGTCGTCGTTGCTTGTCGAACGGTGTGAGCATTTTCAATTCCCTGCGCGTGCAAATTTATTTCATTTTTAAATGCTTGTGCAAAATTACTCCAAACAGGATGCGCCATCTTTTATGTCGGTATGTAAAAATTGAATAACTTTGACATTTATTCAGTACAATTTTAACCATGAATCGCTTCACCCCGAAACAACGCGAAAATAGTCGTTCAGTTGTGTTAACTCAACGTGCATATCGTCGAAAATATCGTGGCCAACAAGCACCGTCTGACAACACTATTCGTCGTTTGGTGTCGAATTTCGTTGAGCACGGGACAGTGAGAGATTGTCGACATGCCGTTCATCAACGCCCAAGACGTTCCAATGAACTGGTTGAAGCGGTAAGAGAGAGTGTTGCCGAGAACCCATATGTGTCGTATCGTCACCGTGCTCAGCATTTTGGCGCCAGTGGAACCACCTTGCGGCGCATTTTGAAGAATGATTTGCATTTGTTTTCGAATAGAGTGCAATTGACTCAAAGAATATTTTGCCGACAGACCGTCCACGTCGGTTGGAATACGGTCAAACAGTCGCTCGAATGGTTGACACTAAATCTGACTAAGCCCACTTCACACTCTCTGGCGCTGTTAACAAGCAAAATTACCACATTTGGGGAACAGAGAATCCACACGAGATCCATGAAACACCATTGCACGACCAAAAAGTGACGGTTTAGTCGATGGGAATCGATATCGGTGGATGTTGGCTCATTATGTCTGCCCACAAATGTGTGAAAAAGGTCTGGACGGTTACTGGTTTCAACAAGACGGTGCGCCATGCCACACTGTAAATCAAACAATGCAGTTTCTGCAACGAAAATTCCCTGAACGTGTGCTGTAAAAAATGGCGATATTGACTGGCCACCCATATCTCCAGATTTAACCCCTCTGGACTTCTTTTTGTGGTGTTATTTAAAAAGAAAAGTGTACCAGCAAGCCTCAGACCATTGATAAGCTCAAGGCAAACATTCGTGAAATCATCGCTATACCGAGCAAATGTTCGAAAAAGTGATGGAAAACGCAGCAAAAAGGGCACATTTTGGTCAATAGAGGCCCCTCTACTTGCTTGAAAAATAAGTCCAAATTGTAAAGGACCAAATAAAAAAAAAATACCTCATATGGAAATCGGAGATGACGCACCCTGTATTTATATCTTATATTTCTCCGTATAATACATAAATCTGTCACGGTCGTTAACCAGCTGTTTTACAGTGGATCGTATGTGGAGTGAAAATCTACTTACCGATGAAGACGTTTTGTGCCGTTCAAAAAAAAATATTAAAAAACACTACATTGAATAAGGCTGAATATTGATATAACAGTCAATGAAAGGCGACTTTTAAAGGTTAAAATAACCATTTATTACTCATTGTAAGTTTAACAATTAACAATGTTTTTCAATTTTAATTTTATATGCGCCATCTACTGCAACAGTCGAAACAAAATACTACTTCAAAGCAAATATTTCTTTCTTTTCTGTGGAAAGAAAGAGATTACATCATTTACTATTTGTCAAACGTATTCATCGGCACGTAATTAAAAAAAAAAAAGGTTAACTGGCAGGAGTCATCTCACTGTGATTTATGCCAACCGAAAAAAAAATTACTCTTCTTATTTGCCCCAGCTTTTTTAAAGAAATGGGAAATCCTACCCCTTAGCTCATCATTTTTCCAAAATAGCAGATTCAGTACACTGCTCAGAAAGGAAGTGAAAAATAAATATTCATTATTATGTCGCCAATAAATATTAATTCGTTTGTAATCCGCTTCATAAGATAGAACTTATGATACTGTCACATAGAGATGTCATTCTGTCCTCTCTTTTTAATATTTACATATGTGCAGTAGTCCGGTACATAATTGTGAATAGACTGTAATTCAGTATTGACCGAATTCACCAAATGTCATAGAAAGCGGTCGTCAATTTCCAGAACTTTAAGACGACTTCGGGATTTTTATAGTAAAAATATTCGTCCATCTGATGAGCTGTGTTAATAAGCATATATTTTTTCTTCATATATTATTTCTTCAAAAATCAGATCAAAACTCGCGCAACGACCAAAGCAGCTCGTTATCAAACCATTATCAAAAATATGGATGACAAGAGTCCGGACAAAGTATGTTTTGAACATTACGGGTTACGGTGACCCATGGCACTTATAAAAATCACAATTAGGTAAAAAGTTGATTTCGATCGTCAATTGACACCTCACAGTAATATATACTCGAAAAGGTGACCCAAAATTGGGCTGATTGAATGCGCTTCATCAGGAACAGCCGCTGTGGCCATACTCGTACATATGCCAGAAATCATTTTCCAATTGATCTTTCGAATAAAAAGATATTTTTGATTAAAAGTTAATTTTTTTTTATTTTTTTTTTAATTCTATCGAAATTGAGAATATTCTTACACTTTGTTTTTTGTACTTAAAATAATCTTCTACTTCTAACTAACAATAAAAAATCCAGAGTAATCTTATAGGCAATTGAATGCTCCATTTGATCTTACGCATTTCCTTCATTCAGGATCAAACTTTTCCGAAAAATTGCGTGCAATTGAGAGAAAATACACCCTAAGCCTTCATTTTTATAATATTGCAAACTTTGTCGGGATTTACCCGAACTTTCGATACATTGTGGAGGAAGACAACTATACAATAAAAAAAATACAAATATTTGGCGTAACGGATCGTATGTGGTCGTAGACCCTGGACTCGCGACCATTAGTTTTGTGCGTGTTATATTTTCTCACACAAATGGAAGTGACCTAAAGTTTAGAGTCATATCCGAAAGGCAAATTGAGAAGTTTTCTCTTGACAGTTATTACTCTCGGACGTTTGTCAGACATTCGCGAGAGGTGGGACCGTGTAATAAACTTGTTGGTGTTTCTGGAATTGGAACGTCAAACCTACCGTCAGCGATTCAACGCACGGCGCACATTAGAAATATTAGAGTGGGTAAATTTTTCAGTTTACTTTGTTAAGTGTTAAAGATATTTATTAAAAATGATTAAAACCATGGAGTATTCTGTAGGAATAAGGGTAGAGTTATGAAATGAAAAAAAAAAACTATCAATAAATTGCTAGGAATATGTAGTTACCTTCTAGGTACTGACAATATTGAACTGAAATGAGAAAAATCAATCGTACTGTCGACAGTACTTTTCAAAGATTTAAGACAGACTGTGTAAGTGATAACAAAACACTCACTAGACGCCGTAGAAAAACAACTCCGGCCGATGTTGGTAGAATAGTTATTTTAAGAAAGCAAAACAGATAATTAACAGCACTCTTAATAACTGCCCAAATAATTAAAAGCAGAGGATACAAGGTAATGTTCACTGTTAAGCAAAAAAACTTAATGAAAGCGGTCAATATGGAAAAGCAACAATAAGAATACATACCAGTACTTTAGACACTTTCTTGATATTACACAGGCACAAAGGATTACTATATAAGCTGCAAAAATATCTGCCGAAACAATACTCATATATTCTTACATAATGTAGCGATCATTTGGAATGAAGCAAGAAGATGAGCACTCCACTTTAAAACATATAAAAGCTGGTGTACGTCAGGGTAGTGTATTAGTTCACGTTTTGTTCCTCTTATACACAAACGATCTACCACAAAATGTGGAAACTACTGTTGCCACATTTGCAGACTATACTACTGTTCTTGCTGTCGGTAAAACCGTGAAGGAAGTGACGGAAAAACCGCAAAAGAGAGTAAATAATATATGTACACATATGAATGCACAAAAAAAATGGAAAATAAAACTAAATGAACTAAATGAAGTCAGTTCATGTTAACCTAAATACTTAAGCATGACACTATGCTAAATTGCTCTGGAAGGCTCATGTCAAGAAAAAACATGACGAATTAAATAAATATTCGCTATAAAAAAAAATGGCTCCAAGGGAGATTTTTTTGTCTCTCAGTATGCAAAACGCCTCTATGAACATATGTATGGGAGTGCACAAATAAGAAAAACTTACAGAATAAAATAAAGTACAACGCAATATTGGTACATAAGGAACGCTGATCTAAAAGTGGAAGTTGTAGAAGTTGAGGTCATAAAGTTATACTTCGCAACCAAGCCAATTTAGAAGTTTCTGAACTACTTAATAAAAACAAATTAGTACCAAGATAAGAAGGAGATTAGAAGAACTAATAATCTAATAACGCAACAGCATCGCACCACCTACGTAGGTACTGCAAAAAAGGAAGTTCCCTAATATATTATGTATGTATGTATATGCCCTCATGATAAAGAAAAAGTGATTGATAAGTTTGACGACTAGGTGCGATAATAATTAGAAGGACGACATAAATCATACTTCCCCGGGTGTTTTTAGTGGATTAAACCCCACACTATCGCCAAGCTCGCATGAGAAGTTTTCCGACGATTTTCACCGAACTACACGCAAAAAACAAATGTTGTTGGTACCATTGAGGTGGATCAGTCACAATGTGGGGTTATTCTACTGATACTATGTTGGCCAATATTACAAAAACCGCTAAGCTAGGGTATGTACAGAAACAGCATGCTAAACCAGGATACTTAGTGAAGCATTTGTTTTTCAGAAAAATAATGCACAAATTATTTAACTTAAAAGATAAAGAAAAAAAAAACTGTGATTGATCTCTTCAGTCACCTGAATTAAACCCCATCGGGTTATTGAGCGAAGAAGTCCGCAAAACTTCACCGATCATAACTGGAACTTTACCACAGTATGACTGGACACAAATAAAGCCAGAAACTTTGTAGAAACAAAATATACAATACTCATGCAGTCGCTTTCTCCTGGGTTCGCCCAAATAGAATTATATAAAGAAACCAAGCAGCAGACGAACTAGGACAGAAAGGGTCAGCATTAAATGAGGAATTGATACTAAAAAATAAAATAAATTAAAATAAACTTTAAAACAGGAGAAAATATCAACATCTCCTGAGGAGCCAGACGACTGTGTCATGTGTCGCAGCTTATGGCTTATCGACAAAAGGACTAAAAGTCCTTTGTCAATGAACAAAAAAGAAATCAGTGTAGGTGCACTGACTCTACATTGCCCAATAGGTGCAACGGCCACCTTTAGGCATGAACTCACTTGATCACTACAGAGGCTGTCATGATACAGAAAAAATCTAAGCTATCAAACATTTGCTGTGTGTGTTCCAATCTTCAAACTTGTCACTTCCGATATATGGCAAACAGAGTTCGAGAATCTAGAGTGAGTCTGACTTTGGAACATGGTATGCTCATACATATATCGTCAGGAGTAAAGTTTTGTTTGAATTAAGGTGAACTGAGAAACATCCAAATTAGAGATAGTACCACAAATTATAGGTAATCACAACGGGCCAAAAAGCCCCCGTGCAAGCAGCACTCTCTTTGATGCACTTCTCTCATACCACATAATTGAAAATGCTTATTAATAGAACGCCCAAGCTAAGCAAGGAACAAATCAAAAAACGATGTGGTCACGAATTTTTCAAATAGTATGACCTTGAAATTTACACACAACATAAATATATTTACTGCTTAACGGGCGCCCGAAGCTTAAAGAATACCTGCATGAAACAGAAAGATATTTGCACATAAAATAAGTATTAAACCAAAACAGTTAAGAGAACTTAATGTTTTTGTTTTTTGTCAATTAAACTATTAAAGTTTTCGTTTAGGTTTTCACCAGTAATTATAAGCGGTAGTGTATACATTCCGTCGTGAACTTTTTCAAGAAAATTTACCATTGCTTCTCGCGAAATCTTCAATTCTATTTATTTATTTATTTATTTATTATCCAAATAAAAAAAAATGTACTATGTGTTTTTAAAATGTTTACCATTTCAGCCGCAGTCGGAAAATGTTTAACCTGTAAACCGTAAATGTTGAAAAAATGTATGTTTTAACTGAAGAGAAATATTTTCTAGAAAATATCCCGTGTAACTAGTACAATTATTATTAATTTAATATAAACAAAAAAAAAATTAGCGAAGTAAAAGAGTAGAGTGGTGGCACACCTGACACAAAAATTTTCTGTCCTAGATACCTAAGGATTTACACATTCAACAATTAAAAAAAGCTTTTTTAGAAAGCTTTATCCTCGAAAATGTGTTCTTGAAAAAGAAAGTTAAAGCAAAAAAGAAACAGGAATTCAACCATCTGACAACAAATTTTATAAAATACTTTGTGCTAAACCTTCTTCGAACACAAGTATATGTACATATGTATATACCTAGTTTCATAGAAAAATTGTTATTAATGTGAAAAGAACAGCAGAGGAAGATCAATCTAAGTGCTTTAAAATGTTGTGAAATGTCGTACAAATTTCATGCAATTTTCACCAAAGTGTTGATAATTATTCAGGGAGGTAAAAGTATTAGCAAAATAGTACTACACATATGAGAAGTTCATTTATGCAGGACGGGTGTCGAATCCAGGCGGATACAACTAGTTGTAAATAAAAGTCCGTTCAAAACAGCTTTTGAGATAACAAAAAGGCATTTCAGTCTAAGAAAAAAAGATTGCAATAAAAATGGCAGATTTGAAAAAAAAAAAACCCAAACTGTCCTATTAACCAACTTGAAAAAAAGCATAAGCATAAAAAACAAAAATAATTCTTCACCTCCAGAGAAGTCCTCGAAAATCTCGATTTAGAAAAAAAATCCCCATTTCTTATTATTTCTCAAATAAGTGCTGTGTTGTGCAAACTCTACGAAATTTGAAACTATTTTTCGGTAAAACAGAAGCGCCTTCGTCGAAATTCACTAAGTTCGTAAAACTGACATGCTTATGCATAACAAAATGTCTAGGACAAGCAAAAATGTGGGATGTGGAGTTCCGAAAATTCGCACGTAGTCGTAGAAAACCAAAACCAAAAAGTGACGGTTTAGTGTGATTTTGAAGTAGTGACATCATCTGTGCCTATCTATCTATCTAACGAAGTGCACCGCAGAAAAATTATAAAAGTTAATTGTGGCTGTAATTAGACAATTTAAACTTGGGTGGGCTTTGGTTCCAGCGGAATGACGCATCTTGCCGCACCAGCCTTAACAATAGATCTTTCGTTTCGAGACTGCGTTTGCTGCTGCGCAACTTCTATTTTCCGAAGAAAAACTTTGTCTTGATGTGAAATCGTTAATGATTGACGTTATTCCAGCGATCCGCAAATAATCGAGAATACACTACATTGCTCGATTAACAGGAGGGACAAGGGCCGTGCCAGACATCATGCTCTATTTAATAAAATACTAGTTTTAATAGCAATATATCATTGTTAAAAACGTTTGTATTGTGCACTAGAATATTTTTTTTTTCATTGCTTGAAATCCCATAGCTTAATGTCATTATTAGAAAAGTGAACGCAAAGGGAGCTGAAGATATTTTGCAGTGGAAGCTAAAGGTTTGAGAATTGAAGAACTAAAGACGCAACATACCGGACATCTGCGGTTGTGTAAGTCAGAATTCGCACGCGACAATTCGAGGATTACTGAATTAAGGAAAACAGGTTTTGAAAGCAATCCTTAAGTGATAATGTTCCAAGTAGTGTTTTGTCAAGATCGGTTCGAAAAGAAGTCCGTTTTGAAGTTTCATTTTAAAGGTGTTTGAGATGGAAGAGCTATTGACTCCAAACTTTATACGAACCTGGAACATTTTTTCAAACAATCTCCAGCAACACCGAAGTTACGACACAAAATAGTTGGGCCAATGATAATATATGTATGTAATTCCAAATGCATACACGTAATCCTAGCAGACTCACCACGAAGTGGACCAAAATGGACTCAAATCAAGGCCAAATTAAACACCGAAAGCCTCACCCTCTTAAACCAACAAACCAACGGCTAGTACAAGACGTATACAACAAATTAAGATCACAGTTTATTGACATGGTAGAACGAACTAATGGAAGAGGCTGGCTGCCTAATATTACTTAAGCTGGCGTTTTTACGAACAATTTTTATTGATTTTCATTTAAAATTATAATAAAATAATACATCTTGGACAGAGAATATTTATGTAGCTTCTTCACAGTTTCACAGAAGTTTATGATAAGCCTCTTCAATCACCCGAATTAACGTTACCAAGAATTTGCAGCGCAGGAAAACACCTGTTTCCCACTTTGCAGGCGACGGTTTTCTTTTAAAATTGAATCATTAGAGAAATATTCAACTTTGAGTCTCAATGTCTACAAGAGAAGCGCTTACTGTTTTAGTTTTCTATTATACAAATGAATCCTGCTTCTATTCCTGTTTAAGTTTCGCATTAAGTGAATTTCATGAAAAATATAAATGTAACCATGTACTACCACTTTTATTTTCGCACATAATGCTAGCTTACCACAGACAGATCATTCTTGTATAGATAAATTGTAGAGCAAACTTCTAGTAAAAATACAGAAAAAATAAAAATTATTTACAAGTCAGAGAGCCACAATACCAATCGAGGGACGACTCCTAAAGATTAATGATTTTCGCTCAAAGGTGGAACTGTCAAAAAACACATGGCATTAAAAGCCGCAGCGCGAGAATATACATTGCAGTTGCTGGTGTTAAGATTACCCATGCAATCGTTTATCGTCGTTTCTAAAACGATTAAGCACAAGCGCCTTGCACAGATGAAAGTTCGTATTACTTTCAAAGACAAATAATGCCAACACAAACCTAACTGTAATTCCCAATTTCATGGACTATCTTCAGATTTGTGATTTAAATAACAAAATATTCGTCGAGTTCAACGGATGTACCCATCAATTTACAGGCAATTTAGAGAATAGATGAGGAGTTAAGCCGATTGTTATCATTTAATGTGAAAAATAAAATCATTTACCTTTCACACGTTGCATTCTTTATAACATAAAAATTAATATATTTAGTAAAATACGTATTTTATATAACAAATACACAGTCCATCTTGGAACCAAGTGCATTGGGTCCATTTCGGTCATTGCACTTATCTGACGCTCAAAAAAACATCAGTACATGTAACGTCAATAATGAATTAAAATTAATCGACTCGACTTACGCCTTTTTGATATGGTTCTTCCAACATGGCTTCTATATCGAAGTCATCAGCCATTTTAAGTGTTATTTTTGTAGAGCTCTGCCCATATAATTACTTCACAATATAAAAGAACCAATTTTTCTTAGTTTGTTTTCTACAATTATAAAATTAAAATTGTAAACATGAATTTATAATTTAGAACTCACTCACGGAAATCACGAAATTTTCCCAGTAAAACAAATAACACAAAATAATGCTGAAAGTAGAATCGAAGCGTGCCATAAAATATTTATAGAAGCCTAGGTATGTCAAATTCAATCAATCTTTCACTTCAATTCATTTTGACCTTCAACACATCTTTCTGGATTTATTTAAGCTAAGGCTGCGTTCAGATATCTAAAGCGCTTCAATACCGCTACAGAGCCTCAAGCAAAATTGCGTATTTAAATGGCCAGGTTCAAATTCGAACTTCTATTTATGTAATGTAATTTGATAAACCATAACTAAACTTTATCATTATGCGTGTTTTGGTGAAACGCCGCTACTCAGTAATTTTCATTAAAATAAAATCTAGCACCGAGTTCAACAACCAAAAATTACTGGCAACTAACTTAGCATTTATGTTCAGTCATGAGTTGCCACTCAACTTTAGAGGGCGCTGAAAACCCTTTTTATTTTAAGAGTTTCGTAGCCTTTCTTAAATTGACATTTCTTCCATTTCGTTGAAAAAAAGTGGACGGGGAGAAAAAAAGAAAAATATAATTAATAGGATAAATATTTTTGTTTGTTTATAAAAATACAAATTTCGTCTTTGGGGTGAAGAAAAATTTAAAATTTTTGTGAATATTTTGACAACTAATGTCAGACTGATAGCGAGCATCTACACCAATCTCTAAACATTAAAAAAGCTTTTAAGGCAGATTGACTGAGAATCGCTTATTGGCAGGTAGATGGAAATGGCGGTTTAAGGACCTGTTGTGCCAAATGAGATAACCAAGTAAATTCCCCGATCTTCTCAACAATGTTGATGTAGCTGAAAAATTAATAGCTAAGTGTCTATTTGGGCGCCGTGGCTCGGTGCTTAGTGCGTTGGACTACGGGAGTTTGAGCGGGAGGTTCGGATCCCTGAAAACATCAAAAAGTCTTTCAACGGTCCCACCACAAACGTGTGAGCGAAATAACTGTCAAGAGAAAGTTTCTCAGAAAAGCCCTTCCACTTGTGGGAAACTTTAGATGCCTCTGTACGCAAATATTAATAATATTAATGTCCCAATAATATTAATGTCGTCGGCGTAAGCGAGCAAAAGACTAAACGGTTGTACTGCTGGTGTTGGCTTGAGAGTTAAGTGAAAACTTTTCAAGAATCTCATGATAGCGAATCACCTAGTCTAAATTTCTTCTTACGTTTTTCATTTCTTTGGTAGTATTATAATTCCGTCTTATTTTTCAATTTCAAAAAAGAATAATGATGAGGTGATGAATTAGATATTGTGTAATTATTTATTCACAAATAAGGAGAACTATATTCTATAGTAAATAATTTTCTTTCTAAAACTATTTTTGAAAATATTAAAATAAAAAACCAGCTACTAACATTCGTCGAGAGCGAAAACGAAATAAAGAAAAAAAAAATAATTGTCAAACACGTAATTTATAGTGTAAATAGTATACTAATATGTCAAAAAAAAATAAAAATTATTTATATGAGCAAATCGCAGATTGAGAAAGAAATGTCAAAAATAATTTATAGTGGTTTGACGCGTCAAAGTGGTTTGACGCTTAGAAAGTTCGTAGTACGGCTCGATCTAAAGTGGACTCATATTCGCGTATCCGGTCATGTAAGGTTCTTATCTCTTATAAACATATTTATTAGTGTTCCGTTTGCAATTTCGATACAGATAGTAGAGCCTGCGTACGCAATCTACCACCCTCATGTTGCTTCCATTCTAAATGTTGCAGTTGTTATGAGCAACGATATCACAACGGACCTATCATTGGTCTAAGTGTGCTGGCGACTTCTAGCTGGCAGCCACTTCAACCTATGAGCAACGATTGGAGACTTTTGACGAAATCTAGCAATTTGGAGAATCGTAAAAAATAATTTATATTTTACTTAGATGAATGAGATTTCCATTATTTATTTATTGGGAATGTGATTAATGTATTACCTGTAAACCAGGGAGTAGTATGAGACTCCAGAACATACTTGCAATACCTATTCAGTAACATAGGTAAAATGTTCTGACCTCAGAAAGAAAAATAAATCTAAACTGAAAATCTACAATAAAAGCGACAAGACGAAGGAAGTAAAAAACGCCAGAAACAACATCGAAATCACGATATCAGAACTCCAACCTAAATTCACGTAAAACAATTTATTTTCCACCTTGAAACTGTTATGTTAAAATTGCGCTCTATGGTATAAAAAGTGGAAGATAGTGACACTTAACAGATTTTTGATCAAATTTGTTCTTTGTGCTTATTCTTAGAGCTCTGTTAAAACATTATGCAAATCGAATAGGGCAAGAATCAAATCTTATAGAGAAGTTATAAGATAAATATAAAGGAATAAGGGCTGCAAATGAGATCGAAAAACTATAAAAGTATAAAAACGTTTTAATCAAAAATCTGTAAACAGATTTTGATAGAATTTAGTTCGAGTTATACATTGACAATCAAAAAGAGAAAGCTTCTCAATTTGCCTTGCGGATATGGCTCTAAACTGTAGGTCCCTTTCATTTGTGTGAAAAATTATAACATGGACAACACGAATGGTCGCGAGAAGCTAGGCCCTGGACCACATACGGTCTGTTGCGCTAAGTATTTGTATTTTTTTTTGTACTTTCTTTTTAAGTCTGTCCTTATATATTAATTTGTTATTCCACAACACTCATATTGTTTAAAGCAATTAACTGTAGAGCATCTTTTTGTGGGATGCTTCAGCCAAGTTTACCTTGCAGTAAAACTCAAATTGACAAACACTGTCAAATTATGATTTCATGTCCACAGAGATGACAAGAAATAAAAGCCGAAATTAATGTAATGAAATACATTATTTCCAGGCTTTTTTTTGTCTCCATTGAAATTTTTAATTGCATGATACATTTCTTGCAGTGAATTTTTGTCGGTGGAGATCAACGATAAAGGCCTCGCCTTTTTTATGTAATCCCCTTTTAAGTATACACCCTGTTTATATGGATAGATGAATACACATCCACCTATACATACCTATCCATCAATATAAATATCGGTATCTTTACTTATAAACATACATGCGTATGGGTAGCCGTCCATAGAAGGTATGTTCGATTTTACTTTTCTGCTAATGAAATATGTACATCTGTAACACCTGCTTTCAAACAACCGTAGATGTGGCGAAGTTAGAGGAGATCTTAAGGTGCGGGTTATATTTTGAAGCCTGACATTGACGTGCAACATATGTAAATAAATAAATAATTATCTGGTGCAAATAGCCTAGATAGGACCTTAAGCTTAGCTTCTTCCAACATTTCGTGTTGTGCTAGCTATGTTTTTTCATACGAATGAGGGGATATTCGTTTAATGACATATCCGAAAGATGTAATTGAGAAGCTTCTCACGACAGTTATAACTTTTTGTTATTTTCTGGGATTCGAACTTCAAGCCTTCCGGTCAGTAGTCAAATTGCTCTTTCATGCTCTTTTTATTTGTTACTTCTGAATTCTTAGAAGCTAGACAATAAACGCTTTAATCTTGATTACCTATTTAACGTTGACTTGCTGAGCCCATGTGGGTAGGTACTCTGAGCTAATGGTTAAATCATGTTTTTCGATCACTTAACCACTGCGTAACGCACTAAATGCGCAAAAAAAACATGTTTACTTATATTGTTACAATATTCAGCTTTAGATTTTTGTTATATTTTTCATCATGTACACTTCCATTCAAAAAAAATTGACAAATAAAATCAGTTGGCATTTATTTTGATGTACATTATACAAAACACCGCTATAAAAGAAAAAAATTAACATGTTCACATAGCTACGTCAAAGTTTTATGAACTGCGTATAATATTTCTCATCTGACAATATTTTGGACTTTTATAACCTTGTCCAAGTATATTGTCAATTTTATTCTTTCCATAGTAGTGAATTACCCTTAAACTCTGTGGTTACTATTTTTTTTTTAATTAAATAACTATTGGTTCTGCTTAAGACCACTTTAAACTAAAAGAAAATATTCAATTCTTTAAAATGATTTCAACAAAAACAAATATTTCCAATTCTGAATTATTTTAGTAATATAGGTACCTACCAAAAGTATCCTATCCATATTATAGAGTTGTTTGTTTGTAACATTCGATAATATTTCCAGCGGCAGCTATATCTGAACGATTCTTACACCAACCATACAAATCTAGTACAAGTAACCAGATCCTTTAATCAGTATAAAAATAATCAGCCATATTGGGCTTAAATTTTTCTCCTTGGGAGCCGTTTAGTGCTTAGTATTGGCATTCGGGAGCTAAAAGTTAGTGTAGAAGAAAAATAAATAATAAAACAGAAGTGACGGTTGAAAAAAAAGTAATTAATTTGTGCGGATTATTCAATTTAATTTATGTTGTCGAAAATTTGGTGGTCGTGTATGTGGCTTTCTCAGTGGTAGAGAAGAAACAAAGTCACAAAGTAAACATAATCTGAAGTATTGACTGATTGGAACCTTTCATGGTTTTGCCAAATATATTTTAGTTGGAGTATATGTGCATCTAGATATGAAAATTTTTTCTAATGAATACACAGATTTATCAGCTGTCTTAAAAGTTTAAAAGTTACGATTTAATGCATACGATATCAACAGATATGCATTAATACATAATCTCAAATATAAACATTTGGTAGATTTAGAAGTGATAATTTTAACTTTTTTTTTTCCTTAGGCAAAACAAAAGTAAGTAAAGTTGTAAACATGTGCCATTAAACCATCCGTTTGGGAAAAAATTAACTACATTCGATAGGTCTACCAATTATTTATTTATTTGTCATACTTTGGAAGCCGGTTTCGTCTATTTTAATCTCGCGAATTTTGGCTTACGTTTTCTATCCGCAGTGATTATAATTTTTGCCATATATGTTTAAAAAAGATGGAAGTTCTTCATAAAATTTTAGTTCTGATATTTTCTTTTATAATAAAAATGATGCAGGTTATGGGAAGTAATCGATTTTTGGACGCACTGATACTAAATCACCTTTATCAATTAATTTCATGCTTTATTTAGGTACCTATTTTGGTCTTATGCTGTAGTCAAGTAGTGTTGCGCACCGGACGGTTAATTTTACTTTTGGGGTGCATACCGGCTAGTAACTTGCTTCCACACATATATTTCTAACTAAGCTATACGAGCAACCTGGCGCTACATTTCAGCACATGCGTGACAAATTCATTATTGAATTTTAACAAGAGCTTTTTAGGGGCTTTATATAAAAATATTTATATATACATATCTAGGTATTTTGTTTGTGTTGGACATTCTTACGCTTTTTTAGACAGTGCCAAATTCCATAGATTCCACGCTGGATTTTACGGTAAAGGACTAAATTCAAGTACGTACTATTAGACCATTAAAATTCTATGGAGTGACTATTCGCTCGTTCTTGTGTCTGTATTTGAAGACACAGGTGTCAATACATGGGATAAGTGATTTATTTTGTGTCTTAAAGGGGGAATATTAGGGGCACGGGGTCCTTGCAGCAGATACGTTACATTTGTAACATCCTTAAGATAATAATCTAGTGCCACTGGATTACATAAGAGAAGGCGCGGGATCGTCGCTCTATTGCTCTATGACTCGGATTCAGCCCTAGAGACACTTTAAAACAAATTGAATTGTTGGTAGTTAGTGACAAATATTTGCATACATATGTACATAGTATGTACGTCCAAAGCTTCAAAAGAGTTAATAGTTCTAGCGCTAGATCCTGGTTATATTACAATAGACATACTTCCGTGTGCATGTATCTGCAATCAATGTGCAGCTTAACACTGAGTTAATATGCAGCACAGTCTAGCATTTGCAACTAGTACTGCAAGCGATTCATGTTTCTTATCTACACAAAATAATAATTTCTTTAAATGAGACATGGAAACGGCGAATTGTTTCTACAAAAATACTAGCTTCTTAACTAGAATTTTTATGTTTGCTATGTGTTTTGAGAGTTTGTTCAGACACGCGCTAACCGCGCAATTCCATCACATTGATTAGTACCACACGGTTTTGGTTTTTGTTAGCTGTACAACTGAACTTTTTTCAATATAATACTGCCAAATTTACAATAAACTAATAATATACAAAAAAAAAAAATCACCAAAACACGTAAATAAGCACAAAACCTACCAGGAAACGCGTTCTTAGTTTTCGAAAATTAATGTACCACACTGATGCACGGGTTTTAATTTACGCGACACGGTACTTATTTTGTATCTTTGCGGGATTTAAAAGAGTAACAAATTTTTATATTAATAGATGTACGCAATCCTCGTGTCAACAGAAGAATTTTAGGGAATGATTTAGAATTTAGATTAAATTGCAATACTACAAAGATCCAAAATTTGAGTTTGTTGAACTACATTTGAAGAGTTGAAGGTTTCTGAACGTATTTTTGTTTAGTTTGTTAGGTATCCTCAGAAGCTGTGAACATTTCAAAAGTAGTCTCAACTGGCTCTAGCGCTGGATCTTTGTAATATTCCGTGGTTCAGACACTCAAGTAACGTTTTATGCAGCCATGCACTTATTCTCCATTCATTCCTTGATATATAAACGATTTTAAAATGTTTCGGACTTTGTACAGTTTCATTGCAGCAAGTTGACTAAATAACTGAAATCCGCCTCTTTATGCAAAGAAGCTGCGACCATGTTTCCTATGGACTCGTGCTCATTACTTTCTTATATGCACACACGAATACACGTAACAATTGTATTAACACTAGTGAATTGGCAGTACGTCTAGTTAACACGGGAACATGCATATAGTGTTAGCCATCAGTAAATAAAAAATAAAACTTTCCGATTTTATTTGATCTATAAACCTTACAAGAAATCTACTTCTTTCTATCACATTTTAATTGTTAAGCATGCTCAACGCATTTTAAACATTAAAATTCTAGTAGTAATCATTGTACACTTCGACAAGCTAAATGAAAGCTAGAAACTTAAATTTAAATGACATAAATATGTACGTTATGGACCAAGTGATAAGTGAATGCGGGTATTGCACATATAAGGTGACCACAGCAAACAGGCCAAGATAGTTGTTAAAGGCGTACCGATCTTAAACTTAAAAAATAGATACATTCCTTTGCATACGCCCAAGTTAAGAAATGTTTAACACTTTGCTCAGTCAATATGTATAATCCTCATTTTACACATGTGAGTGTTTCTATAAGTACTAGTACTAGTTACACTTTTACCCTTTTTTCCCTTTAAATAAAAAAACCGTCCGAAGTCGCAACAATGTGAAATTTCAAGCTAAACGCGTTTCAAGAGTACTTCCCAAAATCGCACTATGATTTACTAGACTATAAAATCTTGAGTATTGTTAAAAAGTTAGTGCTTGGGGTCCAGGCGAAATATTAAATGACTTAACGTGTTTTTTTTTTTTTTTTTTTTTTATAAAAACTTTGTAGGAAGGGTATATACTGTAGTGTAAAGTTATTAAAACCAATGGGGTATTATTAGTCACATTGAATTCTTAAAATTGCAAAGGTAAAGGTCCATTCACAGTTCAGGGACTTGCGAATACGAACGAGCAACCTGTAAATTTCACTTGCCATTCGTTGTATTTCAAAAAATATAGCTGTACAATGAGAGTCAGTCCACACATTCTGCTCATTGTGACGTTAAACTCCCGTGAATGTTTTGGTCAGTTTTGACAGTTCGCAAGGTTTGTTCGCTGAGCTTTGAATGGACCTTAGTACTAAAAGACAAAGGATGGAATCAACAATTTAACATTGCTGCATGGTGTCAACAAAAATAGAGGGAGAGAATGTATCAGGGTTTTGTAGGATCATCAAAACTTCAGTTTGGCTTCAGACATCGTTGAATCTTCAAAATTGGAACAGAGGTAGTATTTGAGCCACAATCAACAGATACAGTAAAAAATATCAAACTTACCGCTCCAAGACAAAGTACTTGAGACTTTCGAATCATCAGTCACAGTAACCTACAATCGGAACCCATACTATAGAACATAGTTTTGCGTATTTGGAGCAGATGTGAATGTCGCATTCAACTAACCGAACCTTTATTTGGACTCATCAAAGTAAAGCGATCTAAAACCATTTATAATAGAACCACTCAATGACAACTATTAGCCTTCAAACGAAATGCACTTCAACGCATGTATGCTGTTGTACAGATTGGGCAAAGCGTCAGGAGATATCGATACAACCACGCATTAAAAATGCTATGCAATGAACCAGATATTATTAAGTTCATTAAGATTAGACGTCTGCGCGGGTCAGGAGATGTCACAAGGATGGAAGTAGACCGGGTATCGAGTGTTCTAATGATCTAACTTAGGGTGGCCAACAAAAGAGATGGCCAGATAGCGTAACCAGCGACTCTTTCGGGCTCTAGAGACTGTCAACTGAAGAATGGTCATCTTATGTCGAACCAAATGTAGACAGAATTTGAATGACGCTAGGGTCCACTTCGGACTAGTGCGAGGAACACAAAAATAGAGGAAACAGAAAACTGTTTTTCTTCTTTATTTTTAATCGTGGGCATATGCAGAAGATCGTATATCATTTTCTGTGAATACATGAGATTGCAAGGTTTACTAACGAAAACGGTAGCATATTTTACAAAAGATTTTTTGTTACGAGAACAAATAACAGATGAATAATGCACATCCTGGATATTTTATATGTTACTGGAAACAAAAGCAAAATAATGACTGCCAAAAACGTTTTGATACTTTATCAAAAACATGAATATGTGTAAAAAAGTTCTGCAGTCGAATTTCCTGTCCAAAACAGCGAACATCTATGAAATCTTACGAAAAACTACGAAATCCTGTTCCCATACAGCAAAATTTCGTAGCTTTTCGCAAAAGAGAAAACTCACGAGAGAGTAAGAAATTTCCCCAGGCTGCTGTTTTTTTCATTGGCAAAAATCAATTTATTTTAGAAAAACATCGAAGACTATTTTCGTTATTTAATTAATTCAATTTTAAAATTCTTTATGTACATATGTAGGTACATAAAACTGCGACCAGAGCAGAAAATACAAATATCTAACTGAAATTTTTTTTTGAACAACCTACATATGTTTTTGACGTTTAAAAAGTGGGCAGCTTTTGTTGTTCAACGCTTTTCCGTAATTTTTGGTGATTTTTACCACTCCTTGAAAATTGAGAATCTGCGAATTTTGGTGCAGAAAGTACGGGAACTGACCTAATTATTCATCAACGCAAGCCTTTTCCAAGAATTTGACACTTGCCTTAATATGTGTACACATATGTATGTCCAAATAGACTTGAGGAGGGAAGTGACAAACTTTAAAATAAGGATTCGCAGCAAAAAGTATTAGTATAGATATGCAAAAAAAAAAAGAAAGTGCAAATTTGCATACCACTGACATTTAAAACCCGGAAACTATGAAAATCTCTTTGTATTAATCCTTAAATACCCACTGTATCTTTAAAGATACATACAACCATTGATAATATATTTTCAACTTTAGTTGAAAAATAATCGGGGCATCGATAACAATCAAGGTGTTTGGCTTACACCCATCGGCGTCCTATGACAACTTTTCAACCAATATTAACGCCGAATCTTAAAAAGCATTGGGTGTTTAAGGGTTAGCATAAATCAGGCAATATTCAGTATTGGTCCGATTGTGTTTCTGTGAAATTGATTAAGATCAGTCCAGCAGTTTGCCCACGACTGCATTTTGACAAATGCACAGCAAAGCGCGCCAGCTACCTGCTAGTACTCAATAATTTAGAAAAATATATTCTCTGAATATCACAAATGAGATAGCTAATATGCACAGTAAGAGGAAATATTGGATTTGATTGGATGTTAAAAACGACTGAATACCGTTAATATAATTTTCAACTGATTTACATTTTTATAAATAAAATATGAATTAAAAGCGTCACGCAGTCTAAAGTCGTTAATTACGTCAATTTAATTAGTTTTCTTATTTACTAAGAAGTTTCACATGCGTTCAAATATCTTCTAAGGCACTATGAATGCAGGTTTTCTGAAATTGTTTGTTTTATTTTAAAGCAGTTGAATTTTGTATAGCACATTCTCAGATAGGGACATTTCATGGCAATATCGTTTTTGATGTTCGTGCTTAAAATTCGAGTTAAAACATATTGAAAAAAGCGAAGTGTGGCTATGACTACAGCAGTAAAGAGTCTCATATCAAAGGAAAAATACCTGAAACGCTTCTGGTTGGTGTCAAAAAAGTACACTTTCCATATAAACTTGTGTAAATATTTCTCCATTTTAGTAAAGGAAATTTTCTCGGACTTCTTCCACAAGCATCACGATAATGCTCCTGCCTATATTATAAGAGTTCCTTTCGCTATCGCGTTCCTTGTTTTTTGTCCAATTCATAACATTAGGTGGAATATTTTTCACTTGAAAAAAACGGCCTAAGTACACTCAAACCGATTTCGAGAAAAACGAAAACAAAGGTTTACTTACTATGTAATAAAGCGCTAATTTCACAGAGAAGTAATTGTTTTAAAAAGCACATTTTTGGTAGATAAATTTTATTTATCAACTAAAACTAGTTTTTACTACAAAGTGAGTGAAATCTAAAACAATGACGTAAGTTATAAGTATCATGTGATTTGTGTCATACTTTCATTCGACATCCTTGAACTTGTGCCATTTTTCCTGGTAATCATCGTCGCTCTTCTTTTTGGTTGAGAAACGTCAACTTTTTATAAAACTCCTTGGTCTCTGGTCTTTCGAATCTTGATCTTGTAAATACTTTCACTTGGATTTTTTGTATGGGATTCGACTGGTATAGAGTCTCTCTTTTTCAGTTTTTGCTTAAATTCCCAAAAAAATGTCCGGAATTTGTATAAGATAAAAAAGATAACAAAATAGTTAGGCAAATGTATGAGTTTCGAATTATCTGTAAAAGGCCTTTTATAGGGTGTGGTCATATTTTTGCAATGTACAGTAGAATTGATTTGTGTAATTTTTCCATAAATTCTCCTGGACTTAAGTCTTTCTTTCGCAATAGGGTGCATCGTTTTTCTCAGAAGTAAACATAATTTCATCAGATAATACTCGCAAAATACCACAAGATCTCATCATCAACCTAGTTTCGACGAAAAGTGGACCTATGCGGTTTTTCCCCACCCTTCACTTATAATGACGAAGTATATATTATAAATGATCAGTATCGTCAACCGAGAAAAAAGAGTACTGGGTCTTGAATTTAGAGCTAGGAACGTAAAATAGGAGATATAAGCTTTGTAAAAATAGAATAATAGCGGAACTCTACCCACAGACACACCCTAACTTGCCGAAAATGTAGTTTTTTTTGTTTTAATATATTAGCAACTGAAAATATTGCTTTTATCAAAATATTTCTACATCGTTATCGATTTGTTTATACATATATTACCATGACCACTTTTTTGGATCGTTTTATGAAAAAAAAAAAAAGATTTTTTTTTGCTTTACAAGTTAAAGCATAAATATTAGCAAAATCCGATAATAGGACCTACAAATACTGACAGCCATTTTTTAAAAAGAAAGTCAATAATTTTTCTGTCCAAATCACTCAACTAACGTTTTTTTTTTATCAAAAATAAAAGAGTGCACCGTCATTTCTTTAGGGCATAAGATGCGTTCCCGATGAATTGTAACTCTTCTGTATGTTAAAAATGCAAAAACTCAATTTAAAGATTTTTCAGGTTCAGAGAAATAAAAGCTTTTTTCTCTAAGTCCTAAGAGAAAGCATTCATGTTGTTTTTAAACTAATTTATATTGTAAAAGTTTTTGGAAAATCAAGATCAGAAAAATCCGGAACGAAAGCAGCATGGATTATATTTCTGTAGGCGTCACAAGACGTCACATAACGAACTCGTGCAAAAGTATACTCGAAAGAGCTTTTCAAAAGTTTTCTGAGATCTTTGGACCCCTGCAATGGATTTACCAACAAGATAACGCCGCAATTCATACTCCTCGAGTTGTTGGAATGGCGACCATACTGACCGGACCTAAACATTATTTAAAAAGTGGGGATGTAATGACCATCCACTGTCACTTAATAAACATGGAAAAGCGGATAAAATTGGGAAAATAGGTGCCACATAAACTTTTTGTTAACACTTTTAAGCAAAGATTTGATGCTTACTTCACTTCTAGGACGTCACGCACTGACCATTGAGCCACAGCCGGCGACCTTCTCTTTAACTAATTGTCTTTATATTGGGAAAAACCGCTTCAAAATCGGCTGAGTGACTTGGGAGTTATTAGCAAATAAAGACTGCACCCGTATTTTTCATTTATTGTCTTGAGGTAGTAGATTGCATTGAGGTTTTGTTTTGAGTTCTAACAGAAACGGAATTTATGAAGAGTGAAATAAAAGAACAATTACCCATTGCATGAGGGTCTACCTTTCGAACCCAAGTTCGAATATTGGTGACCAAAGTGGAATAAATATTATTTTATGTGAAGTTTTACTTCAGTGTAAAGTGTAAAAAATAAAATCAGTGACAGTGTTAATATCCAAAAGAGCAAAATTAACGGTGCTTAAATTTTACCAGAAGGGAGAAAACATTGATTTGTTTACAAAACAAACAATATATTTGCATTAAGTACTTGAAATCGCGGAAGATATTAAAATGTGGAGCAAAGTAATAATTATTGATTAATCAACTTCTGGTGTCTATAATTGCTGAAAGAAAACTGGGACAGAAAGAGAGGACTCGATATTGGAACGCACTGTGGTCAGGCCCTTTCTCGCGACCATTCCAAATGTATGTTATATTTTTTAACACAAATGAAAGGGACCTACAGACCCGAAAGACGGATTGAGAACCTTTCTCGCGACAGTTTTTACTCTCACTTGTGAACATTTAAATTTTTGGTGACTCCATAGATTACAAGTGTATAAAAAATGTTGACAGTAAATAAAATCTAATTTTTTTCAATATTTTTACTAAAAGCGGAAAAAATTGCTTTAAGAAAAAAATAAATAGATAATAACTTCATGGTGCAATTCATTTTAAAAGGCGTTTTCTCCAGAATATGGCTAAAACAGCGACAGCCACACCCACTTTTCTTTTATAAAGCGTCGTGGAAATATCTTTTTTTCTGAATCTCCAAGTATCATGTTGTTTGAGTGAGGTTGGAACCAAATCTTAGTGCATTCAGACTCATCTCAGTCCATTGTACTACAGTACACCACTTTTTTGAAATGGTTTGAGAACCTTTATATTTTTGACTGAGATTGTCGTTTGCTGGCTACGATCGAATTTGTATCGAATTTGTGCAAGCAAATGCACTACAACTACTCCGTGACCACTAAAAATGTGGAGTTAAATTCTAACTATGTACTGTAGTGTTTTCTTTTACATCTGTGGGCAGTGGTTAGTGCGTTGGATTACTGCGCGGATGGTTAAACATTCGAATCAAAAAAAAAAGAAGTTTTCTCACGGTCCCACCTCTTGTCTGACAAACATCAGAGTTATAACTGCCATGAGAAGCTTCTTAATTTTGGATATGGACTTTTGGATATGGTATGAAACGTAGGCCTCCTTAATTGTGCGAAAAAAATAAAACGCACAACCCACACAGTTGGGAGGTACTAGGCCCTTTATGTGCAGTTGTGCTGATATTTATCGTTAAAACTCTATAGCTATTTTGTGACACGCTCTGGGGTTCGAGCGTAATAAGGTCAGTAAAAAAGAAAATAGATCTTTAATTCTATTTTTTTATGGTTTTATGGCGAGTAAAATATGTCAATACTGACCGTTCAACAAAAAACGATAAACGATTACTACTACCTCTGCAAGTAAAAAGATTGATGTCTTATAAAACATAAATGGGTTAATTTCCAATCCCAAAAGATACCCTTCATTTCACTTTTGTTCACGCGTTCAGTTGAGCAGGTCATAATAGTAATGAGTGTAGAGTACAAAAACGATTCAAACTTTCTGTCTAAAACATCATTCCATGGAACTGAAATGGAGTGCAATAATGGCAGTTAAGTAAATTTGAACTACGAAATAAACATTACAAGCCGCTGTAAAGAAATTGGTTACACTGATGGTAAAGTAAAGGATTAAAGCGGATAACGGCAACACGACATGACAACATGATCGTCGAACTTTCTGACAAAAACGACTTCAGTGAGCTAAGGAGGATGTCGTCCAAGCAAAATTATCATCACAGATGAGCGCGTTAAATGGTTAAGCGCGTTTGATCAGAAACGGGTGTGAAACTTCTTCGATACATTATTAACCCTCCTGAAAATGAGCATTGTTTATCGGAGCTTCTCAGCACAGGGATTTGAATGTTTGATCAACTTCACGAAAATTAAAAATGCAGAGCGTATATTCATTGTACAAATCTGGTTTGTTGAAGTCTGCAGAAAAATCCTCGATGATAATGATTTCGAGGATCCAGTAGTCTTAATACTCTGCGGAAACACAAAATCCATCTCTATCAGTGATTGGTCTCGCAGACACCACATGCAAATCCAATTGAAAATGTGTGGCCTCTAAGATAGTTGGAGGAAAAATTTTTACCGAAGTAACTAACTCTGAGTAAACATAAAGATACTAAAGGAAGGAAATGAAAAGCAAATATTGACAAATTATGTTATACTCAATTTGGCACTATTTCCAATTCTGACTATCAAAAGCATCGGCGCTTTCGATTGTCTTTTTCAGATTTTCAGATACTAGCCAGTGCACTTTTTTCTAACTTTCTGAATGTCTAAGCCCATCCTAAACAATTTAATAACTAAACAACCAATGATTTCCTCGGTCACATTGATCGAATGAAAAAAAATCGATAAAAAATAAAAAAAGAGAGATTCTTCACATATCAGCCACAATGTTCAAGAGTGAATATCGGGCTTTCTTTTTAGAGACTTTTATGAGAATGGACGCTATGAAAAGGAGATTTACTCCGGTGATCTGGAATACACTGGCCTGAGAATGCCGGGGATTAAGGCGTGCATTTTCTCGGACATAAAATTTTGATGGGTTGGCACCCCGATAAGTAAATGCAATTTTAACCGCCGCGCCATTATGAAAGTTAAGAAATCAGGTATGCATTCAAAAAAGCATTGCCTACTGTTAGGCTCTCGAACCGTAATGAATATCATCTCAGAAAATCTCACGAATACGTTCATTCTATTTAGTTCTTTTTACCTTTGTCTAGAAGAGTTTATTAAGAATCAATTCAGTTCACTGTGTGTTTTTTTGGTATCAAAAGAAAGATCAACGTTCTCGATTGTAATTGAATAGTATTTTATGTGTTCAACTCCTGCTATTAATGTGCTTAATCGTACAAACATTTTTGATTGCATTTTATAATTAACTTAATGTATACATTTTTTTTTTTGTCTAGACTGGCTCGGTATAGTGACACCAGAGGAGCGGAGTCTCCCGAAAGTGTACGAGACAGTGGAGGTATTTGTTGGTGGACTCCCTGGAATACTATGGGTTGTTTTGGTTCTCCAGGCTCAAAGCAAGCGGATGCCAATCCTGACGATTCGAAAAGCCAAAAACGCCGCAGCGACGCAATTTCTAAGCAATTACAAAAAGATAAACAGTTATATAGGGCAACTCATAGATTGTTGCTGTTGGGAGCTGGTGAATCTGGCAAATCAACAATAGTTAAACAAATGCGTATACTTCACGTAGATGGATTTTCCGAACAAGAAAAAAAGCAAAAAGTCGATGATATTAAGAAGAATATACGAGATGCGATTTTGGTATGTAATTCTTCTCTTTTTTATAATTTTTAAAATTTTTATGTGAATGTTTAAATGTTTATTTGTTGAGATTATATAAGTTGGCGATTCATAAGGAAGTGGTGATAAGTACAGGGTCTGTTTGTAAGGTTGTTTATATGGTGTTTTAGAAGGGTGTTGTAAATAGTAGGTTTGGTACTCAAGTCAGTAGCAATGATTAAGGTAAGTGAATATTGTTGAATATTTTTATTATTATTACATGATTTATCAATGTTATTTTCCTGTTAAGCAAGTTTGTTCGTTACATCCTAAGCTATTAAGTATCACATTTCCTTTCTTCTAGGGGCTAAACATTATTCAAAAATATTGAATGAATAGTGAGATCTAAACGTTTTTACGTGAGATTTGTCTAAATTTGTTCAGAACGCCGCATCGATTAGGTATAAATGATTGAGGATCAGTATATCACATTCCCCTAGTTTCTCTAGGAATCAGCTTCTTTTATCCCAACTTCTTGGATAGTACGTACCCAAACTAACTTGGCTTCACACTCAGTTTACGATAAAATTGTTGAATTGTGAATGGGAGTGCACCATATTGTCTTCGGACGAGTACCTATTGCACAACTTAAGTCAAATACTGTTATCTTACGCAAAAGATACATAGATAGATTGGTTAAAGGGGTGTAGGCGCACCTTTGTAGATCTATTGTGCTCACCGATTTGGAGTTCTAGTCGATGAGATACTCAACTGAGAGCACCTCACCGACGGTTCCAAAAAATTTGTCCGCTTATGAGAGGTGTCCGGTTATAAGAAAACCAATAAAATTAATTTTAAAAGAAAGGTTCTTTGAAATCTGTCCGGTTATGAGGAGTGTCCGCTTATGAGGAGTGTCCGCTTATGAGGGGTGTCCGTAATGAGAGAGTACACTGTAACAATATTAGTAAAAAAAAGTACGATTTTCATGGCGCTGATAATATTTAGTGTGTTTTGTTGTTACACTACATTGACGCTTTAAAATCAAACTAATTATTTATATCCATTTTCTTCCATTTACAGACTATAACTGGGGCTATGAGCACATTGAATCCGCCTGTAGCTTTGGAGAAAAAGGAAAACGAGTCTAGAGTTGAATATTTGCAAGATTGTGCTTCAAGTATGTTCTTAAACTTAAACTTTTTAAAAGAAGCAATATACATTATCAGAATATTTATGTCATGCCTTTAGTATTATTGCAACTTATATATCTGTGTATCATTTTATATTGCTGTTTTCATTATTACTATATTTTATGTACATACATATATTCAACAGGTGCATCCATACGATTTGTTTCCATTTTATTTACTGGAAAGATGTTAAGGGTATTCATTTACTGCATATATGTATAAGAATTTGTATTTTTTTTTTAATTTATGTTCGGTCCTATTCCCTACAATTTTCTCAATATGGCCATGAGTTTGTGAACAATAACATTTTCCAACTTATCCCACCATACCTGAACCTTCATTATCTCCTCCCTCTGATTAATATAAAATCTGAGTTTAAAGTAGAAATTTATCTTAGTATGCAGTTTTTTACTGTTAATCTATTTTTTACAGCAAAGTAAAAGAAAGTTGTTTTCGTGAAATTTGTTGACCTCATGACCTTGATCAAATTTGTGATTACTATTAAAACGTAGCTTAATTCTGTCCGCCTGAACTTCAACCTTGCTACAGAATTCATGCCTATGGCCTGTGGGTCTATTCTTCGACGAGGTAGCAAACGAACTCTACTACTTGTTAGGTAAACATGTCCCTGTTTTTCAAACTGAGGTCTATGCTATTCTAATGGCTACCGACTCAATTGTAAATATGTGAAGGGGTCGGAGTATTTGCGTCTGTAGGGATAGTCTTACGCTTAAGGCCTTGCTCAAGCCTTCAACCCGTTCCGAAATAGTTCGAGAATGCAAGAACTCTTTAAATTTGTTTGCATGACTGAAATCTCTAAATCTTATCTGCGTCCCAAGTCACACTGGGATTGCGGGAAATCAGATACCCTATGAGATTGTTAAGTAAGGCTCAGAGAATTTTTTCTTAGGACCCGAACTTGAAACCGCGAACTCGGGCCTCTATTGGCGATTGGATTTCTTATGAACAGAATTGCGTCTGGTACGGCTCTCCAATTTGCAGGTAGACTAAACGAATGCTCCCAAACGTTTGTAAGAAATCAGGGGCTTTCTTGTTATCTCAACAACTTATTGCTTTTTTACTTATTGGGTTTTACAGCATCTTAGTGTGCTAGACTTAAAAGACACCAATGCGACGCTTGTGGAGAGGGCGACGATACTTCGGATCACTTCCTTTGTTATCGTTCTGCATTTGCTCGCATCAGGTGGCTGATGTAATGAGTGCTGATATTGTAGGTTCTGGATCACTGAAGTGCTTTCTCGGCTTTCTTGGAAATCCGAAGAAATTCCAGTAAAATAGGTAATACTAGGTCTTGCTTCCTGATAGTACAATAGACCAGTTGTGTGAGTGCTCCAGTGAGGTATAATCCGAAAAAAAAAACGAACGGGCTGACTGCCTCGCGAGAAGAGACGCTTGTCACCAACACGTTAATCCTAAACTTTATTTTGGGGTATCAGCTAACAGCGTCCGTTCCAAGATATCACAATGGGAGATCAACATACACGCTGACTACTGGGCCAACCTTCAGCGTCTAATTGAAGATTAATCAACCCCAACCGATATAATGCCAGGACTTTATTCAATTTCAACAAAGAAGACTTAAGAACATTAACGGGCTACCTATGTAAGTGGACATTGTACACTTAGAGACCATCTGTACAAGATGGCAGAATATATGCTTTGCGTTTGTCTGGGAACCACAAGGAAAAAATTAATCTACTTGGTACGGGACTCTTTTGGTCCAGCGGAAATTAAGAACCTGGAACCTTATTTTTAGTGTTTTCTAGAATTCGAACGCCGAACCTTGCGCGCAGTAGTGCAACGCACCAACCACGGTTTAATGTACTAAATTCAATATAGTCCCCACTTCCCTATCTTATTTGGCCTAGTTCTAAAACTGTTGTTCTTTGCCCAGCCTGACAATTCTAAACATGGCCTTCATGAGTCCTATGATTATAGATAAACAATTCTGTTATAAATTTAACGTATGCATATCATTTGCGTTGGCGATTGACTTTGTTCTTCTTTGTTGACAAGGGTTTTGCGAATTTTTTTAAGTGAGATGTTCCACATACATATGTGGCTATAAGATATCACCTTATTGAGTTCCTTTCTTAACTGTTTTCCTAAACTACATAGTTGATGATTCTGCCGTGAAGCATCGTCCTTACCCTCGTCTAATAGATATCAATACCATATTCCTTAAGAGAGGTAACAATGGTTTTAGTATTCAAATTATTGAAAGCTTATAGGAAGCCTTCAGCGTGAATTCTTTTTGCTTCAGGGACTTTTCGGTTGATCTCGTTACTCTTAGTAGCGCAATTTTCACGGATTAACCATTTGTATAGGTGTATTGTGAACCTGTATTCAAGATAGAACTTAAGATCTAACAATATCGCAAGTGTTACTAGAAATTATGATAGACTGTTAGGTCTGTAATCTTTTTGAGTATATTTTCCTACTTTAGGAGATGTTGGTTCTAACAGTCTCTCAAGTGTTACTAGAAATTATGAGAGATATGTATATGGTACTTTTTACTAGATTTAACAACGATCTTAAATAGTTTATAAACATAATCACTGAGCTCTCCAAAATTATATCTTACTTGGGCGGATAGGAGGAAATTTGTCGTTTTTTTTTTAAATCAATCTTATCGCTATTGTGCTTCTTACTTTGTTAACCTTGCCTATAAGATGTTGAGGAACTTTAAAAACCAGGCAGATGGAGTCATTTTACGTAAATTTTTGTCCGATTTTCATCATTACGTTGTTGACGCCACATCCTTATTTTATCTGTTTTCTCCAAATTTGAAAAAAATTCATTAATTTACCACCTTTCAGTTTCTAAACTGTAAATGCTACGTTATTACAGGTAGTTGGGCACTTTCCAAGCTTGACTTTTAAGCGTGTCTTATTCCATCACGTTAACTCTCCTTCCCGTTGGAAGCTATTTCGCTAGGAATTTTTGTTCCATTCAACCTAAAATCCATCCGAATATTTTTATATTCAAAGTAAAAAGTCAACGAGAAGATATGGGAATCAATGAAGTAAATTGAATGGACATTTTAAACGTGCTTTTCGTTAAACTGCTCTCCTTTTTAAAAAGAAGGTCTAGAGACCTTGTCTAACTTTTCTTGGTATGGTGATGATCCAAGAAAAAATCCATGATGATTTGAGGAATGCGAGTATATACATTTATGAACCGGTTCAATGGCAGTTTTTTACAATCGCGAAGTCATTTTGATATCTGAAAGGGTTTTTGAGATATTAAGATTTATTTGTTTCTTAACGATTTTTTACTCTTGGAAGTTTTTATTACGAGTATAACCCCCTTACAATTTAAAAACATATTTTACTACTATTGAATTTCTTTTCCATTTTTGCAGAATTGCCTTTCGCTTAGCCATTATAATTTTGTAATTCCCGAGTTCTCAAATTAACTATTGTTTTGGCTATAAAACTTAATAAAATGTGCTATTTTGAAAAGCACTATAGCTAAATTATGCAATACCGTAAAATCTATGTACCCTACCCAACGAGAAATCTGCTATTAATTTCTGAGATTTGACAAAAATATATTCCAGAGAAAGATCTTCAAATTACAAATTTTCTTTTGAATAACTTACGACTTAGACTCTTCCTATCTGGAAGTGTTTACTATTAAAATGAGTGATACCGCGAAAAATGTACAATGTACAGTCCTCTGAATGCTAGACAAATCAGCGTTAAAACAAAAGAGATTATGGCTTAGATACCGTAATCAAGCACAATTACGAGTGCACATTTGTGAAGTTCAAATAATATTTGAATGAAGGTAATGAATAGTTTTGTAAATAAAGTACAATTATACTGAAGATCATGCATAGCAGCCTAATCGAATTGATAAGTAAGGTTATGGAATTCAAAAAAGTTCAATTTTTCATGATACTTCCAATAAAATGTGATGAACTACTAATGAGGAGCACGACCTTATATTTTTTCTTGATCTTACATATACAAATGTACATATGTAAGGTATTGTTCCTTTTTCGATCAATAATTCTTTCGAACAAAATTAAAGTTTCCCTTTGTCACTCTAATATCGTCGGCTTACAAGCAAAACTGACCAACTGCCAAAAATTGTATTTTATATTATTGATGGCAAGTATAATAAAAAAGCAAGTAGAAAATTCAGTAAAAACTGCCTATCTGATATTTTGCCTAGAAATATGAAAAAAATCTAAGAGAATCGCAGTAACATCATAAAATTTCCCACGAAGTTTTTTGCAGTTAGTCAGTTTTGCTCGTAAGCCGACGATATCTTTTACTTACTATGTTTACTACCCTGCAATTAGTGCCCAATTTTTATTGATACGTTGGACACGAAAAAATTTTAAAAGAAAACACATGCAGTATAAATGGATTGCACCCTTTAAGAATGATTTTTTATGCGACTAATGTAATTATTTTTACACATAGGTCCCGACTTCAACTATCCTCTAGAATTCTATGAATCCACTGAAGAACTGTGGAAAGACCGTGGTGTCCAGCAAACTTTTGAAAGGTCTAATGAGTACCAACTAATCGATTGTGCGAAATAGTAAGTAAAATAACTTTTTTTAACTACATTAATTGTGGGCTTTAAATTCCAACCTGGCTGTTGGCAGATCATAATCTACTTCAAGTTCTTTAAGTTTACTAGTTCTTAAGCTTTTATCAAATATTCAGATATTTCAAATATTTTTTTTAAATGCATATGAATTATTCGAATACTAGTTATGTGTGTAAAATTATTGGAATTATTTTAACTGATTTCAGGTTCCATTGGGTCTTTATCTCTCCTGTTAATTCAGAATACTTTATGATCTCCTCAGAATATGCCTCTTTCAGGTACGGCTATGTCAAACAAGTAGGCTTCCCTCGTATATTTTGTCGATTAAATTTACTGTTTATTGTGTTCCTTTTATGTACAGTAAATAGCGTGTGATCGAAGTATACGAGTATTTTAAAATTTTCGGTATCAGGTTCTTAAGGGTAGTACTTGGGTCCCCTATTTTTTAAAACTCCATATCTATGTCTAGAATTCCGATGTGTATTATTATAGCAACTTTGTTGTGGCGTTGTAAAAAGTCACTTTGTATGGTGTTTGTATAGTTGTATGGGATACATTGGAATAATGTGGTTCACGGTTTTCCTTCTTTATTTTTTTTGCATCCTTGACTTAAAACTTCGCTTGCATTCCACTTTTAACAAGAACTTCATTTAGTTTCTTCCTGGAAATTTAGTACAGATACACTGATCGGTATGCCCTTCTGCTTTAAAGTGAAAAACACCCTTGGTTAGCCATCTGTTAGAATTTTACTACGGTGTTGATTATGCATTATTTAAAAATATTTTTCACGCCGAGTGAGTGTGTGGTTTAAGTCTCTGCGAGCTATGAGTATTAAATATTAAAGAGGTTAAAACAGGGTTTATACGAACACTTTCACTTTTTTTCGTCCGTATTTGTATTTGTGTATGTGTTATCCCGTCGGTCGTGGTTTAAGACATAACTGGGTTTAAGTAACATATGTAACTGAATTTTCAGCTAGTGTCAAAACAAAGCAAATGATTCTTAGTGTCCATTATCTGTTTCTGCTTTTAAGTATTTGCCCAATAAAAACAATAAAAAGTAGTTTTGCTTAAATTAAGCTGAGAATCAGTAAAAAGAGCAAATTTTTCAATTTCTTATCGGTTTTTAAGATCGATTTGAGTTAACTAACGTTATACATACATAGCTGAAACTAGTGAGTTTCTGAACCTACCGGGCTTTTTCGTATAACGTGAATCTATGTTTCAGAGATGAACAGAAATACAAATTAATATTAACTTCATGCTCACTTAGTTAGATGACGCTATAGTCAAGGATGGACCTCCGCCTTAAACAACAAGACTGTCAAGCTAGTTCGATGAATCTTCTTCTTCACACAACGTCTATGCAATGGAGATGGGACCGAAGACCACCCGAAGAATTTTGCTCTCAAAACAATCTAGGCCAACCTATTATGTCAATGTGAGTTATTGTACGAACCTTTGAAAGATTTTCTCCAAGATCTGACAATCAAAATTGATATGAACTAATCAGGTCTAAGATCTTGAAAGAGATGTTGAGGGGACTTATATCGTTATAGTTGGCGTAGTTCATAGGCCCTCCTTCTTTAGGAGGTTTCATTCATCGGGCATACTTTCAAGCGACCATATTTTGGAAATGAGCTGGAACATTTACTGAATCATCGCATGCTTCTTTGAAAAGCTCGGCGAGAAGACCGCCAGCTCCTGCAGCTTTAGTTATTGCTATTTTAACGTCATCCAGGTCAATTTGATGGAAGTGTTGGTTCCAGGTTTAATTATTCATTCTGCCTGACACTGTCTCCTTTAAAAAGTGTGCAGAAGTATTCTCTTCATATCCTCAGCATTAACTGCGGTTGTACTTCTAGGTTTACTTGTTCGTCCCTTCAGGCTTCCGTTCGTGCTTTACATGCAATTTATTCCCGCAATTTCTTTTGTCTATTTCCTTAATTGTGCCGTTCTCATTTTCTTCTTTCTCCTTCTGAGAATCTGGCGTTCGATCCTTCCCTTCTACTCGTAAAGCTCACGAGCAGCTCTGATCGTCAGTGCAGCGCCGCTCGGTATGTCTCTTGGTTTACTGCATGTGTTTGGCAGCATTCTTGGTCGAACAGCGACATCCCTTTTTTAAGGGCCTCGTGAGAGATCGTTTTTGCCATAACTTCCGACTGTAGCAATCGCGTATCAAACTTACTTGCAGTATTTCCTTGTTTTTGAGGTGTTTAGGATATCCGCATTCTTACTTGGTGATTTCATGCAGAGTAAAATATCCGTTATTAAAATCGCAGGACCGATTTTAATACCATAACTAGGGCAATATTCATATGTATGTCGGATCCATGAGATCGCAAAATCTTTGGTATCGTCATCTTTCTCCATGTGCGCTAATGTTGGTCTTGACACCAATTGTCATGACACGCTCGTCTACAAGCCTTAAACTCAAGAAACCTAACTCTGCCTTCAATTAAGAATCTGCATTCAAAACAAGCTCTGCTTTTATTGTTGGTAGCAGTTTTTCATCCTCTTTTTTCCTGACTCGTGTGGCATGACCTGTCAGTGGTAATGTCTATTTTGCACCAATTTAGGGCATCCGCTAGTTGTTCAGTTGCAAGTGGTCTGTTAAGGAACCTTATGTCCCACATGCATATCTGAATATCGTTGTCCTTGTTTAGTTTGTTTAGGTCGTCACCAGTCAGATCATCCTTTCCAACCCCAACCTGGAGGGCCGAAGTCTTAGTTGATCCTCTACGACAGATTAAAACCCAATCTTTTATCAAGGTAGTACTATGCACCGAAAGTTCACAGCGTAGAGGTGAGAGTAAAAATCGGTAGACAAGATGCAGAATCAGTCTCAAATCTAGTTAAATATGTACACTTTCTGAGCAGTTACAGTTTTCTTCAGTTTAGTTTTGCTTTGATATCTGCTATTATAAGGGTGCTGTACTAATTAATAGGGGAGAATTGTTGCCATTTCTTCCATTTGTTTATTATTAGTTGTATTTTTCCTTTTTTCCTGTAAGTTTAAGGTAGAATTGGTTTGCTAAATATATGCATTTCATAACACTACAACTTATTTCATGCGTGGATTTGGAACTTTTCCAAGCGATATTTTGCTCGACCTCTTGCCATGATTTCATCTGGAAACTGCTTTTAATAAATTTTATTAATTTTATTTTGATTCCGTTATGAATGTAAAGAATCTGTCAAATGTTACAAAAGCAAACGGATACATAAGACATAAACCAAGGAATTTCTGCAAGATTATTCGTTGAACGATTCTAAATCATTGTACATATGGATCTTGAAACCTTAAGTCTATGCGGTGCGAGTTGTCCTAAATTTAAAACGCCGTGTCAACAATTCTCTAGAAGAAAGAGTCAGAGTTCTTCATTCTTCTTAAATTACATACTAAGCAATTTAATGTTTAGATTTAAGAACTTTAACAGTACTTCTTTTTAAAGTTTTTTAGACCGCGTTGGAAAAATAAAACAAACAAATTATACACCAAGTGAACAAGACATTCTAAGATGTCGAGTATTAACATCAGGAATATTTGAAACGCGATTTCAAGTCGATAAAGTTAATTTTCAGTAAGATTTTCATCATTTACTTGTGAAATATCAAAAAAATAATTAATTTAACTTCCTTTTTTTTAGTATGTTTGATGTAGGAGGGCAACGAGATGAACGGCGTAAGTGGATCCAGTGCTTTAACGATGTTACTGCAATTATTTTTGTTACTGCCTGCTCCAGTTATAATATGGTTTTACGTGAAGATCCTACACAAAACCGCCTTAGGGAGTCGCTTGATCTATTTAAAAGCATTTGGAATAACAGGTATTATGCACTTTTAATTATAAAGAAATAATAATAAAAAAAGTTCCTTTATATTCAACGAATTCTTAAAATTTATTTTGTAACGTATAAAAATCTGTACAAAATCTGTATTCATACGTAAGTAAGTTATCTGTCGTCGGTTTGCTTATTTATTACATTTTAAAGTTGAATAACGTAGATCATTAATGAGAAAAAAAAGCAAATGAACTTGAAGCGACTTCTAATAAAAAAAAAAAAATTAAGAAGTCATTTTTTTTGTCATTGACAATTTTTGGGAGCACAAGGAATTACTTTTCTTTCCTAATTTACTTATTAGCAATTTTTATTTAATTTCGATGAGCCTTTACCAATTGTCCTAAACATTTTTTTCAAAAAACTGCCAATGGCGTCGAACCACAGCTCCGTAGAGGCAAATGTATTCCTTCAAAATGGTTGATAACGCGGTTTCCGGGCTTGCGAAAAAAATAGTTGGCTTTGGTTACAGCAGGATGGCGCATGGAAATCTAAAGCTTTTAATTGTAGCCACATGTTTCTTTGGTGTACTTCGTTTACCATAACGTTGTTGCCAGCTTAATTAAGAAAAAAAAAAAATAAACAATTATGCCGCCACTTCAAAATCCACACCAAGATAATTTTCAAAGTCTACGCAGAGAAAGCATAAAGAAGCGGATGGGCTTTAACTCAAATAAATCGGTGGAATACACCAGAGTCATTTTTTAGCCGCTGAAAGGACTTTAGACACAAAATTATTGAATAACAGTTGTATGTAAAGCTGCATATACGTACACTTATAGCTGCTTTCTTTTACTTACATGTCACCAGAATTTGTGAACATATAACGTGATAACCACGCCCACTTTCTTCTTATTAGAAGGAGTCAGTCTAATTATCGTACTGATGCGATGTCTTAAAAATACCGTTAATACGTCTGGATATCATTGAATTTGAACGAAAATGTTCACCTAGCCTTTTTTGTTACGGATTTATGGTATGAAAGAGCTATGATTTCATACGATACCTACCAAGTTCATTGAAATTTTTATCAATTTTGGTTTTGTTACGAACATAATTTTAATTTAAATTTAATTTTAATTTCTTGCTCTGTAATGGAGATATGAAAAAGAAAATTTATACAAATTTTATTCTTTGAAACTACGGATTATAAAAATTAATGTTAAACTGCTAATTATAATATAAAAGTATACGTTACATTTACATTTTATTTTTCAGGTGGCTACGCACAATTTCTGTTATTCTTTTCTTAAACAAGCAAGATTTGTTGGCAGAGAAAATCAAGGCTGGTAAAAGTAGACTATCTGACTATTTTGCAGAATTTCTCAGATATGAAACGCCAAGTATATGTTTTTTAAGTTTACTTCTAATTACAAATAATTAAAAAAAATAAATTATTTTTAGGTGACGCAATATTAGATGCTGGTGAAAACCCTGAAGTTGTAAGAGCAAAATATTTTATCCGAGATGAATTCCTGGTATGATTTAATCTTTTGCATAATATTATTTATACGGTAGAATAATAAAATAGAGGCGATAGGGAAATGGTCCACGGTGATGCGATCTACTCATTTCTATCATATTCATCGCTAAGTACATATGTATTTATAATTAATAAATAAAAATCTGTGGCCAGAAGAAACAGCAGCATAATTACATTATGTTCTAATCGTCTCAAAAATATGATTTATGTCCTACTACTCTACTCACACACAACTCAAAAAAAAATTGAGACAAATAATTATGCCAGCTGAAAATCTACTCAAATTTGTCGTAGTTTAACTTATGTTGATTTTCTTTCTAAGCACAGAAACATTGCGTGTGTAAAAATTGTAAAATGATACCCTCACGACCTACATGGCGAAGAATTCTCGCATCACCTTTTTTGCCTATCGCCTCCTGTAGTTATTTTAAATGTGTTAACATGTTACTATTTTATTTTTAATATTTGGTTGATATGTGCTTCGGTCTTAAGCTCTATCTGAAATGAAATGGACTAAATAGATCAGGTTATATATTTTCTATCTCAAAATACGTAGGCAGTAATGTAAATTATTTTATTAGATGCTATCCCGCTAAGGTACATTAATTTAAATGCATAGTTTGTAATATAGAAAAAGTATAACACAAGATCCGTAAAAGTATTTCATGCATTCAGGTTATCTGCTGAGTATAGAAAGAACCATATACATATGTATGTAGGATGCAGGCAATAAAAATGAAACTAAGCACTTAAATCAATTCACAAACTAGGTTTTTATTTAGTTAAATTAAATTAAAAAAAGAGTATTAGGGATAGTGGGTTCTAATACAACTTGACTGTACTGCTTGACGACTCAGCTGGATACTAACTGCGATAAGCAAACATTTGGCATAAGGAGACTTAAGGAAGCGGAAATAATGTAAATAGTATATAGAGTAGTGTTAAGATAGTGTAGAAGTATTTGTGTAAGTAAATATAGTAATTAGTGTAAGTAAATGTAGAGATCATGTGATGCACTTGATGCGTGCCTACATGTATGTATGTACATAAGATATACAGTTGAGTCTGGAAACGTACTAATTTTGCCGCACAGCAAATTTAATATTTAAAGTACGGTTCTTTTTTGAAAGGTTTTTTTTTTTTTTTTATTTTGCCTAGGGGGCGGGGGGAAAACGCTAATGCGCACGAGAAACATTCCCGTTCTGTTTCAAGTAGTGTGGGACTCACACGCCACAAAAAACTCACCTTTGACCCCTTTTTTCTTCTTGACACCTTCCACTCCGGCACCGCTTTCGCATTACTTCAGAGAGGTGTCGTTTTCATTCCCCTATGGGGACCGGCTTTTTCATTTCGTCTTCTGTTTCGGGTTTATTTGTCTTCTTGCCATAAGGCTTTTAACTTCTTGTAGAATTGTTTTCTAAGGGCACGTTTGCTTCCTCCTCGCTTTTCTTCTTTCTTAGCACCGTTTCGATGAAAGCACAGATCCTGTTCCAATTGGTGGTACTCGAGATCATCTTCTGGACTACGTTGTCTGGTGAGAGGCTGCCTACCTCCGACTCAAGCCTGGTCCTCTGCATTGCCCACCTACTGCGGACGAAGAAGGTATAGTAGGCATCGTCTTCCTCGGAGTCTCCGTACTGGCAGGCTGCGCTGTTTTTCTTTCCCATTCTGCAGAGGTACCGATTGAAGTATCCATGTCCGGTTAGGAATTGGGTGATGTAGTAGTTTACTTCACCTTGTTTCTGCTCCGTCCATGCAGCAACGTCTCTTATCAGCCTCGCGGTCCATCTTCTCCTGGTTTCACTATTCCACCTCCTTTGCCACCTCTCTCTGGTCTGCTATTTCGCTTCCGCTACTGTTGCTTCAATCCCCAATTCCGTCTTGTTGTCGTAAACGTACTTTTTTTTTGCTGCTAGCAGGTCTATAGGGGTCACTCCCGCTACCACGAGGACAGCTGGTTCGGACACTGTGCGGTAGGAGCTAGTAACTCGAAGGGCACCTCGTCTCTGCACTGCAGCCATTTGTTTCCTGAATTTTTCCACGTTGAGTGCCTCAGCCCATACCTCACATCCATACAAGAGAATGGAGTGAGTGATGGACATAAGCAATCTCCGTTTACTCATTACTGGGCCTCCGATGTTTGCCATGATCCTGCTGAGTGACGTCGTGACTTTCGCCGCTCGCTCTGATGCCGATCTTATTTGGTCCCAGTAGGTTAGTTTGCAGTCCAGGGTCATCCCCAGGTACCTTACTGCGCTCTTGCTAGTGATTGTCTCTGTACCTACTTGGAAATTTACGTGAATCGGGGTCCGTCTCCTTGTTAGTAGAAGTATCTCAGTCTTCTCGGTTGCTAGACTTAGGCCATGGTCCGCCATCCACCTTTGCACTCGTCTCATAATCTGGTTGAGTTTTCGCTGCGCTTCTGCTACATCTCTTGCGGTGATCACTGCGCCGATGTCGTCTGCATACCCTATGAGAAAAGTGTCTTCAGGCATCTCCAACCGGAGGATTCCATCATACGAGACTTTCCACAAGTCCGGACCCAGTATTGAACCCTGCGCTGCTCCTGCTGTGATGTTTTTGCTGCGGCGTCCTTCTGCAGTGTCGTAGAGCAGTTTCCGATCTTTGAGGTAGTCCCCCAACACCTGCAAGAAATACTGTGGTACTCTGAATTTATTTTCCAGCGGCTCCAGGATATCTGCCCATCTTACTGAATTAAAGGCATTCCTCACGTCTAGAGCTACCAGCACAACGTCTTTTCTCGAGTGGCGGTTGCCTTGTTGTGCGTTTTGGACTGTCTTAACCACTTCCTGGATTGCCCTTACTGTTGAATGTCCTCTACGAAAACCATGTTGTCTTTCAGATAGGTCACCTGCACTCTGGATAGCCATAGTAAATCGGTACTCTAGCATCTTGTCCAGGAGCTTCCCCGTTGTATCCAGCATACACAACGGCCGGTAAGCTGATGGCGATTCCGGGTCTCCCTTTCCCTTGCTGATTAGGACCAACCGTTGTTTCTTCCAGTTCTTGTAGAAGATCCCGTTTATGAGGCAGCTGTTGAACATATTTAGCAGTAGCTGCGGGCACGTTCTTGAGATGATTTTCAGAACTTCCCCTGGTATGCCATCGGGGCCGGGAGCCTTCTTATTTTTTACACTCGACGCTGCCAAGATCAGTTCTTCTTCAGTGAACAAAGGAACCTCCTCAGGTTGTATGGAGAAGGTGTCGGGTGGTCTGACCGGGTGAGTCGGGAAGAGTGTGTCCACTATCTCCTTCATTTTTGAAAGGTTACGTAGAATGGCTTGGCATTAACTCCATTCCTGTACAAGTTTTTTCTGCCAAAAAAGCTGTGCGTATAATATTTTTATGTATGTATTTTAAAAATCTGCTAAACAAAATTTTTTAATACACTTTTTAGAACTGGAATTTTAGGCATTTCATAAAAGCATTTAAAAAATAAAGAGCACGGTTCGATCTTGCTTGCTATGTAGAGTCTGGATAATTCTGGCTTTTTTTTGCAATTATTAATTTTAATTGATTTAGAACAGTGTATGTTGGACGGTGCTATCATGCAACAGGCACCATAGAGCGGGAGCTTGCTAACAAATATGACTCGGCAATTTCTAGCAGATATTTTTTCAGTATCTGTACATTTATTTTGCAGTAACATCGACAACTCCAATTTGGTTGAGATTCCTTTCTATTTATGCGTGAAACTAAGGCATTCCTGTACTGCGTTGTGCCTCCGGGTTAACTTCGAAGACTCAGTGGCCCGTTAGTGTCCATTCGCTCTATATGTCCTACCCATCTCAAACGACCAATAATCAGTTTTTTACTAGGTCGATGTTGATGTACAGCTTGTATAATTTATCGTTTAATCTGCATGCTTTAAATAATCTTACGAATATTTTTTTGTTCAAAATGACCAATAATATTCATCCAATAAAGTCCTTGTTTCCACGCCGTAAAGTAGGATTTGAATGATAAGGGTCTTTTATAGAAACTCTCAGAATTTTTTGGCGGGGTGATTAATTGCGTTTTTAGTCCGGAGAAATAGCGATTGACAAGATTTGTTCTTATTCTTATTAGCTGCTTCTGTCTCCACCTAAATATATTTTTGCAAACTCATCGTTTTTCCAATAGTGTCAATATCGTCAAAGTGTACAAGTAATTGCACAGACTTGGAAGATTACGCCTCTGGGATTGACTTCTGACTTTCAAACAATTTTTCAATGATTTTGTAGAAGAAGACGAAGAAATATTAATATAAAGGAACATTTTTTGCAAACGATGGAAAATAACCGAAATAAAAATAAAATAAAATTTTTGCGGTGAGAATGAATATTTCGATGTTGCTTGGAGTATAAAGTTCGACCTAAGATAAATATGAAGTTTATAGTAAATCCGTCCAGACGTTAGGCTGCTAAATATAGACAGACGGAACTAAGAGACCCATTCTTGTTAGTTCGTCTATAGTAATAAATTTTGATCAAATCCCTGCCACCTTCTCAAGATGTGTGTACAGATTTTCCAGGTTTCTCAAGCATACATCAGCACTGATTTCTCGTTGAATTCAAAGAGGTTCCTCAGAATAATACGCTTCTTTCGTTGATCCTAAGACTAGGTACCTCTGTCTGCATTAACTTAAAGTGATTAACACATTTCGCTATGGAGATTAGGCTATCAAACGATCTCCATTGGATATGATGTCCATATTTCGAAACGAACAGTGAAAATAATGGGTAAAAGCTGGTGCAATATATGACTTATATATGTAGTATTCGGAGTTCTAGCAACACACTTTTCTATATTCACATTTTTATAATTTGGATTGGCTAAATTTCTCAATGGTTTTTGATTCCACACGGCTTCAATAATTTCTCCACATCCATTTCAAACAGAAAATTAAAATTAAATTACGGCCCGTAATAAACAAAGGTCAAGCGTGAATCTGTGTCGTGAAGTTGGGTGGTTTTCAACTTCACGATTGTGTTTTCGCGCTTACGGCTAGTTATGTGTTTAACTTTTGACACCTCAGGATTCACATACAGATTCATGCTTCAGATTTACATTCTGTTCAGCCCTTTACTCTAAACTTCCTTGGAATCAAACATGTCGATGTCCCACGGTCCGGGTGAATACGTGCTGCACAAGCTTTTCTTTTTGTTCTTCTGTGTTCAATCCTTTTTAAGTTTTGAAGCAGGCTCTCAAAAAGTTTCGGGTGGCGCTCAAAAAGTTGTGAAATTACTGTGGTTAGACATATGGCAAAGATTAAGGCGTGTCTTGTCATTTCATGTATTTATCTAACATTGTACCCGAGAAAAATTAAACGTGTGGTATCAAGTCTACGGTTGAACAAAGACTTGCTCTCAAATAGCCTCTGTACTCTGTATGTATGATGAAAATTACTTTTTTTTTTGTATTTTAACATTTTTTTTCTGTTTTTAGAGTTTAAACAAAAAAACATTTAATGTAGTTACATTTTTAGTAATAAGGTCATAATCATGTATTTAACTCTTTCTATGGGCTAGTTACATATTTTAAATAACACAAGTATTTTTTTTTTGTTTATTATAAAAATTTAATATTTAATTTGATATATGTATCTATTCCAGCGCATTTCCACTGCAAGCGGAGACGGCAAACACTACTGTTATCCACACTTTACATGTGCAGTTGATACTGAAAACATAAAAAGGGTGTTCAACGATTGTCGGGACATAATACAAAGAATGCATCTGCGTCAGTATGAACTTTTATAGGTTAATAAAAAAAAACTGAAAAATAATAGAGAAAGATAAAACAATGTAATACAATGTTGCAGATGATCATCACAAAACTAGATATCGATGGTACAATATTGCTATGTTGCGTATTACTACCATTTGAACACGCCATAAAAATATTAAAAAAAAAAAATATTAATTATTTATTGAAACTAACTCATAATATTCAACCATTGAATCATAGGACAATTATTGTAACTTTAGAAAAATGTGAATATCATACAAATTATATAAATATAATATACAAAAACTGTTTATACTACATAAGATAAATTGAAAAAAAAAGAAAAAAAAAATGTAAAGCTTTCCGCTATAAATAGGGTAACCTTAAAATGAAACGTGTTAATTGTTTTTCTAACATTCTTTCTGTAAACAGGTTATATTATTTCAACATTTATTATTATTCGATTCTATTATTCTGCAAATCCGTTTATTGTCGCAATCCGAGGTAACGTCAATGTAACTGCCACGTTGGAAAGGTAAAACTCTCTCAGTTTGCTGGTTACGTCAGCAGATTATATAAATAAATATTTTATACATATATACAATGTATATATATTAGGTATATATACATTGTATTTTAGATATATCCGATCAAAGTTTGGGAGATGATTTGTGTCGGTCTATTTCTACCTCCCTCCAAGCTATGACCAAAAGTCTGTTTTTTTTTACTTAAATCTTTTTCAAATTTAATATCTCCCAACCGGTAGTGCTTTTTTTTTTTAAATTTAATTTCACAGAAACTAATAATCGTAATAGAAGTTTACGATCTGTGGTAATTTTAGTGGGTACAATTTATTAAAAAATCAAATTTCGATATAATATTATATAAATAAATATAAATATTATTATATTACTTTTGAGAAGAAAAAAAATCAATGTTCATGATTATCATGCGATTTACATACATTGAACTGGCATAGCTCATAAATGGTAAGATTGTCGCGAACGCTTTTAGATTAGAGCGTTAATGCATCACCTTCCAAAGATTGATCGGAAAAATTCGAAAAACAAACCTGTGCATATACATATGTATATATGTGCATATATGTATATATATATATGTACATTAATAAACGTAATAAATACTTATAATTACTATAATTAAAAAACATAATTTGTTTTTTTTTTTTTTTGTATGTCGGGTTAAAAAGAAAACAAACTATGCAAAAAGGTGAAACTTTTTTGCTTGCATTAAAAACGGATTATATCAAAGGAGACCAGAAATAAAATAGCCCTTAGTAATAGAAATTCTAACAGTCACTCCTAAGCTCACGTTTAATTAGGTGATTCTTAGTTACTTTTAAGGTTTTAGTAATAAAGCAGATTGAATAAAAGTCAAATTCACAGTAGTTATTGTGATTCATTTTCACATTTTTGCTATTGTGAACTCGCACTATTGGGTTGTCAAATTTAAATTCAAATTAGGAACGGATGAGCTACTACTAAACTGTATGTCCATTTTAGAAGTGACACTCGATCTTATTACTATCGATTTTGGATTGAACTAGAGTAAGAGAAAAATCGCAGTCCGAGGAGGCCTCGATCAATTATATTATATATTTTCAATCCGGAAAGTCTTGACGTTTTTAATTGAAAATCGGGATAATTACCCTCAGAATCTAGATGTGTCTTCACAATAAAACATTTATCAGCTTCAACGAACGTGGTGAAAATGCAAATACACAATTCAAACGAGAAAAACAAAAGATTTCAAATTTTTTTATCTGAATATTGGGATAATTACTCTCAGAATCTACTTATAGAAGTACATACCTTTAATTCAATTCCAATTTAACATTGATATGTTTCATATACATAAGTAGGTAAACTGGCTTGAAGTAAATTGTTAACAAGAAAACCAACAGAACATTTCAATTGTGTTTTGGATTAAGCTAAAATAAGAGAAAAGTCGTATTTATGTCAGCCTTTAATTTATTTCTTATCTATTTAAGGCATACCCTTAAAATCTAGAGGTGTATTTTCAATAAAACATTCATCAGTTACCATCGAACGCAGCGGTTTAAGCATAGCGTAAACAAGAAAACTAACATTTAGAAAATTAATTAATTTCGTTAAATTCTTATTTCAAAAATAAGAAAAATACTTCTTGCGTTTTCATACGACTAAACAATTCAGATGTAAAGGAGGAAATACACAATACAACCATTGTACAACGCGGTTGTGACCAACTTGTGGATGTATGCGACGATTGTATAATAGACCGTGTTTAGATGGTTACTCATACCGCTGTTATGTCGAGGAATAGTGGGTCAAAAGAAGGGGGCAGTTACAAATACAAATTTTGGCGCAACGGACCGTATGGGGTCCAGGGTCTAGCTTCTCGCGACCTTTCGTGTTGTGCGTGTTATATTTTTCACACAAATGGAAGGGACCTACAGTTTAGAGCCATATCCGAAAGGCAAATTGAGAAGCTTTCTCTTGACAGTTATTACTCTCGGACGTTTGTCAGACATTCGCGAGAGGTGGGACCGTGAAAAACTTTTTGGTGTTCTCTGGGATTCGAACCTCGAACCTCACGCTCAGCGATCCAACGCACTAACCACTTGAGCTACGGTGCCCAAGGGGGCAGTTACGAAGAATCGGGGGACTAAAATTAATATTTGGACAAGAGAGCAAACGGAAGTGCTCAAAGGAATATACGAGGAATACCCTACTTTGTATAACTCCAAACATGTAAATAGAAAAAAAGAGATAAAGAACTAGGTAAAATTAAAAGACAACCAAGTGAATTAAAGTCAAATGTAATGGTGGGAGAAACTACGAAAAATACGTAATCAGTACTGCAAGAAAAAAAATGCTGATATAATATAATGATGATAAAAAAGCGTGGTACAGCGGGTGTGTCGCTCTTTGTTGTCAATGATTTTAATGTTTATTCCTAGATCCAAACTGGTGATTTAATATGACGTGAGTTTGTGGTTTTTAAGAGGTATCGACATTTATAGTTTACCCTGCTTTTGTATTAGGCTTACTTCTGCAATCTTTCAGTGATGAGGTACACATTCTGTCTCAAAACAGGAATTAGTGAGATTCACAAGACAAAATCTTAGCTTTCATTCTTCTAGTTGGACTGAGGAGACATTCAGCAAAAAGATAAGCTTTTTAATTTGGTGGATCCTGCAACTGACGTTTCTTTAAACGTTTTCCCGCTTTTCAGTTATCGTTAAGTTACGGTGGAAACTATACAGAGAAAATCAACAGATTTCTTAAAACACGCATTTCAAAATTTTATGTGAAGGAGGTTAACGCTGAAATACACTCACAGCGAGTCCCTTTAAGCAAATGGAGACTTTTGTTTAGTTAAAACTCCAAATGCATTTACTTGAAAGGAATCAAAAGAGGCAAATTAGAGTTCAACTCAACATTGCTGGGCAGGAAGTCGAAAAAATACGCAACTTTCAGGAAGATGTAATATATACACATATGTTCCAATGTTGTGTCGCTTCGCTCGTCATATTCTGGGCTTGATTTTGTTTATTGCCAACCCAATAGAATAAAGCACGCATATGAGCACCAAATCAGTACCCGTCATCGCTTTATTGATTTTAACATTGCTCCATCAAGATTGGTGACAACATCACTGAAACCGTTGACGTCAGAAATCGTCTAAAGCAAGGTGGCTTGCTGCTGGCATTGTCCCCGCTATCCCAAAGAAACCTTTGGACTCTAAATATAAACAGCTAATCAAGAAGCGCACAAAACGATTTTCCATAAAAGAACGAGAGCTGCACGCGAGCTCTGCGAGTAGAAGGAAGAGAATGAACTTCGAATTCTTTGAAAGACTAGGAGAAGCACGATAGGAACTTTAGAAAGACGGTGGTGATGGAGAAATAATATTCGAAAATGTTACGACGAAGTAAATATGAGAGAACAATTCTGCGGACTTTCAAAAAACAGTATTCCTCGGAATCTCGAACAGAAAACATCCAAAGTTCCAAGTACAGTTTTGTTAACAATAATGATTGGTCATTATAAGTATGGTTTTAGACAGGTAAGTCCTCTAATGCAAATTTTGGACAACATGGTAGATTTTGAAAAGGCCCACGAATCGCAAATCGTAACTCACTATCTTTCATCGATCGTTGGCTATGATGGCCAAAGACGTAAGTCTGTATTTTCCGAAATGCTTTCTGCTCCATCAAAGTCGGAAAAGATACCACAGTGCCATTTGACTTCAGAAATGAATTACAAACAAGGGTTATATATTCTTGTGATTTCTTTAACATCATTCCTTAGAGGATTTCGCAAAATTTTATAAAATTCAGTGCCTTTGTGCAACTACTAAAGTTGGCTATGATGGCCAAAGACGTAAGTCTGTATTTTCCGAAATGCTTTCTGCTCCATCAAAGTCGGAAAAGATACCACAGTGCCATTAGACTTCAGAAATGAATTACAAACAAGGGTTATATATTCTTGTGATTTCTTTAACATCATTCCTTAGAGGATTTCGCAAAATTTTATAAAATACAGTGCATTTGTGCAACTACTTGTATACCCCCCACAATATAGGGATCAGGGGTATCGGCGATTCCGGGATAAATGAAATTCCATCCGAACATTTTTGTTCCTTATAAAATATTCCTCCTATCATGAATTTCCATCGGAATTTATTTCCCGCGGAACTTGAAAATTGTTTTCGAAATTAGTTCTGTTTGCGTACCTTCTCAAAACAACGAATTTTTACGAAAACTACGAAATCCTGTTCGCGTACGCAAAACTTTCGTAGTTTTTCGTAGAAGAGAGTACACACGAGAGTAAGAAATTTGTCCATGCTGGGAATTTTAGCCCAAGAAATTTTTGTGGGTATATTTATGAGATCTGCCACATCGCCGAGATCTGCCAATTTAATTGTTGTTGTTTTTTTTTCCTCTAAGAAAATCTTCCGTATCCGGTTTCCGTCGAATAAATTAATCATGGTCTCCAACTGTTTTTGATTGGTTGAGTTAGACCTAACTTAAATAATTTGTTAACAACTTTTGAAGTTTATCAAAATGTTCTTATGTACATTGTTGTTCTTGGGTTGAAGTTCCCTAGCAAGAAATTAAGCAATAATAACGGTGTATTTTCCACCGTTGAAATTCACTGGAAATGTCATTCACGACAGCTATTTCTTTTCGAGGTATTTTTTCCCCATTTTCGAAACTAATTCACGATACCAGTTTACCGGAAATGGGAAAAATCTCCCAGGAAATTTTATTCACGATAATCCCGAATCACAAGACTGCAGTAGACTGTCATTGTGAATAATGAGGCATTAAACGAGAATAAAATAAATATATGCTGTCATCAAGAGGAAACAAACAATACGGTCGCCCTAAACAGAACTTCAGAATAGACATGTCAAATGGTGAGCCAATGAAGCATTTCTATTAACTATTAGTGCTATATTGTGTTAAGCCAGAAGAGCAGCGAATTTCCACATAAACTACAAGGCAAGCATTTTTGTGGAACAAATGAAAAATATGTTTAAATTTTCTAGCTCATTTTCCTCAATTTGCTTCACTTTTGAACTACATGAAATGTTTTTTAGCGGCCTGCATTTTTCACCTCTGAATTAAAGTCAGTAGTTTTTATCGCTTTTAAACGCACCATACACACTTCAACTCAATTGTAGAATCAAATCAAAATCAAACCGTGTGTGACGAATCATTTGATCGATTTGACGATTGAGAAGTTGGTTGAACAAGAATTAAAAGATTTTGATTTTCCGAAGTTGAATACAAAGTCTTTCAACTGAGTTGAACCGTGTGTGGCCGAGTTGGTTGATATGCTGTCAAATCAAGTGCCAGTCGTGGTGGAGCTGTGCTAGTAAGTGTTCTTAATTGGCTTGGGTGTAATTAAAAAACATGACTTTAAATTCGAATATGAATGTTTGGAAGGAGATTTTTCGGTTGATGCAAGACGTCCAGCGATATGAAAAATTGAAAATGCAGATTATTGAAATAAAATAAAAAAAAACTGTCTTGGGTATGCAGAATACAAATTACATTACTTTTAACAGTTCAAGCAAAGTCTTTCAATTCAGTTTATTTAGTATGTACCCGAACATCAACTCAATTGACAATTGAGTTTACAACTGAATTGAACAGAGTGTGGGGCGGGTTAGGGTAAATGAACCCAACATCATAACATGTTGCTGTACCGATGGAAACTATTAGAACAAACGAATCATTGGGTGTTCTGTTATTTTCAATGAATCCTTTAACTTTTTCTAAGGCACTAACTTACATTTTTGTCTGTAGTCAAAACTTTTTTTTTAATTTAATATTGTTCTTTATTTACTTATTTAAAATGGATTTTACAAAACATTTGATTAGGTTTTTTTTTATTGGTTTGTATTTGTTGTTTGTGGGCGCCGTGCCTCAAGTTTTTAGTACGTTTGATCGCTGAGCGGTATGTTCGACGTTCGAATCCCAGAAAATACCAAAAAGTTTTTTTCACGGTCCCACCTCTCGCGAATGTCTGACAAACGTCCGAGAGTAATAACTGTCAAGAGAAAGCTTCTCAATTTGCCTTTCGGATATGGCTCTAAACTGTAGGTCCCTTCCATTTGTGTGAAAAATAATACGCACGACACGAATGGTCACGAGAAGCTAGGCCCTGGACCACATACGGTCCATTGTGCCAAGTATTTATAATTTAATTTCGTTGTTAATGATTAGTAGATATGTATTTATATCGCGGAATCATGAAATTAGGGAAGGAAAGCGTTAGGCCTTAAGTTTTAAATCCTCTTTGCTGTTCTGTGCTTAGCTGGGCAGCCAACTTTGCGTAGTTGGCTTTAACTTTTAAAGTATTAGCGGCACCATAATTTTTTTGTGCGTCTTCTTTTGTTTTATAAATAATCTTCCGGCAATGTCAAATATCGCTGTGAGCTGTGTCAATGTGTTTCACATCACAGTCGTGATGTCGTTTGCTAAATAATTTATAAACCTATTTCCACTAATTTTGTCAATCCACAAATTCATAGTTTATACATTCATACCTATCTTAAAACTTGGAGCTTCCACCTCATTTCGATCCGATTTCAACCGATTCCTAACAAGTTTTATGGTAAATTAGAGTCGTTGTATATTGTATAGGGGGACAATCTGTTCGCTGCTCAAAGAAAAGGAATTTTGAATGGGTGTCTGTATTTTTACCACCCATAAGGTATCTACTATGTTATCAATGACATGATAATAGTGACAGATATCATCTGACTCCTTGGTTAGTCGATGTAGTAATTGTTCTTTTTGTTTTTAATCGAACACATCTAATGGAAGGCTTTTGCAGGCACTTCCACATTCATTGGAAAGTTGGCACCTTCTTGTAATTGATCTCCAGTTGAGTGTGTGTGAAGAATTAGTTTGTTTTTTTCTGGGAAAATTAAGAAGAAAGCTTAAGTTAGCTATTTATTTAATGTCTTGCATGTAAAACATAAAGAAACGGAAATGTCGTTTGTACAAGTGAATTCAACACAAGCGGAATCCGTCCATAAGTTCTTAGAGGCTCTTCGGTCTGACTTTCGTAGTTTATCTGCCGAAACCAAGAAAAAGTATCCCCATATTAAAGAGGTAATTGTTCCCACTTTTTCATAAGACTTAGTTTGCAAGCCTTGACGCTAGCTTGAGAAGTTAAAGAACATAATGACGTTGTTAATTTAATAAATAGGTTCTCAGTCCCCAGTGTTCGTATATCTTATAGTGACACATCATTTAAGTGACGGTAGCCCAATGTAAATAGATACAGTAAGTCACAGAAGTTTGTGTACAATGTTTCAAATCTTCTGGAGTTGAGTTGGGAGATATGCTCTTTATGCTGCCTAATTGCCACTTGACAATTAAATGTTAAGTGCCCAAAAGTGGTTCAATAATTTGTACGTTTTGGTACTACATTATGTAAGTCATATGTACGTATACATATGTACAAACCTACATATGTACCTTGAATATGAGAAGAAAAAGAAAATAATTGAAAAACGTAAATGACATTAGGTGTGTTAGTTTTTAAACCTATTTAGCTAGTGGCTTAATAAAACGATTCCCTTTCCGCCGGATGTTTATATTTAAATGTTATTATTTTTGGTCTTGGTTCGGAGGCTAATTCGTTGGATTACTGAGAGGAAGGTTGCACACTAAATAAAAAAAAAAAAAATTTCTTCCATGGTCCCACAAAAGTCGGCTGCAAACGTCCCACAGTATTTTATGTCATGAAAAACTTCTCAATTACGTCTTTTGGGTACGGCATTAAATTCTACTCGAAGTAACATTTGCGTCAAAAATATGTTACAACACGTGACTGGACAAACTTGGATAGGCCAAGATGGGCCCTTTGCGCCAAATATATACATTTTTATTATCATAGTGGAAAATGCAGTCAACTCTCAAAGTATGAGGATTTGGACAAAAAACTTAGTTTTTTTTGTAAATATTTTTTTTATAATCCTGCTAGTAAATAAATATGCTTTTTTATATTTCCATGGCTCTCCACGTAATGTATTTTTTTTTATTATTTCCTAGTGTTTATTCAAGAGAAAGAGAAATGATTATTTATCATTTCATTCATCTGTTTAGAAGAAATGTACTTAAGTGGCCTTATAGTTCGGAGTGAACATGGTCCTCAATCAATACGCCTTTCCAATAAGCCCGGTACCGGAGCGTTTGTATCCATTCGCTCTGCATATCCTTGCTATCTTAAACGTGCAGTCAAACGAGTCTGACATGATTTCTTCAGAATCTACCGGAATGGAAAGACGAAGTTGACTTTTCTGTCCTAAGTCCGCACTGATAGGGGCCGATCTAGTTGTTGACGTAAGTTTCAGGCATTCACACAACACGGCACATTTGAGGAGTCTTCGTTCTTGTCGATCGGGCCAACGATGATGAGGTTTCACATATTTGACCGAATTGTTGAAATGAATTGGTGTATCTTATCTTTGGGCTTAACCCCAAAATGATATATTGGCTTTGTATCATGATGGTTAGACCTATCATTACGTACGCTGCTGTTGTCTGGTGGCCTAAAACACTCGAACAAACAACGGCTAATAAATCTAGAAACTACAGCGTATTGCCTGCCTAGGTATTACAGGTGTAATGCGCACCTGCCCAACTATAGCACTAGAGGCTTTAATTGGACTTACACTCCTACAAATCTTCATTAGGAAGACGGCTGCTAGATGCGCTATCAAACTGCAGCTGGAACTTAAGTATAAAACAGATGGCCACGTGGGACACCCGAAAATACTTAACTCAATCCCAAATATAGAAATGTAGATGTAAATGTAGAAATATAGAAATCCCAGACTTTATGGTTAGGGAATACAGTTTTGGGAAACTATATGAGGTAGAAATTCCAGACCGTGCCAAATGGGCCAATAGGGCTCTGGCACGGGACCCTAGAAGTCTGATCTGGTACACTGATGGATCGAAAATGGAATCTGGAGTTGGAGCTGGTGTCTTTGGACCCAACACCAAAATGTCGATACCCATGGGAAGGTGTCCCTCGGTATTCCAGGCAGAAGTACATGCCATTGAGATCTGCGCCGACTTAATATCCAGAAAGGTATTAAAGGCGTCAGAATTATTATCCTTTCGGATAGCCAAGCAGCATTACAAACACTGTCTTCCAATATGATGGACTCTATGACAGTTAAATGCTGCCACGATGCCTTACAGGCCCTAGCCAGATACAACAAGGTCAAACTTGGATGGGTACCTGGTCACCAGGGTATTGCAGGCAACGAATCGGCGGATGAACTAGCAAGGGCTGGATCAGAATCCGTGTTCTTAGGACCAGAACCGTTTTGCAGAGTCAACTGGGCTTCTGCCTTAGGACAATTAAACTACTGGGAAAATGTCCCTGGTCTGAGACAATCCAAACGTTTAATTAAGCCTTACTCCTACAAGGAAATCCTTAACCTAGATAAGGAAAGCATTAGGAAGCTGACGGGCTTCCTAACTGACCACTGCGGCCTGAGATACCACCTTAACAAAATGGATATTTGCCAGGACAAGGATTGTCGATTCTGCTTCGAGGAAGATGAAACTTCCGAACACATTCTTTGCGAATGCCCGGCACTACATTGGTTAAGGATACGTACTCTCCACAGGGAGATACTTACTTCAGTGGAACTCAAGGGATCCGCTACCAAGGATGTACTTGCCTTCATAAGGGAGGTAGTACGTCTTTTGGATTAATTCCAACCCCTCGATACAATAGATCTTTTAGGTCGCAGTGTCGATGCCATGCGGGCAAGGGTTGTACAAGAGGAAAAAAAAAAAATCTTATCTAGCATGTCATTTCAGACAGACCGTCAGATTCAGCAGCTTTGTTGGACTTGAGTTTAGATATTGAAATTTTTTCTTCAGTTTGGCCATCCGAATGAAAATGTTGGCTATCATTGTTTATATTAAATGATACATTCTGTTTGACAGCACAATGTTTGCCCTTAAACAGTATGTAGAAATGCTGTTTCTTTCGTAGAAGCCGATGTTCCTCTCGTCTCCTTTGCTTGGTTTTTTTGCAGCACTGCTTCACATGCCTTTTGTTTTCGGCGTGCACCCATCGATAATCCTATGTACGTTCCTAAGTATTTCACTAGAGTGGCTTTTTTTTTTCTAGGCGTTTAAATATAAATTTGTTTTGTCGTACATATAACCCGGAGATTTCTCTTGGAGTAGAGCAGTTTGGTAGCGACAGCGAATGTAGCAATCATGTTTTCTGTGTAGGAAAAGGAATATATCTGGGGCCTATCTCACCAACTACAAATTACAACCACAAATTTGTAATTTTGATTCGCGATTAAAAATTTGTAATATTGATTTTGTGTTCACAAAGTACAAGTAACTGTTTAACCAATTTGTGATTGTCAACAAAAAAAATGTGGGACATAACTTTTATTAATAACAAGTACTGCAATTAACCGTTTCACTAAGATTTTTTTAGACTTGTAAACCACAAGTGTTTTTTCACATTTTTTTTGGAGCTCGTGTGACACATACATACATACGTCGTGGTCGACAAACCAAGCAGAATGTTATTTCTTTACACCCCATACAAAACAGTTTCCATATCAAATGCACTCAAAACTTTAAAGTTTAAGTTTTCTTCAACGTTCTCTTGTTCATCTAATTTAACTTGAAACATGCAATATACAGGAAAGTATGAGGAGATCAGCACGAAATCAACAATAGGCTTATTTTATTTAGACTCCGCTGCCCAGGTAACCAAGCGTTTCTTCCATGAATGGACCAGGACTCGTACCGTAATTATATTCTTGTATGTAGATAATAGATTTAGATCTCTAATGAAAATTATAAGGCTTTGCCTTTACTCTGTAGATAAAATGAAGCTGATGAAGGAATAATAGGATCAGGGATATGCGGTTAGGGCAAACATTTTTTTTTTTTGGTTATCGTTCATTTGCAACTGCTAAGTCATGGCAAACTTGTTTTATTTTGACTTTATCCATTCTGTTAGCCAAGCGTTCAAAGTCAATACTATTTATTTACACATTTCCATTGTTATCAAATTATGGATAAATATTTTATCTTTCTTTGGACAGTCATGTGACGAAGCTGTTACTAAATTAAACGCTGTAGGCAGTGATGAACATAATTCCGTTTACTACACCATCAATCAGATCTTATACCCTCTGGTTCAAGGATGTGAAACAAAGGATCAAAAGATCATTAAGGTAATTCACATTTATATTATTTTTATGAGTGAATTTTTGATATTTTGTTTTATTTATATTTACTAGTATTGTCTTGGAATGATGCAGCGACTAATTACACAGCAGGTTGTTGATCAGAAGGGTGCTCGATACATTACGGATGCTTTATGGATGCTTATGGAGAATAACATCGATGAAGTGAAAGTGCTTCAAACAATAACTTTGCTTCTAACAACGAATACTATTGTCTATGGCGAGACATTAGCTAAATCTATTGTCTTGTGTTTTCGTTTGCACAATTCAAAAAATGCAACAATTGTGAATACGGCTGGGGCTACAGTTCGTCAATTAGTTGCATTAGTTTTTGAACGTGTTTTTTTGGAAAAAGGCGTACAGCAACAGCAAGACCATGGAAATGCAACAGATCCTGGCAGTGAAACAGCAACATCATGCAAAATATCAATAACGAACAGTGAACAGTACCCTCTGGCATCCGACGCTTTTATGCTATTTCAAGTAAATATCTTTTTGCACATATAATTTAATTTATAGGTTTACTGAACATTTTTATATCGGTGGTAGAAGTGGTATGTAGTAATTGAAAAAAGTGCGTATTATTTCTGTATATATGACTCCGATAGTCCCTTTGATTCTGATTTGATTTTGAAAATATATATAAACATAAAGGTATGTACAGTCGTATGAATTTCGTATGAAAAAGTATTTTTGCATGGATTTGTGGAATGAATCTAGTTAACTTACTTATTTACTTACTTTGATGGCACGGCAGTGCGGGTCAACCTGAACCAATAAGGCTCTCCAGCTAGCCAAGTCTTTAGCTTAATATCTCCAGTTGCGCCCTCCTTGCGTCAGTTGAGGTCCCATTCTATTTGTATGTACCACCTAAAGCGAGGTTATCCTCTAGTGCGTTGTTCCTTCGGGATTTGAAGACTGTGGACTGGAGCAATGTTGTCCAATCGCTTTACAAGTCCCAGCAATCTTAGGCATGTACCAGATTTTGCTTCAAACTAAGTTTTTTCGTAAAGTTGTCTTTAACGCAAAGGAGAACGAATATGTTACAAAGAATTTTCTCTCGAAACGACCGAGGATATCTTCAACTGTTTTGGGCAGAGACCATGCTTCAGTGCAATAAAGCAGGACTTGAATGATAAGAGTTTTGTATGGTATCAACCAAATAAACAGCGATTGGCAAGGATTATTCCTCGTTTTACGAGGGGCGCCTGATAAGTTCGCGGCCTAAGATATACAACAACGAGTCATTTTCTCATTAGTGATAGCGGCAATCTTTAATAGTATAAATATCACCTCGTTTCAATAAAAATCTCATTTTGTCATTATCACCATGTCAGCTGAAAAATTCGCCTTCCGGATATGGCTCTAAACTGTAGGTCCCCTCCAATTGTGAGAAAAAAATGGTCGCGAGAAGCTAGGCCCTGGGCATACAATCTGTTGCCGCAAGTATTTGCATTTTTTTTGTGCGCACCGAACGAGCATCCAAATACCTTTAAGCATTCCAGTTTCACGAATTTTCTTTTGTGTGTTTTTTTAGACCAGCCATTGGTCTTCATTTCCATTACTATTTATTACTATTACTATTTCTGCAACACAGCTTATTGAGAATAAATTCATATTACACAAATTTATACACATAATTATTTCTTTCTTATTTTAACAGGATCTTGTACAGCTCGTAAACTCTGATCAACCTTATTGGCTATTTGGAATAACGGAGATGAGCAGGGCATTCGGTCTAGAGTTATTAGAAACCATTCTCACAAATTTTAGTACAGTATTTCACGATGTAAATTCAATTTATTTATTTATTATTATTGCTTTAAGTACTAATTTTTATTTTTGTATTGCAGTATTTAGAATTCACGGTACTCCTAAAGGAACGTGTTTGTGCGCTTGTTATTAAACTTTTCTCTCCAAACGTAAAACATCGACAAGCACAAACGACAACTACTTCGAATGTACCTCAGGACAGGCCATACTTCCCAATAAGCATGCGTTTATTAAGATTAGTTACTATTCTCATAGATAAATACCACACACTTTTAGTAAATAACCGTTAAAATATCTTGAAATTTCTTTTCGTAATTACTGGCTTACGTTTTAGGTAACCGAATGTGAAATATTTCTCTCATTAATTATAAAGTTTTTGGATCCCGATAAACCGAATTGGCAACGTGCCTTAACTCTTGAAGTTATTCATAAAATGGTAACCAAACCAAATCTAATTTCATTTTTTTGTATGTCCTACGACTTGAAGAATCATGCGACTAACATCGTTAAGGATATGATAACAGCATTAGGAACTTATGTTCGTCATTCGTTTATACACGTTTCATCAGGTAAACTTAATAAAACTTTTTATATACACTACCCGTGGTAGTTATTCAGACGCTATGGATAAGTTTTCATAATAATAATTTATGTATCTTATATTTTAGTTCCAATTTAGACAGCATATATTTTTGGATGATTTTTGTTTTTATTATTATTCACACGCGCATCAAGGGGTTGTGAATATCCTTATAATTTTAATGCATTATTGGTCCATTCTGTACTTTTTCGGACCTAATTTTCATCTTCTATTCCTGCAGTGCTTCGCAGAATTATAAATGTTCTATTAAAGTCAAGTCAGGTTATTAATAAGGTCAACTCGTAAATTGTAGTTTCTCTCTTGTCCAGCGCGCGCACCATCGGACTTTACCATGGATATTATTCACATTACTAGTTATGCACCTTACATACGCGCAATACCTTGAGTATTGCTGTCAGGTCCGTTTGACAAGAGCGCCCTGATCCAAAAAAAGTTGTCTGTACTTATCCATGCATGCCCGTTTGTCTGTCTGTACTACGTGGTCCGTTCAAAGTGTTTAATTATATCTCTGCAAATTTTTTCATTTGTTGATCGAAGGTTTATTCACTGTTATTTGTATACATATATAACACCACTGCATGAAGCCTGTTGAAAGACTTACTGGTTCTTCTCTGAAATTGATCTAGGTAGCGATTCAGCTTATGTGAAGTTTCTACTCGCTTTGGCTCAATGGTAAGTGCAGTAGACTACTGAATGAGGAGTTCGAACTTCGAGTTCCAAACAAAAAACAGCAAGTTTTTTCACGATCCCAATTCTCGCGAATGCCTCAAAAACATTCGAGTATAGAATATTAACTGTTTTAAAAAGATTCTCAATTCCGTCTTTCGCAAACTGTATGTTTCCATTCCATTTGTTCGAAAAATATGACATGAACCTCTCAAATGACCTGGAGAAGCTATGTCCCAGTTTTGTGTTTCTTATTATTCTTTGATTCACAATACTCCAAGAAATTTACAAATTAATCTTATTTTTCTGAGTTATCTCCTTTAAGTTCAATGCATTTCTGCCACCTAATCTCTGAAAGCAGTTCCGTATCCATCTTGCAGAAAGCTTGGAGAACTCAGGTTGCAATGATCTTTTGGGTTTGTTTAAACGGGATGCCGACGATATTAGCTATCTCCCTTATCTTCGATGCGGTCTTTCATGATCAGATTACATTTTTTTTTTTATGTTTTCATTTGTCGTTGAGGTTTGCGGTCTTCTATAACGTAGGTCGTTTTCAACGCTCTTTCTTTTTTTTTAACCTCGGTTTTCTGTCTCATCGAAATTTCCCGAAATGCCACCATATTTTCATCTTGATATTTATCTCATTATATAAGCCATTTAGCAATTTGATTATCTAAGTATTGAACAACTAAAAATATTGTTTTATTCAAAGAAAAAAACCTATGAAATACAAAAGAGAGTCTGAATAATTATAACGGGTTGTGCATATGGGAATTTGGTCTATAAATTTGCTCATTTCAGTATTCAACGGGCATGCAATAAGCGTTGGAAACGGACAGAACGCCAATACTGGCAGCAATGTTTTACAACAATCCGGATTCATGTTTAGGGGATACTTTTTACCATTGGCTGCGAAGTTCGAGCCTAACACCCCGAAATCTGTATAGTAAGTTTTTGTTTTCTAGTAATATGAATCTGCATAGAATTATCGGTTTTTTTTTTAAATTTTTTTTTTTAGCTTAGAAATGTTGGACAAGCTTGAACCACCAAATATACGAGACGGTTATGGCATTTCCGTGGCATATGCTATTCTATTAGATGTTACCAGATCTATTTCAATCATAATTAAACAATGTCCAGAGGTAAATATTTTCTATTGAATTAAAGAATTATCTATGTATATCTATCAATATGATCGCGACGATAGCGACTGTAAATTACACTTACTAAATTGGTTGCAAAGGGAAACTCTGGACTTTAACATCCAAAGTGAAAATGTATACTATGTTGTCGTTATCCAATGGAGAAATTTGGCCTAAGCCATCTTTCCTCGAGCAGTCCAGTATAGGTGTGTAAAGATTGTACTTTGCTTCCCTGCTTCGTCCAGTGCTGGGCATCTTGTAAGGTGATCTTTGTCTTGCTTTTCGTTCATACTGCATAAGCTGCATGTGTCTGTTTTTGTTATTCCGAATTTCTTAAGATGTATGGCAAGGCAGCTGTGTCCTGTCTTAAGTAAGGCAAATGCTTCTGTTCTTGGTGCTTGGGCTATAGTGTGGTATAATTTGTTTATGTTTTCGTATCTTTTTCCTTTCAATGTCCCAAATAAGCAGTCAAAATCGTGTGGACTTATTCGTAAGAAATTACCAAGTTATTAACTATTTCTGTAATGGAAACTCATCGGTCATTGGCTACAATTTTATGAGCTTTAGAACTCTATATTCTCTACTGGTTAACGCTAAAAGTATATCTCGGTGCATGAGAGATTAAAAAGATTATTACAGTCATCTAGCGGAGAATGACTTTTGTTGTGATCACAACTAATGCACTGGCAGCCAACGTGTTAAAAAACATTACTTTCTGCAATCGTATTTAAGGAGATTTTTTTGGCTTGTCTTAGCTTTTTGATATTAGCTTGGGATTTTGCTTGGACATTCCGAGACAATCGTTTTGATGTCTTGTGGTTGTTCGATTTCATTCTCTGCATGGTTTATCATCGAAGTTGTTTATTGTTTTCATGTATTTTGCTGCATTTGTTGTATTCCATTTGGGTCCATTGAAATGGTGTGCTAGAAAAAAGCCTCGAATCGTTTCTTGTATTTTACACCTATTATGACCTATGTATTTAACTGACGGCGTGAAGAAAATTGAAATTAAGGGTACCTCTCAGGATTCTAAATGAACTCATTTACATGTGCATATAAAAAATCAGTTCTTTTATGTGGACCGTAGAGCAGACTCAAATAAGTACAAAATTTAGTTGGCTTAAGTCCATTGTGTTGGGTGCCAATGTCAGCCGAAATGTGTATAAATGAGTGTAAAAAACAACCACGAAAAACCTGTACGACCTTCATCTCTTTGTAATATGTAGTCTCTTCTATGGATTTGAAATATAACGACAATTATACTCTGTTTAAAATTTCAGATTCAACTGGATGATTCTAATCGTGACTTCGTATCCTCGGAAAATGATAATTCTCTTTATGTACAACTAGTCAATTCCAGCTGGTCTGGATTATTGTCGGCATTTGTTCCTCTCGTAGATGCTGCCGTGGATGAATGTACCACAGACAACATTTTGAAATCAATGCAAGAATATGCTGCACTTTGTGGGATGCTGAACTTGTTAAATGCCCGCGATGCATTTATTATGTCTATTTGTAGATCCTCTTTTCCTCCCCACTATGCTTTATCGATATTTAATGCTGCACAGTTGGATGTCGATTTGAGATGTAAGAGAAAGAGTTTAGTTATTATTTGTGCTCTAAGGAGTTTGTAAAATGTTCTTTCTTTAAGTAGGTCACTCAAGAAACAAAAGCCAAGATTTGAATAATCATATTTTAGGATCCTGCAACGAAAATGACTTTAGACAACAAATTGTTGCTGTCGGCACCCCACTACCAAGTGCATCTTTACCACAAAGTATTATGCAAGCGCCTGTTATGTTAACTTCAAAAAATCTACAATGCATGCGAGCTATACTGTTCCTTGCTCACAATCATGGCGGAATTCTTGGAACTTCTTGGCAGATTATTCTTGCTACTTTGCAACATTTGGTGTGGATACTTGGACTGAAGCCTTCAACTGGTGGGAGTTTGCAGGTTTGAAAACTATTTTTTCTTATTTGAAAAAAAGAAAAGAAAATATATTTATATATTTTTAACTAGGCTTTTCCAAAACCCGCTGTCGAGAATGTTGGTATTCAGACAGCTGTTATGGCTGATCTACCCGTTTTATCACAAATGCTTAGTGAACTTTTCGAGTCGAGTCAAAATTTAGACGATGTTGCTTTACATCATTTAATAGATGCTTTGTGCAAGCTTTCACAGGAAGCGATGGAACTCGCCTACACTAATAGGGTATGGTATAATCTATGTGCTTAAAATATGATACATATGAATCATAAATCCTATTGCAGGAGCCATCTTTATTTGCCGTAGCAAAACTGCTGGAAACTGGTTTAGTCAATATGTCTCGTATAGAAGTACTATGGCGGCCGTTAAGTAATCATCTTTTAGAAGTCTGCCAACACCGACACATTCGAATGAGGGAATGGGGTGTAGAAGCCATTACATATTTAGTGAAAGCTGCGTTACAATATAAGCACACGGTACCCTTAAAAGAAAATAAGGTAATTATGTTGTTTATTCTGGATATACATATGTATGTATATATATTTTTTTTCTTTGTTACCCTTCTACAGGTTCTTCAAACGATGTTACTAAATCCACTGTCAGAACTATCTACAGTGCCTCATGCCGATGTTCGTCAAAGACAACTAGATTGTGTATTGCAAATCCTCAATGGTTCTGGTGATATTCTTTCCTTTGGTTGGCCAACAATTATTCAAATTATAGGAGCAGTCAATGACCGACATGGGTGAGAAATCCTTATTGACAAATATTCTGTGTCTGACTCTCGACTCAATATTTTTTAATTTCAGTGAACAACTTATTCGGACAGCTTTTCAATGTTTGCAACTAGTTATAACTGATTTCTTACCTATAATACCATGGAGATGTCTACCTCTATGCATAAGCACTGCATCAAAATTTGGCTCTCAAACGCAGGAGCTAAATATTTCTTTAACTGCTATCGGGTTAATGGTAAACTTATTTTGAGTTTTTTTTTTTTTTAGTTAATACAAATATTTGTTCCTCATTATAGTGGAATATTTCGGACTTCTTTAATCAAAATCAGGAAAAGCTAATGTCTATTGAAATAGATAAAGCATTAATATTACCAGATTTTCCTGGAGCGTTTAGAATGCCACAATGTGATAAACTATGGATGTGCTTGTATGCAAAATTAGGTAAAATAATAAACTCGTAGCAGGATTATTTATTTTGATATAAATTATATCGTTTTAGGTGAACTATGCGTTGACTTAAGACCAGCAGTACGAAAGTCAGCTGGTCAGACATTATTTTCCACAATATCAGCACACGGCAGTCTTATAAACGGTCCAACGTGGCAAGCTCTTGTGTGGCAAGTTCTCTTCCCATTGCTGGACAATGTTCGTACGCTATCTAGCTCTGCCAGCAATGAAAAAGTTGATCTGAGCAGCAACATTTTAATTCATCATTCAAGAAATACTGCTCAAAAGCAATGGGCTGAAACTCAAGTTTTGACGCTATCTGGTGTTTGCAGGGTAAGATAAGTGTTGTAGAATTGAATCTTAGCCTGTGGCTATGCCTAAGAATGTTGTTTGCATCACGTTTTGAATATGAATTGAATACTATATTTGATTTCAAATGAGAGTTGTTTCTATGATCTTTGAAAATAGGTGTGCAAATATTTATTGGTGGGTCATTTCGATTGTTGTACACGTAGATAGGGGATTTTGGTTAATTACGTCATTATTTACATATGCGAAGGCTGTAGATTCTATTTTAACAAAACTCTTTTCTACCTAAAACGATTGCTAACACACTTATAACCGAGGTTTTTAACTAAGTTAGAAGTGTCGAACTCATACATTAGTTAAATTTTCTCACTAAAAAAATACACATTAATTCTGTGATGTTAAGGTAGCATTAGTTAATGGAGCATTAGTTAAGCTGTTATAAATGAAAAAAGAAAATAACTAAAAGCTCCATCACCGTAAGGGGTTTTTCTGTCAGTCGGGATCAAAATGTGTTGTGCGTTAAATCATTAGGTGCAGTCCCAGAGTATGTAAAGGGTGTTTGTTTAAGCTTTCATTTTAAATCACTATTTTTTTCGGAAAATGTGCGAATATTTTTATGTCATTTTAAAGTACAGACTACCATTACAATTGGAGTAGGATATCTAATAAATGACCATCGCGGCTTCTCTTGCAAATGGTCATCCTTTTGGAGGCGATTTCGCGTGACACATTAATTGCGAATCGATTGCTCGGATAACAGCTCCGATATTATTTTGAGCGAGTGCTTGAATCGTATGTGGATCATTGGCATAGACCTAATCCTTAACGTATGTATGCCCAAAGATAGAAATCAGCGTTAGATTGCAAGATTTAGACAGCCAATTGAAGTTTCCGAAACGTTTGTGTCCAGGTGAATTTTTCGTACAATAATGAAGTTGTTTCACGGCTTGTGTGGCTCGTAGTCCCATCCTGCTGGAAGTTAACATCATTCAAGTTTAGTTCTTAAATTTCAGCCCAAAAAAAGCATTGTTCGGTAGTGCAATCCATTGAATGTGGCGGTGACATCAGCTTCTTTTTCGAAGAAATAAGACTCGATGATGCCGCGAGCCTAAAACTGTGGATGGAGAAGTTGCTCGACAATCACTTTCAGGTTTTCGGTGCCTCAAGTGTGACAGTTCTGCTTATTAACAAAGACTTGCAGATGGAAATGAATGAATTATATTGATCTTGAAAAAATCAGCATCACCTGCCTACATTTCTAGCACCCAATCAGCGAACGCGAACCAAGGACTGACTGGTTTCGGATATGCCTAATTGTTGCGGACGTCTTTTAATAGTCAAACCTGGGTTTTGAGTGATACTTTTAGTCGCAGCAGAAATGTTTTCGACTGACCTGACTTCAGCATGGAGCCTTCACATCACTAATCTGCCTGGTGGAGACTAAAAAAGGATAAAATTTACAAAATATGTCTGTGAAATTTCAACCATTTTCGTACTGAATACTCACGTATCGTTCCATTTTCTTGAGCCTTATAGTTTTTACTTGTCAGCTGACAAGGAAAAACAGCTTTATGTTTGAAATGATAAAAAGACTGCGAAATTTAAAATAAAAGCTCTTAATGGAAGACCCGTTATATACATAAGTAATAACGTATTTTTCCTTATTGTCCTCCAAATTCTTCATCCATGTTGTCCTTTGTGTACATGGTGTTCTTCTCCCTTTTCCTTTTCCTTCCAGTAGCTAGTTCACGTTATAAGAAACGTGTCCGAATATTCTAGCTTTGGTTTTTTGATTGTGTTCATGAGTTCTCTTTCAGAATTCATATCCGTTTTAAAACTTCTACATTAGAGATTCTTTCGGTCCATTAAATTTGTAAACCTCTTCAGAATATCTATACATTTCAAAAGCTTCCAACTTTTACTTTTCGTTTGATTTTTAATAGCCTAAGCAAGGTAGACACGGTCACTTGCTACCTCGAAGTTATATGTGTCCATTGTGATGTTCTGCCCGATTCGTCGATGCTACATGTCCGTTGCTGAAATGCCATTAAACATTGGTCATAATAAATTTACTTGAAGTTGATTCTGTTGAATTCCGCTTTAATGCTATTTCGTCAAATGTCCTTTAGTTTTACTCGACAAAAAAGGGCAAAGCATATTCTAAATGAGCAGAAAGTCTTGCACTTATTTAAATTTATATTTTTTCCGTTATGTAACTAAATATAGTCTATTCAGGGGTTATGGCCGCTTGAAAATAAAATAAACCGCGCTGCTATCAGATAGTGATTGATTAATAAAGCCTTAACAGATATTTGCATATTTAATAAAAAATTAATTCATTTTTTTTAATCATCATAATAGTCTATTACATAATTTGCAGGTTTTCAACAGTAAACGCGAGCTCCTTCAGATGTTGGGAGATTTTGACCGGGCTTGGTCACTTATATTGGAGTTTATTCAAAATACTGCTTTAAGCAAGAATGGCGAAGTATCGCTTGCAGCATTGAAATCGCTTCAAGAAATTATGTATCATAATTCCGAAAAACATACAAAATCAAATGAAACTACAGGTCAATTGCCCGAAGAGTTATGGAATGTAAGTTTTATGGAATAGAGTAGAATTTCTGTAATTTTAACAATTTTTAAAAATTAACCTTCATTTCTTAGATTGCTTGGAAAGTTTGGGTAAACATTGGCTTAGAGAGTACAAAGCTTCCTGCAAAATCAAATGACTCGACAGAAGAATTATACATTCCTAATCAAGCTTTTCTTACTGCTTTGGTTCAAATATTTCCAGCAATTTTCCAGCACATTTATACAAGATTTACTGAGGCGGATTTTGAAAAATTATGTTCCGTTATTAACAACACTGTGACGATACCCGTTCAAACCGATTCAGTTCCATATGTTATGTCGCCGATGTGTGATTCCCTTCAGACATTATTGCATGATGGTATCTTAGAATGCATTGAACTTGTACAAAAGGTATGTATGACGATGAGTTTTTGATCAGTATTTTATAGTATGGAATTTAATGGATAGTTTCACTCTGAACACAGTGTGAGATCCCAATAGGCTTAGGACTAGGAGATATTATTACTCTTATACAGTTGAGGTGTGGTACACGTGAGCATATTTAGGAACGTACCTGGTACGTACTTTGCACTAGTCCATAGCCTTAGCAGCTAAAACAGCAGCTTATTTTGCTAAATAAAGACAATATTACGGACCACAGACTGTACTTCTAATATCTCTTAAACCCTAAGTTTTACAGGTATGGTCTACTTATCAGACACAAATAATGGAATACATATGTTCATATTGGGCCAAACCTTATATGAAATATCGCCATTACCCTTTGTCTTATAATTCAATGAATGTATATCCTCTTGCAGGAAGCCACGTCCCAAAATACAACAATACGGTGTATGATTCCCGCAATATTCAAACAATTGCTAGTGCTAAGCAAATTCGCTTGTGCCCCACCAGTTTGCCAAGGTTTCGAAGAAAAGAGTTCGAAGTCACAAAACTGTTACTCTAATACTACATCTGTAGAATTAGTCAGCATGAATTACATTCCATTTGGAGAGAAGGCCATAAGTATATCAGTAAAATTGTATCAGTCAACGGCTACAGAAGATTGTGTAATTAAAGAGAACATTCTTCATGAAATTATAAAGGTATACAAAATTATTTATTTAATGTTTATTAGATTTTCATTTTGTGTAATTATTGACTTATCGCAGGCATTACGAACGCCACTTGCAATGAAATATAAATGCTTGGCGTCGAGTACATGGAAGTTGGCAATTTCTAGTTTAATATCAGTTTTACACACTGGCTTAAAAGTTGCAATATTAAAACCAAATCATTTCATTCGAATGTGGGATGATTTAGCGGATACTCTAGACGAATTTTTATTTCCAAGAAGGTAAGTTGAGAAAAAAAAAACATTGGGAAAGCAATTTCAATTTAAACATTTGTGATATTTACGTGGAATATCACCGTTGCTTGATAGGCAAAGAGATTTCCCTTAGTAGTCTTCTGGTGTTTTTATTGGAATTATTTAGTTGTCTTTCAGTTATCATCTGTATACGTTTTAAAATATCGTGCGAAATTGCGGTCGTCCTGTAGTTTTCACAATAGTTTTTAGTGCGAGTATATACTTTGAAGAACTAGTGAATTACTTAAAATCTTTGGTGCGTAAAATTGGATACCTCGTCGGTTGACAGCATTTTGCATGATTGGACTTGAATATTTTTGCTTAAGGACTTTCTGAACTCTTGGTACTCATTTTCATAACAGTTGCGTCTTACACTGGAATCTAGTGTTCAACTAACTTTTCCTAGCAATCGAGAACTCCGATTGCAAGTTTTTAGCTTACGTGTATAATGCCGCTATCCCCGTACCAGGAAAATATCCACAGACACTTGTCCATGCCCTGCAATTCGCTCTCGACAAACTCATGACGTTGACCGATAGCTGTGGTTTTAACGTAAAAGTAATTCAAGCCGAGCAAGCCTTTTTACAAGGAAACATAAAATATATTGTCATTCCTCCGAAACTAATGAGAACCACTAACGAACAGCGCTAATTATTTCAGAATAAAGCTTATTCGGAATCTCAACTGTAAGAAAAATGTTACTTAAGCTGCCAGCAAATCTGCTCTATGCGAGGTGAGGGTATGCTCCATATAGACCCTATGTGCCAAATATTACGCACTGGTTGCAAATTTCAGTAGTTAGGCCGGTTCTTAAGTATATATAGTATCCAAAACTGAGCACGGTGTCTGAGTTTTCTCTGAATACCTAGATATCTACATATCCTTTAATCTCCCGATGCATTACAGCGTTCTTTAGGCCGAAGTCGCCACTGTTTATCAAGTTATATATTTAGTGGTTAATGTCTATTGAACAGTGCAGTAGTACGAAATTTGACGTGAATAATTTCTGTAAAAAGAAAAGAAGGTGAACATAGCTAAATTTTTGTGCACGTGGCCTGCACTCGCCAATATCAGAAAGGCTGCAGTAGTTGAATATTTTCGATTCAAATGATCTGAACAGCGCCTGTACAATGACATTTAAAATTTTAAACTAAACCAAATGGATTCAGGAGAAGGCGGTGTGATACACCAGCTCCTTTTAAATGGCAGTCTAAATATAAATATATAATATATAAATATATATATATATACATATATATAAAAATATATATAAATAATATATAAATAAATATAAATATAACTTTTAACCATCCAATCAACCACTCACTACAAATGTGAAATAACCTATCCACCTCTATTTTTCTGTTATGAGTATTTTGAACAAATTCAAAATTCAATCTCATCTTGTATAGCTATCCTTCTCTCTCCATTTTTCTTTAATCTTCCATATAGTCTTACTAATACCGAGGTATCTGTGGAGTTACGACATTGGACCACATCCAGCAAAGAGTCCATTGAACTTCTCCTGGATAATACTCACTTTCCTGGAAGCTCTTGAATTGCAAGAATTCACTCTGTAAGAGCGAAATTTCCAGAGTATAGCAATTCTCAAAAAATAGTAACTACTGAAAAGATACTTTGGGCTATGAATAGCCTCAAACTCTTCAAGTCACCAGGTACTAACAGCACTATTCCTGCTGACATCCAACAATCCCCGGATGTGTTCATGCATTCGCTTAGAATCGTAATGGCGGGTTGCCTGGATCTCGTACGCACTCTCCAAAAATGGATTGAGGGGGAAGTTGTCTTTATTCCTAAAGTAGGAAAAAGCTCACATTTTAACTCAAGGGATCTCCGACCTATCACCTTATCTATCATCTCCGCCACAGCATTAGCTTGACAATGTTCTCGGCGTCTGAACATGCGTATGGCGTCCCAACATCCCGTACACTAGAAGTCCATTTCCTGGCTAAAATGTTATACTTCTGCCAGGGATATTCATATTTTGACCGGCAGCCAGACAGTAATTAACTCCCTGGAGTCGTTCTCTTTTACTTCAAAGGCGGAAGAGTTCAACATTCGCCTAAGCCCGATGCCAGGCTACAGAGATATTGCAGGTAGCTGCAAGGCTGGCGAGCTCGCAATGCTTGGCATCACCCTAAAAGTCCAACCGAAAAAGTAGGTTGTAGATATGCATCTCGCTACGTGTAAACTTCAACAGGACAAATGGAAGGATGGCACAATGTATTGCAGATTTCGATATAAGAAGTAAAAAAAACTATGTAATTTACTCGTACTTAAAACAAATCAATTTAAAAAATACTGGACCAACGAAATCAGAAATATATCTTGGTTAGGGTTGACACATGGCAACGATAAACCATTCATTATCAGGAGGACTGCTTATATTTTACGTACAAACTCAGAGAAAACTACGTACAGTCCCGTACACTAGTCTCCAATTTATTCAAAAGTTATTTAAGGATAGGTTGCTCATATTAATTATTATTAATTAATTTTTAAAATCCATGCCCATCTTTGCTATCTGTTTTAAACATCTACTTCTTTGCTCGAATTTATAGCGAGTACTGTTTATAATAGCATTAATGAGTTTGTTTTTCTTACTTTTTTAAGTGTGTGCACAATAGAAGATCGAGGTCTGGAAGAAATAGTTGTAGACGAAACAATCGATTGTCAAGTAATTGAATTGCTAAGAGATGAAGTGTTGCCATATTCCCATGTCATTCCTCATCAATTTATAATGAAAATAGTGGTCCTTTTGAATAAAGGATCCATTCATTCGGCATCAGACTCTAATATATGTTATGAAGCTGACTGGAAAATAAGGGAAATATTTGCTAAAACATGTTTTGAGACACTTCTGCAATTTTCGCTCTTAGATGGTTCGTGTAATAACAATCGAACCGTACCTGCTCCGGCTGGTGGAAAGGAATTTGCTGGTCGATTAGCAGTTACAGCACTTTTACATAGATTTCAGGAGGTGCTGAAACGCTTTAGTGATGACGAAAGACAGAGTGGAAAGTGTCCGCTATCGAGGTGCTAAAGCTGTTATAATTTGTACGAATATTTAATTTCTGAATGTTTTCCAGATTTAGACTTTCCGAAGTGTCGTTTGTTTTGAAAGCAATAGCTACTTTAATTGTTTCCATGAAAAAGGCGCCACCAAGTAAGGGTAAGTCGTTATGCTGGAAATTGTATTTTTGGTTAGTGACGTTACTTCTTTGTTTTTTGCTAGTGAATAAGTCAGCGTGGGATCAGTTAATCGGTCTGTATCCTTATCTAGTGGATTGTACAACGACAACATCTCCTGAAGTTTCAAGGTCATTGCGAGAAGCTTTACTACAATATACGGAGTTGCTACAGCCGCCAAATTACTATCACGACCCAAAAGTTATTGCTAGTGGACAAGAAAAAGAAATACAAAACAAAAATTAAAACATATAAATAGTACTTATCTTTTAAATTGCACTTCCAAAGTAAAATCTAGATCGAAACTTTGGAGCCTGCTCGAGGTATCGTATAGTGTGTACAATTTTTTAATGCTAGGCTAAATAAAAAAAATAATTAAACAAATTCAGTGAGTTGCTTTTATTGGTGATTGCGTTATTAAAGACTGGGTTTGAGGTTTGCAGGTTTGGAGTTCTTCATTCTTCTTCACGATGGCTTAATGAACAGAGTTGGTGAACTCATAATTTTTTGATATGTTGGTATCTTATGGAAATTGCTATTAAAAGTTTACCGTTAGATTTTTAAGTGGTTGTTGCTTGCAGATGAAGAGAGTACTTCTTCCAACCGCGGCTGGCTTGGCATTAGCCCATTCTGTCAGCCCAATTTTGCAGATAAGTTCAACGGAGTTAAATTGCGGCTGCGCGGTGGCCATAGCGCGTCTTTAAAATCATAAATAACACGGTCTGACAGCTGGTCTGGCTTGTTGCGCCATCTTGCTGGAGCCAAAGTCTAAGTGAAAATCTTCCACTTGTGGGCAAAAAAAAAGTTATCATGTCTCTGTAGCAAACACCGTCTACCGTAATTTTGTGTCTTTTTGACAAAAAAAAAAAAAACTACAAGGCGTATAAAAAAGCAGCTTCTACCAACGTACAAGTTGTTGAAATAACAATTTAAATCTAATACGGTGGAGATATTTGAAAGCCATGGGATTTTACAGAAAAAATCTGATAAAAAGTCCAAGGACGGTAGAAGTATTTTTTTTTTTTGATTGTTTTCCTTTTTTCGATGAGTTTCTATGGGATGGAATCATTGATAAACTACTTCATACCACTTACGGTTATGCTGTAGGTATATACACATAATATTTAGGACTCAAATTTTAAGATTTTTAATTTGCGTCGGTGAATGAGTGAAAGCAATCTAATTTCGTTGAAGGATCGAAACGGCCAGCTTATCTTATTCATTGAAAAGCAATACATACATTGGTATGTACATAAATAGTATTGTAAGTATGTGGCTGTTTTTCTTTGATAAGTCCCTCTTTACTGTATACAATCTTTTATAAGAATTTGATAAAATTAAGCAGACACTTACAAAGATTTTGTGACACTTATCCAGAAGTTTGTTATGTTAGTTCCATCCATATCTACATGTACTTAGTTCTTAAAATCTCTAAAAGCGATGCCGTAAGTTAAAATTTTTGTACGAGTACATATGTATGTTTGTACGATGTTTTCCAACCTCCGCAAAGGAAAGAAATCATAACAAAAAGAAGAGGACGTTAATGGTTATATGGGTACGTGTGTCATATTGTCAAGTTCATTAATCCCTGACACTTGACTAACCGTACCGGCCTTAAGAATGATTGCTTTCGATATCTGCTTGGAAAGTAAGTGCTTGGCGTTCTCGCGACCAAATCTCTATGATAGCGACGAACTTTGAGAATAGTTATCCATTGTTTTTTAAGTTCCATTCAGATTAGTTCAACAGTATTTATATGGTGCCTATCTGATTAGAGTAGAGAGCTAAGATTTGCCACAATATGTGGTCGATCATATCAAATCTGGAGAATTTTAAACCGATGACTCCTCAAATAAAAATCTTTTGTGAAACTGTGGAAGTTTTTTCATTGAACTATTCCCATATATTTATGATGATTTCTAAACTAACGTATTTTATCCCGGAGACACATTTCATCAAAATCTGTTTACCTATTTTCTAGTTTAGCACGCAATAACTCTGGTAGATATGCTTTTGTAGCCCCTCCCTACTAACATGCTAGTTCAAACATTCTTACTGAATTTCATCAAACATTGTTTCGGTGGTTTTTGAGAAATTCTTGGGCTCGTATTTCATCCAGTTTCATTACTTCTAGTTAATGTTAATGTGCTAGGCCACACACATAAATTAAATTTTATCAAAATCTATTCAGAAAGTCTAAATGCTTGCTGCTACCAAATGATCAAGGTTCTTAATCAGATTATTTGTAAGGCGCTAGTGCGAGGTCGCGTTGTCCATGTTAGATTATCTTAAAAGTCCTTGCCAGCTTTTAATTGGGTATTACCTAGTAGCGTTTTTAGTGGGGATGGAAGAGATTAAGTGCACAACTCCTCTCGTTGTTGGCCCCGTGCCCTCGCCATAGCTCACTACAAGAAACAAAATTGAATTGTTGTTTAACGCCAACACAGTCGAAAAAAATATTAAGTACGCTTGAACTCGATTGCATTCGAATTTTCGGTCAAGTTTTTAGTTTCTTATTAGATTAAGCCTCGAAAGGAGCCTATTAAGCTCTATTGCTCACGTACATAATTCAAATAACAAGCAATACAACCTACATTTTTCGCATTTATTTTCAGTATATTAATTATTATTTATAAGTAAATAGTTTTTGGACTTAAAATTATTATAAAAAATATCAGTTGATTTTTTATTTTACAATACATCTAAAGTTCTATATTAAGAATATGTCTTTTCGTATTCATATACGAGTATTTAATACAACATAGAAAATAAATAAAGGCTAAGGATATAACGTAATTTTAGAGAGTGATGATCAAAATAAGTTCTATAAGTCAAGTCTTTAATTAAGTTTTCAAATTTTGTATGGATATCCTCAAAAGAATGATAAGACTTAGATCTAAGATTGATGAAAAATGAAATCAGCTTTAAATTAAATTTAGGAAACAATTATGTGTGTGTGTTTACTTTTTAATATATATCGGTTTTTAATTGACGGTGTATTGACTCCATAGATGAATCCATGGCATTATGGGACTCTTCAACACCACCAGCTACTAAAGAAGATGGTTCACTGAGGACTCGCATAGCATTTGAGTAGTCGGAATCGATTTGTGGAACTTGCTTTTCATTCGGATGAAGTGTACGAATCAAATCGGTTAAAGAAAGAAAGCTTTGACGTTCTATGCCATCGCTATCGTCACTATAGTGACTATTGCTTTCCGCACTGGCACTTTTTTCAATTTCGTCTGGGAATTGTGTTAAATGCAGTTCAACCGATGGACTTACATTATCTGTAGATGCAGATACTTTAACCAAGTTTTCTATTTGCTCAGATTCTACTGGACGTGAGCTGTCAATTCCATCGTCCTCCTTACTCACTGCAGCATCGTCATCTTCACTTGTTTCTACTTCATCATCTACTTCCGTTTTATCACTGGGTGATACGACTTCAGAAGTCTTTTCATTCAAAACATTATTACCATCTAAGCTACGAGCTTGTTCTTCTTCTAAATCATCGTCAAGTAATTCTTCTGAATCCAAAACACGTTCATGGTCTAATTTCAAAGATGCCAATGATGGTTCAGACAATTCCTTTTGAGTCTTTCTTACTGAAACATATGTGGAAATGATAAGTGGATCTGGTGTAGTAGATGTGAACTGTTCAGGAGCTGGTCGAGGTGTTGTGAATCTTATAGGGCGGCTAAATTATTGAAAATTGAAGAATTAATTTAAATAAAAATATCAAAGAAGCATAATAAGATTGACATATTGTAATGTAAAGATTTTTCGATTATTGCATTAGTAGACGATTATTATAAATTGTACTTAAAAACTATTTTTTTCTTTTAGATGAACGTAAAGGAAAGTTAAACTTAAGGATTATATTTGTATATTCCTTAAATCTAAGAAAAATAGACAATTTGTGACCTGTAAGATGATCAAGATCGATATGATAGAGATCGATCAAACTTGAAGTCCTCATTAATATTACCATCTTCGTATTGTGTAAATTATTTAACTATTTTGGTAGTTTTCGTGGCTTGTAATATTTAGCTGGCCAGATGAAATCATTCATCCCAATCAGGCAAAACGACTTCGAAATCGTTTGAATTTTGTAATTAACAGGATGGCATTTCTATAAGGAGTTAAAGGAATCAGTAATGAGAATAATTATCACTGCAGATGATACAGTACACAAATACTGCATCTCAAAAAAAAAAAAAAAATACATTTTGAATCAACATTTATTTGAATTTCAGCGGAAATGTTTAACACAAACCAAAAGAGCCAACCCGGTTGTCAAAGACGAAGTGGATTTTTTTTACGAAAAGGACAGTTTTTGCTTTATTTTGCTGTGTTAAGATCCCTTATATGGTTTTCTTCTCTTTAAGGGAATGTTAGATTTTTGAGACGAACACTTTTAAGTGTGCAAAAAAAAGCCCAAAGATTTTTGGTAGGTTCCTTACTCTTACATACATTTTTCTCTTAGATTTAAAGCATAAATGATACTGGATACGAACTGCTAGTTGGCAAATCACTTTAATAGAACAATACAAAAAATTATTTGTTTAATTTCTCAAACCTTGCATGACATATTTTAAAGTCGATTTTGAAAGAAATCGACTGAGTTAAACCCATAAAATAGCAAATTTTGAAAAGCCTTTAGTAAGTAATTTGCGTTGTATCAATTTTTATTACGGTTCAAATTTTATTACGATTTTTATTTTCTATTTAAACATTAAAATCTAGAAAATGTGCTTGTTTGTGGGCGAATTTTCAAAATACGGCAGTACACTTGTGCTGCTTCGGATTCCTGAAAGCTTTCAGTCCATCAACTAGAAGATGTATGGGAAGCGGATATCGAATCATTTATTGATTCTAAATGTTATTTCAATATTTTGTTTTAATAAATTGTTTCGTAATAATAAGGAAAACTAAAAATAATTTGAATTGTAGAGGTTTTTTAAATTGTAAATTAAAAAAAAAAAAAACAAGAGAAACAAAAATAAAATATAAAGCAGTCTTTGACTATAAAAACGAGAACTTTGCGCAACGTTAGCATAAACATTTCGAAATAACGAGTCGAAGCTTAGCAAAATGCTATCAGTGAATTTGTTTAGATTTGCGTCGAAATATTTTTGTGGAGTACTAAGTTCAAAGACTAAATTTACCTCTAAAGGTATGTATGCTAGAAAAATAATAAGACAACACTCTAGCTAAAGTGTCTAAGATACCGAACGCGTGTAGTGATATTGGTTAACCAGGTTCACACACCCCCGTTATATTTTGAAAACTCGTAGTGGTACTATCGAGTTTATAGTAACTCTAAAAGACGATGAATACATGCGCTTTTTTTTACAACGCTGTAACGACTAGCTTACAGGTAAGAAAGGTGAGAAAGAGAAAAGACTTCATCCTACTTACCAACAAACTTACTCTTACAGCTCTGTGAAAAAGCGCACGTAATCACAATCAAATTAATGCGTAACCCAACAAAACAAATTAACACAAAAAGCTAACCCCCAACCACCAAGCACTAACAATTTTTATTTTTTTTTTGTATTGAAGAATTTTGTTATATAGCATATTTTTATAAGGATTTTTAGTTTATTTTAACTTTAAAGGAAATGTAGCATAACATAGAGGTAAAGTTAAGTATGAGGTTAAGGACTAAATACATACGTGTACATTATTTATTGCATTAATGGTGGAGATCTAACAAGAGAATACAATCTCTCGTTCTTATTTTTGTAGGGGTTTAGCTCACTTAATTCTGGTTACTTTGCTTGTTTAACAATAATGCTTTACAACTACACAATCTTGTGAATTTTAAAGTCGCTGATTTTTTTGTGTATTTATTTGTTTTGTGCGCGGAAGCAGTAGTTTTGATCAATAGTAGTAGTAATAGTAGTAGAAATGGTTTATTTAATTGATTTTTGAAAATGTTTGTCGATTGGTGAATGAATTACGTAGGCACTTTGCGATGCCTTACCCCTGTGCAGATGAAACTGGAATGCTTCCGTAATTGTAGTAGTAACATCTGGTTTGCTCACAAATAAAATCTTTTACGGTTGAGCAGTCTTCTGGCATCCATTTAAGGGTAGGTTGCTTCAAAATTACGCAACCTTTTTCAGAACCGCTACTACTGTAATAGAATTAGAATTTAAATATAAACGTTACATTAGAAAAATTATACCTATCGCGTGCTGTCCTCTGCGGTGATGTATTGCTGTTATGATCGACAGGATCTAAGAGACCAGCTTGAATTCCATCAGCTGAATTTTCAAAAAAGTCAAATGTCGCATTGAATGGCAAACCAGTGCTCATCCATAAGAACATGCCAGTTCCTAATCTATTGCCAGATGTCCAGAAATCATAGTTACCGTAGCCGGCGTTTCTAAGATATGTTGTCATAGATTGCGCCTTTTCTTTCGTCTCGAATGACGCTAACTGTAGCCCTAATGAGCGACAATATTGGTATGCAAGAAAATAATTTAATTCTGGCGAGTATGGATTCATTCGGCTAATAAAATATTGTACTCCATCTAAATGAATTGTGGTTATGCGTTGACCTATAAGGGGGAAAAGAAGAAAGACAAAAAAGATTAATAAATTACTTGGTACATTGAATACACAATGATTTAAAAGTACGTATGCATCTACGGATATCAGTTGGAGAATTTCTGTGAATAAATTAATTTTTTAAGCACCTTGCACGCTTTACCATCTATGCAATTTGGTAAACTATGCTGAAGCTAATATTTGAAAACAGAAAAGTGGAACTTAAACAATCATTATCGAGTTTTTTAATGTGATAATCGTGCTCTTGTGATACAAGTCTTATCTTGAGATTCATTGCAAATGTCCTTGCGGCCTAGCTTCAGTAGATTGAGAGACCTCTTATCGTAGACTTGCCACAAGATCTACCTATAGCGGATTCATCTAATCGTCACTAGCGTTTGTAAGCTTCTCGAAAGACTATGTCTATTTCCGCGTGTAATGTACATACATGTACTAAGCGGTATACTATCCTTGTCTAGAGCATGTGGTGTGTATATCCGACCCCTTCTTGGTTAGTTCATCCTCTTTTTCCTTTCCGGAGAGGTTCACACTATGGCTCTATGATCATTTCTTCAGCTTGTTTTATTGCAGCAACTGCAATCATCCTTAAATCTAAAATAACGCTTTGTATCCCGAGCCTCACAGTAGATGCCAGGTGCTGTAACGCTATTCATTTTGGATCCATCAGTGGATCTTTGTAAAGCTATTCTTGAGCAAAGTTCAAGAGAATAATGCATGCAAGTAACTCAGAAGGCTGTATTAGTTGAAATTTATGATCACAATTTTAAAGTTTAATTTTTCCTCTGTCAAACGATCAACTATAGGCACCCGCGCAAAAAAATGTTATTTTCGTGCGAAAAAAGAATAAAATCCACTTGTTAGTGAAGTTCAATGGCATTGAAAACGAGAACAAACTACTTCTATACTCGTGTATCGCAAATTACATCACTCACTGCGTCGCGAAGATTCTCAATTTCAATCGGATTAGTCGAATAGCTTCGCAAATGGGAGCCTGACAAAAAAAAAATAGATCTCTCTTTTAACATGACAACGGTTCAAAGCGAAATAAACTGCTGTTCTCTGTGCAAACAATTTATCTTCCCGCTAGTTCTTATATTGACTAACATTTGGGTAGTTAAGCATAAATTGTACACATCATTGGATTTGAAAGCCTTATCGAGACTGACGGTTAGGCTCCATTAATTGGAGTATTGATCCAGCCCGTTAATCATGAGTTGCAATGGATCTAGATAGAATCGACAAGATACAAAGTATGAAAACTAGAACTGCAACAGGCTAATGAAGGTTGAAGAAATCATTCGAAACAGATGTGGCCTCCGGTTACGTTAAGTTAGTTTGAAGTGGCTGCCAGCTTTCGCAAGTACACTAAGCCCAAAAAAAGCCCATTATAATACCACACGGATAATAGAGAGATTTTCCTCTCCCCTCGTTAAACCAATTTGAGCTTTTGACGAAGCTTAAAAGGACATGTATTTATCAGATCGCCTAGATGGTTATAATAAAAAATTCCTAAGTAAATCTACCTTCTTTGGGAGAGCGTTGGGCAGATAAAAGAAAGTGATATATCATTTCTTCTTAGTTCATGCAGTTTCACAAAAATCGTTTGAATGAACACCAAGCCTTGTTGTATATTTGCCTATTAGGCAGTACTCAGTGATAATTCTTTTTAGAGCGTTTTAGATTCAGCTTCGACCAAATCTGTTTTATTGCAAGAAATGTACCACTTTCCACCTAAGATTTATTTTCTTGATAGCATCCAGTTTATCCGCAGAAACGATTTTAAGCCCATGTATAACAGCATTTAGAGAGACGAGTATGCAGAGCAATGCCTTTGAGGTATACCTGCCAAACTCGTTCGATTGTGGACGCTGCTCCATCAAGCTCGGTGAAAGCCTCACCGGGAAAATTGATGTCAAAAATAGATTCAGACAAAGCTAAGCGTTATTATGTCACTTCTTTAACATCGTTCTTGAAAGGATAGTGAAAAACGCACGTGCCAAAACCAGAGGCACAATTTTTCAAAAGTTCGTCCAATTATTTGCATACGTCGACGATATTGATGCAATCGGAAAAACGCAGCCTAATGTCAGTGGCGGTTTCGTGAGTTTTGAAACGGATGCGGCGAAGATGGGTTTAACGGTCAATGAAGGCAAGACCAAGAATATACATATAAGACACTGGCGTCTCAGATAAAAGGTCACCGTAGACAGATATAACTTTGAGGTAGTTAGGGACCTTGTCCACCTAGGCTTCGTATAATTTATAAAACGACAGCTGTGCTGAGATTAAACGAAGAATAACTCTTGTTAACGGCTGCTTCGTTGGACTAAGTAGGCAACATATATTGCAAAGTCCTCTCTTGAACAAATAAGGTGAACCTTTACAAGATCTTATATATCCCAGCCTTCTCTATGGTGATGAGGTTGCTCTCGTCTATTACGAGATGAAAATTCTTCTGGTGACTTTCGGTTCCGTCGGCATAGACGGTGAGTGAAGGGGGAGATACAATGATGAATTTTACCGGCCGTACAGCGACATCGACCTAGCCAGAAAAGTGTAGGTCCAGCGACTGATGTGTCTGAGTCATGTAGAGCGCGTGGGCAGTGATGAAGCTACCTAAAGATCGACTTGGGGAGAGACGCTTGTTGGTTGAGGTCCAGGTCCACCCGAACTGTAGCACCATTACTGTAGTATTCATTATTCATTATTTTCCCAATAATAATAAAATACCTAAATTGACAGGCGACATAAAGCCGCATACCGTGTGCTTTTAGAATTTATGCTTGCAGTCGTTCTTCTCCATAGCGCCCCACCGGGTTTTGATTGCTCTGCGAACTGTATCTACGAAAACTCTTTTATTCTCTCTCTTCCAGATGTTTAGCTACTTGATTTACTTATACATAAGTGGATTTTGCTTTAATGAACGTAAAGTTACTTTCTTATTTTTTCTCATAGTCAACTTTCGGGAATATTGGATCCGCGGCTTTTTTATTTCGTTTTTCCTTCCTTAAAGTGATTTATAACCTTTTGTACTGTTGAGTTGCTGTAGAAGCAATTTTGTTGTAAGATTTTCCGATTTCATGCCGATTTATTATTATTACTTTTCGCTAGTCAATTCTATTCTACTCATTGCGAAAAACAGCTTACATACCTTCAGACCAAACAATAACTCTTTTCCTTCTCGGTTTTAACTTTGACTAGCTAATCTTGGATTTGAAATGTACCATAAGAGTTATAAAATGATGAAATAGAAGAGAGTAAAAGGTGGGAAGATGTGTTTTAATGAAAGGTGAACGTTTACAATAGTTTTTGCATTTTCTTAGCTTATTCCAAAAAAATTGTAATCTCGGAGAGCACACCACAGTTCAACGAATGAGCTAAGAAAAAGGTAATTAAATAAGGACGATTGTACTAAAATAGAAGAAGCTACCGCGCCGTTTTTTAAGTGTCTTAAATGTATTGTACACTTTGTTACAGACAGATTATAGAAATCTTTGAATCTCATTTATTTTAATGACAAAGATTTTTATTTTATAAAAAACTAACATACCTATCAGCAAAAAGTAAACTTAACCCAAACTAAGGCTGTTCAGCAAGTGCAAATGGCAATGATTTATTTAACCATTTCATCTGCGGGAAAAATTTCATGGCAATGCTTCAAGATACCTCATGTATATTATATTACCCTTTACTTCGAAATTAATTTGAATCGCTTATCCGAAAGCTAACCTCATCCTCTGATGATTGATGATGATTGCAGGATAAATAATTGCATTAAGAGAGAATACCTTTACACCAATAAAATTAATTAGGTTGGGTTAGGTTAGGTTATGAGGTCATCATAAAATACCAGGCACCATCGTGGGATCATCGCGATCTCTTGGGAACCTTTACAGTAAGAAACCTAAACCTCTTGACATTCACAGAGCAGTGTGTTATCTCCTCTGAGACATGCATGCAACCGTATTCGAGACACCTAATCTCGTTGCGTTTTGCCTCAGAAGCTATGACCACATAGTATTACTCGTACTATCGCCTTTTTTTCGTGATCGTCTTAGTTTTATAATTTTCCCAGATATTTTTTTGTCTAAACCTGGCTACAAGACATTACATACCATATGCCCTTCTAAGTCGGACCATCTTAGGTCAGCCAAGTATTAATGACTCTATTAGCCACGCACAATGCATCACATGTTGTGACTATGTGGGAGATCTGCTCTTGGTCAGTACATCGGCACTTTTCTTACCACCCTCTATACCGCAGTGTTAAGGAACACAACAACACGGTTCTGCGTGAAGCAGGGCTCTAGCGCTCCATCGCAGCGTGACTGATATTCTTGTCGGATATTGATCCCATCTCTAGCAATCCCGCAGCTTTAAGAAAAGCTAGAACCCCTGTAGGAAAGATTCGTAGGTATGGTAAAAATATCTTTTAAAAGACGGGACCGTTAGTATTATATAGGGAGATACCAAACTAGACAACCTTGCTGGATCCCTGTTCGTCTCCCTTCCACTAGTCACCCTAGCCAGTGCTATCCCCTCGATATCTCCACAGCTTAACTCTGACTTCGATTTCTCGCGTTGACACTAGCATTTACTTAAATGTTATTAGGCCGATCCTCTGTCCCGTCTTCTTCTACTAGCTACAAACCATTTGAGTGTTCCTCGCTCTATGCTTAGAATTTCTCGTTTGATAGAGCTTGTGGATGATTTTATTGTCATATTCCTTGCAATTCCAAGTGGTTAATTTTAACATAACTCGTACAAACGTCCAAGAGTAATCACTATAATGAAAAGGTCCGACGTTTGTACCTATATAAGGTATTCTATTTCGTGCGAATAATAACAACACGCAAAACAAAAACGTTTGCGAGAAACTAAGCCATTGTGCGGTATGTTGCGCCAAGTATTTATTTATTTTTTAATTTTTTTTTTTTTGCATTATTATTAAGCATATTTTACTTCTGGATCCTTTAGAGAACTCTAAGAACCGCTATTTGACATTTTTGGGATCTATTTCCGCTGTCTATGAAAGCTATGATCAATTATGATTTTGCACAAACACAACACTATACATATTGCTACTGTCAACTTTTTTTCAGCAGAGAATGTTGTTCCTTTCACAAAAGTCCAGTCATTTCAAACTCTTTCACACATAAGAACAACTCCCAGAGTGTTCAATTTAGGTGTATACGCTTCCCTTAAATATTCGTTAGTCTATATATATACAGTCCCTATAATCTGAGTGGCAAGAGCCAAGATATACGTAATGTATAATACAGTGTCAAATATTTCGGTCAGAAATAAGTTGCACTAAATTAAAACACGTTTTAATTCCCATAAAAAGTTACGGCTAATTTTTTCAAGTTCTAACGGCATTATATGTGGAAGTTATGCACAATTCTACTCGTGCCTGTAATGTAAATAATATTTTAAAGTTTACCAAGATGATAAAAGAAAAAAATAGGCAAGGATTCCTATCGCTATTTTTATTTGTGTCTCTACTTTATGAATTTCTTAGGCCTTAGGTACCCTATATTCTCTTATATTTGACCATTATAAGGCCACAATATTGTTATTTTTATTTAAAATAATACCTTTTGCTGCGCTCAATGGCGGTTTTATGAGTCAAACCATATCATCTGATAAACAGATCAAGTATATCTTTATTCCGGATTACGTGAAATCCATAAACTCTTTGCGACACTGAATGCCTTGTCAGGGCGGATTTTACTGTCTCACATGCGTTCAAAATCCTTTTCTAAAATAAGGATAGTAATGGCGTTAACCTACAAGCGTCTTCAGCTAGATCGATCTAGGCCTCCATGTTCGCACGCTAAGGTGGTTGAGGTCCCTTGCCCTCATTTACCTTATACTAACGAAAGTTTCACTGAAATCACACTGCGTTCTTCTGATTATGTCAATATCGTCGGCGCATGCAAGAAATTAGACGCAATTTTGAAAGATCGTGCCTCTGCTGTTGGCGCGTGAGTTTCCCACAACTCTTTCGAGAAGTGCATCATGAATGTTTGTGCCTTTGGTTTTGAGACGTAAGTCTTGAACTATTTTTTCAAGAATGATATTAAACCCTTAGTCTGAATCTTTTCTTGACATCGATAGTCTCGGTGAGGTCTTTACCGACCTTGATGGAGCAGCCTGCATTCTCCATCGTCATCGTGCACAAACGGACAAGTTTGGCATAGATGTCAAAACTCTGTTTGGCTCGTATAGCTCTGTATAGCTCGTCTCTATAAATGTTACATATCATACGTGGTACAATACATTGTACAACAAAGCTGTATTGAGCGGAGTCAATGTACTCGAGTACTACACCCATATGTGTCCCTGTCACTTCTCCACATTCCCAAACAAAAGCTGTTACCAACAAAGAAGTTTTAATAAAATCGGTTTGTAATACGTAATCTCCCATATAGCAACATAAATAATGCATTACCATGCGGAATAGACAAGCACCATTTTTGACATTCCTTAAGAGCTTCATACGATAACGGAAAACCGTTCTTCACCAAAATTGGTGTCGGATATTCATTACGCAACACAAACAAGACAGATACAGAAAAGGAAAACCAAAAGCTGTGAAAAAAAAACAGCTCTTCAAGAATTATTATTACGCGATATTTTTTCAAATTCGCGATATAGCAGTTGCTGAACTGCTTTTTCAGTTTTTAATAATTATAATAATAATTTATTTTTCCTTTAATAGTTAAACATTTACATTCTTTCTTTTTTTGAATTAGCACAGCTTGCACAGAGATATGGTAATTCCTACCTTACTACTGAAAAGTACAATTGATTTTTGAATGCATTACTTATTAACAGGAAAATTAGAGGAAAAAACTATAAGAAAAACCTCCATATAAGAAGCATCAAAAAAAAAAAAAAAAAGCGCGGCTTTGGGGTTTGTTAAAAAAGGCATCTCGTATTCCTTTTTCAGTTTTTATTTTGTGTCTTTTACTCTTTTGCTTTAAGCGGTTTCATGATTTGGTTTAAATGCCGGACAACATTTCTATGGATTGGTTTAGAATTTCAGTTTTTTTATTTATAATTCATCAATTTCGATAAAACTTTTTTTTGTTATTTAGTAATTCTTATTTTGATTACCATTTAACAGGGACGTATTTAGAACTAATCTGATCTCCAAATAAGCATGAGCCACCATCCTGTAAAATAAGCCCAATGATGCAATTAGCACCATTAAATGAAATTTAAAAGGTTATTGTCCTAAATACTCAGATACTTAATCGGCACCAAACGCTGAATTTGGATGTGTTTTCGGGGCATAATGGCATTTCTTTAATCATTTTCGACCATTTTTTTAAGCATCTGGCGGCCGTATTTTAGCTGTGTTTTATTCACATATGTATACCAGAAATTTAACGTATCCTCCAAAGGAAATACCACAGATGCGTTAAATCTTAACGCCCATTTCACGGGTCTGTATCTAGAGATAATCTTATCGCGAAATTTTGCCATCAATAAATTGATTGTTTGTGTCGCACCATCCTGTTGGAACCAGATGTCCTCTAGATTAATACTATGCAAATTCGGAAACAAAAAAACAGTTATCATATTTCTGTGACGGTCGCTATTGTCTATAACGTAGTGGATATTCTGATTTTTGAAAACGTACGACTCAATGAGGCCATCAGGAGAGCAGAGGTGTATTATTTCGAGTGTACCTAGCAGATACAGAAAGATCCATTATACTTAGTCCTTTTGCACACCGAGCTGCTCGTCATAGATGTGCCATTGACGCAACGTATGAAAGGTATTCGTCTGTGTACTGCTCGCGTTTATTTCAATAGACAAGAATAGCACAGAAAAGTGACGATCAGTCGTCCTTGCAACGAACACTTGATGTATGGGTGGATGTTTGGGAGGGATATGGGTATCGAATTAGTCCAAAAAAGACAGCGACTGCCCATTCTCTGATCCACTCCGACCTAGTCGAGAAATTTATTTGAATGGAGAAGTTATTCTGTGATCTATGATCAATAGCGAAGCAACTATTGGTGACGATATCAATCATCGGGTAAGCATAGGGTGGATGAAATGGCAAGAAAACTCTGCTATCTTCTGTGACCGAAAAATGCACCCTAAGCTGGAAGGATGGCTTGCTGATCCCTTTATGATATAATGCTAATCATAACCTCGTCGAACAAAAGGAAGAAGAATAAGTCTTGTTCATCACTTGATAGCTTCGCAACAACTAAATAAACTACTCTTAAAGAAATTTATTTGCGAATTTGTAGACGTGGATGAATTGCTTCTACAGGGCGAGTTTATGACGAGGCGCTGCGTGTGCAGAAGCCCTAATCTTCTCAAAGCGATGTTTTTTGGGGATATAACAGCATCTCTTCAATCATATGCAAATTCTCTACACTACACTACCTACACATTAAGTCAAAAATTAGAGTAGTCACTGAACATAATTTTGCTCTATGAGTTTGGCACACTTAAGTCTGATTTGTTGTTGCGTAGTGCCAATCGTATCCGAAATATTAATTGAATCACTGCTCATATTTTAGCCAATAATTTAAATGTTGAAAGGATTTCTTTATACTTCTTTGGATGTGTTTACGGACAATGATGCAAAGTACATCTGCACATATGTACATATGTACATACATATACAGCTTTAACCAACTTAGATTATATTTTCTCTCTTCTTTCTTGGTTGTTGAACCCCAATGAAGTATCTCGTACAATATTTAGGATTTTATTGATTCGAACTTTCAAAAGAGGGAATCCAATAAATTAGACTAAAGGTGAATAAGCGTCCGCCTGTGGGGTTCGGGATGAAGGAGTGTAAGTCATTAACACTATTTGTTAAAGTTAAAGCTAGTTACCCTTTAAATGGTTATTGGGCAATAAAACTAAAACGGAAAAAAAGTTAAACCCTCGACTAAAGCCTTCATTGTGCGTAAGGCAGGCTATCAAGAATATGGCTGTCCATTTGTATGGACCGAGTATGTAGTATCGTAAATTTTATTTGCAAATGCAAGTAAGCTCGGTAAGATAGGCATTATCAATTCAAGTTCCAATGAATATGAAAAAAGGGGCATTTTGGATCACAAAAATGATAATAGAACTGCAACGCCTACACTGAACGATGCAAAATCCATTGGCATGCATGAATTCTGAGATCCGCAACAATAGCAATAAAAATTGGAAACTCGTTAAGTATAAATTATTGTAATGAGGATTAACAAAAGGAAATAAAACTGTCCGCTTAGCGTATTTATACTTCAGCATATGATGATACTGATGATGTCCTTCGCTTAGATAAGTCATTCAATTCCATAGAGAGGAGGCTCAATACTGCGTTAAAGTAATGAATTGGGATGCATTTTTTCAACCGCTACTCTTTAGCAAAAAAAAGAAAAGTTGATGGAATGTATGTAGTGGACTACATAAAACCGTACCTAGATTTCACAAGACCTTTTCCAAGCACATATCTGAGCAGACCCGAATGGAAAAACAGACGGTTAAATAATAATCCATCTCTGTCCATATAGTATAGACGGATCAAAAATAGGCTCAGATATCCGAATCGCTGGGCATAATCAAATCAGTTCGCCTTCCGAACCATAGGAGTGTTTTCTAGGTAGAGATCCCAACAGAGATTGCTTTGAAGTTAAATTAAAGCTTCCAATTCAAGATTTCCGCAAATGAAATTAAATTCAAGCTGGGGAAGTACTGTGGAGAAAATCTTAAGTTTCTTGGAGCACAGTACAAGGTTACGCTCTGGTGGGCCCCTGTACATAAAGACATGCCAGGTAATAAAAAGGTTGGCAAATTGGCTAAAAGAGGTTTGGAATATGGGTCAAATCAAATAGACTCCTCGGTGAACATCCCGCTTGCCCACTAAACCTCGAAGCAGATTTCAAAACGCAAAAGGAGGCAAACAACAGATGGTCCTTGGGCAACACTTCTTCCAGGACCTAGAAAAAGTAGACCAGTGAATGACATCTCGAACTACATCAAATCAACTGGATGCTTTGACTTTTCCGTGTCACAACAAGACAAAATCATGTCGAGTTAAGTTGAATGCCGCAGAAAATATTTCCCGCAGACTGTCGCGATTCTATGCAAACAATAGGTGCTGAGTATACGGGTGTAAAACTTATTTACAATTTTTTATCTGCACAGTTTTTATTCTAAAGACATACTGATCTTTAGAGTGACGGTTTGTAAATAGCATCAGCGAGATCAGTTTTCTAGAATCAAAAAAACACCGAAACCAACGAAATGTTCCAAATAGACGAACGTTTGTTACATGCCATGATATATTCAGAAGATGCCGAATAAAGAAGACAAACATAATCCCGAGTCCCAATGGACCTTTCATTAGTGTTCAGATCTGATGACTATTTAAAAATAAATCTCAATAAAACACAGCCATACACATGGATGTTTTTACAGATGAACCTAGCTCCATTAGTTCTCCAAGTCAAATTACCCATTAACATCAACATACCCTAGTGAGATAGCAGAAAAAAAAGGTATTCAATTATCTCGATCTCGAACTAATTATCTGAAGATTCAGATCTTAATGAAGCAATTTGAAAGTCGCAGAATTTTAACATGATCCTCATCATGAACGAGTATCTACAACAAAGCTTAAGAAAAACATAATGGTATTGTGAAGTACGAAGTTACCACTCTAGAATACGCACAGATTGTATTTCTTTATTTAATCCTTTCTTCAAGTCAGTATTGCTTAAATTATAGACATCGGTAAATATCCGTGACTATAGAACAAGTCACAAAGCGCAAAACTTATTTTAAGCGGATAATAATCATTAATATTTATCCGACGCGACTCTTGGGTATGCCGAGTGCAACAATAAATAATAGTATACCTACCTACCGGTATTATAAATCAAGTTATGAAAAAAACTTGTTTGAGTTCGGCCCAGAAGATGAAGCGCCAAGTTTTTCTTTTTTTTTCTGTTTTACTGCGTTGAATATTTTAAAATTGCAATTTCATTATTTTTATTCTATCGTAAATCTCATCTTTACTCACCCAATCAAGAGGTTTATCCTCGCCCTCACCAAGTAACCTAATCAGTGTGTCTATATGTACGTTATATAGTCGTAATGGCAATCAATAACAAAAATGTACAGAAATGATCTGGGATATTTTAAGATCTTCTTAGCGAATGGCAAGTTTTTTTATCGGCATATACAACACAATTATATGAGCGAAAGAATATGCGTACATAATTGGGGCTTACAGGCTTTATGGTATACATCCTTTTGGAATGGAATCTACTTATGTATGTACATACAAAGATATATGATATATGTGCAGAAGGTCTGTAACTTATTTTTAGTATTGTAGAGCACGCATACTGACTTCATCGTTACCTTTAATTCGCATCTCTAGATAAAACGCTCAGCACACACAAACATCCACGTTACTAAAAATAAAGGCTTACATCAATCTAAAATGGATTGTTTTTTATTGTAAAATAAATAATAAAAAAAAATTTCAAATAATCAAGAAATATATACATGTTCCCGCGCGTATAGCTTTTTTCATTCGAATCAAAACGAATGTACGTTATTACTCATGTATTGAAGGGCTTGGTTTTGCCGATGTTGCTTTTTGTAGATTCAGAAATCTAGAAGACACTATGGGCAGTAATGCTATTTTAGTATAACGATAACGGGTTAAGCTTTACTTCTTTTTCATCGTTTGCACCCATCTAGTTTTACGTTATCATGCAAAATTGTATCTCGCATGTTGGCGAAGTACAAGAGGCCAATGCAATGCGAGTTATATCTATCACTAATCATTTAGACAAAACAGATTAAATACATTGGCACAAAGGGCGTATCTCACAGACGCTTGAGAGATATTTTTGGAAAAAGTATTGTGAGAAAAGTGGGCGTGGTTTTTTTCATTTCATAACTGAAGCTTAAGAATCTGAGAAGATCTACAAAACACGGTGAAATAATGACCATAAATTACTTTGAAATATCAAAATCTTAATATTGGAAGACAACGCCCCCAAAAAGTAGGTGTGGAATTATTCAGTGCATGAGTGAATTGTAAATATAACCACGTCGATGTGTTTTATTCAGACCCTACACAAAAGGACTTTGAGGTACGCAGCAGAATGCGATGTGCTTTACGTAGCCCTGACGAGCGAATACTGCTGAATGGATAATGACATCAGACTTAAAGCACTTAAACTACGTTGACGATGTCAGCTTGTGTTCGTATAGAATTATGGACTTGCACCAAATGACCGGTAGGTTGAAAGCTGAATTAATACGAGAAAAAAATAAATTTTTAAGTTCTCAAACACCAATTCTCAATTAAACATTGCCGGTCAACTGGTCAAGGAAGTTAATAGCTTCCTTAATTTAGTTCCGACGGGGTCACTGAACTAAATTTGTACAGCAGAATTAGGAAAGGAAAATCTGTGCTTGGTATATTATCCTAAGTCTGGAAGGGAAGTGTTATGAGCTTGAAAACAAAACTACGACTGTTATACTCTAATGTAATGTCAGTACCACCTCTGCCACTCATAAGCTGCGAACCTTTTTAAATACATAGATGTCTACACATCATCTTAAAGATGTCGTCGGCTTACAAGTAAAACTGACCAACTGCCAAAAATTGTATTGTGTATTATTGATGGCAAGAATAAGAAAAAAGCAAGTAGAACTTTCTGTAAAAACTGCCTATCTGATATTTTGCCTAGAAATATGAAAAAAATCTAAAAGAATCGCGGTTACGAGTATCATCAAAATTAACAAGGATTTAAGGAAAACAAAAAACTTGTTTGCGTTTTCCAACGAACTACGTTTTTGCACTTAATCAGTTTTGCTTATAAGCCGACGATATTCTAGCCGAATCGTATCTCGAACAGCTCTTAAAGAGAAAGGAATCAATTGACATCACAATAAGACGAAGGAAGGTGCAGTGAATAGGTCGCAATTTATGGCGCGAAGAAAATTCTGTTGCAAAACGAGCGAAAGACGAAGCAAGGTCTCCAGGAATCAGTTGGACAGCGCTGAAATACGATGCAGCGATTCGCACACGATGGCGCGAATGCATTGTTGACGCCCTATGCACACGAGAGGTTAAAAGAACTAGTCATGCATTTTATTGGAGCGATTTTTTGTTCCTTTCAAAGAGTTATGTTAACAAAATTGCATTTTGAATTTTTTTTTTCTTTTAATGTGAATTATCAGCCAGTTTACCTAGAGGGCTAAAAGTTCCGATATACAAATGTACATACATAGATACGTAATCAACTCAAATCAAAATATATTTGTTTGCCTCCATCATGTGATATCGCTACATATGTATGTATGTACATACAATTTGTAAAAGGAAGTCTCTTCCTGTTCTCTGTCTGCATGACCATTTATCATTTATTCAATTGACGTGCCTATTTTTAATAAGGAAATCATATCGGTGAGCACACTGATGATTATAAAACATAATGAAAGGTAAGTTGCAGAGTGTAATATTGTAAATGGCTTAAGGTAAAGTCTCTTTAACATATTGTACCCAGTTCAATAATATAAAAGAGTTGAGATTGAAATTTCAATCATGAAAATTTCCTTTGAGATTGGTACTGGCTACAGCAAATTTGTTACTCCTTTCTTTCTCATCTACGAACTCGATTTTCTCGATTTCGTTGCTCTAGTATGAAAAGTAGACTGCTTTTTCCAATGATTTTATGTAGTTTGTAGTAACTTCTTTGCTTCGAAAATACAAATATAAGAACACATACAAAAATAGACTGCAGTTATGGGTCGCACTTGCTCATATTGTTGTGGTCGCAAGGGATAACAGCTATAAGGACTATTTTGCTAATTTTTTGTAGTGGATTTTCAAGTTTTGAAATTTGCAATATTTCTCTTGTTTCTTTATCTACAATTCAATAAATATTGCAATTAATAAGCTTTTGCATTGGTTAGGTTGAGTAGGTGTATGAGGCCACAGACATTTGTATACACACACTCATTTTCTCAGATTTGTCTTGTAACTTTAGCGACTTATGTACATACATACGTCTACTTAGGCAATCTGTGACCACAGTCGTTACAAATCGGTCAAAGTGTTGCAAGAATTAGAAATAAAAAAACAAACACAAATATTTATACATATGTAAACCAAAAACCTTTCCAAAGTTTCATACACCAATTCCATGCAACATTCCAACATGCCAACATTCATTTAAACTTCGACACAATCGTATGAGCTGTTTTCTAAATAAAATTGCAAATCAGCCAGAAGAAAAGTACCTACGTAAAGTTAATTTTGAAGTTCCAATTCGGGGTACGGACTACAAATATGAAGTTTTTGAAGTACATAATTGCCCAACCCACTCTATAGTATAATAGGTACATACGTATTCTGCTTACAAGTACCATGATCTTCAGAACGAAAAATTTCGCAAGGAAATTGAAAAAAAAAAACATGCCCTTGAATGCAAGTAAAAATAAAAAAAAATTGTCAAGTGGAACACTACGTTCAGGCATTCAGGAGATGATTGCATTTTCTGAAAACATTCATGAATTAAGACGTCATATTTAGAATTTCGAAAAATAATATATTTGGATACTTCTTGTTTCCATTGATCTATCATATGTCTCTGTACAAGCAAAGAAACATTTCACAGCTGCCTTTGCTTGTATTGTCGGTTTCCATATAACTTCTGGATTATCCAACCGATTTTGGTGACACAGACCTCAAAGTTATAGACTCTCAAATTTTTAAGCCCCGTAGTTTGAAAAACAGGGGTGGAATGAGGTCAATTTTAGAGCTCTTTTGTAGTTTGGAGGCTAGAAGGTGGTGACAGGCAGACAAAGGCGGGCGAACGCAGAGTTTCGTGTTCTACATAAAGATCACAGAAAAACAATATTCCAGTTCCAATTGTTAAATTCTTTAACATACTAATTAAATCAAGCAATGTAATATTTAATTAAAACAGGATTGTTTCCTACATTCAAACGGAATGCATAGTTCGAATACCTATAATTTTTTACTAGACAAAATCTACTTATCGAGCGAGAAAAACTTGGGAGCGGAAATGAGTTGTTCTCGCATCCTCATTTAAAGCCTGTAATTAACCCCCTAGGAAAACACAATTTGGTTGCTTAAAGGAACGTCAAGCCGAATTATGTATTCCCATGGGTAGGGTACGTGAGCAGAACTATTATTAAAATATATTTACAAAAGGAACATCATGAACACGTTCCAGAATTTGAATGTTTTTGTGAGATTAGCTTAATATTATCTGCACATATTTACATTTCAATAGCTTTAAATAAAATTTAGTGAAAGACAATATTTTTTTAAAAAAGAATGTTAACATAAGACTAAGGGAAATAAAAATTAAACTTTTCAGTGTGTAGGAAAGAAAATATCTAAGACAGTTTTTAGTTTTATAAACCTTGTCTCGAAGTTTAATAACCATTCCATATAATATTAAAAATATAAATTATGAATTACCTGCTACGCATGCCCAAATGCTCAGAAAGCAGAATAATGGAATTTTAATCATCTTGTGTCTTGAATTAATTGTTTGCACTTTTTCGAAAAAGACGTTCTAAAGTTCTTTAAACTCACTAGATTTTTGTGTTTTTTTTTTAGTTTATTTTTAATTTTTTTTTTGTTTTTATTAAACCGGCTTATGACTATATCACTGTAAACTTAAATTCCTTTGAAACGGCAAATAAAATCAATTTCCTAGGCAAAGACCTCGATGGCACTTTCTTCACCAATGGGTTCATAGACTGTACTGACCAGTGTAATCCGAATCAGTGTACTTTTGCCCTTAAGCAACAAACAAAACGACCAACAACAACAAACATGTATACCTGTATATTAATGTATCCATGCAGATGTGTATATCATCAGGTTGCATGTACCTAAATACATTTATATACAATAAGAATTATTTGTTTGTAGATGCGTATATCAGTTCATTATTATATGTATATTATACGCACTTTAATGCAATAGGCACCGGTTGCTTATACATAAAAGTCAAGTTCACTAGCAAAAATTCTTAAGCCATATTCTGGGTCTTAGCTTAAAAGGAAATCCCCCACTACATTTTCCAAATTGATAGTAGTACATAGGTATGTACCAAATAAGCCTTATGATGAACGTGAGGGATCGGCAGACACGTTCCACCACTTTACCACTAGTCTTCTTAGGTGTTTTTATTTCATCAAGTTTCCGTTTCGTATGCATGTATGTATGTATAAGAATTTGAAAATTCTCTTATATGTAGCAGTTCTACATGCCGTAGGTTTTTGCTCTTAGGATTTGTGAATTTCTTTGTGTTGTCGTTTCTTTGTTTGTTTTTTTTTTTGGATTTTATTTTTTTTTTTTGCAAAATGTTTGCTATTACTCCCATAGTGGTAAATGTCTTCTATTCTGTTTTCTTTCTTTTTCTTGTGGGTGTACTTTTAGAACCATCTTCGATGGTTAAAACGAAACAAAAAATTGATATTGGCAGAACAAGAAATAAACAAAAGTAACTCTTTTAAGATCCTTTTTATAAATAGCAGCTAAGCGCTGGAAAAAAACTAAAATAAAATATCACGAAGTTGAATTGAACGTTAACTAAGAGAGGTTGTATAAATTGTTAAATACCCGTAGTAATAGGAGTTGCTACAATAACATAATCAGGCATATAACCATGCTTGAAACTGTTTAATATTTGATAAATTTTGAAGTATATTACATACGCATACTACTGAAGATCTAGGATCATTTGTATATCGGAGCTACCAATAAGATAGTGATAGCTTAACTTTTTAGACAGTATATTTTTTTTTTTATATTGTAGGCTTTACCTACATGAGTGGCCTATTTAATAACTAACTTGCAAATCAAGGTACATCAAGTAGCTTCTTAGCTATGAACATAAAAATAGACACCATATTAAGGCGCACAATGATCATTTAACTGGTTGCCAAATTAGTTTCTAAGTCTAATCAGTTCTGGGGATATGGTAGGTACTTCAAGACCTATAGCGCATCTTTAGCTAATGTAAATCGTCAAAAAGTTGTATAGGTTCTGCTTACGGTTATATGTAAAGGAAAAAGTCAAATACTAAGACTTTAAGTAAAAGTGGCCCTTAGGTGGAGTAATCCATCGCATTTTATCCAGGGTTACCGTTGAGAATTTCAAAAATATCTCAAAAAAGTCTCATAATTAAAAAAAAATATAATGTTCACATAATCCAAATATTTCACAACAAAGTCCTTCGTGGAATAATTAGTACTAATAGATTGATCGGTTACAGACGTGATTGAAAAAATACTATTCGAACCAAACCTCACGAACTTATGATATGAAAATAATGAGAATTTGTATTTAAATTATAATACCTTCTCCAAAACGATTTTCCAATTAAAATCCTTTGTAGATCTTTTTTCGATTGAACATGATTCAGAATGTATTCCACACTACTCTGGGTATTCTAGTCTCTCAGTGCCTTCCTAGATTTGCACCTTTATTACAAGAAAAAACATAGAAATATGGTGTCCCAAATAAACCAAATTGTGCTTACCAATCAAAAATTTAAAATCTAAGCCAAAATATCAGGAATCAGTAGAAAACGAATAAAGAATGAAATTAATTAAATTAAGAAATCATTATACGACAGATTGATGGATTTGTTCTGCAGCCGGCTGGTTGTTGTTTTACCTTCACATAAACCGATTTTACTATTGGGCGATAAGTTTCAATGCGCATTAAAGATTTGACTGATTAGATACAAAAAAGAACAAGATTTTTAGATGATGAACTTGAGATGAACCTGAGGGTGACCGTAAAACTTGTCCATCACCAAAAATTAGAAAAGATATATGTATATCAATTCGGGTTGGAAACTAACACCGATAATATTGACATAGTCCGAAGAATGCAGCCTAGTTCCAGTGACGCTTTCTTGAATATTGAGGCAAAAACGGCTAAGATGGGTGTAATAGTCAATGAGGAAAAGGCTTCTAATAGAAACGTAACTAAAGCCAGCTGGAGACGCTTGTTAGTTGGTGGTCCATCCAGGTCCCACCCCGGACTGTTGCGTTACCTTAAGTAATTAAGTAAGGTTTGAAACCCAGCATTTATGTCAGAATCGAGGTCAGGAGAGAACTCTTAAAAAGATCATGGATTGTTTCTGATATGTAGAGTCTAGTAAAGATAAATGTAAAGATTCATAGAAGAGAATGATAATAGATTGAACAATGCAATTTGCCTCCACAGGTCTTTTGAATGAATAAACGTTTAAATATATGTACATACGTCGCCCATATAAAAAACCGGTGGCAAGAAAATGCCCCACAATGTATGCGCTTCATATTTTTAATAAATTGTTTGAACTACGTGTATCCCCTCTCTCAAGCCACCTAAACAATGTCTGCAAAATCTAATTATTGACCTGTATCAGACAAACAAATCTTCAGTATCCCTGGTAAAATCATTTGACTCTGCAGCATGACGATCGAAAAAGTTCCCCGCAAAATCAAGGTCTTAAAAAAATTAGTATGACCTTAAACAATATTAGATGATTTGGATAAAATGATTCACTGGCATGCAGCTTTTTCAACCTTATGCTGAAAAATAAAGTCCACAGGTCAAAGGCCGACACTGTTTTATAAAATTCTGTGCGAACCACTTGGCGACACGACATTGACATATACAAGATGGGTCTTGTTATAAATACATGTTCCTCCTCTCGATTACAGAGCTCTCCTTATGAATATTTTCAACACAACTGTTTTTTGCACGACTCAGAGAATCATCAATCGGTAGATGATCTTGTAGACTACTTCCTTGATGCACACTATAACAACGTAATCAATAAGCAATGCATAAACGAAATTTTGTAAATCAATTTCGTTACAAAGCAAATTAAACGAGCGTATGCAACTCGAAACTCGCTCATTACTACCACAATTGGTTCTATGCCTGACTGCGAAAAATAATTTTCTCACCCGAAGTGACCTTTGGTTGGCATATACATATGTATGTACATTTATAAAAGAAACTAACGTGATGAATTTATATGATAATTAATTATATTGCGAATAAACATGACAGAAGTTGCCTTGGGCCTGAAACTTAAGGTTTGCATCTGCTGTCATTGTAAGGAAGTTCATCAATCATATTAAATTTGAAAACAGCATATCTCGTGAGATTCTCTTTTTTCCTCTTTCCAATCTATGCTCGTGAAAATAAAACGATGAATCCCAAATAATAGACATTTATACTAAATACCTACTGTCTACCCAACCAGCAGCAGTCATAGCTTTAATCGAAAATCTCTCCTATTACGTTTAAGAAAACGTAAAGTTTAAACTTGGCACTGGCGCCATCGTAATACAATAAACAATTTAATTTACTGCCAATCAAAACGTTGAAGTCTCATATCGTTCGTAAAAAAGTAATAAGATCACGATAATGTAATATGGTATGCAGAAAAAAATTTACATTTTGATACAATAAGCTCCAAGCCTTACGGTGATATCATTCCGAAAATATTTATGTATAAAACAAAATCACCCGATGCAAAATTGGAATGGACATCAATCACAAATATTGATACTTATTACCGGAACATTGGTCAACTTTGTCAACCTAGAATGACTTCTGACAATCGTTGTATTTATGGAGTATCGGGTAGAAAGATCCTAACAAGAAGAACTAAGGAGACTCTGTACAACATAGAGCTGCTGTTGAAGCGTTGACTTTATTAAAATAATATAGAAGTATCCGTAGGGAACAATTTTTCATACGATTCGTAATTCTATAATTGTGTTGAGTACCTGTATGAAGAAAATGAACTGTAGAATTAGTTGTACAGCTACATCGAACTGGTGGGAATGACACGCAGTGCAGCCGAAAGTAGCTAGGTCACGTTGCGGAACACTAACGGTTAGATTATTTTAGGGTGGCTGTCTTCACTTAGATCGGAAGAAGTCCTTTGTGATATGCACCATGGATTTTCCCATTTTGGCTACTCTGTGATTGCAGAAGTCAAATGCAGCTTTCGATGAAGCGGAGGATGCTTATGACGACTAAGAAAAGAGTCGTTAAATGGAGTCGTCTTCTTTAGGACAATGCCAAACAGGTGCATAGGAGATGAAGGATGGTTTCCTCTTGTTCTTCGAGGTCCAACCTTTTAGCATGTTGGCTTATCACACATTGTCCAGTGATGACACCGCTTACGTAGCTGTTCCGTGATCGCTTTAGCACGACTAACTCGGCACTACGTTTCTGATCTAGCTTAGGCCAGATCTATCTAGATTTATCTAGATTAGGAAGACTAAAAATCCGACCCGAAAAGTTTTCAAATATATTTCAGAGGTGCCTTGCAAAGACACAGACCATGTTGTACACAATTCGAAGAGTTGTACTAGCAACTCTGAGTACGCAATTGGAGACAGCTGCCAAAGGACCTTTTATCACACATGAACAAGTCGCTCATACATATCGTCTCCGACATACCCACTACTAAGGCATGTTTTTAATAATGTTTGGACCACCTTAAAAGTCGTGAATATCCTCCCTGCAAATTGTTCCAAAATAAGCGTCTCCTAGGGATTATGATTTAATACTTTCTAGTCTTAGAGCTAGATATTTCTTCCTTACATACACCTCGAAGCTTCAATTTTGAAATTATGTACTGTTAAACAGACTGCAAAAAAATATTCTCTTCATAGGTATGTCTCTGTGCCTATTTATTTGTACTGCAGCGCAAAAAGGTAAAATAGCAGAAGAGTCATGTACATCTGACAGGATAACACCTTCCGTGCTTTCCAGTTTCGCAGCAAAGCATAAGGACAGTATGTACGAAATAAGGAAAATGTGTAGGGCTTTGAAGATTGAATAATTTATTTCGTAAAAGTCTATGTTTCATGACAAAGCTTAGACATTGAACCAGAAACGTTCCACTGAAGTGATTAAACTGCAAACCGGTCCCTTTCGTGGCTAATCCCTGAATATCCCAAAAAGGAATCACAGTGAAACATTGTTTTGATTTTTGTGAACAAAAAATAGCATGAAGATTCCATAACTTTTAAAATGTCTCAAACTAACCTAATTTCTGAAGACTCGTTCTATAGCTTTACAAAAAATACAAATACTTGGCACAACGGACCGTATATGGTCCAGCGCCTAGCTTCTCGCAACCATTCGTGTCGTGCGTGTTATTTTTCACACAAATGGAAGGGACCAACAGTTTAGAAAAAAAAAAACATAAACTGTGACTAAAGTTGCACAACGGTAACCCTGGCTATATCATTGTTTAGTATATAATTTTAAAGGTATTTGTAAGCAGATTCTATATTTAGAACTGAAGCGGGATCTGATCCTCATGATTAAATCTCGAATTGGTGATAAATCCGGGTAGGTCATTGGGTGAGCTGGCAGATATAGAATATGTCTTTTTAAGGTAAAAGTTGCCTATGTACCGATAACATGCTCTGATAAGCCAATTACAAAGCATTATGATTATATGATAAAGTACATATGCCTATATGAACATACATAAGTATGCATGTACATGTTCAGTTAATTTTCTTTACATTCTCGCATGTTGGGACATGAATTGGGGGGAAGTGCGGTGAATTTGTGCAATTGTAAAAAAGTCTCCTGGTTACGAAAGGGAATGCTACCAGTGAGCCATAAGGAAAAACGAATAAAATCTATGATTCTTCAACCGCTACTCTAGAAGAACAAAAGAAAATGAGACGAAAAAGGATCCAGCACGGTGGTCTGGCCCGATATCTGTCGCTCTTTTTTTACCTTTTCTAAATACCTTGTGCTGCAGTATTTCCATGCCCATTAGATACTCGAAAGTGTCCAGTTACTAGGGGAATTTGACTCCTAGCCAGTTGTAATAGTTGTTTTGTTCTTTTTTGGGAAGCTGTTAGCAAGAAAGTGTCTTCTTGCTGCTACCTTTAGCTTCCATCCAGTAATGATGCACTTCTACTTGAAGTCAGTTGATTAATTTCGTAGTGCTAATCGGTTCGTCGCGGAATGATGAGAATGGTCAGAGATGGAATTCGATGCGCATTCTTTTCTCGCTAGTTTGGAATTTGATGCGCATTTTTCTATCTACATTTTTATTGTCTTCATAAACACTGTGTCCTGACAGCTAAATGATATGAACTTTGTTCCTGTTGGTATTATTGGTTGCCATTATAAATGTTCTGTTCATGTTTCTTCGGACGAATAGTTTTATTGCATGTTGGCTTGAAATGCAGATACATATATTTTTTCCCATACTGAAAATGCTTTCATCTTTCTTTTGCCTCACAACAAATTACTAAAGCATGGACGTCGATCTCGAAGACGAAGCTTTGTGGTTAAAACAGGGGAAATCTAAAAGAAAATAAAAGAGCTAGAAGTCCGAAAAAGAAAAGACGAAGGCTGCCTACTGAAGGTCGTTACTGCATTTTCGAAAATGCGTGCCAAAGTTTCTAAATAGGTAATGGAGAAAAACCCTAGTCGATTGTCAGATACAAGAGGATGCGGGTCCAGAGCCAAGCTTCTCGAGACTATTCGTCTTATGCGTGGTAATTTTTTTCGCACAGATGAAAGGGACCTACTTAGTGTAAAACTATATCCGAAGGTCAATTGAGAAGCTTTTTCATGGCAGTTGTTACTCTTGGACGTTTGTCAGACATCTGCGAGAGGTAGAACCGTGGTGTTTCCTGAATATAAAGTGAAGCCCAGCTGCGTAGTGATATTGACCCCAGAAAAAAATGTTTTAATCATTGGTGCCATAGAGTTCTAATCATTGTAATACATAGAGAAGTGTGAGTGACCTACAGCAGCCCCAATAAGGTAGATCATATGTGTAGCTTAAACATTCTCAGAACGTAGTACAGGAGAATTTTATAGATGTATTCCTCCTGTAGGTTTGTTGAATCGCAATACACATGTCGCATCTTCAGCTCATACCTACACCTTAAGACCTGTTTGATATGAAATAGTTTGCCCTTTTCAGGGCAAGGCATATTTTCACCTCACTTTCTTTTCTTCATACAATCTTTTATTATACTATTACACTATTATTATTATTTATTATAACTCCCTTTAAAAGACCAAAATCATCCCGTGTTTTATGGCAAAGAGTCATGGAACTTATCAAAAATGGATGAGGTTGCTCTTTGTTGTTTCGAGAGGAACATTCTTAGGTTGGCTTTCGGCCTCGTCTGCGTGGAAGAGGAGATACAACAACGAACAGTACGGGTTGTACCAACATTAGTTAGACGAGTGAATGTCCAATGTTCCTTTACTAACTTCTGAATGGTTTGCATAAACCAAATGGGATTGACTTTGGGGTTTTGTTTTGTTACTGGAATGCTTCTCGCCGCTGCTGTTCTAATAATCTTTTTTATCTTTGCCGCTTCCTGGTTGATATTTGTTGAGATAGGTGACACCGATGAGAGCGCTTCGGATGTAGTTTTAAAAACGCACCAGTTTGCTTGGTTTTCTTTAAATCGAGTTGAATATTTTCTGGTTTCTCGTCTTTCGGGGCTGCGAACGATTATCGGAATATGATCACGGGTTTCTGTAAAAGGCACCACCTCCCAGTGAAGAAGGGCAGCGAGATCAGGTGTGGCTAAGGTGACATCGACCGATGTGAATGTGTTTCTGGTGGAGAATAATGTAGGAGAGCCATCGTTTACGATGACAAGACCCTTTTCGTTACTAAAGTTTTCGATTTTTAAGCCGAGGGTATTAGCAGCATTAAAATCTCCCATTATGATGTGATGGGTGTTGTTAATATTAGGGATATCCTCTAGTACATCCGAGCTAATTCGAATATCTCTTTCCCTGTATAGATTTGTTATTGTAATAGCTATTCTTCCCGGATTCTGTATCGATTGATGGAGTAGTTGAGTGGAGGATTTAGTGTGTGACGCTATTGGTATGTTGTTTTTAACTAAGATACCTATGCCTGCCTTGGCATACTGGTAATTTTTGTTGTGATGAAAACATTTGTAATTTCTGTAATTGAAGTACTTTATATTGTTTGAGATGATGTGCGTTTCTTGTAGCGCTATGATGTCTGGGTTGTATTTACATATTAATCCTTGAAGATTCTATTGGAGGATGAGCAAATTTTTTATTAAAGAGGTCATTGTGGTGTATTATTAACTGTTGGTTTTTGTGTGTATTGTATATTGACTGAGTCATGTAGAGCGAACGGACACCCAATGCTCCAGTCCGGAAAATCGACGACGCCTTCGAGAAAACGGCGACTAAGATGGCGCACGAAAGTGGAAGGGAACCTTAGCCAACTTAGCGTACGCAAATGGAGGCGCTTGTTGGTTGAGGCCCAGGTCCACCCGGATAATAAGAATTGAAATTTATTGTTAAAAAGCCACTTCCATATGTGCTCAAAACTTTTTGGTAGGAAATGGGGATTAAGGCCAAGTATGGTTCACTGGACCTACCTTACTATAGTAAATCCGAGAATATCGTAGGTATCTATAATTTGGAGGGAAAAGATTGATATGCATTAAAAATGTTGAAAGGTCAGCCAGCATTACTAGTATAAGCGCTTTGCGCTCCCGATAACCGCTCCCGCCTCCTTGAAAAAAAAAATACAAAATAATAACAGAACTTCTAATGGGTCACTGCTCGCTTATCTACCATCTCCAAAAAATAGGCAAACTTACCTCAGATCTTTACCGCCTGTGCCTGGAAGATCAATAGATATCAATATATGTATATTCTATGCGAATGCCCAGCCGTGGCTCATAGCTGAAACAGACTACTCGAAAGAGATGGATGTGATATGATTCAATATTTTCTCCACTGGATCTGTTCATAAATAGATATGCAGTAAAATGAGCAATTTGTGGTCAGTGTGATGCTATTTACAGAGTCGTATTCTACTCAGAAGAACTACAAACACAGAAGTCTTTCGGGCTACCAGACGTTGGTAAGCATCTTTTCCAAGTAGAAATTCTGGCATGAAATTAACGTGAAAAGGCAACTTGAATACAGTGAATGGCTTTTGCAAGTTGACCATTTAGCACCCGTTGCAAGTTCAGTTTTAACGGTGTATGGAAAAGTATTTGAGCAGGTGTAACAATACAAGTATCACTCGGAAGAGGAACTGATGGCGAGGATTAATTTGGCAAGCGATTGTATGCGCCGCTAAGAAGAAAGTTCTTAGACCACAAGGAAATAAAAGAATGCAAATGCGCAAAAATATCAGTATTTAACTCAATGTTAATGGAAGTGACAACTGGATATTCACAGGAAGACAAGAAAAACAAATACAAGCTGTGGAGATGGTATGGTGTGGTATAGAGAAACTGCACCTTAGAGGGTGCTGGCACGGGGGCCTTTTTGGTCAGTTGTGATTCCGCATATATTGAAGTATGGCCTCTAATTTCGTTGTCTACCGGAGCTCTTGACGAGAAATAATATATTCAGAGTGAAAAAGTCTGTTCTCCAGTAGCGCAGGCGACGAATTGGGGCAATAACAAAGAAATTGTGTGAAGGTTTCAATCATTTTATTGCACACATGGGAGCCCCGCAAAGAAACCTCTGCTTGTTCTTTGTCTATCATAAGGTGAGCGTTCAACTTTCCTCGCAAATTGAATGCAATGCAATGTTTTTCTTGAGGTTCAGGATTATTCCAACTTTTCTCTACCAGCCAGAACCTAGGTTTATTATCATCAGGAAAAACTCCGAGATTGATTCTTTGAATCTGCTTGGGCTATTGACACTTTTCTGACGAAAATTATTTAGAGAGAAAGAAAGAAGGGAAGTGTCTTATGGCTATGCATGGTCTCCGATCGGTCAGTCAAGTGGTCGCTTTTATTCTGGTGATATCTTTAGTTTTGTTTAAGAAGTGGTTTGTTTTTGACTTGCTGCAGTTTAGCCACCTATTTCTAAATATGACAGTTTGTCAGCATAGTCCGTCTGAGATTGGCTTTTATATTGTAGGTAAGTTTGAGGATATTTTTGCCTTATATCCACTCAGAGGAATATGAATTAACTTTGCAAGTGAACAGTGGAGGGCTAAGACAACATGTTCGTTGCCCTAAGGCCCAAATCAAGGTTACCTTGAATTAACCATTTAGCCAGGCTAGATCAAATCGGCATTCTTGTAATAATTCTGTAGGATATAGTAACCGAGGCATTCATAGCAGCTTGGATATCAATGAATATGGTCACCCATTGCCTTGACGTGCCTAGTTTGAACTGGCGACAGTATTCGCGAATAGCCAGTAATTTCGACTGATCGGTACTGGAAGTGTCTGAAAGTTGATGATTTTAAGATGCTCAAGGGTTCAGAAAACACCCCTGTAGTTTGTTAGATCGAAGTCCTTAATCATGTTCATCTTGCCATGCTGTTCTTGTGGGGAATTGTACTTCGAAACGCTTTGTGAAAATGATTTCTCTCGGTAGAGAATCAAAAATATTACAAAATAGGGTTTCGTAGTTTAGCACCCAAACTTTCGCTATATGCTGTTTGTTATGTGCAGGTATAGGGGTAAAAGATGCAGACTTGACCGTATAGCGTACGTGGTGCCTATACCTTTAGTACCTAGTTAAGTTTGGTTAGTTATACTCTTTTCTCAGAGGCGGCTACCCATGTGTGAGGATTGGACGTACTACGGGTGTGTACATCCTTGGAGTAAATTATAGTTGCAGGCTACATTTTTTGCCGAAAGCAACATATGCCTTTCTTACCCGTTGTTCTACGTTTAGTTTCCAATTCCAATAGGATAACTCCTAAATACTTAAGTAGCACTGGGCGATATGGAGAGTGGTTGATCATTTAGTCGAAGAAGTGTGAAGTCAGGCATTTTGGTTTTGGAAGTGAAGAAAGAAAACTTTCTTGATAATATCACCCCATCATACGCATACGACAATTCTGTATTCGCCGATTTCCAATTGGTAATCTATTGGGAACTATTTAGTTTGCAAATCGTAATAACCCGTTGACACATTCACTGGTTTTTTTAGCGCGGCTGACGACAAGTATCACTTATTAGGATACTAATTTATTCACTTTCTCGTTTTTCCCAATATTCATTTGTTTACACATTAATAAAACACAAGCTAAATACGATTTAACACATTTAATTACAGTTAAATTAAAAATGTAATTCTAAGTAACTATTAACAGTGGTTATTTTGCAATATTGTAAGACATTTAAAAAAAATTGATTACACGAAAGTTTGTACATATGCCGTTATGAAAATAAATAATTCCCTACCTATAATATATGCCGGTTTTTAGGGAAATATTAGAAGTTTTATAGATGTATCCATTTACGAGTAGAAGTAATCTTACACAAAGTCAAAGACTTTAACTTGGCTTGTAAATTATCGGTTTTCTATTCGTCACTGTGATACCACTGGGCTTTTTTTATCAACATCGTTGTTAGATGAAGTGCCTTGTTGAACAACAGGAACACCACTTGGACTAGGAGGTACACCACCAGATCGCTCAAGGTTCCATGGATTAGTTCCGGCCATTGGTGAATCTGCGTGTCCGAATGCAGGATGATTCTCATGGTCTAATGCAACAGTTGCATCGTATTGCGTATTCTCTAATCGTGTTATTAATCGTTCATCTTCTTCTCCGAATTCCCCACCCATGAGTGTTGGTTCACCAACAACCATTACATCTTGCGATGCTAATGAAAAATTTGGTCCTGATGGGGACCGTTTTTGACTTGTAACGGGTGGTGTGTTGCTTCCAGTTGCACCTCCAGAGTTTGAACCTTTACGTTTACGGCGCTTGTTTGCTGGTCGCTGTGGGTCTTTTTTTCCGGGGGGCGCAACCATTCGTTGCCACTTTTGAAATAAAGTAGTTTTTAAACAATCGCGAGGACTTAAAGCATATGCCTTATGTCGTGACATAAGCTCCTGCATTGGCTCGAGAATAACGCACAGCCGAAGGTAATTTAAAGTTGAATTCGTTATGCCCATTCGTGTAATGTTTTTTGTTATTTGGTCCAAAACCATTGGATCTGGCGGTATAGATGTACCTATTACTGTACGAGGAATTAATTCACGATGACCTTTAATTGTCATATGCCACGATTTGATACGCATATAATCATCATATATAAACTCTAGAATAAGTCTTGCATCAGCACACACTTTTGTATAGAAAGGTTTCCCATGTTGTGTAGTTACTGTACATTGATCACAATCCAAGGTAATCGAAGTGTTATGAAAGGATTCCTTTGCGTGCTTAAGTTGGAAATAGAGATCAGAAACACCACCCTCAAATATGCTGCGGAAAAACCTGGGAATAAGAGTTCTTCCAATGGTATATCGCTTGGGGCCGTCTTCGAGACAAAATAGAATTGTCAGTTTGGCATCGTCCTCAAAGAATTCTGTGGTGAACGAGTCCCACCAACAATTGTCACTTTCTTCTGTCCTTTGCTGTAGACGTTTATTTAACTCAAATACCCTATGCTCCGTATGACTGAAGTATGAATTGTGCCTTCGAAGACCGGCATCCATTCTTTCCATTTGCTGAGACCCACCAATCATCGGGTGTCCCGGGCCGTGGCCAAAAGGTGAACCTGTTGGCATAGCACCGAATTGTCCTCCAAAACCCACCGAAACACCAGGTGATCCAAAATGTCCACCAGGGGCATTGGGTCCTCCGCTGAAAGAAGGACCAGAACTTCCTGGTCTACCGAATTGAGGCGCACCTCCAGATGATGGGGATCCAAACGCTCCTCCACCACCAGCTGGACCATTAAAGGATGTACCTCCTGCATTTGGTGGTTGTGAAAAGCTTACAGATCCAATATTTTGAGGCGGACCCGGACCAGGCGTAGATGAACCAGAAGGAGCGGGTGAAGCTGTATACTGTGGTGTATTGGAACCAGGTTGGGGTCCACCTTGGTATGCGCTCATGGATTGATTTCCTGCTGGAGATGATTGTCCAGTTTGTGGAAATATTGGACCACCGCCACCATATGGACCACCTTGCGAAAATCCACCAGGAGTTACAACGCCTTGGCCGTCCGGATTTCCTCCGGAACCACCTGCACTTCCAATCATACTCTGGTTATCGCTTGGAGCACCTGTTTTCCAGTTTCCGGGACCATCTTCCATTGCAGATGATGTATTAATTGGTGGACCAGAGCCAACCCTTCGATTCATACTAAGCATTTCGTTTTTGATCCACAAGTCTTCAAGATTCAATCCTTTTCCAAATGTGATGAAAATACTTATACCTCGCTATCCAGTTGCCTTTATCAACGGTGGTGTTCCTATAAACAAAAAAACAAAAACAAAATGGACATAAAAATATGGTTTACTCATTGAAATGTGTTTAAAAGTCCTAGAAAGCAATTTATTGTTCAACAAGAATTTACACTCCAGAATCATTTAACTTCGAAATATTTAATTTCACTGATGGCATAGTCAAACTCTTGAAGGAGTTGGTGCACTATTGCAGCAAAGCAATCTATACCGTTTGAGATAGGCTGGCATGCATGGGTCAACAGCTAGCAGAGGAAAAAAACGCATTAATACTCAACAACACAGAGAAGTCATGGAGATCGACAATCACACTGTGATTTCCAAGCCCGAAATAAAGTGCGTTGGCAATGTTATGGACAAACATCAATGTAGTATACGAGATACGAAAGCAAAGAAAACTGAAACGCTAGGAAGGATAATGTCGAAAGTTGACGGGGCAAAATACAAGAGAAGGTTCCGAATTACAAGAGTCTCGGTGTCGATATCGATCTATGGATCCCAAATATAGTCCAGTGCCGTAGGAACAGAAAAATAAGACGGTGGGAGAGGCAGTTATCCCTGTCTTTAAACATCTTTGCAAGGCAGTGGTTGTAATGGAATAGAAATAGAAGTACCTATGTACATACCTCGTCCAAACTGATCAGAAGGAACTGAAGATGCCCAACATGTCATGCTCTACTGCCTACGATACGAAGAAGAACGACATCTACTAGAGAAGAAACTGAGTGTGGATTTAACCCTAGATAATGAAGAAGAACCGACGTGAAGTACAAATTGCCGATAAGGCGATCCGCAATTGTCATTTTTTTTTTTATATAAATACATACATATACGATAAGGGATTAAGAAGTTCTCAACCTTACTAAGAAAAATAACTCGGAAGTTTACAAATTACTTCTATTTTTCAATGTAATCTCCTTTAAGCTCAATAAACTTCTTCAATCTCGTCTCTAATCATCATCTTTTGATTGTTGTTCGATCTCAGGCGGACAGTGATGGACTCAGATCTCATTGTCACAAATCTTCCAAAGAATCGCTCTGGATCGGTTTGAAATAGTTCCAAATAATTATCACACTTTATCAGTAGATTGCGTTTTTGTTCACCCGAAAGCAGATCGGGAACAAATCTTGAGAAAACTTGGTGTACCCAAAACCGTTATTTCTTAAGTCTGCAGTCTTGCGTGATCACAAATTTTTCATTTTTTCCTCTGTATCAGAAATTGATTGTGTTCCACAGCGTGGGTCATCTTCATAGTGCAGAATTTATTTACGAATTTAAGAATATAAAAAAACCTTTACGGAAATCGTTTTGTTTAGCAGAAAATAGTTCAAGTAAAGAAGTCGTGGATCCTCAATATCTGCTACAGGAGTCGGTAAAACACATTGTATTCAATGCATTAAAGACAGCGAGAAGATACATTTTCTTTTACTAAGAATTTATAATTGGCCTAAAGTTCTAGCTACCCAATCTCCCAATTAGAACATAATCATCAAACACTTATGTTTTGAATATTCAGGACCTTAACGTCTGAAGGCAGTTATTTCGAAGAATAGTCGCTTTTAGTGTGGAGATTCGACGAAGACTGACACTTGGAGACACTTTGTTAAGTGGAACAAATGGGGTCAAGACATCCAATAGTACTACAAAATGTATGCTCTATAGATTACTAAACCTGTCAGCTCAACCGAGTGCTGAAAAATAAGCAGGGTGGCAGAGCAATTATTGAGCACTTTCGACCTTTTCGTCTCAGGCACAGACTCTTCAGGGGTCTGAAGCTCGTTAAATAAAGAAATAGGTATTACGAAGAATGAAAACTCAACAGAATAATAATTGCGCAAAAGTGAGTTAGACATACATATGTATGTATGTGTGCAAAGGCAAGAAAATATATTTGAAAAAGTTCATGATATTAAACTGCTTACTGTTCAACAAAAAAACCTTTAACGTATAAATAACCACATTTATTTCGAATCCTGAGAGAAACTTTTCATTTCAATTTCGTCCACATTCAAAAAGTAAGTCCTAAGTTGATTTCGAAATACAAGAAACAATTATGCAACGTCCCAAGAATACAACAAAAGCACATGGGAACAACAAACAACTTCATTATCATATGGTCTATACGCTGCGAAGAGTGTTTCCTAGAATACGCACATTCCTTTGGTGTGCTGGCGTTATTGCATCATTTAAAGAGATGCGAATCGCCGATAAATTGTCAAACTGAATTTGGATAAAATAGTAGCCTAAATTTAACGTAGGCCAAATTATGATGATGACTATTAGACTGTACTGAACATGAATGTCAAAAGAGCGGGCAGAATAACTGCTCTGTTTGATAGCTACTCCTATAGTAAGTTCTACGCACAACATGAATGGTCGCGAAAAGCTAGGCCCCGGACCACATACGGTCCGTTGCGCCAAGTATTTGTATTTATTTATTTGGACTACATATGTAAATTCAATACAAATTCGAATCAGCCTAACAGAAAATAAGGAACAAGAAATCATTCTAGAACTGAATTATATACATATGTACATAGTTTAAATTTAAATGGGACTTGCTTAAATTAAAGTCGACCAGATGATATTAAGCATTGAAATCATTGATCATATTTGTGATTGGTTCATGAATAACGTAACTAGTTCTCGAGAAGCGATAGGTCATAACCTTCCATTTCTTGGTATTTAACTCTATGTTGTTCTCTGTGCACCAACGGCATCCTTTATTTAGGTCGTTCTGGAACAGATAATTTTGAGTAGGGTCTTCAAATGAAAAAAAAATATATTTATCGTCTGAGTATAGCAAAATTCAGGAGTATTCAAGGACATCGACCAGATCATTGACGAACAGATAAAGAGAAGCGAACAAATATAAACGTCTGAATGAACCAAGATCGAATTTGAGGTAATGGCTTCAAACAAGACATACTGAGTATGATCAGTTAGATATGAGTACCACCACTGAACTAGCCACGGAGGGAAACCGAGAAGAGACAATTTTTAAGTGAGAATTTTATGATTCACTTTATTGAAGCCTTTACAAAAAATCAAGGTAGATGACATCAGTTTGTAGGAACTTGTTAGTTTGAGTTACAACGTAATTAGTGAATTCAAGTAAATTTGTACATATTAGTCGATTGTTGCCTAGTAAAGCCGTGATGAAATTCCGTCATAATGGATTTACATGAGAATTCGATATGTTTGCAAACAATATTCTCGAAAAGTTTGGGTATACGTACAGGAAAGTTTAGCTATGCAACTGTAGTTACCGACGTCACAATTGTTGAAGAGAGGGATTTCGTATGAAAATTTCCAAATAGAGGGCAAAGTAAAAGAACGAAGAGAGAGATTAAATAATTTTACTAGAGGGACCAGAAAATCTTTATATTTTTTTAAGATACATGAAGGAATTTTATTAGGACCATAGGAGAAAGAATCGAGTTCAGATATAAGCTTGTGAAGTAGATCGTTTGAAAATGTTAGATTAAGGATACATAAATTATGAGAAGCAACAGAGTAATAGGGTGGGTAATGATTGGTAATCTGCGACGTCAAGTTAACACTTTGAAAGAATTTCGCAAATACCAGCGTCAATTCTAGTGGCAGGCTACTTTACCATTACCACACCATGGTGATACCACAAAGATCTAGATGTTTCCCAAAAAACTACCCGCAGAACTATACGGAGTTTCTTACAAAGTGCTGGAGGCAATGAATATTTGTTTGCCAGTTCGGTTATCGAAAATGTGTGTAGGCTTTTAGTGCATTTTTCTACAAAAAGAGAGACCTTGGTACGTACGCACATAAGAGATAGTTTCTTCTTTTTCGCCAATACAGCTTCTGCAAGTCATTTGACTGGAGGTCTAGCCTTATTGCCAGCCTGTCAATAATGCAGTGTCGTGTAATGAAACCTATTATTGTCCAAAAAAGCGATCTTATTAGTCGGATTAGGCAATTCAAGCGTTTGTGATCGAGCTAAAGTCATAAGTTACATGTAGCGTGAGGCATGCAGAAATTAGCCTTTTCCGGCAGAATGCATAGAATTGTACCGAGCCTAGCGAGTTCATCGGCCATACAGTTCCCTAGAATAGCCCTATGGCTCGGTACTCAAATAAGGTGAATTTTGAATTGTTCTGCCAGTATCTCATTAAGATACAAACGGCAATTTAGAGCCGTTTTTATGTTGAAATAAAGTAAATTCCGTGTTGGAGGTATAAAAATCACTCGGCTCGGACAGAATATGGGCGAAAAGCGATATCCTGGCATCCCTCGTTGCAAAAACAGAGCTTCTTACTTGTAACCTAAGAGTCAAAGCCAAATACCCGTACCCCGTGCCTGTAGTTACTCTCAGACAGAACACAAAATAAATCCCATATCCCATGTATTGCCACCGGCGTCACTAATTACAGACACCGCAACAGCCGCATAGGCACCTCCTCATTTGTACTCCCAATATTAGTAACTTTTGCTATTTCCATAAGAGTTACAACTGATATAAAAGTCTTCATTTCCGAAATTAATGCCGAAAAATATCTAATAGTAAAAACGTGCCTTAAACGGAATGCATACAGAAAAATACTTTTAAAGAGCAATAAATAAGAACAAATAAATAGATGCAAACGCCATTTTGTACGCTTTTTAACTCCACTTTCATTCCACTTGTACTTGGACCCAATTTTACCCACAAACTTCATTCAATTTTACAATATTAAAATATAAAAACCTTATTTCGCGGGCCCGCATTTTTTTTTTTAAATACTAAAGCATGCATATCTGTGGATATCTACGTACATATATGTATGTACATGCATAAAAAAAAAACATTTAAATGGTATATGCGCCCAGCATACATAAGTGGCAGCATAAGAAATCAGAAAATCAATAGATGAAGAGAAAGGATGCTCTCATGGAAACTAAGAACAGACCATTAGTATATATCATAAATATTCGGGACTAGACAACTCAGGACAAACATTTAATAAGTTACTAGCCAAATAAACAAAACAAATTTAGCGTATCCACGAAGTACAGACCTCTAATTACGCTGAGCGACACCGCATAACATGGTTTTTTAATCGCGAGCACAAAATACCAAAGACAAACGTTAAAAACAAATGAAAATATTACACACCTTCGTAAAAGTAGGAGTTGTCAATTTAAACTTCTTTTATATTTTCAGGCTTTTTCATATATTTTCAATAAAATTTTTAATGGATAGCTCTTAACTGACACATAAAAACCACATATCGAAGAACACAAAACAACATAGAAATCAGAGACTGTCAATTCTATGTCCTCAAAAGACGGGATTTACACGCGGCGACAAAATAAGCGGATCTCTGACGTTGTTATCGAGCCAGAAGAAAAAGCGATTCTTGCACGAAAGTTATCATCGTGGTAGGGCACACTGAATGGTTACTGTCACACCGCGAACACGAAACACTCTATGAGACGGCAAATGCGTACCTCTTCCTAGGGGAATGATTAAATAGGACGCTGCACCACTACCGCCTGACTCACGTACTACGTCGACACGCAGCTTGATCCTACAGTAGCACCCGTCAAAAGGTACTTCAATTGCGCATAAATTGAAATGCGCTTCCTTTTATTTGACAGATTACTCTGATTTCTTAAGGTTTTTCAAAATGAAAAGGTTTCTGTTAAATAATTGCTTTGAATTATATGAATTGCGAGTTGGCATTGTAAAGCCTGAGTTTTTTCATTATTTAATATTTGACAAGTGAAGTACATTCGATAGTGGTGGAAATTTATGGAAAATTTATTTTAATTTTTTGCACTTCACTATAACTGCAATGCAATGCTATGGACACCAATGCAATGCTATATAAGCTTTGTTCAATGAGAAAAAAGGCAAGGCAGAGCAGAACAGATTTGTGAAAATGTCAGATCAAAGGTAGAACAGAAAAATACAGCCATATATTAGTTGTCAATAATAACAACTTCATTTTCGATTGTTGGATAATTATTTGAATTTACAAGTTTAGTATAAATTGTGAAATAAAAACAATAAAATAATAGAACTTAATTTGTTGGAGCAAATGGTATTAGAGGCGATGGATTCAGAAAGTGACAACTTTTCACTTCGAGGACAAAACAATTAATTTGCAATCACAGCTGATTTTGACGTTTCTCACAAATTTGTTCTACCTCAGAAGTAAGTGCAGAAATTCTGCTCAGGGCAGAGTTCAGGCAGAGTCATTGAACAAAAAGCGAACATGAGCTGGACAGAAATTTTTCTCATTGAACACGAAAACCTGTAATTTACATGTACTGGACTGAGCTGGACAGCCTCATTGAACAAAGCTATAGTCATAGACACCGTCTCGTTCGTTCGTGCTGTCAAAAACTGAAATACACCGAAATGTATAGGTGTGAATACAATGTGTAGCTGTCGTAGGTGTAGTCGCATGATTTGGGAAACTTTAAACCTTTGTCGCGTAACGAGGCTGACAAATAGTAGACAATGGAAGACAAACCGAGAGAAAAATTCTTAGCAGTGGTTAAATCGTACGAAACATAGTGGAATCTAGCACAATCATTTTATTTCGAAAAATTAATTCTTTGATAAACACAATATCAATCAAGTATCAAGATGAATATTTTAAGAGAGTATGCGACATCGATGCACGATCTCAAGTAACATCGATCGCGTCTATGTGCCAGCAGTAATTCTTTAAAATGTCGTTGGGTTTATAAAATTGCCTGCACAGGAAAAAAAAACATCATCGAAAGCAATAGGCGGTGCGAAATGTCAAAAAATTTAAATTATTTGTTTATGTCATCGAAAACCGGTGTCACGAGACCATAATTAAAATTTCATCAGTCAATCAGAGAAATTTTGTTAAAAATAAACAAATCTGGTTTGCTTTTTTTCAAAAAAACAATTGTAATTTACGTTTTCTCTTTAAATCCATTCCATACCCACATATCTTATGTTGTAGCGTACTACAGGGTGGACCATATATTGGCTTATTTTAGAAATTACATACTAGTTGAGCTAGAGTGTTCAATATTTTTATTTTTTATTTTTGTTTTACTTACTTACGTTCCTAAATGGTGGTAAAGTTCGGGGTGAACTTGTTCTTCAATCAAGAAGCTTCTCCAGTTAGTCTGGTCCCTAACTGATCGGTTAAGGTCGGTCTCAACTGCGTTGACCGTAAGGGTTAGATTAGATGATTCTACGACTTTGGCTCGTAGTGATTGGTGTCAATTCACTCTACCTATCCTGACTATGTTAAGCGACTGATGCGCAGCGACAAGGTCGATGTAGTTGTACAATTTATATATATAGAGTCCATGCATCATCATCATCATAACGCAAGATTAGGATATTATTTGGTTTTACCTCGTTTACTGCGAAACCCATTTCGACAGCTTCCATTTCAATACTAGCGAACGCACCAGTGGCAGCTCACTGTATCCTGCCAATTATGTTAAGATGTACGCTAGTAATAGCAGAGACTTTTGAAAATTGTGCCTCTAGTTTGGGCTTATGAGTTCAGAATTTTTTGGTTTAAGTATGATTCCAAAAAGGACCCAAGGCAGTGCACCATGTTTTTCTTAATACTATTAACATCAAAACAACATTGATTAATGGATTAGCGAGCGTCTTCTATCGTCATCTTGCACAGATGGACGAGTTCGTTAGGGATGCCAAAATTAGCCACGGCTCTGTATAGCTCGTCTCTATAAATACTGTAATATATGGATTTGAATTTCTTGGGTTTTCTCCAGGATCTGATAGGGATCAGTTAGATTTTTCATACAATATGGCAGATAAGATGTTGAACGCAATGTTATTGAGACTAATAACTCTGTAATTGGTCCAGCCGAGGGGTCTCGTGGACTGGGCAAAAGATGCTCAGATTCAATTCATCAGGCATACACTCGCCTGACCAAATCTTTGAATTGATTTGTTTTATTTATTTTACTCTCTACCACGTCACCTCCAGCTGTTTTGAACAGCTCGCCCTGTAGGGTATCAGGTCCAACAGCTTTGTTGGATTTAGGCTTCGATATTGTTATCTTCACTTTGTTTTGGTCAGGTGGTCAGAAATTTTGGTCAACGTCTTCCTGACAGTGGCATGTTGGTCTTCGTCGCCATTATATAGTCTGCAGAAAAACCGACTAACATTATTCTTAAAACAAGCATAAGTTCAAAAAAGAGAAATCCAGAATATTTTCGTCGTTAAAATCTTACCAGAGCAAACAAACTCCTCAATAGGGCTCAAACTCTATCCGAATTGGACTATACGAAAGGAACTTGCGGGGAAATCTGACCATTATTCTTCCTAAAATTCACAGGGTATACATATATACATACAACCTTATAAGATATGTATGCACATATATAGAACCTACAATTGTTTGCCTTCCAACCATCAGCGCTCATCAAAAGGAACAGGTGATAAGAGTTACGACGCAGTAAAATATTTAAACTTGAAAATGCCACTCATAGCTGCCTATCTAACTATGACCTATCTTACTATTATTTGCCTCCTCCATCCCAGACGTTATAAATCTCACCCAGTCTCAGTTGATGCACCAAAAAGTTGAATGGGCTTAAGATGAAGTCACTCCATGCAAACATCCCTGACCTATATTTTGAACAGTTCAGTTAAAGGATTTTTGTAAATCAAAAATTTACAATAGCTACTGTTTAGTGAAAAATGACATATTCGATGGTTTTCCTCACCGCGAGCAATAGAGTGGTATGGATTTTGTTCAAATTGTACATCGAAATAAAGATAAAAAATAGGGCCTGTATAATATGTTTGAAAATAGCCACCGTAAAACTTATAAATAGGCTTCAAACTTTGCTTTAAAGAAGGGGATAATACCTTTCGTATGAAACCTATACCATTCCTGTATCGTAAACAGTTCCTGAGATATTTGATTTTCCAAATATTAAAAGTCCTTTAATGTCTGTACCCCTTGAAACAATATCATGAAAACATGAAAATACAGACTAAGAATCAGGCTTTCATATTCTAAAAAAGATTACGTTGATACTTTCTATTTTTGAATAGAAACAGTTTTCTTTAATAAACAAAAGCTGTGAAAACAAAAGAAGTTATTACCATTCATATGACAGCGATACCATTCATTTGTGTTATGGGTCGTTAGGAATTCTATTCTAAATTTGCCGAATTTTTGCAATTTAAAGGTGTTTAGCGCCCTAAAGTGGCATTTTCGCATATAGTGGCCTTGCAGTAATTCTTGGTTTTGTATAATATATCTTTTAAGATAAGATTGTTCGAGGTCACACTTTGGAACTTTGCCCGAAAAAAATGAAATCTCATGTCGTAAAGTAAGTCAAATATTAGTTAAACTCCGCACTCAGTATTTAAGTTGTTGAAGTTTGATAAAACGTTAGTTATCTTTGTTTAACATTTATAAATAGTTGTTTTTAACATTCAATTATGGATTAGCTTTAATTTAACTTTAATCACGTTGTACGAATAGGGCTATAAATGTTTATTAATCTTTATTTTTATTTTAATATATGTACTTCTATATTTCAATGGTAGATGCAAGAAGAAATGCACTGCTTTCAATTAATTCACTTATGGTACTACATTCCAAGGGGTGTAGGTCCCCTCTTCTTGTTCGTCAATCTGAAAAGGAAGAAATGTATATGCATGAATGAAGTTGAAAATAAAATTTCTGCTTTAAATTACGAGTTTTGTGAATTTATCCAGGCAGGCCATTCTAATACGGGCCGATGTAGCAGGTGAAACTAGATTAAAGCTGTCATTAACTCCATTTTGTTGACGCGCAGCTGATATAGCTTCCTTAATTGCAAAGAATACGCTGCTGCCTATGAAAAGCGGGGGCTCCCCAACGGCCTAATTATTGGAAAATATTATTACATATTAAAAAATTCACTTAAAATACAATCACTAAGATTATTGAACGAAATTGATGTAAATTTATTGTTATACATGGTAACACGGTCTTTTTATTTAATTATAATCCGAAGACGTTTTCTCCTCGGTTGTTCTTTTACATTATAATTTATTGCCATTATAAAGGGGAAGAAACTGAAACCACACACTGATACCAAATACCGCTAAAAAGGATTCCACGGTATGATGATGCTTACGAATACCCGGAAAGGGCCAAGGCATGAACATTGTAAAACGATGGAACGTTAAATGGACACATCGAGGGAAGGATATCAATGTAAAAATAGAAAATCCAGCGTAGAAAGAAGAGGACATAATGCAGTCTCCCAGCTTAAGGCAATCGAGGTGTTGCGCGATAGAAACAACATCTGGCAGTTCTACAAGAAAGCCCAGCAACTGGAACGCAGGCCCTTCAAAATAGTGAAGATATTTAGTCACAGGGAATTGAAAATGTGTTTAAGCAGAATTTTCAACAGCTGCTAAATAGACATAATGTCAAAACCACAGGCAATTTTTGATTTTCCTGAGAATGAAACACATGCACATCCTAATTTACTAAAACTGAGAGGTGAGGATTTTTCAGTCTCCAAGGGCACAAGCATAGTCAGCATTTGGATTCTCAGTTAAATGGATCTGCCTCATTCATCTCGCAATGGATTTCAACCTCGTATTTAACCAAATTATTCTCTGGATTGTAAAGGAAAACAGAGATGAACATAGTATGTAAAAGAGATAGAAAATTGATGAAAATATTATGAAATAGTGCTCAAAAAAGTGTTGAATGACAAGGAATTCTAAAAACTGAGTCAAAAAAACTCACTTTACGTGAGTGAACGTTCGAACAAAAAAAGTTTTAAAGCACCGTATCCAGGCTCAAACTGATAAACTACAACTCGAATAACAATCCGATAAAAACGATTACGCAGCTGGCACTAAAGTAATAGAATCCACAACCAACTTTCTTTAAACAGCAGCATACAGCAACGCCAAAGGCCAAAAAATCGCAGCACGATTAACACGATGACATTTTAACTGGCTGCATGCACCATTATATCCGTATCATAGCATCAACAGAGTTGATCTACGCTCTTAATGTAAAATATATTACTAAGAAGAAAACGGAAAACATTTCGTTCCTAAAGCTTAGCAAAGAACATAATATGCAGTCTCCAAATTGCTCCAGGAAACCAGTCAAAATGATAAAATCAGGACAGTCTTTAGGGCTATGTCTCTGTCCAGATGGCAAAGCACAACAATGCCAATTATTATAAATCGTTTTACGATAGCATTTCTAACCTTCGTCGGAGCCTTGAATGAATGTACGAGTACATGAAGCAATGAACTTCCATTATTATGATGACCCAGAGCACAGAACTCAACAACTTGAAATTGCTGTCATACATCCATTTTCAGCAAAGTAAAAAAGTATTCAACACTTTTCCTGTGGACTGTAGATCACACAACACTTGCGACAACTTTCTATTGAGGCTTCGAGTAGGATCTTTTTTTCTGAAGTTCTACATGGTTAAACAGAGCAATCAACCTGGTCTCTTTGGTCTCTTTCTGACGACCAAACGCAACGATGTACATAAATCACTTTACTCTCGATATCGCTTCTATTTTTGAAATGGATAACGCCATTAATGTTCCCCTTTTCACAAGATCCAGGAGCCCATCATCGTGCTTCAAACCTAGGACACAATACTCACCAGCTTTAAATCACTGTAAAACAGTCATTTCCAAAGTGCCATATAGGACAAACCTTGAGATTTAAGTGATTAATTTGCCAACAACATACATATGTATCTCCAACCACAGGCCACTTAAAACAGAAGTTTTACCTACCCGACCAGCTGAATAAACCAACCAGGAAACACACCGCAACATAACCCTTGAAGTCAACTCCTCTGCAAACAGCACTTGGCCCCACCTTAAATCTTCTAAACACATCCCATTGCATATCCAATTGATAAATTCAAATTCCAAAAAAAAGACTGATAGGGCCAGGCAATGAAGAAATAATACCCTCTCCCAATATAGAAAATGCTGGCACATCTAATCGTAAGCTGAGGAATATCAAGGCCGCCGGCTTCGATGGCTTACGAGCGAAACTATTAAAATACGGGGGTGATGTTTTAGTAAGGTGCATGCAGCAGACTTTTCCATTAAGTGCGGGTGAACGAATGTCTTGCACCAACTATCAAGGCTGGTCCCTGCTTAATGTCCCATATAAGATGCTAACCGGCGTACTGTGTGAACTAATGGCTTTCTGTAATATACTGATCTGGAAATACCAATAATGATTCGGCTACGGTAGATCGACGATAGATCAAATATTTACACTGTAGCATATGCTCAAAGCATCAATCATCTTTTCATTTACCTCAAAGCCGCATATATGTATGTATGTAAGTAACTGCATTAAAGACCAAGTTTTAATGAATGCCAGAGCGCTTGGTTTTGACAACTGAAAGCAGAGTGCAACTAGGATCGGCGAAGATGGAAGGCTACGCTGTCTCAGGTACACAATTTTCAGGGGTCGGCAGCTTGTTGAGTAGTAGCATATAGATTGGTCAGAATAGTTGTCTTGGAAACAAGTTAAACCTTGTAGTTGTGGTGCATTGTAAGCTGGACTTTATTATGGCATTATTAATGAGCATAGAGCCATTGCAAGTAAGATAAAGATATGGCAAAAAACTACTAGACAAGAAACATGGCAAGGCTGTTGGGTCAAAGATTTTATGGAAACAAGTTTTCTTTGCACAAGTTGTTGACAGTGATTATTCCTCATATTTAAATCTCGGTGATTTAAAAGGTATTACACTGTGGGTCTCTTCCACTTGTGTAAAAAAAAAAAAACACGTATAACTCGGAAGGCTGCGAGAAACAAGGCCCTGAATCCTATATTGCTTGTTGCGCTAAATATTTGCATTTGCTTTCGCTGTACATTATCAAATTTGTAGTGCTTGGGGATTTATTTTGTTAAATCAAATGAAAAACGAAGTGGAAACAAATTGTTTGATATTCCAATATTTTTCTGTAAGAATCGGAATACCCGTTTATATTCTATTTAGAATTCAAAAAGGTTAAAAAGGCCACCAGTGCTAAATACTTATATTTCGCAACCCTTTAGTTTATTGATGTGGCGAATGTTTAAAACGGATGAAATTGTACTAAAAAACTATTTTAAGAACAACAAACTTTCTGTCAAAATTTAAAATTTAGTATTTTTGTATGATTTGAGGTTAAATTCCGTAAAATATATTTGTCTAAAAAACTTTACTGACCTTTGAGGAATATACCGCTCTAGGATTAGGGGCACCAGTTAACAATGTGACATTAAATTCTCCTGGAATATCACCAAATCCTGGCAACTTATACATCCCAGGGCCTCTTGAATACAACGTTCCGTTTGGAGAATAGACCAGCTCTTCCAAAGTAAAAAGTCCATAACCTTGCATAAAGGCTCCTTCAATTTGTCCAATATCTATTGCCGGATTTAAGCTCGAGCCGATATCCATAACAATGTCAGTTTTGATAACTTGATGGTCTCCAGTCAAACAGTCAATTTCAACTACAGAAACACCTACACCATTGGTGTAATAGTTGTATGTGTTTGATTCTCCCGTCGAAGGATCAAACCCGAGTCCAGGAGTTTTGTAAAATCCTACCGCTGATAAACTAACGCGATCGAAATAAGCCTTATTGATCCATTCATTCCACTTAAGTTCCGGAAATTGTTCTTTGTATGGTTTTAAACGAGAGTTTATCTGATTACAAGCTTCTAAAACGGCCATTCCGTTCAGGTCTGAACCAACACTGGCTGCAGTGGGTGATGTATTTGGTACTTTGTCAGTCGCTGTTTCTGATATGTGAATCATTTCCGAAGGGATGCCTAAAGCTCGTGAAGCAACTTGGATCATTTTCGTATGTAGTCCTTGACCGATTTCGACTCCAGCATGGGACAATAGAACAGACCCATCTAAGTAAATATTTATTAGTGCACCAGCCTGATTTAGATGAGGAACTCCAAATGCTATGCCATATTTTGTGGGAACTACTGCAATACCACGTTTTCGCCATCGATGTTCTTTGTTAAATTTCTCAATTTCATTGCGTTGCTTATAGTAATTTGATTGGGAAAGACATTCATCAAAACACCTATTACGGTAAATTTTTTTCATATAAGTGGATGAGAGGCCAATATTCAACTCTGATTAATACCTTTTAATGGGGCAATAGTCCAGTTTTTGTTTGTAAAACGTAATGTCACCATCCTTATAGAAGTTCAGCTCCATAACTTTTGGGTAATCGATACCAGTAGTTTTTGCAACATGACGAATTATATGCTCTGCAGCAAACATTCCTTGTGGGCCACCAAATCCTCTAAATGCCGTGTTAGATGGTAGATTCGTCTTACAAACCCAGCCGGATACTTTAACATTAGGAATATTGTAACAGTTTTCAAAATGATACATCGCTCTATCTAGTACCTGTAAAATGTAAAATAAAAGGTTTAAAATATGATATGTAGATACATTTTTCTTAAGCTACACTTAATTAAGGGATTAGTACTTTAACAGGTAGTACATAAAAATGATAGCATGACGCAGACTCAGGCTGCAGAAGGAAACGGACGGTTTTAGCACAGACCATTTCACAATAATTTTACATTACTGCCTATGGTTGTATTGAGGAGAAAAATGCAACTTACTCAAATTTTAAAAGAATATAAGTTGTACAACCTGTATAGTTCTTCTTATAAAGTCCCGTCATCTTGATCGTCCATAATAATAAGCAATGTCAAATATAAACGACACCACGCCCCATTGAAATGTATCTTTATTTTCTGACGAAAAAGAGGCAATAAATCTAATTTAACTGATCTGATCTCTACGCCTAAAAATCCGAAAATGAATCGATTCTATAGCGTATTTTATTTATGAATGCACGCAGCTCATTCTTCGTGTTCAGTTGTCTATTGAAACAAACGCAAGCAGCACTCAAGCGTATAGCTTCTTCAAGTTGCGTCTAATGCACGTTTATGACGAGACGCTTCGCGTGTTCTAAGTATAAATAAATTCAGAGATAGAATCAAGAGATTGGGTATGATGTGACTCGATGCAATAAGTAAATACATATATGTCACGTGACTCGATCCCTAGTCACGCTAGTCACGAAACTCAAATCTCAGAAAACACCAACAATTTTGTTTCACGTCCCAACCTATCTCGAATGTCTGCCAAACGTCCGAGAGTAATAAGTTTCATAAGAAAGCTTCTTAATTTACCCTTCGAACATGGTTTTAAACTGTTAGTTCCTTAAACCGTTGGTGAGAAGCCGGACCCTGAATCACAGAACACATATGTTGCGCCAAATATTTGAATATATATATGTACGTATTCTTCAATCCAACCTCAAAACCAATAAGTAGTTATCTGAAGGATTAACAAAAACCGGTTCTTCTTCTATAATAATTCGTTCACTTGAAATATGACTGCATCACAGTGTTTTTCATTCTAGCAATGCGGGACGTAATATGATAGTAAATGTTTAAACATAAATTCAAAGCAATAAAATGACGACTGATTGTTTTGTATACTCACAGAGAATGATAAGTCCATGGAATGCCCGCCATTGTTAAAGCACTGAATATCGCAGCCTGTAATTTTGCCATCATTCATACAAGCAACTTTGTATTTAAATAAAAATGGATGTCTTGTTCCTGTAATCATCATGTCTTCATCTCGATTCAACATAATTCTAACTGGTCTACGAAGTCGATATGCCGCCAATGCCACTGGTACTGCAATTGCAAACGCTCGGGATTCCTTACCCCCAAATCCGCCACCTAACCTTTTTGTTCTGCACACTATGTTTGAAACAGGTATTGAAAGAGCATGAGCTGCCAATCTTTGTACCTCCGATGGGTGTTGTGTTGAACTGAAAATTTCTATTTCATCACTATCTCGAGGTACTGCCAATGCAGAATGAGTTTCCAAATAGAAATGCTCTTGACCGCCCATGCGACAGCTTCCTTCTATAACATGATCTGCTGTCGTAAAAGCTTGTTCTACATTTCCTTGGGTCATAATTTTGGGATAATCGGGGTAGTACGATTCCATCTTAATGGCATCCTCTATTGTTATGATTGTCGGTGAGAGGTCCTTATATTCGATTTTAACTAGTCTAGCTGCCCTTTGAGCAATGATTTGTGTATCGGCTACAATAGCTCCTAAAATTTGACCTTGACAAGAAACTTTTGATGCAAATACTTGTTCATCGTGAAGGACTGGTCCAACAGTATTTTCTTTTTCGGTAAGATCTTTGCTACAAAAAAATGCGTGAACTCCTTTCTGCTTTAGTGCCTCTGAGGAATCTATGCTAATAATTTCAGCATGGGCTCTAGTGCTCAAAACAAAAGCTAAGTATAATTCATTATCCATTCGTGGAATATCATCGCAGTAAAGAGCTTCTCCGGTCGCTTGTTTTAAGCCAGCTACATGAACCTTTGGACGACCAATTGGATCAGTTTGGGGTTGAGTAGGAGACACCTTCTCAAAAAGTTGAGTAGATTTCAATGGTTGCGATTGAAAGGTGCTCGAGCCACTCTTTTCTTCAATCGGTATAATGTCAGTAATAATGTCGTTTTTAACTAAATCATTAGTTATAGCTAAGAAGGCCTTAAAAAAGAGACTTATAACTAATGAACGTCTATATGATACCATACCACCAGGAGCATTAGCGGTCAGTGTTAGTTCTTTACATAGGCTCTCACTGACAAGATTGATTAAAGACTGCTCCCATTCTTTGTTGCACATTAGTGCTGATGTTTTTGGAGCCAAGACAGTTGTTGGGGCCATGCCTCCAAATGCCATACTTATCTTTTCAATTGTATTTGTACGGTCTTTAAAAGTAACATTAACCACAGCATTAACAATAGCTATATCATCTTCTCTTCTTCTAGCCTGTTTAAAAGCTTTAACAAATTGATTTTTCTTAGTTCTTGGAAACTGAATTCCCAACAGAACTTCATGTGGTTCGATTTGATTCTTTCTATAGGTCGTGAAAAATCCGTCACCCATATTAATTTTTCTTATATATAAAAATCCTTTTTTTAGGGACCCTACAGTAAGTTCAACTCCACCAGCTGCCAATATTGGATTCATATCAGATATAGGACTAGAAGTCATTATATTACCTCCCAAAGATGCAACATTACGTATTTGCTTTCCAGCAAAATAGTTAAACATATCCAGGGCACATTTAAAAAATCTTGTTTCATACTCCAGTTTTGAAGAAATTTGATGCCGAAGGACATCTTCAATTTCGGTTAAGCTTACAGCTGCACCGAAATACACACCTTTCGAATTTACTTCAATCTTAGTTAATTCTTCGATTCTTGATGGATTAATAAGGACGGGATATAATAAGTTTTTTATTTTAATTTCAATTCCAATCTCTGTATTACCCACGACAATCTTTGCTTCTGGGTGCTTTTCTTTTATGCTTAGTAACTCTTGCAGAGAAGTTGGTCGATACCATTCGACTCTTTCGCTAGAGAAAAATAAATTTTGCTTATCAAGCTCATCACTGAGTTGAAGTTCTGGTGGGAAAATCGGTTCTTGGCTTGGATCGTAGGGTTGGAATTCTGACTTTTCAAATAGCTTGGCATCAAATTCTTCATTGGAGCTCGAACATTTATTAGCTCCATTGACTTTACAACATTTATCTCCCATAGAGCAACTGAATTCTTTTGTAAATGTTTCGTATCCTTGAAGGATTGGCCGATACCCAGTACAGCGACATAAATTACCTTGAAAAGCTACCTCTAAATCCTGCATTCTTGGTTGTGAAGAATTTCTGAGTAGTGTATACATGGACATGACGATTCCGGGTGTGCAGAAACCACACTGTGATCCATGAGATTTAGCAATTCGCTCCTGGACGGGATGAAGACGAGTTCGAGTACTGCCAATTCCTTCAATTGTTGTTACCGCTTGCCCGTGCATCGAGCATACAGGTGTGAGACATGCATTAGCTGCTATATTTATAATTTTCTTTGTACTTCGATCGACTCTTGATATCATAACAGTACAAGCGCCACAACCGCCTTCTCCACAACCTAGTTTTGTTCCACATAGATGTAGCTTTTCTCTTAAGTAACTCAGCAATGTGCATTCAGGGTCAGGATTGGAATCGCAAACCTAGAAGAAATATAATGGTTAATGGTTTTATAATTTAAGGTTTATAATTAAGTAATGTATAACTTACACTAGTAATTAATTAGTTTTTTGAATGCATAGGCAGTATGCTAAAACACATAAAGAGTTATAACTAAGAAGACATTAAATAAAACACAATCGCAAAAATACTAAGGAAAGCTTGAGTACTCAGCCAAGCAACTAGCCAGAGACAGGAGCACTTGGAGGAACTTCCAGAGGAACAGATCGATCTAAAATACAGATGCAACCTCGACACCCAAAGAGTTAAAGAAGTCTAGATTGGGTAATTAAGTAAGTAAGTAACTTCAAGATTTCGATTCACAACATATATTAAATAACAACACCAATTGGCTATTTGATCGTGCAAATTGGTCTAATGGTGTTCCGGTATTAGACCCTAGAGGTCTAGTTTGGTTCACAGACGGATCGAAAATGGAATCTGGAGTTGGAGCTGGTGTCTTTGGACCCAACACCAAAGTCTCGATACCTATGGGAATGTGTCCCACGGTATTTCAGGCTGAACTCCATGCCATTGAAATCTGTGCTAGGTTAAACCTTACTAAGGGTATTAAGGGCGCTAGAATATATATATTTTCAGACAGTCAGGCAGCACTCAAAGCTCTGTCGTCCAATTTAGTGGACTCTATTTCAGTTAAAAACTGCTACGATGCACTGCAATCCCTGGCGAGACTAAACAAGGTATAACTTGGATGGGTCCCTGGCCATCAAGGGATTGCAGGTAACGAGCTAGCAGATGAACTAGCTACGGCTGGCTCAGAATCTGCGTTCATAGGACCTGAACCTTACTGTGGCATTAACTTCATCACAGCCACAGCGCTGATTAGTAACTGGGAACACAAGCTTCGTCTGGACCACTGGGAAAATGTCCCAGGGTTGAGACAATCCAAATTACTAATCAGACCCTACTCCTATAAGGATATACTTAACTTTAATAAGGAAAGTATCAGGAAGCTAGTGGGCTTTCTCACGGGCCATTGTGGCTTGAGATACCACCTTATCAAACTTAACCTGAGCTCAGAGACGGAATGTAGGTTCTGCTCGGAGGAGGACGAATCATCCGAACACATTCTCTGCAATTGCCCAGCATTACATTGGTTAAGGAGACGTAGACAGAAATGGAAAACTCTGCTACTAAGGACCTACTATCCTTAGGGAGGTAGACGGTCTCTTAGACTAAGAGCACCCTTATGATACAATAGATCTTCTAGGCCGCAGTGTCTGCCACATGGGCAAGGGTTATATCAAAAAAAAAAAAAAAAACACCAATTGGCTGAAATATCGCAATTATCAATAAGCTCCCATATTGACCCAAATTGTTCCTTCAAAAACATCATAGACATTGACACAGATGTTAAAAGGATCATTAACTTTATAGTGCAAGCTGAATCTCTAAGAGCTAAAAAGCAGCATGCACTTGCATTAATGGTGTAATGCTCAAAAATGCGAGCACTGTATTCACGATCTAACTCGAATAACAAACACTAGATGACTGATAGAAATGGTTTATGGATTCATAAAGGAACTACCCGAAATATCTTTAAACGATATTTTGCACATCCTTAATGCTGTTGTTCAAACGGGTCATTTGCGACAACTTGAGTTAAAAATGTAGCCTGCCCTAGAGAAAATAAACTTAATTTCTCAATTTGGATTTAGAGCTAAACACAGCATGCTAGAATAGATCTACAGGATTTTTATGAGCATCAAGGAAGCATGTAAAGAAAATAAAAATACTTCTCTGCCAGGTTCTTGGATTTTGTTCTGCAAAGTCCGACATGAAGGACTTCTCAACAAAATAAAAGTTTTCTTGCCACCTAATAGCTATGCACTTCTCGAAAACAAACCAAAAAATAATAGTTGAACACAAAAAGCTTTATCTTAGGGCAACACGATACCAAGGTGTCTTGGGCACATTAGTTTCTTATTATTTATATCAGCCTTACCAACGATTAACATTTTTTCGTTCGCAGATGATCATGCTGATCAAATCTGACAACAGCTACCAAACTCCTGTATCTGAGAAAAATAGACAACAGTCTCGCATTATGGGGAATGAAAATCGGGGAAATGATAAGCAGTACTTAATTTAAACTTGAGAAAAGGTAATTTTCCGCCCCTGAGAATAAAAAATTAAACCGTACCACAAAAATAAAATACAGTGTTCTATACGTAAAACGAGATACTGGAACCTACTTGAGAACATGTCTTTGTTGAGACATAGTACTGATCACGTTGATAGCAGACGTTAAAGTTTTTCCCGAGTACCTGACGGACGCAAGAAATGAAAAGACACGCTGTCATTGTTACCATGTGTGCAGACCACAGTGATGTGGAAATATTGCACTTTTTGAAAGTTGTTCGATCTTTCGCTCGCTGTAGTCTTCTGGCGGCGATGTTTCACCTGCTTCGAAGAGTAAAAAGCATTCAGAAAGTTTTAAGAAGAAATAAACTTGTTCAACAAGTGCAAAATCGTATTGACCAGGACCCTGGAGCGTCATTGAAGTCCATTGCAAGGAACCCTCAAGAGTCTCCGATATACATACATAAGTCATACGCCATGAGAAATATCCAGCATATCTAGAGGGAAACGAAAAAGCAGCGTGTACTGCGACGAATGTGGCTCCACAAGTTGAAGTTGGGCCTTCAAATATTCCGCGGTTATGCACTCAAAATCTTTGAAGTTGTGAGCTTTAAAGGTCATGTTAAGCCCACATAATTTTTACCACAGCCTTCGCATCCCGTACTCTATACATACGTACTTGGGTATCAGGTTAATACTTACTAAGAAAAAAAATGTTGAGGCAAAAGTAATGTAAATAGAACTGTATGAAGAGTGCAGCAAGTATTGAAGGAAAATCCCAACATTTGATACACAAAAGTCATGAAAAATTCAGCAATTGCGGCAGCATCATAAGGAGCCCAGGCTAACGTACGCCAGAGATAACCTTGGCATGGAGGAGGAAACCCGTTATTTTTACTTTGGACAGTCTCGATGGTTTCAGCTTGTATTGACGTGGTTTTCGAGGCGAAAAAGCAGTTAAAATGCGCCGCCTCACACGAGGTGGAAGTGCGATGTTTTGGGGTGCCTTTGGTTTAGTGGAAAAATTAATAGTGAAAAACAGAGAGGTGCCCAATATGCACTAGATGAACTTAGAGAAATTTCAACGGTTAAAATCTTTGTTTTTCAGCATGGCAAGTACAGTCCCCGAATGGGTAAAAGTTAGCAAAACCAGTTAATTACCGTGGTCATCATGTAGTCCCGATTTAAACCCAGTCAAACAATCATGGCTTGAGAAATTTATTCGGCAGTACAGGAATGTGAAAGAGCTATAAACCCAGGCATGGATCGACATCCATTGAGAAATTCTACAAAACTTGATAAATTCTATGCCAAATTAAATATTCGAAGTTATTAAGAATTCAGGAGGTTGTACGAAATACTGAGTTACAGTTTGATACGTAAAATGCAAAAACTTCATGATTTAATGTTTTAAATGCATAGAAAAATAAAAAATTGTTGGACTTCGTTGACGATGAACCTAAGAAACTATCCATGGTGATCGAGAAATTTTTGTTTTGTTATTTATTGAATAAGGTAAACATTGTTTAAAATACAATATTAAATTTGCCTCATTTCGTGATATAATCAAATTGAATATTGGGGAAAAACAAAAAAGAAGCCATTTTGGAAATTGTAAAGTTGAAGTTAGTTCCAACAAATGTGTCAAGCAATTTCTTTGGAGGATAGTTTAAACAAAAGATCTCTTCATTATGTTCTGGTCAGCACGGAAAAAAATGCACGTAGACAATCGACTTATTCTGGCGTATTCGTGCATTTACTGATAAAAACAACCCTTTTAGCGTCATCACTCTCACATTTTAATCTGACGTACTGACGTACTTTTCGGACAGAGTTCGTCAGAATACGAGCACATTGCAACCTTATCTGAGTTCAGTTTTAAATGAACTCGAATTCATGTGTTTAAAAAAAAAATTCTGTTAATATGTTTGGATTAGGTCTTCTAATTTAAACACATTTTTAATATTTTTATCATCCTTTTATGGTGTACAATTAAGTTGCTGTTCTTAGAGGCTAACGGAAAATTCATTAACCACGAGTTAAGTTCAAGCAATGAGAAGGGTCAGACTAGTTCGATGCCTAGAGTAAGTTTTTCTAGGTATACGAGGAACATTCTGGGAAAATGTAAACACAGGTCCCATCACTCTCTTCAATAGTCTCAGGTGGGTTTCGGTGCTTAATTAATTCTCTGGAAGTGCAGTAGTGATTTCATTAATAGAGGTTTCTATGATTTCTGTTCAATTTAATTTGTCCATTTGGACAAAATCGTGAGCAACTTTTCCAAAAATTCTCATGGTAATAGTCTATATGATTATGATTAGGCTATATAATTAAAAATCATATAAATTAACCAGATCAAGTTCCTCTTATAAATATGAATGTTTCCCAAAGGTCACTCCGGATACTAATATTTTGTATAGTACACATAGAACCAATTATGGTAGTAACGAGCCAATTTCAAGTGCTTAGCAAATGCTCGTTTAATCTACTTTGTAACGAAATTGATTTTCGCTTATCTCAAATATGTACATATGTAGATTAAAAAATGCGTGTATTCATTTGTTATTGATTATTTTGTTTGTTTGAACTAGTCTGTAAGATTGAATAGACAGAGTTTTAATTTTCGTGGTGCTGAGTACACTGTTCTGTACAAAATGTTCAAATAAATATTTTCCCACCCGAAAATTTGAAATTCAGATACTCATTAAATAAGAAGGTATAAATAGGATTTTAGCCCAATAGCGCTTGTTTTGTTTTTCGAAGATACAAATAACATAGATCTTACAAGCAGGTGTTGCAACCAGTGGAAATCTAATCAGAGTACTGCTCTGGCTGATGCACCAGAAAGCTTGCAAAGTACGATAAATAAGGGTATAAGTATTGTGAAGAGTGGACCTTTACGGTGAATGTATCAAAATCGAAAGCCGTGGTGTTCAAAAGAGGAGGAAGGAACTATGCGGGAGATAAGAAGTGGAAATCGCCAAAACATATGAATACCTGCAATACCTCGGCATTCATATTACCAACAACATGAACTTAGAGCATCACTTCAAGGAAAAGCTTTCAATAGCGAAGACAGCCATAAGTAGATTGGAAGACAATCTTGTATCCCTAAAAGTCAAATTACAGATTTTCTGGACTCTTCGTAAGTGTATAATGCTTGCTATATAAAGCGGAAGTAGAGGGTTGTAGGATATAAGATACGTTTGAGTGTACCCCAAATAACATGCTGCTGGTAGAAACTGGACTTCCTTTACTTTTCTTAGATGCAAGGAAACGTCATTTCTATTACGTTCTTAAATTTCTGGCAATGGACGAAGAAAGGCTACCTATTCGTATATGTCTCACAGGGTTTGTGATAGAGCTGAGGATACTTTGGGTTGATGAATACAAATCACTGGCAGAATCATGCTGAATCACCTCCTTTCCACTTTTAACACGGAAAATGTGTTCAACTTGAAGTAAGAGCTTAATTAACTTTCAGCCCTTGTTGACAAGTAACAAGCTAATATTGTCGAAAATGTGTAAAGCTCTGTGCACAGGGAGACTTACTCAAGGCTTAATCATTGCCTGTTGAAAACAACTAATTCAATGACAAGTTCACATAATACATTTTTAAACTTCATACCTCATCGAGAAGACCTGCCAATCATATGCACCTTGTGCAATCTGCAAGAAAGAAAGGACGTTTTTCATTTCATACGCAGGTGCCCCGTTGTGTGTGAATTTAGACTGCAAATCTGTGATAAATGAGATTTAGAAGAAGCAGAGATTTTCACAATTTTGAATGGAACAAACTGGGATCAACTTTTTAACTACTGTAGAAGGGCCCTATACTTAATAGGAACTCAATAATAGGAGAATCATTTTAAGAATGTATTACCAAATATAGCAGGAATATCGAGCTCTGGCAGGCGACAAGTAAGCCATGTTTAAAATTTATGAACTGTAAATGAATTAAAATAAATCTAATCTAAAAAATATAAAATCTCAATCATCAACGATCTAATCTTTCCTATCCACCCAAAGGACAAAAAAATATTTAATATAAATTCTTTCTCATCTGATTTTCTCTTTTTTTAAACCGACCGGAATTCATTTTTCAGCTGGTGGAAATAATTATTTTTATGTGAGCAATTGTAAAGCTACATATTACCTTTACCCCCACACATTTTCCTTCTCCCCTTAGGACCTACTACTTCCACAACATTCGCATCTTCTCATTAAATACTATCTGATTCCAATATGTACTATCTGATAATTTACGATAATAATACACGCAATAGAGAGTTCCACTTCAGTTTGCACATTGATCATATATGTAACTAACAGAGCCAACTCTACCCTGGGTAGACACTTAGGCTTAAATAATGAAAAGAAATTGAAGAAATAAAACGGTGCATTGGACTAAGCAACTGAGCCGGAGGTTCGAGGTTCGAATTCCAGAAAACACCAGCCAGTTTGTCACGGTTCTCTCGCAAATGTTTAGATCTAGATCAAACGCTGGTATGGCATTTTATCTCCTTTGATACGGTAGCCAAGTTTAGTCCCCCTATCACGATACCCATTATAAATTGAAACTTAGAATTGAAGCTATACTGAGTAGTTTAATCCATTTTGCCCGATATAGTCTCTCTGGGCAGACATATATGATTTGCATCCTTACTAAGAACGGCTAAAAATTATAAGTTTACAAACTCTAATTAAATGTCACCAAACTGTGGGAATTCTCTTCATCGAAGAACACAATTGGATTTCGTCTGCTCTTTTGCAAATAATCTACCTGAACACTAACCCTCGCAGTATTATTTCTGTACCCCTCTATCGTCGCGCTCAACGTCAAAGTACTAATTATAATCACTTCGGTCCCATGTCCAGAATGTTGCTTTTAGCCATACTTTCATTTTCCTAGATCCATCTTCAAAATATTACTTCAGCCACCTCGTAAACACCTCTGGCCCCATAAATATGCCTAGGTTAAGTTCTTTTATTTTAGTAAAAATAATAGAACAAAAATTATTCAACTTGTTGCTTGTGCTATAAATAAATAATTAATTTGAATTTTCCTTGCGAATTTTGTTCTTTCGGTTCTCAGTTGCAATTTTTTAACTGCAATAGCAATTAAGACTTGAATACAATTAAAATGCTGGGTTCTTCATTGCAATTAACAATAAAACAACACTCAATTTTTAATTGCATTTAATTTTTACTCAACACTTCATGTAAACAATATACCTATGTAGGGAAATGCATATGTAGGTATGTGAACATAAATAATAAAAAAAAACTCAGAAGTTTGTGCCCTCACTTTCGACTACGAGTTTAACTATCTTATAAATTGTAGTTATGCCCTAACGTAGCGTAACAGCAACAGTTGGAAACTGGTTTTTTTTTTATGAGAATCAAGCCATAAACAAATCAAACATTCACTTGCCACTAGTGCTTAGAAAAAAAAAACAATTCTAATTCAATGTACATAGCTATTTTGCATATGGCATGCATTTTGTTAAAGTGATGAGATGAAGTGTACAGTTTTTAAATATGTATGAACATTTACATAGTTTATTTGTTTAGCTTTTATCAGTTAGTTTTTGCTTTGTTATCTCCTTGTTAGTACAACTATGAGCACAAATAAGTATTTGCTGCAATCATAGTTTTGCAATATTTCAAATCAAAGAAATGCATGCAGTTTTGAAAGAATAACTGAATATATTTGTTTTTAATTGTGTAATTCATAAGGCACGTGACAAGACAAATTTACCTTCTTGCCATTAACATAAAACACCAGAGTAGTCTGCTTTTGCGAATCATTATGTCCATTTTGTTCCGTCATGTTAAGTTCAATTACTCCAGTTGGTAAGTAACACGCAAAACGTATTTTTTTCAATTACAACTAATTAAACTCGAAAACAAATATAATTAATGGTAATTTGTGCGAGTACGTTATACACATTGAACACGTTAATATGAACTGAAACAAATTTATTGTGAAAGTAATCATTTGCCTCTGTTGCTGTAAATACATATGATAAGGCTCGAGGGAAGCACTCATAATGAGATAATGTGTTATCAGTGAACATGTTACGTACACTGCTAGATCGATGTGTGGCTTAAATTGATCTGTAGCAAAGTGAAGGAAATTATTTAGTGATAGCAATATAAGAGTACAAAGAAAATATAAGAGAACTACAATCCACACAATCATTAACAGTGTTGCCGTTCTTAATTTGTAAAGATGCGGGAGGCTTCCCGAGAATATAATTTAAAATTAAGTTAGTAAATACGAGTATTGTGTACGATGGTTGGATGATGAAGAAATAGGGAAACTCTGATTGGTGTCAACCAGGCGCGATCGAGGAAATAGAATGATGCTACTGCAGGAATGAGGTTAAGAAGATATTCCAATGAATAAAAAGATGTCGTAAAGACTACAAAGCCTTAACCAAAGCCTTTAACATCGTTCTTGAAAGACTTACTAGCCAACACCAGAAATATGTACTATATCTAAAAGGCCGCCCAAAAAATTTGTGTCGTTCTCACCTCTTGCGAATGTCTGACAAATTTCCGAGAGTAATAACTGGAATGTCTTTTAAACTCTTAAAAAAATGCCATTCGGATGTGGCTCTCAACTTTAGGTCCCTATCATTTGTGTGAAAAAATATAACACCCACAACACGAATGGTCGCAAGAAGCTAGGCCCTGCACTAGTATTTGTATTTTTTTTGCAGCGGGTCTTATTGGCGCTTTCGTGAATATTAATATGGAAGCGGTAAAGATGAGTTTAGCGGTCAATGAGGGAAAGACCAAGTATATGCTGTCAACAATAATGGACAACCAATACCGACGTCTCGGACAGAATGTCACCGGAGACAGATGTAACTTTGAGGTAATTAGGACTTTGTCTACCTACGCTCTGCTATAAGCACAGGCTATGACACCAGTGCTGCGATCAAACGAAGAATAACTCTTGCCAACCGCTGTTTCTTTAGGTTTAGAAGGCAATGAAATGAAACAACTAAACTGACCCTCTATAGGACACTAATTATCCCAGTCCTATTTTACGGCGCAGAGGCATGAAATTTGTCAAAAGTCTGCATAGACGGTGAATGGGGGAGGAGAGACAACGATGGCTGTACAGCGATATCCACTTGGTCAGAAGAATAATGTTCAGCGACTGAGGTGGCTTTGCCATATAGAGCGTGTTTATCCCGAAAAATTTTTGAATCCAGTCACTCTACCCTTATTGGGTCCCTCACATGGCATAACACTTTGAGGTATCATATCGAGAACTTGAGAACTTTTATGATGTTTCAATGATTAGAAAGTCCATCGGGATTAAACCCACTGTCTTATATATAAATTAATTCGTCGCAACGCATTATTTCCAGGGCATTCAAGATTGTATTACAATCAAAGTAAGATACATACTTAAACTTTTATTTTTCAGGTATGCTCAAGACCATGTAAACTAAACGCAAATCATTTTAAAAACAACCCATCATTAAAATGTTACTCTAATTGCAGTAATTAGTAACCAAAGAATAATGCATTATAAGATTTTGACAAACTCCACTCCTCTAACATTTCTCCATGAACTTACAGAAAAACTGAAAGACACACCTCTTAATAGTCTTAATAGTGGCTCCTTAGTTATGGATAACGTCAGAATCCATAAGACACAAGAAGTTCAGACATTTTATCTACTACTAATTTCAGATTGAAATTTTTGCCTTCTTACTCTCCCAGGTATTAAAAATCTTTTTCAAAAATAAGGGCGGGCGCACATCAAGTTTTAAGTGACTTCAGCAGGGATCACATCTTAGTTGCAGTTATTAAAGATAGGCAACAAATTATGCAAACCGATTGCGCTAATTGTGTAATGGATATGGTTTTACTCATTCCGAAGGCAGCAAATAGACTAAACATTTTTTAAAAATATTAATTTTGTTTTAGGACGCTTCTAAGTTTTTATACAATTATAAAGTTGAAATAAATTTGTGTTTTGGTTAAAATGATTGCTCATAGGCTAAATAAATGTGCAAATCCTACATACATATATACAGCTGAGTGCTCATAATAGGAGATGAAAAAGGAGCGCTGTCAGAACACCAGTTCAGTCTCAGAAAATCGCATTCTGCTGTTCTTGCTACTTAAGCGGTAGTAGATACAGAATCTGAAGCTATACAAGGGAATACAAAAAAATATTGTACAGTATTGAGTCTGGGCATCGGAAAAGCCTTATGACCAAAACACAATATCGGTTTAGTGCTGGCGTTGAGTGGCGTTTATAGTTAAAACACAGAAATCCAATGGGAGTTATCACAATGTCGCTTTGCTTTGTGATCCTCAATTTGGCACTCGTATCACAACTCGTAACAACGTAATATTATCGTAGCGTGACTACAACTCGTGGGGAATGTTGGAATAAGTTGAACTTTTACTTGCTTTTTGACAGTAGTCACTGTTTTTGTTTTGGGTTAGAAAATTGTGTTGAAAGTGTTTGCAGTTTGAGTTTGTTTAGTTTAGTTTTGGTTTGATTCTGTTTAATAAATAACATAAAAATTATACAGAGAAGCAAATTGTGAAATTGTGCAATTTATTGAAACTTTGGCTAATAAATATAACATCTACAAGATGAATTTTGCGAACAGCTGATTGAAGATGCCATTCAAAGCCCTCTCAAACCTGATTAGACGTAACGAAACGAACGTCAGCACTAAAGTGATATTGTTTGTCACGAGAAGCTAGGCCCTGTGCCAAAACGGACTGTTGCGCCAAGTATTTATATTTAATGTTCTACAATAGGCTTCGGTTTAAAATTAACGTGTAGTGATCGCGCAAAAAGATGTTACTAATTTAGGCAACCCTTTGTCGAATACTTCCAAACACCGATGGCTTCTGGATATGCTAGAAGAAATCTACTATCCAGAATAGGTTCTTCTACACGCTGCTCAAGTCAACGGCGTTAGCGACAACAAAAACACAGAGAAAACTTTCAGTACCATAAAAGCTCGGCGCGATAGAAACAATCCACACTTTTCGAATTATATTGAGCAAAGGAGCCATTGTCATAGCCGAGAATTCCTTATCGACGTTTCCGCCATCGAGATGCTGCAATCCACTTAAAAAGAGCTTCGAGCTATCGAGATGAAGGTGTAGTCAAAATACTAGAAAGAAAATAAGACAAAATCATTAGCTATGTATGTATGAGATGAGCCAGATGAGACAATTTTACAGAATGCAGATGAGCCTACCCAGTTAATCTCCGCCAAGTCTGGATAAAGCGTGTACATATGTGGAGTGCAACTACCACGCCACGCAATTCCTATCCAGAAATGTAGGTTATTGAAAATATCTACAAATACAAATTTGGACACGATAGCTCACTCCATTGTCTATATTTCACAGATGAAGATGAACATGGAGCATGCAATATGCTATTACAGTCGCTTCACGAGTCAGAGGAGTATTGATTGGTTTGAACACATTATTAATATGTAAAACGAGCTAAGAAGAATAGAGATAATAATGCGAACGGAAACAGCAGATCTAGAAGCATAGTATAAATTGTTAACCAGCCCCGCAATATAATACCTTACCTTAACAGTCCCGTGGGGTTGATGTATGTAGGGTGTGTCTTAGTACGCAGTTGTATCTAATCATGCGTAGTATCTAGTATGATTCCACATCCATTGGCGAAGCTAAAAGAAAAGAATGGCCTACTGTCAAGTCAACCATTTAAATATTTTTTCATACATGAGTTGAAGATATAGACTCTTTAAATAAGCAATAATCATTGAAAATCATTTCATACATGGGTTGAAGATATAGACTCTTTAAATAAGCAAGAATCATTGAAAACTATTAAACGGTGTAGTTTTAAAAGTAATTTCAAATGACACCAATAGATGGCTTACATAAATAAAGTATATACGTATGTATGTATACAATTTCGAAACTTTATTCTTCGAGAATGACATTTCATAATTCGGTTGCGTATGTTAACTATTTAAACTCTACTAACAGGAGGTAGTTTCGTTAATCAACTAATAGAAATAACAGTACCCAGGCTTTTAACAAGTCAAAATAATTTAAGATATTTTGTCACAAGTTGGATTAACTTCCGATAATCGTTCGTGGCTTGTGGCAACATGTAAATTCCGTGAGACGGTGGTGAATTCGTTAAAAACTTGGCAGCACTATATGCGACGTCACAGAACTGGGCGATGGCGGATAAAAAAAAAAGAAAACATTTGACATATCCTCTAGAGTGTATTATCCTATTTTTCTATATTCTTTAAACCCACTGCATCTTTCCACATCCCATTAAAAATACATTTTATTTATACGTATCCCTTGGTTTTATATTATGCGTATTATGGCAGTGGTCCCCGCCTATATAACTTTAACTTAGTGAAATATTTGCCTAAAAAAAGTCAGCAGGATGTGAATTCTAAATAATGTCGCAAAGATTGTTAATTGAATGCAATTCATTGGCCTGTGTCAGTTCTGAATTTCATGTATTTCATTAGTGCAATATGATGTTATCGATTGAAATTGTCGAAAATAAAAACAGTGAAGCTATACAAAATTCAAAAATATAAGAACTATCGGGAATATAAATAGTCCAGTCCTTCTCTAAGGTAAGTGGTTTGTGGGTGGCAAAATATTTTCGATGAAAGAAAGCAAAATAATCGAATCTAAATGATAAGGAAAATATTATTAAAAATATATTTGAAACGCGGAGAACAGTTTTTCAATTCTTTTTTTTTTCTTTTCTTTTCTTTTTATTCTTCCAACATTTTAATCACAAGTATTTTAATCATCAATATGTCAATTGTACAAACAAGTAGATAGCCAATCCTTACTTTTGTCTTGTACGCACCCCGACTTTAGACTTACCCTTGTCTTGTTTCCACCCTGAATTGTGCGGATATACCACACTTAATTCTACTAAGAAAAATGCGCGAGTTTCAATTTGTGAACTAAAATTTTGGGACGAAATTTGATGTGATTTCAATGATATTGAGTAGCTGTTCGTTTTTTCATTCGATTCAAGTTTTGCACTATTCTCTGAACTATTAGCAGAACATGACAGGGCTGAACATACAAAAAAAAAAAATACAGCTTCATAATTATAAATGTGTGCTTAAATTTATAATGTTTTCAACAAGTGCAAAGTTAACCGAACAAGTGGGTAATCACATCGCCAGCGGCTAAGTTCTTTTTTGTATAAGAATGCATGCATGTTCACAGTCATCGTGTTTTATTCTGAGTTCTCGGATTACCTATAAAGCTGAAAGCTTGCACATTTGTCGCAACAAGTAAACGAAGCTGAAATTTTAATTCAAAGAAACTGTGTTTTGCAAAGAATACGTTCCCTCCCTCCCATTCGAAATCTCCAAATCTGTGGGTGGTTTTTCGCACTGTCCAGAGAGACTGCATGACGTAGGAGGGTGAAACTTTGCGCACTTAAAGTAGAAACGACGTGTGCCGCTTCGTGAAGATAAATTTTTGATTCCTAAAAAAAACCTAAAACAGTTTAGGAAAAAAATTATGTGGATAGCACCTCGTGTCACCAAGTCAAAAAATTTTGTACGTCACTAGTTGTTTTTAGTAGAAGAATGCAGTTTTAGTGTTATTAGACATACATGGGCTTACGAAAGATGCTCTAAGTTGTCACACGTTTGGAAATGGTATAAAAGCAGTTATGTGCTTTTTGGAAAATTTTTGGAGATGTGAATTTTTCTTCCTATTTCTATTCCATTCTTTCAAACTTTTGGTTTCCTGCAGAACAGAAAGCAATATTATCCCTTAAAGGCCCCTTAAAACATTTTTTTTTTATTTTTGGAAATACAAAAAATAATTCCCTTGTCCCGTGTTTTGATACTTGAAAATGTAAACCTGTCGCCAATGAAAACGGGCGAAATTAAAAAAAAAAAAACTTTGTATCACTACAAATACATATTCTTGGCGCAACAGACCGTATGTGGTCCAGGGCCTAGCTTCTCGCGACCATTCGTGTTGTGCGTGTTATATTTTTCACACAAATGGAAGGGACCTACAGTTTAGAGCCATATCCGAAAGGCAAATTGAGAAGCTTTCTCTTGACAGTTATTACTCTCGGACGTTTGTCAGACATTCGCGAGAGTTGGGACCGTGAAAAACTTTTTGGTGTTCTCTGGGATTCGAACCTCGAACCTCACGCTCAGCGATCCAACGCACTAACCACTTGAGCCACGGCGCCCACCTTTGTTATCACTATGTGCATGTATTTCCACACCTAACTGCAAGCGAATCATATGCCTATAATTCTCAGGGGATTCTGCATAGTCTTTTAGGTCTTCAATCAAGGGGATAGAAATTTAGATTTTGAATAAAATAGTTTACTTTTGATGTACGAATACTATTACCCACTTCAGCGACAACAAATTCGTGCTAAATAGTTACAAATGAAATTGTATACGTTCATCGTTTACTTATTTATCAACCACAAGCCTCCTCCCATCCTTAGTCAACTGTCTTGAGTTGGGCACACCAAGTTGAATGAGGTCCCCTCTACTTATACATATATGTATGTGCGACCCAGGCAAGGTCGTCCTCTACTACGTTTTTTGGGTTCGGTTCGAAGATTCTGCAGTCCGGAGCATTGTCTTTCATTTACTTTCAAAACACTTAAAAGGGGTACAGGTACAAGTTAATAAATAATTAACAACAAGGATTTTAAGAAATATAAATGAAAAAGAATTACAAATTAAATCTGAACTAAGAAGAAGATAAAAATAATTTAAAAATACTTTAATACGTGTCGTTCGGCTTATAAACGAATCCCTATATTTGACAGTACGTCCGAAGTTGGGCTTGAGGGTAAACTGATGTGCATTCGAAGCGTGACACGTATTGCGGGTGAAATTTTGAAGGGGAGGAATGCAAGTAGCTATTTTAGCTATTTCGTTGAAATTTTTTTTGTGTGGAACATTTTTTGTCCTAGCCATCTTAAGCGATTAATGCGCAGTTTTTGACTAGGTTGGTGTGACTGTACAGCTCGTAAACTTCGTCGTTGAATCTTCTCTTCCAAAGCCCGTCAACGCAAACCAAATATTTTACGATAAACTTTTCTCTAAAACCGATCGGGAATATGTATCTTCATCCGTTTTCGATAGAGTCTATGCTTCAGCGCCATAAATCAGAACTGAGTTTATAAAGAATCTCCTTAGTTGTTCGGGAAGGGCCTTACTACTTAATTGCCTTCTCACGCCAAGGAAGCAGCAATTGGCAAGAGTTATTCTTCGTTTTATTTCTGCTGAGATATTGTCAAAATTTATAGCAGAGCCAAGGTATATAAAGTCCTTACTACCTCAAAGGTATCGTTTACCTTACTCAAAAAAAATTATTTTTACACTAATGAAAATTTTATTTAAATACATACATACATGTACATATGTACATCTGTAACCATATTTATTCAAAAAACCACCTTCAGCATTGCTAACAGCCTCAGTACATGATCAGAACCGTGAATTAAATGGACAATAGCGTTCTTTAGGGCCTGGATAATGTTGTGGGGATGTTTGCAGGTTTTAGGTTCAACTACGCCGCCCACAAAGTAATCCATCGGAATAATATTTCATGAATTACAGAAATACAAATACTTGTTGCAACGGAAGCAACAGCTTCTCGCGACCATTCGTGTTGCGCGTGTTATATTTTTCCACACAGGTGGGACCGTGAAAAAACTTTTTTGTGTTTTCTGTAATTCGGACGGCGAACCTCCCGCTCACTTTAGCCACGGCCATAGGTGGCCATATATTTGGTCTAAAATGATCATCGCTATCCATTGCTCTGTCAATCCTACTGAATTCGTTTGGTCGTCCTTCACTCCGACAGCATTCACATTGTACGAAAAAGTAGGTAAGCATAACATGATTTTCACTGGCACACACACACCTTGGCAGGAAACTTGGTGTGAATCACACGGGAGACATTTGAAAGCTCTGCCCACAACCATCTGTCGTTATTTTTATTGAACTTCTTGTTCTGGTCGAACGATGGCCTCGATCTTCCTGATGCTCCAACTTCTTCGGAGCATATGATGCTTTTTCGTTTAGCTTTTTCGGTAAATACATCGGAACTGCAAATTAAAATTTACAAATCAGTCAAGTAGATTAAAACGGGAAATCATAAAACTACAAGACAACCGATCGTCGCAATGTACAAGCAGAATCTCACATTGAAGATGAAACAAGCCAGAAGGTAGTGTGTATGTAAAGAAGCCCTTTCTTGATGAAAAAGACATTCGGAAACAGCAGACTCAGGAATATGCCTATCGTGATTGGAGTAAAATTATCTTCACAGGCGACTCTTTTATTTGATCAATTACCCTGATTGGTTCCCAAATTTAAAAAAAAGATTTACGGGGAAAACATTCTGATGATGATGAATCACTAGCATTTTAAAGGTTTAGTTCCGTACTTTCTGCACCAAAATCCGCAGATTTTCAAGAGAGAGAGAGAAACACCAAAAAACACGGGAACGCGTTGAACAAACAACAAAAGTTGCCCACTTTTGAAATGTCAAGAATTTATGTTGTTTAAAAAAAATATCAGTTCGATATTTGTATGTATTTTCTGCTCTGTTCGCAGTTCCAAAGGGTGTTTTTTTTAGAGGTGGAGAACTTTAAATTGAAATGAAACAATATCCATGAAATTGGCTTTATTTGATAGATTATTTTATGGCATTAATGTTTGAATATGATTCCGAGCATGTGGCCGTCGCGGCTGGCGCATACATGGTGTAATCTGGGGGTCCAATTTTCACACACTCTTCACAGTAAAGCAGGCTGTATTTCGGCCATGTCTGCACCAGATTTTTTTTTCACACATGTACATAGCTACAGGCCTCTTCGCGAACGATTTCTATAGAAGCTGCATGGATGAAGAAGAGGAGGAAACTATTCCTCACCTTCTTTGTTTCAGCCCAGCTCTCTCCCGTAGAAGGGAACTCCACTTCGGAGCTCCCTATTATAATGATATAGGCGACCTAATGAATATTGACATCAAGAGCCTCTTACGCTTCATAAGAAGCTCTAATTGGTTTTAAAACGAGTAGGTGGAGGGAGGCTTCTCCCATGATCCACGTGGTATCACAACGGACATCATTGGTCTAAGTGTGCTGGCGACTCATAGCTGGCAGCCACTTCAACCTAACCTAACCTATGTACATAGTTTTGATGTTTAAAATGTGGATAAGTTTTTTTGTTCAATTTGCGAGTTTCTCGAGAACGCCTTTCGGATATGGCATTAAACGTAGGTCTTCTCATTCGTATGAAAAATATAGTAACACGGACAATACGAATGATTGGGAGAAACTGGGTCCTATATGAATGTTCCGCTGTATCATGGCCTTTCTTAAGAGTAGCTCAGATAGTTGATGTATGGCTTCAACTCCACACGTTGAGGTTCTTGGCAAAAGCCAAGTGGCTTTTGCAAGCCGTCAACAGTCAATTATACTGAGGGATAGACGAAAAATCGCTTATTTTTTGCATATATCCGGCCGTATACACTCACCCAGCAGAGTAATGTCTCCGACTATTGTGTTCAGAGAAAACCCAGTCGTCAATGGAGCTACTAATCGCAGGTGCCGGCAAACCCAGCGCTGATTCAAGTTCTGAGAAATTTACTCTGAGCTTTCCTTTGCAGGTGTGAATTCGGCGCCTAGAAAATACGCAATCAATTTAGTCTTCCGAGGAGATTCAGCAGGGCATCTAGAGCAGAGCCAAAAACAATATTCCACCAACCAACCGATGTATATGCAAGAGTTGGTCTTACTGTTGTCGTATCGATCCAAATGAAACTTTTCGGCGATAGGTCCATGTCTTTCCATAGACACTTTTGCCTGCCAGAAGACCGACAACACTTTGATGATCCTCGACTTAACGTTTTTGCACCAACGAATTTTGGTGTCCAAGATTACTCTTAGATATTTAACTTCGTCGGTGATTTGAATGGTGACACCTTTAAGCACTGGCTGAATTAGATCGATCAACTTAAAATGGTTTAACCATGGTTTAACTGTAATCTTTAGATTATAGATCGCGTAGTAGCAAATCGTCGTTTTTTGGTCTAAAAAAGTAGGCTTGACATTTTGTAATTCTTGAGAGAAATACAATCTGTTAAATATTGTATTTGTTGTACACATAAGAATCCTGTACACGAACGCCTTTCTAATGAAATATAAAAAAAAAAACACAGGCATAATGACATTTTGCGGCTCGGTTTTTAACGAAATCTGATCAGATAAATAACTTTTAGTGGATTTTCGAAAAGTATGTGAGCGAGATTGTCAGCATTTATTTATAACTATGGGTTGAAGTATAAATAGTTTTTTCGAACTAATTAATTTGCTAGATCTATATCGTTTGCTTTCCATTGTTAATGTTGCTTATTTTCTTTTTTAAATCCAATAGACGAAAGAAAAGAGGCGCAAGTTTGTACACAACCATTGGGCGTTTGATTAATTTTATTGAGCGTTATCAGTCCATTTCCGACTGCAAACTTAGAAACTAGATTACAGGTGATTTACTAGCAGAACATTTAAAGCGTAAAAATGACAGATTCAAGCATCAACCGATGTCACTCTCCTCACTTCAGTCCGATGCAGCATAACAGTGGTAAGTTTCTTTGTTTAAAGAAAATTATATGGAAAACACGGCATAATTTACATTCACAGACCAGTCAGATACCCTGCATGTTTACTTACCTAATAATGGGTTTCGCACAATTAAATTCAATGAAAACACTGATGATGTACGTAAAATCATTGAGAGAATGGTACAAAATATAATACCGGGACAAAAAGCAAACTCACAAAACTATGCATTGCGCTTGCGCAATGTTATTACCAAAGAAGTTGTCTGGATATCCAGAGACACATCGATGACTCAAGTTGCCGCACGTATCTCGAATCCATCCTGTTCAAACACAGAATGCCCTTATCACCAAAAAACTGTGGTAACTCGCAAAAAGGAACAACAAAAGCCAGACAATGTTGATACTCATATTAATAGCGTTTGGAGAGCTGAACTCCGAGTTCGTTATATTCCAAAAAGTATAAAAGAGCTCTACGAAAAGGATAGAATAACCTGCCATTTTTATTTCGATCAGGTACCACAAGCATATTATTTTTCTTGCCATCGTATTAAGCAACTGTGATTTTTCATTTATTTACAGGTTAAACAAGACTACATTAATTCTAACATAGCAACAATTGACCTCGATGTAGCGATACAATTGTGCTGCTTAGGAATAAGACATTACTTCAGGGATGTAATTAAAGCAGACGATAAAAAACACCATGTAGACTATATTGACAAAGAGATTGGATTTAAATCTTTTCTACCAAAAACTGTGATACATAACACTAAGCAAAAGAATCTTAAAAAGTTGATACAAACTGGTTACAAGAAAGTGTATAACTATAGTGATATTGAGTATATCCTCAAGTGAGAATTTATTTTGTTTCTTTCTTTTGTAAGAGGTAATTTTTACGTAAAACTTGCAATTTCAGATTTTTTGAACTCTTGCAAACGCAATACACATTCGATCAAGAACAGTTTTCGGTTACACTCAGCTCTGCTTGGAATATTTCAGGAATATTGTATATTGGACCACATATTGGTGAGCGCAATTGAAAAATTTAAGCGATCATACATATGTTATCCCTAATTTCGTACCGTAGGAATCTCCTACCTAACTCATCCACAGGCAAAGCTTACTAAAGTTGCAGATTTTCACAATATCGAAAAGATTGAAACTTGCGTTTTACCGAAAGACAGTAATCAGGTTGACGATACGTCACAAGAACAAAATTTGTCAACCGATCGGCTAAAAAGTTCACAAAAACTTTCAAATAATAGCTATTCACTGTTGAGTAATGACAAGTCATCAGCTGAGAAGAAAGAAAATTGCAATTGTAGAGATATAAAAACACAATTGAAAATGAAAACCAGTAGCAATGATGAAGATTTGGTAATAAACTGCATCGGACTTAATGTAAGTATTTCAAAAAAATTTAATTGTTACATAAAAATTTATAGAATTACTAGCTGTACCCTGCGCAGAAGGTTTTCCGACGCGTGAGCAGGCCACATAGAGCTGCCCATGTGAGAAGAATGGATTCTCCAAATTTAATCCACACACTTGCAACGATTGTCCTTGTGCTTTGTTGATAGTCATTGCGAAAGCGAGTCGCACCGGGAACTGCAAACGTTTGAATTCGAATGGCATATCTGTCGGGATCATTGGGATACGCGGCAACAGTACATGCAAATTTTATCCATTTTTCCAATGACGACACTTGGATGAAGACTGTAATCATTATTACTGTCATAATTTAATGCACCAAGATTTAAATCAGCGTGCAGTTCGTCTTGATGGAGCGGTGCTTATTCGAACATATTGCAGCCTTCTTTCCCGTTGTTCAGTTGTCTCAGACGAACGGGCCTGAGTAGTACGTATTCGATCAGTTTCTAACCTCACTTCTCGTTGTTCAGATGATTCATACGAACGGGTCTCAGCGGCATGTACTCGAAGATTTTCCAGCCTTAATGCTCGTTGCTCGTCTGATTCTGAGGCTCGTAATGCTCTTTTCTTTCGTGCTTGAGGTGTAGAGCTGCCAATTGCTTGTCGCTTTGGAGGCATAATTGTACGGGAACGACGTGAAAAATGCGTTTGAATTTATTAGATGTCAATCAGCAATCCGAATCTCACAATGTATCCAATCCAATTGAACCGGCCGTTCACACACGAATGGAAATGTTAATATTGACGGTGATCACCAATTCGCTGAGGAAAATTTGAAGTGAAAAAATCAGCATTCGAGAATTGTTGAAATCGATTTTAATAAAATCAGCTCACGGAAACTGCGAAAATTCAATTCGATTGAATTATTTATTTAACTCACAATGAAATGCACAAAACTATTCGAAAAACGACAATATTGTCTGTTCCATGTGAGCCGGACATGAATTTCACAATTTAAGTAAATTCTTATGTCACCCGCAACTCGAAACGTCATCATTCGTTTTCGTTTCAATTCAAATCAGCATGAACTGTCACGGCAATATATGAAATTCATTGGAATGGCAGTGGCGCCATCTGTCGAAAATTGTTCGTACCAACTCAGAAACCTGCGTGGGCTCATGCACAACAACTTTGCTAAAGATCATCACATGATCAAATGCATTGTTTACGATTCTATAAAGGACATACAGACAAACATTAATTTTTATATATATAGATATATAGATTAGAGGCCTCTATTCATATTTAGTCTGCAGACAATTTTTTATCTTGCTTCTTATGGCACAGCTCAGAGTGAACCTCGGCCTTCTTGACCGCGTTCATTCAATAAGATGTTTTTTGTGTACCTTCATGCCGGTTTCGGATACCTCATATTTAGGTGTCACATTGCCTTTAGAAATCCTCTAGTTCCTCTGCTTATTTGTACCACGAAAAATTTCCTTTATTGAACACGATATTCACTCATGCAAGCCTCATGGCCAGCTTTTCTTTTATTGAGGGGATATCGCTTCCCTTGAATTATATCGTTGCTCATGTGACCCTTTCTAGTTATTTTCAGCTATAAATTCCTTGTAATATTTTGCGTTCGAAAACTCTTAGTGCATTTTCATCAGCCATTGCTAGAGTCACCTCGCAGCCATGGTTCTTTTTTTTTAATTTAACCCATGCATATATGGCTGACAGTGCACCTAAAAAATCTGTTGTATCAAAAGGGTGGAATTAACCTAGTAGATATACCACCTCCCTTAAAAAGATTAGTACATCCTTAATGGAAGACACGCTTCTTAACCAATGTAGTGCTGGGCATTTACAGAGAATGTGTTCGGATGATTCATCCTCCAACAAACAGAATCAACATTCCATCTCTGAACAAGTTCACCAGCTTTTTAATACTTTGCTTACCTAAGTTAAGGATTTCCTTATAGGAATAAGGCTTGAGTAATCGTTGGGATTGTCAAGTCCGGGACATTGTCCCAGATAGCTACACGAAGTTTATGTTGCCAGTTAATTAATCATTAACTGGCCATTAATCAGCGCTGAGGCGGCAGCCAAGTTGACGCCAAACTGTTCTGGTCCTGTGAACGAATGTTCTTAACCTGCCCTTTATAGTTTATTTGCAGATTCGTTGCCTCCAATTCCCTGGTACACCAGTGACCGATACAAAAGAGTAGAGAGCGTGCCTGTCATCAGTAATTTGTGAGTAGTATGTGTCGACTTACCATTGGACCTCTCAACTTTGCCATTAAGTTGCTCAACTCTGAAGTGAATTTTGTGGTTTATCAGCATGTTTCGAACGGCATCGATGGTTTCAAGGACGACAACATTGGCTCATTGGCTGGAGTATTGGTGTTCGTCCGCTTTACATGTACAGTACAGCTCGCATAGTTCGTGATTAAATCTTCTCATCCACAAACCGTCAATGCTTTGTTCTGCCGATAAAATCAATATCGTCTGCGCAACCAAGTAGTTGCACTGATTTGTAAAAAATAGTACCTGTTGTGTTGACCTGGGAATTTCGCATTATTTTCCCCTGTATCAGGTTGAAGACACTACATGACAGTGAGTCGTCCTGTCTAAAACTTCTAGTGTTACTGAAGGTCTCGGTGCAGTCTTTACCGACCTTGACGAAGTAGCGAGCGTTTTCCATCACCATCGTACGTATGCGAATGAGTTTTACAGAAATATCAAAACTTGCCATGGCGGTAAACAGCTCATTTCTATCCACACTATGATATGCGTCCTTAAAATTGATGAACAGATGGAAGGCATCAATCTGGGACTCTTGCGTCTTATCCAGGATTTGGCGTAAATTGAATAAATAAAAATTAGAAGGTTATGGGATATCCCTTCTTTTAGTGATTTATTTTGTATCTGTTTGGTATCAAATTAACCAGTTTTGAAGTTTTCTTGGTGGTGATTTTTTCCCACTCTTCTTTCGTTGACAATTTTTCAAATTGCTCTAAAGCTTTAACCTTCTTTCCACAATTAAATACTAGCTTCTCGGTCACTTAACAAATTTCTGAAATTCTGGTAAATTTCCTTTAGACACCATTCTGTAAAAAAAAACATATTTTCGACCACAAAACAGAACAAGAAAAGATTAAATGAAATTTGCAACGTGCAAGCGATAATTTAAAAAGTTTATTCACTGCTTTTTGGAGGATTTTGTTCGACGGAAGAGATAAGATCCGGCGCCGTGAACTAATTAATGTACGCAGACTTTTTCTGTGCATTTATACTCACATATTTAATTTTCTTAATTTGTTAGCAAGTACTTCTTAAAGTTCAGGGCATGATGTCTGGACATTATTGGTTTACTTTGAAAGTTTAAAAAACTGTTCTTTGAAGGAATAAATTTTGAGTTTCACGTGTAAAAAAAAGAATGCATTTGACGCAAACAGCCCATATAGGGCCTAGTTTTCCCAACCATTCATATTGTGCGTGTTATATTTTCGCGCGAACGAGGTGACCATAGCCTTATCCGAAAGTCGTAATTGAGAAGTTTCTCATGACTTGTCAAACATTCTCGAGAGGTGCGACTGTGAAAAAAATTTCTGGTGTTGTCTTGAGTTCGAACGTCGAAGCTTCTGCTAAGTAGTCCAACGCACTAACCACGATGCCCACCTACAAATACAAATTGTGTGCTATAAAATAATTTCCTATTGGTTTCAATTTTCTACCAAATGCAGGTTTATTTATTCACTAATTTGCTCATATAAAAGAAAAATAATTTGTTTGTTTTAATAATTCTTAAATTACATCTTCCTTTTTATTGCTAATACGCTATTCTAAATTTCAGACGGCCGACAGCATCGCAGATTTAGTAGATGGATACTGCAGTTTAGTAAATAATACCGAAATATCACTCTGGGATCGATCAAACACACCAGGAAGTAGTAGTACTACGAATTCTTTAGACAAATCAAACAATTTCTTAAAGCATGATAGCGCTATAAAGTCAAAAGAAAAGAATGATAACTCAAATTCAGTAGTAACTAATTCTAAAGCTAGTAAAAGTGTCACAAAAGTAAACGATCAACAAAAAAATACTCCAAAATTAAGTGAAGACTATGCCGAAATTGGTTTGGTCGACGAAGAGGGAGATTATTCCACGCCAGCAGGTAAGCTTAAACTTTGTACTTTTTTCAAGCCGTTAGCATTTAATTAATTTTTTTTAGTTCGAAATTATGAATTGGATCGATCACAAATAGTTCTTAACGAAATAATTGGCGTTGGACAGTTTGGAGATGTGCATATTGGAACATATTACGTTAAAGATAAGCCTGGTCAGAAAAAAAATTGTACCAATGGAAACGGTCAGGATGGTCAGGAAAAGGTCAATAGTGATAACAAAATTGCAGCCATTCAAGTGGCTGTAAAAACATGCAAAGCAGATGATGATCCAACTAAAACAGAAAAATTTCTTCAAGAAGCTTGTTAGTATGATTATTAACTAAGAAAACTAAGTGAAATCATTTTCAAATGTGCTATTTATACATCACAATAGATATAATGCAAAAATTTGATCATCCCCACATTATACGACTGATTGGTATATGTAGCAGTGCACCCATATGGATTGTCATGGAGTTAGCCAGGCATGGCGAATTGCGAGCCTTTCTCAAAACAAACAGTGAAAAGTAAGTAATAAAGAAAAAAGATCGGATTAAGGATCATCTTAAACCACGTAAAACCGGAATAGACGTAGTAAATTTGAAATCCTAAAAATGAAGAACAATAAACGTCTCCTATGTTGCTAAATCCATTTTCAAAATAATTTTTAAATGTAAAATTGCAGTAGGATACAAAGTACACCACCTTGGCATATCATATGGAAAAAATTGTGCTTTTGTCTTGACCATAGTAATTATAAGACATCCTGTTTGCATTTGCTTATATACATACATATATATTACTATGCACTATTAATGGAAATCCATTATTCTTGGCGAAAGCAAAAGGACATCGTTAGCATTGTCCAGACGTGTAAGGTAAAATGTTAATGTTAAAACGATAAACGTAAAGTGAAGCGGGGACATATGGTCGATGCATTGCTTTGTGATAATTTGCAAGGTGTTTTAATGCGTGTTGTTGAGGGATTCCGAGCAGACGCCAACTTGTTTCGCATAGAGAGTGGAATCAAGGTATTCTTTGAATCGATCCAGCATTAGTTTTGCTATTATTTTTGAAAACGGCTATTGAGCTACTTGAAAAAACTCAACGGGAATGCCATCAAGTCCCAAATTTTATTTTTATTGAATGTTTTCATCATGATTATGATCTCTGTGTTACTGGGAGAATCGATGCATATTTGCATATTTGTTGCTTTGGACAGGTTAGTTGTTAGTTAGTCTTAACGTGAATGAAAAAAAAAAATTACCAAAACCCACACTAAACCGGTCACTCTTGTTGCCTAATCTATTTCGTTAACTGCATTACCTTGGCCTTTCTAAGCAGCAATTCCACTCCATTCAATATCTATACAGATTATACGCTCGAGCTTGATCGGCAGCATTCCACAGGTTAAATTTTTTGCAGATCTGGCAGAAATCCGGGAATCCATGTTACTCTGCCTTTTGTTGGCGATTGGAGGTGGAAATCTTTTGACTACGTTTCTGGGCCCGAATTATGTAGCAGCATAGGATTTCGACCCACTTAAACCAGCACCCAATTCGATGTTCTAGAATTCCGCGGGACCACCGTAAGGTATTTCATCACGAAGTGATGTGCGGGATTTGCTGATTTTTTTTTTATCTTTGGTGATGTCTTTACGTTGTCTTTAGTGTTACCATTCGCATCCCATTAGCCGAAGTTCCTTTATTATTGTTGCTGACATGTTTGTCCTAACTTCCAAGATCTCCCGCCATAAAGATGTACATAGGTTGCACTTAATCATAGGGTTGGCGTCTGCTCTATTCGTTTTCTAAGTTCCTCACGATCTGCTGAAAACTCGCATTTCCACGCACTTTGCCGTATTTCAGGAACAGTGGAGGATGGTTATGTTAAAAATGGTTTAAATAGGCCTGACGCACTGTCTATTTAAGATTTGACTCAGGTTTATCCTCTCTCTGTCTGATTCATTCCTTAAATCTGTAAGATTCTATGATTTACGTTTACGTTAGACATGACTGCATTCCTTATTAGACAGCCTCGAGTCAATCATCATTCGTACTTTATGGCCGGTTGTTAGGCTATATCATGACTGTCAACTCTCAGTGCGATTGCTTACTCGGGTCTTATTTATTTAAAAATAATCTTCAATATCCTGATAATTGATGTTTTGGAAGTTCTGGTCTTACTTGTCTTTAAAATTTGGCTGCCGATCGTCTCTCATAGATATGGCCGAGCAAGCAGTTCAATATTCTTTACCTCTTGGGTGCCAAAACATAGAGATTTTGCAGGGTATTGTAAGCCTGACAAACTTGTCAGGTATGGAACAACTATGTATACCCTTCCTTCCACAAAAATGAACATTTGGTATATCAATCGGAGCAGGACAATTTCTCCATGATCCATGTGGTAGCACTATGGACCTTCCTTTGGTCTAAGAGTGTTGGCGATAGCTGGCAGCCACTTCTAGCTAAACGTCCACTATTAACGACTTCATCTTCCACAAAAGCAAAAGTGATGGCTTGCGCAAGCCGACCAGAATGTGAATAAAAAAAGAGTTATTTTTCAATTATGCCAACTTTGCGGATTGATGGACAGTAAGTAAGCAATCATCTTGTTGAAACATGTGTACTCGAAAGCTGGCGATCTGTAGTGGAAAACAGGGGCAGGTTAAATATGCCTTGTAAGAGAAAATTTATGTGAAAATAAAATGAAAAAAATAAGCAACATAAAATAAGTATTACTTGCATTGTTACATACGAAAGTGGGCGGATGTACTTGTTTAAAATTCATAAATGTTTTCAACATATTCATTTGGTTATTATTATTTTTATTGGCAGGTTAAAAAGAGGACTCCTTCTTTTATATTGCTATCAACTCTCAACGGCACTAAGCTACTTAGAGTCAAAGAAATTTGTTCATAGAGATATTGCAGCAAGAAATGTACTAGTCAGCACCCCAAGATGCATAAAGGTTTGAATCTTTTTTAAACTTATTTGCTTTGTTACAAAAATTTTTTATTAATTTTTTAGTCGGAAATTTGTACTATTCTTACTAAAATTTCGTAGCTTGCAGATTTTGGGCTGTCCCGTTGGGTTTCGGATCAATCCTATTACCACTCAAGCATGTATATGTTGCCCATAAAGTGGATGGCGCCGGAATCTATCAATTTCAGACGTTTTACTACTGCCAGTGACGTTTGGATGTTTGGTAAATGTTTTTATTTGTGGAGAAGAATTTTTACTGAATGAATTAATACTCATTTAAGGGGTTTGCGTATGGGAAATTCTTATGTTGGGAGTAAAACCATTCCAAGGAATAAAAAATAATGATGTGATAATAAAATTAGACAACGGAGAACGATTGCCGTTACCTAACAACTGTCCACCACGTTTGTATTCCCTCATGTCACAATGCTGGTCATATGAACCACTCAAGAGGCCAAACTTCAAAAACATCAAGGAGATATTATAGTAATTATCGAAAAGGTTTAGCTAACGCTTAAAAGATTTGAAAAGATTTACTTTCTTTGCAGTGATATTTTGGCTGAGGAAAAACTGAGTGATTCAGAAACTATGCGTCGGGAAAATCGTAGAGTGGCAGCTATGTCTTGGGGTGCAGGCGAAAATTTACCACCGCCGAAACCTACACGCAATCCTCCTGGAAATGGTAAGATATAAAATATGTAAATTGATAGGAATATGTTCAATGTTTGCTAAAATAAATTAACATTTTCGTCTCTGTCATTTTTAAAAATTAATATCAAAACCTTGATTTGGTTATTTCACAAATAACTTCAGGTGTAGTTATTGAATACACTGTTTCCGCATTGTTTCTGTTTATTTTTGTCCGCTACAAAATTGTATTTAAATTAATTAAGTTTAATATTGGTCCGAAGTTTTGTGGGAATCATTCTGCAGGGATGCTGACGCTATGCAAAAATAATTTTGATCGGATTCAAATCTGGTGAGTTAGGTGGCCATAAGTTTGGTGTTATGTGGTCATGGAAATTGATCGTCATGCATTCCTAAATCGCGTCTAGCACATAGATATACTGATCAGCATTCACTTGTAACACCTTTTGGGGAAAAGTAGGGAAGCATAAAATGACCTTCAATGCTCACAATTCCTAGGACTGGCAGTAAACGTGTTTTGTAGTTTCTTTTATTAAGTTTCTGGTTCTTTGAAAAAAAAAACAAAGAAAGTATGTATCTTCCAAGTGCTTCAACTCTTCGAGGAGCCACATTCTTCAGAGCACGCGCTAATTTTTCGTTCTCTCTGATATAATGTACTTCTCATGGCATAAGGTTTATATCGAAGATTTTTATGAATTGCAACTTAGCTTGCAATTGACCTAATATACGTACACCACGAGAATTCCATTTAATAGAATGCTACACGATGTTATCATTCGGCTTCCTTAATGTACGCCCAGCGCCATTTTCGCTACCTTTTTTCAACATGCAACAACCTTGACCCGATTTACGTCACAATTCCTGCTTTGATACATGTATGTACATAATTTGCAGCCAGCGGATCTTCAGGATGTATCGCGGAACTAACTGCAACACAGGAATGAAACTTCATAGAGTCACTCTTAAAATGTAGGGAAATCAAAGGGGGAAGTACCAATTTAGAATTATAAATATGATAGGCGCATTGCAATACATCCTTGTAGTTTAACCTTCAATCGGATAAGAAACAGAAACAATGTAGTCCTTCATCACTAATTTAACCTGGATGGGTGCTCATTCATTCGAATGGCTAACAATAAAATTGCATAAGGTAATATCAGAAGTGCGATCATAAACAATACCGATATTGCTTTTCAGTTGATCTTCGATAGAATGATAGCAAAGTGAACTGTATCGGAGAGCAAATGATTAAGCGAACCGAATGTATGTGAAATCAGTATAACTGCGAACTAACACATCTGGTAGCTGTTTGTGAAAACTAATTTTTAGTGAACATAATAAATATTTGATTTTTTTTCTTATCATATCCATAAGTAACAAAATATTTAAATCTATTTAGATTCTTCATTTCTGATGCCAGCTGTGGAAGAAGGAGAAGGAGCCCCACTGACATACATAATTGCACAAAATTCCACCGTCCTCGCTCGTTTAATGATGGAGAATGAAAATCGCAGCATAAATCCGTCTTGCTACACCACACCAGCCTCGGTATTTAATACTTTAGCCGTAGATGTAGATCAAGCTAAGTCTAAAATATCTAATAACATTAACCCGGCCGAAATATCTTTGAAAACCACGAAAATCCCTGCTTCAGAGCTACTTAAACTGGATCCGATAATTGACGATAACATATCAATTGCACAGAAGCAATTAAAACCAGAAAGTATGGGAATTGAAAGTGTACCCAACTTCAGGTCAAATACTTTTGACTCACACTTATGTCCCTCTCCCCCATTAACTTCAATTTGTGCATCTAAAGTTACCCCGAATGTTTATCCCGGAGATCCCTCAATTTATTTGGATAATGAAGCATCTAATAGTTCAACTGAACAACGCTTATATGATCAACCGAAAAATAAAATTGAAATTAAAAACCAATGCAATAGCGAACAAATTACTTCAATGCCGCTTTCGCTAAAAAATAATACAATCATTTGCCAACCTTTTTATGATCAGCAATATGTTCTTCATCAGTATGTTATAGACCAAAAACAGCAGCACTATAAAATTAAACCTCTGCAATCATCAAAGATATGCTCACTTATCCGTCAAACAGGTGCATCTAACGCATTCGAATCAAATAGCGTAAATGCTTCGGAAAACTTCGAAAGGCAAGCACGCACATTTTATGGAAGCCTGGAGAGAAATCAACAGGCACTGAAATCTGTGCAGCAAGTTGCTACACGCCCAAAGGGCGGCAGCCTTGAACGCAATCAATCTATAGCGGACGTAAATAATATGATTAGAAATCGTACGTTCCGCGGTGGCAGTCTTGAAAGAAATCAGCAAATCACTGGACGTCGATCTGGAAGCGTAGAAGGTAATTGTAATTATCAAGGGTATCGCTCGCAAATGAGGCCTACTTTAGAGTCAGAACAAGAAGGTATTTACGACTTTGGTGGAGCAGATGTAAAAAGCTGTGCTCCTATTATGGGAATGGGCCCCGTCAAAGCAGCTCAACTAACTGGCACTCCACTTCATGCAGCACAATACGATTACTTGTCATCTTCTTTACCAATAGCAATACCAGTCACACAACACTCCGTATCTTATCTACATCAACCGCCACCTCCTCCTTATATTCACTTCATTAAAGGGAATTGCAATAAAAGCAGCGTTCAATGTACTCAGAATACAATATACACTCCGATGATTCCAGGGACTAACTATTTGAGATCCTCTGAGGGTTATCAATCAACATCAGTGCCTCAGACAAATTCACTGCCCATATTGCCAGAAAATATACCAATAGACAATTCTATGTCAAGCCCACATAAAGCATTAAATATTATGCAAAAACAACAAGAAAAGTCTCGTCAATACTTTGAGATGAGTGCTACTGAAGAGGTTAATTTTGATCCAGGACTTGAGCATCGCGAACATTTAAGTCCGTCTGCGAATGATGAATGCATGCAGGTTTGCTCACATCTTGCTGCTTGAACATTGTTGAATTTGAGTTTAATTTTTTGGCTGCGTTCTTTTTTAATTTAATTTTTTTTCGGTTGATGAACAGTTTTGTTATGTTTAATATTCTTTTTTTTTTGTTATGCTAGTGTTCTTATCACCATCGTTTAATTTATTTTTATTACTAGATCTATAGCAATGATAAAAATTATTTATTTTTACTGCATATCGTGGTACTTGCAAATCATTTATTTTGGAATGATTTTTGTAAATTAAGTTTTTTTATTTATGGAAAGCAATTCCATTCAAATGGCTGCCACGGCTGCCTTAACACTAGTCCATCCTGTCAACCAAATTTCGCAGTAGACTGTTGGTCGTTGGTTGCTTCACAATTATTTGTGTATTGTTGAAGCTACAACGGTCCTTAACAGTCACCAATCTCTCTCTCTATACATTTCCGACGCTCGCACCGTGTGAAAAACATATAAAAGGGTAGTCATAACTTCTTGAGTGCGTGCAAATTATAAAAAAAAAAAAAACAGTTCTCCACAAAGGCTTCAAATCGCAACTGCGCGGTGGCCAAAGCGCCTCTGAAAAACGGCTGATAACAAAATCAACACGGAACTTACTGAGCAAAAGATCGATTGTTTGAAATCTTTCTACATCGTCGAATCGCAGCCAGTTATCATGCCTCTGCGGCGCTGTTCACCGTACGTTACTGACAGCTTCATTTTCAAAGAAAATGCATTGGACTACTAAGCGGGAGGTCCCAAATAGAAAGCCCAGAAAAACACAAATAAAACATTTTTTTTAGTCCCACCCCTCGTGAATATCTGCAACCGCCCGAGAGTAATAAATGTCTTGAGAAAGCTTCTTAATTTTTCTCTCATATACGGCTATACACTGTAAGTCCTTTCAATTTGTGTGAAAAAATGTAACAAGCAGAATGGTAGCGAGAAGCTAATCCCTGAACCACATACGTTCTATTGCGGCTTGTTTTTACATCAACAAAATATCCGTGCACCGCGGTATAGAATTTTGAACTTGCGTCCATCCAGAGTTTACACATTTATCAACGATAATGTGACTGGCCGTGATGTGCATACTTGTCTTTTCTACATGACAATGCAATAATAAATTTCAGATTGCTACAGGTTCTTTTTAAAGTACCTAGTACCTAATCTATTTCCTCTTTCAGTATTGTGTATGTTTTAATTTAAAAAATCTGTTTAACTTAACCTATAAACCACTAAACTAATAAAATTTGATCTTTGTTCGACTTGGTGGTGTAGATCGTCCGACTTATGAATTCTTTAAATCAAAGCGAATAATATGTGGATGAAGGAATTAAGGATATGCTTATGTCTACAAAAAAAAGACGTCTTTTTTCAAAAGTTCAGAACCAAAATATTAAAAAAAAAATAATAATAATTGGGACAACTTTTTGAGATTTTTTTTTCATTCCCAATCGATATCGAAGACACAAACAAAAAAAAATTGAAAACTTGAATTACTTTCAGGTAAAGCCTCTGTTTTTGATTTGGCTACTGGATTTCTCCTCACGATTTTGTTTTCACGTTGTTGCTACCTTAGATATGTATGAGTGAGTTTTTCAAACGAAACATGAAGGAGTAGGGTGGACAAACGAGTATGTACAACTTTTAAAGCTCAGTTGGAATAGATGATGCATGTTTTGTGGAATGTAAAATGTGACAGTCGAATATTTATAGTATGAAAAGCCCCCCAGCTAGTTGTTCGCGAATATTTATGTATATGAATATCCACTTTTAACTACCTGTTTATAAATACTAATAATAATTTAACTTGTCATACCGATAAATATCGTTTTCGAGGAGGAAATCCATAGTGGTACCAGAAAAAAAAAAAACAGCACAATACGAAATTTGAGAAAACCGTTCAGTTGAAACCCATTTAGCTCAATGATCTTCTTTTACACGCGAAACAAGAAAAAAAATTGATTTTATAGATATGTAGGTATCGATACCGAGTTTAACTGAGTTAATTTAGTACATATTTGAAGAAATCGTCGACGGGGAACATAGATATAGCGCTTCTGTTATCATTCAATGATTCGCGTCATAACTTATGAACTTAAATTGTATTGCCAACGATTCTCGCAACTGAGATATATGTAGATGTACATATACATTATGCTGTTCTATAAAATCGTTATCTGCAAAACGTTTCATTTTGAAAGACCGAAAAACTCTTACAACACTCGTACAGATGGTATTCAAAACCAAAGATTAATAGGTAACATTTCGGCTTCAAAATTTGAACTCAAGGAAGCCGAATAATTTTTTTGGACAAATATTTTAAGTGATGCATTATTTTTTTTACTGAGTAGGAAGCAGTATTATATCTCTTTTATTATTAATATTTTTTGTTAGTAAAGCAATTATTTATTAAAATATATTAATGTTTAGTATTTAGTTTATATTTTACAAAGTATCGTAAAATACGTGTGCATGGATATCTTTGTAAACAGGGCGTTAAGGGCATACATGTATTCCTTGAAACCATATATGTTTTCAAGGAATACCCGTGCTCCCTCAACAACCTGTTATTACCACTTTAGTATTGAAAATATTATTTTTTTTTCAGTTAAGTGTGTTATCAGTATTATTTTAATGTTTGTTGTACTTTCTACCTCATATTTTTTTTGCAGTTATGTTTATTTGTATTTATTTAGCCGTATCAAGTTTTTATTTTTCGTATGTTTATATATTCATTGAAACTTTTATTAAATAGAATTTTATTTATAAACTTTTAGATACCAACTCAAGGGGATATTAATATGAAACATCGAAGATTACAAATCGAAAGTGAAATGGATAATAACTGGCTTATACCGGAAGAACATGTTTTGGTATGTAACTCAATCTCGACTTTTAAGTGTTTTAATTCTTAGTTTTGAAGCCCAGTATTATTTTCGAGCGGAAATAAATTTAATTTGTCTTATGTTTTCACCAACATACAGCTAAACTCAATAGAGTTTCAAAATTAAAACAGGACAAAAGGTCTGTTCGCATTCAACAAAAATAACGCGTCGTTTTTTTTGCGAATCATTACATGTTTTTGTTAATCTTATCATTGACATATGTTAGTATGAAATAAGTAGGAGCTACAGTTCGGTGTAAACCTCGTCGACCTCTTACGAATCCGCCAAGCGATGCTGAGATTTTATTCATCAATCATGCCCTCGCCTGACCAAATCTGATATGTATCTTCCAAGTCATCTTCAGCTGCTAAAAGGCCGTCAGGTTGTTGGATTAAGCTTGGATATTGCTATCATCACTTCGTTTTGGTCAGGTGGACGAAAGATTCGGCTATTATTGTCTGTGTTGGATTATCCATTTTGCGTGACAGCGGTATATCAGTCCTCATCGCCTTTATATAGTCCGCAAAAAGTTTTTTCATATTCTCAGCACCGACTGTGACTCTACTGTAAGGTTTCTCCCGCCTTTTGATAAAAAGTCTGTTCATTGTTCCTGGGGTATTTCCCTATCAATATCTTCGATCGCGCGCGTCTTATGCTCTTTTTCCTTCTTTTGGAGAAGCCGATTTTCTTCTTGTCTCTTTTGCTCGTAGAGTTAGGGAGCAGTAATCGTCCTTTACAGTGCCGCTATGTATTCCTCTTCCTTAGGTGCTTCGTCAAACCAGCGGTTTTTTGATAGTGGTCAGTATACCCGTTCATTGAAATTTAAATTTGGCGATGTTAATTGGATGCAAAAAAAAAAATATATGCTATGCGTGTTATATTTTTCGTACTAATAGAAGGGATATACATAGATTTTAAAGCTAAATCCGAAAAGTAAATTGAGAAACTTTCTCATGAGGAAATTTAAAATCCCAGAATTATCATTTCGCACCTAATTAAGTTTTTAATTGTACTTTCTCCAGAAACCAGTTCAAGAGGATATTGAAACAAAACTTCGTAAACAGCAAATGGAAAGCGAGGTCGATAGCAAATGGCTCATACAGGAAGAAAATGTTTTGGTAAGTAATTAAAGATCATGTTAGACTGTTAAAGAAATATTGGGAGTACTCTTCGATGTTTCATTCATTCCATAAATTTTTTTTCAACTTATCGTATACATACCTACTTAAGAAAAATGACATATTAATTAACTGTATGTATGTATATTTAACTTTTTTTTTATAGAAAAAACGTCTTAGTCTCATAATATCAAATACGGACTCTGAAAGCAATGTGCATGCTGATGATAATCAATCCTCACACAAGAATTTACGAAACCCCCATGATTGGTCCCAAACCCCACATAGCATGGGTGGAACTTCTCGACCAGATTCACCTGGATCCAATGCAGGAACTCAACAATCAAACTCTTCTTCAACGGAACGAATCGCGATATTATCATCATCATCTGATGAGAAATTTGACCAAAAAAGCAGGATCGCTGACTTATCAAAAATGCAAAGATCACAACAATTGTTAGATCGTTCCAATGATGAAGTGTACGCAGCCACAACAAATGTTGTAAGAGCGATAATGGCATTGTCTCAAGGAGTTGAAAAAGCATATGCTGTCGATTATTTAGATCTAGTAAGACATGTTGGAATTGAACTAAGAAATCTTCTTGTTTCCGTAGACAAATTGTCAACACAATTTCCTCCACAAGTACATAAGTAGGTTTATCCCATTTTTAATTGAAACACCATGATTTACATATCATTTACTAATCTATTTTTAGAGAGGTGGAAATGGCTCACAAAGTGTTATCAAAGGATATGCATGAATTAGTGTCGGCAATGCGTTTGGCCCAGCAATACAGCGAAACAACATTAGATGTGGAATACAGAAAGTAATTAACAAATATTTTTATAAATGACATTAAATTTAAGTTATGATAGAAAAAATAGGTTTCTTGATAGATAAATCAAGAGAATAATACGCTTACAGAATGAAAAATATTCTGCGCGCTTGCGTTTGTGTTCATAAAAGCATACAACGGAGGAAATGACAGTATACACACACTTAGGTTCTTGCTTCTTTTTTTTTTTTTAAGAACGAAAGCGGTGTGTTTTTTCTTCTTCGATAACTTTGGCACTGAACATTAAAGAGTTTTAAATATTTTCTTGGAAAATGGAGATACTTTGGAAATATGCTTATGAAATTAATTTTGGTACATAAAAGTTGTACAGGTTATTTTGTTTTTTTTTTTTAAAGAACGTCTCTATTTATTTGGAAATGTACTGCCATATCTGTCAAATATATTACCGTGTTCACTGACAGTTAAACTGCATTCAAGCCCCTTTTCAGTTACTCTTTAACTTGTCGCTTTGAACTGCCGTTCGTCTCTCTCGGAGATGACGGATTAGTTTAATATTCACCTATATTGGGTGCCTGGACATAGAGACACTCCGGGAAACTGCAACGATGACGAGCTCGACAGAAAAAGTACGATTTTACCCAAATGGTAAAACAGATATGCCCCCGCTACATGTAAACTTCAACTTAAGTAGGACACTATTAATCTGACCTAAGCTTTATCAGGAACCTGGTGCCGCGTTAGCTATGCTAAAGCAATTACAGATCAGCTGGGCAATCGTTTGAGGAAATATGTAGATTAATTTATTTTATTTATTTTTTCAATTTCTGTACAATACATCGTTGCAGTGCTTTTCTTATCGTTCTTACAACATTACTTCCAACTATTACTTTCATAGAAAACGGTGTGTAGAAGTTTTTAAAAGTTACTTACTTACTTACTTAAATATACAGAGAAACATGTCATGAAAAATACCAGCATTTTATTGAATTATATCTTTTAAAACACTGCGCAATTATGTTAGTAGGGTGTGCAACCCTCTCCAAATCTCCTTCAAGACCCGTGCGAGTTGTTTTGTTGTGAACATTTTTTTGCTTTAAGCTTAGCTAGCATTTTCTATTGAATTCGCATCAAAACTTCGCGATGTGAAATCTAGTGGTGTTATCCCGTTTTCTTTTTGCAAAATTCAGTTGAAATTGTCGAGTCCATACCAAGTATTTGGCATATTTAAGCAAAACTTTTTGGTATAATTTTACCATGAATTGAGTATCACGATTTTCTGTGAACACTAGTAACTTTTTGAATCCATTGTCCGATAAGCATCCATGAACATCAACCCTATTGCAGTCATGAAGCTCCTCTCCTTAAGTATTCCGCTTCGTTGATACGAGACTGATAAAGGAAATATTTCTTGAGCGTAGCCCGATCTCCCACGACGGCATAACCCACAATCTGGAAGGTATTAGGAACCTCGCTTTGCTTTTATAGAGACGTATAGTTTACAAAGATAGGCAACTGAAGCTCATCGTTTTCTCACTTTCTTTCATTTACTGTCTTATCTATAATCCACGACCTATTCGCAGAAGATATTTTTAAGCTCCTACATTTGTATATTATTATTTACACACATATGAGTGTATCCATTTGGGACGATTATTGCTCAATGAAATCGTAGGGAGAATCTGAAATCTCATCTGTGAGCATTCTGTATACTACAGGACACTCCTTAAAACACGCTTTGGTATTCACACCGTTTAAAATTCTCTGGTATTTAAAATGCGGTGAAGTTTATTTGGCAATTAGTTGGTCCGAATCCTTATAAACTTATTTGTCAATCTTTACTTTCTTTTATTATCAATTTTTTTTATAATCTAAAACAAAATCATTTCAGAAGCATGCTGTCAGCCGCTCATGTTCTAGCAATGGATGCAAAAAATTTGCTAGACGTCGTAGATTCTATCCGAAACCGATATATGAGCGTTTCCCAACGGCCGAAACAACAGCAGCCACCTTTTCAACCCGCCACAACGTGTTCAAAGGAATTGTATAAGTCAAATACTAGTGAGGTACCCCAAACAGAAATATCCCCGATTCAAAGCCACCAGCATTCATCAACGTCATCAATGCCAGTTTCCAATATCAATGAAGAGGGTTACCAAATAATGTCCAATGAAGGATATGAAAGCAGTAATGGTTGTATTAACCAGCAACTCATTCAGATTTCAGGCTCATCATCCATTGGTCTGTCTGGAATTTACGACAATGAATGTGTCGTAAATGATCATGTGAAAGATGTAGAAAACGACCCAAAGAAATCGACACCTAATGAGAATGAAATGCCAACTGATATGGGGGCACATTTCTCAAACAGCTCACTAGATGAATCACTGAAAATCGTAGAAGATAATACACATTTGTATTGTAATTTATCGCGAACATCTGGAACGGAACAGCTTGTTCATAATTGATTCAAGCAAGCTTTATTAAAGAGCAACACAAATATTTAAAGGAATATTTATATAGGTACCTTCACAGAGTGTCCCGTAGTTCACTGATGCTGACTATACCACGCGATTTATTCTTGAAAATTAAGCAACATTAATTTGTTGTACTTTTCATGCTTACAACAACTTTTGGAGTTGCCGACTAAGGAAGCTATTATTGAGACTTTCTTCAATCAAAAGAGCTCACGCTTGAGCAACAACGATTGATAAATTATTCTCTCCCACGGTGCATAGGTAGTTGACCTATTTTTTTTTTTTAGTAAGAATAAAGTACTATAGAAAAATGAATTTTAAATTAAAGTCATCTCATACACTAATGGAAATGAATTTTTATTAACTCTTTCTAAAGTGTATATGTTAGTTATGTTCCAGGAGAATAAAAGAAAGGATAAAATACTTTTTTTTTATTTGCCAGTAACTCCAAATGTACATATAAATTTGGAATGAAAAATTTCACCTTAATTTTTAACAAGGAATCACGTGGTATAGTACGCGAATTTGAGTAACGCAAAGCACTTTATGTATTGGTATCAACTGCATTACTTAACATGATATTAATAGCTGCGTTTAAGTAATATAATTTCTGTATTACTAGCAATAAAAATAAAGCAATGTGCACAATACCATTAATTTTCTGCATTATATTAGCTGTAAAATTTTGTTTTGTCTGCCTTTAGTAAAGAACAATACAGAAAATATTTATGCATGAATCTATTGAGTGTAATTTTCGCTTTGCTGTTGTAGATAGGAAGCTCACCTTCCTTAATTCTGGTGATGTTAAGGTTCCTTATTTATTATTTAATTTAATTCAGCGTCACTCAAATGAAAATGGCTTTTACGGCTGATATTTGTTACTTAACTAAAATTGAATTATGTTAACGAAATTACGCCTGCCATATGTACTTCAACTCAAATCTCCACGATCAATGATCTCCAAAGGTATCCGAAATAATCTTAACCACAATTTGAATGTAAGGAAGCTATTTCGTAAGCTACATCCATATTGCTCAGCCTCATTGAGACACATGATGCTGGAACCCATATCGAAATAAAAAAGGAATATTTAGTATTACACACTTTCTTGATACAACTGAAGCCGAGCGAGTCTGCTAGTACTGTATAAAATCACAATAAAAACGCAGCTATTAGGGATATCAAGTAATTATTACGTTATCTAACAGCATTTGTAATCTAGATATTTATGTATTTATATATTTTTTAAGTGGTAGTCGTGGTTTATATTTTGTTACAATAATATAGGCAAGTCTTTTTTCCAACACTTCTGTTTCTGATTTTAATATAAAAAAAAATTATAATGATAATTAAAACTTTAAAAATACGGTTTTATTAATTAATACAATGCCATTGGAAGTGGGTGGGGGCGGGTGACATTATTTAATTCGAAGAGACAGGGAGTGTCTCAAAATATGTAGGTTTTTTACGGAAAGTATCACACAGCAAATTTGATTGGTCAAAACATGGTAAATAAAAATAATATCCGCGTAAAAAAGAAAAAAACGCCTGTAGTGGGCTAACGCACTAGGATTGGGTAACTAAAAGACTGTAAATTTGTTCCTTGAACTGATGAGTCTACGTTTGACATGAAGAGATGAGCTTAAGTGCAGAGTTCCGCCGAACAAAAAATGGCATGAAAATGCATTGCGGCTACGATAAATAATAAAGGTGCCTCGATTTTGCTATGCGAAACTTTCCCTTTCAGTGAAGCAATCGATCGAATTTGTTTTCTATTCTAATAAATTCTGCAGAAAGTAACAGGAAGTGGCTCAATAAACATAATTTGAAACTCATCTACTCTACTACGTTTATACTACTTTAGTATAACTGGGCAAAAAAGTTTGTCAAGTGCATTCTCTTTCGTCAGCAACCTTCTGTCACCAACAAAGGTCTGCAATAGTATTAATCGGAGAAATGGCAAAATTTAATCAAAAAATGTCCAAACTTAAACTTGTTGATCTTGTGTTCAAAGGGACTTCGGCAGAGTTATATTGTAATTTGAGTGCACTTTTCCTAAAACTTATTTATTTTGATTTTGCATGTTTAGAATATCAGAATAAATAAGAGAAAATCATTTTTTCTAGCTGGTACCCGGGTGTGCGTTGCTGTGCAATTGTCAAAATGCAGTTGTGGGCAAACTGCTGGACCTATTCTGACCAAACTTTACGGAAGCACTCTCTCAAAACCGAAGAATGCCTGAAAATTTGAACTCATTCAGATCGATGAATTTGGAGTCCATAACATACGTACAAACATACATACATAGGTACATTGAGCTGCATATATATATGGATGTGTACTTTTCACCGAATTTTCTTCTTAATGTAAAGGTTATTCAGATAAGGGTGGCGTTTTAAATTGCTTAGGAGCTGTATGTGAGTTTTGGTCGAAATTTCTACTATTACTATTGAAGTACAAGATATCTAATGAATTTTGCTGCATTAGGAGACTCGGATAACTTTTTTGTTAGTTCATGTACTTCATCCAGTCTCTTTTTACCGCAAAAGACCGTATGAGGTCCAGGGCCTAGCTTCTCGCGTTCGTGTTGGCCGTGTTATATTTTTTTACACAAATGGAAGGGACCTTCAGTTTAACAAAATCTTGTTCTGCCTGCAGAGTTGTGACGGGAATTGCCTTAATTATCTTGCAATCAATGCTTTAAATCTTTTAAATAATCCTAGAAAAAAATCAGGTGCATTAAGATCAAGTGATCTTGGGGGCCAACAAAATGCGTGGTTTCACGAAATTATTTTGATGGAGAATTTTCGCTGATATTCTGTCAATACGTCCCTGGAGATGTGAGAAGTTTCACCATATTGCTGAAATCCATATTCATATTTTGGTCGTGGAGAATCTGTAGTCCACTGTTGCTTTATAAAGTTGTCGTCCTCTTTCACAATTCAAAGAATTCTCTGACGAATTTCCACCAAATCGACATTTATCCGTTGAGTTCAGCTTTGCTTGTATTTTGAATATTGTATGAAAACAAGTTCAAATCTGAAGCTTAATTTCTTCAGCAATTGTCCAATTTCAACAGATAACCGTCTTGTCAAAACGGAAGGATTCAATTATATGTCAGAACTATAGTGCAAATCGTTTCTTGCGTTCGAATAAAAGGCCTTATTTAAATTGTCTAGCGCTCGGCAAATGCGTTAACAACACTACTGCGAAGGCTTAACACTGGCAGTAGGTTTGTCATATGGCTGGAGAAATTAATCGCTCTGTTGATAATTGATATGCTCATGACATCAGGTGGATCGGGAAAAAATACTGTGAATCAGAAGCGAAGGCAAAACAAATAAATGACAACAAACAATCTCCCCAGTTATCTGGACACCACCCCTGGAGCTAATGTGTGAAACCTAATACACCTGAGTTTCAAACCACTACACCAATCTCTTTCTCTCTCTCTCTATCTTCCTTTCAACGCCCTCACTGTGTATAAACATTAAAAGAGTATTCATAACCCCTTGAGTGCGGGTAAATTATAAAAAAAAAAAAAAAAAATTACAGTCCATCAGCTCGAAGCAGTGCAGTCAAAGTCTGTTCCCGTACTTTCTGCACCATAATTCGCAGATATTCCATTTTCAAGGAGTGGGGATGAAAATATCTCACTGAGAGGCACAAACACCAAAAAGTACGGGAACACGTTGAACAACAAAAGCTGCCCACTTTTAAAACGTGGTGCTTAAAAAAAATTTCAGTTGGATATTTCTATTTTCTGCTCTGTTCGCAGTTCCTTTGATGTTTCTTTTTTGCCAATGAAAAAATAACAACAACAATTAAATTGACAGATTTCGGTTATTTGACAGATTTCATAGAAATTTCTTGGGCTAAAATTCGCAGCATGGGGTAATTTCTTACTCTCTCGTGAACTCTCTCTTCTGCGAAAAACTACGAAATTTTGTCGTACGGGAACAGGATGTCATAGTTTTCCGTAACATTTCGTAGATTTTCGTTGTTTTGGACAGGTACGGGAACAGACCTAAACTCGAGTATAAACTTTCCTGGGACAGAAACAACGGACTGTAAGCAAAAATAGCACTGCATTATCCAACTTCTCGTTTCATTGTCCATTTTTATGAAATCCAAAGACAAATCTGTAGAAAAAAACGAATCAAATCATACGACAGAAAAAAAGTTAATATTTTTCTGCAGCGCGTTCCATCAGCCATTCCATGCTATCCTGTTTTAAAAAAAAAAAATAATAACGTCATTGATATAGTCCCCACAGCTTCGTTTGCACGAAGCGATCCAAAAGATCCATTTTTAGAGCTAACTGACTTGCCCTTAGAGGAAAAACGAAGTCAAATTAGAAATAAAGAAAAAATTGAGTCGATTTGACACCTTTCGCAACAAGCTCAGCTCTGTTAATTAACTTCTTGGGAAATTATGTGAAAAGATCTTGGACTTCATTCTTACAAGATCTAACTGGTTAAAAAACTGACACAGCAATAACACGGATTGGGGTCACGAGCAATTCCTAAAGACCCCCTGCTTAACCGAAGCATCTTGGTACCTTATGGGAAAATATTTACAAATGAAGTGAAACCAATTCAGATGCGGTTTAACAGAGTCCACTGCATCCAGAAAAATGATGTGTATGGTGCGGATTGTATAATAGGGGCTTCATCGGGCCTTATTTCTTTCCAAATGAAGAACGTTACAGAACGATGATGACTAATAATTATTTGTTTGTAAATTGGAATGATATGGAACACATATGGTTCTTACATCCTGTGCACTACGTGTTAGCGAGTGATTAAAACAAATCAGTAAACAAAGATTTGATGATAAGATTAGTGGGGCAAGTGAAAGGATGGCCTACGACACGCCTTTGGATTATTTATCTTAGGGATACAGTTATGCTGATAGCCCAGGAGAAATAATACAGAATTGAATTGATACCATGCAGTTTGCCAGAGCCAGAAGTGATACCTACATGCCCAAGTTGAAGCAATAGTGTCATAAAATTTTCTTTCAAATAAAATTTTGGTTGTCCGTTTTGCTTGTTTTTTAAGAAAGCATTCTTTATAAAACAACAGTGAAAAAATACGAGAGCAGAGGAAAAATGTCAAAAGTTTCACGAAAATCTCAACCCTCGAGATTTCATCTACACCGGAATTCTTTTTTCTCTTTCACCAACAAACTGAAGTTGCCGGCAGCCCACTTCCTATATGTAAAACTGTGGAAACAAAAGGAAGAACAAAAATGGCTGTCTGAAGATCCTGTCCTTTTGGAAGTGTGAAAAAAAATCAATAAGATTTGACATTGCTTTTAAATAAACGTTCAATCGAAATTATCTGAATTGTAATGTTAACAACGCTGTACAATGTTGAATATATTGACTTAAATTGCAGATATAAATAAATTTATAAAAATATGTATGTATATGTTCAAGAGGGAATTTTTACTATGCCTTTAATCGACCTAAAATTAATTGTGTCCGACTGCTGGATATCAGAGTTCATGTGTCGTTGGAATGGCATATTTAGTAGCATCAAAATTCCGAAGAATATTTCATTTACTTTAGGCGTCAAAATGAGGAGACTCAAAATAATCGATGGAAAGCAGACGAACTTCAAAGATTTCGCTGCGAAATAATAAAAAAAAAAAATGGTCAAGGGTGATTACATTCACGCATAAGGATTTCGGTTGAATGAATTTTATTGCAGTTTTTTTTTCTTATTTTTGCTTTCTGTCGACTCTTTTTCCATATAACTTCTTAATTACCCAACGGATTTTGGTGAATTTTTTTAGTTTAGGGGATAGGACAACAATTGTTTGTAATGTTGAATTATGACGTAATATTGAAAATATGGAACTAATAACTATTTGCATTCCACTTAACAATGTACATATCACATGCATCCGTTTCTCCTATTTATTCAATTATTGAAAAGGTGAGTCCAAAATTGTATAAATCATGATATGTACGATACTATGAAGCAACGAAATAATGAAATCATGTCGTTAACAATTGGCAATCGTAATTTGAAAGTCCGTGGTCTAAACTGTCTTAGACCAAATTAAAGACAAGCTTATTTGGTTCAAAACAGGTTGGTTTACAGGGCCTTATCATTCCCTAATCAGATGTGTACTATACATCTCTACCCTTTGTACAATTCATCAACATGTACTTCAAATACGATGGCTGTCAATATGTTCTCCCACAAATACCAACTCGCGGTCTTCTTTCGCACGATTATTTAGTAGCGAAAAATAAGATATGTACGTAATTTTTAATATGGATTAATATGAATCTTCGGCCACCTGTGAATGGAAGTCTTGTCAGTTTAAAAATGCATTTCACGTGTTATTTTTGTGTTGTAGAATCTACAAAAACCGAAAAAGAAAATATTGCAAAATTTTATTCAGCAAACAAGTCGCTAAGGTGCCAAGGTTTGTACTTCTTCGTATGGTCCAGTTTATTTTGCAACAAAATTGATCATCTAATCCCCTTGACATTTAAAGCTGTTAGTTGTATTTTTGTGACTAAATAATTACAAATCAATGTTCTGATAATAGAGCATGAAATCGACGCCAATATTAGCAATCTATGTATCTTTTACTTATTTCAGAGGATATAGCGCTAGCTGAAGAATTTTTCTGCAGGGGATAACTGAACACACAATTGAGACCAACACATCGATGCAGATAGTGAAGTTTTTCAGTAGCTACGAAAAAGGAACGCACACCGAAGTTGAAAATCTGTTTATAGTTTGGTCTGTGGGCAGAGTTTGCCAATTGGGATATTCTTATATATTCGCTAATATGAAGTTATATCTATATACCTATTATGTATCTATATATACTCATATGCGAGTAGGTAAATAAGTATATGGCTGTTATTAAATATAAGTGGAAGTAAAGTAAAATCACGGTGTATTTACGGGAAATGAATGCGTAATCGGAAGCGAGATTTATACACTGCCATATTTACTAAATTACCGAAAAACATTTTTTGTGCAAACTTCTTGTAGCGGAATGATGGTAGCTGCACAGCTTTACACTTCATAAATAAAGGTTCGGCTAGGAGCGATTATAGCCATCAAAACCTAAGGATATGAACTGTATGTATGTACATATATATTGTGTTTTGAGAGCTTCATGTCGCTGAAAACGAAATTCAGTTAAAAATATGTAAAGAATACGTTCAACAAAATGCATGATTATTATTTGGCATGTGAAATTTTAATTGATTTAAATAAATACTTTGTTTTAAATGTGCAACTACACATGATCACACCCATGTATGTACATGGACATCCATTGAGGAAGCTTATTCTTGCACTTGAGAAGTCTAATTAGTTAATTCTCAACTTAATGGTAAAATTGCATAGAGTACACATGTAAGAGAGTAGAACATTTGTTTACAAATGAGATTTGTACATCTCCCACAGACTAAAACTTTGTTTTCTCAACATAAAATTTGCCGGGAAGGTAGTTCTCCAAAAAGTGCAATTCGATACTATAAACTGCTAAGATGCAAAAAAGACGATAGAATCGGCTTAATTTATTTCTTTTGTTGTACATATTTCAATCGGGGTTTTTGTGCGCTGGTTTCAAAATTTATGCAATCAAAATTTGTCGGCTTTACTTCTATAACAATTGGAATGATTATTTCAGTGCAATATATATATGTAAATACATACATACATATGTACTTATTTTATTTACCTTTGGCGCCAAACAATAAATGGAATTAAATAAATTCTGTTTTTTTTTTTTTTCTGAATGTTACTATATTCCCAATTTTGTTTGCTTCGAAAGATTTCTTTAGGGTTCAAAATACTTATTGGTCTATTCGTGTTCTTGCATCATTTTTTTTTTAGAAAGATGGGAGGGGAGAGTGAAATCTGTCCACTTTTGGAAAAATTGCCTTTTGCTTCCCCTCACCTTTTCTTGGGAAAACCCATTCGGTTGCGGTTCCCAACAATAGTCTGGAATGTCCTATTTGATTTCGTATTTTTTCTAATCGGACTACGATTTGTCTTTTTCAGTGTTGGTTCTAAAATTATTTTTTTTATTTTTTTGCATGCAGTATATCCAATTTGACTTCAATTATTGACACTGAAAATGTTGTCTTCTAATTTTCGTAAAAGAGATATGTTTACTCAATTCTCTGTTTTTTAAGGTTTGTAGCTGAATTCAAAAGTACAATACGACTGCGATGTAGGGAGATCGAAAACATGAAATAATAAACATACACCCTATAAGTGTAGACAGTGTCCACTTTGAGTTTAAGCATTTTTCAATTTTTCGTTTAGTATTAATGAATTCCCTAATTTTTTTGCTGCTGAAGATTTCTTTGGGGTCCGAAATACTTATTGGACTATTCGTATTCTTACTTCCTTTGGCCAAGGTTTCTTTTTTGAAAGGTGAGAAGAAGCAGTGAAATGTCTCCAGCTTTGGAAAAATTATCTTTTGCTTCCGTTAGTATTTTCTTGGGAAGTCAATTTTAAGAATAATAGTTTGGCATCGGGTTTAAAAGTAGCAAAAAACTATTTGACTCTTGAATGTACATATGTATGTATGTATGTACATATGTACAATAGTTCTAAAAAGAAAACTTTTTATTATTTTTTGCATGCAGCATAATCAATTTCAACTCTAACATTGATATTGAAAATTTCAACTTTGGTTAGTATGCACATACTTAAAAATATGCGACTGTGATGTGATGAAAAAATTAAACAATAAACATATGTACACCCAATAAGTGGATGTGAATTTGAGTGCGATCATTTCATTACCCCTTCGGGTAGGGGTCAGAATATACCCGAGGTAGGCATGCCTGTCGTAAGAGGCGACTAAAATCCAACTTCAGTATACCGAGTATAGCGTATACAAAAAATGCAATGAAGAAAACGAAAAGATATAATACCCCAGGTGGCAGTCCAGGTTCACTGGAAAATCCACCCTCTTCGGAGGTCGGCTCTACGGATTCTGGGGAGAGCCATTTATTGCAATCCTTTGACCCCTTTACGAAAAGTTCAAGGGTATCTCGATCGCCACCATCAAGATCGAATGTATCCGGGAAAAGAAGTCCGCCGGAAGCGTCAATTCGCGAGAAACGGGACTTAGTGAAGCACAAAAGCTTTGAGGAGGAAAATAACGAACTCCGCATAAAGCTTAACAAAATGGAGCGACTCTATCAAGAACTTAAGAAAGAGATAGACCAACTCCGAGAAGAAAATAAGGCTTTAAAAAACTCTCATGGGCTAAAAGAACGAGAAAGTAGCCCACCCCACTCAGCAAGTCGAGAATATCACACGGACGAAGATGAGCTAGCGCGAGAAACAAATTGGATCTCGAAGAAGAGACCTAGCAAGAAACGAAGAGCTGGTTCTTCGCCCGAAGTCGAGCCAGAAAAAGAAGACAAGCACAAGGAGTCACAAGCGAAACAAATAAAAGCAAAAGAACGTCCTCCGCCACCAATAAACGTCGTTGGATTTACAAATTTTAGCAAACTACACTGCCTTCTAAAAGAGACGTTGGCATCGTCATTTAGATTAACGCCACTGCGCAACGACGTATGGAAAATTAACGTCGATGACCCTGACGGTTACCGAGCATTATCTCAGAAATTAAATACCGAGAAGATCCAATGGTACACTTACGAGAATAAGTTAGAAAGACCACTGCGTGTCGTAGCAAGAGGACTTCACCCCTCTCTGACTAAGGAAGATATTATAAATGATCTTCAAGCTAAAGGTTTGAAAATTCTTGATGCCGTAAATATTATCAAGAAGGAGAAACAGCGAACTGAAGGAAATCAGGAAATTTTGGTTAAGCGTGGGCTTCCATTGTTTATGCTCACCTTCGATAAAAATGAAAATATGGAAGATATTTACAATATAAAAACTATTCAAAATATCGTTATCAAAATCGAACCATTACGTAAGAGCACAAGATCGATCCCACAGTGCAAACGTTGTCAAGGTTTCAATCATACGCAGACTTACTGTCAAAAAGAACCGCGTTGCGTAAAATGCGCCGGTAAACATATGTCAGAAGAATGCAAGTTAGATAAGCATGCTCCAGCGACTTGCATAAACTGCAAAGGAAAGCATCCAGCGAATTATAGAGGCTGCGATGTAGCCAAAGAGCTCCAAAAAAGGCGTGATGCGGTTAAAAAAACCTCACGTCCGAACACGAAACCAAATGACAAACCTAAAGCTAATACGGAAAAACTAACGAAAGCAAGACAACCAGTCAAGGAAAGGACGAAAGTTGGACAAGACAAAGCCCCAAAGAAAAAACCACCATCCGTTGGCGGGCAAACATACGCGCAAGTTGCCTCGCAAGAAAATAAACAAGGCGGCATTACTCCAGATCCAATCTCACAAGTTTTCTCTATCATTCTCGAGAAACTTGAAGAGCAAACTAAAACAAACAAGCTTATATTTGAAAAATTGAGCAATCTAGAGCTTAAAACTCGCAAAACAAGAAAAAATCTATAAATATGAAACAGTTGCTTAAAATATTAACATGGAATGCTAACGGCCTTTTGGAAAAGATCGACGAACTAGAAGTGTTCTTGCGAAAAGACAACATTGATATATGTTTGATTTCAGAAACGCACTTAAAAAATAAATCTAGCTTAAAAATAAAAGGATACTGTGCTTATCATGCTTACCATCCATCAGAAAGGGCTAGAGGCGGATCTTCCCTATTCATCAAGGACTGTATTGAGCATTCTTTTAGTACAATTATTGAAAACGATGCGATGCAAGTAAGTACAGTTCGTGTTAAAAACAAGCACTCATACTACAATATCGCATCCATTTATTGTCCTCCGCGATGCAAACTAGAGAAGAACGATTTTATAAATCTTTTCAACTCACTTGGACCGAAATTTATTGTTGGTGGTGATTTTAATTCAAAACACACTTTTTGGGGTTCAAGATGTACTTCAACGAAAGGCAGACTACTTTACGAAACCGGCATGCAATTTAACGTTGACTTCCTTTCGACAGGGAAACCAACATATTGGCCTTCCGACAGAGCAAAAACGCCTGATCTCGTAGACTTCTTCGTCGCAAAAGGAGTACCTAAAAACTTTACAAAGGTCGAGGAAAGCTTTGATCTCTCCTCAGATCACTCACCAGTCATTTTGTCAATAAGCGAGCGTCTAATAAAAAAAGAACGGGCGCCAAGATTAATTAACAACAAAACTGACTGGGACGGCTTTAAGAAATATTGTAAAGAAAACATTGATCTGAACGTGTCACTTAAAACACCGTATGAATTAGAAGACGAAGTCGGCAGATTTATTGAAGTCATACAGAACGCAGCGTGGAACAATACTCCCTTTAGGAGGAAAGAAGTCGTACACAGCGAAGGTAAATATCCACCGGAAATAAAAGAATTGATAATAACAAAGAGGAGAGCACGCAAAAGATGGCAACAATCCCGAGCTCCCCAGCATAAAACTATCCTAAATCATTTATGTAATGAACTCAAGAAAGCAATAAGAGATTTCAAAAATCGAGAGATTTCTACATTTCTTGAAGGTTTGACTGCCGAAAAAAATTCAAACTATTCGCTGTGGAAAGCCGTGAAAGGTATTAAAAAACCCCAAATGCAATCGCTACCAATAAGAAAAAGCAATGGCGAATGGGCAAAAGGAGACAAGGAAAAGGCGGATTTATTCGCGAAGCACCTAGAAGAAACGTTTAAGCCATTTGACGGAGAGGCGCTTATAGAAGACCTTGGTGGTACTATCACGACACCTGACAACTTTAAAATAAAGAGTGTGTCGCTGGTCGAACTTTGCCAGGTAATACAAAATCTTAAAAATAACAAGGCCCCTGGATATGACTTAATAACCGGACAGATCCTCAAGGAATTGCCAAAGAAAGCCCTGATCAAGCTCCTGCATATTATAAATGCCGCTCTAAGATTATTATACGTTCCAAGGCAATGGAAAGTCGCTGAGGTTATAATGGTTCCAAAACCGGGAAAGTCTCCAAATGACAAAAAATCGTACAGACCGATATCACTGCTTCCGATAATATCTAAGGTATTTGAAAAGCTTTTGTTAAAGCGCTTGCAATCGGTCATTGAGGAAAGACGACTGATTCCTGACCATCAATTTGGCTTCAGAACTAAGCATTCGACAATTGACCAGGTCTACAGATTAACTAATGAAATAGAGAAAACCCTTGAGGAGAGAAAGATATGTTCTAGCGCCTTTCTTGACGTATCCCAAGCCTTCGACAAGGTATGGCATGAAGGGTTGAAGCTTAAGCTGAGGCAGGTTCTTCCGAAACAATTATACAAGATTTTAGAATCCTACCTTGCTAATAGACTTTTCCGTGTAAAACACGGAGGTGAATACTCTGAATTTAAGGACATCGCTGCCGGAGTACCGCAAGGAAGTGTTCTTGGTCCGGTATTGTTCTTACTCTACACTCGAGATATACCCCAAGAAGAAGGAACTGTTGTAGCCACGTTCGCGGACGATACGGCTATACTTGCAACAGATAAATCAATCGAGTCAGCAACTGAAAAGCTTCAACGAGCTTTGGACAAAATTTGCGAGTGGACAAAGATTTGGCGCATTGCTCTCAACGAAACCAAATCAATCCATGTTAATTTTACTAACAAAAAAATTAATAACCTACCCATTTTCATTAACTCGGTACAAATACCGTATGCAAACGAGGCTAAGTATCTAGGAATGACACTAGACGCGAAACTCAAATGGAAGTCGCACGTTAAGAAGAAACGCGACGAGCTGGAAAATAGATTTAGAGAAATGTATTGGCTACTTGGAAGACATTCCAAGTTAAGCATATATAACAAACTGCTTTTATACAAGCAAGTGCTTAAACCTGTATGGACGTATGGTGTACAACTTTGGGGTTGTACTAAACGAAGCAATAGAGATATCTTACAATCTTTTCAAAACAAAGTGCTAAGAATAATCGTAAATGCTCCGTGGTATATCAGGAACAATGATATCCACCGAGACTTAGGAGTAGCTACCGTCGATGACGAAATAACGAACTTTGCTCGCAAACTCCGTATTCGTCTTCATGGACATTGTAATGACGCCATACTCCAAATTTTGGACGAGACAAACCTTGTGCGCCGACTACAAAGAACGAAACCGTTCGATTTAGCGTAATAGGGATAGCCGTATGTAATGACGGAAACAGCGGGTGCTTTTATTGAAAAGCTGCCTGCCCAACGCGAATATTTCTGAAACGCAAACTACTTGATAAGGGAACTTAGTTGTAGTCAATCAATAGAAGGGAGGTGTTATTTAGTGAGTAAGAATCTCACACTACTATGAGCACCGGGCTCATAGTGTCTTTTGAAGATTTTTCACCTACCCACGAAGAAAAAAAAAAAAAAAAAATTTCAGAAATTGCACTTGCTTTGTTTTTCGTTTAAAAGTAGCACTATAGGTATCTATGTATGTATAACTGACATCGCTTGTGATATATGTACATACATATGTACATGCATAAATAAATCAGGTTTTTGTTTTTTATTGTATTATTTAAAAAAAAAATAAATTGGACGTAGCTTCAGTAAAAGCAGAGGGGCTGCGAGATTTTGTTTACTCAATAAACTTACATACATACGTACCATGTCTTACAGGACAATTCAAAAACATATATTTTTTAATTTTTAATTTTTATTTTTTTTTCAAATAAGCCCTTTTTCCAACAACACAGGTTTCCAATGTGAGAAAACTCATACGTGTAAGGATCTACATATACCGTTACTGATGTTTGATTTTGGCATAATGTTTGATTATGTACATACATAGGTCCATTCCCTCTTACTTGCAAATTCGTACTAATTTGTAATTACATATTCGTACGTATTCCTGCCTAATAGCTTCCCGTAACTCCAATTTTTTGCCGGTAAGGAGAGACAATCTGTCAAAACTCATCAGCTGATTTGATTGAAGCTGATATCGCCTATTGGATATATCTTTAAACTGCAGGTCTCTTCCATTTGTGTGAAAAAAGCCCAACACAAATGGTTGTAACTAGCTTGACGTTGGAGCACGCATTGCATGTTGCGCCAAGGGACATCGTGGGAGTTGAACTGCCATCCTGCTTTAGTTTTAATTGTAAAGATGGTAAAAAGTTTTCCTACGCCACTTCGTCCACCCTACGCTTACGCGATGATTGATGTCGTCATCAATAGTTACTTCGCTATTAATCATAGATCCCAGATACAGGGTGTCCGCCGGGAACGTATACTACTTTGTTTTGCCGCCATTTTGGTAAACATTAGTCTTGACAGTTCATATTTGGCAGTCGTGAAGTAGACACGTGGCAAATTTATTATGAAAAAATATTCGATAAACCAACGTGTTTTAATCGTTAAAACATTTTATCAAAATCAATCATCGATTACTGTGACGATGAGAAAGTTACGTGAAATTTTTGGGAGAAACAACGTGCCAACAAAACGCACTATTTATCGTGTAGTGAATGATTTCGAAGAAAGAGGGTCTGTAGGTGATAGGCCCAAGCATGGGCCACAACGTACTGCAAGATCGGCTGAAAACATTACTGCTGTTCAAGGAAGTGTTCAAAATAATCCATCAACCTCAATTCGACGCCGTGCTCAGGAGCTTGGTCTTCAAAGAACAACTTTGGCCACAATTTTGCACAAGGATTTGCATTTGTTTCCATTTAAGATTCAGTTGACACAGGAGCTTCTTCAAGAAGACCATTTACGCCGCCGTACATATGCCAATACGATGTTACAGCTAGCCCATGACAACCCCGATTTTCATGAAAAAATCATAATGAGTGACGAGGCACATTGTGATGTTGATTGGCCTCCACGGTCGCCTGATTTGACTGCTCCTGACTTCTTTTTGTGGGGATATCTGAAAAGCAAGGTTTATGCAAACAAACCAGAAACGCTTGAGCAACTCAAACAAAATATTCGTGATGAAATTAATGAAATACCGCGTGAAATGTGTGAGAATGTAATGAAAAATGTGCTCAAAAGGGCTCGCATTTGTGAGACTAGCAGAGGCGGACATTTACCTGATATTGTATTCCATACATAATTGCCATCATTAAATAAAACATTTATCAATATAAGATCCATTCTCTTTCATTTAGTCAAAAATTATAAACAAACAAAGTAGTATACCTTCCCGGCGAACACCCTGCACTTGAACTTTTCGCACTTGGGAATCACTTTTCCATTCAAATAAATGTCTGGACTAGGTCGGTATCCAATTGTGCATGCAGCTGATACACGGATGTGCGTGTTTGGTTTTGCATGTCTTCGATGGCAGTTGAAGTAATAATTTAGTGGAGTGTTGACTTTTCAGTGTTTTTAAAGTTTTTGCGGTGAAACAAGCAGGATATTATAATATCAAGTGAATACATATAAATTTGTTCGTTTGTTATTGTAATACTAAAATTCATGGTTTTTGGCGAGTGGTACATACTATATGTACCATTGGTCCTTTTTAGTGGTACAAATGTGTACCAACAGTCATGTATACGCAGATATTATCCAGGAATATAGCCTAAAGAATACGGTTGGTACAATATTGTACCACATAACATCCCGGATGGTACATTTTTGTACCACCGCCCACCGGCCACGCCTTCTAACCTACTGAAATTTTTTTGTGTTGGATCATTTCTTCTGAAGGTTTTGATTAGATGTAAATCACAAAACTTGTCCGGAATTGGTCCCTCGAAAGCCGGATCGAAAGGGTTTTGAACAACATTGGTATGTACATATGTTCTTGGCATTTCAAAAGTGGGCAGCTTTTGTTGTTCAACGCGACCCCGTACTTTTTGGTGTTTCTGCCTCTCTCTGAGAGATTTTTATCCCCACTCCTTGAAAATTGAAAATCCTCGAATTTTGGTGCAGAAAGTACGGGAACACCCTAATATCAAATACCGCTGTTTGATGTTGCTGTTTCAATGTCTGTCATATCACAGCACCTCTCGCCTGCTGTTGGCTGTGGATGTTGCTGTGTTAATATATTTCACCTACATACATATGTACATATGTATAAGAATCTAGTTTCAGTTGATTTGAAAAAAAAAAAAAAAAATGAAAACCATAACAGAAATCGATGGAGTTTTGTAAACGAAGTTAGATGGAACTGCTGTCAGTCAGAAAAAGTTTGGCTCTATTGATAACTAATAAAGAAGGCAAAAATATAGAAACTTTAAGGGGTGCTGTCAATTTTAATTAAAAATTGTTTTGAAATGCATTTTAATTACTAAACGCTCATATACAGCGGTCAAACAAATAGCACCATAAGCGCGTTTTTATTATTCATTTCAAAAGTGAAGGAACGTACTCTGGTCTAACGAGAGTAAAACCGTGCTGTTTGGTAATATTGGGTCTCAAAGACAGAGTTTTTTTTAGTCCAATAAAAAAAGTTTGGCTCAATTTGGTTTGCACCACCACCTTTTTGTAAGAAATATGGAGAAAATTAGGTCGACATTGCTTTCGTAGAAATGCCGTTGAGATGGGTTTTCCAACAGAATAACGACGCCAAACATGCCACAAAAGAGCTAAGAGGAGTTGTGAAGAAAATCGGATTAATGTCATGGAATGGCCGCCTTAAATCTATTGGAAAATTTATGGACCGATTTTAAGAAAGGTGTCTCGTAGGAAAAACTTTGGTGTACAATTCAACGTTGCTGGTATGCCATCCGTTTACAGAGATGTCAGTCATTGGTTGATTCAATGCCACGACATTGTATGACAATTATTTCTACAAAGGCGCCTACAAAAAAGTATTAATTAATAAATTGCTATGTTCACCACTTTATATAAGGCTATATTTTTTACTTTGGAAGCCCGTTGTGTTTTTATTTTCCTTGCATATTGCAGATTGTGCTATTTTTTGACGCACAAAATTGCTTGATGTTGCAAAATTGCAGATAATAAAAATTATAGCCATAATTGTGAAAAAAAAAACAAATGCTTGGCGTATGTGGTCCACGGCCTAGCTTTTTGCGACCAATCTTGTTGTGCGCGTTATGTTTTTTTTTCACATAATTGGAAAGGACCTATCAGAAAGCAAACTTTGAGGTGGGACCGTAAAAAACTATTTTGGTGTTTTTCTAAAAGTCAAAGCTTCCGCTCAGTAGTCCAATGCACTATCCACTGAGGCACTGTTAACGATTTTACTTACAAGACATGAGAGCATACTTCAACAGTCAGGTTTGAAAAAAAACGGAACCAACTAAGAGATATTGCTCATAACTTGCTTATAGTGCTAAAATCCACAAAATAAGTCTGCGTGAACATTATGCGAAACATACTGTAATAAGATTTGTGTTCTTGAAAATGGACATTGCGGAACGATACTTTCCAATGATACTTATATGCCCCCCTAAATGTATGCGGTGAAGGCAGTATGGCTGCCATCGTATTCCAACAATAAACAAAATAAAAAAAATTTGCTAAGCAACAACCAATTTTCATGTTTTTTAAGAATAACGTACGCTAGACTGTGCGGTTAAAGTGATTGAGTACGTTCAGTATTCTATTGGCGTTTTTCTTTTTTGAGTTTTGATTTGTCAAAAAAAATTTCGTATTTCTTTTTTAGCTAAGACACATCAGAGCTCTGAATTCGTTTTTCTTTTTTCGTTCAGAGCATGCTCAGAGCGCACTCTATGAGCTCAGAATAAATTGACCGAGCATTCAGAGCAAAAAGCTGAGCACGGCCATTTTTTTTATGTGACAAGAGGGAAAACAAACAAAAAAAAAATCCAAAACAATTAAAATGCCGGACGAGGTTTGTTGTTCTGGCGTAGAAGGTAATATACTATAAAAAATAACTAACAATAGATATATGATCCTTAAATTAAGCGTTCAACTGTGTTTCAACTGTATTTCAGAGCGCCCTGAAAACGCTCGGTGCTCGAGACGGATGAGCTCAAAGCTCTACTCTGAACTAAAAAAGAAAAACGCCTTATGCGTGAACTAGTCAGTGCTTCGGCTCTAATTGTTCGTGGGACCTTTAATTAACTCAAATGCTATCTAATTTTTTTTTGAAAAATTTTTCTAACATTATTCATTCTTTAAAATAGTAAACTGACTGAAAAATGCCACACTTAGTATTTTATCCAATTTTGCGTTCAGTAGATTAGGTCTGAAATGGTAGTTCCACTAAACATGTTCAATAAACGATGTTCGATGGTTTACAAAATTGTTTGATATTTTGGTGGTCGGGCAGTCATATGACTAGACTATATAAATAGTGTGAACGCGTGTCTGTCGCCAATTATTCATTATATGTTTCCTCGTCCATCTTTAGAAAATCCGTTGAGGATTAAATTTTAATTCTGCTAGCAAATTGATAGAAGTAAACCTTTGGTCGCTTTCTAATCCACCCAAATATGGTTCCTTTTTGGTTTTTTTCTTTCTTTTGAAATTTTACCTTTTAGAAGCGCAGCTACGTTACGCGAATGTCCCCCAACTTTGAAATTTATTGAAAAGTGAACGCTGTCGATATCGGTCCATCCAACATCCATCCGACCAAATCTTTCAGAAATGTCGGATCAGGTGAACCCACATATCGACGTGACTGTTCCATATATGTATGTATGTATATAACGTGTATGGAAAGTTGTTTCTTTTCAAATTTATTTATACAAGTTTGGTTTGGGTATTCAACCCCCATGATATCGCTAACATTTTGCTCATTTGCTGCAATTATAATCTTAAAGACAAAATTCAAAAAAAAAAATAATTCTGAATTCATTCAATTCATCTGAAGTCATTGTGCACTAGAATTCTGAACATTCCCAAAGTGATAAGGTAGTGGCAAAAGTATGTACTTGAATGTTCAAATGCAAACATTTTTAAAATGTTACTAAGAGCTATCGCAATATTTTTCTTGTTATTGCTTCACGAAAAACTAAAGTAGGAATAACAACTTGGCCATTCTAGGTTACACGCCTAACATCCAACAAATTTATCGTTCTCTTGCTTGAATTAAAGGCCTCGTCAAACAGAGCGCGTTTTTAACGTCGCGGTGAGATTAATTTACGCGCGTTCTAACCGCCGCGTTAGAGAACGTCACACAGATAGCATTGTCATTGACATTGTCAATAAATATTGAAATCTTGAGTTTAATTTTGCCACAAAATGTCAAAAATAAATGAAATAACAGAAATCCCAAACAAATTCAATCTAGGACACAATGCAAAGCAAAATCAATTCAAACGCGCCGCGTCAAAACTAATAAAAAAATAATCTGCAATTTTTCACAACGCCGCCTTTCCCCGCCGCGCTCTGTGTGACAGGGGATATGGATTCCTGTGTATTACAACGCGGCGTTAAAACGCGCTCTGTTTGACGGGGCCTTAAGATCGCAATGAACAATAAACATTTTGGCAATGAGCGATTTCTTTTACTATTAGTAATGTTGGAAAACCCATCTGCAGACAAATATAATAACAGATTCATAGACAAAGTAGATCTGACAGTCCACGACTTGTACAGCATTTCTATGTAAAAACGAAAATACCACACAACAGAAATTTTTATCGAAAATTTTGCTGTCAATAAATAATTTCACTCTTTGGTCAACCAAAGAATACCGTTATTCATATATACATATATGAACTGCCCTGTTTCAGAAGTGGACTCGATAATCGCAAGGCCCTGTTTGAAATGAAGAGGAATGATTTTGCTTGCCTTGTAGACTGCAAATGCCCTGCTTCGTATAATTTAAGTATTAATCTATGCATAAATTCATATTCAGTAGATTGCATTTTCCATAGAATTAAACCGCGTGCTCACTTTGTTTATTTTTAATATGAATGGTATTTCGTCATGTCTTGTGACTACTTTCAATATTGTTTTTTGTATGGTGCATACAAGTCATTTGTTTATAATTTTCAAGTCACGTAAAAAAGCCATAAATGCTTTTTTTCCACACTATTTAGGATGAACGAACAAATCAAATGATTTCGTAAATGTTTTCAAAACAATCGGAGGCAATAATTTTCTAATTTATTGATATTTATGACATTAAAAAATATATAAATATGAGGGAAACTGCAAGCTTCAGGTTATGTACCGCGAATAGTGTTATTTCCTACACTACAGCAGGGAAGAGAGCGAGAATTTAGGAACTGATTACGACGACCTTAAGCCAAACCATCTGAACTTACATATGTACATTTATTGTACACATTTACTTTTTATCAAATAATTAGTCATTTAACTTAGTATATGAAGATATGACATTGATATGTTGAGCACGTGATCAAAAAAAAGTTGTTGGATTCGTGAAAAATTCGACATTTCGATCCACCTGGTTATTACTATAAGGGAGAAGGTCGTTTAAAGGGATTTTTTTTTTCAAACTTGGCATCTAGCTCAGTAATGTCGCATTTCGAAGCAAAATCGAAATTTCTATTCTAATCTCAAATTTAACTATACTTTACAAACTTGTATTTGTATTTGAGTCTAGCGTCCAGAGTAATACGAAGATTGATGAAAATCTTGATGTCAACATTTTTAAGGTCCCCAATACTTGTCCTTTCAGCTGCAAGAAATATGAATATCTGATATTAATCCTATACATTTAAAAAAAAAGTGTAGGGGCTAACTAATGAGACTAGTTTTCTATATTTTTTTTTATTAAACAATCCATCAAACAATCAAACGAATTTAATTTCGTTTCACCTTTTCCAAATTTATGTAAACGTAGCGACGATGTTCGGTAAAAGCACTTATACATTGATAGGTAAGCTTTTTTTGTTTTCCTGAATTCGAGAACTTTGAAGACTGCAACTCTCTATTTTAGAAATACAACTTATTTCATGAATATAAATGGGTACATATTAATACTTCTTTTCATGTATTACTTCTTTTTCTCTCCTTTAGAAAATCAGGAGCTTTTCCAATAGTCTTTACTTATATCTCGACGAAAATGCATTTTGGGTAGATTTCATGAAAGAATGTAACACACAGAAGTCAAAATTAGTTACCCAGCTCACTGGGGGGTCGGGCGTATGCCCGGACCTCCTGCATCTGATTTATTGGCGACAATTAGCATGTTCGAGCAGCAAATCAAATCGGAGCCATTGACTTATTATTCTACATGTCCACCCCCTCCACAAGAAGCCCATCAAATCCGAACTCAAAATTCGCATCATGTTCAGCAGCAACAAAATCAGCAAACGAATCAACACCAACAACGGTCAGTTATTACGACAATTGACAATAAAAGTAACGTGTTGCACTCACAAATTTTGCTGGTAAGTAATTTTATTATTGAATTTAAATACTTTTCGATTCGGGACAATCGAAACAATTTTAGAATGAACAATTTTTTTAGTTATACATATGTACATATACTAGACAGATGTTTAAATTTGAGTAGGTTGTTTTGCCGCAACGGCGACGGTGGTTAATACTTTACAATTACATTAGTTTCCTTGGGTGTATGCAGGTTGGCGTAACATGACCTTTATGATTTTTATTTGTAGTATTTTTTTTTATTTCAGAGCAAATAATTATTTTTTGTGTACAGTATAAAAATGGGGAATTTTATTGAGCTAATCGTGTAAGCTTCCGTGTCGCATATGGTGGGCATTTTCTGCTTCGCACATTGTCTATTATCTTTTGCAAAATTTCAGGTGTTATGGATTTCATTGGAAATGTTGCTTTGCAATTGTTGGATGATGGCTGGCCTTTTGTCGTACACTCGTTCTGTAAAATAGGTCCAAAGAAAACAGTCAAGGAACAAATATTTGGTGCAACAGACCGTATGTGGTCCAGGGCATAGTTTCTCGCGTGTTGTGCGTACTATATTTTTACGCACAATTGGAAGAGACCTTTAGAGCGATGTCCAAAAGGGTTGTTTTTTTAATTAAAAAGCTCTCCCATGACAGTTATTTCTCTCGAGAGGTGGGACCATGAAAAAACTTTATGTTTTCTGGAATTCGAACTGCGAACCTGCGTAAAGGTCATTTTGCGTACCCCTGTATGTATAGTACAGTTAAACTTCTCTAACTCGAACTTCTATAACTCGAAAATTTATTTCAATCGTTACTCGAATTTTTCAGAGAATTTATGCACTGAACTAAGTTTCCTTAGAAATGCAATAGGGGAAGACCCTGTAGTTATTCAAATGCCTTAGTCATACATAAGTATGTACAATGTTTGCTTATGCATCTAGTGACAATTAGTTTTTCTCGTATGCGGTCGATTTTTTGGAAGTGTTAAAATTTATTTATATAATTCGAAGATAACGCCTTTAAGAAAATGGCAAAGCGATATTTGCGACATCATGTTATTAAAGCGTGCATATCCATATGTATGTATGTAGTACTTATTTGAGACCAGTAGTTAGCTTGATATGTATTAGAATATAAATAAAGAATTTAAGTATAAAGTTCTTTATCCCTAACTTTTATATTATTTCAATAAATGTATTTATTTTTCCCCATAAAAAATATACGCAGATATTTATATAAAAAGAAATCTTTTATGTTAAATTTACAGGGTCAACAATCAAGTTCTCCCAATTCCGTTGTTGCCGATGGACTGAAACCAGAAATTATCCAATCAAACGTTATGTCAATATCATTATCGTCTACAAACAGCACAGGATCGGGACAATCTAGGAGCAAACCTCAAGCATGCAAGGTTTGTGGTAAAATGCTTTCATCTGCAAGCAGCTATTATGTACATATGAAGTTACACTCTGGAACTAAACCATTTCAATGCACAGTAAGATAACTGATATCCCTAGAAATGTAATTTGATTAAATGCATCTGATTTTAAGGTATGTGAAGCTGCATTTTGTAGAAAGCCTTACCTTGAAGTACATATGCGAACTCACACAGGCGAACGACCATTTCAGTGTGAACTGTGCTTAAAGAGATTCAGTCAGAAATCTTCACTAAACACTCACAAGCGTATTCACACAGGTACGAATTATAAGAAGTTTTCAATCACAAAAATTAAATTTAAAATATTTTTTATTTTATAACTAATTACAAATGTGCCTACATACATATGTATGTATGTACATTCCCAAAGGGTCCCGGTACTAATCCTAATATATGAGTAGATAATCAAGCAAATAAACAATATTTGAGCTTATATTTTTTAATCACTACATCCGGTTAGTTTTCATTTTATTTCACTCTGAAACGGAAAGAAAAACTAGTTCAACTAGAATCAATTTCTATAAAGCAGAGGGGGTGTATTTAGTATTTATTTAATGAACAAAACTTGTTTTTTTTTTATAATATAAATAGCTTTTCGAGAGTATTGAAGATTACTAAACAACTTCTATTGCCTATAGCTATATGTTTCTTCAATCTGTGGTCTTTTCCGAATGAAATGAATTGAATTTTATTTTTGTTAAATTGTGTACAATACATACTCGTAAAGGGTGTCCCATAATTCACGCAAAATAGAAATATAATAGATAGAAGTAAATAGATAGAAAATACAGATTTTTGTAGATGGAATACAAGCACTTTTCTGTGAAAATTGAAAACTTTAAAAGTAAAAAAAAAATAGAAAAAAAAGTTTCCGCAGAAAAATTATTTTACAGAACATATAAGAATAAGTCAATTGAAACAAAAAAAATAAATTTGCTTAGTGCGCATAATGGAAACCTCAGCCAAATTTTTATTGATTCATAGAGTATACAAATTGGGGTTGTGTATGGAATAGCACATCGGCTTTGCTGGCAATTACGTGATTTTTTATTGAAATTTTCTATAACCGTTTCGCATAAATGTGGCTGAATTTCATTAATACACCTCCCAATTTCCTCTTTCAAGGCGTTGGTGGTCGTGGGCTTGTTTAGACCTTTGACTTCAAAAAACCCTAAAGAAAAAAGTCCAATGGCGTTAAATCGCAAGATCTGGATGGACAATTCTGATAGCAAAAACGGCCGATTACACGATTAGGAAATGACTCGTGCAGTAATTGAATTGTTTCTCTGGCTGTATGGCATGTGGCACCGTCTTGTTGAAACCACATGATGGTCACATCCATATCTTGTAATTTAGGCACCATTACTTGTTACTACCTGACCAGCCGCATTTTCGAAGAAGAATAGTCCGATAATGCCTCCAGCCCAAAATCCACACCAAACAGTCACGCGTTGTGGATGCATTTGTTTCTCAACAATTACTCGTGGGTTTTCTGAACCCCAAATGCGACAATTTTGACGATTAACAAAGTCATCAAGATGAAAACGAGCTTCATCACTGAAGAAACGGTCATAGAAAATTTCAATAAAAGAGTAAGTACTTGCAGCAAAGTCGTGGCGGCCATTTATCCGATGTACTATTCCATACATAACCCCAATCTGTATACTCTATGAATCAACAAAAAATTTAAGCTTTCTAATTAAAATCTGTATTTTCTATCAAAATTACATTTTGCGTGAATTATGGGACACCCTTTATATCTACATTATGTAAGAGATCGGTTCTTAATTTGTTATATGGTTCATGCACTTACATATGTGAATGTATGTAGGTATGTATGTATGTGTATGTGGGACTGTGTTTACCTTATTTTGTTGCTGAGTCTAAATAGTTGAATAATCGATTTCATTATATTATACAATTCACCTTGATCCTGCAAAAGAGACTGCCCATATGGTTAATCTAGGAACAATATTGCGGACAGTAAACTCCACATATTCCACAATTTTCTTATTTTAGTTTTTAAAATGTGTTTCGTTAGTAATAAATTGAGAGTTTCACGCAGATACCCTCGCGTCAATAGAATAGGTTTAGAGCTCTGGTAAGAAACAAAGCCTCTAGAAAAAGCTTTTATGTTTTTTTAAACAAGTTTTTTATTCTTTTTTTTTTTTTTTTTTTTTAAATCAAGATTATTAAAAAATTACCGTTACTTTATTCTGATTGTATTTTCCTACTACATTACAGGAAATTAACTTTTTTTATGCGTCATTAGAATTTCTGCTATAAATAGAAAAAATCACTTATGATCAATATTTTAGTGTAATTGTTTAAACGGTGTAATAAGCGACTCTCCGTCCTCAAACTGTTTTACGAACAATCTATGTATACCCACACGTTTTCAATAATGTTTAGATTCGTTGAATATGGTGGCCATTTCAAAAACTCAACAAATACAAGAAAAAAACACATATACTTGGCGCAACAGACGTATTTGGTCCAGGGCCTTGCTTCTTGCAACCACTCGTGTTGTGCGTGTTATATATTTCACACAAATGGAAAGGACCTACAGTTTAGAGCCATATCCGAAAGGCAAATTAAGAAGCTTCTCTTGACAGTTATTACTCTCGGACGTTTGTCAGACATTCGCAAGAGGTGCGACCGTGAAAAAACTTCTTGATGTTTCTGGGATTCGAACGTCGAACCTCCCGCTCAGCGAACCAACGCACTAACCACTTGAGCCACGGTCCTTGACTCAGTCCTTGTTCGGTATGCACTTTAATTTCGGGCTTTTCGTCCGAATTTTAAACTTTTTTTCATAAAATAATTTGTTATCATTTATTTAACATGAAACACAGGTCAACAACGTTTACTGATCTTTACGAAAACTAGATTCATAAACAGAGAACCTATTCTAATGACTCGTAGAAAAGTTAATTTTCTGTAATTCGGTGGGAAACGCAATCAAAATTGAGTAACAATATTTTTAATGATCTTGTAGAAACTTTTACAATATTAAGCTTGTTTTAAAAACAACAACTTAACACTTTCCCGTAAAGGCTTTGTAACAAAAAATCCTTTTTTTTTACAAAACCCTGAACATACATATTCTACTGGAACAAAACATTTAGTGGGCTAAAGCTACATCTTTCCAAATCCCATTTCAGATTCGGGAAGCATATTTTGATATGATAGCGGTCATTGATATATGTATGTATATACTGTACTATGCTACTCTTCCAACTCTCGTAATACTACATACGTACAACTTAATGCAGCGTCGCGCCGGTTCGGTAGTATTGCCCAAACTTTTTGCGGATTACGGGTTATTAAGAGGATCAATTTTCATTACTGTATTTTATGGTTCTTAAGTAGGCCGATTACAAGTGCACGTATAATACTTTTTATGCCTCAATGTATGAGGCCTGGGAATATATGTATGTACCATCCAAACATGCAGCATTTCAAGCGAAAACGTTTCAATCGGCTTTTATCTTACTTACTTACTTACTTAGGTGGCGCTACAGTTCGGGGTAAACCTGGGCCTCAACCAACAAGCCTCTCCAGTTAGCCCGGTCCTTAGCTAACTGCCTTCAGTTGCGCACTCCAAGCTGGTTGAGGTCCCCTTCTACTTGTGCGCCCCACCTTAGGCGAGGTCTTCCTCTACTGCGTTGTCTCTCCGGGTTAGATTCGAAGACTCTGCGGGCCGGAGCATTGGTGTCCATTTGCTCTACATGTCCTAGCCATCTTAGGCGACTGATGCGCAGTTTTTTTTTGACTAGGTCGATGTCGCTGTACAGCTCGTAGATTTCGTCATTGAATTTTCTCCTCCAAAGCCCGTCAACGCAAACGGGACCGTATATCTTCCGAAGAATTTTTCTCTCGAAGCGACCAAGGATATCTTCATCCGCTTTCGAAAAAGTCCATGCTTCAGCGCCATAAAGCAGGACTGGGATGATTAAGGTCTTATAAAGAGTTATACTCAATTGCCTTCTCAGCCCAAAGAAACAGCGATTGGCAAGTGTTATTCTTCGATTAATTTCCGCCGAGATGTTGTTGTCAGAATTAATAGCAGAGCCAAGGTAGACAAAGTCCCTTACTGCCTCGAAGTTATAGCTGTCGACTATGACGTTCTGTCCAATTCGTCGATGTTGTGTGTCCCTTCTTGTCGACTGCATATACTTGGTTTTGCCCTCATTTACAGCTAAACCCATTTTGGCGGCTTCTGTTTCGATACTAGCGAACGCACCAGTGACAGCCCGTTGTGCCAATTATGTCGATGTCATCCGCGTAAGCTAGTAGTTGCACAGACTTTTGAAAGATTGTGCCTCCGGTGTTGGCTTGTGAGTTTCGCACAATTCTTTCAAGAATGATATTGAAGAAGTCACATGACAGCGCATCACCTTGTCTAAATCCTTTTTTGACATCGAAGGCCTCGGTGAGGTCATTACCGACCTTGATGGAGCAGCGAGCGTTCTCCATCTTCATCCTGCACAGACGAACGAGTTTGGCAGAGATGCGAAAACTAGACATGGCTCTATATAGCTCGTCTCTATAAATGCTGTCATATGCGGTCGATAAAAAGATGGTGAGTATCGATTTGGACTTCTTGGGTTTTTTCCAGGGTCTGCCGGAGTGTGAAAATTTGATCGACAGTGGGCTTTCGTGGCCTGAAACCGCACCGATAGGGGCCAATCAGGTAGTTGACGAAGGGTTTCAGGCGTTCACGCAATATGGCAGATAAGATTTTGTACGCGATGTTGAGGAGACTGATGCCTCTGTAATTGGCGCAGTTGGGGGGGTCTCCTTTCTTGTGGATCGGGCAAGCGATGTTGAGGTTCCATTCATCAGGCATACACTCGTCTGACCAAATCTTGGAAATAAATTGGTGTATGCTCTCTACCAAGCCATTTCCGGCTGCTTTGAACCACTCAGCCGGTAGGCCATCAGGACCAGTAGCTTTGTTGGATTTAAGCTTGGATATTGCTATCCTCACTTCGTTTTGGTCAGGTGGACGGAAGTTTTGGCTATCATCGTCTATGTTGAATGTGCTTCTGCCTGACAGCGGTATGTTGGTCTTCATCGCCGTTGTACAGTCTGCAGAAAAAGTTTTTCCATATTCTCAGCACCGACTGTGGTTCTACTACCAGGTTTCCTTCCTCATCTCTACAGGTTTCCGTACGGGTCTTGTTAGCGTGACACGTTCTTTTTACCTTTAGGTAAAACTTCCGTACGTTATTCCTGGAGTATAATCTCTCAATATCTTCGATCGTGCGCTTCTCGTGCTCTTTTTTCTTCTTCTGGAGAAGCCGTTGCTCTTCCCGTCTCTTACGCTCGTAGAGCTCACGAGCAGCCCTCGTCCTTCTTTGCAGCGCCGCTTTGTACGCGTCCTGTTTAGCTGCATGTTCTTGCCGGCATTCTTCGTCAAACCAGGGGTTTCTTGGTGGTGGTTGACTGAAACCCAGCACATCAGTTGCGGCGTCTCTGATGGTATGTTGGCAACGTTGCCACTGGTCTTCGGCACTTGATGCTGGCGGCATAGGAGTCGTGGAGAGATTTCGGGTTACGCGATCGGCGAAGATTCTGGCGGTCAGAGTTAAAACTGATCTGAATTAGAAAGAGAGTCTCTGAAGAGGTATTATAAAATTGTATGCGAATAGAATAGTACTATTTTCTTCAATTTGGTTTTAAAAACTAAAAAAGCCCGATCCGTTTATAATATGTGACATGTATAGTACAGGGTCACAGCTCTAGATTATCCATGGGCGCGGAAAGACACATTCAAATAAGAAAATAGTATATAAAAAAATAATTTCTGTATATCACCCGGTATTAAAAAATACAACTCCAATAAGTTATTATTATTATTATTATAAATTTATTAATTCGTAAATTAATTACATAATTAATACTAAATTTACAAGTAGCGCTAGCTGCCAGGGCTTTCGGCTAGTGGTAAAAGGGGGTATTTAAATGTAATTTTCTAATTTGATAGCTAGTATGAGTCTATATACATCGATTATGTTCGTTTCAGTGGTATTAGTTAGAAGTTCAGAAAGGTTTTTGTTAGAAATGTTTTTACATGTGGAGATGACTTTTTTGCATGAGAAGAAATGACTGATGGTAAGAATTTGGTTTTCGTCACACAGATGACAAAGTGGTGGCGAATCTTTCGTGATCAGGTGTTTGTGGGTGATGCTGGTATGACACATCCTAAGTCTGATATACGTTATTAATTTCTTTTGTGGTATGCATTTAGGGTAGATAGCTTTCTCGGCGTTTGGGTTAAATTTAGTGTAGAGGTGGTTATAGCTAGGCCAGCTGGCTTTTCGCTTATATTTCCATGTCGTGAACAGGTAGTTTTTAATGTCTTTTTTGTTGTAGGCATAGAAGGTGGTAAGAGGTTCCTTTATTGCTGATTTAGCTGCGGCATCCGCGTCTTCATTCCCTTCAATGCCTATGTGCCCTGGGATCCAGAAGATTTTTAAGGTCCCTTTTTTAGCAATTAGTTTGTCACGAATAGCTTCAATAATAGCGTGGGAGTTGTTTATGTTTTTTATGGCATTGATTGAGGAAAGGCTATCGGTGAATATTAAAGTTTTTTTCCTGTGGGAAATCTCGATGGCATTAAGGACGGCGAAAGCTTCAGCTGTGAAGATTGATGTGAATGTTGGTAGTAGGCCCTTGGATATGACTAAACGCTTTTCATCAACAACAGCAAATGATGTTCCGTCTGCAGTTTTTGAAGCATCGGTGAAAAGTAAGTACCATCCGAGTTCCTTATGTCTTTCTGCGAATTCTAAGAAAACTGATTTGAATAGTTTAATGCAGTTTGATGATTTGGGGTATTTGTTTAATTCGGTGTTCGTTGAATCATTGGGCAAAAACCAGGCGGGGAGAGCCGCTGTTTTTCTCGTGGTCGTAATAATGGGTATATTCAGTTGTTTCGCAAGCGCTAATGCCGTGGTGATTGTTGAAGGATATTTTGGTTCTCTGCTGCGTTTTAAGATTTTTTTAACATCGTTGTGGATCGGCGTCTTATATGGAGAATTGATTTTTTGTAAAGTCAGTGCGGTTATGTAGTCGATCCTTTCCATTACCTGTGGCAAACCAGCTTCGGTAAGTAGGTTTCTGATGGGAGTAGTCCGAAAGGCCCGCATACTTGTCCTGATGGCTGTATGATATGGTGTTTTGATGAGTTGGATTGATGAATTAGATGCTTTGCCATAAATTGATAAACCGTAGTCGATTTTGGATAAAACAATCAATTTTGAAACATTTATCATAGTATTAACATTGCAATTACTATCTTTTGAACAAAGGTATTTAATTAAGTTAACCCTGGCAGTAAGACTTTTTTTAATAAACATACAATGAATTCTAAAATTATATTTTGAATCGAATATTATACCTAGGATTTTAGTAGAGTTTGCATTGGTTAGAGACGTGTTATTAACAGATACTGAGATGTTTTTATGGCAGCTATGCTTTCTGCATATATGCAATATTTCGCATTTCGGAAGAGAAATTTTAGAGCCTGAATATTCACCCCATTTTGATAGGCTCTCGAGAATTTTTGAAAAGGTGTGACCTAGGGAATTTAAATCCTTGCATTTCGAAAAGACTATTAGGTCATCGGCGTATAGCATGTGTTCTATTTTTGGGTGCTTGTCAATTATGTTGCTAATTTCGTTGAATGCTATGATAAATAAGACGACTGATAGGGGCGATCCTTGTGGAATACCGTTTTCCAGCTTATGAATTGAGGAGTACGTACCGTTTGATTTAATCCGAAAACGCCTGTTACTTAAAAAGGATTTTATAAACGTAACAATTTTGGGCCCAACTTTCCATTTGACAAGTTGTTTCAGGATAACGTGTATCCCGATTCGGTCGAAGGCTTTTTCGAAATCAATCGACAAAACGGATACATGATTCTTCTCTGATAATGCTGATGAGGTGAATTCATCTAAGTGCAGGAGGGCATCAATGGTGCAACGACCTTTTTTAAATGCAACTTGACGGTTGTCAATTAAATTGTTTTTTTCCAAAAACCAGAACAGTCGTCTTGATATTATTTTCTCCAATATTTTTCCTGTGCAGGGGAGAAGAGATATTGGGCGGTAACCTGATACGTCGGAGCTATCTTTATTGGGTTTTGGTATGGGGACAATGTTAGCCACTTTCCAAGCTTGTGGAATTACTCCGGTGTTCAAGATGTTATTAAATAAGGCTATTAACCTTATTTTTAAAACTGTGGGGCTATTTTTTAGCATAGGATAGGATATGCGATCGAATCCGGGGGTTTTACCCTTGACTGAGCTTAGGCAACTTTCTAGCTCCATCATGTTTATGGGGCGTTCGATATGAGCGGCAGAAGGGTGGGTTGTGTAAGTTACACTAGATTGTATAGAGTATTTTTCACTGATGAACTTACGATGAAAATTGGAGTCGTTTCCGGAATATTCCCAAGTTTTTGCAAAGTGTTCTACAATTTCTCGTTGGCAAGTTATGGTGTCTGTTTGGGTTTTGATTGCTTTTATTAAGTGAGGGACATAATTCCCTGTGAGAGTTTTTATGTCGGCCCATAGTTTTTTAGATGTGGAGTTTGGACTTATATTGGTTGTAAACTTCTCAAAGCAGAGTTTCTTTTCTGTCTTTACCACCTTGCGAAATTTGGCATTTGCTTTACGATAGGCAATAAGATTATTATCAGTTGGGACTTTCTTGAACTGCCGCCAGGCATTTTGTTTTTCCTGACGAAGTTTATTTATTTCTTTATTCCACCAGGGAACAGTTTTGTGGCATATTTTATTGTTTGATTGGGGGATAGCTTCATTGGCTGCGGACCTGATTAATTTTTGGATTATGGCAGCTTCTTTATTGGTGTTGGGGGAGGTTGGTTTCTGGTAAATTTGGTTTGAAATTATTGACTCGAATAGGTTCCAGTCTGCTTTATCTAAAAAGAATATTTGCTGGGGTTTCGTTTGGCTTATGTTATTGCAAAGTGAAATTGTGGTGGTAATGGGGAAATGATCACTGCCATGAAGATCATCTAAAATATTCCATGTAGATTTGGAAAGGAGGGATGGTGTAATCATTGTGAGGTCAACGTGGGTAAATGTTTTGTGGGTGGAAAAATGGGTGGGTCGACCGTCGTTTAATAGTGCTAAACCTGAGTTTGAGATAAATTGTTCCACCAATTTGCCACGGCTACTGCAAGTGTTCGAACCCCAGGAGGGGCTCCACGAATTGAAGTCTCCTGTTAACAGAATGGGAGTTCGAATATCAGCTAAAATACTGTCGAGGTCGCTGCGTAAGAAGTGTTGGTCTGGTGGAATATAAACGGAAACTACTGTGATTTTTATGTTAAGATCTAGTTCTACTGCTATTGATGTAATGCTTGAATTGATATTCAGAAGTTTGTGGGGGATTGATTTGTGGACGAGAAGACAGATTCCTTGTTTTGCGGTGGTATTTGAATTGAGGTTGTGAAAGTAAGAGGAGTATTGTTTGGGTGGCAGGGGGTGAAGATTGTATTTGATGTGTGTTTCCTGTAAGGAAATGATAGATGGCTTGAGGTCATTAATAAGCAATTGCAGCTCATGGTAATTGTTAAAATAACCCTTGAGGTTCCATTGGAGAACCTTAAGTGCCGATTCAATTAAATTAGGTGACTTTTGCACAGTATAATTTGAATTATACTGTGAAGAGACAGGATTAGATAAGATTCGATGGTGAACGCCTCGACTCTGCGGTTCAGATGTTGTAGCATTCAGGCTCCGAGTGGGGGAGCCTGGATAATACAATACCTGAACAGCAGAGTCGGTGTGTTGACTATCATTATTATTTTTATGTGTCATCATCATAGAGGTCTGAGGGGTTTATGAAATATTTGTTATTGTTTAAGAGAGATTGAGTTACTGTGGAGATAGGTGAGTGAATTAGAGTTGTTGTTTGGGTAGTATTTGAGTTTTGAGAAGGTCGTAAAGGTGGTGTGTGGGGACTGCTGGTATGGATTGAAGAGTTATGAGTTGAAGGTAGATTGGGGTTGGCTTTGGCTTGATTTTCATGTGAAGATGAGTTTGTGGATTGGGTAGGGTTAGATTTAAATGTAGATTGCTTCGTGGGGTTGGTAGTGTGTGAATTGTGTGATACGGTATTATGTGTGTGTTCGTTGAGAACTTGCTTGATTGTGTTTTTTTGTTTAGCTGTGACTATTGATGAACTTGAACTAGGTGTGGTAAGTGACTGTAATTTGTTCGGCTGGGTTGTGGGGTTATTCTGGCTCTTAGTTGGTGTTGGTGTGACTTGGCTGGTGGGAGGTGGGTTTGAAGAGGGAGAAATGTCGGGGTTAGAAATATTAACAGGTGTTATTGAGTTAATTGTAGTTGATATGTGTTGACTGTTTTGAGTTGCGGTTTTTGCAATAGCAGAGTATGTCGTGGAAAAGAGGGAGGTGGGATTTTGTTCCTTATATAATTTTTTAGCTTCTGCCATACTACACTTCTTAAGTGTTTTTATTTTCAATGTTTCCTTGGCCTGCTGATAGCGTTTGCATTCTTTTGAGGAGGATGGGTGATCTTCAAAGCAATTAGCACATGAAACACGTGTGCAGTTGTCAGGATTGTGGGGTGGAAGGTTGCACGTTTCGCAAGAAGTATTGCCCTTACATCTTTTTGTAGTGTGTCCTAAAAGCTGGCAATTGCGACAGCGCATTGGGTTGGGGAAGTACTCTTGGACCTTTAATTTATACCAACCTATATCAACTGTCTTCGGGGGACGGAAAAGATCGAATGTGAGAAGAACCAGACCGGTGGGGCGCTGATTTCCGTCGACTGTTTTTTTGAATTTAAAGACTTCGGTTATTCCCTGAGATCTCATTTCCTGAACAATCTCGTTTTCGGGTACGTTTATGAGGCATGGTGCATAGACCGTACCTTTTGAAGAGTTCAGGCTGGAGTGAAGTGTTACAGAGATCGGACAAATGTTTGACAACGTTTTCTTCGATAGGAAAAGGTCAGCAACTTTCTGGGATTTCACTAGAATTAGAAGATTACCTTCCCGAAGTTGAGTAACGTACTCATAAGCAGTACTTATGCTATCGATTGCCTTTTTCAGCAGAAATACGCTGAAGGACGAGAGAGGTGGTTGGTCGCTTAAAGGTGAGATCACTATAAACCTTGGATTGTTAGAAAGGGATTGTGTTGGGATAAAGTTATGATTTAGTTCTGTCGCACATGTGTTGATTTTTTTTCTTTTTTTATTGTTGGGTTCGGCTGGCGGGTCTGGGTCGAGCGCGCCAAACCGATTGCCCGAAAGCGCACGTGGCCCTGGGGCCATAGATTTAATGGTTTTTCACACTCTACTTTTTATTTTTCACACACTAACGGGTTGAGAACAACAAAAAATTAAGCCAATATTTGCTATAGGAATAGCGGGATTTGGTACCGACGAAAGAGAGTAAGCGAGAACACAGTCCGATAAACGATGTTGACGTCTCAGAGGTTAGTCGGTGACTGTCCAATAAGTTATTTCCAATGGCCTATCTCTAAGCAGAATTTAAGCTTTTGAATAATCTAAGAGCTGCTGGAGATTGCTAAATATATATTTTTAACTAACTCGGAAAGTGTTCATCTGAACAAAAATGTTAAGACAACAATCGTGATTAATTAATCGATATTCATCATAGCAATTTTTATACTAGGGCAAATGAGCAGAGAAAGAAGTAGCAAAGATCTTAGCGAATATGTATTAATACAACCTGTAAGGTGAATCCCACCACAGAACAAATACCCGGGCAGCGAGCGCAATAACACTGTTCGTAGAGAGGTGCTTGCTTCACCTTATATACTAAAATATTGCACTGTATAACTTAACCCGAAACGTTCACAGATTATAGCTTAAAGATATAGTAAACTGCTTTCAAGACCCAAATGAAGCGTGTTTGTTATGATCATTCAAGAAGTACCTGATTATGGTATGATAATGCGTGGGCACAAGAGCAAAAGAGCTTAAATGTTTTGTTAACTTGTCATAACAGCCATTAATACCAAGTGTTGGTAGGGCAAACCATGTCCGATTGCTGAAATAACAGCTGTATATGCGACAGTTAAAAAAAAGACGATATAAATACCTTTTAAAATTTTTAGAAGTTTATCCCAGCTAAATGTTGCATATAAGATCCCATCCACAGAACCGTGTCCACCAGTATTAATTCCCGAGAAGCTTTTTCACCTGTCTTAGCTCAGGAAGTCCTTCTCAGAGTTTTATTCTTCTTACACGTTCCCTAGCTTTTCTCGTATCGTATGCGATCTTAACCCGCAGAATGGTTCCGGACTGGTAAATGCGGTCTCTGAGCCTTTTTTTTCTAATTCGTCAGTTGCTTAATTTCCCTCTACTCTACGTGACCTGGTACGCAGCAGAGGGTTATTCTGGTGTTCTTATTCAGACTGTTTATCTTAGCAAGACACTCCCATATCTTAACGTTACCCCGCCGTCTCTCTCCGTAGCAGAACGCAGATATCCACTCACTCTTCACGCCCTAGCCATCTTAGCGTGGGAACTTGAACTTTTTCGGCTAGGTTGATATCGTTGTGTAGTCCATGCAGTTAGTAATTTAATATCCTTCTCCAGAACATCGACGCAAACGGGTCCAAAAATCACTTGGATACATTTTCTTTCACAACAGCCAAAAAAATTTTTACACGCACTTGATAAAGTATACGGTTCAGCAACTTAAAGCGAGATAAGGACGATGAGATAAAATATCATTAGCTGTTCGTTACGTCACAACTCAGTTATTTGCGCGTTGGGATCTGCATGGGAGGTTCGATATTTGGATTTCGGCCCCACCCTGCGAATGTTTCCCAAAAACCCAACTACATATTCCGGATACGACTTTAAAATGTAGGCCCCTTCAATTCTTCCACAAATATAACACGCTCAACACGAATGACCTCAAGAACTTAACCGCTAGGCCCTATATGGGCTGATTGTGCATTGCATGTCTACTGCATTCTTCCAATTATGTCGATGTAATTGGCAAGTAGTAGAGACCAGAAATACAAATCTTTTTATCTATTTTAAGTTCAAGTTTCCATTCGTGTGCGCCACATAAGTCGCTATCTTCCTCTACTGCGCCGTCCCCTACCTGCGAGGTAGAAAGATTTTCTGGGCCGGAGCATTGGTGACCATGCGCTCTACATGGCCAAGCCATCTTAGTCGTTGAACATTCATTTTTCTGGCTAAGTCGATGTCGCTGAATAGCCCATACATTTCGTCGTGGTATTTCCTTTTCCACTCACCGTCTATACAGAAGGGTCCGAAATTTACCAAAAGAATTTTTCTCTCGAAACAGCCAAGAGCAACCTCATCCACTTTTGACAACACCCATGCCTCTGCGCCATAAAGCAAAACTGGGATACATGATGTCTTATAAAGGGTAGCCTTAGCTGTTCGAAAGAGGGATCTACAATTCAATTGCGTTCTTAGTCTAAAGAAGCAACATTTGGACGGAGTTTTTCTTAATTTGAGCGCTGATGTATCTATCTGCATCTATGTATTTTAGAAGCGGAGCTCTAGTCAACTGCCGTGCATCCATCTCGACTGTGCCATGTTCTCCTCGAACACCAGGTATTTTGCCATCCCAGGTTAACATGTTCCATTGCATAGCATGGTTAGTTATGGAACTGTCCCTTTTTTGACCAATTCATCGCCACTTCCGTCGTTGGATGATTGTGCCTATTGGGTCAGAAAATACCTAAGATGTTGTACAGGTATCTTTTAACGAACGTTTGCAATTTTCTCGTGACAGCAATGGTTATTCTCCATATGCTGCATTCATATAACCGCACGGATATAACGTTCGAGCGGAACAGTCTTAGCTTGGTGCTCAAATTGATTGCATATCTTGGCCATATCTTGTACAATATTCCGAACGCTGACTTTGCTTTGATAATTCCAGTTCGAATTCACCATCGGTCGAGACAATACTCCCAAGATAGTGGAAATTCTTCACTCTCTCTACCGATTGTCCAGCAATGTATATTTGAACTGATGAGGTGGTTCCAAGGCTGATTTTAGTTTTTGCCGTATTAATTTTCAGCCCGACCCCTGTTTCCCTCTCCACATCTGCTGTCATTTGTTGGAGGTGCATAATTCTGTGGCAGAGTAAGCATACATCGTCAGTGTAGCTAAGATGTTGCAGCTAGAATATAAGAATTCATCGAATTCCTTCGTTTCCCGTCGAAAAAGCTGGACGCAGCACATCGCATGATATCACATGCGAAAGGTAGAATTAAGAAGCCTTTTTATGGCATTAGTTGTTTCGCGAATGGTGGAACTTGAACTTCATACTTTTAGTAATTCTACGAACTGAAAAGTCAGCCAGTAAGCTCACTGGTTCTTCTTATACTTACGAATATGTTTCTAATCTCCTCGTGGGATCAAAGCGAATCTTTTGATCTCTTTTGCTAGCTATTTAGATTCTTGAGTCATATTTAACGTAGGGAAACATCTACTATACCGGAGTGTTGAAAAATACGTTTCAAATAGTTTAACTATCTTCAGACCATTCAGATTTAGCACATAGCATATCAAAGGAAACAAATTTAATCACAATCCACGCTAGCTTTACCAGTACATGGGAAATTCTTTATTTACAAGTTTCTAATAGAATATTTATATATCTTCACACTCTTTAGTGCTTTTTATTCATAAAATTCTTCGTCTTGGACGTTCCACAGCTGACGACAAATCATTTTAAGTTAGTTGTTTAAAAGGAGTAATTTCTCAACAATGTTTAAATTATTTTAAAAAGACCAACCGATTTAGTGCGCCGATTCGTTACCATGGATAGGCTGTGGCCCTGTCATTGGACGCCAGAAACCAAACCACAATGAAGTGGTGAGTGGAAGCCATACTCTCAAAAAAAAAATCTATGTTGATTTCATCTGCCGGAATGATAATGGCCAGAGTTTTCTGGAATGCAAAAGGAAGGGTAAAACAATAACTGACTAATAATACAAAAGTTTTCTGGACCAACTGGAAGGACAAATTTGCCTGGATGGCAAAAAATCAATCCATCATTAGGACAATAGTCATGTTCACAAAAGCGATTTGACAATGGGAAAACTGAGGGATTTGAAGTAAAAATTGTTGGAACATCCACTCTGTTCACCAGATTTGGCTCCCTCTGGCTTCCACGTATCCCTAGAAAAAAAAATGGCTGGAAACTTTTTAAGTCAAATAAAGAGGTGAAAGCAGCCTTAAATGGGTATTCTACAGACCATACAGAATTGCACTTCAAGAATGAAATTCATAAAAGTTGAAAACAGGAGATTACGTAGAAAAATAAATGAATATTAAGTGAAAATAAAATCTTTAACCGCCAGGCCAAGAACTCAACAAGTAGCAAATTTTGTTTTGATTAAATTGTTATTTGATAGATAGGGAAACTGCTGACATTAAAACGATCGAATTCAAAACTACTTTTTAGTAGCTTTAATGATCTCATGTCACGGACGCACATACAGTTGCGAGCAAAATAATAGCATTCCACCTTAAGAAGTAGTATTAACCAAAAATAAAAATTATGAAATAATTTTAAAAAATTCTTATTATTATATGTAGTATAAAATGTACACTAATTAATTCTTGATTTAATTAAATTAAACTAACATAAATCCCTAAATAATAGCAGTAGTAAAACCGATTAATTTTGTTCTATGAAAGTGGATCATGGAATACACTGCGCGCCAGAGAAGCGCGAATTAATTCAGTCGCTTAGTAAAGACGGGAAAACCTACAAAGAAATTGAAGAGCTCCTGGGATGTTCCGCAAAAGTATGATAAGTAATGCGATGAAATATTGAGAAAAGGTTGAAACGCGCGGCCGAAAGAAAATGTTGCATCCGTCAATGGTGAAACATGTGGTAAGGTACTCTAGGACGCATTTTCCTTCAGTAACTACCCAGATTGCCGACGATTTAAAGCTGACATGTGGGGTTCACACCATTAGAAGAAGCCTGAGGGAACACAATTTCAATGCTCGCCTACTATGATGTTGGTCCAATATTATGGATCAAATGTTTGATGGATAAGCATTCATACGTAGATGTTCCGTAGAACACCATACTGACATATGCGGAGGACGAAATGTCACTAAATTGTTTCTTCCGCATGACAACGACCTGAAACACACGAGTCGAACAGCTAAGCAGTGGTTTCGGGACAATAGGATTGAGGTCATGGACTGGCCTGCTCAATCTCCCGATCTTCATTAATAACACAAAAAAGAAAACTTCGTGGCAGTTAATTAGTCTTAGAGCTTAATACTACCAGCGTCTTGTTGACTCTAAAAAATGGCGCTGCGCAGCTGTAATAAGCAATTAATTTGCAAGCACTCAAGGGGTTAAGAATACCCTTTTACATGTTTTCACATGATGCGGGCGTCGGAAAGATAGATAGAGAGAGAGAGAAAGAGAAAGAGAAAGAGATGTGTTGTGGTTTGAAACTCAGCTGTATTAGGTTTCACATTAGCTCCAGGGGTGGTGCCCAGAATAACTGGGAAAATTTGTTTGTCATTTTTTATTCTTTTGCCTTCGCAGTAGTGTTGTCATAAACTTTCGCAATTGATCGGACCGCCTCTTATCATATAATGCTTGCTGACATCAGGGATTATAACTTCTTTTCGAATCAATTCAAGAATTAATTACGCACAAATTATAAGAAAATAAAGCTTTTTATACTATAATAACAAAAAAAAATTAAGAATCGTTTCTTAATTTTTCTTATTTTGGTTAATGGTATTTCTTAAGGTGCAATGCTATTATTTAAAACCATATCTTAATATCAGAAAACTTTTCTTAAGATTTAAAATTTCTGTTTAAAATACATGTCGATCCGTATTAAGGGCTTTAAATGAACATGAAATTACTTAGCTACTATGTACTTCTTGCCTCTACACTAGTCATATTAAGTTTCAACAAAATCTCGTGATCGTGAACAAAACTATTCCTTGAGTTATAAGTGGAAGTATAGATTAAAAGGAGTGCGTTACTAGGTTGTGTCGCCCGAAAATGCAAGGATAAGATGTCCAACAGCCCTTTGTTAATAGGTGCCAATGCTGCTGCCATTCCTGCATCTCCCGAAGTTGTGCAAAGTGCACTATTTACTCTTAATACACATAGCCGATTTATCACTCCAATTTGGGGCCAATTGGATATCGTAATCATGGCTCCCGCTCATACTGGCGATATAGTATTATTGACGTAACAACCCTAGCTAGTAGTATAGTCTACGACTCTATCTTGGTCTCTAATAAAGTATTTTTACTTGCGAACTTCACCTACTGTAATATTTTCTTATTTCTTTCTGATGTTGATCAGCACCACTTCTATTTTGTGTTCAGCTAGCTTTAGCCAGTGCAGGACAATACTAATGATATCATTGCTAATTTGCATCACTTATTCCTTTACTCCCTCTGGTATGCCAAGGCTGAGAATGCCATCATGCATTACGCTCCATAGCAGAGGGCCAAGAACCGAGCCTTGTGGTAGCCCTCCATTGACCGCGTACTCCTTCGCACCGTGTCGCCTGTGTAATAGATGAGGGTCGTCTGCCGGAAATAATCCGTGACTAATTTGGTAATATAGTCCGGTAATCTCATATTTCGAAGTGCTCCCTTCCATCTAGTTCCTTCTATAGCCCATGTTTTAACTACAATTTTTACAGCATCGACTGATAAGCAGACCTTCATTAACGCCTCCAGCATGTTGCGGACGATGCGCTGCTCTATTTTTTCTGCTGCAAACCAGTGAGTATAACGGCAGGTCTTCTGGGGCATTCTTTTTGTTTTTCATGTGAAGTAGAACTAGTCTTTGCTTTTTGCATAGATGTGGGAACACTTCCTCTTTCAAGCCTCTGTTGTATATGCCCGCAAATAATTCTGTTTGAGTCTTAGCATCGTAGCATCGCCTCTAAAAGTTAAAAAAAATTCTTAAAATTAATTTAAACTAAAAAAGGACTGAGCAGGAGAGGTTGAGGAGTGGGACATAAAAGAGTTTCGCAGGGTAAATTTGTCGCACTGAAAATCGAAACACTTGTGCTCGTTTACCCGTGCCCGTACAGCATTCTGGTCGTTGACTCGTTACACCCATAGTTGATGCGGTCAGTTAAGTTAGCTGATGTACAAAGAGATTGACGGCATTTTTCGAGCGATTGTACGTTTATTAGTTTCAAACGATCCTCATAGAGGGTAGATTAATACGGTCGACCCAGGGAAGAACGCGTAGAGCAAAACAGCCTCCATTCGGATAGGATGTGTATCCTGATATGACGACCATACCCAAGTATGGTATTTATTATCAATCCTAGCATATTCCAGGATTGATAATAAATGTAAAAAAATGGATTTCGTTACATAAGGATTGGAGTTTTACAAATCCAGACGCAGAGTTAGCAAAAATATTTTTCATGTTAATAAGTTTTACAATAATCTCAAGAGAAGGTAATTTTATGGGCTTAGTCACGACTATAAGGTGGATGACTCAATACTTCCCATCATATATTGTTGATTATTTTTTTGCTAAGTAAGAAGCGGGACAGGTACTTTGTCTACCTCAGCTTTCCTATAAATTCTGACAATAACACCTCAGCAGAAATGAAACGAATAATAACTCTTGCCAATAGCTGTTTCTGTGAGTTGAGAAGCCAATTGAGTATTAAGGCCTTATCCCGAACAACTAAGGAGATTCTAGACAAGATAATAATCATCCAATTCCTGCTTTATAACGCTCGGTTGTCATTCTCAGTTGACAAATTCTTCGTTAGATTTTTCCTTCCTGTTTTCATTGAGTTTTGGAGGAAATGATTCAACGACGAATATTACAAGATGCACAGTTACATTGACCTCGTAAAAAAATTGAGCAGCAGTCGCTTAAGATGGCTAGAACATGTGAACTGTTCCCGATACTTTCTGCAGGGATGGGTTTTCGATACGGAATATAGAGAATATCTGTTTCTTTTGATAATGTTGGCAGTATGTTTTTCTCACATCCACTTTTCATTGTCACTTCTGCATTCATGCACATAGTAAATGCACCATTATTCTGCACTTATCTACCACTCCTTCCAGTCTTTGGTCAATATAGACCCAATGTGATGACCAATAAGGTGATATACCTTCCCCTTGAGCTCTTCTCAACAGCACTTTACAAGCTTTTATTTCTTTAACAAAAATCGCTTTTAGTTTTGCCTTCCTTTCGATAAACAAAAATGATGATATCCACTTGCAGTATTGCCTTCATCGCATTCTCACTGCTAGAACCTCCGCATTCTCACTCACTGCTGGAAAACACTACTGTAGTTCGAAAGCCGGACTGACTTGTGTATACCCAACGGCTCGGAGAAAATATCTACACATATTCGTCCTTTTTGATCCACCATTGTTCACAGTTTATATGTTCATCGACTGCGCGTTAGGTATTTAAACGCTTGTCTTCTGGAGTCAGTGCTAATAAATGTTTTTGTAAAGTCTAGGATTGTTGTTGTGTAATCGATAGTACATTGCCTTGATATTTCTACAGAATCGAAGTATAACCCACGCTATTTAGCCTCCGGCTATTTTAAGGACACTAAAAGCCGTCGATAATTATATAGAAATGTTTAGTGGAAGCAGTTTCCAATGCACGCTAGTCTTTGTGGTTCTTTGATGGCAATTAAGTTGGTAAATTTGCTGGCGGCCTGCCACCACAAGAGGCTCCCGTAAGTCAGTGTAGATCTTACTACCGTCTAGTACATCCACAGGATGATTTTGGGGTTTGGTTCCCAGATTTACACAAAGATTTAGATTCAAAAGTAGATGGTTCTCGAGACTTTTTCAATTCCTTCATTAGTGTTTAGTCTTTAATTAGGTTTTTATCGAACACAAGAACAGCAAGTGAATTGCGTTATTTTTCTTTTATTAGTAAAGAATACCATCTCAGTTTTCTGAGAATTGACCGTTATTCCCTATTCCTGGTTCAGGAAACTAAGGTCTTTAATGTTCACTGAGGTCTGCAAGGAATTTTACAGCAGCTCTACATCAACCGCGTGGACTACTTCGCAGAAGGTTCAAAGTTAGAACATCCAATTGTACTTTCTTTCAATTACTCCTTTCTGATATGGCATACATTTGTTAAGCTCCTGTCTCAACCTAAACAGAATATAACTTGGGAATGGGTCGACTTTGATAGAGAAGCAAGCGTTCTCCATCGTCATTCTTCACAGACGAACGAATTTGGCAGGGATGCCAAAACTAGACAAGGCGGCCTTAAAATCGATAAAAAGAGGGTGAGTATCGATATGAACTTCTTGGGTTTTTCCAGGATCTGCCGGAGTGTAAAAATTCGATCGACTATGGAGTTTCCTGGCCACACTGATAGGGCCCACTACTAACGGAATTAATTATTTTTCCGAGAGACAATACCATGTTCATGTTTATCTTGTTCATTGACACGAAATTTACAAGAAGAAACAATTTTAATTTGCGAATTTAAAGAAGTGGGAATTTCAAGTTGGATATGTAATTTTTTTTCCTTAAATTGGTTTGCAAATTAGCATTCCGATAATCATACGTAAACATTCTATTATTTTATTCAAAAACTAGGAAAGCATTTTGTTTAAATTACTCAGTCATTTCTGGCATATTGATTTTAATACTGAATAGAAAAAGAGACTTGAAATTGGTTAATATTAATTCTTGCTTTGTATTTTGTTTTCTGTGTATCTATATTAACCTACCACTGTTTATTCTAGGTTATTGGAGCATTCATAAACCGTTCCAGTGCAGTCAATGCAGTTCATCATTTTGTCGGAAACCCTATTTAGATATCCACATGAGAACACACACTGGCGAAAAACCATTTCAATGTGATATCTGTTTGAAACGTTTTACACAAAAATCCACTTTAAATATCCATAGGCGGACACATTCGGGTTAGTTTCACTGACTTATTTTGTCAGTTTGTTATATTTTTGTTATAAAATACATTTAATTTTTACTAAATGTAGTTTTACCCTCTTGTAATGAAAATTTGATTAACTTTTTATACCAATTTTCAAAAATATACATACACTTTTTTAATTAATGGTTTGAAGTGTAATTCAGTCATTTATTTTTATAGAATATTTTCGGAATAAATGAAGCAAATATTATTCATTTATTTATATTTCAAAATATTTTAACAGTATCTAAAAGTCGGATTTTTGATGTAGGTACAGGGGTGTACTCTTCTATTGCTAAGCATTTTGGTTAAACTCAATGCTTGTAATGTTAAGCTCTTTGTTTCAAGTATCATCAGAGATGTCGTATTACACTATAGGTGTGTTAATTTTGTTATTTGTGTTATTTGCGTTTAATCGAGAAAAATAAATCGAAGCAAATGTCAATTCCTTAGAATAATATCTTGATTTGTTTATTTATTTTCTGACATAAATAATGAGAATAACAGAAATAATAAAGATCATGAGTGACTCTTAGGTAATTTACACCAGTTGATCGAACAAAAAATCGAAAGCGGGTTAGTTCGTAATATAGAACATCAAGAGCTACTAAATGGTCACATTGCCAATCATATATGTCACTCACACATAAGAGAAACCATGTGTACAGTCTGTACGTAGTTAAGGAAGATCTATATGGCAAATTTAATCCTGGTAGAACTCGATGTCAAAGCACAGCAAACTGCTTTTAAACATAACTTTCAAATTTACAGTATGAATTGATGTCAAGGTAAATTGAAGCCGTAACAAATGGATTCAGACTTATGAAATGTATGAATTCTATTAGAACATAAAGATATAGTCTTCCTTCTTTAATAAATAGCACACTTCTTAAATGATGTCGCTGTTACTTGAGGTCCCGCACCTCAAGAGTGCAATATTTCCCCAAAGGATTGTGTTCAACATGTGGTTTAAAAACATTCAAATGAACTCAATGTGGGATAATTATTACATTATTACATTGCTTATTGATTATCATTGCTATGCAATACAATTTTATGTATTTGCTTTTGTCTTTAATTATCCTAGTTACGAAAAATATGTGAAAACTTACGAAGGATAGCAATGTAAACCTACAAACGGTGTCTGTCCGAGTTGAATCGGAGATGGTCTTTCACGTCGAAATAAATTACACTCCACTATAACAACGATATTAAAATAAAAATTCCTTAGCAAAAATTTACTTGCTAAACTGATGTCGAGGCGCCCCGCATCGCACTAGAGTCTACCTACTTAGTATAAAATTTATTACAGCGATTCAGCTGAATTTTTTCTATACATAGCGTATGTATGTACGTATGACAGATTTTATACAGCAATAAAAATAAATATTTTTCAGAATGTACCTAGCTCTTCAAGATATTTTCTGTATTAAAGAGCTACATATATGTAAGTCTTAACTTCTTTCAGTTATCAAGACTTTTTTAAACTCATGCAATTTAAATACATTACATATGTACACATATACACACATATTTATAAATGCAAAGTTTTTATGTCTCTCAAATAAAAATATAAAGAAAATATTCTGTTACTTTTTTCGAAACAAACTTCTATCAAACTTCTTTCATTCACTGACAGTTAGTTTTCCAAGTCTTGCCTTAAAGTCCGTCAGATGATGTTGTTCTATAGCCCCCTATACTTTTCTTTAGAATTTCTCACAAGTGCTTAATCAGATGTACTGTATACCGATGTTGCCGAAGCCATTTCAATCACCGTTTTTTGTTACATTAGGAAAACCAACGTTTCTTTCTGGCTATTGTAATCCTGCTTCACTCCACTTTCGTTTTACTGGTTTTACAAAAATTAAAGGGCCCCAATATTCAATAAGGCTTGCAGATATTCAGAAATATTTCGTTGGTTCTTTGACTAAATGTTACTACCAGTTACTCTGAAGTCTTACAATGTATGTGTAACATAAACACTTAAATTGTTTTAATAGATCAACTTGAGAGACCAATAGCATAGATCACGGGAGTTTAGTAGTTACAGTCCTTTCTATATATGTACTTATAGTGTACTTATTCCCAATCTGTACGTGTCGTATCCCGTGACTTTCCTACAAATGCTCATCCGTTCACGGAAGAGACGATTTGACCCCAAATTTTGTATTTGCGCCTGAGGCTGCGCTGCGAGATGTCAAAAAGCCGAATGTACGACAAGTAACATCGTAAGTTCAAACGCAATTTCAATTTAAATCTTGTATCTGTATCGCTGAATTCATTGCAACTTTACAAATGTTAGACATATGTATCCGATGTTTTTATTTTCTCTCTGATATGGATGTCACGAATTTCTTTATGTCAAATGCTAAGCTGTCTTAGAGAATTCTTAAAATTTTTTACTGAGCTGGACGGACACACCATCTACGTTAACTTTACATTATTTCATTGATAAATAGGATAAAAAAAATGCTTTGTAAATCTTTCCACTTGGACTTTTTCATGGGCATTCGACTTTTATAGAGTCTCCCTTTTGTAGTTTGTATATTTTTTCTTACTCAAATTTGCAAAAAAAAACATTCGGGAATTGATGCCATAAAGTAATAAAATAATGAGGCAACTGTTTCTGTTTTGAGTTTTTTGTAAAATACCTGTTATAAGTTGCGGCCACTTGCAATGAACTTGTAAAATTATGCCATTCTTCCATACAGTCCCTTAACTCAGGTCGTCCTTCTACAGCATGCCATATCGTTTTAGTGTTTTTTTTTTTAAAGCACGTAAGCTGTTTTTCAGAATGAAACATAATTCCATCAGATAGTACCCGTAATATACAATTTGAGGTTTCTCGATCAGAAATCACAAGTCTAACCAAATTTCATATGTAGTTGCGGTTCAATTATCGGTACTTCTAATGCATGTACATATTTGCATACTAAAAGTGAGTCGTTAATGGCTTACCGACGATAGAAATTTCTCAACACATTTGGAAGTTGTTAATGTTGATTTACAGAAATAAAAGTAATTTCCCGAAAAAGTCTGCATACACACAGTATGCACACATGCATACATATGTACATATGTAAATGTGAGCGACTTGATGCTTTGTAGTTTACAAATACATGAAAAGTGCCGTCTACTACTCAAACAATCTTATTTTATGTGTGGAAATCCATCTCATATTTGGATTGAAATCTTATAACAGTAAAATAATCTATTTTATCCGGCTATAGAATTGACTAGACGACAGCTAGCAATCTTTAATGCGTTCGAGAACAGTTCCATCTATAAATAAGAGCACATTTTTAGGTCAGCAAATAGTTTAATACTCCAAATACCTGCTTGAAATACCGCGAAGTCGTATAAGATTGACTTGAATGATACATATGACCGCCTTTCAGAAAGCGAAAATGCTCATAGTTGAAATATGTATAGGTATTAAGGAGTTTGCAGCCAAAGTATAAATCACTTTTGCATAAATTTTGGAAAGAAAGATAATGAGACAAACAAAAAGTTAGAGAACTTTTAATGTATGTATTTTCCAGTAGTCTTAACTCCTCTAGTAACTAACTCTAGATTATGCATATGTTTATATGTATGTATATCATTTAAGCCAACACTTGCATACTGCTTTCAAGATATTTCAATTAAAGGAGTATTTAGCCAGTCTTGGGTGTTGTTGCTGGTTCTGATTTTGAAGGAATGTAAAAAGGGGCGACTATCAAAAAAAAAAAAATGTTTTATATAGATAACTTTGAAAAAGACCAGCTGTTGTCTGCTCCTATTGCGTTTGATAATTTGACTAAACTATTGGGCACAGTAGTGTTTACTCCAAACATGGTGTATGTTAATAATTTTTTTACTTATCTTTAGTATTTTTATGAAACATGTACTCGTATATAAACCATTGCATAATGTTTTATATTGTTTCTTTTTTTTTACAGTTCAAGACCGCCCCTTCCAATGTGAGCAATGCCCAGCGACATTTGCCCGCAAACCTTACCTTGATATACATATGAGAACGCATACTGGTGAACGTCCATTCGAATGTGATGTGTGCCTGAAACGCTTTACTCAGAAGTCGTCACTAAATATTCACAAAACTGTTCATAACGGTAAGACATATACAAATGCATGACATACTTTTAAAATATATTTTAATTGATTACTTTTCATCTTAATTATTTTAACATTTATTTTTCTTTTTAACTCTCAGTTGGCATTCGGCCATTTCAATGCACACTTTGCCCGGCCGCGTTCGTACGGAAGCCTTATCTCGATATTCACCAGCGGACACATACTGGAGAGAGACCTTTTGAATGTGAAATTTGTTCCAAACGGTTCTCACAACGATCAACATTAAATATACATAAACGAATCCATACAGGTTAGTTCAAAATCAATACACTAAAGGATATCAATATTTGTTAATATTAATTATAACATAATTAGTAACACTACGGAGGGAATTTTTTAAGTTAACCGAATAGGGCTAGACGACAGTTTAAAACTGTATTTGCATTTGTGCGAAAAATATTTATAAGACGCAGAACATAAAATGGCCTCAAGAAGCTAGGCCCTGGACCCCATACGGCCTATTGCGCCAAATATTTCTATATGTATAGGGCTGGAGGTTGACAGAGTTAGAATAATTTTTTTGTTGTTGTTAGGTAAATCTTGTTAGGTGTAAATGTGGAGTTTTATGTTGATTTACCAATTAGTTCACTTGTATTAGCCAAAAGAGTATATTAAACCAAATCAAAAAAATAAAATGTGAAATGTTGTTAGTAGTTTTCGGAGCTGTTGAAGTTATCAACGAACTTCTTACTGGCGATGAAACTTGGATTCATTTTCATAACCTCGAGCCAAAGTAGGAGTTTATTTAGTAGGAGTAGCTTTAAAAGGGGTAATACAGGCACAAGAAGTTCAAGGTTGTTCCATCGGCTGACGAAATCATGGTAACAGTGTTTTGGGACTCACAAGGAATCTTGTGAATAGATAATATGTACCAGCATCAGAAGAGAATACTACCCTAATGTTCTACGTGAATAAAAGCCTTTAATCGTTTGGTCTGAATGAAGAACATAAGATCAATTTTGAAAGTTAAAATAAACCCATCTGAAAGTTTTCTTTTAAAATTACAAAGAAAAATTATTTTTACAATTTTGTTTTTGAAAAGCGACAATCAAAATAAAGTCTGTGTTGAAAATATAGGGCGGTAATGTGCCTCTTCTTATAATTTCTTTATGAAAATATGTATGTATAAGCATTCGCACCTGCAAGGTTGTTGTATTGGTGAATAGTGATTGCAATCTATTTGAAAATTGTCTGATCAAATTTAAAACTCGTGCCGAGCGTTTTTTTATTTTTAAAAATTTAAATGTTTGTGCGAAGTAAGTTTAACCATCTTTCAGTGAGTAAGGGTTCGACTTTATAAAACAGCGCCTCAAAACATAGGCTGCAAGAGGCAGATTGTCTTATCCCCATTTTCTTAAGCTGATATTTAAGAGAACAATGACCAGTAAGGAAGTCAGTAAAAAACTTTGTATTATCTCAGCTCATTTCTAGAATCAATCTTTGCATGTCTAAGATTTGCTCTTTTTTTTTTTTGGTGAAAGGTAAGCCACATAAAGGTGCACAGCCTATGAGTTTGGATTGGAAGCCAGATCAAATTACTGCATGACCACTCTCATTGCCAGCAATGCCTTTATGACCAGGGACTTAGATGAGTGATAGAAGGTTGTGTGCAGCAAACTGTTTGAGAGTAAGGAAATAATTCCAAACTAGTTTTGCCTCAAAGCTGTATAATTTGAGGACTATTAAGCCGGCTTGGCTATCTGATAAAATGTTTGTGTAGGATCGTCGGAGGTTTCTTCTAATACATTCTCTTTCACATAGCTCTGTAGCCTAGACCTCTGCTTGCAAGAAGAAGTATTGTGACTTAGTGATGCAGCAGATTTAAATTGGAACCAAATATTTTGGCACCTACACAGGCCAGCAGGGGCCCAATTCCGTAAGGGTGTGTTTTTCACCGGTGTACACACTTAATAAAACTCATATTCACTGCCAGTGTACACAAATTCCAATTCATGTGATTCCGCAACATGCTGTGAGTTTGAATGTGCTGAATGAATAATTTTTGTCAGCCGAGTGAGCTGAATTCAGTTTGACGTTTGGGTTTCATTACAATGTGAAGATTGCAAACGAATAATTTTTGTTCGTAGTTTATTGTAAAAATAGTTTATTAAAAGTAAAACTGAGCTCTACCTATAATGTCATTGTAAGGAGACACGTTAGACGACAAAATCGGTATATTAAAGTAATTTTAATGGATTTTTTTTTGTGTTATCATTTATATTTCCACAGGAGGAAATTAGTAATTATCAGAAGAAATATCAGAAACTCTCGTGATCCATTTGAAGAAACAACAGAACAGCAATTCATCGACTTGTTTCGTTTCCCGAAGCATCTATGTTTGGAATTTCTTGGAAAAATTCAACATCTTTTTTATACAAACGAGCGGCAATCTGCACTTAGTATTACTACTCGTTTCCTTTGTGCTTTGCGATATTTTGCCACAGGAAATTATCAGCGAGCAGTTGGACAAGATCTTATGGCTTGTATGTCTCAGACATCAGTTCATCGCTGTATCCATGAAGTAGCAGAAATCCTTAATGAAATATCCCATGAATATGTGAAATTTCCAGACGAGCAAGAGCAAGCCACAATTAAGGCAGAGTTTTACAATGTAGCGTCTTTCCCCGGGATTATTGGACTTATAGATGGAACTCACATTAAGATAACGGCATCAAAGTATGACCTTGAATACGCTTATTATTGTCGAAAAGGAGGTCATTCCATAAATGTGCTTTTAGTTTGTGACTCAAAATACTTGATTCGTTATGCGAATGCAAAGTTTCCAGGTACCTCACACGATGCTTACATTTGGCGCCGTTCACTTATACAAGAATTTTTCAAGACACAGTATGCAGAAGGGAAAATGAATTTTTTGCTGCTTGGAGATAGTGGATTTCCACAGCAGCCATGGTTAATGACACCGTGTAAAACGACATCTAATAGAGCAATGGAAAAGTACAATATTGCTCATAAAACCACGAGATGTATGATAGAACGCTGTATTGGAATTTTAAAAAGCAGATTTCGTTGTCTTTCTTCGCACAGAATACTCAGTTTCGATCCTGTTAAAGCGGGAAAAATTATAAATGCGTGTGTTGTTCTCCATAACATTCTCACAAAAGCAAATGTACCTATCGACATAATAACAAGTGAAGAACTGGAAACACTAAGCAACGATGGTCAACTTTCTCATTCGGACGACGCTAATATGTTAAGACAAGGACAGATAATAAGGCAGAATATTATTGAAACGAACTTTTCTTGATTTTTTTTTGTATTGAACATATGTACATATATTATTTAGAATAAAAAAATAAATTTGTTACAAATTCTTCTTTTTTAATTCGAATTCTTTTTCTTGTAAAGATATCTCTCTTTCGCGTAACTCAAGAAGTTTTGTTTCGTACTCCTTTTTCCAATAATACGATTTTTTTATGTACTCTAGTTTCTCCTCTTCAATTTTCAAAATTTTTTCTTCGAAGGAAGATATATCTCGATTCTTCCCCGATGGCGCCTTTTTTCTTTTACGAGGTGTTGGTCTCATAGCTGCAGAAGATGGTCCTGCTACCGCTACTACTGGCATTTCGTCAGCAATCGAAGCTAAACCCATCTCTGGGGCAACGTCTAAGACTTCCCCAATCCCTGATGAAATAACTTCATCATCAGGAGCTCTTTCAGGTTGCGACGTCTGACTGGGAGTAGCTTTTGTTCTCTAAATTTGTAAAAAAAATCAACAAATAAGCCATTCGAAAATGGTAAATCCATTTTAAACTTTCTTACCATATCAGCTTGTCCTTGTGGTAAGCTGAACAGCTCCGGAACATCTGCGCCGCTTATTGCGGCGGGAGCTAATAGCCCAACTACGTGCTCTTCGAACGGACTTAGCTGTTTAATTTTGCTTGTCCCATTCACACCGCTTCTTTGAAAGGAAGCCTTTATTAGAGCTTCTTTCTCTTTAGCATGAAGTCTATATGTTAAGTAAAGAAAATAATTTATCACATAAACTAAACAGTTTGATTAACTTACTTTTGGTCTCGCCAATACTTGCGCCATTGGTTAACGTCTTTCCAAGCACCTTCTATAGCGTTTAAATTGGTTTTCAGCATTTGCGATTTAGCGGCTTTCACATGTGCACCATCGAATGATTCAAATCTGCATTAAAAAAAGAAAATCAAATAAATACATAAAAGAAAATATAGTATTGGTTAAATAAACAAACCTATCGTGGGCAAACTCTATATTTTCCTCCATATATGTCAGCAAATACTCCTTTTGCTCATCACTGGCTTTTTTCATTTTTTTTGGTTCTCCCATTTTTTTTTTCACACAAGCTTCATTCACGACCGAAAATAGAGTGAATAAATTCCTCCGCTTGTGTACACGACAACTGTCAAAAAAACCCACTTGCACACTTGCGGAATCGGAACAAGCCAGTGTACACAGCGAAACTCACCCTTGCGGAATTGGGCCCCGGTCGTGAACTTTTTTTTTTAGTGCGAGATATGCTTCCTTTTCGAAGGTTCGTGATAGAATAAATTCATATCTAATGAGGTTATAATTCAACACCTCAAATCTGCTACAGACCTTTTTAAACTAGTGCCATTGTTACTGAATTAATTTAACTGAAATATCTACTAATTCTAGCTGAATTTGTTCAGTGTTCCATCTGTCACCACATTCTAGCTCCTAAACTCTTAAACGTGCACATGCGCATGATTTTTTTTTATATACATACACACCTAGTCCTGCCATACATTATGTTACAAATATAAAACGTCATAAAAAATACAAGCGAACATTTTGAATTCAATATTGGTTTATTTTTTAGACGACAATATAGATTATTAAAAAAAATTGGATTCACTCGAAATACCTTCCTTTTGCTTTAATACGAGCTTTCAAAAGTTGTGACCATTGGGCTATAGTAGCACGCACGGTTTCCATGGATATCGTTAATGCTGCTCTGAGGCTTTCCAAATTTCTGTGATGAGTCTTGCAGGCCATGTTGTCCAATTCTGCCCGACGGCCAATCTTCTGCTGCTATAAAGCCATTAATAATGACCCTGAGCCACTCCTGTGTGGTTTTGGCTTTTTGCGCTGGAGCAGAGTCCTGCTAGAAGATCCATCTGTCTCCATCTGATCCATCTACATTGTTGGTAAACTTGTGTACCAGTTTTCACGCATTTTTCGCAGAAAATGGAGGGATGTGACACCTTGGTAAGAGACTCCCCATCAACCCATTACGGTAGCGGAATGATGGCCACGTTGAACCTTTGTAAGAACTTTTTCCGCTTCCTTAGATGATGTAGCATATATTTTATCATTTTGTTTGCTGAAAATTTCTTTCGCGTTAAAAATTTTCTCATCCGTAAACAGAAGGTTTACGTCATTGTTCGCTGTGTGATACAGTACTTATTGTTGTTTGTATTTTTGCTAAATTTGAAAATGATAAAAATATTTTCTTATGTATAGGAACGTGTTTTAACAACTGGATGCGTTAACAACTAAAACCTAGCACATATTTAAAAAAAATGTATTCTATATGGGATAGTTTTGTGTCTAAAAAAACCTAGAGAAATTTTCTTCCTGTCTCTGTCTACAGCTGGCAACTGAAGGAAACGATTTTGTAAATATGTTTGTCTCATAGAATTTTCTACACCAACTAGTTAAAAAACAACCGCTCAGTCGATAAATCTACTAGTCCATCTAATTTGGATGGTGTTGAAATGAATATCTAATCTAAGTCTGATTTTACAAAATCCATTTATAGATTTTAAAATTGTTAAAACCTTCCGATCCCGTCCTTGGTCTTTGGCCGAATTTTTTATTTTGAATTTCACCAACAATACATTTTCTAGTACTTGTTTCCACTCTTTTTTTTATTGTTTATGATCGTGAACATAATAGCAGCAGCTATGAGAAGAAATAAAATAAAAATAAAAGCCGCTGTAAGTTCTTTCAGCCTTAGTGCGGAGGGGGAGGTTCCAATTCAGAAAATACAAAAAGGCCTTTTCGTGCTCCTACCTCTCCAAGAGTAAAACTGTCATAAGAAAGCGTCTGAATTTGCGTTTCGGATACGTCTTTAAAATCTTAGATTGAATCGGAGTTACCAAATCGAAAAAAAATGTAGAATATCGTACATTGTGTCCAAATTCTCCCTTGACTGATGATTAGTGGTGTAAAAAAAGTATTCATTCGGTACAATGTATTCGTTACTACCATGTACTCATTCGTACTCGTTACCTGCAAAGTATTCAGATACGTATTTGCTTACTCATTCTGTTTGCACTACCGAACACATTTCAGGGGATTCTTATTCGCCACAGATATGTATTCGAATACCCGTTCTCTCTTGCACTACCAACAAGAATTATTTTAAGAGATTTTCTTACTCGCCCTACACCAATACTACAATCGTATAAAATTGTCCTTTGTAAAATATGTCAACAAAACAATATCACCTCTCAAAGAGGCAGACAAATTATGCACACGGACACGCAATAAGTTTTGTTTACTTACAAGCAAACACACGGCTTGGCAAAAGTGAAAAGAGAAATCTGTTTCTAATGAAACAAGGCAAGAGATTACTTTTGTATTCGGTTCGTAGAAAAGAGACAGAATGTATTTGCATAGTTTCCAATGTATTTTATAGGTGGTACTCGCGAGTATTAAGTACTCGTTACTTTTATCCGAGTACTTATAAAAAAATAACGAATGAGTACAAGTAGTCAAATGTATTCACATTTTGCATCACTACTGATGATATTTTCTTTCCGCATTATATGCTCGTATTCTACTTGTGCTCAACCAGTCAAATCTTAATAACATCAACAACAAGTTCTCGTACATACTTTAATCTTCGACTACTCTTGATCATTCTCCAATGCAAATCACTGACGATCTGTGGATACTGTCTACTCGGAGGAATATATTGTACAGCAACATAAGTTTTTAAAAGTCACACAATTAAAATAAAATGAAAATTATTCATCGAATAATCAAGTTATTATATGAAAGGACATTCTATGACATTAATTAAAATGGCACCTTGGATGCATCTAACAAACTACATTTATTAATTCAATTTTTGGTAAATTTTTTCAGCACTTGTAGTCTTATTTTATCAATAACGCGAGTATTGTTTAAGTATATATATACATGTACATGTAATACATATGTCCCAAAAAAAAATAATTTACAATTATACGATCCTGGAGACCAATTCACAGTTTACTTTCACCGAATTTTTGTTTCAATGACGACTGTTTCGATTGGTTTGTTACACGTATTCCCATCCTGTTCGAACCACATCCCTTTGAGATCTTTCTCCTGTAATAAGCTTGTGGCCGCAGTTCTTGAACCAGTTGGATCTTGTAAGGATGTTTCCACATAATTTTACCCATGGTGGATGGACAGGATCCCAATATAAACGACGTCTAATAGATATTTTTCACTAACAGCAGCAGGAATATTCTCTTCAGTACGTACATTTCCACGCCTTGTTGTTGCTATATCATGTAACGATGTCTTTTAAATCTATAATCTGAACAATATATCCGTAGAAACGAAAAGCACATATGTACATACGTATGTATGTATAATAAAATACGAGCTACTCTGCCGTGTCATTTAGTCATGCATCATATTCTCGAAGTACCAAGAATCTTATTGAATAACCATTTTACTGGTATGTTTTATTAAATGGAAAATTTTAGGACCCTCTAAAAGGCTCACTAATTCAGGTTTATTTTTATTTAAATTAAATAGAAAATAAAACATTAAACATGTAAGTGGCTACAAAATCAGTAAAAGTAAAAAACGCATAGTTCGGTAATCCTTTTTTCAAACTATACTCCCTTTAAAAGATGTCACGTGCAAATACTTTACGGTATCCATATAAAATTATCCCCATTAGAACTTTAAAACGCAATGCTTGGCTACTTAAAAAATATATATAGAAATGCAAATATTTAAGTACCAAATAGTGTAAGCAAAGGTTTGCGATTATGATATAATGCATGTGCACAATCGTATCTATTTACTTACATACTAAACAAAGACTATGTTGCATAGATGAGCCAAATAATAAAAAAATGTATTTATTTCACATCTTGTTTCTTCTTTAAAGGTGAGAGGCCATATGCATGTGATATTTGCAACAAGACGTTTGCCGTTAAAAGCTATGTAACCGCTCACCGGTAAGTCGGTCCTTTTTTTTAACATTTTCAGACTTCCCATTTCTAAGTTTTTGCACCTTTTAAAAGGATTAGTAATTTAAAAAAAATACTTACATACTCGTATATACGAGTACTTAACAACGCCGATCATAAAAGCGAATAAGATTCCAGTTAAATTAGATCTGATGATTACGTGTCGTGAAATACGTACGTGATGTCCAGAAACCCATACTTAAAGTGCCTAAAATCCCTAAGGTTTTTTTTTTTTTTAAATGGCTTGATTTTTATTTTGAACTTATTTTCTTTTAGTTAGACTTAATACTACGTTTTTACTAGAGTGGAAAGAAATAATTTGATTTATTTGGAAGTGTGTTCTTATTATAAGGAGCTTATTAGAAATATTTTACTTACTTAAGGTGACGCTACAGTCCGGGGTGGAACTCGTCCTCAACCAACACACGTTTCCAGTCAACTTAATGTTTAGCTAGCTGACTTGGTGGACGGCTCCTTTCACTTGCGTGTAACACAGTTTTTCTCTACTGTGCTGTCCCTCAGGGGTAGATTTTTCGGGCCGGAACATTGGTATCCATGCGCTGTACGTGACCCAGCCACCTCAGTCGTTGGTCCTTCACTCTTGTGGCTAAGTCTATGTCGCTGAGGACCTCGTACAGTTCGTCGTTGTATCTCCTCCACTCACCGTATATGCAGATGGGACCAAAAAGCACCCAAAGAACTTTACACGAAAAAGCCAAGAGTAACGTCATCCATTTTAGAAGAAGTCCATGCCTCTGCGCCTTATGGCAGAACTTGCATAGTTAAGGCCTTATAAAGGGTCACTTTAGTTGTGAAAGAGATGGTTTTTGCTATATAATTGCCTCCTTAGTCCAAAGTTTTATTTCAGCTCTGGTCGTTATCTAAATTAATAATGAAGCCTAGACAAAAATTTGGCGAAAGCAGACTGTATATAGTCCGGACCCATCTTTATTTTATTTAACATATGTATGTATACGAGTTTTAGCATAGAGTTTTAGCCAGTTTAAAAATATCTTTAGCGCCCTCTTTAGTATTAAGTTTGTCGTAAAACTCTTTTAGTGATTTTAAAACTGAACTCTTTCAATGCCAACCGCACTTGGGGCATCACAATACATTTACTTATATAGGGCCTAGAAATCCCTTATTTTGGTATCTGTTAACTTCTTAACCCAAGCGGGTTGGGTTGGGTGGCTGTCCCCATTCAGCAGGGACACACTTAGACCAAAAGAACATGATCCATGTCCTTATAACTATTGTAGTTTATTATTATTTTAAAAACTGGCAGCTTACCTTCAATCTGCCACAAAAAAAGAATGATAATCTTACAGATTGTGAATCTAAAATTACCTTTTAAAAAAATACTCAAATCATTGATTAACGTTGTTTTACTCCAATAAATCAGAGTTTTATTGCATGCAACCAATAAACCCATCAGTCAGAAACTAGAAGAATTACATAGTTTAACATGGGCTTCCATACCACTTCTGCATTTATAAGATAATACCAACTTTATTCTTTTCTCTTCTAACAAATACTAAAGCTGAAGTATCAATTGATGTTTTGGCAAATAACATCAGAATTTCTGTATTTACTCCATGATACCAACTTCAATCCACAGAAAGACTTAGAAGTGATTGCCCACATAATTTAATTACAGGAACTGGGAAGCGCGCATTTTTTTCTTTGCCCTTCCTCTGCTTTGCGCTTCATTTTCCCGGCAGCAATTTAGAAACTCATAATGGCTGCTATAATACTAGTGTTTTTATTCAAAATTCCATTGGTAATATTTTTTCTCGAACAATCTTATCGTAGGAGCATTTAAGAGATATCGATGTATAAATATAATTCTCTAAGATAATATCGCTGACTAACTACAACCGGGACCCTGGTGGTGGTAGGTAAAACAATTTGCTCCTCTCTGTTTACTTTTTTGTCTTGTTTACGATAACTATGGATGAAATTGACTAATACTTTTACTGCCATCTGAACCATCTACTATATTTTAATTGGGTCCTTAATGTGCACTGCGACCTGTAGGATCTTATGTACTAGTCAATATAATTTTAACCAGAATTTATATTGAGGCTCTTAATAAACCTCAGTATAGACTTAGGTTCAAGGTTCTTAATATTAAAGTCCTTCGCTAAGTAGAGTAATCTCGTAAAGAATGTGTTCTGCCGTCTCTTTTTGCAATATGAAGAACGGGCATATATCTGTATCTGACAATTTCATATTGTGGAGATGGGGTAGAGTCTTAACCTTATATCGGTTGGAATTGATGAATGATTGATTCGCATACCTTAGCCCCTAAAGGCTGGCGCGGTAATCAGCGTCTCTGTGTGCCGTTGTGTTATCTTGGAGTAGGTAATGTTAGGTGGTATCCCAAAATAGCGTTCAGGACAAATGAGTGAGCGACAAGCGCCTCTTCTCGCCAAGCAGTCAGCCTGTTCGTTGCTGGCGACGGTAACCTTGTTACTGAATGTAAGAGCAAATTGAGATAGTCCCAGGCAAGTTTAGCTCTTATACATAAGTATATGACCGTATATGATTAAGGGACTTATATGGGTGACTTTCTGAAAAGATTCAAATGCCGGCACTATTAATTCTTCTCCGCATGTATTTTCGTGCACATAGTTCAATAGCATGGACTTCTGCTTAAAATGTTGCCGGATATCGTCCGTGCTCTGTCGCGCGCTAAAATTTGGAACCATCTGTACACCAGATTTGGGAACTTGGTCGTGTTATAAGGTCCGCATTTTTCCATTCTTGGCGGTCCCCTATAACAATTTCAAAACTCCTAAAGAATGGAATCTGAATGTATGAATTATGGATGAATTTAGTATTCTCAGACGACCTGTAAAGTCATCGGCTTTTAGGTCCAGTGTCTTGTCTAAGGCACCCTTAGCATAGCCTCCAGCTATACAGCTAAATGTATCGGCGTGAAACTAAGTATTATACGATTTGTGTTAAAAGTTAATCAAATCTTACTGGTTGTAGTTTTGGAACACGTATATTCCATTTTTATGCTGGTTGACCGGTCTTACGGTCCTTATTCCACTTAACCAGGTTCGACTGTAACATGTACATTTATTCATTTTTCTCAAAATATTATCTACGAAACTAAACATGTTTTATAAGGTCACATGTTTAACAGGATCTCTTTCTCTCTCTCTTTGTCTTTATATCTATCTGGATTCGGATTTTACTATCAGAACTTTTGTCAAGAGCTGTTGCATATTCTAGGTTGGTATGCCTACTATATTTAAAAACGCTGCTCATTCACGTTGTTTGCGGGCGTCTTCTTTTTTTTGGAGATCCATGGTAGCATCTTCATTTTTAGTGTGAAGTTTTTGCTGCATTCAGCTCCATGTATCATTGTTGGTCTTACTGTTCTCTTATGTACATATTTTACCATTTAGTTTAATTGACATTTTAAGATAGAGCTATTCTTCAATTCAGTAAGCTATGTTAACAATGTGAGAAATTTCCTTATCTATATTACCATCACTAATTGTTTACTTCACTTGAATGAAGAGAGTTTTTCTCGGACCAAACACATCATTGACTCCAAATGGAAGGACCATGTGTGCCGTTTTTGAGACAATCACCCGCAGTCCATTTGATTCCAAAGCATTGTTCCATGCGTTTAGCTATCTTAGATTGTAGAAAGATTTTGCTATTGTCTGGGTACTCTGCCGTTTATATATACATATAACTTATAATTATATTAAAATGCTAAGAGCTCAATCTCAATAAAAGCTACTTTTGCAGAAATAATACGTTACTCCGCTTCTTGTGCGGATTTGTGTGGTATTTTCTAAATACATATCCTTTATCAATTTGACATACAGCTCACATCATCTCTGCACCCTTACTGAATTCTATTTCTGCAAGTACCTTATCTTGTCCATTTACAACAACAAATCGTTCTTCATCTTTGCAACCTCATCCTAGTGTTGTGATTGGTAGAATTGTGATTTTATTGGACAATGAAAAATATTTTGTTACAAAATTCACAAAGTACAGCATTGGCATTTGCCGTCAGTCGGATAAGAGAGATTTACAATTTGTAGCAGAGTATTGTGGAAAATAAGATTAATGGTTAAGTTTAATTTTTTAATGTACACAATTAATTTAGATATTGAAATGACTTCGTTTGTCGATAAAGTATGCTTTCCCCTATGTGCTCTTCTAATCCCCTTCAACATTGGGCATTTTCTGATTAAATGTTGTTTGGTTTCCATAGCTCATAGATTGCACAAAGAACATTCCGCCTCCTCGATCCGGTTTGTTATATGCGGCCTGTAAATTAACTGCAAATGCTCGCTTCTGGTCTTGAATATCATCGATATTGTATTTATGTTATTTTGATTGTGAAAATAATTTTTTTCACCTAGGTCGTATTATATAGTACAATACGAATGCCCAGTTAGGCTTTGAAGGGCTTTTACTCTAACGGGAACGGGTGGATAAATTAATCTTTGTCAACAGTTCCTGTAGAGTCACTTTTCATGCAATGTAGGCTCTTAACTGGATGACGTGTTCGCTGCACAATCTAGAACAATTATTTAAAAAATTATAGTTTACGGCGTATATGATGCATTGCGACGACATGTGGCAGACCTTTGGCTCGGAAGTGTCATTACTTTTGCAATATACAAGAAGTGCAGTCTTAGTGTATAAATATATAATGGAGGTCGTCCAGTGTCCAGCTGGAGCATATAGTTCGATGTGTTTTGCGGCAATCTAAATATTTTTTTAAGAACTATATATCTCAATAATTTTTCGACTTCTTCATATTGGTAACCAATAGATCATCAGAAATCAACGGTTGATAGATCATCAAAAATCAACGAAAAGAGTACGACAGGCATCTCTCTTTAAAGCGAATCAAACCAGTTTGACACGTTGTGTCCATATCATAGTGCAGTTCTGTTCTCGTCGTAAAGAATTAATGTAATTATGTGGTCTTTCGGGAATTTCTACGTATCTAACTACAGCAAGCTATTTTATATTTGGGGGATTAATTCAAAGAACAGGGTCAACTTTTCGGTAGAAACGACTGTATGCAGTTTATTTTTTATAATTAATTATTTTTATTTTTGTGTTCAAAATGCTGGTTTCCTAATAAACCTTAATTTAACTAAACTTTACTTATCTTATCGTATGTTAATAAATCTTTAATAATTTCAGGTGGTCGCACGTCTCCGAAAAACCATTAAGTTGTGATCGCTGTTCGATGACTTTTACTAGTAAATCACAGTTTGCTGTACATATTCGTACTCATTCGGCAGGTCAAAATTTTGAGTGTAATGTATGTGGACGAGCATTTATTCGTGATAGCTATCTTATAAGGTATAGTTGCAATTTATTATATTCTTTTATATACCCATATGCTTAACTTCAAATTTAAAACTACGTATAGATATCATTAATTGATTTTTAATTTTAGACATCACAATCGGGTACATCGGCAAGAACGAACGACAGCAAATAGTATAGCCACCATTAATAGCGTTGCAACTGGAGAAGATATTGGAAATGCGAGCACACCAGATCGAGTAGACGTTTTTGAATCGAACAGTTCTCAAGTTTGTGATTTACGGTAAATTTAGAAATATAAAGTTTAATTGTACTATTCAAAAACCTGAGTACTCATTTTACATGTATTGTAACTTATTTTTTTTTAATCATTGGAAGTCAGCATAAATATCGAATCGGAGATATCAGACCCAAGATCGTAGTATTGTAGTAGTCTCTCTATTGGAATATTCACCACTTATACTTTCGAATTAACCGTCGAGTTATGCAAGTCTGACTAACAACAACGTATTTATATTGCATAGTTGTGCCGCTTTTATAGGAAAACCATTTTACAGTGAGCGTCTGTCGGCTCAGTGATGAATGAATGTTCTTTTGAAAGATGCTTCCTGACAAGCAAAATGTTGGGTTTGAGGTGGCAACGCCATCTGTGTTAATTTTCAGGGACTTATTGATCCACCCTCGTTATTGAAGTTATTGAAAAAAATGCAAAGGGCCTTCCATTAAGAGCTTCTTTTTTAAATTTCGCGGTGTTTTTTTTACATTTAAACATACTTGTCACTCATGAAAGTATTGCTAAAAATCCAGGTTTGTCCATAAAAAGACGTTCGCAGTAATTAGGCATAGTTGGCAAAGTTTAGCTGACTTAAGAACTGAAGTTCACGGACGCCTTGCTTTCGCTAATTGAGTGTCAGAAATTCAGGCAGATGCGGAACTGTCGCATCTAGGGCTCCGAAAACCGGAGAGTCGTCTCCATCCACAGCGCGTGACAGCCTTATTTCTTCAATAATGAAACCGGTGCCACTGCCTCAGTCAATGGATTGCGCTACCAAACATTTATTAGAATCCTGTTCTACATGAAACGGTAGAGTCTGTATTTTAAAATGAAAAACAAAACAAAAAAATCTATACACATAAAAATATTCTAATGGAAGACCCTTTATATCAAAAATTGTGAGTTCAGGTATTTGAACAGAAATACTCTACATTTATATTTTTATAATTATTTCGAAAAAAAATTTACAACGTTGCGGACTTTGAACAATTTTTTTTTGGGACGAAGTTTAAGGTTTTGAAATTCTGTACAAGAATAATGTCATTATTCTCAAAATCTTGGAAAGTAGTTTGGTATTTTTATTCACCACCAAGGTAATGTATAATGCGTTCTGCGAAAAAATTGTTAGAGCTGAAAATGTAGTTTTCTTTTTAACTATTTTTCTTAAACTGTATTCGTATCTGTCTGGAGGTTCAAACATTTTTATAATCAATCAATTATTAATATACTTGTTTCCTACGTTTTTATTAATGATCGAGTAATATTAGGACACCAAAGATCTGAGACGCCGGCCAGAAGAAGCTTAATGCGGTTTTCAATATGTCCGGATAATCAATATGTTTTTGTCCGCAATAACGTTTCACAGATCCCAATTTTTCGTAACTGTTTATTGTCATTGAGATTTATTTCCCCAAATAAGTTTACTTCAGGCACACAGGTCTTGACCGACAAATGAAATCGACTTTGCTTTTTGGGTGCAGAGCCATCAACTTTAACCCACTGTTGTGTTCCTAGCGCCCTGTGGAGAACTCACGTCTCGTACATAGTAATAAAACGACACACAAAATCAGTTGGATCATAAAACCATCGGATAAAGCAAACCAAAAATTGTTGAGAAATTGTTTTTCGCATTTCTTCTAATTTTGAACATATAATGTACTGTACCCTTTTGATAAGCCTACATCCCCAACTATGTCATACACCTCTAATAGATCGCTCATTCCAATACCATATTGTGGACCTCTCGATGTAATCAGTTGTGGTTGCAACTTTTTGTTGTGTTGTTGTTCACGGGGGTCATCTTCAAGATATGTAAGCCCGATTTTAAAATCAGCAACTAATTTCTTCACTGTTGGAAATGAAGCAGATTTCTTATAAACCATCACCAACTTTGGATGATTTGCTGTGGGCAGATAGATAAACCGACTAAAAGAAATTCTGTTTATGATAGCACCATAGTCCAGTTTACCTAGTTCAACGAAATACAGACAACATATGTTCTTTAAAAAGCCGCACAAAGAAAACTACTTAACATGTCAAGTACCAACATCAAAAAAAACATTTTATTGATTGCAATGCCATCTCTATGCCAGGCTGACAACAACAACTAAGAAATTTAAGAAAAATAATGTTGAAAAGTTTTTGAAAAAAATCGAATATCAGAATAGTTCATATTGGTCAGAAACTAAACACTCCAACAAGAGCTGATGGCAAAATTTGATAAAAAGTTTCAGGTCGTCGTTACAAACATTTGATTTTGAAATAGCAACAATGACTCATTTCACAATCAGTTATCTTTAAACAAAAATTTAGGCTCTCAAGAGGTTCGCCTATATCTGTTAAATAACACTGTATTTCTAACAGTAGGAAGGAACAATGAAGAAGCAGCACAGAATGTATAATCGGATGTCGACAATATCTGTAAAAAGACAATCAAAGGGCGAATAAACTTTACTATCAGAATGTTAAATCATATTTCGGTAACTGTCTACCAAAAACAGTGGTGTATGCAAATACACCAAAATCTTTTCGAATGACCGTGGCTGCCAAGTTAGGATAGAAGGAGCAAGCAAAAAAGTAAAAAAACGCAATTTGGAAATAAAGAATAGAAAAATGTATTGGCTGATAGAAAAGAATTCACCTCTATCAAGCTATATTTTACTATGTAAGAATTCATAGAAAGCAATATAGACACATGATATTCAGCTATGTATGTTGTTGTACCAAAAAAAAAAAATTTTAAAATTTTTAACAAGCTGCTAATGAACATCATCATTGAACCATAGTACATAAGGAATACTGACTGCCTTACCTGGGCACTTTGTAGAACCTTAAGATCTTTGACTCTTCAAGCCCTCCCACCCCGATAATAAGCAGGTGAAGATTGGAGAGGGTCTCTTCCTCCTTGTCGCCTGACTCTGTTTTAAGGTCGTAGCAAATATTTTCGTGCTACTATGTACTCGATTGTGAAAGCCTGCGGCAGCTAAACACATTTTTGAATGTGTTGAACGGTTGAATTCTGCGCAGATTTCTGGAGCTGTAAGCCTTTATCACTTTTGCTTATTAATTTTATAGTCTGGTCTTCCTGTTTGGATGTTAATTTAGACCTTCCGCTTCTCTTTCGGGTCTTAATAGTCGATGATTGTGACGGGTAGGGGTCTACTCGCGGAATTATTTTTTGGCAATTTATTATTTCGCCTTGATCATTTCGCAATTATTTGTCTTGCATTTCAATTATTTTGCATTTTATTTATTTGCAATTTTGATTTAACAAGTTCTTATTTCGTTATGTTTTCATATCGCAAAAATATCATTTCGCATTTATAATCTCGCAATTTTTTTCTTGTGTTGTGATGAATTCGCGTTATGCTATTTGGCATTGTATTATTTCGCTTTACGCTTGTCAGGATAAACCGGTTTGGCCTGAAACCGGTTCGGTGGGTGGGTGAGCTCGCTACGCTCGTCAAAAAAAAAAAAACAATGGACATTTCTTCGACGCATACACCGGACGGCCGCTACGGCAATAAAACTATTGTGATCATCAAGTTATTTAGTCTTTAATAATTTTAAACTTCTCAAAATGTTTAATGAAGCGTATATATGTATTAATCATAAAAGTAAAATCAGATATGCAGTAGAAAGTGACAAAGCCAAACTAATTTGTCCTAGGCCAACCCGGTTTATCCTACGCTTGTCAGAAAACGGGTTCGGTCGGTAACATATATAATCTATGTACATATACATATTTCTGAACTATCCATTTTCCAAAATAAATATATTGTATGTACATACAAAATAACAACACGTTTAACAACGGCGACGTTTGAGAAACTAATGCATGCCAATGCATGCATTTTGCCAATTACTTAAACGACGTCGTCGTAGGAAAACAGGAATTAACTGTTAAAATCATTTTTTGCAAAACAACACATTGCTGCTTAATCATAGTCGAAATTAGAAAGCGCGGGAAACATTGCGAGATGATCACGTTGCTGGCTAAATCAAAGACCGGATGAAAATTTGCGAAATAACTTTTGCGAAACAAACAAAATTTATTCTGCTAAATGCGACGTAAGATTTGCGAAATGAGTTTTGTCGAATAGGCCGGCACCCGATTGTGACGTATGGTATCGTGCACTGTCGATTTTAATATCTTAAGCTTATCTACAATGGTATGCACTGTATGCCCTTCTTTATGCAAGAAAACAAACCTAGTTTTCCTAGTGTGTTTTATGATAAGTTAATAACGTTTGCAGATTTGTTTTATTATTTCCTACATCGGTTTATACCCTTATTGCGCTCCTTTTCCCTCAAAATCATTTACCTATCTTGAGATGTAATAATGTACTAATGTACTATCGCCCCTAACAGATTTTGAAAGAATTTTGTTCATTTGAGTCACACAGATAAATAAACGTATAATTGTGGAAAAAATTGGTTTGTCCGGAAACTTATGGACCGCAGTATACATATGTAGATATTATCAACTGTCGAGAGACGACGAGGGGTGGAACTTTGGAACGACAAAAACTTTACAAATTAGATCAGAGAAAAATTGTTAATAGATCGCAATATCATTGAAGAGTACAGAACATGGATTGCACTCCATCTGAGTCTAGCTAATAGTCTTGACCGAGGTAGGTAAACATAGGCGCATCAGGCGTCTTTAACTCGAAAAAACTATCAAATACAGAAGTTGATATCCGCAAAATTATTTTTGAAAGATTTTTCAGTTGAAAACCCAAAAAAATCCAGAAGTGTGTACCTACTCATATGTACTCCCTAAGAAAAACTCACGGAAATCAGATTGTGCAAATTTGTTTGGTATTTAACAGTACTATGAACGAAAGCCTTTACGTAGTCGTAATATTAAATATAAAGAAACTTTAAACCTAACAGAGCTGAGTGACTTCGTACAAATGTACGTTGATTAAAACTTGGCTTCTTCAAAATATTTAAATAAACGTAATGTTTAATCAATAAATAGAAAACATGCTAACTGTTTTTTAAAGAATATAGTATTTTGCTGATTTTGCCTTAGTTTCAGATCTGAGTGATTTTCAAATGAGCAAGTACATACGATGCACTCGTATACTTTATTTTCTGTAATATTCAATAAAGCAATTGACATTTTTTAATCTAAATAAATTACAAATTTTAATATCTTGTTTTTAGATATGTACCGAATTTAGTTATGAACAGATCGCCTGTAATTTCTCAATTGTCTCCAACCGGTAATAGCCAAACAATAGCAATGAATCATCAAGAGAGCAATCGTAGTCAAATAAGTATTCGAAGTAAATTATGATATTATTTTGTTCCCAAATTAATTTTAAACTCCTTTACAGATCTTAATGAAGTTCGTAATATGAACATAAGCGAACGATTAATTCAAGATGCCAGAGTAATTCATGAGAGAGCTGTTCAAGAACAACAGCGTGCAATACAGGATAGAGCTAATCAAGAACGCCTACTTCAAGAAAATGCTTTTCAGGATAGAGCATTACAAGATCAACAAGCCATACAAGAGAGATTACTTCAGGATAGTGCAGAACAGGAGAGGGTCATACAGGAAGCAACTGTTCATTCGTCTATAAGTATACAACAGGGACATGTTCTAACTCATAATAATTTATTGGACAAATCGACAGTGATCAGCCCGGGATCGGTTTAACTTTACAATAAAATTTATAGATCTTCTAAATAGTAGCTGGATTGCAATCACACAAATTTCTAGATATCAAATTCAAGACGAGTGTTTGTTAGTTAGTTGTACTTTAATTTATGTATATTTTATTTTTGACAAAAGGAAAAAGAAAAAAAAAATTAATTAAGTTTCATTTAATGAAATAAAAAGCTGATGTCACTTGACGCATTAAGTAATTGTATATATGTACGTATATGTTTATATCTAATATTTCCCCAGGAAACAATGTAAAATTTTTAAGAATTAATTTACATATGATTTGTCTTTACATATAATGAAAACCACTTATTACTTACTCGTAAAGTTAATTGAAACTGCTTTAAACTATTTGCAATATAAGGATCCGCTTTTTGAATATCTGTGTTTTAAAAATTTACAGACCACTTCAAGAATTTGGAAGATTTGATGGCATACATACATATTTTGACTATGAACAAGAATTTGCCAATAGCTCCGTAAACCTAAATCGCAATCAAAAGCCAAATCAAGTTACTAGTGTACTGAAAATGTTCACTCATTAACTTAACGGGCTCCCGAAAAGTGTCTGGCTGCGGCGGCGGAGCCTTCCGTCGTCGCTGATTCGAGACAAACTGCTTCCAGTTAGCAAGACCAAGCGCTTTCGCATCCGCATTAGAATGGTTTTTAAAGCGGAGGTTCGTTCTTCCTAGTTATCCCGAATCTGCGGCAAGGATTTGAAGAATTATTCGACGAATCTTGAGCTCTTAGAGTACAGACAAATATTGATACATTTCGTAGAGTTTGTGGTTGTATCTTCTTCTCCATTTATCCTTCTCAAGTAAAGTATTTCGTTAGAAAGCGGGAAATATCTGCTATGGTATCCTGTTTATCGTCCAGCACTTGAGATTATTCAGCAGTATTAGCGTACTGGAGTCTTAACACCATTTGTTTCGCGTTTTATTTGAAAAATTAACACAACGCCAAATTAATGCAACAATTCACTGCACAACGTAATCTTAAATTCGAGATAAAAAAAATTCGAGATATTTTGAGGGGGTTGCATAGCGTTCTTTGACTACATCGAACAGCTTTACAAAAAATTAATTTTCTCGAAAACTATAAGCCGCAGCTCACAGCCAGTGGCAAAATATCGAAATCGGGGATAAAAAAAAATTTTGAGATATTTTGAGGGGGTTGCATTGCATTTTTGGACTACATCGAACAGCGTTAGAAAAAATTCATTTTCTCGAAAACTATAAGCCGCAGCTCATAGCCAGTGGCAGATTCGAATTCAGGAAAGTTTCGGGCTTAATTCCACATAGAAAATATCAAAATCGGGGATAAAAAAAATTTCGAGATATTTTGAGGGGGTTGCATAGCATTTTTGGACTACATCGAACAGCTTTACAAAAAATTAATTTTCTCGAAAACTATAAGCCGCAGCTCATAGCCAGTGGCAGATTCGAATTCAGGAAAGTTTCGGGCTTAATTCTACATAGAAAATATCAAAATCGGGGATAAAAAAAATGTCGAGATATTTTGAGGGGGTTGCATTGCATTTTTGGACTACATCGAACAGCGTTAGAAAAAAATCATTTTCTCGAAAAATATAAGCCGCAGCTCATAGCCAGTGGCAGATTCGAATTCAGAAAAGTTTCGGGCTTAATTCTACATAGAAAATATCAAAATCGGGGAAAAAAAAGTTCGAGATATTTTGAGGGGGTTGCATTGCATTTTTTGACTACATCGAACAGCGTTAGAAAAAAATCATTTTCTCGAAAACTATAAGCCGCAGCTCATAGCCAGTGGCAGATTCGAATTCAGGAAAGTTTCGGGCTTAATTCTACATAGAAAATATCGAAATCGGGGATAAATCAATTTCGACATATTTTGAGGGGGTTGCATTGCATTTTTTGACTTCATCGAACAGCGTTACAAAAAATTCATTTTCTCGAAAACTATAAGCCGCAGCTCATAGCCAGTGGCAGATTCGAATTCAGGAAAGTTTTGGGCTTAATTCTACATCGAAAATATCAAAATCGGGGACAACAAAAATTTCGAGATATTTTGAGGGGGTTGCATAGCATTTTTGGACTACATCGAACAGCGTTAGAAAAAATTCATTTTATCAAAAACTATGAGCCGCAGCTCTTAGCCAGTGGCAGATTCGAATTCAGGAAAGTTTCGGGCTTAATTCTACATAGAAAATATCAAAATCGGGGATAAAAACAATTTCGACATATTTTGAGGGGGTTGCATTGCATTTTTGGACTACATCGAACAGCTTTACAAAAAATTCATTTTCTCGAAAACTATAAGCCGCAGCTCATAGCCAGTGGCAGATTCGAATTCAGGAAAGTTTCGGGCTTAATTCTACATAGAAAATATCAAAATCGGGGATAAAAAAAATTTCGAGATATTTTGAGGGGTTGCATTGCATTTTTTGACTACATCGAACAGCGTTAGAAAAAAATCATTTTCTCGAAAACTATAAGCCGCAGCTCATAGCCAGTGGCAGATTCGAATTCAGGAAAGTTTCGGGCTTAATTCTACATAGAAAATATCAAAATCGGGAATAAAAAAAATTTTCGAGATATTTTGAGGGGGTTGCATTGCATTTTTGGACTACATCGAACAGCGTTAGAAAAAAATCATTTTCTCGAAAACTATAAGCCGCAGCTCATAGCCAGTGGCATATTCGAATTCAGGAAAGTTTCGGGATACATTCTACATAGAAAATATCAAAATCGGGGGCAACAAAAATTTCGAGATATTTTGAGGGGGTTGCATAGCATTTTTGGACTACATCGAACAGCGTTAGAAAAAATTCATTTTCTCAAAAACTATGAGCCGCAGCTCATAGCCAGTGGCAGATTCGAATTCAGGAAAGTTTCGGGCTTAATTCTACATAGAAAATATCAAAATCGGGGATAAAAAAAATTTCGAGATATTTTGAGGGGGTTGCATTGCATTTTTTGACTACATCGAACAGCGTTAGAAAAAAAATCATTTTCTCGAAAACTATAAGCCGCAGCTCATAGCCAGTGGCAGATTCGAATTCAGGAAAGTTTCGGGCTTAATTCTACATAGAAAATATCAAAATCGGGGATAAAAAAAATTTCGACATATTTTGAGTGGGTTGCATTGCATTTTTTGACTACATCGAACAGCGTTAGAAAAAATTCATTTTCTCGAAAACTATAAGCCGCAGCTCATAGCCAGTGGCAGATTCGAATTCAGGAAAGCTTCGGGCTTAATTCTACATAGAAAATATCAAAATCGGGGAAAAAAAAAGTTCGAGATATTTTGAGGGGGTTGCATTTTTTGACTACATCGAACAGCGTTACAAAAAATTCATTTTCTCGAAAACTATAAGCCGCAGCTCATAGCCAGTGGCAGATTCGAATTCAGGAAAGTTTCGGGCTTAATTCTACATAGAAAATATCAAAATCTGGGATGAAAAAAATTTCGAGATATTTTGAGGGGGTTGCATTGCATTTTTGGACTACATCGAACAGCGTTAGAAAAAATTCATTTTCTCGAAAACCATAAGCCGCAGCTCATAGCCAGTGGCAGATTCGAATTCAGGAAAGTTTCGGGCTTAATTCTACATCGAAAATATCAAAATCGGGGACAAGAAAAATTTCGACATATTTTGAGGGGGTTGCATAGCATTTTTTGACTACATCGAACAGCTTTACAAAAAATTCGTTTTCTCGAAAACTATAGGCCGCAGCTCATAGCCAGTGGCAGATTCGAATTCAGGAAAGTTTCGGGCTTAATTCTACATAGAAAATATCAAAATCGGAGACAACAAAAATTTCGACATATTTTGAGGGGGTTGCATTGCATTTTTGGACTACATCGAACAGCGTTAGAAAAAAATCATTTTCTCGAAAACTAGAAGCCGCAGCTCATAGCCAGTGGCAGATTCGAATTCAGGAAAGTTTCGGGCTTAATTCTACATAGAAAATATCAAAATCGGTAATGAAAGAAATTTCGAGATATTTTGAGGGGGTTGCATTGCATTTTTTGACTACATCGAACAGCGTTAGAAAAAATTCATTTTCTCGAAAACTATAAGCCGCAGCTCATAGCCAGTGGCAGATTCGAATTCAGGAAAGTTTCGGGCTTAATTCTACATAGAAAATATCAAAATCGGGGATAAACAAAATTTCGAGATATTTTGAGGGGGTTGCATTGCATTTTTGGACTACATCGAAAATCGTTAGAAAGAATTCATTTTCTCGAAAACTATAAGCCGCAGCTCATGGCCAGTGGCAGATTCGAATTCAGGAAAGTTTCGGGCTTAATTTTACATAGAAAATATCGAAATCGGGGATAAAAAAAATTTTGAGATATTTGGAGGGGGTTGCATAGCATTTTTTGACTACATCGAACAGCTTTACAAAAAATTCATTTTCTCAAAAACTATAAGCCGCAGCTCATAGCCAGTGGAAGATTCGAATTCAGGAAAGTTTCGGGGTTAATTCTACATAGAAAATATCAAAATCGGGGATAAAAAAATTTCGAGATATTTTGAGGGGGTTGCATTGCACTTTTTGACTACATCGAACAGCTTTACAAAAAATTCATTTTCTCGAAAACTATAAGCCGCAGCTCATAGCCAGTGGCAGATTCGAATTCAGGAAAGTTTTGTGCTTAATTCTACATCGAAAATATCAAAATCGGGGACAAGAAAAATTTCGACATATTTTGAGGGGGTTGCATAGCATTTTTTGACTACATCGAACAGCTTTACAAAAAATTCGTTTTCTCGAAAACTATAGGCCGCAGCTCATAGCCAGTGGCAGATTCGAATTCAGGAAAGTTTCGGGCTTAATTCTACATAGAAAATATCAAAATCGGAGACAACAAAAATTTCGACATATTTTGAGGGGGTTGCATTGCATTTTTGGACTACATCGAACAGCGTTAGAAAAAAATCATTTTCTCGAAAACTATAAGCCGCAGCTCATAGCCAGTGGCAGATTCGAATTCAGGAAAGTTTCGGGCTTAATTCTACATAGAAAATATCAAAATCGGTAATAAAAGAAATTTCGAGATATTTTGAGGGGGTTGCATTGCATTTTTTGACTACATCGAACAGCGTTAGAAAAAATTCATTTTCTCGAAAACTATAAGCCGCAGCTCATAGCCAGTGGCAGATTCGAATTCAGGAAAGTTTCGGGCTTAATTCTACATAGAAAATATCAAAATCGGGGATAAACAAAATTTCGAGATATTTTGAGGGGGTTGATTGCATTTTTGGACTACATCGAACAGCGTTAGAAAAAATTCATTTTCTCGAAAACTATAAGCCGCAGCTCATAGCCAGTGGCAGATTCGAATTCAGGAAAGTTTCGGGGTTAATTCTACATAGAAAATATCAAAATCGGGGACAAAAAAAATGTCGAGATATTTTGAGGGGGTTGCATTGCATTTTTGGACTATATCGAACAGCTTTACAAAAAATTCATTTTCTCGAAAACCATAAGCCGCAGCTCATAGCCAGTGGCAGATTCGAATTCAGGAAAGTTTCGGGCTTAATTCTACATAGAAAATATCAAAATTGGGGATAAAAAAAATGTCGAAATATTTTGAGGGGGTTGCATTGCATTTTTGGACTACATCGAACAGCTTTACAAAAAATCATTTTCTCGAAAACTATAAGCCGCAGCTCATAGCCAGTGGAAGATTTGAATTCAGGAAAGTTTCGGGCTTAATTCTACAAAGAAAATATCAAAATCGGGGATAAAAAAAATTTCGAGATATTTTGAGGGGGTTGCATTGCATTTTTTGACTACATCGAACAGCGTTAGAAAAAAAATCATTTTCTCGAAAACTATAAGCCGCAGCTCATAGCCAGTGGCAGATTCGAATTCAGGAAAGTTTCGGGCTTACTTCTACATAGAAAATATCAAAATCGGGGATAAAAAAAATTTCGACATATTTTGAGTGGGTTGCATTGCATTTTTTGACTACATCGAACAGCGTTAGAAAAAATTCATTTTCTCGAAAACTATAAGCCGCAGCTCATAGCCAGTGGCAGATTCGAATTCAGGAAAGTTTCGGGCTTAATTCTACATAGAAAATATCAAAATCGGGGATAAAAAAAATGTCGAGATATTTTGAGGGGGTTGCATTGCATTTTTGGACTACATCGAACAGCTTTACAAAAAATTCATTTTCTCGAAAACTATAAGCCGCAGCTCATAGCCAGTGGCAGATTCGAATTCAGAAAAGTTTCGGGCTTAATTCTACATAGAAAATATCGAAATCGGGGATAAATCAATTTCGACATATTTTGAGGGGGTTGCATTGCATTTTTTGACTTCATCGAACAGCGTTACAAAAAATTCATTTTCTCGAAAACTATAAGCCGCAGCTCATAAGCAGTGGCAGATTCGAATTCAGGAAAGTTTTGGGCTTAATTCTACATCGAAAATATCAAAATCGGGGACAACAAAAATTTCGAGATATTTTGAGGGGGTTGCATAGCATTTTTGGACTACATCGAACAGCGTTAGAAAAAATTCATTTTCTCAAAAACTATGAGCCGCAGCTTTTAGCCAGTGGCAGATTCGAATTCAGGAAAGTTTCGGGCTTAATTCTACATAGAAAATATCAAAATCGGGAATAAAAAAAATTTCGACATATTTTGAGGGGGTTGCATTGCATTTTTGGACTACATCGAACAGCGTTAGAAAAAAATCATTTTCTCGAAAACTATAAGCCGCAGCTCATAGCCAGTGGCATATTCGAATTCAGGAAAGTTTCGGGCTTAATTCTACATAGAAAATATCACAATCGGGGATAAAAACAATTTCGACATATTTTGAGGGGGTTGCATTGCATTTTTTGACTTCATCGAACAGCGTTAGAAAAAATTCATTTTCTCGAAAACTATAAGCCGCAGCTCATAGCCAGTGGCAGATTCGAATTCAGGAAAGTTTCGGGCTTAATTCTACATAGAAAATATCAAAATCGGGGACAACAAAAATTTCGAGATATTTTGAGGGGGTTGCATTGCATTTTTTGACTACATCGAACAGCGTTAGAAAAAAAATCATTTTCTCGAAAACTATAAGCCGCAGCTCATAGCCAGTGGCAGATTCGAATTCAGGAAAGTTTCGGGCTTAATTCTACATAGAAAATATCAAAATCGGGGATAAAAAAAATTTCGACATATTTTGAGTGGGTTGCATTGCATTTTTTGACTACATCGAACAGCGTTAGAAAAAATTCATTTTCTCGAAAACTATAAGCCGCAGCTCATAGCCAGTGGCAGATTCGAATTCAGGAAAGTTTCGGGCTACATTCTACATAGAAAATATCAAAATCGGGGACAAGAAAAATTTCGACATATTTTGAGGGGGTTGCATAGCATTTTTTGACTACATCGAACAGCTTTACAAAAAATTCGTTTTCTCGAAAACTATAGGCCGCAGCTCATAGCCAGTGGCAGATTCGAATTCAGGAAAGTTTCGGGCTTAATTCTACATAGAAAATATCAAAATCGGAGACAACAAAAATTTTGAGATATTTTGAGGGGGTTGCATTGCATTTTTGGACTACATCGAACAGCGTTAGAAAAAAATCATTTTCTCGAAAACTATAAGCCGCAGCTCATAGCCAGTGGCAGATTCGAATTCAGGAAAGTTTCGGGCTTAATTCTACATAGAAAATATCAAAATCGGGGATAAAAACAATTTCGACATATTTTGAGGGGGTTGCATTGCATTTTTGGACTACATCGAACAGCTTTACAAAAAATTCATTTTCTCGAAAACTATAAGCCGCAGCTCATAGCCAGTGGCAGATTCGAATTCAGGAAAGTTTCGGGCTTAATTCTACATAGAAAATATCAAAATCTGGGATGAAAAAAATTTCGAGATATTTTGAGGGGGTTGCATTGCATTTTTGGACTACATCGAACAGCGTTAGAAAAAAAATCATTTTCTCGAAAACTATAAGCCGCAGCTCATAGCCAGTGGCAGATTCGAATTCAGGAAAGTTTCGGGCTACATTCTACATAGAAAATATCAAAATCGGGGACAAGAAAAATTTCGACATATTTTGAGGGGGTTGCATAGCATTTTTTGACTACATCGAACAGCTTTACAAAAAATTCGTTTTCTCGAAAACTATAGGCCGCAGCTCATAGCCAGTGGCAGATTCGAATTCAGGAAAGTTTCGGGCTACATTCTACATAGAAAATATCAAAATCGGGGACAACAAAAATTTCGAGATATTTTGAGGGGGTTGCATAGCATTTTTTGACTACATCGAACAGCTTTACAAAAAATTCGTTTTCTCGAAAACTATAGGCCGCAGCTCATAGCCAGTGGCAGATTCGAATTCAGGAAAGTTTCGGACTTAATTCTACATAGAAAATATCAAAATCGGGGATAAAAGAAATTTCGAGATATTTTGAGGGGGTTGCATTGCATTTTTTGACTACATCGAACAGCTTTACAAAAAATCATTTTCTCGAAAACTATAAGCCGCAGCTCATAGCCAGTGGAAGATTTGAATTCAGGAAAGTTTCGGACTTAATTCTACATAGAAAATATCAAAATCGGGGATAAAAGAAATTTCGAGATATTTTGAGGGGGTTGCATTGCATTTTTTGACTACATCGAACAGCGTTAGAAAAAAATCATTTTCTCGAAAACTATAAGCCGCAGCTCATAGCCAGTGGCAGATTCGAATTCAGGAAAGTTTCGGGCTTAATTCTACATAGAAAATATCAAAATCGGGGATAAAAAAAATGTCGAGATATTTTGAGGGGGTTGCATTGCATTTTTGGACTACATCGAACAGCTTTACAAAAAATCATTTTCTCGAAAACTATAAGCCGCAGCTCATAGCCAGTGGAAGATTTGAATTCAGGAAAGTTTCGGGCTTAATTCTACATAGAAAATATCAAAATCGGAAACAACAAAAATTTCGAAATATTTTGAAGGGGTTGTATAGCATTTTTGGACTACATCGAACAGCGTTAGAAGAAATTCATTTTCTCGAAAACTATAAGCCGCAGCTCATAGCCAGTGGCAGATTCGAATTCAGGAAAGTTTCGGGCTTAATTCTACATAGAAAATATCAAAATCGGGGATAAAAAAAATTTCGAGATATTTTGAGGGGGTTGCATAGCATTTTTGAACTACATCGAACAGCGTTAGAAAAAATTCATTTTCTCGAAAACTATAAGCCGCAGCTCATAGCCAGTGGCAGATTCGAATTCAGGAAAGTTTCGGGCTACATTCTACATAGAAAATATCAAAATCGGGGACAACAAAAATTTTGAGATATTTTGAGGGGGTTGCATTGCATTTTTTGACTACATCGAACAGCTTTACAAAAAATTCATTTTCTCAAAAACCATAAGCCGCAGCTCATAGCCAGTGGCAGATTCGAATTCAGGAAAGTTTCGGGCTTAGTTCTACATAGAAAATATCAAAATCGGGGATAAAAAAAATTTGGAGATATTTTGAGGGGGTTGCATTGCATTTTTGACTACATCGAACAGCGTTAGAAAAAATTCATTTTCTCGAAAACCATAAGCCGCAGCTCATAGCCAGTGGCAGATTCGAATTCAGGAAAGTTTCGGGCTTAATTCTACATAGAAAATATCAAAATCGGAGACAACAAAAATGTCGAGATATTTTGAGGGGGTTGCATTGCATTTTTGGACTACATCGAACAGCTTTACAAAAAATCATTTTCTCGAAAACTATAAGCCGCAGCTCATAGCCAGTGGAAGATTTGAATTCAGGAAAGTTTCGGGCTTAATTCTACATAGAAAATATCAAAATCGGAAACAACAAAAATTTCGAAATATTTTGAAGGGGTTGTATAGCATTTTTGGACTACATCGAACAGCGTTAGAAGAAATTCATTTTCTCGAAAACTATAAGCCGCAGCTCATAGCCAGTGGCAGATTCGAATTCAGGAAAGTTTCGAGCTTAATTCTACATAGAAAACATCAAAATCGGGGATAAAAGAAATTTCGAGATATTTTGAGGGGGTTGCATAGCATTTTTGGACTACATCGAACAGCTTTACAAAAAATTCATTTTCGCGAAAACTATAAGCCGCAGCTCATAGCCAGTGGCAGATTCGAATTCAGGAAAGTTTCGGGCTTAATTCTACATAGAAAATATCAAAATCGGGGAAAAAAAAAGTTCGAGATATTTTGAGGGGGTTGCATTGCATTTTTTGACTACATCGAACAGCGTTAGAAAAATTCATTTTCTCGAAAACTATAAGCCGCAGCTCATAGCCAGTGGCAGATTCGAATTCAGGAAAGTTTCGGGCTTAATTCTACATAGAAAATATCAAAATCTGGGATGAAAAAAATTTCGAGATATTTTGAGGGGGTTGCATTGCATTCTTGGACTACATCGAACAGCGTTAGAAAAAAAATCATTTTCTCGAAAACTATAAGCCGCAGCTCATAGCCAGTGGCAGATTCGAATTCAGGAAAGTTTCGGGCTTAATTCTACATAGAAAATATCAAAATCGGGGATAAAAAAAATTTCGACATATTTTGAGTGGGTTGCATTGCATTTTTTGACTACATCGAACAGCGTTAGAAAAAATTCATTTTCTCGAAAACTATAAGCCGCAGCTCATAGCCAGTGGCAGATTCGAATTCAGGAAAGTTTCGGGCTACATTCTACATAGAAAATATCAAAATCGGGGACAACAAAAATTTCGACATATTTTGAGGGGGTTGCATAGCATTTTTTGACTACATCGAACAGCTTTACAAAAAATTCGTTTTCTCGAAAACTATAAGCCGCAGCTCATAGCCAGTGGAAGATTTGAATTCAGGAAAGTTTCGGACTTAATTCTACATAGAAAATATCAAAATCGGGGATAAAAGAAATTTCGAGATATTTTGAGGGGGTTGCATTGCATTTTTTGACTACATCGAACAGCTTTACAAAAAATCATTTTCTCGAAAACTATAAGCCGCAGCTCATAGCCAGTGGAAGATTTGAATTCAGGAAAGTTTCGGACTTAATTCTACATAGAAAATATCAAAATCGGGGATAAAAGAAATTTCGAGATATTTTGAGGGGGTTGCATTGCATTTTTTGACTACATCGAACAGCTTTACAAAAAATCATTTTCTCGAAAACTATAAGCCGCAGCTCATAGCCAGTGGAAGATTTGAATTCAGGAAAGTTTCGGACTTAATTCTACATAGAAAATATCAAAATCGGGGATAAAAGAAATTTCGAGATATTTTGAGGGGGTTGCATTGCACTTTTTGACTACATCGAACAGCGTTAGAAAAAAATCATTTTCTCGAAAACTATAAGCCGCAGCTCATAGCCAGTGGCAGATTCGAATTCAGGAAAGTTTCGGGCTTAATTCTACATAGAAAATATCAAAATCGGGGATAAAAAAAATGTCGAGATATTTTGAGGGGGTTGCATTGCATTTTTTGACTACATCGAACAGCGTTAGAAAAAAAATCATTTTCTCGAAAACTATAAGCCGCAGCTCATAGCCAGTGGAAGATTTGAATTCAGGAAAGTTTCGGGCTTAATTCTACATAGAAAATATCAAAATCGGAAACAACAAAAATTTCGAGATATTTTGAAGGGGTTGTATAGCATTTTTGGACTACATCGAACAGCGTTAGAAGAAATTCATTTTCTCGAAAACTATAAGCCGCAGCTCATAGCCAGTGGCAGATTCGAATTCAGGAAAGTTTCGGGCTTAATTCTACATAGAAAATATCAAAATCGGGGATAAAAAAAATTTCGAGATATTTTGAGGGGGTTGCATAGCATTTTTGGACTACATCGAACAGCGTTAGAAAAAAAATCATTTTCTCGAAAACTATAAGCCGCAGCTCATAGCCAGTGGCAGATTCGAATTCAGGAAAGTTTCGGGCTTAATTCTACATAGAAAATATCAAAATCGGGGATAAAAAAAATTTTGAGATATTTTGAGGGGGTTGCATTGCATTTTTGACTACATCGAACAGCGTTAGAAAAAATTCATTTTCTCGAAAACTATAAACCGCAGCTCATAGCCAGTAGCAGATTCGAATTCAGGAAAGTTTCGGGCTTAGTTCTACATAGAAAATATCAAAATCGGGGATAAAAAAAATTTGGAGATATTTTGAGGGGGTTGCATTGCATTTTTGGACTACATCGAACAGCGTTAGAAAAAATTCATTTTCTCGAAAACTATAAGCCGCAGCTCATAGCCAGTGGCAGATTCGAATTCAGGAAAGTTTCGGGCTTAATTCTACATAGAAAATATCAAAATCGGAGACAACAAAAATGTCGAGATATTTTGATGGGGTTGCATTGCATTTTTGGACTACATCGAAAATCGTTAGAAAAAATTCATTTTCTCGAAAACTATAAGCCGCAGCTCATGGCCAGTGGCAGATTCGAATTCAGGAAAGTTTCGGGCTTAATTTTACATAGAAAATATCGAAATCGGGGATAAAAAAAATTTTGAGATATTTTGAGGGGGTTGCATAGCATTTTTTGACTACATCGAACAGCTTTACAAAAAATTCATTTTCTCAAAAACTATAAGCCGCAGCTCATAGCCAGTGGACGATTCGAATTCAGGAAAGTTTCGGGCTTAATTCTACATAGAAAATATCAAAATCGGGGATAAAAGAAATTTCGAGATATTTTGAGGGGGTTGCATTGCATTTTTTGACTACATCGAACAGCGTTAGAAAAAATTCATTTTCTCGAAAACTATAAGCCGCAGCTCATAGCCAGTGGCAGATTCGAATTCAGGAAAGTTTCGAGCTTAATTCTACATAGAAAATATCAAAATCGGGGATAAAAAAATTTCGAGATATTTTGAGGGGGTTGCATAGCATTTTTGACTACATCGAACAGCTTTTCAAAAAATTCATTTTCTCGAAAACTATGAGCCGCAGCTCATAGCCAGTGGCAGATTCGAATTCAGGAAAGCTTCGGGCTTAATTTTACATAGAAAATATCGAAATCGGGGATAAAAAAAATTTTGAGATATTTTGAGGGGGTTGCATAGCATTTTTTGACTACATCGAACAGCTTTACAAAAAATTCATTTTCTCGAAAACTATAAGCCGCAGCTCATAGCCAGTGGAAGATTCGAATTCAGGAAAGTTTCAGGGTTAATTCTACATAGAAAATATCAAAATCGGGGATAAAAAAATTTCGAGATATTTTGAGGGGGTTGCATTGCATTTTTGGACTACATCGAACAGCGTTAGAAAAAATTCATTTTCTCGAAAACTATAAACCGCAGCTCATAGCCAGTAGCAGATTCGAATTCAGGAAAGTTTCGGGCTTAATTCTACATAGAAAATATCAAAATCGATGACAACAAAAATTTCGAGATATTTTGAGGGGGTTGCATTGCATTTTTGGACTACATCGAACAGCGTTAGAAAAAAATCATTTTCTCGAAAACTATAAGCCGCAGCTCATAGCCAGTGGCAGATTCGAATTCAGGAAAGTTTTGGGCTTAATTCTACATAGAAAATATCAAAATCGGGGATAAAAAAAATTTCAAGATATTTTGAGGGGGGTTGCATTGCATTTTTTGACTACATAGAACAGCGTTAGAAAAAATTCATTTTCTCGAAAACTATAAGCCGCAGCTCATAGCCAGTGGCAGATTCGAATTCAGGAAAGTTTCGGGCTTAATTCTACATAGAAAATATCAAAATCGGGGATAAACAAAATTTTTGGACTACATCGAACAGCGTTAGAAAAAAATCATTTTCTCGAAAACTATAAGCCGCAGCTCATAGCCAGTGGCAGATTCGAATTCAGGAAAGTTTCGGGATACATTCTACATAGAAAATATCAAAATCGGGGACAACAAAAATTTTGAGATATTTTGAGGGGGTTGCATTGCATTTTTGGACTACATCGAACAGCGTTAGAAAAAAAATCATTTTCTCGAAAACTATAAGCCGCAGCTCATAGCCAGTGGCAGATTCGAATTCAGGAAAGTTTCGGGCTTAATTCTACATAGAAAATATCAAAATCGGGGATAAAAAAAATTTCGAGATATTTTGAGGGGGTTGCATAGCATTTTTTGACTACATCGAACAGCGTTAGAAAAAAAATCATTTTCTCGAAAACTATAAGCCGCAGCTCATAGCCAGTGGCAGATTCGAATTCAGGAAAGTTTCGGGCTTAATTCTACATAGAAAATATCAAAATCGGGGATAAACAAAATTTCGAGATATTTTGAGGGGGTTGCATTGCATTTTTGGACTACATCGAAAATCGTTAGAAAGAATTCATTTTCTCGAAAACTATAAGCCGCAGCTCATGGCCAGTGGCAGATTCGAATTCAGGAAAGTTTCGGGCTTAATTTTACATAGAAAATATCGAAATCGGGGATAAAAAAAATTTTGAGATATTTTGAGGGGATTGCATAGCATTTTTTGACTACATCGAACAGCTTTACAAAAAATTCATTTTCTCGAAAACTATAAGCCGCAGCTCATAGCCAGTGGAAGATTCGAATTCAGGAAAGTTTCGGGGTTAATTCTACATAGAAAATATCAAAATCGGGGATAAAAAAATTTCGAGATATTTTGAGGGGGTTGCATAGCATTTTTGGACTACATCGAACAGCTTTACAAAAAATTCATTTTCGCGAAAACTATAAGCCGCAGCTCATAGCCAGTGGCAGATTCGAATTCAGAAAAGTTTCGGGCTTAATTCTACATAGAAAATATCAAAATCGGGGATAAAAACAATTTCGAGATATGTATTTTGAGGGGGTTGCATTGCATTTTTGGACTACATCGAACAGCGTTAGAAAAAATTCATTTTCTCGAAAACTATAAGCCGCAGCTCATAGCCAGTGGCAGATTCGAATTCAGGAAAGTTTCGGGCTTAATTCTACATAGAAAATATCAAAATCGGGGATAAAAGAAATTTCGAGATATTTTGAGGGGGTTGCATTGCATTTTTTGACTACATCGGACAGCGTTAGAAAAAATCTGCCAGTGGCAGATTCGAATTCAGGAAAGTTTCGGGCTTAATTCTACATAGAAAATATCAAAATCGGGGATAAAAAAAATGTCGAGATATTTTGAGGGGGTTGCATTGCATTTTTGGACTACATCGAACAGCTTTACAAAAAATCATTTTCTCGAAAACTATAAGCCGCAGCTCATAGCCAGTGGAAGATTCGAATTCAGGAAAGTTTCGGGCTTAATTCTACATAGAAAATATCAAAATCGGGGATAAAAAAATTTCGACATATTTTGAGGGGGTTGCATAGCATTTTTGGACTACATCGAACAGCTTTACAAAAAATTAATTTTCTCGAAAACTGTAAGCCGCAGCTCATAGCCAGTGGCAGATTCGAATTCAGAAAAGTTTCGGGCTTAATTCTACATAGAAAATATCAAAATCGGGGATAAAAACAATTTCGAGATATTTTGAGGGGGTTGCATTGCATTTTTGGACTACATCGAACAGCGTTAGAAAAAATTCATTTTCTCGAAAACTATAAGCCGCAGCTCATAGCCAGTGGCAGATTCGAATTCAGGAAAGTTTCGGGCTTAATTTTACATAGAAAATAACAAAATCGGGGATAAAAACAATTTCGAGATATTTTGAGGGGGTTGCATTGCATTTTTGGACTATATCGAACAGCGTTAGAAAAAATTCATTTTCTCGAAAACTATAAGCCGCAGCTCATAGCCAGTGGCAGATTCGAATTCAGGAAAGTTTCGTTCTTAATTCTACATAGAAAATATCAAAATCGGGGATAAAAGAAATTTCGAGATATTTTGAGGGGGTTGCATTGCATTTTTGGACTACATCGAACAGCTTTACAAAAAATTCATTTTCTCAAAAACCATAAGCCGCAGCTCATAGCCAGTGGCAGGTTCGAATTCAGGAAAGTTTCGGGCTTAATTCTACATAGAAAATATCAAAATCGATGACAACAAAAATTTCGAGATATTTTGAGGGGGTTGCATAGCATTTTTTGACTACATCGAACAGCTTTACAAAAAATTCATTTTCTCAAAAACCATAAGCCGCAGCTCATAGCCAGTGGCAGATTCGAATTCAGGAAAGTTTCGGGCTTAATTCTACATAGAAAATATCAAAATCGATGACAACAAAAATTTCGAGATATTTTGAGGGGGTTGCATAGCATTTTTGGACTACATCGAACAGCGTTAGAAAAAATTCATTTTCTCGAAAACTATAAGCCGCAGCTCATAGCCAGTGGCAGATTCGAATTCAGGAAAGTTTTGGGCTTAATTCTACATAGAAAATATCAAAATCTGGGATAAAAAAAATTTCAAGATATTTTGAGAGGGGTTGCATTGCATTTTTTGACTACATCGAACAGCGTTAGAAAAAATTCATTTTCTCGAAAACTATAAGCCGCAGCTCATAGCCAGTAGCAGATTCGAATTCAGGAAAGTTTCGGGCTTAATTCTACATAGAAAATATCAAAATCGGGGATAAACAAAATTTCGAGATATTTTGAGGGGGTTGCATTGCATTTTTGGACTACATCGAAAATCGTTAGAAAAAATTCATTTTCTCGAAAACTATAAGCCGCAGCTCATAGCCAGTGGCAGATTCGAATTCAGGAAAGTTTCGGGCTTAATTCTACATAGAAAATATCAAAATCGATGACAACAAAAATTTCGAGATATTTTGAGGGGGTTGCATAGCATTTTTTGACTACATCGAACAGCTTTACAAAAAATTAATTTTCTCGAAAACTATAAGCCGCAGCTCATAGCCAGTGGCAGATTCGAATTCAGGAAAGTTTCGGGCTTAATTCTACATAGAAAATATCAAAATCGGGGATAAAAAAAATGTCGAGATATTTTGAGGGGGTTGCATTGCATTTTTGGACTACATCGAACAGCGTTAGAAAAAATTCATTTTCTCAAAAACCATAAGCCGCAGCTCATAGCCAGTGGCAGATTCGAATTCAGGAAAGTTTCGGGCTTAATTCTACATAGAAAATATCAAAATCGGGGATAAAAAAAATGTCGAGATATTTTGAGGGGGTTGCATTGCATTTTTGGACTACATCGAACAGCTTTACAAAAAATCATTTTCTCGAAAACTATAAGCCGCAGCTCATAGCCAGTGGAAGATTCGAATTCAGGAAAGTTTCGGGCTTAATTCTACATAGAAAATATCAAAATCGGGGATAAAAGAAATTTCGAGATATTTTGAGGGGGTTGCATTGCATTTTTGGACTACATCGAACAGCTTTACAAAAAATTCGTTTTCGCGAAAACTATAAGCCGCAGCTCATAGCCAGTGGCAGATTCGAATTCAGAAAAGTTTCGGGCTTAATTCTACATAGAAAATATCAAAATCGGGGATAAAAACAATTTCGAGATATTTTGAGGGGGTTGCATTGCATGTTTTGACTACATCGAACAGCGTTAGAAAAAATTCATTTTCTCGAAAACTATAAGCCGCAGCTCATAGCCAGTGGCAGATTCGAATTCAGGAAAGTTTCGAGCTTAATTCTACATAGAAAATATCAAAATCGGGGATAAAAACAATTTCGAGATATTTTGAGGGGGTTGCATTGCATTTTTGGACTATATCGAACAGCGTTAGAAAAAATTCATTTTCTCGAAAACTATAAGCCGCAGCTCATAGCCAGTGGCAGATTCGAATTCAGGAAAGTTTCGGGCTTAATTCTACATAGAAAATATCAAAATCGGGGATAAAAGAAATTTCGAGATATTTTGAGGGGGTTGCATTGCATTTTTGGACTACATCGAACAGCTTTACAAAAAATTCGTTTTCTCAAAAACCATAAGCCGCAGCTCATAGCCAGTGGCAGGTTCGAATTCAGGAAAGTTTCGGGCCTAATTCTACATAGAAAATATCAAAATCGATGACAACAAAAATTTCGAGATATTTTGAGGGGGTTGCATAGCATTTTTTGACTACATCGAACAGCTTTACAAAAAATTCATTTTCTCAAAAACCATAAGCCGCAGCTCATAGCCAGTGGCAGATTCGAATTCAGGAAAGTTTCGGGCTTAATTCTACATAGAAAATATCAAAATCGATGACAACAAAAATTTCGAGATATTTTGAGGGGGTTGCATAGCATTTTTGGACTACATCGAACAGCGTTAGAAAAAATTCATTTTCTCGAAAACTATAAGCCGCAGCTCATAGCCAGTGGCAGATTCGAATTCAGGAAAGTTTTGGGCTTAATTCTACATAGAAAATATCAAAATCTGGGATAAAAAAAATTTCAAGATATTTTGAGGGGGGTTGCATTGCATTTTTTGACTACATCGAACAGCGTTAGAAAAAATTCATTTTCTCGAAAACTATAAGCCGCAGCTCATAGCCAGTAGCAGATTCGAATTCAGGAAAGTTTCGGGCTGAATTCTACATAGAAAATATCAAAATCGGGGATAAACAAAATTTCGAGATATTTTGAGGGGGTTGCATTGCATTTTTGGACTACATCGAAAATCGTTAGAAAAAATTCATTTTCTCGAAAACTATAAGCCGCAGCTCATGGCCAGTGGCAGATTCGAATTCAGGAAAGTTTCGGGCTTAATTTTACATAGAAAATATCGAAATCGGGGATAAAAAAAATTTTGAGATATTTTGAGGGGGTTGCATAGCATTTTTTGACTACATCGAACATCTTTACAAAAAATTCATTTTCTCGAAAACTATAAGCCGCAGCTCATAGCCAGTGGCAGATTCGAATTCAGGAAAGTTTCGGGCTTAATTCTACATAGAAAATATCAAAATCGGGGATAAAAAAAATTTCGACATATTTTGAGTGGGTTGCATTGCATTTTTTGACTACATCGAACAGCGTTAGAAAAAATTCATTTTCTCGAAAACTATAAGCCGCAGCTCATAGCCAGTGGCAGATTCGAATTCAGGAAAGTTTCGGGCTACATTCTACATAGAAAATATCAAAATCGGGGACAAGAAAAATTTCGACATATTTTGAGGGGGTTGCATAGCATTTTTGGACTACATCGAACAGCGTTAGAAAAAAAATCATTTTCTCGAAAACTATAAGCCGCAGCTCATAGCCAGTGGCAGATTCGAATTCAGGAAAGTTTCGGACTTAATTCTACATAGAAAATATCAAAATCGGAGACAACAAACATTTCGAGATATTTTGAGGGGGTTGCATTGCATTTTTGGACTACATCGAACAGCGTTAGAAAAAAATCATTTTCTCGAAAACTATAAGCCGCAGCTCATAGCCAGTGGCAGATTCGAATTCAGGAAAGTTTCGGGCTTAATTCTACATTGAAAATATCAAAATTGGGGATAAAAAAAATGTCGAGATATTTTGAGGGGGTTGCATTGCATTTTTGGACTACATCGAACAGCTTTACAAAAAATCATTTTCTCGAAAACTATAAGCCGCAGCTCATAGCCAGTGGAAGATTTGAATTCAGGAAAGTTTCGGGCTTAATTCTACATAGAAAATATCAAAATCGGAAACAACAAAAATTTCGAAATATTTTGAAGGGGTTGTATAGCATTTTTGGACTACATCGAACAGCGTTAGAAGAAATTCATTTTCTCGAAAACTATAAGCCGCAGCTCATAGATAGTGGCAGCTTCGAATTCAGGAAAGTTTCGGGCTTAATTCTACATAGAAAATATCAAAATCGGGGATAAAAGAAATTTCGAGATATTTTGAGGGGGTTGCATAGCATTTTTGGACTACATCGAACAGCTTTACAAAAAATTCATTTTCGCGAAAACTATAAGCCGCAGCTCATAGCCAGTGGCAGATTCGAATTCAGGAAAGTTTCGAGCTTAATTCTACATAGAAAACATCAAAATCGGGGATAAAAGAAATTTCGAGATATTTTGAGGGGGTTGCATAGCATTTTTGGACTACATCGAACAGCTTTACAAAAAATTCATTTTCGCGAAAACTATAAGCCGCAGCTCATAGCCAGTGGCAGATTCGAATTCAGGAAAGTTTCGGGCTTAATTCTACATAGAAAATATCAAAATCGGGGAAAAAAAAAGTTCGAGATATTTTGAGGGGGTTGCATTGCATTTTTTGACTACATCGAACAGCGTTAGAAAAATTCATTTTCTCGAAAACTATAAGCCGCAGCTCATAGCCAGTGGCAGATTCGAATTCAGGAAAGTTTCGGGCTTAATTCTACATAGAAAATATCAAAATTGGGGATAAAAAAATGTCGAGATATTTTGAGGGGGTTGCATTGCATTTTTGGACTACATCGAACAGCGTTAGAAAAAATTCATTTTCTCAAAAACTATAAGCCGCAGCTCATAGCCAGTGGCAGATTTTAATTCAGGAAAGTTTCGGGGTTAATTCTACATAGAAAATATCAAAATCGGCGATAAAAAAAATTTCGACATATTTTGAGTGGGTTGCATTGCATTTTTTGACTACATCGAACAGCGTTAGAAAAAATTCATTTTCTCGAAAACTATAAGCCGCAGCTCATAGCCAGTGGCAGATTCGAATTCAGGAAAGTTTCGGGCTACATTCTACATAGAAAATATCAAAATCGGGGACAACAAAAATTTCGACATATTTTGAGGGGGTTGCATAGCATTTTTTGACTACATCGAACAGCTTTACAAAAAATTCATTTTCTCAAAAACCATAAGCCGCAGCTCATAGCCAGTGGCAGATTCGAATTCAGGAAAGTTTCGGGCTTAGTTCTACATAGAAAATATCAAAATCGTTGATAAAAAAAATTTCGAGATATTTTGAGGGGGTTGCATTGCATCTTTGGACTACATCGAACAGCGTTAGAAAAAATTCATTTTCTCGAAAACCATAAGCCGCAGCTCATAGATAGTGGCAGCTTCGAATTCAGGAAAGTTTCGGGCTTAATTCTACATAGAAAATATCAAAATCGGGGATAAAAGAAATTTCGAGATATTTTGAGGGGGTTGCATTGCATTTTTTGACTACATCGAACAGCGTTAGAAAAAATTCATTTTCTCGAAAACTATAAGCCGCAGCTCATAGCCAGTGGCAGATTCGAATTCAGGAAAGTTTCGGGCTTAATTCTACATAGAAAATATCAAAATCGGGGATAAACAAAATTTCGAGATATTTTGAGGGGGTTGCATTGCATTTTTGGACTACATCGAAAATCGTTAGAAAAAATTCATTTTCTCGAAAACTATAAGCCGCAGCTCATAGCCAGTGGCAGATTCGAATTCAGGAAAGTTTCGGGCTTAATTTTACATAGAAAATATCGAAATCGGGGATAAAAACAATTTTGAGATATTTTGAGGGGGTTGCATAGCATTTTTTGACTACATCGAACAGCTTTACAAAAAATTCATTTTCTCAAAAACTATAAGCCGCAGCTCATAGCCAGTGGAAGATTCGAATTCAGGAAAGTTTCGGGGTTAATTCTACATAGAAAATATCAAAATCGGGGATAAAAAAATTTCGAGATATTTTGAGGGGGTTGCATTGCATTTTTGGACTACATCGAACAGCTTTACAAAAATTCATTTTCTCAAAAACTATAAGCCGCAGCTCATAGCCAGTGGCAGATTCGAATTCAGGAAAGTTTCGGGGTTAATTCTACATAGAAAATATCAAAATCGGGGACAAAAAAAATGTCGAGATATTTTGAGGGGGTTGCATTGCATTTTTGGACTATATCGAACAGATTTACAAAAAATTCATTTTCTCAAAAACCATAAGCCGCAGCTCATAGCCAGTGGCAGATTCGAATTCAGGAAAGTTTCGGGCTTAATTCTACATAGAAAATATCAAAATCGGGGATAAAGAAAATTTCGAGATATTTTGAGGGGGTTGCATTGCATTTTTGGACTACATCGAACAGCTTTACAAAAAAATCATTTTCTCGAAAACTATAAGCCGCAGCTCATAGCCAGTGGAAGATTTGAATTCAGGAAAGTTTCGGGCTTAATTCTACATAGAAAATATCAAAATCGGGGACAACAAAAATTTCGAAATATTTTGAGGGGGTTGTATAGCATTTTTGGACTACATCGAACAGCGTTAGAAGAAATTCATTTTCTCGAAAACTATAAGCCGCAGCTCATAGCCAGTGGCAGATTCGAATTCAGGAAAGTTTCGGGCTTAATTCTACATAGAAAATATCAAAATCGGGGATAAAAAAAATGTCGAGATATTTTGAGGGGGTTGCATTGCATTTTTTGACTACATCGAACAGCGTTAGAAAAATTCATTTTCTCGAAAACTATAAGCCGCAGCTCATAGCCAGTGGCAGATTCGAATTCAGGAAAGTTTCGGGCTTAATTCTACATAGAAAATATCAAAATTGGGGATAAAAAAAATGTCGAGATATTTTGAGGGGGTTGCATTGCATTTTTGGACTACATCGAACAGCGTTAGAAAAAATTCATTTTCTCAAAAACTATAAGCCGCAGCTCATAGCCAGTGGCAGATTTTAATTCAGGAAAGTTTCGGGGTTAATTCTACATAGAAAATATCAAAATCGGCGATAAAAAAAATTTCGACATATTTTGAGTGGGTTGCATTGCATTTATTGACTACATCGAACAGCGTTAGAAAAAATTCATTTTCTCGAAAACTATAAGCCGCAGCTCATAGCCAGTGGCAGATTCGAATTCAGGAAAGTTTCGGGCTACATTCTACATAGAAAATATCAAAATCGGGGACAACAAAAATTTCGACATATTTTGAGGGGGTTGCATAGCATTTTTTGACTACATCGAACAGCTTTACAAAAAATTCATTTTCTCAAAAACCATAAGCCGCAGCTCATAGCCAGTGGCAGATTCGAATTCAGGAAAGTTTCGGGCTTAGTTCTACATAGAAAATATCAAAATCGTTGATAAAAAAAATTTCGAGATATTTTGAGGGGGTTGCATTGCATCTTTGGACTACATCGAACAGCGTTAGAAAAAATTCATTTTCTCAAAAACCATAAGCCGCAGCTCATAGATAGTGGCAGCTTCGAATTCAGGAAAGTTTCGGGCTTAATTCTACATAGAAAATATCAAAATCGGGGATAAAAGAAATTTCGAGATATTTTGAGGGGGTTGCATTGCATTTTTTGACTACATCGAACAGCGTTAGAAAAAATTCATTTTCTCGAAAACTATAAGCCGCAGCTCATAGCCAGTGGCAGATTCGAATTCAGGAAAGTTTCGGGCTTAATTCTACATAGAAAATATCAAAATCGGGGATAAACAAAATTTCGAGATATTTTGAGGGGGTTGCATTGCATTTTTGGACTACATCGAAAATCGTTAGAAAAAATTCATTTTCTCGAAAACTATAAGCCGCAGCTCATAGCCAGTGGCAGATTCGAATTCAGGAAAGTTTCGGGCTTAATTTTACATAGAAAATATCGAAATCGGGGATAAAAACAATTTTGAGATATTTTGAGGGGGTTGCATAGCATTTTTTGACTACATCGAACAGCTTTACAAAAAATTCATTTTCTCAAAAACTATAAGCCGCAGCTCATAGCCAGTGGAAGATTCGAATTCAGGAAAGTTTCGGGGTTAATTCTACATAGAAAATATCAAAATCGGGGATAAAAAAATTTCGAGATATTTTGAGGGGGTTGCATTGCATTTTTGGACTACATCGAACAGCTTTACAAAAATTCATTTTCTCAAAAACTATAAGCCGCAGCTCATAGCCAGTGGCAGATTCGAATTCAGGAAAGTTTCGGGGTTAATTCTACATAGAAAATATCAAAATCGGGGACAAAAAAAATGTCGAGATATTTTGAGGGGGTTGCATTGCATTTTTGGACTATATCGAACAGATTTACAAAAAATTCATTTTCTCAAAAACCATAAGCCGCAGCTCATAGCCAGTGGCAGATTCGAATTCAGGAAAGTTTCGGGCTTAATTCTACATAGAAAATATCAAAATCGGGGATAAAAAAAATTTCGAGATATTTTGAGGGGGTTGCATTGCATTTTTGAACTACATCGAACAGCTTTACAAAAAAATCATTTTCTCGAAAACTATAAGCCGCAGCTCATAGCCAGTGGAAGATTTGAATTCAGGAAAGTTTCGGGCTTAATTCTACATAGAAAATATCAAAATCGGGGACAACAAAAATTTCGAAATATTTTGAGGGGGTTGTATAGCATTTTTGGACTACATCGAACAGCGTTAGAAGAAATTCATTTTCTCGAAAACTATAAGCCGCAGCTCATAGCCAGTGGCAGATTCGAATTCAGGAAAGTTTCGGGCTTAATTCTACATAGAAAATATCAAAATCGGGGATAAAAACAATTTCGACATATTTTGAGGGGGTTGCATTGCATTTTTGGACTACATCGAACAGCTTTACAAAAAATTCGTTTTCTCGAAAACTATAGGTCGCAGCTCATAGCCAGTGGCAGATTCGAATTCAGGAAAGTTTCGGGCTTAATTCTACATAGAAAATATCAAAATCGATGACAACAAAAATTTCGAGATATATTGAGGGGGTTGCATTGCATTTTTGGACTACATCGAACAGCTTTACAAAAAATTCGTTTTCTCGAAAACTATAGGCCGCAGCTCATAGCCAGTGGCAGATTCGAATTCAGGAAAGTTTCGGACTTAATTCTACATAGAAAATATCAAAATCGGAGACAACAAAAATTTCGAGATATTTTGAGGGGGTTGCATTGCATTTTTGGACTACATCGAACAGCGTTAGAAAAAAATCATTTTCTCGAAAACTATAAGCCGCAGCTCATAGCCAGTGGCAGATTCGAATTCAGGAAAGTTTCGGGCTTAATTCTACATAGAAAATGTCGCAATCGGGGATATAAAAAATTTTGAGATATTTTGAGGGGGTTGCATTGCATTTTTGGACTACATCGAACAGCGTTAGAAAAAAATCATTTTCTCGAAAACTATAAGCCGCAGCTCATAGCCAGTGGCAGATTCGAATTCAGGAAAGTTTTGGGCTTAATTCTACATAGAAAATGTCAAAATCGATGACAACAAGAATTTCGAGATATTTTGAGGGGGCTGCATTGCATTTTTGGACCACATCGAACAGCGTTAGAAAAAATTCATTTTCTCGAAAACTATAAGCCGCAGCTCATAGCCAGTGGCAGATTCGAATTCAGGAAAGTTTTGGGCTTAATTCTACATAGAAAATGTCAAAATCGATGACAACAAAAATTTCGAGATATTTTGAGGGGGCTGCATTGCATTTTTGGACTACATCGAACAGCTTTACAAAAAATTCGTTTTCTCGAAAACTATAGGTCGCAGCTCATAGCCAGTGGCAGATTCGAATTCAGGAAAGTTTCGGGCTTAATTCTACATAGAAAATATCAAAATCTGGGATGAAAAAAATTTCGAGATATTTTGAGGGGGTTGCATTGCATTTTTGGACCACATCGAACAGCGTTAGAAAAAATTCATTTTCTCGAAAACTATAAGCCGCAGCTCATAGCCAGTGGCAGATTCGAATTCAGGAAAGTTTCGGGCTTAATTCTACATAGAAAATATCAAAATCTGGGATAAAAAAAATTTCGAGATATTTTGAGGGGGTTGCATAGCATTTTTGGACTACATCGAACAGCTTTACAAAAAATTCATTTTCTCAAAAACCATAAGCCGCAGCTCATAGCCAGTGGCAGATTCGAATTCAGGAAAGTTTCGGGGTTAATTCTACATAGAAAATATCGAAATCGGGGATAAAAAATATTTCGAGATATTTTGAGGGGGTTGCATTACATTTTTGGACTACATCGAACAGCGTTAGAAAAAATTCATTTTCTCGAAAACTATAAGCCGCAGCTCATAGCCAGTGGCAGATTCGAATTCAGGAAAGTTTCGGGCATAATTCTACATAGAAAATATCAAAATCGGGGATAAAAAAAAGTTCGAGATATTTTGAGGGGGTTGCATTGCATTTTGGACCACATCGAACAGCGTTAGAAAAAATTCATTTTCTCGAAAACCATAAGCCGCAGCTCATAGCCAGTGGCAGATTCGAATTCAGAGAAGTTTCGGGCTTAATTCTACATAGAAAATATCAAAATCGGGGATAAAAGAAATTTCGAGATATTTTGAGGGGGTTGCATAGCATTTTTGGACTACATCGAACAGCGTTAGAAAAAATTCATTTTCTCGAAAACTATAAGCCGCAGCTCATAGCCAGTGGCAGATTCGAATTCAGGAAAGTTTCGGGCTTAATTCTACATAGAAAATATCAAAATCGGGGATAAAAGAAATTTCGAGATATTTTGAGGGGGTTGCATTGCATTTTTTGACTACATCGAACAGCGTTAGAAAAAATTCATTTTCTCGAAAACTATAAGCCGCAGCTCATAGCCAGTGGCAGATTCGAATTCAGGAAAGTTTCGGGCTACATTCTACATAGAAAATATCAAAATCGGGGACAACAAAAATTTCGAGATATTTTGAGGGGGCTGCATTGCATTTTTGGACTACATCGAACAGCTTTACAAAAAATTCATTTTCTCGAAAACTATTAGCCGCAGCTCATAGCCAGTGGCAGATTCGAATTCAGGAAAGTTTCGAGCTTAATTCTACATAGAAAATATCACAATCGGGGATAAAAAAAATTTGGAGATATTTTGAGGGGGTTGCATTGCATTTATTGACCACATCGAACAGCGTTAGATAAAATTCATTTTCGCGAAAACCATAAGCCGCAGCTCATAGCCAGTGGCAGATTCGAATTCAGGAAAGTTTCGGGCTTAATTCTACATAGAAAATATCAAAATCGGGGATAAAAAAAATTTCGAGATATTTTGAGGGGGTTGCATTGCATTTTTTGACTACATCGAACAGCGTTACAAAAAATTCATTTTCTCGAAAACTATTAGACGCAGCTCATAGCCAGTGGCAGATTCGAATTCAGGAAAGTTTCGAGCTTAATTCTACATAGAAAATATTACAATCGGGGATAAAAAAAATTTGGAGATATTTTGAGGGGGTTGCATTGCATTTATTGACCACATCGAACAGCGTTAGATAAAATTCATTTTCGCGAAAACCATAAGCCGCAGCTCATAGCCAGTGGCAGATTCGAATTCAGGAAAGTTTCGGGCTTAATTCTACATAGAAAATATCAAAATCGGGGATAAAAAAAATTTCGAGATATTTTGAGGGGGTTGCATTGCATTTTTGGACTACATCGAACAGCGTTAGAAAGAATTCATTTTCTCGAAAACTATAAGCCGCAGCTCATAGCCAGTGGCAGATTCGAATTCAGGAAAGTTTCAGGCTTAATTCTACATAGAAAATATCAAAATCGGGGATAAAAAAAATGTCGAGATATTTTGAGGGGGTTGCATTGCATTTTTGGACTACATCGAACAGCGTTAGAAAAAAATCATTTTCTCGAAAACTATAGGCCGCAGCTCATAGCCAGTGGAAGATTTGAATTCAGGAAAGTTTCGGGCTTAATTCTACATAGAAAATATCAAAATCGGGGACAACAAAAATTTCGAAATATTTTGAGGGGGTTGTATAGCATTTTTGGACTACATCGAACAGCGTTAGAAGAAATTCATTTTCTCGAAAACTATAAGCCGCAGCTCATAGCCAGTGGCAGATTCGAATTCAGGAAAGTTTCGGGCTTAATTCTACATAGAAAATATCAAAATCGGGGATAAAAAAAATGTCGAGATATTTTGAGGGGGTTGCATTGCATTTTTTGACTACATCGAACAGCGTTAGAAAAATTCATTTTCTCGAAAACTATAAGCCGCAGCTCATAGCCAGTGGCAGATTCGAATTCAGGAAAGTTTCGGGCTTAATTCTACATAGAAAATATCAAAATTGGGGATAAAAAAAATGTCGAGATATTTTGAGGGGGTTGCATTGCATTTTTGGACTACATCGAACAGCGTTAGAAAAAATTCATTTTCTCAAAAACTATAAGCCGCAGCTCATAGCCAGTGGCAGATTTTAATTCAGGAAAGTTTCGGGGTTAATTCTACATAGAAAATATCAAAATCGGCGATAAAAAAAATTTCGACATATTTTGAGTGGGTTGCATTGCATTTATTGACTACATCGAACAGCGTTAGAAAAAATTCATTTTCTCGAAAACTATAAGCCGCAGCTCATAGCCAGTGGCAGATTCGAATTCAGGAAAGTTTCGGGCTACATTCTACATAGAAAATATCAAAATCGGGGACAACAAAAATTTCGACATATTTTGAGGGGGTTGCATAGCATTTTTTGACTACATCGAACAGCTTTACAAAAAATTCATTTTCTCAAAAACCATAAGCCGCAGCTCATAGCCAGTGGCAGATTCGAATTCAGGAAAGTTTCGGGCTTAGTTCTACATAGAAAATATCAAAATCGTTGATAAAAAAAATTTCGAGATATTTTGAGGGGGTTGCATTGCATCTTTGGACTACATCGAACAGCGTTAGAAAAAATTCATTTTCTCAAAAACCATAAGCCGCAGCTCATAGATAGTGGCAGCTTCGAATTCAGGAAAGTTTCGGGCTTAATTCTACATAGAAAATATCAAAATCGGGGATAAAAGAAATTTCGAGATATTTTGAGGGGGTTGCATTGCATTTTTTGACTACATCGAACAGCGTTAGAAAAAATTCATTTTCTCGAAAACTATAAGCCGCAGCTCATAGCCAGTGGCAGATTCGAATTCAGGAAAGTTTCGGGCTTAATTCTACATAGAAAATATCAAAATCGGGGATAAACAAAATTTCGAGATATTTTGAGGGGGTTGCATTGCATTTTTGGACTACATCGAAAATCGTTAGAAAAAATTCATTTTCTCGAAAACTATAAGCCGCAGCTCATAGCCAGTGGCAGATTCGAATTCAGGAAAGTTTCGGGCTTAATTTTACATAGAAAATATCGAAATCGGGGATAAAAACAATTTTGAGATATTTTGAGGGGGTTGCATAGCATTTTTTGACTACATCGAACAGCTTTACAAAAAATTCATTTTCTCAAAAACTATAAGCCGCAGCTCATAGCCAGTGGAAGATTCGAATTCAGGAAAGTTTCGGGGTTAATTCTACATAGAAAATATCAAAATCGGGGATAAAAAAATTTCGAGATATTTTGAGGGGGTTGCATTGCATTTTTGGACTACATCGAACAGCTTTACAAAAATTCATTTTCTCAAAAACTATAAGCCGCAGCTCATAGCCAGTGGCAGATTCGAATTCAGGAAAGTTTCGGGGTTAATTCTACATAGAAAATATCAAAATCGGGGACAAAAAAAATGTCGAGATATTTTGAGGGGGTTGCATTGCATTTTTGGACTATATCGAACAGATTTACAAAAAATTCATTTTCTCAAAAACCATAAGCCGCAGCTCATAGCCAGTGGCAGATTCGAATTCAGGAAAGTTTCGGGCTTAATTCTACATAGAAAATATCAAAATCGGGGATAAAAAAAATTTCGAGATATTTTGAGGGGGTTGCATTGCATTTTTGAACTACATCGAACAGCTTTACAAAAAAATCATTTTCTCGAAAACTATAAGCCGCAGCTCATAGCCAGTGGAAGATTTGAATTCAGGAAAGTTTCGGGCTTAATTCTACATAGAAAATATCAAAATCGGGGACAACAAAAATTTCGAAATATTTTGAGGGGGTTGTATAGCATTTTTGGACTACATCGAACAGCGTTAGAAGAAATTCATTTTCTCGAAAACTATAAGCCGCAGCTCATAGCCAGTGGCAGATTCGAATTCAGGAAAGTTTCGGGCTTAATTCTACATAGAAAATATCAAAATCGGGGATAAAAACAATTTCGACATATTTTGAGGGGGTTGCATTGCATTTTTGGACTACATCGAACAGCTTTACAAAAAATTCGTTTTCTCGAAAACTATAGGTCGCAGCTCATAGCCAGTGGCAGATTCGAATTCAGGAAAGTTTCGGGCTTAATTCTACATAGAAAATATCAAAATCGATGACAACAAAAATTTCGAGATATATTGAGGGGGTTGCATTGCATTTTTGGACTACATCGAACAGCTTTACAAAAAATTCGTTTTCTCGAAAACTATAGGCCGCAGCTCATAGCCAGTGGCAGATTCGAATTCAGGAAAGTTTCGGACTTAATTCTACATAGAAAATATCAAAATCGGAGACAACAAAAATTTCGAGATATTTTGAGGGGGTTGCATTGCATTTTTGGACTACATCGAACAGCGTTAGAAAAAAATCATTTTCTCGAAAACTATAAGCCGCAGCTCATAGCCAGTGGCAGATTCGAATTCAGGAAAGTTTCGGGCTTAATTCTACATAGAAAATGTCGCAATCGGGGATATAAAAAATTTTGAGATATTTTGAGGGGGTTGCATTGCATTTTTGGACTACATCGAACAGCGTTAGAAAAAAATCATTTTCTCGAAAACTATAAGCCGCAGCTCATAGCCAGTGGCAGATTCGAATTCAGGAAAGTTTTGGGCTTAATTCTACATAGAAAATGTCAAAATCGATGACAACAAGAATTTCGAGATATTTTGAGGGGGCTGCATTGCATTTTTGGACCACATCGAACAGCGTTAGAAAAAATTCATTTTCTCGAAAACTATAAGCCGCAGCTCATAGCCAGTGGCAGATTCGAATTCAGGAAAGTTTTGGGCTTAATTCTACATAGAAAATGTCAAAATCGATGACAACAAAAATTTCGAGATATTTTGAGGGGGCTGCATTGCATTTTTGGACTACATCGAACAGCTTTACAAAAAATTCGTTTTCTCGAAAACTATAGGTCGCAGCTCATAGCCAGTGGCAGATTCGAATTCAGGAAAGTTTCGGGCTTAATTCTACATAGAAAATATCAAAATCTGGGATGAAAAAAATTTCGAGATATTTTGAGGGGGTTGCATTGCATTTTTGGACCACATCGAACAGCGTTAGAAAAAATTCATTTTCTCGAAAACTATAAGCCGCAGCTCATAGCCAGTGGCAGATTCGAATTCAGGAAAGTTTCGGGCTTAATTCTACATAGAAAATATCAAAATCTGGGATAAAAAAAATTTCGAGATATTTTGAGGGGGTTGCATAGCATTTTTGGACTACATCGAACAGCTTTACAAAAAATTCATTTTCTCAAAAACCATAAGCCGCAGCTCATAGCCAGTGGCAGATTCGAATTCAGGAAAGTTTCGGGGTTAATTCTACATAGAAAATATCGAAATCGGGGATAAAAAATATTTCGAGATATTTTGAGGGGGTTGCATTACATTTTTGGACTACATCGAACAGCGTTAGAAAAAATTCATTTTCTCGAAAACTATAAGCCGCAGCTCATAGCCAGTGGCAGATTCGAATTCAGGAAAGTTTCGGGCATAATTCTACATAGAAAATATCAAAATCGGGGATAAAAAAAAGTTCGAGATATTTTGAGGGGGTTGCATTGCATTTTGGACCACATCGAACAGCGTTAGAAAAAATTCATTTTCTCGAAAACCATAAGCCGCAGCTCATAGCCAGTGGCAGATTCGAATTCAGAGAAGTTTCGGGCTTAATTCTACATAGAAAATATCAAAATCGGGGATAAAAGAAATTTCGAGATATTTTGAGGGGGTTGCATAGCATTTTTGGACTACATCGAACAGCGTTAGAAAAAATTCATTTTCTCGAAAACTATAAGCCGCAGCTCATAGCCAGTGGCAGATTCGAATTCAGGAAAGTTTCGGGCTTAATTCTACATAGAAAATATCAAAATCGGGGATAAAAGAAATTTCGAGATATTTTGAGGGGGTTGCATTGCATTTTTTGACTACATCGAACAGCGTTAGAAAAAATTCATTTTCTCGAAAACTATAAGCCGCAGCTCATAGCCAGTGGCAGATTCGAATTCAGGAAAGTTTCGGGCTACATTCTACATAGAAAATATCAAAATCGGGGACAACAAAAATTTCGAGATATTTTGAGGGGGCTGCATTGCATTTTTGGACTACATCGAACAGCTTTACAAAAAATTCATTTTCTCGAAAACTATTAGCCGCAGCTCATAGCCAGTGGCAGATTCGAATTCAGGAAAGTTTCGAGCTTAATTCTACATAGAAAATATCACAATCGGGGATAAAAAAAATTTGGAGATATTTTGAGGGGGTTGCATTGCATTTATTGACCACATCGAACAGCGTTAGATAAAATTCATTTTCGCGAAAACCATAAGCCGCAGCTCATAGCCAGTGGCAGATTCGAATTCAGGAAAGTTTCGGGCTTAATTCTACATAGAAAATATCAAAATCGGGGATAAAAAAAATTTCGAGATATTTTGAGGGGGTTGCATTGCATTTTTTGACTACATCGAACAGCGTTACAAAAAATTCATTTTCTCGAAAACTATTAGACGCAGCTCATAGCCAGTGGCAGATTCGAATTCAGGAAAGTTTCGAGCTTAATTTTACATAGAAAATATTACAATCGGGGATAAAAAAAATTTGGAGATATTTTGAGGGGGTTGCATTGCATTTATTGACCACATCGAACAGCGTTAGATAAAATTCATTTTCGCGAAAACCATAAGCCGCAGCTCATAGCCAGTGGCAGATTCGAATTCAGGAAAGTTTCGGGCTTAATTCTACATAGAAAATATCAAAATCGGGGATAAAAAAAATTTCGAGATATTTTGAGGGGGTTGCATTGCATTTTTGGACTACATCGAACAGCGTTAGAAAGAATTCATTTTCTCGAAAACTATAAGCCGCAGCTCATAGCCAGTGGCAGATTCGAATTCAGGAAAGTTTCAGGCTTAATTCTACATAGAAAATATCAAAATCGGGGATAAAAAAAATGTCGAGATATTTTGAGGGGGTTGCATTGCATTTTTGGACTACATCGAACAGCGTTAGAAAAAAATCATTTTCTCGAAAACTATAAGCCGCAGCTCATAGCCAGTGGCAGATTCGAATTCAGGAAAGTTTCGGGCTACATTCTACATAGAAAATATCAAAATCGGGGACAACAAAAATTTCGAGATATTTTGACGGGGCTGCATTGCATTTTTGGACTACATCGAACAGCGTTAGATAAAATTAATTTTCTCGAAAACTATTAGCCGCAGCTCATAGCCAGTGGCAGATTCAAATTCAGGAAAGTTTCGAGCTTAATTCTACATAGAAAATATCAAAATCGGGGATAAAAAAATTTCGAGATATTTTGAGGGGGTTGCATAGCATTTTTTGACTACATCGAACAGCTTTACAAAAAATCATTTTCTCGAAAACTATAAGCCGCAGCTCATAGCCAGTGGAAGACTCGAATTCAGGAAAGTTTCGGGCTTAATTCTACATAGAAAATATCAAAATCGGGGATAAAAAAATTTCGAGATATTTTGAGGGGGTTGCATAGCATTTTTGGACTACATCGAACAGCTTTACAAAAAATTCATTTTCGCGAAAACTATAAGCCGCAGCTCATAGCCAGTGGCAGATTCGAATTCAGAAAAGTTTCGGGCTTAATTCTACATAGAAAATATCAAAATCGGGGATAAAAACAATTTCGAGATATTTTGAGGGGGTTGCATTGCATTTTTGGACCACATCGAACAGCGTTAGAAAAAATTCATTTTCTCGAAAACCATAAGCCGCAGCTCATAGCCAGTGGCAGATTCGAATTCAGAGAAGTTTCGGGCTTAATTCTACATAGAAAATATCAAAATCGGGGACAACAAAAATTTCGAAATATTTTGAGGGGGTTGTATAGCATTTTTGGACTACATCGAACAGCGTTAGAAGAAATTCATTTTCTCAAAAACTATAAGCCGCAGCTCATAGCCAGTGGCAGATTTTAATTCAGGAAAGTTTCGGGCTTAATTCTACATAGAAAATATCAAAATCGGGGATAAAAGAAATTTCGAGATATTTTGAGGGGGTTGCATTGCATTTTTTGACTACATCGAACAGCGTTAGAAAAAATTCATTTTCTCGAAAACTATAAGCCGCAGCTCATAGCCAGTGGCAGATTCGAATTCAGGAAAGTTTCGGGCTACATTCTACATAGAAAATATCAAAATCGGGGACAACAAAAATTTCGAGATATTTTGACGGGGCTGCATTGCATTTTTGGACTACATCGAACAGCTTTACAAAAAATTCATTTTCTCGAAAACTATTAGCCGCAGCTCATAGCCAGTGGCAGATTCGAATTCAGGAAAGTTTCGAGCTTAATTCTACATAGAAAATATCACAATCGGGGATAAAAAAAATTTGGAGATATTTTGAGGGGGTTGCATTGCATTTATTGACCACATCGAACAGCGTTAGATAAAATTCATTTTCGCGAAAACCATAAGCCGCAGCTCATAGCCAGTGGCAGATTCGAATTCAGGAAAGTTTCGGGCTTAATTCTACATAGAAAATATCAAAATCGGGAATAAAAAAAATGTCGAGATATTTTGAGGGGGTTGCATTGCATTTTTGGACTACATCGAACAGCGTTAGAAAAAAATCATTTTCTCGAAAACTATAAGCCGCAGCTCATAGCCAGTGGCAGATTCGAATTCAGGAAAGTTTCGGGCTACATTCTACATAGAAAATATCAAAATCGGGGACAACAAAAATTTCGAGATATTTTGACGGGGCTGCATTGCATTTTTGGACTACATCGAACAGCGTTAGATAAAATTAATTTTCTCGAAAACTATTAGCCGCAGCTCATAGCCAGTGGCAGATTCGAATTCAGGAAAGTTTCGAGCTTAATTCTACATAGAAAATATCAAAATCGGAGATAAAAAAATTTCGAGATATTTTGAGGGGGTTGCATAGCATTTTTTGACTACATCGAACAGCTTTACAAAAAATTCATTTTCGCGAAAACTATAAGCCGCAGCTCATAGCCAGTGGCAGATTCAAATTCAGGAAAGTTTCGGGCTACATTCTACACAGAAAATATTAAAATCGGGGATAAAAGAAATTTCGAGATATTTTGAGGGGGTTGCATTGCATTTTTGGACTACATCGAACAGCGTTACAAAAAATTCATTTTCTCGAAAACCATAAGCCGCAGCTCATAGCCAGTGGCAGATTCGAATTCATGAAAGTTTCGGGCTTAATTCTACATAGAAAATATCAAAATCGGGGACAACAAAAATTTCGACATATTTTGAGGGGGTTGCATAGCATTTTTGGACTACATCGAACAGCGTTAGAAAAAAATCATTTTCTCGAAAACTATAAGCCGCAGCTCATAGCCAGTGGCAGATTCGAATTCAGGAAAGTTTTGGGCTTAATTCTACATAGAAAATATCAAAATCTGGGATAAAAAAAATTTCAAGATATTTTGAGGGGGGTTGCATTGCATTTTTTGACTACATCGAACAGCGTTAGAAAAAATTCATTTTCTCGAAAACTATAAGCCGCAGCTCATAGCCAGTGGCAGATTCGAATTCAGGAAAGTTTTGGGCTTAATTCTACATAGAAAATATCAAAATCGGGGATAAACAAAATTTCGAGATATTTTGGGGGGGTTGCATTGCATTTTTGGACTACATCGAAAATCGTTAGAAAAAATTCATTTTCTCGAAAACTATAAGCCGCAGCTCATGGCCAGTGGCAGATTCGAATTCAGGAAAGTTTCGGGCTTAATTTTACATAGAAATTATCGAAATCGGGGATAAAAAAAATTTTGAGATATTTTGAGGGGGTTGCATAGCATTTTTTGATTACATCGAACAGCTTTACAAAAAATTCATTTTCTCGAAAACTATAAGCCGCAGCTCATAGCCAGTGGAAGATTCGAATTCAGGAAAGTTTCGGGGTTAATTCTACATAGAAAATATCAAAATCGGGGATAAGAAAATTTCGAGATATTTTGAGGGGGTTGCATTGCATTTTTGTACTACATCGAACAGCGTTAGAAAAAATTAATTTTCTCAAAAACTATAAGCCGCAGCTCATAGCCAGTGGCAGATTCGAATTCAGGAAAGTTTCGGGCTTAATTCTACATAGAAAATATCAAAATCGGGGATAAAAAAAATTTCGACATATTTTGAGTGGGTTGCATTGCATTTTTGGACTACATCGAACAGCGTTAGAAAAAAATCATTTTCTCGAAAACTATAAGCCGCAGCTCATAGCCAGTGGCAGATTCGAATTCAGGAAAGTTTCGGGCTTAATTCTACATAGAAAATATCAAAATCGATGACAACAAAAATTTCGACATATTTTGAGGGGGTTGCATAGCATTTTTGGACTACATCGAACAGCGTTAGAAAAAATTAATTTTCTCGAAAACTATAAGCCGCAGCTCATAGCCAGTGGCAGATTCGAATTCAGGAAAGTTTCGGGCTTAGTTCTACATAGAAAATATCAAAATCGTTGATAAAAAAAATTTCGAGATATTTTGAGGGGGTTGCATTGCATTTTTGGACTACATCGAACAGCGTTAGAAAAAATTCATTTTCTCAAAAACCATAAGCCGCAGCTCATAGCCAGTGGCAGATTCGAATTCAGGAAAGTTTCGGGCTTAATTCTACATAGAAAATATCAAAATCGGGGATAAAAAAAATGTCGAGATATTTTGAGGGGGTTGCATTGCATTTTTTGACTACATCGAACAGCGTTAGAAAAAATTCATTTTCTCGAAAACTATAAGCCGCAGCTCATAGCCAGTGGCAGCTTCGAATTCAGGAAAGTTTCGGGCTTAATTCTACATAGAAAATATCAAAATCGGGGATAAACAAAATTTCGAGATATTTTGAGGGGGTTGCATTGCATTTTTGGACTACATCGAACAGCGTTAGAAAAAAATCATTTTCTCGAAAACTATAAGCCGCAGCTCATAGCCAGTGGCAGATTCGAATTCAGGAAAGTTTCGGGCTACATTCTACATAGAAAATATCAAAATCGGGGACAACAAAAATTTCGAGATATTTTGACGGGGCTGCATTGCATTTTTGGACTACATCGAACAGCGTTAGATAAAATTAATTTTCTCGAAAACTATTAGCCGCAGCTCATAGCCAGTGGCAGATTCGAATTCAGGAAAGTTTCGAGCTTAATTCTACATAGAAAATATCAAAATCGGGGATAAAAAAATTTCGAGATATTTTGAGGGGGTTGCATAGCATTTTTTGACTACATCGAACAGCTTTACAAAAAATTCATTTTCGCGAAAACTATAAGCCGCAGCTCATAGCCAGTGGCAGATTCAAATTCAGGAAAGTTTCGGGCTACATTCTACACAGAAAATATTAAAATCGGGGATAAAAGAAATTTCGAGATATTTTGAGGGGGTTGCATTGCATTTTTGGACTACATCGAACAGCGTTACAAAAAATTCATTTTCTCGAAAACCATAAGCCGCAGCTCATAGCCAGTGGCAGATTCGAATTCATGAAAGTTTCGGGCTTAATTCTACATAGAAAATATCAAAATCGGGGACAACAAAAATTTCGACATATTTTGAGGGGGTTGCATAGCATTTTTGGACTACATCGAACAGCGTTAGAAAAAAATCATTTTCTCGAAAACTATAAGCCGCAGCTCATAGCCAGTGGCAGATTCGAATTCAGGAAAGTTTCGGGCTTAATTCTACATAGAAAATATCAAAATCGGGGATAAACAAAATTTCGAGATATTTTGAGGGGGTTGCATTGCATTTTTTGACTACATCGAACAGCGTTAGAAAAAATTCATTTTCTCGAAAACTATAAGCCGCAGCTCATGGCCAGTGGCAGATTCGAATTCAGGAAAGTTTCGGGGTTAATTCTACATAGAAAATATCAAAATCGGGGATAAAAAAATTTCGAGATATTGTGAGGGGGTTGCATTGCATTTTTGGACTACATCGAACAGCATTAGAAAAAATTAATGTTCTCAAAAACTATAAGTCGCAGCTCATAGCCAGTGGCAGATTCGAATTCAGGAAAGTTTCGGGCTTAATTCTACATAGAAAATATCAAAATCGGGGACAACAAAAATTTCGAAATATTTTGAGGGGGTTGCATTGCATTTTTGGACTATATCGAACAGCTTTACAAAAAATTCATTTTCTCTAAAACCATAAGCCGCAGCTCATAGCCAGTGGCAGATTCGAATTCAGGAAAGTTTCGGGATTAATTCTACATAGAAAATATCAAAATCGGAGACAACAAAAATTTCGAGATATTTTGAGGGGGTTGCATTGTATTTTTGGACTACATCGAACAGCGTTAGAAAAAAATCATTTTCTCGAAAACTATAAGCCGCAGCTCATAGCCAGTGGCAGATTCGAATTCAGGAAAGTTTCGGGCTTAATTCTACATAGAAAATATCGCAATCGGGGATATAAAAAATTTCGAGATATTTTGAGGGGGTTGCATTGCATTTTTGGACTACATCGAACAGCTTTACAAAAAATTCATTTTCGCGAAAACTATAAGCCGCAGCTCATAGCCAGTGGCAGATTCGAATTCAGAAAAGTTTCGGGCTTAATTCTACATAGAAAATAACAAAATCGGGGATAAAAACAATTTCGACATATTTTGAGGGGGTTGCATTGCATTTTTGGACTACATCGAACAGCGTTAGAAAAAATTCATTTTCTCGAAAACTATAAGCCGCAGCTCATAGCCAGTGGCAGATTCGAATTCAGGAAAGTTTTGGGCTTAATTCTACATAGAAAATGTCAAAATCGATGACAACAAAAATTTCGAGATATTTTGAGGGGGCTGCATTGCATTTTTGGACCACATCGAACAGCGTTAGAAAAAATTCATTTTCTCGAAAGCTATAAGCCGCAGCTCATAGCCAGTGGCAGATTCGAATTCAGGAAAGTTTCGGGCTTTATTCTACATAGAAAATATCAAAATCTGGGATAAAAAAAATTTCGAGATATTTTGAGGGGGTTGCATAGCATTTTTTGACTACATCGAACAGCTTTACAAAAAATTCATTTTCTCAAAAACCATAAGCCGCAGCTCATAGCCAGTGGCAGATTCGAATTCAGGAAAGTTTCGGGCTTAATTCTACATAGAAAAAATCAAAATCTGGGATAAAAAAAATTTCGAGATATTTTGAGGGGGTTGCATTACATTTTTGGACTACATCGAACAGCGTTAGAAAAAATTCATTTTCTCGAAAACTATAAGCCGCAGCTCATAGCCAGTGGAAGATTCGAATTCAGGAAAGTTTCGGGCATAATTCTACATAGAAAATATCAAAATCTGGGATAAAAAAAAGTTCGAGATATTTTGAGGGGGTTGCATTGCATTTTTGGACCACATCGAACAGCGTTAGAAAAAATTCATTTTCTCGAAAGCTATAAGCCGCAGCTCATAGCCAGTGGCAGATTCGAATTCAGAGAAGTTTCGGGCTTAATTCTACATAGAAAATATCAAAATCGGGGATAAAAGAAATTTCGAGATATTTTGAGGGGGTTGCATTGCATTTTTGGACTACATCGAACAGCGTTAGAAAAAATTCATTTTCTCGAAAACTATAAGCCGCAGCTCATAGCCAGTGGCAGATTCGAATTCAGGAAAGTTTCGGGCTTAATTCTACATAGAAAATATCAAAATCGGGGATAAAAGAAATTTCGAGATATTTTTAGGGGGTTGCATTGCATTTTTTGACTACATCGAACAGCGTTAGAAAAAATTCATTTTCTCGAAAACTATAAGCCGCAGCTCATAGCCAGTGGCAGATTCGAATTCAGGAAAGTTTCGGGCTTAATTCTACATAGAAAATATCAAAATCGGGGACAACAAAAATTTCGAGATATTTTGACGGGGCTGCATTGCATTTTTGGACTACATCGAACAGCTTTACAAAAAATTCATTTTCTCGAAAACTATTAGCCGCAGCTCATAGCCAGTAGCAGATTCGAATTCAGGAAAGTTTCGGGCTCAATTCTACATAGAAAATATCACAATCGGGGATAAAAACAATTTCGAGATATTTTGAGGGGGTTGCATTGCATTTTTGGACTACATCGAACAGCGTTACAAAAAATTCATTTTCTCGAAAACTATAAGCCGCAGCTCATAGCCAGTGGCAGATTCGAATTCAGGAAAGTTTCGGGCTTAATTCTACATAGAAAATATCAAAATCGGGGATAAAAAAAATTTCGAGATATTTTGAGGGGGTTGCATGGCATTTATTGACCACATCGAACAGCGTTAGATAAAATTCATTTTCGCGAAAACCATAAGCCGCAGCTCATAGCCAGTGGCAGATTCGAATTCAGGAAAGTTTCGGGCTTAATTCTACATAGAAAATATCAAAATCGGGGATAAAAAAAATTTCGAGATATTTTGAGGGGGTTGCATAGCATTTTTGGACTACATCGAACAGCTTTACAAAAAATTTATTTTCTCAAAAACCATAAGCCGCAGCTTATAGCCAGTGGCAGATTCGAATTCAGGAAAGTTTCGGGCTTAATTCTACATAGAAAATATCGAAATCGGGGATAAAAAAAATTTCGAGATATTTTGAGGGGGTTGCATCACATTTTTGGACTACATCGAACAGCGTTAGAAAAAATTCATTTTCTCAAAAACTATAAGCCGCAGCTCATAGCCAGTGGAAGATTCGAATTCAGGAAAGTTTCGGGCATAATTCTACATAGAAAATATCAAAATCGGGGATAAAAAAAGTTCGAGATATTTTGAGAGGGTTGCATTGCATTTTTGGACCACATCGAACAGCGTTAGAAAAAATTCATTTTCTCGAAAGCTATAAGCCGCAGCTCATAGCCAGTGGCAGATTCGAATTCAGAGAAGTTTCGGGCTTAATTCTACATAGAAAATATCAAAATCGGGGATAAAAGAAATTTCGAGATATTTTGAGTGGGTTGCATTGCATTTTTGGACTACATCGAACAGCGTTAGAAAATATTAATTTTCTCGAAAACTATTAGCCGCAGCTGATAGCCAGTGGCAGATTCGAATTCAGGAAAGTTTCGAGCTTAATTCTACATAGAAAATATCAAAATCGGGGATACAAAAATTTCGAGATATTTTGAGGGGGTTGCATAGCATTTTTCGACTACATCGAACAGCTTTTCAAAAAATTCATTTTCGCGAAAACTATAAGCCGCAGCTCATAGCCAGTGGCAGATTCGAATTCAGGAAAGTTTCGGGCTTAATTCTACATAGAAAATATAAAAATCGGGGATAAAAAAAATTTGGAGATATTTTGACGGGGTTGCATTGCATTTTTGGACCACATCGAACAGCGTTAGAAAAAATTCATTTTCTCGAAAGCTATAAGCCGCAGCTCATAGCCAGTGGCAGATTCCAATTCAGAGAAGTTTCGGGCTTAATTCTACATAGAAAATATCAAAATCGGGGATAAAAGAAATTTCGAGATATTTTGAGGGGGTTGCATTGCATTTTTGGACTACATCGAACAGCGTTAGAAAAAATTCATTTTCTCGAAAACTATAAGCCGCAGCTCATAGCCAGTGGCAGATTCGAATTCAGGAAAGTTTCGGGCTTAATTCTACATAGAAAATATCAAAATCGGGGATAAAAGAAATTTCGAGATATTTTGAGGGGGTTGCATTGCATTTTTTGACTACATCGGACAGCGTTAGAAAAAATTCATTTTCTCGAAAACTATAAGCCGCAGCTCATAGCCAGTGGCAGATTCGAATTCAGGAAAGTTTCGGGCTTAATTCTACATAGAAAATATCAAAATCGGGGACAACAAAAATTTCGAGATATTTTGACGGGGCTGCATTGCATTTTTGGACTACATCGAACAGCTTTACAAAAAATTCATTTTCTCGAAAACTATTAGCCGCAGCTCATAGCCAGTAGCAGATTCGAATTCAGGAAAGTTTCGGGCTTAATTCTACATAGAAAATATCACAATCGGGGATAAAAACAATTTCGAGATATTTTGAGGGGGTTGCATAGCATTTTTTGACTACATCGAACAGCGTTAGAAAAAATTCATTTTCTCGAAAACTATAAGCCGCAGCTCATAGCCAGTGGAAGATTCGAATTCAGGAAAGTTTCGGGCATAATTCTACATAGAAAATATCAAAATCGGGGATAAAAAAAGTTCGAGATATTTTGAGAGGGTTGCATTGCATTTTTGGACCACATCGAACAGCGTTAGAAAAAATTCATTTTCTCGAAAGCTATAAGCCGCAGCTCATAGCCAGTGGCAGATTCGAATTCAGGAAAGCTTCGAGCTTAATTCTACATAGAAAATATCAAAATCGGGGATAAAAGAAATTTCGAGATATTTTGAGTGGGTTGCATTGCATTTTTGGACTACATCGAACAGCGTTAGAAAATATTAATTTTCTCGAAAACTATTAGCCGCAGCTGATAGCCAGTGGCAGATTCGAATTCAGGAAAGTTTCGAGCTTAATTCTACATAGAAAATATCAAAATCGGGGATACAAAAATTTCGAGATATTTTGAGGGGGTTGCATAGCATTTTTTGACTACATCGAACAGCTTTTCAAAAAATTCATTTTCGCGAAAACTATAAGCCGCAGCTCATAGCCAGTGGCAGATTCGAATTCAGGAAAGTTTCGGGCTTAATTCTACATAGAAAATATAAAAATCGGGGATAAAAAAAATTTGGAGATATTTTGACGGGGTTGCATTGCATTTTTGGACCACATCGAACAGCGTTAGAAAAAATTCATTTTCTCGAAAGCTATAAGCCGCAGCTCATAGCCAGTGGCAGATTCCAATTCAGAGAAGTTTCGGGCTTAATTCTACATAGAAAATATCAAAATCGGGGATAAAAGAAATTTCGAGATATTTTGAGGGGGTTGCATTGCATTTTTGGACTACATCGAACAGCGTTAGAAAAAATTCATTTTCTCGAAAACTATAAGCCGCAGCTCATAGCCAGTGGCAGATTCGAATTCAGGAAAGTTTCGGGCTTAATTCTACATAGAAAATATCAAAATCGGGGATAAAAGAAATTTCGAGATATTTTGAGGGGGTTGCATTGCATTTTTTGACTACATCGGACAGCGTTAGAAAAAATTCATTTTCTCGAAAACTATAAGCCGCAGCTCATAGCCAGTGGCAGATTCGAATTCAGGAAAGTTTCGGGCTTAATTCTACATAGAAAATATCAAAATCGGGGACAACAAAAATTTCGAGATATTTTGACGGGGCTGCATTGCATTTTTGGACTACATCGAACAGCTTTACAAAAAATTCATTTTCTCGAAAACTATTAGCCGCAGCTCATAGCCAGTAGCAGATTCGAATTCAGGAAAGTTTCGGGCTTAATTCTACATAGAAAATATCACAATCGGGGATAAAAACAATTTCGAGATATTTTGAGGGGGTTGCATAGCATTTTTTGACTACATCGAACAGCGTTAGAAAAAATTCATTTTCTCGAAAACTATAAGCCGCAGCTCATAGCCAGTGGCAGATTCGAATTCAGGAAAGTTTCGGGCTTAATTCTACATAGAAAATATCAAAATCGGGGATAAAAAAAATTTGGAGATATTTTGAGGGGGTTGCATTGCATTTATTGACCACATCGAACAGCGTTAGATAAAATTCATTTTCGCGAAAACCATTAGCCGCAGCTCATAGCCAGTGGCAGATTCGAATTCAGGAAAGTTTCGGGCTTAATTCTACATAGAAAATATCAAAATCGGGGATAAAAAAAATTTCGAGATATTTTGAGGGGGTTGCATAGCATTTTTGGACTACATCGAACAGCTTTACAAAAAATTTATTTTCTCAAAAACCATAAGCCGCAGCTTATAGCCAGTGGCAGATTCGAATTCAGGAAAGTTTCGGGCTTAATTCTACATAGAAAATATCGAAATCGGGGATAAAAAAAATTTCGAGATATTTTGAGGGGGTTGCATCACATTTTTGGACTACATCGAACAGCGTTAGAAAAAATTCATTTTCTCAAAAACTATAAGCCGCAGCTCATAGCCAGTGGAAGATTCGAATTCAGGAAAGTTTCGGGCATAATTCTACATAGAAAATATCAAAATCGGGGATAAAAAGAAGTTCGAGATATTTTGAGGGGGTTGCATTGCATTTTTGGACCACATCGAACAGCGTTAGAAAAAATTCATTTTCTCGAAAGCTATAAGCCGCAGCTCATAGCCAGTGGCAGATTCGAATTCAGAGAAGTTTCGGGCTTAATTCTACATAGAAAATATCAAAATCGGGGATAAAAGAAATTTCGAGATATTTTGAGTGGGTTGCATTGCATTTTTGGACTACATCGAACAGCGTTAGAAAGAATTCATTTTCTCGAAAACTATAAGCCGCAGCTCATAGCCAGTGGCAGATTCGAATTCAGGAAAGTTTCGGGCTACATTCTACATAGAAAATATTAAAATCGGGGACAACAAAAATTTCGAGATATTTTGACGGGGCTGCATTGCATTTTTGGACTACATCGAACAGCGTTAGAAAATATTAATTTTCTCGAAAACTATTAGCCGCAGCTGATAGCCAGTGGCAGATTCGAATTCAGGAAAGTTTCGAGCTTAATTCTACATAGAAAATATCAAAATCGGGGATAAAAAAATTTCGAGATATTTTGAGGGGGTTGCATAGCATTTTTTGACTACATCGAACAGCTTTTCAAAAAATTCATTTTCCCGAAAACTATAAGCCGCAGCTCATAGCCAGTGGCAGATTTAAATTCAGGAAAGTTTCGGGCTTAATTCTACACAGAAAATATTAAAATCGGCGATAAAAGAAATTTCGAGATATTTTGAGGGGGTTGCATTGCATTTTTGGACTACATCGAACAGCTTTACAAAAAATTCATTTTCTCGAAAACTATAAGCCGCAGCTCATAGCCAGTGGCAGATTCGAATTCAGGAAAGTTTCGGGCTTAATTCTACATAGAAAATATCAAAATCGGGGATAAAAAAAATGTCGAGATATTTTGAGGGGGTTGCATTGCATTTTTTGACTACATCGCACAGCTTTAGAAAAAATTAATTTTCTCGAAAACTATAAGCCGCAGCTCATAGCCAGTGGCAGATTCGAATTCAGGAAAGTTTCGGGCTTAATTCTACATAGAAAATATCAAAATCGGGGATAAAAAAAATTTCGACATATTTTGAGTGGGTTGCATAGCATTGTTGGACTACATCGAACAGCTTTACAAAAAATTCATTTTCTCGAAAACTATAAGCCGCAGCTCATAGTCAGTGGCAGATTCGAATTCAGGAAAGTTTCGGGCTTAATTTTACATAGAAAATATCAAAATCTGGGATAAAAAAAATTTCGAGATATTTTGAGGGGGTTGCATAGCATTTTTTGACTACATCGAACAGCGTTACAAAAAATTCATTTTCTCGAAAACTATAAGCCGCAGCTCATAGCCAGTGGCAGATTCGAATTCAGGAAAGTTTCGGGCTTAATTCTACATAGAAAATATCAAAATCGGGGATAAAAAAAATTTCGAGATATTTTGAGGGGGTTGATAGCATTTTTTGACTACATCGAACAGCGTTAGAAAAAATTCATTTTCTCGAAAACCATAAGCCGCAGCTCATAGCCAGTGGCAGATTCGAATTCAGGAAAGTTTCGGGGTTAATTCTACATAGAAAATATCAAAATCTGGGATAAAAAAAATTTCGAGATATTTTGAGGGGGTTGCATAGCATTGTTGGACTACATCAAACAGCTTTACAAAAAATTCATTTTCTCGAAAACTATAAGCCGCAGCTCATAGCCAGTGGCAGATTCGAATTCAGGAAAGTTTCGGGCTTAATTCTACATAGAAAATATCAAAATCGATGACAACAAAAATTTCGAGATATTTTGAGGGGGTTGCATAGCATTGTTGGACTACATCGAACAGCTTTACAAAAAATTCATTTTCTCGAAAACTATAAGCCGCAGCTCATAGCCAGTGGCAGATTCGAATTCAGGAAAGTTTCGGGCTACATTCTACATAGAAAATATCAAAATCGATGACAACAAAAATTTCGAGATATTTTGAGGGGGTTGCATAGCATTGTTGGACTACATCGAACAGCTTTACAAAAAATTCATTTTCTCGAAAACTATAAGCCGCAGCTCATAGCCAGTGGCAGATTCGAATTCAGGAAAGTTTCGGGCTTAATTCTACATAGAAAATATCAAAATCGGGGATAAAAAAAATTTCGAGATATTTTGAGGGGGTTGCATTGCATTTTTGGACTACATCGAAAATCGTTAGAAAAAATACATTTTCTCGAAAACTATAAGCCGCAGCTCATAGCCAGTGGCAGATTCGAATTCAGGAAAGTTTCGGGCTTAATTCTACATAGAAAATATCAAAATCGGGGATAAAAAAAATTTCGAGATATTTTGAGGGGGTTGCATTGCATTTTTGGACTACATCGAAAATCGTTAGAAAAAATACATTTTCTCGAAAACTATAAGCCGCAGCTCATAGCCAGTGGCAGATTCGAATTCAGGAAAGTTTCGGGCATAATTCTACATAGAAAATATCAAAATCGGGGATAAAAAAAATTTCGAGATATTTTGAGGGGGTTGCATTGCATTTTTTGACTACATCGAACAGCGTTACAAAAAATTCATTTTCTCGAAAACTATAAGCCGCAGCTCATAGCCAGTGGCAGATTCGAATTCAGGAAAGTTTCGGGCTTAATTCTACATAGAAAATATCAAAATCGATGACAACAAAAATTTCGAGATATTTTGAGGGGGTTGCATTGCATTTTTGGACTACATCGAACAGCTTTACAAAAAATTCATTTTCTCGAAAACTATAAGCCGCAGCTCATAGCCAGTGGCAGATTCGAATTCAGGAAAGTTTCGGGCTCAATTCTACATAGAAAATATCACAATCGGGGATAAAAACAATTTCGAGATATTTTGAGGGAGTTGCATTGCATTTTTGGACTACATCGAACAGCTTTACAAAAAATACATTTTCTCGAAAACTATAAGCCGCAGCTCATAGCCAGTGGCAGATTCGAATTCAGGAAAGTTTCGGGCTTAATTCTACATAGAAAATATCAAAATCGGGGATAAAAAAATTTCGAGATATTTTGAGGGGGTTGCATAGCATTGTTGGACTACATCGAACAGCGTTACAAAAAATTCATTTTCTCGAAAACTATAAGCCGCAGCTCATAGCCAGTGGCAGATTCGAATTCAGGAAAGTTTCGGGCTACATTCTACATAGAAAATATCAAAATCGATGACAACAAAAATTTCGAGATATTTTGAGGGGGTTGCATAGCATTGTTGGACTACATCAAACAGCTTTACAAAAAATTCATTTTCTCGAGAACTATAAGCCGCAGCTCATAGCCAGTGGCAGATTCGAATTCAGGAAAGTTTCGGGCTTAATTCTACATAGAAAATATCAAAATCTGGGATAAAAAAAATTTCGAGATATTTTGAGGGGGTTGCATAGCATTTTTGGACTACATCGAACAGCGTTACAAAAAATTCATTTTCTTGAAAACTATAAGCCGCAGCTCATAGCCAGGGGCAGATTTGAATTCAGGAAAGTTTCGGGCTTAATTCTACATAGAAAATATCAAAATCGATGACAACAAAAATTTCGAGATATTTTGAGGGGGTTGCATTGCATTGTTGGACTACATCGAACAGCTTTACAAAAAATTCATTTTCTCGAAAACAATAAGCCGCAGCTCATAGCCAGTGGCAGATTCGAATTCAGGAAAGTTTCGGGCTCAATTCTACATAGAAAATATCACAATCGGGGATAAAAACAATTTCGAGATATTTTGAGGGGGTTGCATTGCATTTTTGGACTACATCGAACAGCTTTACAAAAAATACATTTTCTCGAAAACTATAAGCCGCAGCTCATAGCCAGTGGCAGATTCGAATTCAGGAAAGTTTCGGGCTTAATTCTACATAGAAAATATCAAAATCGATGACAACAAAAATTTCGAGATATTTTGAGGGGGTTGCATAGCATTGTTGGACTACATCGAACAGCTTTACAAAAAATTCATTTTCTCGAAAACTATAAGCCGCAGCTCATAGCCAGTGGCAGATTCGAATTCAGGAAAGTTTCGGGCTACATTCTACATAGAAAATATCAAACTCTGGGATAAAAAAATTTCGAGATATTTTGAGGGGGTTGCATTGCATTTTTGTACTACATCGAACAGCGTTACAAAAAATTAATTTTCTCGAAAACTATAAGCCGCAGCTCATAGCCAGTGGCAGATTCGAATTCAGGAAAGTTTCGGGCTTAATTCTACATAGAAAATATCAAAATCTGGGATAAAAAAAATTTCGAGATATTTTGAGGGGGTTGCATAGCATTTTTGGACTACATCGAACAGCGTTACAAAAAATTCATTTTCTTGAAAACTATAAGCCGCAGCTCATAGCCAGGGGCAGATTCGAATTCAGGAAAGTTTCGGGCTTAATTCTACATAGAAAATATCAAAATCGGGGATAAAAAAAGAGTCGAGATATTTTGAGGGGGTTGCATTGCATTTTTGGACTACATCGAACAGCTTTAGAAAAAATTCATTTCCACGAAAACTATAAGCCGCAGCTCATAGCCAGTGGCAGATTCGAATTCAGGAAAGTTTCGGGCTTAATTCTACACAGAAAATATCAAAATCGGGGATAAAAGAAATTTCGAGATATTTTGAGGGGGCTGCATTGCATTTTTGGACTACATCGAACAGCGTTAGAAAAAATTCATTTTCTCGAAAACTATAAGCCGCAGCTCATAGCCAGTGGCAGATTCGAATTCAGGAAAGTTTCGGGCTTAATTCTACATAGAAAATATCAAAATCGGGGATAAAAAAAATTTCGAGATATTTTGAGGGGGTTGCATAGCATTGTTGGACTACATCGAACAGCGTTACAAAAAATTCATTTTCTCGAAAACTATAAGCCGCAGCTCATAGCCAGTGGCAGATTCGAATTCAGGAAAGTTTCGGGCTTAATTCTACATAGAAAATATCAAAATCGATGACAACAAAAATTTCGAGATATTTTGAGGGGGTTGCATAGCATTGTTGGACTACATCAAACAGTTTTACAAAAAATTCATTTTCTCGAAAACTATAAGCCGCAGCTCATAGCCAGTGGCAGATTCGAATTCAGGAAAGTTTCGGGCTCAATTCTACATAGAAAATATCACAATCGGGGAAAAAACAATTTCGAGATATTTTGAGGGGGTTGGATTGCATTTTTGGAATACATCGAACAGCTTTACAAAAAATTAATTTTCTCGAAAACTATAAGCCGCAGCCCATAGCCAGTGGCAGATTCGAATTCAGGAAAGTTTCGGGCTTAATTCTACATAGAAAATATCAAAATCGGGGATAAAAACAATTTCGAGATATTTTTAGGGGGTTGCATTGCATTTTTGGACTACATCGAACAGCGTTAGAAAAAATTCATTTTCTCGAAAACCATAAGCCGGAGCTCATAGCCAGTGGCAGATTCGAATTCAGGAAAGTTTCGGGCTTAATTCTACATAGAAAATATCAAAATCTGGGATAGGAAAAATTTCCAGATATTTTGAGGGGGTTGCATAGCATTTTTTGACTACATCGAACAGTGTTACAAAAAATTCATTTTCTTGAAAACTATAAGCCGCAGCTCATAGCCAGGGGCAGATTCGAATTCAGGAAAGTTTCGGGCTTAATTCTACATAGAAAATATCAAAATCGGGGATAAAAAAAGTGTCGAGATATTTTGAGGGGGTTGCATTGCATTTTCGGACTACATCGAACAGCTTTAGAAAAAATTCATTTTCTCGAAAACTATAAGCCGCAGCTCATAGCCAGTGGCAGATTCGAATTCAGGAAAGTTTCGGGCTTAATTCTACATAGAAAATATCAAAATCGGGGATAAAAAAAATTTCGAGATATTTTGAGGGGGTTGCATTGCATTTTTGGACCACATCGAACAGCGTTAGAAAAAATTCATTTTCTCGAAAGCTATAAGCCGCAGCTCATAGCCAGTGGCAGATTCGAATTCAGAGAAGTTTCGGGCTAAATTCTACATAGAAAATATCAAAATCGGGGATAAAAGAAATTTCGAGATATTTTGAGTGGGTTGCATTGCATTTTTGGACTACATCGAACAGCGTTAGAAAGAATTCATTTTCTCGAAAACTATAAGCCGCAGCTCATAGCCAGTGGCAGATTCGAATTCAGGAAAGTTTCGGGCTTAATTCTACATAGAAAATATCAAAATCGGGGATACAAAAAATTTCGAGATATTTTGAGGGGGTTGCATAGCATTTTTTGACTACATCGAACAGCGTTAGAAAAAATTCATTTTCTCGAAAACTATAAGCCGCAGCTCATAGCCAGTGGCAGATTCGAATTCAGGAAAGTTTCGGGCTTAATTCTACATAGAAAATATCAAAATCGGGGATAAAAAAAATTTCGAGATATTTTGAGGGGGTTGCATAGCATTGTTGGACTACATCGAACAGCTTTACAAAAAATTCATTTTCTCGAAAACCATAAGCCGCAGCTCATAGCCGGCGGCAGATTCGAATTCAGGAAAGTTTTGGGCTTAATTCTACATAGAAAATATCAAAATCGGGGATAAAAAAAATTTCGAGATATTTTGAGGGGGTTGCATAGCATTTTTTGACTACATCGAACAGCTTTACAAAAAATTCATTTTCTCGAAAACTATAAGCCGCAGCTCATAGCCAGTGGCAGATTCGAATTCAGGAAAGTTTCGGGCTTAATTCTACATAGAAAATATCAAAATCGGGGATAAAAAAAATTTCGAGATATTTTGAGGGGGTTGCATAGCATTTTTTGACTACATCGAACAGCTTTAGAAAAAATTAATTTTCTCGAAAACTATAAGCCGCAGCTCATAGCCAGTGGCAGATTCCAATTCAGGAAAGTTTCGGGCTTAATTCTACATAGAAAATATCACAATCGGGGATAAAAACAATTTCGAGATATTTTGAGGGGGTTGCATTGCATTTTTGGACTACATCGAACAGCTTTACAAAAAATACATTTTCTCGAAAACTATAAGCCGCAGCTCATAGCCAGTGGCAGATTCGAATTCAGGAAAGTTTCGGGCTTAATTCTACATAGAAAATATCAAAATCGGGGATAAAAAAAATTTCGAGATATTTTGAGGGGGTTGCATTGCATTTTTGGACCACATCGAACAGCGTTAGAAAAAATTCATTTTCTCGAAAGCTATAAGCCGCAGCTCATAGCCAGTGGCAGATTCGAATTCAGAGAAGTTTCGGGCTAAATTCTACATAGAAAATATCAAAATCGGGGATAAAAGAAATTTCGAGATATTTTGAGTGGGTTGCATTGCATTTTTGGACTACATCGAACAGCGTTAGAAAGAATTCATTTTCTCGAAAACTATAAGCCGCAGCTCATAGCCAGTGGCAGATTCGAATTCAGGAAAGTTTCGGGCTTAATTCTACATAGAAAATATCAAAATCGGGGATACAAAAAATTTCGAGATATTTTGAGGGGGTTGCATAGCATTTTTTGACTACATCGAACAGCGTTAGAAAAAATTCATTTTCTCGAAAACCATAAGCCGCAGCTCATAGCCAGTGGCAGATTCGAATTCAGGAAAGTTTCGGGCTTAATTCTACATAGAAAATATCGAAATCGGGGATAAAAAAAATTTCGAGATATTTTGAGGGGGTTGCATTGCATTTTTGGTCTACATCGAACAGCTTTACAAAAAAATCATTTTCTCGAAAACCATAAGCCGCAGCTCATAGCCAGTGGCAGATTCGAATTCAGGAAAGTTTCGGGCTTAATTCTACACAGAAAATATCAAAATCGGGGATAAAAGAAATTTCGAGATATTTTGAGGGGGCTGCATTGCATTTTTGGACTACATCGAACAGCGTTAGAAAAAATTCATTTTCTCGAAAACTATAAGCCGCAGCTCATAGCCAGTGGCAGATTCGAATTCAGGAAAGTTTCGGGCTTAATTCTACATAGAAAATATCAAAATCGGGGATAAAAAAAATTTCGAGATATTTTGAGGGGGTTGCATAGCATTGTTGGACTACATCGAACAGCTTTACAAAAAATTCATTTTCTCGAAAACCATAAGCCGCAGCTCATAGCCGGCGGCAGATTCGAATTCAGGAAAGTTTTGGGCTTAATTCTACATAGAAAATATCAAAATCGGGGATAAAAAAAATTTCGAGATATTTTGAGGGGGTTGCATAGCATTTTTTGACTACATCGAACAGCTTTACAAAAAATTCATTTTCTCGAAAACTATAAGCCGCAGCTCATAGCCAGTGGCAGATTCGAATTCAGGAAAGTTTCGGGCTTAATTCTACATAGAAAATATCAAAATCGGGGATAAAAAAAATTTCGAGATATTTTGAGGGGGTTGCATAGCATTTTTTGACTACATCGAACAGCTTTAGAAAAAATTAATTTTCTCGAAAACTATAAGCCGCAGCTCATAGCCAGTGGCAGATTCCAATTCAGGAAAGTTTCGGGCTTAATTCTACATAGAAAATATCACAATCGGGGATAAAAACAATTTCGAGATATTTTGAGGGGGTTGCATTGCATTTTTGGACTACATCGAACAGCTTTACAAAAAATACATTTTCTCGAAAACTATAAGCCGCAGCTCATAGCCAGTGGCAGATTCGAATTCAGGAAAGTTTCGGGCTTAATTCTACATAGAAAATATCAAAATCGATGACAACAAAAATTTCGAGATATTTTGAGGGGGTTGCATAGCATTGTTGGACTACATCGAACAGCTTTACAAAAAATTCATTTTCTCGAAAACTATAAGCCGCAGCTCATAGCCAGTGGCAGATTCGAATTCAGGAAAGTTTCGGGCTACATTCTACATAGAAAATATCAAAATCGATGACAACAAAAATTTCGAGATATTTTGAGGGGGTTGCATAGCATTGTTGGACTACATCAAACAGCTTTACAAAAAATTCATTTTCTCGAGAACTATAAGCCGCAGCTCATAGCCAGTGGCAGATTCGAATTCAGGAAAGTTTCGGGCTTAATTCTACATAGAAAATATCAAAATCTGGGATAAAAAAAATTTCGAGATATTTTGAGGGGGTTGCATAGCATTTTTGGACTACATCGAACAGCGTTACAAAAATTCATTTTCTTGAAAACTATAAGCCGCAGCTCATAGCCAGGGGCAGATTTGAATTCAGGAAAGTTTCGGGCTTAATTCTACATAGAAAATATCAAAATCGATGACAACAAAAATTTCGAGATATTTTGAGGGGGTTGCATTGCATTGTTGGACTACATCGAACAGCTTTACAAAAAATTCATTTTCTCGAAAACAATAAGCCGCAGCTCATAGCCAGTGGCAGATTCGAATTCAGGAAAGTTTCGGGCTCAATTCTACATAGAAAATATCACAATCGGGGATAAAAACAATTTCGAGATATTTTGAGGGGGTTGCATTGCATTTTTGGACTACATCGAACAGCTTTACAAAAAATACATTTTCTCGAAAACTATAAGCCGCAGCTCATAGCCAGTGGCAGATTCGAATTCAGGAAAGTTTCGGGCTTAATTCTACATAGAAAATATCAAAATCGATGACAACAAAAATTTCGAGATATTTTGAGGGGGTTGCATAGCATTGTTGGACTACATCGAACAGCTTTACAAAAAATTCATTTTCTCGAAAACTATAAGCCGCAGCTCATAGCCAGTGGCAGATTCGAATTCAGGAAAGTTTCGGGCTACATTCTACATAGAAAATATCAAACTCTGGGATAAAAAAATTTCGAGATATTTTGAGGGGGTTGCATTGCATTTTTGTACTACATCGAACAGCGTTACAAAAAATTAATTTTCTCGAAAACTATAAGCCGCAGCTCATAGCCAGTGGCAGATTCGAATTCAGGAAAGTTTCGGGCTTAATTCTACATAGAAAATATCAAAATCTGGGATAAAAAAAATTTCGAGATATTTTGAGGGGGTTGCATAGCATTTTTGGACTACATCGAACAGCGTTACAAAAAATTCATTTTCTTGAAAACTATAAGCCGCAGCTCATAGCCAGGGGCAGATTCGAATTCAGGAAAGTTTCGGGCTTAATTCTACATAGAAAATATCAAAATCGGGGATAAAAAAAGAGTCGAGATATTTTGAGGGGGTTGCATTGCATTTTTGGACTACATCGAACAGCTTTAGAAAAAATTCATTTTCACGAAAACTATAAGCCGCAGCTCATAGCCAGTGGCAGATTCGAATTCAGGAAAGTTTCGGGCTTAATTCTACACAGAAAATATCAAAATCGGGGATAAAAGAAATTTCGAGATATTTTGAGGGGGCTGCATTGCATTTTTGGACTACATCGAACAGCGTTAGAAAAAATTCATTTTCTCGAAAACTATAAGCCGCAGCTCATAGCCAGTGGCAGATTCGAAATCAGGAAAGTTTCGGGCTTAATTCTACATAGAAAATATCAAAATCGGGGATAAAAAAAATTTCGAGATATTTTGAGGGGGTTGCATAGCATTGTTGGACTACATCGAACAGCGTTAGAAAAAATTAATTTTCTCGAAAACTATAAGCCGCAGCTCATAGCCAGTGGCAGATTCGAATTCAGGAAAGTTTCGGGCTTAATTCTACATAGAAAATATCAAAATCGATGACAACAAAAATTTCGAGATATTTTGAGGGGGTTGCATAGCATTGTTGGACTACATCAAACAGTTTTACAAAAAATTCATTTTCTCGAAAACTATAAGCCGCAGCTCATAGCCAGTGGCAGATTCGAATTCAGGAAAGTTTCGGGCTCAATTCTACATAGAAAATATCACAATCGGGGAAAAAACAATTTCGAGATATTTTGAGGGGGTTGGATTGCATTTTTGGAATACATCGAACAGCTTTACAAAAAATTAATTTTCTCGAAAACTATAAGCCGCAGCCCATAGCCAGTGGCAGATTCGAATTCAGGAAAGTTTCGGGCTTAATTCTACATAGAAAATATCAAAATCGGGGATAAAAACAATTTCGAGATATTTTTAGGGGGTTGCATTGCATTTTTGGACTACATCGAACAGCGTTAGAAAAAATTCATTTTCTCGAAAACCATAAGCCGGAGCTCATAGCCAGTGGCAGATTCGAATTCAGGAAAGTTTCGGGCTTAATTCTACATAGAAAATATCAAAATCTGGGATAGGAAAAATTTCCAGATATTTTGAGGGGGTTGCATAGCATTTTTTGACTACATCGAACAGTGTTACAAAAAATTCATTTTCTTGAAAACTATAAGCCGCAGCTCATAGCCAGGGGCAGATTCGAATTCAGGAAAGTTTCGGGCTTAATTCTACATAGAAAATATCAAAATCGGGGATAAAAAAAGTGTCGAGATATTTTGAGGGGGTTGCATTGCATTTTCGGACTACATCGAACAGCTTTAGAAAAAATTCATTTTCTCGAAAACTATAAGCCGCAGCTCATAGCCAGTGGCAGATTCGAATTCAGGAAAGTTTCGGGCTTAATTCTACATAGAAAATATCAAAATCGGGGATAAAAAAAATTTCGAGATATTTTGAGGGGGTTGCATTGCATTTTTGGACCACATCGAACAGCGTTAGAAAAAATTCATTTTCTCGAAAGCTATAAGCCGCAGCTCATAGCCAGTGGCAGATTCGAATTCAGAGAAGTTTCGGGCTTAATTCTACATAGAAAATATCAAAATCGGGGATAAAAGAAATTTCGAGATATTTTGAGTGGGTTGCATTGCATTTTTGGACTACATCGAACAGCGTTAGAAAGAATTCATTTTCTCGAAAACTATAAGCCGCAGCTCATAGCCAGTGGCAGATTCGAATTCAGGAAAGTTTCGGGCTTAATTCTACATAGAAAATATCAAAATCGGGGATACAAAAAATTTCGAGATATTTTGAGGGGGTTGCATAGCATTTTTTGACTACATCGAACAGCGTTAGAAAAAAATCATTTTCTCGAAAACCATAAGCCGCAGCTCATAGCCAGTGGCAGATTCGAATTCAGGAAAGTTTCGGGCTTAATTCTACATAGAAAATATCGAAATCGGGGATAAAAAAAATTTCGAGATATTTTGAGGGGGTTGCATTGCATTTTTGGTCTACATCGAACAGCTTTACAAAAAAATCATTTTCTCGAAAACCATAAGCCGCAGCTCATAGCCAGTGGCAGATTCGAATTCAGGAAAGTTTCGGGCTTAATTCTACACAGAAAATATCAAAATCGGGGATAAAAGAAATTTCGAGATATTTTGAGGGGGCTGCATTGCATTTTTGGACTACATCGAACAGCGTTAGAAAAAATTCATTTTCTCGAAAACTATAAGCCGCAGCTCATAGCCAGTGGCAGATTCGAATTCAGGAAAGTTTCGGGCTTAATTCTACATAGAAAATATCAAAATCGGGGATAAAAAAAATTTCGAGATATTTTGAGGGGGTTGCATAGCATTGTTGGACTACATCGAACAGCTTTACAAAAAATTCATTTTCTCGAAAACCATAAGCCGCAGCTCATAGCCGGTGGCAGATTCGAATTCAGGAAAGTTTTGGGCTTAATTCTACATAGAAAATATCAAAATCGGGGATAAAAAAAATTTCGAGATATTTTGAGGGGGTTGCATAGCATTTTTTGACTACATCGAACAGCTTTACAAAAAATTCATTTTCTCGAAAACTATAAGCCGCAGCTCATAGCCAGTGGCAGATTCGAATTCAGGAAAGTTTCGGGCTTAATTCTACATAGAAAATATCAAAATCGGGGATAAAAAAAATTTCGAGATATTTTGAGGGGGTTGCATAGCATTTTTTGACTACATCGAACAGCTTTAGAAAAAATTAATTTTCTCGAAAACTATAAGCCGCAGCTCATAGCCAGTGGCAGATTCCAATTCAGGAAAGTTTCGGGCTTAATTCTACATAGAAAATATCAAAATCGGGGATAAAAAAAGTGTCGAGATATTTTGAGGGGGTTGCATTGCATTTTTGGACTACATCGAACAGCGTTACAAAAAATTCATTTTCTCGAAAACCATAAGCCGCAGCTCATAGCCAGTGGCAGATTCGAATTCAGGAAAGTTTCGGGCTTAATTCTACATAGAAAATATCCAAATCGGGGATAAAAAAATTTCGAGATATTTTGAGGGGGTTGCATTGCATTTTTTGACTACATCGAACAGCTTTAGAAAAAATTAATTTTCTCGAAAACTATAAGCCGCAGCTCATAGCCAGTGGCAGATTCGAATTCAGGAAAGTTTCGGGCTTAATTCCACATAGAAAATATCAAAATCGGGGATAAAAAAATTTCGAGATATTTTGAGGGGGTTGCATAGCATTTTTGGACTACATCGAACAGCGTTAGAAAAAAATCATTTTCTCGAAAACTATAAGCCGCAGCTCATAGCCAGTGGCAGATTCGAATTCAGGAAAGTTTCGGGCTTAATTCTACATAGAAAATATCGAAATCGGGGATAAAAAAAATTTTGAGATATTTTGAGGGGGTTGCATAGCATTTTTTGACTACATCGAACAGCGTTACAAAAAATTCATTTTCTCGAAAACTATAAGCCGCAGCTCATAGCCAGTGGCAGATTCGAATTCAGGAAAGTTTCGGGCTTAATTCTACATAAAAAATATCAAAATCGGGGACAACAAAAATTTCGAGATATTTTGAGGGGGTTGCATAGCATTTTTTGACTACATCGAACAGCTTTATAAAAAATTCATTTTCGCGAAAACTATAAGCCGCAGCTCATAGCCAGTGGCAGATTCGAATTCAGGAAAGTTTCGGGCTTAATTCTACACAGAAAATATCAAAATCGGGGATAAAAGAAATTTCGAGATATTTTGAGGGGGCTGCATTGCATTTTTGGACTACATCGAACAGCGTTAGAAAAAATTCATTTTCTCGAAAACTATAAGCCGCAGCTCATAGCCAGTGGCAGATTCGAATTCAGGAAAGCTTCGAGCTTAATTCTACATAGAAAACATCAAAATCGGGGATAAAAAAAATTTCGAGATATTTTGAAGGGGTTGCATTGCATTTTTTGACCACATCGAACAGCGTGAGAAAAAATTCATTTTCGCGAAAACCATAAGCCGCAGCTCATAGCCAGTGGCAGATTCGAATTCAGGAAAGTTTCGGGCTTAATTCTACATAGAAAATATCAAAATCGGGGATAAAAAAAATTTCGAGATATTTTGAGAGGGTTGCATTGCATTTTTGGACTACATCGAACAGCTTTAGAAAAAATTCATTTTCCCGAAAACTATAAGCCGCAGCTCATAGCCAGTGGCAAATTCGAATTCAGGAAAGTTTCGGGCTTAATTCTACATAGAAAATATCAAAATCGGGGATAAAAAAATTTCGAGATATTTTGAGGGGGTTGCATTGCATTTTTTGACTACGTCGAACAGCGTTAGAAAAAATTAATTTTCTCGAAAACTATAAGCCGCAGCTCATAGCCAGTGGCAGATTCGAATTCAGGAAAGTTTCGGGCTTAATTCTACATAGAAAATATCAAAATCGGGGATAAAAAAAATTTCGAGATATTTTGAGGGGGTTGCATTGCATTTTTGGACTACATCGAACAGCGTTACAAAAAATTCATTTTCTTGAAAACTATAAGCCGCAGCTCATAGCCAGTGGCAGATTCGAAATCAGGAAAGTTTCGGGCTTAATTCTACATAGAAAATATCAAAATCGGGGATAAAAAAAATTTCGATATATTTTGAGGGGGTTGCATTGAATTTTTGGACTACATCGAAAATCGTTAGAAAAAAATCATTTTCTCGAAAACTATAAGCCGCAGCTCATAGCCAGTGGCAGATTCGAATTCAGGAAAGTTTCGGGCTTAATTCTACACAGAAAATATCAAAATCGGGGATAAAAGAAATTTCGAGATATTTTTAGGGGGCTGCACTGCATTTTTGGACTACATCGAACAGCGTTAAAAAAAAATCATTTTCTCGAAAACTATAAGCCGCAGCTCATAGCCAGTGGCAGATTCGAATTCAGGAAAGTTTCGGGCTTAATTCTACATAAAAAATATCAAAATCGGGGACAACAAAAATTTCGAGATATTTTGAGGGGGTTGCATAGCATTTTGTGACTACATCGAACAGCGTTACAAAAAATTAATTTTCTCGAAAACTATAAGCCGCAGCTCATAGCCAGTGGCAGATTCGAATTCAGGAAAGTTTCGGGCTTAATTCTACATAAAAAATATCAAAATCGGGGACAACAAAAATTTCGAGATATTTTGAGGGGGTTGATAGCATTTTTTGACTACATCGAACAGCTTTATAAAAAATTCATTTTCACGAAAACTATAAGCCGCAGCTCATAGCCAGTGGCAGATTCGAATTCAGGAAAGTTTCGGGCTTAATTCTACACAGAAAATATCAAAATCGGGGATAAAAGAAATTTCGAGATATTTTGAGGGGGCTGCATTGCATTTTTGGACTACATCGAACAGCGTTAGAAAAAATTCATTTTCTCGAAAACTATAAGCCGCAGCTCATAGCCAGTGGCAGATTCGAATTCAGGAAAGTTTCGGGCTTAATTCTACATAGAAAATATCAAAATCGGGGATAAAAAAAATTTCGAGATATTTTGAGGGGGTTGCATAGCATTGTTGGACTACATCGAACAGCTTTACAAAAAATTCATTTTCTCGAAAACCATAAGCCGCAGCTCATAGCCGGTGGCAGATTCGAATTCAGGAAAGTTTTGGGCTTAATTCTACATAGAAAATATCAAAATCGGGGATAAAAAATTTCGAGATATTTTGAGGGGGTTGCATAGCATTTTTTGACTACATCGAACAGCTTTACAAAAAATTCATTTTCTCGAAAACTATAAGCCGCAGCTCATAGCCAGTGGCAGATTCGAATTCAGGAAAGTTTCGGGCTTAATTCTACATAGAAAATATCAAAATCGGGGATAAAAAAAATTTCGAGATATTTTGAGGGGGTTGCATAGCATTTTTTGACTACATCGAACAGCTTTAGAAAAAATTCATTTTCTCGAAAACTATAAGCCGCAGCTCATAGCCAGTGGCAGATTCCAATTCAGGAAAGTTTCGGGCTTAATTCTACATAGAAAATATCAAAATCGGGGATAAAAAAAGTGTCGAGATATTTTGAGGGGGTTGCATTGCATTTTTGGACTACATCGAACAGCGTTACAAAAAATTCATTTTCTCGAAAACCATAAGCCGCAGCTCATAGCCAGTGGCAGATTCGAATTCAGGAAAGTTTCGGGCTTAATTCTACATAGAAAATATCCAAATCGGGGATAAAAAAAATTTCGAGATATTTTGAGGGGGTTGCATTGCATTTTTTGACTACATCGAACAGCGTTACAAAAAATTCATTTTCTCGAAAACTATAAGCCGCAGCTCATAGCCAGTGGCAGATTCGAATTCAGGAAAGTTTCGGGCTTAATTCCACATAGAAAATATCAAAATCGGGGATAAAAAAATTTCGAGATATTTTGAGGGGGTTGCATAGCATTTTTGGACTACATCGAACAGCCTTAGAAAAAAATCATTTTCTCGAAAACTATAAGCCGCAGCTCATAGCCAGTGGCAGATTCGAATTCAGGAAAGTTTCGGGCTTAATTCTACATAGAAAATATCGAAATCGGGGATAAAAAAAATTTTGAGATATTTTGAGGGGGTTGCATAGCATTTTTTGACTACATCGAACAGCGTTACAAAAAATTCATTTTCTCGAAAACTATAAGCCGCAGCTCATAGCCAGTGGCAGATTCGAATTCAGGAAAGTTTCGGGCTTAATTCTACATAAAAAATATCAAAATCGGGGACAACAAAAATTTCGAGATATTTTGAGGGAGTTGCATAGCATTGTTGGACTACATCGAACAGCTTTATAAAAAATTCATTTTCGCGAAAACTATAAGCCGCAGCTCATAGCCAGTGGCAGATTCGAATTCAGGAAAGTTTCGGGCTTAATTCTACATAGAAAATATCAAAATCGGGGATAAAAAAATTTCGAGATATTTTGAGGGGGTTGCATAGCATTTTTGGACTACATCGAACAGCGTTAGAAAAAAATCATTTTCTCGAAAACTATAAGCCGCAGCTCATAGCCAGTGGCAGATTCGAATTCAGGAAAGTTTCGGGCTTAATTCTACACAGAAAATATCAAAATCGGGGATAAAAGAAATTTCGAGATATTTTGAGGGGGTTGCATTGCATTTTTGGACTACATCGAACAGCGTTAGAAAAAATTCATTTTCTCGAAAACTATAAGCCGCAGCTCATAACCAGTGGCAGATTCGAATTCAGGAAAGTTTCGGGCTTAATTCTACATAGAAAATATCAAAATCGGGGATAAAAACAATTTCGAGGTATTTTGAGGGGGTTGCATTGCATTTTTGGACTACATCGAACAGCTTTACAAAAAATTCATTTTCTCGAAAACTATAAGCCGCAGCTCATAGCCAGTGGCAGATTCGAATTCAGGAAAGCTTCGAGCTTAATTCTACATAGAAAACATCAAAATCGGGGATAAAAAAAATTTCGAGATATTTTGAAGGGTTGCATTGCATTTTTTGACCACATCGAACAGCGTGAGAAAAAATTCATTTTCGCGAAAACCATAAGCCGCAGCTCATAGCCAGTGGCAGATTCGAATTCAGGAAAGTTTCGGGCTTAATTCTACATAGAAAATATCGAAATCGGGGATAAAAAAAATTTCGAGATATTTTGAGAGGGTTGCATTGCATTTTTGGACTACATCGAACAGCTTTAGAAAAAATTCATTTTCCCGAAAACTATAAGCCGCAGCTCATAGCCAGTGGCAAATTCGAATTCAGGAAAGTTTCGGGCTTAATTCTACATAGAAAATATCAAAATCGGGGATAAAAAAAATTTCGAGATATTTTGAGGGGGTTGCATTGCATTTTTTGACTACGTCGAACAGCGTTAGAAAAAATTAATTTTCTCGAAAACTATAAGCCGCAGCTCATAGCCAGTGGCAGATTCGAATTCAGGAAAGTTTCGGGCTTAATTCTACATAGAAAATATCAAAATCGGGGATAAAAAAAATTTCGAGATATTTTGAGGGGGTTGCATAGCATTTTTGGACTACATCGAACAGCGTTACAAAAAATTCATTTTCTTGAAAACTATAAGCCGCAGCTCATAGCCAGTGGCAGATTCGAATTCAGGAAAGTTTCGGGCTTAATTCTACATAGAAAATATCAAAATCGGGGATAAAAAAAATTTCGAGATATTTTGAGGGGGTTGCATTGCATTTTTTGACTACGTCGAACAGCGTTAGAAAAAAATCATTTTCTCGAAAACTATAAGCCGCAGCTCATAGCCAGTGGCAGATTCGAATTCAGGAAAGTTTCGGGCTTAATTCTACACAGAAAATATCAAAATCGGGGATAAAAGAAATTTCGAGATATTTTGAGGGGGCTGCACTGCATTTTTGGACTACATCGAACAGCGTTAGAAAAAAATCATTTTCTCGAAAACTATAAGCCGCAGCTCATAGCCAGTGGCAGATTCGAATTCAGGAAAGTTTCGGGCTTAATTCTACATAAAAAATATCAAAATCGGGGACAACAAAAATTTCGAGATATTTTGAGGGGGTTGCATAGCATTTTTTGACTACATCGAACAGCGTTACAAAAAATTTATTTTCTCGAAAACTATAAGCCGCAGCTCATAGCCAGTGGCAGATTCGAATTCAGGAAAGTTTCGGGCTTAATTCTAGATAAAAAATATCAAAATCGGGGACAACAAAAATTTCGAGATATTTTGAGGGGGTTGATAGCATTTTTTGACTACATCGAACAGCTTTATAAAAAATTCATTTTCACGAAAACTATAAGCCGCAGCTCATAGCCAGTGGCAGATTCGAATTCAGGAAAGTTTCGGGCTTAATTCTACACAGAAAATATCAAAATCGGGGATAAAAGAAATTTCGAGATATTTTGAGGGGGCTGCATTGCATTTTTGGACTACATCGAACAGCGTTAGAAAAAATTCATTTTCTCGAAAACTATAAGGCGCAGCTCATAGCCAGTGGCAGATTCGAATTCAGGAAAGTTTCGGGCTTAATTTTACATAGAAAATATCAAAATCGGGGATAAAAACAATTTCGACATATTTTAAGGGCTTAATTCTCATTGCATTTTTGGACTACATCAAACAGCTTTACAAAAATTTCATTTTCTCGAAAACTATAAGCCGCAGCTCATAGCCAGTGGCAGATTCGAATTCAGGAAAGTTTCGGGCTTAATTCTACATAGAAAATATCAAAATCGGGGATAAAAACAATTTCGAGATATTTTGAGGGGGTTGCATTGCATTTTTGGACTACATCAAACAGCTTTACAAAAAATTCATTTTCTCGAAAACTATAAGCCGCAGCTCATAGCCAGTGGCAGATTCGAATTCAGGAAAGTTTCGGGCTTAATTCTACATAGAAAATATCAAAATCGGGGATAAAAAAAATTTCGAGATATTTTGAGGGGGTTGCATAGCATTTTTTGACTACATCGAACAGCTTTACAAAAAATTCATTTTCTCAAAAACCATAAGCCGCAGCTCATAGCCAGTGGCAGATTCGAATTCAGGAAAGTTTCAGGCTTAGTTCTACATAGAAAATATCAAAATCGGGGATAAAAACAATTTCGACATATTTTGAGGGCTTAATTCTCATTGCATTTTTGGACTACATCAAACAGCTTTACAAAAATTTCATTTTCTCGAAAACTATAAGCCGCAGCTCATAGCCAGTGGCAGATTCGAATTCAGGAAAGTTTCGGGCTTAATTCTACATAGAAAATATCAAAATCGGGGATAAAAAAAATTTCGAAATATTTTGAGGGGGTTGCATAGCATTTTTTGACTACATCGAACAGCGTTAGAAAAAATTAATTTTCTCGAAAACTATAAGCCGCAGCTCATAGCCAGTGGCAGATTCGAATTCAGGAAAGTTTCGGGCTTAATTCTACATAGAAAATATCAAAATCGGGGATAAAAAAAGTGTCGAGATATTTTGAGGGGGTTGCATTGCATTTTTGGACTACATCGAACAGCTTTAGAAAAAATTAATTTTCTCGAAAACTATAAGCCGCAGCTCATAGCCAGTGGCAGATTTGAATTCAGGAAAGTTTCGGGCTTAATTCTACATAGAAAATATCAAAATCGGGGATAAAAAAAATTTCGAGATATTTTGAGGGGGTTGCATTGCTTTTTTTGACTACATCGAACAGCGTTAGAAAAAATTCATTTTCTCGAAAACTATAAGCCGCAGCTCATAGCCAGTGGCAGATTCGAATTCAGGAAAGTTTCGGGCTTAATTCTACATAGAAAATATCAAAATCGGGGATAAAAACAATTTCGACATATTTTGAGGGGGTTGCATTGCATTTTTGGACTACATCAAACAGCTTTACAAAAAATTCATTTTCTCGAAAACTATAAGCCGCAGCTCATAGCCAGTGGCAGATTCGAATTCAGGAAAGTTTCGGGCTTAATTCTACATAGAAAATATCAAAATCGGGGATAAAAAAAATTTCGAGATATTTTGAGGGGGTTGCATAGCATTTTTTGACTACATCGAACAGCTTTACAAAAAATTCATTTTCTCAAAAACCATAAGCCGCAGCTCATAGCCAGTGGCAGATTCGAATTCAGGAAAGTTTCAGGCTTAGTTCTACATAGAAAATATCAAAATCGGGGATAAAAACAATTTCGACATATTTTGAGGGCTTAATTCTCATTGCATTTTTGGACTACATCAAACAGCTTTACAAAAATTTCATTTTCTCGAAAACTATAAGCCGCAGCTCATAGCCAGTGGCAGATTCGAATTCAGGAAAGTTTCGGGCTTAATTCTACATAGAAAATATCAAAATCGGGGATAAAAAAAATTTCGAAATATTTTGAGGGGGTTGCATAGCATTTTTTGACTACATCGAACAGCGTTAGAAAAAATTAATTTTCTCGAAAACTATAAGCCGCAGCTCATAGCCAGTGGCAGATTCGAATTCAGGAAAGTTTCGGGCTTAATTCTACATAGAAAATATCAAAATCGGGGATAAAAAAAGTGTCGAGATATTTTGAGGGGGTTGCATTGCATTTTTGGACTACATCGAACAGCTTTAGAAAAAATTCATTTTCTCGAAAACTATAAGCCGCAGCTCATAGCCAGTGGCAGATTTGAATTCAGGAAAGTTTCGGGCTTAATTCTACATAGAAAATATCAAAATCGGGGATAAAAAAAATTTCGAGATATTTTGAGGGGGTTGCATTGCTTTTTTTGACTACATCGAACAGCGTTAGAAAAAATTCATTTTCTCGAAAACTATAAGCCGCAGCTCATAGCCAGTGGCAGATTCGAATTCAGGAAAGTTTCGGGCTTAATTCTACATAGAAAATATCAAAATCGGGGAAAAAAAAAGTTCGAGATATTTTGAGGGGGTTGCATTGCATTTTTTGACTACATCGAACAGCGTTAGAAAAATTCATTTTCTCGAAAACTATAAGCCGCAGCTCATAGCCAGTGGCAGATTCGAATTCAGGAAAGTTTCGGGCTTAATTCTACATAGAAAATATCAAAATCGGGGATAAAAGAAATTTCGAGATATTTTGAGGGGGTTGCATTGCATTTTTGGACTACATCGAACAGCGTTAGAAAAAATTCATTTTCTCGAAAACCATAAGCCGCAGCTCATAGCCAGCGGCAGATTCGAATTCAGGAAAGTTTCGGGCTTAATTCTACATAGAAAATATCAAAATCGGGGATAAAAAAAATTTCGAGATATTTTGAGGGGGTTGCATTGCATTTTTTGACTACATCGAAAAGCTTGACAAAAAATTCATTTTCTCGAAAACTATAAGCCGCAGCTCATAGCCAGTGGCAGATTCGAATTCAGGAAAGTTTCGGGCTTAATTCTACATAGAAAATATCAAAATCGGGGATAAAAAAAATTTCGAGATATTTTGAGGGGGTTGCATTGCATTTTTGGACCACATCGAACAGCGTTAGAAAAAATTCATTTTCTCGAAAACCATAAGCCGCAGCTCATAGCCAGCGGCAGATTCGAATTCAGGAAAGTTTCGGGCTTAATTCTACATAGAAAATATCAAAATCGATGACAACAAAAATTTCGATATATTTTGAGGGGGTTGCATAGCATTGTTGGACTACATCGAACAGCTTTACAAAAAATTCATTTTCTCGAAAACTATAAGCCGCAGCTCATAGCCAGTGGCAGATTCGAATTCAGGAAAGTTTCGGGCTACATTCTACATAGAAAATATCAAAATCTGGGATAAAAAAAATTTCGAGATATTTTGAGGGGGTTGCATTGCATTTTTTGACTACATCGAACAGCGTTACAATAAATTCATTTTCTTGAAAACTATAAGGCGCAGCTCATAGCCAGTGCCAGATTCGAATTCAGGAAAGTTTCGGGCTTAATTCTACATAGAAAATATCAAAATCGGGGATAAAAAAAATTTCGAGATATTTTGAGGGGGTTGCATTGCATTTTTGGACTACATCGAACAGCGTTAGAAAAAAATCATTTTCTCGAAAAATATAAGCCGCAGCTCATAGCCAGTGGCAGATTCGAATTCAGGAAAGTTTCGGGCTTAATTCTACATAGAAAATATCAAAATCGATGACAACAAAAATTTCGGGATATTTACAGGGGGCTATAGCATTTTTGGACTACATCGAACAGCGTTAGAAAAAATTCATTTTCTCGAAAACTATAAGCCGCAGCTCATAGCCAGTGGCAGATTCGAATTCAGGAAAGTTTCGGGCTTAATTCTACATAAAAAATATCAAAATCGGGGACAACAAAAATTTCGAGATATTTTGAGGGGGTTGCATAGCATTTTTTGACTACATCGAACAGCGTTACAAAAAATTCATTTTCTCGAAAACTATAAGCCGCAGCTCATAGCCAGTGGCAGATTCGAATTCAGGAAAGTTTCGGGCTTAATTCTACATAAAAAATATCAAAATCGGGGACAACAAAAATTTCGACATATTTTGAGGGGGTTGATAGCATTTTTTGACTACATCGAACAGCTTTATAAAAAATTCATTTTCACGAAAACTATAAGCCGCAGCTCATAGCCAGTGGCAGATTCGAATTCAGGAAAGTTTCGGGCTTAATTCTACATAGAAAATATCAAAATCGGGGATAAAAAAAATTTCGAGATATTTTGAGGGGGTTGCATAGCATTTTTTGACTACATCGAACAGCGTTACAAAAAATTCATTTTCTCGAAAACTATAAGCCGCAGCTCATAGCCAGTGGCAGATTCGAATTCAGGAAAGTTTCGGGCTTAATTCTACATAGAAAATATCAAAATCGGGGATAAAAACAATTTCGACATATTTTGAGGGGGTTGCATTGCATTTTTGGACTACATCAAACAGCTTTACAAAAAATTCATTTTCTCGAAAACTATAAGCCGCAGCTCATAGCCAGTGGCAGATTCGAATTCAGGAAAGTTTCGGGCTTAATTCTACATAGAAAATATCAAAATCGGGGATAAAAAAAATTTCGAGATATTTTGAGGGGGTTGCATTGCATTTTTGGACTACATCGAACAGCGTTAGAAAAAATTCATTTTCTCGAAAACCATAAGCCGCAGCTCATAGCCAGCGGCAGATTCGAATTCAGGAAAGTTTCGGGCTTAATTCTACATAGAAAATATCAAAATCGATGACAACAAAAATTTCGAGATATTTTGAGGGGGTTGCATAGCATTTTTTGACTACATCGAACAGCGTTACAAAAAATTCATTTTCTCGAAAACTATAAGCCGCAGCTCATAGCCAGTGGCAGATTCGAATTCAGGAAAGTTTCGGGCTACATTCTACATAGAAAATATCAAAATCGGGGATAAAAAAAATTTCGAGATATTTTGAGGGGGTTGCATTGCATTTTTGGACTACATCGAACAGCGTTAGAATAAATTCATTTTCTCGAAAACTATAAGCCGCAGCTCATAGCCAGTGGCAGATTCGAATTCAGGAAAGTTTCGGGCTTAATTCTACATAGAAAATATCAAAATCGATGACAACAAAAATTTCGAGATATTTTGAGGGGGTTGCATAGCATTGTTGGACTACATCGAACAGCTTTACAAAAAATTCATTTTCTCGAAAACTATAAGCCGCAGCTCATAGCCAGTGGCAGATTCGAATTCAGGAAAGTTTCGGGCTACATTCTACATAGAAAATATCAAAATCTGGGATAAAAAAAATTTCGAGATATTTTGAGGGGGTTGCATAGCATTTTTTGACTACATCGAACAGCGTTACAATAAATTCATTTTCTTGAAAACTATAAGGCGCAGCTCATAGCCAGTGGCAGATTCGAATTCAGGAAAGTTTCGGGCTTAATTCTACATAGAAAATATCAAAATCGGGGATAAAAAAAATTTCGAGATATTTTGAGGGGGTTGCATTGCATTTTTGGACTACATCGAAAAAAATCATTTTCTCGAAAAATATAAGCCGCAGCTCATAGCCAGTGGCAGATTCGAATTCAGGAAAGTTTCGGGCTTAATTCTACATAGAAAATATCAAAATCGATGACAACAAAAATTTCGGGATATTTACAGGGGGCTATAGCATTTTTGGACTACATCGAACAGCGTTAGAAAAAATTCATTTTCTCGAAAACTATAAGCCGCAGCTCATAGCCAGTGGCAGATTCGAATTCAGGAAAGTTTCGGGCTTAATTCTACATAAAAAATATCAAAATCGGGGACAACAAAAATTTCGAGATATTTTGAGGGGGTTGCATAGCATTTTTTGACTACATCGAACAGCGTTACAAAAAATTCATTTTCTCGAAAACTATAAGCCGCAGCTCATAGCCAGTGGCAGATTCGAATTCAGGAAAGTTTCGGGCTTAATTCTACATAAAAAAATATCAAAATCGGGGACAACAAAAATTTCGAGATATTTTGAGGGGGTTGATAGCATTTTTTGACTACATCGAACAGCTTTATAAAAAATCCATTTTCACGAAAACTATAAGCCGCAGCTCATAGCCAGTGGCAGATTCGAATTCAGGAAAGTTTCGGGCTTAATTCTACACAGAAAATATCAAAATCGGGGATAAAAGAAATTTCGAGATATTTTGAGGGGGCTGCATTGCATTTTTGGACTACATCCAACAGCGTTAGAAAAAATTCATTTTCTCGAAAACTATAAGCCGCAGCTCATAGCCAGTGGCAGATTCGAATTCAGGAAAGTTTCGGGCTTAATTCTACATAGAAAATATCAAAATCTGGGATAAAAAAAATTTCGAGATATTTTGAGGGGGTTGCATTGCATTTTTGTACTACATCGAACAGCGTTACAAAAAATTAATTTTCTCGAAAACTATAAGCCGCAGCTCATAGCCAGTGGCAGATTCGAATTCAGGAAAGTTTCGGGCTTAATTCTACATAGAAAATATCAAAATCGGGGATAAAAACAATTTCGACATATTTTGAGGGGGTTGCATTGCATTTTTGGACTACATCGAACAGCGTTACAAAAAATTCATTTTCTCGAAAACTATAAGCCGCAGCTCATAGCCAGTTGCAGATTCGAATTCAGAAAAGTTTCGGGCTTAATTCTACATAGAAAATATCAAAATTGGGGATAAAAAAAATTTCGAGATATTTTGAGGGGGTTGCATAGCATTTTTTGACTACATCGAACAGCTTTACAAAAAATTCATTTTCTCAAAAACTATAAGCCGCAGCTCATAGCCAGTGGCAGATTCGAATTCAGGAAAGTTTCAGGCTTAGTTCTACATAGAAAATATCAAAATCGGGGATAAAAAGAATTTCGAGATATTTTGAGGGGGTTGCGTTGCATTTTTGGACTACATCGAACAGCTTTAGAAAAAATTCATTTTCTCGAAAACTATAAGCCGCAGCTCATAGCCAGTGGCAGATTCGAATTCAGGAAAGTTTCGGGCTTAATTCTACATAGAAAATATCAAAATCGGGGATAAAAAAAATTTCGAGATATTTTGAGGGGGCTGCATTGCTTTTTTTGACTACATCGAACAGCTCTAGAAAAAATTCATTTTCTCGAAAACTATAAGCCGCAGCTCATAGCCAGTGGCAGATTCGAATTCAGGAAAGTTTCGGGCTTAATTCTACATAGAAAATATCAAAATCGGGGATAAAAAAAATTTCGAGATATTTTGAGGGGGTTGCATTGCATTGTTGGACTACATCGAACAGCTTTACAAAAAATTCATTTTCTCGAAAACTATAAGCCGCAGCTCATAGCCAGTGGCAGATTCGAATTCAGGAAAGTTTCGGGCTACATTCTACATAGAAAATATCAAAATCGGGGACAACAAAAATTTCGAGATATTTTGAGGGGGTTGCATTGCATTTTTTGACTACATCGAACAGCGTTACAAAAAATTCATTTTCTTGAAAACTATAAGCCGCAGCTCATAGCCAGTGGCAGATTCGAATTCAGGAAAGTTTCGGGCTTAATTCTACATAGAAAATATCAAAATCGGGGATAAAAAAAATTTCGAGATATTTTGAGGGGGCTGCATTGCTTTTTTTGACTACATCGAACAGCTCTAGAAAAAATTCATTTTCTCGAAAACTATAAGCCGCAGCTCATAGCCAGTGGCAGATTCGAATTCAGGAAAGTTTCGGGCTTAATTCTACATAGAAAATATCAAAATCGGGGATAAAAACAATTTCGACATATTTTGAGGGGGTTGCATTGCATTTTTGGACTACATCAAACAGCTTTACAAAAAATTCATTTTCTCGAAAACTATAAGCCGCAGCTCATAGCCAGTGGCAGATTCGAATTCAGGAAAGTTTCGGGCTTAATTCTATATAGAAAATATCAAAATCGGGGATAAAAACAATTTCGAGATATTTTGAGGGGGTTGCATTGCATTTTTGGACTACATCGCACAGCGTTAGAAAAAATTCATTTTCTCGAAAACTATAAGCCGCAGCTCATAGCCAGTGGCAAATTCGAATTCAGGAAAGTTTCGGGCTTAATTCTACATAGAAAATATCAAAATCGATGACAACAAAAATTTCGAGATATTTTGAGGGGGTTGCATAGCATTGTTGGACTACATCGAACAGCTTTACAAAAAATTCATTTTCTCGAAAACTATAAGCCGCAGCTCATAGCCAGTGGCAGATTCGAATTCAGGAAAGTTTCGGGCTACATTCTACATAGAAAATATCAAAATCTGGGTTAAAAAAAATTTCGAGATATTTTGAGGGGGTTGCATTGCATTTTTGGACTACATCGAACAGCGTTACAAAAAATTTATTTTCTCGAAAACTATAAGCCGCAGCTCATAGCCAGTGGCAGATTCGAATTCAGGAAAGTTTCGGGCTTAATTCTACATAGAAAATATCAAAATCGATGACAACAAAAATTTCGAGATATTTTGAGGGGGTTGCATTGCATTTTTGGACTACATCGAACAGCGTTACCAAAAATTCATTTTCTCGAAAACTATAAGCCGCAGCTCATAGCCTGTGGCAGATTCGAATTCAGGAAAGTTTCGGGCTTAATTCTACATAGAAAATATCAAAATCGATGACAACAAAAATTTCGAGATATTTTGAGGGGGTTGCATAGCATTTTTGGACTACATCGAACAGCGTTAGAAAAAATTCATTTTCTCGAAAACTATAAGCCGCGGCTCATAGCCAGTGGCAGATTCGAATTCAGGAAAGTTTCGGGCTTAATTCTACATAAAAAATATCAAAATCGGGGACAACAAAAATTTCGAGATATTTTGAGGGGGTTGCATAGCATTTTTTGACTACATCGAACAGCGTTACAAAAAATTCATTTTCTCGAAAACTATAAGCCGCAGCTCATAGCCAGTGGCAGATTCGAATTCAGGAAAGTTTCGGGCTTAATTCTACACAGAAAATATCAAAATCGGGGATAAAAGAAATTTCGAGATATTTTGAGGGGGCTCCATTGCATTTTTGGACTACATCGAACAGCGTTAGAAAAAATTCATTTTCTCGAAAACTATAAGCCGCAGCTCATAGCCAGTGGCAGATTCGAATTCAGGAAAGTTTCGGGCTTAATTCTACATAGAAAATATCAAAATCGGGGATAAAAAAAATTTCGAGATATTTTGAGGGGGCTGCATTGCATTTTTGGACTACATCGAACAGCGTTAGAAAAAAAATCATTTTCTCGAAAACTATAAGCCGCAGCTCATAGCCAGTGGCAGATTCGAATTCAGGAAAGTTTCGGGCTTAATTCTACACAGAAAATATCAAAATCGGGGATAAAAGAAATTTCGAGATATTTTGAGGGGGCTCCATTGCATTTTTGGACTACATCGCACAGCGTTAGAAAAAATTCATTTTCTCGAAAACTATAAGCCGCAGCTCATAGCCAGTGGCAAATTCGAATTCAGGAAAGTTTCGGGCTTAATTCTACATAGAAAATATCAAAATCGATGACAACAAAAATTTCGAGATATTTTGAGGGGGTTGCATAGCATTGTTGGACTACATCGAACAGCTTTACAAAAAATTCATTTTCTCGAAAACTATAAGCCGCAGCTCATAGCCAGTGGCAGATTCGAATTCAGGAAAGTTTCGGGCTACATTCTACATAGAAAATATCAAAATCTGGGTTAAAAAAAATTTCGAGATATTTTGAGGGGGTTGCATTGCATTTTTGGACTACATCGAACAGCGTTACAAAAAATTCATTTTCTCGAAAACTATAAGCCGCAGCTCATAGCCAGTGGCAGATTCGAATTCAGGAAAGTTTCGGGCTTAATTCTACATAGAAAATATCAAAATCGATGACAACAAAAATTTCGAGATATTTTGAGGGGGTTGCATTGCATTTTTGGACTACATCGAACAGCGTTACAAAAAATTCATTTTCTCGAAAACTATAAGCCGCAGCTCATAGCCAGTGGCAGATTCGAATTCAGGAAAGTTTCGGGCTTAATTCTACATAGAAAATATTAAAATCGATGACAACAAAAATTTCGAGATATTTTGAGGGGGTTGCATAGCATTTTTGGACTACATCGAACAGCGTTAGAAAAAATTCATTTTCTCGAAAACTATAAGCCGCGGCTCATAGCCAGTGGCAGATTCGAATTCAGGAAAGTTTCGGTCTTAATTCTACATAAAAAATATCAAAATCGGGGACAACAAAAATTTCGAGATATTTTGAGGGGGTTGCATAGCATTTTTTGACTACATCGAACAGCGTTACAAAAAATTCATTTTCTCGAAAACTATAAGCCGCAGCTCATAGCCAGTGGCAGATTCGAATTCAGGAAAGTTTCGGGCTTAATTCTACATAGAAAATATCAAAATCGATGACAACAAAAATTTCGAGATATTTTGAGGGGGTTGCATAGCATTGTTGGACTACATCGAACAGCTTTACAAAAAATTCATTTTCTCGAAAACTATAAGCCGCAGCTTTTAGCCAGTGGCAGATTCGAATTCAGGAAAGTTTCAGGCTTAGTTCTACATAGAAAATATCAAAATCGGGGACAACAAAAATTTGGAGATATTTTGAGGGGGTTGCATTGCATTTTTTGACTACATCGAACAGCTCTACAAAAAATTCATTTTCTCGAAAACTATAAGCCGCAGCTCATAGCCAGTGGCAGATTCGAATTCAGGAAAGTTTCAGGCTTAGTTCTACATAGAAAATATCAAAATCGGGGATAAAAAAAATTTCGAGATATTTTGAGGGGGTTGCATTGCATTTTTGGACTACATCGAACAGCTTTAGAAAAAATTCATTTTCTCGAAAACTATAAGCCGCAGCTCATAGCCAGTGGCAGATTCGAATTCAGGAAAGTTTCGGGCTTAATTCTACATAGAAAATATCAAAATCGGGGATTAAAAAAATTTCGAGATATTTTGAGGGGGTTGCATTGCATTTTTTGACTACATCGAACAGCGTTAGAAAAAATTCATTTTCTCGAAAACTATAAGCCGCAGCTCATAGCCAGTGGCAGATTCGAATTCAGGAAAGTTTCGGGCTTAATTCTACATAGAAAATATCAAAATCGGGGATAAAAAAAATTTCGAGATATTTTGAGGGGGTTGCATAGCATTTTTTGACTACATCGAACAGCGTTAGAAAAAATTCATTTTTCGAAAACTATAAGCCGCAGCTCATAGCCAGTAGCAGATTCGAATTCAGGAAAGTTTCGGGCTCAATTCTACATAGAAAATATCACAATCGGGGATAAAAACAATTTCGAGATATTTTGAGGGGGTTGCATTGCATTTTTGGACTACATCGAACAGCGTTAGAAAAAAAATCATTTTCTCGAAAACTATAAGCCGCAGCTCATAGCCAGTGGCAGATTCGAATTCAGAAAAGTTTCGGGCTTAATTCTACATAGAAAATATCAAAATCGGGAAAAAAAAAAGTTCGAAATATTTTGAGGGGGTTGCATTGCATTTTTTGACTACATGGAACAGCGTTACAAAAAATTCATTTTCTCAAAAACTATAAGCCGCAGCTCATAGCCAGTGGCAGATTCGAATTCAGGAAAGTTACGGGCTTAATTCTACATAGAAAATATCAAAATCGGGGATAAAAAAAATTTCGAGATATTTTGAGGGGGTTGCATTGCATTTTTTGACTACATCGAACAGCCGCAAGCCGCAGCTCATAGCCAGTGGCAGATTCGAATTCAGGAAAGTTTCGGGCTTAATTCTACATAGAAAATATCAAAATCGGGAATAAAAAAAATTTCGAGATATTTTGAGGGGGTTGCATTGCATTTTTGGACTACATCGAACAGCGTTAGAAAAAAATCATTTTCTCGAAAACTATAAGCCGCAGCTCATAGCCAGTGGCAGATTCGAATTCAGGAAAGTTTCGGACTTAATTCTACATAGAAAATATCACAATCGGGGATAAAAACAATTTCGACATATTTTGAGGGGGTTGCATTGCATTTTTTGACTTCATCGAACAGCGTTACAAAAAATTCATTTTCTCGAAAACTATAAGCCGCAGCTCATAGCCAGAGGCAGATTCGAATTCAGGAAAGTTTCGGGATACATTCTACATAGAAAATATCAAAATCGGGGACAACAAAAATTTCGAGATATTTTGAGGGGGTTGCATTGCATTTTTGGACTACATCGAACAGCGTTACAAAAAATTCATTTTCTCGAAAACTATAAGCCGCAGCTCATAGCCAGTGGCAGATTCGAATTCAGGAAAGTTTCGGGCTTAATTCTACATAGAAAATATCAAAATCGGGGATAAAAAAAATTTCGAGATATTTTGAGGGGGTTGCATAGCATTTTTTGACTACATCGAACAGCGTTAGAAAAAATTCATTTTCTCGAAAACTATAAGCCGCAGCTCATAGCCAGTAGCAGATTCGAATTCAGGAAAGTTTCGGGCTCAATTCTACATAGAAAATATCACAATCGGGGATAAAAACAATTTCGAGATATTTTGAGGGGGTTGCATTGCATTTTTGGACTACATCGAACAGCGTTAGAAAAAAAATCATTTTCTCGAAAACTATAAGCCGCAGCTCATAGCCAGTGGCAGATTCGAATTCAGAAAAGTTTCGGGCTTAATTCTACATAGAAAATATCAAAATCGGGAAAAAAAAAAGTTCGAAATATTTTGAGGGGGTTGCATTGCATTTTTTGACTACATGGAACAGCGTTACAAAAAATTCATTTTCTCAAAAACTATAAGCCGCAGCTCATAGCCAGTGGCAGATTCGAATTCAGGAAAGTTACGGGCTTAATTCTACATAGAAAATATCAAAATCGGGGATAAAAAAAATTTCGAGATATTTTGAGGGGGTTGCATTGCATTTTTTGACTACATCGAACAGCCGCAAGCCGCAGCTCATAGCCAGTGGCAGATTCGAATTCAGGAAAGTTTCGGGCTTAATTCTACATAGAAAATATCAAAATCGGGAATAAAAAAAATTTCGAGATATTTTGAGGGGGTTGCATTGCATTTTTGGACTACATCGAACAGCGTTAGAAAAAAATCATTTTCTCGAAAACTATAAGCCGCAGCTCATAGCCAGTGGCAGATTCGAATTCAGGAAAGTTTCGGGCTTAATTCTACATAGAAAATATCACAATCGGGGATAAAAACAATTTCGACATATTTTGAGGGGGTTGCATTGCATTTTTTGACTTCATCGAACAGCGTTACAAAAAATTCATTTTCTCGAAAACTATAAGCCGCAGCTCATAGCCAGAGGCAGATTCGAATTCAGGAAAGTTTCGGGATACATTCTACATAGAAAATATCAAAATCGGGGACAACAAAAATTTAGAGATATTTTGAGGGGGTTGCATTGCATTTTTGGACTACATCGAACAGCGTTAGAAAAAAATCATTTTCTCGAAAACTATAAGCCGCAGCTCATAGCCAGTGGCAGATTCGAATTCAGGAAAGTTTCGGGCTACATTCTACATAGAAAATATCAAAATCTGGGTTAAAAAAAATTTCGACATATTTTGAGGGGGTTGCATTGCATTTTTGGACTACATCGAACAGCGTTACAAAAAATTCATTTTCTCGAAAACTATAAGCCGCAGCTCATAGCCAGTGGCAGATTCGAATTCAGGAAAGTTTCGGGCTTAATTCTACATAGAAAATATCAAAATCGATGACAACAAAAATTTCGAGATATTTTGAGGGGGTTGCATAGCATTTTTTGACTACATCGAACAGCGTTAGGAAAAAATCATTTTCTCGAAAACTATAAGCCGCAGCTCATAGCCAGTGGCAGATTCGAATTCAGGAAAGTTTCGGGCTTAATTCTACATAGAAAATATCAAAATCGATGACAACAAAAATTTCGAGATATTTTGAGGGGGTTGCATAGCATTTTTGGACTACATCGAACAGCGTTAGAAAAAATTCATTTTCTCGAAAACTATAAGCCGCGGCTCATAGCCAGTGGCAGATACGAATTCAGGAAAGTTTCGGGCTTAATTCTACATAAAAAATATCAAAATCGGGGACAACAAAAATTTCGAGATATTTTGAGGGGGTTGCATAGCATTTTTTGACTACATCGAACAGCGTTACAAAAAATTCATTTTCTCGAAAACTATAAGCCGCAGCTCATAGCCAGAGGCAGATTCGAATTCAGGAAAGTTTCGGGATACATTCTACATAGAAAATATCAAAATCGATGACAACAAAAATTTCGAGATATTTTGAGGGGGTTGCATAGCATTGTTGGACTACATCGAACAGCTTTACAAAAAATTCATTTTCTCGAAAACTATAAGCCGCAGCTCATAGCCAGTGGCAGATTCGAATTCAGGAAAGTTTCGGGCTACATTCTACATAGAAAATATCAAAATCTGGGTTAAAAAAAATTTCGAGATATTTTGAGGGGGTTGCATTGCATTTTTGGACTACATCGAACAGCGTTACAAAAAATTCATTTTCTCGAAAACTATAAGCCGCAGCTCATAGCCAGTGGCAGATTCGAATTCAGGAAAGTTTCGGGCTTAATTCTACATAGAAAATATCAAAATCGACGACAACAAAAATTTCGAGATATTTTGAGGGGGTTGCATTGCATTTTTGGACTACATCGAACAGCGTTACAAAAAATTCATTTTCTCGAAAACTATAAGCCGCAGCTCATAGCCAGTGGCAGATTCGAATTCAGGAAAGTTTCGGGCTTAATTCTACATAGAAAATATCAAAATCGGGGACAAAAAAAATTTCGAGATATTTTGAGGGGGTTGCATAGCATTTTTTGACTACATCGAACAGCGTCAGAAAAAATTCATTTTCTCGAAAACTATAAGCCGCAGCTCATAGCCAGTAGCAGATTCGAATTCAGGAAAGTTTCGGGCTCAATTCTACATAGAAAATATCACAATCGGGGATAAAAACAATTTCGAGATATTTTGAGGGGGTTGCATTGCATTTTTGGACTACATCGAACAGCGTTAGAAAAAAAATCATTTTCTCGAAAACTATAAGCCGCAGCTCATAGCCAGTGGCAGATTCGAATTCAGAAAAGTTTCGGGCTTAATTCTACATAGAAAATATCAAAATCGGGAAAAAAAAAGTTCGAAATATTTTGAGGGGGTTGCATTGCATTTTTTGACTACATGGAACAGCGTTACAAAAAATTCATTTTCTCAAAAACTATAAGCCGCAGCTCATAGCCAGTGGCAGATTCGAATTCAGGAAAGTTACGGGCTTAATTCTACATAGAAAATATCAAAATCGGGGATAAAAAAAATGTCGAGATATTTTGAGGGGGTTGCATTGCATTTTTTGACTACATCGAACAGCCGCAAGCCGCAGCTCATAGCCAGTGGCAGATTCGAATTCAGGAAAGTTTCGGGCTTAATTCTACATAGAAAATATCAAAATCGGGAATAAAAAAAATTTCGAGATATTTTGAGGGGGTTGCATTGCATTTTTGGACTACATCGAACAGCGTTAGAAAAAAATCATTTTCTCGAAAACTATAAGCCGCAGCTCATAGCCAGTGGCAGATTCGAATTCAGGAAAGTTTCGGGCTTAATTCTACATAGAAAATATCACAATCGGGGATAAAAACAATTTCGACATATTTTGAGGGGGTTGCATTGCATTTTTTGACTTCATCGAACAGCGTTACAAAAAATTCATTTTCTCGAAAACTATAAGCCGCAGCTCATAGCCAGAGGCAGATTCGAATTCAGGAAAGTTTCGGGATACATTCTACATAGAAAATATCAAAATCGGGGACAACAAAAATTTCGAGATATTTTGAGGGGGTTGCATTGCATTTTTTGACTACATCGAACAGCGTTAGAAAAAAATCATTTTCTCGAAAACTATAAGCCGCAGCTCATAGCCAGTGGCAGATTCGAATTCAGGAAAGTTTCGGGCTACATTCTACATAGAAAATATCAAAATCTGGGTTAAAAAAAATTTCGAGATATTTTGAGGGGGTTGCATTGCATTTTTGGACTACATCGAACAGCGTTAGAAAAAATTCATTTTCTCGAAAACTATAAGCCGCAGCTCATAGCCAGTGGCAGATTCGAATTCAGGAAAGTTTCGGGCTTAATTCTACATAGAAAATATCAAAATCGATGACAACAAAAATTTCGAGATATTTTGAGGGGGTTGCATAGCATTTTTGGACTACATCGAACAGCGTTACAAAAAATTCATTTTCTCGAAAACTATAAGCCGCAGCTCATAGCCAGTGGCAGATTCGAATTCAGGAAAGTTTCGGGCTTAATTCTACATAGAAAATATCAAAATCGATGACAACAAAAATTTCGAGATATTTTGAGGGGGTTGCATAGCATTTTTGGACTACATCGAACAGCGTTAGAAAAAATTCATTTTCTCGAAAACTATAAGAAGCGGCTCATAGCCAGTGGCAGATTCGAATTCAGGAAAGTTTCGGGCTTAATTCTACATAAAAAATATCAAAATCGGGGACAACAAAAATTTCGAGATATTTTGAGGGGGTTGATAGCATTTTTTGACTACATCGAACAGCGTTACAAAAAATTCATTTTCTCGAAAACTATAAGCCGCAGCTCATAGCCAGAGGCATATTCGAATTCAGGAAAGTTTCGGGATACATTCTACATAGAAAATATCAAAATCGATGACAACAAAAATTTCGAGATATTTTGAGGGGGTTGCATTGCATTTTTGGACTACATCGAACAGCTTTAGATAAAATTCATTTTCTCGAAAACTATAAGCCGCAGCTCATAGCCAGTGGCAGATTCGAATTCAGGAAAGTTTCGGGCTACATTCTACATAGAAAATATCAAAATCTGGGTTAAAAAAAATTTCGAGATATTTTGAGGGGGTTGCATTGCATTTTTGGACTACATCGAACAGCGTTACAAAAAATTCATTTTCTCGAAAACTATAAGCCGCAGCTCATAGCCAGTGGCAGATTCGAATTCAGGAAAGTTTCGGGCTTAATTCTACATAGAAAATATCAAAATCGATGACAACAAAAATTTCGAGATATTTTGAGGGGGTTGCATAGCATTTTTGGATTACATCGAACAGCGTTAGAAAAAATTCATTTTCTCGAAAACTATAAGCCGCGGCTCATAGCCAGTGGCAGATTCGAATTCAGGAAAGTTTCGGGCTTAATTCTACATAAAAAATATCAAAATCGGGGACAACAAAAATTTCGAGATATTTTGAGGGGGTTGCATAGCATTTTTTGACTACATCGAACAGCGTTACAAAAAATTCATTTTCTCGAAAACTATAAGCCGCAGCTCATAGCCAGTGGCAGATTCGAATTCAGGAAAGTTTCGGGCTTAATTCTACATAGAAAATATCAAAATCGATGACAACAAAAATTTCGAGATATTTTGAGGGGGTTGCATAGCATTGTTGGACTACATCGAACAGCTTTACAAAAAATTCATTTTCTTGAAAACTAAAAGGCGCAGCTCATAGCCAGTGGCAGATTCGAATTCAGGAAAGTTTTGGGCTTAATTCTACATAGAAAATATCAAAATCGGGGATAAAAAAAATTTCAAGATATTTTGAGGGGGTTGCATTGCATTTTTTGACTACATCGAACAGCTTTAGAAAAAATTAATTTTCTCGAAAACTATAAGCCGCAGCTCATAGCCAGTGGCAGATTCGAATTCAGGAAAGTTTCAGGCTTAGTTCTACATAGAAAATATCAAAATCGATGACAACAAAAATTTCGAGATATTTTGAGGGGGTTGCATAGCATTTTTGGACTACATCGAACAGCGTTAGAAAAAATTCATTTTCTCGAAAACTATAAGAAGCGGCTCATAGCCAGTGGCAGATTCGAATTCAGGAAAGTTTCGGGCTTAATTCTACATAAAAAATATCAAAATCGGGGACAACAAAAATTTCGAGATATTTTGAGGGGGTTGATAGCATTTTTTGACTACATCGAACAGCGTTACAAAAAATTCATTTTCTCGAAAACTATAAGCCGCAGCTCATAGCCAGAGGCAGATTCGAATTCAGGAAAGTTTCGGGATACATTCTACATAGAAAATATCAAAATCGATGACAACAAAAATTTCGAGATATTTTGAGGGGGTTGCATTGCATTTTTGGACTACATCGAACAGCTTTAGATAAAATTCATTTTCTCGAAAACTATAAGCCGCAGCTCATAGCCAGTGGCAGATTCGAATTCAGGAAAGTTTCGGGCTACATTCTACATAGAAAATATCAAAATCTGGGTTAAAAAAAATTTCGAGATATTTTGAGGGGGTTGCATTGCATTTTTGGACTACATCGAACAGCGTTACAAAAAATTCATTTTCTCGAAAACTATAAGCCGCAGCTCATAGCCAGTGGCAGATTCGAATTCAGGAAAGTTTCGGGCTTAATTCTACATAAAAAATATCAAAATCGATGACAACAAAAATTTCGAGATATTTTGAGGGGGTTGCATAGCATTTTTGGACTACATCGAACAGCGTTAGAAAAAATTCATTTTCTCGAAAACTATAAGCCGCGGCTCATAGCCAGTGGCAGATTCGAATTCAGGAAAGTTTCGGGCTTAATTCTACATAAAAAATATCAAAATCGGGGACAACAAAAATTTCGAGATATTTTGAGGGGGTTGCATAGCATTTTTTGACTACATCGAACAGCGTTACAAAAAATTCATTTTCTCGAAAACTATAAGCCGCAGCTCATAGCCAGTGGCAGATTCGAATTCAGGAAAGTTTCGGGCTTAATTCTACATAGAAAATATCAAAATCGATGACAACAAAAATTTCGAGATATTTTGAGGGGGTTGCATAGCATTGTTGGACTACATCGAACAGCTTTACAAAAAATTCATTTTCTCGAAAACTATAAGCCGCAGCTTATAGCCAGTGGCAGATTCGAATTCAGGAAAGTTTCAGGCTTAGTTCTACATAGAAAATATCAAAATCGGGGACAACAAAAATTTGGAGATATTTTGAGGGGGTTGCATTGCATTTTTTGACTACATCGAACAGCTCTACAAAAAATTCATTTTCTCGAAAACTATAAGCCGCAGCTCATAGCCAGTGGCAGATTCGAATTCAGGAAAGTTTCAGGCTTAGTTCTACATAGAAAATATCAAAATCGGGGATAAAAAAAATTTCGAGATATTTTGAGGGGGTTGCATTGCATTTTTGGACTACATCGAACAGCTTTAGAAAAAATTCATTTTCTCGAAAACTATAAGCCGCAGCTCATAGCCAGTGGCAGATTCGAATTCAGGAAAGTTTCGGGCTTAATTCTACATAGAAAATATCAAAATCGGGGATTAAAAAAAATTTCGAGATATTTTGAGGGGGTTGCATTGCATTTTTTGACTACATCGAACAGCGTTAGAAAAAATTCATTTTCTCGAAAACTATAAGCCGCAGCTCATAGCCAGTGGCAGATTCGAATTCAGGAAAGTTTCGGGCTTAATTCTACATAGAAAATATCAAAATCGGGGATAAAAAAAATTTCGAGATATTTTGAGGGGGTTGCATAGCATTTTTTGACTACATCGAACAGCGTTAGAAAAAAAATCATTTTCTCGAAAACTATAAGCCGCAGCTCATAGCCAGTGGCAGATTCGAATTCAGAAAAGTTTCGGGCTTAATTCTACATAGAAAATATCAAAATCGGGAAAAAAAAAGTTCGAAATATTTTGAGGGGGTTGCATTGCATTTTTTGACTACATGGAACAGCGTTACAAAAAATTCATTTTCTCAAAAACTATAAGCCGCAGCTCATAGCCAGTGGCAGATTCGAATTCAGGAAAGTTACGGGCTTAATTCTACATAGAAAATATCAAAATCGGGGATAAAAAAAATTTCGAGATATTTTGAGGGGGTTGCATTGCATTTTTTGACTACATCGAACAGCCGCAAGCCGCAGCTCATAGCCAGTGGCAGATTCGAATTCAGGAAAGTTTCGGGCTTAATTCTACATAGAAAATATCAAAATCGGGAATAAAAAAAATTTCGAGATATTTTGAGGGGGTTGCATTGCATTTTTGGACTACATCGAACAGCGTTAGAAAAAAATCATTTTCTCGAAAACTATAAGCCGCAGCTCATAGCCAGTGGCAGATTCGAATTCAGGAAAGTTTCGGGCTTAATTCTACATAGAAAATATCAAAATCGATGACAACAAAAATTTCGAGATATTTTGAGGGGGTTGCATAGCATTGTTGGACTACATCGAACAGCTTTACAAAAAATTCATTTTCTCGAAAACTATAAGCCGCAGCTCATAGCCAGTGGTTAGATTCGAATTCAGGAAAGTTTCGGGCTACATTCTACATAGAAAATATCAAAATCTGGGTTAAAAAAAATTTCGAGATATTTTGAGGGGGTTGCATTGCATTTTTGGACTACATCGAACAGCGTTACAGAAAATTCATTTTCTCGAAAACTATAAGCCGCAGCTCATAGCCAGTGGCAGATTCGAATTCAGGAAAGTTTCGGGCTTAATTCTACATAGAAAATATCAAAATCGATGACAACAAAAATTTCGAGATATTTTGAGGGGGTTGCATAGCATTTTTGGACTACATCGAACAGCGTTACAAAAAATTCATTTTCTCGAAAACTATAAGCCGCAGCTCATAGCCAGTGGCAGATTCGAATTCAGGAAAGTTTCGGGCTTAATTCTACATAGAAAATATCAAAATCGATGACAACAAAAATTTCGAGATATTTTGAGGGGGTTGCATTGCATTTTTGGACTACATCGAACAGCGTTAGAAAAAATTCATTTTCTCGAAAACTATAAGCCGCGGCTCATAGCCAGTGGCAGATTCGAATTCAGGAAAGTTTCGGGCTTAATTCTACATAAAAAATATCAAAATCGGGGACAAGAAAAATTTCGAGATATTTTGAGGGGGTTGCATAGCATTTTTTGACTACATCGAACAGCGTTACAAAAAATTCATTTTCTCGAAAACTATAAGCCGCAGCTCATAGCCAGTGGCAGATTCGAATTCAGGAAAGTTTCGGGCTTAATTCTACATAGAAAATATCAAAATCGATGACAACAAAAATTTCGAGATATTTTGAGGGGGTTGCATAGCATTGTTGGACTACATCGAACAGCTTTACAAAAAATTCATTTTCTCGAAAACTATAAGCCGCAGCTTATAGCCAGTGGCAGATTCGAATTCAGGAAAGTTTCAGGCTTAGTTCTACATAGAAAATATCAAAATCGGGGACAACAAAAAGTTGGAGATATTTTGAGGGGGTTGCATTGCATTTTTTGACTACATCGAACAGCTCTACAAAAAATTCATTTTCTCGAAAACTATAAGCCGCAGCTCATAGCCAGTGGCAGATTCGAATTCAGGAAAGTTTCAGGCTTAGTTCTACATAGAAAATATCAAAATCGGGGATAAAAAAAATTTCGAGATATTTTGAGGGGGTTGCATTGCATTTTTGGACTACATCGAACAGCTTTAGAAAAAATTCATTTTCTCGAAAACTATAAGCCGCAGCTCATAGCCAGTGGCAGATTCGAATTCAGGAAAGTTTCGGGCTTAATTCTACATAGAAAATATCAAAATCGGGGATTAAAAAAATTTCGAGATATTTTGAGGGGGTTGCATTGCATTTTTTGACTACATCGAACAGCGTTAGAAAAAATTCATTTTCTCGAAAACTATAAGCCGCAGCTCATAGCCAGTGGCAGATTCGAATTCAGGAAAGTTTCGGGCTTAATTCTACATAGAAAATATCAAAATCGGGGATAAAAAAATTTCGAGATATTTTGAGGGGGTTGCATAGCATTTTTTGACTACATCGAACAGCGTTAGAAAAAATTCATTTTCTCGAAAACTATAAGCCGCAGCTCATAGCCAGTAGCAGATTCGAATTCAGGAAAGTTTCGGGCTCAATTCTACATAGAAAATATCACAATCGGGGATAAAAACAATTTCGAGATATTTTGAGGGGGTTGCATTGCATTTTTGGACTACATCGAACAGCGTTAGAAAAAAAATCATTTTCTCGAAAACTATAAGCCGCAGCTCATAGCCAGTGGCAGATTCGAATTCAGAAAAGTTTCGGGCTTAATTCTACATAGAAAATATCAAAATCGGGAAAAAAAAAAGTTCGAAATATTTTGAGGGGGTTGCATTGCATTTTTTGACTACATGGAACAGCGTTACAAAAAATTCATTTTCTCAAAAACTATAAGCCACAGCTCATAGCCAGTGGCAGAATCGAATTCAGGAAAGTTACGGGCTTAATTCTACATAGAAAATATCAAAATCGGGGATGAAAAAAATTTCGAGATATTTTGAGGGGGTTGCATTGCATTTTTTGACTACATCGAACAGCCGCAAGCCGCAGCTCATAGCCAGTGGCAGATTCGAATTCAGGAAAGTTACGGGCTTAATTCTACATAGAAAATATCAAAATCGATGACAACAAAAATTTCGAGATATTTTGAGGGGGTTGCATTGCATTTTTGGACTACATCGAACAGCGTTAGAAAAAAATCATTTTCTCGAAAACTATAAGCCGCAGCTCATAGCCAGTGGCAGATTCGAATTCAGGAAAGTTTCGGGCTTAATTCTACATAGAAAATATCAAAATCGGGGATAAAAAAATTTCGAGATATTTTGAGGGGGTTGCATAGCATTTTTTGACTACATCGAACAGCGTTAGAAAAAATTCATTTTCTCGAAAACTATAAGCCGCAGCTCATAGCCAGTAGCAGATTCGAATTCAGGAAAGTTTCGGGCTCAATTCTACATAGAAAATATCACAATCGGGGATAAAAACAATTTCGAGATATTTTGAGGGGGTTGCATTGCATTTTTGGACTACATCGAACAGCGTTAGAAAAAAAATCATTTTCTCGAAAACTATAAGCCGCAGCTCATAGCCAGTGGCAGATTCGAATTCAGAAAAGTTTCGGGCTTAATTCTACATAGAAAATATCCAAATCGGGAAAAAAAAAAGTTCGAAATATTTTGAGGGGGTTGCATTGCATTTTTTGACTACATGGAACAGCGTTACAAAAAATTCATTTTCTCAAAAACTATAAGCCGCAGCTCATAGCCAGTGGCAGATTCGAATTCAGGAAAGTTACGGGCTTAATTCTACATAGAAAATATCAAAATCGGGGATAAAAAAAATTTCGAGATATTTTGAGGGGGTTGCATTGCATTTTTTGACTACATCGAACAGCGTTAGAAAAAAATCATTTTCTCGAAAACTATAAGCCGCAGCTCATAGCCAGTGGCAGATTCGAATTCAGGAAAGTTTCGGGCTTAATTCTACATAGAAAATATCACAATCGGGGATAAAAACAATTTCGACATATTTTGAGGGGGTTGCATTGCATTTTTTGACTTCATCGAACAGCGTTACAAAAAATTCATTTTCTCGAAAACTATAAGCCGCAGCTCATAGCCAGAGGCAGATTCGAATTCAGGAAAGTTTCGGGATACATTCTACATAGAAAATATCAAAATCGGGGACAACAAAAATTTCGAGATATTTTGAGGGGGTTGCATTGCATTTTTGGACTACATCGAACAGCGTTAGAAAAAAATCATTTTCTCGAAAACTATAAGCCGCAGCTCATAGCCAGTGGCAGATTCGAATTCAGGAAAGTTTCGGGCTACATTCTACATAGAAAATATCAAAATCGGCGATAAAAAAAATTTCGAGATATTTTGAGGGGGTTGCATAGCATTTTTGGACTACATCGAACAGCGTTAGAATAAATTCATTTTCTCGAAAACTATGAGCCGCAGCTCATAGCCAGTGGCAGATTCGAATTCAGGAAAGTTTCGGGCTTAATTCTACATAGAAAATATCAAAATCGGGGATAAAAAAAATTTCGAGATATTTTGAGGGGGTTGCATTGCATTTTTGGACCACATCGAACAGCGTTAGAAAAAATTCATTTTCTCGAAAACTATAAGCCGCAGCTCATAGCCAGTGGCAGATTCGAATTCAGAGAAGTTTCGGGCTTAATTCTACATAGAAATTATCAAAATCGATGACAACAAAAATTTCGGGATATTTTGAGGGGGTTGCATTGCATTTTTGGACTACATCGAACAGCGTTAGAAAAAAATCATTTTCTCGAAAACTATAAGCCGCAGCTCATAGCCAGTGGCAGATTCGAATTCAGGAAAGTTTCGGGCTTAATTCTACATAGAAAACATCAAAATCGGGGATAAAAAAAATTTCGAGATATTTTGAGGGGGTTGCATAGCATTGTTGGACTACATCGAACAGCTTTACAAAAAATTCATTTTCTCGAAAACTATAAGCCGCAGCCCATAGCCAGTGGCAGATTCGAATTCAGGAAAGTTTCAGGCTTAATTCTACATAGAAAATATCAAAATCGGCGATAAAAAAAATTTCGAGATATTTTGAGGGGGTTGCATTGCATTTTTGGACTACATCGAACAGCGTTAGAAAAAAATCATTTTCTCGAAAACTATAAGCCGCAGCTCATAGCCAGTGGCAGATTCGAATTCAGAAAAGTTTCGGGCTTAATTCTACATAGAAAATATCAAAATCGGGGATAAAAAAAATTTCGAGATATTTTGAGGGGGTTGCATTGCATTTTTTGACTACATCGAACAGCGTTAGAAAAAAATCATTTTCTGGAAAACTATAAGCCGCAGCTCATAGCCAGTGGCAGATTCGAATTCAGGAAAGTTTCGGGCTTAATTCTACATAGAAAATATCGAAATCGGGGATAAACAAAATTTTGAGATATTTTGAGGGGGTTGCATTGCATTTTTGGACTACATCGAACAGCGTTAGAAAAAATTCATTTTCTCGAAAACTATAAGCCGCAGCTCGTAGCCAGTGGCAGATACGAATTCAGGAAAGTTTCGGGCTTAATTCTACATAGAAAATATCAAAATCGGGGATAAAAAAAATTTCGAGATATTTTGAGGGGGTTGCATTGCATTTTTGGACTACATCGAACAGCGTTAGAAAAAAATCATTTTCTCGAAAACTATAAGCCGCAGCTCATAGCCAGTGGCAGATTCGAATTCAGAAAAGTTTCGGGCTTAATTCTACATAGAAAATATCAAAATCGGGGAAAAAAAAAGTTCGAGATATTTTGAGGGGGTTGCATTGCATTTTTTGACTACATCGAACAGCGTTAGAAAAAATTCATTTTCTCGAAAACTATAAGCCGCAGCTCATAGCCAGTGGCAGATTCGAATTCAGGAAAGTTTCGGGCTTAATTCTACATAGAAAATATCGAAATCGGGGATAAAAAAAATTTCGAGATATTTTGAGGGGGTTGCATTTCATTTTTGGACTACATCGAACAGCGTTAGAAAAAATTCATTTTCTCGAAAACTATAAGCCGCAGCTCGTAGCCAGTGGCAGATTCGAATTCAGGAAAGTTTCGGGCTTAATTCCACATAGAAAATATCAAAATCGGGGATAAAAAAATTTCGACATATTTTGAGGGGGTTGCATAGCATTTTTGGGCTACATCGAACAGCTTTACAAAAAATTAATTTTCTCGTAAACTATAAGCCGCAGCTCATAGCCAGTGGCAGATTCGAATTCAGGAAAGTTTCGGGCTTAATTCTACATAGAAAATATCAAAATCGGGGATAAAAAAAATGTCGAGATATTTTGAGGGGGTTGCATTGCATTTTTGGACTACATCGAACAGCGTTAAAAAAAAATCATTTTCTCGAAAACTATAAGCCGCAGCTCATAGCCAGTGGCAGATTCGAAATTCAGGAAAGTTTCGGGCTTAATTCTACATAGAAAATATCAAAATCGGGAATAAAAAAAATTTCGAGATATTTTGAGGGGGTTGCATTTCATTTTTGGACTACATCGAACAGCGTTAGAAAAAAATCATTTTCTCGAAAACTATAAGCCGCAGCTCATAGCCAGTGGCAGATTCGAATTCAGGAAAGTTTCGGGCTTAATTCTACATAGAAAATATCACAATCGGGGATAAAAACAATTTCGACATATTTTGAGGGGGTTGCATTGCATTTTTTGACTTCATCGAACAGCGTTAGAAAAAATTCATTTTCTCGAAAACTATAAGCCGCAGCTCATAGCCAGAGGCAGATTCGAATTCAGGAAAGTTTCGGGATACATTCTACATAGAAAATATCAAAATCGGGGACAACCGAAATTTCGAGATATTTTGAGGGGGTTGCATTGCATTTTTGGACTACATCGAACAGCGTTAGAAAAAATTCATTTTCTCGAAAACTATAAGCCGCAGCTCATAGCCAGTGGCAGATTCGAATTCAGGAAAGTTTCGGGCTTAATTCTACATAGAAAATATCAAAATCGGGGAAAAAAAAAATTTCGAGATATTTTGAGGGGGTTGATAGCATTTTTTGACTACATCGAAAATCGTTAGAAAAAAATCATTTTCTCGAAAACTATAAGCCGCAGCTCATGGCCAGTGGCAGATTCGAATTCAGGAAATTTTCGGGCTTAATTCTACATAGAAAATATCAAAATCGGGATAAAAAAAGTGTCGAGATATTTTGAGGGGGTTGCATTGCATTTTTGGACTACATCGAACAGCGTTAGAAAAAAATCATTTTCTCGAAAACTATAAGCCGCAGCTCATAGCCAGTGGCAGATTCGAATTCAGGAAAGTTTCGGGCTTAATTCTACATAGAAAATATCACAATCGGGGATAAAAACAATTTCGACATATTTTGAGGGGTTTGCATAGCATTTTTGGACTACATCGAACAGCGTTAGAAAAAATTCATTTTCTCAAAAACTATGAGCCGCAGCTCATAGCCAGTGGCAGATTCGAATTCAGGAAAGTTTCGGGCTTAATTCTACATAGAAAATATCAAAATCGGGGATAAAAAAAATTTCGAGATATTTTGAGGGGGTTGCATTGCATTTTTGGACTACATCGAACAGCGTTAGAAAAAATTCATTTTCTCGAAAACTATAAGCCGCAGCTCATAGCCAGTGGCAGATTCGAATTCAGGAAAGTTTCGGGCTTAATTCTACTTAGAAAATATCAAAATCGGGGATAAAAAAAAATTTCGAGATATTTTGAGGGGGTTGATAGCATTTTTTGACTACATCGAAAATCGTTAGAAAAAAATCATTTTCTCGAAAACTATAAGCCGCAGCTCATGGCCAGTGGCAGATTCGAATTCAGGAAATTTTCGGGCTTAATTCTACATAGAAAATATCAAAATCGGGATAAAAAAAGTGTCGAGATATTTTGAGGGGGTTGCATTGCATTTTTGGACTACATCGAACAGCGTTAGAAAAAATTCATTTTCTCGAAAACTATAAGCCGCAGCTCATAGCCAGTGGCAGATTCGAATTCAGGAAAGCTTCGAGCTTAATTCTACATAGAAAACATCAAAATCGGGGATAAAAAAAATTTCGAGATATTTTGAAGGGGTTGCATTGCATTTTTTGACCACATCGAACAGCGTTAGAAAAAATTCATTTTCGCGAAAACCATAAGCCGCAGCTCATAGCCAGTGGCAGATTCGAATTCAGGAAAGTTTCGGGCTTAATTCTACATAGAAAATATCAAAATCGGGGATAAAAAAAATTTCGGGATATTTTGAGGGGGTTGCATTGCATTTTTTGACTACGTCGAACAGCTTTACAAAAAATTCATTTTCTCGAAAACTATAAGCCGCAGCTCATAGCCAGTGGCAGATTCGAATTCAGGAAAGTTTCGGGCTTAATTCTACATAGAAAATATCAAAATCGGGGATAAAAAAAATTTCGAGATATTTTGAGGGGGTTGCATTGCATTTTTTGACTACATCGAACAGCGTTACAAAAAATTCATTTTCTTGAAAACTATAAGCCGCAGCTCATAGCCAGTGGCAGATTCGAATTCAGGAAAGTTTCGGGCTTAATTCTACATAGAAAATATCAAAATCGGGGATAAAAAAAATTTCGAGATATTTTGAGGGGGTTGCATTGCATTTTTGGACTACATCGAACAGCGTTAGAAAAGATTCATTTTCTCCAAAACTATAAGCCGCAGCTCATAGCCAGTGGCAGATTCGAATTCAGGAAAGTTTCGGGCTTAATTCTACATAGAAAATATCAAAATCGGGGACAACCGAAATTTCGAGATATTTTGAGGGGGTTGCATTGCATTTTTGGACTACATCGAACAGCGTTAGAAAAAATTCATTTTCTCGAAAACTATAAGCCGCAGCTCATAGCCAGTGGCAGATTCGAATTCAGGAAAGTTTCGGGCTTAATTCTACTTAGAAAATATCAAAATCGGGGATAAAAAAAAATTTCGAGATATTTTGAGGGGGTTGATAGCATTTTTTGACTACATCGAAAATCGTTAGAAAAAAATCATTTTCTCGAAAACTATAAGCCGCAGCTCATGGCCAGTGGCAGATTCGAATTCAGGAAATTTTCGGGCTTAATTCTACATAGAAAATATCAAAATCGGGATAAAAAAAGTGTCGAGATATTTTGAGGGGGTTGCATTGCATTTTTGGACTACATCGAACAGCGTTAGAAAAAATTCATTTTCTCGAAAACTATAAGCCGCAGCTCATAGCCAGTGGCAGATTCGAATTCAGGAAAGCTTCGAGCTTAATTCTACATAGAAAACATCAAAATCGGGGATAAAAAAAATTTCGAGATATTTTGAAGGGGTTGCATTGCATTTTTTGACCACATCGAACAGCGTTAGAAAAAATTCATTTTCGCGAAAACCATAAGCCGCAGCTCATAGCCAGTGGCAGATTCGAATTCAGGAAAGTTTCGGGCTTAATTCTACATAGAAAATATCAAAATCGGGGATAAAAAAAATTTCGGGATATTTTGAGGGGGTTGCATTGCATTTTTTGACTACGTCGAACAGCTTTACAAAAAATTCATTTTCTCGAAAACTATAAGCCGCAGCTCATAGCCAGTGGCAGATTCGAATTCAGGAAAGTTTCGGGCTTAATTCTACATAGAAAATATCAAAATCGGGGATAAAAAAAATTTCGAGATATTTTGAGGGGGTTGCATTGCATTTTTTGACTACATCGAACAGCGTTACAAAAAATTCATTTTCTTGAAAACTATAAGCCGCAGCTCATAGCCAGTGGCAGATTCGAATTCAGGAAAGTTTCGGGCTTAATTCTACATAGAAAATATCAAAATCGGGGATAAAAAAAATTTCGAGATATTTTGAGGGGGTTGCATTGCATTTTTGGACTACATCGAACAGCGTTAGAAAAGATTCATTTTCTCCAAAACTATAAGCCGCAGCCCATAGCCAGTGGCAGATTCGAATTCAGGAAAGTTTCGGGCTTAATTCTACATAGAAAATATCAAAATCGGGGCTAAAAAAATTTCGAGATATTTTGAGGGGGTTGCATTGCATTTTTGGACTACATCGAACAGCGTTACAAAAAACTATAAGCCGCAGCTCATAGCCAGTGGCAGATTCGAATTCAGGAAAGTTTCGGGCTTAATTCTACATAAAAAAATATCAAAATCGGGGACAACAAAAATTTCGAGATATTTTGAGGGGGTTGCATAGCATTTTTTGACTACATCGAACAGCGTTACAAAAAATTCATTTTCTCGAAAACTATAAGCCGCAGCTCATAGCCAGTGGCAGATTCGAATTCAGGAAAGTTTCGGGCTTAATTCTACATAAAAAATATCAAAATCGGGGACAACAAAAATTTCGAGATATTTTGAGGGGGTTGATAGCATTTTTTGACTACATCGAACAGCTTTATAAGAAATTCATTTTCACGAAAACTATAAGCCGCAACCCATAGCCAGTGGCAGATTCGAATTCAGGAAAGTTTCGGGCTTATTTCTACATAGAGATATCAAAATCGGGGATAAAAAAAATTTCGAGATATTTTGAGGGGGTTGCATTGCATTTTTGGACTACATCGTACAGCGTTAGAAAAAATTCATGGGGATAAAAAAAATTTCGAGATATTTTGAGGGGGTTGCATAGCATTTTTTGACTACATCGAACAGCGTTAGAAAAAATTCATTTTCTCGAAAACCATAAGCCGCAGCTAGTGGCAGATTCGAATTCAGGAAAGTTTCGGGCTTAATTCTACATAGAAAATATCAAAATCTGGGATAAAAAAAATTTCGAGATATTTTGAGGGGGTTGCATTGCATTTTTGGACTACATCGAACAGCGTTACAAAAAATTCATTTTCTTGAAAACTATAAGCCGCAGCTCATAGCCAGTGGCAGATTCGAATTCAGGAAAGTTTCGGGCTTAATTCTACATAGAAAATATCAAAATCGGGGATTAAAAAAATGTCGAGATATTTTGAGGGGGTTGCATTGCATTTTTGGACTACATCGAACAGCGTTAGAAAAAATTCATTTTCTCGAAAACTATAAGCCGCAGCTCATAGTCAGTGGCAGATTCGAATTCAGGAAAGTTTTGGGCTTAATTCTACATAGAAAATATCAAAACGGGGATAAAAAAAATTTCGAGATATTTTGAGGGGGTTGCATAGCATTTTTTGACTACATCGAACAGCGTTACAAAAAATTCATTTTCTCGAAAACTATAAGCCGCAGCTCATAGCCAGTGGCAGATTCGAATTCAGGAAAGTTTCTTGCTTAATTCTACATAGAACATATCAAAATCGGGGATAAAAAGAATTTCGAGATATTTTGAGGGGGTTGCATTGCATTTTTGGACTACATCGAACAGCTTTAGATAAAATTCATTTTCTCGAAAACTATAAGCCGCAGCTCATAGCCAGTGGCAGATTCGAATTCAGGAAAGTTTCGGGCTTAATTCTACATAGAAAATATCAAAATCGGGGATAAAAAAAATTTCGAGATATTTTGAGGGGGTTGCATTGCATTTTTTGACTACATCGAACAGCTTTAGAAAAAATTAATTTTCTCGAATACTATAAGCCGCAGCTCATAGCCAGTGGCAGATTCGAATTCAGAAAAGTTTCGGGCTTAATTCTACATAGAAAATATCAAAATCGATGACAACAAAATTTCGAGATATTTTGAGGGGGTTGCATAGCATTTTTGGACTACATCGAACAGCGTTAGAAAAAAATCATTTTCTCGAAAACTATAAGCCGCAGCTCATAGCCAGGGGCAGATTCGAATTCAGGAAAGTTTCGGGGTTAATTCTACATAAAAAATATCAAAATCGGGGACAACAAAAATTTCGAGATATTTTGAGGGGGTTGCATAGCATTTATTGACTACTTCGAACAGCTTTATAAAAAATTCATTTTCGCGAAAACTATAAGCCGCAGCTCATAGCCAGTGGCAGATTCGAATTCAGGAAAGTTTTGGGCTTAATTCTACATCGAAAATATCAAAATCGGGGATAAAAAAAATTTCGAGATATTTTGAGGGGGTTGCATAGCATTTTTTGACTACATCGAACAGCGTTACAAAAAATTCATTTTCTCGAAAACTATAAGCCGCAGCTCATAGCCAGTGGCAGATTCGAATTCAGGAAAGTTTCGGGGTTAATTCTACATAAAAAATATCAAAATCGGGGACAACAAAAATTTCGAGATATTTTGAGGGGGTTGCATAGCATTTATTGACTACTTCGAACAGCTTTATAAAAAATTCATTTTCGCGAAAACTATAAGCCGCAGCTCATAGCCAGTGGCAGATTCGAATTCAGGAAAGTTTCGGGCTTAATTCTACACAGAAAATATCAAAATCGGGGATAAAAGAAATTTCGAGATATTTTGAGGGTGTTGCATTGCATTTTTGGACTACATCGAACAGCGTTAGAAAAAATTAATTTTCTCGAAAACTATAAGCCGCAGCTCATAGCCAGTGGCAGATTCGAATTCAGGAAAGTTTCGGGCTTAATTCTACATAGAAAATATCAAAATCGGGGATAAAAAAAATTTCGAGATATTTTGAGGGGGTTGCATTGCATTTTTTGACTACATCGAACAGCTTTAGAAAAAATTCATTTTCTCGAAAACTATAAGCCGCAGCTCATAGCCAGTGGCAGATTCGAATTCAGGAAAGTTACGGGCTTAATTCTACATAGAAAATATCAAAATCGGGGACAACCGAAATTTCGAGATATTTTGAGGGGGTTGCATTGCATTTTTGGACTACATCGAACAGCGTTAGAAAAAATTCATTTTCTCGAAAACTATAAGCCGCAGCTCATAGCCAGTGGCAGATTCGAATTCAGGAAAGTTTCGGGCTTAATTCTACATAGAAAATATCAAAATCGGGGATAAAAAAAATTTCGAGATATTTTGAGGGGGTTGATAGCATTTTTTGACTACATCGAAAATCGTTAGAAAAAAATCATTTTCTCGAAAACTATAAGCCGCAGCTCATGGCCAGTGGCAGATTCGAATTCAGGAAATTTTCGGGCTTAATTCTACATAGAAAATATCAAAATCGGGATAAAAAAAGTGTCGAGATATTTTGAGGGGGTTGCATTGCATTTTTGGACTACATCGAACAGCTTTACAAAAAATTCATTTTCTCGAAAACTATAAGCCGCAGCTCATAGCCAGTGGCAGATTCGAATTCAGGAAAGCTTCGAGCTTAATTCTACATAGAAAACATCAAAATCGGGGATAAAAAAAATTTCGAGATATTTTGAAGGGGTTGCATTGCATTTTTTGACCACATCGAACAGCGTTAGAAAAAATTCATTTTCGCGAAAACCATAAGCCGCAGCTCATAGCCAGTGGCAGATTCGAATTCAGGAAAGTTTCGGGCTTAATTCTACATAGAAAATATCAAAATCGGGGATAAAAAAAATTTCGGGATATTTTGAGGGGGTTGCATTGCATTTTTTGACTACGTCGAACAGCTTTACAAAAAATTCATTTTCTCGAAAACTATAAGCCGCAGCTCATAGCCAGTGGCAGATTCGAATTCAGGAAAGTTTCGGGCTTAATTCTACATAGAAAATATCAAAATCGGGGATAAAAAAAATTTCGAGATATTTTGAGGGGGTTGCATTGCATTTTTTGACTACATCGAACAGCGTTACAAAAAATTCATTTTCTTGAAAACTATAAGCCGCAGCTCATAGCCAGTGGCAGATTCGAATTCAGGAAAGTTTCGGGCTTAATTCTACATAGAAAATATCAAAATCGGGGATAAAAAAAATTTCGAGATATTTTGAGGGGGTTGCATTGCATTTTTGGACTACATCGAACAGCGTTAGAAAAGATTCATTTTCTCCAAAACTATAAGCCGCAGCCCATAGCCAGTGGCAGATTCGAATTCAGGAAAGTTTCGGGCTTAATTCTACATAGAAAATATCAAAATCGGGGCTAAAAAAATTTCGAGATATTTTGAGGGGGTTGCATTGCATTTTTGGACTACATCGAACAGCGTTACAAAAAACTATAAGCCGCAGCTCATAGCCAGTGGCAGATTCGAATTCAGGAAAGTTTCGGGCTTAATTCTACATAAAAAAATATCAAAATCGGGGACAACAAAAATTTCGAGATATTTTGAGGGGGTTGCATAGCATTTTTTGACTACATCGAACAGCGTTACAAAAAATTCATTTTCTCGAAAACTATAAGCCGCAGCTCATAGCCAGTGGCAGATTCGAATTCAGGAAAGTTTCGGGCTTAATTCTACACAGAAAATATCAAAATCGGGGATAAAAGAAATTTCGAGATATTTTGAGGGGGTTGCATTGCATTTTTGGACTACATCGAACAGCGTTAGAAAAAATTCATTTTCTCGAAAACTATAAGCCACAGCTCATAGCAAGTGGCAGATTCGAATTCAGGAAAGTTTCGGGCTTAATTCTACATAGAAAATATCAAAATCTGGGATAAAAAAAATTTCGAGATATTTTGAGGGGGTTGCATTGCATTTTTGGACTACATCGTACAGCGTTAGAAAAAATTCATGGGGATAAAAAAAATTTCGAGATATTTTGAGGGGGTTGCATAGCATTTTTTGACTACATCGAACAGCGTTAGAAAAAATTCATTTTCTCGAAAACCATAAGCCGCAGCTAGTGGCAGATTCGAATTCAGGAAAGTTTCGGGCTTAATTCTACATAGAAAATATCAAAATCTGGGATAAAAAAAATTTCGAGATATTTTGAGGGGGTTGCATTGCATTTTTGGACTACATCGAACAGCGTTACAAAAAATTCATTTTCTTGAAAACTATAAGCCGCAGCTCATAGCCAGTGGCAGATTCGAATTCAGGAAAGTTTCGGGCTTAATTCTACATAGAAAATATCAAAATCGGGGATTAAAAAAATGTCGAGATATTTTGAGGGGGTTGCATTGCATTTTTGGACTACATCGAACAGCGTTAGAAAAAATTCATTTTCTCGAAAACTATAAGCCGCAGCTCATAGTCAGTGGCAGATTCGAATTCAGGAAAGTTTTGGGCTTAATTCTACATAGAAAATATCAAAACGGGGATAAAAAAAATTTCGAGATATTTTGAGGGGGTTGCATAGCATTTTTTGACTACATCGAACAGCGTTACAAAAAATTCATTTTCTCGAAAACTATAAGCCGCAGCTCATAGCCAGTGGCAGATTCGAATTCAGGAAAGTTTCTTGCTTAATTCTACATAGAACATATCAAAATCGGGGATAAAAAGAATTTCGAGATATTTTGAGGGGGTTGCATTGCATTTTTGGACTACATCGAACAGCTTTAGATAAAATTCATTTTCTCGAAAACTATAAGCCGCAGCTCATAGCCAGTGGCAGATTCGAATTCAGGAAAGTTTCGGGCTTAATTCTACATAGAAAATATCAAAATCGGGGATAAAAAAAATTTCGAGATATTTTGAGGGGGTTGCATTGCATTTTTTGACTACATCGAACAGCTTTAGAAAAAATTAATTTTCTCGAATACTATAAGCCGCAGCTCATAGCCAGTGGCAGATTCGAATTCAGAAAAGTTTCGGGCTTAATTCTACATAGAAAATATCAAAATCGATGACAACAAAATTTCGAGATATTTTGAGGGGGTTGCATAGCATTTTTGGACTACATCGAACAGCGTTAGAAAAAAATCATTTTCTCGAAAACTATAAGCCGCAGCTCATAGCCAGGGGCAGATTCGAATTCAGGAAAGTTTCGGGCTTAATTCTACATAAAAAATATCAAAATCGGGGACAACAAAAATTTCGAGATATTTTGAGGGGGTTGCATAGCATTTATTGACTACTTCGAACAGCTTTATAAAAAATTCATTTTCGCGAAAACTATAAGCCGCAGCTCATAGCCAGTGGCAGATTCGAATTCAGGAAAGTTTTGGGCTTAATTCTACATCGAAAATATCAAAATCGGGGATAAAAAAAATTTCGAGATATTTTGAGGGGGTTGCATAGCATTTTTTGACTACATCGAACAGCGTTACAAAAAATTCATTTTCTCGAAAACTATAAGCCGCAGCTCATAGCCAGTGGCAGATTCGAATTCAGGAAAGTTTCGGGGTTAATTCTACATAAAAAATATCAAAATCGGGGACAACAAAAATTTCGAGATATTTTGAGGGGGTTGCATAGCATTTATTGACTACTTCGAACAGCTTTATAAAAAATTCATTTTCGCGAAAACTATAAGCCGCAGCTCATAGCCAGTGGCAGATTCGAATTCAGGAAAGTTTCGGGCTTAATTCTACACAGAAAATATCAAAATCGGGGATAAAAGAAATTTCGAGATATTTTGAGGGTGTTGCATTGCATTTTTGGACTACATCGAACAGCGTTAGAAAAAATTCATTTTCTCGAAAACTATAAGCCGCAGCTCATAGCCAGTGGCAGATTCGAATTCAGGAAAGTTTCGGGCTTAATTCTACATAAAAAATATCAAAATCGGGGACAACAAAAATTTCGAGATATTTTGAGGGGGTTGATAGCATTTTTTGACTACATCGAACAGCTTTATAAGAAATTCATTTTCACGAAAACTATAAGCCGCAGCCCATAGCCAGTGGCAGATTCGAATTCAGGAAAGTTTCGGGCTTAATTCTACATAGAAAATATCAAAATCGGGGATAAAAAAAATTTCGAGATATTTTGAGGGGGTTGCATTGCATTTTTGGACTACATCGAACAGCGTTAGAAAAAATTCATGGGGATAAAAAAAATTTCGAGATATTTTGAGGGGGTTGCATAGCATTTTTTGACTACATCGAACAGCGTTAGAAAAAATTCATTTTCTCGAAAACCATAAGCCGCAGCTCATAGCCAGTGGCAGATTCGAATTCAGGAAAGTTTCGGGCTTAATTCTACATAGAAAATATCAAAATCTGGGATAAAAAAAATTTCGAGATATTTTGAGGGGGTTGCATTGCATTTTTGGACTACATCGAACAGCGTTACAAAAAATTCATTTTCTTGAAAACTATAAGCCGCAGCTCATAGCCAGTGGCAGATTCAAATTCAGGAAAGTTTCGGGCTTAATTCTACATAGAAAATATCAAAATCGGGGATTAAAAATATGTCGAGATATTTTGAGGGGGTTGCATTGCATTTTTGGACTACATCGAACAGCGTTAGAAAAAATTCATTTTCTCGAAAACTATAAGCCGCAGCTCATAGTCAGTGGCAGATTCGAATTCAGGAAAGTTTTGCTCTTAATTCTACATAGAAAATATCAAAACGGGGATAAAAAAAATTTCGAGATATTTTGAGGGGGTTGCATAGCATTTTTTGACTACATCGAACAGCGTTACAAAAAATTCATTTTCTCGAAAACTATAAGCCGCAGCTCATAGCCAGTGGCAGATTCGAATTCAGGAAAGTTTCGGGCTTAATTCTACATAGAAAATATCAAAATCGGGGATAAAAAAAATTTCGAGATATTTTGAGGGGGTTGCATTGCATTTTTGGACTACATCGAACAGCTTTAGATAAAATTCATTTTCTCGAAAACTATAAGCCGCAGCTCATAGCCAGTGGCAGATTCGAATTCAGGAAAGTTTCGGGCTTAATCCTTCATAGAAAATATCAAAATCGGGGATAAAAAAAATTTCGAGATATTTTGAGGGGGTTGCATTGCAATTTTTGACTACATCGAACAGCTTTAGAAAAAATTAATTTTCTCGAAAACTATAAGCCGCAGCTCATAGCCAGTGGCAGATTCGAATTCAGAAAAGTTTCGGGCTTAATTCTACATAGAAAATATCAAAATCGATGACAACAAAAATTTCGAGATATTTTGAGGGGGTTGCATAGCATTTTTGGACTACATCGAACAGCGTTAGAAAAAAATCATTTTCTCGAAAACTATAAGCCGCAGCTCATAGCCAGGATCAGATTCGAATTCAGGAAAGTTTTGGGCTTAATTCTACATAGAAAATATCAAAATCGGGGATAAAAAAGATTTCGAGATATTTTGAGGGGGTTGCATAGCATTTTTTGACTACATCGAACAGCGTTACAAAAAATTCATTTTCTCGAAAACTATAAGCCGCAGCTCATAGCCAGTGGCAGATTCGAATTCAGGAAAGTTTCGGGGTTAATTCTACATAAAAAATATCAAAATCGGGGACAACAAAAATTTCGAGATATTTTGAGGGGGTTGCATAGCATTTTTTGACTACATCGAACAGCTTTATAAAAAATTCATTTTCGCGAAAACTATAAGCCGCAGCTCATAGCCAGTGGCAGATTCGAATTCAGGAAAGTTTCGGGCTTAATTCTACACAGAAAATATCAAAATCGGGGATAAAAGAAATTTCGAGATATTTTGAGGGGGTTGCATTGCACTTTTGGACTACGTCGAACAGCGTTAGAAAAAATTCATTTTCTCGAAAACTATAAGCCGCAGCTCATAGCCAGTGGCAGATTCGAATTCAGGAAAGTTTCGGGCTTAATTCTACATAGAAAATATCAAAATCGGGGATAAAAAAAGTGTTGAGATATTTTGAGGGGGTTGCATTGCATTTTTGGACTACATCGAACAGCTTTACAAAAAATTCATTTTCTCGAAAACTATAAGCCGCAGCTCATAGCCAGTGGCAGATTCGAATTCAGGAAAGCTTCGAGCTTAATTCTACATAGAAAATATCAAAATCGATGACAACAAAAATTTCGAGATATTTTGAGGGGGTTGCATTGCATTTTTTGACCACATCGAACAGCGTTAGAAAAAATTCATTTTCGCGAAAACCATAAGCCGCAGCTCATAGCCAGTGGCAAATTCGAATTCAGGAAAGTTTCGGGCTTAATTCTACATAGAAAATATCAAAATCGGGCATAAAAACAATTTCGAGATATTTTGAGAGGGTTGCATTGCATTTTTGGACTACATCGAACAGCTTTAGAAAAAATTCATTTTCCCGAAAACTATAAGCCGCAGCTCATAGAAAGTGGCAGATTCGAATTCAGGAAAGTTTCGGGCTTAATTCTACATAGAAAATATTAAAATCGGGGATAAAAAAAATTTCGGGATATTTTGAGGGGGATGCATTGCATTTTTTGACTTCGTCGAACAGCTTTAGAAAAAATTAATTTTCTCGAAAACTATAAGCCGCAGCTCATAGCCAGTGGCAGATTCGAATTCAGGAAAGTTTCGGGCTTAATTCTACATAGAAAATATCAAAATCGATGACAACAAAAATTTCGAGATATTTTGAGGGGGTTGCATAGCATTGTTGGACTACATCGAACAGCTTTACAAAAAATTCATTTTCTCGAAAACTATAAGCCGCAGCTCATAGCCAGTGGCAGATTCGAATTCAGGAAAGTTTCGGGCTCAATTCTACATAGAAAATATCACAATCGGGGATAAAAAAAATTTCGAGATATTTTGAGGGGGTTGCATTGCATTTTTGGACTACATCGAACAGCTTTAGATAAAATTCATTTTCTCGAAAACTATAAGCCGCAGCTCATAGCCAGTGGCAGATTCGAATTCAGGAAAGTTTCGGGCTTAATTCTACATAAAAAATATCAAAATCGGGGACAACAAAAATTTCGAGATATTTTGAGGGGGTTGCATTGCATTTTTTGACTACATCGAACAGCTTTATAAAAAATTCATTTTCGCGAAAACTATAAGCCGCAGCTCATAGCCAGTGGCAGATTCGAATTCAGGAAAGTTTCGGGCTTAATTCTACACAGAAAATATCAAAATCGGGGATAAAAGAAATTTCGAGATATTTTGAGGGGGTTGCATTGCATTTTTGGACTACATCGAACAGCGTTAGAAAAAATTCATTTTCTCGAAAACTATAAGCCGCAGCTCATAGCCAGTGGCAGATTCGAATTCAGAAAAGTTTCGGGCTTAATTCTACATAGAAAATATCAAAATCGGGGATAAAAAAAGTGTTGAGATATTTTGAGGGGGTTGCATTGCATTTTTGGACTACATCGAACAGCTTTACAAAAAATTCATTTTCTCGAAAACTATAAGCCGCAGCTCATAGCCAGTGGCAGATTCGAATTCAGGAAAGCTTCGAGCTTAATTCTACATAGAAAACATCAAAATCGGGGATAAAAAAAATTTCGAGACATTTTGAAGGGGTTGCATTGCATTTTTTGACCACATCGAACAGCGTTAGAAAAAATTCATTTTCGCGAAAACCATAAGCCGCAGCTCATAGCCAGTGGCAGATTCGAATTCAGGAAAGTTTCGGGCTTAATTCTACATAGAAAATATCAAAATCGGGGATAAAAACAATTTCGAGATATTTTGAGAGGGTTGCATTGCATTTTTGGACTACATCGAACAGCTTTAGAAAAAATTCATTTTCCCGAAAACTATAAGCCGCAGCTCATAGAAAGTGGCAGATTCGAATTCAGGAAAGTTTCGGGCTTAATTCTACATAGAAAATATTAAAATCGGGGATAAAAAAAATTTCGGGATATTTTGAGGGGGATGCATTGCATTTTTTGACTACGTCGAACAGCTTTAGAAAAAATTAATTTTCTCGAAAACTATAAGCCGCAGCTCATAGCCAGTGGCAGATTCGAATTCAGGAAAGTTTCGGGCTTAATTCTACATAGAAAATATCAAAATCGATGACAACAAAAATTTCGAGATATTTTGAGGGGGTTGCATAGCATTGTTGGACTACATCGAACAGCTTTACAAAAAATTCATTTTCTCGAAAACTATAAGCCGCAGCTCATAGCCAGTGGCAGATTCGAATTCAGGAAAGTTTCGGGCTTAATAAAAAAATTTTCGGGGATAAAAACAATTTCTAGATATTTTGAGGGGGTTGCATTGCATTTTTGGACTACATCGAACAGCGTTACAAAAAATTCATTTTCTCGAAAACTATAAGCCGCAGCTCATAGCCAGTGGCAGATTCGAATTCAGGAAAGTTTCGGGCTTAATTCTACACAGAAAATATCAAAATCGGGGATAAAAGAAATTTCGAGATATTTTGAGGGGGTTGCATTGCATTTTTGGACTACATCGAACAGCGTTAGAAAAAATTCATTCTCTCGAAAACTATAAGCCGCAGCTCATAGCCAGTGGCAGATTCGAATTCAGGAAAGTTTCGGGCTTAATTCTACATAGAAAATATCAAAATCGGGGATAAAAAAAGTGTTGAGATATTTTGAGAGGGTTGCATTGCATTTTTGGACTACATCGAACAGCTTTACAAAAAATTCATTTTCTCGAAAACTATAAGCCGCAGCTCATAGCCAGTGGCAGATTCGAATTCAGGAAAGCTTCGAGCTTAATTCTACATAGAAAACATCAAAATCGGGGATAAAAAAAATTTCGAAACATTTTGAAGGGGTTGCATTGCATTTTTTGACCACATCGAACAGCGTTAGAAAAAATTCATTTTCGCGAAAACCATAAGCCGCAGCTCATAGCCAGTGGCAGATTCGAATTCAGGAAAGTTTCGGGCTTAATTCTACATAGAAAATATTAAAATCGGGGATAAAAACAATTTCGAGATATTTTGAGGGATTTGCATTGCATTTTTTGACTACATCGAACAGCGTTAGAAAAAATTCATTTTCTCGAAAACTATAAGCCGCAGCTCATAGCCAGTGGCAGATTCGAATTCAGGAAAGTTTCGGGCTTAATTCTACATAGAAAATATCAAAATCGGGGATAAAAAAATTTCGAGATATTTTGAGGGGGTTGATAGCATTTTTTGACTACATCGAACAGCGTTAGAAAAAATTCATTTTCTCGAAAACTATAAGCCGCAGCTCATAGCCAGTGGCAGATTCGAATTCAGGAAAGTTTCGGGCTTAATTCTACATAAAAAATATCAAAATCGGGGACAACAAAAATTTCGAGATATTTTGAGGGGGTTGCATAGCATTTTTTGACTACATCGAACAGCGTTACAAAAAATTCATTTTCTCGAAAACTATAAGCCGCAGCTCATAGCCAGTGGCAGATTCGAATTCAGGAAAGTTTCGGGCTTAATTCTACATAAAAAATATCAAAATCGGGGACAACAAAAATTTCGAGATATTTTGAGGGGGTTGATAGCATTTTTTGACTACATCGAACAGCTTTATAAAAAATTCATTTTCACGAAAACTATAAGCCGCAGCTCATAGCCAGTGGCAGATTCGAATTCAGGAAAGTTTCGGGCTTAATAAAAAAATTTTCGGGGATAAAAAAAATTTCTAGATATTTTGAGGGGGTTGCATTGCATTTTTGGACTACATCGAACAGCGTTACAAAAAATTCATTTTCTCGAAAACTATAAGCCGCAGCTCATAGCCAGTGGCAGATTCGAATTCAGGAAAGTTTCGGGCTTAATTCTACATAGAAAATATCAAAATCGGGGATAAAAAAAGTGTCGAGATATTTTGAGGGGGTTGCATAGCATTGTTGGACTACATCGAACAGCTTTAGAAAAAATTAATTTTCTCGAAAACTATAAGCCGCAGCTCATAGCCAGTGGCAGATTCGAATTCAGGAAAGTTTCGGGCTACATTCTACATAGAAAATATCAAAATCGGGGACAACAAAAATTTCGAGATATTTTGAGGGGGTTGCATTGCATTTTTGGACTACATCGAACAGCTTTAGAAAAAATTAATTTTCTCGAAAACTATAAGCCGCAGCTCATAGCCAGTGGCAGATTCGAATTCAGGAAAGTTTCGGGCTTAATTCTACATAGAAAATATCAAAATCGGGGATAAAAAAAATTTCGAGATATTTTGAGGGGGTTGCATAGCATTGTGGGACTACATCGAACAGCTTTACAAAAAATTCATTTTCTCGAAAACTATAAGCCGCAGCTCATAGCCAGTGGCAGATTCGAATTCAGGAAAGTTTCGGGCTTAATTCTACATAGAAAATATCAAAATCGGGGATAAAAAAATTTCGAGATATTTTGAGGGGGTTGCATTGCATTTTTTGACTACATCGAACAGCGTTAGAAAAAATTCATTTTCTCGAAAACCATAAGCCGCAGCTCATAGCCAGTGGCAGATTCGAATTCAGGAAAGTTTCGGGCTTAATTCTACATAGAAAATATCAAAATCGGGGATAAAAAAAATTTCGAGATATTTGAGGGGGTTGCATAGCATTTTTGGACTACATCGAACAGCGTTACAAAAAATTCATTTTCTCGAAAACTATAAGCCGCAGCTCATAGCCAGTGGCAGATTCGAATTCAGGAAAGTTTCGGGCTTAATTCTACATAGAAAATATCAAAATCTGGGATAAAAAAAATTTCGAGATATTTTGAGGGGGTTGCATTGCATTTTTGGACTACATCGAACAGCGTTACAAAAAATTCATTTTCTTGAAAACTATAAGCCGCAGCTCATAGCCAGTGGCAGATTCGAATTCAGGAAAGTTTCGGGCTTAATTCTACATAGAAAATATCAAAATCGGGGATAAAAAAAAATTTCGAGATATTTTGAGGGGGTTGCATAGCATTTTTTGACTACATCGAACAGCGTTACAAAAAATTCATTTTCTCGAAAACCATAAGCCGCAGCTCATAGCCAGTGGCAGATTCGAATTCAGGAAAGTTTCGGGCTTAATTCTACATAGAAAATATCAAAATCGATGACAACAAAAATTTCGAGATATTTTGAGGGGGTTGCATTGCATTTTTTGACTACATCGAACAGCGTTACAAAAAATTCATTTTCTCGAAAACTATAAGCCGCAGCTCATAGCCAGTGGCAGATTCGAATTCAGGAAAGTTTTGGGCTTAATTCTACATAGAAAATATCAAAATCTGGGATAAAAAAAATTTCGAGATATTTTGAGGGGGTTGCATTGCATTTTTGGACTATATCGAACAGCTTTAGAAAAAATTAATTTTCTCGAAAACTATAAGCCGCAGCTCATAGCCAGTGGCAGATTCGAATTCAGGAAAGTTTCGGGCTTAATTCTACATAGAAAATATCAAAATCGATGACAACAAAAATTTCGAGGTATTTTGAGGGGGTTGCATAGCATTTTTGGACTACATCGAACAGCGTTAGAAAAAATTAATTTTCTCGAAAACTATAAGCCGCAGCTCATAGCCAGTGGCAGATTCGAATTCAGGAAAGTTTTGGGCTTAATTCTACATAGAAATATCAAAATCGGGGATAAAAAAAATTTCGAGATATTTTGAGGGGGTTGCATAGCATTTTTTGACTACATCGAACAGCGTTACAAAAAATTCATTTTCTCGAAAACTATAAGCCGCAGCTCATAGCCAGTGGCAGATTCGAATTCAGGAAAGTTTTGGGCTTAATTCTACATAGAAAATATCAAAATCGGGGATAAAAAAAATTTCGAGATATTTTGAGGGGGTTGCATTGCATTTTTTGACAACATCGAACAGCCGCAAGCCGCAGCTCATAGCCAGTGGCAGATTCGAATTCAGGAAAGTTTCGGGCTTAATTCTACATAGAAAATATCAAAATCGGGAATAAAAAAAATTTCGAGATATTTTGAGGGGGTTGCATTGCATTTTTGGACTACATCGAACAGCGTTAGAAAAAAATCATTTTCTCGAAAACTATAAGCCGCAGCTCATAGCCAGTGGCAGATTCGAATTCAGGAAAGTTTCGGGCTTAATTCTACATAGAAAATATCAAAATCGGGGATAAAAAAAATTTCGAGATATTTTGAGGGGGTTGCATAGCATTTTTTGACTACATCGAACAGCTTTACAAAAAATTCATTTTCTCGAAAACTATAAGCCGCAGCTCATAGCCAGTGGCAGATTCGAATTCAGGAAAGTTTCGGGCTTAATTCTACATAGAAAATATCAAAATCGATGACAACAAAAATTTCGAGATATTTTGAGGGGGTTGCATTGCATTTTTGGACTACATCGAACAGCTTTAGAAAAAATTAATTTTCTCGAAAACTATAAGCCGCAGCTCATAGCCAGTGGCAGATTCGAATTCAGGAAAGTTTCGGGCTTAATTCTACATAGAAAATATCAAAATCGATGACAACAAAAATTTCGAGATATTTTGAGGGGGTTGCATAGCATTTTTTGACTACATCGAACAGTGTTACAAAAAATTCATTTTCTCGAAAACTAAAAGGCACAGCTCATAGCCAGTGGCAGATTCGAATTCAGGAAAGTTTCGGGCTTAATTCTACATAGAAAATATCAAAATCGGGGATAAAAAAAATTTCGAGATACATATTTTGAGGGGGTTGCATTGCATTTTTTGACTACATCGAACAGCGTTAGAAAAAATTTATTTTCTCGAAAACTATAAGCCGCAGCTCATAGCCAGTGGCAGATTCGAATTCAGGAAAGTTTTGGGCTTAATTCTACATAGAAAATATCAAAATCGGGGATAAAAAAAATTTCGAGATATTTTGAGGGGGTTGCATAGCATTTTTTGACTACATCGAACAGCATTACAAAAAATTCATTTTCTCGAAAACTATAAGCCGCAGCTCATAGCCAGTGGCAGATTCGAATTCAGGAAAGTTTCGGGCTTAATTCTACATAGAAAATATCAAAATCGATGACAACAAAAATTTCGAGGTATTTTGAGGGGGTTGCATAGCATTTTTGGACTACATCGAACAGCGTTAGAAAAAATTAATTTTCTCGAAAACTATAAGCCGCAGCTCATAGCCAGTGGCAGATTCGAATTCAGGAAAGTTTTGGGCTTAATTCTACATAGAAATATCAAAATCGGGGATAAAAAAAATTTCGAGATATTCTGAGGGGGTTGCATAGCATTTTTTGACTACATCGAACAGCGTTACAAAAAATTCATTTTCTCGAAAACTATAAGCCGCAGCTCATAGCCAGTGGCAGATTCGAATTCAGGAAAGTTTTGGGCTTAATTCTACATAGAAAATATCAAAATCTGGGATAAAAAAAATTTCGAGATATTTTGAGGGGGTTGCATTGCATTTTTGGACTATATCGAACAGCTTTAGAAAAAATTAATTTTCTCGAAAACTATAAGCCGCAGCTCATAGCCAGTGGCAGATTCGAATTCAGGAAAGTTTCGGGCTTAATTCTACATAGAAAATATCAAAATCGATGACAACAAAAATTTCGAGGTATTTTGAGGGGGTTGCATAGCATTTTTGGACTACATCGAACAGCGTTAGAAAAAATTAATTTTCTCGAAAACTATAAGCCGCAGCTCATAGCCAGTGGCAGATTCGAATTCAGGAAAGTTTTGGGCTTAATTCTACATAGAAATATCAAAATCGGGGATAAAAAAAATTTCGAGATATTTTGAGGGGGTTGCATAGCATTTTTTGACTACATCGAACAGCGTTACAAAAAATTCATTTTCTCGAAAACTATAAGCCGCAGCTCATAGCCAGTGGCAGATTCGAATTCAGGAAAGTTTTGGGCTTAATTCTACATAGAAAATATCAAAATCGGGGATAAAAAAAATTTCGAGATATTTTGAGGGGGTTGCATAGCATTTTTTGACTACATCGAACAGCGTTACAAAAAATTCATTTTCTCGAAAACTATAAGCCGCAGCTCATAGCCAGTGGCAGATTCGAATTCAGGAAAGTTTCGGGCTTAATTCTACATAGAAAATATCAAAATCGATGACAACAAAAATTTCGAGATATTTTGAGGGGGTTGCATTGCATTTTTGGACTACATCGAACAGCTTTAGAAAAAATTAATTTTCTCGAAAACTATAAGCCGCAGCTCATAGCCAGTGGCAGATTCGAATTCAGGAAAGTTTCGGGCTTAATTCTACATAGAAAATATCAAAATCGATGACAACAAAAATTTCGAGATATTTTGAGGGGGTTGCATAGCATTTTTTGACTACATCGAACAGTGTTACAAAAAATTCATTTTCTCGAAAACTAAAAGGCACAGCTCATAGCCAGTGGCAGATTCGAATTCAGGAAAGTTTCGGGCTTAATTCTACATAGAAAATATCAAAATCGGGGATAAAAAAAATTTCGAGATACATATTTTGAGGGGGTTGCATTGCATTTTTTGACTACATCGAACAGCGTTAGAAAAAATTTATTTTCTCGAAAACTATAAGCCGCAGCTCATAGCCAGTGGCAGATTCGAATTCAGGAAAGTTTTGGGCTTAATTCTACATAGAAAATATCAAAATCGGGGATAAAAAAAATTTCGAGATATTTTGAGGGGGTTGCATAGCATTTTTTGACTACATCGAACAGCATTACAAAAAATTCATTTTCTCGAAAACTATAAGCCGCAGCTCATAGCCAGTGGCAGATTCGAATTCAGGAAAGTTTTGGGCTTAATTCTACATAGAAAATATCAAAATCGGGGATAAAAAAAATTTCGAGATATTTTGAGGGGGTTGCATAGCATTTTTTGACTACATCGAACAGCATTACAAAAAATTCATTTTCTCGAAAACTATAAGCCGCAGCTCATAGCCAGTGGCAGATTCGAATTCAGGAAAGTTTTGGGCTTAATTCTACATAGAAATATCAAAATCGGGGATAAAAAAAATTTCGAGATATTTTGAGGGGGTTGCATAGCATTTTTTGACTACATCGAACAGCGTTACAAAAAATTCATTTTCTCGAAAACTATAAGCCGCAGCTCATAGCCAGTGGCAGATTCGAATTCAGGAAAGTTTTGGGCTTAATTCTACATAGAAAATATCAAAATCGGGGATAAAAAAAATTTCGAGATATTTTGAGGGGGTTGCATAGCATTTTTTGACTACATCGAACAGCGTTACAAAAAATTCATTTTCTCGAAAACTATAAGCCGCAGCTCATAGCCAGTGGCAGATTCGAATTCAGGAAAGTTTCGGGCTTAATTCTACATAGAAAATATCAAAATCGATGACAACAAAAATTTCGAGATATTTTGAGGGGGTTGCATTGCATTTTTGGACTACATCGAACAGCTTTAGAAAAAATTCATTTTCTCGAAAACTATAAGCCGCAGCTCATAGCCAGTGGCAGATTCGAATTCAGGAAAGTTTCGGGCTTAATTCTACATAGAAAATATCAAAATCGATGACAACAAAAATTTCGAGATATTTTGAGGGGGTTGCATAGCATTTTTTGACTACATCGAACAGTGTTACAAAAAATTCATTTTCTCGAAAACTAAAAGGCACAGCTCATAGCCAGTGGCAGATTCGAATTCAGGAAAGTTTCGGGCTTAATTCTACATAGAAAATATCAAAATCGGGGATAAAAAAAATTTCGAGATACATATTTTGAGGGGGTTGCATTGCATTTTTTGACTACATCGAACAGCGTTAGAAAAAATTTATTTTCTCGAAAACTATAAGCCGCAGCTCATAGCCAGTGGCAGATTCGAATTCAGGAAAGTTTTGGGCTTAATTCTACATAGAAAATATCAAAATCGGGGATAAAAAAAATTTCGAGATATTTTGAGGGGGTTGCATAGCATTTTTTGACTACATCGAACAGCATTACAAAAAATTCATTTTCTCGAAAACTATAAGCCGCAGCTCATAGCCAGTGGCAGATTCGAATTCAGGAAAGTTTCGGGGTTAATTCTACACAGAAAATATCAAAATCGGGGATAAAAAAAATTTCGAGATATTTTGAGGGGGTTGCATTGCATTTTTGGACTACATCGAACAGCTTTAGAAAAAATTAATTTTCTCGAAAACTATAAGCCGCAGCTCATAGCCAGTGGCAGATTCCAATTCAGGAAAGTTTCGGGCTTAATTCTACATAGAAAATATCGAAATCGATGACAACAAAAATTTCGAGATATTTTGAGGGGGTTGCATAGCATTTTTTGACTACATCGAACAGCGTTACAAAAAATTCATTTTCTCGAAAACTATAAGCCGCAGCTCATAGCCAGTGGCAGATTCGAATTCAGGAAAGTTTCGGGGTTAATTCTACACAGAAAATATCAAAATCGGGGATAAAAGAAATTTCGAGATATTTTGAGGGGGTTGCATTGCATTTTTGGACTACATCGAACAGCGTTAGAAAAAAATTCATTTTCTCGAAAACTATAAGCCGCAGCTCATAGCCAGTGGCAGATTCGAATTCAGGAAAGTTTCGGGCTTAATTCTACATAGAAAATATCAAAATCGATGACAACAAAAATTTCGAGATATTTTGAGGGGGTTGCATAGCATTTTTTGACTACATCGAACAGTGTTACAAAAAATTCATTTTCTCGAAAACTAAAAGGCACAGCTCATAGCCAGTGGCAGATTCGAATTCAGGAAAGTTTCGGGCTTAATTCTACATAGAAAATATCAAAATCGGGGATAAAAAAAATTTCGAGATACATATTTTGAGGGGGTTGCATTGCATTTTTTGACTACATCGAACAGCATTACAAAAAATTCATTTTCTCGAAAACTATAAGCCGCAGCTCATAGCCAGTGGCAGATTCGAATTCAGGAAAGTTTTGGGCTTAATTCTACATAGAAAATATCACAATCGGGGATAAAAAAAATTTCGAGATATTTTGAGGGGGTTGCATTGCATTTTTTGACTACATCGAACAGCATTACAAAAAATTCATTTTCTCGAAAACTATAAGCCGCAGCTCATAGCCAGTGGCAGATTCGAATTCAGGAAAGTTTTGGGCTTAATTCTACATAGAAAATATCAAAATCGGGGATAAAAAAAATTTCGAGATATTTTGAGGGGGTTGCATAGCATTTTTTGACTACATCGAACAGCATTACAAAAAATTCATTTTCTCGAAAACTATAAGCCGCAGCTCATAGCCAGTGGCAGATTCGAATTCAGGAAAGTTTCGGGGTTAATTCTACACAGAAAATATCAAAATCGGGGATAAAAAAAATTTCGAGATATTTTGAGGGGGTTGCATTGCATTTTTGGACTACATCGAACAGCTTTAGAAAAAATTAATTTTCTCGAAAACTATAAGCCGCAGCTCATAGCCAGTGGCAGATTCGAATTCAGGAAAGTTTCGGGCTTAATTCTACATAAAAAAATATCAAAATCGGGGACAACAAAAATGTCGAAATATTTTGAGGGGGTTGCATAGCATTTTTTGACTACATCGAACAGCTTTATAAAAAATTCATTTTCTCGAAAACTATAAGCCGCAGCTCATAGCCAGTGGCAGATTCGAATTCAGGAAAGTTTCGGGCTTAATTCTACATAGAAAATATCAAAATCGGGGATAAAAAAAATTTCGAGATATTTTGAGGGGGTTGCATTGCATTTTTGGACTACATCGAACAGCTTTAGATAAAATTCATTTTCTCGAAAACTATAAGCCGCAGCTCATAGCCAGTGGCAGATTCGAATTCAGGAAAGTTTCGGGCTTAATTCTACATAGAAAATATCAAAATCGGGGATAAAAAAAATTTCGAGATACATATTTTGAGGGGGTTGCATTGCATTTTTTGACTACATCGAACAGCGTTAGAAAAAATTTATTTTCTCGAAAACTATAAGCCGCAGCTCATAGCCAGTGGCAGATTCGAATTCAGGAAAGTTTTGGGCTTAATTCTACATAGAAAATATCAAAATCGGGGATAAAAAAAATTTCGAGATATTTTGAGGGGGTTGCATAGCATTTTTTGACTACATCGAACAGCATTACAAAAAATTCATTTTCTCGAAAACTATAAGCCGCAGCTCATAGCCAGTGGCAGATTCGAATTCAGGAAAGTTTCGGGGTTAATTCTACACAGAAAATATCAAAATCGGGGATAAAAAAAATTTCGAGATATTTTGAGGGGGTTGCATTGCATTTTTGGACTACATCGAACAGCTTTAGAAAAAATTAATTTTCTCGAAAACTATAAGCCGCAGCTCATAGCCAGTGGCAGATTCGAATTCAGGAAAGTTTCGGGCTTAATTCTACATAGAAAATATCGAAATCGATGACAACAAAAATTTCGAGATATTTTGAGGGGGTTGCATAGCATTTTTTGACTACATCGAACAGCGTTACAAAAAATTCATTTTCTCGAAAACTATAAGCCGCAGCTCATAGCCAGTGGCAGATTCGAATTCAGGAAAGTTTCGGGGTTAATTCTACACAGAAAATATCAAAATCGGGGATAAAAGAAATTTCGAGACATTTTGAGGGGGTTGCATTGCATTTTTGGACTACATCGAACAGCGTTAGAAAAAAATTCATTTTCTCGAAAACTATAAGCCGCAGCTCATAGCCAGTGGCAGATTCGAATTCAGGAAAGTTTCGGGCTTAATTCTACATAGAAAATATCAAAATCGGGGATAAAAAAAGTGTCGAGATATTTTGAGGGGGTTGCATTGCATTTTTGGACTACATCGAACAGCTTTACAAAAAATTCATTTTCCCGAAAACTATAAGCCGCAGCTCATAGCCAGTGGCAGATTCGAATTCAGGAAAGCTTCGAGCTTAATTCTACATAGAAAACATCAAAATCGGGGATAAAAAAATTTCGAGATATTTTGAGGGGGTTGCATTGCATTTTTGGACTACATCGAACAGCGTTACAAAAAATTCATTTTCTTGAAAACTATAAGCCGCAGCTCATAGCCAGTGGCAGATTCGAATTCAGGAAAGTTTCGGGCTTAATTCTACATAGAAAATATCAAAATCGGGGATAAAAAAAATGTCGAGATATTTTGAGGGGGTTGCATTGCATTTTTGGACTACATCGAACAGCGTTAGAAAAAATTCATTTTCTCGAAAACTATAAGCCGCAGCTCATAGCCAGTGGCAGATTCGAATTCAGGAAAGTTTCGGGCTTAATTCTACATAGAAAATATCAAAATCGGGGATAAAAAAAATTTCGAGATATTTTGAGGGGGTTGCATAGCATTGTTGGACTACATCGAACAGCTTTACAAAAAATTCATTTTCTCGAAAACTATAAGCCCCAGCTTATAGCCAGTGGCAGATTCAAATTCAGGAAAGTTTCGGGCTTAATTTTACATAGAAAATATCAAAATCGGGGATAAAAAAAATTTCGAGATATTTTGAGGGGGTTGCATTGCATTTTTTGACTACATCGAACAGCGTTACAAAAAAATCAATTTCTCAAAAACTATAAGCTGCAGCTCATAGCCAGTGGCAGGAAAGTTTCGGGCTTAATTCTACATGGAAAATATCAAAATCGGGGATAAAAAAAATTTCGAGATATTTTGAGGGGGTTACATTGCATTTTCTGACCACATCGAACAGCGTTAGAAAAAAATCATTTTCTCGAAAACTATAAGCCGCAGCTCATAGCCAGTGGCAGATTCGAATTCAGGAAAGTTTCGGGCATAATTCTACATAGAAAATATTAAAATCGGGGATAAAAAATATTTCGAGATATTTTGAGGGGGTTGCATTGCATTTTTGGACTACATCGAACAGCTTTAGAAAAAATTCATTTTCTCGAAAACTGTAAGCCGCAGCTCATAGCAAGTGGCAGATTCGAATTCAGGAAAGTTTCGGGCTCAATTCTACATAGAAAATATCAAAATCGGGGATTAAAAAAATTTCGAGATATTTTGAGGGGGTTGCATAGCATTTTTTGACTACATCGAACAGCGTTAGAAAAAAATCATTTTCTCGAAAACTGTAAGCCGCAGCTCATAGCCAGTGGCAGATTCGAATTCAGAAAAGTTTCGGGCTTAATTCTACATAGAAAATATCAAAATCGGGGATAAAAAAAATTTCGAGATATTTTGAGGGGGTTGCATAGCATTTTTTAACTACATCGAACAGCGTTAGAAAAAATGCATTTTCTCGAAAACTGTAAGCCGCAGCTCATAGCCAGTGGCAGATTCGAATTCAGAAAAGTTTCGGGCTTAATTCTACATAGCAAATATCACAATCGGGGACTACAAAAACTTCGAGATATTTTGAGGGGGTTGCATTGCATTTTTGGACTACATCGAACAGCGTTACAAAAAATTCATTTTCTTGAAAATTATAGGCCGCAGCTCATAGCCAGTGGCAGATTCGAATTCAGGAAAGTTTCGGGCTTAATTCTACATAGAAAATATCAAAATCGATGACAACAAAAATTTCGAGATATTTTGAGGGGGTTGCATAGCATTTTTGGACTACATCGAACAGCGTTAGAAAAAATTAATTTTCTCGAAAACTATAAGCTGCAGCTCATAGCCAGTGGCAGATTCGAATTCAGGAAAGTTTTGGGCTTAATTCTACATAAAAAAATATCAAAATCGGGGACAACAAAAATGTCGAAATATTTTGAGGGGGTTGCATAGCATTTTTTGACTACATCGAACAGCTTTATAAAAAATTCATTTTCTCGAAAACTATAAGCCGCAGCTCATAGCCAGTGGCAGATTCGAATTCAGGAAAGTTTCGGGCTTAATTCTACATAGAAAATATCAAAATCGATGACAACAAAAATTTCGAGATATTTTGAGGGGGTTGCATTGCATTTTTTGACTACATCGAACAGCGTTACAAAAAATTCATTTTCTTGAAAACCATAAGCCGCAGCTCATAGCCAGTGGCAGATTCGAATTCAGGAAAGTTTCGGGCTTAATTCTACATAGAAAATATCAAAATCGATGACAACAAAAATTTCGAGATATTTTGAGGGGGTTGCATAGCATTTTTGGACTACATCGAACAGCGTTAGAAAAAATTCATTTTCTCGAAAACTATAAGCTGCAGCTCATAGCCAGTGGCAGATTCGAATTCAGGAAAGTTTTGGGCTTAATTCTACATAGAAAATATCAAAATCGGGGATAAAAAAAATTTCGAGATATTTTGAGGGGGTTGCATAGCATTTTTTGACTACATCGAACAGCGTTACAAAAAATTCATTTTCTCGAAAACTATAAGCCGCAGCTCATAGCCAGTGGCAGATTCGAATTCAGGAAAGTTTCGGGCTTAATTCTACAGAGAAAATATCAAAATCGGAGATAAAAAAAATTTCGAGATATTTTGAGGGGGTTGCATTGCATTTTTTGACTACATCGAACAGCGTTAGAAAAAATTAATTTTCTCGAAAACTATAAGCCGCAGCTCATAGCCAGTGGCAGATTCGAATTCAGGAAAGTTTTGGGCTTAATTCTACATAGAAAATATCAAAATCGGGGATAAAAAAAAATTTCGAGATATTTTGAGGGGGTTGCATAGCATTTTTTGACTACATCGAACAGCGTTACAAAAAATTCATTTTCTCGAAAACTATAAGCTGCAGCTCATAGCCAGTGGCAGATTCGAATTCAGGAAAGTTTCGGGCTTAATTCTACATAGAAAATATCAAAATCGATGACAACAAAAATTTCGAGATATTTTGAGGGGGTTGCATAGCATTTTTTGACTACATCGAACAGTGTTACAAAAAATTCATTTTCTCGAAAACTAAAAGCCACAGCTCATAGCCAGTGGCAGATTCGAATTCAGGAAAGTTTCGGGCTTAATTCTACATAGAAAATATCAAAATCGGGGATAAAAAAAATTTCGAGATATTTTGAGGGGGTTGCATTGCATTTTTGGACTACATCGAACAGCTTTAGAAAAAATTAATTTTCTCGAAAACTATAAGCCGCAGCTCATAGCCAGTGGCAGATTCCAATTCAGGAAAGTTTCGGGCTTAATTCTACATAGAAAATATCGAAATCGATGACAACAAAAATTTCGAGATATTTTGAGGGGGTTGCATAGCATTTTTTGACTACATCGATCAGCGTTACAAAAAATTCATTTTCTCGAAAACTATAAGCCGCAGCTCATAGCTAGTGGCAGATTCGAATTCAGGAAAGTTTCGGGGTTAATTCTACACAGAAAATATCAAAATCGGGGATAAAAAAAATTTCGAGATATTTTGAGGGGGTTGCATTGCATTTTTGGACTACATCGAACAGCGTTAGAAAAAAATTCATTTTCTCGAAAACTATAAGCCGCAGCTCATAGCCAGTGGCAGATTCGAATTCAGGAAAGTTTCGGGCTTAATTCTACATAGAAAATATCAAAATCGGGGATAAAAAAAGTGTCGAGATATTTTGAGGGGGTTGCATTGCATTTTTGGACTACATCGAACAGCTTTACAAAAAATTCATTTTCTCGAAAACCATAAGCCGCAGCTCATAGCCAGTGGCAGATTCGAATTCAGGAAAGTTTCGAGCTTAATTCTACATAGAAAACATCAAAATCGGGGATAAAAAAATTTCGAGATATTTTGAGGGGGTTGCATAGCATTTTTTGACTACATCGAACAGCGTTAGAAAAAAATCATTTTCTCGAAAACCATAAGCCGCAGCTCATAGCCAGTGGCAGATTCGAATTCAGGAAAGTTTTGGGCTTAATTCTACATAAAAAAATATCAAAATCGGGGACAACAAAAATGTCGAAATATTTTGAGGGGGTTGCATAGCATTTTTTGACTACATCGAACAGCTTTATAAAAAATTCATTTTCTCGAAAACTATAAGCCGCAGCTCATAGCCAGTGGCAGATTCGAATTCAGGAAAGTTTCGGGCTTAATTCTACATAGAAAATATCAAAATCGATGACAACAAAAATTTCGAGATATTTTGAGGGGGTTGCATTGCATTTTTTGACTACATCGAACAGCGTTACAAAAAATTCATTTTCTTGAAAACCATAAGCCGCAGCTCATAGCCAGTGGCAGATTCGAATTCAGGAAAGTTTCGGGCTTAATTCTACATAGAAAATATCAAAATCGATGACAACAAAAATTTCGAGATATTTTGAGGGGGTTGCATAGCATTTTTGGACTACATCGAACAGCGTTAGAAAAAATTAATTTTCTCGAAAACTATAAGCCGCAGCTCATAGCCAGTGGCAGATTCGAATTCAGGAAAGTTTTGGGCTTAATTCTACATAGAAAATATCAAAATCGGGGATAAAAAAAATTTCGAGATATTTTGAGGGGGTTGCATAGCATTTTTTGACTACATCGAACAGCGTTACAAAAAATTCATTTTCTCGAAAACTATAAGCCGCAGCTCATAGCCAGTGGCAGATTCGAATTCAGGAAAGTTTCGGGCTTAATTCTACAGAGAAAATATCAAAATCGGGGATAAAAAAAATTTCGAGATATTTTGAGGGGGTTGCATTGCATTTTTTGACTACATCGAACAGCGTTAGAAAAAATTCATTTTCTCGAAAACTATAAGCCGCAGCTCATAGCCAGTGGCAGATTCGAATTCAGGAAAGTTTTGGGCTTAATTCTACATAGAAAATATCAAAATCGATGACAACAAAAATTTCGAGATATTTTGAGGGGGTTGCATTGCATTTTTGGACTACATCGAACAGCTTTAGAAAAAATTAATTTTCTCGAAAACTATAAGCCGCAGCTCATAGCCAGTGGCAGATTCGAATTCAGGAAAGTTTCGGGCTTAATTCTACATAGAAAATATCAAAATCGATGACAACAAAAATTTCGAGATATTTTGAGGGGATTGCATAGCATTTTTTGACTACATCGAACAGCGTTACAAAAAATTCATTTTCTCGAAAACTATAAGCCGCAGCTCATAGCCAGTGGCAGATTCGAATTCAGGAAAGTTTCGGGCTTAATTCTACATAGAAAATATCAAAATCTGGGATAAAAAAAATTTCGAGATATTTTGAGGGGGTTGCATTGTATTTTTTGACTACATCGAACAGCGTTAGAAAAAATTAATTTTCTCGAAAACTATAAGCCGCAGCTCATAGCCAGTGGCAGATTCGAATTCAGGAAAGTTTTGGGCTTAATTCTACATAGAAAATATCAAAATCGGAAATAAAAAAAATTTCGAGATATTTTGAGGGGGTTGCATAGCATTTTTTGACTACATCGAACAGCGTTAGAAAAAATTAATTTTCTCGAAAACTATAAGCCGCAGCTCATAGCCAGTGGCAGATTCGAATTCAGGAAAGTTTCGGGGTTAATTCTACACAGAAAATATCAAAATCGGGGATAAAAGAAATTTCGAGATATTTTGAGGGGGTTGCATTGCATTTTTGGACTACATCGAACAGCGTTAGAAAAAAATTCATTTTCTCGAAAACTATAAGCCGCAGCTCATAGCCAGTGGCAGATTCGAATTCAGGAAAGTTTCGGGCTTAATTCTACATAGAAAATATCAAAATCGGGGATAAAAAAAGTGTCGAGATATTTTGAGGGGGTTGCATTGCATTTTTGGACTACATCGAACAGCTTTACAAAAAATTCATTTTCTCGAAAACTATAAGCCGCAGCTCATAGCCAGTGGCAGATTCGAATTCAGGAAAGCTTCGAGCTTAATTCTACATAGAAAACATCAAAATCGGGGACAACAAAAATTTCAAGATATTTTGAGGGGGTTGCATAGCATTTTTTGACTACATCGAACAGCTTTATAAAAAATTCATTTTCTCGAAAACTATAAGCCGCAGCTCATAGCCAGTGGCAGATTCGAATTCAGGAAAGTTTCGGGCTTAATTCTACATAGAAAATATCAAAATCGATGACAACAAAAATTTCGAGATATTTTGAGGGGGTTGCATTGCATTTTTTGACTACATCGAACAGCGTTAGAAAAAATTCATTTTCTCGAAAACTATAAGCCGCAGCTCATAGCCAGTGGCAGATTCGAATTCAGGAAAGTTTTGGGCTTAATTCTACATAGAAAATATCAAAATCGGGGATAAAAAAAATTTCGAGATATTTTGAGGGGGTTGCATAGCATTTTTTGACTACATCGAACAGCGTTACAAAAAATTCATTTTCTCGAAAACTATAAGCCGCAGCTCATAGCCAGTGGCAGATTCGAATTCAGGAAAGTTTCGGGCTTAATTCTACATAGAAAATATCAAAATCGATGACAACAAAAATTTCGAGATATTTTGAGGAGGTTGCATTGCATTTTTGGACTACGTCGAACAGCTTTAGAAAAAATTAATTTTCTCGAAAACTATAAGCCGCAGCTCATAGCCAGTGGCAGATTCGAATTCAGGAAAGTTTCGGGCTTAATTCTACATAGAAAATATCAAAATCGATGACAACAAAAATTTCGAGATATTTTGAGGGGGTTGCATAGCATTTTTTGACTACATCGAACAGCGTGACAAAAAATTCATTTTCTCGAAAACTATAAGCCGCAGCTCATAGCCAGTGGCAGATTCGAATTCAGGAAAGTTTCGGGCTTAATTCTACATAGAAAATATCAAAATCGGGGATAAAAAAAATTTCGAGATATTTTGAGGGGGTTGCATTGCATTTTTGGACCACATCGAACAGCGTTAGAAAAATTAATTTTCTCGAAAACTATAAGCCGCAGCTCATAGCCAGTGGCAGATTCGAATTCAGGAAAGTTTTGGGCTTAATTCTACATAGAAAATATCAAAATCGGGGATAAAAAAAATTTCGAGATATTTTGAGGGGGTTGCATAGCATTTTTTGACTACATCGAACAGCGTTACAAAAAATTCATTTTCTCGAAAACTATAAGCCGCAGCTCATAGCCAGTGGCAGATTCGAATTCAGGAAAGTTTCGGGCTTAATTCTACATAGAAAATATCAAAATCGATGACAACAAAAATTTCGAGATATTTTGAGGGGGTTGCATTGCATTTTTGGACTACATCGAACAGCTTTAGAAAAAATTAATTTTCTCGAAAACTATAAGCCGCAGCTCATAGCCAGTGGCAGATTCGAATTCAGGAAAGTTTCGGGGTTAATTCTACACAGAAAATATCAAAATCGGGGATAAAAGAAATTTCGAGATATTTTGAGGGGGTTGCATTGCATTTTTGGACTACATCGAACAGCGTTAGAAAAAAATTCATTTTCTCGAAAACTATAAGCCGCAGCTCATAGCCAGTGGCAGATTCGAATTCAGGAAAGTTTTGGGCTTAATTCTACATAAAAAAATATCAAAATCGGGGACAACAAAAATGTCGAGATATTTTGAGGGGGTTGCATAGCATTTTTTGACTACATCGAACAGCTTTATAAAAAATTCATTTTCTCGAAAACTATAAGCCGCAGCTCATAGCCAGTGGCAGATTCGAATTCAGGAAAGTTTCGGGCTTAATTCTACATAGAAAATATCAAAATCGATGACAACAAAAATTTCGAGATATTTTGAGGGGGTTGCATAGCATTTTTTGACTACATCGAACAGCGTTACAAAAAATTCATTTTCTCGAAAACTATAAGCCGCAGCTCATAGCCAGTGGCATATTCGAATTCAGGAAAGTTTCGGGCTTAATTCTACATAGAAAATATCAAAATCGGGGATAAAAAAAATTTCGAGATATTTTGAGGGGGTTGCATTGCATTTTTGGACCACATCGAACAGCGTTAGAAAAATTAATTTTCTCGAAAACTATAAGCCGCAGCTCATAGCCAGTGGCAGATTCGAATTCAGGAAAGTTTTGGGCTTAATTCTACATAGAAAATATCAAAATCGGGGATAAAAAAAATTTCGAGATATTTTGAGGGGGTTGCATAGCATTTTTTGACTACATCGAACAGCGTTACAAAAAATTCATTTTCTCGAAAACTATAAGCCGCAGCTCATAGCCAGTGGCAGATTCGAATTCAGGAAAGTTTCGGGCTTAATTCTACATAGAAAATATCAAAATCGATGACAACAAAAATTTCGAGATATTTTGAGGGGGTTGCATTGCATTTTTGGACTACATCGAACAGCTTTAGAAAAAATTAATTTTCTCGAAAACTATAAGCCGCAGCTCATAGCCAGTGGCAGATTCGAATTCAGGAAAGTTTCGGGGTTAATTCTACACAGAAAATATCAAAATCGGGGATAAAAGAAATTTCGAGATATTTTGAGGGGGTTGCATTGCATTTTTGGACTACATCGAACAGCGTTAGAAAAAAATTCATTTTCTCGAAAACTATAAGCCGCAGCTCATAGCCAGTGGCAGATTCGAATTCAGGAAAGTTTTGGGCTTAATTCTACATAGAAAATATCAAAATCGGGGATAAAAAAAAGTGTCGAGATATTTTGAGGGGGTTGCATTGCATTTTTGGACTACATCGAACAGCTTTACAAAAAATTCATTTTCTCGAAAACTATAAGCCGCAGCTCATAGCCAGTGGCAGATTCGAATTCAGGAAAGCTTCGAGCTTAATTCTACATAGAAAACATCAAAATCGGGGATAAAAAAATTTCGAGATATTTTGAGGGGGTTGCATAGCATTTTTTGACTACATCGAACAGCGTTAGAAAAAATTCATTTTCTCGAAAACCATAAGCCGCAGCTCATAGCCAGTGGCAGATTCGAATTCACCAAAGTTTTGGGCTTAATTCTACATAAAAAAATATCAAAATCGGGGACAACAAAAATGTCGAGATATTTTGAGGGGGTTGCATAGCATTTTTTGACTACATCGAACAGCTTTATAAAAAATTCATTTTCTCGAAAACTATAAGCCGCAGCTCATAGCCAGTGGCAGATTCGAATTCAGGAAAGTTTCGGGCTTAATTCTACATAGAAAATATCAAAATCGATGACAACAAAAATTTCGAGATATTTTGAGGGGGTTGCATAGCATTTTTTGACTACATCGAACAGCGTTACAAAAAATTCATTTTCTCGAAAACTATAAGCCGCAGCTCATAGCCAGTGGCAGATTCGAATTCAGGAAAGTTTCGGGCTTAATTCTACATAGAAAATATCAAAATCGATGACAACAAAAATTTCGAGATATTTTGAGGGGGTTGCATTGCATTTTTTGACTACATCGAACAGCTTTATAAAAAATTCATTTTCTCGAAAACTATAAGCCGCAGCTCATAGCCAGTGGCAGATTCGAATTCAGGAAAGTTTCGGGCTTAATTCTACATAGAAAATATCAAAATCGATGACAGCAAAAATTTCGAGATATTTTGAGGGGGTTGCATAGCATTTTTTGACTACATCGAACAGCGTTACAAAAAATTCATTTTCTCGAAAACTATAAGCCGCAGCTCATAGCCAGTGGCAGATTCGAATTCAGGAAAGTTTCGGGCTTAATTCTACATAGAAAATATCAAAATCGGGGATAAAAAAAGTGTCGAGATATTTTGAGGGGGTTGCATTGCATTTTTGGACTACATCGAACAGCTTTAGAAAAAATTAATTTTCTCGAAAACTATAAGCCGCAGCTCATAGCCAGTGGCAGATTCGAATTCAGGAAAGTTTCGGGGTTAATTCTACACAGAAAATATCAAAATCGGGGATAAAAGAAATTTCGAGATATTTTGAGGGGGTTGCATTGCATTTTTGGACTACATCGAACAGCGTTAGAAAAAAATTCATTTTCTCGAAAACCATAAGCCGCAGCTCATAGCCAGTGGCAGATTCGAATTCAGGAAAGTTTTGGGCTTAATTCTACATAAAAAAATATCAAAATCGGGGACAACAAAAATGTCGAGATATTTTGAGAGGGTTGCATTGCATTTTTGGACCACATCGAACAGCGTTAGAAAAAATTAATTTTCTCGAAAACTATAAGCCGCAGCTCATAGCCAGTGGCAGATTCGAATTCAGGAAAGTTTCGGGCTTAATTCTACATAGAAAATATCAAAATCGATGACAACAAAAATTTCGAGGTATTTTGAGGGGGTTGCATAGCATTTTTGGACTACATCGAACAGCGTTAGAAAAAATTAATTTTCTCGAAAACTATAAGCCGCAGCTCATAGCCAGTGGCAGATTCGAATTCAGGAAAGTTTCGGGCTTAATTCTACATAGAAAATATCAAAATCGATGACAACAAAAATTTCGAGGTATTTTGAGGGGGTTGCATAGCATTTTTGGACTACATCGAACAGCGTTAGAAAAAATTAATTTTCTCGAAAACTATAAGCCGCAGCTCATAGCCAGTGGCAGATTCGAATTCAGGAAAGTTTTGGGCTTAATTCTACATAGAAATATCAAAATCGGGGATAAAAAAAATTTCGAGATATTTTGAGGGGGTTGCATAGCATTTTTTGACTACATCGAACAGCGTTACAAAAAATTCATTTTTTCGAAAACTATAAGCCGCAGCTCATAGCCAGTGGCAGATTCGAATTCAGGAAAGTTTCGGGCTTAATTCTACATAGAAAATATCAAAATCGATGACAACAAAAATTTCGAGATATTTTGAGGGGGTTGCATTGCATTTTTTGACTACATCGAACAGCGTTACAATAAATTCATTTTCTCGAAAACTATAAGCCGCAGCTCATAGCCAGTGGCAGATTCGAATTCAGGAAAGTTTCGGGCTTAATTCTACATAGAAAATATCAAAATCGATGACAACAAAAATTTCGAGATATTTTGAGGGGGTTGCATTGCATTTTTTGACTACATCGAACAGCGTTACAATAAATTCATTTTCTCGAAAACTATAAGCCGCAGCTCATAGCCAGTGGCAGATTCGAATTCAGGAAAGTTTTGGGCTTAATTCTACATAGAAAATATCAAAATCGGGGATAAAAAAAATTTCGAGATATTTTGAGGGGGTTGCATAGCATTTTTTGACTACATCGAACAGCGTTACAAAAAATTCATTTTCTCGAAAACTATAAGCCGCAGCTCATAGCCAGTGGCAGATTCGAATTCAGGAAAGTTTCGGGCTTAATTCTACATAGAAAATATCAAAATCGATGACAACAAAAATTTCGAGATATTTTGAGGGGGTTGCATTGCATTTTTGGACTACATCGAACAGCTTTAGAAAAAATTAATTTTCTCGAAAACTATAAGCCGCAGCTCATAGCCAGTGGCAGATTCGAATTCAGGAAAGTTTCGGGGTTAATTCTACACAGAAAATATCAAAATCGGGGATAAAAGAAATTTCGAGATATTTTGAGGGGGTTGCATTGCATTTTTGGACTACATCGAACAGCGTTAGAAAAAAATTCATTTTCTCGAAAACTATAAGCCGCAGCTCATAGCCAGTGGCAGATTCGAATTCAGGAAAGTTTTGGGCTTAATTCTACATAGAAAATATCAAAATCGGGGATAAAAAAAGTGTCGAGATATTTTGAGGGGGTTGCATTGCATTTTTGGACTACATCGAACAGCTTTATAAAAAATTCATTTTCTCGAAAACTATAAGCCGCAGCTCATAGCCAGTGGCAGATTCGAATTCAGGAAAGTTTCGGGCTTAATTCTACATAGAAAATATCAAAATCGATGACAACAAAAATTTCGAGATATTTTGAGGGGGTTGCATAGCATTTTTGGACTACATCGAACAGCGTTACAAAAAATTCATTTTCTTGAAAACCATAAGCCGCAGCTCATAGCCAGTGGCAGATTCGAATTCAGGAAAGTTTCGGGCTTAATTCTACATAGAAAATATCAAAATCGATGACAACAAAAATTTCGAGGTATTTTGAGGGGGTTGCATAGCATTTTTGGACTACATCGAACAGCGTTAGAAAAAATTAATTTTCTCGAAAACTATAAGCCGCAACTCATAGCCAGTGGCAGATTCGAATTCAGGAAAGTTTTGGGCTTAATTCTACATAGAAAATATCAAAATCGGGGATAAAAAAAATTTCGAGATATTTTGAGGGGGTTGCATAGCATTTTTTGACTACATCGAACAGCGTTACAAAAAATTAATTTTCTCGAAAACTATAAGCCGCAGCTCATAGCCAGTGGCAGATTCGAATTCAGGAAAGTTTTGGGCTTAATTCTACATAGAAAATATCAAAATCGATGACAACAAAAATTTCGAGATATTTTGAGGGGGTTGCATTGCATTTTTTGACTACATCGAACAGCGTTACAATAAATTCATTTTCTCGAAAACTATAAGCCGCAGCTCATAGCCAGTGGCAGATTCGAATTCAGGAAAGTTTCGGGCTTAATTCTACATAGAAAATATCAAAATCGATGACAACAAAAATTTCGAGATATTTTGAGGGGGTTGCATTGCATTTTTTGACTACATCGAACAGCGTTACAATAAATTCATTTTCTCGAAAACTATAAGCCGCAGCTCATAGCCAGTGGCAGATTCGAATTCAGGAAAGTTTTGGGCTTAATTCTACATAGAAAATATCAAAATCGGGGATAAAAAAAATTTCGAGATATTTTGAGGGGGTTGCATAGCATTTTTTGACTACATCGAACAGCGTTACAAAAAATTCATTTTCTCGAAAACTATAAGCCGCAGCTCATAGCCAGTGGCAGATTCGAATTCAGGAAAGTTTCGGGCTTAATTCTACATAGAAAATATCAAAATCGATGACAACAAAAATTTCGAGATATTTTGAGGGGGTTGCATTGCATTTTTGGACTACATCGAACAGCTTTAGAAAAAATTAATTTTCTCGAAAACTATAAGCCGCAGCTCATAGCCAGTGGCAGATTCGAATTCAGGAAAGTTTCGGGGTTAATTCTACACAGAAAATATCAAAATCGGGGATAAAAGAAATTTCGAGATATTTTGAGGGGGTTGCATTGCATTTTTGGACTACATCGAACAGCGTTAGAAAAAAATTCATTTTCTCGAAAACTATAAGCCGCAGCTCATAGCCAGTGGCAGATTCGAATTCAGGAAAGTTTTGGGCTTAATTCTACATAGAAAATATCAAAATCGGGGATAAAAAAAGTGTCGAGATATTTTGAGGGGGTTGCATTGCATTTTTGGACTACATCGAACAGCTTTATAAAAAATTCATTTTCTCGAAAACTATAAGCCGCAGCTCATAGCCAGTGGCAGATTCGAATTCAGGAAAGTTTCGGGCTTAATTCTACATAGAAAATATCAAAATCGATGACAACAAAAATTTCGAGATATTTTGAGGGGGTTGCATTGCATTTTTTGACTACATCGAACAGCGTTACAAAAAATTCATTTTCTTGAAAACCATAAGCCGCAGCTCATAGCCAGTGGCAGATTCGAATTCAGGAAAGTTTCGGGCTTAATTCTACATAGAAAATATCACACTCGATGACAACAAAAATTTCGAGATATTTTGAGAGGGTTGCATAGCATTTTTGGACTACATCGAACAGCGTTAGAAAAAATTAATTTTCTCGAAAACTATAAGCCGCAACTCATAGCCAGTGGCAGATTCGAATTCAGGAAAGTTTTGGGCTTAATTCTACATAGAAAATATCAAAATCGGGGATAAAAAAAATTTCGAGATATTTTGAGGGGGTTGCATAGCATTTTTTGACTACATCGAACAGCGTTACAAAAAATTAATTTTCTCGAAAACTATAAGCCGCAGCTCATAGCCAGTGGCAGATTCGAATTCAGGAAAGTTTTGGGCTTAATTCTACATAGAAAATATCAAAATCGGGGATAAAAAAAATTTCGAGATATTTTGAGGGGGTTGCATAGCATTTTTTGACTACATCGAACAGCGTTACAAAAAATTCATTTTTTCGAAAACTATAAGCCGCAGCTCATAGCCAGTGGCAGATTCGAATTCAGGAAAGTTTCGGGCTTAATTCTACATAGAAAATATCAAAATCGATGACAACAAAAATTTCGAGATATTTTGAGGGGGTTGCATTGCATTTTTTGACTACATCGAACAGCGTTACAATAAATTCATTTTCTCGAAAACTATAAGCCGCAGCTCATAGCCAGTGGCAGATTCGAATTCAGGAAAGTTTCGGGCTTAATTCTACATAGAAAATATCAAAATCGATGACAACAAAAATTTCGAGATATTTTGAGGGGGTTGCATTGCATTTTTTGACTACATCGAACAGCGTTACAATAAATTCATTTTCTCGAAAACTATAAGCCGCAGCTCATAGCCAGTGGCAGATTCGAATTCAGGAAAGTTTTGGGCTTAATTCTACATAGAAAATATCAAAATCGGGGATAAAAAAAATTTCGAGATATTTTGAGGGGGTTGCATAGCATTTTTTGACTACATCGAACAGCGTTACAAAAAATTAATTTTCTCGAAAACTATAAGCCGCAGCTCATAGCCAGTGGCAGATTCGAATTCAGGAAAGTTTCGGGCTTAATTCTACATAGAAAATATCAAAATCGATGACAACAAAAATTTCGAGATATTTTGAGGGGGTTGCATTGCATTTTTGGACTACATCGAACAGCTTTAGAAAAAATTAATTTTCTCGAAAACTATAAGCCGCAGCTCATAGCCAGTGGCAGATTCGAATTCAGGAAAGTTTCGGGCTTAATTCTACATAGAAAATATCGAAATCGATGACAACAAAAATTTCGAGATATTTTGAGGGGGTTGCATAGCATTTTTTGACTACATCGAACAGCGTTAGAAAAAATTCATTTTCTCGAAAACTATAAGCCGCAGCTCATAGCCAGTGGCAGATTCGAATTCAGGAAAGTTTCGGGGTTAATTCTACACAGAAAATATCAAAATCGGGGATAAAAGAAATTTCGAGATATTTTGAGGGGGTTGCATTGCATTTTTGGACTACATCGAACAGCGTTAGAAAAAAGTTCATTTTCTCGAAAACTATAAGCCGCAGCTCATAGCCAGTGGCAGATTCGAATTCAGGAAAGTTTCGGGCTTAATTCTACATAGAAAATATCAAAATCGGGGATAAAAAAAGTGTCGAGATATTATGAGGGGGTTGCATTGCATTTTTGGACTACATCGAACAGCGTTAGAAAAAAATTCATTTTCTCGAAAACTATAAGCCGCAGCTCATAGCCAGTGGCAGATTCGAATTCAGGAAAGTTTCGGGCTTAATTCTACATAGAAAATATCAAAATCGGGGACAACAAAAATTTCGAGATATTTTGAGGGGGTTGCATAGCATTTTTTGACTACATCGAACAGCTTTACAAAAAATTCATTTTCGCGAAAACTATAAGCCGCAGCTCATAGCCAGTGGCAGATTCAAATTCAGGAAAGTTTCGGGCTTAATTCTACACAGAAAATACCAAAATCGGGGATAAAAGAAATTTCGAGATATTTTGAGGGGGTTGCATTGCATTTTTGGACTACATCGAACAGCGTTAGAAAAAATTCATTTTCTCGAAAACTATAAGCCGCAGCTCATAGCCAGTGGCAGATTCGAATTCAGGAAAGTTTCGGGCTTAATTCTACATAGAAAATATCAAAATCGGCGAAAAAAAAAATTACGAGATATTTTGAGGGGGTTGCATTGTATTTTTTGACTACATCGAACAGCTTTAGAAAAAATTCATTTTCTCGAAAACTATAAGCCGCAGCTCATAGCCAGTGGCAGATTCGAATTCAGGAAAGTTTCGGGCTTAATTCTACATAGAAAATATCAAAATCGATGACAACAAAAATTTCGGGATATTTTGAGGGGGTTGCATAGCATTTTTTGACTACATCGAACAGCGTTACAAAAAATTAATTTTCTCGAAAACTATAAGCCGCAGCTCATAGCCAGTGGCAGATTCGAATTCAGGAAAGTTTCGGGCTACATTCTACATAGAAAATATCAAAATCGGGGACAACAAAAATTTCGAGATATTTTGAGGGGGTTGCATTGCATTTTTGGACTACATCGAACAGCTTTACAAAAAATTCATTTTCTCGAAAACTATAAGCCGCAGCTCATAGCCAGTGGCAGATTCGAATTCAGGAAAGGTTCGGGCTTAATTCTACATAGAAAATATCAAAATCGGCAATAAAAAAATTTCGAGATATTTTGAGGGGGTTGCATTGCATTTTTTGACTACATCGAACAGCGTTAGAAAAAATTCATTTTCTCGAAAACCATAAGCCGCAGCTCATAGCCAGTGGCAGATTCGAATTCAGGAAAGTTTCGGGCTTAATTCTACATAGAAAATATCAAAATCGGGGATAAAAAAAATTTCGAGATATTTTGAGGGGGTTGCATAGCATTTTTTGACTACATCGAACAGCGTTACAAAAAATTCATTTTCTCGAAAACTATAAGCCGCAGCTCATAGCCAGTGGCAGATTCGAATTCAGGAAAGTTTCGGGCTTAATTCTACATAAAAATATCCAAATCGATGACAACAAAAATTTCGAGATATTTTGAGGGGGTTGCATAGCATTGTTGGACTACATCGAACAGCTTTAGAAAAAATTCATTTTCTCGAAAACTATAAGCCGCAGCCCATAGCCAGTGGCAGATTCGAATTCAGGAAAGTTTCGGGCTTAATTCTACATAGAAAATATCACAATCGGGGATAAAAACAATTTTGACATATCTTGAGGGGGTTGCATTGCATTTTTGGACTACATCGAACAGCTTTATAAAAAATTCATTTTCTCGAAAACTATAAGCCGCAGCTCATAGCCAGTGGCAGATTCGAATTCAGGAAAGTTTCGGGCTTAATTCTACATAGAAAATATCAAAATCGGGGATGAAAAAAATTTCGAGATATTTTGAGGGGGTTGCATTGCATTTTTGGACTACATCGAACAGCGTTAGAAAAAATTCATTTTCTCGAAAACCATAAGCCGCAGCTCATAGCCAGTGGCAGATTCGAATTCAGGAAAGTTTCGGGCTTAATTCTACATAGAAAATATCAAAATCGGGGATAAAAAAAATTTCGAGATAATCTGAGGGGGTTGCATTGCATTTTGGACTACATCGAACAGCGTTAGAAAAAAATAATTTTCTCGAAAACTATAAGCCGCAGCTCATAGCCAGTGGCAGATTCGAATTCAGGAAAGTTTCGGGCTTAATTCTACATAAAAAATATCGAAATCGGGGACAACAAAAATTTCGAGATATTTTGAGGGGGTTGCATAGCATTTTTTGACTACATCGAACAGCTTTATAAAAAATTCATTTTCTCGAAAACTATGAGCCGCAGCTCATAGCCAGTGGCAGATTCGAATTCAGGAAAGTTTCGGGCTTAATTCTACATAGAAAATATCAAAATCGATGACAACAAAAATTTCGAGATATTTTGAGGGGATTGCATAGCATTTTTGGACTACATCGAACAGCGTTAGAAAAAAATCATTTTCTCGAAAACTATAAGCCGCAGCTCATAGCCAGTGGCAGATTCGAATTCAGGAAAGTTTTGGGCTTAATTCTACATAGAAAATATCAAAATCGGGGATAAAAAAAATTTCAAGATATTTTGAGGGGGTTGCATAGCATTTTTTGACTACATCGAACAGCGTTAGAAAAAATTAATTTTCTCGAAAACTATAAGCCGCAGCTCATAGCCAGTGGCAGATTCGAATTCAGGAAAGTTTTGGGCTTAATTCTACATAGAAAATATCAAAATCGGGGATAAAAAAAATTTCGAGATATTTTGAGGGGGTTGCATAGCATTTTTTGACTACATCGAACAGCGTTACAAAAAATTCATTTTCTCGAAAACTATAAGCCGCAGCTCATAGCCAGTGGCAGATTCGAATTCAGGAAAGTTTCGGGCTTAATTCTACATAGAAAATATCAAAATCGGGGATAAAAAAAATTTCGAGATATTTTGAGGGGGTTGCATAGCATTTTTTGACTACATCGAACAGCGTTACAAAAAATTCATTTTCTCGAAAACTATAAGCCGCAGCTCATAGCCAGTGGCAGATTCGAATTCAGGAAAGTTTTGGGCTTAATTCTACATAAAAAATATCAAAATCGGGGACAACAAAAATTTCGAGATATTTTGACTGGGTTGCATAGCATTTTTTGACTACATCGAACAGCTTTATAAAAAATTCATTTTCTTGAAAACTATAAGCCGCAGCTCATAGCCAGTGGCAGATTCGAATTCAGGAAAGTTTCGGGCTTAATTCTACACAGAAAATATCAAAATCGGGGATAAAAGAAATTTCGAGATATTTTGAGGGGGTTGCATTGCATTTTTGGACTACATCGAACAGCGTTACAAAAAATTCATTTTCTCGAAAACTATAAGCCGCAGCTCATAGCCAGTGGCAGATTCGAATTCAGGAAAGTTTCGGGCTTAATTCTACATAGAAAATATCAAAATCGGGGATAAAAAAATTTCGAGATATTTTGAGGGGGTTGCATTGCATTTTTTGACTACATCGAACAGCGTTAGAAAAAATTCATTTTCTCGAAAACCATAAGCCGCAGCTCATAGCCAGTGGCAGATTCGAATTCAGGAAAGTTTCGGGCTTAAGTGCCTACATAGAAAATATCAAAATCGGGGATAAAAAAAATTTCGAGATATTTTGAGGGGGTTGCATAGCATTTTTGACTACATCGAACAGCGTTACAAAAAATTCATTTTCTCGAAAACTATAAGCCGCAGCTCATAGCCAGTGGCAGATTCGAATTCAGGAAAGTTTTGGGCTTAATTCTACATAAAAATATCAAAATCGGGGACAACAAAAATTTCGAGATATTTTGAGGGGGTTGCATAGCATTTTTTGACTACATCGAACAGCGTTACAAAAAAATCATTTTCTCGAAAACTATAAGCCGCAGCTCATAGCCAGTGGCAGATTCGAATTCAGGAAAGTTTCGGGCTTAATTCTACATAAAAATATCCAAATCGATGACAACAAAAATTTCGAGATATTTTGAGGGGGTTGCATAGCATTGTTGGACTACATCGAACAGCTTTAGAAAAAATTCATTTTCTCGAAAACTATAAGCCGCAGCCCATAGCCAGTGGCAGATTCGAATTCAGGAAAGTTTCGGGCTTAATTCTACATAGAAAATATCACAATCGGGGATAAAAACAATTTTGATATATCTTGAGGGGGTTGCATTGCATTTTTGGACTACATCGAACAGCTTTACAAAAAATTCATTTTCTCGAAAACTATAAGCCGCAGCTCATAGCCAGTGGCAGATTCGAATACAGGAAAGTTTCGGGCTTAATTCTACATAGAAAATATCAAAATCGGGGATAAAAAAAATTTCGAGATATTTTGAGGGGGTTGCATAGCATTTTTTGACTACATCGAACAGCGTTACAAAAAATTCATTTTCTCGAAAACTATAAGCCGCAGCTCATAGCCAGTGGCAGATTCGAATTCAGGAAAGTTTCGGGCTTAATTCTACATAAAAATATCCAAATCGATGACAACAAAAATTTCGAGATATTTTGAGGGGGTTGCATAGCATTGTTGGACTACATCGAACAGCTTTAGAAAAAATTAATTTTCTCGAAAACTATAAGCCGCAGCCCATAGCCAGTGGCAGATTCGAATTCAGGAAAGTTTCGGGCTTAATTCTACATAGAAAATATCACAATCGGGGATAAAAACAATTTTGACATATCTTGAGGGGGTTGCATTGCATTTTTGGACTACATCGAACAGCTTTATAAAAAATTCATTTTCTCGAAAACTATAAGCCGCAGCTCATAGCCAGTGGCAGATTCGAATTCAGGAAAGTTTCGGGCTTAATTCTACATAGAAAATATCAAAATCGGGGATGAAAAAAATTTCGAGATATTTTGAGGGGGTTGCATTGCATTTTTGGACTACATCGAACAGCGTTAGAAAAAATTCATTTTCTCGAAAACCATAAGCCGCAGCTCATAGCCAGTGGCAGATTCGAATTCAGGAAAGTTTCGGGCTACATTCTACATAGAAAATATCAAAATCGGGGACAACAAAAATTTCGAGATATTTTGAGGGGGTTGCATTGCATTTTTGGACTACATCGAACAGCTTTATAAAAAATTCATTTTCTCGAAAACTATAAGCCGCAGCTCATAGCCAGTGGCAGATTCGAATTCAGGAAAGTTTCGGGCTACATTCTACATAGAAAATATCAAAATCGGGGACAACAAAAATTTCGAGATATTTTGAGGGGGTTGCATTGCATTTTTGGACTACATCGAACAGCTTTACAAAAAATTCATTTTCTCGAAAACTATAAGCCGCAGCTCATAGCCAGTGGCAGATTCGAATTCAGGAAAGTTTCGGGCTTAATTCTACATAGAAAATATCAAAATCGGGGACAAAAAAATTTCGAGATATTTTGAGGGGGTTGCATTGCATTTTTTGACTACATCGAACAGCGTTAGAAAAAATTCATTTTCTCGAAAACCATAAGCCGCAGCTCATAGCCAGTGGCAGATTCGAATTCAGGAAAGTTTCGGGCTTAATTCTACATAGAAAATATCAAAATCGGGGATAAAAAAAATTTCGAGATATTTTGAGGGGGTTGCATAGCATTTTTTGACTACATCGAACAGCGTTACAAAAAATTCATTTTCTCGAAAACTATAAGCCGCAGCTCATAGCCAGTGGCAGATTCGAATTCAGGAAAGTTTCGGGCTTAATTCTACATAAAAATATCCAAATCGATGACAACAAAAATTTCGAGATATTTTGAGGGGGTTGCATAGCATTGTTGGACTACATCGAACAGCTTTAGAAAAAATTCATTTTCTCGAAAACTATAAGCCGCAGCCCATAGCCAGTGGCAGATTCGAATTCAGGAAAGTTTCGGGCTTAATTCTACATAGAAAATATCACAATCGGGGATAAAAAAAATTTCCAGATATTTTGAGGGGGTTGCATTGCATTTTTGGACTACATCGAACAGCTTTATAAAAAATTCATTTTCTCGAAAACTATAAGCCGCAGCTCATAGCCAGTGGCAGATTCGAATTCAGGAAAGTTTCGGGCTTAATTCTACATAGAAAATATCAAAATCGGGGATAAAAAAAATTTCGAGATATTTTGAGGGGGTTGCATTGCATTTTTGGACTACATCGAACAGCGTTAGAAAAAATTCATTTTCTCGAAAACCATAAGCCGCAGCTCATAGCCAGTGGCAGATTCGAATTCAGGAAAGTTTCGGGCTTAATTCTACATAGAAAATATCAAAATCGGGGATAAAAAAAATTTCGAGATAATTTGAGGGGGTTGCATTGCATTTTGGACTACATCGAACAGCGTTAGAAAAAATTAATTTTCTCGAAAACTATAAGCCGCAGCTCATAGCCAGTGGCAGATTCGAATTCAGGAAAGTTTCGGGCTTAATTCTACATAAAAAATATCGAAATCGGGGACAACAAAAATTTCGAGATATTTTGAGGGGGTTGCATAGCATTTTTTGACTACATGGAACAGCTTTATAAAAAATTCATTTTCTCGAAAACTATGAGCCGCAGCTCATAGCCAGTGGCAGATTCGAATTCAGGAAAGTTTCGGGCTTAATTCTACATAGAAAATATCAAAATCGATGACAACAAAAATTTCGAGATATTTTGAGGGGATTGCATAGCATTTTTGGACTACATCGAACAGCGTTGAAAAAAAATCATTTTCTTGAAAACTAAAAGGCGCAGCTCATAGCCAGTGGCAGATTCGAATTCAGGAAAGTTTTGGGCTTAATTCTACATAGAAAATATCAAAATCGGGGATAAAAAAAATTTCAAGATATTTTGAGGGGGTTGCATAGCATTTTTTGACTACATCGAACAGCGTTAGAAAAAATTAATTTTCTCGAAAACTATAAGCCGCAGCTCATAGCCAGTGGCAGATTCGAATTCAGGAAAGTTTTGGGCTTAATTCTACATAGAAAATATCAAAATCGGGGATAAAAAAAATTTCGAGATATTTTGAGGGGGTTGCATAGCATTTTTTGACTACATCGAACAGCGTTACAAAAAATTCATTTTCTCGAAAACTATAAGCCGCAGCTCATAGCCAGTGGCAGATTCGAATTCAGGAAAGTTTCGGGCTTAATTCTACATAGAAAATGTCAAAATCGGGGATAAAAAAAATTTCGAGATATTTTGAGGGGGTTGCATAGCATTTTTTGACTACATCGAACAGCGTTACAAAAAATTCATTTTCTCGAAAACTATAAGCCGCAGCTCATAGCCAGTGGCAGATTCGAATTCAGGAAAGTTTTGGGCTTAATTCTACATAAAAAATATCAAAATCGGGGACAACAAAAATTTCGAGATATTTTGAGGGGGTTGCATAGCATTTTTTGACTACATCGAACAGCTTTATAAAAAATTCATTTTCTCGAAAACTATAAGCCCCAGCTCATAGCCAGTGGCAGATTCGAATTCAGGAAAGTTTCGGGCTTAATTCTACACAGAAAATATCAAAATCGGGGATAAAAGAAATTTCGAGATATTTTGAGGGGGTTGCATTGCATTTTTGGACTACATCGAACAGCGTTACAAAAAATTCATTTTCTCGAAAACAATAAGCCGCAGCTCATAGCCAGTGGCAGATTCGAATTCAGGAAAGTTTCGGGCTTAATTCTACATAAAAATATCCAAATCGATGACAACAAAAATTTCGAGATATTTTGAGGGGGTTGCATTGCATTTTTTGACTACATCGAACAGCGTTAGAAAAAATTCATTTTCTCGAAAACCATAAGCCGCAGCTCATAGCCAGTGGCAGATTCGAATTCAGGAAAGTTTCGGGCTTAATTCTACATAGAAAATATCAAAATCGGGGATAAAAAAAATTTCGAGATATTTTGAGGGGGTTGCATAGCATTTTTGACTACATCGAACAGCGTTACAAAAAATTCATTTTCTCGAAAACTATAAGCCGCAGCTCATAGCCAGTGGCAGATTCGAATTCAGGAAAGTTTTGGGCTTAATTCTACATAAAAATATCAAAATCGGGGACAACAAAAATTTCGAGATATTTTGAGGGGGTTGCATAGCATTTTTTGACTACATCGAACAGCGTTACAAAAAAATCATTTTCTCGAAAACTATAAGCCGCAGCTCATAGCCAGTGGCAGATTCGAATTCAGGAAAGTTTCGGGCTTAATTCTACATAAAAATATCCAAATCGATGACAACAAAAATTTCGAGATATTTTGAGGGGGTTGCATAGCATTGTTGGACTACATCGAACAGCTTTAGAAAAAATTCATTTTCTCGAAAACTATAAGCCGCAGCCCATAGCCAGTGGCAGATTCGAATTCAGGAAAGTTTCGGGCTTAATTCTACATAGAAAATATCACAATCGGGGATAAAAACAATTTTGATATATCTTGAGGGGGTTGCATTGCATTTTTGGACTACATCGAACAGCTTTACAAAAAATTCATTTTCTCGAAAACTATAAGCCGCAGCTCATAGCCAGTGGCAGATTCGAATACAGGAAAGTTTCGGGCTTAATTCTACATAGAAAATATCAAAATCGGGGATAAAAAAAATTTCGAGATATTTTGAGGGGGTTGCATAGCATTTTTTGACTACATCGAACAGCGTTACAAAAAATTCATTTTCTCGAAAACTATAAGCCGCAGCTCATAGCCAGTGGCAGATTCGAATTCAGGAAAGTTTCGGGCTTAATTCTACATAAAAATATCCAAATCGATGACAACAAAAATTTCGAGATATTTTGAGGGGGTTGCATAGCATTGTTGGACTACATCGAACAGCTTTAGAAAAAATTCATTTTCTCGAAAACTATAAGCCGCAGCCCATAGCCAGTGGCAGATTCGAATTCAGGAAAGTTTCGGGCTTAATTCTACATAGAAAATATCACAATCGGGGATAAAAACAATTTTGACATATCTTGAGGGGGTTGCATTGCATTTTTGGACTACATCGAACAGCTTTATAAAAAATTCATTTTCTCGAAAACTATAAGCCGCAGCTCATAGCCAGTGGCAGATTCGAATTCAGGAAAGTTTCGGGCTTAATTCTACATAGAAAATATCAAAATCGGGGATGAAAAAAATTTCGAGATATTTTGAGGGGGTTGCATTGCATTTTTGGACTACATCGAACAGCGTTAGAAAAAATTCATTTTCTCGAAAACCATAAGCCGCAGCTCATAGCCAGTGGCAGATTCGAATTCAGGAAAGTTTCGGGCTACATTCTACATAGAAAATATCAAAATCGGGGACAACAAAAATTTCGAGATATTTTGAGGGGGTTGCATTGCATTTTTGGACTACATCGAACAGCTTTATAAAAAATTCATTTTCTCGAAAACTATAAGCCGCAGCTCATAGCCAGTGGCAGATTCGAATTCAGGAAAGTTTCGGGCTACATTCTACATAGAAAATATCAAAATCGGGGACAACAAAAATTTCGAGATATTTTGAGGGGGTTGCATTGCATTTTTGGACTACATCGAACAGCTTTACAAAAAATTCATTTTCTCGAAAACTATAAGCCGCAGCTCATAGCCAGTGGCAGATTCGAATTCAGGAAAGTTTCGGGCTTAATTCTACATAGAAAATATCAAAATCGGGGATAAAAAAATTTCGAGATATTTTGAGGGGGTTGCATTGCATTTTTTGACTACATCGAACAGCGTTAGAAAAAATTCATTTTCTCGAAAACCATAAGCCGCAGCTCATAGCCAGTGGCAGATTCGAATTCAGGAAAGTTTCGGGCTTAATTCTACATAGAAAATATCAAAATCGGGGATAAAAAAAATTTCGAGATATTTTGAGGGGGTTGCATAGCATTTTTTGACTACATCGAACAGCGTTACAAAAAATTCATTTTCTCGAAAACTATAAGCCGCAGCTCATAGCCAGTGGCAGATTCGAATTCAGGAAAGTTTCGGGCTTAATTCTACATAAAAATATCCAAATCGATGACAACAAAAATTTCGAGATATTTTGAGGGGGTTGCATAGCATTGTTGGACTACATCGAACAGCTTTAGAAAAAATTCATTTTCTCGAAAACTATAAGCCGCAGCCCATAGCCAGTGGCAGATTCGAATTCAGGAAAGTTTCGGGCTTAATTCTACATAGAAAATATCACAATCGGGGATAAAAACAATTTTGACATATCTTGAGGGGGTTGCATTGCATTTTTGGACTACATCGAACAGCTTTATAAAAAATTCATTTTCTCGAAAACTATAAGCCGCAGCTCATAGCCAGTGGCAGATTCGAATTCAGGAAAGTTTCGGGCTTAATTCTACATAGAAAATATCAAAATCGGGGATGAAAAAAATTTCGAGATATTTTGAGGGGGTTGCATTGCATTTTTGGACTACATCGAACAGCGTTAGAAAAAATTCATTTTCTCGAAAACCATAAGCCGCAGCTCATAGCCAGTGGCAGATTCGAATTCAGGAAAGTTTCGGGCTTAATTCTACATAGAAAATATCAAAATCGGGGATAAAAAAAATTTCGAGATAATTTGAGGGGGTTGCATTGCATTTTGGACTACATCGAACAGCGTTAGAAAAAATTAATTTTCTCGAAAACTATAAGCCGCAGCTCATAGCCAGTGGCAGATTCGAATTCAGGAAAGTTTCGGGCTTAATTCTACATAAAAAATATCGAAATCGGGGACAACAAAAATTTCGAGATATTTTGAGGGGGTTGCATAGCATTTTTTGACTACATCGAACAGCTTTATAAAAAATTCATTTTCTCGAAAACTATGAGCCGCAGCTCATAGCCAGTGGCAGATTCGAATTCAGGAAAGTTTCGGGCTTAATTCTACATAGAAAATATCAAAATCGATGACAACAAAAATTTCGAGATATTTTGAGGGGATTGCATTGCATTTTTGGACTACATCGAACAGCGTTGGAAAAAAATCATTTTCTCGAAAACTATAAGCCGCAGCTCATAGCCAGTGGCAGATTCGAATTCAGGAAAGTTTTGGGCTTAATTCTACATAGAAAATATCAAAATCGGGGATAAAAAAAATTTCAAGATATTTTGAGGGGGTTGCATAGCATTTTTTGACTACATCGAACAGCGTTAGAAAAAATTAATTTTCTCGAAAACTATAAGCCGCAGCTCATAGCCAGTGGCAGATTCGAATTCAGGAAAGTTTTGGGCTTAATTCTACATAGAAAATATCAAAATCGGGGATAAAAAAAATTTCGAGATATTTTGAGGGGGTTGCATAGCATTTTTTGACTACATCGAACAGCGTTACAAAAAATTCATTTTCTCGAAAACTATAAGCCGCAGCTCATAGCCAGTGGCAGATTCGAATTCAGGAAAGTTTCGGGCTTAATTCTACATAGAAAATGTCAAAATCGGGGATAAAAAAAATTTCGAGATATTTTGAGGGGGTTGCATAGCATTTTTTGACTACATCGAACAGCGTTACAAAAAATTCATTTTCTCGAAAACTATAAGCCGCAGCTCATAGCCAGTGGCAGATTCGAATTCAGGAAAGTTTTGGGCTTAATTCTACATAAAAAATATCAAAATCGGGGACAACAAAAATTTCGAGATATTTTGAGGGGGTTGCATAGCATTTTTTGACTACATCGAACAGCTTTATAAAAAATTCATTTTCTCGAAAACTATAAGCCCCAGCTCATAGCCAGTGGCAGATTCGAATTCAGGAAAGTTTCGGGCTTAATTCTACACAGAAAATATCAAAATCGGGGATAAAAGAAATTTCGAGATATTTTGAGGGGGTTGCATTGCATTTTTGGACTACATCGAACAGCGTTACAAAAAATTCATTTTCTCGAAAACAATAAGCCGCAGCTCATAGCCAGTGGCAGATTCGAATTCAGGAAAGTTTCGGGCTTAATTCTACATAGAAAATATCAAAATCGGGGATAAAAAAATTTCGAGATATTTTGAGGGGGTTGCATTGCATTTTTTGACTACATCGAACAGCGTTAGAAAAAATTCATTTTCTCGAAAACCATAAGCCGCAGCTCATAGCCAGTGGCAGATTCGAATTCAGGAAAGTTTCGGGCTTAATTCTACATAGAAAATATCAAAATCGGGGGAAAAAAAGTTCGAGATATTTTGAGGGGGTTGCATTTTTTGACTACATCGAACAGCGTTACAAAAAATTCATTTTCTCGAAAACTATAAGCCGCAGCTCATAGCCAGTGGCAGATTCGAATTCAGGAAAGTTTTGGGCTTAATTCTACATAAAAATATCAAAATCGGGGACAACAAAAATTTCGAGATATTTTGAGGGGGTTGCATAGCATTTTTTGACTACATCGAACAGCGTTACAAAAAAATCATTTTCTCGAAAACTATAAGCCGCAGCTCATAGCCAGTGGCAGATTCGAATTCAGGAAAGTTTCGGGCTTAATTCTACATAAAAATATCCAAATCGATGACAACAAAAATTTCGAGATATTTTGAGGGGGTTGCATAGCATTGTTGGACTACATCGAACAGCTTTAGAAAAAATTCATTTTCTCGAAAACTATAAGCCGCAGCCCATAGCCAGTGGCAGATTCGAATTCAGGAAAGTTTCGGGCTTAATTCTACATAGAAAATATCACAATCGGGGATAAAAACAATTTTGATATATCTTGAGGGGGTTGCATTGCATTTTTGGACTACATCGAACAGCTTTACAAAAAATTCATTTTCTCGAAAACTATAAGCCGCAGCTCATGCCAGTGGCAGATTCGAATTCAGGAAAGTTTCGGGCTTAATTCTACATAGAAAATATCAAAATCGGGGATGAAAAAAATTTCGAGATATTTTGAGGGGGTTGCATTGCATTTTTGGACTACATCGAACAGCGTTAGAAAAAATTCATTTTCTCGAAAACCATAAGCCGCAGCTCATAGCCAGTGGCAGATTCGAATTCAGGAAAGTTTCGGGCTTAATTCTACATAGAAAATATCAAAATCGGGGATAAAAAAAATTTCGAGATATTTTGAGGGGGTTGCATAGCATATTTTGACTACATCGAACAGCTTTATAAAAAATTCATTTTCTCGAAAACTATAAGCCGCAGCTCATAGCCAGTGGCAGATTCGAATTCAGGAAAGTTTTGGGCTTAATTCTACATAGAAAATATCAAAATCGATGACAACAAAAATTTCGAGATATTTTGAGGGGATTGCATAGCATTTTTGGACTACATCGAACAGCGTTAGAAAAAAATCATTTTCTCGAAAACTATAAGCCGCAGCTCATAGCCAGTGGCAGATTCGAACTCAGAAAAGTTTCGGGCTTGATTCTACATCGAAAATATCAATATTGGGGATAAAAAAAATTTTGAGATATTTTGAGGGGGTTGCATAGCATTGTTTGACTACATCGAACAGGGTTAGAAAAAATTCATTTTCTCGAAAACTATAAGCCGCAGCTCATAGCCAGTGGCAGATTCGAATTCAGGAAAGTTTCGGGCTTAATTCTACACAGAAAATATCAAAATCGGGGATAAAAGAAATTTCGAGATATTTTGAGGGGGTTGCATAGCATTTTTTAACTACATCGAACAGCGTTAGAAAAAATTCATTTTCTCGAAAACTATAAGCCACAGCTCATAGCAAGTGGCAGATTCGAATTCAGGAAAGTTTCGGGCTTAATTCTACATAGAAAATATCAAAATCTGGGATAAAAAAAATTTCGAGATATTTTGAGGGGGTTGCATAGCATTTTTTGACTACATCGAACAGCTTTATAAAAAATTCATTTTCTCGAAAACTATAAGCCGCAGCTCATAGCCAGTGGCAGATTCGAATTCAGGAAAGTTTTGGGCTTAATTCTACATAGAAAATATCAAAATCGATGACAACAAAAATTTCGAGATATTTTGAGGGGATTGCATAGCATTTTTGGACTACATCGAACAGCGTTAGAAAATATTCATTTTCTCGAAAACTATAAGCCTCAGCTCATAGCAAGTGGCAGATTCGAATTCAGGAAAGTTTCGGGCTTAATTCTACATAGAAAATATCAAAATCTGGGATAAAAGAAATTTCGAGATATTTTGAGGGGGTTGCATAGCATTTTTGGACTACATCGAACAGCTTTACAAAAAATTTATTCTCTCGAAAACTATAAGCCGCAGCTCATAGCCAGTGGCAGATTCGAATTCAGGAAAGTTTCGGGCTTAATTCTACATAGAAAATATCAAAATCGGGGGAAAAAAAAGTTCGAGATATTTTGAGGGGGTTGCATTTTTTGACTACATCGAACAGCGTTACAAAAAATTCATTTTCTCGAAAACTATAAGCCGCAGCTCATAGCCAGTGGCAGATTCGAATTCAGGAATTTTTCTTGCATAATTCTACATAGAAAATATTAAAATCGGGGATAAAAAAAATTTCGAGATATTTTGAGGGGGTTGCATTGCACTTTTTGACTACATCGAACAGCTTTACAAAAAATTCATTTTCTCAAAAACTATAAGCCGCAGCTCATAGCCAGTGGCAGATTCGAATTCAGGAATTTTTCTTGCATAATTCTACATAGAAAATATTAAAATCGGGGATAAAAAAAATTTCGAGATATTTTGAGGGGGTTGCATTGCACTTTTTGACTACATCGAACAGCTTTACAAAAAATTCATTTTCTCAAAAACTATAAGCCGCAGCTCATAGCCAGTGGCAGATTCGAATTCAGGAAAGTTTCGGGCTTAATTCTACATAGAAAATATCAAAATCGGGGATAAAAAAATTTCGAGATATTTTGAGGGGGTTGCATTGCATTTTTTGACTACATCGAACAGCGTTAGAAAAAATTCATTTTCTCGAAAACCATAAGCCGCAGCTCATAGCCAGTGGCAGATTCGAATTCAGGAAAGTTTCGGGCTTAATTCTACATAGAAAATATCAAAATCGGGGATAAAAAAAATTTCGAGATATTTTGAGGGGGTTGCATAGCATTTTTTGACTACATCGAACAGCGTTACAAAAAATTCATTTTCTCGAAAACTATAAGCCGCAGCTCATAGCCAGTGGCAGATTCGAATTCAGGAAAGTTTTGGGCTTAATTCTACATAAAAAATATCAAAATCGGGGACAACAAAAATTTCGAGATATTTTGAGGGGGTTGCATAGCATTTTTTGTCTACATCGAACAGCTTTATAAAAAATTCATTTTCTCGAAAACTATAAGCCGCAGCTCATAGCCAGTGGCAGATTCGAATTCAGGAAAGGTTCGGGCTTAATTCTACACAGAAAATATCAAAATCGGGGATAAAAGAAATTTCGAGATATTTTGAGGGGGTTGCATTTTGGACTACATCGAACAGCGTTAGAAAAAATTCATTTTCTCGAAAACTATAAGCCGCAGCTCATAGCAAGTGGCAGATTCGAATTCAGGAAAGTTTCGGGCTTAATTCTAGATAGAAAATATCAAAATCTGGGATAAAAGAAATTTCGAGATATTTTGAGGGGGTTGCATAGCATTTTTGGACTACATCGAACAGCTTTACAAAAAATTTATTTTCTCGAAAACTATAAGCCGCAGCTCATAGCCAGTGGCAGATTCGAATTCAGGAAAGTTTCGGGCTTAATTCTACATAGAAAATATCAAAATCGGGGGAAAAAAAAGTTCGAGATATTTTGAGGGGGTTGCATTTTTTGACTACATCGAACAGCGTTACAAAAAATTCATTTTCTCGAAAACTATAAGCCGCAGCTCATAGCCAGTGGCAGATTCGAATTCAGGAAAGTTTCGGGCTTAATTCTACATAGAAAATATCAAAATCGGGTATAAAAAAAATTTCGATATATTTTGAGGGGGTTGCATAGCATTGTTGGACTACATCGAACAGCTTTACAAAAAATTCATTTTCTCGAAAACTATAAGCCGCAGCTCATAGCCAGTGGCAGATTCGAATTCAGGAATTTTTCTTGCATAATTCTACATAGAAAATATTAAAATCGGGGATAAAAAAAATTTCGAGATATTTTGAGGGGGTTGCATTGCACTTTTTGACTACATCGAACAGCTTTACAAAAAATTCATTTTCTCAAAAACTATAAGCCGCAGCTCATAGCCAGTGGCAGATTCGAATTCAGGAAAGTTTCGGGCTTAATTCTACATAGAAAATATCAAAATCGGAGACAACAAAAATTTCGAGATATTTTGAGGAAGCTGCATTGCATTTTTGGACCACATCGAACAGCGTTAGAAAAAATTCATTTTCTCGAAAACTATAAGCTGCAGCTCATAGCCAGTGGCAGATTCGAATTCAGGAAAGTTTCGAGCTTAATTCTACATAGAAAATATCAAAATCGGGGACAACCGAAATTTCGATATATTTTGTAGCATTTTTGGACTACATCGAACAGCTTTAGAAAAAATTCATTTTCTCGAAAACTATAAGCCGCAGCTCATAGCCAGTGGCAGATTCGAATTCAGGAAAGTTTCGGGCTTAATTCTACATAGAAAATATCAAAATCGGGGATAAAAAAAGTTCGAGATATTTTGAGGGGGTTGCATTTTTTGACTACATCGAACAGCGTTACAAAAAATTCATTTTCTCAAAAACTATAAGCCGCAGCTCATAGCCAGTGGCAGATTCGAATTCAGGAAAGTTTTGGGCTTAATTCTACATAGAAAATATCAAAATCGGGGACAACAAAAATTTCGAGATATTTTGAGGATGCTGCATTGCATTTTTGGACCACATCGAACAGCGTTAGAAAAAATTCATTTTCTCGAAAGCTATAAGCCGCAGCTCATAGCCAGTGGCAGATTCGAATTCAGGAAAGTTTCGGGCTTAATTCTACATAGAAAATATCAAAATCGGGGATAAAAGAAATTTCGAGATATTTTGAGGGGGTTGCATTGCATTTTTTGACTACATCGAACAGCGTTAGAAAAAATTCATTTTCTCGAAAACTATAAGCCGCAGCTCATAGCCAGTGGCAGATTCGAATTCAGGAAAGTTTCGGGCTTAATTCTACATAGAAAATATCAAAATCTGGGATAAAAAAAATTTCGAGATATTTTGAGGGGGTTGCATAGCATTTTTTGACTACATCGAACAGCGTTAGGAAAAAATCATTTTCTCGAAAACTATAAGCCGCAGCTCATAGCCAGTGGCAGATTCGAATTCAGGAAAGTTTCGGGCTTAATTCTACATAAAAATATCAAAATCGATGACAACAAAAATTTCGAGATATTTTGAGGGGGTTGCATAGCATTGTTGGACTACATCGAACAGCTTTAGAAAAAATTCATTTTCTCGAAAACTATAAGCCGCAGCCCATAGCCAGTGGCAGATTCGAATTCAGGAAAGTTTCGGGCTTAATTCTACATAGAAAATATCACAATCGGGGATAAAAACAATTTTGACATATTTTGAGGGGGTTGCATTGCATTTTTGGACTACATCGAACAGCGTTAGAAAAAATTCATTTTCTCGAAAACCATAAGCCGCAGCACATAGCCAGTGGCAGATTCGAACTCAGAAAAGTTTCGGGCTTAATTCTACATCGAAAATATCAATATTCTGGATAAAAAAAATTTCGAGATATTTTGATGGGGTTGCATAGCATTGTTTGACTACATCGAACAGCTTTAGAAAAAATTCATTTTCTCGAAAACTATAAGCCGCAGCTCATAGCCAGTGGCAGATTCGAATTCAGGAAAGTTTCGGGCTTAATTCTACATAGAAAATATCAAAATCTGGGATAAAAAAAATTTCGAGATATTTTGAGGGGGTTGCATTGCATTTTTGTACTACATCGAACAGCGTTAGAAAAAATTCATTTTCTCGAAAACTATAAGCCGCAGCTCATAGCCAGTGGCAGATTCGAATTCAGGAAAGTTTCGGGCTTAATTCTACATAGAAAATATCAAAATCTGGGATAAAAAAAATTTCCAGATATTTTGAGGGGGTTGCATAGCATTTTTGGACTACATCGAACAGCGTTAGAAAAAATTCATTTTCTCGAAAACCATAAGCCGCAGCTCATAGCCAGTGGCAGATTCGAATTCAGGAAAGTTTCGGGCTTAATTCTACATAGAAAATATCAAAATCTGGGATAAAAAAAATTTCGAGATATTTTGAGGGGGTTGCATAGCATTTTTTGACTACATCGAACAGCGTTAGGAAAAAATCATTTTCTCGAAAACTATAAGCCGCAGCTCATAGCCAGTGGCAGATTCGAATTCAGGAAAGTTTCGGGCTTAATTCTACATAAAAATATCAAAATCGATGACAACAAAAATTTCGAGATATTTTGAGGGGGTTGCATAGCATTGTTGGACTACATCGAACAGCTTTAGAAAAAATTCATTTTCTCGAAAACTATAAGCCGCAGCCCATAGCCAGTGGCAGATTCGAATTCAGGAAAGTTTCGGGCTTAATTCTACATAGAAAATATCACAATCGGGGATAAAAACAATTTTGATATATCTTGAGGGGGTTGCATTGCATTTTTGGACTACATCGAACAGCTTTACAAAAAATTCATTTTCTCGAAAACTATAAGCCGCAGCTCATAGCCAGTGGCAGATTCGAATTCAGGAAAGTTTCGGGCTTAATTCTACATAGAAAATATCAAAATCGGGGGAAAAAAAAGTTCGAGATATTTTGAGGGGGTTGCATTTTTTGACTACATCGAACAGCGTTACAAAAAATTCATTTTCTCAAAAACTATAAGCCGCAGCTCATAGCCAGTGGCAGATTCGAATTCAGGAATTTTTCTTGCATAATTCTACATAGAAAATATTAAAATCGGGGATAAAAAAAATTTCGAGATATTTTGAGGGGGTTGCATTGCACTTTTTGACTACATCGAACAGCTTTACAAAAAATTCATTTTCTCAAAAACTATAAGCCGCAGCTCATAGCCAGTGGCAGATTCGAATTCAGGAAAGTTTCGGGCTTAATTCTACATAGAAAATATCAAAATCGGGGATAAAAAAATTTCGAGATATTTTGAGGGGGTTGCATTGCATTTTTTGACTACATCGAACAGCGTTAGAAAAAATTCATTTTCTCGAAAACCATAAGCCGCAGCTCATAGCCAGTGGCAGATTCGAATTCAGGAAAGTTTCGGGCTTAATTCTACATAGAAAATATCAAAATCGGGGATAAAAAAAATTTCGAGATATTTTGAGGGGGTTGCATAGCATTTTTTGACTACATCGAACAGCGTTACAAAAAATTCATTTTCTCGAAAACTATAAGCCGCAGCTCATAGCCAGTGGCAGATTCGAATTCAGGAAAGTTTTGGGCTTAATTCTACATAAAAAATATCAAAATCGGGGACAACAAAAATTTCGAGATATTTTGAGGGGGTTGCATAGCATTTTTTGTCTACATCGAACAGCTTTATAAAAAATTCATTTTCTCGAAAACTATAAGCCGCAGCTCATAGCCAGTGGCAGATTCGAATTCAGGAAAGGTTCGGGCTTAATTCTACACAGAAAATATCAAAATCGGGGATAAAAGAAATTTCGAGATATTTTGAGGGGGTTGCATTTTGGACTACATCGAACAGCGTTAGAAAAAATTCATTTTCTCGAAAACTATAAGCCGCAGCTCATAGCAAGTGGCAGATTCGAATTCAGGAAAGTTTCGGGCTTAATTCTAGATAGAAAATATCAAAATCTGGGATAAAAGAAATTTCGAGATATTTTGAGGGGGTTGCATAGCATTTTTGGACTACATCGAACAGCTTTACAAAAAATTTATTTTCTCGAAAACTATAAGCCGCAGCTCATAGCCAGTGGCAGATTCGAATTCAGGAAAGTTTCGGGCTTAATTCTACATAGAAAATATCAAAATCGGGGGAAAAAAAAGTTCGAGATATTTTGAGGGGGTTGCATTTTTTGACTACATCGAACAGCGTTACAAAAAATTCATTTTCTCGAAAACTATAAGCCGCAGCTCATAGCCAGTGGCAGATTCGAATTCAGGAAAGTTTCGGGCTTAATTCTACATAGAAAATATCAAAATCGGGTATAAAAAAAATTTCGATATATTTTGAGGGGGTTGCATAGCATTGTTGGACTACATCGAACAGCTTTACAAAAAATTCATTTTCTCGAAAACTATAAGCCGCAGCTCATAGCCAGTGGCAGATTCGAATTCAGGAATTTTTCTTGCATAATTCTACATAGAAAATATTAAAATCGGGGATAAAAAAAATTTCGAGATATTTTGAGGGGGTTGCATTGCACTTTTTGACTACATCGAACAGCTTTACAAAAAATTCATTTTCTCAAAAACTATAAGCCGCAGCTCATAGCCAGTGGCAGATTCGAATTCAGGAAAGTTTCGGGCTTAATTCTACATAGAAAATATCAAAATCGGAGACAACAAAAATTTCGAGATATTTTGAGGAAGCTGCATTGCATTTTTGGACCACATCGAACAGCGTTAGAAAAAATTCATTTTCTCGAAAACTATAAGCTGCAGCTCATAGCCAGTGGCAGATTCGAATTCAGGAAAGTTTCGAGCTTAATTCTACATAGAAAATATCAAAATCGGGGACAACCGAAATTTCGATATATTTTGTAGCATTTTTGGACTACATCGAACAGCTTTAGAAAAAATTCATTTTCTCGAAAACTATAAGCCGCAGCTCATAGCCAGTGGCAGATTCGAATTCAGGAAAGTTTCGGGCTTAATTCTACATAGAAAATATCAAAATCGGGGATAAAAAAAGTTCGAGATATTTTGAGGGGGTTGCATTTTTTGACTACATCGAACAGCGTTACAAAAAATTCATTTTCTCAAAAACTATAAGCCGCAGCTCATAGCCAGTGGCAGATTCGAATTCAGGAAAGTTTTGGGCTTAATTCTACATAGAAAATATCAAAATCGGGGACAACAAAAATTTCGAGATATTTTGAGGATGCTGCATTGCATTTTTGGACCACATCGAACAGCGTTAGAAAAAATTCATTTTCTCGAAAGCTATAAGCCGCAGCTCATAGCCAGTGGCAGATTCGAATTCAGGAAAGTTTCGGGCTTAATTCTACATAGAAAATATCAAAATCGGGGATAAAAGAAATTTCGAGATATTTTGAGGGGGTTGCATTGCATTTTTTGACTACATCGAACAGCGTTAGAAAAAATTCATTTTCTCGAAAACTATAAGCCGCAGCTCATAGCCAGTGGCAGATTCGAATTCAGGAAAGTTTCGGGCTTAATTCTACATAGAAAATATCAAAATCTGGGATAAAAAAAATTTCGAGATATTTTGAGGGGGTTGCATAGCATTTTTTGACTACATCGAACAGCGTTAGGAAAAAATCATTTTCTCGAAAACTATAAGCCGCAGCTCATAGCCAGTGGCAGATTCGAATTCAGGAAAGTTTCGGGCTTAATTCTACATAAAAATATCAAAATCGATGACAACAAAAATTTCGAGATATTTTGAGGGGGTTGCATAGCATTGTTGGACTACATCGAACAGCTTTAGAAAAAATTCATTTTCTCGAAAACTATAAGCCGCAGCCCATAGCCAGTGGCAGATTCGAATTCAGGAAAGTTTCGGGCTTAATTCTACATAGAAAATATCACAATCGGGGATAAAAACAATTTTGACATATTTTGAGGGGGTTGCATTGCATTTTTGGACTACATCGAACAGCGTTAGAAAAAATTCATTTTCTCGAAAACCATAAGCCGCAGCACATAGCCAGTGGCAGATTCGAACTCAGAAAAGTTTCGGGCTTAATTCTACATCGAAAATATCAATATTCTGGATAAAAAAAATTTCGAGATATTTTGATGGGGTTGCATAGCATTGTTTGACTACATCGAACAGCTTTAGAAAAAATTCATTTTCTCGAAAACTATAAGCCGCAGCTCATAGCCAGTGGCAGATTCGAATTCAGGAAAGTTTCGGGCTTAATTCTACATAGAAAATATCAAAATCTGGGATAAAAAAAATTTCGAGATATTTTGAGGGGGTTGCATTGCATTTTTGTACTACATCGAACAGCGTTAGAAAAAATTCATTTTCTCGAAAACTATAAGCCGCAGCTCATAGCCAGTGGCAGATTCGAATTCAGGAAAGTTTCGGGCTTAATTCTACATAGAAAATATCAAAATCTGGGATAAAAAAAATTTCCAGATATTTTGAGGGGGTTGCATAGCATTTTTGGACTACATCGAACAGCGTTAGAAAAAATTCATTTTCTCGAAAACCATAAGCCGCAGCTCATAGCCAGTGGCAGATTCGAATTCAGGAAAGTTTCGGGCTTAATTCTACATAGAAAATATCAAAATCTGGGATAAAAAAAATTTCGAGATATTTTGAGGGGGTTGCATAGCATTTTTTGACTACATCGAACAGCGTTAGGAAAAAATCATTTTCTCGAAAACTATAAGCCGCAGCTCATAGCCAGTGGCAGATTCGAATTCAGGAAAGTTTCGGGCTTAATTCTACATAAAAATATCAAAATCGATGACAACAAAAATTTCGAGATATTTTGAGGGGGTTGCATAGCATTGTTGGACTACATCGAACAGCTTTAGAAAAAATTCATTTTCTCGAAAACTATAAGCCGCAGCCCATAGCCAGTGGCAGATTCGAATTCAGGAAAGTTTCGGGCTTAATTCTACATAGAAAATATCACAATCGGGGATAAAAACAATTTTGATATATCTTGAGGGGGTTGCATTGCATTTTTGGACTACATCGAACAGCTTTACAAAAAATTCATTTTCTCGAAAACTATAAGCCGCAGCTCATGCCAGTGGCAGATTCGAATTCAGGAAAGTTTCGGGCTTAATTCTACATAGAAAATATCAAAATCGGGGATGAAAAAAATTTCGAGATATTTTGAGGGGGTTGCATTGCATTTTTGGACTACATCGAACAGCGTTAGAAAAAATTCATTTTCTCGAAAACCATAAGCCGCAGCTCATAGCCAGTGGCAGATTCGAATTCAGGAAAGTTTCGGGCTTAATTCTACATAGAAAATATCAAAATCGGGGATAAAAAAAATTTCGAGATATTTTGAGGGGGTTGCATAGCATATTTTGACTACATCGAACAGCTTTATAAAAAATTCATTTTCTCGAAAACTATAAGCCGCAGCTCATAGCCAGTGGCAGATTCGAATTCAGGAAAGTTTTGGGCTTAATTCTACATAGAAAATATCAAAATCGATGACAACAAAAATTTCGAGATATTTTGAGGGGATTGCATAGCATTTTTGGACTACATCGAACAGCGTTAGAAAAAAATCATTTTCTCGAAAACTATAAGCCGCAGCTCATAGCCAGTGGCAGATTCGAACTCAGAAAAGTTTCGGGCTTGATTCTACATCGAAAATATCAATATTGGGGATAAAAAAAATTTTGAGATATTTTGAGGGGGTTGCATAGCATTGTTTGACTACATCGAACAGCGTTAGAAAAAATTCATTTTCTCGAAAACTATAAGCCGCAGCTCATAGCCAGTGGCAGATTCGAATTCAGGAAAGTTTCGGGCTTAATTCTACATAGAAAATATCAAAATCGGGGATAAAAAAATTTCGAGATATTTTGAGGGGGTTGCATAGCATTTTTTGACTACATCGAACAGCGTTAGAAAAAATTCATTTTCTCGAAAACTATAAGCCGCAGCTCATAGCCAGTGGCAGATTCGAATTCAGGAAAGTTTTGGGCTTAATTCTACATAAAAAATATCAAAATCGGGGACAACAAAAATTTCGAGATATTTTGAGGGGGTTGCATAGCATTTTTTGACTACATCGAACAGCTTTATAAAAAATTCATTTTCTCGAAAACTATAAGCCGCAGCTCATAGCCAGTGGCAGATTCGAATTCAGGAAAGTTTCGGGCTTAATTCTACACAGAAAATATCAAAATCGGGGATAAAAGAAATTTCGAGATATTTTGAGGGGGTTGCATTGCATTTTTGGACTACATCGAACAGCGTTAGAAAAAATTCATTTTCTCGAAAACTATAAGCCGCAGCTCATAGCCAGTGGCAGATTCGAATTCAGGAAAGTTTCGGGCTTAATTCTACATAGAAAATATCAAAATCGGGGATAAAAAAAATTTCGAGATATTTTGAGGGGGTTGCATAGCATTGTTGGACTACATCGAACAGCTTTACAAAAAATTCATTTTCTCAAAAACTATAAGCCGCAGCTCATAGCCAGTGGCAGATTCGAATTCAGGAAAGTTTTGGGCTTAATTCTACATAGAAAATATCAAAATCGGGGACAACAAAAATTTCGAGATATTTTGAGGAAGCTGCATTGCATTTTTGGACCACATCGAACGGCGTTAGAAAAAATTCATTTTCTCGAAAACTATAAGCCGCAGCTCATAGCCAGTGGCAGATTCGAATTCAGGAAAGTTTCGGGCTTAATTCTACATAGAAAATATCAAAATCGGGGATAAAAAAATTTCGAGATATTTTGAGGGGGTTGCATTGCATTTTTTGACTACATCGAACAGCGTTAGAAAAAATTCATTTTCTCGAAAACCATAAGCCGCAGCTCATAGCCAGTGGCAGATTCGAATTCAGGAAAGTTTCGGGCTTAATTCTACATAGAAAATATCAAAATCGGGGATAAAAACAATTTTGATATATCTTGAGGGGGTTGCATTGCATTTTTGGACTACATCGAACAGCTTTACAAAAAATTCATTTTCTCTAAAACTATAAGCCGCAGCTCATGCCAGTGGCAGATTCAAATTCAGGAAAGTTTCGGGCTTAATTCTACATAGAAAATATCAAAATCGGGGATGAAAAAAATTTCGAGATATTTTGAGGGGGTTGCATTGCATTTTTGGACTACATCGAACAGCGTTAGAAAAAATTCATTTTCTCGAAAACCATAAGCCGCAGCTCATAGCCAGTGGCAGATTCGAATTCAGGAAAGTTTCGGGCTTAATTCTACATAGAAAATATCAAAATCGGGGATAAAAAAAATTTCGAGATATTTTGAGGGGGTTGCATAGCATATTTTGACTACATCGAACAGCTTTATAAAAAATTCATTTTCTCGAAAACTATAAGCCGCAGCTCATAGCCAGTGGCAGATTCGAATTCAGGAAAGTTTTGGGCTTAATTCTACATAGAAAATATCAAAATCGATGACAACAAAAATTTCGAGATATTTTGAGGGGATTGCATAGCATTTTTGGACTACATCGAACAGCGTTAGAAAAAAATCATTTTCTCGAAAACTATAAGCCGCAGCTCATAGCCAGTGGCAGATTCGAACTCAGAAAAGTTTCGGGCTTGATTCTACATCGAAAATATCAATATTGGGGATAAAAAAAATTTTGAGATATTTTGAGGGGGTTGCATAGCATTGTTTGACTACATCGAACAGCGTTAGAAAAAATTCATTTTCTCGAAAACTATAAGCCGCAGCTCATAGCCAGTGGCAGATTCGAATTCAGGAAAGTTTCGGGCTTAATTCTACATAGAAAATATCAAAATCGGGGATAAAAAAATTTCGAGATATTTTGAGGGGGTTGCATAGCATTTTTTGACTACATCGAACAGCGTTAGAAAAAATTCATTTTCTCGAAAACTATAAGCCGCAGCTCATAGCCAGTGGCAGATTCGAATTCAGGAAAGTTTTGGGCTTAATTCTACATAAAAAATATCAAAATCGGGGACAACAAAAATTTCGAGATATTTTGAGGGGGTTGCATAGCATTTTTTGACTACATCGAACAGCTTTATAAAAAATTCATTTTCTCGAAATCTATAAGCCGCAGCTCATAGCCAGTGGCAGATTCGAATTCAGGAAAGTTTCGGGCTTAATTCTACACAGAAAATATCAAAATCGGGGATAAAAGAAATTTCGAGATATTTTGAGGGGGTTGCATTGCATTTTTGGACTACATCGAACAGCGTTAGAAAAAATTCATTTTCTCGAAAACTATAAGCCGCAGCTCATAGCCAGTGGCAGATTCGAATTCAGGAAAGTTTCGGGCTTAATTCTACATAGAAAATATCAAAATCGGGGATAAAAAAAATTTCGAGATATTTTGAGGGGGTTGCATAGCATTGTTGGACTACATCGAACAGCTTTACAAAAAATTCATTTTCTCAAAAACTATAAGCCGCAGCTCATAGCCAGTGGCAGATTCGAATTCAGGAATTTTTCTTGCATAATTCTACATAGAAAATATTAAAATCGGGGATAAAAAAAATTTCGAGATATTTTGAGGGGGTTGCATTGCACTTTTTGACTACATCGAACAGCTTTACAAAAAATTCATTTTCTCAAAAACTATAAGCCGCAGCTCATAGCCAGTGGCAGATTCGAATTCAGGAAAGTTTCGGGCTTAATTCTACATAGAAAATATCAAAATCGGGGATAAAAAAATTTCGAGATATTTTGAGGGGGTTGCATTGCATTTTTTGACTACATCGAACAGCGTTAGAAAAAATTCATTTTCTCGAAAACCATAAGCCGCAGCTCATAGCCAGTGGCAGATTCGAATTCAGGAAAGTTTCGGGCTTAATTCTACATAGAAAATATCAAAATCGGGGATAAAAAAAATTTCGAGATATTTTGAGGGGGTTGCATAGCATTTTTTGACTACATCGAACAGCGTTACAAAAAATTAATTTTCTCGAAAACTATAAGCCGCAGCTCATAGCCAGTGGCAGATTCGAATTCAGGAAAGTTTTGGGCTTAATTCTACATAAAAAATATCAAAATCGGGGACAACAAAAATTTCGAGATATTTTGAGGGGGTTGCATAGCATTTTTTGTCTACATCGAACAGCTTTATAAAAAATTCATTTTCTCGAAAACTATAAGCCGCAGCTCATAGCCAGTGGCAGATTCGAATTCAGGAAAGGTTCGGGCTTAATTCTACACAGAAAATATCAAAATCGGGGATAAAAGAAATTTCGAGATATTTTGAGGGGGTTGCATTGCATTTTTGGACTACATCGAACAGCGTTAGAAAAAATTCATTTTCTCGAAAACTATAAGCCGCAGCTCATAGCAAGTGGCAGATTCGAATTCAGGAAAGTTTCGGGCTTAATTCTAGATAGAAAATATCAAAATCTGGGATAAAAGAAATTTCGAGATATTTTGAGGGGGTTGCATAGCATTTTTGGACTACATCGAACAGCTTTACAAAAAATTTATTTTCTCGAAAACTATAAGCCGCAGCTCATAGCCAGTGGCAGATTCGAATTCAGGAAAGTTTCGGGCTTAATTCTACATAGAAAATATCAAAATCGGGGGAAAAAAAAGTTCGAGATATTTTGAGGGGGTTGCATTTTTTGACTACATCGAACAGCGTTACAAAAAATTCATTTTCTCGAAAACTATAAGCCGCAGCTCATAGCCAGTGGCAGATTCGAATTCAGGAAAGTTTCGGGCTTAATTCTACATAGAAAATATCAAAATCGGGTACAAAAAAAATTTCGATATATTTTGAGGGGGTTGCATAGCATTGTTGGACTACATCGAACAGCTTTACAAAAAATTCATTTTCTCGAAAACTATAAGCCGCAGCTCATAGCCAGTGGCAGATTCGAATTCAGGAATTTTTCTTGCATAATTCTACATAGAAAATATTAAAATCGGGGATAAAAAAAATTTCGAGATATTTTGAGGGGGTTGCATTGCACTTTTTGACTACATCGAACAGCTTTACAAAAAATTCATTTTCTCAAAAACTATAAGCCGCAGCTCATAGCCAGTGGCAGATTCGAATTCAGGAAAGCTTCGAGCTTAATTCTACATAGAAAATATCAAAATCGATGACAACAAAAATTTCGAGATATTTTGAGGAAGCTGCATTGCATTTTTGGACCACATCGAACAGCGTTAGAAAAAATTCATTTTCTCGAAAACTATAAGCTGCAGCTCATAGCCAGTGGCAGATTCGAATTCAGGAAAGTTTCGAGCTTAATTCTACATAGAAAATATCAAAATCGGGGACAACCGAAATTTCGATATATTTTGTAGCATTTTTGGACTACATCGAACAGCTTTAGAAAAAATTCATTTTCTCGAAAACTATAAGCCGCAGCTCATAGCCAGTGGCAGATTCGAATTCAGGAAAGTTTCGGGCTTAATTCTACATAGAAAATATCAAAATCGGGGATAAAAAAAGTTCGAGATATTTTGAGGGGGTTGCATTTTTTGACTACATCGAACAGCGTTACAAAAAATTCATTTTCTCAAAAACTATAAGCCGCAGCTCATAGCCAGTGGCAGATTCGAATTCAGGAAAGTTTTGGGCTTAATTCTACATAGAAAATATCAAAATCGGGGACAACAAAAATTTCGAGATATTTTGAGGATGCTGCATTGCATTTTTGGACCACATCGAACAGCGTTAGAAAAAATTCATTTTCTCGAAAGCTATAAGCCGCAGCTCATAGCCAGTGGCAGATTCGAATTCAGGAAAGTTTCGGGCTTAATTCTACATAGAAAATATCAAAATCGGGGATAAAAGAAATTTCGAGATATTTTGAGGGGGTTGCATTGCATTTTTTGACTACATCGAACAGCGTTAGAAAAAATTCATTTTCTCGAAAACTATAAGCCGCAGCTCATAGCCAGTGGCAGATTCGAATTCAGGAAAGTTTCGGGCTTAATTCTACATAGAAAATATCAAAATCTGGGATAAAAAAAATTTCGAGATATTTTGAGGGGGTTGCATAGCATTTTTTGACTACATCGAACAGCGTTAGGAAAAAATCATTTTCTCGAAAACTATAAGCCGCAGCTCATAGCCAGTGGCAGATTCGAATTCAGGAAAGTTTCGGGCTTAATTCTACATAAAAATATCAAAATCGATGACAACAAAAATTTCGAGATATTTTGAGGGGGTTGCATAGCATTGTTGGACTACATCGAACAGCTTTAGAAAAAATTCATTTTCTCGAAAACTATAAGCCGCAGCCCATAGCCAGTGGCAGATTCGAATTCAGGAAAGTTTCGGGCTTAATTCTACATAGAAAATATCACAATCGGGGATAAAAACAATTTTGATATATCTTGAGGGGGTTGCATTGCATTTTTGGACTACATCGAACAGCTTTACAAAAAATTCATTTTCTCGAAAACTATAAGCCGCAGCTCATGCCAGTGGCAGATTCGAATTCAGGAAAGTTTCGGGCTTAATTCTACATAGAAAATATCAAAATCGGGGATGAAAAAAATTTCGAGATATTTTGAGGGGGTTGCATTGCATTTTTGGACTACATCGAACAGCGTTAGAAAAAATTCATTTTCTCGAAAACCATAAGCCGCAGCTCATAGCCAGTGGCAGATTCGAATTCAGGAAAGTTTCGGGCTTAATTCTACATAGAAAATATCAAAATCGGGGATAAAAAAAATTTCGAGATATTTTGAGGGGGTTGCATAGCATATTTTGACTACATCGAACAGCTTTATAAAAAATTCATTTTCTCGAAAACTATAAGCCGCAGCTCATAGCCAGTGGCAGATTCGAATTCAGGAAAGTTTTGGGCTTAATTCTACATAGAAAATATCAAAATCGATGACAACAAAAATTTCGAGATATTTTGAGGGGATTGCATAGCATTTTTGGACTACATCGAACAGCGTTAGAAAAAAATCATTTTCTCGAAAACTATAAGCCGCAGCTCATAGCCAGTGGCAGATTCGAACTCAGAAAAGTTTCGGGCTTAATTCTACATAGAAAATATCACAATCGGGGATAAAAACAATTTTGACATATTTTGAGGGGGTTGCATTGCATTTTTGGACTACATCGAACAGCGTTAGAAAAAAATCATTTTCTCGAAAACCATAAGCCGCAGCACATAGCCAGTGGCAGATTCGAACTCAGAAAAGTTTCGGGCTTAATTCTACATCGAAAATATCAATATTCTGGATAAAAAAAATTTCGAGATATTTTGATGGGGTTGCATAGCATTGTTTGACTCATCGAACAGCTTTAGAAAAAATTCATTTTCTCGAAAACTATAAGCCGCAGCTCATAGCCAGTGGCAGATTCGAATTCAGGAAAGTTTCGGGCTTAATTCTACATAGAAAATATCAAAATCTGGGATAAAAAAAATTTCGAGATATTTTGAGGGGGTTGCATTGCATTTTTGTACTACATCGAACAGCGTTAGAAAAAATTCATTTTCTCGAAAACTATAAGCCGCAGCTCATAGCCAGTGGCAGATTCGAATTCAGGAAAGTTTCGGGCTTAATTCTACATAGAAAATATCAAAATCTGGGATAAAAAAAATTTCCAGATATTTTGAGGGGGTTGCATAGCATTTTTGGACTACATCGAACAGCGTTAGAAAAAATTCATTTTCTCGAAAACCATAAGCCGCAGCTCATAGCCAGTGGCAGATTCGAATTCAGGAAAGTTTCGGGCTTAATTCTACATAGAAAATATCAAAATCTGGGATAAAAAAAATTTCGAGATATTTTGAGGGGGTTGCATTGCATTTTGGACTACATCGAACAGCGTTACAAAAAATTCATTTTCTCGAAAACTATAAGCCGCAGCTCATAGCCAGTGGCAGATTCGAATTCAGGAAAGTTTTGGGCTTAATTCTACATAAAAAATATCAAAATCGGGGACAACAAAAATTTCGAGATATTTTGAGGGGGTTGCATAGCATTTTTTGACTACATCGAACAGCTATATAAAAAATTCATTTTCTCGAAAACTATAAGCCGCAGCTCATAGCCAGTGGCAGATTCGAATTCAGGAAAGTTTCGGGCTTAATTCTACATACAAATATCAAAATCGATGACAACAAAAATTTCGAGATATTTTGAGGGGGTTGCATAGCATTGTTGGACTACATCGAACAGCTTTAGAAAAAATTCATTTTCTCGAAAACTATAAGCCGCAGCCCATAGCCAGTGGCAGATTCGAATTCAGGAAAGTTTCGGGCTTAATTCTACATAGAAAATATCACAATCGGGGATAAAAACAATTTTGACATATTTTGAGGGGGTTGCATTGCATTTTTGGACTACATCGAACAGCGTTAGAAAAAAATCATTTTCTCGAAAACCATAAGCCGCAGCACATAGCCAGTGGCAGATTCGAATTCAGGAAAGTTTCGGGCTTAATTCTACATAAAAAATATCGAAATCGGAGACAACAAAAATTTCGAGATATTTTGAGGGGGTTGCATAGCATTTTTTGACCACATCGAACAGCGTTAGAAAAAAATCATTTTCTCGAAAACTATAAGCCGCAGCTCATGGCCAGTGGCAGATTCGAATTCAGGAAAGTTTTGGGCTTAATTCTACATAGAAAATATCAAAATCGACGATAAAAAAAATTCCAAGATATTTTGAGGGGGTTGCATAGCATTTTTTGACTACATCGAACAGCGTTACAAAAAATTCATTTTCTCGAAAACTATAAGCCGCAGCTCATAGCCAGTGGCAGATTCGAATTCAGGAAAGTTTTGGGCTTAATTCTACATAAAAAATATCAAAATCGGGGACAACAAAAATTTCGAGATATTTTGAGGGGGTTGCATAGCATTTTTTGACTACATCGAACAGCTATATAAAAAATTCATTTTCTCGAAAACTATAAGCCGCAGCTCATAGCCAGTGGCAGATTCGAATTCAGGAAAGTTTCGGGCTTAATTCTACACAGAAAATATCAAAATCGGGGATAAAAGAAATTTCGACATATTTTGAGGGGGTTGCATTGCATTTTTGGACTACATCGAACAGCGTTAGAAAAAATTCATTTTCTCGAAAACTATAAGCCGCAGCTCATAGCAAGTGGCAGATTCGAATTCAGGAAAGTTTCGGGCTACATTCTACATAGAAAATATCAAAATCGACGATAAAAAAAATTTCGAGATATTTTGAGGGGGCTGCATTGCATTTTTGGACCACATCGAAGAGCGTTAGAAAAAAATCATTTTCTCGAAAGCTATAAGCCGCAGCTCATAGCCAGTGGCAGATTCGAATTCAGAAAAGATTCGGGCTAAATTCTACATAGAAAATATCAAAATCGGGGATGAAAAAAATGTCGAGATATTTTGAGGGGGTTGCATTGCATTTTTGGACTACATCGAACAGCGTTAGGAAAAAATCATTTTCTCGAAAACTATAAGCCGCAGCTCATAGACAGTGGCAGATTCGAATTCAGGAAAGTTTTGGGCTTAATTCTACATAGAAAATATCAAAATCGGGGATAAACAAAATTTCGAGATATTTTGAGGGGGTTGCATAGCATTTTTTGACTACATCGAACAGCGTTAGAAAAAATTCATTTTCTCGAAAACTATAAGCCGCAGCTCATAGCCAGTGGCAGATTCGAATTCAGGAAAGTTTTGGGCTTAATTCTACATAAAAAATATCAAAATCGGGGACAACAAAAATTTCGAGATATTTTGAGGGGGTTGCATAGCATTTTTTGACTACATCGAACAGCTATATAAAAAATTCATTTTCTCGAAAACTATAAGCCGCAGCTCATAGCCAGTGGCAGATTCGAATTCAGGAAAGTTTCGGGCTTAATTCTACACAGAAAATATCAAAATCGGGGATAAAAGAAATTTCGACATATTTTGAGGGGGTTGCATTGCATTTTTGGACTACATCGAACAGCGTTAGAAAAAATTCATTTTCTCGAAAACTATAAGCCGCAGCTCATAGCAAGTGGCAGATTCGAATTCAGGAAAGTTTCGGGCTACATTCTACATAGAAAATATCAAAATCGGGGACAACAAAAATTTCGAGATATTTTGAGGGGGTTGCATTGCATTTTTGGACTACATCGAACAGCTTTAGAAAAAATTCATTTTCTCGAAAACTATAAGCCGCAGCTCATAGCCAGTGGCAGATTCGAATTCAGGAAAGTTTCGAGCTTAATTCTACATAGAAAATATCAGAATCGGGGATAAAGGAAATTTCGAGATATTTTGAGGGGGTTGCATAGCATTTTTGGACTACATCGAACAGCGTTACAAAAAATTCATTTTCTCGAAAACTATAAGCCGCAGCTCATAGCCAGTGGCAGATTCGAATTCAGGAAAGTTTCGGGCTTAATTCTACACAGAAAATATCAAAATCGGGGATAAAAGAAATTTCGAGATATTTTGAGGGGGTTGCATTGCATTTTTGGACTACATCGAACAGCGTTAGAAAAAATTCATTTTCTCGAAAACTATAAGCCGCAGCTCATAGCCAGTGGCAGATTCGAATTCAGGAAAGTTTCGGGCTTAATTCTACATAGAAAATATCAAAATCGGGGAAAAAAAAGTTCGAGATATTTTGAGGGGTTGCATTTTTTGACTACATCGAACAGCGTTACAAAAAATTCATTTTCTCGAAAACTATAAGCCGCAGCTCATAGCCAGTGGCAGATTCGAATTCAGGAAAGTTTTGGGCTTAATTCTACATAGAAAATATCAAAATCAGGGATAAAAAAAATTTCGAGATATTTTGAGGGGGTTGCATAGCATTTTTTGACTACATCGAACAGCTTTACAAAAAATTCATTTTCTCAAAAACTATAAGCCGCAGCTCATAGCCAGTGGCAGATTCGAATTCAGGAAAGTTTTGGGTTTAATTCTACATAGAAAATATCAAAATCGGGGACAACAAAAATTTCGAGATATTTTGAGGAAGCTGCATTGCATTTTTGGACCACATCGAACAGCGTTAGAAAAAATTCATTTTCTCGAAAGCTATAAGCCGCAGCTCATAGCCAGTGGCAGATTCGAATTCAGGAAAGTTTCGGGCTTAATTCTACATAGAAAATATCAAAATCGGGGAAAAAAAAAGATCGAGATATTTTGAGGGGGTTGCATTGCATTTTTGGACTACATCGAACAGCGTTAGGAAAAAATCATTTTCTCGAAAACTATAAGCCGCAGCTCATAGCCAGTGGCAGATTCGAATTCAGGAAAGTTTCGGGCTTAATTCTACATAGAAAATATCAAAATCTGGGATGAAAAAAATGTCGAGATATTTTGAGGGGGTTGCATTGCATTTTTGGACTACATCGAACAGCGTTACAAAAAATTAATTTTCTCGAAAACCATAAGCCGCAGCTCATAGCCAGTGGCAGATTCGAATTCAGGAAAGTTTCGGGCTTAATTCTGCATAGAAAATATCAAAATCTGGGATAAAAAAAATTTCGAGATATTTTGAGGGGGTTGCATTGCATTTTGGACTACATCGAACAGCGTTAGAAAAAATTAATTTTCTCGAAAACTATAAGCCGCAGCTCATAGCCAGTGGCAGATTCGAATTCAGGAAAGTTTCGGGCTTAATTCTACATAGAAAATATCAAAATCGGGTATAAAAAAAATGTCGAGATATTTTGAGGGGGTTGCATAGCATTTTTGGACTACATCGAACAGCTTTACAAAAAATTCATTTTCTCGAAAACTATAAGCCGCAGCTCATAGCCAGTGGCAGATTCGAACTCAGGAAAGTTTCGGGCTTAATTCTACATAGAAAATATCAAAATCGGGGATGAAAAAAATTTCGAGATATTTTGAGGGGGTTGCATTGCATTTTTGGACTACATCGAACAGCGTTAGAAAAAATTCATTTTCTCGAAAACCATAAGCCGCAGCTCATAGCGAGTGGCAGATTCGAATTCAGGAAAGTTTCGGGCTTAATTCTACATAGAAAATATCAAAATCTGGGATAAAAGAAATTTCGAGATATTTTGAGGGGGTTGCATTGCATTTTTGGACTACATCGAACAGCGTTAGAAAAAATTCATTTTCTCGAAAACCATAAGCCGCAGCTCATAGCCAGTGGCAGATTCGAATTCAGGAAAGTTTCGGGCTTAATTCTACATAGAAAATATCAAAATCTGGGATGAAAAAAATTTCGAGATATTTTGAGGGGGTTGCATTGCATTTTTGGACTACATCGAACAGCGTTAGAAAAAATTCATTTTCTCGAAAACCATAAGCCGCAGCTCATAGCCAGTGGCAGATTCGAATTCAGGAAAGTTTCGGGCTTAATTCTGCATAGAAAATATCAAAATCGGGGATAAAAAAATTTCGAGATATTTTGAGGGGGTTGCATTGCATTTTTGGACTACATCGAACAGCTTTACAAAAAATTCATTTTCTCGAAAATTATAAGCCGCAGCTCATAGCCAGTGGCAGATTCGAATTCAGGAAAGTTTCGGGCTTAATTCTACATAGAAAATATCAAAATCGGGGATAAAAAAAATGTCGAGATATTTTGAGGAAGCTGCATTGCATTTTTTGACTACATCGAACAGCGTTAGAAAAAATTCATTTTCTCGAAAACTATAAGCCGCAGCTCATAGCCAGTGGCAGATTCGAATTCAGGAAAGTTTCGGGCTTAATTCTACATAGAAAATATCAAAATCTGGGATGAAAAAAATTTCGAGATATTTTGAGGGGGTTGCATTGCATTTTTGGACTACATCGAACAGCGTTAGAAAAAATTCATTTTCTCGAAAACCATAAGCCGCAGCTCATAGCCAGTGGCAGATTCGAATTCAGGAAAGTTTCGGGCTTAATTCTGCATAGAAAATATCAAAATCGGGGATAAAAAAAATGTCGAGATATTTTGAGGGGGTTGCATTGCATTTTTGGACTACATCGAACAGCGTTAGAAAAAATTCATTTTCTCGAAAACTATAAGCCGCAGCTCATAGCCAGTGGCAGATTCGAATTCAGGAAAGTTTCGGGCTTAATTCTACATAGAGAATATCAAAATCGGGGACAACCGAAATTTCGATATATTTTGTAGCATTTTTGGACTACATCGAACAGCTTTACAAAAAATTCATTTTCTCGAAAACTATAAGCCGCAGCTCATAGCCAGTGGCAGATTCGAATTCAGGAAAGTTTCGGGCTTAATTCTACATAGAAAATATCAAAATCTGGGATGAAAAAAATTTCGAGATATTTTGAGGGGGTTGCATTGCATTTTTGGACTACATCGAACAGCGTTACAAAAAATTAATTTTCTCGAAAACCATAAGCCGCAGCTCATAGCCAGTGGCAGATTCGAATTCAGGAAAGTTTCGGGCTTAATTCTGCATAGAAAATATCAAAATCTGGGATAAAAAAAATTTCGAGATATTTTGAGGAGGTTGCATTGCATTTTGGACTACTACTACTACTACTATAAGCCGCAGCTCATAGCCAGTGGCAGATTCGAATTCAGGAAAGTTTCGGGCTTAATTCTACATAGAAAATATCAAAATCGGGGATAAAAAAAATGTCGAGATATTTTGAGGGGGTTGCATTGCATTTTTGGACTACATCGAACAGCGTTAGAAAAAATTCATTTTCTCGAAAACTATAAGCCGCAGCTCATAGCCAGTGGCAGATTCGAATTCAGCAAAGTTTCGGGCTTAATTCTACATAAAAAATATCGAAATCGGGGACAACAAAAATTTCCAGATATTTTGAGGGGGTTGCATAGCATTTTTTGACTACATCGAACAGCTTTATAAAAAATTCATTTTCTCGAAAACTATAAGCCGCAGCTCATAGCCAGTGGCAGATTCGAATTCAGGAAAGTTTCGGGCTTAATTCTACATAGAAAATATCAAAATCGTTGACAACAAAAATTTCGAGATATTTTGAGGGGGTTGCATAGCATTTTTGGACTACATCGAACAGCGTTAGAAAAAATTCATTTTCTCGAAAACCATAAGCCGCAGCTCATAGCCAGTGGCAGATTCGAATTCAGGAAAGTTTCGGGCTTAATTCTACATAGAAAATATTAAAATCGGGGATAAAAAAAATTTCGAGATATTTTGAGGGGGTTGCATTGCACTTTTTGACTACATCGAACAGCTTTACAAAAAATTCATTTTCTCAAAAACTATAAGCCGCAGCTCATAGCCAGTGGCAGATTCGAATTCAGGAAAGTTTTGGGCTTAATTCTACATAGAAAATATCAAAATCGGGGACAACAAAAATTTCGAGATATTTTGAGGAAGCTGCATTGCATTTTTGGACCACATCGAACGGCGTTAGAAAAAATTCATTTTCTCGAAAGCTATAAGCCGCAGCTCATAGCCAGTGGCAGATTCGAATTCAGGAAAGTTTCGGGCTTAACTCTACATAGAAAATATCACAATCGGGGATGAAAAAAATTTCGAGATATTTTGAGGGGGTTGCATTGCATTTTTGGACTACATCGAACATCGTTAGAAAAAATTCATTTTCTCGAAAACCATAAGCCGCAGCTCATAGCCAGTGGCAGATTCGAATTCAGGAAAGTTTCGGGCTTAATTCTACATAGAAAATATCAAAATCTGGGATAAAAAAAATTTCGAGATATTTTGAGAGGGTTGCATTGCATTTTTGGACTACATCGAACAGCGTTAGAAAAAATTCATTTTCTCGAAAACCATAAGCCGCAGCTCATAGCCAGTGGCAGATTCGAATTCAGGAAAGTTTCGGGCTTACTTCTACATAGAAAATATCAAAATCTGGGATAAAAAAAATTTCGAGATATTTTGAGGGGGTTGCATTGCATTTTGGACTACATCGAACAGCGTTAGAAAAAATTCATTTTCTCGAAAACTATAAGCCCCAGCTCATAGCCAGTGGCAGATTCGAATTCAGGAAAGTTTCGGGCTTAATTCTACATAAAAAATATCGAAATCGGGGACAACAAAAATTTCGAGATATTTTGAGGGGGTTGCATAGCATTTTTGGACTACATCGAACAGCTTTAGAAAAAATTCATTTTCTCGAAAACCATAAGCCGCAGCTCATAGCCAGTGGCAGATTCGAATTCAGGAAAGTTTCGGGCTTAATTCTACATAGAAAATATCAAAATCTGGGATAAAAAAAATTTCTAGATATTTTGAGAGGGTTGCATTGCATTTTTGGACTACATCGAACAGCGTTAGAAAAAATTCATTTTCTCGAAAACCATAAGCCGCAGCTCATAGCCAGTGGCAGATTCGAATTCAGGAAAGTTTCGGGCTTAATTCTACATAGAAAATATCAAAATCTGGGATAAAAAAAATTTCGAGATATTTTGAGGGGGTTGCATTGCATTTTGGACTACATCGAACAGCGTTAGAAAAAATTAATTTTCTCGAAAACTATAAGCCGCAGCTCATAGCCAGTGGCAGATTCGAATTCAGGAAAGTTTCGGGCTCAATTCTACATAGAAAATATCAAAATCGGGGATAAAAAAAATTTCGAGATATTTTGAGGGGGTTGCATAGCATTTTTTGACTACATCGAACAGCGTTACAAAAAATTCATTTTCTCGAAAACTATAAGCCGCAGCTCATAGCCAGTGGCAGATTCGAATTCAGGAAAGTTTTGGACTTAATTCTACATAAAAAATATCAAAATCGGGGACAACAAAAATTTCCAGATATTTTGAGGGGGTTGCATAGCATTTTTTGACTACATCGAACAGCTTTATAAAAAATTCATTTTCTCGAAAACTATAAGCCGCAGCTCATAGCCAGTGGCAGATTCGAATTCAGGAAAGTTTCGGACTTAATTCTACACAGAAAATATCAAAATCGGGGATAAAAGAAATTTCGAGATATTTTGAGAGGGTTGCATTGCATTTTTGGACTACATCGAACAGCGTTAGAAAAAATTCATTTTCTCGAAAACTATAAGCCGCAGCTCATAGCAAGTGGCAGATTCGAATTCAGGAAAGTTTCGGGCTTAGTTCTTTATAAAAAATATCAAAATCGGGGACAACAAAAATTTCGAGATATTTTGAGGGGGTTGCATTGCATTTTTGGACTACATCGAACAGCTTTAGAAAAAATTCATTTTCTCGAAAACTATAAGCCGCAGCTCATAGCCAGTGGCAGATTCGAATTCAGGAAAGTTTCGAGCTTAATTCTACATAGAAAATATCAGAATCGGGGTTAAAAACAATTTCGAGATATTTTGAGGGGGTTGCATTGCATTTTTGGACTACATCGAACAGCTTTACAAATAATTCATTTTCTCAAAAACTATAAGCCGCAGCTCATAGCCAGTGGCAGATTCGAATTCAGGAAAGTTTCGGGCTTAATTCTACATAGAAAATATCAAAATCGGGGATAAAAAAAATTTCTAGATATTTTGAGCGGGTTGCATTGCATTTTTTGACTACATCGAACAGCGTTAGAAAAAAATCATTTTCTCGAAAACTATAAGCCGCAGCTCATAGCCAGTGGCAGATTCGAATTCAGGAAAGTTTCGGGCTTAATTCTACATAGAAAATATCAAAATCGATGACAACAAAAATTTCGAGATATTTTGAGGGGGTTGCATAGCATTTTTGGACTACATCGAACAGCTTTAGAAAAAATTCATTTTCTCGAAAACCATAAGCCGCAGCTCATAGCCAGTGGCAGATTCGAATTCAGGAAAGTTTCGGGCTTAATTCTACATAGAAAATATCAAAATCTGGGATAAAAAAAATTTCGAGATATTTTGAGGGGGTTGCATTGCATTTTTGGACTACATCGAACAGCGTTAGAAAAAATTCATTTTCTCGAAAACCATAAGCCGCAGCTCATAGCCAGTGGCAGATTCGAATTCAGGAAAGTTTCGGGCTCAATTCTACATAGAAAATATCAAAATCGGGGATAAAAAAAATTTCGAGATATTTTGAGGGGGTTGCATAGCATTTTTTGACTACATCGAACAGCGTTACAAAAAATTCATTTTCTCGAAAACTATAAGCCGCAGCTCATAGCCAGTGGCAGATTCGAATTCAGGAAAGTTTTGGACTTAATTCTACATAAAAAATATCAAAATCGGGGATAAAAAAAATTTCGAGATATTTTGAGGGGGTTGCATAGCATTTTTGGACTACATCGAACAGCGTTACAAAAAATTAATTTTCTCGAAAACTATAAGCCGCAGCTCATAGCCAGTGGCAGATTCGAATTCAGGAAAGTTTTGGACTTAATTCTACATAAAAAATATCAAAATCGGGGACAACAAAAATTTCGAGATATTTTGAGGGATTTGCATAGCATTTTTTGACTACATCGAACAGCTTTATAAAAAATTCATTTTCTCGAAAACTATAAGCCGCAGCTCATAGCCAGTGGCAGATTCGAATTCAGGAAAGTTTCGGGCTTAATTCTACACAGAAAATATCAAAATCGGGGATAAAAGAAATTTCGAGATATTTTGAGGGGGTTGCATTGCATTTTTGGACTACATCGAACAGCGTTAGAAAAAATTCATTTTCTCGAAAACTATAAGCCGCAGCTCATAGCAAGTGGCAGATTCGAATTCAGGAAAGTTTCGGGCTTAATTCTTTATAAAAAATATCAAAATCGGGGACAACAAAAATTTCGAGATATTTTGAGGGGGTTGCATTGCATTTTTGGACTACATCGAACAGCTTTACAAAAAATTCATTTTCTCGAAAACTATAAGCCGCAGCTCATAGCCAGTGGCAGATTCGAATTCAGGAAAGTTTCGAGCTTAATTCTACATAGGAAATATCAGAATCGGGGTTAAAAACAATTTCGAGATATTTTGAGGGGGTTGCATTGCATTTTTGGACTACATCGAACAGCTTTACAAATAATTCATTTTCTCAAAAACTATAAGCCGCAGCTCATAGCCAGTGGCAGATTCGAATTCAGGAAAGTTTCGGGCTTAATTCTACATAGAAAATATCAAAATCGGGGATAAAAAAAATTTCTAGATATTTTGAGCGGGTTGCATTGCAATTTTTGACTACATCGAACAGCGTTAGAAAAAAATCATTTTCTCGAAAACTATAAGCCGCAGCTCATAGCCAGTGGCAGATTCGAATTCAGGAAAGTTTCGGGCTTAATTCTACATAGAAAATATCAAAATCGGGGATAAAAAAAATTTCGAGATATTTTGAGGGGGTTGCATTGCACTTTTTGACTACATCGAACAGCTTTACAAAAAATTCATTTTCTCAAAAACTATAAGCCGCAGCTCATAGCCAGTGGCAGATTCGAATTCAGGAAAGTTTTGGGCTTAATTCTACATAGAAAATATCAAAATCGGGGACAACAAAAATTTCGAGATATTTTGAGGAAGCTGCATTGCATTTTTGGACCACATCTAACAGCGTTAGAAAAAATTCATTTTCTCGAAAACTATAAGCCGCAGCTCATAGCCAGTGGCAGATTCGAATTCAGGAAAGTTTCGGGCTTAATTCTACATAGAAAATATCAAAATCGTGGATAAAAACAATTTCGACATATTTTGAGGTTGTTGCATTGCATTTTTGGACTTCATCGAACAGCGTTAGAAAAAGAATTCATTTTCTCGAAAACTATAAGCCGCAGCTCATAGCCAGTGGCAGATTCGAATTCAGGAAAGTTTCGAGCTTAATTCTACATAGGAAATATCAGAATCGGGGTTAAAAACAATTTCGAGATATTTTGAGGGGGTTGCATTGCATTTTTGGACTACATCGAACAGCTTTACAAATAATTCATTTTCTCAAAAACTATAAGCCGCAGCTCATAGCCAGTGGCAGATTCGAATTCAGGAAAGTTTCGGGCTTAATTCTACATAGAAAATATCAAAATCGGGGATAAAAAAAATTTCTAGATATTTTGAGCGGGTTGCATTGCAATTTTTGACTACATCGAACAGCGTTAGAAAAAAATCATTTTCTCGAAAACTATAAGCCGCAGCTCATAGCCAGTGGCAGATTCGAATTCAGGAAAGTTTCGGGCTTAATTCTACATAGAAAATATCAAAATCGGGGATAAAAAAAATTTCGAGATATTTTGAGGGGGTTGCATTGCACTTTTTGACTACATCGAACAGCTTTACAAAAAATTCATTTTCTCAAAAACTATAAGCCGCAGCTCATAGCCAGTGGCAGATTCGAATTCAGGAAAGTTTTGGGCTTAATTCTACATAGAAAATATCAAAATCGGGGACAACAAAAATTTCGAGATATTTTGAGGAAGCTGCATTGCATTTTTGGACCACATCTAACAGCGTTAGAAAAAATTCATTTTCTCGAAAACTATAAGCCGCAGCTCATAGCCAGTGGCAGATTCGAATTCAGGAAAGTTTCGGGCTACATTCTACATCGAAAATATCAAAATCGAGGACAACAAAAATGTCGAGATATTTTGAGGGGGTTGCATTGCATTTTTGGACTACATCGAACAGCGTTAGAAAAAAATCATTTTCTCGAAAACTATAAGCCGCAGCTCATAGCCAGTGGCAGATTCGAATTCAGGAAAGTTTCGGGCTTAATTCCACATAGAAAATATCAAAATCGGGGATAAAAACAATTTCGACATATTTTGAGGGGGTTGCATTGCATTTTTGGACTACATCGAACAGCTTTACAAAAAATTCATTTTCTCGAAAACTATAAGCCGCAGCCTCATAGCCAGTGGCAGATTCGAATTCAGGAAAGTTTTGGGCTTAATTCTACATAGAAAATATCAAAATCGTTGACAACAAAAATTTCGAGATATTTTGAGGTTGCTGCATTGCATTTTTGGACCACATCGAACAGCTTTAGAAAAAATTCATTTTCTCGAAAACTATAAGCCGCAGCTCATAGCCAGTGGCAGATTCGAATTCAGGAAAGTTTCGGGCTTAATTCTACATAGAAAATATCAAAATCGGGAAAAAAAAGATCGAGATATTTTGAGGGGGTTGCATTGCATTTTTGGACTACATCGAACAGCTTTACAAAAAATTCATTTTCCCGAAAACTATAAGCCGCAGCTCATAGCCAGTGGCAGATTCGAATTCAGGAAAGCTTCGAGCTTAATTCTACATAGAAAACATCAAAATCAGGGATAAAAAAAATTTCGAGATATTTTGAGGGGGTTGCATTGCATTTTTTGACTACATCGAACAGCGTTAGAAAAATTCATTTTCGCGAAAACCATAAGCCGCAGCTCATAGCCAGTGGCAGATTCGAATTCAGGAAAGTTTCGGGCTTAATTCTACATAGAAAATATCAAAATCGGGGATAAAAAAGATTTCGAGATATTTTGAGAGGGTTGCATTGCATTTTTGGACTACATCGAACAGCTTTACAAAAAATTCATTTTCCCGAAAACTATAAGCCGCAGCTCATAGCCAGTGGCAGATTCGAATTCAGGAAAGTTTTGGGCTTAATTCTACATAGAAAATATCAAAATCGTTGACAACAAAAATTTCGAGATATTTTGAGGGGGCTGCATTGCATTTTTGGACCACATCGAACAGCGTTAGAAAAAATTAATTTTCTCGAAAGCTATAAGCCGCAGCTCATAGCCAGGGGCAGATTCGAATTCAGGAAAGTTTCGGGCTTAATTCTACATAGAAAATATCAAAATCGGGGATAAAAAAAATTTCGAGATATTTTGAGGGGGTTGCATAGCATTTTTGGACTACATCGAACAGCGTTAGAAAAAAATCATTTTCTCGAAAACCATAAGCCGCAGCTCATAGCCAGTGGCAGATTCGAATTCAGAAAAGTTTCGGGCTTAATTCTACATAGAAAATATCAAAATCGCGGAAAAAAAAAGTTCGAGATATTTTGAGGCGGTTGCATTGCATTTTTGGACTACATCGAACAGCGTTAGAAAAAATTCATTTTCTCGAAAACTATAAGCCGCAGCTCATAGCCAGTGGCAGATTCGAATTCAGGAAAGTTTCGGGCTTAATTCCACATAGAAAATATCAAAATCGGGGATAAAAGAAATTTCGAGATATTTTGAGGGGGTTGATAGCATTTTTTGACTACATCGAACAGCTTTACAAAAAATTCATTTTCTCGAAAACTATAGGCCGCAGCTCATAGCCAGTGGCAGATTCTAATTCAGGAAAGTTTTGGGCTTAATTCTACATAGAAAATATCAAAATCGTTGACAACAAAAATTTCGAGATATTTTGAGGGGGCTGCATTGCATTTTTGGACCACATCGAAGAGCGTTAGAAAAAAATCATTTTCTCGAAAGCTATAAGCCGCAGCTCATAGCCAGTGGCAGATTCGAATTCAGGAAAGTTTCGGGCTTAATTCTACATAGAAAATATCAAAATCGGGGATAAACAAAATTTCGAGATATTTTGAGGGGGTTGCATTGCATTTTTTGACTACATCGAACAGCGTTAGAAAAAATTCATTTTCTCGAAAACTATAAGCCGCAGCTCATAGCCAGTGGCAGATTCGAATTCAGAAAAGATTCGGGCTAAATTCTACATAGAAAATATCAAAATCGGGGATGAAAAAAATGTCGAGATATTTTGAGGGGGTTGCATTGCATTTTTGGACTACATCGAACAGCGTTAGGAAAAAATCATTTTCTCGAAAACTATAAGCCGCAGCTCATAGACAGTGGCAGATTCGAATTCAGGAAAGTTTCGGGCTTAATTCTACATAGAAAATATCAAAATCGGGGTTAAAAACAATTTCGACATATTTTGAGGGGGTTGCATTGCATTTTTGGACTACATCGAACAGCGCTAGAAAAAATTCATTTTCTCGAAAACTATAAGCCGCAGCTCATAGCCAGTGGCAGATTCGAATTCAGAAAAGATTCGGGATAAATTCTACATAGAAAATATCAAAATCGGGGAAAAAAAAGTTCGAGATATTTTGAGGGGGTTGCATTGCATTTTTGGACTACATCGAACAGCTTTACAAAAAATTCATTTTCTCGAAAACTATAGGCCGCAGCTCATAGCCAGTGGCAGATTCGAATTCAGGAAAGTTTTGGGCTTAATTCTACATAGAAAATATCAAAATCGTTGACAACAAAAATTTCGAGATATTTTGAGGGGGCTGCATTGCATTTTTGGACCACATCGAACAGCGTTAGAAAAAATTCATTTTCTCGAAAGCTATAAGCCGCAGCTCATAGCCAGTGGCAGATTCGAATTCAGGAAAGTTTCGGGCTTAATTCTACATAGAAAATATCAAAATCGGGGATAAAAAAAATTTCGAGATATTTTGAGGGGGTTGCATTGCATTTTTGGACTACATCGAACAGCGTTAGAAAAAATTCATATTCTCGAAAACTATAAGCCGCAGCTCATAGCCAGTGGCAGATTCGAATTCAGGAAAGTTTCGGGGTTAATTCTACATAGAAAATATCAAAATCGGGGATAAAAAAAATTTCGAGATATTTTGAGGGGGTTGCATAGCATTTTTGGACTACATCGAACAGCTTTACAAAAAATTCATTTTCTCGAAAACTATAAGCCGCAGCTCATAGCCAGTGGCAGATTCGAATTCAGGAAAGTTTCGGGCTTAATTCCACATAGAAAATATCAAAATCGGGGATAAAAACAATTTCGACATATTTTGAGGGGGTTGCATTGCATTTTTGGACTACATCGAACTGCTTTACAAAAAATTCATTTTCTCGAAAACTATAGGCCGCAGCTCATAGCCAGTGGCAGATTCGAATTCAGGAAAGTTTTGGGCTTAATTCTACATAGAAAATATCAAAATCGTTGACAACAAAAATTTCGAGATATTTTGAGGGGGCTGCATTGCATTTTTGGACCACATCGAACAGCGTTGGAAAAAATTCATTTTCTCGAAAACTATAAGCCGCAGCTCATAGCCAGTGGCAGATTCGAACTCAGAAAAGTTTCGGGCTTAATTCTACATCGAAAATATCAATATTGGGGATAAAAAAAATTTCGAGATATTTTGAGGGGGTTCCATAGCATTGTTTGACTACATCGAACAGCGTTAGAAAAAATTCATTTTCTCGAAAACTATAAGCCGCAGCTCATAGCCAGTGGCAGATTCGAATTCAGGAAAGTTTCGGGCATAACTCTACATAGAAAATATTAAAATCGGGGAAAAAAAATTTCGAGATATTTTGAGGGGGTTGCATTGCATTTTTTGACTACATCGAACTGCTTTACAAAAAATTAATTTTCTCGAAAACTATAAGCCGCAGCTCATAGCCAGTGGAAGATTCAAATTCAGGAAAGTTTCGGGCTTAATTCCACATAGAAAATATCAAAATCGGGGATAAAAACAATTTCGACATATTTTGAGGGGGTTGCATTGCATTTTTGGACTACATCGAACAGCTTTACAAAAAATTCATTTTCTCGAAAACTATAGGCCGCAGCTCATAGCCAGTGGCAGATTCGAATTCAGGAAAGTTTTGGGCTTAATTCTACATAGAAAATATCAAAATGCATTGCATTTTTGGACTACATCGAACAGCTTTACAAAAAATTCATTTTCTCGAAAACTATAAGCCGCAGCTCATAGCCAGTGGCAGATTCGAATTCAGGAAAGTTTTGAGCTTAATTCTACATAGAAAATATCAAAATCGGGGATAAAAAAATTTCGAGATATTTTGAGGGGGTTGCATTGCATTTTTGGACTACATCGAACAGCGTTACAAAAAATTCATTTTCTTGAAAACTATAAGCCGCAGCTCATAGCCAGTGGCAGATTCGAATTCAGGAAAGTTTCGGGCTTAATTCTACATAGAAAATATCAAAATCGGGGATAAAAAAAATTTCGAGATATTTTGAGGGGGTTGCATAGCATTGTTGGACTACATCGAACAGCTTTACAAAAAATTCATTTTCTGGAAAACTATAAGCCGCAGCTCATAGCCAGTGGCAGATTCGAATTCAGGAAAGTTTCGGGCTCAATTCTACATAGAAAATATCACAATCGGGGATAAAAACAATTTCGAGATATTTTGAGGGGGTTGCATTGCATTTTTTGACTACATCAAACAGCTTTACAAAAAATTCATTTTCTCGAAAACTATAAGCCGCAGCTCATAGCCAGTGGCAGATTCGAATTCAGGAAAGTTTCGGGCTCAATTCTACATAGAAAATATCAAAATCGGGGATAAAAAAAATTTCGAGATATTTTGAGGGGCTTGATAGCATTTTTTGACTACATCGAACAGCGTTAGAAAAAATTCATTTTCTCGAAAACCATAAGCCGCAGCTCATAGCAGCCAGTGGCAGATTCGAATTCAGGAAAGTTTCGGGCTTAATTCTACATAGAAAATATCAAAATCTGGGATAAAAAAAATTTCGAGATATTTTGAGTGGGTTGCATTGCATTTTTTGACTACATCGAACAGCGTTACAAAAAATTCATTTTCTTGAAAACTATAAGCCGCAGCCCATAGCCAGTGGCAGATTCGAATTCAGGAAAGTTTCGGGCTTAATTCTACATAGAAAATATCAAAATCGGGGATAAAAAAAAGTTCGAGATATTTTGAGGGGGTTGCATTGCATTTTTGGACCACATCGAACAGCGTTAGAAAAAATTCATTTTCTCGAAAGCTATAAGCCGCAGCTCATAGCCAGTGGCAGATTCGAATTCAGAAAAGATTCGGGCTAAATTCTACATAGAAAATATCAAAATCGGGGAAAAAAAATTTCGAGATATTTTGAGGGGGTTGCATAGCATTTTTTAACTACATCGAACAGCGTTAGAAAAAATGCATTTTCTCGAAAACTATAAGCCGCAGCTCATAGCCAGTGGCAGATTCGAATTCAGAAAAGATTCGGGCTAAATTCTACATAGAAAATATCGAAATCCGGGATAAAAAAAATTTCGAGATATTTTGAGGGGGCTGCATTGCATTTTTGGACTACATCGAACAGCGTTAGAAAAAAATCATTTTCTCGAAAACTATAAGCCGCAGCTCATAGCCAGTGGCAGATTCGAATTCAGGAAAGTTTCGGGCTTAATTCTACATAGAAAATATCAAAATCGGGGATAAACAAAATTTCGAGATATTTTGAGGGGGTTGCATAGCATTTTTTGACTACATCGAACAGCGTTAGAAAAAATTCATTTTCTCGAAAACTATAAGCCGCAGCTCATAGCCAGTGGCAGATTCGAATTCAGAAAAGATTCGGGCTAAATTCTACATAGAAAATATCAAAATCGGTTATGAAAAAAATGTCGAGATATTTTGAGGGGGTTGCATTGCATTTTTGGACTACATCGAACAGCGTTAGGAAAAAATCATTTTCTCGAAAACTATAAGCCGCAGCTCATAGACAGTGGCAGATTCGAATTCAGGAAAGTTTCGGGCTTAATTCTACATAGAAAATATCAAAATCGGGGATAAAAACAATTTCGACATATTTTGAGGGGGTTGCATTGCATTTTTGGACTACATCGAACAGCGCTAGAAAAAATTCATTTTCTCGAAAACTATAAGCCGCAGCTCATAGCCAGTGGCAGATTCGAATTCAGGAAAGTTTCGGGCTTAATTCCACATAGAAAATATCAAAATCGGGGATAAAAACAATTTCGACATATTTTGAGGGGGTTGCATTACATTTTTGGACTATATCGAACAGCGTTACAAAAAATTCATTTTCTCGAAAACTATAAGCCGCAGCTCATAGCCAGTGGCAGATTCGAATTCAGGAAAGTTTTGGGCTTAATTCTACATAGAAAATATCAAAATCGGGGATAAAAACAATTTCGACATATTTTGAGGGGGTTGCATTGCATTTTTGGACTACATCGAACAGCGCTAGAAAAAATTCATTTTCTCGAAAACTATAAGCCGCAGCTCATAGCCAGTGGCAGATTCGAATTCAGGAAAGTTTCGGGCTAAATTCTACATAGAAAATATCAAAATCGGGGAAAAAAAAATTTCGAGATATTTTGAGGGGGTTGCATAGCATTTTTTGACTACATCGAACAGCGTTAGAAAAAATTCATTTTCTCGAAAACTATAAGCCGCAGCTCATAGCCAGTGGCAGATTCGAATTCAGGAAAGTTTCGGGCTAAATTCTACATAGAAAATATCAAAATCGGGGATAAAAGAAATTTCGAGATATTTTGAGGGGGTTGCATTGCATTTTTTGACTACATCGAACAGCGCTAGAAAAAATTCATTTTCTCGAAAACTATAAGCCGCAGCTCATAGCCAGTGGCATATTCGAATTCAGGAAAGTTTCGGGATACATTCTACATAGAAAATATCAAAATCGGGGGCAACAAAAATTTCGAGATATTTTGAGGGGGTTGCATAGCATTTTTGGACTACATCGAACAGCGTTAGAAAAAATTCATTTTCTCAAAAACTATGAGCCGCAGCTCATAGCCAGTGGCAGATTCGAATTCAGGAAAGTTTCGGGCTTAATTCTACATAGAAAATATCAAAATCGGGGATAAAAAAAATTTCGAGATATTTTGAGGGGGTTGCATAGCATTTTTTAACTACATCGAACAGCGTTAGAAAAAATGCATTTTCTCGAAAACTATAAGCCGCAGCTCATAGCCAGTGGCAGATTCGAATTCAGAAAAGATTCGGGCTAAATTCTACATAGAAAATATCGAAATCCGGGATAAAAAAAATTTCGAGATATTTTGAGGGGGTTGCATTGCATTTTTGGACTACATCGAACAGCGTTAGAAAAAAATCATTTTCTCGAAAACTATAAGCCGCAGCTCATAGCCAGTGGCAGATTCGAATTCAGGAAAGTTTCGGGCTTAATTCTACATAGAAAATATCAAAATCGGTAATAAAAGAAATTTCGAGATATTTTGAGGGGGTTGCATTGCATTTTTGGACTACATCGAACAGCGTTAGAAAAAAATCATTTTCTCGAAAACCATAAGCCGCAGCACATAGCCAGTGGCAGATTCGAACTCAGAAAAGTTTCGGGCTTAATTCTACATAGAAAATATCAAAATCGGGGAAAAAAAAAGTTCGAGATATTTTGAGGGGGTTGCATTGCATTTTTGGACTACATCGAACAGCTTTACAAAAAATTCATTTTCTCGAAAACTATAGGCCGCAGCTCATAGCCAGTGGCAGATTCGAATTCAGGAAAGTTGTGGGCTTAATTCTACATAGAAAATATCAAAATCGTTGACAACAAAAATTTCGAGATATTTTGAGGGGGCTGCATTGCATTTTTGGACCACATCGAACAGCGTTAGAAAAAATTCATTTTCTCGAAAGCTATAAGCCGCAGCTCATAGCCAGTGGCAGATTCGAATTCAGGAAAGTTTCGGGCTCAATTCTACATAGAAAATATCAAAATCGGGGATAAAAAAAATTTCGAGATATTTTGAGGGGGTTGCATTGCATTTTTGGACTACATCGAACAGCGTTAGAAAAAATTCATATTCTCGAAAACTATAAGCCGCAGCTCATAGCCAGTGGCAGATTCGAATTCAGGAAAGTTTCGGGGTTAATTCTACATAGAAAATATCAAAATCGGGGATAAAAAAAATTTCGAGATATTTTGAGGGGGTTGCATAGCATTTTTGGACTACATCGAACAGCTTTACAAAAAATTCATTTTCTCGAAAACTATAAGCCGCAGCTCATAGCCAGTGGCAGATTCGAATTCAGGAAAGTTTCGGGCTTAATTCCACATAGAAAATATCAAAATCGGGGATAAAAACAATTTCGACATATTTTGAGGGGGTTGCATTGCATTTTTGGACTACATCGAACTGCTTTACAAAAAATTCATTTTCTCGAAAACTATAGGCCGCAGCTCATAGCCAGTGGCAGATTCGAATTCAGGAAAGTTTTGGGCTTAATTCTACATAGAAAATATCAAAATCGTTGACAACAAAAATTTCGAGATATTTTGAGGGGGCTGCATTGCATTTTTGGACCACATCGAACAGCGTTGGAAAAAATTCATTTTCTCGAAAACTATAAGCCGCAGCTCATAGCCAGTGGCAGATTCGAACTCAGAAAAGTTTCGGGCCTAATTCTACATCGAAAATATCAATATTGGGGATAAAAAAAATTTCGAGATATTTTGAGGGGGTTGCATAGCATTGTTTGACTACATCGAACAGCGTTAGAAAAAATTCATATTCTCGAAAACTATAAGCCGCAGCTCATAGCCAGTGGCAGATTCGAATTCAGGAAAGTTTCGGGGTTAATTCTACATAGAAAATATCAAAATCGGGGAAAAAAAAAATTTCGAGATATTTTGAGGGGGTTGCATAGCATTTTTGGACTACATCGAACAGCTTTACAAAAAATTCATTTTCTCGAAAACTATAAGCCGCAGCTCATAGCCAGTGGCAGATTCGAATTCAGGAAAGTTTCGGGCTTAATTCCACATAGAAAATATCAAAATCGGGGATAAAAACAATTTCGACATATTTTGAGGGGGTTGCATTGCATTTTTGGACTACATCGAACTGCTTTACAAAAAATTCATTTTCTCGAAAACTATAGGCCGCAGCTCATAGCCAGTGGCAGATTCGAATTCAGGAAAGTTTTGGGCTTAATTCTACATAGAAAATATCAAAATGCATTGCATTTTTGGACTACATCGAACAGCTTTACAAAAAATTCATTTTCTCGAAAACTATAAGCCGCAGCTCATAGCCAGTGGCAGATTCGAATTCAGGAAAGTTTTGAGCTTAATTCTACATAGAAAATATCAAAATCGGGGATAAAAAAATTTCGAGATATTTTGAGGGGGTTGCATTGCATTTTTGGACTACATCGAACAGCGTTACAAAAAATTCATTTTCTTGAAAACTATAAGCCGCAGCTCATAGCCAGTGGCAGATTCGAATTCAGGAAAGTTTCGGGCTTAATTCTACATAGAAAATATCAAAATCGGGGATAAAAAAAATTTCGAGATATTTTGAGGGGGTTGCATAGCATTGTTGGACTACATCGAACAGCTTTACAAAAAATTCATTTTCTCGAAAACTATAAGCCGCAGCTCATAGCCAGTGGCAGATTCGAATTCAGGAAAGTTTCGGGCTCAATTCTACATAGAAAATATCACAATCGGGGATAAAAACAATTTCGAGATATTTTGAGGGGGTTGCATTGCATTTTTTGACTACATCAAACAGCTTTACAAAAAATTCATTTTCTCGAAAACTATAAGCCGCAGCTCATAGCCAGTGGCAGATTCGAATTCAGGAAAGTTTCGGGCTCAATTCTACATAGAAAATATCAAAATCGGGGATAAAAAAAATTTCGAGATATTTTGAGGGGGTTGATAGCATTTTTTGACTACATCGAACAGCGTTAGAAAAAATTCATTTTCTCGAAAACCATAAGCCGCAGCTCATAGCAGCCAGTGGCAGATTCGAATTCAGGAAAGTTTCGGGCTTAATTCTACATAGAAAATATCAAAATCTGGGATAAAAAAAATTTCGAGATATTTTGAGTGGGTTGCATTGCATTTTTTGACTACATCGAACAGCGTTACAAAAAATTCATTTTCTTGAAAACTATAAGCCGCAGCTCATAGCCAGTGGCAGATTTGAATTCAGGAAAGTTTCGGGCTTAATTCTACATAGAAAATATCAAAATCGGGGATAAAAAAATTTCGAGATATTTTGAGGGGGTTGCATAGCATTTTTTAACTACATCGAACAGCGTTAGAAAAAATGCATTTTCTCGAAAACTATAAGCCGCAGCTCATAGCCAGTGGCAGATTCGAATTCAGAAAAGATTCGGGCTAAATTCTACATAGAAAATATCGAAATCCGGGATAAAAAAAATTTCGAGATATTTTGAGGGGGCTGCATTGCATTTTTGGACTACATCGAACAGCGTTAGAAAAAAATCATTTTCTCGAAAACTATAAGCCGCAGCTCATAGCCAGTGGCAGATTCGAATTCAGGAAAGTTTCGGGGTTAATTCTACATAGAAAATATTAAAATCGGGGATAAAAAACATTTCGAGATATTTTGAGGGGGTTGCATTGCATTTTTGGACTACATCGAACAGCTTTACAAAAAATTCATTTTCTCGAAAACTATAGGCCGCAGCTCATAGCCAGTGGCAGATTCGAACTCAGGAAAGTTTTGGGCTTAATTTTACATAGAAAATATCAAAATCGTTGACAACAAAAATTTCGAGATATTTTGAGGGGGTTGCATTGCATTTTTGGACCACATCGAACAGCGTTAGAAAAAATTCATTTTCTCGAAAACTATAAGCCGCAGCTCATAGCCAGTGGCAGATTCGAACTCAGAAAAGTTTCGGGCTTGATTCTACATCGAAAATATCAATATTGGGGATAAAAAAAATTTTGAGATATTTTGAGGGGGTTGCATAGCATTGTTTGACTACATCGAACAGCGTTAGAAAAAATTCATTTTCTCGAAAACTATAAGCCGCAGCTCATAGCCAGTGGCAGATTCGAATTCAGGAAAGTTTTGGGCTTAATTCTACATAGAAAATATCAAAATCGGGGATAAAAAAATTTCGAGATATTTTGAGGCGGTTGCATTGCATTTTTGGACTACATCGAACAGCGTTACAAAAAATTCATTTTCTTGAAAACTATAAGCCGCAGCTCATAGCCAGTGGCAGATTCGAATTCAGGAAAGTTTCGGGCTTAATTCTACATAGAAAATATCAAAATCGGGGATAAAAAAAATTTCGAGATATTTTGAGGGGGTTGCATAGCATTGTTGGACTACATCGAACAGCTTTACAAAAAATTCATTTTCTCGAAAACTATAAGCCGCAGCTCATAGCCAGTGGCAGATTCGAATTCAGGAAAGTTTCGGGCTCAATTCTACATAGAAAATATCACAATCGGGGATAAAAACAATTTCGAGATATTTTGAGGGGGTTGCATTGCATTTTTTGACTACATCAAACAGCTTTACAAAAAATTCATTTTCTCGAAAACTATAAGCCGCAGCTCATAGCCAGTGGCAGATTCGAATTCAGGAAAGTTTCGGGCTCAATTCTACATAGAAAATATCAAAATCGGGGATAAAAAAAATTTCGAGATATTTTGAGGGGGTTGATAGCATTTTTTGACTACATCGAACAGCGTTAGAAAAAATTCATTTTCTCGAAAACCATAAGCCGCAGCTCATAGCCAGTGGCAGATTCGAATTCAGGAAAGTTTCGGGCTCAATTCTACATAGAAAATATCAAAATCGGGGATAAAAAAAATTTCGAGATATTTTGAGGGGGTTGATAGCATTTTTTGACTACATCGAACAGCGTTAGAAAAAATTCATTTTCTCGAAAACCATAAGCCGCAGCTCATAGCAGCCAGTGGCAGATTCGAATTCAGGAAAGTTTCGGGCTTAATTCTACATAGAAAATATCAAAATCTGGGATAAAAAAAATTTCGAGATATTTTGAGTGGGTTGCATTGCATTTTTTGACTACATCGAACAGCGTTACAAAAAATTCATTTTCTTGAAAACTATAAGCCGCAGCTCATAGCCAGTGGCAGATTCGAATTCAGGAAAGTTTCGGGCTTAATTCTACATAGAAAATATCAAAATCGGGGATAAAAAAAAGTTCGAGATATTTTGAGGGGGTTGCATTGCATTTTTGGACCACATCGAACAGCGTTAGAAAAAATTCATTTTCTCGAAAGCTATAAGCCGCAGCTCATAGCCAGTGGCAGATTCGAATTCAGAAAAGATTCGGGCTAAATTCTACATAGAAAATATCAAAATCGGGGAAAAAAAAATTTCGAGATATTTTGAGGGGGTTGCATAGCATTTTTTAACTACATCGAACAGCGTTAGAAAAAATGCATTTTCTCGAAAACTATAAGCCGCAGCTCATAGCCAGTGGCAGATTCGAATTCAGAAAAGATTCGGGCTAAATTCTACATAGAAAATATCGAAATCCGGGATAAAAAAAATTTCGAGATATTTTGAGGGGGCTGCATTGCATTTTTGGACTACATCGAACAGCGTTAGAAAAAAATCATTTTCTCGAAAACTATAAGCCGCAGCTCATAGCCAGTGGCAGATTCGAATTCAGGAAAGTTTCGGGGTTAATTCTACATAGAAAATATTAAAATCGGGGATAAAAAACATTTCGAGATATTTTGAGGGGGTTGCATTGCATTTTTGGACTACATCGAACAGCTTTACAAAAAATTCATTTTCTCGAAAACTATAGGCCGCAGCTCATAGCCAGTGGCAGATTCGAACTCAGGAAAGTTTTGGGCTTAATTTTACATAGAAAATATCAAAATCGTTGACAACAAAAATTTCGAGATATTTTGAGGGGGTTGCATTGCATTTTTGGACCACATCGAACAGCGTTAGAAAAAATTCATTTTCTCGAAAACTATAAGCCGCAGCTCATAGCCAGTGGCAGATTCGAACTCAGAAAAGTTTCGGGCTTGATTCTACATCGAAAATATCAATATTGGGGATAAAAAAAATTTTGAGATATTTTGAGGGGGTTGCATAGCATTGTTTGACTACATCGAACAGCGTTAGAAAAAATTCATTTTCTCGAAAACTATAAGCCGCAGCTCATAGCCAGTGGCAGATTCGAATTCAGGAAAGTTTTGGGCTTAATTCTACATAGAAAATATCAAAATCGGGGATAAAAAATTTCGAGATATTTTGAGGCGGTTGCATTGCATTTTTCGACTACATCGAACAGCGTTACAAAAAATTCATTTTCTTGAAAACTATAAGCCGCAGCTCATAGCCAGTGGCAGATTCGAATTCAGGAAAGTTTCGGGCTTAATTCTACATAGAAAATATCAAAATCGGGGATAAAAAAAATTTCGAGATATTTTGAGGGGGTTGCATAGCATTGTTGGACTACATCGAACAGCTTTACAAAAAATTCATTTTCTCGAAAACTATAAGCCGCAGCTCATAGCCAGTGGCAGATTCGAATTCAGGAAAGTTTCGGGCTCAATTCTACATAGAAAATATCACAATCGGGGATAAAAACAATTTCGAGATATTTTGAGGGGGTTGCATTGCATTTTTTGACTACATCAAACAGCTTTACAAAAAATTCATTTTCTCGAAAACTATAAGCCGCAGCTCATAGCCAGTGGCAGATTCGAATTCAGGAAAGTTTCGGGCTTAATTCTACATAGAAAATATCAAAATCGGGGATAAAAAAAATTTCGAGATATTTTGAGGGGGTTGCATAGCATTGTTGGACTACATCGAACAGCTTTACAAAAAATTCATTTTCTCGAAAACTATAAGCCGCAGCTCATAGCCAGTGGCAGATTCGAATTCAGGAAAGTTTCGGGCTCAATTCTACATAGAAAATATCACAATCGGGGATAAAAACAATTTCGAGATATTTTGAGGGGGTTGCATTGCATTTTTTGACTACATCAAACAGCTTTACAAAAAATTCATTTTCTCGAAAACTATAAGCCGCAGCTCATAGCCAGTGGCAGATTCGAATTCAGGAAAGTTTCGGGCTCAATTCTACATAGAAAATATCAAAATCGGGGATAAAAACAATTTCGATATATTTTGAGGGGGTTGCATTGCATTTTTGGACTACATCGAACAGCGCTAGAAAAAATTCATTTTCTCGAAAACTATAAGCCGCAGCTCATAGCCAGTGGCAGATTCGAATTCAGGAAAGTTTCGGGCTTAATTCTACATAGAAAATATCAAAATCTGGGTTAAAAAAAATTTCGAGATATTTTGAGTGGGTTGCATTGCATTTTTTGATTACATCGAACAGCGTTACAAAAAATTCATTTTCTTGAAAACTATAAGCCGCAGCTCATAGCCAGTGGCAGATTCGAATTCAGGAAAGTTTCGGGCTTAATTCTACATAGAAAATATCAAAATCGGGGATAAAAAAAAGTTCGAGATATTTTGAGGGGGTTGCATTGCATTTTTGGACCACATCGAACAGCGTTAGAAAAAATTCATTTTCTCGAAAGCTATAAGCCGCAGCTCATAGCCAGTGGCAGATTCGAATTCAGAAAAGATTCGGGCTAAATTCTACATAGAAAATATCAAAATCGGGGAAAAAAAAATTTCGAGATATTTTGAGGGGGTTGCATAGCATTTTTTAACTACATCGAACAGCGTTAGAAAAAATGCATTTTCTCGAAAACTATAAGCCGCAGCTCATAGCCAGTGGCAGATTCGAATTCAGAAAAGATTCGGGCTAAATTCTACATAGAAAATATCGAAATCCGGGATAAAAAAAATTTCGAGATATTTTGAGGGGGCTGCAGTGCATTTTTGGACTACATCGAACAGCGTTAGAAAAAAATCATTTTCTCGAAAACTATAAGCCGCAGCTCATAGCCAGTGGCAGATTCGAATTCAGGAAAGTTTCGGGGTTAATTCTACATAGAAAATATTAAAATCGGGGATAAAAAACATTTCGAGATATTTTGAGGGGGTTGCATTGCATTTTTGGACTACATCGAACAGCTTTACAAAAAATTCATTTTCTCGAAAACTATAGGCCGCAGCTCATAGCCAGTGGCAGATTCGAACTCAGGAAAGTTTTGGGCTTAATTTTACATAGAAAATATCAAAATCGTTGACAACAAAAATTTCAAGATATTTTGAGGGGGCTGCATTGCATTTTTGGACCACATCGAACAGCGTTAGAAAAAATTCATTTTCTCGAAAACTATAAGCCGCAGCTCATAGCCAGTGGCAGATTCGAACTCAGAAAAGTTTCGGGGTTAATTCTACATAGAAAATATTAAAATCGGGGATAAAAAAATTTCGAGATATTTTGAGGGGGTTGCATTGCATTTTTGGACTACATCGAACAGCGTTACAAAAAATTCATTTTCTTGAAAACTATAAGCCGCAGCTCATAGCCAGTGGCAGATTCGAATTCAGGAAAGTTTCGGGCATAATTCTACATAGAAAATATCAAAATCGGGGATAAAAAAAATTTCGAGATATTTTGAGGGGGTTGCATAGCATTGTTGGACTACATCGAACAGCTTTACAAAAAATTCATTTTCTCGAAAACTATAAGCCGCAGCTCATAGCCAGTGGCAGATTCGAATTCAGGAAAGTTGCGGGCTCAATTCTACATAGAAAATATCACAATCGGGGATAAAAACAATTTCGAGATATTTTGAAGGGGTTGCATTGCATTTTTTGACTACATCAAACAGCTTTACAAAAAATTCATTTTCTCGAAAACTATAAGCCGCAGCTCATAGCCAGTGGCAGATTCGAATTCAGGAAAGTTTCGGGCTTAATTCTACATAGAAAATATCAAAATCTGGGATAAAAAAAATTTCGAGATATTTTGAGGGGGTTGCATTGCATTTTTTGACTACATCGAACAGCGTTACAAAAAATTCATTTTCTTGAAAACTATAAGCCGCAGCTCATAGCCAGTGGCAGATTCGAATTCAGGAAAGTTTCGGGCTTAATTCTACATAGAAAATATCAAAATCGGGGATAAAAAAAAGTTCGAGATATTTTGAGGGGGTTGCATTGCATTTTTGGACCACATCGAACAGCGTTAGAAAGAAATCATTTTCTCGAAAGCTATAAGCCGCAGCTCATAGCCAGTGGCAGATTCGAATTCAGAAAAGATTCGGGCTAAATTCTACATAGAAAATATCAGAATCGGGGAAAAAAAAATTTCGAGATATTTTGAGGGGGTTGCATTGCACTTTTGGACTACATCGAACTGCTTTACAAAAAATTCATTTTCTCGAAAACTATAGGCCGCAGCTCATAGCCAGTGGCAGATTCGAATTCAGGAAAGTTTTGGGCTTAATTTTACATAGAAAATATCAAAATCGTTGACAACAAAAATTTCAAGATATTTTGAGGGGACTGCATTGCATTTTTGGACCACATCCAACAGCGTTAAAAAAAAATCATTTTCTCGAAAACTATAAGCCGCAGCTCATAGCCAGTGGCAGATTCGAACTCAGAAAAGTTTCGGGCTTAATTCTACATCGAAAATATCAAAATCGGGGATAAAAAAAATTTTGAGATATTTTGAGGGGGTTGGATAGCATTTTTGGACTACATCGAACAGCGTTAGAAAAAATTAATTTTCTCGAAAACTATAAGCCGCAGCTCATAGCCAGTGGCAGATTCGAATTCAGGAAAGTTTCGGGCTTAATTCTACATAAAAAATATCGAAATCGGGGACAACAAAAATTTCGAGATATTTTGAGGGGGTTGCATAGCATTTTTTGACTACATCGAACAGCTTTATAAAAAATTCATTTTCTCGAAAACTATAAGCCGCAGCTCATAGCCAGTGGCAGATTCGAATTTAGGAAAGTTTCGGGCTTAATTCTACATAGAAAATATCACAATCGGGGATAAAAACAATTTTGATATATTTTGAGGGGGTTGCATTGCATTTTTGGACTACATCGAAAATCGTTAGAAAAAATTCATTTTCTCGAAAACTATAAGCCGCAGCTCATGGCCAGTGGCAGATTCGAATTCAGGAAAGTTTCGGGCTTAATTCTACATAGAAAATATCAAAATCGGGGATAAAAACAATTTCGACATATTTTGAGGGGGTTGCATTGCATTTTTGGACTACATCGAACAGCTTTATAAAAAATTCGTTTTCTCGAAAACTATAGGCCGCAGCTCATAGCCAGTGGCAGATTCGAATTCAGGAAAGTTTCGGGCTTAATTCTACATAGAAAATGTCAAAATCGATGACAACAAAAATTTCGAGATATTTTGAGGGCGTTGCATAGCATTTTTTGTCTACATCGAACAGCTTTATAAAAAAATCAATTTCTCAAAAACTATAAGCTGCAGCTCATAGCCAGTGGCAGATTCGAATTCAGGAAAGTTTCGGGCTACATTCTACATAGAAAATATCAAAATCGGCGATAAAAAAAATTTCGAGATATTTTGAGGGGGTTGCATAGCATTTTTGGACTACATCGAACAGCTTTACAAAAATTCATTTTCTCAAAAACCATAAGCCGCAGCTCATAGCCAGTGGCAGATTCGAATTCAGGAAAGTTTCGGGCTTAATTCTACATAGAAAATATCGAAATCAGGGATAAAAAAAATTTCGAGATATTTTGAGGGGGCTGCATTGCATTTTTGGACTACATCGAACAGCGTTAGAAAAAAATCATTTTCTCGAAAACTATAAGCCGCAGCTCATAGCCAGTGGCAGATTCGAATTCAGGAAAGTTTCGGGGTTAATTCTACATAGAAAATATTAAAATCGGGGATAAAAAACATTTCGAGATATTTGATATTTTCTATGTAGAATGTAGCCCGAAACTTTCCTGAATTCGAATCTGCCACTGGCTATGAGCTGCGGTGTATAGTTTTCGAGAAAATGAATTTTTTATAAAGCTGTTCGATGTAGACAAAAAATGCTATGCAACCCCCTCAAAATATCTCGAAATTTTTGTTGTCATCGATTTTGACATTTTCCATGTAGAATTAAGCCCAAAACTTTCCTGAATTCGAATCTGCCACTGGCTATGAGCTGCGGCCTATAGTTTTCGAGAAAACGAATTTTTTGTAAAGCTGTTCGATGTAGTAGAAATTTCGAGATATTTTGAGGGGGTTGCATTGCATTTTTGGACTACATCGAACAGCGTTAGAAAAATTCATTTTCTCGAAAACTATAAGCCGCAGCTCATAGCCAGTGGCAGATTCGAATTCAGGAAAGTTTCGGGCTTAATTCTACATAGAAAATATCAAAATCGGGGATAAAAGAAATTTCGAGATATTTTGAGGGGGTTGCATTGCATTTTTGGACTACATCGAACAGCGTTAGAAAAAATTGATTTTCTCGAAAACTATAAGCCGCAGCTCATAGCCAGTGGCAGATTCGAATTCAGGAAAGTTTCGGGCTACATTCTACATAGAAAATATCAAAATCGGGGACAACAAAAATGTCGAGATATTTCGACGGGGCTGCATTGCATTTTTGGACTACATCGAACAGCGTTAGAAAAAATTAATTTTCTCGAAAACTATTAGCCGCAGCTCATAGCCAGTGGCAGATTCGAATTCAGGAAAGTTTCGAGCTCAATTCTACATAGAAAATATCAAAATCGGGGATAAAAAAATTTCGAGATATTTTGAGGGGGTTGCATTGCATTTTTTGACTACATCGAACAGCGTTACAAAAAATTAATTTTCTCAAAAACTATAACCCGCAGCTCATAGCCAGTGGCAGATTCGAATTCAGGAAAGTTTCGGGCTTAATTCTACATAAAAAATATCAAAATCGGAGACAACAAAAATTTCGAGATATTTTGATGCATTTTTTGACTACATCGAACAGCTTTAGAAAAAATTCATTTTCTCGAAAACTATAAGCCGCAGCTCATAGCCAGTGGCAGATTCAAATTCAGGAAAGTTTCGGGCTTAATTCTACACAGAAAATACCAAAATCGGGGATAAAAGAAATTTCGAGATATTTTGAGGGGGTTGCATTGCATTTTTGGACTACATCGAACAGCGTTAGAAAAAATTCATTTTCTCGAAAACCATAAGCCGCAGCTCATAGCCAGTGGCAGATTCGAATTCATGAAAGTTTCGGGCTTAATTCTACATAGAAAATATCAAAATCGGGGATTAAAAAAAATTTCGAGATATTTTGAGGGGGTTGCATTGCATTTTTGGACTACATCGAACAGCGTTACAAAAAATTCATTTTCTCGAAAACTATAAGCCGCAGCTCATAGCCAGTGGCAGATTCGAATTCAGGAAAGTTTCGGGCTCAATTCTACATAGAAAATATCACAATCGGGGATAAAAACAATTTCGAGATATTTTGAGGGGGTTGCATTGCATTTTTTGACTACATCGAACAGCGTTAGAAAAAATTCATTTTTTCGAAAACTATAAGCCGCAGCTCATAGCCAGTGGCAGATTCGAATTCAGGAAAGTTTCGGGCTTAATTCTACATAGAAAATATCAAAATCGGGGATAAAAAAAATGTCGAGATATTTTGAGGGGGTTGCATTGCATTTTTGGACTACATCGAACAGCTTTACAAAAAATTCATTTTCTCGAAAACTATAAGCCGCAGCTCATAGCCAGTGGCAGATTCGACTTCAGGAAAGCTTCGAGCTTAATTCTACATAGAAACATCAAAATTGGGGATAAACAAAATTTCGAGATATTTTGAAGGGGTTGCATTGCATTTTTTGACCACATCGAACAGCGTTAGAAAAAATTCATTTTCGCGAAAACCATAAGCCGCAGCTCATAGCCAGTGGCAGATTCGAATTCAGGAAAGTTTCGGGCTTAATTCTACATAGAAAATATCAAAATCGGGGATAAAAAAAATGTCGAGATATTTTGAGGGGGTTGCATTGCATTTTTGGACTACATCGAACAGCTTTAGAAAAAATTCATTTTCTCGAAAACTGTAAGCCGCAGCTCATAGCCAGTGGCAGATTCGAATTCAGGAAAGTTTCGGGCTCAATTCTACATAGAAAATATCAAAATCGGGGATTAAAAAAATTTCGACATATTTTGAGGGGGTTGCATAGCATTTTTTGACTACATCGAACAGCGTTAGAAAAAAATCATTTTCTCGAAAACTGTAAGCCGCAGCTCATAGCCAGTGGCAGATTCGAATTCAGAAAAGTTTCGGGCTTAATTCTACATAGAAAATATTAAAATCGGGGATAAAAAAAATTTCGAGATATTTTGAGGGGGTTGCATAGCATTTTTTAACTACATCGAACAGCGTTAGAAAAAATGCATTTTCTCGAAAACTGTAAGCCGCAGCTCATAGCCAGTGGCAGATTCGAATTCAGAAAAGTTTCGGGCTTAATTCTACATAGCAAATATCACAATCGGGGACAACAAAAACTTCGAGATATTTTGAGGGGGTTGCATTGCATTTTTGGACTACATCGAACAGCGTTACAAAAAATTCATTTTCTTGAAAATTATAGGCCGCAGCTCATAGCCAGTGGCAGATTCGAATTCAGGAAAGTTTTGGGCTTAATTCTACATAGAAAATATCAAAATCGGGGATGAAAAAAATTTCGAGATATTTTGAGGGGGTTGCATTGCATTTTTGGACTACATCGAACAGCGTTACAAAAAATTCATTTTCTTGAAAACTATAAGCCGCAGCTCATAGCCAGTGGCAGATTCGAATTCAGGAAAGTTTCGGGCTTAATTCTACATAGAAAATATCAAAATCGGGGATAAAAAAAATTTCGAGATATTTTGAGGGGGTTGCATTGCATTTTTGGACTACATCGAACAGCGTTAGAAAAAATTCATTTTCTCGAAAACTATAAGCCGCAGCTCATAGCCAGTGGCAGATTCGAATTCAGGAAAGTTTCGGGCTTAATTCTACATACAAAATATCAAAATCGGGGATAAACAAAATTTCGAGATATTTTGAGGGGGTTGCATAGCATTTTTGGACTACATCGAACAGCTTTAGAAAAAATTCATTTTCTCAAAAACTATAAGCCGCAGCTCATAGCCAGTGGCAGATTCGAATTCAAGAAAGTTTCGGGCTTAATTCTACATAGAAAATATCAAAATCGGGGACAACAAAAATTTCGAGATATTTTGAGGGGGTTGCATTGCATTTTTTGACTACATCGAACAGCTTTACAAAAAATTCATTTTCTCAAAAACTATAAGCCGCAGCTCATAGCCAGTGGCAGATTCGAATTCAGGAAAGTTTCGGGCATAATTCTACATAGAAAATATTAAAATCGGGGATAAAAAAAATTTCGAGATATTTTGAGGGGGTTACATTGCATTTTCTGACTACATCGAACAGCGTTAGAAAAAAATCATTTTCTCGAAAACTGTAAGCCGCAGCTCATAGCCAGTGGCAGATTCGAATTCAGAAAAGTTTCGGGCTTAATTCTACATAGAAAATATCAAAATCGGGGATAAAAAAAATTTCGAGATATTTTCAGGGGGTTGCATAGCATTTTTTAACTACATCGAACAGCGTTAGAAAAAATGAATTTTCTCGAAAACTGTAAGCCGCAGCTCATAGCCAGTGGCAGATTCGAATTCAGAAAAGTTTCGGGCTTAATTCTACATAGCAAATATCACAATCGGGGACTACAAAAACTTCGAGATATTTTGAGGGGGTTGCATTGCATTTTTGGACTACATCGAACAGCGTTACAAAAAATTCATTTTCTTGAAAATTATAGGCCGCAGCTCATAGCCAGTGGCAGATTCGAATTCAGGAAAGTTTTGGGCTTAATTCTACATAGAAAATATCAAAATCGGGGATGAAAAAAATTTCGAGATATTTTGAGGGGGTTGCATTGCATTTTTGGACTACATCGAACAGCGTTACAAAAAATTCATTTTCTTGAAAACTATAAGCCGCAGCTCATAGCCAGTGGCAGATTCGAATTCAGGAAAGTTTCGGGCTTAATTCTACATAGAAAATATCAAAATCGGGGATAAAAAAAATTTCGAGATATTTTGAGGGGGTTGCATTGCATTTTTGGACTACATCGAACAGCGTTAGAAAAAATTCATTTTCTCGAAAACTATAAGCCGCAGCTCATAGCCAGTGGCAGATTCGAATTCAGGAAAGTTTCGGGCTTAATTCTACATAGAAAATATCAAAATCGGGGATAAAAAAAATTTCGAGATATTTTGAGGGGGTTGCATAGCATTGTTGGACTACATCGAACAGCTTTACAAAAAATTCATTTTCTCGAAAACTATAAGCCGCAGCTTATAGCCAGTGGCAGATTCAAATTCAGGAAAGTTTCGGGCTTAATTTTACATAGAAAATATCAAAATCGGGGATAAAAAAAATTTCGAGATATTTTGAGGGGGTTGCATTGCATTTTTTGACTACATCGAACAGCGTTACAAGAAAATCAATTTCTCAAAAACTATAAGCTGCAGCTCATAGCCAGTGGCAGGAAAGTTTCGGGCTTAATTCTACATGGAAAATATCAAAATCGGGGATAAAAAAAATTTCGAGATATTTTGAGGGGGTTGCATAGCATTTTTTGACTACATCGATCAGCGTTAGAAAAAAATCATTTTCTCGAAAACTATAAGCCGCAGCTCATAGCCAGTGGCAGATTCGAATTCAGGAAAGTTTCGGGCTTAATTCTACATAGAATATATCAAAATCGGGGATAAAAAAAATTTCGAGATATTTTGAGGGGGTTACATTGCATTTTCTGACTACATCGAACAGCGTTAGAAAAAATTTATTTTCTCGAAAACTATAAGCCCCAGCTCATAGCCAGTGGCAGATTCGAATTCAGGAAAGTTTCGGGCTTAATTCTACATAGAAAATATCAAAATCGAGTTTAAAATATTTCGAGATATTTTGAGGGGGTTACATTGCATTTTCTGACTACATCGAACAGCGTTAGAAAAAATTTATTTTCTCGAAAACTATAAGCCCCAGCTCATAGCCAGTGGCAGATTCGAATTCAGGAAAGTTTCGGGCTTAATTCTACATAGAAAATATCAAAATCGGGGATAAAAAAAATTTCGAGATATTTTGAGGGGGTTACATTGCATTTTCTGACTACATCGAACAGCGTTAGAAAAAATGCATTTTCTCGAAAACTGTAAGCCGCAGCTCATAGCCAGTGGCAGATTCGAATTCAGAAAAGTTTCGGGCTTAATTCTACATAGCAAATATCACAATCGGGGACAACAAAAACTTCGAGATATTTTGAGGGGGTTGCATTGCATTTTTGGACTACATCGAACAGCGTTACAAAAAATTCATTTTCTTGAAAATTATAGGCCGCAGCTCATAGCCAGTGGCAGATTCGAATTCAGGAAAGTTTTGGGCTTAATTCTACATAGAAAATATCAAAATCGGGGATGAAAAAAATTTCGAGATATTTTGAGGGGGTTGCATTGCATTTTTGGACTACATCGAACAGCGTTACAAAAAATTCATTTTCTTGAAAACTATAAGCCGCAGCTCATAGCCAGTGGCAGATTCGAATTCAGGAAAGTTTCGGGCTTAATTCTACATAGAAAATATCAAAATCGGGGATAAAAAAAATGTCGAGATATTTTGAGGGGGTTGCATTGCATTTTTGGACTACATCGAACAGCGTTAGAAAAAATTCATTTTCTCGAAAACTATAAGCCGCAGCTCATAGCCAGTGGCAGATTCGAATTCAGGAAAGTTTCGGGCTTAATTCTACATAGAAAATATCAAAATCGGGGATAAAAAAAATTTCGAGATATTTTGAGGGGGTTGCATAGCATTGTTGGACTACATCGAACAGCTTTACAAAAAATTCATTTTCTCGAAAACTATAAGCCCCAGCTTATAGCCAGTGGCAGATTCAAATTCAGGAAAGTTTCGGGCTTAATTTTACATAGAAAATATCAAAATCGGGGATAAAAAAAATTTCGAGATATTTTGAGGGGGTTGCATTGCATTTTTTGACTACATCGAACAGCGTTACAAAAAAATCAATTTCTCAAAAACTATAAGCTGCAGCTCATAGCCAGTGGCAGGAAAGTTTCGGGCTTAATTCTACATGGAAAATATCAAAATCGGGGATAAAAAAAATTTCGAGATATTTTGAGGGGGTTACATTGCATTTTCTGACCACATCGAACAGCGTTAGAAAAAAATCATTTTCTCGAAAACTATAAGCCGCAGCTCATAGCCAGTGGCAGATTCGAATTCAGGAAAGTTTCGGGCATAATTCTACATAGAAAATATTAAAATCGGGGATAAAAAATATTTCGAGATATTTTGAGGGGGTTGCATTGCATTTTTGGACTACATCGAACAGCTTTAGAAAAAATTCATTTTCTCGAAAACTGTAAGCCGCAGCTCATAGCAAGTGGCAGATTCGAATTCAGGAAAGTTTCGGGCTCAATTCTACATAGAAAATATCAAAATCGGGGATTAAAAAAATTTCGAGATATTTTGAGGGGGTTGCATAGCATTTTTTGACTACATCGAACAGCGTTAGAAAAAATGCATTTTCTCGAAAACTGTAAGCCGCAGCTCATAGCCAGTGGCAGATTCGAATTCAGAAAAGTTTCGGGCTTAATTCTACATAGCAAATATCACAATCGGGGACAACAAAAACTTCGAGATATTTTGAGGGGGTTGCATTGCATTTTTGGACTACATCGAACAGCGTTACAAAAAATTCATTTTCTTGAAAATTATAGGCCGCAGCTCATAGCCAGTGGCAGATTCGAATTCAGGAAAGTTTTGGGCTTAATTCTACATAGAAAATATCAAAATCGGGGATGAAAAAAATTTCGAGATATTTTGAGGGGGTTGCATTGCATTTTTGGACTACATCGAACAGCGTTACAAAAAATTCATTTTCTTGAAAACTATAAGCCGCAGCTCATAGCCAGTGGCAGATTCGAATTCAGGAAAGTTTCGGGCTTAATTCTACATAGAAAATATCAAAATCGGGGATAAAAAAAATTTCGAGATATTTTGAGGGGGTTGCATTGCATTTTTGGACTACATCGAACAGCGTTAGAAAAAAATCATTTTCTCGAAAACTATAAGCCGCAGCTCATAGCCAGTGGCAGATTCGAATTCAGGAAAGTTTCGGGCTTAATTCTACATACAAAATATCAAAATCGGGGATAAACAAAATTTCGAGATATTTTGAGGGGGTTGCATAGCATTTTTGGACTACATCGAACAGCTTTAGAAAAAATTCATTTTCTCAAAAACTATAAGCCGCAGCTCATAGCCAGTGGCAGATTCGAATTCAAGAAAGTTTCGGGCTTAATTCTACATAGAAAATATCAAAATCGGGGACAACAAAAATTTCGAGATATTTTGAGGGGGTTGCATTGCATTTTTTGACTACATCGAACAGCTTTACAAAAAATTCATTTTCTCAAAAACTATAAGCCGCAGCTCATAGCCAGTGGCAGATTCGAATTCAGGAAAGTTTCGGGCATAATTCTACATAGAAAATATTAAAATCGGGGATAAAAAAAATTTCGAGATATTTTGAGGGGGTTACATTGCATTTTCTGACTACATCGAACAGCGTTAGAAAAAAATCATTTTCTCGAAAACTGTAAGCCGCAGCTCATAGCCAGTGGCAGATTCGAATTCAGAAAAGTTTCGGGCTTAATTCTACATAGAAAATATCAAAATCGGGGATAAAAAAAATTTCGAGATATTTTCAGGGGGTTGCATAGCATTTTTTAACTACATCGAACAGCGTTAGAAAAAATGAATTTTCTCGAAAACTGTAAGCCGCAGCTCATAGCCAGTGGCAGATTCGAATTCAGAAAAGTTTCGGGCTTAATTCTACATAGCAAATATCACAATCGGGGACTACAAAAACTTCGAGATATTTTGAGGGGGTTGCATTGCATTTTTGGACTACATCGAACAGCGTTACAAAAAATTCATTTTCTTGAAAATTATAGGCCGCAGCTCATAGCCAGTGGCAGATTCGAATTCAGGAAAGTTTTGGGCTTAATTCTACATAGAAAATATCAAAATCGGGGATGAAAAAAATTTCGAGATATTTTGAGGGGGTTGCATTGCATTTTTGGACTACATCGAACAGCGTTACAAAAAATTCATTTTCTTGAAAACTATAAGCCGCAGCTCATAGCCAGTGGCAGATTCGAATTCAGGAAAGTTTCGGGCTTAATTCTACATAGAAAATATCAAAATCGGGGATAAAAAAAATTTCGAGATATTTTGAGGGGGTTGCATTGCATTTTTGGACTACATCGAACAGCGTTAGAAAAAATTCATTTTCTCGAAAACTATAAGCCGCAGCTCATAGCCAGTGGCAGATTCGAATTCAGGAAAGTTTCGGGCTTAATTCTACATAGAAAATATCAAAATCGGGGATAAAAAAAATTTCGAGATATTTTGAGGGGGTTGCATAGCATTGTTGGACTACATCGAACAGCTTTACAAAAAATTCATTTTCTCGAAAACTATAAGCCGCAGCTTATAGCCAGTGGCAGATTCAAATTCAGGAAAGTTTCGGGCTTAATTTTACATAGAAAATATCAAAATCGGGGATAAAAAAAATTTCGAGATATTTTGAGGGGGTTGCATTGCATTTTTTGACTACATCGAACAGCGTTACAAGAAAATCAATTTCTCAAAAACTATAAGCTGCAGCTCATAGCCAGTGGCAGGAAAGTTTCGGGCTTAATTCTACATGGAAAATATCAAAATCGGGGATAAAAAAAATTTCGAGATATTTTGAGGGGGTTGCATAGCATTTTTTGACTACATCGATCAGCGTTAGAAAAAAATCATTTTCTCGAAAACTATAAGCCGCAGCTCATAGCCAGTGGCAGATTCGAATTCAGGAAAGTTTCGGGCTTAATTCTACATAGAATATATCAAAATCGGGGATAAAAAAAATTTCGAGATATTTTGAGGGGGTTACATTGCATTTTCTGACTACATCGAACAGCGTTAGAAAAAATTTATTTTCTCGAAAACTATAAGCCCCAGCTCATAGCCAGTGGCAGATTCGAATTCAGGAAAGTTTCGGGCTTAATTCTACATAGAAAATATCAAAATCGAGTTTAAAATATTTCGAGATATTTTGAGGGGGTTACATTGCATTTTCTGACTACATCGAACAGCGTTAGAAAAAATTTATTTTCTCGAAAACTATAAGCCCCAGCTCATAGCCAGTGGCAGATTCGAATTCAGGAAAGTTTCGGGCTTAATTCTACATAGAAAATATCAAAATCGGGGATAAAAAAAATTTCGAGATATTTTGAGGGGGTTACATTGCATTTTCTGACTACATCGAACAGCGTTAGAAAAAATGCATTTTCTCGAAAACTGTAAGCCGCAGCTCATAGCCAGTGGCAGATTCGAATTCAGAAAAGTTTCGGGCTTAATTCTACATAGCAAATATCACAATCGGGGACAACAAAAACTTCGAGATATTTTGAGGGGGTTGCATTGCATTTTTGGACTACATCGAACAGCGTTACAAAAAATTCATTTTCTTGAAAATTATAGGCCGCAGCTCATAGCCAGTGGCAGATTCGAATTCAGGAAAGTTTTGGGCTTAATTCTACATAGAAAATATCAAAATCGGGGATGAAAAAAATTTCGAGATATTTTGAGGGGGTTGCATTGCATTTTTGGACTACATCGAACAGCGTTACAAAAAATTCATTTTCTTGAAAACTATAAGCCGCAGCTCATAGCCAGTGGCAGATTCGAATTCAGGAAAGTTTCGGGCTTAATTCTACATAGAAAATATCAAAATCGGGGATAAAAAAAATGTCGAGATATTTTGAGGGGGTTGCATTGCATTTTTGGACTACATCGAACAGCGTTAGAAAAAATTCATTTTCTCGAAAACTATAAGCCGCAGCTCATAGCCAGTGGCAGATTCGAATTCAGGAAAGTTTCGGGCTTAATTCTACATAGAAAATATCAAAATCGGGGATAAAAAAAATTTCGAGATATTTTGAGGGGGTTGCATAGCATTGTTGGACTACATCGAACAGCTTTACAAAAAATTCATTTTCTCGAAAACTATAAGCCCCAGCTTATAGCCAGTGGCAGATTCAAATTCAGGAAAGTTTCGGGCTTAATTTTACATAGAAAATATCAAAATCGGGGATAAAAAAAATTTCGAGATATTTTGAGGGGGTTGCATTGCATTTTTTGACTACATCGAACAGCGTTACAAAAAAATCAATTTCTCAAAAACTATAAGCTGCAGCTCATAGCCAGTGGCAGGAAAGTTTCGGGCTTAATTCTACATGGAAAATATCAAAATCGGGGATAAAAAAAATTTCGAGATATTTTGAGGGGGTTACATTGCATTTTCTGACCACATCGAACAGCGTTAGAAAAAAATCATTTTCTCGAAAACTATAAGCCGCAGCTCATAGCCAGTGGCAGATTCGAATTCAGGAAAGTTTCGGGCATAATTCTACATAGAAAATATTAAAATCGGGGATAAAAAATATTTCGAGATATTTTGAGGGGGTTGCATTGCATTTTTGGACTACATCGAACAGCTTTAGAAAAAATTCATTTTCTCGAAAACTGTAAGCCGCAGCTCATAGCAAGTGGCAGATTCGAATTCAGGAAAGTTTCGGGCTCAATTCTACATAGAAAATATCAAAATCGGGGATTAAAAAAATTTCGAGATATTTTGAGGGGGTTGCATAGCATTTTTTGACTACATCGAACAGCGTTAGAAAAAAATCATTTTCTCGAAAACTGTAAGCCGCAGCTCATAGCCAGTGGCAGATTCGAATTCAGAAAAGTTTCGGGCTTAATTCTACATAGAAAATATCAAAATCGGGGATAAAAAAAATTTCGAGATATTTTGAGGGGGTTGCATAGCATTTTTTAACTACATCGAACAGCGTTAGAAAAAATGCATTTTCTCGAAAACTGTAAGCCGCAGCTCATAGCCAGTGGCAGATTCGAATTCAGAAAAGTTTCGGGCTTAATTCTACAGAGCAAATATCACAATCGGGGACTACAAAAACTTCGAGATATTTTGAGGGGGTTGCATTGCATTTTTGGACTACATCGAACAGCGTTACAAAAAATTCATTTTCTTGAAAATTATAGGCCGCAGCTCATAGCCAGTGGCAGATTCGAATTCAGGAAAGTTTTGGGCTTAATTCTACATAGAAAATATCAAAATCGGGGATGAAAAAAATTTCGAGATATTTTGAGGGGGTTGCATTGCATTTTTGGACTACATCGAACAGCGTTACAAAAAATTCATTTTCTTGAAAACTATAAGCCGCAGCTCATAGCCAGTGGCAGATTCGAATTCAGGAAAGTTTCGGGCTTAATTCTACATAGAAAATATCAAAATCGGGGATAAAAAAAATTTCGAGATATTTTGAGGGGGTTGCATTGCATTTTTGGACTACATCGAACAGCGTTAGAAAAAATTCATTTTCTCGAAAACTATAAGCCGCAGCTCATAGCCAGTGGCAGATTCGAATTCAGGAAAGTTTCGGGCTTAATTCTACATAGAAAATATCAAAATCGGGGATAAAAAAAATTTCGAGATATTTTGAGGGGGTTGCATAGCATTGTTGGACTACATCGAACAGCTTTACAAAAAATTCATTTTCTCGAAAACTATAAGCCGCAGCTTATAGCCAGTGGCAGATTCAAATTCAGGAAAGTTTCGGGCTTAATTTTACATAGAAAATATCAAAATCGGGGATAAAAAAAATTTCGAGATATTTTGAGGGGGTTGCATTGCATTTTTTGACTACATCGAACAGCGTTACAAGAAAATCAATTTCTCAAAAACTATAAGCTGCAGCTCATAGCCAGTGGCAGGAAAGTTTCGGGCTTAATTCTACATGGAAAATATCAAAATCGGGGATAAAAAAAATTTCGAGATATTTTGAGGGGGTTGCATAGCATTTTTTGACTACATCGATCAGCGTTAGAAAAAAATCATTTTCTCGAAAACTATAAGCCGCAGCTCATAGCCAGTGGCAGATTCGAATTCAGGAAAGTTTCGGGCTTAATTCTACATAGAAAATATCAAAATCGGGGATAAAAAAAATTTCGAGATATTTTGAGGGGGTTACATTGCATTTTCTGACTACATCGAACAGCGTTAGAAAAAATTTATTTTCTCGAAAACTATAAGCCCCAGCTCATAGCCAGTGGCAGATTCGAATTCAGGAAAGTTTCGGGCTTAATTCTACATAGAAAATATCAAAATCGAGTTTAAAATATTTCGAGATATTTTGAGGGGGTTACATTGCATTTTCTGACTACATCGAACAGCGTTAGAAAAAATTTATTTTCTCGAAAACTATAAGCCCCAGCTCATAGCCAGTGGCAGATTCGAATTCAGGAAAGTTTCGGGCTTAATTCTACATAGAAAATATCAAAATCGAGTTTAAAATATTTCGAGATATTTTGAGGGGGTTACATTGCATTTTCTGACTACATCGAACAGCGTTAGAAAAAATTTATTTTCTCGAAAACTATAAGCCCCAGCTCATAGCCAGTGGCAGATTCGAATTCAGGAAAGTTTCGGGCTTAATTCTACATAGAAAATATCAAAATCGGGGATAAAAAAAATTTCGAGATATTTTGAGGGGGTTGCATTGCATTTTTTGACTACATCGAACAGCGTTACAAAAAAATCAATTTCTCAAAAACTATAAGCTGCAGCTCATAGCCAGTGGCAGGAAAGTTTCGGGCTTAATTCTACATGGAAAATATCAAAATCGGGGATAAAAAAAATTTCGAGATATTTTGAGGGGGTTGCATAGCATTTTTTGACTACATCGATCAGCGTTAGAAAAAAATCATTTTCTCGAAAACTATAAGCCGCAGCTCATAGCCAGTGGCAGATTCGAATTCAGGAAAGTTTCGGGCTTAATTCTACATAGAAAATATCAAAATCGGGGATAAAAAAAATTTCGAGATATTTTGAGGGGGTTACATTGCATTTTCTGACTACGTCGAACAGCGTTAGAAAAAATTTATTTTCTCGGAAACTATAAGCCCCAGCTCATAGCCAGTGGCAGATTCGAATTCAGGAAAGTTTCGGGCTTAATTCTACATGGAAAATATCAAAATCGGGGATAAAAAAAATTTCGAGATATTTTGAGGGGGTTACATTGCATTTTCTGACCACATCGAACAGCGTTAGAAAAAAATCATTTTCTCGAAAACTATAAGCCGCAGCTCATAGCCAGTGGCAGATTCGAATTCAGGAAAGTTTCGGGCTTAATTCTACATAGAAAATATCAAAATCGGGGATAATAAAAATTTCGAGATATTTTGAGGGGGTTGCATTGCATTTTTTGACTACATCGAACAGCGTTAGAAAAAATTCATTTTTCGAAAACTATAAGCCGCAGCTCATAGCCAGTGGCAGATTCGAATTCAGGAAAGTTTTGGGCTTAATTCTACATAGAAAATATCAAAATCGATGATAAAAAAATTTTGAGATATTTTGAGGGGGTTGCATTGCATTTTTGGACTACATCGAACAGCGTTAGAAAAAAATCATTTTCTCGAAAACTATAAGCCGCAGCTCATAGCCATTCGAATTCAGGAAAGTTTCAGGCTTAATTCTACATGGAAAATATCAAGATTGAAATCAGAAGATTTCTGAATATATTTAACTGAATCTTGTGAACTTGACTTTTGTTCTTACTTTTATAGTTTTGGATTTGGAGCAGTTTTGAAAATATCAAGAACAATCTGAAATCTAAGGGGGTGGCAATGGTGTAGTGGTAGCGTCATCGTTTGTCGAGCTAATGGTTCACAGTTCAATCCCTGATGTCAGCAAGCATTATATGATAAGAGGCAGTCCGAACAATTGCGAAAGCTTATGACAACACTACTGCGAAGGCATAACACTGGCAGTAGGTTTGTCATATGGCTGGAGAAATTGTTTGCTCTGTTGATGATTGATATGCTTATGACATCAAAAACAGCCTCCCCAGTTATCTGGACACCCACCCCTGGAGCTAATGTGTGAAACCTAATACACCTGAGTTTCAAACCACTACACCAATCTTTTTCTCTCTCTCTCTATCTTCCTTCAACGCCCGCACTGTGTATACACATTAAAAGGGTATTCATATCCCCTTGAGTGCGGGTAAATTATAAAAAAAAAAAAAAAATAACATTTAAAATTTTGAGGCTGATTTTTGAGATTTTTTACATTGTATAATAAAAAGTTAAAATAATCAAGAACAGCCCTATGATCAAAAGCTACCAAAAAATTGGATTTCCAAAAAGATAGTAGGGGTTTAAAAACCAGTTGCCAGCATATCAACATATCTATTGAAAAGTGTTTGACTTTACTGCGTTTTTCTAAAAGTTTAAGGTGTACCTACTCCATCTCATCGCGTGTGTGGGCGCACATTGTCTTAGCGAAATAAAATTTTTCTACTCAATATTCCTGGACCTTTTTTATTAATTTCCTCTCACAGCCAACGCAAACGACCATAGCAGTAACTAATTGTTCTTCCCGTGCCTTTCCAAAAAAACGACGCCACTACTTTATCCGTCGGTAGGGGTAAACCCGTATGTATATCTGTGTGTAAGCTGGACTGCAGCCTGGACCGATTCTCATCAAACCTGATATCTGGGCTCTGCATAGTGCATGGTTATCAAGCAAAATCGGAATATTCATTACAATCGCAAAATTAAAAATAAATAGCCGTTGTTAATAAAAATAGATTTTTAGATTTTCCTCGAGTTAGAGCTTTAGAAATTCGGTAAGTTTCGGAAGAATTAAAGGTACCCTCCTAATAAATACTACAAAATGCATTGAACACTCCGTTCGTTTAAAGATTTACAATATGGGAGAAAAATTATTCGAATTGCAATAGTTTGAGAGTTTCAAGATACATATGTATATGTATATTTCAAACTTTGTCGAGATTTTAAATATCTCGTTGTTTAAGCTGCGTGTTCACATCACGGTATGATGTGTGTATTAGATTGATAATGTGATTGTAATGTCAAGTCGCTTGATGAAGACCATCGTAGACGAAATCTGCGGTGGATTGATTTTTCCCCTTCATCGTCCACGATTTTACACCTGAAACGATATAAAACGTGGGTCATACCCGGGAGACACATAATCCCTTCTTGTCAGCATTCCAAGTGAATATATTTCTCGTAGTTTCTAACAGTTTCTTTCATGCAAGTTATAAAGTACTGTATTTGTTAGGTGATAAAAGAAAAATTGTCGTGCGCTCTGGGCAGAATACAAACTGTCCTCTAGACTAGACTAAAGTCGGCCATACTTAGAGTAGTATACTGGACAATCGACGAAAGATGGTGCGATAAGAGATCTGCAGTGACAGTCAGGCTGCACTTATGCAGCTTGAGACTCCCACAAGTTATTCGAAGATTGTATAAGATTGTTAAAATAGACTGAAAAAACTTTCTAAATGGTATAAAGTCTGTCTTATATGGATACTGGATCAAATTGTAGGAAATGAAATCTCCGATGAACTTACAAAGGAGGGATCAGAGACTACTTCCATAAGTCTGCAACCGATAATTGGTGTTAGTTTATCATGAGTCCTTATTTCCAATCGACGCTCATATGGTCTCTAAACATACTGAGAAGTAGCCGAGTCTACTTGGTGAGTCCAACACTTGGTGACTGTATTGTGATAAGAACACTGTAAAATCCTAACAGCTTGAGAAGCAGACTGTGTAACCATGGTTAGAAGCCAATCACTGGACAACTTACAGGGGAATGGTTTTTTAACTACTTAACTAATAGAAGGCAAATGGTAAAGGTCGGTGCTTTGATATCGCGCGTGATAAAAGTGACTTCTGATGTTTTAGGTAGTCATTTTGGTCCGTTGTTTTCATTTTATTTGTCAATGATGTCCACGAAATATCCCGATTCTGTAGTGTTTTAACTTTCGCGGATGATTTAAAATTAATATTTCAAAACGCAACATTTTTTTAGCTTAAAATTTATGTTTATTTTTTAAATTTATGTTTATTAAAGTAAAAGATATCGGGATAATATTTGACAGTAAATTGAATTACATTGCATTATGATAACGCTATTTTCAAGTCTAACTCTATAATAGGCTTTCTTAAACGCAGAAGCAGACTTTCAGGATGTGTATAGCCTTAAATCTATCTACTGCTCGTTAGGCTGACCACTATAAGAATATATGTACATCTATCGCTAGGTGTTCACCATTTGCTATGGAGAGTTCAGAAAAAAATTTCAAAGTAATCTATTCGTAAATTAAAATATGTTTGATGAACTTCCTTTTTTTTACAAAATTATTGTCTAGCAACCCTTAAGTTTCAGGCGTAAGGCAGTCTGTCGTGTTTTTCCGTAATATAATCAATTATCATATAAATTCACTGGAATTAGTTTCTTTATAGGCTCCCCAAATCCGGTGAGAAATTGATTACAGTACCAATGAAGGCAGCAATAAGCCAATTTCAGCAGACCATATGTCGTCCAAGGCCTAGCGTCTCGATAAGGAAGGGACTTACAGTTTAGACCCATATTCGAAAGGCTTTTTATGAAGAAGCTTTAGCTTTCTCTTGATAGTTGGTGTTTTCGAGGATTCGAACTCCGAACCACCTGCTCAGAAGTCTAACTCACTGAACACAGAACAAGAGCGGCTACAAAGTGCATATGGACGTTTAATCAAAATACAAAAACGCAAATACTTGGCGCAACGGACCGTATATGGTCCTAGCTAGCGTAGCCTAGCTTCTAACGACCATTCGTACTGTGCGTGTTATATTTTTTCACACAATTGGAACCTTCAGTTTAGAGCCATATCCGAAAGGTAAATCGAGAAGCTTTCTTATGACAGTTATTCTACTCTAGGACGTGAGACCTGAAAAAACTTTTTTTTTGTGTTTTCTGGGATTTGACCGTCGAGCCTCCCTCTCAGCGATCCAACGCACTAACCACTTGAGCCCACTTTAATCAGCTTTGCAAAAAAGTTGATTCTAGTTTATCTCAAATAGAAAATCATTCATTGGATTTTTATTAAAATTATTGTATGTATGAAGACTGAAAATCGATAAACTACTCCCGAGTCGCGTAACTAAAAACAGTTGCGCAGAGCGATACTGAGAGTATGAGAGAACGTAATGACCTGTGCGTTCTCTCTGATAAAAAAAAAAAGATCAAGGACCCTACGTGTGCCTTGTCTCGAAGACTAGGATACGACAGAGCACTTCCTCTACCAGTGTCCAACTTCTGCTAGAACGAGCTGTGAGGTCATAATTAGGTTCGTTCGCGTACATTTTGCACTAAAATTCGAAGATTGTCAATTTCAAAGAGTGTGGTCGAAATTCTCTCAGAGAATGGTAAAACTACGAAAAAGTAAGCGAACGCATTGAATATAAAAAGTTACCCACTTTTGAAATGTCAAGAGCATAAGTATGTTGTTCAAAAAAAAATATCAGTTGGATATTTGTATTTTCTTCTCTGTTCGCAATTCTGTATATGTTTTTTTCTTCCTAAACAAAGCATTTTAGAAATGAACTAAATAATGAAGAAACCTTCCATGTTTTTCTAAAATAAATAAGTTTTTGTAAATAGAAAAATAAAGCAATTAAGTTGATAGATCTCGGATCTAAAATTCGCAGCATGGAGAAATTTTTTAGTCTCCCGTGTGTACTCTCTTCTACGAAAAGTACGAAATTTTTGCGTACACAAACAGGATCTCGTAGTTTTTCGTAAAATTTCGTAAAAATTCGTTGTTTCGGGAGGGTACGCGAACAGACCTATTGTAAAAATACCGCAGGTGGGCAGATATTGCGTTTTTGGAAATTTGTACGAATTAATTAATAACGTCCCTTAACTCGTAAAAGAGAGTTAAGTATTTTTTTCCTTAGATCAATTATAAATTTTTACCGGAAAGTATTGTCAAACTAGCCAGTTGATTTGATTGAAATTTGTTCATTAGCAATTTATTTTGAGAAAAACAGATGAACAAATGAACACAGAATGTTCTCCCTGGGCATTCCAACTTATTCAAACAGGTACACACAGAAGTTCATATTTAAAAGTACTAAAGAAAGAAAAATATGCTGCACTGATGTTTACTTTTTATGTACCATAGCTTTTGACGTTGCATTCTGGGTAACTTTTGTGGTTCAACGGGTTCCTTTACTTTTTCCTAAATAGTTTGCATCCCTTTGAGAAAATTTTACTCTTAAATTTTATTTTCTCTTTTACGATTTTTTCCCAAAAAGTAAAAGAATGACCTAATATAAAAAGACTGCGTAACCATTGTAGCTGTTTCCATATCAGTTGCGTTCATAAACATCAAGTTACTGCAAACTTGCAAAAGATTTTGTTTTGATGCAGAGCTACGTGGATGTCCGCGACGTCAATGCAGCAGGAGTTGCGTTCATTAATGTTTTTAAAATCTGCTGCGGCGTAAATTTACATAATTTTTTTTACAACTATGAACTCGAGGTTGCGCACCTTAACCTGGATGTTAAGGGATTGAATTCTATCCAATCTCTTTCACTTATCGAAATTCTGCGATTCATTTAGAGCACACACTATTTTGGCTAACTGTAATAAACGTTTTGCGTGCTTGCGATAATTGTATACCTGTGTTCCCCCCATTCTAAATTTAATATCATTTCATTTACAGGATACTCGATTTTCCACACTAAAATCAGTGTTTGCTGCTATTTTCCCCAGCAGGACAACCGTCTGTATAGCATATTCATAATAAAAATGAATAAATACGAAAAAGCTAATTGCTCACATATTCAATTGCGTTGCTAATAAAATTACCTGGGCCACTAGTCAGAAAAGATACACCAACAACAGATTTTGATGAAGAATAAAAAAATAAAAAAGAAGTTTTTTTTGTCGAGTTTGAACATCGAATATTTTATTCACTCACATCAAATGTAATGGGAAAATTAGCTTACAACTATTCTACGGCATCACGTGGGGCATCCAAGTCTCTATATTGAATAATTGGTCGATAATCGCCGAATGGTCTGTAATCATAATACAAGAGAAACATATTTTATAAGTTGTAGCTTTTTCCACACTTGAATTTTTTTATTTTATTTAGTAAAAGAAAAAGCATACAAAATTTGATAGAATCGGCTCAAGAACGCAAGGAAACACAACGAACATTTACATAAGTATATACAAAAGCTGGTTGTTTTTTTATATAATTAAAAGGTTGTTTTATTTATTTTAAATAATTATCCTGACTAAATAAACATGTGTCTCTAGCCATTTATATATATATATTTTTTAAATGTTTCTTTTCAAATCTGTTGCGTTTTCATGTTTAGTCAAATATGTCAAAATTTGTTGGTGCATCCAGATCGTGGTAACCTATAACCCGACGTTGGTGTTCCAATGGCAATTCTCTGTAAAATTGTAGTTTTGCCATATTCATAAATTGTTTAAAATAAGTTTTGTAAAATTATAGAGAATAAAAAGAGTACAAAAATATCATAAGTATGTATATACTGATTATTTTACCAAATAAACTAAATACTGATCGAAGAGTTTTATAGAACTTACCTCCTGCCCCCAACAAATCCACGTCCACCACGTGGTGCAATTATCATTGGTGGTGCATAAGAATTGTATGGAGGAGCATAGGCCGACATATAACCACCTTGCCGATATCTATAGGAGGAAATTATACATTGCACAATATGTAGGGTAAAAATTAAAATTGAAATAAATTACCCAATAGGTCCCGTGGACTCAGAATTTGTTCGCCTTTGATTTCCAGAATGTTCTGGCAGTTGAGGCCGTTTAACATCTTTCAAATAATTATTGAAATACTCAACCTCTTTGCGAACCTCCTCGACCTTATCGATGTGCTTGTTAAAAATATGCTTTCGTATAAATTCTGGACCTTTGAATTTTTTGCCTGATAATGGGCACAGCCACTTGTCTTTGGCCAATTCTTGGGTATTGGCTTGAATAAATTTCTCAACTTCTGTTGCAGGATCTTTCAGTCCTAAATTTTTCAATTCATCTTCATCTATGGGAGCAGCTTTCACTAAAAATGCTTGCATTTTGTTTTCAAAATTTTTTATATAATCCTGAATATCATTGCACGAAACTTTATTTTGAGGCGCTGGACCACGTGTATGAATTATTCCGCATCGATTTGGCATTTCATCTTCATATGGATATTCACAATGATTATAAAAATCAACGGAATGAACGATACGCAAATACAATATCAATTTATCAAGCACAGAAATTATTTGTGGATCCCTTTCTAGATTTTCACCTTCTGGAGAGTCTTTATTCTCTACGGATATTCCAAGAAGTTCATCTTCTTCAGCGGAAGCCTCTTCAATAAGAAAATCAGTTATGTTCTGCAAAACTGGATTATTCGATTTGAAACCGTAAGAATCGTAACCGTTACTATTGTCAGCGTCTTTCCTTTTTTGTTCATCCTAAAAAAAAGTTATATTTCATTAATAATTGTGGTTTATAGAAATCTAGTACTCTCTGGTTGTATATATTTTTCGCATGCTGTTTTTTGTTTTAATTAATAAATGCTAACAAAAATTGAATTAGATATTTGTATCTATAATTATAAGTTCATATCTGTCCTGAATAGTCTACAGCAAGCTCAATTAAACACCGCCCTCTGTAACTGCATCACACTGATGCTCAAATCGGGAATAATAAATGCTGGGCGACGAAGCCAACGACGACGAAGAGGGTCTGCAGAGGAACCCACCAACGCGGGGTTATCTCTCTCGTTATATGGGTCTTTGAAGTGGATGAGATCTTCGTGATACTGAAGGAAAACGGCCTATTTCTTCCGGTCCTCAACTTCGCAATACAACTAGAGAATTATTAGGTCGGCAGTAAAGAGTTGAGAGTCAAACCCTTAAAGACGAAGGTAGTTCTTTTCACTAAGAGATCGGTCTCCACCTTCAAACTTCCAGATATCGGATTCGTCAAGTTCAGCACGATACCTGAGTGTAACTTTACCAACGGATTGACGGAAACTGATTGTATGAACCCGACACTAAAATTTGAAAGAAGATTCGCAATAAGATTTCCTAACATAGTTTATTAGAAAAACCATAGAACCATTGATGAAAAGGAATAAGCCTTCTATACCGACGGTTATAAAATAGACGTTGGTACAGGGGTCGGAGTTTATTGTGAATCCCTAAGAATAAACCATTCAAGCTAGATCACGGCCATTTTGCAGGCTGCGGAAATTATATGTAAGACCAATATCATTGGTAAAACCATTACTGTCTGGCAGCAGGCAGCAGAATCGAACCGTATGAAATTCTGAAAATCGCTTTTAAACGAGTGTCTAGAGCCAGGGCATATGGTATCGTATTTGGTATAGAACTGAACCAATTCTTCGTCTAATATAACATCTTGCTCCCAGAAAGATCTGGCAGGGACGGTGGCTTGGAAGTTTAAACGGGGAATTAACTTCGTGTTTTCGAGCGAAGTTTTAAATTTATTGAGAATTGTGTGGGAATAGAGTTTTTCTAAAGCACTGTGAGGTTATTTGAATGCGAACGGTTGCACTTGCTGTATCAGATAAAACAAAATGTCCAATGCTGCAGATGGAGTTGTACGATTCCGCCTTATAATACCTAATTTTCAAACTTGCATTCAAATACGTTTGAGTGTTATTGGTTAAAGTAAAAAAGGCGTTGCCTAAACATTTTATCGCGGACATCTTAGTTACAATTTAAAAAAAGGATAGGACCTTAAATATAAGTAAACAAATAACATTACCCACAAATTAAATTTGTCATCCAAATTTAACGCAATTTTAGCACACAATTTGATGTCGCTTCGCACAATTGTCTTGTGGGCTGTAATTCCATTGATAGGCCTTACTCTGCGACTTAAGTCACGATTCACGATAGCTCCTATTTCACAATCTCTCAACCTCGTGTTATTTAAATTCCAGCAAATTTCTTTAATGTTGACATCGCGTTTAAATGTCACCCATCCCCGACGAAACCATCGACGTTCAGCTAAAGGATCAGCTATTGCGACCCTTAAAAAGCCAGCAAAACGTTGACATATTGCTTCAATTTCAGCTTTCGTAATTGTTGGTGCAAGATTACGTAAGAAAATCGAACTCGTGCGATGTAGTGCCTGCAACTGTGAAATATTTTTTTCTTTTTCTAAATCAATTGTTTCAGTATTATCATCGAGTTCTATTTTTTCTGCTTCATTATTTTCATCACTTTTGGTGACTTTATCTTCGGGTTCAGATTCTACTTCGTTTTTTGTTTCATCAAAGAATATAATTTTCTTATTACGATCTGGAGTAGTTTCCTCTAACTTGTCACATTCACTGTTCTTCTTCGCTGCTGATTTGTCGTCTGGTAATTCAGTAGAATCATGTTCTTGATGTTTTTCTGTATCCTTGTCTGTTGTTGAACTGTCGGGCTTAGGATATTCAGTATCCTCATTGAAATCGCCAGAGGCAGATGATGTTGAGTCGCTTGATACCGAACGGGATCTTTTGGTGTCTTTGTCATTTTTAAATTTTGACTCACTTACAGTTGCCTCTTGAGTCTCCTCTTCATCCCAATTTTCTTCGTCATCATTCAGTTGCATATCAAATCGTGGTGATATTCTTTTCGGTGAACTGAACACTATATCCGCCTTCGGCTTAACATCCGTAATTATTACATCGTTGTTGTGATCTGATGTATTGTCTACGGGTTTATCTGAATATGACTTGACTACTTGTGGCGTTTCGTCTAAAACTTTTAAGTCCGCATCTGTTCCGCCCTCTAATTTAATAACAACAGTGTCCAGTAAGCGCAAAAGTTGATCACTTTGGAAAGAGTCCAGCGTAACACTTGCAAGTGTTCCATTTTCCAAGAGTTCATTAAAAACGTCCGCACGTTTCTGAAAATAAATTTATAATGAATATAGTTTAACAAAATATTTTTGGTGAAGAATAAAAAATAAATTAATATAATGTTTAATACAGGGATGGTCATGGTGTTGTCGGTAATGTGTTTGGTGTAAATCGACTGGGCAGGTTTGAGTCCGCAGGGAATAGCAACCGACAGCCGCCCCTGCACAAACGAGCTTCTCAAAGCATTACACAAAAAAACGTTTACTTAACAAAGTTTACTGCCTGATAGTACAATGGACCACCATAAAAACCAGACAGGTGTCAAATTAAGCGGAAGGCCTTGATGGTATTCTTGTTGAGCTCATAAGGCAACAAGAGAAAGGCTTCGTGGAGAATAGAAAAAAAGGTTTTCATCAAGCTACCAAAGAAAATTAATCTCAGAGAGTACAGTAATTGGAAAGGTATGTATACTGCGGTTTCCAAAATAACAATTAAAAACATCCGAAACCTAATTAAAAAAAAACACATTGATTCAACTCTTGGTGTCTAACAAGCTGGCTCAAAGCTCGGGATAGATAAATCAAATCCACAGGACGGTTTGTAATCCAGATGCAGTAACTAGTATACTAGATTAATATGATAGGAAATGTTATGCTTCACGATCTAAGGGATACATCCAATGGCCATCACAATGGGTCTAAATTGACCTGAGTCAAAAGGAGACTCTCCCTCCTCATACCTAACCTGACCTAGCCCTTTTATTAAAATAATAACATTAAGGATACAATTTTGTTACAAAATACTTACTCTTAAGAACGATATTTGTTCCTGTTTGCGTTTCACAGATTCTACCGGATGATATTTGTTTTTGAACCTGGTTGAAAGTGAAAAAGAAAAAAACATCTTTAATTTTCTGAACTTTTTCTTGTTTCTTTGTTTTCTTTAGAAAACGTTTGATAAAATTATTTATGGGTAACATTGAAGTTCCAACTTTTATCATTACAGCTTCCTGACGATTGAGTTAGATCGATAGGACCCTGCCGATGCACAATCGGCACAAAATTGAAAAATATTCTGTTTTTCTAACAGACATACATATACTTTATCAATAAAGCGAATACAATTGAAAATAAAATGTTTATATTAAAAAGTACTTCCCACATCTTACCTCAAAATTTAGTGTTTAATAATATTGTTTTTTTTTATTATTTTATAACGAAATGAAAATGTAAACGCGATTAATTTTACACACTATGGCATTGCTCGCCAAGTGCAAATATCACGGTGCAGCAACAAATACATATCTGAAGTGGAGAATTATAATGATACAAACTGCAAATGATATAAACACCGTTCGCAAATAGCTGTTGGGAAAACTTTATTTCTTTATACACTAATTAAGAGACTAACTTTGTTATTAAAGCAATAATTTGCAAGTGTCTTACCATTCCTCATCTTTGTGGGTAACAAAGAACTCGTTTAACTGCTGCCGTTTGAAATCCAATTTGTATTCGCTATATTTTCGGAGGACGTCTGAGTCTGATATACCGTCTTCTTGGGTATCTAGGAATTGTTTTAGAGAAAGCATAGCCGGTTGGGTTTGTACATCATTGTTGGATGAAGAAAATTCTCGGGGATGCATGTTGGAAGGTAGATGATATGCATGCATACCATGGTTTGCGTAATGGTCATGGCCCCAATTATGTAAAAGGTATGGATCGTATCCTAGAAATAAATAAAAACTTATATACATAATGTTATAGTTCCTCAGCAGTTCAATTTGTTGCATTAGCCAACATACAAACGATTTTTAATTTCAAGCTTAACATTTTAAACGAATTTTAAACACCTCAAGGTGTTCTTTCACAAAATGCAGACTATTTAAGGACAAATTCGAAAAAAAAACAATCTTAGTTTGGCACATAAATGCATATATTTATGTACGTCTGTAAGGCATATTTATTGAATAAAACCACCTTCAGCAACGATAACAGCCACAATTTGTGATAAGAAACGTTTTGATGATGGGTATCACTTGAAAAATGTCATCCTTTAGAGCTAGGATGGTATTGTGAGGATGTTTATTGTTCAAGTATACCCCACACAAAGTAATTCCACGGATTGAGGTCTGGTGAGCTATGTGGCCATAAGTTTGCTCGCCTTCCAGTTCTGAGTTGTCCGGCATTCACTTAAAGACAAAAGTGAGAAGGAATACCATGACCTTTAAGGCCCTTTCACAGCTCAGCGACCAGCGAATGCTCGAACTGCGAACAAACCATTTTTAGTACATTTAAAGGCGCGCAATTGACAACTTTACTATTCCAAAAGAACAGAGCTTAATTTATCTATCAATTAATGTAAAAAAAGTTAAATTTTAACTAGTTTCTGCGAAGAAATTAACAATTCGCGGATTTCTCCGCGAATAGGCGAATACATCTTCGAACTTTCAAATTTTATTCACATTCCACAGATATAGAACGCAATCCACATTCGCGCGACCAAAATATTCGCGAGAGTTGAACCTCACAATTCCTTTGTACATACAATGAATGGCAAGAGAAATTCGCAGATCGCTGCGACTAAAAAAAAGGGGCTGTGAATGAAATGTCAAAATTTGCGAATATTCGCTCGTTCGCATTCGCAGATCGCTGCGACTAAAAAAAGGGGCTGTGAATGAAATGTCAAAATTTGCGAATATTCGCTCGTTCGCATTCGCAGTTCGCTGAACTGTGAAAGGGCCTTTACTGCTCACTACTTCAAAGACCATCATACTGGCAGGAAATTGTGTGTGCAACACACAGAGGACATCCGAAGGCTCTCTATACGTATAGCCATATGTCCTTCGTTCTACTGGCCTACTCGTCTCGGCTGCCTTTTCTTTCATCGAAGAAAACAAAACAAAGAAGACTTAGATCTTTGACATGGTTTAATTCGTTGAGGAGCGGTTTTCCTCGTTGCTTATTGTTTCGTCATAAACTGGTCATTTCTCATGACTAGGTTATCAGAGGTTTTTATAAACCACACCGCGAATTAGTCGCTCAGACAGTTGACGGTTCCTTGAAATGCTTTCTGTTTTTCGAAACAGGCGAAATATCGCAGCCACCCCTACTAACTCGACGCGAAACTTGTAACTGAACCATTGAACGACTTAGAAAAAGCGCGATGTTTGGAGATCACTGTGGTCCTCATATGTATATGTACATACATATGTCAATAACCACGGCGTGTCTTTTCATTTCCTGTGTTTGGCATTTATGTATCTGATATTGTAGCCGGAAAGATCTAAATATTTGCTACAAGTACGATAAATACGACTGAACAAAGACATGTTCTCAAATAGCCCATGCAGCCTGTACTAATCAGGCACCTTGTAATCGATAAGAATCTGAAAACTTCAAAACTTAGCTTTGGGTACATTTCGGCAGGTACATGAACATACATACTGAGGACTGAAAAATAACCGCTTAAGAAAAGCGTGGTAAATTGATTTTACAGGACGGTCTTAAAATCGACTTTAAAATACGTTAAGTTCATCTCGTGGAAGGTTCTTGAAAATAGGTGGCATCTGTGTAGTATGAACAAGCTCTACAGGGCTTTAAATGGAATGACTGGATCTGTAAGAATATGATAAATCTCATCCCTCTGGATCTACGAATCATAGAGTTGCTTAGATCAATCTTAATAGCACTCCACGGCGAGTCCCCATCATCTATGTTGACAGCCAGGCGATTATTACGCTCTTAAATAGCCAACAGCCAAATCAAGGTCAACACCTTAGTGGGTACCAGAGCATACGGATGTCATCGGTAATGAATGATAGCGTAAGCACTTTAACCATTCTTATAGCGTAAACACTTTAACCAGTCTTTGAAAAGAGAAGGATTCTAATTAAACCCAGCGGGATAGACGTACAGCTGTGTCAGGTGTTTTTACTGGGCGTTATGCCATCGGTTTTCACTCGGAGCAGCTCGGGATACCTCACATTTACTTTTCTGCTCTAACCAATAGAGAACTTAGAACTCTCAGTCTCAGTCAGTCAGTCAATTCTTCAACGATTTTTTGAGATTTCTATATTTAACTAGACGATTCTAATCCATCGGTTTTCTTTTAGGTCCCCAATTCAACAATGGGCACAATGGGAGCAATGGACCCAACGGTTGATCTATGTAAGCAATGACTGAAGACGCAGTGTATTCATTTATCTAACCTACAAGTAACAATTAAATCCCTTAAATATGACGAACTGTATACTGTATAAGGATTGAAGTAACTCTATTCAGCTTTTGATGAAAAGATCTAGAATTGCAGTGCCAATTTGCTGATGACTGAAGTAAACTGAATTTGAGTTTCGCCTTGAGCCAGGTAAACAATTTAACGCTGGAAATACGAGGATAATTTTTGAAGAAATGGCTTGAGATCAGAGGTTCGTGACTTTAATTTTGCGGTATACCTAATATAAGTATAAAATTTTCCGACACCCTAATTTTTTTAGAATAAAACGTTTGACGAGTAAGAGGAAGCAGATTTTTCAATAGCTGATTTGCTTAGTTATACATATGTACAACGTCATGTTCACCAGAATTAGTATGCTTTTCAGAAAAGAATAATGAACCCACAAACGAGTGGTTAAATTAATACGAGTTTCAACACATCCAATCTCTACCCGTTGTAGACGTCTAATTAGTTTTGTTAGACAACAGTCAGACTCTGGAAATCAACTTCAGGAGTCAATGTGCGTCTTATATTATTTTGTACAAATAGAAAAAACATACAGATCGAAACTATGTATGTATGTACATATATAAACAGACGTACATATGTGGTCCAGGGCCTAGCTTCTCGCAACCATTCGTGTTGTGCGTGTTATATTATTTTACACATATGGAAAGGACCTACAGTTTAAAGCCATATCCAAAAGGTCAATTGAGAAGCTTTCTCTTGACAGTTATTATATTACTCTCGGACGTTTGTCAGACATTCGCGAGAGGTGGGACCGTGAAAAAACTTTTTTCTGGGATTCGAACGCCAAACCTCTCGCTCAGCGATCCAACGCACTAACCACTTGAGTTACGCCCACCATATGTACATAAATATATACCAAAATGATTTTTTTATAAACGTTCTCTTCACAGTGATTACTCTCGGACATTTGTCCTCGAGAGGTGGTACCATGAAAGCAGAGAAGCATTTAGTGGGTTCTCAAGAAATCCTTTTGCAGCATGCGATTGCATAAGAAGTATGGGATTCAATTTATATTGATATATCACAATTATCCAACTTAAGAGCAAATTAAAACCACTTTTTAATCGTTGGAGGCACCTGTTTTATACAAACAAAAGGGCAAGATCCAGTTCTTCCTTTGCATCAGTCATATCTCAATAGGCACATATGCACATATCTTTTTCGGTACTGACTGTACATGAAGAACCTACTCTTTTTAATATATGTACATACATGTGCATATTGTGTATTACTCACTGTCTAATATTCACAAAATGATACTCGTGACCCTTCTGATAACAATCAGGATACTGATACTATTCGGGAACGGGCGAATAGTATCAACGATTATCTAATTACAGACATGCAGGGTTTGATCATAAAAGTTAATAATCTTTAAAGGACATTATTTGACTGAAATATTTTCTCAAAAACGGTGAACTATTCTTTTACCTCCATATCGTGGATTTGGGCGAATATCTTCTCCCCAATCAGGTCTCATTCTTTTTGCTGGTGGAAGTTCTCTACCAGGTGAATATTTGTCCCGCGGTCCCCTGTAATCACGATAGTCCGGGCGAGCTCTTCCACTTCTGAACGGATTTCTAAAAAATTAAATAATACATTAATGGTGGATTAATGCTATGTACACGGGCTTAAGTTATACCTTTCCGACCAATCTTCACGCCGGCGATCATCTCTGCGGTCTGACCGATAACTATCGCCTGAACTCCGTTCTCCTCGAAACTTATCACGGCGCTTGCGGTCATACTCATCATCAGATTCCGCCATTTCCTGCAACTGAAGAAAATAATTGTTTTACAAGACCTGGATGCACCATAACCTCAATATCGTATGAGATTTGCAAATAATATTAATCCCAGAGAAAATTCAAAATCCCATATTGAAACTAAACACAAACTAAATTTACACGTATTTATGTATAAAATTCATAAGAAGCAAATACACCAATTATGGATGTCAAATACACTCAATTAATACCTTATTCGTTGGATTCTATTAGTTTTGTTACTTTCCCTTTTTTGGCTTTAAAGTTCACATAAATTACACTTCAACTAAAACAAATGATTCAACTTCAGGTTCAGGAACTGTAGAAGGACAACTTCTATCAAAAAGTTTACGAGACGACTTACTTGCACCGTCCTTACCAACCGAAATCAAAGACCGAAAATTTCTAAATTCAATCGTTTACCACACAGATAGCTTACACACACACCACCCCGCAAATTGTGCGTCAATGCCCACACGAGCCTTCTTAATGATGCCCACGTTATTGTGGTAGCTGCAAACAGCAATTAATCCCGCAATCATAGGCCGCGTTCATTGGAACGAGTTCGAAACGAGATTTTCGCTCATTTTGACGTCTAAATAAAAATAGGGAGAAGTAACAAGTTAGCATGCAACATGATGCTGGAGTTTTGACATTTCTTACGTGCATTTCGTTCAGCCAATAATCACAATTAGTTCTTGTGGTAAAAAATCTGGGTGGCGGTGAACTACTTAATTTTTTTATATGTATGTAAATGATTAAAAGTGAAGTTGCAGGTTGCTGTCTTTGAAGTAAAACTTTTGACACGAGAAATAAGCCGCTCTCTATGCAAACTTAGACTGGATGCATCATGATGCATACTATTTGCTGTCAAATAAAATAAGTTTGAGTGTTCAAGAGCTATGTATTTTGAAATTACGTAAAATTATTCAAATGTTCCGTAGTTGCTCACAAAACTGCATATACATACTGTTGTTATAAGATGCAAATGGCGAATAAGGCAAATAGTCTGGCATATCTATATTACGTCTAGGGGAGGAATTGTCAAAATCCATCCACATTCAATTCCAATCCCAATTCATTCCCTCAATTCGGTTACTACGAAAAAATGGTTTGAAACCCTTTCTGTTCCCAATTCAATCTGAAACGTAAACGGACTACATATTGGTTATCAGTGAAACAGACGGAATTGAAATAATATTTTCTTCTTCTGTCATAGTAGAAACATATTGACACAGCAACAGCAACTTTGACAGCCACAGCGAAAATTTTAGAACCAATGCTTTTCAATGGAACAGAACACATCAGCACAGCAACAGCAACTTCAACTTTAGACCTAAGTTCTAAGTTCGCTGTTGCTGTTCAAATGCAACGAACCTTGCGACACCATTTTTCAGACCTCCCAACCTAAAAATATTTTATATGTGTCACCTCAAATGTAAGCAAAAGAATTTGTATTGTTATTTATTTCAAGGAAGAGCAACGAATGATTATGTAAGCAATAATTACGAAAACTACTCGAGAGTAGGACATAAATACGACATAATTCTCACCAAAACACGCCTCATGCAATCCATATACCGTTGGATTTAAAAAAAAAAATTGCGAATCATTTACAACAAAAACCACAATTTGACCCGCATTTAATGTAAATACTTCACTTTTTTAGCACATGTGAGCATTTAATTTAACTAACATACAATTTCATCTTCTGTGTCGCCTATCTTAAATATTTTTAAAATCTTTTATCGATGGACTTTATTCCCCAAGAATTTTTTTTTTAGCGCCACAAAAATCTCTCATTTTCATTCTTCTTTCGCTGATTGCAAGCTGGCCGCCCATTGTTATATTGCAAAATTGTGTTTCGCGATTCTTTTGGCTTAACGAGTTTTCTATTATCAAAAATGTTTCATGTGGTCCAGGATTAATTAAAAAAACAAAAAACTACCTAGGCTACGTGAAATTGCTGTGTTAAACTAATAAACCAGCAACAATTCACGCCTTGGAAATCGCCCGTGTTTGCTCGAAAAGAGGCTTGGAATTTTAATGCCAGTTTTCAAGCTTAATGGAATTCAAGTGTTTGTCAGTAATGGTAGACGTTTTAATAAACAATGTTTACATTTAAGCAACAGCATAAATATGTTAAATGGCTTGACTCATTGCTATGTCCGGAGAGCTGTTATGCTAAACTGTAGGTCTGTTCCCCTACCTGTACCTGTTCAAAACAACGAAAATCTACGAAATGTTACGAAAAACTACGAAATCCTGTTCCCGTACGACAAAATTTTGTAGTTTTCGCAGAAGAGAGAGCTCACGAGAGGGTAAGAAATTTCCCCATGCTGCGAATTTTAGCCCAAGAAATTTCTGTGGGTAGATTTATGAGATATGTCAAATAACCGAAATCTGTCAATTTAATTGTTGTTGTTTTTTTTTCATTGGCAAAAATGAATTTATTTTAGAAAAACATGGAAGATTATATTCGTTAATTAATTAATTTAATTCTAAAATTCTTCATTTTGGGAAAAAAAAACATCATATAGGTACATAGAACTGCGAACAGAGCAGAAAATACAGATATCCAACTGAAATTTTTTCTAAGCAACATATGTTTTCGACGTTTTAAATGTGGGCAGCTTTTGTTGTTCAACGCCTTCCCGTACTTTTTGGTGCTTTTACCTCTCAGTGAGAGATTTACCGTTATGAGGAAAAAAATTTCAAATTCAGTTTATTTTAAGAACTTTAGAGGGTACTTAATTAAGTTGTTCTTGCAATTACTTTGGCGCCAGCTTTTTGAAGCGTTTTTATAAAAACCTATTTACAAAAACGAAATTTCAGGAAAAAAAACTGACTGCAAGTTATTGTATCCCTACAGTCTGTACATACATATGTACCAAAAACAAGTTCGCGTAGTACCAATGGGGGTATAGCAAATATTTAAGGTCCAGTGTACCTAATTCCGTCGTGAGAGTATCATCTGCCGCCTATGCCTAAGCTGATAGACCAAAAGGATTCAATTCCAAATATGTGAGGAGGTGACACATATTTTAATGTGATGCGTTTTATGTTTAACTGAAATTTACCACTCATTTAAGTGTAGACAGGCAAGGTTCAAATTTCAGCATTTCCCCAAGATCGTTATTTTTTCCCAATATTTTTGTTTTAGAGTAATTCAGCATAATTCTTAGATGGAAGCCGTGGTTTAGTTTTAAGTGTCGCCGGTATTAATATGTAGCTCTGTGTAGAACGACGTTCAAATTTGTCTCTCGAACAAAAAAAAGATTTTGGGATAACTTTCTATAACGCTGTCTGTCAACATTTAATCAACCGCTAAAGAGAAGGGGCAGTGAGAGACACTGAGCGCGTTCCGCATTCTAGGCACTAGGTAGACAAACGTTTCTGATTGGTCGAGAGAATTAGTTTTGACTGTAAAGTAAGGCTTTTTTTTTTGAGGTAGTGGACTGGATTTGAAGGTAAAAAAATTCTCCCTACATTTTAAGTCAAACTGCCAATTGTCAAAAACAGATGATTCATTTGTATTTCTTTCACTGTTCGGCCGTTGTTTACAAATTACAAATAAAAAAATTAAATTCCAAGTGAATTGTGACGGAGTGCTCTACGATTTGGACGAATCGGAGGAGACAATGAACAGGCTGAGGGGTAAAATGTTTGAGGCATTAATATAAAATAAATTGAGCAAATTTAAATTAATTTTCAGATCCAAATTTTTCTTCCAATTTTATTTACATGTATAAATAATATTACATTACTAACAGAGGATCTCATCTTCCATTTTTCGCACTTACGTATGTATATCTTTATTTACTTATCGATTTCTTTTGCACTGCAATTCACAATTTATAAATGATCTCAAGTAAAATCAGAAAGTAATTATGTCAAATATGACACACGAAAAGATGTGAAATGTGACCTACTTTTTCAGTCAGTTTGCCGTTCCATATGTTAGGCCTTACCTCAAAAAGTAGGCCTAGAATCCGGAACGCGCCCACTAAGTGTCACCACGAGAGTCAAAACAATTTGCCTAGAATTAAGACAGTTGATTTGTATTGCTTACATTTCATTGTGAAGGACATAAAACTAAATTGAAGAGATATTGGTTGGGATTCAAACTACCTACCAGCTTTAAGCACAGAGATACTTTATATCGACGCAATATAAATGTAAGACACAAGTTAGAAATGGACTTGAGTATTTTTCTTATTCTTTGAATTTGACCCTTAGACATTCAAAACACGTTAATAATCCAGCCATCCTACATTGACACGCAATATCTTCAATAGAAGATCCCGCATTGACATCTAATCTCCAGTCGGTTAGCTAAACGACCTTTCATAGCAGAATTTTGTCATTATAATAGATATTTTCACGGCAAATGTTACTCACAAATGAATAGAATGATTCCTAGATTCTGTATTATCTATATATCACCTCTGTGTTCACCTACATATTTGCAATAAAATGAGAATTTCACTTTTATCGAAGATACATAATAACATAGAAAGACCTCTTTAAAAACTCTTTTTGCTCAGAAGACTGCTTTTTTTTTTTTTTTTATAAAAATCGCTATTACCAACAAAAAAAAGGATATGCGTTCGCTGTCTTTATAAGTAAATATTCACACGTATAATTTGGCACCAAAAGTTTCTGCGAAAATACCTACTTATTATATAAACAAGCTTGAAATAATGTGAATCTTTTCTTCGTTTCTTTGTCTGGTCCATTAGATTCCAAGACTGTTTCGAAAGCTAAGCAATATTTGCATCATAATAATACATAGCGATTTAATTAAAACTCCACCACAAAATTAATAAGTACACATAACATATGTATATATTTTGTCAAGCTCAAGATTACAAGATTGGATAGCTGCATTCTGACGCAATACCGCAGAAACTATTCCTGTTCCTAGGAATTCGAATATAACCGGATTCACCCCACTTATCAGTCCATGAATTCTTTACAATCCAGTAGTCTTTACCCTTTTCTGATCCATACCCAACTACTAAGATTGAATGATTAACTTCTTCTTTATTACATTCTTCATCGTCATAAATGCCTTCCTTATACAGTTGAAAAGAATCAGCACCAGCATTTATAGAACAAGCTAAAGGTCCAAGCGTAGCTATTATTTCTTTCATTTGTTTTTCATTTCCGGGCTCTATTACAGCAAATGCATTTAAATCAGCACCCTTAAAGTTACTTTTATAATAGCATTTTCCATCCTTCGTTTCATAAGGATACACTTCGCTCTTTGCTAAGCCTTTGTTCTCGATAACGTACAAGAATCCATATTCCTGGTAACCACCACCACAACCAGCGTTACCATAACTTGCACTGCAATCAATTAAATTTTGCTCAGATAGTGTAACCAACGATTTCGTCTTACGGAAGTGATGTCCTTCAACAGCCCCAGTAACAGCAAATGACCAACATGCATTACAATCAAGACCTATAATCATATTATAAGTATACTAACATATGTATGCAGTATTTATGCCTTGTATGTAGTATTTACCTTGAAACTTAACAGGAGTAACACCACCCTTCTGTCGCCAATCGAAGCTGTCAGGAATATTCACGTTTGAAACATCTGCTGCTTTTTGTCTATGAGCCTTGGCCTTAGCCCTATCATGTACAGGAATATATGATTATACAAACAAGTTTAATTAGTATTTTGCTTACTCTCCAGTGCTGCTCTTCTTATAGCCAGTCAGCTTTGACAGAAACTCAGATTTAGATAAATCAGAAAACGCATTAAGGCCTAATTTAAATGTACTTTTCCCTAAGTTAAAGGCTTGGTTATTGGTATCAACGACAGCTTTCTTAGCCGCGAAAATTCCTTCTCTCAGAGTCTGTTCGGCAGCAGAAGCATAGGTTTTACCAGTTTTTGCCTGATGAAGATTTTGTTGTTTTAGGAGTATTATTGAATTAGAAGTTAAAGACAATTGTACTCACGAGAAAATCACCAAAGTCCTGAACATTATTAAGTAGAGGAATGCTGGGCAGTTGATTTAAGTTTGGTAACCCCACACTTGGTAATTGTACGTTAGGAACAAATCCACCAAAGAAACCTTGGGCAGCAGCCACTGCAAAAATAGCAGGCAATATCAGAAAAATCCGCATCTTTTTTCTGCATGGAAGAAAAATTTAGTTAGATTTAATTAGTTAATTTAAATTAGAATATACATATTAAGTTAATATTGTAGCTTCTTTTATTGACTGGAAAAGTAATTTTAACCATTTTTTCCTATTTCAGTAACATATATGTATGTAATCTAAATATTCCTGAGGAACGGCAATCATTTAATATCGAAAGTGATCCTTGGTGCAGTTGCATTTGAATTTTTGTATTAAGTCTTTACACAGCTTTTTACAATAGTATGAGTACAAAAAGTTGTGTACAGTGAGCTATTTTTTTTTTCACTTTTAGTAGTTGGTGTCTAGGCTTGGTTACTATCATCGCTAGCACTTTTACCTTTGTAGTAAACCTTATTAATGCCCCAATGCATAAGGATATATAGACGAAAGAACAAATTGATAGACAAACCCAAATAGACGGCGAAATTTTACAAACGATTAAAAGCACAAATCTAAGAACTGGCTACTTGTGCACATACTTGGATCTCCATCGGAAATACTCATGAACACCGCAAGTTCCACGTAAGATTGATATTCATGAGCTCGAAAACAGTTTCATTCTTGTTTTAAATTTTCAAAGCTGGCTCCAAAAACGACGTCAGAAACTACAGGACAATCTGGTAATTTTCAGTAATCCCAAAAATGAAAGTATTATCAAAATAAAACTTGAATTTTATTTCAAAGAGCATATTTCTGATTCTAAAGCGGGTTTGCTTCAGGGAAACCCACAGCCTCCAATTTCGCCTATTTTACGTAGTTTGAAAAAGGTCATATTGGCATAGTCTACACTGACATTAGCAAAGTTTTGGTTTTTGCGAATCACAGTCAGAAGGTTTTTAAGGTGGAGAGAGTTTCTTCTTCGTTCTATGCATCGAACTAACTATATTTTGAATGCGCCTATGTCTCGTGCTATCGCAAATTTCAACTCAGTTTGGTCTACAGTAGACTTAAGTTTCTCAGGACCTGAATCCATGTTATGTTCTACCATAGACGGTTGGGTTTCTAGTGAACATAATCGAAGATGGCATGAATCTCCAGGATACATTCAGACTAAACAAATGGTCCCTGACGTCTGTAGGAAATCGGTGCCTTTTTTGCTATCCCTTAGCAGAAAGGTCTGAGAGGCACTTTATCTTGATGTTCTAGGTTTGAGTGATAGCCCTGCCTGCGACGCCTCTGGAGATGGCAACGATACGGCAGAATATTTTCTATGTGATTGTCCTGCATTTGCTCGGAATAGGTGGCGGATTTTCCGTGCTGATGGTGTAAAGTCTTCCTAACTGAAGCGTTTACTCGACTCTCTATGAAAGACGAAAAAATAGAGTAAAATAGAGTCCTCTTCTGGTAGTACAATGAAACAATATTTAAGTCTGAGTGCTCCAATACGGTTTGGTTGCCTGACAAAAAAAAGACTTAAGTTTATCCAATATTGTTTAAAAAAAAAAAATTTTTGATTTAAGGTATTTGAATTGATGAATCATTTTCGTTTTAAGTCACCTTTTTAAGATAAAATTAAATAAATAGTTAAATAGATGCCATTTGCTCCAAATAAATACTATGTACACGACCCTCATGGCTTGAATTTGCATTAGCTTTTACCTTCATAATCCTAAAAGGTCAAGTCACTAACTTGTACTACTCTTACAAGTTCTTAGACTATGACCTATGACCACCAACTACGTCTATGCAGTTAGTCAGTTTTGCTTGTAAGCCAACGATATGTACATACATATTATATTGTAGTAAGTAAGTGATGATAAAAGACAACAGATGGCTGACTTCTATTGGCACAGCAAAAAAATAAAAATACAAATAGGTTACAATACCAATGCTAATTTCTCACGACTAATTCACTTCATAATACATACGTCACATATTGCTTATGAATTTCGTTGATGTCAGCATTCCTTAAAAATTTTCAAAGAATTTCTGCTGTAAACACATTTGAAAAACAAAGTCTTTGCCTACTTATCTAATTGTTAGATTTTGTTTTTTTGATTTTAACAAATAAAGGGTTCTAATTAAAACATTAAATAAAACATTAGCTTTGAACAATAGCAGCCCATATATGTACTATGTAAACTAGTATCATGTACCAATATATATAAAACTCAATGTACCTATTTTTGTATGTATGCTATGGACTCTGAAATCACCGAACAAACTGAGTTCAAATTTTCGGGCAATCTTTGGTACTGGCTCGAGTGTTTCTGTGAAATTTGGTCAATCGGTCCAGCAACTGCATTTAGACAACTCCGCAGCAATGCCAGATTAATGACTTCTAAGAGAAGAAATCTTCTTACCAACAGGGAGCCGCCACCCGATAACTTCTGTGATTACCAACTCTAGGTAAGTTATTTTTAGAAAGAAACCCAATTAGCACTAGGTGCCGATTTGATGACACAAAACTCGTGTACCTGGATGTAAAAGGTGTGTTGGTGGGGAGTCTCTAGATCCACCCTGTGGAGTTTTAAAAGATTATTAAATCTTTAAGATTTCTATCTGAGCCTTCCTTAAGGGAATCGAAAAAGGGTTTTCCGTTAGCTCGTTGTCTAGCCCTAGGTAGTGCCGGACAGGCGCATAAAAAGTGGATAAGGGTTTCTTTCTCTGTAGCAACAGTACTGTTGTAGAAGTTTTCACCAACTCTAGTTCAACAATATAAAATATTAAATGACGTTTATTACCTCTCGTCCTCAAGAAAGACGGGAAACATTTTAGGAATTCCAAAACTTCTTTCTCAAACAGCTGAGGATAAAATAAGTGTAATGCAAAATAAAATTTATTCATAATGTACACGAATCCACATAGGCAATTTTGATTGACTGTCTTACCAAAAGTAACCATTCTAGTTAAAATAAAACGGAATTCTCATTCGTAACCTTAAACCACACGGTAATCCTAAAGACATTCAACGTCACCAAAAAAAAACTTCCTGGTTGATTCCAAACTGCATACAAGGTGAACTTTTAAACGTTCAAAATTACACCCCTTTGACAAAAAGAAACAGAACGGGTAACAATTATGACCGAGGCAAGTCCGCAGAAATTATCAATGCATTGTAATATTCATTCGTTAGAAATGATCTGCTCATTATTTACTACCTTGAAGGTAAGTCTTAAAAGTGATGTAACAACAAACAATAATTATTTAACAATTAACATAATCGTACTTGTACGTACATATTTATTTCATCCGGTATAGTAATTTAATCAATCAAAACTTTGCAGAAATTATAGAAAAAGCTCAAAATATAGTGATGATGAAGATGTGACTTTAGTGCATCTGGTTTTGTTTACATATCATTAACATATCGTTCAGTAAAAAGAAGCGTATTGTATAAATAAATTAAATTTAGCGGTCCTTGCCCCAATTTCATTAAGTTTTAATTTCGGTTAAGGTCTTATAATTTTAAAAAAAAAGACTAATTTTGTACTTACTAAGCCAGTTTCTCTACAAAGAAGGGTACTTCCCTCTTTTAAAATGTAAATTTTATTACAGGGTTTTATAAAACCTTGTATCAATCAGTGCGAGCAAATTTGTTAATTGTTGTTAGTTGTGAGATGATTTTATAAAAATTGGTCAAGTGTGACGTTCGCTGAGTGTTCCTTTTGAAAGAAGATGATTTGCAAATTTCCACACGGAAAGCTGACTGTGTTTTGTCGGCCCTTTATTAATGACTTTTGATTTATTAAACCGATTTTAGCAATTTTTTTTATTAAATAGAGCAAAATTGGGAAGTCATCAGATAAAATTAACCTGTCCCGAGCAACAAATGAGACTCTATATAAGACTCTGAAAACCCAGTTCTACTTTACGATGGAATTCAATAATTCATAGGCTTTACCGAAGACGGATGAAGATATCCTTGGTCGTTTTAAATGAAAAATTCTTCGTAAGATATTTGGTCTCCTTTGCATTGACGACCTTTGGAGGAAGAATTATACGAGCTGTACACAAATACTTTGGCACACAGAGTCTTCGAATCTTACCTAAAGAGATAACACCGTACAGGTAGATTTCGCCTTAGGTGATGTTCATAAGTCGAAAGGGATTTCAACTAACTTGAAGTGCACAAATGGAGGAAACTGGACCGGGGTAATTGAAAAGGTTTGTTTTTTGAAGTACAGGCTCACCCCGATAATAATAAATACAAAAAACACTGCAGCCTTTTTTTGTACTGTCGGCCTGTTTTTCTTATGACTTCTAAATTACTAAACCGATTTTGGTAAAAACTCTTTCCATTTTTGACAAAACACTGGGCTATGTTTCATTTGACCACCGCAACGAAATCCCTGGTTTGACGACGAATGCCGGCAAGTATACACAACTAAATAATAGGCATACAAAGCGACGGACTAGAGCTGCTTGCAAACTCTACGAGCAGGAGAGGAGAGAAAAACACCTGCTTTCGAGGAAGAAAAAGAATGAGCATGAGAAGCGTGTGTCCAAGGAAAAAGAGAGATTCTACTGCAGAATTAAGATTTGGAAGTTTTACCAAAGGGTAAAACCGAACCGAACAGAAGCTTGCAAGGATGATCAATGGAACATCGTAGTAGAAACGCAGTCGATGCTAAAGATATCGAAGATATATTTCTGCAGACTGCTTGTCGAATTCCGCTGTCTGGCGGATGAACAAATCAACCTGGATGATTTCGACCAACAATTCCATCTACCCGTTGACGACTGCGCGGTTGGCTATGACCAGGTAAGGAGCCTGTACCAACTAATCTGTAATATACGAACGATTGAAAGTATGCCCGGCGAATGGAACTTTGGCATTGTTCGTCCATTCCTCAAGAAAGGAGACCCTCTTAGCTGCGCCAACTACAAAGGAATCAGTCTTCTGATCGTAGCATATAAGATCACCTAAAGCCGTTCGTCAACAACCTGATCGCTCCAATATCAGCGTGGCTTACCCAATAAGGGCAACACCAAGTACATGATGTCAACAGAAAGGACAATCAGCATAGTCGTCTCAAACAGAACGTCACCGTACACAGATATAACTTTTACGTAGACTTTGTCTTGTCTTAACGCTTGTTGGTTGAGCCCCAGGTCCACCACGGACTGTAGCGCCACCTTAAGTAAATAAGTACTGTATTTAGCTCACCACTTTTCATAACATATGAGTATGAAAAACATGTACATATATTTATATGTTGCTTTTATAGTTTAGGAGCTAGAAGGTGGTGACAAACATATGGAAGGGCGCTCTAGCAAGAGCAACAATATTCCCTGATCTGTATTCTGTACACGGATCAATAAAGATCGTTTTCCTGTTCTGTAGAGGATACTTTCCATAACCACTGCATATGTCACTAAAAATTAATACATGCACTGCATGTAACGCCGTTGTACAAAAAACGAGTAAATCTTTTTATGATTTGTTGAAGTTAGCAATTCGCTTAAGTTTTAATTCATTTTGCACATGATTAGTATACTTTGTTGATACAAGCAAATCATCAATAAACCCTGTAAATTTTCCTTGCTTCGGATGTGTGCATACTTGCCCCACAAGGACTGCCTTGTTTAAAATTATCAAGCATTTGGAAAAAAAGAAATAATTACCTACCAAAACACAAGAGCATCCAAAAGATGTTGAAAACGAAATCTACCTGAATGGAACCAACGTAAGAGCGTTTATTTTTAAGTGTTGTCAAAATATGCAAGACATATGTACAATATGTATGTTCCAAAATTAATTCTCAATTCCCCGTATTGTTTTTCTTATACACATGGTTTCTGACTGTAGCATAAGATTTATTTCATACATACATATGTATGTATAATAATAAATGTTTAACCGAACATAAATTTGTCCGCATTATCTCGTAGGCCCCTTAAAACATATTTTTTATCTCTTGAAAACGATACCTATTACTTTCAACACATGTTCGGTAACGGTTCTTAAAAGGTAATAATAACTGAAAAAAGTTAGGGACAATACCATGAAATTCTGCGAATTGTATTTTTGTGATTGCAATCATGTTTTCCGGAAAACCTTATTTGCATTACCGCCCACATTCAAATCCATATGTTACACTCTTTATCTCGCAAAAGCAAACAAATTTATGCATACCACAAGGTTGTAAGACAGAAAAAAAAAATACTTAGCTGAAGCAAAGTTATGGCTAACATCCAGGCAATGTTTATGGTTAGCCTAACCTTTTACCTTTTGCGATCTTGCATTCGTGCGAAACTGAGCAGAACAGTCAATAAATTATAAATTTGTAATGATAATTTTTGAAGCTATAAAAACTACATATTGCCGTTTGTGTACTTCTCCTTATTTCTAGTTTAAAGATTTCTTCTTCGATTTCTCAATAATTATAGGCATTCGGATTGAATCTAAGAAATTCGCTTTTTATTGTTGCCTGTAAAATGACTAAGGCTAAGGCTAGGAACAGTTTGCGAATTAAAGTACCGTAGTAATAGAAGATAAATAAATATTTAATAAATCAAATTCTAAATAAATATGCATTCAATTGATAGTTCTGCATTTATATACTGTATGTACAAGTATATACATACATATATAAAACAAAAGGACGGAAGTCAGTTGTCCAAAAAATGGACGTTCTAAACAAAGTAGTTTAATTGTTACTTATTTCAGTTCAAAAGTACTTATTAGACTACGTGAATCAAGTTTTACAACGTAGGTGTGTATGGTGTAGCGGGTAGTAATCATAAGGTTAAACGATCAAACATCAATCAGGAACATGACTCGGTCTTTCATATGAAAAATCAACTTAGTAAGAACCAGACCTGTGATTGTGTTTGTGTCCGGGTAATCGTATGTAAATGTAATTCTATGCCAAGAACTCCGATTTACTGAAATAATTTTACATTTGCATAAAAAACAAATAAAAAAGTCGTTCTTTTAATCGATTTACAAAAAAAGCTGAAAAGAGGTTTTTAAAAGAAGCATAATTTTACGACATGTCATATTTTTAACACGGCGGTGTTTCGAAAAAAATGTTTGACTTTTCGTCTATTTTGCGGCATTTTCTACTTGTTTTTGTCAAAAACTTCAAAGCGCTAGCCCAACACTACATTTATATTAAAATTTGGGTAGTTCATTATTAAATTAATGTCCAGCTAAAAGATTCACACACGTCTTCAAACAAATGTCCGGATAACTCACCGGAACGAAAATATTCACTAATTAATTTGTAAGTAACACTTAGCAGTTTATGGAAAACATATGCAGGAACACCACTACTTGAAACGAGCTCCTATGAGACTATACATCAAAAACCTCACTGGCAAATAAGCCTTAAATTAGTTTAAGAGCACGTTTTAAATTTAAATTTTAAAACCATTTATCCGAACTCAGCCGAATATGAAAAAAGAAAACAATCGATGAATCAATTTTAATTTCCAAAGATAGTATATTACGAGTATATTTTATTATGCTTAGGATTAAAAGACACTTCTATTAATAACCCTAACACGTAGCATTAATTAAGCCTTTTAGGTAACACTTATTTGCAAACAAATGTTAGTAGATATAATCAAAGATATGCGAAAAACTTCTCAATGTACCTCAATTACTTCACAATTATTGTATGATATACGATTAACATCCGAACAACAACAGACTAAGTCTTGGGTATTTCAAAGCTTATATACTCTAAGTCTACTAACGGCTAGAAAAGACATAGGCAGATTTATTAATTAGCTAATACACAATTTTAGATCATCATTAAATTACGATATAGCAATGGCATTGAATTAACCTGAAACCGGATTATTTTGTTTTGTTTTGAGTTAATTTGCCGCTATGATGTTTGCACAGTAAAACTTGAAATATAAATTAAATTTTTTTTAATGGGTTAACATGAAAACCTGATTTTATACAAAAAAACAAACGAAGATTTTTATAAGACAAATATTTTTAATATTAATAATTAGAGCCTCGATAAATTAGGGATTCGAAGGGTGGTTCAATAGAGACTACATAGTTCTTTGGAACTTTGACGTGGCTTGCTGAGCCAATTTAGTTGATCTTGCAGTATGCCAACTTTATTACAAAATATTTGCTAACGTTTTTTTAATTATCTCTTTTATACCCGTTTTCGACAATTCGATTAATTATATTTTGGCAAAATATAACCAAAATATCTATTAAATACATATGTATAGTCAGGAGACGGAATTAATAATACAGATTGGAGTCTTAATTGCTTAGAAGTCATTAGTATTTTGTATATTCAGAATTTATCTAACCTTGGCTTAGTATCTTAACTTCTAATTGCTTAGTAATCCTGGTTGATCTATTCCTAAACTAATACACGTTTCAACAAGCATGATCCCATGCTATTCGCTATAATTGACTGAGGTCTGTATCTCTCCACACATAAACACCAACAACGGTGAGGTTTTTCTCTTTAGTCCATCTTTGATTGATTCTGAAATTGCCATAGGTACATATATACATAGGCCCTTCTATATGTACATATGTACTAATGTGGGTACATACATAAACAAAGCATTTCAAACGCTATTTAGTTCATGAACACATACCTCTCACAAGAAAGGATATACTCTGAACTGCCCCAGCTATAGAAGAATTGGTCTCCTTACCGTCGCATATATGTAAGATCCTGTCGGCCGTACTATGTAAACGCCGAAAACCATTTGTCAGCTAGCCAATTGGCCTTTATCAGTGTGATTTTAGGTCATGACAGTAAAACATCAATCAGATGTTCACTATCCGGCAGATCTTAGCGAAAACATAGGAATTTTGAGATTTGGTTTTGACAGCGTATGCAGAGACGAGCTATGATGTATGTATATAGAGCCATGTCAAATCTAGCCTTCGGCCAAACTCGTCCGTTTGTGCTGGATGAAAATGAAGAAATTTCGTTACTCCATCAAAACTTAGACAACTTAAGACAAGGTGACGTTGTGGTTTCATGTTTAGAAAAGCTTCTTCTAAATATTTTTTGTTGAGGAGTGCGGACAACGATGGCTATGTCAGCAAAGTAGGCGATTTCGGTCCAGAGTTGCTGAAAAGGTGTTCTGATCTAACTCCGTCGCAGATGGTATATTGCAGGGCTATCAACATAGTTGTCGATAGCGTGTTCTTTTGATGCCCAGATGAGCGAATTCTTAACGTGTTTTGACCACTGTTTACAACCGATAAGCATAATGTTGTGGCTATCGACTACTTGTCCAATATTAGCCTTAATGCCTGGTCTACTCGTTTGTACATATGCGATTGATTAAATGTAAGCTGTAAGAAGTTCACCATACCTAAGGTTAGTGGGCACAAAGGGCTTGTATTTTTACCCTCTTCGATGTAGGAATATTTTAGTTTCTCATTCCAACAGTTTTTTTATACCTACCCAAATTTTATTATTTCCCTTTAATAAATATGTACATATGTATGGGGAAGATTCTCTGTAAAGTAAAAGTCTTCGAAAGCACACGTACCTACATGTATATGACTATCCCAGAGCGAAACCAAAACCCTCAACCATAATCCATGAATGGTACTTGCATCGCCGAAACCGAGACTTGCCATTCTCGGTATGAGTATTAACAACCATCTTCGTTGGAACGATCACATATTCGAGGTCGCCAAAAATGCTGCAAAATGTCTAGGATTCCTTAAGCGATGCAAGAAATTTTTCACCCGGTCTGATTTGGCCTCAATATATAAGGCATTCATCCGCCCAAAGATGGAATACAACGCCCATATCTGGTCTGGTGCACCCAAGACCGTTTTGCACATTCTAGATAGGGTCCAGAACCGCGCGATAAAACTAATAGGTGATAGAGATATTGTGAGCTCTATAGACTCACTTGAACATCGTAGAAATGTCTCTTGTCTTTCCCTGTTTTATCGCTTATTCCACAAAAAATGTTCCAACGAAATAGCCACCTGCATTCCTCCCCTTCAAAATTTCACCCGCAATACGCGTCACGCTTCGAATGCACATCAGTTCACCCTCAAGCCCAATTTCGGACGTACTGTCAAATATAGGGATTCGTTTATAAGCCGAACGACACGTATGTGGAACGATCTTCCAGGAGCTGTATTTCCTCATCGGTACAACATCCAAACATTTAAAGCCAACGTGCACCGGTATCTCCTCTGTTCCTCTTTCCCCTCTTTCCAAACGCCCGTGCCCTGAATATTCAGCATAAGGGTATTCATACCCCCTTTGGTGCGCGCCAATTATAAAAAAAAAAAAAAAAGCTATAGTCAATTAGAGCGTGGGTCGTATCAATGTTAAAAAACCAGTTGATAATAATTAACTTTTAACTCTGAACAAATCTTTTTACTTCCAGCTAAAACGTTATACCTAGTTCAAACTAGTTATTAAAGTTTTTTTTTCCTCTTACTGTGTATTTCCCACTCATTTTAAAATGTGCACGCAAGAACATACAGAATCAGTGGGAAGGAAGGATTTGAAACGACTTAAACTAAAATTCCTAGAGTATTGTTCATAAGGGCAGAGAACTATCGGAAGAAAAACACTGTATCTACTTCAAAATAAAACAGTGAGAAATTTGCGAAATAAATGAGCTCGATAATTATATAACGACATTTTTTTGGTTTTCTAAATAGATTATCTCTCGTAAATGATATATCCTATTTTCTTTAGCTGATTTGTTTACTCTTTACCAAGCTACCACCTAGCAATGTACATACATACATACTTGACGCTAAAAATACATATAACAACCTTCAAATACAATACCAATTTTATTCATATTTACATATGTTGCCGGCTTGGTGCAGTGGCAAGTCCGTTGGGCTAGTAAGCGAAAGGTTCGAAGTTCGAATCCAAGTAAGGTTAGGTTAAAGTGGCTTTCAGCAGACGCCAACTCACTTAGACCAAAGATAGGTCCATTGTGATGCCACTTGGATCGTGGAGACATTTCTCTGCTTATTCGTTAACAAATTTGAGCTTCTGGTAAAACGTAAGAGACTCCTAATATCTGTATTTATCAGATCGCTTGTAATTGAAAGCTTCTAAGTGAAGCTTGTTTCTGTGGGAAAGAAGGTGATGGTTTTTTTCTACTTCTTCTTCAGCTATGCAGCTTCTACAAAAATCGTTCGAATACACCCAAGCCTTGTTACATTCTTGGTTAATGGATAGTGCCCTGTGTTAACACCAATGTAGACGACCTGCAGTCTTGAGCTGCTAATGAATTAAGGGAGACCGATTCCAAGAAATCGAAGAAAGCGCGGTTCCACCTCACGGTAAATGTCGGACAGACATCAAAGTGATAACTTTCATATATACAGTGATTTGCAATGGTTTTGGCTCTAAGCTGCTCCTAGGAAACAGCGGCTAATCCAGCGTTTTTCAGTGAAAGATAAATTTAAACATGGTGGAGAAATACACAGTAAACAGTACGTTTAAGTGACGAACTGAACTGTCCAAAAATTGCTAAAAAGTGTGGGTCTACCCTCAAGCCAGATGGGCACAAGTTGTGTTTTCCGACGAATCCAAATTCAATTTGCTTGGGGCGGACGGTAGTGCGGTAGTTCGCAGAAGAGAAGAACGTTATTTTAATGAATGTGTTTTACCTACTGTCAAGCATAATGGTATAAGGCGCAATCACAAGATTTGGTATGGGTAAGATTATTATGTTCTGTCAATGCAATGGAATATTAAAAAGTTATTGAAGACGGTGTTTTTCAGATATTAAAACATCTGACCGAACACTGCGGGGACGTCATATTTTAAGACTATACTGCTTTCGCGCAAAGAGCAAAATCGGTAAGTTTCTTTTAGATGCATTGACTTCAACTAGCTTTTTATCAAACACGCCTGTCTTTTCGCCTTGTAGGTGAACATTACCATAGAAATTTCGAAATAGTCAATATCGTAACCCAAGAAAAAAGTGTTGGCATTATATGGATAAAAAAATAAAGAGACTTAAAAAAGTCATTGTTTTAGTTCAATGCCAAAAAGAATAAAGGACGTTATCAAGAAAAAGGCGGAACATCTAAATATAAGATTATTTAGTCCAATAAATTATTTATATTTTTATGTAATATTTACCTAAGCTTTCCTATAGTCACATTACGTTTTATTTATGGAGATTTAAATGAATTGTTGAGTCTTTATGAGTAAGTTGAATGTTTTTCTTATTTACCAAAAAATTTACTAAATGTATCTTAAAATTCCAATTAATATATTTTAACTAGACCATAGGCCCCATATAGGCTGTTTGCACCAATTTTATATAAAACCCTACCGCCCCTAAAATCGCACGAATTGTTTCTTTATTGAGTAACAAAAACCAAAGTTAATTTGGTAGATAGTTGTTATGGATTTCTCCTTTTACAAATATATACTGCGATTTCACTTAAATACCCGCAGAAACTTTTTTCTATGTAGCTAGAGAAGGTCTGGTTCAGGACAGAGGTACCGCTCATATTACATGTTGCCCTGATAGCTCTAGATAAGCAACTCAACTTTTATCCACGCGTCGCAAACAGCAGTAATAGCGTCTCCGGTTTAGTAGAGTGGTATTGGGTCCTTAAATTATTAGGGAGCATCAGAAGTTCTAGTGGCTAGGGCATGAAGAGCAAACTCCCTCGTCGTTTCCTTTGGATACAAGCTAGCACACAAAGGGCGAAGTCGACCCTTTATTTAAGAACTTTGGTTAAGATGTTAATTAGAAAAAACAGCACTTTGATAAAAAAAAACAAGGCACAGCACGGCACAAGGTAGGTTAAGGTTTATTTCAAAGTTTTGGTTAAAAGGTTTTTCAAAATTTTCCTTAGCTTTTTCCACTTAGGTCTAGAATAAATTAAAAAGCATTTGGCTTAGCTTAGAGCGCCCGCATAGGGAAAGAAAGTTCTCATCTAACATATTTAGTTAAAATTTGATGAATAACAAATAAAAATGCATTTAAAATGTATGAAAATGCAGCTGCATTGTACTCGGTTAATGATCTCCTCGTCGGTGCATTGGATGTTTTTTTTAATGTAGTTATTCGACCTAGAGTTTTCGTTATCGTTACGTGTAGCTTTCTCCAGAATTTAAATATTTTTGTATCTATTTTGGAAAACGAAAAATAATCCGTCAAGCAAGACGGTATCATTACTTCCAATGTTGTTTGAAGAAGTGTATACTATTATCTCCAAGAACTCTTTCTTGTAAATAGCATTGAATCAACGTGATATTCTTCATACATATAAACACGGTTAGTAACGCCTCTTACAATTCAAACGGATTTATGAGGAAGTTGTACGAGTTTCCACATTCGAGTTTTCGCAAGGGTACGCTAGTCTGTTCTACTTCTTGAATTACACTTACATTACCGTATCTTCACAATATTTGTTATGCGGCTACGAAGGAACTTAGAATACGAAAATATACAAATTCAGATGTCAAACCGGCGCACTGTAAAGTATTTTCGGAATCTATTTTATTATTTATTATTCGCACTATGACGTATTCTCTTACACGAATATTTCTAATAAACCAATCAAATGTGTTTTTTTGCAATCTTATAATTTTTCTTTATTAGGACCACCACTAGGTTGGAATTATTTTACTAAAAAACCACAAGCATGCAAATAAACTTAATTATATTCAGCCAGACTTATGCCATACATTTCATATTACTATATTATTCCGTTTCGCAATACATTGTTTTGTGTCTTTTCTTTTTAATAGCATTGTTTTAACCAGCTGTTATCGTTATAAGTGTTAAAAAAGTTTCGATTTTGCACGAGTTAACAATGAAAAGAACTTAGCAAACTTTATGTTTGTAATTTGAGAAAAAAAAAATGGTTCTAGTAACGATACATTAAATTGAATACGTGTAATGATAAAATAATGACTCATGGAAACTAGCTTTCTTACTAGTTAAGGCAATGTTTAATGGTGTATATTTATATACAGAGGTTATTAATATTAACTTTATAAACTTCAGTACCAACTGCGTTCGCCCTTGAATACCATTTTTGTATTCGAATTCGAAAGTCAGAACAGTGATGTTTGGTGTTTTTAAATATGCATAATTGGTTGTGAGCTAATCAGTAAGTACTTTTTTGAGCTCTTGAAAATTGAGATACTCAATTGTATCATTAAGACATAATTAGATTAAACGTTCTTCAAAATTCTATTACTGATAGGAATTTGCGTCAAATATGTGTAAGAATAATTATCAGCATTGTTAAATCAAAATGATTTCATTTGAATACTCAAATTATTTACATTAACGTAAATTAAGTAGTAAAAGTAGGTGATCTATTGCCAACCGCTAAAAATCTGGTGAAACCAATCATACAATCAACGTATATACTTTTTTAATATTTTTGTGCGACTAAGTTAGGTATGTCGTTTATGATATTTTATGAGGAATTAGATTTTTTTTATTAGTAAAGTACAGAACTTATAGGGAACGTTTATTAGACTAGTTGACCTCTTTAGGGTTTCTCCTGCGCACCTGAGAGGGACTAGATTTTGATTGAGATTTTTTAGTTAATTCTAAATCCAATTCGGCGTTTTCAGATTTATTTTCGCTTTCTGATTCGCTGCCTGAATTTTGCTTAATATCGGTGGCGCTTTCAGAACTTTCTCCTTCATCATCTTCATAGTCATCATCGTCGTTGTTGTTTGGTACATCGTCGACGATCTCATCATCAACAGCACTATATGCTTTTTCTTCGGACAAGGAGAAGCTTTGACGTTCGCATTTCTTTGTTGGGTATAAAAAGTCAACAATACAGACTAGTACCAAACCTAGTGCTGCACCAACAAATATTGTAGCAGTAGCAAGAAGCGCATAAGATCCCCATGTTGGCAGTCCGTATTCCTCCTGGAGATTTGAGTTGAAATCCTTAAAATAGATTGAAAATAACACGATTAGATATAGATAATTTCATGGTAATAAATATTAATTTTTATGTAATAAACAGTAATGAAAAATATTTTAAATTAAATACATGGTCTGTATATACATATGTATGTGTGTAGGGTACACGCAAGAGTATTTTTTGTAGTATTAAAAAGAATGGCTAAAGCTACTTGAGTAGTAACTTACTTTACTGCATTGAAACAACTCTAGGCCTGCGACCTATAGAAAACCTATGCCGCAGCGGGAAATGCGGAAGACCAACATCGGTGCCAATAAACTTTCAGATATGCACCTTCTGATGATTTGGGTTTCTCTCGGTCCAAGGTTTTTTTAAAAAAAAAAATTATAAAAACTAACACTAATAGTAGTATCACAGTCAGTGTAGATGACGATGACCCATTTAACCGAGACAATGAAAGATAAGAATTCCTTCATCCGATCAAAATAAAATTAAGATAGCTATAGAGATGCGAACAATCCTAACAAAGCGAATGGGCCAGCAAGAGAAGATGCCAGTCAGGACCTCCTTGAAGATAGCGGAGCTCCAGCTATCTGTATTGATAAAACTAGATGTACCCTCCAACGATTTATCTATAAGTATCCAAGTCAAACTGGTTAATTAATTCTATCGGATAAACCGAATTCGCACCTATCAAATGACATATCAAGGGTGTAGCCTATTAAGTATTAAATCTCATAATAAAGACTTACATGCATAAGAGTTATGCTTACAGAAGGGCCATGGAACCACTGTAATTGCATCACAATGGACTTAATCTTTGGTCTAAGTGAGTCCTAGCTTTTAATCGGCAATCTGTCTTGTTGAAATGAAACTCCTTAAACTATAAAAACCATTGAGGCACACACGATCTTGACTGATGTATTATTTCCACCCCTATAAGCGCTGGTCATCAACTGAATAGATCCTTATCAATGAGACAGAAAGTCCGCACAAAATCGAAACCCACCATCTGTTTATCGATTCCGAACTTGACTATGTATGATTACATATATGAGTCTGTCATGCCTTATTTCGGCATCCTGCTAAGCTTGTCCGTCTGTGCAAGATGAAAATGACGATCTCGCGCTGCTCCAATGAAGTCGACAAGAATATCACCGCTTCTTTTGATGTCAGAAATAATTTTAAACAGGTTGACGAGCTGTCATGTGAGTTTTTCAACACAATATTTAAACGAATTGTAAGAAACTCCCAGTCTTTAAATTCTCGCTTACGCTAAGCGTAAGAAAAACGTAAGAACTCAGTGGGCAATTGCCATGTATTCAGACGGACGCAGCTAAGATGGGTTTATCGGTGAATAACAGCAAGACGAAATGGACGCTGTTCGCGGGAAAAAACGCTTAGCGCGTTCCTTGTACAGACCACAACAATAGACAGGTATAATTTTAAGCAAGTCAGGGACTTGTGAACTCCGCAAATAACATCAGCGACGTTATTAAACGAAGTATGTATCGCTTTTGCGGATTTCTTTTTCCCTGAGCTAAGAAGGCAATTGAGTAATAAATCGTTTGCGCAGACGGTGAATGGACGAGAATATATTATAACGGACTCAATGGTTTTTTCAACGACATTAGCCTACTTAAAAAGACTGCAGCCCAAAAAAGTTTCTAATCCACCCCGAAAGTACTGCGCAATAGAAGTTTCCTTTGTGAATAATAAAAGAAAATATATTTTAAGTCAAATAAATGCGTCGTACTGAAAAACAGCAATTTCAAAGATGTAATATTTACTTTTATGTACAACGTCTGTTGAATTTTGTGAAACACTGTTTGTAGAATGATAGAAATGTAACATTTTGCAGTTCTTTTCTACTATGACGAACAAAATTTCTTTCACACAACAAAAAATGAGTGTCCTCATCGTTGTCTTGTACAATCCACAACGATTTGGAAATCGTCTTTGCGTATACTATTAAAACTATTCCTTTTTTCTATTACAATTTGCGTAAAACAACTGTTGTACGCACAGACATATGGCTAGTTTAAACACACAATCCATTTCATTACTTTTCGCACTCCGTGAGGGTTTAGACTTTTGTTTTGGTTCAACAACTTTAACGATAACTTGTGTAAGCCGGAACCTCTCGTTTAGATATCGGACTAGAGGTTTTGAAAATACAGTTAATTTTTGAATATTTTTTTATAAAGTGTTAATCTGAGGTTTAATACAGTAGTTGTTACTTTTTGTAGCAATAATCAAAGCCGCTTCAAACGTCAAGTTATCTCTGTTCAACTCTGTTTTGGTTTTTTTCTTTCAAAATAGCTTCTTAAAAAATACCGATTTAAAAGATTATTTTTATGTATCTAACTGAAGCCGTACTTATAGCGTATTGAGTGTGGATTCAAACGGGCTACCAGTTTGGATATTACAGTAAATATGAAGCAATTTAACCAAGCATTTCATTTCTTCCCCACAGTTTCTGCAAAAATATACCGATTTTATTGATTATTTTGTGTGCTATTAATTGGGATGTTGATATCAGGATGCGCTGCATCGAAAATCAATTTAATTTCATACAATTTTTTCAGTTTTCTTTTGTTTGCTACAATTCATGTAAAACTTCACCGATTCTGAATCTTCTTGCAGATAGGACGTATAACCTATAAAATATTCGCACATTTCCACTGATTTACTTCCATTTCAGATTCAGTACGTCCTTAATTTAATAAAGCTTACAATTTCAAATATCATTTCGAAAAATGAGTTTGGAGTTTATAACATCGTGGAAGGTTTTTGTGGTACTTTGTACCGATATTTTACTTGCAGCTTCAAAAGAAACAAACGTAAATTATGAGGACTATAAGAATTTCCTATACTGCCAAGAAGTAGCTTTGCGAAACAAGAAATAAAGAGAACAGGTCAACTACTAATTAAAAGCTATATAAACTTACCTTTAATAAATGCGATAACTTGAAAAAGTATGACAGTACAGACATATGGATACTGTCAGGGTTTTTCCATGACGAAATTGGTTCAACTTTTTGCCATTCCTTTTGTTTCACATAAAACATGAAAGCATCGCCATCACGAGACCCACGATACTGGCGGAATTGTCCATCTTTAATACTGAAAAATATGCATTGAGTAATTTTTCAACCAATTAACTTTAAAAACATACTGATAAATAGTTGGCAGTGCGGTGACTAAGAAACGCCCGCTTAAAGATGGTGATTTTGTAACATCAACTTGTGCGACGTTAAATCCAACATTATCTGCAACATTTGCAAAACGTTTCCAAATTGGTGCAAGGCTTTTGCAGGCAGGACACCATGGTGCAAAACTGAAACAAAATTTATCTTTTTTCTTTAAAAATCATATCACGGCTAATTAGCTGGTTTACTACGGCTACTTTCAAAATTCGTTTCATGCATTCTTTTAGCCATAAAAGTGTATTTGTATATCGATACTTACAATTCTACCATCCATTCCCCTTTGAGCATCAATCTCCAATTATCTTCGGTAAGTTCGATTAGTTCGAAATTAGCTGAACTCACACATAGAATTACGAAAAGGCAAATAAGTTTTATTCCATTCGTCATTTCCAGAATATTTTATCTGAAATTATAATAATTTCAATAATTTTCAGCAACAATAGAAAATTTTTCCTAAAAATAAAATGACATACCGCAAACTATCTCACAGCAAAGAGCAAACATACTATAGAAGTACAGACATTTGACGCGTTTCTCGCACCCCGCTAGGTCGCTTGTAAAAAACCTTTTTTGTACCAGATGAGAGGTTATCGCCCGCTTGAGTAAGTTTCACTCACACAACCGTATGATGTAGCGGAATGCATGGAACATGTCAATAAAACAGTGTTTCCTATTCATTAGGTCAAAAATTATTATTTATACGTAGTGCCACTGGTGCCATATCACAGCATGATTCATTTTCATATCTAAAACAGGCGTATAAGTGCTGCTTTTTTTTATCTCATTTCATGTTCCACTTGGATTAAATCGAGTAATTTCTGGAAATTACGGTGAAATCATCAAAATTCCAGAGAATGATGGTTTGAAAATTATTTGAAATTGTAGCTACCTACTACTGAAATACCAATATGGAGGTGCATAACAGAAAAAAATCATTTTCATAACTCGTATTAATGAATAGAATAGCTGTTCGATAATTGAAAGAGTCAATATTGGTATGGCTATTGTAATTCATTTTTATAAAAGTATGAGTAATTGTGGGCATGCATAAAGGCCCCTTACTTCTGGCCAAAATTAGTAAAAGTGAAATTCTCAAACTTAAGAGCAAGATTCTCAAGATAAACAAACTAAAAAAAAAGTAAACGAACCCGTTTGAACAACAGTTTAACATTACATATTTACATATTCACTTATTTTGATTGAATGAATTTTCTGTCATGTTTTTACACATGTCACAGTTACGTATGCCAAGTACATCGTCAACAGCTTATACAGCTTTTAAAAATAGACGTGTTGTGTGTTTCGTTGAAATGAATAAACTGGAATGTCGTGCCGTCATATCATTTTTCTTTTTTGGGTGATTTATCGCCAACGATATTATAGTTTATCCAAAGTGGGTAAGGTATCTGCTCCTTCATTTTCGACAGAAAAGAAATGGGCGGATGAATTTAATCGTGGTTTTACATCTCTTAAATATGATTCATGTGAAGAACGACCAAAACTGCAACTGCAGATAAAAATATCGAAAAGGTGCACAAAATGGCATCGGATGACCGGCGATTAAAGGTCCATGAGATACCTTTGGCAGGCATATCAGAAGAATTGAATTGGATCGAAAATGGAATCTGGAGTTGGAGCTGGTGTCTTTCGACCCAACACCAAAGCCTCGATACCTATAGGACTGCGTCCCACGGTATTTCAGGCTGAACTCCATGCCATTGAAATCTGCCCTAGGTTAAACCTCAATAAGGGTATTAAGGGCGTTAGAATATATATATTTTCAGATAGTCAGGCAGCACTCAAAGCGCTGTCGTCCAATTTGGTGGACTCCATACCAGTTAAAAGCTGCTACGATGCACTGCAATCCCTGGCGAGACTAAACAAGGTAAAACTTGTATGGGTCCCCGGCCATCAAGGGATTGCAGGCAACGAGTTAGCAGATGAACTAGCTAGGGCTGGCTCAGAATTTGCGTTCATAGAACCTGAACCTTACTGTGGCATCAACTGGTCTTTCGCCACAGCGCTGATTAGTAACTGGGAACATAAACTTTGCCTGGACCACTGGGAAATTGTCCCAGGGTTGAGACAATCCAAATTACTAATCTAACCTTACTCATATAAGGATATACTTAATCTCAATAAGGAAAGTATCAGAAAGCTGGTGGGCTTTCTCACGGGCCACTGTGGCTTGAGATACCACCTTAACAAACTTAACCTGAGCTCAGACACGGAATGTAGGTTCTGCTCGGAGGAGGACGAATCATCTGAACACATTCTTTGCAATTGCCCAGTTTTACATTGGATAAGGAGACGTATTTTCCATAAAGAAATATGTACGCCAGCGGAAATGAAAAACTCTGCTACTAAGGATATACTATCCTTCATTAAGGAGGTAGTACGTCTCTTAGACTTTTAGGTCGCAGTGTCTGCTACATGGGCAAGAGTTCTATCTAATAAAAAAAAAAAAAAAAAAACTCTTTCGCCAGATCGCACATAGTACAAAATGGCAACACTTTCAGGTAGACCTCTAATCCTTCATTCGAAGATCCGAGGTTCCTGCAGCAGATCAATGACAATCGACTCCTCCATAAAACATCTGGTCATTTATTGCTGATGGAGTTTTCCCCGACTTTAGGCCGAATAGTGTTGCCCTAATATTCACGAGGTCCATCACTTTGTCGCCCAACCGGGTGGCCTAAGCTGTCTTTTCTAACGCTCCTTGAAATTTCACGAGAACTACGTCCAGCCCGTAGTTGAGTTTCCTCCCTGCTTGCCTAACCCGTTTCGCTTCATTCCTTGAACACCAGATCGTCAATTCGGTACCACCAGTCGCCACATCGCCATACCTTTCCATGAGACTGACCCTCCACTTGGAAGTGTCCGCGGCATATTAACTCTGGGGAGCCAGATAACCTCTGCTCGTGGTTTACCTTAAGGATTCAGAGTCGATCCGCTTTCAGGTTGAGTCCCACCCAGAGGGTGGTCATCTTTCCTACAGCTTCACGAAGTCACACCTTGGATTTTTGATCAGTCTTTGTAGACGGGACCGAAAATCACCATTAGAATTTTCTTCTCAAAACAGAGCAACCTCATCCGCTTTTGACGCACTCCATGCCTCTGTGCCATAAAGCAGAACTGGGATGAAAGGGTTACTTTAGTTGTTCGAGATAGGGCTTGCTACTCAATTGCAAGTGGCAAGAGTTATTTTCCGCTTGGTCTCAGTGCGTCATTATTTGTAGGTAGACAAAGTCCCTAACTACCCCAAAGTTAGCCTATACTTGGCATCATCTGACGGCACCCCATCGATATCATAGGATTCAGACTTCGTACCCATTGTATCTCCGAGGCAACAACATTAAATAAGCGGAATTAAATGACGTCGTTAGAGATCTGGGCTTATCAAAATCTGAAGCTAAATTACTTGGATTGCGACTAGTGGTGGGCACATTCGAATGAAAGAATCGATTATGAAAATGTCTCGATTCTTAGCACAAAATCATTCGAATGATTTTGTTTTCTCTTTTCTTACTTCTCTTATTTATTTACTGTCCAGATTTTACAATTTCTTATCCCAATGAGCCAGCGCACACTAGATCAATTCCCCCGGGGTGAAACTCAGTTTATAGAAAAGGGAGGGCAAGTGTGCAGTATGAAACGGGGCAAAATTTTCATCCACTGATGAAGTGAGTTAACATCGGGGGAAACCAATACACACACAAGTTGTCAATTTCGAGATAGAACAGAAATACCACTACAATGAAAATTGGTTCATGTATACACAATTTTACGCCGAATTATTCATCCAGTGAGCGACTGAAGTAAAGTGCGATCCCCTAGGAGAATTGATCCAGTGTGAGCTGGCCCAATGAACGCATTATCTGTGCTGCGTTTGTATATGTGTCAAAACGCGCATAAAATATACGCATAAACTGCTTGTACATATTGGGTATGTTTTGTGTTATTGTTCTCTTTTTCTTATATCGAGTCGAAGAGCGCCATACATTCTCTTATTTTATTTCATTACTCACTTCTCTTACTCCAGAACACAAGGCCATATCTCGAATGATTTTCTTCATGCCCTTTATATGGTATATCTCATTCGGATTTCGAACGAAGGTCTCGAATGATCTCATATCTCGAATTAAAATGTTCTCGGTGTGAATCGACTGGTAGAATTGGTTTTTCTGTTGCAATTTTCTTTTAAGGAAAATTATTTACGTACATAAGTATGTATGTACATACATTGTTTTTTATCTAAAAACAAAAACAAAGTGTATCGACGCAACATTGCAAATTTCATTCATCCCTATCTCGAATGATCATTTGATTCTTCAAATCATTCGATTATGCCCATCACTAATTGCGACTGCAATAATGGAGTCCTCTAGGACAGGGTGTGGTTAAGTCTTTATTCAATAAACAATTGTATAATTATTTACCTATTGTAAAAAAAAAAATAATAATAAAAAGCATATAACTCTTTTGAACCATTATTTTTATTTTATACTTTCAAAGCAATTAAAATCCTGCAAGAAATTGCTTGCAATCTATAGAAAATACTTCATATTAATTCAAAATGTTCTATACATAGTCTAAAAAAAAAAAAAAAAATTCACATAATTAGTCCAAGGCCACTTAAAAATAAAATCTATCATTAAATGAAATGTTAAACTAAGGAAATTAACACACACACTGGTTGAAAACTGTAATCCCTGAAAAGTTTAAATATACTCGATATTGGTCAGAATTAAAAAAAAAATATACTAGAATTTCATACGTACATATTTCCTATAATAAATCCAAAATAATTTCACCTATACTGTTATCCAATTTAAGAGGATTCCGATCCGGTATAAATGGAGGCAAAGTGAGCTTATAAGTCGTACACAAAATTCTGTAAAAAAGGTGAAGTATTTGATAGTTTATAACGAAAATAAAACTTCTTTTAATAACATAATCATTCAAAATTAGTTAATACAACCGTCCGTTTTTTCCTTTATTCAATTTTAAAATGCATACATTTACTTAACTTATTTTACCTACATTCGTTGTAGATAAATGTGGGCTTACACATGCAAAGCTTTGCTGGCGCCAGTAAACAATACGGTATTTTTAAGTCATTGTTGTTCGATTGTTATTAGAAAGATGTCCAACCAAATAAGTTTGTCATTGCAAGAATATACAAAATATAAAAACAAATGTTTTCACATTCACACTTCTCACAAATGTTTCATTACTACCTTCATACATCAGAGGTTGATATGACCAGGTTGTCAACGTTTTTCTAGGCTCTTCAGATTTAGAAAAAAAGTAACTTTAAGACGGAAAGAAAAAACTCTACGGAACACTTATGGCGCTAGGAGGAAGCTGACCGATTGAACTCAACTTAAAGATGTCACCATTCAAATATCCGATGAAGTTAAATATCTGGGAGTGATCTTTGGATCTCTGATAGCAAACTTCTCTGGTTAAAACATCTTAAGTCGAAAACGACCAAAGCACAGCAGACCTTCCGTCAAAGCAAATATGCCTTTGGTAAAATATAAGGCTACAAAAATACTTGGCGCAACGGATCGTATGTGGTCCAGGGTCTAGCTCCTCGGAACCATTTGTGTGCGTGTTACATTTTTCTACACAAAATGGATTTCTTTTTTTTTAATATACGAGGCTTATCGTGGAGAAGGGTCATTTAGATGTAAGCGGCAACGGTAAGACAATTCCTCGCATATGTATCGGTTGTTTGGTGGAATAAATTCTCGTAAATACACCATTGCTTCTTTTGCTGAACTTCAAAGAACGGTTTGCTTCGGCTGCATTTGGGCCCTTACTTGCACGCCTTGGTTTGCTTTTTGTGCTCATAAAGAAAATACACTAAAAACCAACCCTTTTCTGAACTGAGAGTATGAACTCAAGATCTCTCTGAATATGGTTGAAAAACTAAATTCATTACATCTTGTCTAGGTGCTAAATCATACTGGAATTCGGAGAAATGATATCTCCAACGAACTTAGTGGAAGCGCTTGTTTCGCCTGTTTTTGCTGTCTATGCTGGATACTGTCAAATCAAGTGCATACGGCCGTTTCTGCTATAAATCCGAAGAATTGACTGCAAACGATTTGTAGGGGTCCATGGAGGTCACTTTGCTTTTGCCAGAGTGCTGGGTTTAAGCGGCACAATCATCTGCGCTGAGAGAAAAACATTAAAGTGTCTGAAAGAATTGTACAATGGACCAGTATTGAGTCTGACCATACAAATTATAAACCCATTTACAGAAGGACTCAACTAGATAAAAATACACTTGATTTTGTCCAGTCATAGACGAAACATTGCGAAGTTTATTTTCTTATTCATGTCTTTTATTTTTAAAATAAGTGATAATAAACATATTTTAAAAAAAGGTTCACAACTTAAGCTACACGGTTCTACTCTAAGCGATTTTTTCTAACGGTTTTGATCGGCGATTTTAGGTGAAGAACTATTTTTGTTAGGAAACACATTTTGAAGTACAAATACTTTTAGGAGTGTTATGAAATACATCCAATTCATTAGAAAAGACTGGAATACAGCCAGTTTTACCATTTGCACAGTTCGTTGAGAAAAAATGAGCCGAATGCTTCATACATATCTCGCAGCTTATAACCAACTATGAACGAAAAAGGACTAAAAGGCTTTTATTAATTAACAAATAAGAAACGAGTATCATTGTAGATGTACTAACTGTGCATTAATCGATTGGTGCAATATCCGCCAACTCACCTGATTACTGCAGGAGCTGTCATGATACGGAAGAAATTGGGTCTTTGAAACACTTGCTATGCAATTGTTCCAATTTTCAATATCGCAGCTTCCGCTACATCGGAAATAGACTTTTTGTAGAGCTAGAGCATCTGGCGCATGTCCCACTCTGGAACGTAATATTCCTCGTCCAGAGTACAGATTTACTTGATTTAACACCAGCCGAGTCAAAAAAATTAGAGATAGTACCACAAATTATAGAGAATCACAATGGACCTTGACGTCAAGGTGCAAATACCCTCTAAGGTGCATTTCCCTCATGCTATACGATAATACTTACTTGACAATTTCATTACCACAGCTATCTCATAACACAGTCATAAAAGGGCAAAGGCAATGCATACTTTTAAATGATTAAGCGTGTAAAATTTGCTTCCAGCAAAACCACAGTCTAAAGATTTAACAAAAATATTTGTATTCGACCCAGGAGGACTTTTGGCCCGTCACATGTACTTACACACTCGAGATTTGAGAAAGGAAAACGGAAAATTTGAGAGTTTAAAGCGGGAAGGCTTTGCAAGTTGATTCTCTTTCTATAGTTCGGGTCCTGTCGGAAATTTGACGCGTCCGTGCAGAGTTTTAGAATATCATACAATTTTGAGAATTTGATTTTATTTCAATGTGTAAACTCTTACTTGTACTTCAACTGACACCAGAAATCAATGCATGGGTATACCCACTTACACATACCTTCAACTAATTTTTATTGCTTTATAGTGCAGATCTAGTTCATAGTTATGCTACGTTCCCGTAAGCGTGTATACACTTAACAAAATCCAAAACTATATTATTCAACGTTTATGTAATTTTTGTGTCAAATTATACTCACATGACTTCGTAAACAGGAATATTGATTTGAAAAGTATTATGCAAGTAAAATCCAGTTTTATTACACTTAACAAGTGCGACGTTCGTAAACCGCTTTTGATTCAAACTGCACACAATAACATAAGTCAGTTTCCTTAGCGAATCACTGGTACAGATTGGATCAAATAATGAATCTCTGGATATGTCGAATACTGGTAGTTTCTCAAATGATTTCATTATTTCATGGGAATCGAAGATGTTTATTAAAAAGAATTCCTTGTTCATGCAACGATTATGTATTGGTTGTGTTAATGCGACGTCTATTTCTTTTTGAAAAGTAACTGATATAGGATGGACACCAATACCTAAATCAGATGCAAATTTACTTGCTACTGCTTTAGGGCGGTTACCAACACGTTCTGGTTGTACAAAGCCCGAGTTTATATCGTACTCTAGAAGAGTATTACTTATCAAATCAATAATACGGGGAAACTCACTATTCGCATTTGTTTTCCTCCACTTTTCAATGTTTCCACATGTTTGCAAGAAATCGAGGTAGAAGGTACAAAATCGCTGACGCAATTTGTAAATTAATAATGCACTGTTGACATCGGCTGTCAGCCACATCCATTCGTCTATGTAAAAGGCAGCATATTCACAAGTAGATTCGCTTACAATTAGTTTCTGATCGATAGCTTTAGAAAAAAATATGTTTTCTGGATCAAGCTCAGTTTTTCCAGCAAATAAAGCAATAGCAAGTGGACTTACTAGTGTGCAGTTTGATATACTATTCATTGTGACGTTGTTAGTTTCTCTAAAGAAGACAATCCAATCAGATGGATAAACTGGATATTTTGCTCGATTTTTGATATCGCGCAGCGTAGAACTTGGATGAATGTATAGTTCACGCGACCTAGATTTCAACTGGTTATCGCTTCTGTCTATCATGCACAGTTTAGGATAGAGACCACCTGTAAGGGCTGCTTTAATTACCGCCCAGTTATTAGCTTTTGAGTTGATTGAATGCATGCTCAGTTGGCCTTGATTATGTATAAGTTGAGATGACCGTAAAGCTCCCACCAAGTTAGTTCGTATTCCACACACTTTGTCTAGAATTCCATTTATTACGTACGTCTGTTCATCACTTAAAATTTCATTGACAGTGTTCTCTCTTTTATCATTTTGCCATTCCTGATAGAGTCGTAACATTGTTAAATGATCCGAATATGCACAGTCCAAATGAAACAATATTTTGTCTTTTTTATTATGTAAAATATTTTTCGGAGCAAAATTCTGGCATCCTGCTAACTCTCTAGGATCATTGCATGTTAAAAAACTGACGATAGTAAGCACAGGATCCAAACACTTTAAGAGTATTGATAGAACAAGTGATTTCCCCAGTTCCAAATTTACAGGCACGTCAATTAAACGGCATCCCAGCCATGTTACGTCTTCCATGCAATCGAAAACTTCTATTTTTTTTAAAAATTCAATACTATGAAGCACATGTACGAATGGAGGTTTTACAATGGTGTGTTGAAAATATTCGGCTACCGTTTTTTGAGGGCAAAGGAGCTTCGCTGTTAGTGATATTCGATTCATAGACACGTAAAGAAGCTCAGGAGAAGTCAGCAAGCGTAATTTGTTAAAGACACTTTTCGGGATTAATCGAAAGCAATGACCTGCAGTAAATCGACTCGCAATGGTTGACCTCCTTTGTAAACTTTCTTTTGAAGCCCACTCGTTTGTAAAGCCTTTGCATTTGGATGTCGCATAATATTTTTCTATACAATTTTGACCGGAATCTATGACATAAGTAATGTCGTTCAAATATGAAAGAGATTCGGCCAGTTTTGTGGCTAAAATAATTTTCAAAGAAATCGATTCCGCTATAATTGATTGAACTTGGTCATACTGCATATTTGGGTGCAACAAGAAAATAGATATTTCCTGCGGTATTTTTCCAACAAACTGCAACTTTAAAATACTGTAGCTAAGTTTAAGTAAATCTTCATAAGTTGGTAAAAATATAAGAATATGTCCAAATTTCAAAGTGGTTGTTATCAATTGAACCAATTTTTTGATAAGATCAAAGTCGATAGGAGGAGGTTTATATCCGTTAGCATTTTTTTCCATAAAGTTCAACAAAACTCTTGCACACTCAATGTTGTTAGTGGATATAGCATATTCCAATGCATTAAATTTGTACTGATCCTGAAGAAAAGGATTGACATTTTCATAAGTCAACAAGCGATTTAAATGTAGTGATTTACCGTGTTTAGCTGCTGCTATTAATGCTGTGCAACCAACCATCGAATGAGTATAGTTTATGGAAACATTCTCTTCATTCACAAAGTATAAAAATTTATTCAATGCAGTGTCACTTCCGGTTTTTTCATATTCCTCAAGAGCTTTACTTGCCAATTCTTTGTTTACATTGGAATTGAAAATGACATCAGGTAGAATATCATCCAAGATATGTGTCCTTTGTTGACTTTTGTCATGTTCTATCATAAGATTAATTTCTTCCATGTAATACAATTTAACATTGTACAAATTTATATCTAATTGCAATTCTTCTCCTTCTCCAAAATATGAAAGCAGATTAGCATTGTGGTTGCTATCCGAGAGCAAGATTATCTTGATTTGCGAATAGTACGGTAAAATATTTTTAAGCTCGTATAATAATATATCGGTATAAGCGTGATGTAGGTGAACATCGGAGATAACTATGTGTGATATGTGATGAAAGCTATCCTTGGAGGTTTGTCCCATTAAAACACGTAAAAAGAAGACTGCTGTTGTATAAATTAAATTAGTGTTGTCACAAATACGGCTCTGTAAGTGTACCTGCAAGTATTAACATTTGAATTAATTTTATATTATTTTTATTTCCATACATATGTACAAGTTTAATGCTACAATGTGTACATTGCTTGTATTAAAAAGGTAGGTTTTCTCCTTTACAGCTAAATGCAATAATATTTCACTTCTGTTTAGATATAAAGAATAATAGATAATAGAATAAAGATGCGCACATTCTATTTGTGAACAGAAGAACTCATCAAGGAAGCGTTTCTCCTCTCTTTTATAGAGGATAATTTCAAGATGGTTGCGTACGTGGATGATTTAATAATCTTAGTGTCGGAAAAAAATCTGTGATAAGCAATTCATGGAGAGGGGTCTCAATTTAGTACATTTACAAGCTGTTGCCTTGGTATAAATACTGAAAAAAACCGAAATGACGCTATTTACCACTAAAACTAAAATACAAAACTTCACCCCACCCAAACTGAAAGGTCTGCCATGTTCTTTATTTTCTAGTGCAAAATACTTAAGCACGATGCTTCTTGCAAAAAGCAAGTATAGCTTTCAATACATGGAACAAAATGATTAAGTTTGACTGTGTACAGACAACAATGATACCTACTCTTTGGATATACATACACACATACAGTCGTGCATCCGATTCTCACCTGCTCTAAGTGGAAAATACAATGTCAACAGACTAAAAAAAAAAGCCAAAGAACAGTATGTGTAGGTATCACGGGCTCTTTGAGATCCTGCCCAACGGATGCTCTAACTGTGGATTCTTCACTTGATCCTACACATCAATGATAAGAGTTGGAATGTGGTTGGTGGACCGATATGCCTTAAGACCATAGTAAAATCCTGAAGACGGCACCAAACAACCTGCTTGCGTCTTTGACTGATAATAAAACCTCAACATTATATCTCAGGAATCTTTTCGCATTAACTTTCCTACGCTATATCAAGAAAGACATACCCCAGCTATAACAAATGAGCTATTTAGCCGATAAAGACCAGATGTTGCCAGAATTGAAGCCCATAAGTACAGGCCACTGAGTGCACCAATACGAGGATGTGGACGGTTTAAAGATGTTTGGCAGAAGATCGATTTGAGTCTTCTTAAATCATTGTACGATTGATAAGTTGATAAGTTTTAAACACCAATGCAAATCAAAGTTTAGCTTATATTGTTGCATTTTTATTACTTTCTGCATTTTCCGGTGACACAATAAATTTCATGAATTTTTTGGGGATAGTTTCTCGCAGAAATCAATAGTTTAATGCCGGATCTACATTTTAATATCGTATCTGAAAGGCATAATTGAGAATCTTCCCATGACAGCTAATACCCTCGGACGTTTTACAGACATTCACAAGAGGTAAAAAAAAACATAGATTCTTTCGAACCTGACCTTCAATGGTGTAACGAGCTAACTACTAACCTACTACGCTTTCTTATAGTAGTTATTAATCCCGAACGTTTGTCAGACATACATACGTATGCATGTAAGATTTATTAATCTTAAAACCAAGCCAGAAATAAATTGTACCAACCTATAGAACCGTTGGAAGGAAACAATGCGGGGTGATTGCACGAACATATATTTAATTTCCTCGGCCACAGCATAGCGTTTTTGAATGTAACAATGCTATTAATTCTTTTTTTTTTCTGCCCCCGGTAGGGTACATACATACATATATGTATGTAATGTAATATCCAAACTATCTAATGAATTAAATAAATAATGCAGCAGAAAAAGCAAATGAGTCTGAAGAACGCTTATACAGATTTTAAATACATTGTACAATTCATAGTGTTGATGAAGAAAGCTAGAAAAATTCTCTACTTGCTTAGCAGCAAACAGCAAAATTGGCTTGTTCAATCTGTTACTCACTTTGTTGAAAGTTATTAAAGAAGCAACTCAGCAATCGAAATTCAGAAAATTCGGACAACTTTTTGGACCGATTTTGGCTTTCGTCATATACCTCCCTCAAAAAAATTTTACATAGACAAAAAGATAAATGAATTTATACCATGGCGCTATAATGTAAAAAAAAAACTCATTTTTTGGAAAAAAAAATATCTCACCTGAAAACCTACTCTGCTTCCAATACGTTCCTTTATATATTTTGTTAAGACCGTGCAATGAGTTATTGCCGACAGATTATCTAACTCAACGCACAAGATTTTACAGTAAGTTCCCATTGCGTTCGAGTCCTCCACAATGAACATTGGTATTGCTGTTGACTTCTCTAAGCTGTTATCACCATTTATTACAAGAATACGATTATTGTGTATCTTTTGCAGAATCGTTGTTTTATATGGAAATATTCGCGACGAATTTTGTAATACCTGCATATTAATGGTATTACATTGATATACACTTTGCCGGAGAGGACCTATAGTAAATCTATTTGGTGGTAAAACTGGTTTCAGGCGCGCTGGTCTAAATATTTGAGACGATACCAATACATCCTGCTGAATTCCATCGTAATCGCATTTCGTTAAATAATGCAAAATATCTTTCTGCGATTGTTCGGCCAGCTGAAAACTACTTGGTTGGTGTACACTATGATTACAATATGATTTATATATTTTTGTCACGCTATTGCCATTTATAATATAAATTTTACTATTTAGACCAAAATTTGGAATTTTACGAACGACGATGTACGAAACTGTGTGGAAAGGGCCAAAGCAATAAATGCAACATTTTTTTTTCTTAACCAGCTGTTCGATCTTTCTTGAAATGTATTCTCCAATTAAAATATCCATTTTCCTACTAGTTTTTTAAACACCAAATATGTATGTAAATAGTTAATTGATCCTAACTTAAAACTTAGCAACAAAACTAGAGTAGAACTACTTTAGTGGAATTTCATAAAAGAACTGCAGCTTACTCGTGAATTTAATTTCAAGGACTTCAAATTGCCGAGAAATGAAGATCCACGCAAAAGTTTGTGATGTGTTCAAAAGAACTGTTAGTTTCAGACAGTGTTGCCGCAGGAACCTTTGGTATCAAACGGAATACAGTAAAACCCCGATTATCGATACAAAATTTAAAGAGTCCAAATTTCTCGTCTTTGAATAAGTACACGAAAAAACAGGCAGAGGTGAAATGTTGTAAACTGTCAATTGGCACATTCAGATGAAAAACGAATTGTAATATACAAATCGGTTACCTGAGTAAAAATGTGTTTAAGAAAAATTCCATAATCATTTTGGAAATAAGCCAAGAAGCGAAACTTAAATCACTATTGAGAAATGTATAATGTATGACATTTCGAATAATACATGGATTTGGTAGTTAATTTAAGGTTTGTGTGGAAAAAGCATATGAGTAAAGGAGCCCACACATCAGGGCGGTACGCGGTATCCTGAAAAACAAGCAACTACTAATGTGAATACCGCATACAAAATACCGCCAGTGTGAACGGGCAAGCGGTATACCGCTACCGCGATTCTACCAGTACCCGTACCGCTTTAATGTGTGAGCTCCTTAAACAGAGATTTATTTTTTATAAAAAGTATGAGAAATGAGAAGATTTAAAAACAAGATGGGTTATGACATGTATAAAGACAACAGATGTCTGGTTGTTTCTTCCGTGAACGGATGAGCATTCGTGCGAATTCAAATTCCATGATATGACACTTACACTAACTGATTGGGATTATGACATAAGATAACTGTCAAATATGTATGTGCCAATTTTAAATTAGAAAGAATTTGCTTGTCTTCTATTTTTATTTATTATTCTGAAATCCAGGAGATATTAAGATACAATGCGTCGGTGAATGTAAAAGAAATTTACACTCATTGGACTATTTTTTGACTTCTTTGTGATTTGTTTTGGGAAACAAACTGTAACTGTTATACTGCGCGTTATACTAAAGTACTGTGGTACTTTTAACCAAATAAAATAAAAAAGGGGCTGCTGAACTTTATAAAATATTACGTAGCGTGGAGGGAGTGTGTACATGCCAGAAAAAACCATGTATGTTTAAAAGTAAAGCCCAAAGCGTGATTAAAAACGTAATTAAATTGACGTCATTGTGAACGTATGCAAAGAGCAGAAGAGGAAAGGAATTCTGTAAAAGCAGTGAGCTGTCAGCGTCGCATGCTGTGCATGTTATATTTTGTCTGAGGAGACCTACTTTTGATGCAATATTCGGAAGTTATAATTTATAATCTTCTCAAAAGAGTTATTAATCCCGAATGTTTGTCAGACATTCGCGGGAAATGAGACTTTGAAAAAACTCTTTGAATTCAAATGTCAAACCCCCCGCTGTACTGGATGTCCATTCATCAATTATGACACCCGGGAAATTGCATTCAACGCTGCCTTGATGCATTTTTTTAAACAGAATTTTTATCAGAGGATCTTTTATTAGGTACCTATATATTTCTAAAAAACGGCGAATGCACACATAATTAAAAATTCATTGTTGTCTATATGTATAAAGTAGGATTCTAGTATTTTGCATATAAATTTTCTTTAACAAGCCAGTGACCGAATGTCAAAAAAGGTGCTAAATTAGAATCTTAAAATGCATATTTTTACGGTTTTTTCTTACGTAATCCAATTTTCGCATTCACCTATATGTATAAACCCAATTTTAAGAGATATACTATTGGATTATAGCATGCCACTCAACATGCGCCACAAATTAGGAGAGGAATCCAGTTTATGGGCAAAATCCAGTTTACATACATATGTAAGTGCAGTAGCAAATCAGACCTAAAACTGTTTTTTTTTTTGCTTACAGTTTAATTTGCTATTATTGGCTGTGTATTTTGTTATTTGTTGTCATTACTATTGTTTTTTATCTGTTTTCGCTTAAGCCTAAGGGTATCTTGGGAGTATTTCTTGATCGATGGTGGAACCGAACTGGATGTAGCTAACAGAATTGCCAAAGCAAAGTTCAGGTTCGGGATCTTTTCCAAGATATGTCGTGACCATTGCCATCAACAAAAGGTTGCAAACGTTCGCGCACAGGTATCTGTGCATCATTTTGAGGATTTTCTGGGCCGATCGTATCTCTTACGAACACCACCTAAACCAAAGAACGGTTTAGGAACCAAAAGGCACAATCATCTAATGACGGAAGTGGCAGTGAATTGGTCACACGTTCCGAAAATGTGACAGTTTCATAGCTATGCATTGGAGCCCGTTAACCCAGGATGGCAAAATACCTGGCGGTCTGAGGAGAACATGGCGTAGAACAGTCGAGATGGAGGGAGGTATGGCAGTTTGGGAAGAGTTGACGACAATGGCGCGTACGCGTAAAAGACGCAATGACATCACTAACTAGCCTGACCGATTTATTACTTTTCTACAAATTTATTAAACATTATTAATTAGTTTTTCTAATTGAACACCAAATAGTTTTTATTCAAAAAGTGATATTAAAACTGAAGTTAAAGAAATTGATGGATTGCATTATTACTTAGTGTGTTTTCATTCCTTTTTCCCCAATTAAGTAGGTACGTTCATGTACATAGTTCAATAACGAGGAAGCTCTCCTACTGATATAATAAAATTTAGACAAGATAAAAAATCGCTCGTGCATTAGCGCGATACGTTTCTAAGTATATTGTGTGCTTGCGTCATAATTATTTTTATAATCATTTGTGTTGCCTGATAAAAAAGAAAAAAACTGAAGAACAAGATATGCAATTTGTAATTCTTTTTTAATTTTTGCATATTAAATATATTTAAATTTATAATAAATATTTATCTTTATTTACTAAATTAAAGCTAAATTATATTACTTTGTAAATTAAAATTGAACATTATTACTTGAATGTGTTCCTCTTCTTCCATCCAATAAAGTAAAACATTTTACTAATAATTATAAACAAACTCTGGTAATAATTAGGCTATCAGAAAAAAATAAAAATAAATAAACGTGCTAGTATAAAAAAGGAGAGTTTTAAATATGATTATTGTAGACCTTAGGCACGATTCAATGTTAGTGAAGTAATTGAAGAAACAATCCGTATCATACCAAGTTTTTTTCTTTTTAAGGACGATTATTTACTTAGCAGCGGGTGATTCTGGAATGTACTCATGTTGCAATGCCACAGTGGGCTCTAGTCTCCAACTCCAAAATCGAGGGGGTCATCATCATGGTAGGTAATCGATTGCTGTCGTGGACTAACCAGTGCAAACGGGAACGACCTCTGGTGTTTTCGCAGGCAATTAGCTGATATAGAAGGAGGTGGAAAACGAAAAGATTTCTGCTTGTTGGGGAATGGCTGTTGTTGTCTACTCTTAATGGAATTAGTATGCTCAATACCATCTTCACATAGACCTTAATAAAAACTAAATTTAAGAAAACCAAATCATTACTTAACAACTTTGCATACGTACCATTTGTTCTTGATTTCTCAATTTCATTCAGCATGGCCTGGCAATCACAGCGCAATTTTTCTATTTCACTGTCCAGTCTTTCTGATAAGCCTTCGGTGTTTACTGACTGCATACAACATTTCACTTCTTTTCGGACAAGTCCGAGTTTATTTTTATTTTTACGTAGAACTGCTGAGAGTTTTTCCACTTGATTACGTTGCCGCATTATGATTTCACATGCTGTAAATAAAAAAATATACATAAACATATGTTGGAAGCTCTTAAGCTATTTTTTAATACAAAAACGTGATTTATTAACATAACGAACTCAAGCAGAATATCTTAAGCTCTTAAACATCAAAGTTATCATTTACGGGTCCCCGAGGGACGGTGCAGTAGAGCGCGACTCAGGTCGCGCACCTAAGTGGAAAGTGACCTCAATCAACTTAGCACGCGAAACTAGAGGCAGTTAAAGATTGAGCTGACTGGAGACGCTTGTTGGCTAAGACCCAGTTCCACCACAAACTGTATCAGTGCCTTAACTAAGTATGTAAGGCTGTTTAAATCTTGTTAAGTTTGACATTTTATATTAAGAAAACAATTGCATTGCATGTTCACAGCACGGAAGAGTAAGGTCAAAACCAAAGCAATTAGGTTCGTATGATTGGGGGTAAGTTTAGGAAACTACTTTAAAAAATGCCAAAATCGAATACATCGAATTAAAAAGCAGCGAAAGATTTGAAATGGCTTCTTTGTGAACCACGTGACACAAAAAATTTGCATCAGTTTAAGCGCAATCTAATTTGCATGTATATCTGTCGAACCTAGAAAAAAACCAAAACATTTTTTTCACGGACCCACCTCTTGCGAATGTCTAGCAAACGTCCGGGAGTAATAACTGTCATTGGAAAGCTTCTCAATTTGCCTTTCAAATATGTAACACACACAACACGATTGGTTGCGAGAAGCTAGGCCCTGGACCACATACGGTCCGTTGCGCCAAGTATTTGTATTTTTGTATTTGTATAATTAATGAGTTCACATACATACCTCAGAATAATTATTAGCTCTACGAACGCCACCTTAGGGAAAATCTGGAAAAGGATCACCCTAGCAAGCAGCTTGTAGTTCGGTGTGGTAAAACAATTGGGTTCAAAACTCTTAACAGGAAGAAGGACGTGGTGCTCTACAGACCTTTATCCTGCCAGTCCTTTTTTATGACGCTGAGTGCTAGAAGATAAGCAGAAAAACGGGCATCTTGAACTCCTTCCTCGAAGATTTGGTCCTGAAGTGGATAAGGTCGACCACATTGGATCAGCCACATCGAACGAATGGGCAACAATGCTCCAGTCAAGAGAGTCTTCGAATCTGAGCCCTCAGGTTCAATATTATAAGGAATAAAGATCAATCAATCGCGGGTGCCAGGTGCTTGGCCTGACGAATAGCAGCGTGCCCGGGGCCGAACAGGATGGAAGACCGCAGCGTCTCAGTCAGAGACTATTTACGGGTCGGAATAATAGAAGTAAGGAAGTAAATGAGTGATATAAAAATTTAAATTTGTATTCCTGCGTCTCAAACTTAAGTGAAAATGCATTTCTTCTATTTCTAAACCTTTTATAGGCAAACGGGATGCTCTTTATTAAAATCTATAAGTTTAAGATAGAAGGGTTATTAAGAGACATTGTTTATTCTCTTGCTTTCTTTTATAAGTAAATAGAAAAGCGAAATGTACTGTCATCCCTTACATATCCGATCAAATAGCTCGGTATGCCTTTAGGATAGTCCGAAATACATGAGGTATTTATAAGTTTTATGAAAGTATCATTCAATTTTATCAGTTTATTCCGGAATCAAGTATTAGTTAATGAAAAAATATACATATGTACGTACATGATGTAGGTGCCAGTAAAAAAGGTTTACATTGCGGACCGGATCAGCAAAAGTGCAGCAAGTCAAAATACGAATACAAATTCTTGGCGCAACAGACCGTATGTGGTCCAGGGCCTAGCTTCTCGCGACCATTCGTGTTGTGCGTGTTATATTTTTCACACAAATGGAAGGGACCTACAGTTTAGAGCCATATCCGAAAGGCAAATTGAGAGGCTTTCTCTTGACAGTTATTACTCTCGGACGTTTGTCAGACATTCGCGAGAGGTGGGACCGTGAAAAACTTTTTGGTGTTCTCTGGGATTCGAACCTCGAACCTCACGCTCAGCGATCCAACGCACTAACCACTTGAGCCACGGCGCCCACAGTGCAGCAACTCATAGATATAAAAATGTAGGAAAACTAGGCGCTGCCAACATTTAAGGAGATACATTTAAACCTTTGATAGGAGATGTGTAGCTCATTCAAAGGGCTACGAAGAAGTAGGTGAACGTTGTACACTTGATTAATAATTTTTTTTTTGACTCGGTTTCAGTATATTCTTAACGAATATAAATACGTACCAGTAGCTGAGGAACCTGGTTGATGTAGTTGAATAGTTTTTCATAAATGAAATAAGCTATTTCAACAATTTCAAAACGCTTAATTGTTACCGTTTGAAGCAAAGCGTCATGTAGCTGACAAAGTTAGGCTTTGGATTTGGATATAATAACAAGTACCAAAGTCAGTTCAAAACAATATTGTTTCTTAGATATGTAGGCTCTGCTTATTTTAGTCCTATTTTAGTCAAATTCAGTTTTTAGAGTGTAATAGAAGTATTTGTACGCATTCTTATCCTATAGCTACTAATATTTCGGAGCTAGTTGGGAAGAACTTTAAGACCTCTTCCAACACAGGATTCCCACAATCCTTCTAAATTTTTGTTGAATTCGTTTACTTACGTCCATACCATCGCCAAAGTCTACAATAAACACATAGTGCGAGCAAACCATCTCCTAACAGTCTTTTATTTGGGTTCCCGAAATTACTTTATCGAGAATGTACATATATTACCATTAAAAAGTCAGGATGCATAGTATAGTATGTAATTTCATACTGATGAAAGTTTCTTTCAAGCCCTGTAATCCAAATTAAAAAAAAAAAACTTCTCCGAGACGCTTGCCTCAAACAAAAAGAAACTTACCATCACTTTGTCCATTTAAATTCGTTGCTTTAGCAACTAAATTGTCAGCAGTAGAACTATTTCCAGGCTCAGCTTGCAAATTATTTGTTGTATCTTTATTAACATCCTTATCTGAGTATCGAACCGTTGGATTATAATAGCTTATTGGATGAATACGGAAAGCACTGAAAACTCCACCCTCATCTGTTACAGTGATATGATAATTATTTTGATATCCAAGCCCTGCATGGTACGATGAACTTGAATACGTCAGATTGGGACCCACTGTAATATCAATCGGCGACTGCGGACTCGAGCTTGGCTGCCGCAATACCAAATTTACCGAAGTGTAACTTTTTTGGTTAATACCAAATGACTCAACATTTCTAGTAAATGGTAGTTCAGGACGAACGTTTATCGTTGACTGGTGACGTTGGGGTGGGCCCACACGATTCCGATATGAGCTCGGCGACAGAGATACATTCACTGAAATTTCAGCTTTTCTTGTATCTGAATAATTTGTTGGACTTTGTATTGAGGTACTGGTGTTGTAACTTGCACCAAATTTCGGTGATGATAGAGTTGATGACGGAGTAGCTGTTGAGCTTTGGGATTGATTAGGCGAACCTATAGGTGAAGACCGCTTTCCAATTGATTGCCTTTTATCCGTCAGTTGATTTGAGAGATCTTGTCTATTTTGCTCTTTAAAATATGGCTCTTGGTTAAATCTTAGAGTTGTAGGCCTTTGTGGTACCAGTGGCAACGGCGTTTCCTTTTCCTTTTCTAATTCGTCTAGAAATTTATTTTGGTCTATTAAATATGTTTTAATTTGAATATTACACAATCCGGAACGCATTTCTCTTATGTCTGGCGCTGAACTTTGAGCACCATCTGATAAATTAGAAGTGATGGTTTTTGCAGAGTTGATGACGTCATTAAATAAAAATAGCTTGCAGTTATTTTTAAATATATTTTGATTATCGCTACTATTCTTACAATTTTTAGTGTGTACCGTACTCTTTGATTCAGGTCGTCCTTTGCACATCGAATTTTTATTTAAAATGCGAAGCAGTTGCGCTGGATAGGTTTGCAGTGGTATAATTTGGCAGTTAATTTCACTTTGTAATCGTACTTTACAATTTTCACGATCGTGGCAATTATTTATAACGTGTTGATTTACAACATGATCTGGTATAGTGGGAAATTCTTGTTTCATTTCATGAAAGAGCTGCATAACCCTTATGTTCGTGCAGTTACAATTTGATTGTCTTTGCAAATCCGCGTTTTCAATATGATTTTGAGTTGTTTCAGTTTGAAAAAATTGATCTTGCAAACAAGTGACTCTTTTTCTACTTTCCTGTGTAGGTGATTGCGACGGGGTTGAGTTTTTCAGAAAATTATCTTGGGACATTGAAAATCTAATCGCCATTTTTGGCCATCATTATGGTGATTAAAAGTCCTAAAATGAAAAGAAATACTTGCATTAAAAAATTGTATGTATATTAAAAGCAAACAAATACATAATCTCAGCGTAGGTAATTATATTTCACTTCATGTTTCCTTACATCAGAATAACAAAAATTGACAGGCAACGTTGGGCTCAATTCTAATGATAAAAGCGAAAGCAGGTGGCGACAACAGTTTTCTCCAGAATGAAAAAGTACAGATAGACAAGTAAATAAAAAGAGCAAAACTTATGCAAGTCAACATCGAGAACATGCGCTACCTTAGCCAAAAATAGGCCAAAGATGCGAATGGTGATTTTTGCAATGCACTGCGAATTCAAGTTTAGAAAGTGATCGCTCTTACAGACCATGTAATGGAGCAGAATAAACCTGACAATGCAGTTGCTATGATCAAATTGCTTTTGAAGTGGTAGGCGACAAAAAAATTCTTAAAATTTTAAAATTAAGTGAGCAGAAGGACTGTCTTGTGGAACATAAGAGTTTAAAAAATGAAATAAGAGGCGAAATTCAACGAAGCAAAGCAAAAATTTAAATGCATTGAAACTATCAAAAGAAAGAGTTTGCGAAAGAACTCCACAGAACACACTTACTACTCCTCCGTGGTCACCTTAACCTCCTTTATACTATGGCCAAACACCATAACCAACGCAACGACAACAGGCAATTCAAACGCATCCGAAATGACCATAACAGCGACCATAGAAAGAGTCAAACAGGTTGCCATAATAGCGAACGCTCAAAACATTGGTATTTACTGCTTAGGAACACACGAATTCGCTGGTGGGACTGGAGCAAGTGGCGTTGCTGTAACCGCCCACAATCCGGAAGCAGGAGACATCGTAAATCATTCGACAAATTTACTATACCCCTTTCTGGTTGAAATTGTGATAATCAATAGTCTTAGAAAAAAAAAACGAACAGACGTTCGTTATTGGAATCGAAGAAATAAGGATTCCCATTTGATTTCTCCAACGAATTATCAATGGATTTGAAATAGAAGTATTTATCCGCAAGACCAAATGTGTGCCTTATATCGACCTTGGTGCCATGTATATGGAGAATACACTCTACCTCAAAGCATATGACGTCATAGCTTTTCTTAATTTGTTTTATTAATAGTTTATTTGTTTTTATTTTTTCTGAATCAATTCAAATAAATGGTTTCTCGCAGATTGTGCTAGATTTTGTAGTGTTTTGGACACTTCCAAACATCTAGGATTGCCCATTTAACTTTTTCAACCACTTAAATTGACGGTTCCCTTTATCATAGTATGGTATAAGGGAAGTGCACCTTAGACGGTGACTGCACAAAAGCTTTTTGGTCCATTGTAATTCCCTATATATTACGCTACCGCCTCTAGTTTTGATGTCTATTGGTTGGTCTCAAAACAAACCAACCTGTACTCTTGATGAAACATATTATGTATTATGTTCCAGAGTAGAACCTGTGTCACGTGCTCCAGCTCTTTATAAAGTTTGTTTCCGACGCAGCCGAACAGAAGAAAATGAAGGTTGGGACAATATCAAATCAAATGCTTGATAGCTTCAATTTCGATTTCTTCTGTGGCATGACAGCTCCTGCAGTCATCACGTGAGTTGATACCTAGTATAACGGCCATTGGACCTATCGGGCAGTCCTTAGTTAGTATCCCTATTATGAAACTGGTTTCTTTTTTTTTCATTGAAAAAAGGATTTTTGTCCTTTTTCGTTCACAATTGGTCATAAGCTGCGAGATATGGCATAGTGGTTGCCCAAGAAGTGTTGATATTTTTCTTGCTTTAAGGTCTATTTTTTTTTTGTTGGTTTGTTGCCTCTTAGATTATCATGTCCAGAAACCCAACAAAAAGTGACTTCATTCTTTTTATTAGCTTTATACACGGGCCGAAACAGAATGCCCACAGATTCCATTTCTTAAATTAGGAGAATCCCATGCTCAATATGAAAGTCGTATGTTGTTGGTTGCTTAGAAAGCCTCGATTTTGACTGAATATTTAACACCAGGGGCCAAATCGTATCTTCCTCGCTTGTCGTGTAAAATTCATCATCATAAGATCACTGATCGTATAACAAACAATGTAATTTGGCATTATGTATTTCGTGATTGAGACTTTTAGAACTAATCTTAAAGATGATGCCATCCACAAAATGGAGTCAGGCGGAGAGGTTAAGCGAATTCCTTTAACCCTTTCAGTGAATTTGACCCATATATGGGACATCCTAAGTGACGGCTTTTAAAGCAAAAATAATTGTTTTAGCTACTTTGAAGATTATAACTCGAAATTCGTCGATGCACTTCTCGTATTTTTTTCTATTACGAAAAAACTAATTTTGATTGGATGTCAGTGACCTGTGTTTTGTAAAATTTTGGAGTCTGTGTAAGAATACTTTAGCTGAAAGAATTCTTAAATGATGTAAAGTAAATATTTCTGTTAAAAGCCTCTTAGAATGGTAAGTAAGGCTCCAAGAAAATGATCCCAATATGGGATATAGATTTGCAACGTCAAAATTCAATGTACCAGATATGGGACAAAGGATCACAATTTTATAATAATTTTCGTCTTTATGCACGTTTGCTTTACAAAATGGGTTATTCAGATGAAGACATAATGGAAATAAATAATCCCTTGTGCTGTTCTGATCTATGTATATGAGACCCCTCATATTTCCCAAATTAGACCTTGGATGTACTTTTTATCTACAGATTTGAACTCAGTAGACCCCAATTACATAATGTAAATTAAATCATTTATTATAACAAAAAATCCACTGAGAGGGTTAACAAAACCACTACGTCACTTTTACACTCGAATCTGGTTCCTCAAGTTTGAATGGATATCAATTATATAAGCTTGTACGAGCTCTACAAGGCCTTGAAGAAGGATAAGATATAGCACCTTCTAGATATTTTTCCGAGATCGGGACAATCGTTGTCGCGGTGTACAGCGGTGAACCTCCCGGACTCTTACAATGAGCTGCATTTTCGATCGCATATCCACGTTAGCACCCCATTCACCATAACCAATGCTTTGTGTGACTGCAAGCTCGTCAAATTTAATTACCATCAGCATTATGTCTGAAATTGGGCCTGAAGCCAAGCTAAGCCAAAGTAGTGGAATATAGTCAGATCCTCCACCCAACAGGAGCGAGGATCTAGATTCTTCTCAAACCGATCATCATGACCTGCTCTATAATACTTTAAACTTCGGAGAGAAACAAAGATAGAAATTACACGATTCGCAACACGCCAGAAAGCAAACCAAATATGTAAAGGGTACCAGACTATGGTTTGAAGACTTAAATATCGTCCACCTCTATAATCTCTCAAGGTACATATTGCAGCATTTTTGCGGCTAAGGACGTTGCCGTTCGTCAAGTCACTGTCGGACTAGCGATTTATACTGTATCGCATACTATTAGTATTTTACATATATACCTCATAGATATATGTACTCGTACACAGGACTACCCAAATTTAAGTTGTCATTGACGAAATTTTTAAATTTGATACCAAACTCCTCCACCTCATTTAAATTATCGACGGCCTTTGGGTTTATATCTGAGACAGGATTCCTTTTTTTCATGCTCACATAGTCGATCTAACAGTTCCTTTATATGCACATGTATCGGCAGACAGGTACCAGAACAATTTGTCACAACCAGCTTCGTAAGGAACTGAAGGAACTTTTCGGCTATTTCGACACGATCCGGAGACGTTGATACTGAAAATTATAAAAGGGCTTAAGTGACAGAGGAATTTACGTTCACTTTCTCATTATATGAGTACGACATTAAGGCACACATGTTAAGGACCGTTGTAAGCCAACTGAGAAAGCATCCATATTAAAAAGCTAATTTTTGTATGCGTTTCTTCAGCTTAAGTCCTTTCTTTCTTGCCTCCAATACAATTAGTATTATTTTGCTTGCACCGACTTAACCAGTTTCTTCAGCGGTCATTGCCTTATCAAGGTCAACTTTAATAGATTAAATCTATTACTATAGACAATGTCTTGAAAGTGATGAAGCCTTCTACAAAAACAAACAAAATATTCTGTACTCATGCACGTAGGAAAGCGAATACCACGCCGCGAATTTGTTTCACCTTTATGTTTGGTCTAACCTTGATCTGAAACGCTCTATAAGTACATACACCACCATAAGTTAAGTTATTATTTACGTTTGTCGGGATGAGAAGGGATGGCCTTTAACATAGGCGTTCATTGCGCGTTCCATACTTTAAAAAATGTTATAGTTAACGATAGAAATGGAATCGGTAAGGGAAAAAACTAAGTCCGAAGTTGTGATTGTTCAATTCTGTCTGATTGATTCACAGTATAGAGCCGCTCACGGTTTGATCACACTGGGTCCAGTCAAATGTTGTTTTGTTTACACTGATCACACAGTACAGGTCTCGATCAAGCTCAAAATAGTACTCTGATATTTACTTATTGCGACACCCTTCATTGACCAAATAAATAGATATTAATTATTCTCACAGTTCATAATAGTAGGTTACCGCCCGTTTTTTGGAAAGGTTTTCTGTAGGCAATTTAGGGATTTATAATTCAGATTATTTTCAAAGTAGTATTAGTATTCATGTAAGCGCCCACAAGTTGCGCAGGATATATTCGAGAAAAAAGAAAAAAAAATGTTCACCGTCCCACATCACAAAATTATCCAAGAAGAATGGCTGTCATGAGAAAGCTTTTGAATTAGGTTTTTTGGATAAGGCATTGAACTTAATGTCCTTTCTATGGGCCCTATATAGCACAAAAGATAAAATAAATTCTTTAAACAAAAAATTAAAAATCTGAGAAACAGTATGCATACAGACGTAATGTAAATAAAACTGCGGTTATGTCAGGTGTGCGTCAATACGGTTTAGTTAAAAATGAGGAATAATGTACGAATCGATCCGTTCCAGATGAATTTTTTATTTCCAATTCTTTTTTTTCTGTTCTTTTAGATCTGTTTTTTTTTTTGCTTAGATAAAATAAAACTATCTAACCAAGCTGTCTTTGACATTTAAATGCAGTATGGTCTAACAAGTCATCGTGAATGAACCTTAATTTGAATATAGGTCTTTGCTTAGCGAAACTTATAGACGAATTCGCGTGCGCGATTTTTATGACGCATATAATCGTTCACCTCAAAGGGCTATCCGTTGAACTGTAGATAGATTTCGTACCACGTACTCTTTTAATGAGACAATAACACCACCACTTCAAAGAAATGTGAGTACAGAAGAGAATATCCCGCTGTAAACAAAAGTGGACAAGAAAATCCAAAATTATCAGTTTGCCATCGGCTTCAGAAATTGGTGCTCTGTCCGATCACAACGTGATCTACACTGGTATAAGATCTAGCTGCTGTAGGAAAAAAAAGCAACAAAACAATCATTGCATCGTTCTTTCGCTGATTGCTTTATCTCGAAAATTGGGTTCCTCGGTGGGCCTCATTTGTAGTTTCCCGAATTTGTCAACAAGCCAAATTGTCGCATAAGGAGTAATATCAATCCAGAAGAGACTCTATAGACATCACTGCACCCAGAAAAATTGATTATACGGGGCGGTTGTGTGTGTTATATCTTTTCGCACAAACCATATACGAATTGAGAAATTTTGCCATGACAGTGTTACTCTCGGACGTTTTTCAGAAATTCGCGAGAGATGGGACAGGGAAAAATACTCTTGATGGTGTTTTCCGAATTTTCAACTCCAGAACTGCCGCTCAATAGTCCAACACTTTAACCACTGAACCAGAACGCTGCTGGAGGCATCAGCAAACCTTATCTCTTCAAATATAAGGCCTAACGAGAGCTTAGCACGTGTTATTCGTGCTATACGACCGCCATTGCTCGAAAATTATACATATGTATGAATGTATAAGAAATTTTGACTGATAATGAATTCACCAGTAAGCGCCTTTATTTTACTGTACATTGTTGTGACAAATTTTAAACCACCTTTGTTTATCCTTATCGTAAGATCACATTAGTCCTAATCTTGTTATTGATCTCCATGCCACCAAGCCAATATTATTCCTGTATGGACCTTGAGCAAAATCGGTTAAGCCGAGTAGTTGCCCGTCTTCTAATGTCAAATAAGTAAAAATACCGCTACCAGAATTTGTTTGCAAATAATTGCAATTTAAACAAAATTCTTAGTCGTTTTCTATTTTTTGACTTCTTTCAAAATAAGTACATACATACATACATGTATGTACATAGTTCATTAGTAATATTGGTTTGAGTTGAATATTTTGATGTTGGGGCCGCAATTTGATTTAATCATGTGATAAAAGGAGATATTTTTTTTCCATTGGTTAAGCCGATTCTATCCAAATAAAAATTGAAGATAAACATGTATTTAGGAACTATTATTCTAAAAAATTGATTATCTAAGCTTGGTAATGTAAAACCGAAGAGAGAAACCGAATGCATCCTACAGTTGGTACTAGTCCGTCGCTTTCTTCATACAAATTTTATTATTATAAACCTGCGAATCTTGGTGCTTGGAGAACTGAATATTTTTGCAAAATGGCGCCCATATACTTAATTAATTTCAAATAAGAAAATAAATATCAAGTGCACTCTCATAATGAAGACGAATTCGTATAATAACTTTTTCATTATCCAAATGTTCATAAAAATTCATTTTCCTGCTTGCTAAATCACATACTTATGTATCCAAAAACGCCAATACATGTATTCTTAGACTCTCCATATAATTTTTGTTTAGGTAAGCGAAGACCAATTAAATGCATGCGAACTGACGTGAACTGGACTAAAACTTGTCATACTACAACATTGTTCACCAGAAAATTACATTTTATATGCGATAAAACGAAATATCAAGGGCATTGTTACAGCAAAGTAATTCCTTTTCAGTAAAGGTCAGGATACCTTATAGACAAAACTCCTCAAGTGAGTGCTTTTACCGCATAAAGATTAATGTTTTGATCAGAAAAACACATAATAACTAGCTTCACTGCTATTTTTAAGCACATGACTATTCCCAACATACGCATACATATTCACGCGCTGGCATGTATCCTAAAATGGTTGAAATTGGAGGAACCTTAAAACGTAAGGATTCGGTCTAAACTTGTACTTTTTTGTCAGGATAAATTAAGAGATTTTCACACCACTTTCTACTTAAGCATTCAAAAAGATATTCAGTACTGTGATTGTGCCAAACGCTCATTTTCTCTTACTTATCAGGCCATCTCAGATCTGCGATTTTTCACAAGCGATCACTATAATTATCCAAATTACGTCATCGTTATCACACTGCTACTTTAAAATATTTTATGAATCTTGCAACTGGGCGTCAAAAAAAAAATATGTAATTAATTTAACATGCTGGCAGCCTAGCATAAGTCCACTTACATTTTTAGTTTTTCTCTTTTGTTATTTTGAAGAGGTTGGTATTAATGAAAAATGTTTTTTTTTTATTTAGATTACATATGGTTGATGACTTCTTCACTTGTTTTCAATAATATTTTGTATACCATTTCAAAAAGTCATAGACTTTATTGCACTCCATTTGCTTCAACCGTCTAAAGATATATTCGTATTATTATTAATCATAATTTATTTTAGTGAAACAAAATTCTTATTAAATTGCCGCTGCATACATTTAAGTGCGTGAACCACAAAAAAATAAATACAAAAAAAAATAATAAAAATACAAACTCTTTTAAATGAGTTTAAACACACGAATTCTCGGACAGCTGCATAATATTCAACAAATCGAAAACTTTAAATATACAATATACGCATGTACGTATGTATCTATTAAAATAGGTAGAGGAAAAATAAAACAGCTACTAGTTATAGTTTCCTGATCCACGTATTTTCGTCGATGCGATTTAGCGTGAGACGCAAACGGCCGAGCGCACAAGACTGAGTGCCGTGGGAAAAAATAAAATTTGCCTCGAGACAATTTTGAAAAAAACAAAAATAAATAACTGAATGCTCAATGGAAATATTATTTGTTGTAGCAATAAAACAACATCGTGAATTTTACAGTGAATATAAAGAATTTAAGAAAAACCGTATAAAGAATTGCTGTAATGGCGAAAATACGTACCTAGTATTTATTTTTTGCGATAAAATAACATCTGCACTCGTATATACACATATCTGAATTTCAATATACATGCCTATTCTAGAAATAACAAAATTTTTGTTTAATATGGTACTTCTGATCGTACTTTCATCATCATGACGTTATAGTGTCGATATATTGAATACAAAGGATAGAGAGAAAGCTTTTTCTACAATTCCATACAAATTATAACCGACGGCGCGAGGAAAGAGAAATAAAAATAAAAATGAATAATCAAACTCCAAAATGTTGGGCTTTTATTTTATTTATTGTACAAAGTGGTTGATTGTTGAATTTAAGAATGAAAACACTGCCATCATGGCTGCATAATATTTCAATGACTGAAATTTTCCCGATGCCAGTTCTACTTAAATGTATGCATTAAAATTTAATAAATTCTGTAAAATATAGCTATACCTAAACTAAGAGATATAACACGTGTTGGAAGAAAAATATTTTACAGCTATATAAACGTTTTTTTTTTACCTGTCTTAATCTCCTAGAACCATATTAGATTAGATTGGGAGTGCTTGCACGGGGGCCTATTGGCCCACTGTGATTCCTGTAAGAATAATAACACCTTGTCTAACACTATTGCTTGTTTGCTGACTCTTGCTCGAAGCAGAGAGGATCACTTTAAGTGCATCAGCAAAGCCTGCGCAAGCTCGCCTAGTTCTCCAAAGAGTCTGTTTCCCATATGAAACAAGCGATTATTTTGGAGATTTCGGAGTCGCAGCGTAAGTGTTTTGATGGTTTCAATTGCGAGCATAGCTCGAGGGTTATAACACTTTCACATCTCATTAACCAAGCGGTGTTTGTTAGTTCCCTGCTCTTAAGATCTATCTTCGCTCTCAATACGCCAATAGTGATATTTATTTCCGTCAGAGTATATTCTGTGCATAGTTCTGATCCTTTTTTGGTTAGTTCATCCGCTATTTCGTTCCTCCTATGTACATATATTACTGAGTATTGCTAGGATATTCCGAATTTGACGACATTTACATACTGTTTTTATCCGAGGCGGATTTATTTTTCCTATGAGGATTATCAAACGCTGCTTTATCAATGACGAAGATTTCAGCTTAAAAGACGCAACATTCATTTGGAAGAGAGACTTACAGAATACTCCAGCTACATTGCTAGGATATTCCGAATTTGACGACATTTACATACTGTTTTTATCCGAGGTGGATTTATTTTTCCTATGAGGATTATCAAACGCTGCTTTATCAATGACGAAGATTTCAGCTTAAAAGACGCAACATTCATTTGGAAGAGAGACTTACAGAATACTCCAGCTCAGGTTTCTTCATTATGTTATGTTCATTTATTAATATGTTGGACTCTCATTCTTGTTTTTGGAAAATAAGGATGCAGTATTTTTTATTAAAATCTTGGTATAGAATAACGTCGTCCAATTACTTATTCACGTCAGCAACCACATTAAGTTTCATTACTTTCTTAATTACCTTAATAGCATATGGATCAATTATAGATCATTTTATGTCAGTTTTTTTTGTAGGCATTTCATTCATCATCTATTGTATTATCAGGTACGATTGATTTCTGCACTTGTTTGGAAAAAATCTTCTTGAACACTAGCTCTCGCAATCCTAAGCCCGTACCCCTCTTTCCTCAAACTCGTCACCACACCGATTTTAGTCGCTTTGAACCCATGTCTAGAAATTTGTGATTAGTCAATAACGCGCATAACACTCTAGATTTTCATTTCACCAGTTGCACCCTCGAAACTCACTTCACTTCTCATAAACACCTCTCATCTGATAATGAGAAGTCTAGGCCAAATCTTTTTGTTTTTCTAAGGGTACAATAAAATAAAAAAAATTGTAAGTATAAGTTATTTTACTACTTAGTTGCTTGTAATAAGCCTAAATAAACTGAAAGTTGTTATTGGTAATGCTTCAAGCTTCAAGAAGCTTACATATACATATGTACATGCATACACAGAATTTTGGGGAGTAAAAGCCAGACTATGTATTCCACATAACACACACACACTGCTGCAGTAGCAATGTCACAACCGAAAAAGCGACCCTTAAGGCCCCGACCCATAGAATCCGTTGATCCGTTGTTGCGTCGTTTTTAACTGACACCTGAATAGAATACACGCATTCTTATGGAAGGTGGCCCATAACCAACGGATGTATAAACTTCGACGGACAAAGTAGGTTTACTTTCTACTTTTTTAATCCGTTGATGCGTTGACAATTCACACATTCCCGTATTAAAGTTCACACATTCACATAATGAAGTTCACGCATTCACAAATTGAGAGTAAGCACATTCATTGGTGGAAGCATTGAGATATGGAGAGAGGATTGAGAAACTGTCATAGGCTGTTATCTGTCAACGTAGGTATGCGACGGATTTTATGGGACAGTTCATTCCGGCAATACGTGAACGTCAACGCTAACGTTCAACGGAACGACGCCGACGGATTCTATGGGTCGGGCCCTTTAGTCACTATATGTACGCCTAGCCAACATTAGCTAGGGCCAGAGAACGAACCCATCTTTAACGCAAACCCATCTTTAACTCACTTGAGGAGGTCTCATATTAGAAAACTAACAACTTTCCTAAATTCCATAGGCTGGGTTTAGAGAATTCTCATCAACACACTTCAACATACAAGTTTACATGAGCTGTGTCATCAAAACGGCACGTAATACTAATTGGATTCTTTTTTAACAGTACCGTCACTCTTACCTATGTATGTATGTATTGTACATACATACATATGTACCTAGCATGTAATAAATTAAAAATTATTTAAAATTCCAAATTATTTAGAACAGAAAATTGTTTAAAAACGGATCGTAGGACACCCTATTCCCAAATTTTTAGCCAAATCGCATTAATGTAGGCGTGGCATATTTAACATTTCTATACATTAATATGTACATACATACGTATGTCCGTGCGTACCATATGGCCAAAACGTTGCTTATGCAATTTTTTTAGGCAGGAATAAGTTATACAAATACATACATATGTATGTACATATGCAAGACTTTATTTATATGAATCAATATCAAAATCAGCAAGTATAATAAACAAAAACAAACAGCAAAGGCAGTAAGGCGTTGAATTATTCAAAAACGGAAATACGTAAACGACGCATGTAAGTATACATATGTGTATATTTTCATATTATCCTTTTTTCGAATACATTTCCGTGATTGACTTATATATGCATATTCAACTTATAAACTCCTACCATCCCAACCACACAGTCACCACTTTCGTTTCCTGCTACTAAATTTGTTATCAGAGAATGCGTTTAAGGCAAAAAATTGTTTCTTTCTTTCTCAGGAAAATAAATTTATGTACTCTTTGAAGTAAGATGTGAGTGATAGTCCACACTGAAAAATGATTAAAATCATACTTGTAGTTATACACTAGTAGTAACAATAATGTATGACTTTATTGTTACAATCAAAATTTATTTGTTATAAAAATTTTAAATTGGCTTCGGTCTTAAAAAATTTAAAGCTTAAAGCTCTCAACTAATTAAAAATACCTAATACATTTTCTTATTTTATTTTAATTAAAAAGATTCGTTTATTATTTGCTGCCGAAATTTAAGAACAGATTTTAAGCAACTACACCATTTAAAATGCAGATGATTTCTATAGAAGTAGCAGTGTTTTTCCCCGGGCTAGATTTTCTGATACTACTGAGTATAGGCAGATTGCAATATAATCAAAGTTTTATTTAGTTTCTCAAAGTGCAGTCAGCATTTCCTGCAGTCCTATGTATATGACAGGTAATTAATTCAAGGGCCATAGATCCCCTCTGATTAAAAAGATCCAAGTAGCTACGGTCATGGAAATAGTTTTCATCGTAAAGGTCATGCTAAGGTACTTCATAGGCTTACTGTTTGGCATATGGAATATGGAGGAACATTTACATCCCAGACTTAACCATTCGCCAGCGAATTTAAGGCTTCTATTTTTCAGGTGGGTAATAATCTTATTTAGGAGACGCTGATTTGGTTGTCCCATGATTTTTGGAATACATATGTACATACATATATGTATATAAAGTGTAATCTCAGAGAGTACAATGGTGGTGGACCAGTTTCCAATTGCGGGATATACATAAGTCGGTGTGTTTTCTGACAGTCTAAAATTTTTTTTAATAATTTTGCCTGACTTCTTTTTCCACCTTATCGAACTGGAAGACAACCCAAACATACACACTAGCAATATAGAAATATTTGGTTTTTGCAGATCCCTGATCGTTGAGGGTTGACATAATCTCAGAAAGAACATGTATAAAACCAGAGAAATGAATTTTTACTGGTTCAACGTACATAAATATCCTTACTATTCGTTAAATGAATTTAGAAGAATACATACTAGTACATATTCGTAAGAATTGTTACACCAATTTTATAATTTTAAAGAGTAGTATTTTAAGATGGAGTCCTAACTTTTTCGACACATTCAATGAAATTTTGTAAAATCGTCCTTCGGGTTGCTATATGCAGGAGAATCTATTATTAAAATATTAAGGATAGTGACTAAAGAAAAGATGTTGATGGGAGCAATCAGTCCGATTCCCTAGTGAGGTTTGAAAACAAGTTGTTATTCAATTCCACCATCCTTTTAATCTTTTTTATCCCCATTATTTCCTTTCGAGCGGTTAATAGTGTCACACGAACCATACGGAGAATCCACCTAGCTGAAGAAATTATAATTACTCAGGAATTATAATTATCCGAACTAACTAAATTTGTCTGCATACTGACGAATTCTTAGCAGATAAGCCCTCAACTCCGTAGTTCCTCCTAAAACTAAAATACACTGAACTAAAAACAATTACTGGCGACCCTCTGCTCCAGGTATCAGAAAACCGAAGAGATGAGGAAAAAAGCAATTGTAGAGCCCCTTGCCGGTTTCAAGGTAACGTATAGCAGATACAGAAGTAATTGAAATTGTAGGCCCGCAATAAAGGAGATTCGTGGAGGATGACCATCCTGTCCCATCTTCCATCTTGGAAGGCAAAACTAACCATTACAAACACAAAACCAATGTCACAACTCTTGCAAAAGCAATAACCACTACTTCCAAGCACAAAGCTGACATTGGCAAACAGTGAGAACTTGTACTCACAGCGCTAACATGGCATCATATGTTCGTAGTAGTCCTAAAGTCCCAGCAACAGCAGCTCACAAGTTACAGGCCCAAAGAAAAAAACCATCATCGAAAATGAAAAGGCAAAAGAACGCTAAAAATCATTAGACAGGAAATACGAAACCGAGCATCTGTCGTAGGCCTGTACTAGCCACATTGTGAATTGAAATGAAAGATTATATCGACGGAATATCCCGCAACTCTATCAAAATTTTTGAACGCTTCTTTCCCCGTACAATTCAATTTTTTTTTGCACTGACGTTCATCTTCGATTAGCCACTTTTTTTGTTTATAAAAAAATAAATATCTTTCTGGGGCGAAATTTGCTGTCCATTCAAAACAAAACTTGCAGTAACTTTTTTCCTTTTTAGTTGCAACACGTAAATTATGTCAAAACAAAGCAGCGCATAGTCTGCAGTGTTGCACAACTCATGCTCATTTTTTGTACGTTCATGAATTCATCCATCCTTTTTCCATTGCCTTTCGAAACGCATCATTTCGTGCAGTTCACATTTTCATAGATTTGACGACACGCATATAGGAATTTGGAATTCAGCCAGTTTTCACCGCTTATACAAACCAGCTCTCATGTCGTATCCAATATCAAAACCAATCAAGCCGTATTTCTTACTCAACCAACAAGCATTACAATCTATGCTGTGGTAAATAAAACACTTAAATACTGTCCGTGTTTAAAATACATACAATATATTGTTTAATATGAATAAGAGCTGTTAAGATATCTGTAATTTATATATGTATAAATATATATACTTTATTATGTGTATGTTATAGATGAGAATGATGATTGAGTGAGCATGCAAAAATGGCATTACGAGTTTACTACTCTACGGCAAATCCGCAGGTTTCTTCGACGGCCTGCGTTAATTTGTCACAGAGTAGTTGATAACTTTCATAAGGCGGTAGATCAATACGATTAAAGCATGTGTGTGCTTTTGGTAAATTTTGCGTTGGTACATCAGCTGTCAAATGTATTGTAAACAGTCTAGGACCCACGGCTCCTGTGGAACCTTGTAGGGCCCGAAAACCTTGCAATGGTACTCGAGATGATCCTGTGACAAACTGCAAAAGACGAGCACGCATCTCTGATGAATATGATTCGACCACCTAAAATGAGAAATTAAATAATTATTACAGTTATTATTACGATTAATGTGAAGCGAATAATATTAATATCCTAATATACTAAAGTTCACCCACAGTACAGCAAAAATGCCATCAAATGTAATAATCGACTGCTCGGCTCGCTATCAGACAGAACTTAAATCAGAGGTTTACTTTAATCATCCAAAAACGATCAAGTAATTTGTAAATGAATAAAGTGAGCCACAACAAATGATACAAAAAAAAAATGCAAATCTCAGCTCAAAAAAAAAAATACATTTCAGTTAGAGAAAAGTCAACGATGAGCTATTTCTATAAGCTTCAAAGGAGCATTTACTTAAGATTAGAAAAAATTCTAATAACTTATGAAAAAATAATTGATAGCTTCGTCAATTTCTCGGAATAGTGAGAGCGAAGGTACCGAGCTGTGGTTAGATAGGCCGGTTCATGGAACTTTTATTAGCCATGAAACCGTACACGGGAGTACAGCGTGCATTCTACGTTCGTTTCCACTACGGAAACAATAAGCCTACGACAGTTGCGTATCAATTTTATCGATGTGCGCACGATGTACGCAAATGTGATTTGTAAATGGATGACAATGTTCGAGACAATCGGATCGGCAGTACGAATAATCAATACCAGAGCGTTCACTTTGAGTGAGGACTACCGATCGAGTTCGTAAGTCGGTTGAACAAAACCCTCGGAGGAAGCCAGACTTTAAACATCAAGTGGTCAACTTTACGAAGAACTTCGAAACGCGATTTGTCATAGACAAAACGTATGTATATGTATATAAAATTATTTTTAAAATGTTTCAATAATAACGAAAAAATATACTCACTTGCCAGAACCAAACCACTTGAGGTATATCGGATGTGCAATGTTTTAATCGAGTATTCTTTTTCCAATCGTTAACATCTATACTGCTTATGCCGCCAATAACTAATTCCAGTTCGCGTTCATCAAATGGACGCAACAATTGACTTGGAATCAGCTCGCAAAAACCTGAAATATAAAGCATTTAACATAATTTACTACTGTACTATTTTTTCCTATAAATTACCTTTTTGTAATGCTAGAAACTGTTGCTCAATGCCACGCATGAACCTATAATTTACATACAATTTCACATATTCCCTTTTGTTTTCTTCAGTAACCGCTATGCTCGCTCCAGATGGTTTTAATTCATGTACTTTCAAAACACCAAAACTATTATTTTCAACACTAAATGTGGACTCAATAATTCCATCTATGTTGTTTTCCCTGAAAGTTGTTTTAGTTAATAATAACTGAACTTTTATTACTATATTTAGGCACGTTACAGCATCCATGTAAGACTTCTATGCAGCTCAGGATCAACACCTTCTATGTCGTTCAAAGTTATTGGCTTATTAAGCAGTTGTTTATAGAAAGGTGTTGTGAAGCCGCCATCCATACAGTGACCATGAAAAACAGCAATTCCAAGAATACGTCCAACGAAATGAAAGTACGACAAGTGATCTGGATTCACGCCTGTCAGAGTACAATGGAATATCTTAAAATATAATACTAATTTAATATTTTCATTTAAAGTAACCTGAGTCTGGATTTATTTGTAAAGTATAGTGATCATCTCGACTATACTGAAACAGACCATACTGCGGATTAAGCATCTCTCTCGAAAGTAGATATAGCCATTCGCGGGCTACACCACCATAATCAAGTCCTTCTTCGCCTTTGAATTTTACCATTAGTCTTTTACGCATGTCCTTCGGTCGCATTTTCATAATCAGTCTATAGCTCTCTTCAAAAATTTCTGTGCGCGTAATCTCAAGTCGGCAATGACCGGATTGTGGCTGAAGAGCCTGTAATTCATTTCGTAAGGCTCGCAGTTTGCCGACTAAATCACGACGATATTTTGGAAGGAGATCTGCGCCCTCCAAGAGACCTTGCGGTAGATCAGGCACTGTCTGGTGATGTTGATGCAATCTGAATGGTTCCGGAGCAGCTGGAGCTAAATTTCGATGCGTAGAATTTGTAGCTGAGGCACCAGAAACATTGGCTGTTGTGTTCATTGGTCCATTAGAAGATGTATCTAAAGGGTTGTTGCTTGACGCAGGCAATGGTCCTTCGACTATTGAATGAAAATGAAAATGTAACAGTTGAAAAATCAGTATTTGTTAGTTTTTTTTTTTTTTTAAACAATAAACAGATTAGCTTGTGCACATAAGGCTAAGAGGTCGGATACATTATTGTCAAAAGTATTTGTTTGACTTGATAAGAGGTAGAACATTACACATATAGGCAGACTTTTCTTTAAGGCGCCCTTTTGAACGAAAAAATGCTTCAGCACCTATGGTTTAAGGTAATTCAAGTTTTCTTGTAAGTATCTTTCTTATTCCATTCTAATAAATGATAGGAAACCAACCCCAAAGCACTAGATGAGAAAAGTTCTAGGACAAAACAATGTGATATCATGTGATTTCCTTGACCTACATTAGGTTAGGTTCGGTTAGGTTGACTCGGGTTATGAGGTCATCAGAAGACACCAGGCACCATAGTGGGTGTTCTAGTCTGCTCCGCGTTTGGCATTCACAGAGAAGATTTATGTCCTCTGAGACGTGAAAGTCATCGCAGTACCTACATACATATACCTTTAATCTCGTTGCGTGCTTGCTAAGAAGGCAAGACCAGAGAGTATCCATATTGCTGTTCTTATTCGTCATGTGCTCAGTTTTACACTTTCCCACGATTTTTTCTAATCTAACACAAGGCTCCTACGTTTGGCTATCTTAGGTCATCCAAGTTGAAGATTTTCTCAAAAATAACTCACGTAGCCACGCACATTATTTTATGCTTCTAATTACGTCACTTTGTGAGAATTCTGCTCCTTTTTGAGCGTCGCCACTTTTGTTACTCTCTATATGGCACTGCCCAGGTATCCAACATAATCTACACGGTTCTGTGTAAAGATCCAACCACACTTTACTATAAACCAGCACCCAAATAAGGTAAATTTTGAACTGTTTGGCAATCTTTTTAAGAAACAAGTGGCAGTTTTCGGGTTAAGGGAGACCGATTCTAGGGGTTTGACTGTCATTAAAAAGGATGATACCCGGCTTAGATAGCAGTGTATTTTAACCAGGACAAGTCGCTAAAATTTCCTGAAAAAAGTGGTTGGGGAAGCGGAAAGGATATATTTTTATTTAAGGCTTTGGTAAAAAAAAGGTATGAAAACAAAAAAGACTTCTTTTGTAGCCCGATATCATCATAATACTTGAACATACAAAAAGTTACAAGAACACCGCGAAGCTACGATCTTCCAATTATTGGAAGGACTTCACAGACTGTCAATCGTTCGTGGGTATAGCAGCAGAAGCAATGAAGATTGGTTTTGCGATTAACGAGTATCCAACATCGACTAATTTATATTTCTCGGTTCGTATTTCATTATCAATGAAACAATTTTTTCCCATTCTTCAAGTGTTTCGCTAGTTTTATTGTTGTTTGATACGAAGAAGTAATATGGATGAACAGATCACTGTTTCTTGGGACTTGAAAGACAACCGAGCAACAAAACTCTCTCCAGAACAACCAAAACAATAATGAGTAAGACCCTCATCAATGTCATTGGGCGAAATACCTAGCCTCGCGGCATGTTTTTCTATTGCACATTGATCTATGAGTACCCCTAATAGCGTACCCATGTGCGCTCTGCTGACTTTTAGCAGACTATTGGTTTTGCAATAGCAAAAGCCTAAGGCCAAGTTTGTCTTGCATGGTTACACGTATCAATGATACTTCATCTCTCATTAGTCTGCTTCAGTGATAGCGTAAAGATTTTGTATCTTGCCGTTTCTGTTGGTTCTGGAGTTGGAAACCCCCCTTTGGTGCCTTATTTTTATGACCAGGATCTCAAGATACTGTTACGGTGCACCTGTCCGATATCTTATTCAGAGATGCGCGACATTACCTAACCAAATTGGATTTTATCATTGGTGATTCGTACATTGGTGCTTTTGTGGCTGCTTGGCAGTCGGTGGAAATGACGATCGTAGGTTCCAAAAGCACCTAATCGGCAGCCATACATGGCTTTGAAAATAAAGTGGCTGCACTGCATGTGTTCCAGTGCTGCGATGGGAATAGTATGGAGTATTTGTATATTGAATTTCCCATTTGTGACCCAAGGTTTTTTGCAAGAGTATAGTGCGGCAGCTGCTTTCTTGATGCGCTCTTGCACATTCATTTTCCAATTCAGCTTGGAATCCTGTAACAAACCCAGTAACTTGGCGTGATCAGAGAAACTGAGTTGAATACCACTTAACTATGTCGGACTGATCTGTGGGATCTTGTGCTTTATCGTGAGGAGCACTAGCTCTGTTTTCAACAAACTGATACCCAAGCCGCACTTGTGAGACTACTTGACTACTTTGGATAGACATGTTTCCATCAGATTTCGTATCGTTGGAAGATATTTTTCGCGAATTGTGATAACTATGTATGTATGCACACATACAATCTGAATAACAAACAAAAAGACCACTTTTGTAGCACGATATAACCCTTCACCCTTCCTTTTTCTGCAACAATTTCTTAGTTCAGTAAGATTCTTGTTACTATATACAATAAGGACTTGATCGAATTCACCATTTTGGGTAAATCTATCTCAAGGATTGCAAATGCTAAATGCCCGGGAAACAATGGTCTTCCTAACAACAAATATGCGGTATACTGTATGTACAGAGCACCAATAAATATGCCTTAAGTCATATATGTACGCTCAAGTGTTCTATAAAGGAAGACACAATCTCGTTATACGATCACGGATATCATAGTATTAATTACCCTTAGTTCGTGATTTTCGTTTCATGGAACGTTCGACTTGGCCTCTGGTTTATTAAAAACCTACACTGTGTTTGTGAGCAGTAAACAAAAACCTCCAGAAGGCCACAAAGAAGTTGCGCTTGTAGTTGAATAACTTACTCAAAGTTTTTGTTTTTAGCTCGTCTGAAATCTAAGATTCTTTCTTATTCTATTGTATTCATAGATAAGTAGAAATACATTACAATTTTCTAAAAATTACCTTGTGTTCGTGTTGGAGTATCATACTGGTTTGATGTTCGACGAATCATTTGAAGTATGTGGCCATTTAGTCTGGGATCAGTAAACTGCGTTGTACGATTATTATGATCAACAAAGTACACGCGACCAGATGTTGTTTTTCTTTGTTCCCATCCACTTGGTAGTGGCCCTAAAGCGTCTAGCGAAAAGTTTTGTGTGTCAAAATCACGCGGAATTCTAGGGTCATGCCAAGTTGATACACCGGTCGGAATGTGATAGAAGTATACCTGACCTTGTTGAGTCGTGCGCATCTCATAGCCGGAAGGAAGATCCATGAATGGTCTGGTACTAATGTTGTTACGCACATGAGCGTTTGGTCGTGTGCCTCGTGAGCGTCGTCGTGCTGATTCCTCTATACTTCTTCCCGATCTACGAACTCGCTGCAGGCCTCCACTCCCACTTCCTTCATCAACACTATTATTAGCACTACTATTTGTGTTGATCGCTGATGGTGATCTCGCGTCACTGGCATTAGGCAAAGTATCATTGGTAACATCATTAGTAATCACAGAGGCATTCGTACTTGAACTTAGAGCGTTGCCATTTGTGGGCGGTGTGTCAATCTGCTGCTGCTGATTCGTATTGGTATTGGCTATTTCTCTGCTATTTAGAGTTATTGCGGTATGCGTTTGGGTAGTGTTCCCATTTTCTGCATTTTGGGAGTTTCGTTGAGGAGAAGTCACATTTGGCAGAATGATATGTCCATGTATTGTGGAAGTGGCAGAATGTTTTTGCTTTTTGCCGTTTTGATTGTCATTTTTCTCAGAACATTCTTCAAGCGAGGGAAGCGTTGGTTGTGGCTGATGCAACTGAACTATGACCTGTGAGTTTCTTGTCGTTGGTACTGTTTCATTTGTTGAGCGATTTGGAAACGAATTACCAACCGTGTTTGAAGAGCTTGGTGTGCAGGAATTGATTGGTGATGATAATTGAGTAAAGGTTAAGTCGTTTCGAGAGGGACTGCCTGCAGATTCAACGGTTGGGTTAGGTTGGTTTTGAGAATTGTTTTTATTGGCTGTTAAGATTTCACCATTCGTGGGTTCGACGTCAAAAAGTCGTGCAGGACTACAGTTTTCTTTCCCAACAGGACTTGTAAGTGGTTCACCACAATATCGATGAGTAGATATCTGCGGTTGCTGTTCATTCGCAAGCGCTCCACGACTATTTAGCAGATTGTTCCCCGCAGATGATATTGACGGTCCTGAAAGGATGACCTTAACTCTCTCTCCATTCGAATTAATATGTTGATGATGGTGAACATGATGATGTGGCTGCTGATGATTGCCATTTACTTGTGCATTTGCTGAATTTGTTGGTCGGTCCCACTGTGTCGATTTCGTAGTGTGATTGACATAGTAAATTCGACCATTTACTGTACGTCGTTCCTCCCAAGCATCCGGCAAGTTACTTTCAGAAGAGTTTTCATCTGATGGTCCACGTACATCGCCTCCTGGTCCTACGATAGCAAGGGGATTGCCTCCACATGGACCATCTTTCGGAAGGAGGGCAATAATGATTTGACCACGAACCAGATCATCATCATCCGGCGATTGTTTACATAAATCCAAACGTTGGACTGAAAATTATTTATTATTTATTTTATTAATTTTAGGATATCGTGGCATGTAAAGACACAAACGCAATAAATGCTATAAACTTACATCCAGCTCCTTTCAGATTTTGTATTATCGGTGCAGGTATTCGAACACATCCTAAAAAACCGCCACCTTTTCGAATCTTACGATCATTCCATACGGATATTGTTATCACATCTCCTCTACCGAGAAATAAATCATAGTGCGCATTCCATTTAGGATCCAGTGAGGATTTACTGATTTCTGTTTTATAAGTCTGTGCTGTACCATCAACTGAAACTTTAGCAAAGGGATCGGGCAGACCTAGAACAAACAAAATAATTTATAAATATGTATATGCAAGAGAAGTTGAAAGCAGTTATATTTTTAAAGTGAATGATACAATCCAGAAAAGGCAGTTCTTATCTGCAAAAACTTGGAACGCCACACAAACTTGTAGCAGCAAAATTGTTCTTACTTAGTATCCATGCGGTCAAAGGAAGGAATCTCGTAAAATAATGAATGTAATATTTACTGTGTTTTAATGAGTTTCAATGTAGGTGTACATAGTTAAGCGACGTCCTTCCATTGTCAGGCAAGAGTCCACTAATCTGTTCATTGCACGCGAACCCCTTCTTGGGAAATCAATATCCCACTGAAATAACATTCTAGGACTCAGACAGACTAAAAGAGCAGTCAGACCCTTTCCCTTTCTGTCATTGTCAGTTCAAGTACCACCTCCATAAAATGAGCATCACTGAGTATACCATTTCCTGCGTCTGGCTAGAAGAGGATAAAATCACAGAACGCATACTATGTGAGTGTGTGGCTCTATCCAACACTAGGAGAAGCATTTTTCATAGAGAAATCATCTCTCACATTGATCTGAGGTCTCCTCCGCAGCAACGATCCTTCCCTTCATTAGGAAAGTCAAACTACTGCTGGAATAATATTGGCATATGGTAGAGTAGATCTTCCTTGGTCGACAGTGCCTTTACGCTCATGGGCTGAGCCGAAATTGTGTAAAAAAAAAACTGCATTAAAACATCTCTGCATTATCATCTGGCCATCGCAAAAACTTGTGTTCGGTGCGCGCATCGAATGGAGAAACCTGCATTGATTACAAATTTTAATCCAGAACAGTCAGTCATGGCAATGGATCTTCCAAGGCGACAGTAAAACAATACAAATACAAAACGACCAATTTTTTCAATCACAACAATATACCATCGCACACCACATCTCAATCTATTGACATTTTCAAAAGTGGAGCTTTTCAGAACGAATAAAAGGCGTGTTTTGACGTTTAGCAGCAGTGGTGGAAGCTAGCGAAAGGCTTTTTTATTGGTGGTTTGAAAGCGCGCTGTTAGTTTCTAAATATCCCAAATTTGACGTTTCTTTTTGCAGCGAAAAACTGCTCCACTGATATTTGGACGTCATCAAAATTCAAATAAGTTCCTCATTACATCCAATCACAATCCATTTTTCATATACAGTAACCATGCGGTTCAAAAATAATTTCGTTTTTGACGCGAAAGTTTTGAGGGACATACTGAAATTCTGTCCATGATATTCATTAAATTTCTTCGCTTAGTTCGTGTGGCACCCAAAAAATATTGCACAAAACAGCGGCTTTCAATATGATCTAGCGCTGTTGTTTGATGAAGTCCAAGCCGAAAGCCAACATCTACATTGCGTAGCACTTACTCGTTAACATCTGATGGCCTTCCTTATCGGGGTGAATAATTTTAAGAAAAGTCACCAGAATGAATTCTTAAAAATCATTTTAGGAATGTTTAATTTGTTACTGCGGCCTCTCTAAACACTTTACAACAAGTTTGTTTTCTGCTCGAGGCGCATTGTCATTTTTCGCTCATGATTACGCTTCGAGAGCTAACAAAAAGTGGCTTACACGTAAAACTTTACTTAAATAAATTACCACGTGCTAATCTACCTAGTAGCCTCTAGTATTTTGGATGTACGAACCTTCCGAGCACCTAAGATAAAAAGACCTTCTCAACCATCGCCGATCACGTATCCCGAGACTTCTTGTAGAAAGAAACCCTTGGCTTAGTGAGGAATTTCGGCAATCAGAATGTCGGAAGCGAAACAAGAGGCATATAAAGGGGTATGATCGAGGACTGATCGCGAGCTCTTCGAGCAGAAGCGACAGAAGGTACATCTGGTTTTCCAAAAGAAAAAGAAAGAGCATGAGAAGCGATCGAGGACATAGAGAGATGTCAACCCCAGAATCTTATTCTGAAGTTTTACCAAACAAGGCTGCTGACCCTGAAGGGAACTGATAATGACCTGGTAGAGAGCATGCACAAACTCAACAAAATTTCAACAATATGGTCAGATAAATGTTAGTTTGATAAATGGAATCTCAGCATCGTTTACTTAATCCACAATAAAGGAGACCCCTCAACTGCGCCATTTACAAAAGCATCAGCCTCCTCAATATCGGGCATAAGAACTTACGAATATCTGCCATATTGTGTGAACCCTTCGTCAACAATCTGATTGACTCCTATCGGTGCGGTTTTAAGCTAGAAAACAATCGACCAAATTTTTAAACTTCGACAGACCCTGGGAAGACCCATGCAGCTGAGAAGACAGCAAAGATAATGACAGCCCTTGCGAGAATCACGATCAAAACACAAGAGACTGCTTTTCGCAAGAGTAAGTGTTGGTGCCTTAAAGATGAAGTCGTACAAGAAGAACAAATCTGGAAGAATGGCAAGTGCGATGGTGCCACTCTGATACAGCCTGATCCCAAATAAAGACGCTTTAATCAGAAGAAGGCATGGGAAGCTCAATTTCCACGTGACGCAATTGAGTACTGGTCATGGATGCTTCAGAACTTACCTCAACAGCTTTGGACACGACGATAACCCCTATTGTCCAGTCGAAGATGCGGAGCACATCATGTTCCATTGCCCGCGAAATTATGAAGAGCGGCATCGGTTGATCGATAAACTGGTAAAAGCTTAACTCCAGACAACATCACCAGACTGATGATTAGTACGAACGAAACTTAGGACGCAGTTAGCAACACAGTGGCAACCACTAAAAAGGAGCAGCGAAGACAGGAGCGAAAACAAAACGAAGTGCGGCAGGCTGCACTGCATGCAAACTAAGTAAGCCGAACATCTAAGATAAAATGCTTGACAGCAGTGTCCAAATCAATACCCACCATCCATTTATCGATTTCAAAGCCGCCTATAACAGCATTAATTAAGACGAGCTATACAGAATCATGCCTAGTTTTGTGGTTTTTTTTTTTTTGAAAAAATTGGTCCCGTTTGCATTGACGGGCTTTAGAGGAGAAGATTCAAATAGGAACTATACGAGCTGCAAAGTAACATCGTCCGAATCAAAAAACTGCGCATCAGTCGCCTAAGATGTCTAGGACATGTAGATTGAATTCACATCAATGGACTGGATTGCGGTCTACCAATCTAAACCGGAGGGTGAACGCAGTAGAGAAAGACCTCGTCTGAGGTGGCACGCGCAAGTAGAAGGGTATCCCAAACTAAGGACCAAGCTACAGAGGCTTGTTGGTTGAGGCCCAACTTTACTCTAAACTATAGAACCTTGTAGAGTAACTAGTTCCAACGAGTGTTTCACCGAAATCCTCTTCGACATCCGAATTAACTTATATTCCTTTAGATTCGCTTTAAAAAGATAAAATTTTTCTCCAAATTAGTTTTTACTGACCGATTTAGAAGTTATCTGGTTTTTCTTTTTAGTCTCTGCAGTTCTGGATTCTGGGAATTGACGATCAATAAGGGTTTTGGCCACAGAGCAGGTCAGTGCTTCGTATCTGTTGCAATCTTTTTACAGATTTGTTTACCACCTCTCTCATGTTTATCCGTGTAATCAAGAGATCGAACGAATAGTTTAGGACCCTTCTCTTCCTAAAATAATTTGCCTGAAGCTCCTTTTATTTTCAGACAAAAAGTGAAATAATATATAAAGTAAAACTAGCTAAATTCGGCTGGATTGCTTAATTATTAAATATGGAAACTGGGGAAATAACATTTTCATCGGTCATAGTTCAATGATATTTTATAACCTTCTAATTTAACTACCTACATGTAGAGGCACATGTGTCTTAGTAAGTTAAACTCTACTCGGGAGTACGTATTCAAATGGTTACCTATGACAGACTAGATATTGAGAAATGCACCACCGCACATTGAATTATAGCAATACACCACACAAAAAAACAATAGTTAACTATAGGTATGTACATGTGTATATACCACTACGTATACCTCAGTTACATTTTTTAACTATTGGTCAAGTTAAAATAGGTGGTAAACATACACGTATAAATTGTTTTAAATGACATTCTACTAAATATACATGCAGTTTGCAAATTTTAACGAGAAATCGAGGCTTTTAAAGCTTATTTTTACCTCGAACGACATAACCGATGCTCCAATCAGAAAAGACTTACGGAGCATTATCCGTAACATTCACTTTAATACTTTCCTCTTAACACTATTCAACTTTATTAGTAATCCGCGTTTTCTGTACTTACGAAATAAATCTTTCCGAGCCAAGTTTCTCGCACACAAAACTAAAAAGAGAATAAAAACAATTAGACATCACAGAAAGGTCTCTCAATTAAATAAGAATTTATATACATATGTACATATTACATATGTACATACATATATTTATTTGTCAAAGTTCCATTAACACACTGCTCAACTTACTTGTTATCCGAATTTTGTGTGTCCCATTTTTCCGCGGATTATCTAATTTATTCATAACTGAGAAATGTAACAATTTTTCGTGTACAAACTATGCAGAGCGGTAACTGATATGATAAAATGCATTAAAGCCTTAGGAATTCTCTTTTCAGACACACTTACAATTATCGCACTTCACTTTGAACATAAAATACCACTAAATGCGTCAAGTATCTTATCTACTATTAAAATGTTTATATCAGCTGCCTTTAATAAAAACTTTCATTAGACGTATTCAAATTTATACATTAAATCACGACCACATTATTCACCAACGATATTATTTATATAAATTTTCTTCAATGGTCAATGCACGTTTGCATGAAAACCTCTTATATCGTAACCATTGAAATTTTCAGCGTTTGCACTTAGTTTGATTTACTTTAAATAATTGCACGAACACTAATTGATAAACAGTAAATGATTGAATACTAAAATCTAAATTTAATACAAATAAGTTTACATTTTTAATTATTTTCACTAACACACCATGGATTACTAACAAAGAAGATATACACCTAGAAGTTATGGCCCATCCCACAGATAAAGGCTACTTGGTAGAAAAATATGTCATTGTCGGCTTTTTCCTTTCCAACTTAATCTTTTATTGCATTGCTGTATCAACTCTTCATATGTTCATGTGTGCGAAAGAGTAGGACCGATGTATAGCATAAGAAAATTGGCTGCACTAAAAGTCAAAGGTTGTCTCCTTGAGTTGTGACACGGGTCGTAGTTGCTTTTCCAGATATTAAAGAAGTCGTACCATATTGGAGCGTAAAACTAAAACAAATTGGTAATGAAGCTGACAATACTTGAGCAACGTCATAATAGATCAAATTCCAATGCTCAATTTTTCAATTTTAGAGCGAAAGAAATTATTGATGAAGGTAAACACATTTTGTACACAATTGATGAAACATTTAAAAAACGATATTTCCACACCGAATTGAGCTTAATAATAAATTTGGACAATTCAAGAAAAGGTACAATTTAGATGGAAAGAAGACGTGTCAAAAATTAAAAGAAAAAAGAGAAGTAGATTTATTTTGCTTATACGGGATAAGGATTACTGCCTGCCCTCTTTCTCTGATACGTGCATAAGTCAACTGTAATGTGGTCAATCACCACGAATTGACTAGCGCTCGAACAACATTACCAATTCTTGAAATCGGTTGTAGATTCGCGGAACTAACAGTCAACTTCTGGCTTTAATTAAAATTAATATTTCACTATAGTCAGTTAAATCATCACAAATTGACTCACGCTTGAAAAATATTACCGAATTATTCAAATTTACATTAAAAATGTTGTCGGAGAATCTAACAAGTATGGATAGATTTCAAAAGTAAGCCACAATCTGACGTTCCCGTGGGCACGTGTTGACACATTGTATAGAAACAGCATATTCATATGGGATAACACGAAATGTTACTTCAGGCTAAACGTCCAAGTATAGCTACTCTATTATATCGTCCGTTTGACAGGTATCAGCACACAGCTGATTCGATTGTTCGATTTTATGCAACACTATAGGAGCAGTTTTAATTATGACATAAGGGTATTCGTGCAAGATTGAGCGCGTTCCGCATCCTAGGCACTAGGTAGTCAAACGTTTCTGATTGGTCGAGAGATTCAGTTTTGACTGTAAAGTAAGGCATTTTTTACTGAGGTAGTGGACTGGATTTGAAGGTAAGAAAATTCTCACATTTTAAGTCAATCTGCCAAATGTCAAAAACAGCTGGTTCACTTGTATTTCTTTCACTGTTCGGTTGTTGTTTGCGAATTACGGGTACTTAAATAAAAAAAATGAAATTCCAAGTGAATTATGACGGAGTGCTCTACGATTTGGACGAATCGGAGGAGACAATAAACAGGCTGAGTGGTAAAATGTTTGAGGCATTAATAGATAATAAATTAAGTAGAACCGAAAAACATGTGCGACTCATCCTAAAGTGGAGACGAAATTCGTCTAATGAGTAAGCTGGAATGACTTCTTCGTAGTAATCGGGGTTCCTTACTGGTTCATCAAGTATCCCATACAGCATTGGATTCTGAAGAACTAGCGATGGACTCAGTAAATCGTTTACAACAAATGATGCAACTTGACCTAGGATATGAATAGTTTATTTTTGAAAGTCATTTACATGTATAAATTAGGGATGATCGATGTTCATCGATGTTCACAAAACATCGACGTTGAGAGAGTAAACATCGATGTTTCAACAACATGTTTCAACATCGATGTTTAAGTATGTACGTAAAATATCGGACAATCGATATTAAGAACAAAACATCGGTCTTCGATGTTGGCAAAAGATAACCGATTCTTAATTGCAGATGTTGAATATTTTTTTTCATTGAAGATAGCATGCTTTGCCTTATAAATACATTTGAATATTTAAAAACTTCCTATATATTTATATGAGAATAGGCGGTACGGCTACTTTCCATTGCCTTTCCCTTGTGGATAAGGTACTGGCTGTGACTGATAAAAGCATCCATAAATTAACGCATCCATCCATTAACGCATCCATTGGTGAACACGACCAACGTCATTCTTTCATACATTGTTTCATTCAGTGATGTGTCACTGTAGTTCAAAATTTAGTTTATTCTTCTTTGATCATTTTCCTTTACGTTTATTAAGGATGAGAATAGTGCTAAAATTGTATGTTGTTTTTTTCACGCTATTCGTCGGCATTCTATAAATTCATTCTAAAACATCGATGTTAAGGAACATCGATGTTTTGAGTTCGATTATTATCGATCATCGATGTTTAGTCATCGATGTTGACATCGTTCACCGGGACTTGGTAATAGAGCAATTACACGAATCTCACGATTGGAAGTACAGGGAACAAAGCAGCAGGCTATAAAAGTGCTCAATACAAGTAGATCGGACTAAATAATTTGGACTTTTCGCAGTGAATACAGCGGAATAGCAATAGATAATCCATTACTGGCTACAGTATCTACCTATATTTGTGTTATTTTATTGCTACTTTTTCTTCCAAATCACTCGTTAGTTGTTAAAATTAGTCACAGTGTTTCACACAAGTCATTATATTTTCTATCTTTTGTTTCAAATATGGTTCATGGTAACGCATGGCGAAGAGACGATACTTCAAAGTTGTTTATGAGTGAGCAAAACAACGTCTGAGTAGCTTGCACTTGCTCCAAACTGTTTGACCTTGTCTCATGCAATCACAGTCAAGGTTAACAGACTTGACGTGTGTGGGTTTTATGCATGTTTGACGTGTTTTGCACGAGGAGAATAGTCGCACAGACATAAAAAAATTTATTTTTTGAGGATTGAGCTGAGCAAAGCTCGTCCACCAAAATAACATGCACTACCTAGCGCGTCAGGCAAAATGTGAAGTTACTTTTGAGAGCGTACGTAAGATTTGTGGAATTTTTTATTTTTTTTGCCTCTAATGCTTACTATTTACAGGATTCTTTGATCCTACTTTTTTGAATTTCCCTTTATTTTTCAATCCCGTGGACGTGGTTGTTATGATATGTTGTATGCATGCAAAGTCCCAATGGAAATACCCCAGAATCGTGACACGTAGCTTAAAAACACCACTTAACTACGTATGGAACGCATATCAGCTGTTTCTCCTTGTCATAGAACTCAGAACGTAACCATATTTCGCGAAAAGTATTTTCTTGTAAACAAATTTTTCTTGACAGTTCTCTTTATGTATTATTTCTCATCAGTGGGGATGAGATTAGTGCTATTTGTTCTTTGGTAGAAAATTGTTATCGGGATAAAATTTTGATATCCAGTAAGTAGTTTTGCAAAGTTTAACAATTAAAAATTATCATAGGGAAATAAATTGTCACTCCAGTATTCAATCTGTGTTTAATTTAGTAAGTGATGTGGGTTTTATAATCACCGAAAGTATAGAACAACATTGATAATGCGGAATGTTAAACTTGTATACAATGAATACGAAGTTGTATTGATTTTCCGGACAAAGCTTATTTCTTCCTAACATGGTCTTGTAAAATCGTTAGAATTTGGACTTTTGAAACCCATCTTTTCTTTACATCTGCTGAAAGTAAACTATTCGAATTAAGCTAATGTGATCTCTCAAATTTTGATTAGGATTCCAGTTAGCATACGGGTTGCAAAAATGATAGCCCTACAATTCTAAAATTTGTTGCAGATGAAAGAAAACATGGTATAGCCATTGATTTTATGTATTACCTCATTTTAACAGTTTGGACAGCGAACATTGCTTCTCTTTTGCAATGAAACCATAAAATTCACAAACCGTTTCATACAGTGCATACTACTTCCAAAAGTATTTAGCATTATTTGAATTATGCCAATAAACACGAGTACTTATTGGAATTACGTTGAAACAAAAAATCGGTTTTACAATCTTGAGCACATAGTTGATGCAGCACTATTTAGAACTCTTATATAAATAAGTATGTATAAGCTAGAGATGAAGTATAGTTCACCTAGATCATTGTGCATAGCCCATTCAAACGCAATCTATCCTCCCACAAAATACGTAAGATAAAAACACATTCATAAGTAAAGATAACGTGGGACTGCCCCTCAGAGTAAGTGAATGATTTCGCTGCACTCATTTATTTAAATGTAAACTGTCAAACTAAGTTTCTACTTATACTGGTCTGCAAAATATTAAGCAGAACCTTAAAAGCAAAACATAGGTTTAAAATAAAAAGCACATGAGGAGCATATGTTTAAATTGGTTATTGTTTTTGTTTTTAGTGATTCAAACTACAAAAATTTATGTATATGACTATGGAATTCAAACAAAGAACAAAGAAAAAAAAACTACTTTAGGCTGCGCAAAAAAAAGTTTGTACACATTCATATTACAAAAAACAAAATCTTTAAACAAACAGTAAAACAAAATATTATTAATCGGTATAGATATTCTCACCAATATTTGTAGTACAGCTCCAATTTTGTAAAGCAGCTTTGCTCCTGCATGGTATTTTGGTATTGAATTTGCTAGTTTTTGGCGCAGCGAATTCATTTGCATACCAAAATTTTTCATATGTTTTGCCACAGTTCGAATTTATTTCGTGGCTTAGGTGTCTCGCTGAGCCCTCTCTGAACATGTCCCCAAATGTGCTCTTTAGTATTTAGGTGCCTTGTGCTACTAATTTAACATTACATATTACAGATTATGTATGAGATTATCTTGAGAATTGGTCACATGTTGATGTACGTTACACAGATTTATAAAGCCTTTGGTAGAGTGCATTATACATCACTTTTAGCCAAGCTAAAATTGTTTGGTTTTCATTCCTCGATACCACTGTGGTTTTTAATAGGTTTTTTCCTTTACTGCTTCAAACTTAAGAGTAAAATCTTTTCAGAGGCAACATACAAAAAAAAGAAACGCGTTAAACAATAACATTTGTCCAGAATTAAACGTCAAAAACTGTGGGACATAAAAAGTTGACATCAGTGTGATATATTTTTATTTGATTACAAATACAGCAGACGTATATAGTCCAGGGCCTAGCTTCTCGCGACCATTCGCGTTGTGTGAGTTATATTTTTCACACAAATGGAAGGGACCTACAGTTTAGAGCCATATCCGAAAGACAAATTGAGAAGCTTTCTCTTGTTATTACTCTCGAACGTTTATCAGACATTTACGAGAGGTGGGACCGTGAAACAACTTTTTGGTGCTTCTGGGACTCGAACGTCGAACCTCTCGCTCAGCGATCCAACGCACTAGCCACTTGAGCCACGGCGCCCACATTCTTATTTGAATTATACTTGTAAATACGAACTGCTGTGTACATCTGTTTGAATCCGTTGGAATATCGTAGGAGAACATTCTATATTCAATTGAGTACCTTTTTTCCATTTTTCTCATAATAAATTCCCAACAAACAAATTTTAAACAAATCAGCTCATGAAAGATTGCCGATTCTTTTCGGTAAAAATTCACAACATTTGTCTAAAGAGAAAATACATATTTTACTTTCTCACTTCCTCGATCTTTTGCGATTTTTTTAATAAGGCAACGCTATTATGCAAATAAGGAAACAGACTTCTTTATTTAAATAATAGAAAGCAAATGGTAAATGTCTATGAATTAACATCCCGTCTGATAGAAACAATTTTTAGCGTTCTAGAAGGAAGTCATTTGGGTCCGTTGTTATAGAGTTCACGAAATTTTCGAATTCTGTAATGTTTTAACTTTTGTGGATGATCTTTCAATATCTCTTCGATGCTCTTCGAAAATTTAATACGTTTGATGAACTTCCTTATTATGATGGGAGGTGTAAAATGATTGGCTTGTAAGCCTTTAGTTAGTTTCAGACCTAAGGTTACTGCTGTGATGTGACATCCATTACCATAAAAATTCATCGGAATTAGTTAATCTTATGAATGTAGACGCTCCCCCAAAGGTTTTTTCCGGTGAGAAATTTATTTTCCGCGATAACGCATAGTACTTATCGGGGTAACAATGTGCATATGCATGTTATTTAGCTTTGCAATAAAATTAACTTCTGCTTATGTCGGATAGAATATAGAATTTAATATTATTATAAATTGGTTTTATTCATTCGGATTTGATTAAAATGATTGAGTGTTTAGAGTAGAATACTGAAAGGCAATACTGTGTAAGGAAATACTGAGAATATATATTGAGAGACCGTAGTGTTGTGTGGTCTGTGATGAAAAAAAAAACTGTAACATTCATCTCTTCAAACCATTTTTTCGTTACTTTGGCGGTTTGTTTAGGATCACTTTTCTGCTGAAACTGCTAAAGCAATGACATATTGCTGTGTGCAAAAGGATGCAAGACTGTTCGTAAGTTTTCGACGTATTTTTCTTTGTTAGATTATCATGCTGCTAATTGGTATAGCACTAACATATGTATATCCCAATACAAAAAATACAAATTCTTGGCGCAACGAACAGTATGTGGTCCAGGGTCTAGCTTCTCACAACCATTTGTGTTGTGCGTGTTATATTTTTCACACAAATGGAAGGGACCTATTGTTTTAAGCCATATCCGAAAGGCAAATTGAAGAAGTCCATATATCCCAAAATTAATTAATAAATTAAACATTTTTTTAGGCTTGAGAAAACAAAAAATAGCTCGGGTGATTGTTGTGACTGCTCAATGACGCACTCCACTGGTATTTTTGGATTTGAGATTAAAGTCAACTCCACTGGTATTTTTGGACTTTAATCTCAAATCCTTGCTCAACTGAACATTGACTTTCAAATCCTCTAGCACCCAATCGAATAGATTTTTCCCTTTGTGCAGTTTTCAAAGCTAAGATGTGTACTATAAGCGCTTGTTCGAAAATAGCAAAGTATTGCTCACGCTCTCATTCTTGGAGCCCGTAACTCGTGTTTTTTGACAGATTCTAACAAATTATCAAGTTTAAAGGTGGTCATATTGAATAATACAAGTAGATTTTAAAACTTCAAATAAATTTAAATAAAATAAAAATAATTAAAAATTAACATTCTAGGATGTCTTAAAAAAAGGTACAGTTTAATTCAGCCACAGTTTGCATGTATTGTTTTGTTCAAGGCATGTGCGAAATGCGCATATTATGTAATCGAAGTCAATTTAAAAAAAATCTCAGTCATAACATCTTCCACTTATATCTTCAATTGTTTTCGATACTCGCTCTCAAATGAAAATTTTTCCTGTAAAAGTGTTTCACGAAATATTCAAAATACAAAAGGCAATTTATTGTTTCTTTTTTTATTTGAACTCCTTGTCGCGTTCTCCATATCGGATTTTTTTTTTTAACATTGCTTCGACCAGAAAGATCTTATGCTAAATTTATGTGCATGTTCCAGCAGTAACACTTTTTATATTTCTTTCGGAAGGAAGGTTCGGACGGCTCTTTAGTTTGAGCCCTGTTCCTCTGCGATACACACATGATGTTTTCCCAACTGTGTAGCGTATATTTGAAAACAGGATGAAAGATTCCACAACAAGGTTCGGGTTCAATAAACAAATCAGAGGATCCTTACCTGGCGAGCAGATCTACAGATTCATTGCCTTCGAGGCCTATATGGCCCTGTACCCACCAAGGTTTTACTTTCCTGCGTAGCGCCAAGTCCCTGGCGGGTACTAGAATACTAATACTGCAAGCAAATCGAAAGAGTAAAGGGCATCTACGGTGGGGTGACATTCTACTGCGTCATTATTTGTAGACACTGGCGCTAAAGGTTGTGGCATGACACCCATTAGAAGTGTTAAGTGCTATCTGCTAGTGCAGAACGTTAGTTGTGCGCTCCATTTCAGAGATAGATTTACAGATTTAGAAACCTATGTCAGAGTAAGATTTTATAAGTTCTGGGGTCTCAAGACTGTGTGATTATTTGGTCAAATTCCGAACCTTTCAACTAATTTATCAGCCTTCTATGTCCAGAGACTTAACACATTGTAAATTGAGAATTTATATTATGAAATGATCTACTTTCTGTCTTTTTTGTATAAAAAGTTTGTGCGTCCAATCAAAATGCCATTATAATAAGTATATGCATACATATATTGATATATTCAATACATATGTACATAAGTATGTACGTGAACAAACCTTTTATTATTTTAAAAGACACTTACCTTTTTTTTTGGCAACGACAATTCGGTTTTAATATAAGTTTCTAATAATGTTTAAAAATAGTCTAGATTAATAATCTGTTGATTGCGAATATTAGTAAAGTAATAATTCCCTTTTCAGATGAAACATTGACAATATATGAAAGGGAACAAAGCAATTTAAGAGAAGCACGCACTTATACTGGCGTTTGCATTCATAGTAAATATAAACACAGCACAATGGCTATGTCAAAAGTGTTTCGAGTATGGGAGAAGTCGATTCCAGCCACTCCCCACAGCGTGTTATTGGAGCATCGCAACAAAACTGACAGTATTCTTTTTGAATCGCACGCTGTGGCTCAATTGACGTCACAGGAATGTGAAATTGTTCGCAAGCAATATACTAAAGTTTGTGATGCTTACGGTTGCTTAGGAGTTCTGCAGTTAAACGCAGGTGAAAGCACCGTTTTATTTTTGGTACTCGTAACTGGATGTGTGTCCACTGGTAAAATTGGAGATGTCGAGGTATTCCGTATCACCCAAACGCAATTCGTTTCATTACAAACCCAGGTTCCTAATGAGGACAAAATTAGTGAAGTGCGAAAGCTTCTGAATTCCGGTACATTCTATTTTTCACATTCCCAAAATATTAACAAACAAAGCAGCGGTAATACAAAATTCGATATAACTTTGTGTGCTCAAAGACGACAGCAAACCGCTGAGACTGATAATCGATTTTTTTGGAATCGAATGATGCATATCCATATGCTGCGGTATGGAATCGATTGTTTGGCGTGGTTACTAAAAATTATGTGTGGATCTGTAGAAATTCGCACTGTTTACATCGGAGCAAAACAGGCAAAGGCAGCAATCATCTCTCGTTTGAGTTGCGAACGTGCTGGTACACGTTTTAATACACGCGGCACGAACGATGAAGGCCATGTCGCGAATTTCGTAGAAACAGAACAGGTTATTTATGTGGACAACGATGTAACCAGCTATGTGCAGACAAGAGGTTCGGTTCCACTTTTCTGGGAGCAACCAGGAGTTCAAGTTGGTTCTCACAAGGTTAAGCTATCGCGCGGTTTTGAGGCATCGGCATCAGCTTTTGATCGGCACATGCAATTTATGAAAGCTCGGTATGGTCTTCAGATGATCGTAAATCTTTTGGGAACAAGTCAGTTTGGCAGTAAGGAAGGCGAAGCGATGCTCAGTAATGAATTTCAGCGTCACCACAACATGTCCAACCACAAGGATGTGCCACATATCATCTTTGATTACCATCAAGAATGCCGCGGTAGTAATTTTTCAGCTTTATCTAAGCTGAAGTCTCGAATTGACGCGTATGGTGTAAATTTTGGATTCTTGTACGCATCTAATAGTGGCCTCGTTCGGGAACAAATTGGAGTTATACGAACAAATTGTCTAGATTGTTTAGATCGCACCAACTGCGTACAAACCTTTTTAGGCTTAGAAATGCTAAATGCCCAAATAGATATGATGAAACTAGGGGAAAAGAAGCAGAATATATCACGCTTTGAAGAAATTTTTCGACAGATGTGGGTGAATAATGGCAATGAAGTGAGTAAGATTTACGCTGGCACGGGAGCAATTCAAGGCGGATCGAAATTGATAGATGGAGCTCGTTCGGCCGCACGAACAATTCAAAATAATTTACTAGATAATTCAAAACAAGAAGCAATCGATGTACTTCTATTGGGATCTACCCTCAGCTCAGAACTGGCTGATCGTGCCAGAATACTTCTACCGTCAAATATGCTGCATGCGCCGACTACAGTCTTGAGAGAAATGTGTAAACGCTATAACGAGTATGTTAATCTGAAAACTGTACGTGTTGCTATTGGTACGTACAACGTAAACGGAGGTAAACACTTTCGCACTGTCGACATGAAAAATTCTCTTAGAGAGTGGTTACTTGATTCACATATTCAAGCTTGCTCAAAAAATCTTGTTAATGTTGCTAATCCGGCGGAAAATGCTTCGCAAGCTGTAGACATTTTTGCTATAGGTTTCCAGGAAATAGTTGATTTAAATGCTAGTAATATTGTAGCTGCAAGTTCGGACAATGCTAAGATGTGGGCTGAAGAACTACAAAAGGCTATTTCCCGTGAGAATAGCTATGTTTTGCTTACGTATCAACAATTAGTTGGAGTCTGTCTGTACATTTTCATTCGCCCTGAACAAGCGCCGTATATTCGCGATTTAGCTATTGATTGTGTAAAAACTGGTTTGGGAGGAGCTACTGGTAATAAAGGAGCGTGTGCTATTCGTTTCGTTTTGCATGGCACGTCGATATGCTTTGTTTGTGCCCACTTTGCCGCCGGTCAGTCTCAAGTGAATGAACGCAATGCGGACTATGCTGAAGTAACTCGAAAGTTAGCATTTCCCATGGGTAGAACCCTCAAGTCACACGACTATGTTTTCTGGTGTGGTGATTTCAACTATCGCATTGATATGGATAAGGAAGAACTAAAAGAGTCGATTAAAAACGGACAATTGGATTTGGTGCTGGAAAACGACCAGTTGAGGAAAGAACAAGAGGCAGGAAATGTTTTTAACGATTTCCTAGAGGGAGAAATTAGCTTCGATCCAACATACAAATATGATGTAAATAGTGATGAATACGATACGAGCGAGAAATTGCGAGCTCCTGCTTGGACCGATCGGGTTCTCTGGCGTCGTAGAAAGGCATTAGCAGAATCTGATCATAATACAGAATGGAATCCAGGAAGTCTTATTTATTATGGTCGTACTGAGCTCAAACAAAGTGATCATCGCCCTGTTATGGCCGTGATTGACACAGAAGTCGTCATAATTGATGTTAGTCGAAGAAAGAAAGTATTTCAACAAGTAATAACTGACCTAGGCCCTCCAGATTCCACAATCATAGTACATGTCAACTCCACAAATAAAGAGGAACTTGATGATGAGCCAACAATCTATGATGAAAATATCATGAATATTCTAATTCAGTATTTATCAAAAATGGGCGAAGTAACGTTAGTACGATATGTTGACGACACTATGTGGGTTACTTTTCGAGAAGGAGAATCTGCTCTTAATGCAGTCGCTCAACGAAGTGCAACTATATGCAATTTAGAATTAAATTTTGAATTAAAATCTGCAAACTGGAATCTTCTTGTTGATCAAGAAATTGCTCTGTGCACATCAAATACAATACCCCTCTGTGCACATCCAGTAAATGAACAAAGTGATGTTAGCTATGTCCCTGAGATACCTCAGCGACCGAAACAACAACCTGCTAGGCCACCTAATCGGCCTCCCTTGCCTTTGTCACCGAAAAATTCCCCCAAAAATTCTCCACATCACTTACCACATGCCGGAGTTATAAGTATAAATCCGCAAATGCTGCAGCAACAAATTGTGCTCCCGACGCAGCAACAGCGTCAATCAATGCAACCTGCATTTTCCGTGCCAGGAGGCGAAGAACATCGTGATATTGGTTTTACTAAACCCTCCCCGACTCAACCATTAACATCTCTTCAACAAGGCAGTAAAATTACTTCACCTACAAATGCTACAAAACAGGATGATATTGATGACTCAGATGAAATCTATGAAGAAATAAAAGATGGTGATGGTTCAGATTATACAATTCCAATGCCACATTTCACCCCGCCAGCGTGTCCAGAGAATTTTAAAGATATTAATAATTTTCCGTCATCAACCAATACAACGTTAAATCCCAGTGCTGATCCGACTACAAAAAATGTAATGCGAGCTTTGCCCCCTTTACCGAGTCGAGGAGGTCCACCACCAATTCCAAGTCGAAATGCAGGTCCACCGCCGCCATCGCGGCTGGGTAATAATAAATAATTTAGTTGTGAATCGAATTAAATAGTAAGTACTTTGTAAATAAATTAAACTGTGTAGTTAATGGACTGGGTCCATATGCATTAAAAAAGGTTTTTTTTTTTTATTTATTTATTTTTTATTTATTTGTTATACATAGAGGGGAATCTTACATAGTATACGATTATTTCGAATATTAAAGCAGTGAATGCTTAATGCAAAGGGCTGTGATCAGTCTAGGTTTTTCTGTCACTTTTGATCAACGCGCTAAGATATACATACTTAAAGTTATACATATATTCTTTGCACGCACATTTTTAATGTTCAACATGAATCATTTAAAAAAAAATTAAGACCTTTCTGACGATTGATGGAAGTAAAATTCCCCAAAAAAAAAAACATTGATTTAAAGACCATCGAACGTATAATTGATCGAATAGGCAATCGATCCAAACATGAATAATCAGCCAGCAGCAACGATTGATCGCTTTAGTTTGACCAACTTGGCACTACGTTTATGATCTACACTAGGACAGATCTGTCTCGAAATGTGACACGTTGAGCCGTTTTTTTAATACCAACAACTTTGAAAAATGTGTGAGAATATAACTAAAAACAGGGCAAGAGAAGAATGTGCAAAACCGAGTTCATCAGAGTTTTCAATATGTTCGCGTTATAATCCCAATGAAAATCCCTTAATGTGCCTCCACATTGTAGATAAGAACATGGAAAACGTAAACGTATGTTGACATTCAATGCTGCTCATACTCTGCTTATACTCTGTCGCACTAGAGTAAATTCATTTTAAGGTAATGGATGAAGGCTAATAAATATAAATTGCCATTGATTGAGACAGGAGTTCTTTAGTTCTTATTAGTGTTTGATTTTTTAAAATGCTCCCACTACCACGTCCATGATCAAACCTAAAAAAATCCAACCTCTGTATTCCGGCATTTTTCAAAGTCAGTCTCAGCAAGTCTAAAAAAATATCTTCATTGGGTGCTAATATTCATTATTTCGGTCTATTTCCAGTCACCATTATTATTTATAATTGCTTGGCATCGTCTACTTTCACTTAGGTTTTCCGCATATTGTAAACTGAGGCCTCCCGAAATTTGCTTCAATACCCGCACAAGTTTTTTGCCGTGGCTTATTTTTCCCCTTAAGCCTCTGCTTCATTAAGGACCACACATTTTCAATTGGATTCGCATCAGGACTTTGGGATGGCCAATCTAACGCCTCTACACCATTTTCCTCTTTCCAACGCGTGCAGAGGCGACTGCGATGTTTTGGACCGTAGTCCTCTTGCAAAACCCAGCCGAAATTGTTTACTCCATATAGACATATAGAGATTCGTCAGGCTTTAACAAACCCTTCTGGTATAATTTTACCATAAATTTTGCATCGAGGTTTTTTTTTGTAAATACATACTATCAACTTTCCGAATCCTTTGGTCGAGAAGCATCCATAAACATACACTTTTGCTGGATGTTTTACAGTGCGTTACAAAAACTTTCACCTTTTTTTGTCCAGGAGTTCTTCCAGTAATTGTAAACAAAAAATATGACTCATCTGTAAATATGATGTTGCTTCAATCCCGGTCTGAATACTGCGCTGCCCAACTTAGCCTCTTTTCAATATGTTTTTGGGTCAGTAGCGGTTTAGGTTAGGTATCCTCCCAAAACAACAAAATTTTACGAAAAACTACGAAATCCTGTTCGCGTACGCAAAAATTTCGTAGTTTTTCGTAGGAGAGTGCACACGAGAGAGTAAAAAATTGCCCCATGCTGCGAATTTTAGCAGGAAATTTCTGTGGGCAGATTTATGAGATCTGTCAAATCGCCAAGATCTGTCAATTTTATTGTTGTTTTTTTTTTTTTTTCACAGGCAAAAATTAATTTATTTTACAAAAACATGGAAGATTATCTTCGTTATTTGATTAATTCATTTTTAAAATTCTTTATTTTGGGAAAAAACATTATGTACATATGTGCAAAGAACTGCGAACAGAGCAGCAAATACAAATATCCAACTGAGAGATTTTCATCCCCACTCCTTGAAAATTGAAAATAAATTTGCGAATTTTGGTGCAGAAAGTACGGGAACAGACCTATTGAAAACTGGTGACTCGAATCCGCGTATGTAAAACAGGATAACATTTTTGAATGAGAGGTTGAAAAACCATTTTCGACAGTGTAAATCCGACAAATCTGAAACTTGAAAGCACGCAAGCATGAGCAAATTATAACGAATCTTGGAAATGCATCTCGCCATATCTTACCGATTTTGATCGTTTGATGGCTTAACGAATCTCCATGCATTGTTTAACTGAAATTTCAAGTCTCATCAAAATCAGTTAAGTTCTTAAGTTAGGCGTTTCAGAAAAATGAATCGAATATGGTTAAAATTCTCATACCATATCTTAGCCCTACTCTTCACTCCATTATGATCAAATCTAAATTTGAAATAACAATTTAATTTGTATAATGCCACTCTGGTTGGTTGTTTATAGTTTTTGAGTTGTTACTGGTCAACAAATTTTCTTTTGAAATTGTTTTATGTATTTCTACTGGTGTAGTGCATGCTCGAAGAAAAATATTGCAAATATATTGAATGTACATTCTTTTATATTTCCAGTCTCTAAATGCGTGTAAGGGTACACAATAAGCTACGTAGTATGTATCTAGTTATGACTTCATTATCCTCATCGTCTTTACTTCAAATGCTTATTTCGTCGGTGCTGTCTTAAGGGCTATAACGTCGAAGTAGAAGCTAACGCGGATGGTATTCCTGGCAGATATATTACGCAGTACTTCGTATAATCCACAAATATAAAATGAGTAAGCCCGACAGTTAACATGAACAGTATGCAATGCAGATCAATCATATTAAATGTGCTATACATATATAATGTTACATCTTACTGATATCCTTATCCATCATTATTGTTAATTGTTGTTTTTAGTTAAAGTTAAAAATGTATCGTCTTTTGCAAGACATCAACTAATAAAGTTAGCGGAAAAAAGTGCATAAATTTAGTTAATGAAAATTTGTTTATTTAACAACAGCAGAAAAACACTGTTTACTTGTCACAATACAGGTGCAAAGTCATTTAAGAAGAGCGTAAGTTAAATGGTTTAATCTAAATTCAATTCATGGTCGAAACATGAACATTACTTCGGAAAATATAAATATTGTACTTCCTTTCAGGTCAGGGATAAGGTGTAAGACGGAGTTCTGGAATATGCAACTCTTAGGGGTGAATAAATTTATTCATGGTTTTCGAAATTATCTTATAATTTAAACATGCAGAAAGGTTACAATCTGTCTGGAAGGGATCGCATTATGACCGTGACTGGCACTATTTTTCAAATCTGATGAGCATGTACTCTCCCCATACCTACATATTATATTTTTGTGAACTCTACCGTTATTATTTCTCTATATTACAAACTTAAAATGCCCTATGGGATAGGCTAACTGCCAAGTATCCACATCAATTAAGCCATAAACGTGATTAGTGAGATGAACTTAAGTGTGCAGCATATCATACCTCTATCTTATTTCAATTTATAAAATCTAGTTGATCCCGCGTGACATAAATTCAAGCCTATACATAGATTGAACTTAATCCTTTGCTCTAACATTACGAAAGTGTCGCATATGGCAAATTCTTTATGCTGTAGCTATCTTCCTATGGCGAACACAACTCAAAAGTGTTATATGGGTGAGATAAATACATACTTTCTATTGTCTGGCAAGAAAAATTATGAAATCACCTGAGATTTCTTGGAAACAAGGTGTATAAATCTAATATATGGAGGAACAACTTCCTCAGTTTTGTTGCATCACCAGTTGAACGCTATCCATGGTAATAGGCTTGAATGGAGGAATGTATTTTATTCTTAAATATTACATAGTCGGTGATTATTTTGCTGATTTAAGCTAGTAAATATCTACCAAAATGACAGAAAAATCGAATCCAACCGTGCGAATCGTTTTGCTAAATTGATTCGTTTAAAAGCAGGTATTGCCTTTGACGCTGTGGCTATAACTTTTCTCAGACGGATGCTATAATGCAGGAATTAATATTTCCTGAAATATTTCTTTTTTGGATTTTTAGCTGGAATGGAAAAAAATGAGCTAAAAAAATTACTTACCTTTAGTCGGAAACTCAACCTCTTTATATACTGAATCTAAAAATCGTCTCTTTGTATAAGAAACAACATTTTGTCTTCCGTCAACAAGAATATGAACCTTTCAATTCCATTCTATCAATCAGCAATAACGTAATTCGGGGTTATATGTTCCGTGATAGGGCACTTTTACGTACATACACGGTCTAAATATGTTCTTAAGAAATTGTTTTTGAAATTTTGCAAACAAATATTTTTTTTTTTCGTAGAAAGTAGAATGTTGTTCCTACTTAGGCGCACTGCTTCTTAACAGCTCCTAACATTAAAAGTAAAGAAAATACAAGTGACGTATCACGCGACCATTAGTGTTGTGTGTGTTATATTTTTTCACACAAATGGAAGGGCCTTTAGTTTTAAAGCCATAGCCGAAAGGCGAATTGAGAAGCTTTTTCTTGACAGTAATTACTCTCGTACTATATCTTTTAAACAAAAATATGCACTTGACCAAATAGTATCTAATATATTTGCCACGCGAACAGAGATCGAATTGAGTACATTTATTCAAGCCCTGAATCGGCAGACATCTGATGACATCACAGATATAGTTATGTATAGGTTTGCCCCTTAAATTTAATAAATAAAGTTTTTACTTCTTGATTGCGTATCGTATCTTTCATTTATTTAATTAGTTTTTACAAACAATTAAGTCGATTTTATGCTTTGGCTTAGCTGCCTATACTACTGTTGGATTATTTACTGTAAATATTTGTATTTATTATGGAATCAGGAATTGTTTTAAAACTAGAAATAAATTAACAATAAATCTTAGAATTCACTAAATATCTAACTGCATTGTAATATTATTTAATCTTAAATAATATATGCACGAATCTATAATAAAAATAAATAAAATATACACGAACATACGATAAAATAAAAATATAAACATTGAATTGTTATATATTTTAATTTAAATACTTAAAATAAGACGATTGAAAAATCTTCCTCCAAGCGAGACTTTGCACGCGAGGCAATTGTACCCATTGGATCTGAAGGCGGTGGGATTCCAGTAAGGTAGTGTGCACTTTCTTTAAAAAAGAATTCTATTCGACCAGATTTATAGCCATATAATGTACAGTCATTTGTTCTGCAATAAATAAACCATACAAATCAAATCAAATAAGACGCGAAACATTTTGTTTGACTTGCCCATATTAAATTGTACTAAGCAGCTAAAGGGTATGTTATAAAAAAATCATTCGTACATGCATTTACTACACCAGTTTTGTGCTTTTGACTTACCGTATTAATTGTATGTTTACTCGCAACTCATGGAAAGTTTTTTGCAGCCGCTTGCGCTATTATTTTTCGCAAAAACACGCATCGAGGGGTTATGACTACCATTGTCATGTTAAAACACAACGCGGGCGGTGCAAAGCATTTCACATCCCTGTTGTATGGCTTCGGAAAGGATCTCTTTATTCATACGTACATACGTCTGAAAGGCTTAAGGTAAATTGAGCATTCATGGCGTGATGAGTATTGCGAGAGAAATGTTGAAAGGGCGATAAAGCAAACACGTGCAAGAAACATTTCTACGGTTTTAAAGGGATTCTATTGACTCTATAATGTTTCTGTCCCCAATTAGTTTTAACACACGGGTTTGAATGCTATTTTTCAGGAGTGTATTGGATTAGAAGCAGCAAACAAGAGATCATTATACTTATATGTATGCACATAAAAATCCAACTTAATGTGCATAGAAAACGCTAAAGACCCATTTTTAATGAAATGGGCTCACTGGAACTGAAAGCACTCCGTTTTGGAAATTCATTCTACTTTTGTTGAGAGCCACTCTAACCTACTTGTGGGTATCGAAAACTCGGCGTCCACAGATTATAACAACTACTTACACGCACTTTGAATATTAAATGCATGGTTATTAATAAAAATTAAAAAAACAAGGGCAAGTAAGTAAATTGATTATTATAAAAATAAATAAATATAACTTACCTTAAAAAAATATCAGTGATTAGTTGTCCTTTACTAAGATCTGTGTGTACATGCTCAAGGAATGACTGATCAAGAGGTGTCCAGGGACCGTTATTCAATAAAGTATCCCATTTCGAATCGACACATATAAGACTATAGACGCCTTCACTTACGCCCTCCATCATGTTTACATTTAAGGTTTGGTAGAGGTGAGACTCCATTTTTGCTAGTTTTGCAACGCATTTATCAAACTTTAATTAAAAAGAAAAACAAAAAACGGGACGGGAATATATTAGCGAAGAGAAAAAATGACAAGAGTAGGTATCTTGTTGTTGTTATGACATGGCGCTTGTCGTTGAAAAAACATGGGCAGGGGAAGCAAAAATTGAGATTAGCACCAATTTTCATAAAATATAAGCTTTTTAAAACAGTCATAAGTTGAATCATGTGCTACCCGACGATGGTATGTGGTATTCTTTAGTACGAACAAGTTGAAAAGGTGCTGAGGTACAAAGAAAATATTTATACTGCTTGAAAATAGACATCATTCATTTGGAAACTGGACCAGCACTGCTATATATATATGTACACTTTTAAAATTTTAAAATTATGACACTGTTAAGCCATCGTCTGCCGAATATTGTGCCAACACACGTGTTTCGTCAATTACAATTTTTCAGTAAATGGCAAATGATAAGAAAAAATATAACGTGCCGCTACACCATGAGAAGATGAATGGGGCTAAACATATGCTCTTGATCAAGATTCAGGCATTCAAGTCCACAACATTTACGAAAAGTGAACTTCAAAGTGGGTCCAGAAGCACCTGCAGAATTCTCAAATATGACCTCCTGGAAAAAAAAAAACTATTTCCACGATCTCTTCCACGATGTAGATACAGTTTCGCACCTTTTCCAAACCAAATGCCAACTTCTGCATTCAATTTCATGCCACATAATAATAATACACTTTGTCCAACCTTCGGATAAGAAAAGATGGCACTTTTTAAGAATCTGTTCTAGGTTCCAGGCGAAAAGTTGGTCTCAACAAACTACATAAGAAAGTATCTGCAGTAGATGGGTAAGCGATGTATAATAAAAATTTCATTCGCTTATTAAACGCTTGCAAAAACAACTGACTATTATTATATTTATTGTCTTTACTGATAATTTTTTTTGACCAGAATTAAACGCTTACTCTTTCCCTTTCAATCAGTTTAAATAATTGCATCTACAAGCAATAAAATCTAAGCAACAAACATATCTGCAAATATCTTAGTCTTTTATTTATTAAAAAGGATTTCATTGGAAATTAGTCGCCAAAAAAGGCCGTGAAGTTTAAGAAAATAAAACTTTTGTATAATACGTACCATGGATTGAACTATTTCCTGTTTGTTTCCGGAACCTTGCTCCAGTAGCAAAAACATTGTCATATTCTGCTGACCACAAATGTACAACTCAACCTTTTGAAAGCCATCCAAATGTTCCGACGTATCACCTATTGGCCCGCTCTTCTGTACCTGTGATTTTCGGTCACATTTATTCTTTTCTTCTGTTGGCGTAGCAACATCAACACATTGTATGTTATCACGAGTCCAAAATCCGCCATTCCTCTCTTCATTCAACGCTAGGACAGACAGTTTTGCCATTAGTGGTGTAAGTTGTATTCCCGACATACGTTTCCTTTCGAATGGCAGTCCACTTGTAATCGTATTTTCACTTTGTATTTCGCTGTGTGCTTTTAGAGGAAGACTTAATGCTTTTTTGTCTAATGGAGTTTTTGCTTCACATTTTTTAGACATTTGCTGAGGACTTGCCATTGTTAAATTTTCGATGATCTCTGCATCATCTGCGTCAGCGTTTACTTTCATCTTTTTATGGAATCTTATTGGATCATCAATAAGTTCTGTTATCTCCTCTGTGTTCTTTTTATTCTTATCCCATTGATCATGGTATTCATCAAGAAATTCATGAAATAAACTGCTTGAGATTGGATGATCCGTGCCACTAAGAACAGGATACATGGGATCACTTGTGGCTCTCGAAATCTTATTGTGACCAGAGCTCTCATCATCAGGTATACAATTAGCTCTTTCAGCACTAACAGAATCATCAGTGCTATTGCCACCTGCTTTATAGGAACTCGACGTTTTCATTAGAGAGAATTTTTTAGAAATTTTTTTAACTGAATCTTGCAGATCAGTAAATGAATTTCTTCGTTCAATTTTTTTTGGATTGTTAATGAAGCTGCTGAACATCTTATCGAAATCGATTTTAAGAGAGTTGCGAAGTTTGGCTGATTTTATCTTACCAGCAACTAAATCATCAGTTGGGTTAGCACATATAGACATTATTCCGTTACCATGTAAAACTTTATTCTCCGTCATTGGAGTGGAACAAACACTGGTTCGGCCAATAAATTCCGGATAGCTGACTGATTCTTCAACAGTAATTGAAGCGAAACTAGATTCGGGAAAATCTTTTGGTATAATTTCCTTTAACTGCAAATGCGTAGGTCGAGCAATAGTTCTCTTTGTTTTTACTATATCTCCAATGCTGTCAGATTGGTCACAATTGTTCTCTTCTGGAATGTTTGTAAAAATGATGCTTCTATCTCGTTTCATTTTTCGTTTTTGAAAAAACGCTGGATAAGCATTATTAGAGAGATTTTGCGTTTGTAAATTTTGAGAGCGATAAGCATCTGAGGAAAGCATACGATACTGATCGACTGCAATGTAAACAACAAGCATTTGGACACCGACGGGAACGTGAAAATTAACATTTATCGTTTCTGCTGTGGATTTTATGCGGTGGGGATCAGTGAAAACAATATTTTTTGTCACAATATCAGATAACTGAGAGGCAACAATTCTGAAAAATAATGAAAAAAACATTTTAAAAACAAGTTTAAAGTTTGTTAAAATGCAGTGGTGAAATGCAATAATATAAAGAAAAAAAGTAAGTAAAGATTTTGTCAATTGTGGCCTTTCCTTGGTCTGCTGAGCGGAGGATTCAGCGTTCCAATTCCAGAAAATGTCAAAAGGTTTTTTTCCTAGTACCACTTGTCGCGAATATCTGACAAATGTGGTTTGAAAATAACTATCATAGAAGCTTATCACTACTTTTTAAGGATAAGGCTCTAAACTGTAGGTCCCTTCTATTTGTGTGAAAAAATATGTATAAAACGCACAACATAAATGGTCGCGAGAAGCTAGGCTCTGGACCACATATGGTCTGTTGCGCCAAGTATTTATATTTGTAATTCAGTGAATGGATTTACCTATATTTTACCTAAGAACTAAGAAACAAAAAACATCTTACTTGTTGTGATATAGAATAGCACCTCCAAGGACGCCCTTTGTTTGTTGACAGCTTTGTAAGGTTTGCATTGCATCAAGAAATATATTACTAGCGATCTAGAAAATCAAAAAAAAAATATTGTTTTTTTCATTTATTATAAAAACAATTAATTTTTTTAAAATATGTGCACCTTTGGAATACGAAGTTTTGGTACATTTTGGAATATATTTCCATTATATTGGAGTATTGGAAGGTATGTTCCGAAAATATGATACAACTTTTCCGATACATTTCTATGATATCTGTTTGTTGGGAACTGGTCGTATATAGTTTGTAAATCGCGGTGGAAAAACTCAATTAGTGAGGCAAGAAGATTGGCACGATGTTCCAGTAAGTAGTCAGATATGTTGCGATCAGTACCAATGGCCTTTTAAAAAGAGAACAAATAGTTTATTAAATAGTCGAAACAGAAATTATTCAATGTACAGTGGACTCTCCCTAAGTCGAATTTCTCTCTAACTCGAATTTTTTCGCCATATTTTAGCATTCCTATTATTTATTTATTTTTTTTTTTTTAACTTTTTTAAATTATGTTAACCTTTTTTTTTTACTAAATAAACGCTCTAAAACAAAAAAAAAATGTTTCTCTCTCTAACTCGAATTTTTCCAAAACTCCCTCTAACTCGAACAAATCATGGTATCCCGTGACAATTCGACTTAGGGGGAGTCCACTGTACATGTACAATGTACTTACCACAAGAAAACGGCCGAATTCTTTAAAAACAAATTTACCATTTTGTAGTGCAATAATTTTAGGCCTAAAAAAACAGTATTTAAGGAACTGCGATGTTCCCATTAGCTGCCCGCATAAGGCAACCTTTTGAACATCTGATACCCAACTAGGATGGAAGTATAAAACGGCATTGATTGGATCGTACGTCTCGTCTTTACAGTACTCCGTGTCGTAAACGAACACAATCATTGTCTCTCTAGAAATAAAATGTGTGATATATGTACATATGTATATACACAGAGGGAGGCTAACCATAAATTAGATCAGGAATAGCATTTTTTTGTTGAGTTCATTTTTGTCTACTGCAAGTGTTTGAAATGGATTTCGCAATTTTAATGGCTTTAAAGGGTTACTTTGCCTAATAGTCGGATGCGATCGGGGTCCTAGTAGCCCCTGGTTTCTCAATAATAGGATTCATTACCAAATTCAAACGAAATTTAGAGAACTGTCTTTGTTTTCGTACTGCACTGGATGCGCAGTGGTTTGCTACTTTTATTTTCTCTCGACAAAAACAAGAGTTAACAAATTTATTTATTCATTACCATTCGGTTGAATAAAGCCTAACAAATACATTGTTCGGAGAATTTACGAAACTTGTTGCCAAATTTTTTATACAGTCGTAGCCCAAGCACAACTGCAATCATCCTTATTTTATGCAAAAGAATCTATAAAAAAAAAATTGTCAAATGTGACTACGATCGCGCGCCCAGGGTTCGGTTAGAAAGAGGATGATTGCTGAAGGTTTTCTTCACGCGTAAAAGGCACAAAAAGTCTTTTTCATTCTTTCTTCTGTGTTTCTTTTCCATGTGAATCAAGGATCGTTCCTAGATACTTGGCTTCTGAGGAAAGATTCCGTTGGAAGGTCGAACTGTTCTATTTTTCTCTTTTTTGTGAACAGAACTAGTTCCGTCTTTAATTCGATTTAATCCTACACCGTTTAGTTCCGCGAATAGGGTTCTTTCAGTGCAGATTTCATGTTTCTAATTGCAGGAAGTTGATTCCCACCGATCATGTTTACTACAGCCATCGTCTGCACATGCGTTTTTTTTTCTTCTTCTGGATATGAGAGCTGTCAATGTTTCGGTTCATTTCGGGAAAATGTGTATCTATTAAGAATTTCTGCCATTCTTGACTCGTCTCTGTTTAGTTGTCACTGCACTTAAGAAATCTCCAGGACATTAATAACTGACCTTAGACCCTGTGTCCGATTGTTTTCATCCAAATCCACGTTCAGCCAAGCATAACATGAAGTCGTCAGTGGCTTCTTTGGAGTAGCACAACTTAATTTGCACTACTTGTGCTTTCTGGAAGGTTTTTCCATCTTTTGTCTGGATCCCTACTTCACACAGGCTGAATTTTACAAGATATTCTTTCCGTCTACTGTTAGCAGAAGCTCCTTGCCTACTTTGCCCTCGCTGTTTTGGCATGATCCAGAGTGGATAGTTCTCCATTCTTTGATTCGCAATGATGTTATGTTTTGCTATCAGCTTAAGAATGGACTTGTCTTCATGCTGAGAAGGAGGTGGAATCCATAGTTTAATCTTTTAACGTATTGGCGAGGCGGGTGTGGGTAAGACGTTGAGTTTTGCTCTTTCCCACGGTTTACCCCTATTGGTGATTGCGCGAGTGAGAAATTCAAGTGCCTTGTCACTACCGTAGACAACAATCTTTACTCCTTTGAGCCATCCTGCGCCATCAAATTTGTAATTCATGGGTTCACTGTCTTTGATGTCAGCCATCATAGCTTTCAGAATCTCTTTTTCCACTAGTAGCCAGTTCTTCAGAGTTGCAATTTTTGTTCAGTCGACTCACAAACTCGATCAATATTTCCTCGTGTTTCTCCCGACGCTCAATAGTTAGATTTCTTATCTTAACAGACAAGAACGGAGAAAACACCCTACCCCGCCCTTTCTAGCCATGCGAACATTCTCACCGTTCGTAGTATCATTGTTCCTGTCTTCATTTGGTTCCCAAAAAATTAAATATTGTAGAAGTTGCTGTCAAATGTCTTTAATAAAAAGTGTCACAAATAACTACATTGGAAGATGTATTGGGATTATATTATTGTTTTCTGAAACTACCCATCTTAGTTTCCCGCTAAGAAATTTCCAATTCAGTAGGGATAATTTGTTTGAATTTGTGAATTTTTGCAAAGTACATTTTTAATGAAGTCAAATTCAAAGTCTATGTAAATGTACAAATCTGTACATATGTATATAATACAATAAAAGCGTACTCAGTTAGGGCTTATTAGTATTAAAGTAATCTAAAGCGCTAAAAACAAGATTCAAGAAAATGTTTTGCTATTTTTTTGGATTAAAGGATTTGCATTGTTTACATTTCAAATTGACTTCGCCAGTGACCACTAATTAGCAAAGCTGTAATACAAATACAAGATATTTTTGAACTGTTGTGTTAACTTTGAACGCGTCCATTATTGACTTTTTCAAATTCACAGAGCCACTCAACCAACTCAACTTAATTTTTAATCTGAACGAAATCGAAATGTAACTTTAAGATTTCTTACTTTGCCATTTTGCTGAACTTCAAAGCAAGCCCACTAACAAATATATAAGAACTAATTTAAGCCCAACGAACAACTTAACCGGCAATTCACAAATTAAATTCCTGGAAATTCAGTCCAACGACGGAATCTGATGACAAGGAGTTGCACTGTATTTACTTTTTACCTTGGTTACGTTCTAATATTCAAACGCTCTTTTTAGCGCTTTGTTTACTGCCATCGTGTTCAATTGGTTTGATTGAAACCAATATTTAGCTGATGATGATTACATGTGGACTTACCACAATTATGCGACCATATTCTATTTTCAATTTAACACAATAGCTTTAACACATTTTTAGTACTGAGCTGGTACTGCACGGTAACTCAATTTGCGTCGCATTTGTCGGTTATATATTTTAGGTTATCATTACGAGAGGTTCGTGGTATTAGACGTAGACTCTTGCCCACTGCGCATAATTTGACAATTATCTTTCATTTTTCCCTTTGATGTTGCAGAGTTGAAATATCAAAATTATATTAGAAGACCTAAATATTGTTAATTTCCTGGATTATACACTACTGGCTATGGAATATGTGGATACCGACCGTAGTACAGTGAACTGTGTTCACTGTATCCGAATCGGATACATTCCATGGGAATATTAAACGGAGATTTAAATCTTGTCGATCTAATTTCTTCGTTCTACAGGCAACGAATCAAAATGAAGTAAAATAGAAAAATAGCGAAGCAGAAGACAAAACGTCAAAAAGAAACAAGCAAATTTTTCCCTATGACTCTTCGGATGGTGTTTTTTTTTTCCCCTTTTGTTTTTTTGTGATTTTGAAAGAGTTACCGTGTAATACCAGACTTATGAAGAGGTATACATAGGTTATCTGTAGCAAAGTTTTACCTTTTAAATTATACATTTAACTTAATTCCATCTCTTGGTTCAGTATTAATTTTTTCCCAACAGCTTTGTGTAATTTCCCCAAACTTCCTTTTATATTTCAAATGTGTTGAGTTGTCTTAGTCAAGAGTCTAGGAAGAGATTATGGTAAAATTTGGCTTTCGAGCCTGGACCGACATGTTGGTAGACCCGTCTATAAATCGGATGATATAGAAGTAAGGATTGGTATTAGATTTCAACTCAACAGGTGTTTGAGTTTTTCAGAATTTTCGAGTTCAGTTAAAACAAACCAAAAATAATAATAAACAAAAAATAAAACCTAAATTTTAAACGTTTATTATTCGATCTATGACCGTGCGTTCGTATGTTAACTTTTTAGACTGTAAATTTTAAGCTAGTAGGGTAAAATATGAAATACAAACTTTGTGGAACTTGAAGCACTACAAGTGTACTCAGCATTCTTTCATTACAAATCTTTTGATTAAAACATTGTAAAAAGAGAATATAGCTCAAAGTAGCAGCAGCCTTAAACCCATTCTTAATGCACACTGCAAAAGTGGGGAATAGCGTACCATACGATCTATTCTAGATAGATTGTCACCTTTCTATAGCTAACTTGCTTCCATTTCAATTTAATTAGCTTACTTTTCTTGTGCAATTAGTATTTTTGTTGCCAAAGACAGTGAGGTAGATCCCCAAGTAAAATAACGATAATGTTGAATACATATTTTTTATTGCATACGAACATACTTTTACTAAATAATTATAATAATAGTAATAATAAATAACACAAAACCACAGCTAAACATTTAAAAGTGAATTGAATACGAATTTATACATTGAATACGATAAAAAGTCATAGTTCTGTAAAAATCATAATTACTAAGACCAAGTGTAATATACGGGTATATGTAGATTTCAGTTGAGGGCTACTTTGAAATTACTTAACAGTAACAAAGTAGTAAACCACTTCCACTAAATTTAAGACTGACGCGCCAAAGAATAGCCCAGCTAAACTGGCTATTGAAACTGAAAGAAATAATCATTATATTAGCACTTCAATTAATCGCAAGACAATGTGGGTAACTATTGTTCTAAAATGATGACACATTAAATGTAACTAAATAATAGGCTCATACTAAGGGCAATGAAATCATTTTCTGCTTTGTTTATCGTGATATCGCTTTGACTACTTAGAGTAGTCAGAATTCCTTCAATGATGTTTTCAATCAAATAATATTCATAAAAAATTATTAAAATCGGGGGTATAACCCTTTCGAAAATTTGCTCTAAAAGGTGATAGTAACCAAGCGTTAATAAAGATGCTCTACAATTAACTTTGATCCAAGTATGTATATGCATATGTATGTATATATAATTATAACAATATTTTCTGATAAGGACTGTGTCCCAGCTTGTCGATGTCATTTCGATTTTTGTGTGCGATGTTTGAAAGGTGAAATTTTTGTATGTAAATACATATATGTATGTACATATCTTTGAGTGTGAATTGTTGGGGTGACCCCCCTATTCGTCTGATTTCGTTCTGTGCGAATTTCGTTTATTTAACCATTTAAGGGGGCAGAGATTTACAATGAGTGAAGATGTCAATTTTTTAGGGCTTTGTTTTCTATTTATCCATCTCGACTTAAAACATGACTGACGAACTCCTATCTCGCCTCGTTTCCAAAGTTGTTAAAATTTGGTTAAGTCTTTAGGTTAGGTTAGGTTAGGTTGGGTAGCTATCCACCGAAACGATAGGGTAGGATACACATACAGCCAGCGCTACTCGAGAAACCATTTTGATTTTTGGATTGATTTCCATATTTTCTTGATATCCAAATACTTGGCGCAACAAACCGTATGTGGTCCAAGGCTTAGCTTCCTGCGACCATTTGTCTGCTGTGCATGTTATATTTTTTCACACATGCAGAAGGCACTTACAGTTTGGAAAAGTTTTTTAAGAAGTTTTCTCATGACAGTTATAACTCTCGAACGTTTGCCAAATATGTTATTCGCGAGAGATGGGACCGTGAAAAAACTTTTTAGTGTTTTCTGGCACTCGAACCTCCTGCTCAGTAGTCTAGTCTTTTGTCAACTTAGCAAAGGCCAAGTTTGTCTCGCATGGTAACGCGTATCAATGATACTCCAATTCTCATTTGTCCCTTTTAGTGCTAGTGTAGAGATTTTGTATCTTATCGTTTCTATTGGTATATGGGAGTTCCCTTCTGTAGTTGTGAGCCCCTCTCTTGTGCTCTTTTTTGGCTTGCTGGTCTGTTTCACAATCACGCCGAACATTTCTATGACCAGCAACAAAGCATATGGTTACGGAGCATCTGTTTAATATCATATTCAGAGATACGGGAAAGTGCATAACTCGTTTGGATTTTGTCATTGGTGATTTGAGTGCTTTTATGACAGCCTGGCTGTCTGTGTCAATGACGATGTCGGGTTTGAACACCGACTTCATCGATAGCTATTCAGCGGCTTCACGAACCGGCAAATCTTCAGCCTACCCCTGCCTACGCCGATTTCATAGTGGTGTCCCTTGCACAAACCATATGCAGCATGGTTTCCATTGCCGCGGTGGAAGTGGTCCACAGGGCTCCGGTTACACATATACATTGCGCTCTTTGAATTTTATTGAGTAGGATCACATAGCTTTGATTCTGTACAGGAGTATCGCCCTTGTTGATACAGTCAATGCAGTATGCAGCCAATTTTTCGTATGATGCTAAATTCCCCATTTGTGACCCTGTTAAAGCTTTAACAATAGTTAGTTAGAGTCGACCATCTATTGCGAAATATACTGATTTTCCATGAGATTTGAATATAACTCGTTCTTCCACACTACCTGAGGTTTATCAAATGTAATTCACCGGATTTTTTCGATGATTCTGCATGCAATCAGATGAGTAGAGGTATTTAGGACGACGCAACGAACGTTCGAAGACAAAGCCAAGTATCTCTACCATGACCTCTTTTCCTACAGATAGCTTCGTCTAAAAGGGGTTTCCTGTGGCTTTCCTACGTTTACGAGTATATTAATTAAGGTATATACGTATGAACCAATTGTTGACATTGCCTGATTTTTCCTTATACTGGGAGTACAGTTTTGCGAACCTATATCGACTTTGAGTTTGAGCCATTACCTTAGTCCTTATGGAAACTTTTTGGAAGTGTAGAGGTACGGATAATAAACAAGATTTTTTACTGTTCTATCTCTCGCAAATGTCTGACAAAAATCCGGAAGTAATAACTACCATGAGAAGCAATTACGCCTTTCGGATATGGCATTAAACGAAGATCTCATCAGTTTTTTTTTTAAATTATTGACGAAGGGAAATTACAATTTGAATTTTCGAATCTGAAAGTAATGTCTACAGATTTTCGACTGATAAGAATCACTTATAAGCCCTAATAACGTTTAAACATTGGTCTTCAATAGGTCTTCAATTTGTAAATCAGTTTTGAACAGATATTAAGATAACAGCGCTGAGTCCGTAATTTATACCTGCTAGATCCAATTTTGTACGTGTAACGGTACGTTTGTACCGTTCATGTGGTAAATCTATGATCTCAATTGAAGCATTTTTATAATTTTCGCCAAATTGCTCTCCCATCTCACTGTATCTAAAAAGAATTAAATTACTTAATTAACATTAATTAATCAATAACATGGCGCATTTTTTTGCGAAATAAACAAAAAATGTATTTCAATTCTGTATATAGAAGTCTAAATATTTATAATAATGATCGGAACAACATTCCGCACTAACTCCTTGATCGTGAGATCACAAACATTTTTGGTAAATGTTTAAAAAAGGGGCCTTCCCCCGATTTTGATAAAATTTAAATATGTTATACAGGGCATTTTTTAGAGTATTTTGATATGGATATGTACATATTTAGGTTTCGAATAATTTATGGCCTACAAGTTGAAAAAGAAAAAAAATCCATCTCAGTCGCCACCCACAATTAGAATCTATGTATCTTATCGGAACAAGAAATTTGCGCAAGCGTTCCAACCTTGAGAAATGGGATAGATCCTGATAAACCGTCAAGAGGGTCACATAAGAGCTGGCAGATTCATCGTGTATGATTAACGTCATTTGTTATTGACCACACGTTCGAAAAAAAAAAAACCCGTTAGTTTTTCCCGCTGGCATTTAGTGCAGTTTACATATCCGTCTGTATGGGCCAGCGCACACTGAATCAATTCCCCCAGAGTGGAACTCAGTTTATAGAATAGGGAGGGCAAAGTGAGTGCAGTATGAAACGGGGCAAAATTTTCATCCAGCGATAAAGTGGTTTAACATCGGGGGAAACCAATACACACACAAGGTATCAATTTCAAGATACAACAGAAATACCACTACAATGAAAACTGGTTCATGTATACACAATTTTACGCCGAATTATTCATCCAGTGTGCGATTGAAGTAAAGTGCGATACCCCGGGGGAATCGATCCAGTGTGCGCTGGCCCTATCAGTTGCTTTTTTATCTTCCACGAAACTTAGGCCTGCTGCACACGGAACGTCTCGTCATAGATACGTACAATATTCGTCCTGCAAAGATGAAAAATCCGCAAATGAAGTACTTATGTATACTGCAAGCGACTGACACCGCTTTTAAAAATAATCGCAGCTCACTTCTGTTGTGCAGTTGTCCATTAAAACAAACGTGAGCGGCACACAAGCGTATACCTTCCGTACGTCAGTTCTATAACTTATTATACATTTCGTGTATAAGGTCTTACCGAAAATAAAGCTATTCTGTGGGCGTATATTCATTACGAAAAAAAACAAAATATTTTCTTTTTTCGCTTCTACCTCGTAAACTATAATACGTTTCGTACGCCTACATATTCATGTCAAATAACTCAGAAAAATGCCCTCTATCTAAACATAACATACACAATTTTTAACAAAATTAGTGGAATGCCCCTTTGCTAAACATTTATTCCCAATTCCCAATAGTTTTTTACCCAGAACAATATATATTCAAAACTTACCCAGCATATTTCAGAATTTGTTCTACACATGATGGTACGCAAATATTTTTTTCCGTAGCTAGATGTCGTGACCTGCTGATAACCTTACCTTAAAAAAAAAAATATTTTTGAAAAGTTATATTAGAGGCACGACCGCACGTTTATAGGTTAATAAATTTATATCGGTATTAGTATCAAAGAAGAATAGTTGTATGTGCATTGGTTTATCCAAATGTTCATTCCTTGAACTGTTTCCTGAATAGCTTGATAAATTTACTTTTACTATCAACGACATAGTATGTACATTGTCTTGCAAGGTCACATTCTTGGCCAAGTTTTGATTTTATTCTAATCTCCAATGTCCACAAACTGAACGAAACATAAATATTTTTTTTTTTCAAAAGGGTTCTAATGAAGTGGTACACAGACGGATCGAGTATTTCGAGAGTATTTCGACCAAGAATAAAAAAACTCTGAACCCAAGAGCAGAAGTACCAGCATCTTACAGGCGGAAATATACGCCATGGCCTTAATTGCGACGTAGCAATAAAGTCAGGCAACAATTAAAGCTCTTGACATCCACTAAATAAACTGAACAGTAAAAATAAAGTAACCCTCTACTAGATACCGGTTCATGCTGGAATAGAGGGTAACGAAAAAGGAGACTCTCTGGCAAGAAAATGTGCAGCAGAACCCTTTAAGGAAGTATCCAGGAAGCTAAAATGACAAAACAAGGCTATGGCCTGAAATTGTACTTAGTCAAAGTCTGCGGCAAGCCAAGAAACTACTAGAGAGCTATATCAGAAAAATATTCAAATCATGTATCAGCAAGAATCTAAGCAATAATAAAAATCACATCGTAACAGGATTTCTTATGGGGCATTGCAAACTCCAGGAAGACCAGAGGAAATTTGGTATAGAAGAAAAAGGTCTGTGCAGATTCTGCAATGAGTGCAGGGAAACTGTGGAATGCTTTTTGAAGTCTTTTGGGGCTCTAACCTATAAGAGAATGAAATATCTGGGAAGTACTCTGTAGATTCTGCAATGAGTGCAGGGAAACTCCGGAACTCCTTCTGTAGTCTTGGCTCTGAAATGAAACATCTGGGAAGTCCCAAATATTAGATCCATGGATCCGCTTCTCATTCTCAGATTCTTTAGAGAAACTGGACCAAAAGAGCGTTCCTGGGCCAACGATTCTCGCCTAGGCAAAGCAAGAGTATGGAACCCTTAAATATTTATAACTACGAGTTGAATCATAATGCGAGGGAACTCTGATGAGCAAACGCCCCCAAGGCATTTGTGGGGATACAATACCCCACTAGGTCGCAGTCCAAATTCCCTTTAATAATCATAATAATAATAATAATAATAATAATAATAATAATAATAATACTAATAATAACGGTTAAAGGAGTTTGTATAGAGCTTGCAAAAACCTACTAAAGTGTTTCTAACCCAACAACAACAATTCAATTCGACCTTACCTTTTACTAAGCACTGAATCCCTGATAAATTGCAGTAATGTGAACGATCTGTAAAGGCAACAGTAAATATTTAAATTTTTACAGAGTAATGTATATTTTACAAATTTCTGGAGATGTGGACGGTGTACAATTGCATTCCTGTAACTCTAGTTGTATTCGTAGGAAACCCATACAAGTTGAAAAGCTTTAAAGATTACATACATCTATTATGGACATGAATAAAAAAAAATGTGGATTGTATATCCACAAACCTGTAATGAAATGGTGATCCATATAATTTTTCATTTGGAAATCTGCATCCTCTTTGATGAATGGATTTTTCCTTAGCATCAGCGTCAGTAATTATTTTTATTGCATTATAGCTGAACATAGACTCAGTGGCATAAATTTTATTGGAAATTGAATTATAAAACGGTAACTCTTCTGGACTATGAACATGAAGCTGTGGAAAATTAAAGTAATAGGAAATGTTAAATCTGGTTCTCTGTAAGGCGGAAAATCGTTAAATTTATTTATATCACTTCTAGCAGATCTCTTAAGAGATATACAACCACTGTTATTTATAGGAATATAAATACATAAGTATGTGAATGACATCTGTTTAATGTCATTCAAGTTTTAGAAAAGGAGAACTGTCTTAAGACTGTTTTGCCTGTTTAAGACTAAAAGACACATCCCTTTACCTAGGGCAAAATATTTGTTTTATTTAGACCGACTGAGCTGACTGATTGTGTATGAATGAGACAGTCTGTGATCAAAATTGTTGGTAGCGGGCAAATCTCTCCGAGAGCAATTTTGTTTTGCCCTTAGCGTGCGCATTCTCATAGCCTTGGTCAAAAAGATAGTGAAGTCTGTAGTTTTGCCTCGTGAAAAGGAACAACAGAAAGTACGTCATCATTTGGATTTTAGCATTTCGTTCCTATAACGTTTCTTAGGCATCCGAGTACTAAACAAAAGAAAATCTCAAATTCTAAAAATTACGAAATAGTCACAAACTTGGGTTTGTTTAGATATGCTTATACGGATGCGTCCGTATTGGGATATACATAGATGCGGACTTGTATATCCGTATATGGACGTATCCATACGACCATGAATATGAGCATGTATGTATTTATATGGATACGGGTATTGATATGGACTTGTATACGAATACAAGTACAGGCATGGATAAAGATATGGTTATGGATAGATGCGGCATAATCTGGTTAGTTCGTTACGGCATTGTTGTGCAAGTTTAGAAGATAAATAGCCCGATTTAGAGCTTTGATATTTGCTTAATGCTTTGGGTCTTTTGTTATTCTTAAGTGCACAGCGAGTCTGGAGGAGCATTGATAAATGATAGTTTGATAGTTTGATAAATGATAGTATTGATAAATGGTAGTGGGCGAAAAGACTTTGATATGTTAAGGGATATCTTCCTCTCAAAAAAAAAAAACATCTGGGAATATCTCTTCTGGTATTGAATTCCAGAGTTAAGGGCTAAATTAATAGATAATTCATAGGCAACACAAATTTTGATAATGTGCTTGAGACCAAGAAAGTAGATCCTTTAATTCTGCCATTTTTAAAGATGAATAACAGTCGTTGTTTGTCAGTCATACATACTAGACGTGCGAATAGTGCAACCGATCTTTATTGATTATCTCGAACTGTCAAAGTCTTTTCCGCCACGTGGCGCGCAAACTTTTTAAATTTTCCTTTTCTTCCGATTGCCCAAAGAAACAAAAACCTTTTTTCTGTTAATAAAAAAAAAAAACAAAAATGCCGGGGGCTGCCGACCCCCCAAAAAAAGGCTGGTTTCGAGACCTCGATCCCGATGCTCCCCTAAACCAGCGTACCAAAGCCAAACGTAAATCCGCGGACCCTCACTACCCACCACTTCCAACCGTTCCCACCAATGATGATAATATACCGCGATTCTTAGTGATTTCTAGCCTGGAAAAAGTTGATGGACATGATAAATCACGCCCACTATCATCCTATAACCTCTTCCAAATTAACCGCGGTTTAGAATTTATCTCTAAGGAAATATTAGAGGTTAAAGCCATGCGCTCCGGTGATCTGCTAGTGAAAGTAGCCAATCTGCAAATCGCGAATAAATTTCTAAAAGAAAAATATATTGACTCTATCCCAGTGAAAATTTCGTCCCACACTACCCTTAACTCAATCCAAGGAAGAATCTACTCACCCCATATCCGAGACATTCCAGAAAATGAACTTTTAAGTGAACTCAAATCACAAAAAATAATCCAAGTAAAAAACGGGCGCTGCCATTCTAACCTTTGATTTGATACGACGACCCAACGAAATAAAATTGGGATGGCTAAACTGCAAAGTGGAAGAATATATTCCAAACCCAATGAGATGCATTACCTGCCAAAAATTAGGACACACGAAGAACCACTGTACCAACGCAGCAACCTGCAAGGAATGCTCCCAACCCCAGCCACATGAACAATGCTCCCGCATATATTGCATCAACTGTCAAGAAGATAATCATACATCTTATGATACGTCCTGTCCAACTTTCCTACGACACAAGTCAGTCAACAAAATAAAATCTGACCGCCGATGCACAGTTCGTGAAGCATGGCAGATCTACAGAGACGACCCCGTATTGCACCAACTACCCGCTCCAAAGAAACATCCCGCTGCTAAACCATCTATGGCAGAAATCATTAAAAAAAAAATTCTAGCTACTAACCCCAACTCACCGCAACTCTCCCAATCCCAACATGAAGTAATCAATACCGAAAACCAAACCACTTCTTCTACTTCAAAATCACCCCGACCTTCGTTCCCTCACCACTCTAACCAAATACCAACAGAAAAAAACATCCCACAAGTCAATAACCCCATAGCCCTTAACTCCAATAAACCAATAACAACTACTCAAACAACAATAGTTCCCTCACTAAACACGAAAACAAAAAAAAAACCTCCAAAACACCTCTTCACCTACAAGCAATAACACCTTACCATCTCATTCTCCATTATCAGACGTTACAATCGCACTTCTCAAAGAAAATAACTACTACGTAAAAGTAATGGATACTGATGATGATCAATAACATTAACATTGATTCAAAAACCAATTTTTAAAAAGGATCTTTTTGAAAAATGGTTTGCTGGGTAGTGTTGTTCTGTTATTTTGTGGCTCTGCTGCCTGGATGTTGAAGCATTCAAGCTCCCAGGTGAGCTTGGAGGATTCAAAACCCAGGCAGCAGAGCCACAAAATAACAGAACAACACTACCCAGCAAACCATTTTTCAAAAAGATCCTTTTTAAAAATTCTTCAATGGAACATGGATGGTTACTTAAATAACCACCATGAACTCCAAATTTTAATAAAAGAACTCCAACCTTCCGTCATCGCATTGCAAGAAACACACATCCCTATCAATTCCAATCCTCATCATCCAAAACAATATGCATGTCATTTCCACAACAACAACACTGCCGCCAAGCAAGGAATTGGACTCCTTGTCCACAAGTCGATTCCACACAAATTTATTAATATACCATCAAATATTCCTGCGATTGGGGTAGAAATAGAGCTTAATATCAGATTAACAATAATCTCTCTATATACCCATCCAAAACAAAACTTTACCAGTGCTGACTTGGAAAATATTGTTAACAGGTTTAACACATCAATATTGTTGACAGGTGACTTCAATGCTTGGAACCCTATTTGGGGCTCTCATACTCTAAATAGCCGTGGCAGAACCGTTGAACAATTCTGTACTAACTCCGACCTTGCCATTTTAAATAATGGTTCTCCTACACACTTCTCAACCCATAACACCTTCAGTCATTTAGATTTAACGTTTTCTTCCCCTTCACTTATCCCAAACACAACATGGAAAGCTCTAACAAATCTTCATGGAAGCGACCATTTCCCAATCATCACTGAAATAACATTAGATAAACACACAAATCACGACAGTGTCATAAATAAGTTTAAGTTAGACAAGGCAAATTGGCCATTGTTCCAATCCAAGATCTTAAATTTTTTTACCGACAAAAACGTATCTTCCAATATCAATAAAGAGGCTGCGCTCATACAAAAATCCATTCGCTTCGCAGCCAATCTAGCCATTCCCCAAACCAACAATATTCCATACAAACACATGGTACCCTGGTGGAGTAAGGAGTTGGGCAACCTTCGCCAAAGCAAACAAGCAGCCTGGAAAATATTTAAAAAGTTCCCGACTACGACCAACCTGGTTGTATTTAAAAAAGCCAACGCTGTATTCAGAAAGGCAGCAAAAGAAGCAAAGATACGCAGCTTTGAAAAATTCACCTCCAACATCAACCCCAACTCACCTCCCAAGAAGCTATGGGCTGAAATAAATTCTCTAACTGGCAACTACAAACCCTTTTCCATAAAAACCATAAAAGATCAGTCCCAACAAATTCTATCAGCTCCCATAGAAATCGCCGAGTGTTTTGCTTCCACATGGTCAACCGCTTCTAGAGACACAAACTTCCATTCTGATTTTCTGAATCACAAAAATACGATATTCAATCACGATATTCGATTAAACTCTGTTAATGAAACAGCAAAACAAATGGAGGAAAACATTAACCTTATCGAGTTTGAAAGCTGCATCAATTCATGCAAAGGTAACACACCTGGTTTTGATCGAATATCATATGCCATGATTAAAAATAGTCCAAATTTTCTTAAACAGCGTATATTAAATCTGTATAATGAAATCCTAACCCAAGGGGTTATACCACAAACATGGAAAATTGCCACAGTGGTACCTATTCCCAAACCAAACAAAGAAACCACAAATGTTTCCAGCTACCGACCAATATCCCTTCTGCCTTGCGTAAGTAAGGTCATTGAAAAAATTATATCTCGTAGGCTATCTTGGTTCCTTGACAGAAATAACCTCCTGGACACAAACCAAGTAGCATTCAAAAAAGATAGAGGTACAATGGATGCGTTATTGCATATCGATGAATTTGTTGCTTCAGGGCTTTCAACAAAAAATCATTTATCAATCCTTTCCATTGATTTCGAAAGAGCTTTTGATCGAATTGGAATCCACGTTGTAATAAATCAATTGATTGAATGGAAAATTTGTCCTAAAATAATCGCTTTCGTAAAAGCATTTTTATCCAACAGAAAATTCCTTTTAAAAATTAAGAACACCTTCTCCTCAGTCCACAACCTCGAAAACGGTATCCCCCAAGGATCGCCACTATCAGTTATCCTTTTTATTATAGCTTTCAATAAAATAAGCGTTATAATCACAAAATATAGCAAAATTAATTACTCTTTATACGCTGATGATCTTATTATCTTATCTAAATGCAAAATCTTGAATAATGTAGAAGCTGACTTTTCAAATATTCTTACTGACATAGTAAAATGGGGAGAGTACTCTGGAACAAAAATATCTCTAGAAAAAAGTAAAATACTTCACATTTGTAAAAAAAACAGTTGTCCCAAAAATATCTCAGTTAATCTAAATGATACATGTATTATAAATGTAAATAACTTAAAAATTTTAGGAATTATGTTTGATACCAAGTTTAATTTTAAGGCACATTGTTTACATATTAAAAAAAGTTTAGCTACCAGGGTAAACATGATAAGATACGTAGCTTCTAAACATAGCTTCTGTAATCCGAACTCTCTTATTAATGTCATCAAATCAGTGTTGCTTTCCAAAATAGACTACGGACTCCCCATCTACAGCAAATGCTCCAAATCATCACTAAAGCTAATATCACCATCCTACCATAGCGCAGTAAGAACCGCCCTGAGAGCGTTCCCAACCACACCAATCAAAAACATTTTAACCGACTCCGGTCTTCCATCAATAACTGAACGGATAGAATACCTTACCGCCTCTATCCTCCTAAAAGTCAACTCCTGTAGGAATTCACCTATTCAAACAGTCACAAAAAAACTTCTGCGAAGAACTAAACACCAAAAACATTCATCCTCACTACTTAATGCGATAAACCTATCCAAAAAATGGGACACCCCAGTCCGCATGAACGCCATAAAATATACAATATTGCCACCAGGGAAAATACCAAAAAACTCTCTTAACATCGACCTTCAAAGACTCCCAAAAGCTACAACAAGCAACGTGATGTACAGGAAAATGTTTATGGAAATGGAAGCAAACCTTAAAAGCACAGACTGGAATTTTCTTTACACCGACGCCTCTAAAAACGAACACGGAACTTCCTTTGCAGTGGTTAACGAAAACGGAAACGTAGCTTCAAAAGGTCTTTTACACCATTCCACCTCCATCTTTACTGCTGAAGCCTTCGCCATCTTTAAGGCCACAACGTCCACTAACAACAAAAGAACTGCCATTTTTTCAGATAGCCTATCAACTATCAAAGCCCTAGAAAATCGGAACAACAAGACCGAGATAATCGAACGCCTACGCGACAAAATTATCGGGAACAAAAATTTAAAAATTATTTGGGTACCAGGTCATGCGGGAATAACTGGCAATGAGATGGCAGACAAGGCAGCCAAAGCAGCCCTTAGTGAACCACTGTTGCAATTCCACGTATTCAATAAAAAGGATGCTAAAAAAGCTCTTCTGCATATATCTGGCAAATTCAAGAGAAGTAATTGGGACGAATATCTCCATCATTACTCCAAAATCAACCCGCAAGCGGAGAAAATTACTTACCCGATAAATATACCTCCAAATATGCTAAGATGTTATATAAGACTACGACTAGGCCACACCAATATCACCCACAGCCACATTATAACAAAAGAACAACAACCACTTTGCCACCTCTGCAACAATAATCTTCCGCTCAACATAAACCATCTAACCAACGATTGCGAGCACACCAAAATTACTTCCAAAAAAGTAAATCCAACAAGCAACCTGATAAACCTTTTAACCGTCCAGAACAAAACATTAGAGATGTCTTTAAGATTTTAACCTTAATAAAACTTGAAAATAGGATTTAATTTTTATAATTATATTAAGTATAACTATATTTAAATACCCGAAACCATCTTCTTATCCTATGATAAATTATTCTAATCGGCAGAAAGCCCTGGTAGCTAGTGCCGTAGATTTAAGATTAGTTGTGTAATTCATTACCAATTAATAAAGTTATAAATAAATAAAAATAAATAAAGATGAATAATATGTATAGATATCTGTGCTGCGCTGTTCTTTGCCGCTATGATTTGAAAAATGTATCTTAATTCAGCTGCACTAAGCAACATTTTGAATAAACTTTTTGCAAATATTGCAGCCAATTTATTACTAACGAAAAAAATTGCCTTTTAAAGCGACTGAAATATGGACACTAGATTATAAGTTTCTTTAAAATTATCAGAATAAAAGCGTTTGCATGTATTTCCGAAATGGATCGTAAAGATATTAAGAAATCCAGTATCAAAGTACACATCCATCAGCTCAATTTAAATAAATTACGCAAAAAAAACAAAGAAATTCAAATCTAAACTTATTTAGATTTATTCTATAAATATGTAAAAAAATACCAAAAATGTTTACAGTAGAATCCTATTGAGATTATTTTTTACCAATGCTTACAAATTTTGTAATTCCAGAGCATGGCTACAACCTAGTACTTACTGTACTAGGCTATTATTATATTTTTCAATTGACAATAAACATTTTTATTACTATAGTTTATTTTAAAATTTCTTTTTTTATTTTTATTGAAAAGGTTTATTTACCATATAGTCCCACATTTTAAACGTCCTTAGCCGCATGGAAAGCCTTCTATTTTTAGATGCCAATTCATACCTCAGCTTAAGATTTTTGAAAGAAAAACCACTTAAATAAAAAAATAAATTATTTACGAAGACCGTTATGTACGAATAATACTTACTTATCGATAATGCTGTTTCCAATAAAGCAGTGACCCAGCTCAATTTTATGAAACTTAAAGACATTAGTGCAGTTATACGATTTTTCATTGTAATAAAGTAAATCCAGAAATACATTGCAACTTTTCGGTAGAAACTACATAACACCAAATATAAAATAACAATTTTTACAATTGAAATTGTATACTCCGGATGCTTAGTGTCTAGTAGGTTTTCCTGTTTTCTGTGTGGGTGCCGCGTTGTGACTCAATAATTAGAGCAGCAGGAGGTTCAAATTTTAAATCCCACAAAACACTAGCATTCTCGTTACTCACGAATGCCTGACTAACTTATGAGAAACTGTTTAATTACGATTTCTGGATACAATATTAAGCTGTAGCTACGTGCCATATCTCCTTATATAATTAAACTAGTTGGTCACTATAAAAACAAAAAGTAAAGCAAGCACTTTTTGTTTACATAAAAATTATATTGCGCATATGGGAGATTGCAGAATGTTCGTCTGATTTTTCGTGCTTACGTCAAAATAAATAAAATGTCCAAAGTAGCTGGAGATAACTTGGAAGAGAGCATATACCAACTTGTTTCTAGAATTTGGTCGGACGAGTATATACCTGATGAATTGAATGTCAACATCGTTTGTCTGATCCACAAGAAATGAAACCCCCTCAACTGCGCAAATTACAGAAGTATCGCGTACAAGGTCTTATCTGCCATATTGCGTGAAAACCTGGAGCTCTTCGTCAACAACCTGTTTGGCTCCTAAGAGTGTGGTTTCAGGCCAGGGAAGTCCACATTCAATTAAGTTTATACACTTCGATAAAGCCTGGAGAAAACCCAAGAAGAAGTCTTTATCGATACCCACCATACCTAATTATGTATTTTTATCGATTTAAAGGCTGGAGAAGTTTAGAGACCGACCTACACATGGCTTGTGTCTAGTTTTGGAATCCCTGCCGAATTCGCCAGTTTGTGCAGGATGACTATGAAGATCGCTTTTTGTTCCATCATACTTGAAAGAATTGCGCGAAACTCACAAGCCAACACCAAGGGAACAACCTTTCAAAAGTCTGTGCAACTACTAGCGTACGCCGGCGACAATCACAGTGACATAATTGGTATAATTCAATGGGCTGTTACTTGTACATTCTTAGGTACTGAAACGGAAGCTGCCAAAATGAGTTTAGCGGTAAATGAAGGCAAAATCAAGAATATGCTGTCAACAAGTAGGGACACTCAACATCGACGAATTAAACAGAATATCACAGTCTACAGCTATAACTTTGAAGTAGTAAGGCACTTTGTCTACTTGGCTCTGCTGTAAATTCTGAAAAAACACCTCAGCAGAAATATAACGAAGAATAGCTCCTTCCAATCGCTGTTTTTTTTGTGTACAAAAATTTAGTAGTAAGACCATATTCTGAACCCTTCATGATGCTGAACAACTCAGGGAATCGGTCATTTCGAGGAAAATTCTTCGTTAAATTATTGGAGGAGAAGATTCAACAACGAATTTTACGATCTACACAGTGACATCGACCTAGTAATTGGATACTAATGCTCCTGTCCTTTCTAACCCGAAAGGACAACGCAGTAGACGAAGGTCTCGCCTAAGGTGACACACAAAAGTAGAAGGAGACCTCAACCAACTTGTAGTAATCAACTAAAGACGCAGTCATCTAAGTCCCAGGTTAACTGAAGAGGCTTGTTTGCTCAGGCTTAGGTTGTACTGTAGCGCTTTCTAAGCAAGTAAGTAAGTATGTCAACGTAAATACTTTTTGTTCCTTGTCTGTCGGTAGACAAACAACTGTATTAGTTTCTCTTTTTAGTTTAAAAACCAAATAACAGATGTCGATGCATTCCAATTATAAATACCATCTGGTATTTTGATTGTTCATTTTAGATACAGTAAGAAGAGGTTATATATTCTCGGTTGAGTGTCAAAGTCCATAAATATTGTGGTTGGTTAATATTCCCATCTAAGCGCCTTTTTCCATAGCACCTACCTCAAGAATGACTTGAATAATTTGATATGTTTTTTAGAAAGGCACTATCTTATTCTTATACACAAATAATAGAGAAACGTAATAATAAACCAAACCAGAGAACTTTTCTCCTTGTCCTCATATATTCAAATAAATCAAACACTTACCATTTCCTTTACTTCGTCTATATTAATGCCATACTTAGAGCTTATTTCATTACATTTAGTAAGCGCTTCAACATCCAAGTGATTCGAGTTCTCAAACATGCAATTATGAACATTTTTCAAAAAGTTTGGGTTTGATCCAATCTTAGCAGAAATATTTAATTTTTCCATAAATGGTTGTAATTGCTGACCAGTTCTCCCTTTAACCAGACATATGCTAACTGCCGGAAATGTAAAGTTCTCACGTATATATCCAGTATCAACAATCATGCTCACAGGGTCAGAATAATATCTCTGAAAGGTATAGTAGGAATAAATTCCCATTCCACAAAATGACATTGTTAATGTAACCGTCCAAAATATCCTGTAAAACAAATAATTGAGAGCGGCATAGGCACATTACAGAAAAGCGTTATGACATCTAATAGTGCACTTGCACTATATGTTTTCGATTATCAAGTGATAAAGATTTATCTTACTAAATACTTGCCTTCCAATAATATTGTATCCTTCGCAAAATCGCGAAATTTTGTTGAACACTGTCATAACAAAAAAAAAAAAAGAATTATGAGCTTTAGTAGGAAATAGTTTTTTTTTTTTTTCTAAGTATGCACTTTTCTGTCTGCTTTTTAAAGTCAACAGTTTAAGAATGAATTAATATTTTTGTTTTGTTTTAATAAAATCAGCCAGTCAGCATTCAATTCATAATTATCTTGCACATACAATTTACATGTCTAATTGCGTGTTTTTGTGCTTTTATAGCCTTTAAACTGAACATGTACCTAAAAAAGATAAACTATAATAGAGACACGTATTTTCTGTTAACAAAAATTATGGTAGACTAAAATCGATATATGCATGCATTTCTGCATAGACATGCATACATATGTATGTACATAACACAATTAAAAGAGAAGTGACATGAACCAATAAAGTGACAATAAAATGTGGGACGTACCGACTCCTAGTTAGTTCACCCACGTAAAAATCGTTCCTTCAAATGTCCAACCAAACCCAATTTCTACATAATGGTCAAAATATTTTGGGATATCCCAGATATGTTTGACAAACTTTAGGTAAGACACTGTATCCTGTACTTAGAAAAATTAATTGCAGTTGATAAAAAATGCATGCTAGAAGACTTTACTTACATACCCAAACAGGCTCCCAGCCCATGGTGCATGCCAGCCTTAGACATCCTCCATCCTCTTCGGTACAGGGCACGCTACTTCCAGTTTTTCAGACCAAGGGCTCTGGCATCTGCAATAGCCTTGTCCTAAGAACGGAAGTTAGATCTACCTTGTCGTCTTGAACCTGGGGGCTGGGATTCGAAGACCGTCTTAGCTGGAGCATTATTGTCCATTTGCTCGATGTGGCCGCGTCAGTGTAGTCGAAGTGTTTCAGACCACATCCACATTTGGACACAGCTCATAGAGCTCACTCCATTCTACCTCTTCGTGTATGGGACTGAATATTCGATGAAGAATTTTTCGCTCGAAAGTATTCAAAACTGCTTTGTTTATCATATGCGACTTTGAAGTCGATGAAAAGGTGGTGATCCTTGAATTGAAATTCGTTGGTCTTTTCCAAGATTGCTTTCTTGCGAGAATTTCGTCAATCGTCGATCTGCTGGGCTGGAACACATACTGGTACGAGCCGATAAGTGTGTTGAAGAGAGACTTAAGACGTTCACATATTATGTTGGATACACGATATTTCGCAGGGATATGCCTCTGTAGTTCTTAGAGTACATAGGATCGCCTTTTGAATGGGGCATATGGAGCTGATTGTCCAGTCATCGGGCATGCGTTCATCCTTCCATACTTAGGCGCGGTCGTCCTCTAGTGCGTTATTAGATTCGAAAACTCTGCGGGCCGGATCATTAGTTTACTTTCGCTCTACATGTCCCAGCTATCTTAATCGACTCACTAGGTTGATGTGAATAATTACCTCGTAAATTTCGTTATTGAATCTTCTCTTCCAAGCCCGTCAACCCAAATGGGACCGAATATTTTACGAATAATTTTTCTTTCGAAAATACCAACGATATCTTCATCTGATTTCAGCAGAATCCATACTTATGAGCTATAAGGAAGGACTGGGATGATAAGGGCTTTGTATAGAATCTCCCTAGTTGTTCGGGATAGGGCATTACTACTCCATTACTTTCTCAGCCTAAGATAATAGCGATTGGTGAGCTTCGTTTTATTTCTTCTGTTCTTGTCAGAATTTATAGCAGAGCTAAGGTAGACAAAGTCCCTTACTATCTCAAAGTTATTCTGCCCAATTTATCAATGTTAAGTGTCCCTTCTTGTAGACAGCATATACTTGGTTTTGACCTCATTAACCGTTAAATCCATTTTGCCAGCTTTCGTTTAAATGCTTTTCGATTTTAACAGCAAGGAGAAATGCAATGTAAATGAAGAAAGTTACGGTTTAAGGTCTTTGCCCAAAGCGTATGAAAGTTGTAACCAATAGGGTGTTGAAATTGGTGATTATTGCAGACTAGATTTTTCACTCTGATACCATTGGTAATTCGGAGACATTCCCTTTGATACGGAATCAGCAGCTAAGTCAAATCAAAGGTATTCTGGCGTGCTCTAAGTACGCTCTGAAACAGTTAAGTCTAAGTTAGCATCAAGCACAGAAACAACAAATTTTTCATCATTATTCATAAATAGAAACATTTATTTCAGAATTAAAAAATTTAAGACTTAATTATTACTAAGTATTTGAGCTTACGGACATTGAAAACTGGACACAATGTAGTCGGTATATCAAAAATTATTTACATTGGACACATTTATTGCAAGTGGAGCATTTATGGTAGTTTTGTTACTATCCATGGTAGATGGCCATAATTCTTATAATGATAATAATCGTATCCGAGCTTAGCTAATACAAATAAAATTAAACTAGCTAAAATACCATTTAGAAGATCCAAGGGTAAAATGCTGTTGTCCGTTGGCAATTTGCAAACATCGATACGTTGCATAGAAAGCACTCTCGCCTGAACAATTTTATCATCTTCAGTTGTGAAATTACACGTAACATTCCAAGAGTCTTGAATAATAGTGTGGTACTTCATAAGTATCTCCCGAAAACGCATTGTAAATTTACAATCACAAACCCATGGATTTTGACTGAGTTGAAGCTTAACAGCGTTGAAATTGTTCTCCAGTGCGTTATCGATAGCATAAACTGGAAGCTGTAAATAGACTTAGAGTTAATTGAGTACTTTAAATAAAATCAAACAGGTGTGCTGCATTCATTAAATCGGCGCGGCGGTTAGCCTATCTGGCTGTTTGGGCAAATCTGAGACTGGAGTGGAATCAAAGGGACTGGAGGCTATTCAGATTACCAATATGGTTTCCATAAGGCACGTTCTATGATCGACGCCATCGACGTCGTAAACAGTACTTCGCAATCATCTCCTGGATGTCCAAAACGGCTTCAAACTGGAGAAGTATTCTGTGAGTACTTCCCGCCAAAAGAGTACCAGACTACTTGCCGAAGATAATGATGGACAGGCTCCGTACTAGGTTCGCTACTGTGGAGTCCTTAGATTTAGTACGTCGAGACCTTCGAAAATAATTTACTTCGCCAATGACATAGCAAACCTTAAAGTGACCAACTTCTTGAAAAGTTGAACTTATCGGGATGGTTCAGGACTGGATAATAGGTATGCGCTTACAACTTGCAGATGAAAAAACAAAAGTAGTGCTCAATTAGCAGAAGGCCAGAGATCATAAAAGTAACCCCCGGCAATCGATCACGTCGTAGTTTCTAAATCGAAGTTGAAGTACTTTGATATTACCATTAATGTAAGGCTAACGTCTAAGCAACATCTACAGCTGAGAAGGTAGCGAAGGCAACGGTGGCCTGGCAAGGACCATGGGAAATATAGAAGGACTAAAACACAAGAAGAGCCTGCTCTCAGCAAGAGTTTCGGCATCGATTATACTCTACGGCTTCCAAAAATGAGTTGTTACCTTGAAGACGAAATTGTATCCAGAGTATGCAGCGCCTTTCGGACCACTTCCTGCGACGTGGCATATTTAGCCGATAGAATGGTGCAAAAAGAGTTACATGCGAAAGAACAGTAAAAGAAATACCTTTTCACCAGGACATCAGCATCAACAACGACGAGTTGAAATGATACTAGGGCATCACTAAGCACAAGTCTGGAAGAATGGCAGGAGGGATGGTATCACACTGATTAAGGACAGACAGTTTGATCCTGGCTGGGCGCCGTGGCTCAGTGGTTGTATACGTCGGATTACTGAGCACGAGGTTCGAGGTTCGAATCCCAGAAGCACAAAAAAGTTTCTTCACGATTCCACCTCTCGCGAATGTTTGACAAACATCCGAGAGTAATTACTGTCATGAGAAAGCTCCTCAATTCGCCTTTCGGATATGGCTCTAATGTGTACATCCCTTCATATGTATGAAAAATATAACACGCACAACACGAATGGTCGCAAGAAGCAAGGCCCAGGACATACTGCCTGTTGCGCCAAGAATTTGTATTTGTATGGTGAAGAGCGTCATCGGCTAGTGGACAAACTGTGTAAGGTCTTAACTTCAGACAACAGACAAATGATGAACATGTAATATGCTTGCGGTGCAGTTAGCGACACTGTGGCACCCATTGTGAAGAAGCAGCTAAATTAGGAGCGGCACCGAAACGTAGCGCAGCAGGCTGCCAACATGAGTGAGCCAAACACCTAATACTGAAATCGCTCTTCCTAACAAAAGGCTTGATGACAGTGCCGCGGAGACCAGGGGTGGAGGGGAGGTAAGTTTAGTGGGTGAAAATCCCACACTGTTACTAACAACGGGCTCAGTTTCGTCTTTAAAAGATTCCTACGCAAAAAAAAGGTTAGGTTAGGTGGAGTTACGACAGCTGGCATCATAGTGAGCCCACCACCATCCTTGTTCTTCCAATGTTATTAATTTGCTCCGGGCAATGCGTTGGCATTCATAGAGTAGATGTGTTAAATCCCCTCAGACATGTACGTCATTGCAGTACATCCACACAATCGCATTCGATCAATCTAATCTTTTGCGTGCTTCCTCAGAACGCAATGAAAAGAGAGTATCCCTATTGCTGTTCTAACACTGGCCACAAAGCCTTAGTTGGACTATCTAAGCTCAGTCATGTTTAAAATTCTATTGAGAATGACATATTGGTGGTTTTATGTCTCCAATAATGGCACTTTGGGTCACCTATGCTTCTTTTTTAGCCAGTACGTCGGCATTTTCATTTACCTCTAAAGACTTTCGCGCAGCCTGACTGCATATTAGTTCCATCTCTAGTAATTCCTCAACCTAACCTTAAATGTAAAAAATTTAAATATCGCACCTTTTGCAATTGATTCCTCCTCAAACTCAAAACTCGAAAATGTCTCAACCAATAACCAGCTTCTAGTACATCAATGCTATGTATATTGTTATTATCCAAGTATACATCAACCACATTCCTGTATTTTTCATTATCTCGGAGCGGTCTTATATCTGAAATCTTATAAATATTTTTTTTAAATTTAATTATTAACCTCCATTTGCCCTTTAATACCAAACTTACTTGATTGTTATTTGCATAGAATATAGTAGTATTTTCTGGCAGATAGGATGGAAACTTATAAAAATTCAAATGAGAGCAATTTACAGCATAGATTGGAGTTAACGATTTCCCGTCTTCACTTTTCATTATATAGTGCACTGTGCAGCTGCAATTTCGCAGTTCCGGATGAGATTGACACTCTGTTTTTGATACCTATTCATAATTAATTTAATTTATTTAAATTGTACTTTGCTTTAGATGAAAAGGTAAATTAATGTTCTTTTTCATTGCATATACTCGCCTTTTTATAATATGCAACGGTTGCAAGATTTCGGCCTTGATACTTCGGATCAGAGCAAATCATTAGATTTCGATCAACTACGATATCTGCTTTCTCTGGGCTCATCAACCATCTTAAGCTACGTGAACAATTCCATGAATTTCCTATTAGGCTAGAGAAATTTACTAAATGCTAAAAGTTACAAGGAAATTAAGATATTTACCACTCAAATACAGCTGTTGCAGACCACCCGGAAGTATAAGCGGTGCATCCATATATTTTAATTTATTGAATCTCAAATCTAGGACTTTGAGATTTCGCACAAATTTAAACAAGTTTACATTTATGGTAGAAAGACTGGTGAATGAGATGTTTATAATCTGAAAAATACAGAAAGCTAATATTTTTACGAAAATAGTAGAAAATTAAATTGAAGCTATATATTTTAAAACCTGGAGTCGCTTTAATAAATTATCAAGCTTCTCCTTTATTTATGAAATTGATAAAATATGCTCAAAGTACGAAGGGTAGGTATCCATAAAATCAAGTACTTACTTTTTATCGTGGAGTAAAGTGATTTCTAATCAAGATAGAAACCTAACCTCGTCAAGCTGGAATCCTTAAGAAAACCGGGATTCAGTTGCGTACATACATAAGACCTCACACAAGTAAGATATAAGTAGTGCACAACTAAATGAACAAATGAATAGCTCAGGAATCAATAATCCGGAAAACGGCCCACCGGGGCAGGGAAACACTATCGCAAGCCAGCTGAAGTGCCTTCAAATTAACATCATACCAACATCTTCCGTGATAACCATGAAACTTATCAAGTAATAAATTGACCTGGTGTTGATCCAGGAGGCTTGGCCTTTCCAGGGAGCTATTAAAGACCTCTCGATGAAAAACTGTAATTTGGTTTACTGTGTGGACCGCATTGCAGCCCTTAGCAGTCATGTTAATTAAAAACTCACTTAAAATATTTACCTGGCAGAAGTGCCACTATCAAAGGGAAAAGTAAAGGTCGTCATGGCCTCCACTTACTTAGCGAGAGACGATGATGAGGTGCAGCACTCATCAGATATTGCCGCAGCCAAAACTTGCAAAGGACTTACCTTCGATATAAATTCCCATCATACAATTTGAAGAACCCACTAACGCGGCGGTTCGCCTTCAAAAAGCCCTAGCCCACTCTTTACTCAAGCTTCTTAAAGAAACGCAATGGTGAATTCACTAGCAGCCCTGAGGAAACCTGTTAATTACTACTCGATACCCACTTCCTAGGACGTACCTGAAATAGCTGTCTTGAGAAGCTTCTCAAATATGCCCTTTGGATATATGTAGTATTAAACTGTGGGATCCTTCCATTCGTGGAAAAGTATAACACGCATGGTACGAAGCTAGGCCCTAGGACTATTTACATGTACATACATATGAATGTATATTTTATCTGTCTAATAAGGTTCCAATTCTATGCTATGGACATTGGAAGTTGTTCCTCAAAATACCTAGATAAGTAGTCTCTGAAATACATACAATTGACGAGAAAATACACAAAAATTAAAAGCATTTCAATGATGTTCACGAATCTCAACATGGTGGTCATGTTATACTACATAACCAAACTAAATTGTAAATAATAGGTTCCCCATACTTGTAATGTAAGCATATTTAATATTCGATAGTAACCACCATAACTTACCTGTAAATGTAAAGTATCTGGAAAACTGTTGACAATATACGTTAGGTTACCGTAAGAGATTCCTAGATATTGTGCTCTGGGAAAGTATCTCATTATTGTTGATGGATCAAATATTGGTTTTTGCCAGCCACATAAATCAAGCTCCCTTACATTCCTTAGCGTATTAAAGCTAAATTTAAGCAAAATTGTTATATTTTCAAATGCACTTGAGTTTACTTTGATTGAGTTTACTTTGATAAAGTTGATGTGTTAAAGGTGCCCATGCATTTGAATTTCATACTTCTATGGTCCAACAAACAATCTTGTTCAACTTCCTCTTTCCGATCACTCACAATCCAATCTATGCATGGTGGTTGCTGATATCCTGTCAACTCCGTGTAGTGTGCATTTGATTCACTAAAATAAGAAGCCAATTTAAATATATTTCTACTTAAAAAAAATGAATAAACGCTCTGCGGCAATTATGCATTGGGTCATCCAACAAGAGGTGTCAATTTAAATCAATAGAAAATGAAACGTTTTGATAAAAGTAGAGATATTTTTATTTTAGTCTAAAGTACAAACTCTGAGGTTAGTAATGAAATCTGCCAAATGTCTGACTCGGCTCTGCCTACAAATATTAATTCTTTCGATGAAATTTTTCATAACGTTTTTGTATGACAGCTCTGATATTTTCTTTTAGTGCATGAATCGTTGGTAATGCATTGGCGCAAACTTCATCTTCAACATAGTCGAAAAAAAAAGGTCTATGGTATTAAATTGATCTCGGCGAAGTCTCTATTTCGAGAAATCACATGTTCAGAAAATTTGCCACGCAATAGAGCCATTGTTTCACCAGCTGTGTTCTGTTGAAAACAAACGCCGTCCATGCCCATAGCATCAATCACTGAAACCATCGCACCAGCATCATTTTCGAAAAAATTTGGACCAGTCCAGTTTTCTAAGAACTCTGTTCTCAATCTGTTCGAATACAGTCTTTTTACCGATTTAATCCTCGCCATTAGTTCCTCTTCTGAATTATTGATGATACTACCTCCTAGTTCGTTGTCAATCATTATCACTTTTGTCTTTTCAACATTAAACTCTACTTTCTGCGTAGCTAATGTATCCTCCCATACTTTTAAGCTCTCTTTATTTTTGCAAAACGGAACTATATCGTCCATGAACGCACAGGCTTAGAGATAGATACTCGTAGGTCGCAACTGTCCATAACCAACTCCGAAACATTCCGTTCTTACTTGGCATTATCTAATGGCATCGCTGATAAAAAGGGGGAGGCTCAAAACACTTCCTTTTTTTCACTTTTGCAGACGTCTTGAATTTCTTTAATATTACATTACATGTCCAAACATTAGAAGTTTCTTGTAAAAGGCTTTTATGGCCCATATCAGTCCTTCCTCCGCTCCTTTCATCATGAGGCCCTCACTGCTTATCGTCTCAAATGCTTTCTTCATGTCGATAAAACAAGTAAGGACTTCTTTATTTTTAGCACGTTTTTTTCCCAACACTTCTTGTACCGTAAAAATGTGGTCTTTGATACTACAGCATGGCCGGAATCGGCTTTGTATCTGGTAGCTACTTTTTCACTCTTTTCCTGAGACTGCACTCTAGGATAACCTCTTATATAATAAGAGCCGTCGGAAGGAGCTTTATCCCCCTATAGTAATAGATTTTATTTTGTCATAAATAGTTAGGATGATTCGATATTTCCATTCCTCCTAGCCATTTCCGAAAGCTATATTTATTATTTCTAGGAATATAGACATTTCGTATGTACTCGTATTTATAAATGTAAGTGATTATTTTAGATACACATTATTGCATTTTAGGCCAATTCTTATGTATGGTATCCAGCCTAAAGACACTGGATTAACGAGTCTCACCATAACCTCTTCAACAACAAAGCTCGAAGCCATGTTGCACCTTATTCCAATCGACAACCGACGGAAAACAACTGGCTACTAGTTCAACATTAAAGCTGAGAGACTCACGTCAATAAAAGGATCTAAGAATGAGACATGCTCCTATCTTGCAATGCCCCTTGGCGTATCTGGTCAGTATCTGGTCCGATAATTAGCTACTCGTGACCATTCGTGCCGTATAAGTTAGTAGTTAGTTAGTTTAAAACCATGTCAGTAAGGAATATTAAGAAACTTTCTCTTGACAGTTATTACTCTTAGACGTTAAAGATTCGTTTTTTAGGATTTGAACGCACTACTAATCACTGGATGTCTGGTGAGAGAAAAGGAATTTAGATCTGTAAATTTACATATCAAATCTATTCAACTTCGTAATGTACAGCTCTGCATTCTTAAGTTTAAATATTCTTATTTTGTAAGCAAATTGTTGTTAATGATCTTACTGTGCGAAATTTTTTTTATTGCACTGAGAAAAAATAAGAAGAAAGATAAAATAAAAACAATTTCGTACAATTTATCAAAGTGTAAACAATCTAACGTCTATCATACCTTCTTTGCTAACATGATGATAACTAGAAAATACGAGTACATGTGTAGTAAAACAAATAGAAAAGTTAGAATACGCGCGGAATAGATGATGTGGGGCTTTTAAAAATTTTTGTTAAAAAAGCCCCAATAAAATATAGGGAGATGCCACTTACTGAAGCTAATGGTTTCTAGTACTTAAGTTGGTATATTTATGAGAAAATTTTCTTTTTTAATTGTTTACATTTGTGGTGCTTTGAAATTTCAATTTCATATTTTAAAATTGAATCGGATAAACAGACGAGCATGGCTAGTTAGACATTACTTTTGATGCTAATCACAAAATTACATGAAATCGTATTTTTTTGGGTACATTATACTGTCTATAACACAACTAAAAATTTAAATCAATAATTCTTAGTTAATATATTTGGTGGCTTAGATAATATAATTCCTTACAGGAAATAAACACTACGCACTTCAAAGGCTTGAAATACATTAAAGATCATTATTATTATTTCAGTCGTAGTTTTAAGTCTCACAATTGTGAGAATAACTTGTGTACCAATAGTATTTAATCAATTAACAGATATCAAATAAACATTGTACATAGTCACACACTTTTAATTCACACATTTGTCACACTAGATTCAAATTTATGACCTTCGCTAAGGTCTCACAATTGAAAAAAAAAAAGATAAATACGAACTGGGATCATACCTGCAGATAAAAAAAAGAACAAAGGCAATCGAAGATAAGCACCAACTTAAATTATTTCTCTCAATTATCAACATTATTTGAGAAGCTGAAAAGCTAAAATCTTTTCACATAAATAAGTTCGTGTTTACCGACAACCGGCTATCAGTTCCGCTGAAGATCGTATACTGAATTTAAAAATCGAAAATCGCGATTCTCAAATGTTTACAGATCTGTGGAGATCAGTTCACTTGATTGCTTGAAGCGCTTAAAGCATCGAATTATTTTTCTTAGCGTTTCACTAAGGTGCATAAAAAAAGATATTGGCAGGATGCTTCAGGAATGAGGATCAACTAAATAAAACAAATAATGTGTTGAAACGATCGGATAAATATGGCCCGAAATGCATGGGGTCCAATATAGTAGAACTGTATCCGCCATCTTGTTAATATTATTAGAAGATATGAGAGTGTTCTGTTGATGTAGGTCGTATACTCCTGCTGCTGAATTTTTATAAAACTATTATATGTATGTATAGTCGGCGCCGTGGCTCATTGGTTGGTTGGTGTGCTGGACTACTGAGCGGGAGGGTCGAGGCTCGAGTCCCAGAAAACACCAAAAAGTTTTTCACGGTCCGAGCTCCCGTAAATGTCTGACAAACGTCCGAGAGTAATAACCGTCATGAAAAAGCTTCTCAATTAAAAAAAAAAACGCTTTCGGATATAGTTTTTAAACCGTAGGACCCTTCCATTAGGGAAAAAAACTATAACACGCATAGCACGAATGGTCACCTTAAGTCTTAAGCGAACGGGTAAGTAATCTAATAAAAGCTAATCAAAATTTCATCTGTGCAGAAGTTCTTGAGGTACAAACAGAGAGACCGACATAGTGCCTCTTGCTTTTAATAGAGACTGTTCGATAAATCAATTCATATAAGCCAATTTTCGCTACCAATTATGGTAAGGTCGGAAAAAATTTAAAGGAGAACCAAATTCCCCACATATGAATCTTTCTCTAAACATTTTTTTCCGAAGGTAGGTGAAAATCTTCAATGAGATACTATGAGCATATGCTGGGAGTGTTCAAAGTAATGTACACCATATAAGTACTACAATTAAGTTAAACTTATCTAGTAGTTTAAATTTCAAATTTATTCCTTTATTACGGTAGCTTTCAAACGTTAGTCGCGTTACTCCTCTTTATTAAGCTAAGTCGGACGATGTTGTTATTTGTATGCGACGAACTACAAAACTTGAAGGACAGCTATGTTACAATGTCGATAGAGTCAAATATGGTACTTTTGTGTGAAATTTTTAATTTCGTTTTCGATGTGGCTATTCTTAAATCTCTGTGGATATCATCAATTCAAATACATATACCGCGATGCGTTCATGATTCCCCTTAGCACTTTATTTTTAAAAGTTTATATGATGTATCTATTACTTTTCTAATACAACCGCAGAGTTGTATACACTTCTTCTTTTAGCACTTTCGCGTAAAGAAACAGCTTATTCTGAACATTGATTCTCGTTTGTACGTTTGTTTTGTTTGTACGTAACGTTTGTTTGTACGTAATCGTACGGGATTTGGTTTATTAGGACGCTTTTCTGTTTGTGAAATTAACATGATAAGATTTGGCCTCATTGAGTACGATTTGTCCAGCCATGGAGTTTATCTACAGCTTTTTGAAACTTTCCAGTAGCTTCCTAATCAGGACAAGTACACTCCCTTGCGGTATCCCAACCGCGATTAAAATCCGAGTATTTGTTACCGTGCTTAGCAGGAGAGCTGTTTTCAAGATAGGATTTTAGTGAACCGGGAAAGATCTGTCGCATTTTGAGGGGTTCCAATCCTTTGTGCCACATCTTATCAAAGATTTGAGAGATATCAAGAAAAATACAATTTTTTTTTATTCCAGGGCCTTCTCAATCTCAATCAAAAGCAGAGCTTGAGAGGCAGCTTACGGGCAATTTCTAAGCAACTTTCCTGCTCTAAATTCGTATCCATGATCTTTTTTGGTTTAAATAGTCAAGTTCCGCCAGTGTTGCAAATTGGATTCTAAAAAAGCTGAAGAACACTCAATATCGGCGTTAGAATGACTTTTAAATGGTTGAAAGTTGCGCTCGACAAATATGTATATAAGATTTTGCCCTATCGCCCATTCCTCGTTGGCCTTCCTTATTGGTGGTGTTTGCTTTTGGGTTTTTTTTTTACGGCGTTCATGGTTTTTCCATAGCAAATATGTAGTTTGTATCGTTTCTTTGAGTTGACACAGATTCATTATGTCTTGTGCTGCCGAGTTCGAGATTGTTGCCACCTCTTACGTGCTCGCCTCTTTTGCTATAAAGTTGTATGCGTGATAGGAACTATCTCTAATAGGCTCTTAGTTTTACAGCCTATTGTCTCTTAAGATGAGTTAGGCACTAAACACAATTCTATCTCGTCTTTATTTTACATTACCCCGTTGCCATTTCATATTACTATTCTAAGTGTCTTACTCATGGTTTAGTTAGAGCACGCTTTTTGTATATGAGAGAGAGTGGGAGATATGATATCGTTACAACGTACGGCGTTTATTTCGTTTCCTCCCTCTTTTTCCTTGAACAGCGATTGTTGGGATCTTATTTGTTTCTCCTAATACCCCATGGGTAAAAGTCTGAACGGAGATGGGAGGGCTTCTTATTTAAGAGACAAACCAAGTAACTAAATCTGGAGCCCTAGTTTTAAAGTTATCATGTGGCTATACACGGCTGTTATAAGACCGATGCTGACGTATAGCAATCTGATCTGGTGGCAAACGATGTACAAAGCTACCAACCTTTAGACTCTGACTAACATTCAAATAATGGACTCCATTGGCACCACTAGGCCAATGAGAACCATCCCAATAGCGGGATTGGAGGCTTAAGCCCCTAGACATTTTCATACAAGATTCTGCCTTAAACAGTGATCTAGACCAAACCGGGAGCTGGAAGCTCTGTCCGACGGAACAAACACAGATTGTACAAAAATATACGGGCAATACTTTTTTCACAAAAATACAAAAATTCCTGTCCCGATTTTACAAAACCATTCGTTACTTAATCGATGGGTTCAAGATGGACATTGGCGTTGGCGGGATCAATTAGACTGCCTGACTGCAGTGTTTTCCAACGTGAGTTGATGGTAACATCAACAGCATTTAAATAGATTGCAATGATGGCACTACCAAACGCTGATATTAAATTTTTCATTGACAGCCAAATGGCAATAGAAACGATTTCTACCAATGAAATAAAATCAAAGCTTGTAAGGCGCTACCGCGGGAGCAAGAGAAGGATTATCGCTTGAACTAAACCAAGCAGAAGTCACAGTTAATATCCCACACCACAAACTTAGACAAGCAATTGGAAAAAAATAAACTGATACCAGCAAATGAGAGATAGAGCGTGGTCGACTCCTATAGTATAACCACGAAAATGTGGCCACTCTTCAACCACCAAGAAGTCATTTAAATGAACAAAAAATCATTGTGGGTGTTATCACTGAACACAACTTCATACAAAGAGAATGAAACTGGTGACCTGTGCGAAGATGTGGTGACGAAGATGTGCATGAGGATATTTCACGATTTCTTCGACACTGCCCAGCACTCAGTCATTTATAAATGACTTGCACAAATTTATAAACGCATCAGGATAGATGAAAATGAGTCATAACCACTATTACCCATTAACTTTGTTCTTTTTCTTCTCGGTAGCAGATGGATATTGAAAGGACTGTGAACTCATTAGCCGGTGCGGAAATTAAAAAGCGAGCCTGGAAGTGTAATGACCAGATTAGAACTTCCACAAAGCTCCACATCTACTGAAAATACTTTGACACACTGTGATCCATTAGTCCATGAAGTTTTAGATACATATGTACTTATGGACCGAATTCAAAACACTCCAGTCCGGCAAATTCAAATACACTCGTACATACACACATATCTATTCATATCTACACGGTTTACTATCTAGATTGTCTAGGTATATTTTTAAAAGTAACGGAAACTTAGAATTTTAGGTACAACTAATTAAACACAAATTATACTCACGCTACAAAAAAAAAGCTTTGGAAATTAAAATAAATGAACACGTATGACTCGAATTATGCAAGATACGGCATACATCAAGGCGCTACCAGTGTCAAAAGTTATTGAGATCTGAAGTATATTTCTGGGGAGTAGCGTTTAATGGTTACTTTGTTTTTCAGTTCCACCTAAGGTGCAGCTATTAGTTTAGGGAAAATATTTCGTGCTGTGTATTTGTCCATATTGGCACATAATAAAGAATTTGAAAAGTTGGGCTCTTAACGATCTATGCATCCTTTTGTTTCTTACGATCAACTGCCTAAAGGGCTGATTGGATCGCGATAAGATTTAAACCGCATCCTTATAAGGCACCAGAGAGGTCTCCGAACTCGATTACTTCATCGTCAGAAGCATAAAAGAAATGAATGCAAGACGTTTGTTGAGCAGGCTAGAGTTCACGCTCCAATTGTACTACAATGCTATAACCAAAGACCATTTTTGAAAAAAATAGATATTTTCCATAGATAAATAGATATTTTTTGTTCAACTTTCATATTTCGGTTGGTTTAATCATATGCTACAAGAGGGCATATTCGATTTCTAAAAATAAATTATACCCCACATATCTTATGAGCGTGTGTGAAAATTTTTACAAAACAAGGTTTTGGTAAGATTCTACTAAAAATTTCCCTTTTTTGATTCTGTCTGAGTTCTTAATTTGCAAATGCAGAGAATAAAACAGCAGATACAACCCATTGAAGTAAAATTGGCAGATACATTTGTAAGGTTAAATTTATTCTAAGCTAGCAGCGAAGGGGAAGCATCAATTGTTATAGGCAAACTATGTCTATATAATTCTAGTCTTTCTTGATAAACTTCGTCATTTGTGCATGTACGTAAAAGCATTAACACTTTTCTCGCTTTCTACAATTGTTCCTATATTTTTTTTGACAGTTCTTTCAGCGCCGTTCTTTTAAGGATGTACTATTATGTTGTCACAAATCGCCAAATCTTCATTGAATACATTGATTCAACAGCTTATTAGAAATACTGCCTACACTTTGAATTATATATACTAAAAACTGCACTATAAAAATATCCCATTTATAAGAACTAGTGGTCTCACAGACAAATGCACTAACGACGATTCATCGTTGCTTTATTTTGTACCAGTAATATCAACCCAATATGGTCCACGGTACCATTCAGTGTAATTTTCGACTTACTGCTTACTTGGTGGTACTTCCAAAACCCCCTATATTTTCCATTTGTGCCGATTTGTCCACGTTTTTCATACCCTAAATGGAATGACAGACCATACAAAACTATTGCATATTACAACCGACTTTGTTGTTTAAAAGACAATACACTTTCTAAAAATGGACAACATGTAAGACTTACTCTCTTTTTATTGTGGTGAATAATTGATTGTTTTGATTTGGATATGCTTCTCAAGCTCCAGCACTGTTTTCCATGCCGATGCTTGCTTTAGTAAAACTCTAATTACTGCTCAAAGGATAGCTGCTAAGTTGTAACTATACTTTTAATAAGTAACGCCAAAAATATGTTACGAAGCAAATTTCCTTATCTAAGCTTGATACCAGAGGATACAATTTGGGTTTGTTTCAGCGTATTTTACAATATGCTTTTATTTGTACAGATATGGAAAATATCACAAACTGGATCCAATTGGACGTTTTGGTGGTTTCGAATACTTGAGTACAATCTATATATCGGAAAGGTGTTCAAAATGAATGAATGGGATTCAAAGGATTTAAAAAATACTTAACTTTCCGGATAGTTCGGGAGGCTTAACGTCTAAATTTTATGTCAGTTAAATATGCAAAATGTGTTGCGAGACAATTGAACAATAGATCCATATAATAATTTGACAACTAAATTTAACTGTCAACGACTGTGAGAGATGAATAGTTAGTTTCTTGTACATATTTAGGTGAAAATGATGGAAAAGTTTTGGGCATTATTTTGGATAGGTAACTTAACTGGAAAGCCAATCAATTTGAACGCATAAGAAAGGCAAATGGAGCTCTCTATTTCTTCAAAAAGCTATAGAGATGAGCAAGGGTGTGCGGCATTGTATCACACGCTGGATATACGTGTCTGTTATCAGGTCTATAGTTCTGTATAGCGTGATCGTTTTATAGTCAACTCTTGACAGAGCTTCACGCGTCACTCAATCACCAAAAGTACAAAAATTTGCATGTTTATGCATCAGTGGAGCACTAAGACCCACTCGTCCACAGTCTTGAACATTATGTTTCATCTGCTACCTTTAGATATAAATTTTTATATATAAATGCCTCCTCGCAGCGGTAAAACTTAAACGCTGACAACTCCTATATCATCGATATACTAAACCTTACCCATGAAAACATCGACTATATCCCACCGAAACTGAGATTTTGTGGTAACTTCCGAACGAGCATCCGTACCCGTACTGAATGGGGTAGCGATGGAACCTTTGGTAGTAGTTCAGTCAAGCAGCAATCAACTCCCTAGAATCGTGCCCTTTTACTTCAAATGCCGCTTTAAACGGGCGTTCGTCTCTCTCGGAGATGATGGAGTAGGCGAGCTCGCCAGAAAGTACGACTCTTAAGATTCTGCCTACATGGCAATACCTGAGTTATACCCCTCACTACATAAAAACAAGCTCTTAAGCTGGACAGATCTGGTCCAAGTTACATCAGAAACGTTCTGATGGGTTGATTACGTAATCGATGTCCTCACGGAAAACTGTCTGATAGGCCAACATTCTAAAAGATTTATGATTTCTGCAGGAGTTGCAACGATCCACCTGTCCGGCCCTATGGTAAAGGAGACTACTCCATTTAGGAGCTCTTTTCCTTAATGACCTCAGCGAACTGGCATTCATAACCGTCAAGAGCTTCCTTCGCTTTATTAAAATTTTCGTCAGGTTTGATTAGTCCCTGAGTAGCCAAGAGAAATTAATCCATGGTATCACAAGGACCTCTTATGTTCTATATAATTGTCTGCATCTTGTTGCAGACACCCGCCCTAACCTAAACTAAAGGCTTATCTAAGTCGTAACTTTTTCAATTAGGCATCTTTTAGTACTTGTTTATTCTTCAATACTATTGGAATCTCAAATTACTGAGTGGAATGTATTGTAAATATAAATAATCATCTCAAATCTTAGTTTTAGATTTCAAAAAAATTCAAATTATATACATAATATATACATAGATTATTCACGGTTCAAAAAAAAAAATCTTTGAGAACGAAAACAAAGTAAAAGCAAAAATCAAATGTCAAAAAAATTGCAGTAAAAGTTATATCGTGTAAATATATGTACGTCATTTTGTTCCTGCAACTTCTGAAGAGAATGCATACAAATTGTAATTCCTATTGTCATTGCATCTAATGAGTGCATGTGCATCTTTATTCACACGTCGAAATGTAGTTATATGTAAACCGCTTTCGAATTTGCAAGAGAAAAAAGAATTTATTCTTCATTAACCGTAGTTACAAATATAACGATTGCAAAAGGATTTTCTGCGTATTAGTGCCAACCTAGTTGCAGCGTGAAGTGACAGTATATGAACGTTGGAGAGTCTATGTATAAATTATTAATAAGCAATTGCTTGGCACCTAGCCGTTGTGTTCCGTTACATGAACCCTGCAACTATTAAGCGCTACTTTCAGCCTGAATGTATCCATGAACTGTTATGGTCGCGGTTGTGAGTATCTTGAAAGCGAGAGGGAGCTACCCTTTCGGATTCTACGAAGTATATTAAAATATAAAGGATTTGACAGGCTTTACTTTGTGTGTATATTTTGTGATATTAGAAAGCGGCGAGTTTGACAATTTTAAAGGCTCTAAACCGTTTGTTATATCAATTATTTGTATTGTTTAACGTTTACTTGTACACCGAATCTAAGTAAGATCATTAGATCTCCTAAGTTGAGGTGAGCAACCTCGAAATTTAAGAAAATTGTGCCATTCTTTTCCACGAGTTTTTTTCTTGGAACTTCTACAATAATTCAGAATATGTATAATCTTAGCATACGAGTCCTAATTATACGCCTGCTGGAAGAAATGTCTTCACCACAGCCGCCGCCTGTTGAGGAGGTAGGTGATATGGAGGCTGATCCTGCTCCGGCTGCACCCGCTGAAGATCCTTTTTACGGCTTCGAGGAGGTGGAACCTACATATGATAATAAGGATATGTCAGGAGTTTTTGCTATTTGGGAGGCAAAAAACACAGAAACTGGGTTCGATCCCGTTCCAGCGTTAAAAAGGTAAATGACGACACCATACACGTGCTCTAAGTTATTGTAAAATAATGAGTTGTGTTTTAAAGACTTGCAGAGATATTTGAAAAGGAAACTGAAATTTATATGCGAAAGGATTTGGACCCATTCGATGAACGTCATCCATATCGTACAGATCCTAGCTGCCAGTTTGGATTTCTTTTGAAGCAACTATTTCGCAAAGATCATTTTATGAATAAGGTGAGTAAAAAAAGAAATTTCCCAGGTTTAAAAAAAAAAAAAAAACCAATGCAATCCTAAGACATTCCAAATTTTATATTTTAATATAAAAATCAAAAATCTGCATCTCTTTGCATTCATCAACGGTGGTATCATTCATTAATTCTAGTGTCTAATGAATGACTGTTGTGTTGATAAAAAGCCACTAGTGGGGCTAGTGTTATATGTAATTACATCACCTATTGAAATGATCGGTTGCTTAGTCCATTCCTATACATATAGAGCTTATGTTTCTAAAGCATCCGTAAGAGATTATTAGAGATATGAGTATAGGCTAATAGTCGGTGAAATGTGTATATCGTTAATAACTTATAAAAAATAGTTTGCAGCAGTCTCTAATAATGTCAAGAAAAATGTTTTCCAATCTAGAACCTCCCAAGTTAAAAGCCACCCTTTTAAAAATTCTCAAGTAAAGGTACATATGTATATGTTTAAGAGTAATTTCAGACTCCAAACCTCACTGGGAAGCGGATCTTAGGGGGAGAGTAGACAGCCTGATGATACATATATACACCCGTAAGCCTAGTATTTATAGAAAATATCGAAATGTAGAATGTCGCTCGGCACGGTTTTTATCCTAGAGCGGCCATAGTTTTCTTCTAATCACAAGATTCTTGTGAATCTTTGCTATGGTAATAATTTTGTGTAAGTTCTAATTCTAGGTTGCAAGGTTTTCGAAAAGCCATTATGTTCGGGAAGCCATCGGCTTTATAGTGTGCTACAAACCTACGAAGAAACCTTAGCTCTGTGTGACAGCAGCGTACAAGCTTTGATTTTATTTGTGTGGCGGAAATCGCTTTTATTACTGCCTGGTTGTCAATGAAAAACCTAATATCATAGCGTGATATTGCTTACATTGCATCTTCTCAGGCAGCTATTGTATTTGCCAAGACCTCCGATTGGAGAACAGTCGAGTCGATTTGTCTTGTTCGAATTGAGACTCAAAAAGTATCCCCGCAATCCATCAGTATAGATAAAAATGGATTTATCATTCAGTAGGATATCAGTTTCCTACTCCTCATGACCAAAAAGTGAACCGGTAACGGCTTATGGAAGTTAAAAAAGGTTACTACATAGTCTGCAGTAACATCTGCGTCCATGTTTTTACGTAGAATTTGCGCATGCCCTGTCAAGCTTGATCTCCAGCCCTCAGATTGGCTTAATCCTAGTGCACTTCTTGTTAGACATTCCTGTACAAATATATCTAGAGGTAGTAGATTAAGTGTGGTCTCTAATCCTGTATTTGGTGTGGTTTTAATTGTTCCTGTCACACCAATGTACCCCACTCTCTGTACTCTGGTCAGTATCGTCAGTATCCTGGCGCCGAGGTATCAATGCATTCTGGCTTATATCAGCTCCAGTGTTATATTTTGCTTTAACATTTTTACGATCATTTGGTCTAGTCGCTATGAATCCATCCGTTTTAATCTCCTACCTGGTATATTTGTACGTTTCCAGTAGCTCCGCAGCGGCTTGACCATCTTATAATGAAGTCGCTTGTAAATCGGTGGTATTTCCCTGCATTTTCTGTACTCCATATCGCTCGGTTGGGATATGGTATGTTGGAAACAAAAGCAAGTTCTCCGACTGATACCATCGAGTTCGGTACCACAGTCAGCCGAGTCAACACTTTTAACCCTGTCAACTCCCCCGACTCACAGTCCTGTATAACATACATACTTAAGCGGAGAAATTTGTAATTTCTAGGGCTGAATGTTTTTGTTTTAAGCTGGATCTGATACAGGTCCAATATTTTCTGTGAGAGTGAAGTAACTTACTCAGCGTAGTCCAGGTGTTTTAGGCAAGATGTTTTTTTTTTTTTTTTTTTTTCATTGTGTGCCAATGAGGGAATCGCATAAAACATTCTCAATAACCCCTAAAATTAAAAGCCTTCCCCGCGCAGTACAATCGATTGTGAACTCTGGCGTCGTCCAAATTCTGGCTCCATTTTATCCGGTCCATGGCAGTTGTTCTCCAGTTGACTATCCCTAGAACCCAAACGTTTCTGATTAAACTGTCTAGCTATCTCTTTCGTGCAGTAACATACATCTGAGTATTTCTCGTTTGAAATCTGATAGTTATCGCTTATGTTTTTTGGTCATGCACTAAGTTTCGGAACCATGGGATCTGTGTTCTTTGGAGTGAGATGTTATTCGTTTCATTCACATCTGTTCCCAAATACACCAAACTATTAACCTGTTCTATGTGATGGACTCCGATTGTGATGCTAGATTGCTGTGGCTGGTGGTTCGAAGCAACCCTGACGCACACTACTTTGAACTTCAAAATCAGTAGAAACCACTTATTGTTTCTAGATAAAACTGCGATTCACGTTGGGGAAATATCAATAACAAAAATAGCTAAGGCGGAGACCTAGTATACTCGACGCATTGCTCAATATCTGACTTCAAATGAAAGAAAATGAGTTATCAATAAACACATTACTTACATAGAATAAATGAGAGGTTAATTCTTGTCTTGTGTTTTGCTGCAATTGATATAATATGTAATAGGAAAAATAATTGCAAATGATATGAATGAGTGGCATTCCAAGAACGTGTTAGAAATTTGTTATTTTCTTAACGGGCTCCTCAACCGTGAAAAGTGTCTTCACCGCTACCTCTTATATTCAGTTGTTCCGCTATTATCTTTTTCTTCAAAAAACTAGATTAAGTCTTAAAATATCGTTTAGAGCTGAGGACTGAATATTTTTGGCATAAAAGTTGCAGACAGGTATTGCACAGGCCCTCGTTGATTTCATATTATGTATAAGTTATTTTACTATCGTCAGGATTACAAAGAAGTGTGATTTAGCGGAGATATAATTTTCCGCATCATGGGCCTTCCAAGTAAATTAAATCCCAATCTGCAGTTGCAGTACAACTCATTCGGAGATACCCGCTTATGACGATTGCTGTAGTTGGTAAGGAAATAGTAAACTTGTGCTTTCATGTAGTGAGTATGCCCACCATTTTAACGTCCTGCTTTACTTAGTTGCAAAAACTAGAAATTCATGTTCATAATGTATATACACACATACAAATACAAATACCTGGCGCAACTGACGTACATACGTGGTGCAGAGCCTAGCTTCTCGACCATTCGTGTTGTGCGTGTTATATTTTTCACACAAATGGAAGGGACCTACAGTTTAGAGCTATATCTGAAAGGCAAATTGAGAAGCTTTCTCAGTAGTTACTCTCGGACGTTTGTCAGACATTTGCGAGAGGTGGGATCGTGAAAATCTTCGAACTTCGAATCTCCCGCTCAGCGATCTAAAGCAGTAACCACTTGAGCCACGGTGCCTGTATATAGCTTCATTCATTCTTAAACCATTTTTTGTATATGGCGGAGACCAACGTTAATATTTTTTATATTATTTGTTTTGTTCTTTAAAAAATATTTTTACTAACAAATTTTCATTTTGTTTTCGCTGATAAAAAAAAAAAATTATAGCTCGTAAATGACTACCTCCGGGACAATTACTTCACACGACAGAATATACAAAAAAGTTCACTGGAACTCAATATCATCGCTTGCCGTCTAATATTAGTTATTATGCCAGGTCTTGAGACTTCTGCTGTTTTTCAAGTAGAATACGATAACCTCATCGGTAGAATTTATGGTTGGGCTGAAGACAGCATTGAACCCCTCCAGAGTTATGCTACGGGGCTATTGGCAGCTGCTATGGAAGTAACAGATATTGCAGTCACATTCCGAGAATTAAATACGCGTCTTGTGCCAAAGATGATCAAGCGACTGCATGCATTTCAAGCAATTCACTTGAGTAAAGAAAACAGCACTGCGACTGAATCAAAAAACTCTGCTCCAGAACAAGAAGAAAAAATTGAGAGAATCTTACCTGCGTGGATGGCGGATTCAGCACCAGTAAGTCCAGTCCTGGTAGAAGAAGATAATGCTGCAACATCAAAGAATCATAATGGAACTCTTGATAGTTTTCCGAATACCTCCAACATGTCAATGTTGCATGAAACATCTCGTGATGCTGGCAATGCATCACAAAAAAATTTAAAAAGGATGTATATACCCATTCATCCCCCAACACCAGAGACGAGTCAAATGCTTATAATAAGATATCTTACGTCCATGGGTGAATATCAAGAGTTTCTTGGACTAGTCTTTGAAAATAAGGCAATGCAGTTAATTTGTGGATACATAAAAAACCTCGAAAAGCGAGATACTTGTCTTGCATTCGAGGCGCTCAAATACTTAGCCTCATTGCTGTGTCACAAGAAGTTTGCCCTCGAATTTATTACTCATGGAGGGTTAAAGGTCTGTATAATTTATTAAAGCAATGATAATTGGATGTGTGTTTTAATATGGTCTCTTCCGAACAGCTTCTTTTAAAAGTTCCTCGGCCGAGTATAGCAGCAACAGGTGTTTCCATCACACTTTATTACCTAGCTTATTGTGAAGATGCCATGGAACGTATCTGCACAATGCCGAAATCTATGATAACTGATTTGGTTAAATATGCACTTTGGCTTCTTGGACGTTCATATGATTCCGGAAAATGTCATGCAACAATGTTTTTTGGTTTGAGTTTTCAATTTAAAGTAATTTTAGATGAATTCGATGCTCAGGACGGTCTAAGAAAACTTTATAATGTTGTAAGTATCCTGGAAACTTTGTATTACAATCGTTACTTATTATAACATCTGTTTCTATCCTAAGATTTCTATTTTGAAAATTCTCAATCCACCTGGCAATGATGAAGATGATTCTGAAATGCCAATTAACGAAGACTTAGAATGCGCATCACGGCAATTGGTCCGGCATGTTTGTGTTGCATTAAAACGCTATATGGAGAGCCATTTATTTTACAAGTACAACTTGTTTATGCGGCAACAGTGTCCAACATCAACAGAGTTTTCGCAATCAGTAACAAAGGCGACAAAAGCAACTTTAGAGCAAATAAGTGAACAAGTGAGAACTCTCCAAGAAAACACACCAGTGCGCGGTCATTGGGCACCTGTTGATCAACTGTTAAAGTTGGGTGGCATACAGTTGCTGTTGAAGGTTATTGCATTTTCATATGAATGGAATAACGCAGGAAGGTAAGTTTAATGTTTTAAAGTGATTGCGATAAAAATTATTTTCGACTTTTCATATAACTGCTCTTTCGCGTATTGTGCTAAATTTTTCTTTAAGTGCAAGTCAGTTGTAAGTTCTGCAGCCAGCTCGATCTCTACCTATCTTACTTTCACCAAGTTGGTTGAGGTTGCTGTCCAACTACGCACACCAGCTTAGGTGTGGTGTGCTTTACTGAGCCGTCCCTCTGGCTTAATTTCAGCTCGGAACACTGATTGCATTCGCTCTACAGGTCCTAGTCATCTTAGGGCGTGAATTTCAGCCATTTTGACCTTCATCTTCACGTTATATCGATACAAACAACACCATAAATGATTCGAAGAACTTCTCTTTCAAAACAGCGAAAGAAAGTTGATAAAGTTTCAAGCAGGGTGGCATGATGACCATCATGTATAAAATCTCCTTAGTTGTTTATGCGAGAGACTCGCTATTCAATTTTCTTCTTAATTGAAACAAATAGCGATTGGTAAAATCTATTCTTCGCTTAACCTCTCCGCTGGTGCCATTTTTTTTAGTTTACAACTGAGCTTAAGTAGACGAAGTTCTTAACTACTTCAAAATTGTAGCTGACTATTTAATGCAATGTTCCGCTTCCGTCTTAGTACTCAAAAAGGCATCATTAAAGTCCTGCTGCTTTCCTTTGATGTCATTGTCATCAAAAAATTAGTAGTAGTATGAAGGGGGGTATTTAACTCGAGTTGACTACCAACAATGGTCTCGGAATGTGATGTAGCTCTTATAAGGAAGTGTACAATTGAATGAGTAGTAGTATTAGTAGTTGTTGTATCTCTGATGTTTGCATGATATTAAACAGCGCGGCGTAGCTTAGTGGTTAGTGCGTTGGACTACTGTGCGGTCTCGCCGAATCTCAGAAAATACCAAAATGTTTCTACACGGTCCCGCTCTCGCGAATTTCTAACCAAAGTCCGAATGTATTAACTGTTATAAGAAGCTTCTCAGTCAATGCGTCATTAAACTGTTCCTTCTACTCGTGCCAAAGATATAACACTTCCAAGACGACTGGCTTCGAAAAAATAACTCCTACACCCTTGACAGGCTGTTTGCGAAAAGTATTTATTTATTATGCTCAAGAAATAATCGCCTTGCTGTAGGCCATTTCTGTCATCAAAGAGATCGGACATGGTTCAGTATAGTCCGTCTCAATAAACGTTATCAGTCGATAAAAAATAAAACGGATATCGATTTTGATTCCTGTAAAAGTCTAGTCAATAGTAAGCCTGGGCTGAAACAACCTTGAGGAGAGCAGATCAGTTTGTAGACGACTGGGCTTAGTCGTTCACACAGTACAGCAGATAGGTGATAAGTGAATGCGTGGTTGAGGAGACTGTTGCGTCTGTAGCTGGAGCAGTGAAGAGTGTCTCCTTTCTTAAAGATTGGAGCAACGATGATAACGTTCTATTCATAACTGCGTACTTTCATCCGAATATATGTTACAGATGATGTTACATCTCCCGCTGTTTTCCAAAACTCAATAACTACGGATGTACCTCATATAGGGTGTTCATTGGTCTTTTGATGTGACTGTTGATTTTAGGGGTGAATTATTTTGCCACTGAACTCTTCTCGGTTCTCTTGCTAGACTTCTAAAGTTCACCCAGATATGTTTGCGTAAATCCAAGTGTTCAGTACACACGCATTGATAAGCTCATCGTTATCACTATCAAGTAAGATAGCTATCCAGCGGGTATCACTAAGAGGTGATGGTGCGGTTTTGCCACGCCAAATTACACAATTAAATACCAGTTTTTCACAATATTATTCTGAACTTGAGTCTCATTAAATCTGCTTTATTAGTACGAAACCTTTAAAGTAACCTAAAATTGTCTAAGTAAATGCAAGCTTAAGTTTTGTTATATTTTTTTATCTTCTTAGAGCTGAAACAGTGCGCTCCGCCTTGGATGTCCTCTCCATTTGCTGTGTTGTTCCGAAAGTCTACTTAGCATACTGTGATCGTCTTGAGCTACCAGACAACTTATCGTCTTCAGGTATCTATGCGATTTTGGGAGCTGCTGTTGGAGATATTACCACCGATGCTGATGTACAAAAATCTGCCTTAGCTGTGGTATGCCACTGTGTGTGTTCACCTATCACAAGAGTAAGTTTTTGTTCAAAATTATTTATACGTAATGTCTTTTAAAACTTACTGCCGAATTTTTTATTTCGTAGGCTCAACCGCCCATTTCATTGATGAAATGTTTTGGATCTTCAAAGAAAAAGTTGCACAATAATAAATTCTCTGAAGAACTTATTGAAAAAGTCTGGGAATCCGTCTGTTCTAACAATGGTATCATTGTACTTCTACAACTTATGCAAATCAAAGTTCCTATAACCGATGCGGACTGTATTCGTGGTATGGCATGCCGGGCCCTCGCTGGGCTGGCTCGCTCAGAGCGCGTCCGACAGATAGTTGGCAAATTACCATTATTCGCTAATGGACAAATTCAGCATTTGATGCGTGATCCTATACTGCAAGAAAAACGTGCTGAACACGTGCTTTTTCAAAAGTATGCATTAGAACTGCTCGAGAGAGTTTCTGGAAAAGCAAAACCAATAAACAATCAGTTGGATCCGTCTTTGGCAAATATTCACAAAGCAAATGTTGTAGCACAAACTAAAATTCAGTATAACGAGCAACAGTTATTTCAATTAATATACGATCATTTAGAATCAAAAGGATTGCATGGGTCAGCTCAAATGTTGCAAAAGGAAGCTGGACTATCTACTGCCCCAATACTGACGAAAAATTTCCACCAGTCGCCTTTTGATTACAAGGTGATGCCGACAAATGTAATTGCCAGGACCAGATTGCGAAATCGAATGCAAGAAGTAAACTTGGCCATTAATGGAGTCGTAGGAAGTGCAGGAAGTGAGTCAAACGTAAACGTAGGTCTTCCCGAGCCTATTACCCCTATTAAATTAGTGAAGAAATCAAATCCCAACACAATTAATACCGCGACAGGAAGTAACGTGAATAATAATTTTAGTTCAACGTCAACGTCAACATCTGCGCAGAGATCGTTGCAGAAACAAATTTCCTCAGCTCCTTTTACCAGCCAATCAGATGAGCCACACGCACCCACCATCACGTTAAGTACAATTGTGACGGAATATTTGACAAATCAACATGCTTTGTGCAACAACCCAATGACTACATGTCCGCAATTCGATCTTTTCACTCCACACAAGTGTCCTGATCCACAGCCAAACAGAGTCTTAGGTCCAAATCTTAATTTCACTAGTCGCTGGTTTAGAACGCAAGCTGGTTTCAACACAACTCGATTAGACCGACGGTATGTTCATTCGAATTTCGCTACATGGCGCACAATTCGTTCCAATGATTACAACGATATTCAATTCACATGTTGTAACATACTTCCAACAAATAATTTAATTATTGTTGGTACGCAGCAGGGTGAAGCGAAAGCATTCAGTTTGAATGAGGGTACCGAGCAATTTTCTTCGGTGTGCCACAGTTATCTAATTGATAGCATCCAGTCAAATAGGAAAGGAAACTTGGTGTTGACATCATGCTCCTGGAGATCACTACTTTGGTCTATAGAACGAAATGAATTTGTGAATTCATTACAGTTCCACGATGAATTTTACTGTGAGTTTAGTAATGTGAATCAAGATAAAATTTTGGGAACACAAACTTACGTGAGTGGTTAATGATTTTAGAAATCCACAAAGTTAGTATTTCTTTCTTTTCAGTCAGCAATTATTTATGACCTCTACACTGGAAATAAAATCTCAACGTTCACCCCAACTATAGCAAATCAGTATACTAAGAACCGTGCAACGTTTTGTCCCTCCGATGAACTGATTTTGTCAGGTAATTTTAAAAAAAAAATTATGAAACTACCTATTACAATTGCAAAAGTCTTAAATTTTAAGAGTAGATACAAAGCATTTTTTTAACGTTTTCAGAAGGATTGCCACTGTAGATCTAAAATAAGTTTCTTAGTAGAGAAATATTTTTGTTATTCAACGAAATTAAGTAATACCTCAAATTTATATCTACTCGATGTGTTTCAGTGTCTGGTCTTTTGTATTTAGTTTAGTAAATGCTATGGCCTTCTGAGGTCTGCCAATAATGGGAATATCGTCGACGCAAACAAGTAATTCCACAGAATTTTGAAAGATTGTGCTTCCAGTGTTGTCTTGTGAGTTTCGAATAATCTTATCAATGACTCGAGTGGCTAACTTCCACAATTTCAAGCCAAATAGCGTTTTGCTTGTGCCGTAAGACCTAAAGTGAAGGGTGGGTTGACAATCCATTGCCAATAACATCTGGCATACCTCGGGATATGACAATTCTTTATCTTGAAAAGACAGCAAACCATGTGTGTTAATATTAGCAAGTTTAGTTCAAGTTAGCTTATGCGCAGTTTATTATTTTTTATACATATACATATGTATAATGATCTTACAGATTTTTTTTATTTGAATTTTGACATATATGTATATATCATGGAAAAGAATAGTACGACTTTAGTAGCAAAGTTCGGGATAAAACGTCGTTACCATCATCACTGTCAGAATTTCTTCGGGGTACTCATTTGATGTTTATGAACGAAAGTGATACAGAAACAGCTTTTGCATTTATGAATGTAAACTCTGCACATCTGCGGTATTTTTACAATTATGAACTCAGCCAAACTTGATGTCTTCGAGCAACAACAAATGACAAGAAGCATGGGGTTAGAGAGCAATGCAATTAGCCTTAACACCAAGCTACTATTGTCCCGCACAAATCCGAGCTGTTATGATAGCAGCATTTGAAAGCAACCGCCACTATCATGTGGTGGAATGAAATTCGAACCTAAGATGACAAAAGAGTGTGTCGGCCGAGAAATAAATGGCGTAGAGCGGTGGATAAAAAAAAGTTACGGCAACTGGGGAAGAGTTGAAATGGGAGAGCTAGGAAACATCGGCTTTGACTTGCCGTGAGGCTGATATTTATGGGCTGTGAACTTCGTACCACCTAAAATTGATTCTAACTATTTATAAGCGATTATGAATCCGAATCAACCTTCCAACTCCAATTCATTCAGGTTGACAATATTGGAAGTTTCGTTTGGTGATTAAATGAAACTCGTTCGCAATTCAATGTCTTTTATTCACATGGAAATAAAATGAGGTTAACATTCAATGCAATGCTTTATGAAGTTTTGCACTATGTTCGGAAAAACACATCGAATAAACTCTTCTTTCGATTCGGTCAACTGGCAAAAATTAGTGGGCAATATGAGATGTCTACTGCGACAATGTCCAACAATTGCTTCGAAAAAACGTCTGACAGCTCTTCATAATCGCTTGTGAAGAGTTTCAATATAACCAACGATAGGTTTGACAGCTTTTCCTTTCGGTTTTTCCAAATTCTCCTAAACCACCCCAGTATTAAGACGAACAAAACAAAAAAAGAATCATCCAAAACGGTAGAGCCATCCTCGAGACTAACGCACGGCAATTGTTTTTTTTTTTATATTTTATGGGCGATTTCATATCGGTCGCACCGCGCGCCGATTCTCGGGTTTCTCTGGCACTGCACGCGGTTGATACAATTTATATCCTTGTCCACAGCTGAAACGCGTTAGAATATGAAAAGTTGGTGAACACATCTATAAAGTTGTAGCTGTCGTTGGAATAGCTGTAGTTGTGTTAGGTCTGTTATTAAAATGTATCCTCAGTCTTTATGCAGGTGGTCTGCCTGCCCATCTGTGTGTTGTCATACAGCTATATCCATTTGTTCGTCCTCTACGTCTTCTAAGATGTCCCTAGTTCTAAAGTCTATGTGATCGTCCATTTCATTTACGTGTCGAGTGAATTTAATTTCACATTTCGCTGTCAAATATTTTTTACTCGTCGACACTCATCGCTTAATGTTTGGATGCCCTTTTTTAGAGCACCTAAAGATATAGTAGGTCGCTACCTTATATTGAATATTGATGGATATTATTGTAATTTTTATTTGACTATTTTTCCAGATGGTGTTCTTTGGGATGTTCGATCCGGTAAAGAAATTCACAAATTTGACAAACTAAATCAAACACTCTCTGGAGTTTTCCATCCAAATGGACTTGAAGTAAAAAAAAAAACAGCTCTTTTCATAAAATTCTATAATTTTCTGCCTTTTTCCCTTAGATAATTTCAAACACAGAAGTTTGGGATCTACGAACATTCCATCTTCTACAAACAGTGCCTGTTCTAGACCAATGTCTTGTAAAATTTTCACCGATGAATGTACTCTACGGCATCAGTTTGGATATTGACAATCGTGTAGATTTCGACGATACGACTAACTACGATACAAGCTTTAAAGTCCTGGACAGCTATGATTACTCCAGTATAACTACGGTAGATGTTAAGAAGCACATATATGATTTAAGTATGAATAGCAACGGTAGCATTATTGCTCTAGTGGAGAACCAACCAGCATATGATTCAAAGCAGGAAACTTTCGTTAAAATGTATGCCGTTGGAATGAAAAAAAACGACCAGCAAGAAGAAGTGTGTTCCGAAAATGACGTTGTTTATATTTCTTATTATTATTTTTTTTTTTTTTTTAGGAAGAAGATGAAGAACCAGAATCGGATGAAGGATCTGACAGCGAATCCGTGCGTGGTAAGAAATTTTCTTTTGTTGTTATTTCTGATTAGCTCCCGTCACGGGAATCTTTTCATTTCCGCAAAAATGAAAAGCATACTTGATATTTTAGAAATGTAATGATTACGCCATGTCACGTTTTTCTTTGTTAATTATTAGTGGTCTGTACTTAGGGGCTATAATCCGATATGGACCTTGTCCTCTATCCACAAACTAACTATAATGGTTGCTTATTAGCCGCTTCTAGTTGGACGCGCCAGGTTAGTTGGTGCGTGTCCACCTATTTGGAGGCCTTTCTCTATTGAGCAGTCTTTCCGAAGTGAATTCGAATTCTTTCCTGACTGCAGCGTTAATGGCTTCTGCTCTTCATGTTCTAGCCATCTTAGTTGCTATATGACTAGGGCAATATCGCTGTTCAGGTCATAGAGTTCGTAGTTATATTTCTTCTTCCACTCACCGTCTATGGGATAGTACCGTAGATCACTCAAATTGTACTCTTCAAAATAATCAAGGTAAAAAACAATCGTCGGGGTAACAGCTGATTTTGGCACGTTAAACACAATTGCTCTACATCAAGTGTAGGTTTATTCTTTTGTTGCACATCTTTGGGTAAAAATTCATTATTGGTCCTGAATGTCTACTTGTTTAAAAACTCCTCCCATTCTCAACACTTTCAGTACTTGATGTACAGATTTGACTCGATAATGATAAGATGTTCCCCTTTTTTATGAAAGCCTATGAGAACAGTTTAAGTAGTCTGGTCCGCTAGTTGCAAATCTGATGTTTGTAGCCAAAATTCGATTGTATCATTTTCTCGAATATTTTGGCCACTACTACAACTGCAACACCGTCAGCATAACCGATGATATCTGCAGGGTCTTTTTGTACTTAGTATGCCATCAGATATTATGATGTTGAACTCATCCCGCAATCTTGTACTTTTGGGGTTCCACTTCCGTGTCCTAGCGGTAGTTCTATCTTCGAATTAATTGGCTACTATACGCAGTATATAATCGCTCAGTGCTTTTACTACACAGCAGCAGTCGGCTGAGTTGAACGCATTCATGATGTCAAGTGTTATGACAGCACACTACTGCTCTGTCCCTCGAAGCCATATTCCGAATTTTCTTCACGTGCTAAGTCGCATACAGCTTGTATTGAATGTATGGTGCTTCATTTCCTTTCTAAAGCCTAATTGTTGATTACAATGCCCCGAGACTCATATACTGCTATAATATTGTCCGTTAAGTTTTCTCAATCACTTTCCCCAGAGTATTTAGCATGCACAGGCTTGTGCGACGACGGTTGCTCAGGTGGTTTTGCCCCTTTGGTATGAGCGCTAGTCGTTACCCTTTCCACTTCGACTGTAATTTACCTTTCAATAGGCATGCTGATCTCGTTTTAATCGCTTCCTAAGAACGAGGTTCGGAATTCAATCAATGGCGTCTTGTTGATTTTGCGCGGCCTTTTCGTCTTCCTTAGTTGTGACTGGTGATATCTTCTCCACTTTATCTGCTGTTTCTCGTGGTATTGTAAATCCATCTTTCCTCGGAATAGGGTACTGACAATTCGTACCACTTTTCAGTTTATTTATGACTATTTTGTATGCGCTTCCCTATGGATTGTATTATAATTCCTCTCTCCGTCTTAAATGATTCACCTTTGCTCTTTTCGAACAGGTTATGGAGTTACTCTTGCTTCCTCTGGAATTCTTCTCATAGTTCTTCATAATTCTCTAAACGTCTTCCTCTTGCCCTTTGCTGTATTCTGTTACAGTCCGCTTTTATCAGAAGAATAGGTTCTGAACAGAGTCATTAAACAGGAAGGAGAACACTTCGTCTATTTTCTTTTATAATAAATGCAAAAAATCTAATTTTCTATTCTGAATTTTTCGAAATTATATTCATAATCTGTTACCCTCAAATAAGGCTGTTGCCTCGATGTAGTGGTGGTGTGTTTGTTTACGATAAGGCCGGTGCCTGCTTATGATACGACTCATGCAAAAGATTTGCGCACATACATGTACATACATACATTCGTTTCCACAAAATTAAATGACCTATGAATATTAGAAGATTTTCTTTTAAAGCAGTTTTATTACATTTCTAAGGGTTACTACATTAATATTTCATTTCTCTTCATAAAATTGAGGGGACACTTATTGGCACAAATCTTCTTTAACACTGAAATCTGTAAGATACGAAATAAAAATAGTAACAGCCTAGCGATATGTTTAATTTGAGCTAATTTTTGTCCACTTTTCTTCCAGAAGTTTATACCTTTTTGATAAGAACTTCTCGTTTAACAGAGAATTTTTGCATTCACTCACAAAATGGACATTTTTCCATATTTTAACGTATAAACGTGTTTTAATGCGTAAATCTCTCAAAGTTATGGCTCTGTGTTGAACACACCAGTTTTTTGCATAATTCTCCATGTCGTAAATATAGTTTTAAAACATGCACATACTCGTATTAACTTTGTGAAATTATCACTGTCTGCTAACCTTCTTACTGAAGTATTTCTTATTTTCACTGTTTCTTCCGAACCCAAAGAAAGTTCACCAACAAGAGACAACTAAACGAGTCAATTGTTTAAAAATCAGCGCGCTTTTAATGAAAAGTGTCTAGTGTCGGGAGCTTTTATATTCTGGAACAGTTATACATTGTTATTTAATCATTCCTTCATTTACTATTGCCACCTCATGGAGGTCATGCATTCATTGCCATAGCTGGTGGTATAGTTTTTAGTTTCTATTTAGTCTCAAATATGTATAAAAATTTTCATTTTAGTATTTGACTATGAAAATGGCATACATGGTCAGGGCCGTCGACGACGAAACAATGACGATGACGACGATGAAGATGATGATGATGATGAACGATGGATTGATCTTGATTCGTCATCTGTTAGTGAAGATGATGGTGAAGATAACGAACAAAACGGCGAAAATGATGATGATGCGGCGAACGGTATTAATGATGATGATGACAGTTCGTCAGGTTCAAGTACAGAAATGTTCGAAGTAGAGTTAAATTTTTGATATGTAATGTTTTTATATAATGTAATATATATATAGATTTATAATGGAAATCGATAAAACACAGCAATTTCCTGTATACTTAACTTAGTTAATCATAAGAAAAAGAAAATTGAGATTGTTAATGTCAGTATCAAAAATGGAAGCGAAATAAAGAAAATCTGTTGAATGCAAAAGCAATTACAGCTCAAGATTTCAACATTGTAATTTTGTGTTATCACTTCATATATATATGCTTTATATTTAAAATTTTATTTTATGTGAAATAGAAACACTGATGTAAATACGATTTATAAACTTAATTTATTTTTAAAAAAGCATTTACAAAAATTACTACAGTTTTTTTCATTTTTATGCTGTTGGCTTTTGCAGCGTTTAGTAGCTTAGTCTTTAACATAGCAATGGTAATGATAGATATAAGAAAATGTTTCAGGTATATCGAGTAGCGGATATCTGACGTCGGATGTACGATGTTTTTTACAATAGTGATCGACGATTGTTGAAAAACATCTGGTTTTAGGGGAGTAATGTAAAAGAAGATATATCCGCTCTGCTGGTGATATGAATCTTAGGACGTCCATCAGAAGAAATAACTACCAAGAGTCCATTCTTCTGACGGATAGGGCGGACAAATACACAGAAGTTGGCGAACAAATTCAATTTCTTCCTATCCCTACAGGTTCTGCAAAATTCGTTGTGCTGTACCTCGAAGCGTTTCGCATGAATTCCACTGGCACATTGCCCAGTAATTATTCCGTATAGATATAGATTTCCTCTTGATCGTCCTGGCTGTCCTGGTACATGTGTCTAGATGGACCCACCGCTTATTTGATGGATCGGTGACTTCATCTTCAATTTCCTTTCTTAAACAGCTAATGAGAATTGTTACAAAAGGGAGAGACTACGATGCATGTGACTAAATCCTGAGATGGGGAGAAATGTATCGCTTCTCGATCGACATGGCTGATGCCATCGTCTTACTAACGGTATTGGTCTTATGTATAATTTCCTCAGCCTCTCTAATGGCCTTGATTTCGGCTTAAACGACACTGCAGTCATCGTTAATTCAAAAGGAATGATTTATTCTTAGAGCTCCGCAATAAACTCCGACTCCTGTGCCAACTAGTTCCTTTTTGTTTATGATTCTATGGTTTTCCAGTAACTTTCAAATGCTACCGCCGGATTCATGTGATCTATTTCCGTCGATTCTTGCCAGCCTCGCATTGGGAAAGGCAAGGGATGGCCGTAACGCTACGATGACCATAGTCGACAAGTTTAGGCATCTAATTTAGAAATTGATTTAACTAGTTAGCTTTAACTTATCACTTATTTTTAACCATCCATATATATTTTAATTTTTACAGTCTAATCAAACAACTTCATTTGACGTCTCAAAAATACAGACATTTATTTTGGACTGACCCTCGTCGTTTTGATGGAACTGAAGCAAGTAATAAAGTCAATTTTTGTCATACATATAGTCAACGTGTCAAAAGTATTATTTTTACAAATAGGAAAACGTAAAAATTATCTTTCACTGTACGCTAAAAAAGGAAAAACTAGAACGACCAACCAAGAGTAACGTGGCCAACAATAAAAGTTAAAAGGCAGTGAAAAATGTTCTTTTTTTAAAAAGGTTTAGAGAAAACAAGTTTTCTGATGTATTGCGCTAAATTCGTATTTATGTATAAATTGAACATCATTTAAGGCACTTTATCATTGGCGGACGGTCCATGCTAAGATGGTTTCGGGAGAGTGTCTTCCCGAGTTAAACAACTCTGCATAACACCTTTCACACCTAAACCATGATAATACACCGACACACAGCTTTACACAATACAAACTATTTGAAAAGCTTCGATATAAGTTTCTTCCGTCAACCCTTGTACAGCCTAGATTAATTGTCCTGAAAGTTTGTCGGTTTCTACAAAACTAAAACTCCTTCAATAAGAACCCCTAAAAAAGTTGTTGAATCAAAATTCAAAAGAAACTGAATACAATTTATATTTCAATTTACAGAACCAAATTTGCCTGTAACGGTTTGTATAATACCATTCCTACATTATAAAGGGTGTTTTTTTAAAGGTGGAGAACTTTAAATTGAAATAAAACACAAAAAAATGTTTTTAATGTCCATGAAATTGGCTTTATTTGAGAGATGATTTTATGGCATTTAATGTTTGAATACGATTTCGGGCATGTTGCCGCCACAGCTGGCGCAACATGAAGGTCCAATTTTCACCCACTCTTTGCAGTAAATGAGGCAATAACGCTTCGTATTTTGGCTTCCAAGTGCTCAATTGTTTTGGGTTGGGTTTATCGGCGTAGACATGCGACAGACAAAGAAAATAATCTAATGGCGTGTGAAATTCGGCATTTTAGTTCTGGCGCTATATTGTCCAGTCCAAATGCGTACCAAATTATTTTATTTTGTTGCCACGGCCCCTAGGTATATTAAGTTCAGCCTCTCTTGTCTCTATCATGAGATAGCCTTTAAAAAAATCTTTCGGATATGGCTCTAAACTGTAGACCTCTTGCATTTGTGTGAAAAAAATATAACACGCACAACACGAATGGTCGCGAGAAGCTACATCCGTTGCGCTAAGCATAAATAAAGGCAAGCTCTCTCAAACACCTGAAGCTAAGCATAATAGATCTCGATATGCTTAAAAGTTATGGGATTATTTATGGTTTCGTAAAGTTTTCGTCGACTTCTGTGGGCTTACGAAAAGTGTGCATATATAAAATGGGACAATAGGCGTGTTTTGGTGAGACTTATGCAAAGCAAAGTTAAAGCTCCTCACCAAAACGATCCTCAGTCAATCTGGCTTGGCAGCTTTTTTAGCTTTTTTAATATTTGAAGATAGGTGCATGAGCTCGCTATCAGCCTGACAATAGTTGTCAAAATATTCGCGCTGTACGCTGTACGCTGTCTTCACCCTAAAGATGAAATATGTATTTTATAAGCAAACAAAAAATATATTATCCTATTAATTATATTTTTATTTTTTCCTCCCCGTCCCGAAACACAAGAAATCTCAATTTACTGAAAGCCACCAGACTCTTAAACTCTTTTAGCGCCATCTGAAAGTGAGTGTTAAAAGCTATTCATCCGAACTCACTTTTCACTGAAGATAAAAGCTAAAGTGTTTACCAGTCATTTTTTGTTGTTGTACTTCGTGTTAGATTTTAATTCACTTCACTGAGTAGTCTTACCAAAACACGCCTAATTTTAATTTTTTGGCTTATTTTCCATTTTCTTTTTTTCTTCACTGAACGCAAACTGAATCCTAGCTATTTGACAGATTATGAAGTTTGCTTAAGTTTATTAGGGCAAATAGAGCGTTTGAGAGAAATCGAGTGAGATTTACGTTCGTTTTTGACATAAGGTTTATCCCACTGAAGTCTATTAAAAGTCTCCAAAGCGCTAGCTACTTTTTTTACTTGAATGTTTTCAATAAAATACGTGCCAAGCGCGTGAAACACGCTCATTAGTACCCCACTCCGATTGGAGGACCATTTTCTAATATTTTCTGACCGGACCGAGAAAAGTTTACTAATATTTGCATTCCATTAAAAAATAATAATTATATTGTAATTTAATCAAAGTTGGCGAATCTCTTAACATCTACTATTATTACCAAAAACATTAACTTTCTGTTTATTGTAATTGAGTTTATGTTCGATTAGTCTCGAATTTTAAGTTGTGAATCTGTATCTTCGATTTTATAAATATTACTTTTAATACAAGTCAAAATTTTCTGCGTTCTTTAGTTATTTCACACAGTGTGCGATAAATAGTTTCTTAATTTTAGAAAGAAGCTGCTAAATTCTTACGGCATATTACATATTAAAGAAAGTGGATGAGATGTTAAGAATTCGTCTTAAAAGGGGTCCTGCAAGGAGAAAAGAATGGACTTGTTGTTTTGGATTACATGTTCATACTGTAACAGTTATAATTGGACTTTGGCACCTGGTAAATAAATACTTTCTTTTTTCTAAAATAAGAGGACGATATTAATATACACATATAAAGTATTCACATAGTAGTTTTAAGTACATCTAACCACTGCAAAATACAGAAATATGATAAGGCTCTACCAAGGCCGTAAAACAATTATTTCCAAGTGTGATACACATTTTTTTTTTGTAAACATCACATACATATGTACATATGTATATAAGGGAACCTTGTATTGGTGCATTATTTTTTTTTTGTTATTGTAGTTCAATTGTTTTTAGAATAAGAAATTTAAGTACGGGTAGTAAAAAAATGCGCAGAAAACGTAAGACTTGCGAATGATGGCAGAGAACTTATTAAATAAATTAAGTTTCAAAAGTTTCCGATCTAAGCTAAAAGAAAATCTTAGAAAAAAAAACCACTGCCAATTTTCATTTATTTCATCTCTATGCCTTATAAAAACAAATTTCTTCCTTGGTGACGAAATGGGTTTCAGGAGTGTCTTGAACCTCCTCATTGTTGAAAAACCTCCTCCCTCTTAACCTTCCGATGGTAAGGCCTTTCTTCCTACTTGTCGTCGGAAGGTTAAGTTAGATTTCAATTCTGAGTATTGGTCAATGGAGACTAAATGCAAATTATAGAGTGGGGTTCATAGAATCCATACAACTGGAGGAGGCGAAACACACGAGTCAATTTTCATCATCTTTTCTTTTCTTTTCTTTTCTGAAAAATCCATCGGAGGCGTAACTGGGCATTCACAGACAATTGCGCCCACAATCTTTTTCGTCGACTTCGTTGTCTTGACATTTCCAGACAGTGCCTCCCCTGATTTTCTGAACTTCATTGGCCCCATCTTTCATAGGAGATCATAGAGCACGGCCATAGTCTTATCTTCAGCAACAATTGATTCTAAAAGCCCTTTTGCATTAAAAATGTTTTACCTTAAAACCCGCCATTAGAATTGTGATTGAATTTCATTTTTTGTGCATTAGAAAGATCTGCGATTGCGTCCACTATGAATCAATATCAATGACAAACCACTTAAGGTGGGGGTTGCAGGTGCATACAATAACAACAGTTGAAGAACAACATCACGGAAAGGGTCGGTCTCAATTTCAATAATCACAAGTGTCTGTCACAAGTCTAAAATGTTTAATTCTCACTAGGTATTTTTTTTTTTAATGAAATGGCTGCCCAAAGTGTTTATTTGATCTTTTCATTTTATATAACATTTGAAAACAATCACAAATACGGAACAGCTGTGTATCCGTTATTCTTTATTTAATTAGTCACGGGTGTTAAGACAACGAAACACGGCGCAGTATTTTTTTGTGTACCTTATGTACTTCTGTGTATTTACGAATATGTAAATACATATATATGTACTTTTGTGATTTTATGTAATTTTGTGTATTGTAGAATGCAATCATGATTCATAGTCTTTTTAATAAAAAATGATAAGCGGTTGTTAATCGAAGAAAAGGTTTTATTTAAAAAATGCATAGTACTCCTATCTATGACGTAGGATTCAATACTTAGTCTAATCTCCCATACCGGTAATTATCCCCTGACATCTATGCTGGCAATTTTCGAGTAATTTGTTCGCGCAGTCTGAAAAGAATGATCTCTAATTTTTTTTTTATTTCACTAATGAGCAACCGTCGTTGTCAATTTTCTATGAGCTATCCTAAGTTTCATTGCATTTACATTCGATGACTTGGATGGGCAAAAGGCACGTTTAAGTGGACCAAACGATCAGAAAAAAAGACTTATCTGTGACGATTTTGCTTTATTCACGATCGGCATTCTCCTGAGCCTACTGAAGTCGCTTTTAAATGTGTTTTTTTTTTAAGAAATGATTTTCTCTCTCTTAAGAGAGATACTGATTTCTCCTAGTCTCTGTCTACGTATCAGAGATGCAAGGGTACACCACGGCGAAAGTTTTTCCTTGGCTTGCCTCAGATCCACCGCGTAATTCTGAATATTTTGATGATAATCTTATCCTCTACCTGATCTACCTGATCCTCTACCTGGTTCATCATCGCCGTATTTAGTTTCTTCGTAGTGGCTAGACCATCTTGGAATGAACTTTTGTTTCCCTTGGGATGGTGTATTAAGGTAGAAAGAACCACTCGAATTAATTCTTGTATTTCGCACTCGTTGCTATTATGACCTGCTTAACTGACGGCGTGAACTGTTAACTGAAATAACTATTAGGAGTATCTTGCATTTAAGATTCTGTTTTTTTCCGTGCGGATGAGGTAGGTACATATATATATGTGAAAATTAGTTTATAACCCACAGAAATGTAAATATTCTCAATAAACTAATGTTGCTCTAATAATTTTGGCCTACTATTTTTTCTCCCTCGCAGAGCAGATTTCAAATCAATAAATAGCTAACGAAAACCGGTCTTTTAGAAAGTGTCTTAACCTTTGTCCATTGTTTTGCCATACGTAGTGACTAATCGAAACATTGAATATTTATATTTTTTATTTGTACTTAACGTGTTGAACATTTAATTTTAAAGCTGGAGTAGCTAACCGTAGCAGCTGTTTTGGGCTTACGTAAAACATGCAGAAAAATGATTCGCGACGCATTATTCGCTCATTAAAAGCAAGAACACGTTTCTTAGAATGCCTGTATACATACATATATACATATGTAGTACATATGCATGTACTGGGGTAGTGAGAAAAAAACCAGTGTTGTTCAAACAAAGCATTCACATACACTACTGGTCATTTGATTACCCTCATCTAAAATTTTATAATGCAGCGATATTATTTCTTCGGAGCCATTCATTTTAGCTTATTCTCTCTCTGCTTCTTGTTGACAAACTAGAAAAAATTTAATAAATTAAAATGCATATTCCAATTTTTCCTTTTTTTGCCTTTCCTTACTTAACAGGGACAATTGATTACCCTCACCTGTAAAAATAAAATGAAAAACAAATGTTTTAAACTTTATTTTTTATTGTTAAAATTTTGTAGGCCCTCCTTTATTGCGTACAACTTAAAAAGACTATTTTTCAAGAACGAATATAATTTTTTTTAAATTCGATGGAATTTCCTCAAAGCGTCTCCAGTGGCTTTAATAAGATGTATTCCGTTGAGTTCTGGCGACTTTCTAAGCCAACTAGATCTCATATCACATATACACTTTGAATTTGAATTTATCAGACCCTACATATAACGCTACTACAATTATTTAGTCTCCAAATGTCATGTTATCCATTCGAGTCTTTTTCTTTTAGTAATTGTCTTAATTAGAGGTTTTCTTATTGATATTCCATATAAAAAGTTCAAAACTCTTATGAAAAAACTGGACTTTCTGTCCTCGTTTATCTGGGCAGCGATTTAGGGTAGTACTAAGTATGTACATATGTGTTTCATTTACTCAAACCAATTACTCTACGATCATCGGCTGAGGTTGTTTTTTTTATTACTATTTACTATACGCGTGCAATCTATTCGGGCTCTGCTCTGAAACTTAAATTCCTCCGAAAGTCTAGTCTTTTTCAGCACTTGACCAGATCGTCTGTCCAGTATATACCCTTCATGCCCAGAGCATGCTATATAACTTATCGGATTACATTATTCAACGCTTTCTCGGAGTCAATAAAAACAAGTAAAACAGAGATATTTATATACTCAAAGCATTGTTTGATGATAATCCGAGTTCGATTACATTTTTCCGTTAGTATCAAGCGTCCCAGAAATAAAAGCGAAAGACTGGAGGTAATACGATTTCATTAACCATAAAATTGAAGCAGGAAAACTATACATATGTATGTTCTTTCTATTCCCTCCAAATATTTTCTTTCTACTGAGACGGGTATTATGAATTCCTCCTACAACTCAGCGCATCCATAGTGTTGACATCTAGGAGCGATTTTTCCGCTCCATTACAAAAATTTATTAAATTTTGGCACCTTCTGTTGGCTAAAATGAAAATGTTTTCAATCGATTCCCCTGTTCTTGTAAGTGACGCGTTGCGCGAATGTAAAATCATAAATACAATATTGAATCCCTATGATGAGTCGTAGTGGATTTCATAATACACTACCGCGGCTAAACCGTTTCTGGCAGAATAACAACAAGTTAAGGACTAATGAAAGTTGAACTAGGGATCTAGTAGACATTTTTTAATTTTTCTGTTCCCTTTTTAAAATGAATCAATGGCAATATCCAAAAAATCTGCCATCTATCGTAAGTAGGTCACTCATCTGGAAAAATAGAGTTAGCATAAGTCAGATTCATCCGAACTTTTATTATCTAGTTGAGTAAGGTAATTTTTTTAATAATTAGAAGGCGTGTTGTTGCGGAGGACAACTAAAATAATCCTATTTCCTTGACGATTTTCACCGTTTAAGTTTTTGTTGTTAAATCGTTTAAAATTTATACTTCTTTTTTCGTTTTAGTAAACAATTTCAATAAAACTCATTCGTTTCATTGCATTTCAGTTTCTCAATTTTCTGGCATTGAGCCTATTGGTTGTGATATGGCACAACCCCCATATGGTGGAGGAACTTGAGAATAGTTACGACTATTCAGTAGACTTGAACGCACCAGCATTACCAACACCTTTGAGCAAAATTGATTCACCATATGCTTACCGCGATCACTCCTTGAACTATCGTAAGTATAAATAATTTTTTTAAATTTCGTTATTCGTTCCTAATCAAGATTTTTCATATTTCCTAGAAAATTTCGATATGGGTGGTTTGGTATGTCTCTGCATGATAACAATAACTCTAATGATGATATACGGCACAATTAAGAGCAAACCGTCTCACATATTACCATTCTTTTGTCTACAATTATTCGATTTTGCTATTACAACGTAAGTATAAAACTTAAAGAGAACGACAACACTCGTCAGTAATTTGTTCGGGACGTTCTGGTTCTGTTAAAGCGATCACATATCAGTTACATAATCGATGTATTCACAGGAAACTGTTTGATAAGTGAATATGCTAAAAGCCTGGGCATTTTTTCAAATGAATTCTGCAGGAGTTACAGAGACGAAGACGAAGAGGAAATATCCTTTACCTTCTATGCACCTGTTCTATCCTGAAACGAAGAACACTACTCCGTTTAAGGGCTCTTTTCTGCAATGACCTCAGATAACTGGCGTCGTAAAATGTTAGCGAGTATCCTCCGCTTAATTAACAGCTCCGGTTCGTTTTGTTAGTCCCTAGATAGCCAAAATGGAAACATCCATGGTATCACAAGGATCTCTTCTCGTTTATGTGTGACTGTATCCTGATACAGTTAGCCACTGACACCTAAACCTAGTCGGGTATAAATGTGTACAAGTTTTCCATTCATTGATGAAAATGAAATGAAAACGTGTACAAGTTTCTAGTTACGTATTCCTAAAAAGACAAGGTGCCGTAAAAAATAGAAAGACAGCACTGGTTAACTGCTGGCGAATATTCGGTTCTACTTCCCAAAAACTTTTCGCAAATGATATTTTTTTGTAAGCCTGAACTATCATGAGAAAGCTTTTCAATTCCGCGGATTTCGGATTCCACATTAATCTGTAGGTCGTTGCATTGACATTAACAAATGAAACAAGTATGCAAGAAGCATATCCTTCGATAAATACTATGAATATTTTCTTGAACTTGTTGCCGTAATCTAACAATTTGGAACAACAAAAATGATATATCTAAACGCACGTATTTGTACTTTTGGTCTTTCTTTTTAATAAGTAATAATAAAATTATGTACATTTTACTCATATTATTTGGGTTTCTTTCTTGCAGACTAACCGCAGCTGGATATCTGTGCTACTTACAGTCGGTACATCGTCTTATTGCTGAAAGTCATCGCCTTCCTTGGAGGGAGAAATTGCTGGAACTTTCCCCAAATGCTTTAGTATTACTTGTTGTAATTGCATTCATTAGCATTGTTTTTCTAAAAGCATATGCAATCGGAATTGTATGGCGTTGTTATAAGTATCTCACCTTACGCCAACACAATATGCGTTCTTTAATGCCATGTGTTATACACGATGTTGGAACGAACATGGTCACAGAAGAGGGTGCTTACTCAACTATTTTGCCAAACTATGAAGAAGCAATTGCAGAATATATGAAACAAGTACCGCCACCATCTTACCAAGTTGCCATATCTAACCTTAATGAGGAGAATAATGAAGAAAATGATAATAACAATCATATTCCAAATAACAATAATACCGTTAATACCAATGCAAACAATTCTGTAAATCAGGGCACTCAAGTAGAACCACCACCCTACAACGATGAGATAATGGTGAATAATTATGAAACTTCTACTGTTCCCTCTGGCTCATCTTCGGCAAATCAATCGTCTTGAAACAATTATGTCTAAAAGAAGAGAAAGTTTAAATGAATACCCTTTCAATAGTTGATCATAGACATTTTACTTACAGAGCATAAGTATATTCCATTAAGAAATAACGCTATTCGCGCTTATATACTAGGAATTAAAGGAAATTCTTTTATTATACATGTACTACTGTCGAAATGTGTGTATCATTGGTTGTTATTTTACATTTATATAATTTTGCTTTAGTATTAGTATGTACAAATAATTATATATTTATCAAAAATGAAAAAAAAAAACAATAACCAAATAATTCCGAAAACCTTATGTATTTTTTATTTTCTTCATTTTGCATTAATAAAAATAAATAAATTTGGAAGTATTTAAAATAGTTAATTTATATTCCTTAATGCTTCAGTATATTAGGTATTTACAAATCATATTTTGCAGAGACCACACGACGAAAAATCGACATCGGGGTTAATGTCACTGAATAACCCGTAAATCGGAGGGTGTATCAACCAGGTGGTACAAAGGAGACTAAATCCCACCCGAAAAAATGTTTTGAAAAAAAAAAAAAATGGTTTCTCCTACATGCCTCTGTACTGCATAGTAGCGTTGGTTCTTGAATCAATTTAACTTCATAAACTCAGGTGACCTTCAACTAGTGTTAAAACGAATGAAAAGCTGGCTTTTTAGCGATGTTGATGACAGGGGTGGCTGATAAGTTCGCGGCCTGAAATACTCAACAACAAGTCATCTCATTAGTGATAGCACTATCTGCGGTAGTATGAATATCACCTCGTTTCAATAACAATCTCATTTTGTTATTATCTGTGGTAGGTAAATATCACCCGAAATCCAACATTCTCGAAACTTTGATAAAGTACTTCGTGAAAAAGGAAAATCGCGTAAAAAAATTTTCGAAGACGTCATCGACTATGCAGGATTCTTTGACCATGGTCAAAAAATAGGCTCGCTTATTTTAACAAGGGCGAAAGAGCTGTGAAGGTGGAAAGTTCGGCTTTGAAGTTTATGGCGACTTTTTTTGGGACATCAAAGGTGTTTTGCTGATTGATTACTTGCCAAAGGGGACTACGATGAATAGTCAATATTACGCAAATTTATTGACTCAGGCACGTAAAGCAGTCGTACAGAAGTGACGTGGGGCGCTCAGGCACGAAATGTTGTTTTTGCAGGATAACGCACCTCTTCACACGCGCAGGTTTCGAGACAGGCCTTAAAAGATACAGGCGAGCGACTTTTCCCAATTAGAGAAAGGAGTTACGAGAACGAAGATTTGCAAATGAGAAAGAGATCAGGTCATTTGCAGGCAAAAAAAAGAATTTTTCTTCGGTGGTATAAAAACACTGTATGCCCGACGTGAGAAATGCATTTCACTCGTGGGAGATAAATTTTGCTGTTCGTTTACAGCAACCACAACGCTTGAAGGACCTTAGTTCGCTGTTGTTGTTTAAATGCAGGCAACCTTATGTCCCAAACTGAAAGCATTTTAAAATTGTCAATGTATTTTTTAAATACAAATTTATTATTTTTCTCTTACTACTCAAATGTGCATCACGTCTGCTTACATTTAACTTTTCTTTGTTAACAGCATATTCTTGAGTTTAGCCTTTGAAGTCATAGCAGCAGAAGCAAAGCAGATGAACCAGTTCAAAATAGTGTCTTATGAGTTGACGATGGCCCGTGGTCACCACATGTTATCTAGTGATGGTTTTTCAAGTAATCCTACACCTTATATTCGTCAAGTCAATGAATAGGTGATGGATTTCGATTTGAAATTTATTCATTCCTTTCCGGGATGGTAAACTGCACAAAAATTGTTTTCGCCAATGGGCTTTAAACGTTCACACAGCATTTAAGAGAGATATACATACTTCGGTAATTATTACTAAATACAAGAACATCTCTTTATTTAGAATCGATATTCCATAACAATCACATCTTTTAAATCATCACCTAAGTGTTTAAAAAGCTAAGTTAGGCGAACGACAAAACCAACAATAAATAAATAAATATTTAGTGTAAACGGCTATGCCTAGCTTCTCGCAATCATTCGTGTTGTGCGTGTTATATTTTTCGAACGAATGAGAATGAGAAATCATCTCACGACGATATTATTACTCTCGGATTCTTGTCAGACATTTGCGAAAGGTGGGACTGTAAAAAATTTGGTATTTTCTTGGATTCAAACATCAAACCTTTCGCGCAGTAGTCCAACGCATTAACCACAGTGCCCCGGCTCCCATACATAATATATAATTTATATCTAGATTTCCGTGTATTGTTGACCAGATTTTCTTTGCCCTTGCGAAAAGCATGTGGTTCTGCTTTAATGCCAGCGATCGAAAATTGTTTTTTTTTTAAAGAACTTCGATGTACTTAAACTGAGAAATGTTTTCTTACTTGTAAAGCAGCTGCTCGCCAAACGAATGATACCAATTGTAGGCAAAACGAGCTTCCCGTCGCAGATATGAATACATGAACTCCGAAATATTTTCTGCACTTCTTACTGTTCCAGAATTTTCACATGCTATATCATCTAAGCGCATGATGACCCCGTAATTTTTTTTTCTTTCCTTTATAAAGAAAATTCCAGCCAAATATCAAGAAGTAAATACACGTAAAAAAATACACAACAAAACCGCAGAGCCTTTATAAAATATTGCGACGAAATTTCAAAAAAGATTATTTCTCTATTTCTACAGAATCAGTATTAATACATTCATAGTTTTGTGCAAAACATTTGTAAATACGAACATAATTTACGAAAACCATTATAAACAGAGGTCGTTGTTTGATGTCTTTACTTACATATGTTTTGCACAGCACTCTAGGCTGAAGACTACACAACTCATTTTGAATAATGTTACAAATTGTAAGTTAACAAACAAACGTAGGTAAAGAAAGCAAACTTACTCCTAGTCTCTTAATTACATTGTCTTCAAATTGCTTAAAATCGAAAATAGATACAAATTTACAAATTTTAATCGTTAATTACGATAAGGAAATAAACATTTTATCGTAAATATAATGAGCCTTATTTATCAGTACACATCAGTTCCTCTTTTCTCTTCCTGCCAGCAATTCCTTTACAGAAAGAAATAGCAGAAGTAAACCCTGCTTTTTGGGTCTTTTTGAAAAATAATTGGAGACCACATCAGGATTGTCTACAAAGTATAAATTCGTAAGAAAATTTTTTAAAATAATAGCTCAGGTCATCTTACCGGTGTGTGAAATGTGATCATTCACTGTGGGCAATACATTATCATTTGCACTAAGAGAAACAAACAGTGCAAATGGCACCAACCATAGGCAAAGAGTGAAGTATGCCAAAACCTATAAGATCATTTTTTTTACAACGTATTTAACGTAAATTAAGTCTAAACTCACCTCTGAAAATGGGTAGTAATTACTTGAAAAATATTGAAAGGCCAAAAAGTGATTGATTATTAATAAAAGAACTGATCCGCAGAATGGTACTGATAGAAAACTTATGGATGGGAAATTCTTCATTATAGAACAGTGGAAAAGTTGGGCACCAAGTCCACATAAAATCATTTTCCATGTTAGATTGTCGAAGAACATAAACAAAACATAAATTACAGCAGTAGCACCAATCATGACAGATATTGCTTTTTTAGCAATTACAGAGTATTCTTCCACTAACTCTGCCAGATAATACAGGCCAGCCGCTGGGAAGAAAATAAACATTAACATAAACAACAGCGAGTTGAAATAAATATAATCACCTATAGCCACAGTTACAAAGCAAATTTGTATGGCGAAAGATACATAACTAAGCAGAAATAGTAGCGTCATTGTACTGTGTAAAGTTTAAATTTATATACTCGTAAACATATCCACAACTAGGACTAGGACATATAAAAGTAGGATAAAAATCGGCTCAAATATATGTCAAACTTCACTACCGTTTTCTGATACCATGACTTTGTTATGAGGACTCTCTTTCTCGCCAACGAAGCATGTATGACAGGTAAAATTAAGTACCGAACAGATGCCAACAAACAACGTGTAAACGCGTTCCACACAAAATTAATTCGCTAAGGGAATATGCGCTAAGATGTCGAACGTTAGGTTTAATTGTTCTTTATTCAAAAAGACATCGACAATTTGTTAGTTCTGACACTTTTAAAAATGTAATATATATATGTAAATGCAAAATAATTGTCTTTATCCAAAAAAAATTTACTGCCAAGTGCCGTAAACCGTTTATTTGAGTCTTTGTGTGTCATTTTTGTTGACATTTCGATATTTTATTGTCGTTTGTCGTTTTTGTTCATTCGATTTCCTCGCTGAATTCGTCTTTTCCTATTGCAAGGTCTTTTCCTTTGATTCCAAAATCGTACAAATTTGTACTGCTTTTTCTCTATGCTAAAAAAATTTTACTCTAAGTTTGAAAATTTCTCTTTTACGAATTTTTGCTCAAAAGTAAAGAAACAGAGCTCATCAGTCAATCTGCTTGAAAAGATTTTTTTAATATTTGAAGCTTGGTGCACTTCGCTTTCATCCTGAGATTAGTTGCCAATTAGTAGCGGTGTGAAAAGAACTCCAATTTTTGTTCACCGTAAAGGACGGAATTTGTATTTTATAAACAAATAAAAATATTTATCTTAGTAATTATATTTTTCTCTTTTCTTTCAACGAAATACAAGAAATGTCAATTTACAGAAAGTTACCAAACTCTAAAATTCAAAAATCGTAAAACATTATCCTTTCAGCGCCATCTGAAATTGAGTGTTACAAACTACTTATCCCAACTCACTTTTCACTGAAGATAAAAGCTAAAGTAGTTGCCAGTCATTTTTTGTTGTAGTACTCCGTGTTAGATTTTACTTTACTTTACTGAGTAATCTCACCGAAACACGCCTATTGATAGAGCGCAGTCCAAAACAAACTTAAACAAGACCAAGGCAGATTTGTAAACAATAGAACCGTTCCTTTACTTTTGGGTAAAAGTTCGTAAAGGAGAATTTTTTTCAAACATAATAAGCTGTACACATGCAGGATTGAAAGGTCGAGTCGAAACTGAGTTGAGATTTCGACCTGAACTCACCGAATCGAAAGATTGAGTCGAAATTGGATTGAAAGTGAGTTGAACTGATAGATGCGCGTTACCGCCATTCATTGGTTTTTTAGCTGTGTTAGTGTTTATCACATGCACATCATCCGCTCGCCAACCGAACACTAATAAAACAAACAGGTTATTCCTCTGTACAAAAGAAAAAAACCCGCACTACGACCATCTGTCAGCTCGACTCCTCGATCCAGGTACTTTGGCATATTTTGGAGTCGACTCAGCTCAAACAGTGGAGTAGAGTCGAGTCAACTCGATTTCGTGTTGACCCGCGTACATATGAATTTCAATCCGGTTTCAACCTAGGTTCAATCCTTCATGTGTACGTAGTAATAGGAGTAAAAATCTTTCAAAGAACTAGTCTAGTGCGATTCCGCATAATTATTATATTATTTCATATTTTCGTATGGCTCGCTGCTCGTTCTGTCGGCTCTTTCCCAAATAATTTTTGAAGGTGTCACGTTGAGGCAGTTAGAGTAACAAATGAGTGTATAAAGTCCGATTTTTCTAAGCTTATTTAACGGTATAGATTTGAAAATGCTTTATTGGTACATTTTTTTCCTAAGTTTTAGGTAAGAATTATTGCCGCCTTTGCATGCACATTCAATATATGTACATATATACATGAGCTACCTCCAAAATATATTTTTATTTTTAAATTACTTAACGTGTAAAAATTGTGGACGTAATTTTCTAAGTCTAGGGGGCGGAGGATGCTGACAGGCAAATGGAACGACACACGGTCGACAGCAATAGATGATCCGCCATCAGTATATGGAGCCCTATAAAGCAGTATTAATCCCTAAATAGACAGAGTTAGTCCCTAAATATTTTGCTAAGCTAGATTTTTTGAGTTCTTTAAAAAATATTGAGCGAAATGAAGTTTTTTGAAGTTTTAAAGAGCGGGCTCAAAGAAGGCTTCCACTAGTGCTGCTTCTTACTCCAAAAACTCATATTTCTAATTTTTTCAAAACGTAAGGTTTAAAAAGTTTGGACGCATGGACATGTCTCAATCGACTCGACTATTGATATTGGAGGTATAACTAGTACAGTGGTATAATATCATAAGATACATAGCACATATATAGATATTGAAAAAATAAAGACAGTATATGTACAATATAAAAAATACATAGCTTTATATTTATTTTTATTTACAAAATTACAAATTTCAATTGTCAAATGTCGATAGTTTTGAAAAAATATCGATTGCGTTCGATATTACTTTCTTAATTATTATCGAAAATTCTGTATAATCGATGACAGTTCACACAGTATGGCTTAAATTAATGAAGCCGGTTAAGATTTCTACTAGATAAAATTTAATCCCAATTGTTGTCAAATTGTGTTCCAATTATAATTAGCATCAGAAATTTGATAGATTGGCGGTTGTTTGGGGATCTATTTCGCGAATAGCTGAATGGATGTTTCCATTAGTGCGTTAATTGGAGTAACCACCATCCCTAACATTTCATCATTACAAAAACTTCCGTAAGATCATGGTCCATGCACATCTTCAACGTCTTCAAAACGGGCGATGATACGGTTACAGACCTTGGTGCGTAAAAGATAGATTGTTGGGCGGCTGATAGTTCACGTTGCACCATCCTGTTGGAACCAAAGTTCATCCCAGTCCAAATCGTCCATGTGCGGCAACAAGATATAAGTTATTATCACCCTTATTCCGTGTGGCGTTTAAATGGCGTTTTATAGGCGTTTCGTCAGAAAAACGCGTGTGGCGTTTTTGTGTCGGTAAACGCCATTTGACGTTCATTAAACTCCTTTTGGCGTTGAACGCCTTGTGGAACCCATTGTTTGACGACAAATGTCGTTTTTTCTCTTTTACTCTTATTCCGCGAGGCGTTAAACGCCAAAAAAAGCCATTAAAAACGACGATTTTTGTCAAAAATCAGTTCAAAATACAAGTTTTATGAATTTTTAATTTATTTGACTATCGAAGTTAATTTATTTTGATTTATGGGGTAAAAGCAAAAAGTAATAAGAAGCAGTTTACGAATTTAGTCGAGTTAATGGAAGCAAATATACATTTGGATGAAGGATTCAGAAGAATGGCAGCAAGCCATCGGTACCAATGCCGAACTTATAGTTTAATGGATATGATTTTTTGTGTCGCCCAGCAAATATCGAATGCTTCCTTGGACATTCGAAAGACATCTTAAATCTGAAAAGCCTCGATGTGAGTATGTATTAATCTTTAAGTGAGATTTATCTTGCTATTTACTTCGCATCCGGCAAATCCAACGGATTAGATTTTGTTTTTATGTTTCTTCGTATGTGAATGAGATCTTTTTTTTGCATATTTTCTTCTTCGTCGCTACTCTAAAACATTGCAATACTATTCATTTTGTTTTCCAACTTATATTTTCACGACTTTGTTTTGAATAATTTGAAATTTATCTAGTACAGACATAAATCAGCTGTTGCAATGACAGTGGATCGCATGTGGATTGTAAATCTACTTACCGACGGAGGCGTTTTTTGGCGATCAGTTTTTGGAATAACACTTGAAAAATGAAACGCCTCAAAAAACGACAAATGGCGTTTTAGAAAAACGCCACACGGAATAAGGGTGATTGGCCTTTTATGCATAAATTTTTTTTTGCGGGCAGCTTTCGAGCACGCGGAAAGCTTGTGTTGTACATAAACATGCCAGTTTCACTAACTTACTGTGCATCACTTGACCAAAAATTCTTTGGTAACTTCATACAGTATCTGAAATAAGGTACACTGATCAGAGACAATTAAGTCGTGATCAAACCCCTGGCATCTTCAACCATATGAAGCCATATGGACATTCTCAACCGATTTTTTCGGAAAAGAGGAATCTCATTATGCTTCTCGCTACAGATGTTACTTAATCCAATTGTTAAAATGCGATCAATTACATCAACCATAGGTGGGCAGATGGCGCCATTTGCTTTCTCACTAGACAGTTCTGACCTAAATCACAAACATTCGAAATGTCTAATAAGACTGAAAAGATCACTTATTACCACAATAACATAGGTGAAATCTCAGGACATTCCATCATTGGCAGGCACGTCATTATGTTAGACTTCCTCTCAAATGTCTTTTGAAGATATATTAACGAAAAAGAGAGGAAAAGATTCACCTCCTACATACTTGCCAAGTTCTCTTTTTTTTCGAAAATCTTGGCGATCTGCACCCTTATTCCGTGCGGCGTTTTTCTAAAACGCCATTTGTCGTTTTTTGAGGCGTTTCACTTTTCAAGTGTTATTCCAAAAACTGATCGCCAAAAAACGCCTCCGTCGGTAAGTAGATTTACATTAAACATGCGATCTACTGTCATTGCAACAGCTGATTTACGTCAGCGGTAGATAAATTTCAAAATATTCAAAACAAAGTCGTGAAAATATAAGTTGGAAAACAAAATGAATAGTATTGCAATGTTTAAGAGTAGCGAAAAAGAAGAAAATATGCAAAAAAAGATCTCACTCACATACGAGGAAACATAAAAAAAAAATCTAATCCGTTGGATGTGCCGGATGCGAAGTGAATAGCAAGATAAATCTAACTTAAAAATTAATACATATATCGAGGGTTTTCAGATTTAAGATGTTTTTTCGAATGTCCAAGGAAGCATTTGCTAGACGAAACAAAAAATCATATCCATGAAACTACAAGTTCGGCATCGGTACCGATGGTATTGAAGCTTTGTGCCATTCTTCTGAATCCTTTATCCAAATGTATATTTGCTTCCATTAACTCGACTAAATTCGTAAACTTCTTCTTAATACTTTTTACTTTTACCCCATAAATCAAAATAAATTAATTTCGATAGTCAAATAAATTAAAAATTCATAAAACTTATATTTTCAACTGATTTTTGCTCTTAGGCGTTCAGTATTTTCTGAACGACAAAGATCATCGTTTTTAATGGCGTTTAACGCCTCGCGGAATAAGAGTGAAAGAGAAAAAACGACATTTGTCGTCAAACAATGAGTTCCACAAGGCATTCAACGCCAAAAGGCGTTCACCGACACAAAAACGCCACACGTAATTCGAATATGGCGTTTTTCTGGCGAAACGCCTATAAAACGCCACACGGAATAAGGGTGCTGGTAAACATAAACATCAGTTGCCTCCAGCGCCTTTCAACAAACTCCGGATGGTCATGCGGATAGCTCTTTCGGGGAACACCTAGATCAATGTGGTATCACGATGGACATATGCCGGGTTTAGTGTGACTGCATCTAATGTAGCATACCACTGTAGCCTAAATTAACCTTCCAGAGTTGTTCAAGCGTAAAACGATCGACAAGTGTACTTAAAATTTACATGTATATTTCGTATGATGTTAAGCGGCATATACACTGCTCAAAAACTCATCAAGCATGCGAGAGTGTATTAGTGAAAATAAAACACGTATACGTTGTGTGTCTGCTTGAAGCAAAATCAAAATGTTTTGATTTTTGTTCAATCAGGTGCCCAGGATTGATATAGTGTATATTGGTGATTGACTGCTTGATCAAGCATAAGCATAATTCATTTTTGCGTAGACAGCGACGAGGTAAACATCTCAAGCAAACAGCGGAGCATATAAATTAATTTTTTTTTTTTTTCAGATGGAAGATAAAAATTTTGTTTTGGAATTTATGAATGATTGAAGCTTCATGCTTGATGTGTGTATATTCAACGTCAAAAAGAATTTACTAATACACTCTCGCATGCTTAATGAGTTTTTGAGCAGTGTATATGCCGCTTTAGAGACAACATTAACCGACGAGAACGGGACCCACATTCTCCACCTTATTTCATCCATTTTGGGCTCACAACGAGAGACAAAGTGAAACTAAATTCTTAAGATATGATTTTATTTTTAAGATATTTCGTTTTATATGGAGCTCTTTTTACATGATTAAATATAAAAAAATGTGATAAACTCAAATCAACTTACATATATATTAGAATACTTAATTCAATCTAAATAACTGTAGTTCCAGGACATGTATCTCGAAGCTATCTATCTATTGTTGCATTTATCTATCTATAATACAGAACATTTATTTCATTCTTTTTCACTGTACACATTTCTCCAAGAAGATATACTTTATCTATATTTAATTACAATAGGTGCTAATAATTTCATAGCTCTTGAAAATTTTTTGTTTGCTTTAGTTAAAAAGACGAGATTTAAATTCTTAAGAGATGTTTTAAAGCCTTTCAAATAGAATGTAGCTACGATGATTTACATTTACATAGATTTCTATTTCATATTTCTTGTTGGAGCTATTGAAAAGCTCGCTAAACAATAGTTGTCCTCTCAACGGAGCTTGTACATGTGCCATTCTCTCCAATTCGTACAATTTGGCATTTCATGTTATCATTAAGTAACTCTCAGGGGGACATGTTATAATTACAAAACATTACATTGTCATTTGTCATTGGGAGTTGTTGTGGGTTTTGGTGATGTAGTTGATGGCGTTGCACTTGCAATGATTGCATATGGGTAGGTTGGGTTTGACCTAGTAATGGCATCGTACAAATTGTTAACGAACCGTATGGCGATGTTGGCGGGGTGCGGGTTTCATAGGCAGGGGAATATGTCCTCCCGGGTATTCGAGTATATATGTTTGATGGTGTTTTGCTCGAAAGCAAAGGAGGAGCTGTGTAAACCGGCTTTCGTATTTGTTGTGGTGTATTACAAACGTTGTAAGATGGATTTGTAGTAAGAGATATCTCGCCCTGAAATGGAAAAATACAATGAATTGCTTTCTGTGTTTAGTTAAAATTTAAAAAGTTTTTAGGTAATATAAGACTCGAGGTGTTTTATCAGTTTTTAAGATAAATAAATAGATAAATGTTCTTAA